>CM053792.1:441437613-446237613 GCA_028749045.1 Cupressus sempervirens | reverse complement strand
CTTCTTTTAGCTATACCATTTTGTTGACGTGTACTAGTGGCTGATACTTGTCTTTTAATTCTTTTTTCAATGCCAAATTCATTGAATTCATTGGAGATGAATTCACCACCTTTGTCTGATTTCAAACATTTCAATTTCTTTCCAGTTTCTTTTTCTACTCTTGCCAGATACCACTTAAATTTTTGAAAAACTTCAAATTTTTCTTTTAGATACATTACAATCATCATTCTAAAATAATCATCAACAAAAAGAATGAAAAGCTTATCTCCACTATAACTCTCTATTCCAATAGGTCCACATAAATTGGTATGCACAACCTCTAAGACTTCTTCAAAATGATAGTTCTTTCTTTTGAAACTAGTCTTTCCCATCTTACCAATTTGGCAATTCTTATATAGACATATATCAGGTTTCCTCAAGCTAATAATACCTCTTACTCTTTTGTGTTTTCTTATCTTAACCAGATTACCAAAGTTTACATAACATAATCTTTTGTGCTCTAACTAGCTTTCTTCTACTTGAGCAGTAAAACATGAACTTTCACTGAGATCAAGATAAAATAAGTTACATTTTGTTTGTTTGCTAGATCCAACCATATATCCTTTTTCATTTAGCACTTTGGCCTTCTCATTCATAAATTCCACCTTGAATCCAACGTTATTCAATTGTGCCACACTTAATAGATTATACTTTAGTCCTTCAACCCAACAATCATTATCACATATAAGTTCATTGTTCAAAGAGATACATCCTTTTCCTTTTATGCAACAAGGTTCATTGTTTCCAAATTTCACACTACCACCATCATAATATTCCATGTGTTCAAACTTTGTTTTGTCTCTAGTCATATGATGTGAGTAGCCATTATCAATAATCCATGTATCATTTTTTTTTTAACATGAGAGATAAGTGTCATTTTATCTCCTTTATTATCAGATTCATCTTTTATAGCAATATATACCATTTTATCTTCACTATTATCAGAATCTTTAGCCATAAAACAAGATTTCTTACCTTTATCCTTGTAGTCCTTATAGTTTTTGAATTCATTCTTGCCTCTATACTTATTACTTTTCTTTTCATCCTTGTTTTCTCTATTTTGGCACCTAGCAACAATGTGACCAACTTCTTCACAAGAAAAATAGATTAGAGGAATCTTACCTTTGTACTTTCCTCTGCCTTTAGTAAATTTCTTTGCAAGTAGGGCTTCAAAAACTTCAAGATCACTATCAAAACTTTCTTCTATTTCTCCTTCACTTTTTGATTGATTGTCCTTTGATTTCTTACTCTTTTTCTTGAGTGAAAACTTGGCTTCAAATTTAGACTCAATACCTTTGGAACTAGGAACATAGTTATCATAGTTATCCAACTCAAAAGTTGTCAATCTTCCAACTAGAACATCCAAAGTTATATTGCTATTTGGATCACATCTCATCTATTGAATAGCAGACACTCTAATTACATAGATAGGAAGAAGGGCTCTAAGTACCTTGGTTACAACTATTTTTTCATCAATGTCTCCTCCAAATGCTTTGATTGCACTCACACTTGCTTTGATTCTTTCCACATATTTTGCAACTTTTTAATCTTCTCTCATTTTCATCTAATCAAACTAACCTCTTAGACTTTTTGCTTTAGCTCTTATTACATTTTCATCTCGTCCATAAATGTCTTTTAGTTTGATCTACATTACGTGAGCTTTAGTACACTCTTTTACTTCATTATGTTGAATTTGATGAAGTAAAAGAGTGTAAAAGATCTACATTGTTGAAATGATTTTTCTTTTCAGCAATGTCTTCAATTGATAATGTTCCAGTGGGAGTTCTGTATTCAGCATCAAGATACTTACAACTTGAATCACTGCTAGCTACTAGATGTAACCTCATAAGTCCTTGCCATGCTACAAAGTTGTCTCAGTTCAACCTAGGAATCTCTCTTTTGTAAGACATCATAATCTTTAGCTTACGTCCTTGAAATGTTTTTTGCAAGCACCAAAAGCTCTGATGCCAATTGTTGGAAATATAAGAGAAGTAACTAAGAGGGGAGGGGTGAATCAATTACCACTTTCCCTTAGATGTTAGTACAAAATAAACTCTAAAAACTAAATTATGTTGATGCTTGGAAAACACACAGAAAATGTTGTAACTCAGTAAACACTGAAAATGTTTGACAAATACTTAACAAGAAAATCTTGAGATTTTAACTATGATTAATATTATTTAGTTGCAAACACATAAGAAAAATAGTATGAACACATTTGACACTAGGATTTAACGTGGAAACTCAATTTGGAAAAAACCACCAATTGCAACTAGTTACTGATTTTCACTCTTCTGAAGTGAGCCCTATTAGGAGCTAACCTTGTTAAAAGTTACAAAACACACTATTAAGTGTGACACCATTAGGGTATTTAATCACCCTATTAGGAGTGGCCTTGTTAGAGGTATTTGGACAATTCAATAGAAATGCTACTTTGTTAGAGGATTTACAAATAGTTGTTAAGCCAACTTTGTTAAGAGATTTAAATCACTGCTACAATGGCTAGAGAGTAACATTGAGATGACCTAATTTCATATGCAACTAAATTGTTGATTACAGATCTCAATTCTGGCTTGTATACTTGATCCTTCTTGATCAAATACATCTTTTTAGCTCCACAAAGATATTTTGCTTATCCTTCTGATTCACTTCCTCTTAGCATCATTCAATTATCTTCCATTCATTAACACAATCTAAATCTCAACTTGACCTTATACTTATATCTTTCATATTGTCAAGTCAGCTAGAATACAACTTAGAGTAATTAATATTCATCTTCTTAGTTGGCTAGAACCAACATACAAATCAATTGAACTCAATATGTCAAAACAAGAAAATCCTTCGTTAGCTAACCTTGCTCAGTAGACACTAACTCAGAATGATTTTCCTATCTTAACCAAGTGAACTCAGTCAACACTTCATATATGCAAAGTTCCTTTGATAACCGAGTGAGCTTAGTTAACACTAATTTCATCCAAAATTTGTTTGCTAGATCCAACCAAATCTCTTTTTCCATTCAACATTTTGGCCTTCTCATTCATAAATTCCACCTTGAATCCAATGTTATTCAATTATGCCACACTCACTAGATTATGCTTTAGTCCTTCAACCCAACAAGCATTATCACATATAAGTTCATTGTTCAAAGAGATACATCCTTTTCCTTTTATGCAACAAGGTTCATTGTTTCCAAATTTCACACTACCACCATCATAATATTCCATGTGTTCAAACTTTGTTTTGTCTCTAGTCATATGATGTGAGTAGCCACTGTCAATAATCCATGTATCATTTTTTTTTAACGTGAGAGATAAGTGTCATTTTATCTCTTTTATTATCAAATTCATCTTTTATAGCAATATATACCATTTTATCTTCACTATTATCATAATCTTTAGCCATAAAACAAGATTTCTTACCTTTATCCTTGTAGTCCTTATAGTTTTTGAATTCATTCTTGCCTCTATACTTATTACTTTTCTTTTCATCCTTGTTTTCTCTATTTTGGCACCTAGCAACAATGTGACCAACTTCTTCACAAGAAAAATAGATTAGAGGAATCTTACCTTTGTACTTTCCTCTGCCTTTAGTAAATTTCTTTGCAAGAAGGGCTTGAACAACTTCAAGATCACTATCAAAACTTTCTTATATTTCTCCTTCACTTTCTGATTGATTGGCCTTTGATTTCTTACTCTTTTTCTTGAGTGAAAACTTGGCTTCAAATTCAGACTCAATACCTTTGGAACTAGGAACATAGTTATCATAATTATCCAACTCAAAAGTTGTCAATCTTCCAACTAGAACATCCAAAGTTATATTGCTATATGGATCACATCTCATCTATTGAATAGCAGACATTCTAATTACATAGATAGGAAGAAAGGCTCTGAGTACCTTGCTTACAACTATTTTGTCATCAATGTCTCCTCTAGATGCTTTGATTGCACTCACACTTTCTTTGATTCTTTACACATATTTTGCAACTTTTTTATCTTCTCTCATTTCATCTAATCAAATTAACCTCTTAGAATTTCTGCTTTAGCTCTTCTTACATTTTCATCTCCTCCATAAATTTTTTTAGTTTGATCTACATTACATGAGCTATAGTACACTCTTTTACTTCATCAAATTCAACATAGTTAAGAGAAGATGTAAAATCAATCATCATGATGTTATGATTTTTCTTTTCAGCAATATCTTCAATTGATAATGTTCTAGTGGGAGTTTTGTATTCAGCATCAAGATACTTACAACTTGAATCACTGATAGCTACTAGATGTAACCTCATAAGTCCTTTCCATGCTACAATTTGTCTCAGTTCAACCTAGGAATCTCTCTTTTGTAAGACATCCTAATATTTAGCTTACGTCCTTGAAACCCTTTCTGCAAGAACCAAAAGCTCTGATGTCAATTGATGGAAATATAAGAGAAGTAACTAAGAGGGAAGGGGTGAATCAGTTACCACTAAAATAAATCTCGGATCCCTTAGATGTTAGTACAAAATAAACTCTAAAAACTAAATTATGTTGATGCTTGGAAAACACATAGAAAATGTTGTAACTTGGTAAACACTGAAAATGCTCAACAAATACTTAACATGAAAATCTTGAGATTTTAACTATGATTAATATTATTTAGTTGCAAACACATAAGAAAAATAGTATGAGCACATTTGACACTAGGATTTAACGTGGAAACTCAATTTGGGAAAACCCACCAATTGCAACTAATTACTGATTTTCACTCTTCTAAAGTGAGCCCTATTAGGAGCCAACCTTGTTAAAGGTTACAAAACACACTATTAAGTGTGACCCCGTTAGGGTATTTAATCACCCTATTAGAAGTGGCCTTGTTAGAGGTATTTGGACAATTCAATAGAAATGCTACTTTGTTAGATGATTTACAAATAGTTGTTAAGCCAACTTTGTTAAGAGATTTAGATCACTGCTACAATGGTTAGAGAGTAACATTGAGATGACCTAATTTCATATGCAACTAAATTGTTGATTACAGATCTCAATTCTCGCTTGTATACTTGATCCTTCTTGATCAAATACATCCTTTTAGCTCCACAAAGATATTTTGGTTATCCTTCTGATTCACTTCCTCTTACATCATTCAATTATCTTCCATTCATTGACACAATCTAAATCTCAACTTGACCTTATACTTATATCTTTCATATTGTCAAGTCAGCTAGAATACAACTTAGAGTAATTAATATTCATCTTCTCAGTCGGCTAGAACCAACATACAAATCAATTGAACTCAATATGTCAAAACAAGAAAATCCTTTGTTAGCTGACCTTGCTCAGTAGACACTAACTTAGAATGATTTTCCTATGTTAACCAAGTGAACTCAGTCAACACTGCATATATGCAAAGTTCTTTTGATAACTGAGTGAGCTCAGTTAACACTCATCTTCTACAAACTTTCATTTGGTGGTAGAAACTATCTTTTGAACTAGGTAAACTCTAGAACACTCGGTAGACACAGAAAACTATCTTCAATGCTCGAGTGAGCTCAGCATACACTGACTGGTAATGACATAAAATTTTGTGTAACATCAAGGGCAATACACAATTAATCAATTGTTTTCAATAGTGTCTTGGCTAATTTTATTCCTTTTCTTAATTATAGCAACCTCCTAGTTATAATTATTCTCTTTTATTTTTTCATTCATATCTCTAACATCCTTCCCCATTTTATTCTCCCCACCCACCTCCTTCTTTTTACTATCCTCTAACTCTATCTCCTCATCTTTAGCTTACATATTTCTGTCTAGCCCTACTTTTGGCTATCCTGCTTAACCTCCTACAACCACCATCATTCTCTTCTTCTGAATCAACCAGGTTAACATCACATGAAGTTTCCATTTTAGGCTTTGTTGTGATATAGGACACCCAAAAACCTTCTTGTGTTTTTTTTAAAATTACCAGAGGTAGTAGAAGAAGGGGATGTCTAGGGACTCAGGGCCACAAAACAACCTCCACCACTAGTGCCATTAGGATTTTGTGGGAACTTGCTATCAATTAAATTAATGCAATGAGGAGGGAAAGGGTCTAGGTAAAAACTGTAGAGGAGATAGATTAGACCCCAGTGTAATATTTAATGAATACAAGTAAACTTTTTACCTTTTTTCTTTATATCCCTAGCCTTTATGATAGTGGCTTACAAGTCACATATCAAAAATAATAAAATGGAGACTTCATCATGATGCCTAAAGTGATATAAAAGATGGAAATGGTAGCATTAGCAAGCACTGAATCTACCTTTAAGGGTATGGTACTTCATAAGCACAAGACATACCTCATATAAGGACTTAGTGGGATCTTCATAGCTAAACCCACCTCTGAAGCTCAAAGGCTCTTCATATTTTTTGAAATATCAGTTGACCATAGAAACCTATAGATTTACCATCATTACATTTTTTAAACTATAGATTTATACAAACAAGTAAAGGCCTTCTTGTGAATATTAATTTGTCTATAATTGAGTTATCCATATAGTTCAAAATTAGCTTCAATAACCTTAGGATTAACTCTATTATTCTTTCAAGAGATTTCAAGAGAAAAAATTACATCAAATTCATAGTTGTCTTGTGTAATAATGACACTCAATACTATAATAAAACTTATAGACAACAACAATGAACGAAGAGTGGGTGGGTAGGGAAAACAAGAGGAAGTCAATAATTTAAATATGTTTAAATAATAATGCATGACAACCATGAAATAATAATGTTATGGTGAGTGCATTTAAAGGAAATTTGAAGTTTTGCAAGATATGTAAAAAAAATGGATGTGGGCTCAACTAGGTGTTTTGGGAACACACTTTTAGAAAGGATGCATGTTAGTTAATGTATATCTCCCTACTTGTAACCTTAAACACCTTCATCTTAGAAAGTCTGTAAAACATCTTCTTAAAAATAATTATTATCTAGCAATAGTAAATGGAAGATTTAATGCTCCATTATATGAAGGTAGACATGTTTAAGCATATGATGGTAAAATATTAACACTATATAAGTTATCAAAAGCAAAACTATGAACAAAAGTGCAGTAAAAAATAGGAAGGGATCTAGATTTCTTTTAACATTGAACTTTTAAAATAACCCAAAGATTTCTTATAATGTAAGTTTTAATATATACTTATTAGTTATTAATAAAAAAATATATAATTTTAACTATATTTAATAAATGATACTAATCATTTCTTAATTAATATGTAATATATTTAAAATATGAGAATATTTAATCTTGTCATTAACATATGACATGTCAATTAATTCATATTTTATATATTTAAACTAATTTATAATTATTAAAGGATATTTAAAATGGTAATTATTTATGACATAAAATATTTTATATAATATTAAATTACATTCAATTAATATCATATAATAATCTCATAATCTGTAGAGAGCCACAATACAGAAGAGTATGGTGGAGTCAAAATAAGAAGTTTAGAATTATTAGAAAGTTGGTATTCTGTTTTGGGCACTTTCTTTTAATTGCATTTCTATTGTTTCTTGAAATTTATACACAACTGCACCTATTGTATACCATTAACATTCAAATATTTGCAGAGAAGAAGATCTTTGATTTCTTTACAACGATCATTAAAGACATTTCCAAACTGTATGAAATGATTCTTTAAGTTGAAGACATAAATGTGGAAGAATCAATAGAATGTATGAACTGTGTCATATGTATTTTCTCTTCGTAAAGAGATGGTTGGTGGCTGTAAAACCAAGCGAAAAGATATACAAATGCCATTGGTGGCTGTAAAATCAGACTCAAAAATCTTTATCAAGACTTCCTCAGCTTGTCCTAGAGCAAGAGATTTCAACAGAGACATACATGCCGCATTGAAAGCATTTTTCAAAACGTGATGATTGATCATATAATTTAAGGGGGAGAGTTCAATCATGAGTGATTCATTTGCTACACATGAAGTTATTCAAGCTATTCATTTCAGACTTTTTATCTGATAGTTTCACAATCTTCATTAAAAAAACCTTTTTTGTGATAACATATAATTTAAATTATCAAATCATTATGTTTAGATGATATTTTGATTTTTTTATGATGAAATTTATATAATATGTTATTAATCAAGATTTAGTACAAATTATATTAATGTAAAATAAAATTTGATACTGTAAGACTGAATAGTTTGTCAATGAGATAATCAATTTAGATGTAATTTTTAATTTTTTGTGTAATATAAATAGAATGTATAATTTACTCATTCATTATATAAGTCCATATCATTATTAAGGGTGTTTTTAATTTATCACAATCGTGTTATCAAAATTATTAAATATTTTTTTAATTTTTAATTTCTTTATTTAGTATAGAGCTATTGTACTTATGTTGTCATAATAAGAAGTGGGGAACTAATTAATTTGAGAATGTTCTATTCAAGATTTTTTTTAAATGAGATCATAAAGAAAAAATATTACAAATCACACAACACAATTTTTTTCTTAAAAAAAGATTCAGTAAGGTTTAGTGAAAAATGTACTGGTTAGAAGTGTTTCTCTTACAAACATAACTTCTACTTTTCTCAATAAAGAGGATCTAGAGGTTATGTTGAAGTGTGATACCCAATAATACAAACCAATACCATCTCATGTTAGGTCTCCAAACTTTTCCCTTAAGTTTCATCCTAGGGGTATAAATGATCAAAGATTCATAATAAATTTTATGAGTTCAAATGCCTACTTTAAAGTTCACTAAGAATATGGCACGAAGCCTAAAACAGCCTAAAACTCACTTTAACTACCACTAGTTGTCACTTTATCATAATCTATTTCTCTTATATTTAATTGGAATATTTACTTAAGTTTAAAAATAGTATCTTCCCAAAGCACATGGTTGAGCCTACCTCAATTTTCATGTCTATTTCAGTTTTCCTGCCAAACTTCAAATGATTTAGTTTAGTCTCTTTTATAGAAACTAAACATAACATTATATTTTACAATATATATTTAATGTTTATTATCAATATATGATATATATAATTTAAATTATTTATTAAATATTTAATATAATATTAAATTATATTTATGTAATATTATAGAATAAAATCTACAATCTATAGAAAACTAAAATGAACTAAGAGATAGTGGGAAGGTAAAGTAAGATCAAATTTATAATTATTAAATAAGATTTATATTAATTTGAATAAGATTTATATAAATTTAAATATAATATTTAAGTAGTGGTGTATGACAACTAGTAGGAAGAGGGTCCTAAATACCATCTTTGTTTGGGGTCATTACAGCCAAGCTACATAGAAGCACTCTAACTCCAGTAGTTAGAGTCCCACCCAAGCAAAACCACAATAGATTCGGAATAACAAAAGTTTGACTAGTAATCTAAAAAAGAAAAGTTTAGATTGGTAATAACAAAAGTCTACAAGCTATTGGAAATGAAAATTGGGGTGGCTTCATTTGAAATGGTACCCACTAATCAATGCTTAACGTGTGCCCATTTCAGCCCAACCTAATTTTCATAAATATGCCCTGTCACTTTAACATAAGCTATTTTGGGAAACTAAATATTCAAACTATTGACCAAGATAAGTGCCTAGTCATAAGATGTTATAATATTAAGACTATATGGGCTGTCCAAAGAAAAATACTGAATTCAATGTCAAATTTTGATTGAAAATAAGGAGGGCTCAAAAAATTTCAAGCGGAACTTTTAAAATGCTCAACCATTCATTAGAATACAAGTTTTAATTCAAGGTTCATCCAGGATATAAAGAGAATGAAAACTAGCTGGAACAACATTATGAGTGAAGAGGGAGAAGAAAATATTAGTAAGAAGCCTTAAACTAAGTGGCTCACTCTTGGTATTGGGCCATGTAGAGAGGATGTCTTAGGGCCAAGCAAAGATCTATATGACAAGGGTAAAGTAATGGATGAAGAGAAGAAAGGTGATTCTAGTTGGCTTACACTCAAAATTGGCTCTTGCATTGAGGATGAATCAAGAATGATCGTGCATGTCATGGACAAAGCTGAGGGTTTTTCATGTAAGAAAAATGGATCCAACAAAGAGCTAAAAGTCCAAGAAGACTCAACTTTTGTAGGTCAAATTGAAGAGGACATCTTGAACATTATATTTTGCAAGCTTCCTCTTCCTACTCTATTCCAATCTCAAGCTGTTTGTATTTCATGGAGAACTTTTATTTCTACCTCTGTTGAGTTTCACAACATGTGGGAGCAGAGCAATAAGCAAATGTGGTTGGTGATGGCTCTTCATGATGATAGAGACGAGGCTGATATAGGGCTTGCTTTCTATGATGTCAGTCAAAGTACTTGGTGCAAAAAGATGCTTAATAATGAGGATAGAGGTTGGAATTCTAATTGGAATCTCAGAGATGGAGATGGGGGCCTTCTCATTTTTATTAGCTGGAATGGATTCTTTAAAGTGATCAATCCACTCACTATGCAGACCCATTATCTTGAAGATGTCAGACTGACCAGAACAAGAAAGATTTCTGATTATGTGGACGAACATTATGATGAGACTACTGTGCACCTCAAGTTTGATCCCCAGCGAAGGACATATCAGGTATTTATTATAATTGCAAATACTGATCTTGGGTACCGTAAGAATTGTGTTGTTATGAATTATAAATCTGCAGAAAGGAGATGGTTTTTTAAATGGATTGACATGGGAATGAAAATGAGCTTTTCCCCGAGAATTTTATTGAAGAACCAAATAATGTACTTGTTTTCTGGAGATGGGGAAAAGGTTGGTATGTATGATCTGAATGGAAATGGTAAGTTTCATTACTTATCAGGGATGCAATCTGTAATGGAAGGCTTCTTGGGTATTGTTTTGTTCAAAGGAAGAATTATAATGCTTTGTAGAAGTGGGCAAATGGAACCCCCACCATATACGCTTACTTTGAAATTTTATGAGTTTGATGAGCGTGGGAAGCAGTGGGCATCTAAATATGAAGCTATTGTATCGCCCGAACCTTTGGAAGATGAAGTGACTTGTTGCGTTGGGGGGGATTATATCTGGATAAATGAACACAACCGAGATGGTTATATCATATCTATCATTCGTGTAGATTTAGAAAATGGGGAGGCGAATTCTTTGCCAGGAGCAGACGACTATGATGGGAGAAACTGTGTATCCATGGGACTAAGCTTTTGCCCATGCTCTAATTAGGTTAGGTTTTGCTCTTCTCTCATTGCATTTCTATTGTTTCCTGAACTCTTAAGTGCTGCTGCATCAGTAAAGGGTTTAAAAAATACTAGACGATTCTGTTACATTTTTCAAGTTCTGTTACTTTGAAAATATAGTTAGTATTACTTCAGATTGCAGTTAGATTTATCAAGTTCTGTTACTTTGCAAGATAAATATTATATATTTATCTTCTGTTATGTATCTCCTATATGTTGTTTGTTGTTTTTTGATTTTAGGGTTGTGGGATCTGATCTTTATTTTAATATCCGAACACGCCGAAACAGTCAGAAATGTTTTATAGTTTATATTTTTGCTAAAAATGATAGATTATTTATCATAAAATAATGCTAATTTCAGACTGCATAACGGATAATGTATGTAGAAGTTCACAGTGTTGCTGGGTCATTATCTGTGATGGAGAAAAGAATTGTATGATTGAAATATTTTAACTATGATTATCTGATATTTTATTTTGGGAACAATGCTGTCTTATATCTCTATTTCAGAATGTAGGAACTTCAGATATTTGATACTTCAAGTAGTTTTACTTTATTTTAATTTAAATATGACTTTCTCTTTCCTTTGTCTTTATTTAGAAAATTAAAAATATGATAAAATGTGAAGTATTTTAGTCTCTTAGAATTTGTGCTTGAAACTGTTGAAAAGGCTCTATAAAGCTACTATGGAAATATTAATATTCAAACAAAAGTAATCAAAGGGATAACTCTATGCAATCTTTAACAAAGATGTTTTGAAATGATTTAAATGAGTTTTTTTAGAAGTTGAAGACATGAGTGTAAATAACAGATATTTTAAAAGGTATAAGAAATTACAAGCAAATGTCATTAGGGGCTGTAATCTTTATTAATGCTTACCTCAACTTGTGCTACAGTTATAATGGAGATATGTAAGATATAAGAGGATAGACAAAATATGTCAATCACTTGACAAATTTTTCTATTAATTATAATAAAAAGTCCATACCAAAGAACACCACAAAATATAGGTTTAAAAGATTATAACTTAAGTCAAACGATCTGAGGTCTGTACAGATCAACATATAAACATGGAACCATCTACTCAAAAACCAAACTAGAGCAACAAAAAGGAAATAAAATGTATCCTCTTGTTCCATCCAAGTCATCCAAGGCAAGGGACAACTTGATCATCACAACCTTAGTTCCTCATCTTTGATCTCTCTGTTTGGATCCTTCATCAATTCTTTCCATGGAAGAGGAGGCGCATGTGAAAAAGTACTAATCAAAATGTAAGGTGTTCTGCCCTCATTGAATTCCTTCTTCTTTTTCGTGAACACTGCTACACTTTTAGCCTCACAAGTCTGGGCAAGTAGGTGGACCATTCTATCCAACTTGGTGTTGTTGGTCTTGGGCTTGTATACCATGGTAGTAGTGCTAACTTGGTCACTTACAGTAGTTTTCTTGTTCAGCTCTTCTATCTCTTTTTTTAGCTTTATGTATTATGCCATATCTTTAAGGGTGCCTTCAAACGACCCCCATGCATTGGCCTTCACTTCAAACTGTATACCTTCATCCTTTAGTTATTTTGTGCATTCACTTGTTATCCTCAACACTTGTCTTTCTTTTACTTTGTAGCTAATGGTAACCTGCATAATGAGTCTCTTTAGAGAATTGGTAAGGATTCTACTCCTATCTTTAAATATATCATCATTCCTAATAAGTCAAATAGACCAAAGCAAAAGGGCGGGGGCTCTAGCTTGGTTGGCTAAAGCTTCTCTGTTGCAAGGGGTTGGTCATAGGTTCTAGTCTCGTGTCGCGCCAGTGCTTTGTCAAATACTTTATTTGTTAAAAAACATACACCTCAAGCTATTTAAAAGGCTCTATAAAGCCACAGTGGAAATATTAATATTGAAATTAAAGTAGTTAAAGGGATAAGTCTATACAATCATTATCAAAGATGTTAATAATAGATATTTTGAAAGTTATAAGAAATTACAAGAAAATTTTATTATTATAAGAAATTACAAGAAAAATTCATTAGGGGTTGTAATTTTTATCAATGTCCCTACATATCAGCATCTAAACATGGAAGAGGAGGCACATGTGGAAAAGAACTCATCAAAATACAAGGTGTTCTACCTTCATTGAATTCCTCCTTGTTTTGCACGAAAACTACTACACTTTTAGCCTCAGAAGTCTCAACAAGTATGTTGACCATTCTAGCCAACCTAGTGTTGTTGTAAGGAAATAAACTGTATCCTCTGCTTTCCATCCATTTCATCTAAGGTAGGCAACCATCTAACCTCAGTTCCTCATCTCCATAGAAGAGGAGGCACATGTGGAAAAGAACTCATCAAAATGCAAGGTGTTCTACCTTCATTGAATTCCTCCTTGTTTTGCATGAAAACTACTACACTTTTAGCCTCAGAAGTCTCAACAAGTATGTTGACCATTCTAGCCAACCTAGTGTTGTTGTAGCTGGGCCTATATATAGTGGCACTAGTGCTAGCTTGGCCACCTACATTAGTTGGCTTGTTTAGGTCTTCTATCTCTTTTGTCAACTTTATCCATTCTACCATATCCTTAAGGGTGCCTTCAAATGACCATAGTGCATCATCCTTTACTTCAAACTGTATACGTTCATCCTTTACCACTTTTGTGCATTCACTAGTTATCCTCGACACTTGTCTTGCTTTTACTTTATAGTTGATGGTAACTAGCATACGGATTTTATGCATAATGAGTTTCTCCAAGACTTGGTAAGGATTGTACTCCTATCTTTAAATATATCATCATTCCTAATAAGCCAGATAGACCAAAGCAAATGAGAAGAGAAAATAGTGTAGAAAATAATTGTATGATTGAAATATTTTGATTATGTTTTTTAGATACTAAGAAACACCACAAAATATAAGTTTAAATGATTAGAACTTAACTTAAATGATCTGAGGTCCATACCAATCAACATCTAAGCATGGGATCATCTACTCAAAAACCAAACTAGGGCAACAAAAAGGAAATAAACTGTATCCTTTGCTTTCCATCCAGGTCATCCAAGGGAAGGGACCATCTAACCACCATAGCCTCAGTTTCTCGTCTGTGATCTCTATGTTCGGATCCTTCAACAGTTGTTTCTATGGAAGAGGAGCTGCATGTGGAAAAATACTGATTAAAATGCAAGGTTTTCTGCCTTCATTGAATTCCTCCTTGTTTTTCGTGAACACTACTCTAGAGACTTTTAGCCTCGCAAGTATTGGCAAGTATGTTGACCATTCTGGCCAACCTGGTGTTGGGCCTTTATACCATGGCACTAGTGCTAGCTTGGCCACTTACATCAGTTTTCTTTTTCAGATCTTCTATCTATTTTTTCGTCTTTATTTGTTGTACCATATCCTTAAGGATGCCTTCAAACAATCCTAGTGCATGAACCTTTACTTCAAACTGTATACCTTCATCCATTAGCACTTTTGCACATTCACTTGTTATCCTCAATGCTTGTCTTAAATTTACTTTGTAGCTGAAGGTAACCTACATATAGAGTTTATGCATAATCAGTCTCTTCAGAGATTCAGCAACGATTCTATTCCTATCTTCAAATATATCATCATTCCTAATAAGCCAAATAGACCAAAGCAAATGAGAAGAGAAAATGGCCCAGAAAATAATTGCATGATTCAAATATTTTGATTATATTTGTTAGATACTTTATTTTGGGAACAATGTTATCTTATGTCTCTATTTCAGAATGTAGGAACTTCAGATCTTTGATACTGTTTCAAACTTTGGCTAGTTTCACTTTATTTTAATATAAATTTGACTTTCTTTGCCTGTTATTTACCAAATTAAAAATGAACCTAAAATGTGAAGTATTTTTGTCAAATATTAATATTCAAATTAAAGTAGTCAAAGGGATAACTCTATGCAATCATTATCAAAGATGTTTTGAAAATGTTTAAGTGATTTTTGTTAGAAGTTGAAGACATGAGTGTAAATATTAGATATTTTAAAAGGCATAAGAAATTACAAGAAAATGTTATTAGGGGTTGTAATCTTTATCAATGCTTACCTCAACTTGTGCTACAGTGACAATGGAGGTATGTAAGATATGAGAGGATAGACAATATATGTCAATCATTTGACAAATTTTTAAATTAATTATAATAAAAAATCCATACCAAAAAACACCACAAAATATAGGTTTAAATGATTAGAAATATGTGGTCCGTACAAATCAGCATCTAAACATCGGACCATCTACTCAAAAACCAAACTAGAGCAACAAAAAGGAAATAAATTGTATCCTTAGCTTTCCTTCCATGTCATCCAAGGTAGGGGGCCATATGACCACAACCTCAGTTCCTCATCTCTAATCTTTGTGTTTGGATCCTTCATCAACGTTTTCCATTGAAGCGAAGGGCGTGTGTGGAAAAGAACTAATCAAAATGCAAGGTGTTCTGCCTTCTTTTAATCCCTCTTTGTTTCCCATGAACACTGCTACACTTTTAGCCTCACAAGTCTTGACAACTATGTTGACCATACTACCCAACATGGTGTTGCTGGTCCTAGTCCTATATGTCATGGCACTATTGCTAGCTTGGCCACTTGCATCAGTTTGGTTGTTCAGGTCTTCTATCTATTTTGTCAGCTTTATCTATTCTACCATATCCTTAAGGGTGCCTTCAAACGACCCCAGTGTATCAGGCTTCACTTCAAACTGTAAACCTTCATCCTTAAGCACTTTTGTGCATTCACTTTTTATCCTCAACACTTGTCCTTCTTTTACTTTGTAGCTCATGCTAACCCGCATACAGATTTTATGCATAATGAGTCTCTTCAGAGACTTAGTAAGGATTCTATTTGTATGTTTAAATATATCATCATTCCTAATAAGCCAAATAGCCCAAAGGAAATGAGAAGAGAAAATGGCCCAAAAAAAAATTGCATGATTGAAATGTTTTGATTATGTTTGTCATATACTTTATTTTGGAAACAATGTTGTCTTATATAGCTACTTCAGAATATAGGAGCTTCATATTTTGATACTATTGTAAACTTTGGCTAATTTCATTTTGTTTTAATATAAATATGACTTTTTTTTGCTTGTGCCCTTTATTTACCAAATATAAAATTGTATGTAAAATGTGAAGTATTTTAGTTTCGTAAAATCTGTGGTTAAATTATATATGCTGAAACTATTGAAAAGGCTCTATAGAACCAAGGTGGAAATATTAATATTCAAATTAAAGTAGTCAAGGGGATCTATGAACTCTTTGCAATGATTATCAAAGATGTTTTCAAAATATTTTGGTAATTTTTCTTAGAAGTTGAACACATGAGTGTAAATAGATATTTTGAAAGGTATCAGAAATAATAGGAAAATGTCATTAGGGGCTGTAATCTTTGTGAGTGTTTACCTCAGTTTGTAAGATATTAGAGGATAGACAATATATGTCAATCATTTGACAATTGTCTTAAGATAATGGAAATTATATAGGTAAAATGTTTGATCAAATGTTTTTATTGAGAAGTGCTTCTGTAAATGTGATGATTGTATTTTATTATTTAAGTTTTTCTTTAATGAATTGTAAAAAATTTAATCATTTGAAAATTAAACTGAAGAAATTTCCACAATCTAATCTATAATAATCAGTAAAAAAAATCTAAATTTAATTATGTTCACATTTTCTGTAATCATATTCTTTCATTGTTGATGTTATGTTCTAGACAAAAACATACCAAAAACACATCATAAGGAAAATTTTGAAGTTGCGCGAAATCAAAGAACAGTTTGACTTTCATTGGTGGTTGGAAAGTTCAACTTCACTGTGGTATTCAATTTTTTTCTCATCTTGTTCCAGCATGTCCACAGTGTGGTATTTTTTTTGCAGTGGTTATATTATTTCATGTTTCTAATTCATTTTCGGTTCATGGCTGACCTATTTATAGTTGGTGGGCAATCTTTACAGAATTAATCATTTCAATTGATTGGTTCAGGGCTCTGTGGTTCTCTGCCTCTTTTTTAGTTGGTTCTTTTGATTTTGTGATTTCCCATGTCTTATTTCTGGACCTGCACTCTAAGTGTGATTTCCCATGTGTTATTTCTTCAGTTCTATAGATTTTTTGTGCCGCTGTTACTTGTGTTGTTCGTTTCATCATAGCAGCAATTTGTATAATCGTGACTGCTCTCTTTTTTCAATCTTTGTAAATGAGGGTATATTTTCTTCTGTTATCATCGCATCGGGTCTTGTATTTTAATTATAATGAAATAATGCTAATCTCAGACTGAATAATGGATAATGTATGTACAACTTCACGCTGTTTCTGGGTCATCATCTGTGATGGAGAAAGAATTGCATGATTAAACTGTTTTGATTATGTTTGTGACATAGGTATTTAAATAAACTTTATTTTGAATCGGTGTTTTGTAGCATTGTTTTGGCAATAATGCTAGCTTATATCTCTGCTGATTTGTCTTTCATACTGTTGTAAACTTTGGTGAGATTCATTTTATATTAATATGAATATGACTTTCTCCATCTGGACCCTTTATTTACTAAATAAATTGTATGTAAAATATGAAAAAAATTATTATTGATGAAATGTTTCAAAGTATTTTAGTCTGCCAGAATCTGTGGTTGCAAACTATGTACATCTGAAACTATTGAAGCAGCTGCATAAAGTCTGAGTGGAAACATTAACAGTCAAATCAATGTATGAACTCTTTATAATTATTATTAAAGATGTTTTGAAAATGTTTTTGTGATTGTTTCAGAAGTTGAAGACATGAATGTAAAATAAATATAACAGATATTTTGAAAAGGATATAAGAAATTACCACTAAATAGAATTAGTGATAATCTTTATCAATGCTACCAGTGTTTACGTCAGTTTGTGCTACAGTAATAATGAAAATATGTAAATATGGAATGATAGATAATATATTTGTATAATTTGACAATTGTCTTAAGAAAATAGGAATTATACAAGTATTTGATGAAATGTTTTATTGAACTAAAAGAGGGGTAAAATTTTTATTGAATATCAAAGAGAGCTGAACAACATAAGAAACAAAGAGAACTACATAGCTTTATCCTGGTCCACAAGTTGATCCAGTATCTGAGATAAATCAAGGGGAAGCATCCTAGGATCAAGAATGTTCCAAGCGGGCCCCTGCTCAGAGGCCCATTTAGCCAGACAATCAACCACATCGTTCCACTCACGAGGGATATGCATAAAAGACACAGAATCCAGTGAATTGCATAACTGAATGATCTGTTGAATAACCAGAGCCAAATGTCAATCCACATGCACACGGTTCCTATTATGCAATAAGTTCACAACCACCTGCGAGTCCGTCTCACAGAGGATTCTTTTCCAGCCACATAGATAACACTGTTCCACTACAACTAAGATAGCCAGGGCTTCCATGAGGTTATTAGTATAGTAATCCTTGTAAGTAGAAAACAGAAACTGGATATTACCAGAACTATCATGCCCAACTCCCTCAATACCAGCTGGATCAGGATTTTCTTGAGAAGAACCATCAGTGTTGATTTTAAGAGTGCCCACCTCAGGAGGAGACCAACGTCCCTGACAATTAACTCGCTGAGGGTGTTGCTTAGCTCGATTCCCAGAGTGGGTGCGGGGGATCGAGGGAGAACAACCCTGAAGAGGAAAGGAGAGGCAAGAGTAAATACCAGCATCAATAGGATCCAAACCCCCATCGATGTCACATTTAGCAAAGAGTGTTTCCTGAAGAGAATTAACAATTCTCCCCCACAGGTGCTTGATCTCAAACTACAAATCATGAAAGATCCTTCTATTCCTGAAATGTTCTATTGAGATAAATATTTGAAAATGTGATAATTCTATTCTATGATTGAAAGTTTTATTTAATGAATTGAAATTGATTCAATAATTTGAAAATTAGAGAAGAGATTTCCACAATCTATGATAATTATCCATAAGATTTTTATATCACATCAAATAATAAGTATAAATACAATCGGCCCATTCATCAAGGTTTGATCTTTGTTTTGTATTACCATGTTTTTTTCCACCACTCGGGAGACTCCTAGGAACTATGTTGTTATTGAGGAAATAATGCTCGACTATGACCTGGATATTCCTCTTGCTCGTCACTGGTGAAACTAGTAATCCCAAGGAAAAATTAAAAAAATTTAAAGCGAAAACCCAAACCCTGGAAGAATCCTTGTTGTTTGAAACTCCGACTAAACACAAAATGTATCTTCAAAAACTAGTCCAATCGACACTCCAAAGAAAATAAAAATTCTTAAGGAAATAATTGAGCTAGATAATCAAGACTAGGAAGGATCATATGGCAATGAATGAGACAAGAAATCTAGGGCTAAGGGTTATAAAATTTAATAAGTTCAGGGGAAAGGGGATCTAAAAGGTTGATTATTAAAAAAGCAAAGAATTACAAAGAAGCTAGCAAAGACATGATTCTTAGGATAAACAAGATGGGAGACTTATGAAATCGAGGATGAAGAAAAACTAATAAGAGTGCCAATGGAGAGGAATTTGAAGTAGAAGAAGGTAGTGAAGAGTCTGAGGAGGTTGAGAAAGAGGCTTAGGAAGCTCATATTGAGGTTGTTATTAGGCCTAATGTTGATATCCCCATTTCTTAAAACCCCATCGCTAAACAAATTAAAGTTATGATCAATCACGTGCCCTCTAAGGATAGTAATATTGAAAAGATTAAAAAATATCTGGAAGAACAAGTCAAGGTCCTAAATGAAAAATTGTTATCTCTTAACAATAAGTTTGACAATGCCATAGCTTGCATTCAATTGGGTGTGGCCATTTAGACTATATGTAGGGTCCAGAAAGAAATGATGAGGAAGGTCATCTTTGG
Source organism: Cupressus sempervirens (assembly GCA_028749045.1). Classification (NCBI taxonomy): domain Eukaryota; kingdom Viridiplantae; phylum Streptophyta; class Pinopsida; order Cupressales; family Cupressaceae; genus Cupressus; species Cupressus sempervirens. The sequence continues at coordinate 446,217,501 of CM053792.1, read as the reverse complement.
CACTGTCATGGATAACATCAAACTTAAGAAATTTGTCATACAAAAGGACACTATGTGTGCAGAGATGAAGAGTGCGGAGGATATATAAAACTGGATAGAGGATCTCGAGTACCTAGTGGAGCACTGGAAGAACATCAATCAAGACTAGTTTTTCTTTGCCCTAGTTTTTCATTTTGCGTGTTTTAGTGTTTAGTATTTTTGGTTACTTTCTTTTAATGGTTATTGTGCTCCTGCTTGTAATTCTGGGACATAGTTTAAATACTGTTATGTTAAATCTAGCTCTAAAACTTAGTTTTTTTTTTCTATTGTCAACAATGTTTTGATTGATAAATTAGACTTTGATACTAGTAGTACTTTACTTGGTTTTTTTAATAAGTTTTTCTTTAGTAAAAATAGTTATAAAGAAAAAAAACTAGAAAGGTATAGAAAATGAAAAGAAACAATAGTTGAAGCAGTAATAGAAAAAAAATACTATAATTTAAATTCAACAAAAGAGAAACAATTAGATTAAATAATTATCTAAATGGATGACGGTCCAAGGGTGCATGGGAATCTTTACAATGTAGAACCTTAACAAAGAAAAATCTCACTCACACAATCATTAGGAGACCATAATCAATTATCAATGACTTCAATTTGGATGGCGTACAAAAGAGTGAGAAAGCAAGCCAAAGATGGCCATGGGAGTTGTTGGAGTTTGAAGAGGGGACGCAAAGATTTTATGGCAAGCAATCCAATTGAAATTTGACACAATGATATAAATGATTGTTTAATTTATATTATAAGAGATTTAGTAATTTAATGTTGTGATTTAGATAAAAATAGTTGTAAAGATAAAAATACAAGTTACACAAAAGAAGAAATATTTTGTTAGAATTCATAAAACATTTTCATCATGCATACATCCATTTGATCATACAATCACTTAAACTTGTAGGTTATTGTTAACTCAACTTTGCAAAAATGTAAGCATGAAACATAAGAAATTCAATAACACATTTGCCACAATGATTTAATGTAGAAACTCAATTTGGGACAAACCACCAGTAACATGCTACTCATTCTCACTCTTCTGAAGCAATGCACTATGAAAGGTCAACCCTGTTAAAGGTTACAATGCACACTGTTAAATGTGACCTAGTTAAAAGATTTCAATCACCCTATTAGGAGTGAGATTTGTTAGAGGACTTTAGATCATTCACTTGGAATGTAACTAAGTTAAAGGATATAAAAATGACTATTAGGTCAACCTTAAACCAAAGAATTTAGCCTAGACTAGTACAATGATTAGAAAGTAACAATAAGACTTGATCGAATAACAACTTACAACACACTTGCAGATTACAGATCTTTTTTTTTAGTCCTCCATTCTATTTGACTTTCACACACTTTAGTTCTGATAGCTTGTTCACCCTTCAAGCATCCATACCCTTAAGTCTTCTTTCTTTGTTTGCCAATAGCAGTCTCTTCTCTTAGGTCACTAAATGAAGCAATAACCTAGACTCCTTGTCTTCCTTAGGTTCTCACACATGACAACCTTTGCTTTTGACCAACCATCTCTATAAATAGAAAATTAAGATCTTTTTTCATTCAACTTTTATTGCCCATTTTAGGGTTAGGTTTGATTAGGTAAGGTTCAATGGATCTACCCATATTTGCATTTTATTCCCTTCTAGAAACTTTTCCTCCAATCCTCTTTGAAGTCACCTCAAAATGGTTCATCTTGAGTTCTATGCCACCAGCCCATCAAGCTTATCTTTCACATGGTTCACACAATCCAAGAAATAAAACTTGTCAGCTCAGATTTATTGAATTCATGATATTTCTCATAATCCTAACACTCAATATTAACTTGCTTCTAATGCTTGGCACATACTACATTGCTCAACATCCACTATCAAAACACTCAGCACGAACTAAAGTTTATTGGTGCTTAGCATCAACTAAACTTTACTCGGCTTCCACTATATCACTTGACATACATTTAATTTTGACTTTTCTCAGCTCTAACTAATTTTCTGCTTGTCTTACACTAAATTTTCTCAACACCTACTGTGCAGATTATTAAGCTTGGCAAACACAATTCATTTTATTTTTCTTATGAACTTAATTAGTGTATTTTTACTTTGCAACCTTAAGTAGATAATCAATGCACTATAATATCATTGTCTTAACTAATCCTTATAGTTCTTTTTCATATCATAGCTCAACCTTTCCTCTAGGTGCTATTGTTACCTTATTTGATCATAATCCTTTTCATCAATCAGAAAAATGATAGTACTCAAATCATATAAGCAATTGTCTTGCCAACAAGTAGAAGGTTTGACATCAGTGATAAAACAATGATTGAAATACATTTTCATACTTGTATCAATCTATTTTCAACAATCTATTTCTTTGGAATTGATGGAAAACCACAATTAATTAGTAAAACTAACAATAATACCAAAAAGAAAATAATTTCTTATATTGAAATCTCTCCCTCTATCAGAAACTTTCATCTTTTGAATAGGTTACAAATTTTTGTTCTAACTTTCATCTTCTGAATAGGTTACAAAATTATGTTATGATCAATAAAAAAACAATCAATTCATCCTTATGACTTCCTCTAGATCACTTCTTATATCTACCTTGGCATTAGCTCCCTCTAACTAGGTATTCCATCTTTCTTTTGTATCTTCTTTCTCCCTTTCTTTCTGCTTTTCTCCCTCACAATTTCTCTCTCTTTAACAACAATGCCAAAGACTTGCCATCTTAATATACAAATATGAACATTTTTAGTTTCTCCCTCTGTCACCTAGCCAATTGTGACTTATTTGTAGCTCCAACTCTTAGATTACTTGAGCCAACTCCTAAAGTAAGATCCACTACATCAATGTGTAACATATTTCAGTCATCTTGTTTGATGCAGAGCACTTGTCATACTTTTTACATAGCCTTCGATAGGGGTATCACCCCTAGTTTACCTCTTAGATACTCATAAGCATCCTTAGGTAATGCTTTTGTGAAGATATCACTTGTGTGTTCTTTTGTGTTAATATATTCCATCTTCATCTCTTTATCTTGAACTAACTCTCTCATGTAATGATACTTGATTGCAATGTGCTTAGTCTTTGTATGCATCACAAGATTCTTTGATATATTTATAGAACTTGTATTATCACAATTAAGTATCATATGTTTAGTGATTTCCTCATTCATACCTTTGAGTAGCTGTTTGATCCATACAATGTTTGTACAATTTACTGTAGTGGTAACATATTCAGCTTCAACAGTAAATTGAGATATACAGTTTTGTTTCTTGCTAGTTCATGTAACTAGCCTTTTTCCTAAGAAAAATGCTCCTTTGATGGTTCTCTTTATGTCATCAATATTTCTAGCCCAATCAGCATCAACATAGGCTCTCAATTCAAATTTCTCATTTTTCTTGTAGTATAGACCATAGTCTTTGATTCCTTCTATATATCTCATTATTCCCTTAATAGCCATCAAATGATTCTCCCTGGGATTACCAGAGAATCTTGCAACTATCCTAATAGGGGTATGTGCAGGATCATGGTGTGCCAAAAGGTGGCGATCTGAAAAATATGTAGTTCTGAAATGCCTCAAAGAATTTCAAAATCTATTCTCACTTTTTTCCCACCCATCCTGATACTAAATGAAAAAAATTAATACCTTTATAATTCCTACTATATCTTTCAATACCAACCTTATATGGTCATCTTTAAAACATCCTGAAAATGTGTTTTTGGCATGTTCTTATATGTTTTTTTACTTCAAGCATGTAGCTGATGACTTTTTTTTAACCAAAATTTGATGTAATGAAAAGGGTTTCTTAAGAATGTTCTTAGCTTTTCATAAATGTAAGTTTTGTCAAATTATGAGTTTAGTCAGTAATTATTACTTATTTTCTAATGGAGATAGCTACAAAGTGTTGATTGACATATTGGTTGAAAAGTAGCTATAACTTTCAAACCGTATAAGATTTGTGAAATCCAAAAGATGCGTCACATTCTATGCTTTGACTAGTATAAGAAAAAAAAAAAAAAAACTTAATTTTGATTTTTTTTTAACTAGTTAAGGTGGTCAGACACGAGAGTTTTTTAATTCTGAAAATAGTATAGTAGAAAATTCATAATTAATTATTTATTTGGAATAAAAATTGCCAAAAATATGCGTCACATCCAGGCATGAGTCTACTTTTTATATCTAAAATTATATTTAAAAATATTATCATTTGATTATGATTAAGGTGGTTAGACATACACCTACTTTTTATTTTTGCCCTGACATTTTTGTAGCACTGCATTAAAATCCAAACTTTTGACCAATCAAATAATTTTTGATCCAGATAAAGCCTTGTATTTTAGAAACTAGATTCAATTTCCTACAGATTATTTTCTTACAACTTTTTGATATAAAGTCCAAAACCACTTTAAAATTATGTGTCAAGTTGACATAATCCTAATTTGCTAGTTTTTCATTGCGACTTAAGGCCATAGTTTGGTACACCATGATCTTGCACATACCCATAGACAATGCAATATTAGTTTTTTTCTATACTACATATTGTAATCTGTCAATCATGGACAAGTACAATGTTTGATTCATTCATCTGAATCATCATTCTTTGACAATTTATGTCCCATAACCATAGGTGTGCTTACTAGCTTGGAATCTTCTAATCCAAAAAATTTCAGTATCTCTTTTACATATATTGACTAAGTGATGTATATGCCATATTTTGTTTGATGTACTTGCAAACCCACAAAGAATTTGATCTCTCCAAACATAGACATCTCAAATTCTTTCTTCATTTCATTTGCAAAAGTTTTACATAAAGTATATTGACCTCCAAATATGATATCATCAACAAAAAATTTAGATAGTAAAATACCTTTGTCTTTCTCTTTCTTCAAGTATAGATTGTTTTTATCATCAGTCCTCTCAAATCCAATCCTCACAAGATAATTATGAAGCTTTTCATACCATGATCTTGGTGCTTACTTCAAACCATAGAAAGCTTTGTATAGTTATAAACCTTTTCCTCCAATATACCATTCAAAAATGGAGACTTAATATCCATTTGATAAACTTTCAAACTTTTGTATGCAGAGTTCTTACTCCTTCCAATCTTGCAATAGGAGTAAATGTTTCTCCATAGTCTATCCCTTCTTTTTTGGCCTATCCTTTAAAAACTAATCTTTCCTTGTTTCTTGTGACTTCACCATTTTCATCTAACTTTTTTATGTACATCCACTTGGTGCCAATCACATTTTTATCTTCTGGTCTAGGAGCTAAAGTCCATGTCTTATTTTTCTTAATTTGTTCAATCTCTTTTTTCACTGATTTACTCCAGCCCACATCTTCTAAGGCATCTTTCATTGTTATAGGTTCTTGCATGCTAAGAAAACATGTATCATTTCTCAAATTTTTCATTTTCATTGGTCTAGCATCTTTATCTCCAATGGTTTTTTCTACAGGGTGATGTCTCTTGACATACTTAGACAGTCTTGGTTCTACTCTATTTTTCTCATTTGGTCTCTCAACTTCTGAATCACTATGTACATCTCTATCAAGTAGTTCAACATATCTTTCATGTAGACTAATCTTAGGATTAGAATGTGCCTCAACTTCATTCTGTAACTTGACACCTGAATGTAGCTCGGTTCCTAAATGCAACTTGACGTTCACAGTATGTGACTCGGTAGTCACTAAAATGTTTTGTTGATTTGCAACTTGATTTACAACATCTTCATCAACATGCATACGTTCATAAAAGTATACAAATGATTTATATTCCTCTAGTTCCTTCATAGGTTCAGCCTCATGTACTTCTATATATTCATCAAATTTCACATTTGCACTTTCTACAAATTTGTTAGTGTTAGTATTTAAACACATATAAGCTTTACTTCTTGTGGAATAGACAAGAAATATACCTTCTTTACTTTTTGCATCTAATTTACCATTCCTGAAATCCTTGAGAATATAACACTTGCTTCCAAATACCTTAAAATATTTTACATCAAGGGTAAGTATCTATAACATATTTCAAAAGGTGTTGAATGAGTACCTTTCTTGACTTGCACATGGTTCAAGGTATAGAAAGTTGTACTTATATCTTCTCTCTAGTATTTCAAAATAATATTTTTCTCCATCATGAGTGCCCTAGCACAATCCATTATAGATATTTTCCTCCTTTCAGCAATTTTATTTTGTTAAGGGGTCCTAAGGGCAGACATTTGTCTTTTGACTCCTTTGTGATTACAAAACATCTCAAACTCATTTGATGTAAATTCTCCTCCTTTTTTCAGGTCTCAAACATTTTAGACTTTTACTTGTTTCCTTCTCAACTCTTGCTAAGTAGCACTTAAACATTTGGAAAGCATCAGATTTATGTTTCAAAAACATAACTGTCATCATTATAGAATAATTATCAACAAATAACATAGTATACTTATCTCCATTGTAGCTTTGCACATCAGTTGGTCCACACAAGTTAGTATGAACAATCTCTAATATTCCTTTAGAGATAGGACTCTTACTCTTAAAACTTGACTTCTTCATTTTGCATAACTAACATTGTTTGCAAATTATATTGTTAGGCTTCTTCAACTTAGACAAACCTTTGACTCTTCTCATGTTACTGATACTAACCAAGTTATGAAAATTAACATGACATAACTTCTTGTACCATAGCCACACATCATCAAATTCTACAACTAAATAAGTAGCATCCTCTATATCAACGTAGAATAGATTACCTCTAGTTTGATCACCTTTTCCAATTAGTTTTCCATCAATATCATATATCTTACCAATCTAGTTCTCAAAGGTTTCCATCAGTAGAAAGCCAAGAGGCTTTCTACAATGGTAGCAATCTTCAATGTAAATATTTTCCATTTTAAAAAAAATTTGGCATTCATTTACATGTTAGAAAAATAAAATAGAAATAAATTAAATATAATTAAAATCATGAAAATTATAGAGAGGAAATGGAAGTAAAAAGATACAGATCAAGAGTCTCGAATCATTTCCTCACACCTCTTAGACTCACATAAATATGCAATCATGAAAATTATGAAAATTATAAGATTATGAAAATAGGAACCTTGGATATCTCTCCACTTACTTTATAAATACATAATATATAATATATAGTATATATAAGTTAGTAATTTCAAAATCTCTAGATAGCCGCAATACAAAAGAGTGTGGCTGAGTCAAAATAAGAAGTTTAGAATCATTAGAAAGTTGGTATTCTATTTTGGGCACTTTCTTTTAATTGTATTTCTATTGTTTCTTGAAATTTATACACACTTTCACATATTGTATATCTTTAACATTCAAATATTTGCTAAGAAGAAGATTTGTGATTTCTTTACCATGATTATTAAAGACATTTCCAAACTGTATGAAATGGTTCTTTAAGTTGAAGACATAAATGTGGAAGAATCAATAAAATGTATGAATTATGTGATATGTATTTTCTCTTCATAAAGAGATGGTTGGTGGTTGTAAAAACAAGCGAAAAGATATACAAATGCCATTGGTGGTTGTAAAATTAGACTCAAAAATCTTTATCAAGACTTCCTCAACTTGTCCTAGAGTAAGAGATTTCAACAGAGACATATATGCCGCATTGAAAGTAGAATCTATGGTTGCAAACTATATACATCTGAAACTATTGAAGCCGCTGCATAAAGTCTGAGTGGAAACATTAATAGTCAAATCAATGTATGAACTCTTTACAGTTGTTATCAAAGATGTTTTGAAAATGTTTAAGTGATTGTTTTAGAAGTTGAAGACATGACTGTAAGATAAATATAACACGTATTTTGAAAAGATATAAGAAATTACTAGTAAATAGAATTAGTGATAATCTTTATCAATGCTACCAGTGTTTACCTCTGTTTGTGCTATATTAATAATGAAAATATGTAAATATGGAATGATAGATAATATATGTGTATAATTTGAAAATTGTCTTAAGGAAATAGGAATTATACAAGTGTTTGATGAAATGTTCTATTGAGATAAATATTTGAAAATGTGATAATTCTATTTTATGATTGAATTCTTTATTTAATGAATTGAAATTGATTCAATAATTTGAAAATTAGAGAAGAGATTTCCACAATCTACGATAATTATTGATAAGAATTTCCAAATCAAATCAAATAACACGTATAAAGACAATTGGACCATTCATCAGGTTTTGATCTTTGTTTTGTATTACCATGTGTTTTCCCACCACTCGGAAGACTCCTAGGAACTCTGTTGTTATTGAGGAAATAATGCCTAAATGTGACTTGGATATTCCTCCTACTTGTGACTGGTGAAACTAGTAATCCCAAGGAAAAATCCAAAAATCCTAAAGGGAAAATGCAAACCCTGGAAGAATCCTTGTTGTTAGAAACTCTTACTAAACACAAAAATGTATCTTCCAAAACTAGTTTGGTCGGCACTCCAAAGAAAATAAAAATTCTTAACAAAATAATTGAGGTGGATAATCAAGACTAGGAAGGATCAGATGGCAAAGAAGGAGACAAGAAAGCTAGTGCTCAAGGTTATAGAATTTAATAAGTTCAAGGGAGAAGGGATTTGAAAGGATGAGGGTTAAAAAAGCAAAGAATTTCAAAGAAGCTAGTAGAGATGATTCTTAGGATAAACGATATAAGAATCCTATGAAACCAAGGATGAAGAAAAGCTAATAAGAGTGCCAATGGAGAGGAATTTGAAGTGGAAGAAGGTAGTGAAGACTTCAAGGAGGTTGAGTAGGAGGCCTAGGAATTTCATATTGAGGTTGTTATTGGACCTAATGTTGATATCCCCATTTCTCAAAATCCCATGGCTAAACAAATTAAAGCTTTCATCGATCACGTGCCCTCTAAGGATAGTAATATTGAGAAGATTAAAATATATCTGGAAGAACAAATCAAGATCCTAAATGAAAAAGTGTTATTTTTTAACAATAAGTTTGATAATGCCATAACTTGCATTCAGTTGGGTATGGCCATTTAGACTATATGTAGGGTCCAAAAAGAAATGGTGAGGAAGTTTATCTTTGGCACTATCATGGGTAACATCAAACTTAAGAAATTTTTCATACAAAATGACATTGTGCATGTGGAGATGAAGAGTGTGGAGGATATATACAACTAGATAGAGGATTTCAAGTACCTGGTAGAGCACTAGAAGAACATCAATCAAGCCTAAATTTTTTTGGCCCTAGTTTTTTGTTTTGTGTGTTTCAATGTTTAGTACTTTTGGTTACTTTCTTTTAATGTTTATTGTGCTCTTGCTTGTAATTTTGGGACATAGTTTAAATATTGTTATGTTAAATCTAGCTCTAAAACTCAATTATTTTTTTGATTATCAACAATATTTTCACTGATAAATTAAACTTTGATACTAGTAGTACTTTACTTGGTTTTTTATTAAAAAATTTTAATGAAAAATAGTTATAAAGGAAAAAACTAAAAATGTATAGAAAATCAAAAGAATCAATAATTGAAGCAGTAATAGAAAAAAAAAATACTATAATTTAAATTCAACAAAAGAGAATCAATTAGATTCAATAATCATCTAAATGGATGATAGTATAGAGGTGCATTGGAATATTTACAAAGTAAAACATTAACAAAGAAAAATCTCAGTCACACAATCATTAGGAGACCATAATCAATTATTAATGACTTCAATTCGGACGGTGTACAAAAGAGTGAGAAAGCAAGCCAAAGATGGCAACATGGAAGCTATTGGAGTTTGAAGAGGGGACACAAAGATTTTATGGCTCAATCCAACTAAAATTTGACACAATGATATAAATAATTGTTGAATATGTATTATAAGAGATTTAGTAATTTAATGTTATGATTTAGATAAAAATAGTTGTAATGATAAAAGTACAAATTACACAAAAGAAGAAAGATTTTTTTGTAATTCTTTAGTATAACTACGAGGGGGGGTGAATCAATTATCCACAGTCTAGATGTACAAATAATTTTTTTCACAACTTAGAGAATCCATATCCATTAAAAATTTTCATTATGCAAGCATCCATTAGATCATTCAATCACTTAAACTTGTAGGTTACTGTCAAATCAACTTTGTAGAAATGTAAGCATAAAACATAACAAAATCAATAACACATTTGACAGAATGATTTAACATGGAAACCCAATTTGGGGAAAAATACCAATAACATGCTACTCATTCTCACTTTTCTAAAGTGATGCCCTGTGAAAGGCCAACCCTATTAAAGGTTACAATGCACACTGTTAAATGTGACCTGCTTAAAGGATTTCAATCCCTCTATTAGGAGTGAGCCTCGTTAGAGAATTTTAGTTCATTCACTTGGAATGTCACCCAATTAAAGGATTTACAAATGACTGTTATGTCAAACTTAATCTAAAAGATTTACCCTAGATAGGTACAATGATTAAAAATTAATAATAAGGCTTAATCTGATAACACCTTACAACACACTTGCAGATTATAGATCTCTATTTTTAGTCCTCCATTCTACTTGGATTTCATACACTTCAGCTCTGATAGCTTGTTCACCCTTCAAGCATCCATACCCTTAAGCCTTCTTTCTTTGCTTTCCAATAGTAGTCTCTTCCCTTAGGTCACTAAATGAAGCAATACCCTAGACTCCTTGTCTTCCTTAGGTTATCACACATGAAAACCTTTGCTTATGACCAGTCATCTCTATAAATAGAAAATTGAGATCTTTTGTCACTCAACCTCCATCATCGATTTCAAGGTTAGGTTGGAATAGGTAGGATTAAATGAATCTGCCCATCTTTGCATTTTATTTCCTTCTAGAAACTTCTCCTTCAATCCTCTTTAAGTTCACCTCAAAATGGTTCATCTTGAATTTTTTGTCACTAGCTCATCAATCTTATCTTCTACACAATTCACACAATCCAAGAAATCAAATTGATTAGCTCAGATTCATCGAATTCATGATCATTCTCATAATTTTGACACTTGGCATTAACTTACTTTCGATGTTCGACACATACTATGTTGCTCAACATCCACTATCAAAACACTCGGAATGAACTAAAGTTTGCTGGTGCTCAACATTAACTAAATTTTATGTGGCTTAAATTATATCACTCGACATATACTAAAGCTTCCTCCTCGTTCACAAGTTTCAAGAAAAAAAACTTGTCAGTTTAGATATGATGAATCTTTGATCTTTAACATAATGCAATAGCTTGGCATTATCAATCTTTTGATGCTTAGCACATACTGCATTGCTTGGCATCAACTATAAAATCACTCAACACCATCTAAAATTTACTGATGCTTGGCATCGACTAAACTTTACTTAGCATCAACTATCTTGCTTGGCATTCACTAGAATTTTCTTTCACTCGGCTCCAACTAACTTTTTTCTCAGCTTGCACTAACTTTTCTCAAAACCTACTATCCACTCAATCAAGCTTGGTAGACAAACTTTGTGCAACTTGTTCTTCTATACTTTCTTAGTGTAGCCAACATTTGTAACCTTAAGTAGATTATCAATACATCATGTCATATCTATCTAAACTAATCCTTGTACTATATTACATAATCATAACTCATCCTTTCTTTTAAGTGCTTTTGTTACCTCTTATTGATCAAATCCTCTTCATCAATAAACTAGGTGATAGTACTTAAATGTTATAAGTAGTTGTCTTACTAACAAATAGTAGGTTTGACATCAATGACAAAACAATGATTAAAACACATAGTCTTCTTTCACAATCTCTTTCTTTTAATAATCTCTCTCAACAATGATCTTTTCAATCAAATTTCAACACCTTTTTCTTCTTCCTATTGTTCCAAATGATTATAATCTCTATTATCTTTCTTGGGGGCCTAATTGTGATCTTCAATTCTTCATGTCTTTCTTGGACTATAGGAATGATCAACATTGTGCCAATGTCTGATGGCTCTATTATTTGAGATACCTTGGCTCCACATGAACTAACCTTCTTCATGTTTATCCAAGATTTTCCTTTCCTTGGTGACACATATACAATACTCTGACTATAAAAGATACCACTTTCCAAAAATAATGGCTTCATCAGCAACTTTAACCTTACTATTTTCACAACTTCATTCCCCTGATTACTTCCTATCTGATTACAGTCTTTCTTGCCAATAATAGAAAAAAATTTAGCCTCTCCAAGGGCTATGTCCCTATTCTTCTAATTGATTGAGGTCTTCTCTACCTCTTTCACTAATTCAATATTCAGCTGGCCTTTCTTTTTACTATTGTCATCGGCATTTTCATTCATAGTGCTGACTGTTTGCTCCATGTTTCTTTCAAACTATAGGGAAATCATTGCCACATCATGTTCCAACTCTCAATGTATGTATTCTTTACCCTTTTTGTCCTCTATTTTGGACACTTGTTCTCCCTTTGGCTCTATCATTTTTTCGAACTCAGTGACCATTCCTTTTCCATCTACCTGATCCTCTATCTTAACAGGTTCCTCAATTTGTTTATCATCTGTACTATCAATTTTTTTCCTAGCTTCATCCTCTTCTTGGTGCCTCAGAAATATCTCCTGTCTCTTTCCTCTTTATAAATTCTTTTCTAGTGCCTCCTTCAAACTTCTAATCTCCTCTAACATGCTTTCTTCCTCTTCTCTATGTCTTCACTTTCTTTGTTTGTCTTCCTTTTGTCTTCTCAAGGCATCTTTGTAGCATACCCATGCCTTCCATATATCTTCCTACTATGGTTTCATCCTTGGTGCCTCTCAAACACAAAAAAAATTACCACTTCCACAATGAACTATCACAACTTCTCTATCCTAATTTAACCCCAACAAAAATTACCAACTATCTTTCTAAAACAAAATCTTGCCCACAATAATCATCATACTTCTATCATACTTATTCAACCAAGACAACTATGCTATCCAACATGATGTAATCCTTCCCTAATAAAAAATATGATGCAAGGAAGAGGTGCTAATCCTATTCTTATTACCAAACTCTATATATAGGCTCCTTCCAAGCCCTATGTCACCTTTTATAAAGGAAAGTAATATCAAAATTTAAACTCTTCAACTTTAACAACATAAAAGTGGCATTTGTGTTGAGAATTTGAAGATGATGTAAACTAATGAAATGTGTAAAATTGGATGAAGTTTATGTCTATAATTTTTTTAAAGAAATTGAGTGAAATATTTATTTATTTTTGAATTTTTAAAGTCTACTTTTTAATTTTTTTTTAAAATGCTGAAAAGATATTAGTTTTTTTCTTGTCAAACAAATATAGCAAATGATTATATTTTGGTTTGATTATGGAATATGTTAGAGTTGACATGTATACCTAGTGCACACAAAAAGAAAAATTGAAATTTGGCTAATATTTTTCAAGTTATAATTGGTTAAAGTCAAAGTTATCAAAAATTGACAATTTTTTTCTCCTATCAAACTTTTTCCATCAAATCTATATATATTTTTAAAAAAATTACATATTCTTGAAAAAGACTCTCTCCTCTAGTGTAGCATTAAAAAATAATTTTTGAACATGATTTACTATTTTTTTCCTATTTTTGAATAGACATCTTCCTGAATCTTAAATACCTACTTGTAATATTTTCAAATTATAACATATTATCCATAATCAAAATTTTAAAAAAATTTATATGATCATAATCTTGACTCCAAGATCTACAAAAGTATATTTTTAGTTTTAAAAAAAACTTCATTTTAGTAGGTCAAATTGACCTTGAAAGTGAGATGTTTATAGAAGTTCTTATTTTTGCTTGTGTGGCTGCCACTTAGGATGCCACATAAATAGTTACAGCTGAAACCCTTTCAGCTAAAAGGGTTTCGGTCATAACCTCGTTGGCCTATCAAACCACTAGCAGTGAAAATGTTAGCCAAAAATTTATTGTCTCATTTATATAAAGCGTTAGGATTATGGTCAAAACCCTTTTGGCTGAAAGGGTTTTAGCCGTAACTATGTAGGCCACGTCAATAGGGAAACCTGCCACGTATGGATGGCTAGAACATGTTTGGCCGTAACCTGTATGACCTTTAGTGTTTCAACTATAACACCTCTAGATATCACAAAGGGTGACACAGGTTTGTGCTTTTACCCATGCCATCAGCCCCTCAAGACTCTTCCAAGCCTAGAGATTAGGTGGTTGTCCTTTTCTTCATGCCACACTCACCTCTACCAAGTATCTCTACATCAATCTCCACAATACCCAAAAAAAAGTCTTTCACACCACACAACACCTCCACTACCTCACACCCTCTAGGATCCTTCACAACACCATACCACAAATTTTTTCCAAAGGCTTAACTCATTAACAATAAAGAGATTTCAAACATTCATAAGGTTCTATGCATCTTGGTGTGCTTCAAACACCAATTCCTACAAATAGACCTAATGAGGGTTCTTCATTGTAGCCCTAGCTTGGGATTTAGGTAAGAAATTAAAATATTTCAGTTACCTACCAATACTAAAGGGAGGTTTAGATAACCATTACTAAACTTTATTAAACTCCAAAATCTTAGGTTCTAACTTGTTTGTTAAGGAATATAACCCATAGGCCCTAATCTAGGCTAGTAGGTCTATGGAACACACTCAACTTATAACCTCTCAAAACCCTAAAGAACTTGAACAAACAACCTTCAATACACCATTACCTTCTCAAAAAAATTGAAACTACTAACTTTTAGGCTCCTAGTCATTGATGAGATACCCAAACCTTCATACCCTTGCCTCAATGAGGGTTTTATATTGAATGTAGTGACTGACTCCCAAACTCTAATATCTCATATATTTGACTCATTGGATTGCCTATGTCCTCATTCAACCCATTTAATTAATTACCCTATGTCCCTAGGGGTCCCAAGAACCCTAGGGACATATGTAACGATGCAATGGGTCGAATGGGCTCATGGGCTACCTAACGACCCCATTCAACCCATAAAATTGATTACCCTATTTGCCTAGGGGTCCTAGGACCCCCAGGGACACATATTATGATGCAATGGGTTAATGGGGTTGTGAGTAATCCCACAACCACATTTCACACATTGCATTGATTACCCTGTGTCCTTAGGGGTCCTAGGACCCCTAGGGACACATGCTGCAATACAATGGTTTGAATGGCCTCATGGGCTAGCTTATGAACCTATTTGACCCATAACATTGATTACCCTATGTCCCTAGGGGTCCTAGGACCCCTAGGGACACATATTCAAATGCAATGGGTCGAATGCAATCATAGGCTAGCCCTAGGACTCCATTTGATTTGATGCAATGATTCGAATAGGTTGTAGGCTAGCCCTCAACCCCATTCGACCCATTGCATGATGCCATCTATCCATAAGGGTCCCAAGAATCCTAGGGACAATGGGTAATTGATTTTATGGTACAAATGGGTTCGTAGGCTACCCAATGACCTCATTCAACCCATTGCATCATGACATGTGTGAAGATACGGTAATCAATGCAATGAATTGGATGGGGTTATGGGCTAGACCACTACCCCATTCGACCAATTATATCAAGAAATGTGTTCCTAGGAACATATGTTTTTATGCAATGGATCCAATCAGTTCATAGGCTATCCCATGACCCCATTCAACCCATTGCATTGATTACCTTATTTCCCTAGGGGTCCTAGGACCCCTAGGGACAAATGTTGTAATGTAATGTGTCAAATTAGGTTGTCAAATATCCTACGACCCCATTTGACCCATATGATCAATTACCCTATGTTTCTAGGGGTCCTAGGATCCCTATGAACACATTCTATGATGCAATGGGTTTAATGGGGTCATGGGCTAGCATAGGACCCCATTCAACCCCTATGATCGATTACCCTATGTGCTTAAGGGTCCTAGGACCCCTAGAGACACATGTCAAAATGCAATGGGTTGAATGGGATTATAGGTTAGACTACGACCCCATTTGACCCATTGCATCAATTAGCCTATGTCCCTAGGGATCCTAGGGCCCCTAGGGACACATGTCATGATGCAATGGGTCAAATGGGGTCATTGGTTAGCCTATGATTGCATTTGACCCATGTCATCGATTACCCTATGTACCTAGGGGTCCTAGGACCCCTAGGGACACACGTCACAATGCAATGGGTTGAATGGGGTTTTGGGCTATCCTACAATCCCATTCAACCCATTGCATCAATTACCCTATGTTGCCAAGGGTCTTAGGACCCCTAGGGACACATGTTGTGATGCATTGGATCAAATGGTGTCATGGGCTTGCATATGACCCCATTCAACCGATATCATTTATTACCCTATGTCCTTAGGGACACATGTCATGATGCAATGGGTTGAATGAGGTTGTGGGCCAGCCCATGAACCCACTCGACCCATTGCATCGATTACCTATGTCTCATGATGAAAAGGGTCAAATGGGGTCATGGGATAGCCTACAACCCCATTCAACCCATTACATCAAATACCCTATGTTTGTAGGTGTCCTAGGACTCCTAGGGACACATGTCTTGATGTTATGGGTCGAATGGAGTCATGAGCTAGCCCACAACCCCATTTGACCCATTGCATCGATTACCCTATGTCCCTAAGGGAGGACATATATTATGATGAAATGGGTTGAATGGGGTCTTGGGACAACCTATGATCCCATTCAACCCATATGATTGATTACCCTATGTCCCTAGGGGTTATAAAACCCCTAGGGACTTAATTTGTGATGCAGTCGGTCCAATGTGGTTGTGAGCTATCCCACAAACCTATTTGACCCATTGCATCAATTACTCTATGTCATAATGTGTCCTAGGACCACTAGGTACACATCTCACAAGGAAATGGTTCTAATGGGTTTGTGGGCTATCCTACGACCCCATTTGACCTATACAATCAATTACCCTATGTCTCTAGGGGTCCTCAAACACCTAAGAACACATGTCATGATGCAATGAGTCAAATGGGGTCATGGGCTAGCCTACAACCCCATTTGACCCATATGATTGATTACCCTATGTACCTAGGGGTCCTAGGAGCCCTAGAGACTAATGTCACGATGCAATGGATCGAATGGGGTCAACTGCTAGCTTACAACCCCATTCAACCCATCGGATTGATTTTCCTATGTCCCTAGTGGTCTTAGGACAGGGACACATGTCATGATGCACTGGGTCAAATGGGGTATTCAGCTAGCCTAAGACCCCATTTGACCCATAACATCGACTACCCTATGTCCCTAGGGCTCATAGGACCCCTAGGGACATATGTCATGATGTAATGGGTCAAATGGGGTTGTGAGCTTGCCTACGACCCCATTTAACCCATTCCATTGATTACCATATGTCCCTAGGGGTCACATTTCATGATGCAATGGGTCGAATGGGCTCGTGGGCTAGCCTATTACTCCATTTGACCCATAACATTGATTACCCTATGTCCCTAGGGGTCCTAGGACCCCTAGGGACATGTGGCAATGTTATGGGTCAAATGGGGTCATGGGTTAGTTCATGACCCTATTTAACACATTATATTGATTACCCTATGTCCTTAGGGGTCCTAAGACCCCTTAGGACACATGTTGCATCAATTACCCTATATCCCTAGGGATCATAGGAACCCTAGGGATATATATCCAGATGCAATGGGTCAAATGCAGTCATTGGCTAGCCCACAACCCCATTCAACCCATTGCATTGATTATGGGCTATGTCCTTGGGGGTCATAGGACCCTTAGGGACACATGTCATGATGCAATGGGTCAAATGGGGTCGTGGGTTAGCCAATGGCCCCATTTAACCCATTGCATCACAACATGTGTCTGTAGGGGTCCTAGGACCCTTAGGGACATAAGGTAAGTGATCATTTGGGTTGAATGTGATCATGGGCTAGCCTACAACCCCATTCAACCCATTAGATTGCAAAATGTGACCCTAGGGGTCATAGGACCCCTAGGGACATAGGGTAATTGATCATATGGTAATTTAATCAACTATATAACACTATACAATAATTTCTAATAATATATATTACTATAATGATAATAATATTTAAAATATTATAGATAATACATAATACTATATAGTAATATATATTAGTATGATACTAATATACTATCTAATGATATTTAATATCATATATAATATTATAACAATAAAATTTGTTACATAATATTAAAAATAAATAAAAATTATTATATTCATATATATTATTATATTTTAAATGTGAGAACACATTTAGATATGATTGTTAACTTTTTGTTTAAAATGTACAATTTTTTATTTTTTTTTTGCCAGCACATTTTGGGTACCCCATTTGAAATTGGGTACATGATTTTGTACTGAGTACCTAATTGGGCTTGGTATTTACCAAACCTCTTTGGTCAACTCAAAAGACGTGTTTGATACATATTTCTCTAACATTAAGACTTCGAGTAGCCATATGACAATACTTTTTCATCCAAATTCAAATAAACAGAAAGGGTTTTTTGATAACACTCTCAAGATTCCATCAATATAAATGTTATCAAATTATGAATTTGATAAGTATTTATTAGTTAATTTTTAATGAAGATGTTTGTAAACTGCTTATTGACATACTGATTGAAAAATAGCTATAACTTTCAAATAGTATAATATTTTTGAAATCCAAAAGTTGCATCACATTCTATGCTTCACCTAGCATAAGGAAAAAAAAGAAAAAATTAATTTTGTAAAGTTTTCAATTAGTTAAGGTAGTTAGACATGGGAGTTTTTTTTTCTAAAAAAGTTATAGTGGAAAATTCATATTTAATTATTGATTTGGAATAAAAATACCTAAAAATATGCATTATATCCGAGCATGACTCTACTTTTTATATCTATAATTATATAAAAAAATATTGTCATTTTATTTTGATTAAGGTGGTCAGATATATACCTATATTTTATTTTTGCCTTGAAATTTTTGTAGTACTACATTAAAATCCAAAAAATTGACAAATCAATTTTTTTTTCACTAGATAAGGCTTAGTAGTTTAGAAACTACATTCAATTTCCTACATATTCTTTTCTTACAAGTTTTTGATATAAAGCTCATAACTACTTTAAAATTATGTGTCAAGTTAACATAACCCTAATTTGCTAGTTTTTCACTACCACTTAAGGCCATACTTTGGTTGACAATGATCCTACACATACCCTAGTGTTAATATTTATCATGGTCTTACTCACCTTGTCCATACTCATGTTAAGACTTTAACTCAAGTTTCTTCTAAGGTAGGAATGGCTCTACCTATTTCTACTCTTGAACCTATTATGCCTAATTTTGCACCTATCTCTAACATTTCTACTTATCTTAGTCCAATCATGACTACTCTTATTCATGCATCAAATCTTCAAGTAGTCTTCCTATTCCTTATTTTCCTAATATTCTTCCACTTATTTCTTTTCCCACTTCACAACCTTCATATAATAGTGTTCCTTTCACTTATCCTAATCTTGTATCCTAGAGTTTTTCCCATAGTTTCTTCTATTGCACCTAATTTATACACCCTTGCCACCTATTTCTTGTAATGATTAACTATCATTAATCTTTCTAAGATTGAGTCTTCTTTACAACAACAACTTGATTCCTTTACTTAATCTAAGTTTAATGTTCCTACATGTGATATGGGTAGTTCTTTTTCTTTTTACATTATCCATATTGCTACTCTTCAACAAGCCAATTTGCCTCACCTTGATAGTTATAATGGTTAAATTTATCCTATGGAACATCTTAAGACTTTCTAAGTTCTATGCAATGACTATTCTTATAACCATAGGGCATATGCACCGAGTTGTGGTGCCAAAAAGGTGACAAATTTTTTTTTTTTTCCTATTTTAAAAAGCACGTATGCGCTATAGCGCATACACGCTTTAAAAAAATAAAAAGTATATATGATGGGCTGCAAACCCGCAGCTCATCATTTTCATCAACATTTTCTTCTACTCCTATAGCGAGCAGCGCGTACGCGAGTTGAAGACTAAACATTTGCACCACCATTTGCCAAAATGCCTCCTCGTCGATGAAATCCAAGACTACAAGTGCACCCACAATGACGCCGTAAGTGATATAAACCTAACTTTGCATTGTTTGATATATTTTTCATATTGTTTTGTAAGTTTTTTATATTCTTTTGTAGGGTTTTTACAAATTTCATTTAGATTTGTTTATTTATTTGAATTTCAATTGATTTTTTATTAGGAAATGTTCATAATCAACCAGAAAATCCATAAGAACATCAAAACCCTCAAGAACCCCAAAACCAAAACCCTCCTCAAGAAGAAGAACAAATTCCACAACCCGAACCAATCGCAAGACCTCCACCAGGCACACAAAAAAATATAAGAAATGAAATAAAGAGAGGCAAAACTGAATTAGAAGGAATCATTGCTTGGTTGAAGGAATCTGGACAAACCAATCCAATGAGGGCTCAATTGGCATCATCCCTCGAATCCATTAACACTCAGATAGCCTCAGTTAGTGGTCAGTTAGATATTTGGCGGGCTAAGAGGGATGAACAAAAAAGATTTTATGCAAATAAATTGTCATATGAAGATGTTAGAAAAAATGAAATACCAAAAGGTAGTATATGTGCATTATTTAGAAAACTCGATGAGAAAAATACTGTTAGAGAGGGTACTAAATGATTCCTCATCCATTGGTGCATACTTGATGCTATTAGAAATAATTTTTGGGATAGATGGTGGATGGTTTTTGATGCCCCTCCTTTCAACAATCACGAGGTCCCCATGTATTTTTTGAAGAAATTATATTGTGAGTTTGTCCTTGGGGAGATCCCCAATTATTTTAATATGTTAGACTCCCAGGGTAGAGGTGGGGGGTCATCATTTGAGAGGCCAGGAGCATGTCGTGACCCTAATGTAGTTAGGGCAGCCGTGGTCCATCCACAGCGCGAGCATGTGATTATTCCTTCAGTTGTGAAGGAACATGTAGAGGCCAGCACTCTAGGGACCATTAATGCTTTGATGCAGACCCTCATCCATTCCAAGAGTCCATTAGTTGAGGGGGAGCCTTCTATACGTCATGGTCACATGTGCACTTAATGCGGATCCCTATGCACATTTGGCACTCATGTCAGAGATGGTGCAGATGATGGGCTTGTCACCGATCAGTTCTTGAATGAGACATTTGGAATTGACACACAGGTAAATTACTAATTTGATGACATTTCATACGTATAGTGAATGATTAATTAATTAGGATTTATTGACATTGTTCAAAATTTAGGGTCAAAGTGTTCCTAGGCCTAGCAGTGATCATCCAAGCCCATTTTTTGTCCCTTCGACAAGTCCTGAGATATGTATCAATTTAATCATTTTAATTAATACATATATTTATTACTTAATCATATTAAGGATTGACCAAAAAAAATATGCATGTGCATCAGTTCTCCACAGGGCCCTCAACCTTTACCATAGATGCAGAGCAGAGACATCATACGAGCTTCACACAGGTACAGTTGTTTCATGTTAATTTAATTCATTTGATTATATTTATTCCATGTTTCATGTTAGATATAACATATATTGTATGGCATGTAGCTCATGGTGTCGGACACACCTCCTCATCTGCGACAGTCTGTTGATAGTGGAGTGGCCGCAACTGTGGCTAGCTCATAGCCACTGATGGAGGTATGAAAGAATTTTCTTCATTTTAGTTGTTGTTTATAATAGTTAATCTCAAAATTTCTAATGTTATTTATAAGTGATTATATTTATTTAATTTTTGTAGGGTCTTGTCACGCCTGATCGTCCATGAGCATTTGAGGTGGACTTACAGAGTGACTATTTGTTGGCGGTAAGAAAATAATTGATTTTTTGAGTACGTATATTTGATTTCAATGTATAATAAATATTGATTCATATCTACTTTCTTTGTATCAGTTGGACCTGGAGAAGAGCCTCAACAAGAGGTCAAGTGAGCATGTCAGGAGGGCCCCGTCATCTCCACTATCTCCCTCCACACGACGACAGAGGACGTTGAGAGAATTGTTTCCTTCCCCTCGTGGGAAGGAAAAGATGTAGTTGAGATATTTGATACATATATATAAAGACTTGTTTCCTTCCCCATGTATATATATAGGCATCTAAGAGACATATTCGATACACATTTGATGTACATATGACATTCTATATTTGATGTATGACATTATTGGTTAATATATGATATGTTTGTTCATATATGACATTATTGGTTATCATAATATATTATGTGTTTGTTAATGTATATGACATTATTGGTTATCATTTTATATTATATGTTTTTTCATGTATGACGTTAAATTAGATATGTTCGTGTATGACATTAAATTAGATATGTGCATGTATGAAATTAAATTCAATTGCTAGAGAGTTGCCATTATGTCTACCAACTAGTAGATGTTCTTTTTTGCTTTATTAGTATTTCTCAAAAACTGCAAAGAAGCTATTTCTGGTGAATAGTTGTAAACAATTGTGATCATCAACTTCATGTACTCATGGCTTTGGCTACGAACACTTGTAACTTTGGCTATAAGCATCCATGGCTTTGGCTATGTGCACTAGTGGCTTTGGCTGTGAGCATTTATGGCTTTGGTTGTAGGCACAATATAGCCTTGGCTGTAGGTTGTCTTTCTTGCTGCATGTCAAAGTTACCTTCAAGAATATCATTAGTCTAAGATCATTACAATTAAAATACTATGACATAATACCTTGGAAATAATAGTCTTTAACCCATTACTTTATTTGTTAAAACATCATGTAGTATCTACTGTAGTCCTTCTACTCAAATATGTTTTCAAAAATACCTAGTATGGCAAAGAAATGTCTATGGAAAGCTTGTCAAATAGGATATTGAAGAACTAAATGTGGATAGTCATTAGTACCCATCAATAAGAACACATACATCTTTCTCAAGCAAGCCATATGACATTAGCAAGTAATTTATAAATTTCCTTTGCAAATAACTAGAAGATGCTATGAATCTTAATACAGAGTTAATCACGAACTCATTATTCCATCCAAGAAGCATATATCACCCTAAGCCAATTAACTGACAGGATAAAAATTAATTCAATTTCAACAAAATTTTGAGTATAACAAGCATCTTAGGGATTCTTACAAGAATTAACACGATGTTCACAAGAGCATTACAAGTTCTTGTAATGCTATTTCACATATTGTAATCATATTCAGTTTTGAATGGCCATTTGTGTTACAAGCATAAATTTTCTTTAAGGTCTTTTAATTCTAGACATGAATTTTATTATGAAGCTTTTCTATGACAACCCACTCAATGCATATATTGTTGTTCCACATTATGCTAATTTGACTTTCATTGGTTGATTTGGGTCTAGACATGACGTTATTCACTACCTTTTTTATATATTTTTTTTTGTAGTGAGGTTTTGGCCTGAATGAATGTATTAATCATCGAAGTTGTGAACCTTGGTCGAGATCCTTACAAATATATTTTCAAATTGGACCTCAAATAGTTTTCTCAGTCACCCCCTATACACAGATACTGAAATTGTAGTTAATTACAAAATTAATACTGAATTAACACAAGTTTAATTGAGAAGTATTATGTTCCTCAATAGGCTAAATTATTATTGACCGAGAAGATTTATCTTAGAGCAGTTGGTTTCCTAAATCTTTAGCGCAATGACAATCTTATGGAATGTGGAATTAGGTCTGCTAGCTAAGGAACGTTATTTAAAAGGTAGAGGAAACTCAAGACTCACATGTTTCCAATCAATATAAATGTTTAAATCGCTTCTCTAATTTTTTCTATTTATGATCTTCTTAAAAATTAACTTTCTAAATGCATTGATGGGGAAATAAAGATCTTCTAGGAACTAAAGGCTAATCATGTTTAATACTTACAATTCTCTATTTTTATCTAATAATTTAAAAAAGATTGTACAAGTATTTTCAAAGAGCAACACTTGTCACTAACATCATAAGAAGGAATATCCAAGGAGACTTACCACTAATCCACCACCACCAAATTCAAGAGAAAACAAAATTCCACTACTAAAGAGATAGTAACAATGATCATCCCTAGTCTCTCCCTTATCACAAAATGATTACCATCAAAATTTGCATTTCCAATTGCGTCATGTGCGTTGAAGCGATAGTAACATTTTCACTCTCTTACCTAATGTCTCCCATTTCTGAAACTCCTGGGGAAGGGCAAGGCCATCTTCTCAGTACTTCAAAATACAACGAGTTCCATTTTTTCACATATTGATAATCATTGACTTAAAGTATAGTCGAAGTATTGACAGCCCATAGATATGCCCCGTCAAAGATCGCAACCCTGTGGCATTTAGTGACCCTTAGGGACATTCTAGTTCAGCGTGCCTGTGAATGTTCAAGCACTGAAGGGGACAAGAAGAGGTTGGGGATAGGGTTTACCCAGCCAACCGGAGCTAATGGAGCAAACATTTTGATCCCATGATGAAAGATGAGAGAGATTTTGTAGTTGGCAACTTTGTACTAGCCAACACTACAAGTTTTAGCATCACCCGAGATGGCATTGTAGAATGAAAATGAAATGTGATCTCTAAAAAATGAGAGAGGTTATTGTAGGTCTCTGCAACATAGTCCTGTAGGAATTGGAATCTCATCCATATCTCGCACGAGCTCTGAGATATTCCCCATCAAAGATCGCAGCCCTGTGGCATTTAGTGACCCTTAGGGACATTCGGGTTTGGTGTGCCTGAGAACATTTGAGCACTAAAGGGGACAAGACAAGGTTGGGGATAGGGTTTACTCGGCCACTCGGAGCTAATGGAGCAGACAGTTTGATCCCACGACAAAAGATGAGAGAGATTTGGCAGTTGGCAACTTTGTACTGGCCAACACTACAAGTTTCAGCATCACCTGAGATTGTGTTGTAAAATGAAAACGGAATGTGATCTCCAAAAAGCGAGAGAGGTTATTGTAGGTATCTACAACACGGTCCTATAGGAACTAGAATCACATCCATACCTCACACGAGCTCCGAGATATGCCCCATCAAAGATCGCAGCCCTATGGCATTTAGTGACCCTTAGGGACATTCTAGTTCAGCGTGCCTAAGAATGTTTGAGCACTGAAGGGGATAGGAAGAGGTTGGGGATAGGGTTTACCTGGCCACTCGGAGCTAATGGAGCAGACATTTTGATCCCATGACGAAAGATGAGAGAGATTTGGCAGTTGGCAACTTTGTACTGGCCAACACTACAAGTTTCAGCATCACCCGAGATGGCATTGTAGAATGAAAATGAAATTTGATCTCCAAAAAGTGAGAGAGGTTATTGTAGCTCTCTGCAACATGGTCTTGTAGGAATTGGAATCTCATCCATATCTTGCACGAGCTCTGAGATATGCCCCATCAAAGATTGCAGCCCTATGGCATTTAGTGACCCTTAGGGACATTCGGGTTCGGCGTGCCTTAGAACGTTCGAGCACTGAAGGGGATAGGAAGAGATTGGGGATAGGGTTTACCCAGCCACTCGGAGCTAATGGGGTAGACAGTTTGATCCCACAATGAAAGATGAGAGAGATTTGGCAGTTGGCAACTTTGTACTGGCCAACACTACAAGTTTCAGCATCACCCGAGATGGCATTGTAGAATGAAAATAGAATGTGATCTCCAAAAAGTGAGAGAGGTTATTGTAGGTCTCTACAACATGGTCCTGTAGGAATTGGAATCTCATCCATATCTTGCACGAGCTTCGAGATATACCCCGTCAAAGATTGCAGCCCTGTGGCATTTAGTGACCCTTAGGGACATTCGGGTTCGGCGTGCCTGAGAACGTTCAAGCATTGAAGGGGATGATACAAGGTTGGGGATAGGATTTACCCAGCCACTCGGAGCTAATGGATCAGACAGTTTGATCCCACAACGAAAGATGAGAGAGATTTGGCAGTTGCCAACTTTGTACTGGCCAACACTATAAGTTTCAGCATCACTTGAGATGGTGTTGTAAAATGAAAACAGAATGTGATCTCCAAAAAGAGAGAGAGGTTATTGTAGGTCTCTACAACATGGTCTTGTAGGAACAAGAATTGCATCCATACCTTACATGAGCTTTGAGGTATGCCCCGTCAAAGATCGCAGCCCTATGGCATTTAGTGACCCTCGGGGACGTTCCGAATTGGCGTGCCTGAGAATGTTTGAGCACTGAAGGGGATAGGATGAGGTTGGGGATAGGGTTTAATTGGCCACCCAGAGATAATGGAGTAGATAGTTCGATCCTACGACGAAAGGTGAGAGAGATTTGGCAGTTGGCAACTTTGTACTGGCCCACACTGCAAGTTTCAGCATCACCCGAGATGGTGTTGTAAAACAAAAATGGAGTGTGATCTCCAAAAAGTGAGAGAGGTTATTGTAGGTCTCTGCAACATGGTCCTGTAGGAACTAGAATCGCATCCATACCTCGCATGAGCTCTGAGATATGCCCCGTCAAAGATCGCAGCCCTATGGCATTTAGTGACCCTTGGGGACATTCTGGATTGGCATGCCTGAGAATGTTTGAGAATTGAAGGGGATAGGATGAGTTTTGGGATAGGTTTTACCTAGCCATGTGGAGCTAACAGAGAAGACAATTCGATCCCATGAGGAAAGGTGAGAGAGATTTTGCAGTTGGCAACTTTGTACTAGCCGACATTGCAAGTTTCAGCATCACCCGAGATGGCATCATAAAATGAAAACGAAGTGTGATCTCCAAAAAGTGAGAGAGGTTATTGTAGGTCTCCAAAAAGAGTGTTTAAAAATGCAAAAACAGCGGGGGGTCCTTTGTATGGTTTGGGAGTTTGACCGTTAAAACTAGAAATTGTCCTAGTAGTAAGTGTTGGTAACAGTTTTGAAATTTGATTGTTGAGTGTTGAGAAACCTCAAGTTTGGGATTTTTCTTGTTGGTTTGAGTCTATAATAACCATTTCCATCTGAAAATTTGAGTGTTGAAACCATTTAGGAAGTATTTGCATAGTTTTCCCTAAAATTTGAGTGCATAAAAAGGGGTATGTGATTGCTCCCAAGGTGGATTTTGTGTTTTCTCCAAACAAGAGTTGTATTTTATGTTTGAAGTCATCTAATATAACCAAATTGAAGGTGTTTGAACCATTTTGGGGTTCTAGAGACATTGCAGAGTAAGAGTTCTAGAAAGCCCTAGGGTAAAGGGGCTAGAAAGGAGGGTTTTGTAAAAACCATTGTAAAGTTGATCATGAGACCAAAAAAATAGAAGAATCCTTGCATTTGAGTCATTTCTTAAGACTTTTTTTGGTCATTGGAGTTCCAAAAGTCAAGGGATTGTGAGTTGCTTTGTAAATGGCCTCAAACTAGGCCTAGTTGGCAGACTGAAATAGCCAGTTTTGAGTGATATTTTACAAAACAAGTGTAGTTGGTTTTGGAGTATATTTTAGAGTGATGAAAAGGGTATTTTAATCACCCAATAGTTTA
Source organism: Cupressus sempervirens (assembly GCA_028749045.1). Lineage (NCBI taxonomy): Eukaryota > Viridiplantae > Streptophyta > Pinopsida > Cupressales > Cupressaceae > Cupressus > Cupressus sempervirens. The sequence goes on along the minus strand of CM053792.1, from coordinate 446,190,039 downwards.
GGAATTTCTGTGGAAAATTTTGGAGAAAACAACAAATTAGTGACTAGCAAGGGCTAGTTGGAACAAGCCTAGAAGAGTCAAAATTGAGAAAGTGTAAGAGATGAGTTGCTGAGAGTGTGCAAGGAGTTGGAACATGTTAGATGAGATGTTTTGAGATGATCCAAGGTGTTGAGGCCATGATATGATGCCAAGGATGAGTTTTGGTACTTGCATAGGGTGTTCTAACCAAGCTGCAAATGCATAGGATAGGACCTTGTAAGGTACTTGCAAATTATGGTTCTAATGCCGACAAAATAGAACTCCCACCAAACTTGGAAAATTACCTTATCTTTAATGTCAAGGACTAAGTTCAATATAAAGGGCCTACATTCATAGAAGGACAAACAAAATCAAAGGTTGAAGAAGTCACTATCCCATTATAATCTCAGCCAAAAGCTGAAAAGGTTATGGATTCAAGAATCAAGAAGAAGACTTGTCATGGCACTTGTATGGAGCATCTTATCAAATGGAAGGATCAACCAAAATCTAAAGTAACATGGATAGATGAGAGTGATTTTGGAAAGAAAGGTATTACTATGAAATTCCTTCAGATTTATCCACCATGAGTTCTTTGTCACATGGGGAGAATGGTGCAAGAGCACCTAGTGAGTTTGAAAATTTTGGCCTAATTGGGGCTCTAGACCTAGTAGGTCAAGTAAGAAAGAAAAGGACATCTATGATTTGGGTTGGTGAGTGGAGTCTTGTGATGATTAGGAGAGTTTGGAAATATCAAGTTGAGGACCATATAATAACCCTAGATATTGCATTGGGGTTTGTGCCCAATTTTTCCTAGTAGAGAGAAAATGCCTTCATTTGAATATTGGGGTGATTGAAGTTGACATAGTCAATTGGTGTGCATAGATCCTAGGGAAGGGGATAGTTGGGAGATATCCTCTTGGGAATAGGGTCAAGAAGAAACCCTATAGGATCAGAAGAAGTCATTGGTTAGTTTGGGCATAGTGGTCTAAACTAGTAGGGTGGGTCTCCTTACATTACTGTTGGTTAGAGAATTCCAATTTTTATTTGTTCAAGGCTAAGAGACATATAAAAAACTACATTTTCAATTATGATCTCAAGGCATGCATGGCAGTCCAAGTACATGGATGGATGATGAAATAATTATTCTTGAATTGGCTAGACCACTTTGTAAGAACAATTCCATGTGGGGTGTTTCTCTCAAAAAGGTGTCTTCTAGTATTTGATGATCATGGAATCCATATGACATGGAAAATAATTGATAAAGCAAAGAAGTTGGGCATATATTGTGTGTCACTTGTAGCGTATACCATCTATAGGTGTCAATCATTGGATGTTAGTTTTCTCTCACCATTAAAATCTTACTTAAAACATATTTGGAATGTGTGGTTGGCTAGGAACCCTCAAATCAATATTGGTTGTGAGGAGTTAGGAATGTTATCCAGCAAAGCCTCCAATTTGGTACTTACACCCGATAATATAATGAGTGGTTTCCATAGGATAGGGATATGGTCTTTGAATAGGGAGGTTTTAGTGAATGATATAGGCCCAAGAAAGTGCTTCATTGTTGATGAGGATGGAAAATAGGGATCTAAACCACAACCCACAAGTAGTGGATCAGAAGAAACAACTACTATAGATGATGCAAATATTGATGAGTTGTAAAGCGAGGGGGAGGAAATCACTATTGAATCCTTCCTAAAAATCAATAACTTAGTAGATGAACCAATTAACACTTTGTTGAGGAGTTATGGACAAAATATGAAGGGACTAGGTACAATTGCACCTAAAAATACCCAACCAGAAAATCTGAACCAGCCAGTGGACTATTATAGGAGATAAAACCTTGAGCATACAACAAACATTGATATTAGATTAAGCTTGCCAATGCAAGATTCACAACCAGATTGGTTGTAGGAGGTTGTCACAAACCTTGGGTAACCAAATACTTGTGGGGTTTAAAATGTTTCCCTTTTAATTCCATCCCCACCACATGTTGACCCCAAGGATGTCATCTAATGCTTTGCAAATGGTGGCAACCATGATGAAATAAATAGTTAACAATTTTTTGATACCCAGGCCCAAAATGACTATGATGGAGATGTTGATTTTATATGTTACATGCCACTAAACAGAAAACAACATAGTGGTTTACCCAGTAGATTCCTATAGCTACCAAAGAAAAGGATACAAAATTCTAAGGAACAAGAGAGACTAAGAAGTTATTTGAGGCTAATGCACTTTACATGAAGGAAATATTCTAATATACCTCTTCTCCCATAGCATAAATCACATTCTGATATGTTCAATGCTCTAATCCCTAGATTAGGAAATATTCTTACTTAATAAGTGTAACCCCAAGCATTGTCACCATAGTTGGCAACAAATGGCGAGAGTCCCAATCAACTAGTGAAAAAATTGACTAAGTTGATGGAGCTAAATCCTACATTACACACATCTCCTAGTAGTGGACAGGAGGATGTTGGGATTGGGAGCATAGCACCTATTCCCTTTCCCATTTTTATGGACAATTGATGGGAACTCAAGTAGATGGGAGAAATTCCAATTTTTTTGAAGTGATAAAGTTTTGTGATGTATTTAGAATATCTAAGATAGACTTATCTTTTATGTGAACTAAACCATTCTTACATTACTATTTAAATGTATTTGTATTGTTATAATAATTTGATTGTTGGTCATGGTGTACTACTAGCATACCTTAAATTTTAATTAATTTTTTTGGTAAATTAAGTTGAGAGATATCTAATTTAAAATATGTAAAGTTTAGAAATATAAATAGTTCATCATAGAGATATTATAGAATTAATTTATTTTAAATAATAGAAATAATCATAACAAATAGATAGAAATAAAAAATAATAATTTTATACAAAAAGTTTTAATTTATTTTAAATAATTAAATAATAGAAACATCATAGAATTAATAATTCCGTATAATCATAACAAATAGACACTAAACAATTCCAAATTCAAACATACGAAGGTCCAACTAGAATAATGACTTTAAATAATCAAATACCAAAGCCAAACAAAGGAAATGGGACTTTTACCTTAAATGAATAAATTACATGAAGAAGGGTGGCTGGCTGTTTGGAAATCTACTTATTTTTCTTCTCTCCCTCCTGTCATCCAAGAGAACATGCAATTAAAGAAAAATATCGTCACAATAAGAAAATATGAAAAATATTGTTCTAGCTTTAAAAAAATTGGAGACATCAAAACATAAAATCTAGATTCTAAACAAATCAAAACATAAAATCTATGTTAAACTAAATCTCATCACTTACGCATCATAACAATACGGTCCACCTTAGTCATGTGGACAGTCTTGGGGAAGAGGTTGCAACAATGTATTTGGATCTAGTTGATCACTCTTTCTCTCTCTCCCTCTCTCTATATTCAATTTAATGAGCCAATTGGATTTTCTTGACATTTTAATGTCTCAAGTATTGCCTCGTGGTCTAACTCGCGAACTTTCCAAAGATTCTTATTATGTGCTTTTCCACCATATTTTATCAAGTGGAAATTTGATGTGACAACAAGATTTGAATAATGAAGAATCTTCCTCTCTATTTGCCAATCCTCGAATAACCACAAGTTAGGGTTCTTCATAGAATATCGTCTAAGCCATGTGCCGATTACAACCACCGCACCGACATGGTACTCTAAACCTTCACCATCTATAACTGAGTGATCCAATTTTTGTTTGGCTTGAACACAATGACACAAATAATAATCTGTCCCTTCTTTATTGTCTTCAGGTGCAATAACAACAAAAACATGGTCTGCAGTGACAAATGTACAAAATGCGGTCATTAATTCAGAAAATACTTGCGTAAAAGTTATAAAGTTACATATTGAAATTAAAAATATATATAAATATATATATTACCAGGTTGCACTAGATCAGACAAGTGGTCAAAGTCAATAGACGATTCCATCTGTACCATTTCCAGTGCTTGTGGGGGATGATAGGTGTCAATTGGGTCCAAAACCCATATATCCCATTTGTCCACCCATTTAGTCAACTCACAGTCATCTCAATTTTCCTCTACACATGATGAATAATAGCATGCCATTTTTCATGTGTGGATACTCCATGAACCTGCATCAGAGCTTCTAAAAGAGTGCAACTCACTGGATCCTGTTAGTGTGCAACAATCCTGATATGGTGCAATGTTAGTATTATCTATCAACCAAAAAAATCTACAAACCGTAGACTCACCTTCCTTACCTAGACCCATTGTAGCGTTACACCACTGGACGATGGATTTTGCATCTCTCAATATTGCTCCATCTTTGTACTTTAGTTCTTCATGAGCTAAGGCCTTTTTGATGCATGCGCCTACACCATCGTGCTATCCCTTTCCATGACCAGCCTCTATGAAATTCCACATGTATTGAATTCTACACAACTTGTGCATCCTGCTCAACCAATAGAACATCCGTGCATGCTTGAATTAAGATGCACAATTGTCTAACCAAATAATGTGTTGATGATATGTGATGCCCCTGTTAGCCAAATCTCCATAAAATATTTGAAAACAACCATGTACAAACTCCGTAGAATGTGATTGATCATCGCTAATGTAAAAATGGTACTCCCTCAAAATCTTCCTGTCATCCTCTATACTTGTAGGTGAATGCATGAATGTTATGTGAACAAATATGGAAACCTGTTGAGAAGTATAATACTTTTCTTGCACCTCATTTTGTGGTTGTAGTGTGTAGTTCTCTGTGAAATCTACAACCTAAACAATGGTATCCAGTCGAAACGTATCCTTGCACAACTTGAATTGCAAATCCAGCCATCGAGCTCTATGGGTATGCCTTGCATACTCGTAAATAATGTTTTCACGAAAAATCTTCATGAACTCATACACTGGAATCTTTTCAATGACTAAATCACATCTTTTACCATGTTTCCCATCTTTTAGAGCATATGTCACTGTCTTAAATTTTTTGTAATCTACTATTTCATTTCCAATTGCATGTGTACTATCCATATGTTGACAAGTTGATAAAAGTTGCAAAGAACCACAAAATAAGCACGTACCATCCATGCATGATGTCTTGTAAAATTGTTGGCCGTCCCTTATTTCACATAAAATGTTGGATATGAATTCCCTTGAAGATCTTGGTGGCTCATTTATGTCACAGTCCTACAAAACAAACTGAGAATGCAAAATTACGTTTATATGCCTAAAAACATCAAAATGGTTAGAAAATTCAATATGTATCCTACAACAACAAGTTGTGCATGTGTGATTTATCTTCACATAAAAAGGTTTACCCATCTCAAAAAATCTTTGACTTATTCGAATTTGAGGATACATACCAATAAATTTTGCAAAAAATTGTGTCTGAGTTGTGTCCAAAAAATGTTTCGCATGTGGCTCGCGATTTTGGCTACCAATCCTCCTTCTTACAACATCTCTTTGATTAGGGGAAACATGTGTGTTATTTTTCCAAAAATCTTCAATCAATGATTTCAAGGCTTCACTAATTTCTTTATCCTTTTGCGGTAGTCTACCGCTAAATGTCCATAACTCATTTTTTGTTGGATCTTCCAATCTCTCACGCCTTAGCATGGCTCTCCTTAGAGTACCTCTACCAATTTTTAATGTTTTGCTTGTCTTTCTCATGAGTCAGGCTTTCTTCATTTGGCTACTTACTATTGTTTATGTTAGTACTCATCTTGCGACATTACTATCTTTGGTGCGTGATTTAGAACCCACTTTGTCATAAGCATTCATTAGATTCTTTACAATGTTTTTTTCATTTGAATCATCCATCGTTCTTAGCCCAAGAATATTCATGATAGGCCTAAATTTTAAATTTCTCATCATTTCGAAAAATAATTGGCATTGACCTGTAATATTTAATTCATCAAAAAATAATCTCCACATACGATTAACTTTTCTTTGACAAGTATGCTTGCTAATCTTGTCAGGCATTGATTTCAAAATGTTACTATCAATATCAATCAAATATTTTGGTCTTCTAAAATGAATTCTAGAAGGTGTTATAATCTCTTCAATTCTCTCAACATTTTGAACATCAACATAAGGTTGAGTGTATTGCGTACCTTGAACCGAAGATGATGTGCCTTGGCAATAAGATGCAAAAGATGGAATATCACCTACTTGATGTGTTGATGTTGTGCCTTCAACATGACATGATGGAATGTGTATATCGTCGGATCTATAAATTAGTGTCTCTTCAACATGAGAGGACGATATGACTTCAACATTGGAAGATGGTGTAGTGGACGATATGACTCCAATATTAGAAGATGGTGTAGCTTCACAATTCAATTGTCTTCTTGAGCGTAACAGTCTCATTCATTCTCTTTGTCTTTCCAATTCTTCCTCTTTGTTTCTTGGTACCAGTGGTTCTTGATCCTCTTTGAACGTCAATTCTTCATTATTGCTTTGCAATTTTCTTTGCTCACGTAGTAATTTCATTTTATCTCTTTTAATTGCCAAATCTCTCTCCCTATCTTCGTTTGTTTGATTTTTTGGTTTCTTCCTTGGCATGATGATGATTTCTACATGTCTGATTATTCAAACATTTGAATTACTTAAAATGCGTAAATTACAAATTATTCAAATACATATAAAAATTATAATTATTTGAATGAATACACAATATATATATAAAACGACTTGTCAAATTTCTAACCATTTCGAAATAACATTTCATTGAAACATACAAATTTCAATGAATTCACTATATATTAAACAACATGTCAAATTATAATCAAATTTGTATCTATATATCAACAAACAATATTTAAAATAGATTGCACTAACCTTTTCTATACAAGGAATATTCAAAAAGTCTTCAAATCGTGTATCCAATGATTGAATTTGGTGTTTGCTAGCTTCCAAAAGTGTTTTCCACCTTGAAATAGTGTTTTCCACCTTGAAAGAGTGTTTGTTGTATTGAAACCTGCAATTTCTGTCGGGATAAGAGAGTGCAAAACAGAACAAAAGTAGAGAATGAATGAAACGGGCCCCAAAGTTGTTTTTTGACCATTTTTAGGTGATTTCACATAGTGTGTATGCACTATGTGAGAACACATCACTCTCCACCCTCCCCACTCTCTCTCTCCCTACTCTCTCTCTCTTCCTACTCTCTCTCCCCTCTCCCATCCCCTGCACTCTCTCTCTCTCCCCTCTCCCATCCTTTACTCTCTCTCGCTCTCCCTCTCCCATTGCCTACTCTCTCTATCTCTCTCACCCTCTCTCCTCTCCCATCCCTTACTCTTTAGATCTCTCACACAAACTCCCATCCTCCCTCTCCCACTTCTTACTCTCTCTCTCTCTCCCCCATATCCCTACTCTCTCTCACACTCTCACATCTGCTACTCTCTCTCTCCCATCCCCTAAACTCTCTCTTTTACAGATACACACTCCCATCCCCCTCTCTCTCCTCTCCCATCCCCTACTCTCTACTCTCTCTCTCCCATCCCCTACTCTCACACACTCTCTCTCATCCCCTACTCTCACTCTCTCTCTCTCTCTCTCTCCCATCCCATTCTCTCTCTCTGCCACCTCCTACTCTCTCTCACACTCTCTCCCATCCCCTACTCTCTCTTACACACACTCCCATCCGCCCCTCTCTCTCATCCGCTACTCTCTCTCTCTCTCTTGGGCTGCTCTCTCTCTCTCTCTCCCCTCTCCCACCACCTACTATCTCTCTCTCTCTCCCTCTCTACTCTCTCTCTCCCATCCCCTACTCTTACTCTCTCTCTCTCCAATCCCCAACTCTCTCTCACACTCTCTCCCATCCCCAACTCTCTCTCACACTCTCTCTCTCATCCTTTCACTCTATCTCTCTCATCTCGTACTCTCTCTCTCTCTCTCTGCCACCTCCTACTCTCTCTCTCACTCTTTCCCATCCTTTCACTCTATCTCTCCCATCTCGTACTCTCTCTTTGCCACCCCCTACTCTCTCTCACACTCTCTCCTATCCCCTACTCTCTCTCTTTCATAGACACACATACACACACACACACACTTCCATCCCCCTTCTCTCTTCTCTCCCATCCCCTAATCTCTAGATTTGTCACGCGCACTCCCATCCCTCTCTCTCCTCCTCTCCCACTCCCTCTCCTAGGTCACCTACTATCTCTCTCTCTCAAGTTCTCTCTCTCCCTCTCTACTCTCTCTCTCTCCCATCCCCTACTCTTACTCTCTCTCTCCCATTCCCAACTCTCTCTCACACTCTCTCCCATCCCCTACTCTCTCTCACACTCTCTCCCATCCTTTCACTCTATCTCTCCCATCCCGTACTCTCTCTCTCTGCCGCCCCCTACTCTCTCTCTCACTCTCTCCCATCCTTTCACTCTATCTCTCCCATCCTTTCACTGTGTCTCTCCCATCTCATACTCTCTCTTTGCCACCCCTTACTCTCTCTCACACTCTCACACTCTCTCATATCCCCTACTCTCTCTCTTTCATAGACACACACACTCTTATCCCCCCACTCTCTTCTCTCCCATCCCCTACTCTCTACATCTATCACGCACACTCTCATCCCCCTATCTCTCTCCCTCTCCCTCTCCTACCACCTACTAGATCTCTCTCTCTCAAGTTCTCTCTCTCCCTCTCTACTCTCTCTCTCTCTCCCATCCCATCCCTTACTCTCACTCTCTCTCTCCCATCCCCTACTCTCTCTCACACTCCCATCCCCTAATCTCACTCTCTCTCTCTCCCATCCTGTACGAGCTCTCTCTGCCACCACCTACTCTCTCTCTCTCACGCTCTCACACTCTCTCTCATCCCCTACTCTCTCTCTTACACACATTCCCATTCCCCCTCTCTCTCTCTCCCTCTCCCACTCCCTCTCCCACTGCCTACTTTCTCTCCCCCATCCCCTACTCTCTCTCTCCCCTCTCCCATCCCCTACTCTCTCTCTCTTTCATAGACACACACTCCCATCCCCCCCCTCTCTCTCCTCTCCCATCCCCTACTCTCTAGATTTGTCACACACACTCCCATCCCCCCTCTCTCTCCCTCTCCCACTCCCTCTTGCACCACCTACTATCTCTCTCTCTCTCAAGTACTCTCTTTCCCTCTTTACTTTCTCTCTCCCATCCCCTACTCTCACTCTCTCTCTTCCATCCCCTACTCTCTCTCACACTCTCTCCCATCCCCTTCTCTCTCTCTCTCTCTCTCTCTCTCTCTCTCTCTCTCTCTCTCTCTCTCTCTCTTTCTCTCACCCCCATCCTATACAAGCTCTCTCTACCACCCCCTACTCTGTCTCAAACTCTCACACTCTCTCCCATCCCCTACTCTATCTCTCTTATACACATTCCCATTCCCCCCCTCTCTCTCACACACACACTCCCTCTCCCATTGCCTATTCTCTCCCCTCTCCAAATCTATCTCTCTTACACACTTCCATTCCCCCTCTTTCTCTCTCCCTCCCACTCCCTCTCCCATCGCCTACTATCTCTCTCTCTCTCTCTCACTCTCTCCCTCTCTCTCCCATCCCCTACTCTCACTCTCTCTCTTTGCCACCCCTACTCTATCTCACACTCTCACACTCTCTCCCATCCCCTACTTTATCTCTTACACACACTTCCATCCCCCTCTCTCTCCCTCTCCCACTCCCTCTGCCATTGCCTAATCTCTTTCTCTTCCATCCACCCTCTCTCTCCCTCTCCCACTCCCTCTGCCATTGCCTACTCTCTTTCTATCCCATCCCCTACTCTCTCTATCTCTCTCTCCCCTCTCTCATTCCCTACTCTCTCTCTTTCACACAAACCCATCCCCCCTCTCTCCTCTCCCATCCTCTACTTTTTCTCTCACTCGCTCTCCCTCTCCCATTGCCTACTCTCACTCTCTCTCACTCTCTCTCTCTCTCTCTCTCTCACACACACACACACACACACACACACACACACTCTCACTCTCTTCCTCTCTACTCTCTCTCTGCTACCCCCTACCCTCTCTCACATTTTCACACTCTCTCTCTTTCTCTCTTACACACATTTCCATCCCCCCTCTCTCTCTCCCTCTCCCACTCCCTCTCCCATTGCCTACTCTCTCTTCCATCCCCTACTCTCTCTCAAGCTACTCTATCTTCTCCCTCTCCCATTCCCTACTCTCTCTCTTTCACACACATGCACTCCCATCCTCCTCTCTCTCACTCTTCCTCTCCCACTCCATCTCCCACCACCTACTCTCTCTCTCCCCCATCGCCTACTCTCAATCTCTCTCTCCCAACTTGTACTCTCTCTCACACTTCCTCTCTCTCCCATCCCCTACTTTCAATCTCTCTCCCCCATCCTGTACTCTCTCTTTGCCACCTCTACTCTCTCTCTCACACTTCCTCTCTCTTGCATCTTGTACTCTCTTTGCCACCCCTACTCTCTCACATTTCCTCTATCTCTCATCCTATACTCTCTCTGCCACCCCTACTCTTTCTCACTTCCTCTCTCCCCTCTCCCATCCCCTACTTTCTCTCTATCTCTCTCACACACACAAATAGCCATTCCCTCGCCACACCCCCCTAGCTCTCTTTTGGTTTTGGTTTTCATTTTAGGTCTCAATAGTGTGTGCGCACTATAGCGCGTGCGCACTACCTTGAATTAAATAGTGTTTTAATAGTGCGTGCGTGCTATAGGGCGCACACGCTATTTAAAGCTTTTCATTAAAACCAAGCCTAAGGCTTGGTTTTTCCTTGGAGATCCAACCCAAAGGTTTGGAGTTTATAAATAGGTCTGAGATGTGCTTTCCAGCAAACATACAAAAAATGATTGATTTTTCTTGTGTGCTCCCCTTCAAGATTCCTCGTGGTTGGGTATCGATAAGATCAGGTTACATAACATTATAGGTCTCTGTGTTAGCTATCTAACCATATAATTTATTTTTAATTTGAACTATTTTAAGTCTTTCATCTATAATTTCTTTTGAATGTATGTTCATTTTTTGTCAAAAACCACCATGTACTAATTGGGCTGTAGATTTTAGCTCATTCATTGAATTTTGTAACAACTTAGTTTTTTAGAAACTAGACTCCATTCTACACTTTGAAAAAAAGAAGTTTTGATTTTAGATTAGTTTTCAATCATTTCTAGTGGGAGCACACAGATATTTCATGTTTTTGGGATGGGTCTAATTAAAAAATTCATTAAAAAAAAATACACATTATAAAATTACCCAAAAAATTTGGGATAAACTACATAGTGTTAGGTAACTTTTGACCAGAGCGATTAAAGAATTTCAAAAAAAAAGTTAAAATTTTAGGGGGGGCACACTTTGTACTATGTTATGTTTTTTTGGAATAAACAGTACCATTTTCTGTGGCCCCCTTTTTTGAGGACCTAAAACTAAACCATTTTGAAAAAAAATTAGTATTTTAGAAACTAGATTCAAAGGACTACAACTTTTTTTTTTGTCATATCTTAAAATTTTGAGCGTAACTATCTTCAAATTCTTGTTGAAGTCCAAAATTTGCTGATTTCAGGAAAAAGGTGTCCACTTATACCCCCCTTTTGGCACCACAACTTTGTGCACTTACCCCATAGTATTTTGGCTCATTTCTAGCTTGCACCTTTTGTGACAAAATATTTGCAATGGTATTACTCTTTTCCACCTTATTCTATTGATTCCTTTCATAAACTTGCTAATGCCTTTATATAATAATTTAATAATAATATTGGTCCTTCTATTTATTTGACTTGTTGATGTATTGTAAACAAGGGCCTAGGGAGTAAGTGACTAAGTTTATTGGTAGATTTAAGAACTTGCATGCTCAAATTTCTTATCTTGTGTATCATATTGATACTCATCATATGTTTATTGAAAATTTACAAAAATATATTAGAAATAAGATTTTGCTTACCAAGTTTACTCCTTTTTCATAGCTTGTGCAGTAGTTCATCATTATCAATTACAAATGAGTGAGTTTAAGAGCATCGCTCCAATGGATCTTGTACCTATTCACAAGAGTTATGCCACACATAATCATAAATTGTTTTAGAAACCTAACAATTATGTCATCATTAAAAAATGCACAAATATTGTAATTGATCAAGTAGCTACTATATTTCATAGTGTTGTTGTTTCTTCTTCTAATTTCTAGACGTATAATAAGTTTACTCATCTTTCTACATCTTTACATTGTATTAATGGGTATGTTAGTTAGTGCTAATATGATTACACTTCCTCCTATTAAACTACTTCTTCCCTCTACTACATAAAGTTGGCACTTTACTCTTAAAGCCTTTTTTCAATATCATTTCCAACCTAAACATGAGCCCTATTATTCTTTAAAGCATAAGGTTTTGAGTTTTATTGATTCTAAGGTCTCATCTTTTAATAGTCATGATATTGGAAAACAATCATTGGCACATCCTAATAAAAATGTCTAAATCTATACTAATCCTTCACCTCAACATACAACTAATAATATTATTCACTATGCCCCTCCTTCTTCCCCTCCTGAAGTGAATTTTATTTATGATATGTTACAATTATAGAATGATAATACTATTAATGTCATGGAGAATCCTCCACCTCCAACTAAGAAATGCATTCCCTCTATATATAATTATCAAACTAAACTTAAACCAAATCATCAGTGTCCTAGAGCCCTTGTTATCTCAGTCATTGATATTGATAAAATTAAGGCTCGTGATAGTCCTCTTTATATTACTATTCGGATTGTTAAATATCATTTTTATGGGTTTCTTGTTGATCCTACTTCTATGGTTAATATTATTAATTAGAAATATCTATACAATAAAAAAAAATATTGTGATTTATATGACTCAACTAATACTTGGATTCATACATGTGACAATTTCTTGTATCTTCCTCAAGGTCTCATTTATTTTCTTATTGAGCTCTATGGTAAAGTGGTAAATAGTAACTTTTTTGTCATTCCTACTTTTGATCAATTCCAAGTGAAGCTTGGTTTACCATGGTTGAATAACAAATAAACCATTGATTCCTCTATATATTAGTGCATTAAACTTCCCTATGATGACCTAAGATTAAGATGATCAACCCTAGTCTTCATCATCCTTCTAGAAATTGACATTGTGCTAATCTTGATTTCTTCTAGCTTTCTATTCCTACTACACCTACTCATATGGATTATATTGTTTGTACTTATCAAGCGCATAAATTTTGAAATATTGAGTTAACTAAACCTATGGATATTTCTCATGGCCTTTTATGTGCACCTTCTACATCTATTTTTTATGGTTCTTCTATTTCTAATGGTCAACCACCTCTTGGATCTACTAATCCTCCTAGAGTGGTTCTTCCCCCAAGTGTGGTTCTTTTGTTGTTATCTCTAACCATTGTTGTCCATTAGTGTCAACCACTTAGTCATTTACAAGACAGAGTTAGATGGTCATCAGTATGACCAATCTACTCTATATAGGCCGATTCATGTACATAAGAAAGTATGTACCAAGCCCTATAGGATCTAAGTAAGTTTTTGGCCATAGAGTAATTGATTTAGCAGGATCATAATCTTTCAGCAGTTGTTAATTTAATTGATTTAGCTCCAAGACTTTAGTTGCATAGTCAAATGTTGGAGGTAGCAAGAATCACATGGGATCATGCATTGATCATTATTACAAGAGTTAACAAGGAATTCATTGAAAAATATAGATTACTTCCACTTATTCAACCCCAAAAATAGTGACATATAGTGTTCAAAAATAGGGAGGAAATAGAGTAAACAAGGGGGACATAGAGTGAACAAGGGGAAACAAAATTGATAAGAAGAATGTGATGTGAACGAGATGAGAAATACATACAAATTTGGAGAAATACAATTTTGAATAAAGGAGAAATTGATTTTTGTTATTTATTTTTGGATTTTTTATTCTAAGGCATAAGGCATAAGTCAGAAGGGGAGAGCTCATTTATTAGATTGTATTGTAATGATGTAAATATGACAAAGTGATTTTTCCAACTAATGTCAAAGGGGGAGATTATTGGTATCTCTAACCATTGTTTTCTATTAGTGTCAACCACTTAGTCATTTACAAGGAAAAATTAGATGGTAATCACTATGACTAAGCTACTCTATATAGGTAGATTCATGTACACAAGTGAGTATGTACCGAGCTTTATAAGAGCCAAGTATGTTTTTGGTCACAGAGTAATTTTCTATTTGTGTCGAACTCATCAATGACTAAGAAAATTCCAAGTATACAAGTGTCAAGTTATATAGTGTGTGCTAAGAACAACACATGTTGAGTGTTAGAAGGATTATATAGACAGAGAAACAACAATGCCAAACATTAGAAAATAGTAAAGACCAAGAAATGTAGAGTTTAAATAGAATTCAATAATAAAACAAAGTTTGAAGAAAAATTATTATCATGCTGACTTGGAAGGAATATTTAAATCTTTTTGAGGTTGTTAGAGAATATTTACATGACATCAATGGTAGATCCCTATGTTGTGTGTTTGACAATAAAGATGAAGAGGTGAAACATGGAGTCATCTAGAAAACTCTTTACAAAATAATTTAAATAGAAATGATCTTAACCTAGATCAAAGGCATGCAAAGGAAGAGAAAAGGAAGAGAGGTATATACACTTGAAGTGTTATGGAAGAGAAGGATTGAGAACAGATTATAAATAATTAGTGAAGGGTTATGTTATCATATAAGAGAGAAAGTGACCTAGTCATGGTAGTGAAGTGAAAGGAAAACATAAGAATATCATAGATCTCTTGATCAAACTTTCTTGTGGGTTACATGTTTTATGCAGAAGATAAATATACTAATAAAAAATAATCTCATCTATAAATCCTATTGAATTCTAAGACTAGGAATTAAAGTATTTACTAGTGCATTTGAGAGAAAGAAACACTATGAAATTAGATCTATGAAAACATCTTACTTTGTAAAAACCCAAAATCATAGCATACCTTGTGTTGAGAGTGCAAGAAAAAATAGATAGGAATTCCTACTTCTATTTATGTGGGGTGATTTACTAGATTTGGATCTCTATCTTAGTGAGGTTCTTATTCTAATGCTGGTATAAATGGTGGCAAGGTTGCTTGCTTCCACATTCTCTCTTTCTTTAGTGGGTAAAATAACTTTTGGACAAATTTAACAAAATGATGATGGTGTTTTTTTAATAGTGGTTACAGTCATTCAAATTATGATGATCATGGGCATGTTTTTAATACCTCCCATAATCATCTTAATTCTAATGGCCATGGGCGCACTCATTAGAATTCTAACAAACATGGGCATTATTCTTTTTTTTATATCACAAAATGCCTTTGCCATCAAAAAATACCATAAACAATTAAGAGAAAATACATTAGTTCTTGTCGATTCTAAGTAAAATGATGGATGTGAAAATGAGGCTCCTAGACTTCCTTTCATACTAGTTTTTGAGAGAATAAAAAGGAAAATTGA
This sequence comes from Cupressus sempervirens, assembly GCA_028749045.1. Lineage (NCBI taxonomy): Eukaryota > Viridiplantae > Streptophyta > Pinopsida > Cupressales > Cupressaceae > Cupressus > Cupressus sempervirens. The sequence goes on along the minus strand of CM053792.1, from coordinate 446,174,592 downwards.
TGGGCCTAATTTTTTGATCTTAATCCCTAAGACAAAACAAGCCCAAGGATTTAAAGTCTCTAGGGAATAGGTTGACTTAGGTTGCCTATTCAAAAATAAGTTGACCTAGGTTGAAAAATTCTAGAATAGGTCAACTTGGGTCAAACTATTACATGATTATCCTAGGATGAAGTAATTCAAAGGTTTCAAAAATTATGCAAATGAAAATGAAAGAAATAAAACTAAGAGAGAGAAAAAGATGATTGAGAAAATATTTATCCATGGTCCATAAGATCACTAAAGGAAGGAAGCTAAGAGTTATTAAATTTTAGTTGCTTTCATTTTAAGATGGTATATGTGGTGAAATGTTTCAAGTGGATATTCAAATAGGAAGAGGATATTCAAACCATTATAATTTTTGTCATAAAGATGGAGAAGGTTGTTACATGCATCGAGAAATTCAAAACTGGATAATAAAAGAAACTCAATTCAATGCACATGTTGGAATATGAGGATGTGATGGAAATATTTTTATTATTTATCTGCTAAATACTTGGGAGTATCTCTAGAGCCTTATATTTAAAGTGGTCAAAATTCAAAAATTCACATTTTTGACACTTCAAAAATTTTGCAGTCCTAAATTTTGGACATCCTACAAATTTGAAACCCTAACAGCCCTGACAAGTCTAAGAACTTAATAGAACTTATAGAAGTTTGTTGTTAAAATTTTTTAAGTTGCATTCATGCTCTGATAATTTCACCTAGTCTTGTATTTTCTCATTTTTTTCCTACCAATCCTAATTTTGGTTAAATTCCATACAACTTTTTAGTTTTTTTTCATAGATTAGAAACATCAATCAATCAGTTGCCTTCATTGAAAGGATTTTATGTCGATCACAAATTATGGTTATTTTCTTTGGAAGAAGAGTTTAGCATGAGTTGAAGATGAAATTTTTTTGAAGTTGGTTTTCATCCATTTAGAGACAAATTTTTAAGTTGTAGTGCAAGAATTCACAATGTAAATGGATAATAATCCATGCATAGTAGTTAGAAACTAGTTTACAAGTACTTTTGCATAGAAATTAGGACTTTCTATTGTGGTTTCAATTTCATGCATAGTTGAAACTCTACATATGGGTTTTTGTGTCTTAGAGTTGGCACAATAAATAAATACATTCAAAAAATATAATTAGGGCTAACAATTATTACAATAAACCTACATGAAATTAGTGCTTCACTCATGGTGTGAGAATTATTCTATCTATGAGAGTTTATGAAGCAAGCATTGCTAATTTATGAATATAAAGAAGTCAATCACCAACTTTGTGATTAATGTTTGTGATCCTTAAATTTTCTAGAGTTTCCTATTGTTGTGACTACTTATTGGGAATGTGTTCTACTAGTGTGTTAAGATAAACTTATCTTGTGTGTACATATGTGGTAGATTTATGATTTGATGAATTTAGATATATCATATGTCCTCATAATTTTCCTTGGCAGTGACCTCTGAAAAGTATAGATTACAATTATTTTCTTTCTTTGCTAGTTTTCTTCATCTTCTTAGTGATAGAATTTTCCAGATGATTATGTGATATCTTAAATCCATTTTGGTCTTCAATTTAAACTATTTTATTCCATCCTTATTAGCCTAATCCCTTTGTGATTTATTTGAATAATTGGTGAAATTAGGAACACCTTTTAGGAGATACATTAAATTTCATTAATAGACTTGTATTTTCATCATAAAGATAAAATACAAAAAATTGTATAATTTTCTTTTTTTATTAAAGAAGCCAAAAAACTAGGGGATTTGCCTTTAGTACAAAATCATGGATAAACCATTCACAACAAAAGACTACAGGCTAAAATACTAGCACATTCACATCCCTTCCCCTTAATATCAAAAGTAGATTTACCAAACCATTACTACCTCTCTGAAAGATTTTAAACATAGTATCACAATTACTAGTAATTTTTAAAAAAAATTACTAGCAACCAGCATATAGTTCTTCCTTTTTATAAAACACTTATAAAAAAGCCTACCATACCTAATAATAACATAAGTAACAACATATCTAACAATATATAGATATTATATTTACTTAATAACATTATAAAGTTGTTAAGACCCATTAGCTGGTCTAAATATTTCAAAGCTGAAAAAAACTAGGAACAGAAACTCCAGAAACCAAAACATAAAATATAATAATAAAGAAGGCTTAGACTTTATTCTTTTTAGTCCTCTTATTTTCTAGAAGTATTTTACCAAGAAATCATCTGCAAGGAAGATATATGATTTTGTCACATCTTCCATGCTAATCCCTTCTTTCTTTTTCTCTTGGTGAACAAGCTGGAGAGTAGCAGTAGAAGTGTGGGTCATCTTCATAGAAAACTTAGAGAGAGTCCCAAAACACTCATCTAGAGCACTGAATTGGGCATTTATGGACTCCATTTGCATTTAATCTCACCCATCGAGTCACTTATCTCTTAACAACCATCATTTTTTCCTCTAGGAACATCCATTTCCTTAACCTATATCACACTAGCCCGTTTAAAAAAAACTTTTCATTATATTTTTTGTCCATCCTTATAGGCAATGTTACCACTATTGGTGATGTATCTCTAGCCTTATGGGTAAGAGGGATTATAGTGGAGGTAAAGTTAGCAGTGTTCATAGTGAAACCTAGTGGAAACCTAAGTGGTGTCTATTGGAAATATAAGAGTAACTAAGAGGGGAGGTGTGAATCAGTTACCACTAAAATAAATCCCAGATCCCTTAGATGTTAGAATAAAATAAACTCTAAAATCTGAATTTTGTTGATGCTCAGCAAATAGACACAAAATGTTGTAACTTGGTAAACATTGAAAATGCTTGGCAAATACTTGACATGCAAATATTAAGATGTTAATTTTGATTAATATTATTTAGTTGCAAACACATAAGATAAATAGTATGAATACATTTGACACTAGGATTTAACATCGATACCCAATTTGGTAAAAACCAACAATTGCAACTAGTTACTAATTTTCACTCTTTTGATGTAAGCCCTATTAGGAGCCAAACCTGTTAAAGGTCACAAAACACACTATTAGGTGTGACCCTATTAGAGGATTTAATCACCCTATTAATAGGAGTGGCCTTGTTAGAGGTCTTTGGACAATTCAATCAAAATGCCACCTTGTTAGAGGATTTAGAAATAGTTGTTAGGAAAACTTTGTTAAGATATTTAGATCATTGCAATAATGGTTAGAGAGTAACAATGAGATTACCTGATTTTAGATGCAAGTAAATTATTGATTACAGATCTCAATGTTGGCTTGTATACTTGATCCTTCTTGATCAAATATATTTTTCAGCTCCACAGGGATAATGAACTGCCAAATCCCGAACAAGATCAAAACCAAAATCCTCCACAAAATTTGAACAAAAACCCTCCACAAGATGAGAATCAAAACCCTCCACAACAAGAGCAAGAAATTCTGCAACCTACACTGATTAGAAGACCTCCTCTTGGCACACAAAACAACATAATAAATAAAATAGAAAGAGGGAAAATTAATTAGAAACACTCATTAGTAGGTTGAAAGCTTGTGGACAAACCAATCTAATGAGAGCACAATTGACATCCTCCCTCGAGTCCATTATCACCCATGTAGCTTCTGTTAGTGGTTAGTTGGATATTTGGCATGTTAAGAGGGATGAACAAAGAAGATATTATACAAAAAAATTATTATATCAAGATGTTAAAAAAAAGAAATAGCAAAAGGTAGCATTTGTGCATTGTTTAAAAAGCCTAGTGAACAAAATATTGTTAGAGAGACAACTAAAAGGTTCCCTATCCATTGGTGCATACATGATGGTAATAGAAATAATTTTTGGGATAGATGGTGGATGGTCTTTGATGCCTCTCCCTACAATAATCATGAGGTTCCAATGTATTTCTTAAAGAAATTGTATTATTAATTTGTCCTTAGCGAGATCCCTAATTATTTTGATATATTAGAATCTCAAGGTAGAGGTGGGGGGTCATCATTTGAGAGGTTGAGGGCACGTCATGACGCTAATGTAGTTAGGGCACCTATTGTCAAGCCACAGGGTGAGCATGTGATTATTCCTTCAATTGTGAAAGAACATGTAGAGGCCAGCACTCTAGGGACTATTAATGCTTTGATGCAGACCCTCATTCATTGCACAAGTCCATTAGCTGAGGAGGAGCCTTATGTGCATTGTAGTCACATGTGCACATCATGTGGATCCTTATGCACATTTGGCAGTCATGTTGGAGATAGTATGGATGATGGACTAGTCACTGATCAGTTTTTGAATGAGATATTTGGCATTGACACATAGGTAAATTACAATTATAATAAATTAATTTGATCACATTTCACATGCATAATGAATGACTAATTAATTATCATGTATTGACATTGTTCAAAATTCAAGGTTAGAGTGTTGGCAGCCCTAATAGAGATCCCCTGACCCCATTTTTTGTCTTCTCAATGAGTCCAAAGGTATGTATCAATTTAATCATTTAAATTAATATATATATTTATTAAGTAATCATATGAAGGATTGACAAAAAAAAATTATGCATGTGCATGAGTTCTGTACTGGACCATCGACATTCACTAGGGACTCTAAGCCTAGGCATGATACGAGCTTTGTATAGGTACTTTCTTTCATGTTAATTTAATTCATTTGATTATATTTGTTACATGTTTCATGTTACATGTAACTTGTATTGTATGACATGCAGCTCTTGACATCTAAGACTCCTCCTCATCTTCAGTAGTCCATCAATCTTGGAGTTGTTGTAGCGATGGCTAGTTCAGAGCCATTGACTAAGGTATGAATGAATTTTCTTGGTTTTAGTTGTTGTTTATAATAGTTAGTATCAAATTTTTTAATGTTATTTATAAGTGATTATATTGATTGAGTTATTGTAGGGCCTTGTTACACTCGATCATCCATGAGCCTTTGAGGTGGACGTACAGAGTGACTACTTGATCGTGGTAAGAAAAAAATTAATTTTGTGAGTAAATATATTTGATTTCAATGTATAATAATTATTGATTCATATCTACTTTATTTGTATCAATTTGAGTTAGAGAATAGCCTAAACAAGAGGACGAGCAAGCATGTGAGGAAGACCCCATCATCCCCATTATCTCCCTCCACACAACAACCAAAGACCTCTAGCAATTTTTTTCCTTCTCCTCATGGGAAGGACAAGATATAGTTGATAGACACACATGTATAGGCATCAGTGGACATATATGTTGGATTTAATGTCAGTGGACATATTCAATATACATTTGATGTATATATTGCATTTTATATTTGATGTATGACATATAGTTGATGCATGACATTATTAGAATGATGACATTAATTGTTAATATATGATATGTTTTTCCATGTATGACATTATTGGTTATCATAATATATTATGTGTTGTTTAATGTATGACATTATTTATTATCATTTTATACTATATGTTTGTTCATGTATGACATTATTGGTTATCATAATATATTATATGTTCGTTCATGTATGACATTATTGGTTATCATAATATATTATATGTTTGTTCATGTATGACATTATTGGTTATTATAATATATTATCAAGGTTGCATGGGTAGTTGTACCCAAACCCCTGGTATTCATACCCACGTACCCAAGTATCGAGTACACATATCCCAAGTACTGGGTACTCGATGGAGAGAATCATAGCTAAGGACCTTGATTGAGATTTCTGATTATTATTATTTTTTGGTTTTTTGTTTGTGTATTAGCTTATTGTTTATCGAGCTTAATTCAATACCTAATTAGTTTGAAACTTTTATAGAATATTGATTAACAATAAACTTTATCGCTATTCAAGCATAAGTTTATCATTTCCAATATATCATTGTCATATGATTTATGATCTTGTTCATGTTTAAAGTTTTCCTTCTTTGTTATTTGTTTATGAAGCTTAATTCAATACCTAATCAGTTTGAAACTTTGATACAATATTGATCAACAATAAACTTTATCATTATTAAAGCTAGAAAATTATCATTTGCAATGTCATTGTCATATGATTTATGATCTTCTTGTTCATGTTTAAAGTCTGCCTTCTATGTTATGCATCTAAACATTTATCATAAATTATTAAATTACAAACATATAACAAATTTGAGACTAAAATTAATACATTACATTTGCAAACTTTATCATTGTTCTTGATTTGAAAAATCATTTTCATGGCTCATAAGTTTAGGTTTTCTATAAATATAAAAGTATAATTAAAAATAAAGTTTGACATACCCAAGTACCCTCGTCCCCTATTATAAAAAATAGTTGTAACCATACCCATACCAGTACCCTAATTACCCCAAGTACCCCTTTCCCCATACCTAAAACTAATAGAATAGATAGCTTGATCCAATGATGAAAGGTGAGAGAGATTTGGTACTTGGCAACTTTGTAATTGCCAACACTACAAGTTTCAACATCACCTGAGATGGAATTGCAAAGTCAAAATGGAGTAAGATTTCCAAAAAGTGAGAAAGGTTATTGTAGGTCTCTACAACATGGTCCTATAGCACCTATAATTGTATCAATACCTCACATGAGCTCTGAGATATGTCTTGTCAAAGATCACTGCCCTATGGCATTTAGTGACTCTTCGGGACATTTTGGTCCGATGTACTTGAGAATGTTCAAGCTCTCAACAGGATGGGACCAAATTGGATCTACTATTTAACCAGCCATCCAAAGCTAACCAAATAGACAATTTCATCCCATGACAAATAGTGAGGGAGATTTGGCAGTTGGAAACTTTGTACTGGCCAACACTATAAGTTTTTGCATCACCTGAGATGGCGTCATAAAATCAAAATAGAGTAAGATCTCAAAAAACTGAGAGAGGTTATTATAGTTCTCTGCAACATAGTCCTATAGCACCTAGAATCACATCCATACCTCACACAAGTTCTAAGATATGCCTCGTCAAAGATCACTACCCTATGGCATTTAGTGACTCTTAGGGATGTTTCAATTCAGCATGCCTAAGAATGTTTGAGTGCTCAAGAAGATAGAACAAGCTTGGGACTAAGGTTTGCCGAATAGAAAATTTGATCCCATGATGAATGGTGAGGGAGATTTGGTAGTTGGTAACTTTGTACTAGCCAACACTATGAGTTTTAGCATCACCCAAGATGGCATTAAAAAATCAAAATAGAGTAAGATCTCCAAAAAGAGAGAGAGAGGTTATTGTAGGTCTTTGAAACATGGTTCTATAACACCTAGAATCACATCCATACCTTGTGTGAGCTCTGAGATATGCCCTATCAAAGATCATTACCCTATGGCATTTAATGGCTCTCAGGTTTTTTTTGGTTCAGCATGCCTGAGAATGTTTAAGCAATCAATGAGATGGGATGATCTTGGGGCTAGGGTTTACTGGACCACTCAGAGCTAACAGATTAGATAGTTTGATCCCATGATGAATAGTGAAGGAGATTTGGCAGTTGGAAACTTTGTACTAGCCAACACTAAAAGTTTTAGCATCACCCAAGATGACATCATAAAATCAAAATGGAGTAAGATATCCAAAAATTGAGAAAGGTTATTGTAATTCTCTGCAACATCATCCTATAACACCTAGAATTGTATCCATTCCTTGCATGACCTCCATGATATTCCCTGTCAAAGATCACTACCCTATGGTATTTAGTGACTCTTAGTGACATTTTAGTTCAACGTGCCTGAGAATGTTCAAGTGCTCAACAAGATGGGACAAGTTTGGTGCTAGGGTTTACCTGGCCACCTAGAGCTAATGGAATAGATAGTTTGATCCCACAATGACTGGTGAGGGAGATTTGGCATTTGACAACTTTATATTGGCCAACACTATGAGTTTCAGCATCGCCCAAGATGGTGTTACAAAATCAAAATGGAGTAAGATCTCCAAAAAGTGAGAGAGGTTATCATAGAACTCTGCAACATGGTCCTATAGCACTCAAAATTGCATCTATACATCACATGAGCTCCAAGATATACCCCATCAAAGATCGCTGCTCTATGGCATTTAGTGATTCTTAGGGACATTTTAGTCCAACACGCCTGAGAACATTTGAGCACTCAAGAGGACAAAACAAGCTTGGGGCTAGGGTTTACCTAGCCACCCAAAGCTAACAGAATAGATAGTTTGATCCCATGAAAAATGGTGAGGGAGATTTGGTAGTTGGCAACTTTGTATTGGCCAACACTACAAGTTTTAGCATCACTTGAAATGGCGTCACAAAATCAAAACAAAGTAAGATCTCCAAAAAGTGAGAGTTTATTGTAGGTCTCTACAACATGATCCTATAGCACCTAGAATCACATCCATACCTTGCATGAGCTCCAAGATATGCCCCATCAAAGATCATTGTCCTATGACATTTAGTGACTCTTAGGGACATTTTAATTCAGCATGCTCAAGAACATTTGAGTGCTTAATGGGATGGTACAAGCTTTGAGAAAGGGTTTACCCAGCCACCCAAAGCTAATGGAATAGATAGTTTGATCCTACGATGAACGGTGAGGGTGATTTGGTAGTTAGAAACTTTGTACTAGCCAACACTACGAGTTTTAGCATCACCCGAGATGGCGTCACAAAATCAAAATGGAGCAAGATCTCCAAAAAGTGAGAGAGGTTATTGTAGGTCTCTACAACATATTCCTATAGCACCTAATATTGCATCTATATGTCACATGAGCTCTGAGATACGACCTATCAAAGATCTCTACCCCATAGCATTTAGTGGCTCTTAGGGACATTTTGGTTTGGCATGCCCAAGAAAGTTCAAGTGCTTAATGGGATGGGATGAGATTGGGGCTAGGGTTTATCCAGCCACCTGAAGCTAATAGAATAGTAGTTTGATCCCATGGCAAATGGTGAGAGAGATTTGGCAGTTGGCAACTTTGTACTAGCCAACACTACAAGTTTCAGTATCACCCGCAATGGTGTCACAAAATCAAAATGGAGTAAGATCTCCAAAAAGTGAGAGAGGTTATTGTAGGTCTCTACAACACACTCCTATAACACCAAAAATTTCATCCATACCTTGCATGAGCTCTAAGATATGCCCCGTCAAAGATCACTTCCCTATGGCATTTAGTGACTCTTAGGGACATTTCAGTTCACTATGCCTAAGAATGTTCAAAAACTCAACAAGATGGGATGAGCTTGGGGCTAGGGTTTACCTAGCCACTTGGAGCTAATAGAATAGATAGTTAAATCCTATGACAAAAGGTGAGGGAGATTTGGTAGTTGGCAACTTTATACTAGCCAACACTATGAGTTTCAGCATCAGTCAAGATGGCATCACAAAATCAAAATGAAGTAAGATCTCCAAAAATTGAGAGAGTTTATTGTAGGTCTCTACAATACAACCCTATAGCATAGAGAATCACATCCATACCTCGCATGAGCTTTGAGATATGCCCCATCAAAGATTATTGTCCTATGACATTTAGTGACTCTTAGGGACATTTCGGTTCAGCGTGCCCAAGAATGTTTGAGTGCTCAATGGGATGGGATGAGCTAGGGTTTACCTTGCCACCTAGAGCTAATGGAATAGACAGTTCAATTCCACAATGAATGGTGAGAGAGATATGAGCAAGATATGTATGCCTAGGCCACTTTGTGCAAGATATGAGCAAAGGTTGCTAATCAGGCCAAATTGGGTCTTTTTGATTTTTTGGTCAAGATAGCCTAGAATTAGGTGTTTTTAGTTGTTTTTTAATAGTTTGGAACCTTTTCCAAGTCCTAGAAGTGAAATCTACTTAACTTTACATTAGTTGCACTTTTTGTTCAAAATTGTAGAATTTGTAAAAGTTGCTTAAAAATGCAAATCTGACTAGAAACCTTCTAACCATTGAAAAAATGTTTCCCATGCTCATATATCCAAGTGTGGATAGTTACAACTTCCCAAACTTCCATTTGCAACTTTTTTGCAAAAATTGCAAAAGTTGCTCGAGCAATTTTTTGAGCAACATTACAACTTTTGAGCAATTTTTGTTCTTTACATATTTAGGTCAAATGGGTCCATCTAGGACTATTCTAGGACCCTAGTTAAGATTCCTTGTTAGTGTAGTTTTTTTATTTTTTCTATTTTGCTAGGTTATTCCTACACTTTTAATAATCTCGCTTAGGTTAATAAAGCATATCTTATTAGGTGAATGGTTGTGAGGTGTCACCTTCCTACATGTGAGCATCCATTAGCTATCTTGGGAAGATACTTTGCTATCTTTAGTCCAATAGATGGTTGCTCCTCATTGGTTAGTGTTGCCACCTCCTCCCTCTTTCTAGCCTATATAAGCATGCTACCTGGCTTGTATTTGCATCTCTTGTTTTTGCATCCTCTTAATGCTATTTTGCTTCCAGCATTTGCATTACTCTCTTGGAGACTAACTCTATGCTGCTATTTTGATTTTGTATCATTTGCATTCATAGTTTAGATATTTATTCTTTGCACTAGTTATTTGGATTATTAATCTTTTCAGATTCTAACATGGTATCAGAGCTTTTCTATGTGCAAGAGTAGATTTTAATTTTCTTATTTGAGAGATTTGGGGGGGGCCTAATAAAATTTATTGTAGTTTTTTGAAAAATGAAGTATGCTCTTCTCTTGCATCTTTGGATGATCTTGAGAATCAGAAAAGTTTTGACAAAAATGATTTTTCTCTAGGGTTTCAATCTCAAATCTGACAACCAACTTGCATATTTGAAGTTTTCAATCAGTATTGCAGGTTCCAGCATGCCATTGATGGAGTTAGGAAGCTGATTCAGCATTTGCATGTCATATTTTGGTTGCTGGGGTCAGTTTTTGATTTTTAGAGCTATTTTTTACTATTAAAGGCGTCTAATTTACACTACAACATCATCTTCTATACATCAACAAGAAAAATGCTTTCTAGGTTTTGTTTGCAGCCCTGAAAAAACTATCTAGGTATCTTTTAGATTTTGCATGCAAGCTGTATATTTTGCAGAATCGAGCATGAAAGGCTACAACCATACCTCTCTCTGTTGGCAGTCGCAGATTTGAACGCAATTTTCAAATGTCTCGTTCTTGCTCATACGGACTCCGATTTTGATGATTCTTGTTATGAACTTGGCTATTTTTTTGTGCTCTATCCACTAGTGGATTTTTTTTTTATTTTCATGCATGAATTCTTCAAAAATTGTAGATTCTCAACCGTGACTATGCACAGTTCTCATTTTGGAAACTTCAAAGGATCATAACTTTCTCATACGACCTCGTATCGAGGCGATTCTTTTTTTTAAAGTGCATATTTTTTGAGTAGATTGCAGTGGTGCTATTCATTTCCTTGATTATGTGCCCAAGTTTCACTTTTAGCATATGCTCTTCATGAGGGTTTGTAATGCATTGAAATCAAGACCACTAAGTATTGCTTTCTAGTGGTAGTTGTAAATGCACTAAAATAAAGTGCCAAATCATATTTCTTTGGAGGGGGGTTCTTTGATTGAGTAAAAAGGGGGGGGCATTGTCGTGGCTGGGTTCTCTTCTTTTTAGCATTTCTTTGCATTTCTTCATCATGGATCAAAAAAAATGCCCATCCTAACTCCATGCAATTACTTTGAGTGGAAGTCATGCATGACAATTCACTTAAAGAAAGTTGGATTAAATAGGATAACTATGGGACTTGAAGCTGAACCTGCTAAAGATGAAGACAAGCCTAAGTGGTTTAACAAATGTGATGAGGCATATGGAACATTGTGTTTTTCTATTTCTCCTGACTTGCTATTTCACATTGAGTCTTTGGATACACCAAATGAAGTATGGACAAAGCTAGAAACACTATTTGGCACACAAGATTCAATGAGGGGTCATATGTTGAAAATGAATTAATTGGTTTGACTCTAGGCAATTTCAACACAATCCAAGATTTCTTCACTAAATTGAAATCACTAAGGCTATAGTTAAAACAATGTGGAATTGAAAAGAAAGATGAACAATTGATTCTTAGTATTCTCTCTAAGCTGAGTTCAAAATATTCTGTGTTTGTCTCTACCTTCTATGCTACTAAGGGTGCACTTGGTACTCAATTCACCATGCCATCTTTAGATGATTTTGCTATCAATCTCACTCAAGAACAGGACAAGCTAATCCAGATGGGCACTCTTAAGTCCTCTAAGTCACATGCCTTGGTTGCCAACCAAGGCACACAAGAACAAAAAGGACAAAGTAGTAACAACAATAGTAAGGACAAGAAACAAAAGAATAGCGAGGAGAAGAAGGATTAGATATCGATTTCTTCAAAAGTAACTATTGATACACCATCTTCCAAGGGCGATAAGCCTAAGAAAGAAAAGGTCAAATGTGCCTATTGTGAAAGACCTAGTCATGATGAACATAAATGTTTGCAAAAAAAACTTGATCACTTGACATACATTCTTGAGAAGAATAATATCAGTGTTCCTGAGTCTATCAAACAAAGTTCTAATGAAGGGTCTAATAAGGAAAAAGAAAACAGCAAGGGGAAAGGAAAGGGCAAGGCCCTTTTTGCAGTTACTTCCTCACCATCCACTTGGGTTCTTGATTTGGGTGTTTCACACCACATGGCTTCATCTAAGGAAGAACTTGCATCCTTGGAGCCGTGTACTATGCCTTCTATTTTGATGGGTGATAACACTCTTATTGAGGTGTGTGGGAGAGGGTCTGTTGATGTGGGGGATGGCACATTCCATGATGTTCCTTGTGTACCCTCATTGTTAACTAATCTCCTATCGATACACCAGATCACTCACACAGGTTTAGGCAAGTGGGTTGAGTTCACTCCTGATTCAGTGGAGATACGTGAGTTGCACAATGATTCTACAGTTGTAGTTGGGAGAGAAGATCATATGTCATGACTCTATATGTTTTCTCACTTTGTTCTTGATCCTCCTTTGACTGTTTCACTCACTCACTCTAATGATGTGAGCAGATTATGGCATGAGTGGTTTGGCCATCTTAACTTCCACTACTTGCATCGGCTTAACCAATAGAGCATGTTCATAGGGTTTCCTTCTACTTTGACATTGGAGTCACTTGGAATACATGATAGATCTTCTAATGGATCAGATTCACTTGAGCAGTCTTCTACCTCCACTTCTGATGCAGAGAGTGATTCAGAGGACTCACCTCCTTCCTCTCCTAGTCATCATTTATAGGTTGATTATTCTCCTCTAGATTCTCCATCTTCTGGTACACTTTGGGCTAGACAGACCTTGCAGTTTGCAGGTGATTGGGTTGGGGATCCATCAGACACCAAGCAGACTCATTCACAATTCTAAGATGCTCTACATATCTTCATTGCTACTACCTCAAATCCACAGTCCTTTCATGAGGGTTTTGGTATTTCTAAGTGGGATACAACTATGTAGGAAGAGTATAGTTCCTTGATGAGGAACCACACTTGGAATCTTGTCCCTTTTCCTAAGGGAAGAAAATTTGTTCGATGTAAGTGGATCTACCGGACAAAATTTGCAAGCTTTGCTAGAGGTGTGGGATGCTTCATCTTTTGGGGGGGGGGCTCTTCCTCTCACTTGGAGTCCTATTTTTCTTTGGGGAGTCTCTTTTCTCTCTCTTTTGGAGGAATTTTATGTACATGGGTACCTCATTAGGCTTGACTTGTCGGGACCCATTTCTACATCCACCTAAGCTTCACTTATGGGGGGGTGTTAGTGTAGTTTTTTATTTTTTCTATTTTTCTAGGTTTTTCCTACACTTTTAATAATCTCGCTTAGGTTAATAAAGCATGTCTTATTAGGTGAATGGTTGTGAAGTGTCACCTTCCTACATGTGAGCATCCATTAGCTATCTTGGGAAGATACTTTGCTATCTTTAGTCCAATAGGTGGTTGCTCCTCATTGGTTGGTGTTGCCACCTCCTCCCTCTTCCTAGCCTATATAAGCATGCTACCTGGCTTGTATTTGCATCTCTTGTTTTTGCATCCTCTTAATGCTATTTTTCTTCCAGCATTTGCATTACTCTCTTGGAGACTAACTCTATGATGCTATTTTGATTTTGTATCATTTGCATTCATAGTTTAGATATTTATTCTTTGCACTAGTTTTTTGGGTTATTAATCTTTTCAGATTCTAACATTCTTAAGACCTATTAGGTAACCAAATACCTTAGTTTCTCATGAATATTGAAAGAAAATGAATAAGCAATTAGATACCAGCTACATCTATTAAATATACAATGGGAGATATAGAAAACTTGCTTAATTGAGAGATTAATCTAAGAGAAAAGGACATTTCAGAAGAAAATGGTTATCTTAGTGCCATCTAGGGTATGCCAATTACTTAGGATGAAGAGACAAAACCTACAGCTATTGAGAAAGAGTGCACATGTACATAGACACAAAAATTTTAGATAGAGAAGTAACAAGTGCTATAGAATTGTCCATGGAGCAATGTGAAGTGAAGCCTCTAATTGGCTCATTAGTAGGCAAAGAGTTTGGTCATGCACTTCATTCTAGCACCACATATGTTTCAATTAGAAATCTCTATTCATCAATGGCCTTGCATTTATAGGACTTGGGAAGCCAAGGTACTCAAGCTGGGCATGATCCCTCAAAGTTCTCATCAAAATATATTAATGATCTTAAAAAAAAAAACAAAAATCTCATTGCCACCTTTAAATGGAGACTTTAGTTTAAATGGAGATTGTTAGTTCCCAAACATGCCCCAGTCAAGTAGATGACTGGTTTACAAAGCAACCTGTAGGAAACAATGTCATGGAAATGAACTAAGAAAATTGTTTGTAATCATTCCCCCAATAGTCACAACCTTTCAAATTTGGTTGGATCAGTTGGGGAAGACCTTCTAATGTAGAGATCATAGCCTTCTTCTGCCAATTACCTCCTAGGTGTCTAATGGCACCCAACCCACTGCAAGATGCCAATTTGTTTTACCAACCTTTTGCAAATGTTGACCTATCTCTCTCCAAGTGGACTCCATTTTATAAGGTCTTTCCCCCTTTCTAGGGCTCTTGGCAAACTTGGATCCAATCTAGGCTTTAGGGACACTAGTCCTCAACTAGGCCAAATAAGGAAAAATATGCAACCAAGTTTCAAAACTTCAAACTTAGGCTAGGATCACCATCACTAGGCTTATACCACTGGGATTCATGCACTTTTAGTGTCCTAACACCCCCAAGGGGTCAATTCCCCAAAATTAGGCCTAGAAATCCTAGTTGGTTAAATTTCAATTTTCCTTGGAAACTTCCAAACTTTCCAAATGAAAATGCCAACTTACCACCTTTTAAAATACCCTTTACCTAGTTCTCAAAGACTCCAAAGGATTAAGGGATGACTCTATTCCAGTATGTCCAAACTCCACTTTGGTCTATAGACCTAATAAGCCTAATTACGCTGGGTTTCCAAAGCACATGCTTGAAAATGGGTTCATAGAATCAACTCAACCCCATGGACCTCTTCCTCTCCTTCCTAAAACTCCATTTCACCTTTCACTTGGGTTCATACAATTAGTTTGGAAGTCTTAATGCCACTTCTTCTTTACTTCCTAGTTGAACACGTGGAGATGTTCAACCTAGGGCCTGCTGGTAAAAATAGCAACCCAAATCTTCCAGGTCTAAAACTCTACCATATCAAGGTAATATTTCCTAAATTTCATCCCCCCAAGTGGCATCAAATTCAAACCATAGGATTGCAAGTTAGAGGCACATGTTTGCCAAAACCCTTGAATTCAGGCCCAAACAAGCAATTTTAACAAAAAATGCAATAACTTGAGCAGATGAAAAGATTAAACCTTCAAACCAAAATAAAATGAAGCCTAGTTCATCAAATTATCCTACCATGTCAATTTATCACCTTTCCCAATAAGTAAAAATCTATACAACTCAGGAAAACAGAGAAAATGGTAGAAAGTCAAAGTTTTATTAATATAAATCTTCACCAGTCCGTACCACTATGATGTTTTCTTCATGAACATCCTTTTATAAAACATATTCCTTGTCTCCAATGGTCATAACCATAATTCAAATGGTTAGGCCAATGTTCAACCACTTTTTGATTTTTTTTGTATAAAATGTTTTCATCAACTTTGCATTTTTGCATGATAACATTGACATTTTTGTGCTAGTGACCTCCTAGACACCTAAATTCTTGCCTAATGATCCTAATAATACCTAAATCCATATAAGGACTTCCAAACTCCCTATTGCACACAAACAACTCAATTTCCATAATTTGACCTTTGGTTCAATGTGGTATCTTGGTTTATAATGACACCAAGGATCCAATTGACCTTACAATTGGTCTTGTTACAAAAATATTATTGGATTGACTATCCTATGGACCTATTAAAACTATTTTCCTTGGGCCTTGAACCACCTTCATATAGCCCTTTCAAGTATGTGGAAGGTACAATGTAATGTTTTGGCATTGAAATCAATAAAAACAACCCTATTTTTTGCATTTTTAGTGAGTTCTCTGGATGGTATGGATGTTTACAGATGCTTAGGGATCTATTCTTAGTGTGGTTGGATATATGCTTGAATCACCTTTCTAATGTAACTGGTTTGAGGTTCTAAGACTTTGTAAAACTCAAGTTATTCCTATTTTTGTGCAAATAGCCTAGATTTTGAGGGTTTGTAGGGTTTTGAAGAAAATTGGGTTATAACTCTAGATTCCACCATAGGAAAATTATGGCCTTTGGTGGAATCCTTTTACTTATAATTAAATTTAATATTCTTTTGGTTTTAGGTTTTTATATGCAGGGACAAAGGAGAAATATGATGCCCTAAATGCATATACCTTGTATGCATCAGTACACATTACTGTTGTATCAGCATTTTAAGGCCCCAAAACTTTATGCTTTGATTTGTAACTTGGAAAAAAACATATTTGGGACATTCCTCAACTAACCTAATTGGTCTCATGTTTTTGGCACATGTCTAAACCATACCTTTTTTGTAAATGTGGCCTAATTAGCCCTTTTTATCTAGTTGCTATCCCATGGGTATGACAATCTTCTCGATTATAGGATCCATACACTTTGAGATATAATAATACATCAAAAATAGAAACTAACCTTTTTGTTTAGCATCTTTCTTCCATTGAAAATATACAAGTAGTAGACCAAAACCTCATTTCTTGGGCTACTAAGAATCCTAGGGGTTAATGAAGGAACTGTGCCTTCTCTTTGTTTTGGGGTCTCCAAATCTAGTCATTATACCCATGATGATGTAAGAACAACATCCCTAGTGTTTGGTTTCATGATTACATGTTTGGTTTAGGTTTCATGTATTAAGTCATTCTATTGATTAAGGTGCAAGTGTGTGGTCTTGAGCCTTGTTTGGGCTTTCAAAACTTGTTAAGGTGTTCTTGTGGTTTGTACTCTCCCAACCTACCTTGTTAGTACCCTAAAACTTGCATCATTTGGCAACACTAAAATAACTTATTTCCAAATGCTCAGCCCTTCACCAATTCCCAAAGTCCTACCATTCATAAATCAACATGCTATAAGAGGTCAAATTCTTCATGGTACTTGACCTAAGGCTTGATTGGAAAAATCATAAAACACATCCTCCAATCTTGAAACCCTGGAATCTTAAAAAGGACCCTACTAACTACCATTTCCCAAGTGGCCATGAAATTTCAACCAAGGAAATTGCAGTTAGAGGTACATTTCTTTTGTGTGCACCAAAATGTTGTCCTAAAAACCTAGTTTCACTAAAAATGCAATAACTTGAGTTCAAAAACATGTAGAATGATGAGACAAAAAGAAAAAGAAAGATGATTCAAATATATATCTCAAAAATCCATCACATATATTCTAAAAGTCCATACATTTTGTGCAACATGCAAACAATAGTAAAAATGACTCAAAAACTAATTTTTTTCTTTGCAACTTCTTCCAATCCGTACATTAATGCCCTCCAAACCTCACAAATGAGGTCTATATATCTCTTATGTCTATTTGAACGGTTGCACCTAATATTTTAATAGTGATAACCCTTTTCCCACTAAGTTGCAAATTTGAGCAACATTTTCAACTTTCAACAATGCACCTTTGCACAAAAAGTACAATTTTTACATTTTTCACTTGATTCCACTTCTAGGACTTGGAAAAGCTTCCAAAATACCTAAAACCAACTAAAAACAACTAATCCTAGGATTTATTGACAAAAAAAATTTGAAATCCCAAATTTTCCTAATGAGCAACTTTTTCTTATAAATTGCATAAAGTGTCTTAAGCATTCAAAATGGTGTCTTTCTTTGACAACCATGGACTTCTCATCCAAGGATTGTTTATTCTAACCTAAGTAGGTAAAAAAAACATGAAAACCAAAATATAAACCAAGTGCCTTGGTGCTTTGCAAGAAGAACATACCCCCAAACATGAATGAAAAGAGAACAATGACAATGGAATGGAATACAAACACACCTTAGACCTTAGACCAAACTTCCTAAAACAAAATTGTTCTAAACAACCCAATCTACCATGGAAACTAGTACAATCTACAAAAATAATGTTAGAAACACCTTAAAACTTAGAAACTCAAAAATGCCTTAAAACGCATGCTGACCTTACACATTGATATTAACTTCTCTCATTTTAGGGTTTGGAAAGTCTTTAAATCTCCTCCTAGGTCTTTCCCCTCCATCCTTATGGTTTTCATTGGCCTCCTTCAAGTTTTAAAAGGCAAATCCAAAATTTCTTGCAAAATTTTAATATAGCAACTTTTGGATTTTTCTTGCTCGGTTAAGTCTTAACACTTCTAACTTGTTTTTTAGGCTATCCCTTAGAAATTCCATGCTAGGGACCCTCCCTTAAGCTAATGACCCATCCCTTAGTTTACTCATTTCCCTATGGCAATGTATGCCTTTTTTTTAAGGTTGAAATAGTGACTCTTCTAAGGACATTAAATGGCATTCAATACTCTAACTACCACACCTAGGTCCAATGATGCTTATTCTACTTACAAGGCTCACTTGGAGCATAACACAACAAAAATGAAAAGGTGAGGGCCCTATGATTGGTGTAGGAGCATCCCTCTTATGAAATCATGTAATCAATTTGGTTGGGTCATTTATGACCTCTTTCTAGTTTTCTTTCCATGTTTTCAATAAGGTCATGATTATAGACTCCTAGATTTTCCATTAACCCTTTTGTGTGGTCCATTAGCAATATTGGGTGTTTTATAAGCTCGTTGCTCAATCAGGTCACAAGGGCATAATTTTTGTATTTTGAATGCATATGCTTTTCATCTAGGATCTAATAGTTGTATTGAGTCGATTAGGACTCATTTACATAGTTAAAATGCCTTTTAGGCATAAAAATGCAAAAATACAGTAAAAGTTGCAAAAGTTGCTATACAACTTTGCAATTTTTTACATAACTATGCAAAATAATTTGTAATAATTCCCCCAATAATCACAATCTTTCAAATTTGGTAGGTTCAGTTGGGGAAGACATTCATATAGCCCTTTTAGATGGGTAGAATGTATAATGTAAGATTTTACTTTGAAATCAATAAAATATAACCTATTTTGTTGCATTCTAGTTATTTTTCTGCATGGTACAGACCTATACAAAAGAATAGGTGTCAAATCTTGGTATGGTTGGATGCATATTTTATTTACCTTTCTAATGCAAATAGTTTGAGGTCTTGAAATTTTTTAGAACTCAAGTTATTCCTATTTTAGTGCGGATAGCCTGAAATTTAAGGGTTTCAAGGGTTTTGGTGGAAATTGCTTTATAACTTGAGATTCCACCATAGGAAATTTATGGCCTTTGGTATTGCCTCAAGTATTACCTCATGTTCTGACTCGCAAACTTTCCAAAGAGTCTTATTATGTGGTTTTTCACCATATTTTATCAAGTGGACATTAGATGTGACAAAAAGGTTTGAATAATGAAGAATCTTCCTCTTTGTTTTCCAATCTTCAAATAACAAGTTAGGGTTCTTCATAGAATATCGTCTAAGCCATGTGCTAGTTACAACTACCGCACTGATATGGTACTCTAAACCTTCACCATCTATAACCGAGGGATCTAATTTTTATTTGGCTTGGACACAATGACACAAATAATAATATGTCCCTTCTTCATTGTCTTCAAGTGCAATAACAACAAAAACATGGCTTTTAGTGACAAATGTACAAAATCTGGTCATTAATTTAGGAAATACTTAGGTAAAAGTTATAAAGTTACATATGGAAATTACAAAGATATATAAATACATATATTACCAAGTTGCACTAGATTAGACAAGTGGTCAAAGTCAATAGATGCATCCATCTCTACCATTTCCAATGCTTGTGGGGGATGATAGGTGTCAATTAGGTCCAAAACTCATATATCTCATTTGTCCACCCATTCAGTCAGCTCACAGTCATCCCAATTTTCCTCTGCACATGATGGATAATAGTATGTCATTTTTCATGTGTGGATACTCCATGAACCTGCATCAGAGCTTCTAAAAGAGTGCAACTCACTTGATTCTGTTAGTGTGCAAAAATTCTCATATGTTACAATGTTAGTATTATATATCAACCAAAAAATCTATGAACCATAGACTCACCTTCCTTACTTGGACCTATTGTAGCATTACACCATTGGACGATGGATTTTGCATCTATAAATATTGCTTCATCTTTGTACTTTATTTCTTTATGAGCTAAGGCTTTTTTGATTGAGCTAAGTTTCTTTTGATGCATGTGCCTACACCATCATGCTCTCCCTTTTTATGACCAACCTCTGTAAAATTCCACATATATTAAATTCTACACAACCTATGCATCCTGCTCAACCAATAGAACATCTATGCATTCTTGAATTGAGATGCACAATTGTCTAACCAAATAATGTGTTGATGATATGGTATGCCCCTGTTAGCCAAATCTTCATAAAATAGTTGAAACCAACCATGTACAAACTTTGTAGAATGTGATCAATCATCACTAATGTAAAAATGATACTCCCTCAAAATCTTCCCATCATCCTCTGTACTTGTAGGTGAATGCATGAATGTTATGTGAACAAATATGGAAACCTATTAAGAAGTATAATACTTTGCTTGCACCTCATTTTGTGGTTGTAGTGTGTAGTTCACTATGAAGTCTACAATCGAAACAATGGTATCTAGTGGAAATGTATCCTTGCACAACTTGAATTGAAAATCTAACCATCGAGCTCTATGTGTATGCCTTGCATACTCATAAATAATATTTTCATGAAAAATCTTTATGAACTCATACATTGGAATATTTTCAATGACTAAATCACATCTTTTACCATGTTTCCAATCTCTTAGAGCATATGTCACTATCTTATATTTTTTATAATCTAATATTTCATTTTTTATTGCATGTGTACTATCCATATGTTCACAAGTTGATAAAAGTTGCAAAGAACCATAAAATAAGCATGTACCATTCAAGCATGATGTCTTGTAAAATTGTTGGTCATCCCCTATTTCACATAAAATGTTGGATATGAATTCCCTTGAAGATCTTGGTGGCTCATTCATGTCACAATCTTGCAAAACAAACGTAGAATGCAAAAATACACATATATGCCTAAAAACATCAAAATGGTTAGAAAATTTAATATGTATCCTACAAAAATAAGTTGTGCATGTGTGATTTATCTTGACATAAAAAAGTTTACCCATCTCAAAAAATCTTTAACTTATTCAAACTTGAGGATACATACCAATAAATTTTGCAAAAAATTGTATCTAAGTTGAGTCCAAAAAATGTTTTGCATGTGGGTCACGATTTTGGCTACCAATCCTTCTTCTTACAACATATCTTTAATTAGGGGAAACATGTGTGTTATTTTTTTAAAAATCTTCGATCAATGATTTCAAAGATTCACTAATTTCTTTATCCTTTCTCAGTAGTCTACCGCTAAAATGTCCATAACTCATTTTTTGTTGGATCTTCCAATCTCTCATGCCTTAGCATAGCTCTCCTTAGAGTACCTCTACTAATTTTAAATGTTTTGTTTGTCTTTCTCATGAGTCAAGCTTTCTTCATTTGGGTACTTACTATTGTCAATGTAAATACTTGTCCTATGATATTATTATCTTTGGTGCATGATTTATAATGCACTTTGTCATAAGCACTCATTAGATTCTTTACAATGTTTTTTTCATTTGAATCGTCCATCGTTCTTAGCCCAAGACTCTTCATGATAGGCCTAAATTTTAAATTTCTCATCATTTCAAAAAATAATTGGCCTTGACCTATAATATTTAATTCTTCAAAGAATAATCTCCACATATGATTAACTTTTTTTTGACAAGTATGCTTGCTAATCTTTTCAAGAATTGATTTCAAAATGTTAGTATCAATATCAATCAAATATTTTGATCTTCTAAAATAAATTTTAGAAGGTGTTATAATCTCTTCCATTCCTTCAACATTTTGAACATCAACATAAGGTTGAGTGTTTTGCGTACCTTGAATTGAAGATGATGTATCTTGGCAATAAGATGCAAAAGATGGAATATCATCTACTTGATATGTTGATGTTGTGCCTTCAACATGACATGATGGAGTGTGTACATTATCAGATCTACAAATTAGTGTCTCTTCAACATGAGAGATGATATGACTCCAACATTGGAAGATGATATAGCTTCACAATTCAATTGTCTTCTTGAGTGTAATAGTCTCATTCATTCGCTTTGTCTTTCCAATTCTTCCTCTTTGTTTCTCTATATCGGTGGTTCTTGTTCCTCTTCAAAAGTCAATTCTTCATTATTGCTTTGCAATTTTCTTTGTTTAGGTAGTAGTTTCATTTTATCTCTTTTAATTGCCAAATCTCTCCCCCTCTTTTCATTTGTTTGAGTTTTTGGTTTCTTCCTTGGCATGATGATGATTTCTATATGTCAAATTATTCAAAAATCTAAATTACTTACAATTTATAAATTACAAATCATTCCAATACATATAAAAATTATAATTATTTCAATGAATACACAATATATATCAAACAACTTGCCAAATTTCTAACCATGTCCAAATAATTGATTCAAACATACAAATTTTAATGAATTCACTTTATATTAAACAATATGTCAAATTATAATCAAATTTGTCTCTATATAACAACAAAGAATATTTAAAAATGACTACACTAACCTTTTCTATAGAAAGAATATTCAAAAAGCCTTCAAATAGTGTATCCAATGATTGAATTTGGTGTTTGCTAGCTTCAAATAGAATGAAAGAATGTTCAAAAAGCCTTCAAATAGTGTGTGCTAACTTCCAACAACTTGAAGCCCTTGTTTTCTTTCAAAACGACAGAATACACAACAAACAAAAAGAAAAATATGGCTCAGCAAGGACCCAAACTTGCTTTATGACCATTTTTTGGTGTTTTCATATAGTGCGTACACACTATACTATGTGAAAATAATCTCTCCCTATCCCACCATCCCCCATCCCCTACTCTCTCTCTCTCCTCTCCCATCCCCTACTTTGTCTCTCCCCTCTCCCATCCCCTACTCTTTCTCGCTCGCTCTCTCTCTCCTCTCCCATCCCCTACTCTCTCTCTTGCTCTCCCTCTCTTACACCCTCTCCCACTGCCTACTCTCTCCCATCCCATACTCTCTCACCCTCTCTCCTCTCCCATCCCCTACTCTCTAGATCTCTCACACACACTCCTATCCCCCCTCTCTCTCCCTCTCGCACTGACTACTATCTCTCTCTCTCTCACTCTCTCTCCCTCTCTCCTCTCTCTCTCCCATCCCCTACTCTCACTCTCTCTCTCCCATCCCCACTCTCTCCCATCCTCTACTCTCACTCTCTCTCCCATCTTGTACTCTCTCTGTGCCACCCCCTACTCTCTCTCACACTCTCACACTCTCTCCCATCCCCTACTTTCGCTCTCAGGCTACTCTCTCTCTCCCCTCTCCCATCTCCTACTCTCTAGATCTCTCACACACACTCCCATCCCCCCCTCTCTCTCCCTCTCCCACTTTATCTACCACCACCTACTATCTCTCTCTCTCTCATCCCCTACTCTCACTCTCTCTCTCCTATCCCCTACTCTCTCTACCACCCCTACTCTCTCTCACACTCTCTCCCATCGCCTACTCTCTCTCTTAGACACACTCCCATCCCCCCCTCTCTCTCTCCCTCTCCAACTCCCTCTCCCACTACCTACTCTCTCTCCCATCCCCTATTCTCTCTCTCTCCCCTCTCCCATCCCCTACTCTCTCTCTTTCATACACACACACACCCATCCCCCCTCTCTCTCTCCACCCTCTTCTCTCCCATCCCCTACTCTCTTTCTCACTTGCTCTCCCTCTCCCACTCCCTCTCCCATCACCTACTCTCTCTCTCTCACTCTCTCCCTCTCTACTATCTCTCTGTCACCCTCCTACTCTCTCTCACACTCTCTCCCATACCCTACTCTCTCTCTCTTAAACACATTCCCATCCCCCTCTCTCTCCCTCTCCCACTCCCTCTCCCACCACCTACTCTCTCTCTCTCTCTCAGGCTACTCTCTCTCCTACTCTCCCATCCCCTGCTCTCTCCCTTTCAAACACACACTCTCATCCCCCCTTCTCTCTCCTCTCACATCCCATACTCTCTCTCCTCTCCCATCCCCTACTCTCTATCACTCACACACTCTCATCCTCCTCTCTCTCTCTCTCCCCCACCACCTACTCTCTCTCCCCCATCCCCTACTCTCTCTTTACCACCCCCTACTCTCTCTTTCTCACTCTCATACTCTCTTCCATCCCCTACTCACACTCTCTGTCTCCCATCTTGTACTCTCTCTGCCACCCCCTACTCTCTCTCTTACACAAACTCACATCCCCCCTCTCTCTCTCCCTCTCCATCTTCCACCACCTACTCTCTCTCACACTCTCTCCCATCCCCTTTTCTCTCTCCCCTCTCCCATCTCCTACTCTCTTTCTTTCACACACACACACACACTACCATCCCCCTTCTCTCTCCTCTCCCATCCCCTACTCTCTAGATCTCTCACACACACTCTCACTCCCTCTCCCACCACCTACTCTCTCTCTCTCTCTCTACTCTCTCTCTACCACCCCTACTCTCTCTCTCACACTCTCTCATGCCCTACTCTCTCTTACACACACTCCCATCCCTCCTCTCTCTCTCGCTCTCCCCCTCTCCCACTCCCTCTTCCACTACCTACTCTCTCTCTTCCCTCTCCCATCCCCTACTCTCTCTTTTACACACACACACACACACTCCCATCCCCACTCTCTCTCTCCTCTCCCATCCCCTACTCTCTCTCTCTTACACACACACTCCCATCCTCCTCTCTCACTCTCTCCCTCTCCCTCTCCCACTCCCTCTCTCATTCTCTCTCTCTCTCTCTCTCTCTCTCTCTCTCTCTACCACTACTACTCTCTCTCACACTTCGTCTCTCTCCCATCCCCTACTCTCTCTCCCCTCTCCCATCCCCTACTTTCTCACTCTACCACCCCTAATCTCTCTCACACTCTCTCCCATGCCCTACTCTCTCACACACATAAACTCCCATCCTCCTCTCTCTCTCTCGCTCTCCCTCTCTCACTCCCTCTCCCACTACCTACTCTCTCTCTCTCTCTCTCTCTCTCTCTCTCTCTCTCTCTCTCCCATCCCCTACTCTTAATCTCTCTCTCCCATCCCCTACTCTCTCTGACACCCCTACTTTCTCTCTCTCACACTTCCTCTCTCTCCCATCCACTACTCTCAATCTCTCTCTCTCCCATCTTGTACTCTCTCTACCACTCCTACTCTCTCTCATACACACACACCAATCTCTCTCTCTCTCTCTCTCTCTCTCTCTCTCTCTCTCTCTCTCTCTCTCATTCCCTCTTTGTGCACTATGTAGGTCTTAATAGTGCATGTGTACTAAAGTGTGCATGCACTATTAAGACTCAATTTTTAAAAAAGCTTTAAATAGTGTGTGCACACTATAGGGCACATGCACTATTTAAAGATTTTCATTCTACCAAGCCTAAGGCTTCATTTTTCTTGGGGATCCAACCCAAAGGTCTAGAGTCTATAAATTGGTTTGAGAAGTGTTTTTCTTCAAACATAAAAAAAATTATTGATTTTCCTTGTGTGCTCTCCTCCAAGTTTCCTCATGGTTGAGCAACAATAAAATCATTTTACATGACATTTTAGGTCTCTATGTTAGCTATATAACCATATAATTTATTTTTTATTTGAAATATTTCAAGCCTTTCAACTATTATTTCTTTTGAATGTATGTCCAATTTTTGTCAAAAACCAACATGTACTGATTAGGCTATAGATTTTACCTCGTTCATCAAATTTTGCAACAACTTAGCTTTTTAGAAACTAGACTCCATTCTATACACTTTGAAAAAAAGAAGTTTTGATTTTAGATTAGTTTTTAATCATTTATAGGGGGAGCACATAGATATTTCACATTTTTGGGATGTGTCTAATTAAAAAATTCATTAAAAAAAATACACATTATAAAATTACCCAAAAAATCTAGGATAAACTAAATAGTATTAGGTAACTTTTGATCAAAGCAATTAAAGAATTTTTAAAAAAAAGTTAAAATTTTAAGAGGGCCACACTTTGTACTGTGTTATGTTTTTTTGGAATAAACAATACCACTTTCTGTGGCCCCCTTTTTTGAGAACCTAAAACTAAACCATTTTGAAAAAAATAGTAGTTTAGAAACTAGATTCAAAGGACTACTACTTTTTTTCTTGTCATATCTTAAAAATTTTAGCATAACTATCTTCAAATTCTTGTTGAAGTTCAGAAATTGCTAATTTCAGAAAAAAAAAGGTGTCCAATTATACCTCCCTTTTAGCACCACAACTTGGTGCACTTACTTGTTAACCAAGTGAACTTGGTCAACACTACATATATGAAAAGTTCTTTTGGTAAAAGAGTGAGCTTGGTTAACACTAGTTCCATCCAACATTTCCTTCATTAATCAAGTGAGCTCGATTAACACTCATCTTCCACAAGCTTTCCTTTGGCACCTGAGTAAACTTGATAGAAACTATATTTTGAACTTGGTAAACTCTAGAACACTCATTAGACATAGAAAACTATCTTCAAATCCCAAGTGACCTCGACATAAATTGACTGGTAATGAAATGACATTTTGTGTAACATCAAAGACAATACACAATTAATCAATTATATTCAACAGTCTCCCTCTTTGGCATTGATGACAACACAACATGTCATAATAAATTGAAATTTTTAGAGCAAGAATAAAGTAAGGAACATATCCTTAGTTTCATTCTAATTTTCATCCATGAGAACTCCCTCTATCAATGTGAACACTTTCTACCTTCATTTTCCCCCTTTTTTAGAAAACTTTTTTGGTACAACTTCTGATAGCAAACTCTACCTTTGATATTAGACATAGTTCATGTTGATCTCAGATTGGCTTTGACAAGTGAGTGTCAACACACTCAAGCCATTTAATTAGTTAATGTTGAATGAGTAATACATGTTGAGCACAACATGTAAATATTAGACCATGTCGAGTTGCAATGAGTGTCAAGCCACTCATGTGTTGAGTCACTCAAGTAGCAAGTAGACAAATCATGTCTATTGATTCAAGAGCCAAGTAAACAGTGGATGTTGAGCAGTGCAATTGTCGAGCATCAGTGACTTCGTATGCTAAGTGACAAAATTTTGACATATTTTTTTGTAATGGCACAAACAACTATGTAAACTATTTTTGAGCCAAATTAAGGATAGATTATGATCTTTTGGAGATAAGGACAAATCTATATTTGGATTTCATATGAAATTACATGTAACCAATCAGAAAAAGGGAAGGTTTAAGTGGCAAAATAGATGAATCTTGGCCATAGATTCATACCTAACCCTAAGCCACCTAAGTCTTCTTAAGGAGGACGAAGCCCTAAACTCTTTATGGGTGAGTGATCAAATTGGAGGAGCAAACAAGATAGTTTGTAGAGCATTCAAGGTGACTTAGAAGAAAAGAGTGAATTGTAGAATCAGTTAGAGAAGAACAAAGGATAGAGAAAAGGATACAACATTGAGATCTAATTTTAAAGGATCAATTAAACATTATTTAGAGGTGATCTATCATTTGGTAAGCTAGTGCTAATTGCAAGATCTATGCTGAGACATTTTAAGAGGTGCTTTTAGTCAATTTTCTTAAGTAAAGTAGTCCTAATAGGCTATATGAAATCCTTTAACAAGGTGGTTACTTAGTTGTAAGTTGAAGTCCTCTAACAAGGCACACTTCTAATAGGGTGTTGAAATTATCTAACAAGGTGAGACCTAATAGTTTTTGTAAGCCTTTAACAAGGTAGACCTTTCACAGGGTTGATCATGTTTCATGGTCAAAACATTGTAACCTTAATTTGATACACTTTACAACTATGGTAGTGAAGATTTGTGGGTGTTATCCCCACCCCAGTTTTACCTTCTCACTTGGATGGTTTTTGGGTAATCATATCTGGTGTTATGTGTGTGATTTCTTACATGTTCACATGATTTAGATGCATATGCTTTACATGTTATTTTAGTTTACATATTGGATGTATATGACGAATGAATGGTGAAAGTTTTATGGGTCCAAGTTTAAACTATTGATTCACCCACCCCCCCTTAAAAGTTTACTCTTTCCACTTGTAATTCCAATAATTGGTATGAGAGCCTAGTTTTCTAAAAGAGAAGCTTTGCAGCTTTGAGGAAAGATATTGAAATGGAAGTCTACAAGTTGGGAAAGACTATTGAAAACTAGGAGATTGAAATACATCTCATACTACATCAATTGAATGAGGCAAGAGAGGAACTAAAGAAATCCTTGAAGAGAATGAAAGAAATTTCTATTGTAGAGAATGACACACAATATAAAGAGATAGACATTACTAAGCTATTTGCAGATGGAGAGTTAAATGAATTTGATGCAGTAGTTGTAGATATAATGGAAAAGAACAATATCCAAGTTGAGGAAATCAAAAATATCAAGTTAGAACAAGAATAACAAACCATACTGGTATGTGAAGTGGTTAAACAAAACAAGCAAGCCACGAAACACAAAGCCATGATTGAAGAAGACAAAAGAGTTTTGGCTAATACACTAGAAGAGAAGTCAATAGAATTGACCAAGATTTCTAACATGCAATTGTCTACTCTAAGTCAAATGATGAATGCGAACTATGAACTGAATGTCAAAGACATTGAGATAACTAGATTGAAGTTGTAGAATGAACAATTGTAGAGTGACCTAAAAAGAGAAAAGGAATTTGCTAAAAGTTCCAACAAGCTAGATGAAGCCATCAAATACTTTGACAATTATTGAGATCCCCTAGATCCAACAATGATACAATAGGATTGGGTTACACAAGCATAGAAGAAGGAGAATCATCCAAAGTTGTTGAAGAAAGGGACATCAAAGGTAAGAACTCCAAAACTACTTGTCATAATTATGGTAAGAAAGGACATATTGCTAATATGTGCAGAAGCAAGAATAAAAATTAGAATGTCAAGCGTAAGAACATGACTCGTTGTCATAAGTGCAACAAGAAATTCCATTAGGCACATGAATGTAGAACTAGGACCATGCATAAATAAAGATTTGAAGGATATTTCTACAACTGTCAGAAGTATGGACATGTTCCTAAGAACTTTAACAATGAGAACTTTAACAATTGGGATTATAATACAAGATATAGTTGTCATTATTGTTAAGAATATGGACATGTTCTTGAGAATTGCATTAGGACACACTTTAATGGTAACTATAAAAGGTGGTTAAGTCAAACCACATGTTTTAGCTATTTGAAGACTAGTCACGTTAGTAAGCATTGTCCAACTAGGTCAAAGGCACCAAGTTGTGAATTTGATAAAGGAAAAGGCAAAGCAGATGTTGAACACATCAAAGATGAGATGAAAAAGACATGGAAAATGAAAGATGATTGCAGCACATCAAATGGAGAAGGGATCACTTCACCCAATGGGTCAAGTGATCACACCTCATCAAAGTAGAAAATCAAGAGGTATGTAGGACTAATATTCAAGTGTTATATCATACATCAATTCCAAAGGAGATAATACTAAAAAGACTACATTAGCATGAAGAAAGATGCAATATGTTGTTGAAAATTCAAGCTAAATCTTTAAGTTTTTCATGTTGTTGCCAAGCATGAAATGTTTCATATGTATGCCAAGTAGAATGCTAGTTGATGTTGAGCTAGCAGTCTAGCTAGTTGATGACAAGCTCATAGTAGCTGCTAAGTAATAGAAATATCAATGGATGTTGAGTGATCCTAAAATTGGTTGATGCCAAGCTTATAGTTGTGTAAGCACTCAACATTAAATGTAAAGTTTTTGAAAGGTATATGATCAATTTTTGCTCATTATTCTTTATTTAAAATTTGAGCAAGAGCAAGCAGAGTAGAAGGCAATTCAAAAACCTGTTTAAGGCATTTGTAGAGATTTAAGCAATGATCTCACACTAGTTTTTTAGATTTTACAAGGTATTTATCACAAGTTGAGCTACACAGTTTAATTTTGCATAAACCCTAGTTTGAAAAAATGGCATCTAGTTTTAGAAATGTTGAAGGGAAGGAGGTTTTGAATGTTCAACTTTTCAGTAATGAAGTTAAGAAACCCATATTTAAAGCCATTCCTAACATCGCCTATAAACAAGATCCTTCTAGCACATTGTCAATGATCCCACCAAACATAATTATGCTACAAGATGTGAGTAAGTGCTACAATTGGAAGGTAAAAAGTATAGGAGACATGGAGATAAGAGATGCATATAATAGATTGTGTGAGAATGGTATTTTGAAAGAGGAATACAAAATTATTAAGAAAAAGGGTTTAACACAAGCCCTAAATTTTTTGAATGTATTTAAGACTAAGTGGATACAAATTGTGCTAAGTCAAATTCATGATGGTTCTTTATGGCTAGAGGGAGGACCTATCAAGATTACCAAGAGAATAATTCATAGGGTTACTGGCTACCCAGCCCTAGATTGGCCAAAGACATTCATAAGTGAATCTAAGGAAGTAACTAAGAAGAACACTAGAACAAAATGAAATAATGGAGGCATGACAATAGATACAATTACTGATGCATTGTTGTACTTTGTTGTAAGAGTAATCTCACATAAATTCTATCAATCTAGTAGATTGAATAGTGTACCTTGCATAGTTGTGGATGTTGGCTACAAGATTGTAAAGAAAGATGATACATATGATTTGGTAGAGCTACAATTACAACAACTGATGGAGAATCTTGGAGCTATCAAGAAAACCAAGAGTACACAATGCAAGTTTGGTTTAGTACTGGTTTTCATATTCTTTTATGTAAAAAACTATATTTCCATCTTTTGGTAATGTAGGATGGAAGACCAATAGGTTAGTTGTGGTGTAGATCAATGAGTAAATTGAGCAGATGGGAGAAAACTTTGAAACCTTGATAACAAGTTACTTTGAAGATTTCAAGAAATCAATGAGGAAAAGAATGAGAATACTGGTTTCTTTGGTTGAACAATACTATAATGACATATGTTTTCTTGTTGATGCTAATTAAAATTTTATGCAAGCTACCACACCAAGGATAAGATGGTAAAGACTAGTTGGGTATGAAATTAATATTTATCAAATTAATATTTATGAAGCCTCCGTAGCCATCATTGCAATACTAGCAGAGGAAATAGTAAAAGTGCAAAGATATTTGAGAACTATGAGATGGTAAAGTCAAAGATTACCATGGATTTGAAAACTACATCAGCCATTAAGAAGAAAGATAAGATAGTAAAGAAGCTAAAAGTCGAATTTGGAGAAGGTGTTGAAGAGGAAGAAGAAGAAGAAGAAGAAGAAAATGAAGAGGAAGAAGAAACACAAACTCAAGCACCTCTTGCATTGACCCAGGGCATGGGAGAATACAAGGAAGAGGAGGAAACTGAAGGTGTCAAGGGAGAATAATCCAAGGAAGCACCTACTCCTACTAAGCCAAAGAAGAGGAAGGCTAAGGAACAACCAGTGACAAGGGCAAAGAAGATTGTCAAACCTAGCCCATTCGATCCCACTACTCCTACCACTAGAGCTAGCACACATGCTACAACTTAGAAGGCCAAGGAAAACACAAAGATAATAGATCAAGGAGGCCAAGTGAAAAAGAAACAAAGAAGAAAGTATGTGACCTAACCAAATTCGGATAAAGTGAGGATAGAATTAGATGAAAATAACCAATTTAAAGTGGTGAGCCAAATCCTTTATCTGATCTTGAAAACTTATGTGAAAATGTCAAAAGAAATGTAGATTTATCTAGTTTGAAATGTATTGATTTTGATAAACTTGGAAAAGAAGAGAAAAATCAAGTGGAAGAGGCATTATATGCCATGATGTCAAAATTTAAGAACACTCCACTAGAATTTTCCAACTCAATACCAAAAGTTTTATGTGATATTGTTCAGCAAAAATGGCATTATTGTTTAAATTTGGAAAAAAAAATAAGGGAAACAACATTAGCCCAAGTAATGCAAGAATTTACAAAGGGATAAATTTCTAAGGCTATCAAGAGATATGTAGTTAGGTTCACACCTAAATATAGAGCCTTTAGCATTTTTCAAAATAACATTGAAGATGTGGTCAAGAAATCAACTTAAATATGGAAACTTATCTATGGGTTGACTACTATGAAACAAGGAGACGCTAACCCTTCAGTTGGTAAAAATGATGATAAGGATGATGAGAATGATGATAAGGAAGATGATGATAAAGATAATATAGTTGGGGGAGAGACAAAACAGCAAGATGATGACAAGGCAACAACTAAGCAACAATAAGATGAAAAGAGTTTGCATGACACACAATTGCCAAATGTAAGTCCTCCTCATGACGCAAGTGTAACAACTAAGACTATAACTATAAAGGATGTTTCTAATGCATTAGCTTAGAAAATCAATCCACTTACTATAGAAGAGTTTAAGAAAATTCTAAACCAATCTACACTCCAAGCTAAACTCTATGAAAATACAGTTTTGGTCAGTGTAGAAGAATTGCAAAAGGTAGTAACTGAGGTCACAAGGGAAAAGGTGAATCCACAAGAACTACCTTCTATCATTCTTTTAGTTACTAATTTACAACCTTTAGTTCAAACAACAATACATACATCTACCAAGGTTGATACAAGTGTTAAAGGTGATACTATTGCAAAGAAGCAAGTAGAGGAGAGAGATAGTACTACAAGTCAACAATAAAGAATAGGCTAGATGGATTCATCTATACCTAAAGCATAGAAAAAAGGTGCTAGCCAAGTCATAGTAATAGATTAGGGCAAGCCTTAAGAGCATGAGTTAACACCTAAGGTGAAGGAATAGGAAGCCATCCAAGTACTAGTTGCCCTACTAGCATCTGACACTCCTTCTACATAGGCTCTTCAAAAGTGGAGCACAGACGCCATTCCATTACAAATATCAGTTTCAATCCCTAGTTCATCAAAGGTTGATAAGATAATTCACTATGGAGACATTAGCCTTGATGAAGAAATTGTTATTCCAAAGTATGAATATGAAACTATGATATTGGAACAAATAGGCATATTACAGCAAGCTTTAGAAAGGAAAAATCATCAAGAAATGCTTAGGAGAGAACATAGGTAGAAGAAAGCACTCAAAGATATTAAGGACATCTTTCTAGATGCATTTAGCTTGCCAACTCCTGAAGAGACTGAGACACTGATAGAACAACTAACAGATATAGTGGAAAAGGTCAATAATGAAGACCTTGATACAACTGCAAAACTTTTAGAATGGTCAAAAAAGAAGTTTCAAGATAAGGTGAATGAGAAAATATCTAGTGAGATAGCACTACAACAATTTGCATTGGCAACAAAGGTTGAGGATGTGAAGAAAGTACTTGAGAATATATTCTCATTGTACACAAAGCTATGTGATCCTACACTCTTCACTCAAGAGACCAAGAGTCATATTTTGAGTCTAGAGAGAAACCTCACCATATCAGGTACTAAGCTACCTCAGAACCTAGCTCTAAGTGAGAAGCATTTCAAAACATTACTTCAGAAACAAAGTTAATTAGCTTTATAACAGCAAAATAAGGTTAGCATAAGAGCCAAATTGACATATATATAGGCATATCTCACCCTACACATGGAGATATTGCATAAGGAGCTAGGTTATGCCGAGACTCTACTAAAGAAAGATTCTAATCTTTCTACTTTAGATGACCTAATACACCTTGCTACCGAGCTTGCAATCCAAATCAATTCATTGGATGTTGCATCTAACAACTGGGATGTAGCTCTAAGGATAATAATGGATGTTCACAAATCATTTTTGGACAAACACATTATAGTGTATAGCCCATTTGACATAAGTGTTAAAAAGGGGGAGATATAATACAAGGGGAGATATTATAATAATATATCATGAAGGAGATATAAAAGAAAGGGAGATATAATATGAGAAATATGATATGGGGGAGTATGAACAAAAGAGAAATAGAAAAGAAAAGGGGAGCATAGTAGCAAAATTATATCATTGGGGTGATATGCATTTTTGGAGAGAAAGAAGCAAAAAAATATAGATATCAACTAAGACAGAGCATATTAGATGAAAGAGTGTCAAATACAATGCATTGAAGTCAAAGGGAGGATAGATTTTGGATAAAAAATAGACACATTAACTCAGGGGGAGTTATCAATTTTGAGGTATATAGGTTATTGAAGAATTTTAAAATTTTGAAGTTTTGTATATAAGCTGAGTCATGGATATGTTATACTCGAGAAGATTGAAGTTGATTATGTATATTCAAGTGTTTTTGACACTCATATCAAAGGGGGAGATTTTTTTATCACAAATTGGTGTTGATAAGTGAGTGTCAACACACTTAAGCAACTCACTTAGTTCATTTTGAATGAGTAATGCATGCTAAGCACAACATGTAAATATTAGACCATGTCGAGTTGCAATGAGTGTCGAGTTACTCAAGTACTGAGCAGATAGACTATGCTAAATGATTCAAGAGAAAAGTAAATAGCGGATGTTGAGTAGTGTAGATGCCAAGTCAAAGTAGAAATATAGTGCATGCTAAGCATCAGAGACATCATATGCAGAGTGACATAGTTTTGACATATTTGTTTATAATGGCACAAACAACTATGTAAACTTTTTTGGAGCCAACTTAAGGATAGATTATGATCTTTTGGAGATAAGGACAAATTTCTATTTGAATTTCCTATGCAATTACATGTAGCCAATTAGAAAAAGGGAAGGTTTAGGTGGCAAAATGGATGAATCTCAGGCATAGATTTATACCTAACCTTAAGCCACTTAAGTCTTCTTAAGGAGGGAAAAGCCCTAAACTCTTTATGGGTGAGTGATCAAATTTGAGGAGCGAACAAGATAGTGTCTAGAGCATTCAAGGTGACTTAGAAGAAAAGACTGAATTGTAGAATCAGTTAGAGAAGAACAGAGGATAGAGAAAAGGATACATCATTGAGACATCTGATCATGAAGGATCAATTAGACATTGTTTAGAGGTTATCTGTCATCAGGCAAGAAAGTGTTGATCACAGGATCTATGTTGATACATTTTAACAAGTGATTTTAGTCAAATCTCTTAAGTAGAGTAGTCCTAATATGCTGTATGAAATCCTTTAATAGGGTGCTTACTTAGTTGTAAGTTGAAGTCCTCTAACAAGGCACACTTCTAACAGGGTGTTGAAATCCTCTACAAAGGTGAGACCTAATAGTAGGGCATACCTTTCAAAAGGTCGATCATGTTTCATGGTCAAAACATTGTAACCTTAATTGGATACACTTTACAACTATAGTAGTGAAGATTTGTGGATGTCATTCCCACCCTAGTTTTACTTTCTCACCTAGAGGGTTTCTAGGTAATCATATCTAGTGTTATGTGTGTGATTCCTTACATATTTACATGATTTAGATGCATATTCTTTACATGTTATTTTAGTTTACATATTGAATGTGTATGATGAATGAATGGTGAAAGTTTTATGAATCCAAGTTTAAACTATTGATTCACCCCCTACCCCCCTCTCAGAAGTTTACTCTTTCCACTTGTAATTCCAATAGTTCTTTCTTCCTTTTTTAATCTCTTTACAAAAAAGTTATGAAAACAAACTTCTCCACAAAATTTCTATGATATATGATAAAAAATTTCTCCCTCTTTGACATCTCATGCCAAAGACAATGTTTAATGAATATCAATGTACCTCAAGTACTGATTCATTTGCAATATATGCCCTTGTCAATACTACATCAAGTGATTGATCTTCAACATGCTTTGGTTGATGTGCAACTAAACTTCATTTAGTGGGCTTTAGATAGGGGAATGACACCTAGCTTACCTCTTAGATATAGAAATGCATCCTTAGGTAATGGCTTGGTGAATATGTATACAATCTATTCTTTAGTATTTACATATTCCAATCTTACTTCTTTATCTTGTACCAATTCTCTCAAGAAATGATATTCTATAGTAATGTATTTAATTTTTGTATGCATCACTGGATTCTTTGATATATTAATTACACTAGTGTTATCATAGTATATAACTACTAGAACAATTGACTATTGTTGCCACATATTCTACCTCTATTGTGGACTAAGAGATATAATTGTGTTTCTTGCTTGTCCAAGACACTAGTCTCTTATCAAGAAAGAATGCTCCACCTCTGGTGCGCTTTCTGTCATCAATACTTCGTACCCAATCTGTATCTATGAATACTTTTAAATCCAAATTGCCTCCTATGTTTTACCATAAACCATATTCTTCAGTACCTTTTAGATATTTTATGATTTTCTTGATTGCCATCATGTGATTTTCTTTGGGATTTGCTGAGAATCTTACCACCATACTAACTGCTAATGCAATATCAGGCCTTATATGAACTACATACTACAATTTTTGGATCATTGATCTATATGTGTTTGATCTGCCTCTTTGGAATCATCATTTTTGGAAAGTTCATATCTAGTAGACATAGGGATTCCAACTGGACTTGAATCCTCCATTCCAAATTTTTTTAGTAGCTCCTTGATATATTTAGATTGAGTAATGTAGATACCATCTTTCTTCTATTGAATCTACAATCCAACAAAGAATTTTATCTCACCAAACATAGACATCTCAAATTCTTTACTCATTTCTTCTAAAAATGCCTTGCACAAGTCATCATTTCTTGTGAATAAAGTATCATCAACAAATATTTCTACTAGTACAATTATTTTGTCTGATCCTCCTTTGATATATAGTTTATTGTTATCATTTGTTCTTTGAAAATGAATCTATATCAAATAGTTATGAAGTCTTTCATACCAAGCTCTAGGAGCTTGCTTGAGAGCATATAATTCCTCGTATAATTTTCAAACCATGTCTCTTTTGTTAAGATCTACAAAAACTTTAGGTTGTTCAATGTAGACTTCCTCATCAAGAATTTCATTAAAGAATGTAGATTTTACATCCATTTGATAAATTTTAAATCCTCTATGAGTTTCATATGCTAGTAAAGTTCTAACACCTTCTAATCTTGCAATAGGAGCAAATTTTTTACCATAATCAATACCTTCTTCTTGAGAATAGCCTTTACATACCAACCTTGCTTTGTTTCTAGAAACTTTTCAATCTTCATTTAGCTTATTCTTGAATACCCACTTTGTGCCAATTACATTTTTATCCTTGGGTCTAGAAATAAGAGTCCAAGTTTTTTTCTTCTCTATCTGTTCTATTTCTGCATTCATTGCCTCAATCCAAGTTTCATTATCCAAATAATCTTTAACATTTCTAGGTTCAAATTCAATAAGTAAACATGTACCTTTCAATTTGTTCCATCTAATTTCTCTCCAATGATCTGATCAAGTGCATGATGCCTTCTAACATATCTTGCTAAGATAGGTTCTTTGGATTTGGAATGAGTTTCATTAATTTCATCACAAACTTCAGTATTAAGCTCAAGTCCCACTATCTATGACTCAGGTCCATCAACCTCAGTTTTCTCTAGCTCGATAGCCTCTGACTATGACTCAGGTCCTTCAGATTGTGACTCGGGTCCTTCAAATTGTGACTCAGGTTGCACAATCTACAACTTGGTAGTTGTTGGAGATTTTGGGGACTTAGGAGGGGAAGCTTCCTTTCTTTTAGATAGATTTGGTAGGGTATTAGGTTCATAGTAGAAAAATCTTCTGTAATCCTTAGGCTCTTTGTTGTTTTCTTCTTCAATCTTTTTCGCAAAATCATCAATTCTCACATGTGCACTTTCTATGATTTATGAGTAGAAAAATTCAAACAGTTGTATTTTTTACTTCTATAGGAGTATCCTAGGAATATGCCTTCATCACCTTTGACATCAAATTTACCTTTCCTAGATTCTTTCAAAATATAAAATTTGCTGCCAAATACTTTCAAGTAACTTACATTAAGTTTGTAGCCATACCATAGTTCATAAGGAGTTTCATTTAAGTCTTTCTTCAGTTGTACTCTATTCATTGTATGAACTGTAGTGTTGACTACTTCCTTCCAGTATTTGATTCTAACATTTTTTTCTATCATTAATGTTCTTGCACAATCCATGATGGATTTGTTCCTTCTTTCAACTATACCATTCTACTAAGGTGTACCAGGGGCTGATACTTGTCTTTTAATTCCTTTTTCAATGAAAAAATCATTGAACTCATTGGAGATGAATTCACCACCTCTACCTCATCTCAAACATTTCAATTTATTTCCAGTTTATTTTTCTACTCTTGCTAGATACTGGTCACTTGAATTTTTGAAAAGCTTATTATTTTTCTTTTAGATACATTACAGTCATCATTCTAGAATAATCATCAACAAAAAGAATGAAAAATTTATCTCCACTATAATTCTTTATTCCAATAGGTCCACATAAGTCTATATGCACAAGCTCTAAGACTTCTTCAAAATTATAGTTCTTGCTATTTGAAACTAGTATTTTCCATCTTACCAATTTCACAATTCTTGCATAGACCCATATCAGGTTTTCTCAAGCTAGGAATACCTTTACTCTTTTGTGTTTTCTTATCATAACTAGATTATTAAAGTTTACATGACATAATCTTTTGTCCCATAACCATCTTTCTTCTACTTGAGCAATAAAACATGAACTTTTGTTGAGATCAAGATAAAATAGGTTACCTTTTGTTTGTTTGCCCAATCCAACTAGATTTCCTTTTCCATACAACATTTTGGCCTTCCCATTCATAAACTCCACTTTGAATCCAATGTTTTTGATAAGATAAACAGGTTTTAAGGGATACTAAAACCCATAAGTTATACAAAAAAAATGCTGATAATAAGCAAAAGAAGCCCAGCCAAAATAGAGGTCCAATAGCTGAAAAAATGAAAAAAAAGCCCGAAGGCCTAGCCCAAAACAAAGGCCCATAGAAA
Source organism: Cupressus sempervirens (assembly GCA_028749045.1). Taxonomy (NCBI): domain Eukaryota; kingdom Viridiplantae; phylum Streptophyta; class Pinopsida; order Cupressales; family Cupressaceae; genus Cupressus; species Cupressus sempervirens. The sequence continues at coordinate 446,135,166 of CM053792.1, read as the reverse complement.
GGCCAGAAAACAAACAAACTAAAACAAACTACATAAATCCTGTCCAAAAGCCAAAAGCCAAGAAGATGAAAAAAAAAAAAGACAAGAAAACTAGTCTTCAGTTATCTTCTCCATTTCCTGCATAGTCTGAGCTGCCTCGACTATCTTTTGTTGCTCCTTTGACATTTGATCCTAGACCTTCTCCATGCCCTGATCCATACTGGTGAACATACTAATTGTGGCCTTGTCATCATCCGACCTAGCCTTATCCCTATTCTGTCCTCCCTCCTCCACCAACAAGCCTCCGTCCTTAAGTTTACCAACAAGGGATTGGATGTTGTCATTCATCAAACTTAGGAGAGAAATCATCCGACTTGCCAGGTTTTGGTTGTAGTTTTCAAGATTTCTTAATCTCCTTTCATTTAAGCTTTCTCTATTATCCTATTCCTCCTGGCTGTCATTACCTATCTTATTCTTAATACTTTCCATCTGGGATACCGTTTCTCTAACTTCCTCCAGCTCATGGAAGAGCCATTTGATTGATCTAAAGTTGTCAATCATACTACTGCAAGCATTATTTAGAAGGTTCATACCAGTCTCCCTTGCATTGTCTGAGATGGCCAGGATAGCTGGTTCTATGAGCTCATTGAGCCTAGGCTGCTCCAGGTTGTCCACCAGGATTTGAGGGTTCATAACTTCCCTAAAAATTTCCATAGTAGTAGTCCTCACATTGAAATTTTTCCAGGCCTTTCTCTTATTTTTGACCTGCACTTCCCCCTCATTCTAACCAGTGATGACATTCTCTTTTTCCTCCGAAGGAGGCTAAGACTGGATAGAGGAGAGGGGAAGAGGAATAGCATCTGTCCTCTGATTTCTAGTCTCCTCAACTCTCACTACCTCCCTCTTTCATTTTTTCCTAGGTTTCTCCTCTTCCAACTCCTCCTCTGACACTTTGTTAGAATCTTTCGTATCCATTTCCTCCTCCTCCTCAGCATAAACCTCTTATGCTTGAGCTTGGCCATGATCCCTAGGGCTTTTCCTGATAGGAGTTGTAGCTGTGGATTGTTTCCTGGCTTGACCTTTTTTCTTCTTTCCTCAGGAAACATTCTCCTCCTCCGAGCTAATGCTCTCAATGTCATCAGAGTCAGTAGAAAAGTTGGAGCTGCCTTTGTCAACATCCTCAACTTGAGGAGGGTTATTGCATTTAGATTGAGCTTTGAAATGCTCATCGATGAGGAGCAATAATCCCTCATGCAAAGCAGGGTTAACAGTGGCTTTCTTCTTGAAACTAGAGATTTCCTTGTTCATAGAAGTGAGAAGGTAAAAGGGAATGGAAATTCTTCTCTTATGGAAAAAATGATTTAAAATCACAAAATGGTGAGTTGTGACCCGATCAAACCTAGGGTCTAGGGTAACATAATCAATGAGGGCATATAAAACATACCTCCAGAACTTCTTTATAGTCTCTGTCACATAGAAAGACTCTTTCTTTTCCAGCTTGTTAATCTCTGTAGAATTTTTCATGAACTCCTTGACTGCATTGGACAAAAGTTTCTTATCCCTGTAGAATTTGAAACCCTCCATAGGGATACCAGTGACCTCCACAACCACCTCCTCTGTGATTTGGAAAGAAACCCCATTCACCTTGACCTTGCCATTGTTCTATGAGTTCACCATGATGTTGGTGACCTCAGGGTCAAAACCATGGAGTTTCTCGAAAAAATTTGCAACCCCACCCGTTTCCAATTTTTTCCAAACTTTGCCCATATTCTTCCACTTCTCCACTTCACCTGTTGGCTCCTTTCTGCTCCATTCTCCAATCATGACATCCATTTTTTCTTCAACAATTCTCATGAGCCACAATCTCTGTAAATTTTTTCCAGCCAATATTTTGGCTCTGTTTCTATTATTGGGTTCGTGATCATTTGCCTCTTTGATACAATAGCAAGTGAAAATGATGACGATCCTCCAAATGTGTTGAAAAGACAAAGAAAATCCCTTGAGATTACAAAAACCAAGAAACTTATTATGGCTCGTACCAACATCCATTCTTTCTTTATTAAACATGATTACATTTAGATTGACCCATACTTTCGTGGATTTTCTCCAGCTCAATTAGTGACTTAGCCTCCATCGAAATATCTTTTCTGGAATGCCAGATCATCTCTTTGTCTGCTCCCACCCCTTTGTTAGTGAACCAATTAGCAACTGGGTTTGCCTCTCTAAACGCATGAGTGACGTGGACCTTCTCAAATTTAGTGAGGGCGGCACGTGTCTCATCAATTATATTTGCAATCAACCATAAGGGAGGAGAGATACCATTAATATTTTTTATTATTTTTTTGGAGTCCCCTTCAAGCCAAAGTTTGGAAATGCCAGCTTCAAAAGCCAAATTTACCACACTGTACGTGGCTTTGGCTTCGACCAAATGGTTGGTCTGGGTTCCAAGCGGAAGAGCAAAGGCCACAATCCCCTCCCCAAAACTATTTCTTATAATTCCACCACTTCTAGAGGGGCCATGGTTGCCCTTAGAAGCACCATAAAAGTTGGCTTTTGACCATCCTTCTATGGGTAGAATCCATCTGGCATCCTGCCTTTTGGGATCCCTATCTTTTTCTTTAACCGTCTTCTTGTCCCCTATATCAACTTCCCCCTCCTTCATCACTTGAAAGTTTTCTTTTATGTTTTTCAAAATCTTTCTTCCCAAAATTATTGTCGACTCCTCTCTATCCCTAAAAATTCTATTGTTCCTTTCCTTCCAGATGCTCTAGCAGAAGTGAGGCAAAAACTAGGCATAATTATCCTGTCGGCCTGCAATTTTACAAAGGCTTTTCCAATGACTGAAAAAGTTGATAAGGTTATCCAGCCAGCTCCAGAGAATCTCTATTTCCTAATTAAGAGAATTCCACACCTCCATAGAAAAGTCACATTGAATGAAGATATGATTTCCTGACTCAGACTGGTTTTTACAGAGTGGGCATCTGATGGGCATAACATGGCCTCTCTTCATGAGATTATCTTGCTTTAGGATTTTGTTCTGAAGGCCCAGCCAATAAAATATGTTGATCTTTGGAGTGAGGCCTATGAGCTAGGCATCCATCCAAGGGGGTTTCTCCTTTAAACCCTAGAGAGAGTTGTAGCCAGAAGCAATAGAATAACTTCCATTAGGATTATCCCTCCAGACTAGCTCATCCTTATTATTACTAGGGATCAAAGAGTTAAGCATAGTCATTATTGGTTTCAAATCCTCAAAAATGAGGGAAAGGTCTCTCCCTTCTTGACCAACCCTATAATTGCTTACTTTAAACCCATATAGCTCTGTGCATTCTTGCACCCATCTCTCAAAAATTGGGTTGTTAGAAAGTGGGCCTTGACATAACCACCTGTCAAACCAAAACTGAATATGCTCCCCATTGCCTAGTTTCCAAGAGACCCTTGCCTTAGCTAGGTCCTTGGCCTTTAGGATACCATTCCAAATAGTCGACCCTTTAGGGATGTCCTCATTGAATAAAGTAAAATGAAGAGAGGGTCTTCTAAGGTATTTATTTTCCAAAATGTCTCTCCATTCACCAGTGTTATTGAAGATTCACCATATTTGTTTTGCAAGAAGCACCTTATTGAGATGGGTAAGCTTTCAGATGCCCAGATCACCATACCTCTTAGGGAGGCAGACCTTCTCTCAGGCAACAAGAGGGTACCTTTTCTTTCCTTCAAGTCTGGTCCATAGAAAGTCTCTTTGGATTTTCTCCATTTTCTCTGCAAATTTCATAGGAATTCCAAAAAGGCTCAAGGCATAAATGGGAAGGTTCTGAAGAGTGGATTTGACCAGTAAGCATTTCCTAGCCTGGCTAAGAGAGGCACCTTTCCATCCAACCATCTTCTTGTTGAATCTATCCAGAATACCATTCCAGAAAGAGTCAGGGGGAGAGGAGCCCAAGGGGAGCCCTAAATAGGATGAAGGGAGAGAGCCCACCCCACAACCAAGGATTCTAGAAATTTTCCTTTGTTTTACTTTAGGGGTGTTAACAAAGAAGGTTGATCTTTTTTTCTAGTTAATCAGTTGTCCAGTCCCTCTGGAGTAAGTATCGAGAACATCTTTCAAAGTCTTAGCTTCTTTCACAGAAGCTTCCCCCCCATTATAGTGTTGTCCACAAATTGCTGGTGAGTGAAAGGGACATTTCTCAAAGAAGGCTTAATCCCTTTAAGACTTCCATCAGACTTTTTATGTTCAATAAGCCTCCCAATGCATTCAGCTAAAATAATGAAGAGGATAGGTGAGAGGGGGTCTCCCTACCTGAGACCTCTAGAAGGTTTAAAGAAATCAGAGGGGGCTCCATTAATCAGAATAGCAAGAGAGGAGGTAGACACCAATTGAGAAATGAGTTTACACACTTTATTGTCAAAACCAAAGGCCTGAAGGACCTTCCCAAGAAAGGACCAATCCACCTGATCATAGGCTTTTGAAAGATCCAATTTGAGCAACATACCTTCCCGCTTGGAAGCTTCTAAAGAATGAATAACCTCATGAACCATCAGCACCGAGTCCAAGATTTGTCTCCCAGGAACAAAGCTAGATTGTTGCTACGAAATGATCAGATGTAGATTTTAAGCATTCTGGAAGTGAGAACTTTAGAGATGATCTTGTAGAAAGAGTTGCACAAACTGATGGGCCTAAACTTGTCAAAAGAGTCAGCCCTTGGGGATTTAGGGATGAGAACCAAGAAGGTAGAATTTATCTCCTTAAGAATACTTCTAGCTCTGAAGAACTCCTGAACTGCCTTAACCACATCCCCCATGACCATCGGCCAATACATTTGGAAGAATAAGGTGGAAAACCCGTCCGGACCAGGTGATTTGTCACTAGGTAGGAGAAAAGGGTCTCTCTAACTTCTAAAGCATTAGGAATAGCATAGAGAAGTTTATTTTGGTGGGGTTGAATAATCTAAGGAATACAAGAGATGATATCCTCTTGGTCCACCTTTGAAAGCAGGGGGTCCTCGGAGAGAAGAGAAGAGAAGAAGGAGATCGCTTCAGCTGAGATATTTGGATATTCAGACAACAAAACCTACCCCTTCTTGATTCCAGAGATCCTGTTGTTAGCCCTATTTTTTAGGGTGGAGAGATGAAAGAACTTCATGTTTCGATCTCCATCCTTAAGCCATGTGATTCGAGATTTTTTCCTCCAGAACTTTTCCTAGCTGTTGATGATGTTATGAAGATCAGATAGGATCAACAGCTTAGCCTCCCTATTACTCTCATTATATCCTTCCTTCTGTATACTATCTTGGATAACAGATAGATTGTCTGACAACTCCTCCTTGTCATGGAAAATATGGCCAAAATCAGACTTGTTCCAAATTTTTACCATCCTCTTCACATTTCTGAGCTTTCTGGTGACTCTAAACATGGCTGAGCCATCAACACCAATCCTCCACCATCTTTTGACATTATCCAATAGGTCAGGGTGACTAGTCCACATTTTCTCAAACCTAAAAGGGAAATTTCTCCTGGGCTCAAGAGGGGGCACCGAAAGTGAAATGGGGGAGTGGTTGAAACCAACTCTAGGAAGTAGAGATAATCTATAGCTAAAAGAGTGCAACCAATTTGGGGAGATTAAAGCTCTATCCAATTTGACCTGAATGCAGTCTTGACTAGCTCTCTTGTTAGACTAGATAAAGGTACCCCCCGAGAGCTCCAAATCCATTAGGGCTAGGTCATTGATGGAATTGGAAAGATCCTGCTTACTTTCCCAATCCAGGGGTAATCGTCCCATCTTCTCCTTGTCCTCCAGCAGAGAGTTGAAGTCTCTCAGGATTATGCCTTTCTTAATGTCACTGGTTTGCACCAACTTTCCAACTTTGACTGAGTAATTTTTTCTATCTCTCTTGTTGTTGGGAGCATAAATGTTCAATAAAAACCAGCAATCATTAGTTTTCAAATGTTGAATTCTACATAAGAGGATGTTATCCTCATCATACTCAGGCACAATATTGAAATGTCTGTTATTGAATAATAACAGCAGCCCTCTAGATGCTCCTTCTAAGTTTGAGGCAATTCCATTCATGTTGCTATTGAATCTAATATTTTCCAGATTTTCTTTCTTCATTTTCATTTCTTGAATAAGAAATATATCAGACCTTTGATCCCTTATCATATTCCTTACCACTTCTTGCTTGTGGATTCCATTGAGTCCACAAATATTCCATGAGAGGATCTTCATGCTTTAATTGATGAGCAAGCTTCCTGGATGGTGTGTTGCATTCCATCCATGATATTTCTTCTTGATTTCATTCTTGTTTTTCCTTCCCACTGAGTTGATTTTATGACCAAGATCTACCTTGGCCTTGCTTCTAGTTGAAGCAAGAGAGGCAGGAGAGGGGTCCCGACTATTCTTCTTCTTTCTTCTTCTGACTTCTGTCCAGGGAGGCTCTTCTTCTTCTTTACATAAATCAAACAAAGTATCTAGCCTGGCCAGTTGTTCTGATGTTGAAGCAGACAGCCATTCTAAGATTCTATTCACTATTATAGGGGGTTCCCTACTAACCGAGTTTATGGAGTTTTGAGACATTGGTTTCCCTTCCTTTTGTTCCTCCATAGAGTCTGAGACAGAGGAACGGTTTGGATCAACCTCCTCAGAACTCTCAAGGATTTGAGACTCCATAATACTTTCCTCTTTGAGATTATCCTTGGTTTCCTTCATTTGGGAAGGGTTGGTTTTGTCCTCGGTTGTCACTTTCCCTTCTCCTTCCAGTGCTTCCACTACAACTTGGAGGTCTCGGGGTTTAGCTTGGAGATCAGGAATAGAATCATTAGCTTTTCCTTCAGCTTCTCCATTTTTCTTGACTTACATTTCTTTCTTCTTCCAAATCTTTTTGAGAACATGAGCATCTTTCTTCCCTCCTTGAGGGCGGGCCTTTCCCCCCATTCCCTTTCCTTTGAATAGTGGGCAGAATCCAACCATGTGGTCTACCTTCTTACAATGGAAGCATGCAAAAGGTACACTTTCATAGTCAATCTTTTGGATTTTGCTTCCCAATCGAGATTGAAATTCTATAACTTGAGGCATATCCTGTCCTTCAATCACTCCTACACATATCCTTGCATAGGTAAGTCTCTTCTTAGCTATCGTTACAGGATCAATGGAAAGAAGCTCTCCAAAAGACCTGGCAATGCCATCAAAGACATCCTCATGCTAGTATTCCATGGGAAATTATGAGAGTCTAATCCAAACTGAAGCCTGGGATAGGAAATCATTATTCAAGTCTAGATTGGAAGACCATTTCTGCAAGATTAAACTAGATCTCCCTAGAGACTAGTTCCCTGCGCACAGGATTTTGGAAAAGTCTTCTGAGAAAGAAAACTCAAAAGTCATGAAACCTTTAGCCATTGCTGTCACCTCTACATGCCCCTTTAAATCCCATTTTTTTCTGGTAAAAACCCTCACAACATCAATGTTGAGCCTTGGCCCTATATATTTTCCCACCAAAGTATTCGCCATACTGAGGATATTGTGGTCTATAATTTTTTGAGGAACTTCCAGAGCAAAGAAACCCTTCTCCTTGTCTAATTTATCAATTACTTTTGGGAATGTTGACTTACCTGATGGTTTGACTCCAAATAGGTTCGACCAGCACCCCCAGGCCCCAGGCAGCCCACCACCCGAGTGAAGGGGAGGAATCTTCTCACTTGGGTGAGGGAGCAACTTTCGTGGGTCCCCATCCTTTGAGGCATCCACATCATTCACCTCCGATTCCTACCCTGTAGCTACAGATTGCCCCCCAACGCCCATGTTCTCCTAATTCTCGCCTAGTTGTTGCTTCAAAAACCCATTCTCGCCTAGTTGCTGATTCAAAAACCCATTCCCGCTCGCTCCGCACGCTCCCCTCCCCATTGTCCTTACAATTATACTTTGAATCCAATGTTATTCAATTGTGCTACACTCAATAGATTATGTTTTAGTCCTTCAACCCATAAGCATTATCACATATAAGTTCATTGGTTAAAGAGATACATCCTTTTCCTTTTATGCAACAAGGTTTATTATTTTCAAATCTCACACTACCACCATCATAATATTTCTTGTGTTCAAACTATGTTTTGTCTCCAATCATATGATGTGAGTAGCCACTATTAATAATCCATGTATCATTTTTATTAACATGAAAGATAAGTGCCATTTGATCTCCTTTATCATTAGATTCATCTTTTGTAGCAATATATACCATTTCATCTTCACTGTTATCAAAATCTTTAGCCATAAAACAAGAGTTCTTACCTTCTTCCTTAAAGTCCTTGTAGTTTTTGAATTCCTTCTTGCCTTTGTACTTATTACTTTTCTTTTCATCCTTGTTTTCTTTATTTGGGCACCTAGCAGTAATGTGACCAATTTCTTCATAAGAAAAATAGATTAGAGGAATTTTACCTTTGTACTTTCCTCTGCCTTTAGCATATTTCTTTGCAAGTAGGGCTTCAATAGCTTCAAGATAACTGCCAAAACTTTCTTATATTTCTCCTTCACTTCCTGATTGATTGGCCTTTGATTTCTTACTCTTTTTATTGAGTGAAATCTTGGCTTCAAATATAGACTCAATACCTTTGGAAATAGGAACATAGTTATCATAGTTATCTAACTCAAAATTTGTCAATCTTCCAACTAGAGCATCCAAAGCTATATTGCTATTTGAATCACATCTCATCTCTTGAATAAAAAAAACTCTAATTGCATAAATAGAAACAAGGGTTTAGAGTACCTTGCTTACAACTATTTTGCCATCAATGTCTCCTCCAGATACTTTGATTGCACTCACACTTGCTTTGATGCTTTCCACATATTTTGCAATATTTTCATCTTCTCTAATTTTTATTTGATCAAATTGACCTCTAAGTCTTTTTGCTTTAGATCTTCTTAGATTTTTATCTCCTTCATAAATGTCTTTTAGTTTGATCCACATTGGATGAGTTGTAGTAAATTCTTTTACTTCATTAAATTCAGCATAATTAAGAGTAGATGTAATATCAATCATCATGATGTTATGATTTTTTCTTTTCAGCAATGTCATCAACTGATAATGTTCTAGTGGGAGTTTTGTATTTAGAATCAAGATACTTACAACCTAAATCACTGATAGTTGTTAGACATAACCTCATAAGTCCTTACCATGCTACAAAGTTGTCTCGATTCAACCTGGAAATCTCTCTTCTATAAGACATCCTGATCTTTAGCTTAGGCCCTTGAAATATTTTTCCAAGCACCAAAAGCTCTGATACCAATTGTTAGAAATATAAGATGAGTAACTGAGAGGGGAGGGGTGAATCAATTGCCACTAAAATAAATCCCAGTTCCCTTAGATGTCAGTACAAAATAAACTCTAAAAACTAAATTTTGTTGATGCTTGGAAAACACACAAAATATGTTGTAACTCAGTAAACATTGAAAATGCTTGGCAAATACTTAACATGAAAATATTAAGATGTTAACTATGATTAATATTATTTATTTTCAAACACATAAGAGAAATAGTATGAACACATTTGACACCAAGATTTAATGTGGAAATCCAATTTGAGAAAAACCACCAATTACAACTAGTTATTGATTCTCACTCTTATGAAGTGAGCCTTGTTAGGAGCCAACCCTATTAAAGGTTACAAAACAAACTATTAGGTCTGACCTTGTTAGAGTATTTAATCACCCTATTAGGAGTGGCATTATTAGATGTTTTTGGACAATTCAATATAAATGCCACCTTGTTAGAGGATTTACAAATAACTATTAAGCCAACTCTATTAAGAGAATTAGATCACTGCAACAATGGTTAGAGAGTAAGAATGAGATGACCTGATTTCAGATGCAACTGAATTGTTGATTATAGATCTCAATTCTAGCTTGTATACTTGATCCTTCTTGATCAAATATATCTTTTTAGCTCTACAACGATATTCTTCTTATCCTTCTGATTCCCTTCCTCTTAGCATCATTCAATTATCTTCCATTCATTCACACATTCTAAATTTCAACTTGATCTTATACTTATATCTTTCATATTGTCAAGTTGGCTAGAATACAACTTAGAATAATTAATATTCATCTTCTCAGTTGGGTAGAACCAACAAAAAAATCAATTAAACTCAATATGCCAAAACAAGAAAATCCTTCATTAGTCAACCCTGTTCAGTAGACACTAACTTAGAATGATTTTCTTGTGTTGACCAAGTGAACTCAGTCAACACTGCATATATGCAAAGTTCGTTTGGTAACCAAGTGAGCTTAGTTAACACTAGTTTCATCCAACATTTCCTTCATTAACCAAGTGAGCTTGGTTAGCACTCATCTTCCACAAACTTTCCTTTGGCGCCTGAGTGAACTCAGTGAAAACTTTCTTCTGAACTAGGTAAACTCTAGAATGCTCGATAGACACAAAAAACTATCTTCAATGTCCAAGTGAGCTTGACATACACTGAATAGTAATGACATGACATTTTGTGTTACATCAAATACAATACATAATTAATCAATTGTATTCAACAGTTTCTTGGCTAACCTTATTCCTTTTCTTAATTATAGCAATCTCCTAGTTAGAATTATTCCTTTTCCTAATTATAGCTACCTCCTAGCTAGAATTATTCTCTTTTATTTTTCCATTCATATCTCTATCATCCTTCCCCATTTTATTCTTCCCACCCACCTCCTTTTTACTATCCTCTAACTCTATGTCCTCATCTTTAGCTTACATATTTATGTCTAGCCCTACTTTTGGCTATCCTACTTAACCTTCTACAACCACTATCATTCTCTTCTTCTGAATCAACCAGGTTAACATCATGTGAAGTCTCCATTTTATGCTTTGTTGTGATATGGCACACCCAAAAACCTTCTTGTTTTTTTTTTTTTTTAAATTACCAGAGTTTGAATAGAAGAAGGGGATGACTAGGGAGTCAGGGCCACAAAATAACCCTTGCCACTAGTGCCATTATGATTTTGTGGGTACTAGCTATCAATTAAATTAATGCAACAAGGAGGGAAAAGGGCTAGCTAAAAATTGGAAAGGAGATAGATTAGACCCTAGTGTAACGTTTAATGAATACAAGTAAATCTTTTACCTTTTTTCTAAGTTCTATTCCTAGCCTTTATGAAAACGGCTTACAAGTCACATATCAAAAATAATAAAAAGGAGACTTCATCATGATGCCTAACATGATTTAAAAGATGAAAATGGTAGCATTAGCAGGCACCAAATCTACCTTTAAGGGTAAGGCAATTCATAAGCACAAGACACACCTCACTGAGGGCTTAGTGGGATCTTCATAGCTAAACCCACCTCTGAACCTCACAAGCTCTTCATGTTTTTTTAAATATCCGTTGACTATAGAAACCTATAGATTTATACAAACAATTAAAAGCCTTTTTGTGAATATTAATTTGTCTTTAGTTGAGTTACCTATACAATTGAAAAATAGCTTCAAGTAACCTTAGGAATAATTTTATTATTCTTTCAAGAGATTTCAAGAGAAAAAATTACATCAAATTCATAGTTGTCTTGTGTAATAGTGACACTCAATACTAATAAAAATTATAGACAACAACGATGAACAAAGAGTGTGTGGGGAGGGAAAACAAGAGGAAGTCAATAATTTAAATATGTTTAAATAATAATGCATGACAACCATGAAATAATAATGTTTTGGTGAATGCATTTAAAGAATTTGAAGCTTTGCAACATAAGTAAACAAAAATGAATGTGGGCTCAACTAGGTGTTTTGGGAACACACTTTTAGAAAGAACGCATGTTACTTAATGTATATATCCCTACTTGTAACCTTAAACACCTTTATCTTAGAAAGTTTGCAAAATGTCTTCTTAAAAATAATTATTATCTAGCAATAGTAAATGGAAAATTTAATGCTCCATTCTATGAAGGTAGACATGTTTAAGCATATGATGGTACAATATTAACACTATATAGGTTATCCACAACAAAACTATGAACCAAAAGCCTAGTAAAAGATATGAAAGGATCTAGATTTCTTTTAACATTGAACTTTTAAAATAGCCTAAAGATTTCTTATAATGTAAGTTTTAATATATACTTATTAATTATTAATAATAAAATATATAATTTTAACTATATTTAATAAATGATACTAATCATTTGTTAATGAATATGTAATATATTTAAAATATGAGAATATTTAATCTTGTCATTAACATATGACATGTCAATTAATTCATATTTTATATATTTAAACTAATTTATAATTATTAAAGAATATTTGAAATGGTAATTATTTATGACATAAAATATTTTATATAATACTAAATTACATTCAATTAATATCATATAATAATCTAATAATCTCTAGAGAGCCACAATACAAAAGAGTATGGTGGAGTCAATAAGAAGTATAGAATTATTAGAAAGTTGGTATTCTGTTTTGGGCACTTTCTTTTAATTGCATTTCTATCGTTTCTTGAAATTTATACACACTTGCACCTATTGTATACATAAATGTGGAAGAATCAATAGAATGTATGAACTGTGTCATATGTATTTTCTCTTCAAAATGTGATGATTGACCATATAATTTAAGGGGGAGACTTCAATCATGAGTGATTCATTTACTACATATGAAGTTATTCAAGCTATTCATTTTAGACTTTTTATCTGATAGTTTCACAATCTTCACTTTAAAAAAAACTTTTTTGTGATCATATATAATTTAAATTATCAAATCATTATGTTTAGATGATATTTTAATTTTTTATGATGAAATTTATATAATATGTTATTGATCAAGATTTAGTACAAATTATGTTAATGTAAAATAAAATTTGATACTGTAAGACTGAATAGTTTGTCAATGAGATAATCAATTTAGATGTAATTTTTAATTTTTGTGTAATATAAATAGAATGCATAATTTACTCATTCATTATATAAGTTCATATCATTATTAAGGGTATTTTTTATTTATCACAATCATGTTATCAAAATTATAAAGTATTTTTTAATTTTTAATTTCTTTATTTATTATGGAACTGTTGTACTTAGGTTGTCCTAATAAGAAGTGGGGAATTCATTAATTTGGGAATGTTCTATTCAAGATTTTAAAAAAATGAGATCATAAAGAAAAAATATTGCAAATCACACAACACAATTTTCCCTTAAAAAAAGATTCAATAAGGTTTAGTGAAAAAATGTACTAGTTAGAAGTGTTTCTCTTACAAACATAACTTCTACTTTTCTCAATAAAGAGGATCCAGGGGTCATGTTGAAGTGTGACACCCATAATAGAAACCAATATCATCTCATATTAGGTCTCCAAACTTTTTCCTTAGGTTTCATCTTAGGGGTATAAATGATAAAAGATTCATAATAAATTTTATGAATTCAAATGCCTACTTTAAAGTCCACTAAGAATATGACATGAAGCCTAAAATAGCCTAAAACCCACTTTAACTACCACTAGTTGTCACTTTATCATAATCTATTTCTCTTAAGTTTAATTGGAATCTTTGCTTAAGTTTAAAAATAGTATCTTCCCAAAGCACATGGTTGAGCCCACCTCAATTTTCATGTCCATTTCAGTTTTCTTGCCAAACTTCAAATGATTTAGTTCACTCTCTTTTATAGACACTAAATGTAACATTATATTTTACAATATATATATATATATATATATATATATATATATATATATATATATATATATATATATATATATATATATATATATATATATATATATATATATATATATATATATATATATATATATATATATATATATATATATATATATATATATATATATATATATATATATTTAATGGTTATTATCAATATATGATATATATAATTTAAATTATTTATTAAATATTTAAATTGTTAAATAATAACATGAATAAAAAAATTGCTTAGATATTATTAAATATTTAATATAATATTTAATTATATTTATGTAATGTTATAGAATAAAACTTACAATCTATAAACAACTAAAATGAACTAAAAGAGAGTGCGAAGGTAAAGTAAGACCAAATTTATAATTATTAAATAATATTTTTAATCAATTTAAATATAAGATTTAAGTAGTAGTGTATGACAGCTAGTAGGAAGAGAGTCCCAAACACCATCTCTGCTTTGGGTCATTACAATCAAGCTACACAGAAGCACACTCTAACTCCAGTAGTTAGAGTCCCACCCAAGAAAAACCACAATAGATTTAGAATAACAAAAGTCTGACTAGTAATCTAGAAAAGAAAAGTTTAGATTGGTAATAACAAAAGTCTGACAAGCTATGGGAAATGAAAATTGGGGTGGCTTCATTTGAAATGGTACCCACTAATCAATGCGTAGCATGTGCTAATTTCAGCCCAACCTAATTTTCATAAATATGACCTATCACTTTAACATAAGCTATTTTGGGAAACTAAATATTCAAACTATTGACCAAGATAAGTGCCTAGTCATAAGATGTTATAATATTAAGACTCCAAAGAAAAACTACTAAATTCAATGTCAAATTTTGATTGAAAATAAGGAGGGTTCAAAAAAATTCACGCGAAACTTTTAAAATGCTCAACCATTCATTAGAATATGAGTTTTAATTCTATTTAACCAGAGGGGTTGGTGAGGTGGTCTATTGAAGGTACCTAAGAAAGAGCGGATGACTTCTACAAATGAATCTGAAAATTCAAGGTTCATCCAAGGTATAAAAAGAATGAGAACTAGTTGGAACAACATTATGAGTGAAGAGGGAGAAGGAAATATTAGTAAGAAGCCTTATACTAAGTGGCTCACTCTTGGTATTGGTTCATGTAGAGAGGATGTCTCAGGGCCAAGCAAAGACCTATATGGCAAGGGTAAAGTAATGGATGAAGAGAAGAAAGGTGATTCGAATTGGCTTACACTCGAAATTGGCTCTTGCATTGAGGATGAATCAAGGATGATCGTGCATGTCATGGACAAAGGTGAGGGTTTGTGATATAGAGAAAATGGATCCAACAAAGAGGTAAAAGTCCAAGAAGACTCAACTTTTGTAGGTCAAATTGAAGAGGACATCTTGAACATTATATTTTGCAAGCTTCCTCTTCCTACTCTATTCCAATCTCAAGTTGTTTGTATTTCATGGAGAACTTTTATTTTTATCTTTGTTGAGTTTCACAATATGTGGGAGCAGAGAAATAAGCAAATGTGGTTGGTGATGGCCCTTCATGATGATAGAGTGGAGGCTGCTATAGGGCTTGCTTTCTATGATGTCAGTCAAAGTACTTGGTGCAAAAGGATGCTTAATAATGAGGGTAGAGGTTGGAATTCTAATTGGAATCTCAAAGATGGAGATGGGGGCCTTCTAATTTTTATTAACTAGAAGGGATTCTTTAAAGTGATCAATGCACTCACTATGCAGACCCATTATCTTGAAGATGTTAGACTGACAAGAACAAGAAAGATTCCTCATTATGTGAACAAACATTATGACAAGACTTCTATGCACCTCAAATTTGATCCCTAGCGAAGGACATATTAGGTAATTATTATAATTGCAATTACTGATCTTGGGTATGGTAAGAATTGTGTTGTTATCAATTATAAATTTGCAAAAAGGAGATGACTTTTTAAATGGATTGACTGTTGGAATATTTATTGCAATATTCATTTGCCCCTAGAGCCAAACACCCACCTAACACTTGACAAACTGTTGAACGTTCAGAAAATTGAATGCGGGTAGGTGAGTTTTTCAAATTTCAAAAGAGGGGGAAAACATTTTTGCCAGTAAGACAAAAGGAATGATTATATTCATTTGACTAGTGAGTGGAGTCAAAGAGAAGTTGCAGAGAAGAATAAAGAAGGAAGAAGAAAGAAAGTGATCAATAGATATAGTTGTGCAGAGTATAGAAGGAAGCTTGTTCCGTGCTTGTAGTTGCATGTGTTTCTTTGCTAGCCATTCTGTAAGTTTGTTGTTTGCTGAATTCATCTTGTGAAGTAGTGATTGCTTTAGGCACTATTGTATATAGCCATTAGAGCTGCAAGTTTAAAGTTTAAAGTTTGAAGTTTTATCCGTTTGAAGTTTTAGGGTTATTTTAAGGTTTTCTGGTTGAAGCCAAATGCTCCTAGATTTTGTAATAGTTTTAAATCAAAGTTGAATAGAAAGAAAGTAGGAATACTTGAATCTATTGCTCTTCCTCTATTTTTTGTATTTGAGAATTTTATTGTTGTATACTTCAACCTTTGGCTCCCTAGTTTTAATGGTGGAAACATTCACGCTATAAGTCTGTCACTCCATCATGTCTTTGTTTGAAGTTTCTCTCTGTAGTTATTACTAAGCTCACTCAGCATCCACTTCTACTAAGCTCCACTTTGCAGTGGTGACCAAGCTCACTCGACATGCATTTGTGCCAAGCTACCCTTTGAGTGCCAAGTTTACTCAGCTCCTTCATGTGCCAAGCTCACTTGACACCCTCCTACCACTCAGCTCCTTCACGTGCCAAGTAAGAACTATCACTTGGCACCTTTATGTGCCGAGTGAAATTTTAAGTTTGTGATTTTTATATTCTTCACATGGTATTAGAGCTTTGAGGCCCCACATCCATAGTGAGTTAGGACATTTTTTTAGGGATATTTCACATGGTAGGAGATGCAGGAAAGATATGGCAACAACCACCATCCTTCAATGGACAAAATTATGATACATGGGCAAAGAAGATGAAAATCATAATGGTTGCAAATGATTTATGAGAGTTTGTGATTAATGGATTCAATGATGTGACAGACCCAACTAAATATGCTGCTCTCAAAAATTCATAAAAGACTCAATTGAAAGAGTCAAGAAGAAAGGATGCTAAGGCATTAAGTGTTATTGAATCAACAATGACAGAGACAATCTTCCCCAGGATTGCAGCAAAAAAGTATGCTAAGGAAGCATGGGATATCCTTGAGATGAACTTCAATGGAACTAATAAGGTTAGAGTAGTGAAGCTATAGATGATCAGAAGAGAGTTTGAGAACCTTCAGATGAGGGACAATGAACCTATTACAGAGTTTAGTTCATGAATCTCCACTTTGATAAACTAGTTCAAATCAAATGGAGAAGAATATGATGAGAAAAGAATTGTAGAGAAAATATTGAGGAGTTTACCTCAGAAATATAATAATCTTATCATGATCATTGAGGAAGAAAAGGACCTCACCACATTGACCCTGGATGAGTTGATGGAAACTCTTCAAACCCATGAGCATTAGATAAACAGGTCAGCAACTACTTTCCAAGAGCAATCTTTCGAGTCTCAAGAGAATTCAAGAGGTAGGGGGAGAGGTAGAAATGGCTCGGGGAGAGGTAGAAATGGCTCTGGTAGAGGCTCAAGAAGTAGAGGTCATGGAAGGAATGGTCAAAGGAATGCTAGTGCAAAAAGTTCAGGAAGAGCAAGCAACCAAGAGGGAGAAAACACCTCTCAAAAAAACTCTAGAGGAGGTAACAAGAATTACAACTCTAATAAGAGTAATGTTGAATGCTACTATTGTCATAAGTATGTGCATTATGCAAGTGAATACAAAAAGAAAAAGGGTGTTCAGTCAAAGCAGAATGCTAATGTGGCTAATGTGAATATGGGAAATGTAAATAATCCCACAGCCTTCATCATGTGTAAAATTGGTGAAGAAAGAAGCCCTGAGGTATGGTACCTATGCAGCAAATGTACCAACCACATGAGCGGTAATGAAAGTTTATTTTCTTTCATTGATAAGAATTTTAAGTTTGAGATTAAAATGGGAAATAATGGAACCATTCCCATAGTGGGCAAAGGATCTATTATGGTCTGCACCAAGAAAAGTGAGAAGGAAGAGATATAAAATGTGTATTTTGCCCCCAATATGAAGCACAATTTGCTGAGTGTTGGTCAACTCATTCAAAATGGATACAAGGTGCTGATGGAAAATGACAAGTGTGTCATTTATGAGAAGGATGGGAGTAATAGATTACTTGTAGCAATCCAAATGACAAAGAACCAGATGTTTCCATTGAGGATAGAGACATGTTTCTCTTCTCAAGTTAGTGTTGCACCTCCCAAGCATGCATGTACAATAGTACACTAGCAATCAGCTCTTAGGAGCGTGATTGAAGACCCCTCCAAGATTTGGCATCTTAAGTATGGAAATCTTGGCTTTGCTGGTTTAAATTTTTTGTCCAAAAAAATAATGGTAGATGGTTTGCCAATCATTGTAAATTCATATGACAAGTGTGAGGCTTGCATATTTGGTAAGCAACATAGGCTTCCCTTTAATTTTGAAAATTCTAGAAGGGCTAGAGCACCATTAGAGTTATTGCATTCTAATTTGGTAGGCCCCATGCAAACTACTTCTATTAGGGGGAGTACTTATTTTATGAAATTCATAGATGATTTCGGTTATAGGACATGGGTGTATTTTTTGAAGAATAAATCTGAAGCTTTTGATAAATTTGTAGAATTTAAAGCCCTGGCCGAAAAAGAAACACTATATTAAGGTCCTTAGATCAAATAGAGTAGGGGAGTATACCTCCAATATGTTTTTAAATTTTTCTAAGAAAAAAGGCATTAAGAAAGAGCTTACAGCCAGCTATAATTCACAACAAAATGGAGTGGCTGAGAGAAAGAACAGGATCATTCTTGAAATGGCAAGAAGTATGATGAAAGAAAAAGGGCTCTCAACTAAATATTGGGGAGAAGTTGTAGCAATAGTAGTATATTTGATCAAAATGTGTCCTACAAAATCAATTCATGACAAGATACCTCTTGAGGCTCGGTCAAGGGGCAGATGGATAGTTGAGCACTTGAGAGTGTTTAGATGTGTAGCATATGCACATGTGCCTAAGGAACAAATGCAAAAGCTAGATGATAAGGGTGTGAAGTGCATCTTCATAGGGTGTAGCTTGGAATCAAAAGCTTATAGATTGTATGATCCAATTGAGAAGAAGATCATTATTTCAAGAGATGTGGAGTTTCTTGAAAATAAGTCATGGGATGGCTCGGTAGATGAATCCTCAAGCACTTCAAGTAAAGTGCCTACTATTGAAGAGGAAGAAGATGGCATTGGTGATCAACATGAAGATGGAGTAGTATATATAGATTGTAGAAAAAGGCAAAAAGGGAAGCAACCCTTAACATGCCAAGAAACAACTCAAGGCACATCAAGATAACCCTGAGCTAGTGTCTAAAATGGTAGTAACAACAATACTAAAAATTTAGATCCCACTCTCACCTCCCTATTACCAAGAAAGACCAAAAGTCTAAGGGAGATATACTGAGAAGAAAGGTATAAAGAAGATTATGATGAGAATTTAAATTTCACACTATTTTCTCATAGTGACCCAATATATTTTGAGAAAGCTATGAAAGAGGAGAAATGATATAATGCCATGGATGAGAAAATAGATGCTATTGAAAGAAATGAGACATGAGAGTTAACTACATTGTCTCCCAAGAAACAAGTAATTAGAGAGAAATGGGTTTATAAGACCAAGTGCAATGTTGAAGGAAAAATAGATAGGTATAAGGCATGTTTGGTGTTCAAGGGGTACAAGCAGCAATATGGAAAAGATTATAGTGAGACATATGTCTCAATTGCAAGAATGGAAACCATGTGTGTTGTCATAGCAATTGCAGCCTAGCACAAATGGAAGGTATATCAAATGAATGTGAAATATGGCTTCCTAAGTGGTGTATTGAAAGAAGAAGTGTATGTGAAGTAGCCACCTAGTTATGAAGTTGTAGGTGAAAAACACAAAGTGTATAGATTGAAGAGAGCTCTTTATGGGCTCAAGCAAGCTCCACAGGCATGGTATAATAGGATTGACTCATATTTTATGAGCAATGGTTTTAGCAAAAGTGATGGTGAGCCCACATTTTACATCAAGGAAACAAATGGTAATGTGTTGATTATTGTCTTGTGTGTAGATTATCTAATTTTCACTGAAAATGATAATTTCCTAATTAGTGAGTTCAAGGAGGCCATGAAAAATGAATTTGAAATGATAGACCTAGGTCTCTTAAAATATTTTCTAGGCATATAAGTAAAACAAATGCATGATGGTATCTTTATCTCTCAAGAAAAATATGCAAGATAGATCTTGGAGAGATTCAAAATGAAAAATAGTAAGGTAGCCCCAACACCAACAGTAGTAGGTTTGAAGTTGAGCAAGGAAGATCGTAGCAAAAGTTTCAATCCAACACTATACAAGAGCATAGTTGGAAGTTGAATGTATTTGATAGCAACTCGGCCAGACATTATGCATGCAATAAGTTTGATTTCCAATTTTTATGAAAACACCAAAAGATTTCCATTAGCAAATGGGAAAGAGGATCCTAAGTTATGTGAATGGTAGCAAGGGATTTGAAATTTTGTATACTGTAGTAAATGATTTGAGGTTGGTAGGTTATACAAATAGTGATTGGGATGGAAGTTTAGATGATAGGAAGAGCACTTTCAGATACATGATTCATATGAGATCAGGTGCAATTTTATGGGCATCCAAGAAGCAACCTATTGTTGCTCAATCTATAGTAGAGGCTAAATATATAGCAGCAAATGTAGTAGCATGTCAAGCTATTTGGTTAAGAAAGATCTTGATAGATTTGAATGAAAGGCAAGAGGATGGAACCAAAATTTATTGTGACAACATCTCCTCAATTGCATTGTCCAAGAATCCAATCTTCCATGGTAGAAGCAAGCATATAGAGATCAGATGTCACTTCATTAGAGAGTTGGTGGAGAATGAGGATATCAAAATAGAATTTTGCAAATCTGAGCAGCAACTAGCAAACACTTTTACAAAGCCATTAAGCATTGGAAGTTTTTACAAAGGGGGAGTGTTGGAATATTTATTGTAGTAGTCATTTTCCCATAGAGCCAAATGCCCACCTACCACCTGATGGATTGCAAAACATTCATAAAATTGAACGTGGGTAGGTGAGTTTTTCAAATTTGGAAAAGAAGGGGGAAATATTTCTGCCAATAAGACAAAAGGAATGATTAGATTCATTTGACTAGTGAGTGGTGTCAGAGAGAAGTTGCATAGAAGAACAAAGAAGGAAGAAGAAAGAAAGTGATCAGTAGATCCAGTCATGCAGAGGACAGAAGGAAGTTTGTTTTGCGCCTGCAATTGCACGTGTTTCTTTCCTGGTCATTATGTAAGTTTTTTATTTGTTGAATTCATCCTATGATGTAGTGATTGCTTTAGGCACTATTGTATGCAACCATTAGAGCTACAAGTTTGAAGTTTTACCCATTTGAAGTTTTAGGGTTATTTTAGGGTTTTCCAGGTTAAGCCAAATGCTCCCAAATTTTGTAATAGTTTTAAATCAAAGTTGAATAGAAAGCAAGTAGGCATACTTGAATCTATTTCTCTTCCTCTATTTTTTGCATTTGAGAAGTTTATTGTTGTATACTTCAAGATTTGGCTCTCTAGTTTTAATGGTGGAAACATTCACGCTTTAAGTTTGTCACTCAATCTTGTCTTTGCTTGAAGTTTTCTCTTTGTAGTTATTGTTGAGCTCACTTGGTATCCATTTGTGTTGAGCAGCCCTTCGAGTGTTGAGTTCACTTGACTCCTTCATGTGCTGAGCTTACTCGGCACCCTCCTGCCACTTGGCTCCTTCACATGCCGAGTAAGAACTATCACTCGACACCTTTATGTGCTGAGCAAAATTTTAAGTTTGTGATTTTTATATTCTTCACATTGATATGGGAATGAAAATGAGCTTTTCTCCTAGAATTTTATTGAAGAACCTAATAATGTACTTATTTTTGGGAGATGGGGAAAAGGTTGGTATGTATGATCTGAATGGAAATGGAAAGTTTCATTACCTATCAGGGATGCAATCTGTAATGGAAGGCTTCTTGGGTATTGTTTTGTTCAAAGGAAGAATTATAATGCTTTGTAGAAGTGGGAAAATGGAACTCCCACCATATACGGTTACTTTGAATTTTTATGAGTTTGATGAGCGTGGGAAGCAGCGAGCATCTAATATGAAGCTATTGTATCGCCCGAACCTTTGGAAGATGAATTGACTTGTTGCATTTGGGGGATTATATATGGATAAATGAACATGAATTGACTTGTTGCGTTGGGGGGGATTATATATGGATAAACGAACATGACCGAGATGGTTATATCATATCTATCATTTGTGTAGATTTAATAAATGGGGAGGCAAATCCTTTGCCAGGAGTATTCGACTATGATGGGAAAAACCGTGTATCCATGGGACTAAGCTTTTTCCCATGCTCTAATTAGGTTAGGTTTTGTTCTTCTCTCATTGCATTTCCATTATTTCCTGAACTCTTAAGTGTTGTTGCATCAGTAAAGGGTTTTAAATATTAGATAATTTTGTTACATTTTTGAAGTTCTTTTACTTTGAAAAATGTAGTCAGTATTACTTCAGATTGCAATTGGATTTATCAAGTTCTGTTACTTTGCAAGATACATATTATATATTCATCTTCTATTATGTTTCTCGTATATGTTATTTTTTGATTTTAGGCTTGTGGAATCTGATCTTTATTTTAATATCTGAACACGCCGAAATAGTTAGAAATGTTTTATAGTTTATATTTTTGCTAAAAATGATAGATTATTTATCATAAAATAATGCTAATTTCAGACTGCATATCAGATAATGTATGTAGAAGTTCATAGTGTTGCTAGGTCATTATCTGTGATGGAGAAAAGAATTGCATGATTTAAATATTTGAATTATGTTTATCTATATTTTATTTTGGGAACAATGCTGTCTTATATCTCTATTTTAGAATGTAGGAACTTCAAATCTTTGACTTTATTTAATTTAAATATGACTTTCTCTTTCTTTGACATTTATTTACAAAATAATAAATATGATAAAATATGAAGTATTTTAGTCTCTGATCTCTGATCTCTATGTTAGGATCCTTAATCAGTTGTTTCCATAGAAGAGGAGGCACATGTGGAAAAGCACTGATCAAAATGCAAGGTTTTCTGCCTTGATTGAATTTCTCCTTTTTTTTTTCCATTATGCTGCTACACTTTTAGCCTCACAAGTCTTGGCAAGTATGTTGACCTTGGATCTTCTATCACTTTTTGTCAACTTTATCCATTAGACCATATCCTTAAGGGTGCCTTTAAATGACCCCAGTGCATCAGCATTTACTTCAAACTGTATACCTTCATCCTTTAGCACTTTTGTGCATTCACTAGTTATCCTCAGTACTTGTCTTGCTTTTACTTTGTAGCTGATGGTAACCTGCATATAGATTTTATACATAATGAGTGTCTATAGAGACTCAATAAGGATTCTACTCTTATCTTTAAATATATCATCATTCTTAATAAGCCAAATAGACCAAAGCAAATGAGAAGAGAAAATAGAGCAGAAACTAATTGCATGATTGAAATATTTTTATTATGTTTTTCAAATAATAAGAAATACCACCAAATATAAGTTTAAATTATTAGAACTTAATTTAAATGATCCAAGGTCTATATGAATCAACATCTAAACATGGGACCATCTAATCATCATAGCCTCAGTTCCTCATATGTGATCTCTATGTTTGGATCCTTCATCAGTTTTTTCTATGGAAGAGTAGGTGCATGTGAAAAAACACTAATCAAAATGCAAGGTTTTTTACCTTCATTGAATTCTCCCTTATTTTTAGTGAACACTACTAGACTTTTAGCCTCACAAGTATTGGCAAGTATGTTGACCATTCTGCCTAACCTAGTGTTGGGCTTTTATACCATGGCACTAGTGCTAGCTTGGCCACTTACATCAATTTTCTTTTTCAGCTCTTCTATCTATTTTTTCAACTTTATTAGTTCCACCATATCCTTAAGGATGGCTTCAAACAACCCTAGTGGATCAACCTTTACTTTAAATTGTATACATTCATCCATTAGCACTTTTGCACATTCACTTGTTATCCTCAATGCTTGTCTTACTTTTACTTTGTAGTTGAAGGCATCATGCATATAGATTTTATGCATAATAAGTCTCTTCAAAGGTTCAGTAAGGATTCTTGTTAGATACTTTATTTTGAGAACAATGTTATCTTATATCTCTGTTTCAGAATGTAGGAACTTCAGATCATTGATACCATTTCAAACTTTGGCTAGTTTCACTTTATTTTAATATAAATTTGACTTTCTCTACCCATTATTTACCAAATTAAAAATGAATGTAAAATATGAAGTATATTTGTCTCTAGAATCTATGGTTAAATTAGAAATATTAATATTCAAATTAAAGTAGTCAAAGGGATAACTCTATGCACTCATTATCAAAGATGTTTTGAAAATGTTTAAGTGATTTTTATTAGAAGTTGAAGACATGAGTGTAAATAATAGATATTTTAAAAGGTATACAAAATTACAAGAAAATGTTATTAAGGGTTGTAATCTTTATCAATGCTTACCTCAGCTTGTACTATCATGATAATGAAAATATATAAGATATGAGAGGATAGATAATGTATGTTAATCATTTGAAAAAAAATTGTATTAATTATAATGAAAAGTCCATGCCAAGAAACACCACAAAACATAGGTTTAAAAGATTAGAAATATGTAGTCTGTAAACATTGGACCATCTACTCAAAAACCAAACTAGAGAAACAAAAAGGAAATAAACTGTATCCTCAGCTTTCCATCGATGTTGTCCAAGGCAAGGGACCATATGACCACCACAACCTTAGTTCCTCATCTCTGATCCTTTTGTTTGGAGCCTTAACCAGCTTTTTCCATGGAAGTCGAGGGCGTGTGTGGAAATGCACTGATCAAAATGCAAGGTGTTCTACCTTCTTTGAATCCCTTCTTGTTTCCCATGAACACTAGTATGCTTTTAGCCTCACAAGTCTAGACAAGTACGCCATTCTACTCAACCCAGTGTTGCTAGCCTTGGTCCTATATGTCATGGCACTGGTGCTAGCTTGGCCACTTGCATCATTTTGTTTGTTTAGGTCTTTTATCTATTTTGGCAGCTTTATCTATTCTACCATATCCTTAAGGGTGCCTCCAAACAACCCTAGTGCATCAACATTCACTTCAAACTATATACCTTTATCCTTAAGAACTTTTGTGCATTCACCTTTTATCTTCAATGCTTGTCCTTATTTTACTTTGTAGCTCATGGTAACCAGCATACCAATTTTATGCATAATGAGTCTCTTTAAAGACTCGATAAGGATTCTACTCGTATCTTTAAATATATCATCATTCCTAATAAGCCAAATAGACCAAGAAAATGAGAAGAGAAAATGACCCAGGAAAAAATTGCATGATTGAAATGTTCTGATTATGTTTGTCCTATACCTTAGTTTGGGAACAATGTTGTCTTATATGGCTGTTTCAGAATGTAGGAGCTTCATATCTTTGATACTATTGCAAACTTTGAATAGTTTCACTTTATTTTAATATAAATATGACTTTTTCTGCATGTGCCCTTTATTAAATTGTATGTAAAATGTGAAGTATTTTAGTCTTGTAGAATCTTTGGTTAAAATATATATGCTGAAACTATTGAAAAGGCTCTATAAAACCAAGGCAGAAATATTAATATTCAAATTAAAGTAGTCAAGGGGATCTATGAACTCTTTGTAATCATTGCCAAAGATGTTTTGAAAATATTTTGGTAATTTTTTTAAAAAATTGAACACGTGAGTGTAAATAGATATTTTGAAAGATATCAGAAATAATAAGCAAATGCCATTAGGGGTTGTAATCTTTGTGAGTGTTTACCTCAGCTTGTAAAATATTAGAGGATAGACAAGATATGTCAATCATTTGACAATTGTTTTAAGATAATGGAAATTACATATGTAAAATGTTTGATCAAATGTATGTTTTTATTGAAAAGTGTGTCTACAAATGTGATCATTGTATTTTATTATTTAAGTTTTTCTTTAATGAATTGGAAGAGGTTTAACCATTTGAAATTTAATCTTGAAAAATTTTCACAATCTATAATAATCAGTAAAAATTTCTTAATTTAATTATGTTCATATTTTCTAGACCATCATATTATTTTATTCAACAATTTGTTGATGTTATGTTCTAGACAAAAACATACCAAAAATACTTCATAAAGATTCGTAAAGGCAAAAAAAGTTCAACTTCACTGTGGTATTCAATGTTTTGCTCATCTTGTTCCAGCATGTACAGTGTGGTATTTTTTTTTGCAGTGGTTATATTATTTCATGTTTTAATTCATTTTCGATTCATGGCTGACCTATTTATAGTTGGTGGGCAATCTTTACAGAGTTAATCATTTCAATTATTTGGTTCAGGGCTCTGTGGTTCTCTGCCTCTTTTTCAGTTGGTTCTTTTGATTTTGTGATTTCCCATGTCTTATCTCTGGACCTGCACTCTTCGTGTGATTTTTTGTGCCGCTGTTACTCGTGCTATTCGTTTCATTATAGTAGCAATTTGTATAATCGTGGCTGCTCTCATTTTTCAATCTTTTTAAATGAGGGTATGTTTTCTTCTGTTATCCTCGCATCGGGTCCTGTATTTTAATTATAATGAAATAATGCTAATCTCAGACTGAATAATGGATAATATATGTACAACTTCACGCTGTTGCTGGGTCATCATCTGTGATGGAGAAAGAATTGCGTAATTAAACTATTTTGATTATGTTTGTGACATATGTATTCAAATACACTTTATTTTGAATCGGTGTTTTGTAGCATTGTTTTGGCTATCATTCTGTTGTAAACTTTGGTTAGATTCATTTTATATTAATATGAATATGACTTTCTCCACTGGACCCTTTATTTACTAAATAAATTGTATGTAAAATGTGAAAAAAATTATTATTGATGAAATATTTCAAAGTATTTAAGTCTGGCAGAATCTATGGGTGCAAACTATATACATCTGAAACTATTGAAGCCGCTGCATAAATCTGAATGGAAACATTAACAGTCAAATCAATGTATGTAAATGTATAATTGATTGTTTTAGAAGTTGAAGACATGACTGCAAGATAAATATAACATAGATATTTTGAAAAGGATATAAGAAATTATTAGTAAATAGAAATAGTGATAATCTTTATCAATGCTACCACTGTTTATTTCAGTTTGTGCTACAGTAATAATGAAAATATGTAAATATGGAATGATAGATAATATATGTGTATAATCTGACAATTGTCTTAAGAAAATGGGAATTATACAAGTGTTTGATGAAATGTTCTATTGAGATAAATATTTGAAAATGTGATAATCCTATTCTATGATTGAAATTTGTATTTAATGAATTGAAATTGATTCAATAATTTGAAAATCAGAGAAGAGATTTCCACAATCTATGATACTTATCCATAAGAATTTCTAAATCACATCAAATAACAGGTATAAAGCCAATTGGCCCATTCATCAGGTTTTGATCTTTGTTTTGTATTGCCATGTGTTTTCCCACCACTCGGGAGACTCCTAGGAACTTTTTTGTTATTGAGGAAATAATGTCCAAATATGACCTAGATATTCCTCCGGCTTGCGACTGGTGAAACTAGTAATCCCAAGGAAAAATCCAAAAATCTTAAATGGAAAACCCAAACCCTTGAAGAATCCTTGTTGTTTGAAACTCCAACTGAACGCAAAAATGTATCTTTCAAAACTAGTCCTATCGGCACTCCAAAGAAAATAAAAATTCTTAAGGAACTAATTGAGGTGGATAATCAAGACTAAGAAGGGTTAGATGGTGAAGGAGGAGAGAAGAAAACTAGGGCTTTGGGTTATAGAATTTAACAAGTTTAGGGAAAGGGGATCTGAAAGGCTAAGGGTTAAAAAAGAAAAGAATTACAAAGAAGCTAGCAAAGATGATTCTTAGGATAAACAAGATTAGAGACCTATGAAATCAAGGATGAAGAAAAGCTAATAAGAGTGCCAATGGAGAGGAATTTGAAGAAGGAGGACCAAGAAGCTCAAATTGAGGTTGTTATTGGGCCTAATGTTGATATCTCCATTTCATAAAACCCCATGGCTAACCAAATTAAAGTTTTGATCAATCAAGTTCCCTCCAAGGACATAATATCGAAAAGATTAAAAAATATCTAGAAGAACAAATCAAGGTCCTAAACGAACAAGTGTTATCTCTTAACAATAAGTTTGACAATGCCATAACTTGCATTTAGTTGGGTGTGGCCATTTAGACTATATGTAGGGTCCAGAAAGAAATCATGAGGAAGGTCATCTTTGGCACTATCATGGGTAACATCAAACTTAAGAAATTTGTCATGTAGAAGGACACTATATGTGTGGAGATGAAGAGTGCATGGAGGATATATACAACTAGATTGAGGATCCCAAGGACTTGGTGGAAAAGAACATCAATCAAGCCTAGTTTTTCATTTTGTGTGTTTCAATGTTCAATACTTTTGATTACTTTCTTTTAATGGTTATTGTGCTCATGCTTGTAGTTTGGGACATAGTTTAAATACTATTATGTTAAATCTAGCTCTAAAACTGAGTTGTTTTTTTTTTTTTATCAAAAATGTTTTGATTGATAAATTACACTTTGATAGTAGTAGTACTTTACTTGATTTTTTTATTAAGTTTTTCTTTAATAAAAATAGTTGTAAAGAAAAAAACTAAAAAGATATAGAAAATCAAAAGAAACAATAATTGAAGCAGTAATAGAAAAAAATAGTATAATTTAAATTCAACAAAAGAGAATCGATTAGATTCAATAATCATCTAAATGGATGATAGTATAGGGGTGCATGGGAATCTTTAAAATGCAAAACCTTAACAAAGAAAAATATCAGTCACACAATCATTAGGAAACCATAATCAATTATCAATGACTTCAATTTGGATGGTGTACAAAAGAGTGAGAAAGCAAACCAAAGATGGCCAAATGGGAGCTATTGGAGTTTAAAGAGGGGATGCAAAGATTTTATGGCTCAATCTAACATATAAATGATTGTTGAAGTTGTATTATAAGAGATTTAGTATTTTAATGTTATGATTTAGATAAAAATAGTTGTAAAGATTTAAAATATATGTATAAGTTACACAAAAGAAGAAAGATTTTATTGGAATCCTTTAGAATAACTAAGAGGGGGGGTGAATTAGTTATCCAAGGTCCAAATTTACATATAAAACTTTTCACAACATAGTCAACCCATATCCATAAAACATTTTCATCATGCATGCATCCATTAGATCATACAATCATTTAATCTTCTAGGTTACTATTAAATCAACTTTGTAGAAATGTAAGAATAAAAAATAACATATGTAATAACACATTTGACACAATGATTTAATGTGGAAACCCAATTTGGGAAAAACCACCAGTAGCATGCTACTCATTCTCACTCTTCTGAAGTGATGCCCTATGAAAGGTCAACCTTGTTAAAGGTTACAATGCACACTTTTAAATGTGACCTAGTTAAAGCATTTCAATCACCCTATTAGGACTGAACCTTGTTAGAGGATATTAGATCATTCACTTAGAATGTCACTCAGTTAAAAGATTTACAAATGACTATTAGGTCAACCTTAATCTAAAGGATTTACCCTAGACTGGTACAATGATTAGAAAGTAATAGTAATTCTTGATCTGATAACAACTTATAACTCATTTGTATATTAGAGATCTATATTTATAGTCCTCCATTTTCCTTCGCTTTCACACACTTCAACTTTGATAGCATGTTCACCCTTTAAGCATCTATACCCTTAAGCCTTCTTTCTTTGCTTGCCAATAGTAGTCTCTTCTCTTAGGTCACTAAATGAAGCAATACACTAGACTCTTTGTCTTCCTTGGGTTCTTGCACATGAAAATCTTTACTTCTGATCAACCATCTCTATACATAGAAAATTAAGATCTTTTGTCATTCAACCTTCATCATCCATTTTAAGGTTAAGTTGGATTAGCTAGGATTCAATAAATCTATCCACCTTTGAATTTTATTCCCTTAGAAACTTCTCCTTCAATCCTCTTTGAATTCACCTCAAAATGGTTCATCTTGATTTTTGTACCACCAGCTCACCAAGCTTATCTTCCATGCAGTTCACAATCCAACAGATCAAACCCTTCAACTCAGATTCATCAAATTCATGATCTTTCTTATAATATTAACACTTGGTATTAACTTGCTTTTGATGTTCAACACATACTGTGTTACTCGACATCCACTATGAAGACACTCAGCACAAACTAAAGTTTACTGGTGCTCAGCATCAACTAAACTTTACTTAGCTTACACTGTATCACTTGGCGTGTAATGGATTTTGACTTTGCTTGGCTCCAACTAATTTTTTTCTCAAGTTACACTAAATTTTCTAGGCACCTACTATGTAGATTGTTAAGCTTGGTAAACACAATTCATTTTACTTGATCTTCTAAACTTAATCAGTGTATCCATCCTTTGCAACCTTAAGTAGATAATTAATGCACTATATTATCACTATCTTAACTGATCTTTGTAGTCATTTTCCATATCATAACTCAAGTTTTCCTCTAGCTTCTACTGTTACCTCACTTGATCAAATCTTCTTCATCAATCAAACAAATGATAGTACTCAAATCATATAAGTAATTATCTTACTAGCAAGTAGCAGGTTTGACTTCAGTGACAAAATAATGATTATAACACATTTTCATACTTGTATCAATCTATTTTCAAAAATTTCCCTCTTTGGCATTAATAAAAAATCAAACTTAATCAGTACAACAAAAAATAATATAAAAAAGAAAATAATTTCTTGTACTGAAATCTCTCCCTCTATCAACAACTTTCATCTTTTGAATACATTAGAAAATTTTATTCTAACTTTCATCTTTTCAATAGGTTACAAAATTCTATTATGATTAATAGATAATCAATCAATTCATCCTTATGGCTTCTTTTGGATCACTTCTTATATCTCCCTTGACATTAGCTCCCTCTGACTAGGTATTCCATGTTTCTTCTATATCTTCTTTCTGCCTTTCTTTCTACTTTTCTCTCTTAGGATTTCTCCCTCTTTGACAAAAATTCCAAAGACTTGTCATCTTAATATGAAAATATGAACATTTTCATGTTCTCCCTCTATCACCTAGCTTGTGATCGATTTGTAGCTCTAATTCTTTGATTAGTTTAGGCAGCTCCAAAAGTAAGATCCACTGCATCAATGTGTAACATATGTCAATCATCTTGTTTGAGTTAGGAAACTTGTCATATTTTTTTCATAGCCTTTGATAGGGGTATCACCCCTATTTTACCTCTTAAATACTCATAAGCATCCTTAGGTAATGCTTTTGTGAAGATTTCAGATATTTTCTCTTTTGTGTTAACATATTCCATCTTCACTTCTTTATCTTGAACTAATCTCTGAAGTAATGATACTTGATTTAAATGCTCTTAGTCTTTGTATGCATCACAAGATTCTTTGATATATTTATAGCACTTGTATTATCACAATAAAGTATCATAGGTTCAGTGATTTCTTCCTTCATATCTTTGAGTAGCTATTTGATCCGTACAATATTTGTACAATTTATTGTAGTAGAAACATATTCAACCTCAGTAGTAGATTGAGATATGTAGTTCTATTTCTTGCTAGTCTATGTAACCAATCATTTTCCTAAGAAAAATACTCCTCCATTAATTCTCTTTCTGTCATCAATATTTCTAGCCCAATTAGCATCATTGTAGGCTCTTAGTTCAAATTTCTCATTTTTTTTGTAGCATAGACTATAGTCTTCTATTCCTTTTAGATATCTCATTATTCTCTTAACATCCATGAAATGATTCTCCTTGATATTAGTAGAGAATATTACAACTATCTCAATAGATAATGCAATATCAGGTCTTGTGTGCTAAATATTAGAATTTTCCAATCATAGGCCTGTATAATGATTATTAACCTCAGTTGAATCATCATTCTTTGACAATTTATGTGTTGTCACCATAGGTGTGCTTATTGGCTTGGTATCTTCCAATCAAAAAAATTTCAGTATCTCCTTTACATATTTTGATTGAGTGATGTATATACCATATTTCATCCAATGTACTTGCAAACCCACAAAGAACTTGATCACTTCAGACATAGACATCTCAAATTCTTTCTTCATTTCATTTGTAAAATTTTTACATAAAGTATCTTGACCTCCAAATATGATATCGTCAGCAAAAAAATTAGATAGTAAAATACTTTTTCCTTTCTCTATCTTCAAGTACAGACTACTATTATCATCAGTCCTCTCAATTCCAATCTTCACAAAATAATTATAAAGCCTTTCATACCATGCTCTTGGTGCTTGCTTCAAACCATATAAAGCTTTGTGTAGTCTATATACTATATTTTTGTTGTTAGCATCCAAAAATCCTTTTGGATGTTCTATATAAACCTCTTCCTCCAATATACCATTCAAAAATGAAAACTTAACATCCATTTGATAAAATTTGAAATATTTGTATGTAGAGTTCCTACTCCTTCCAATCATGCAATAGGAGTGAATGTTTCTCCATACTTTATCCCTTCTTCTTGTGCATAACTTTTATAAACTAATCTTGCCTTATTTCTTGTGACTTCACCATTTTCATCTAACTCTCATTTCCATACACTAATTGGTGCCAATCATATTTTTATCTTTTGGTGTAGGAACTGGAGTCCACGTCTTATTTTTCTCAATTTTTTCAATCTCTTCTTTCATGGATTTACTCTAGCTCACATCTTCTAAGGCATCTTTAACTATTTTAGGTTCTTGCATGCTAAGAAAACATGTATCATTTCTCAACTTGTTCCTTTTCATTAGTCTATCATCTTTATCTCCAATGGTTTGTGTTGCAGAGTGATGTCCCTTGACATACTTAGACAGTCTTGGTCCTACTCTATTTTCCTCATTTGGTCTCTTAACTTTTGAATCACTATGTACATCTCTATTAGGTAGTTCTAAATCTCTTTCATGTACACTAAACTCAAAATTAAAAGGTGCCTCAAATTCATTCTGTAACTCAGTACCTAAACGTAGCTTGGTTCCTGAATGTAACTTTGCATTCCTAGTATGTGACTCAGCAGTCACTGAAACTTGTTGATTTGTAATTTAATTTACATCATCTTCATTAGCATGCATACCTTCATAAAAGTATACAAATGATTTGTATTCTTTTGGTTCCTTCATAGGTTCAGCCTCATGTACTTCTGTATGTTCATCAAATTTCACATTTGCATTTTCTACAAATTACTTAGTGTTAGTATTTAAACACTTATAAGCTTTACTTCTTGTGGAAATTCCAAAGAATAGACCTTCTTCACTTTTTGCATTTAATTTACCATTCCTAAAATCTTTGAGAATATAACACTTGCTTCTAGATACCTTAAAATATTTTACATTGGGTGAGTATCCATACCATAGTTCAAAAGGTGTTGAATGAGTATGTTTCTTGACTTGCACACAGTCCAAGGTATAGAAAGTTCTACTTGCAATTTCTCTCTAGTATTTCAAAGCAACACTTTTCTCCATCATGAGTTTCCTAGCACAATCCATTATAGATATGTTTCTCCTTTCAACAATTCTATTTTGTGGAGAGTTCTTAGGGGTAGATGTTTGTCTTTTGATTCCTTTGTCATTATAAAATATCTCAAACTCATTTAATGTAAATTCTCCTCCTCTTTAAGATCTCAAAAATTTTATATGTTTACCTGTTTCCTTCTCAAATCTTGCTAAGTACCACCAAAACATTTGGAAAATATTAGATTTCTATTTTAGAAATATAATTGTCATCATTCTAGAATAATCATCAAAAAATAGCATAATATACTTATCTCCTTTGTATCTTTGTACATTAATTGGTCCACACAATTCAGTATGAACAATCTCTAGTATTGCTTTAGATGTATGAGTCTTACTCTTAGAACTTGACTTTGTCATTTTGCATAACTAATATTGTTTGTAAATTATATTGTCAAGTTTCTTCAACTTAGAAAAACATATGACTCTTCTCATGTTACTAATGCTAACCAAGTTATCAAAATTAACATGATATAACCTCTTGTGCTATAACCACACATCATCAAATTCTACAACTAAACAAGTAGCATCCTACATATCAAGGTAAAATATATTACCTCTAGTTTGATCACTTTTTCCAATTAGTTTTCCATCAGTATCATATATCTTAGCAATCTTGTTCTCAAACTCAACCTTACAACCTGAACTATTTAATTGTGACACACTCAAGAAATTATAGTTATGTCATTCAACATAATAAGCATTGTCACACAAAATCTTTTCTATGATTTTGGTAGAACCTTTTCCTTTTATCAAATAGGGTGCATCATTACCAAACTTTACACTATTTACATCATAATAGTTCAAGGTATTCAACTCACTTTTATCTCCAGTCATGTGATGTGAACACCCACTATCAATGATCCATTTCTCATTCTTGTTTACACAAGACACTAGTGTAGTTTCCTTATCCTCATTAGAATCATCCTACATTGCAACATACACCACTTCATCATCATGATCGTCAGATCTATCTTTAGTTTCCTCTTCAGCAATGTACCAAAAATTTTTGTTGTTGTCTTTGTAATCTTTGTTGTCTTCATCTCTTCTACTTTTGTACTTGTCTCCACCTTTGTAATTCTTCTTCTCTAGACATCTAGCAACAATATGACCAACCTCATTGAAAATGAAACAAATAATAGGTAACTTACCTTTTAAATTGCCTTTACCTCTGTGAGATCTCCTTGCTAGTAGTGCTTCAAGTTGTTCTACATCCTCCTCATCTCTATCACTATAAATGGAAACATTTTCTACCTTTTTCTCCTTCTTCTCATTAGGTTCCTTCAATGATAGTTTAGCTTTGAAAGTAGATTCAACATTTTCATATTTGAAGTTATCAAAATTAGATAGCTCAAAAGTAATGAGCCTACCTACTAGACCTTTAAGAGGTAGATTAGAACCCGGTATACATCTCAATTCTTGTATTGTAGAATCTTTAATAGCATAGATGGGTAGTAGTGTTCTCAAAACTTTTCTTAGCATAGTCTCATAATCTATTTTACTAGTAGATCCTCTTATTGCATTAACAACATCTTTTATCCTAGAGCAATATTGAGCAACATTCTCACCTTCTTGCATTCTCATATCATTGAACTTGCCTCTAAGACTTTTAGATTGGCTCTTATATCATTTTTGTCTCCTCTATAAATCATTTGAAGAGCATCCCATATTTTCTTTTCATTGTCACAACCCTTGATATCATCAAACTCGCCATAGCTTAGGGAAGAGGCAATCTCCAACATTGTCTAGTTGTGTTCTTTCTTCTTTTTCAGATTTTTAGCAGTTAAGGCTCTAGTAGGATAAGTAGGCTCTATGATGATGGTAGATTTTGCATGATCTCCAAGACCTCCTAGGTGTAGCTTCATTAGACTTTGTGATGCAAGGAAGTTCTCTCTATTAAGCTTGGGTACCTCTCTTTTTGACATCTTGATCTTTTGCTTCTAGTACCTTCAAACTAGTTCTCTTAAGAAAATGGCTCTGATAAGAATTATTGGAATTCTTTAGAAAAACTTAGAGGGGGGGAAAATTAGTTATCCAAGGTCCATATGCATAAATAGAACTTTTCACAACTTAATGAACCCATATCCATAAAATATTTTCATCATGCATGCATCCATTAGATCATACAATCACTTAAACTAGTAGGTTACTATCAAATCAACTTTACAGAAATGTAAGCATGAAACATAACATATTCAATAACACATTTGAGACAATGATTTAATGTGGAAATCTAATTTGGCAAAAAGCACCAATAACATGCTACTCATTCTCACTCTTTTGAGTGATGTCCTGTGAAAGGCCAACTCTATTAAAGGTTACAATGCACATCGTAAAATGTGACTTGGTTAAAGGATTTCAATCACCCTATTAGGAATGAGCCTTATCAGAGGGCTTTAGATCATTCACTTGGAATGTTACCTAGTTAAAGGATTTACAAATGACTCTTAGGTCATCCTTAATCTAAAAGATTTACCCTAGACTGATACAATAATTAGAAAGTAACAATAAGGCTTGATCTGATAATAACTTACAACACATTTGAAGATTACAGATCTTTGTTTTCTATCCTCCATTCTGGTTGGCTTTCAGAAACTTCAGCTCTGATAGCTCGTTCACCCTTCAAGCATCTATACCCTTAAGCCTTCTTTCTTTTATTTCCAATATTAGTCTCCTCTCTTAGGTCACTGAATGAAGCAATACCCTAGACTCCTTGTCTTCCTTAGGTTCTTGCAC
This sequence comes from Cupressus sempervirens, assembly GCA_028749045.1. Taxonomy (NCBI): domain Eukaryota; kingdom Viridiplantae; phylum Streptophyta; class Pinopsida; order Cupressales; family Cupressaceae; genus Cupressus; species Cupressus sempervirens. The sequence goes on along the minus strand of CM053792.1, from coordinate 446,098,935 downwards.
ATGATAATCTTTGCTTTTGATGAGCCATCTCTATAAACTAAAAAATATGATTTTTTTTGTTCAACCTCCATCGTACATTTTAGGGTTAGGTTGGATTAGGTAGGATTCAATGAATCTACCCATCTTTGCATTCTATTCCCGTCTAGAAACTTCTTCAATCCTCTTTGAATTTGCCTCAAAATGGTTCATCTTGAATTCTATGCCACCAACTCATCAATCTTTTCTTCCACACAATTCACACAATCCAAAAAATTAAACTTGTCGGCTCAAATTTATCAAATTCATGATCTTTCTCATAATGTTAACACTCGACATTAACTTGTTTCCAATGCTCAACATATTCTACATTTCTTGACATCCACTATCAAAACACTTAGAACAAACTAAATTTTAATGCAGATTGGCATCGGCTAAACTTTACTCAACTTACACTATATCACTCAGCATACATTGAATTTTGACTTTGTTTGGCTCTACTTAATTTTCTGCTTGGCTTACACTAAATTTTCTCAGCACCTACTATGCACATTATTAAGCTTGGCATACGCAACTCATTTTTACTTGCTCTTTTGAACTTAATCAATTTATCCATCCTTTGCAACCTTAAGTAAATAATCAATGCACTATAATACCACTATCTTAATTGATCCTTTAACTCCTTTTCCATATCATAAGTCAATATTTCCTATTGGTGTTATTGTTATCTCATTTGATCAAATCCTCTTCATCAATCAAACAAATGATAGTACTCAACTCATATAAGCAATTGTCTTACCAGCTAGTAGGTTTGACATAACTGACAAAACAATGATTGAAACATATTTTGATTCTTGTATCAATCTATTTTCAATAGATTTAGCTTTCATAAAATATGTAACTTATATAAAATACAACTTATATTTTTCTATCATAAAATATGATATCTTTTAATTATAAGTTTTTTTTCTTACTAGTAATATAAAAAAAGTTCTAAGATAATTAAAATATTTTTATAGCTTATATTTTTGTAAAAAAATGATACATATTTTTTAATAAAATAATGTTAGATTTAAAATAAATATTGTAAGTAGAATGCATATTGTTTTGATAAAATATATTAAAAGTATTTTGGTTTTATATATTTAGTGGTTGCAAAAATTTTGCACCTAAATCTATTGAGGAGTCTCCATAAAATCAAAGTGGAAACATTAATAGCCAAATAAAAGTAGTGAAGAAGATCTATGAACAATTTACAATCATTTTAAAAGATGTTTTAAAATTCATTTAAGTGATTTTCTCAGAACTTAAGGAATACATGCAAATGTAAGAGAACCGATAGAAGGCATTAAGTCCTCTTAAAAATTATGTGTATATGATTAACAATCTACAAATTTTGTTTCTAGAGTCTGTATAGAGACAAGATCAACAAAGGAAGAATAGGTAGATAGGGAACTAGGGTTTCTAAGAACATTGGTGATGAAGGAGATTCAAGGAAGATTACAGTTACCGAATTTTCATTTGGGTGGAATCACCTTCTAGAGGCTCTCTATTGGCCATTATAACTTTGGTTTTGGTGTAGGAACCATCTCTTTTGTGTATTTCCTAGCCAAATGTTAGATTATATGGTTATATCGTGTGTCAAATTTTTTAATGACATGAGATCTTTCTAGATTTAACTTATCTATTTGTATTGCTCTAAATTGTGTCTAGATAAGGGATGGAGTGAAAGTGCTTTGTGAGATTTTTCATCCACATCATGGACTAGTTTATGTTTTGGACATGTGTGTGGGGTAGGAAACTAGGTCAAATGGTTAGATGGGTAGCTATGTCCCATCTTAGCTTGGAATATAATTTCCATTATGTGTAATTATAGTGGCATGGGAGGACTTTTTGAGATGAGAATGTCTTTTTTTGTTTAGTTTGTTCTTGTCCAAACTTGTAACATGTGTTAGTTGAAAAAGTTTGGTGATGTAGCTTAAAATAGGAAGTCATCTATGTTCCTTGTCTCCTCCTTGGTTTGTCCCCACTCTTTACAAGTTATAAGTGTGGTGATATTTGGAATGAAGCTAAGGTTGTTTTCTCTTGTTTCCTCTACTTGGCTCCACAACCTTTTGAAGAAGCATATTAATAATTGGTCATGGAGGTATCTTATTCTAGTAAATTGGTGGAAGTTTCTAATCTTTATTTTTATTTTGAAGTTTATGAAAGGAATCATTACTCTTTTATATATTTTTAGGAGGCTCTAGAGTATGTATTACATGATGTGGATAAGGGAAAGTATATTAAAATATGTAAGTTGATTTTGGAGTCCAAACAATCCTATTTGAGTTGTGGATATCGACTAAACTTCTAAATGTTACTTTTGGGTTGTAGATGTCTTCTACTATCATGGTTGGGCTGAGACAATTAGATAAGGATTTGATTGACCACTTTGGTTTGTGGGAACACATTGTGTGGATAAGGGAGCTTCTCTCCATGGAGAGCATATAGAGAGTGTTCTATTATGCATGCCTTCTTTTCATTCATTCCTAGTGGGCTATTGCTACTGGATAATTATTTTTGTAGGGATTCTATGGTAGTCTTGGAAGGTAGGGTTGGAAATTTTTATGTGTATTCGTTTCATATGTGTCATTTCTTTAGTAGGATTTGAAGTTTTAGGATACTTTGGAAAATCCTTGAATTTTTGGAGTCCTTTTGAAAATCCTCAAAGTTTTGGGTTCCTTTCATAGACCCATTGAACTTGGATTTAAAGACTTCTATTCTTAGGTATGTTCATTTTTTTTTGTGCTATATTGTTAACAATATTCTTAGTGCAATAAGCCTCAAGGACCTATCAATAACACTACCTCTTTCATCAAAAATAATGTGGCTGAACTAGATGATTCCATAAAATTCTTTTATGACTCCATCTGACCAAAGACTTGATGTAATTTCTTATTGCAAGTGATCAAGATGATTGTTGAGTTTCAATTGTAAGAGATTCAATAACTTAAGAATGTTAGTATTTAGATAAAAATAGTTATAGAAACAAAAATATAAGTGATAAAAAGGGATAAATATTTAGTTAATAACAATGAAAACAATCGCTAAAATAAAATTTAGAACAATTCAAATTCAAATTTGCATTATTGTTACCTTCTAATCCTAACATAATATCAAAAAATTTTGAAATAGTTAGAATTTTTTTCATTGTTCATATTTTTGTTTTTTGGATTAAGTTAAAAATATCTTTTAGAAGGGGATCCAAAATCCCAATTAAAATATTACATAAAGTTATTAGAAAAGGTACCAAAGATTTGAAACATTGTTAACACATAGATAAACCATCAACTTGCCTAGCAATCAAAAGAAAAATAAAAGACACTACAATTAAAATGCAAAAATTATAAACCAAAAATTGACCCACCTAGGATCTAAACAAGATCCTTGAAATATTTAATAGTTGCAAGGCCTCACCCTGATCCATCATAGCACATCTGATACATTTTATTTTGACACATTATGACTCAATATGTTTGAGACATTATTTAGTGGACTGGACATTATCTATATATTATTTATTTCATGTGATGCTTTACTTTAAAATGCTTAATTGTGTTATTTGATGTTTTATGTATAGGCATGCAGTAGATGATCTAGGCTTGTGAATATGTCAATGCTTTAATTATGCAATTAATTATCTTAAATCTATGTTCAGAAATGAGAAAAGTTTATTTAAATGAAAGTTATAATGTTTGGATCAATTTGATTATGTAAACTTGGTATGTGTGTGTGTGTGTGTGTGTGTGTGTGTGTGATTTTATCGAACTACTAATGTTCAAATTAAGTGTGTAGGAAATTTTAACAATGGAATTAATCAAAGAAATAGTAACCAACCCTATGTGGAAACTATAAGACCAAGGTTGAATTTAATAAATTGATTTGAACCTCATTCTCAAGTGTTTAATTTGTATCATAACTAAATGTGTTTGTATCAAGTGACATGTCAAATGTTATGTAAAAGTAAATCTTATGGTGTCACTCAACACTCGTTATATGCATATGTGTACTAACATGTCAATTAGGGTTGTTAATGTAAGCCATTAACCTAAGATTGATTTAATTAGTAACCTAAATTTTTCCCCCTTGATTAGGGTTTAGTGGAAAGGTTACATCCTGAGGATTTTGGAGATCAAATATTTCAAACCACTTGTATGGGTCATTGTTGGCCAAATTTTCCTTCCTACCAAAATTGTCATATTTGAATTCAAATGTTAAACGATCACATCCCACCTTTAATATTAAATAATGTCATAGAAATATGAAATAAATTAAATAAAACCTTATAATATTTTTGTGTTTTCCTAAGTTTATTTTTCCATCCCCCACAGCTTTCTCTCCAACTAATAGATTTTCCACAAATCTATGGTAGTCGCTTTCTCACATTTTGGAATTGCCCAGTGTTTGACACATGTAGGGAAGTGGCCTTTTACCATGTGTCTAGGGTGGGGCCTTGCTTCTTAATTATGGGTCATCTTTTGACTATGCTGACATGTCGATGTGAGTTGAAATATGGCTAGAATTCTATTGGTTGTCACTTTCTCGCATTTTCTATTTTGTCATCATTTTTGACAATATCGGGAAGTGATGTTATGACATGCAGATTGGTGGGTCCGTTCTTCTATGTGGGCCACCAAGGCTAAAAGGTAGTGCCAGAAGGGATGCCAAGTTGTGTTGAGTTGAATCTCATTCCAATTGCTTTATGCCAATTCACCAGATATTAGATGTTGAGTAGTCTATGGACCCAAAAATGTAAAGGGGAAGGCATAGTAATAACAAAGGTTTTCCATGATCATTGATCTTTTGTAGATTGATGATTAGAGCTTTCCCACTCTATAAAATTTCAAGGACTTTAAACATTACAGGTGAGCAACAAATGGCCATGTGTCCTAGCAAGCCTAGTTAAGGAAATAAAAATTACATATTGCAATGGTGGTTAAGTTGGTAGTTTCATAAAATTGCCAAAGTCAAGTTTAGAAGGTAGCATGGTTAGTTAGTTAATAGGGTAGTCAAACCTATGAAGATCTTGTGAGCTGGCAAAAAGAAATAATGGTATTGGTCCACGTGGCTCATCTTGGTTGTAGGACTTTGTTTAACTGGTGACCTTGCTGATTTGTAAGCTAGAAATAAAAGAAAATTGGGTTTTTTTGTACAAGCCAATCTTTCTAATTGATCCCAACCACTCCAAGTTAATGTTAGGTTATAAAAAATGCAAAGGAGACTCTTCCCACCATCCAATCATCCATTTTGAGGATTTTTAGCATTGATTGGCATCATTTCCATCACTTTAGGGTTTTCTCTAGTCAATGTTTCCATGATTTTCATGCCTCTTCAAGTGTGCCAAATGAAATCTATTGTTTGGATCATCTTCATTGTTTTCTAACCACTTAATAGTAGTGTTTATGGAGTAACTTTAGTTAGAAATATCTCAGCTATGCCTAAGCCATAAAGGAAAATTTTATAATTCTTGTAAGTGTTGATCTTTCTCTAATTCTCTAGTATTTCCTTTATGCATACTACTATAATTTCCCATGCCTCTAAGCCATTTTAAACCTTTACTAAGTCTCTTTTAGCTATTATTAACACACTATGCAAGATTTATTTGCCTTTGGTTAATGTTCTTGGCTATATTCTTCAATTTGTATGATTATATCTACTTTTGGCATTTGAATGATATTAATTTTCTTCCTATAACATTCTTTTATTATATGATCTACATGTGGTTGTTGAATTAAGAAACATTTGAATCTATATTCTTTGAGGTTATATCCAGTTAACTATGCATTTATGTGAAAAGATAAGATCAAACACTCTAATTTTGTGCATCACCCCTTAGGTTAGAGTATGTAGATTTTCTTTCATGCATTCCTTCTCCCTTTTCCTCTCTAAGTGTAGTCAGGTGCACCCTAATAGTAAAGGAAGCTGCACCCTAATAGTAAAGAAAGCTAGGCTTCTTCAAAGACTCAACCTCATAGTTCAAGTCCCATAGCTTGGAGGTTATTTCCATGTTTCACAAGGTTGTCCTTAGGTAAAAAATTTGGACTAGGGTTCAAATTTTTTTGATAATAGTCATTAATTGATCCTAAAAGCCAAATTTACTATAATTCAAGTGCCCAAGTGGTATGGGTATTGGTTAAAAACCTGTTCCATACTTCTAGAACTTTCTAGCAACATTTACGACCCTTAAAATATCCAAATTTCCCTTTGTTGCAAAAATGGATAATCTCCATGAGGTTACCCAAGTTTACACTCTTTCTAAGAGGTTGTATTTATGATAGGAGCAAGTGAGGATACCAAAGGAGGCTTATAGTCAAGATTGGAGTTATTGCTATTTTGGGTGGGTGAGTTTAGAAGTATTTAGAGTCTCTTTGAATAGTTGAAGGGTGCTCACCCACTCTCTATTTTTAGAGAATTCAAGCTTTAGAATTCCAAGGAGGAAATGATTAAGCTCATCTCAAAACTCATTCTTTCTATAACATTTGTGAAGGCAGGTTTCTCCATTGCCATGGGTATGTTTATTATGTTCATTGTATAAGTGTGTGTGTAAATCTCTTGCATGTTTGGAGCTGTTTTTTTTATGTTATCATGTGAGGGATGGGTATTATGGTTTTTACTTTTTTCCTTTCATGTTCTCTTCCTTGATTTGTTGGAAAAAATGTGAAGGGGGTGTTGGCATTACTCACCCTCAAATAGGGAAAAAGTGACCATGTATGATGGAAGGGGTTAGTTGGACACCAAGATTGGTAGAGTCTCTTCTCATGATGATGAGATGGAAGAAATGCAAGGTTTATGGGCCCTTGCATGCCAATGAATTTGATTTTACTTTTGGGGGGATAAGGAGGAGACGATATGAAATTTTATGTGAATTTCTAGCCTGAACAAGGTATATATATTATATGTTTTACATTGAGATATATTCTACTTGGTAGTCCACCTTCACCCCTATGTTATGGGTTCAATGTGAACCCAATTTTATAAGCTTTGGAAGCATGTTCGTATCTGGTGTTTTAGATTTGAGTTTGATTTGGTTGTCAGCTGGTCAGTTACCATTTTTCCTAGCTCAATGGGTGGCCTTTCAAAGCCTAGGATGGGAGGTGAGCTCTCCATGATTGTTCTAAGTGTTTTACATAATTATTGGGTAGGTTCTTATGATGGAGACACCCAGTTTTGGAGCCATGTTAGTGTTCTTGATATCATTGTATTGAAGGTTTCTCCATTGTAATACCACCTATTGTATTGTACATTCATGAACATGAAAAAAATGGATAAAATGTTGTAAGTCCAATGTTGATAATATAAATGTAGTTATTGTATGAAATAAGAAAGTTATGTGATCAAGTATTAGTGTATTAAAAATCATATCTTATGTTCAAGTTTATTACTTTGCAAAAAGTTCAAGTTGAATACTCTTTGTTTTCTCTTGAAATCTTGGATTTAAATGTATTGTATTCAAAAGTTCAAGTTATAGGATGTTGATGTATGAATTATTTAATTTATAGATTCAATAACTCATCTTTGAGATCATGAGATATAATCAATGTTCAATTAAGACATGTTCATCCTACTTGCACCTTAAAACCTTAGCTAGTATAAATTTTGATAAATCAATGAAGTATACCCTATGATGCTATGTATGTAAAATACCTAAAATCACTCCGCACTTGGATATAAAATTAACATCAATAGTGTATTTACAAATCCACTCAATAAAATGAACAAAATATTAATACACTATGCCATAATAAAATGCCTAGGAAGGAAACACCTTGTGAAAGAAGGAGCAAATAAATAAAACTACCACCCTTGTATTTGAGAGTGAAAAAAGACTCTCTCAAAATTGTATGAGAAAAAAAAGACAAATTTGTGTTTAAAATTATAATAGGTAATATTCTCTAAAAGATACTTCATTAATTTCTTACATAAATTAATTTAAAAAAATTGTAAAAATCTATTGAAACGCATCTCCTCCCCACAAAACTTTCACCTATAAAACTTTAAGAAATAACTCCCACCCCATCCCAACTCTTTCTCCCCACTCCAAAATCTCCACATCACCCTCCCTCCTTTTCATGTGTTCTTGGGAATCCATCATGGCTGTTGACTTGGGAGGAAGTAAGATTGGTTTTAAAATAACATGTAAAGTTATCTAAACCTTTTCCCTTATCTCTATTACTCCACCACATACCTTTTTTCCTTGACATGCACTCAAAATTTGTTGAGGTCTTTATCCACTCAGCTCCATCACATCCACCAAGGAAGGTATGCATGCATGTGGAGTTGGGAAAGGAGAAGTAAACTTTGTCATACCTTGAAAAAAAATTGGTTTAAAAACATTGCTTGCAACATCATCCATGCCTTTTGCATCAAACCATGCAAAATTGATTAGAAGGGCTAAGTAGGCTTAGTTAAGAGGTAATAAAGTGAGAAAATTTTAAGTGTAATTTAGGGAATTATAATAAGGTTTAGTATTATAAATTTATATTTGTTATATTAATTAAGTAGGAGTGGTTAGGAGTTAATAAAGGTAGAATTTTAAATGGGTTTTTTAATAGGTAGTATTTAGGAGATAGTTAGGAATTAATAAATTGAGTTTAGATATGGGATTAAATATTTTTATGGGACATTGTAATTTTATTTTTATATTTAGAATATACTAGATTTAATGATGTTTCTAAAATAATTGTGGGATATTAGCCTATAGGTGTAATAATAGAGTTAAATAGAGATAGTGTTATTGTGGGGTAAACTAATTTTTTTGATGTATGGGTATAGGTATATATAGATTTAACACAATGAATGAATCTAAACATCATATTATTTCTATAAAATATTTAATTAGTTATAAATCTAATGATTATAAATGTTTTCTTATAAGGTTTCATTGGGTTGTAAGTGTTCATGTAATGTTCGAAGGTGTTGTAAGTCAAGTTGACTAGACATCTTGATTTAGTATATTGGATTATGTTTTTAAATGAAATGAATAATGTATAAGGATGAATGAGGAAAATTTAATGATTAAATTAGTTTTATTAGAGTATAATTTTAATCGTAACTAAGTACTAAGGTCATAGGTAAACTTTTGAAAGGATATATACTAGTTCACCTAGGAGTTTGAACACCATATTATTTCTATAAAATATATCCAGTTTACTCTTCTACAATGTAATCATTAATGGATCGCATTTTTATATGTTAACTTAGTTGAATACCCTTTTTTTTTAAATGTTAGTGTATTTTTGCCCTAATTTTAGGGCATGACAATAGCCTTAATCCTAATCACATTTACCTCCTCCATATTATTGAGCTCCTTTATGTCTTTAAAGGAAGAAACCACTTTCCTAATGAGGCTCTCACTTGTTCTTTTAGTAAGTCCATCCTTGACATCTATCTCCTTTTCCTTAATATTGTGATTCACCTTTAGTGTGATGTCATCGAAATAGTCATCACTATCCTTTGGGATATTTTTGAGCTTGTCCTCATACAACCTGAAATACTATGGGTTTTTATTGCATTTACTCTCCCAAATCTTCCTTTCTTTACCCTCTTCCACAAGCTTCTTCTCAAGACTTCCAATCTTGTTTCTAAAAAGTGAATTTCATTACACACCCAATTTTCTAGGGAAACACATTGTTTATATTTTCCAAGGAAATACATTGTTTATATTTTTATTAAAACTGATAGATATTAGGTAATCAAATAATGTTAACTTTAGAATGAATAATATATTTTGAAATTTAAATTATTTTGAAAAAATGTATCAAAATTAATTTGGTTTCATAGAATTTAACAATTGTGCATTTTAATCTCCAGCACAAGTTCACTTATCTTATGATATTGTTTATATTTGGATAAAATTTTCTTGGAAAATAATTTTTCATATGACTATTTTTATAGCATTTCTTTCTAGGTTCATTAATAACATTATATTCATGAATGCTACTACAAATTTTAATATTATTTTCTTTTTCATACCTTCCACCCAATATTTTCCATAATGCCTCTTCTATATTCGCTCCAATTCTCATAGTATTAGACAAAACCATAATTTGTATCTACTTGTAGTAGCTCGAAACCTACTAAATTTTGGGGGATAAATTTTTAGTCCCTCTAGATCCAATCAGAGAATGGCAAGCATGAGAAGTGGTCAGGAAGGCTTTCAAAATTTGAATTCTGAAAAGGGTTGGATACCTTTGGATTGTTAGAATCAAATCCTTGAACTGGAGCATAGGTCACAGACCGAGGATGGTCAGGGTTTGTATATAGGGGATCCATCAAAAAAATTTGATGGCAACCCAAATGCTCCCCCCAAGGAAGTGGACAAGATTCCTTTTGCTCCCAAAGGTGGTTAGCCAACTCAATGGTCTTCTCTTTTTGGAGTCAAGCCCTTAGGTAAGTCTTCTTTCCCACCTGTTAAGATTCTTCCAGAGTCAAAGAAAGGTTCTTGTGCTATTGCCATCTTAGATGAAATCATGGATCATAGCACTCGATCCATGGCTTCTACCTTGATTGGCAAATTTGTGGGGCCTAGGCCAAATATTGATGTTGTGAGGAATTTTATTAAGAAGAAATGGGCTCTTAAAGGTTAGGTTTCAATCACTACCATGGCCAAGGGTTTTTTTGTCTTTTGAGTTCACTTGCATGGAAGATATTTCTTCCATTCTCAATGAAGGTTAATGGGCTATTGGTCACTCCACTTTGGTCCTCTAGAAGTGGTCTTCCAAGCTGAATTTGAACAACTCTTTTTTTGTTCAAGCCCTTGTTTGGGTTAGATTTCCCAAATTGCCTCCAGAATACTAGAACGAAGATGTGTTTGTGGGGCTAGCAAAGTCCTTTGGGAACTTCTATCTATTGATCCTATCACTGCCTCCAAAAGTTGCCTCAACTATGTATGCATTTGCATAGGGGTTAGAGAAGGAACGAAAATGCCAGAAACTATGTCTTTCCACTCAAAACTTGGGGTGCATGTTCAAAAATTGATCTATGAAACTATGTCTTTTTCATGCTTCCTTTGTTTGAAGGCTGGTCATAAAGCTAATTAGTGCCCAAAGGCTATGAAGTAGAATAGTCAGAAAAGTTAGGATCCTGCTAACTTGGCCAAAACAAAGAAAAACTCCAAATCCACTAGAACCTCTATTAAGAAGCCTAAGAACTAGGATGACAAGGAGGCTAAGAGTAACTCATCTAGGTAGAACGGAGCACAAGGTGATAAAAGTGGTAACTGCCCTTCCCACCCTATCTTAGTTTCTCAAGTTAGCCTTCATGGTAATGCTCCAAATGTGCCTTTGAAGGATGTCCCAATTGTTGTGGCCATAGCTATGGTAGAAGATAATGTATTACTTGAGATGGAGCAAATTTTTGGAATGTAGGAGATATCCCATATGGAGAATCCAAGGATCTCTACCCTAGATCCCTCGAATGAAATTTTTAGTAAAGGGCCTAATTAGGTGGGAAGACTTGGGATTTTGATGAATGGGGATATATCCAAAGACTTGGGGACAAAGATCATTGAGTTTATAAACAACTCTTCCCCAAAGAAGATATCCCAATGGGAAGAGTGGATTGATAGTTGTTCTTAAGATAGTAACAATGAGTGGAGTTTGGTTAAGAAAAAGAAGAAAAATTGTGATCATCATCCTCTATCACCAGTGAAAACCAAAATTAGGGTTAAGGCTAATGTTGGGAGCTTAATCAAATCTCCAGGAACATAAAAATGAATCAGTTACTGTAGGAAGAGACCAGAAGGAACTTGGCAGACGGAAGCCAGAGAACCATCAAGGAATACTCTGGTAAGAAATGAAGATCATCTCTTGGAATATAATGTTCCTAAATGGGGCTCACAAATAGGATTTAGTTAGGAATATGGTCAAAGACCAAAGATCAAACCTTTTACTGATTCAAGAAACCAAAATGAGCAAAGAAGTGGTAGGTAAGATTTCTTTTAACAAAAACATGAGTTGTGAGGCCACAGACTCAAAGAGAGCTACAGGTGGGGTGATGACCCTCTATAATAGAAAGGCTTATTGAGTTTCTACTATCTATAATGGCAGTAATGCCCTCCTATGTAAGATGTCTTACATACATAGTAATGAATCCTAGTTTATTTTAAACCTTTATGCTCCCAATTCCAAAAGGAAGAGAAAGGGTTTTTGGGCTAAGCTCATAGAGGTTATCAACTCCAACAACATAAAAGAATAAATTATAATGGGGGATTTCAAATCCCCCCAACTAATGATGAAAAAAGCAGAGGGATTACATTGGATCAAGAGAGTAAGTTAGACTTTTCAAACTTCATTAATAATTTGGCCTTAATGGATGTTGATCTAACGGGGGGTAGATTCACTTGGTCCAACAAGAGAGTTGGGAGGGATTATATTTAGGTCTATCTTGATAGAGATCTTATTTACCCTACTTGGCTACAAACTCACACTTGCAAGCTTTCTCTTCTCCCTAGATTGGGAAGAGAAAGTTTTTTTGGGCTAAGCTCATAGAGGTTGTCAACTCTAACAACATAAACAAAGGAATTATAATGGGGGATTTCAACTCCCCCCTAACTAATGATGACAAAAGTAGAGCAATTACCCCAGATTATGAGAGTAAGTTAGACTTTTCAAACTTCATTAACAATTTGGCCTTAATGGATGTTGATCTAATGGGGGGTAGATTCACTTGGTCCAACAAGAGAGTTGGGAGGGATTGTATTTAGGTTTGTCTTGATAGAGCTCTTATTTACCCTACTTGGTTGCAAACTTACACTTGCAAGCTTTCTCTTCTCCCTAGATTGGGATCAGAACACACTCCCATCTCTCTCTTAGTTTGTCCCCTTTCTCTCAAAGGGTCCTTCCCTTTCCATTTTGAGAAAATGTTGATTTCTCATCCAACACTAGAAGCCAAGGTTTCTTCAGAGTGGAACATCAAGGTGGAGGGTACTGCAATATTCAAGGTGGCCCAAAAATTGAAGAATGTGAAAAGAAATATCAAAATATGGAACAAAACAAACTTTGGCCACATTTTTCAAGAAAAGGATGAGAGGTTTGATCAACTTCTCACTCTCTAGGAAGTGATACAAAAAGATGGATATAATGATCAAAACTAGTTGGAGGAAAGGGCTATTCTCTCTGACCTTCATAACATCATTACCAGGGAAGAACACTTCTGGAAGAAAACATCAAGAGTAAATTGGCTTTAAAAAGGAGATAGGAACACTAGGTTTTTCCACTTAACCACCTTAAAACATAGGGCTATTAATAGGATTTCTAGCATCAAGAAAGGGCAGGCTTTGTTATCTAAGGACAATGAGATAGCGAATGAAGCAGTGCAGTTTTTCTCTACTCTCCTCTCTAAGGATCACACTCTCTCGAGGCTCGATCAGCAGGATATTCTATTTGCCATTTCTACTATTCTACAAGCCCATCATAACTCAATGTTGAAAGTTATTCCTACCTCAGAGGAAATTTTTCAAGCTGTCAGTTCTCTTCCAAGTGATAAGGCCCCGAGCTTAGATGGTTTCCCAACTTTCTTCTTCCAAGTCTACTGGGAAGTGATCAAAGAGGACATTGTGAAGGCTATGTAGGAATTCTTTGGGGCAAAAAACCTTCTGAAAGAAATCAATACTACTTTTCTTGTCCTCATTCCAAAATCCTTAGGGTAGATTTGATGGACAAGTTTAGGCCCATCAGCCTTTGTAAATCTTTCTACAAAATCATTTCCAAGGTTTTAACTACTAGCCTTCTCAGATTTCTTCACCTGATTAGCTCCGCTTAACAAATTGGCTTTGTTCCAAGGAGACAAATTTTAGGTTCTATTATCACAGTGCACGAGGTGATTCACTCTCTTAAATCTGAGAAGAGGGAAGGTTTCCTACTCAAGCTTGATATCTCCAAAGCTCTTAAATCTGAGAAGAGGGAAGGTTTCCTACTCAAGCTTGATATGTCCAAAGCTTATGACATGGTGGATTGGAATTTCTTGATGGCAGTCCTACAAGCTTTTGGCTTTGACTCTTAGGTTTGTAAACTCATCTCATAGCTCATTTCTTCCCCTTCCTTATCTATTTTGATTAATGGCTCCCCTTCAAATTTATTTTTCCCTTCAAGAGGGTTGAGACAGGGTGATCCCCTATCCCCTATTCTCTTCATCATTTTGGCTAATTTTCTAGGAAGACTTATTTTAAGAAAAAGATAGGACTAGAGCCTAAAAGGTCTCAAGCCTTCATCTGGTCATCTTTCTTTCACCCACCAACAATTTTTGGATGATACTATTCTAGGGAGCGAGGCCACAATCCAGGAGGGTAGAGAGTTCAAGGGCTTGCTCAATACTTATACTAGGGGATTTGGCTAGGCTATCAACTTGGACAAGAGTTCTATTTACTTCATCAACACTCCACTAGAGAGACAAAGGAAAATTTCTCATATATTAGGAAGTGGTATTGGCACTCCTCCTGCAAGTTATCTTGGTATGCCTCTAGGTTCCAAACCCCCAAAATATTTTTGGAATAGCATCATAGATAGATTCAACAAGAAAATTGTGGTCTAGAAAGGTGTGTCTCTCAACCAAGTAGGCAAATGAACCTTGCTGAAATCTATTTTCAAAAACCTCTCCACTTATGCATTAAGTCTCTTTGGGATCCTAGCAAAGAAAGCTGATAGAATGAAGAAGATTCAAAGGGACTTTCTTTGGACAGGGGTTGAACAGCATAAAAGATATCATTTAGTTGCCTGGGACCATGTTTTCCATCCCAAATGTTATGGATGCCTTGGTATTAGAAAAATCAGACATCTTAACAATGCCCTTCTAGTGAAACAAATCTAGTGTATCATTTAGAGTACAGGAGAATGGAAGGAAATCATGATTAAAAAGTATCTAAGAAGGCAGTCACTTAGCCTTTTGCTTCATAAGGCTGATATCCCTCAAGGATCTTACATATGGAATGGGATCCTAAAGGCTATGACATTGGCTAAGTCCAAGGCAAAATGGAAAGTTTCTAAAGGCAAGAAAATCTTATTTTGGTGGGATGACTAGACTAGCTAGGGACCTCTCATTGACCACCCTAATTATGGTAGATGGGCAGAGCAATGCATAAGAAGATATGGTCTGAAAGTCAGTGATTATAGAATAGGTAATGGATGATAGGACTTGTCTTTGATATCCCTAGCTCTTAATCCCTTGATGATTACTCTAAATGCTATTCCAATAAATAATAAGGAGGATGAATTCATTTGGGGAGGTAACTCAAATGGCCATTACTCTATCGCCTTTGGATAATTTTCTTTGTGGGATAGAATGGAGAAACCCATCTAGGCAAAAGCATCAATCCCTGGTCTTACCCCTAAATTTTTTTTTTAAATTTTGGCTTCTACTCCAAGACAAGATCCTTACTCTAGACAATCTTGTTAAGCATGGTTAGATTATCCGCAATAGATGCAGTTTATGTAAGAAGGCTTTGGAAATGGTCAATCATTTATTTATCCATTGTCCCTATTCCTCTAATGTTTGGAACCTCCTTAGCAAGGACTTTGGGATGAGCTAGTGTCCTCCAGCAAACATTCAAGATTTCTTCAACCAATGGAGGAGTTCACATAATGGCTTAATCTCTCATTTAATTGGCTCTTGGTCCCTTCTACATTTCTATTTAGGTATTTGGAAAGAGCAAAATAACTAAATCTTCAGAGATAGGGAAGCCCCTGAGTTTGTCATTGCTAAGAAAATTGAAGTTCTAATGAAGGGGAACTTCACCACCACCAAGGAAGGCAACATTGAGGAAGGAGGGAATAGTAGATAGAGGGAAATGGAAAGGGATAGGAAAAGACAAGAGGCTAGGTGGTATTTTCCCCCTAAAAATTGGTTCAAGGCCAATTTTGATGGGGCTACTAAAGGGAACCTAGGACCTACAAGCAGTGGAGGCATCATCAAGAACAACCATGGGGGAGGAGTTCCAAATTTTTCCTACCAGCTCAAACATCAGACAAATCATTTCACTGAAGCCAGTGCTATTAGTCACATTGTCAAGCTGGCCCTGGCTTCTGGGATTGAGAACCTCTAGCTGGAGGGGGACTCATTAAACATCATTAATTATCTCAATGGTCATGCTAAGCCCTCATGGAACATTGCAAATATAATAGAGGAATTAAAGTTTGACCTAAACAAGCTCAACAAGACCTATATCAGTCACATGTACAGGAAGGCTAATTCAACTGCTAACTAGTTTGCCAATGAAGTAGTCACCAATAATGCTAAGATGACATGGCATGTTAGTGACATCTTTTTGGCAGCAATTAATAATTTCCTATTGCAAGATCACATTCAAGGAAGTACCAAAAATATCCAAAATAAATGATGGAAATATTTGCAAGATTGCATGTAGGAGGGGGAGTCATTGAAAATTATGCAAAACTCTTTTATCATAATAGTGTGTATGTATGGCACATTTTATGGGCTATTTTGAATACTACCATTAATACTGGTATTTTCAAAAATATTTTAGAGTTTCACAATCTAAAGAAGGTTGAGGTCTATACTAAATCAATGAGTAGGTCAGGGCTTTTAGTATCTGAGGAAACCATGGTGGTAGAGAGAAACAAGAGGGATCCATTAGGAGAGGTGGGGAACTGGAAGGAGAAATTGAAGGTTTGGTACAAACTAGAAATGGGTAGGATTTCTTGATTCCTAGAGAAGCTCCATGGTTTTGATGTAGGGATAACCAAGGTTGTGATGGATTCTTAGAAAATTAAGAGAGTCAAAATTGATGGGGTCTCCCACCAAATCAATGTAGAATTGATAGCCTGGGTTGTCGAAATCCCTCTAGAAGGGACTAATTTTTTTAGAGATAAGAAAATTTTGAAAAATTCTATCAAATTTTTTGCAAAGGATGAAAAGGGGCTAAATAAGCTTGTCAAGGTGGAGATGTACTATGAGATGGATTCAAATAAAAAGCTATGTCTATATGTTCTCAGGATCATCATTCAGTATATTTCCCTAGACCTCAAATTTGACAGGGCAAGAATGCATCATTTCATCTTGCTTAATCACTTTAGGCATAAAATAAACATTTCTTTTCCTTTCTACCTTTTCACCTCCATGAGCAAGGGTATCAAGGGTTTCAAGAGAAAACCCACCACTAATATAGCCCTTCATGAGGGGTTACTGCTCCTAGTCTATGAGTATCTAAAGGCTCAAACTAGGTGAAAATCCATTGGTGATGTTGGGTGTGCTTCTAAGGCTCAAACTTTGAGGAAGTGTAGAGCATAAAATTGGAGGAACAAGAGTCCAAATCCAAAGAAGAAAGGAAACCCTCTGCTTGCATCCCATACAAAAAGAGCCCAAGAGGTTTATCCCTCATTCCCCCAAAGCCTAAGCCTCAAGAGGTGGAGGAGGATAGTGATGTTGAAGAGGACACTAACTCAGGGGAAGGGGAGAAGGAAGAGGGTTATGAGAAGGAGGAGAAGGGGAGGGATAGTGAAAAGGAGGAGGAGGATTCTGCCAACTTGTTGGGGAATCCTAAGAAAAAGAAAGCAGAAGAGACCTTTGACACTAAAGACCAGCTTCTTGAGATTCCTGGCCTTGGCCCCACTTCTTCCTAGACTATAGACATTTTGGGAAAAGAGAGTGGGGAGGTGATAACAAAAAATAGGTAGAGGTCTTGGAGGAATATTGATTTGAATAAAGCCAAATTGGAGATTGTCAGGGAGCCTTTGAATATTCAAGTGATGGAGTATATTGATGGTAAAACCCATTATGATGATCTCATTGATCCTGGTTTGTTTGTGATTTTAGATAACCCTAGGGAAACTAGGCTTAACCTTTTAAACAACACTAGGAATAGCATGATAGACAATTTCAGGTCTATTAAGTGGTTGCTCCATGAAATTGAAGAACTCAAGGGGAGAAAAAACCAAGAAGGTGACCAAAATAGAGACAGTGACCAGGGGAACAACGAAGAGGACAGAAGCCAAGATGTAAGCCAACTACATATCAACATCCAGGATCATAGGGCCAACTATGAGGACAAAATCAAAAAGGTTGAAAAAAAAGTCCAAAGGATGGATTTCTTCCACTAGAACCTAGAAAATTAGGTGATCACCACCTTGAATACCCTGAATGAAAATATTAAGAGCTTGGGTGAATCAGTGATTAGAGCTAGATTTGGTGAGGAAATTTTGGGGAAGGCTAACCTGGACAATGGGTAGGCTAAGGATTATCTGAAAGAGACCAGGGACTAGGTGGATGCTCAAAACCAAGACCAAATGGATGCTCAGAGCTAGGACCAGGAGGACACAAACAATAGGAAGACCATAGAAGCTATAGAATTCTTGCAGGTTCTTAATAAAGAGAATTGATAGTTAGGTTGTGGTTCTTTTATAGTGTAGCTAGTTCTTTTTTGATCTAGCTTTACTAGTTTTTTGTTCCTGACCACGAGCCAGTTTCACAGTTGGCTTTTGTTAAGTTGCTCTGTTTACACTAGACTTTACTAAATTCTTCTATTTTTGATATGTTGTAGTACTTTCAAGTTTTAAGATCCCTATAAAACCTATTTTACTTAATCAAAAACTTTTTAGTTCCTCTAGAAGGTGGTAATTACTTCCTTAACGACCTTCATGATCATCAATTACATCATTAGTAAATAAATCACAATAGAAAACTAGAATTTCTAAATATAAACCATTAGATGGAATAACATTAACCTAATGATCAAATAATTCTAAAAAAATGGCACCTACATCTGTTTTGCCACCCAAGTCTACATCCACGACCTTCTCCACTTTTTGGCCTAATCTTAATCTGGCTTCTACCTCTACATCTGTAGTCACACTAGTACATTTGACCCCAATTTTTGACCAAAAATTTTGACCATCTAATAAATTGGGGTCAATTTGGTCGAAATGTGCAAGGCAACATATACTTTTTGTTAAATACAAGCCCGTGTTGGTCAAAATTTTGACCAACACGGTCTCACACTATGTCAAAATTGAAAAAAAACACTATTTGTTGCCCTAATTTCATTGTTACATGACCCAAAAGATAGCTCATGCACTCAACCATTTTCTACACTGCATTTTGTGGCTAGGAGTATGCACCAAAAGGGTTTTATAGCTTCAGTACCAATAGGGTTTGACATCTTGGGTTCTTTGGTGCTTGATTGTAGCAGACGAGAGCTCGTGAATGCTTCAAAGTTGACACTGAAAGAGATTTCAGAAAGAAGGCGGCGTGAAAGGATTAAATAACACCTAGAAATGTTGAAGAGTCTCCTTCCCAGTCTTACAAAGGTGAGTTGAAGTTTTGTTTTATAGATTGACATTTGATTAATCACTCTCTGCTATTTTGAATCTATTTGACCTCTCTATTTAGGCGAAAATGTTTGTTGAATTTTTAGCTATCCTAGTTACTACATAACTTTCTTCTATCATATAATTTTTGTTTGAAAGCCCCTCATATTGCTTTTAAACTTGTATCTGCACCTTACATTTGTATACTTTTGAGAACATTAAGGCCTACTTTCATGTTAACTAGTTAAATTTTGTTTAGTATTCATATGATTTTTTAAATCCATACCTTGGTTGTAGCATCAAGATGGCGCCACAACTCTTCATCATGTGTCTTCAAAAGTTTTGTCATTCGTACCATTGTAGAATGGATGTCTATAGTAGTATTGTCTAGTTTCTAGGAAAAATGGTCCAAAAAATTACTCAGCAACTCTATAAAACAAGAAAAAGCATCTACTCCCTCATGCAATTTATTGATAGTCATAACCTAAACTTTATATGTATTGCAACTTGTAGACCACTTTTCAAACTATCATGGTGGGTGAGGTAGGGAAGACTACAACAGTGATGCTATTGATTAGGATTATGTTGTACTTAAATAAATAAAAAAATTATATGTATTCTACATCTTTCGTCCTTAGTTTTAACCAATGATAGTGATGCAGGAGCATCTTGCATGGGGAAATTAAATTATTAGAAAAAAAAAAGAGAAAAAAAAAACAAAATTTGTGGAGGAGAGAGAAAATGACGAAAACAGAAGGAAAAATAATAATAAAATAAAATAAGGGAAAAATGAGAAAAGGAGAATAAAAAAAGGAATCTCTATTTTCAAGGTGCATAGGTGGCGTAAATAGAAAAATAATAAAAATAGTTGTTATTCCATTAATCGAGGTGTGTATGTGGCATCTTAAGAAGTTTGTGGAAAGTTCCTTAAATCATGCATTTAATATTTTTTGTGATCCATAAAGAAAAATTAATTTTGTAATTGGGCCACATGGTGGTGCTTAGTTGTATTTAGGTGGAAATTCTAGAAGGTTGTGGATATTGTAGAAGGTTGTGGATATTCTAGAATGTTGTGGATAAATCATGCCTTGGGTGGTAAGTGCCTATTTAAGCAAGGCTTATTATCATTTGTAATCAAGTTCGAGAAATAGAAGCTCTTCAAGTGTAAGCTCTTCAAGTAGAAGCTCTTCAAGTGTAAGCTCTTCAAATAGAAGCTCTTCTGATGTAATTTCTTGTAGAAGCCTTCAAGTAGAAGCTCTTCAAGACAAGCTCTTCTAGTTGGAAGTCCTTGTGAGGAAGCTCTCTTATATTATAAGAATTTGGAGTCCTTTCATTTGGAGAATATTGTAATGAATTTTCAAGTATTAATGGAAGCTTTATGAAGCATTTTGTCATCTCTCTTGTCTCCATCTTGTTACATTTTTGGTTGTGAGTTGGTACGGGTGGTTGGCCCTTCATCAGTGGTATCAAAGCAGGAGTTCCTGAGTGTGTGGATAGATTTCTAAACATGAGGCAATTTTCACTAGGACCTTGAGTTGGGTGAAGTTTGTGAAGAAGTTCTTGATTGTGTAGATAGATTGCCGACTGTGAGGCAGTTTGCACGAGGTTCTTGTTTTGGATGAGATTTTTCTTCTGAAGACTTGATTATGGAGAAGAGAAAGAAGAAGATGACTTTTGTGATTGGATGGATTCTAAGGATTCCTCAACTAGTGAAAATTAGGGCAAGAAATCAAGAGGCATTGATAGTTGAATTGCAGAAGCAAGTGAATGAATTAGAAGTTGAGTTGCAAAAATGAAGAGTGCATCACCAGAAAAGGGATGTTGATAATTCCTTAGATGCAGAAAAGAAAGAAGATCCAGTGGAGTATCAGACATGTGGTACAAAAGAAGAGCAAGAGGATGAAGAGGAAATTATTTGTGAACCTAAAGTTGAAGAAGATGAACGAGAAGAGGAAGAGCATGAAGATGACAAGATTTATGAACCTTAAATAGATCAAGAAGATTTGAAGATTGCAGCAATGGAGGAAAAGTATAGTTCCTTCTTTGGAGATCAAGCAAGTGGAGTAGTTATGTGCATTGTTGAAAACATAAGAGAGGCAACTCAGATCTGATCCAGTATTTATTCTGCAAGATTAACATCTATTGTTGGAACAATATTGAAACTACTACCATACATCAACCTACAAGTTAAGGTTGCCCATATCTTAACCTACTACACATGCTTTTAGAGCTGCTAAGTTCAACTGCTCGAGTTTGTTATGTCAGCAATACTAAAGAAAATCCAACTAACATTGAAATGAGTAAGACTCATATAGTCATCAATCTATTGTTGTTATGGTTTAAGACCAACTAAAAAAGTCAAATAGCTACTGCTTAAATGAATTGACTATTTCCAAACTAATTAAGTGCTTTTGAATAGTGACCCTCATGAGTTGGCAAGGTGATTTGGGGTCTCAATTGGGGTCTCAAAACTTCTTAATGTCAAACTTCTAAACTTAAAAACAAAATGAAAATGTCATCATTAACTCTACAATCAAGGAATGAGCATTAAATACTTCTGATCCACAAATAATAATAATTTGGCAAAGAGAAATTTTTTGATTCTTACCAATACATCGAAAGTGATCATAGTGAGGATGAATCAAATTATGAAATGACTCTTCAATAACAAAAAGCATAAAAATGACTTAGAATCAATTGAAAAACAACACACAATAATCTGATCAACTAGATAAGAACTTCATTCAAATTAGGTCAAGTGACTTACATAAAGATTTTGCATGATTTTGTTCTATTGTTGAGAATGTTGATACGAAAAATGACCATAGGTTGCTAGATGAATATTATGACCCAACTAAAGAAAAAATATTTTTATAATGAAGTGAACCAAGACTATTCTTCTACAATTGTTTTTGCAATCCATAAATGCCTATTCATAAACAGGTAGCATTTATAAAATGTATAATCGATGTCTAAAATGGTGATTGATAAGATACAATCCATAAGTAGGAGATATTTTAACATAGCAAGTCAAATTGCGATATTACTATCAGGATTTAACTGTTTGATTTTTGAGTCAAACTCGTTGATACATATTTCATGAAATGAATGGAACCCATCTCTCATGAGAATGAATGGAACAATTAGCACTCATTGGATCTAGGTGATGCTCACAGAGGTGAAGCACCAAGACTTCTCAGGAGGTCACCCATCCTAGTATTACTCCAACTCTAGCATGCTTAACTACATAGTTTCCTCCATGGCTAAACCCACTCTGCTTGCAACTCCATTTGTAAAACCTTCACCAAGTGTTGTGCCTTATGAACCATATATTAGAAAGCCCCTTAAGCTCATCAATTGATAAGTAGGAGATATTTTTCCATAGCAAGTCACATTGTGATATTGCTATTAGTATTTAACTATGTGATTTTTGAGTCAAACTCATTGACCCATATTTCATGAGTAGTGGCTCACTGAACCCATCTATCATAAGAATGATTGGAACACTTAGCACTCATTGGATCTAGGTGATGCTTACAGAGGTGGAGCATTGGGATTTCATGGTAGGTCACCCATCCTAGTACTACAGCTTGAGCACACTTACTACAAAGTTTCCTGATAGCAATATCATAATTTTTTTTAAAAAAATTTAACCCTTATATTTTTTCACAATAGCTTGCTAGTTCATCTACACTTGTGAGGAATTGGATCACACACTCCTGGATCTTCTTAGTAAAGTGCAATTGGCTACACTCAAAAAAGGAAAAGGACTTAGTTTACATGCATTCAAATCTACTGCTCCTTAAACAAAGTGGCTAAGAGGGGACACAAGGGACTAAGATAATAAGCCCATAACATATTGACTTGGATCTTCCACTTCCCACTTTGCTACACTTGATGTTAATGATGACTATGGGAAAAATTTTGGGCATTGGAGTGCTAGTGCCAATGCCAATGCTAGTGGAGCCCTATTTGTGGTTCTTCTAATTTACCACTACCTATATCATCTAATATAGATGGTGATGATATTTTGTAAGTCCCATATTATTATTTTTTAAATGATGACTCACTATTGACAATTGACATTATTATTATTTAATTTTAATATATATTATAACATTTGAGTTTCACTAATATATCATTAGTATTTTGAGCTAAAATACTGCTGCAAATATACATATTTTTTATTTTATATGTTTTTGTATTGACGAACTCAACACCAGATTCTTTTTGATAAACTCCTCAAACTAGACCTATGAACCTGAACCCAAACCACTACAAAGGCCAGTAACTTAGATTTTAAGTAAACAATCTTTGAGATATTATTTCTTTATGTTATGGCTCCATCTTGAGCATTGTTTGCTCTTGTGGGTTTATGCATACATTTTAGGAGTATCTTGCCTTTGTTTGACTTATTGTAGAAAATTATCTCCTACTCATCAATTGATGAGCTTAAGTATCTTTCTAATGAATGGTTCATAAGGCACAATATTTGGTGAAGATTTTGCAAATGGGGTTGCAAGAAAAGTGTGTTTAACTAGAGGAAACTCCATAGTTAAGTGTGCTCGAGCTGCAGTAGTACTGGGATAGGTGACCTCCTGAGAAGTCCCAGTGCTTCACCTCTATGAGCATCACCTAGATTCAATGAGTGCTAAGTGTTCCATTTATTCTCATGAGAGATGGGTTTGGTGAACCACTACTCATCAAATATGGGTCAATGAGTTTGACTCAAAACTCACACAGTTAAATCTTGATAGTGATATCACAATTTCACTTGTTGTTGAAAAATATCTCCTACTTATCAATTGATGAGCTTAAGGGGATTTCTAATGAATAGTTCATAAGGCACAACACTTGGTGAAGGTTTTGCAAATGGGGTCACAAGCAGAGTGGGTTTAACCATGGAGGAAACTCCATAGCTAAGTGTGCTAGAGCTAGAGTAATACTAGGATGGGTGACCTCCTGGGAAGTCTTGGTGCTTCACCTCTGTGAGCATCACCTAGATCCATTTAGTGCTAAGTGTTCCATTCATTCTCATGAGAGATGGGTTCAATGAACCACTATTCATGAAATATGGGTCAATGATTTTGACTCAAAAACATAGTTAAATCTTGATATCAATATCACAATTTGACTTGTTGTGGAGAAATATCTCCTACTTATCAATTGATGAGCTTAAGGGGATTTCTAATGAATGATTCATAAGGCATGACACTTGGTGAAGGTTTTGCAAATAGGGTTCCAAGCAGAGTGGGTTTAACCATAGAGTAAACTCGGTAGTTCGAATCATTTATTAGGAATTGGAAAAGATATATTCTTAGAGTATATATTGTTGTGTCAATAGTTAGGAATTCAAACAAGCTATTAAGGGGACCATAGTACTCTTAGAGGGAGTCTGGTTCATCAAAAAGGAGTGCTCTCAATTGGTCATTATTGTGGAAGAAGGGAATAGCGGTAAGGGACCCTTGCTAGTAGATTTTGTTGTATGCTCTAATTCCCATATGTTTGTTTCTATTAAACATGAGTAAATCAAACTATGTAATTGTGCTCTATTATTTTATGTTGATGATGTCTCCTCCTTTCCATCCCATAGTTCTTAACTAATTGGTTGAATAGAATATGAGAAGGAAAATTTGGACTCTTTTTTTCATACACTAGGATGACACAAAATAGTTTATTTATTATCTTTTTTTGTGATGCCAAATCCCAAAAACTGATCACAAAGAGATGCTTCTAGAAAGTGGGCAACTATAATTTTAGGTCAATTCCTTGGTTAAAGGAGACTACTAGTAAAGACAATATTTTGATTACTTCCCTAGATGGATTACAATTAATAATCTCCCACTCTTCCTATGGAACTTTATCCTGCAATCCCTCACGCCTCTTGGAAAAGTTTTGAAGCTTGATAGATCTAAAATGATGGTTCCTAACACTGATGCCTAGGTCTTGATAGCTCTAAATGCTAATTCACCTATGCCACACAATATTGAGTTTGACCTTGATGAGTCCACAATTTGATGCCCTATCAATTCCCTAGGAGGCCCTCATGCATTTTTTTTGTGCATGAGGGAGGATCACCAATGCTGAAATTGGCCTATGATTAAAAATTATTTTGGCCCTTCCCCTTGTGTGAATCCTAAAGAGGTAATTATTTTTAACTCTTTTGTTAAGCCTAGAATTTTTGTGGACAGGATCAAGAATCATGTTCATATACTTGCACCCCCAAGGACTCATCTAGAATCTAATCAAAACATCAAAAAACCTCTGGACTAGTTCAAAGGTGCTTTTGATAAAATGACAGCTCCCCTTAAGATTGGAGACCTCACCCCAAAATATTTGATTCCTTACCTAACATTCAAAGTATTGGTTTTTGTCTCCCTAGAAATAAGGAAAAACCTAGGCATGGAAGGATAAATGCCCAACAAATTGTGATAGAGAAAAAAAAGAAAAAAAAGATGAGGCCATTAAAATAAAACCCTACATGAGGAGAAAGCACTCTATTCTAGACTCTAGGTGAGACACCCCTATTAACTCTAACCTTGATTCTACCTCTCCCTCACCCTCCTTAGTAGAGAAGGTGGAGATGATCTACCCTATGATATAGAGAAAGTGGAGGGAGGGAAGAATTTTAGTCTAGATCAGCCTAATGGGATAAAAGTTATCTCCGATACTTAACAAGATAACAAACTCTCAAGCTTTGAAGTCACTTTTATTCTAGCTCCTCCACCCTTGCCTCTCTACCTTACATTTTAGAATATCTACCTAAGAGGGTCCCTACACTAACTCCCCCTTTTGTAATGAAGATGATTGAGGAAGAGGCAATGATTGTAGTAAATGAGGAGAGAGTGTCTATGGATAGAGGGACAATGTCTCTAATATGCAGATGGAAGAATCTGGGGTGAGGTAGAAGGTTTTGTTTTTCTTGCATAGAGTAGTCCTCATAAGAGGAGATCTAGGGGATCTAGCAAGCCTAAGGATTACATTGAAAATGAAGATCCATTTATTAAAAAAAGAGGGGAAGTCCCCCTAGTGGGAACCCCCCAAAACAAAGATCAAACCCTGTGAGGTTTACCTACCTAACTTCTTGAAGATCAGTCAAGCATTGTTGGATGTTAGATAAAGGGTTAATCAATGAGCTACATGAAATGTATTTCATGGAATCTAAGTGGTATTAACTCCCATCAAAATAATTATATAGTTAAGAGACTATTGAGATCCACAAAAGAGGTTGATTTTCTTATGATTCAAGAGGTGAAGGTAGTTGGCTTCTATCTAGACCTTGCCCTAAAATAATTTTAGGTTGGTCAGAATGTTAAAGGAAAAAATATCTTTTTTTTTACATGTAGGCCCCATGTTGGTCAAAATTTTGACCAACCATTAAAAATGAGAATCATTTCTTATAACTTCTATGATTTTGGCACACGCGGGTTCATTTGAAGATGCACTGATTGGGAGCATTTGATTGGAATTCTCTTTCCATGCTTCATTCTTTCTGATTTAGAGTAGTAGATTGAATTGGTAGCCCATGTTTGATTCTGGGGTTTTTGCTCTTTCAATGAATTAGGGCCAAAAAAAATTTAGCTGGAGGTAGGGGTTACTTCTCCTCACAGGATGCAATTAATGACAAGATCAGCTGGGTCACTGAATAGTGCAGAGCAATTCTAGCATGGTGGGGTGGATAGAGGGGTGAAGAAGTATATGCAACATTTCGTACAACATTCACACATTGGGATGATATCACAGCTTTTAGCAGGAGGGGTGCTTGGTGCTGTGAGCAAAACCTGTACTGCTCCATTGGCTCCACTCACCATTCTCTTTCAAGTTTGTAAATAAATGTCATTATAATTGTTTAGTTTTGTTATGGTAAAATGAAAAGATTAATTGTTTATACGGACCCCAATTTAGCAAATGGAGGTTTCAAGGGGATTTCTTTCCATTTAGCTCATATATTATTCACATCTTATTCTTTTTTGTTTTGTGGCACGACCAAACGATTGTTTTTATTAAGGTAAAAATGTAAGATATTACTAATCTGATAGGTAGAAGTATAAAGGGGAAATGTTCCTATCTTACATTTTTTTTATGCTCCTAGATTTTGTCATCATGATCATGCTCAAGAATAAATTCTAGCTTGGCAATCCATGTGTACTCTAAATAGCATTTAAAAGGTCCAATGGTTTTGATATGTTCAACTAATTTAGAATTAATATCCTTTTTCTACCTTGAGGATCTGCCATCTCTTTTAGTGGTTAACCTTATGATGAGTATATTCATTAATAACATTTTTCTTTTGGTTGATAAGTCATATTCATATGCACAACATTATTACTTATTAGGTTTCATTCTCACTAATTCCTAATAGCGTAACCCACTAGCTGGCGCGTTCAAACTAAGACGTGTGTGAGACATGTGCTAATAACTCACATTGTAGGCCAATGCCTAGCTGAAAATTTTTTTTACTCATTTTTGAAGAATCCATATCCAGCAGCTCCTTGTTATTTTAAATTTATTTATTGGTCATTGATAGCCATAATGTAAGATTTGTCTATTCATTTATGTTAAAGTTCAACATATGGTATGTAGATTGTGCACTCTAGGGTTTGACATAAATTGTCTAACTTAACCTTTGATTAGACATGAAATTAAAAAAAAAATTGAATTACAAGGAAATAGTTGAATGAAAACCAAATTAGAGTAAAGCTTGCTTTTAGAATATTCTAGTTTTTTGAATTTTGGTTCTGCATTTCTGATGCAAATGAGAGATGCATTGGATTATAAGTAGTCTAGGAACATTATAAATCATCAAAGTTCTGATATTTTTATGTGTTTTGTGAAAATTACTTTTAGTAATTTAGTTTTGGTATGTTGGGGCTTGTTTATCTAATTCTTTATAGAAGTATAAATTTATGTACAATTGTATGAATCAAAAGAAATTTCCCATCACTGTGGTAATCTACTCTTGAATTTTATATGAGCTTTTAAATAAGATTGATTGATGATGTCAGGGTATTTGCTAAAGAAAAGTGCAAAAACAAATGGTTGGAGTCGGAAGTGGTTTGTTTTCAATGAGAAATCTGGAAAGATTTGTTGCATTTGATGTGTATAATAGAATTGTAATTTTTTCAATTGAAGTTATACATCTTAATGAATCGGGCTTGATGTTCTTGCAGCTTGGTTACACTAGAAAACCAGAAGAAAGGCATTGTAGAGGAGTCATTAATTTGGAGGTATAAGTTGTTGATGAATCTTTTATTGTTACTTTGTTTGATAGTCAAAAATTTTGTTTCAAATTTCTCCATTTTTGAATGTACTACCAATCTGGAGTCCAAAATATCCTATGCATTCAACTATTTTCTATATTGGGAATTGAAAGAGTAGAATAAGTGATATGAAATGTGTCTAAAAAGCTCCCAATCTACTTTTGAAAGTCAAAATATGTTTTAACTTCTTTGTGTGTGTTATAATTGATGTACTAATTTGCATTATTCTTCATTTACCAAATTAGTTTTGATTTCATTCTAGTGGTGTTTGGTACAACTATACTACACTATTCCTATATGTAATTGATTTTTTCCAAATGTACATTGAAATAGTTCATGACTATTGTTTTGAATGCAAATTTGAGAGTGATATGTAAAATCTCTATCATATGTATATATCTAGTTTGGCTAAGCAATACATGTGGCTTTTTGATTGAATTTTACTCTCTTCACTTGCAAACAGCAAGTGGAGTATCTATTGAAAGCATTTCAAGTCATCACCAAAGCCTTCATTGATCTTCTGTTCAATGTCTTCCATACATAAATTTTGTCCACCATTATTTCTTAGCTTAATTCTAGCTACAACAACCATTGACATAAATCTTTAAATACAATATCTCTATCATCTTTTATTAACTAGGAGAAATTTATAATCAGTCACCTTAATCATACTTTATAATGTTGTGTAATCTTTTGGACATGCTTTGCCTTATCCTTCCTACTTGCAAAATTTATGAACTCAAAAATAGATGGTATTTTGTTTTTGTTTTCTTTGGATAGCCAAGATTCTGGTGTTCAATCCAAACAACATTTAGGCTATCTTTACTAATATAAATACCATTCCATTAGAATTATAATGTTCCCAATAGATTAAAGTAGGATCATTTTGTCATTGTTGTAATTTGTAATAGAACTTTGGATACATCTTTTCTGAAGATTTATGTTTACCATATGTTTCAGATATGATTAAGTTCTTAAACCATAGCTTTCAAACATGAAGATTTGGAACTAAAGATAGGGTTTGGGAGTGGGAGGCCTACTCTAAAAGTGGATCTCTCCTCTTTAAGAATGGTCTTAGTCAATAATTCCATATGAATATATTTTATTTGATTGAATTCATTTACCATTAGTATCAACATGATACCTTCATATCATTTGACTTCTTAATATGATTCCTTATCTTCTAATTCCTCATATTGGTGTACCTCAAACTACAATATTCGCCAACATCTTTCAAAAAATAGTAATGGATGACTAAGATCCCAGATATCAATGAATTTCCAAGTTGTTATAGAGAGTATCTACCAATTAGTGCCAAGACTTTCGAGTTCTCTTAAAGGAGTTTGACGTGCCTTGTTCTTGTTGACTTGCTATGCCCAATTCAAGCAATATGATTGACATAAGAAAGTAATGCCTAGCTTTAGATGGCTAGAAGTATGAACTACATAGCTATTTATACCATCAACTGAACATGTGGACTATGAAGTTATTAGTAGCCCAACTCTTCATGGAAAAGATTCTCACATGAAGATTTATTGCGAACTTTACTAATATATTTCCAGCTACTCTAATAAGGTTTTGATGAGCATACCTTCTTCCTTCACAACAATATACTTTAATTCACCATAGCCTCTCTAACCAATAGAAATGGTTAAGTTTATCATAGTGCCTATGTGGCAATATCATGGTGCCTAAGTGGCATAGTAATTGTAATGTGCGCTAGTCACTTCCAGGAAACTTTACAATGCAGATCTTTACTAACATTTAAGTATACTATAAGTTGATCTCTTGTGATTGTAAAGGCTTTTGGTCTTTTTCAAAATTTCCTTGAAGGATACAAAATTTTTTTTGTAATTGGAACCTTTAAACTTCTAAATCAAGCAACAGAAAAATGAGATTGATTGTTTCTGTCTGTTCAACCATTGTGTAATTTTGTATGAAGTATTTGGCTTTCTTGATTACCTAGCATGCACCACAAAACTTTTTAATGAATTAATTTCTTTGCTAAGCTTGTTGATAATTTTTACTGAATGAATGTTTCATGTTACAAGACTGTATTATTGAGGAGGTATCAAATGATGGTACTTCTGATGGAGGTATCAACAACAAGGTTTCATACAAAATAGTACTAAAAGGTGTGTCTTTTTGGGGTTCAGGTTTCAAACTGCAAGTGCACATATTTGTATATTAAATTGGCACCTTCTATGCTCAAATGGTTGCTGATCTTTGTTTCATGGCTTTCTATTCCAGCACATAGTGCAATTGTGTTGAAAGCAGAAAGTATAGCAGATAAAATAGAGTGGGTTAGTAAAATTAGGACCTTATTCAACCTTCAAAAGGTGTATCAAGAGAAGGACCAATATTATTGTTGTCTTGATCTTATCCATTATTGTATGCTAGGTGTGTTTTTTTTATAGAAGGGTGGTACTACAACTATGTTTCTTTTTCTCTAATTCATTTTAAAAAACATTCCCTATCAACAAAATATTGATTGTGTTTCAATAATAAAATGTATGAGGTTATGTGAAGACTTTGCCTATTATCCACAGAAACTATTTGAGAAGCACATGAAGTTTTGACAACTCATGCACCCTTGCCTCCTCAACTGATTTTATTTTCATGTAATAGGTAATAGAATTCCTCTCATTCTCATTGTGCTTTATATCCATGGTAGAGGTGTATTTCAGTAGTCGAGCACAAATTGGATGCAACATAAATGCTTTGTCTTTTATTCTATACAAAGTGGGCTGCATGATGGCAACTCACATTGGTTCCTATAAGGGCACTAACTCTATCTTCACAAAAAATTACAAGATATCCAAATTTAGGAAAGGATACTAATTTAGAAAGGAAAAATTGTGTTGTTTTCATTAATGAAAGAAAACCCTGTGATTCAATGTGGTAGTAATTGGTGAACATTATCTTCAGCAATTAGTAGTTGATAGTTGTTATTTAACTCACTTCTATTTTATCTTTTCCTTTAAAAATTAACCTACTTTTTGTATGTACAGACCTAATCTATGACCTATTTTTCCTTCAAACTACCATTTTAGACAACCTAAGATCTAGTTTTATGTGTAGCACTGGAGTATTCCTTATTAAAATCTCATATTGTTTTAAAGTGTAGTGGTTCTACCACTATATACGGTTTCCTTCCTTTGTTAATCTATCATGACCTTTTTTTTTGTAAGACAGGCATGAAACCTCTCTTGACTATCACTACTTTCTAGCACAGAAGCTTTGTAGTGATCCTTGGATATATTTAAAATCTTATGGATAAAAGATGAATCATTTCTTAAAAAACTTTCTCCTTCTACAGAAGAAGCTACTTTTGAATTATAGATATCAACCAAGTTATTAACAAGATCCTACCATTCTTAGCTTCATGGAACTCATAAAAAATTGAATCCTTAAAATTAAGTAGCTTACTATGTTTATACTCGAAATATCTTCAGGTTATAACCAACACCTTGGATACGATTATAAACTCTAGCAACACCAAGTAGTTTAGTTAAATAAATGTTTGTCATGAGCTATGGCTAATTGGCCACATTCTAAATAACTATAGATTCAATCATAGGGATCTAATAAATGCTAAAATCTATTTTTCATTTTTGAATTGATAGAAGAGCATTTTAAACATAAAACAGTATCAACGTGTTTGGTTCAATAAGAAGTTTCTTGGGTCACTTTGAATTAGAAATGATTTGAATTTCAAGATTGAAAATGAAACACTTATTACATTTTAGCTATTTTTCCAATTCATATGGTCATCTGTTGACCAAGGGAAGGCTAAATCAAGAGAGCTTTTAGTAGCGTATAGAATCACAATGTCATGGCTTAACATGAATATAGTCATAATTATAAGATGTTGAACTCAATTCTATAGATCAAATATATCTTAATACATCTGCTGAGCAAGTTCCATTTTTTCTCTTTTATTTGATCCTCATTGCAAGTCTGTAAAGTGATGTTGCACATAACATATTTGGATTCTAGATAGCTACATAACTTTCAACTATTGAAACATCAGTATTCTCTCTTTACATGAATTGGTATGGTGGAAACAAAGCTACATTTTGTTCTATTTAGGTTTCATATGCCCATTTGATTTTGTTCTATTCAGGATTCACAATGTGCTTCATTCCTCAGTTTATGGAATTTTCAAAGATGTGAGATCTCAATCCGAAACAAATTTGTAGAGAGATCTTGGTAATATTTTTTCATTCTATGTGTAATATATTAATTGTTAAAACAACCCAATAAGGGTCAAAGGAGAACCCAAAATTTGAAGGAAGATACATCTAAGCCTCTCAGATTAGTTAAAAACTAAAAGTATTACTAAAATATCTTACGTAGATTGCCTTCTTTTATGACCTAACTTTTGATAAATTTCATATATAATAATGACTATTGCATGCCTTAAGTATTCAATCAATGCAATTAGACTAGATTTATCTTCATAAAATCACATCAGTTTATTTTCTAAGCATCATGCTATATGGAAACTGGATAATTGAACCTTGATGAGTAAAATGCCTGATCTATGATCCTTTTCAGTGATGAGACTTGAGAAAAGAAATTTCTTTGCCAGTTGGTAAAGAAAAAAAAAATTATTCATTAACCAATCATATGATTTTTCTATTAGATCATATTTTTGTTCTAGATTGGGCTATTCTTTCTATAAAAAGAATCTCAGACCTATTTGACAACTCTAATT
Organism: Cupressus sempervirens; assembly: GCA_028749045.1. NCBI lineage: Eukaryota > Viridiplantae > Streptophyta > Pinopsida > Cupressales > Cupressaceae > Cupressus > Cupressus sempervirens. Next base: position 446,065,681 of record CM053792.1, on the reverse strand, counting down.
AATAGAAGATTCTCTCTTTCAGATGGAAGATAGAAACATATCATAGGCCCATAAGGATTTCTTAGAAGTGAGTCCCAAATCCTTAGAACATTAGGGAATCTAAACTTTTGTGTGAAAAGTACAGTAATCCACCTGAATGCATAAAATTGAGGGTTAATATACACAATACAAGGAAGAAGAAGCACTAATATGTTTCGATCTTTTAGTCATCTTTATTAATTGATGCATCAATCACATTACTCATTGCTATCAAGATTAGTCAAGGCATGCTACTATTAGCACCTAAGTAACTTTCAACTTGTGACTTCTCTTTGAGGTATTTTGCAAATAGTTAACATACATTGTCTATAAATCCACATTTTGCAAACATCTATGCCTTCTAGAAATTATAGGATCATTTTAGTTACATTTGAAAACATTAATCAAGAAAAACCATATGTGCAAATATAAACATTAATCACAACATGTCCAATTTATTTGCAGATATATTTTTCTATGAAGAAAGACCACACCTGACAATATGAATGCTGAACAAAATAATGAGACAATGGTTGCATTGTAGGCTCAGTTTCGAAGGAAACCTAATAAATGTTATTATCCTTGCAAAAAGTGTAAAGGCTTAAAGACTCAAAGAATTATAATCACAACAGCCTAGAGTCATTGTAGGCAACATGGTCATGTTGAAGGGGGCCATGATTTTTGTCCATTACTAAATGTGGATTTCCTACTGGAGGAAGATGGAGGTGTGAATATCCAAGCTAAGGATAACACTCTCATGGAAGAAGATGATAATGTGCCATAGGACATGATTGAAGAAGATGGTATTGGGGCAGGTGATGAAGAGGCTCAAAATGATGGTACTAGCAAATCTGATAATGATGATGAAGATGGTCTTGATATACCTTTACTTGAGAAGGCACACAAGCCCTTATACGAAGGCTCCCAAATGACTCTACTCTCGGCTATAGTGTTGTTGGTGAACTTAAAAGTTATGAATGGTATATCCAACGTAGCAATGTCACGTATGCTAAGGTATGTCATTTTTGTCATCTTCAATGTTAGCATACAATTACTATTCATTATATTAACAATGCATTTTTGTTGTTGTAGGTTGATTAGTGAGTTTTTGTTACCACCATCAAACATCTTGCCTCATTCATACCAAGAATTATCTAACATTATGGATTATATTGGAATGAAGTATCAAACAATACATGCATGTCCCAATGATCACATTCTATATCATAAACAACATGAATTTGGAACAGAATGCCCTGATTGTCATAGTAGTAGATATCAGTCAGATCAAATAACAAAAAAAGTGTCTCACAAGGTTCTTTGGTACATTCCCATTATTCCACATCTTCAACGGTTATTCAGGTGCACTAGCTTCACACAATTTATGGATTACCATGCATACAATAGAAGTCAGGATGACATTATGTGAATGCCTGCAAGTGGTTCTGCATTTAAAGAGATAGAAGAAACATGGTCACACTTCAAAGAAGAGCCTTGTAATCTGAAGCTTTCATTGGCAGCAGATGGTGTCAATCCATATGGAGATATGAGATCTGTTTACTCAGTGTGGTGTATTTTTGTTATTAACAATAACATTCCTCCTTGGATGTCCATAAAGAGGGAGCACATAATGTTGTCAATGATTGTGCCAGGTATTTTTTTCATTTTATAGTTATCTAAATTAATTTATAAATAGTGCATGAAAATGGTCATAATAATAATGTAGTATTTATGTTCATTCAATTGCTAGGTAAATACCAAGTTAAAGATATGAGTGTGTATATTGAACCCCTAATTGATGAGTTGTTGAAGTTATGGAATGGCATCACTATGTATGACATCTCTAGACCGATAGGACATTAACAATTTCAATTCCATGCAATGCTTGTATGGACAATACATGATGCCCCTGGGCTAACTCATTTTTGCAATATATTATATTGTTAATATCACATATTTTTGGTCTATTGTAGTGCTTACACATTACTATCAAATGTTCAAGTTGCGCATGATAATTGTACATGATCCACTTCTACATGATCTTTTGGGTCTTCAGACAAAGGGAAAATTTGCATGTCCAGTTTGTGGTCCGAAGATGAAATCTTGTCATTCGAGAACTTTAAGAAAGCAGGTCTTTGATGAGTTTGGACACTTTCTCCACAATAATCATAGGTATCAAATGGCCAAAAAACATCTTTTCAATGGGAAAGAAGAGAAATCATCAAGGCCATGAAGAATGACACCTCATTTATGGAAGTTGGAATATGATCGACTAAATTGTCGAGGTAATATTCAATTTGTTGTCCAAAGTTTAAAATTTATATTTTGATATTGTCTTATATTTACTAATATTGTAATTGATGCTTGTGAAGGTCGTCAAGGCATCAATGACCAACTTCTTAGAGAAATGAAAAGTTATCCTACTCAATTTAGTAGGTTATTGTACTACAAGGATCTCCCAATTGCGCATTTGTTTGATGCTATGCATATTGGAAAGAATGTAACAGAGACACTATGGAAAATGCTGGATGGAAGGTGTGATAGAGAATAAATTGCCAAAATCTGTACTGACATTCATGAATCCAATCATTCACTAAAAGCTTCCATTGAATCAAATAGCAATGGAGACTACATAAATACAAGTGCCCTTCCTTGGTTATTAACGGAGCAACAAAGTGATGCATTAAAAGAAGTCATAAAAAAACAAAATTTCCAACAGGATTTGCTGCAAATATAAACACTCTTCTATCAAAAAAAGGTGATTTTGGGCTAGGGTTGAAAACACATGATTGGCATACCTTCGTCAAGGTAATTCATGTTCTCTATTTATAGTATATTTGTAAGATTGAATGTACTACCTATTGCATTATTTAATAATATATTGAAATAATCATTTTTAATGATTGCAGTTTGTCCTACCTCTATCCCTTCCACAATAGTTTGACAACAGTATTAAATAAGTTATATATGATTTTGGAAAATACACAAGGTTAGAAGTATTTTTTCTTAGATTTGTAGCTTTTTATCTGAAATCTATTGTATAATTTTATTAAAATCTTGTTTATGTAGTTTTGCGTGTTGAATCTCTTTTAGGTGGTTATCATCTAAAGAAATTGACAAAAAAGATATAAAATATTGGAAGAGAAAAATTCCATAGCTTATGTGTGAAATGAAAAAGTGTTTACCTCCAACCTTTTTCAATGCTCAAGAACACTACCTCATACATCAAGTTGAGGAGATTGAATTATGTGGACCTATACAAAGTAGATCAATGTGGATGGTTGAGAGACACTTGAAATTTATGAAGGGCTTGGTTCGACAAAGAGCATTTCCTGGGGGTTCTATGATAGAGGGATATATGATATACTAGACCATGGTGTACATTACTGAATATCTTCCAAAGTTTACAACAGATATCCATGTAGATCGCATTTGGGATCCCAACTCTAATGACAAATTCAAAGGGGAGTACCTGACGGGGAAAGGTAGATTGAGGAGGGTGAGAGGTAATTATAAGTTTTTTTTTTTTTTTTTAGTTTAATAATTATTATCCATCATCAATATAGTTAAGTTTTTTCTAACTGGTGTAATTGTTTTCTTTATAGCTGGTCATGAGTGGAATGCACTACACTTGTATATTGCAAATAATTTTGATTGGATGATGATATGGATTGAATAGTCTCAAGAAAATGGTCTCTCATTAACATAGGATGGTGTTGTATCATTGGTTAAAGAAGCTCATCGTAATGGAGATCCCAATGTTACACAAATGGTACTTGATCTAATATATGGCTTAAGAGATACAAAGGTACGCATAAGATTACTAATCATCACACATAAGTTTAATATCAACTCACAGATCAATGCAAATAATCTTGATATGTTTGAATAATTTTAGGTCAAAAACCACAAAGCTATGTACTACCATGGCTATAAATTCTGCACAAAAAAGTTAGATGAAATGAAGAAAACATGTGATTCTGAGATAAGTGTTGTCTTTGCGATCACCAATATTTCATCTAGAACTGACATACATCCTCAATGATCTAAAAATTGATACTATGGCATTTTGGATGATATACTTGAGTGTGGCTTTAATCATTCAAAATAGTTCTATTTGTTGTCAAATGGTTCAGGTTACAACTGAATCAAAATGATCCTGATAGGATTGTTATTGAACATGATAATGGATTTACTATGATTAATAGAAGGTCATTTGAGCCAGTCGGAGATGAGCCCTATGTTCTTCCAAGCCAATGTGAGTAAGTATTTTATTTTGGCGTTCCACACAAACCACGTTGGTCATTTTTTGTTAGACATGACCCAAGAGGAAGGCCGGTAAAGTATAATGTGATTGAAGAAGAAGAAATTGAAGAAGCAAAAGAGGAAGTAAATGATTATTAGGAAAAATAGTTACCCAATGATGAAGAGGAAGAAGATGGTGATGATTTTGGTCATGCTAATGATAATGGTGATAATGATGATGATTATGCTAATGATGATCATGATCATGGTGATAATCATGGTGATGATGGTCATGATGATGATGGTGATGAAGATGATGATGATGGCGATGAAGATGGTGGTGGTGACGACGATGATCAAAGTGACAAGTATGATGATGGTGATGATGATGATGATGATGACATGGATGAAGATCATGATGATCAATGAAATGTCCAAGTAGGATCAATGTCAACTATGATGGGATCTTGTACGACCAAACTTTTCTTTCTAAACCATATGTGCACATATAAACATTAAGTAGAACATGTCAAATATTTTTTAGATATACACATTAGTTACACTAAATTTTTAACTAAAGACAAATGATTTACATATACAATCTACTTTATTATTAATATTTTTATTGGTAAGTCTATTACTTTAATTTTGCTACTAATTTCTAAGACATACTAATTTTTTTCATAGGGTGATATGGATGCACCATCTCAGACACCTTCAATAAAGGTAAACATTAATTATTGTAAATTTTAATGTTAACATAGAAACAAATTTCATATTATTATGTTCTTTTCTTTATGGCTTTGGAGTTATTTTGATGAAATTTTATTGATATTTGATGTCACAAATGATAGAAAAAAGCTAGAATGACTGATGATCAAATGTGATCTAAGATACGGGCTTCATATCTACATAACATCTCCCTTAGTACTAACCATGTGTTCATCACCCAGCAAATCAAGCAAAGATATACTGATGAACTCATTAACATTATCATAGAGGGTGACAAAAGTGAGGAGAAAGAGGCACTAAGAATAGAATCGAGCCGTAGAATCCAATCTTTGCAGGTACGTGTTGGGCATTTGTTTTGGGTAAAAGCACATATCTGTGTCACTGTTTGTGATACTAAAACCTATTTTGGTCAAATATCATTTCTCTATCAAAACTTAGTTTTTTTCAAAAACTAAAAATACCCTTTTATAAATCTTAGATTCAATATCATCATTATATAAACTTTTGAGTGTTTTGATTAATTATAATATGTTATCATCTCAAAATATAATAAGTCAATATTTCAACATTTTAGAAGATGCTCCCTCAAAAAAGGAAAAAAAATAGTAAATCATATCAAAAAAATTAAAAAAATATATTTATCTCTAGAGGAGAGAATCCTCTTCATGAATATATAATTTTTTTTCAAGAAGGTATAGATTTGATAGGGAAGTTTTGACGGGAGGAAAAAAATGTTGGATTCTAATAAGGTCAAACTTGAGTACTTATAACAAAGAAAATATACATCAAAAACAATTATTTCTTTTTTGTGCATTGGCTATACATGTCATCTATAAGATATTTTCAAATTAGAAAAAAAAAATGATTTGCATATACTTGTTTGACGGGAACTACACCCTATATTTATTTATAGTTAAAAAAGGAACTTCAAAATAAAATAAAATAAATAAATTTTTACTAAAAAAATTATAAAAATTGTAGGCAAAAAATTCATCCAATTCTACACATTTAATCAATTTACATCATCTTCATATTTTAAACGCAAATATCATTTTTCTTGTCATTAATGTTGAACTGTCACATTCTGATATCATGTGTCTTTATAAAAGGTGACACAAGTTTGTTCTTTTACCCTTTTGCATGAGGTCAATGGCAGGAATCCATAGTGTAATTCCTCTCTTGAAAAGAAAATCTTTTTAAGTGTCCACTCCAAGGTTCAGTGTTTGTCTTGCGACGTACCAAAATTCGCTCAGTAGAAGATAAATGTGAATGTTCACAAGGAGGCCTTTGCTGGTTCCAAAAACTCTTTTAGCTTGGAATCAAGTAAAATCTATTTTCTTTCTCAAAGTATCACACCAAAAGAACAATGATTTTGTATTTTCTATTTTTCAATGAATGCAACTACTATGAGGTCCTATTCTAACAGGGGGGTTAGCAAAGCAAATAACAAAACTGTAAGAAAATAACATGAAATTAAATAACTTGAAAGTGAAATTCCTGAATGAACATAAGCTATAGAACACAACATGCTATGAGTTAAACCTTCGAAGAAATCAGTAGGAAACCAATGAAAATAGGAGCAATGCTTCCTAGAATCCACTGATGCAATCGTCGGTGAGAATATTTAACAAATCGAATCATATTTCACTCTTCATCAAATTGCAAGGCCATGGAAAGTGCGCTCATGCAAGACAAAAAGCTATGTAGACACAATTGGGTGATCTCTTCTCAAGCTCGTTATGTCAACAGAATTCATATATCTGTAGCAAACACTAGAACTAAAAGATCACACAACCAAAAAGAATGCAATAAACCTTTGGCTTAATCACAATCTCATGAACAAAATTCACAAAAAAATGACACATCTAGGAAAGAATAACTACACTCTGAATTCTAGCACCAAAAGCATAACTTTATTGCAAAATAATGGTGGCCCTTTTTACATTTTACAATGGGGTATTTATAGGAAATCATCTCCTCAATTTGTGTTTAGAGTGAGAGATATCTTAATGCAATAAAATGCTTTTAAAAATAGAAGTTGGCCCTTCACTTGATGTGTGTCAAAGTTAACTTGCCTCAAAATGCGTTTCCAATACATGGAAAGTGTTATTTTTGGAACTAGCAGTCAACTATCGGTGCTCCTCTAAATTGCAAAGCTGTGGAGCTGTGGACCTATAGAGTTGCAGAGCTACGGACCTCAACTGGGTCAAAAATCTCAAAAAAATTTAAGTGTCAAAATTGAAATTTTGGCATCTGGTTTTTGCTCATCTTCATCCTAAAGATATGTTTGGATGTTTGCCTTTGAATTTCTCTATAATCTTAGTAATCTTAGCAGCATCAGGAAGATCCAAAGCCTCATACTTATCTTTGACCTTCTATCTGTAGTTGTCCACCTCAATTCGAGTTTGCAAAATTTTTGAGTTTGGTATCCAACTCTAACAATGCTTCTTCTATCCTGAAGGCTTGTCTAATGTCTTCATCACTGGATGCTTCCTCTAAAGTCTTTCTGAAGTTTTCCACAACTACCTCAACTAGTAAAAACTTTTCTCATTCTTCATCTTCAAAAATATCCAAGCATGCATCACTATATAATTTTTCTACTTCCAAAATTCACTCTCGGGCTTGGTCCTTGAGCCTATGAATCTCATCATGCAATGTTTCCATCACCTTATTTCCCTCTACAATCTTTTCTATCGCATCATCTATCATGTCTAGCTCTTCTCTGGTATATACATCAATTAGAATGCAGTACCTTTGTCCTTTTATGGCCTGTAAAATTTGCAAATCCTTGCTCCAAACCCATACCTCATCCATAATACTGAAGTCTTATCTCAAAATTGCTATGATGTTATCAACATTGTCTTGTGTAGCATGTAATAATTTCAAACTTCCTATAATTATAGTGACACCCCTATCCTCAAGGTTGTCTCACCAATCTTGACAAGCTCTCAAAAATGGACTAAGTTGTACACCTTCCCCTTCTTTAAGAATGGTAGTCAAAGTCTCCTTGGGGTGTTTAGAATCAAGAGGACCAATAACTTTAGCTAAATATCCTTTCAATATCTCAATTTGCCTTCGAAGTGTTCTAATTTCAATCTCATTGCGTTCTATATGGTTAAGAACCTCTTTGACTCCCATAGTCATCATCTGTTGAGCAGTATCCTATGTAGGCTTCCCTAACATTATATCCTTCACTTCATAGTTCTAAAGGTTGATAGCTTCTTCATCTGTACCTTTCGAAGGGTGAGCCACTTGTGCAAATAAGTCCTGGTTTTGAGTAGTGGTAATGAATGCAAATGGTGTTGCATCCTGTAATGGAGAGTCAGGCTTGTTCAAAATCTCTGCAATGTCACAAATATCATCCTCTGAAGCAAGGAATTGATGCTTAGAACTTCTCATTATTTCCTTTTGGAACCATCTCAAGATATGTCTTTCTGTAACCTTGGCTCTAGATGATGAAGGGATGTGTTCAACTACCTCCTTCCCTCTATCACTCTTGCTTGGAGTCTCCTATTGTGAGGGTTCTTCTTCTATAGTCTCAATTTCTGTAGATCCCATAGTTTGATCCTCAACTTCCTGGGAAGGTTGTTGTATACATTCCATTACCTGTGCCCCTTTTGAGGACTCATCAATAACCCTTGGTTCTGGTTCTCCTTGTAATGATGATTCCTTATGAACATGTTCCTCTAAACTTGGAGGTGGAGGTGTCACTAAAACCTTATCTACCATCACAACCTAATGTGAAGATGGGGAAGTTGGATGAGGACCTTGTGTCTCAGGTAGCATCTATGTCCAATCTTGCTATTGAAATTCACCTATAGAAGTATCTCTAATCTTATCTCCAACCAATTCTGTACCTACTGGCATGAAATCAAAATCTAGAATGGAGAGAATATCATGATCACCTAACTCCCTTTTCTCATTCACCCATCATTGTATTTCTTCTGAAGAAGAAGAGAAATCTACTGTTTCAGCTTGGGTGGATGGTGGGGTATTTGTGACATTCTTCTTTCTTTCCAATTCTATGGCTTTGGCCAGTCGGGTTCTCCCTTGTAGAGGCACTTGTTCTTCCTCCCCATCTAACTCTATTTTATCCTCATCTAATTCTTTGTCAGGAATGGTTTTAGGAATAGATGGATTAGGCACTAATCTTTTATGAACTCTTTGCCTCTTGTTCATTCTAACCTTAACCCTCCTTTTCTTCTGTGGAACCATAGGAGCAACAGGCTCTTCATGCATCAGATGAATGGATGTCTTTGGAATCTCTCCCTCTTCTTGTTGGCTTGACAAAATAGGATGCAATGGAAAATCAACCTGGATATGAGAAATTATAGGGTCTCAGAGGTCCTGGAGAGTAGATTCATGTTGCTGCAAAGGGGCCTGTTCTTCAACGTGCTCTATCTAGATCCTCTAAGGAGAGGCTCTCTTCCTCTTTTCCTTCTTCTTCTCTGATGGATGGTAGTATCCCACTGGATGATCAAGCTAGTAGACTATTTTTGGCTTGATAGGAGATTAGAGTGCAAAGATAGGAACTGTGACCTTCCTCCCCTTTACCCTTTCTGGGTGAGCATATGCATGGAATATCACTATGTCTGAAATTGGATCAAGTGGAAAGGGTTTCTTGATCCAACTCTTTGTCATTCTAATGACATGTCTTGCTCAATGATTAATATCATCTCCTTCCTCCATATCAACTTTTGCATTCAAAATGGGCCTCTTGCCAAATTTATCTGTATTAAATAAGGGATCCAGTATCTCTTGTGAATCTTGTAGCCTTATCTCATCTAGGATGGTCAAATGGAGAGCCTTTTCTGCTAAATACAAAGTCATTCTACAATAGTCCTTGATCGAACATCATAGTCATTTGTGGCATTCATCCAATGATCTTCAATGGAATCCTCGTGGTAGAACTCTTTTCTTGCCAGATTTTTCCACTTTACCAAAATTGTCGAAGAATGGCCGAGGAGAGTTATATTGTTTGAGAGGATAGTTCTCCCATTCCCACTTGAAAGTTAGGATATCCTACTTTCTCTTTACCTAGTATGCTCCTATTACAAATAGCCAATCCCAACAAGGCCTTTGTTGTTTCTTGATCCTCTCATAAGCTGACTCAATCTGCCTAGAAATTTCCATTAGAACCAACTTGTCACTTGGATACCTTGGGAGCTTCTTTGGATGAATGGATGCACCACCAACCTAAATGTATGTGAATGTCCAAAATTGGATGAAATATGCACCAAGAGCTATGATCTGTGCCTTGGCTTCATCAGACAATCTCTTTCCATAATCTCCTTCAATGAATTGAATGATGGCAAAGATGAAGGCATCATTCACAATCTTGTACTCTTTTCTTTGTAGAGAGAGCTTCTTCTTAACTAGCTAAGGATAAACTATATACAGCCATGCGTTAGGATCCTATATATTGCCCTTTTTGTACAACCTAGGATAGTTGGTGGCTCTTGCTGCAAGTAGATATACCACATAACAAGTCATATAGAACTTCTTCTTGTCCTTTACTATATGCAACTGATCACACACGTTCTCACTAAGTGTGGTGGTCCAATCTAGTGGCATCTTTGCATGTTTGATGGTTTCAATGAAGTTAACCATCAATGGAGCAAGATGACCTGCTATAGGGAATCCCATAACTCTACTCAAGAGAATGATTGAATATCCAATGTCATCCTTCATGTATCCTCAAGCCATATCTACTTTACTGATTGTCTTTCCTCGAGATGGCTTCTCAATGAAGTATGAGGAATATATGATGTTGATGGCCTCCTGGTAATGATCCTTATGCCACCTCTCAATTGCTTCATATGAAAGCCTAATAAACTAATCAGCTCTAGGTAAGTGAAAAACCCTCTTGATATTATCAAGTCGTAGATCTAAGACCACTTCCCCAGTGACGCTCTTTACCACACTTTCCTTAAGAACAAAATGTCGAGATAAGGTCATAATCAATTCAGCTGACTGAACAGTCCTAGGATGTGATGATGTATTTACCAATCCGAACCAGATTAAGGTAGATCTCAAAGAAGATCTTTCAATTGGGTTGTTACAAACCCTCAAAAACTCTCCCAAGTCTGTGTGTCCAAGTTCTGTGTCTTTGATCTCAGAGTGTTCATTATGCAATCATGACTTTAGAGTTACACCTTGGAACTTGTACACAACTAGTTTTCTTATTGATCTGGATGTGGACACCATTTGATTATATTACCTGCACGTCACAAAGAAAAAAAATGATTAATTACTAGATACATATAAAACATTTAAAATAAAATGATTATTCTAGAACTTATTTTATTTGTTGTGAATTTTTATTTTTTATTTTTTATTTTTTTTTATTTTTTGGGTTTTTAACTTTTCATAAAAAAATTCAAAATTATTTTTTTTTTTTTTAAATGATAAAGGGGGGGGGAATGCGATGGCAGTGGCCCAAAGGGCATGGTGGTGGAACACGCGCCCAAAAGGGCGAGGAAGCAGCCACGCGTGCGTGTCCAGAAGGGCACGTGCAACAGTGGTTGCATGCGGCCTAGAGGGGCACACTGCGGCCGCATCATTGTGCGTCCAAAAGGGCGCACGGGGGTGGCTGCGCATGGCCCAGAGGGGCGCACCACGGCCACGCTGCCACATCTCCAAAAGGGCATGCGGGGGCGGTCGCGTGCGGCCTAGAGGGGCACAGTGGTAGCACATGTGCATGCCAAAAGGCCGCAGCGGTGGCACTGTGTCACAGGCATCTCAAGGCATGGCAACAGTACCACACACGCCCCTAGAAGGGCGCACACTTCTTCTCTTGCATGCACAAGCATGAAAACTTCATGGGGATGGAGGGGGGAGGTTTCATATCTTCCTCTCAACACTGTCAAAATGAAGTGAAAAAATAAAAATAAAAAGGGGGAAGGGGGGGTTTTATAACCCCCCTTCCTTTCTTGTTTTTGCAAAGCGCACGCACCTCGATATGCATGCGCGCACGAGATTTTTTTTTGTTTAAATTTTTTTTTTACTCTAACTTATTTAACCAAGATTTCTTTTCCCGACTCCCAAACTATGAGTCTAAGAGTCGAAAAAAAGTAGGGGTCCCCATTCCTAATGAGGAATTGGGCGTGTGTTGTGGATACCACAATAGTAAGCAGTAATTCGACTAAAGCAATAATAGAAGTTCAATAGATATGAATATTTTATACTATCTTATGGATCATGATCTCTAATTTTATGTGTACTTGTATAGACATATGTGCCATTTGTGACATCACATGGTCAACAGGGTGATGGTTGTTGCACACAACCTTTGTATTAGTAGCACTTTGTTTGTTTTCATCAACATTATAACACTTACTTTTTTTTTGTGGACATTTCTAGCTAGTATCCCATTTGATCTTTATCCATTGCAAATGTCTTTGCTAACAATATTATATTCTTCAACTCATGATGAAGTGTGAACTCCTCCTTCGGTTGCCAATCCACTATTGGCTAGTGCATTGTCGGCAACAAGGGCCATGCAAACATCCTCATCTATGCCCTCTAGAACTAGTAAAACCTTGTTTTGCTATATTTTGTAATGTATTTGTAGAATTTGATATCCATGTGCTACAATAGGTCCTTGAACTATTCATTGTTTCCATGTCAAATATTCTTATTCATGTGTCATTTCCATCTGTTAACAACCTACTAGAGATTTTAATTGATGCATACTTGAATATTTATGTGATCATTGTTCCTTAATTTTAATCTCTTCCCATCATCATGCGTTCATTTCCATGCTACCATCCATGTTATTTGTACACACTGTCATATATGACTTCTTATGTGGAGCCATTATCACTATTGTTATTTATTCATGAAGTCACTTCTTAAAACTTTACTAGTTATCACTTTTCTTATCGAGAGATTCTTTAGTTATTTCCTTTTTCTATGTTTCCACTGTTTGTCTTCCTTGTATTCATATGTCTCCACTCAAACTATAGTCACTGTCCATATTTCAGAACTCTTGATAGTTTGGGCTGAAACTTACATAAATGTAATTAAATATTCTCCATCTAAACTGCTCAAAACAATTCCACTAGAGATTATTGAATAGCATGGAGAAGAAGAATACTTCTCAATGATTATTGAAGTGCTATGCAGATCTCAATTTTGATTATCAGATTTATTTCTCTTGTATTCATCTCTAATCCTTTGGAATAAACTAAATCACAACCTCCTTTCACTTGTTGGAATAATGATACATTTTTCATTAGTTACAACACTTATTTGATTTTGAATGCTTACCGAGTTCATCACTCAGTTTACAATTCATACCGAGCATTCGTTGGTTACCAAGTATGTTCAGCAGTGTTTACCGAGTCAGAAAGGTAAACAAAGGTTTTAGTGTTTACTGAGTCAAGAAGGTAAATGAAGGTTTTAATGTTTACTAAGTCAGAAAGGTAAACAAAGGATTTAGTGTTTACCAAGTCAGGAAGGTAAATGAAGGATTTAGTATTTACCGAGTTAGGAAGGTAAATGAAGGTTTTAGTGATTACCAAGATAGAAAGGTAAAAGAAGTATTCAGTGCTTACCAAGTGAATCGAAGGAGTTAGTTTCTACCGAGTCACCAGTGGTTACCAAGTTCCAAGCTACTTAGAGTGATTAGTATGGACCGAGCCCCTACCTCTACCAAGTGCATGACGATGCCATGTAATGTAGTGGATGCTGAGTTTCAGAAGGTCACCAAGTGAGTTTGAGGAACCTAAGTTTTCTACTATCTGGCCGACTCAGTAATGTTTTGTCCACTTGTGTTTGGCCGACCTTGTTGCTATAAATATTGAAATGGTATATATGTAATGTATTGTGCCATTTGCAATATAGAAATAGATGAAGAGAAGTAACAGTGAAGTAAGAGCAAATTGAAAGAGAATCAGCAGCGCAGTATTCAACAAGGTTATCAAGGAACAACAAAGATATATCCATCACATCAAGTGATCAGTACATAAGATCTAATCAGAAAACCAGTTGCAAGAAGATCCACTGCTTCATCCTAACAGGTGAATCAGTTTTGTAAATCCTTTAACAGGGTAGACTTAACAGTCTTTTGTAAATCTCCTAACAGAGTGCATACTTCATTGTATGTTTGTAAATTCTCTAACAAGGTGGATCTAGCAGTCCTACTTGCTCCTAACAGGGCAGATCACCAGAAGTGATCATTGTAAGCCTTAACCAGCCAACTTTATACTACAGTATTGAATTTTTGTGGGCATCATCCCCACCCCAGTTTTACTTTCAATTTGAAAGGTTTCTGGGTCACCAAATCAGTGTGTTAATCTTTTCATGCGTTCAGTAAAGTAGATGAATGAATGGTGAATTTGTTATTGTGTTGAATTGGTTTAAATTTTAAAGCTTACTTATTCACCCCTCCCCTCTCAGTAACATTGTTAGATCTGAATATTTCCAACAATTGGTATCAGAGCTTTGTGGTTCTCAGGACAGAGCTTGACAGCTTGAGCAAAGATCAAGGACAATGGAGATATTCAGACTTGACAAAATAATTGAGAATGAGAAGCTAGATTTGGAGATGGCCATGGTTCAACTCAAAGAAGCAAAGGAACATCTTTCTCAATCCCTAAAAAGAAGAAAGGAACTTGCAAGACAAATAAATGACCATTTTTATGTTGAAGAAAGGATTGAAGATTTGTTACCATCAAGTAATTCAGAAGAAGCTGACAAAGCAATCAAAGAACTTTTAGAAAAGAATGGATCTCTGCAAGAAGAGGTAAGAAAACTTAAAAGAGAGCAAAAAATATAGTCAGTCAGGCTATGTGAAGTTTTAGAACAAAGAAACAAAGCACAAGAAGAATTGGAAGATATAAATCATGAAACTCAAAATCAATCCCTTGAACATGAAGATCTAGCAGATCAACTATCCAATGCAAATGAAGAAATCAGGATTCTCAAAGCACAAAATGAAAGTCTAAAGAATGACTTAAGAACTGAGAGACAAACCAATGAAAGCTTGGAAAATGATCTAAAATTTGAAAAACAAATCAATGAAAGGATGATGAAATCTCAAGCAGACATGAATCAATTGAATCAGCAAAATGAGCAGAATTTCTATAAGCAAAAAGGTAAAGCTAGTCTTGGATACAAGGAAGAAGGTGACTCTTCTGAACAATGTACTCAAAGGAATCAAAGACCCACTTGTAATCATTGTGGCAAGATAGGTCATACATCTAACAAATGTTGGAGTAATGGTAAAGGTAAATTCAATGGAAAATGTTTCAATTGCAATCAGCATGGTCACAAAGCCAATGAATGCAAGGAGAAACCAAAGTTTGAAGGCAAGTGTCACAAATGCAAGAAACAAGGACATAAGGCATCTAAATGTAGATCAAAATCACTCAATCTAGCAGAACAAATTGTCAAAGCAATATTTGGTTGGGATTACAATACTTGGTGTAGATGTCACTATTGTGGAGAATATGGACACATAGGAACAAACTGTAGAAGGCATCAACCTAAGGAAGAAAGATACAACCATAAGATGCTATACTTGTACTGAACTTGGTCATATAGTCAAGAATTGCATGAATATAGGAAATGTTGAAGATGAAAAGAAAACTAGAGCTGATAATATTCGAAAGCAAATGAAACAACAGTGGATTCCTAAGTCTACCGAGCAAGAAAATTCAAATGATGGAAATGTCACTTTAAGAATGGGTGACTCCACCATTCCTAATTAGAATTATCAAGAAGGATAAGGGACTACATCTTCAAGCCATATCCTAGGCAGTTCCAGAAAGAAGAAGTGGAAATGAAAAATCAGTATTGCAGATACAAGTCATAATTCACAATGTTGCATCTACTGAGTAAGGTTGGTTTTCAGACTTTACCGAGCTTGGTCAGGAAGATAAGAAAGGTTTTGTGTGTTCACCGAGCTGCAAGGTTTATCGAGTAAGTCGGTGACTATTTATAAAACCCTAATTCTCAGCTACCTATGTACCTAAGCATTAATGACAGGATTTCGATCAAAAAGGTAGAATTTGATCTCATTTTTCACCACAAATTCAGAGTTCATAGAGAAAATATATTTTCAAGTGCATCCAAGCGAGTTCAAGTGATTTGAGGCAATTTTTTAGCAAAGAATTTTTGTTACAAAATTGATCTCTCACCGAGCAGCAATGGCATCCGCAAGCACTAGTGGCAGTAAGGCAAAGAGAGGTTCTGAAATGCTTGTGAAGGGAGTCGAATGGAAAGTGCCCAATTTCAAAATTGTTCCTGCCATCGCTGAATTACTCGACCTGCATGGAGCTCAATCGCAGATCCCTCCAAAGGTACTTCTTATCAATGATATTCGTACTCATTTCAAGTGTATTGTGCAAGAAATAGGGACACTAGATATGGATAGTACTCTAGCTGAGTTATGTGTGGATGGAACCCTAAAACCTAAGTTTAAACATTTGGAAACCAAAGGTTTAACCCATATCTCGCATCTGCCAAGAAGTTTCCAAGTGAAATGGGTGAGGTATATCTTAAGCTGTGTGCATAATGGACAATTGTGATTAGAACAACCCATCCTCATAACAAAGAAGATGATCCACAAGATCACGGGTTTACCAATGTTGACCAAAGCCAAAACCACCAAAACCCTAGGTCAAGATGAACTTCAGAAATTAACCCAAGCCGAATGGGATGGCAGAGGATTAAAGCTCAACAATGTTTCAGATATAGAACTGAAATTTGGTATTTGTGTTATTGCATACAAACTGTATAGTTCCAGCAGGTTGAATAGTGTACCCTGTGAGGCTGTAGATTTGGCATATAAGATTGTAAAGAAAAATATGGAGTTTGACCTAGCTGATGTGCTATTAAAACAATTGAATAAACACATGAATAGCATAAGGACTACAAAGACAAACCCTTGTAAATTTGGCTCTTTGCTAGTTTGTTTATTTTTCTATGTACAAAATTTTTTTCCATCTAAGGGTGCAGTTGTATGGAGGAAAGATACTCCAATTTTGTATCAAATAAATGAATTCATAGCAGAAATGGGTATGAATTTTGATAAGGTAATGGATAATTATTTTGAAGATTTCAAGGAAAGGATGAACAACAGGTTCAGGATACCTCCAAAACTTGTTGAAGAGTATAAGGATGATGTCTGTTTCATGGTTGACTGTGATAGAGTCTACATCCAGGCAGTCAAACCCCGAGTGGCATGGGTAAAACCATTTCCCTATGAGCTAAATATTGATGATGCCAGAGACATCATTGAGGCACTGGTAAATGAACCAGTGGATCCCAAGTTGCCTGCATTTGGAACCTATGAAGAGGCAAAGGTTAGAATAGAACTTGAAATCAAGCTTCCTCAAGCAATCTCTAAAGGCAGGAGAAAGATAGAAAATCTAAAAGCTGATACTGGACCTCTCATGATAACAGAAGGGAGAGGAGAAGAAGAAAAGGAAGAATAAGAAGAAGAGCCTCAATGAAAGAAAGGTAAGGTGACTATCACCAAACCTACAAAGCAAACCACTGCAGTATTCTCAAGTAGAACAAGATAGGGAAAGAAGGAACTTGTATTTGTTAAGCCTCCACTCAACTTTGAAGCAAGACTAAAGCAATTAGATGAAGGAGGTAGCTTCACAAACTTCAAAGCATTAAAGTTCAAAACCAGAATAGAATAGGAGAAAATGCAGATTGAGGATCTGGTACTGAACAAAATGGGTAAATGGAAATACTCCTCGGACCAAATAGCCTCTCAGATCTCTAAAGAGCTATTGGAAAGATTGCAACCAAGATGGGAAGCTACAACCAAGACTGTCAAAGACATTTATGAGCAGACCCTGAGGAATCTCCTGCCAAGTCTCTCTAATGCTGAAGTGAAGAAATCACTAAAAGATCATGAAGGTAATATGATGATTAGATTCCACACTTGTTTGATACTTTTCAAATACATTGAGCATGTAGTAAATGATGCAACAAACATGTGGAAAAATATCTATCATCTACACAAACCCAGTGAGGATACTATTGAAATCATGGACAATGATAGCAGTGATGATAATGATGATGATGATGAGGGTGATGACATTGAAGACATACCAGAAGACCTGCAATCATTAATGTTAGAAATTGAGGAAGAAGCTGAAAGAGAAATGGAGGAAGAAGTAGCCTCTACTAGTGAGATTGTGAGCTCAATAGCCTCATCAATTGATCAATCTCCACCTGTCTCCTCTCAGCTCCAGGTTTCTGTAATGCAAGTGCCAAGCACTTCATCTACCAAGCTAGCAGTCACTTCTTTAGTTACCGAGCTTCCAAGCACATCATTAGCCACCAAGTCATCCAATGTAGTAGCTACTTCACCGAGTATATCTCTCCCACCTGCAGCTTGTACAGTAAGACTTCCAAGTTTCTTACCAATTTTGTCTTCCTCAGCCACATTGGCCCCAATTTTTGCTCCAGTCAGTTCTCCAACTATAAATATACCAGTATGTACATCATTTTTGAGTAGTACATCATTTTTGGGAAGTATATCAAGTTTTGATATAGCCAGCACTTCTCTTAGTTTACCTTTAGTTGGTCCCATTCCAGTTTTGACAGCCAGTCCAGCTTCATCAACTATTGTTTCAATTTCAAAGGGCAAAGGTGCAGTCACTGTAGATAAACCAAAGACACGTTTGAGACTGTTGCTTACAGATAGTAATATAGATTTGGATGAAGAAATTGTCATTCCACAGATAAATCTAGAAACTGCTACAGTTAATGAACTGAGATTGGCTAGTCAGCGTCTAGAGAAAAAGGCACAGCAAATGCAACTAAGGAATGAAAGGGACAAAGAATTCAACATCATTGAGAGTGCTAAGAACATAATAACTGAGGCTATAAGTGTTGATGTGGATTCATCTCAACACATTTTGTTACAGCTAGAAGAAGCAGTGAATAAATTTAATGAGGACATCTCGGGACAAGAAAAGTTAATAGAGAAAGCAGAAAAGAAATTTGAATATAAGGTGCTTGAGCACATTGCTCAGCACTTAGCAATAAAATAGGTTGAATTAACCTCAATTTTTTCTGACATTGAAAATTCTTTTAATAATGTAACCTCACTTTTTGCAAAACTTTGTGATGTTACTGAGTATACAAAGGAAATAAAAGAAAAGTTGAATAAAATTGATGAGGATATAAATGTCAGTGCCCAAATGCTGCAATCTGACCACAGTGCAAGTTCATCCCATCATCTGAGAATCAAATTTTTGTTAGAGAAATAGGCAGAATTACTGAGAGAGGAAGCAAGGATCAGGTCTACTCTAATTGACATACAGAATATGATCCTTCCTATCATGAACACAATGCAGAAGCACATTGCATATTCAAAAACATTGATCCATGACAAAAACTTCTCTATTGTAGACCATGTGATTGAACTTTCTGCAAAAGTTCAAGTAGCTCTCTGCACATGTAAAATCCTGCAAGACAATTGGGATAAAACTCTACAACTAATTCTTCAGGTACATTATGAGTTTATCACACATTTTGGTGTCTCCATGTAAATACACTCTTTATTCTTTGGCATTATTGTCAAAAAGGGGAAGAAAGTAATATATAGAGGAAAATCAGACACAAAAGGGGAGAAGATAATAAAGTTATAAAGAATAAAGTCATATAACTCATGTAGAAACCTTGTGTATATTTTATGGGGGAGTTATATGTAAGGTAGCCCATGTATATTCAGCATAGCCGAATCAAATCAGTTTTGTCAGATCTTGTATATAAATTTTGGCTCATAAGTGTTTTTGTCACTAATGCAAAAGGGGGAGATTGTTGGAATAATGATACATTTGTTATTAGTTACAACACTTATTTGATTCTGAATGCTTACCGAGTTCATCACTCAGTTTACAGTTCATACCGAGCATTCGTTGGTTACCAAGTATGTTTAGTAGTGTTTATCGAGTCAGAAAGGTAAACAAAGGTTTTAGTGTTTACCGAGTCAAGAAGGTAAACGAAGGTTTTAATGTTTACCGAGTCAGAAAGGTAAACAAAGGATTTAGTGTTTACCGAGTCAGGAAGGTAAACGAAGGATTTAGTATTTACCGAGTCAGGAAGGTAAATGAAGGTTTTAGTGATTACCAAGACAGAAAGGTAAAAGAAGTATTCAGTGCTTACCAAGTGAATCGAAGGAGTTAGTTTCTACCGAGTGACACAATGTTTACTGAGTCACTAGTGGTTACCAAGTTCCAAGCTACTTAGAGTGATTAGTATGGACCGAGCCCCTACCTCTACCGAGTGCATGATGATGTCATGTAATGTAGTGGATGCCGAGTGTCAGAAGGTCACCGAGTGAGTTTGAGGAACCTGAGTTTTCTACTATCTGGCCGACTCAGTAATGTTTTGTCCACTTGTGTTTGGCCGACCTTGTTGCTGTAAATATTGGAATGGTATATATGTAATGTATTGTGCCATTTGCAATATAGAAATAGATGAAGAGAAGTACCAGTGAAGCAAGAGAAAATTGAAAGAGAATCAGCAGCGGAGTATTCAACAAGGTTATCAAGGAGCAGCAAAGATATATCCATCACATCAAGTGATCAGTACATAAGATCTAATCAGCAAACCAGTTGCAAGCAGATCCACTGCTTCATCCTAATAGGTGAATCAGTTTTGTAAATCCTTTAACAGGGTAGACTTAACAGTCTTTTGTAAATCTTCTAACAGAGTGCATACTTCATTGTATGTTTGTAAATCCTCTAACAAGGTGGATCTAGCAGTCCTACTTGCTCCTAATAGGGCAGATCACCAGAAGTGATCATTGTAAGCCTTAACCGGCCAACTTTATACTACAGTATTGAAGTTTCGTGGGCATCATCCCCACCCCAGTTTTACTTTCAATTTGAAAGGTTTCTGGGTCACCAAATCAGTGTGTTAATCTTTTCATGCGTTTAGTAAAGTAGATGAATGAATGGTGAATTTGTTATTATGCTGAATTGGTTTAAATTTTAAAGCTTATTGATTCACCCCTCCCCTCTCAATAACATTGTTAGATCTGAATATTTCCAACATCACTGTCTTTGATTAGTGTTCCAACATAGGTGCTAAACTGATTGCTTTAGCATTCATCTTATAATTGTTGTCGTTACTTATGAAAGTGTTTTTATCAATGACCTTGCTTTTCTCTTTCTTTAGGATGATTTGTCTCCACTATTACATGCTCTATTCATAAATATTGATTAAACTCCATATAGCAGTTGCATCATATCTCCATCCGCTCCAATTATTGACCATTGGCATTAATGACAATATCAAACAATTAATGGTAGATATTCTTTTCTTTAATATCAATGACAATACCTCATCATATGGGACTGATACTAGACTACCAAGAATGAAAGCCAAAAACATTGGTCTACAAAAAAGTATGGGGTCCCCATTTGCAATGAGGCAATGTGTGAACAGGTCACAATAGGATCATAACATCCTTCAATATGTAAGGCAAAAAATTTCCCCTTCATCCTTTTGATGTACCTATTGGAGCAAGAGTGTTCAGAATCAACAGTTTAATAATATTTTTGAAAGATTTGGCATGCATCACAATTTTTCATTAACCTATTACACTATGATTTTTTCAAGTCTTGTGAACCATGGGATATAGCTAGAAGACTTGTTTGAACCTTTTCTTATCTAGACAACAACCAAGTAAACTTACTTGTCTACGAAGTACTTGTCATGAAAACATGAAAGGGATTCTTTCAAATGGCAGTAATTATGGAATGAAGACCAAAACACTTGGAAACAACTATAGGACATTGAATCATAGCCAAATAATTACAAGAGAAAATATGACCATTTATTTAGAACCCTACAAGGCTAGTCCACACAAATGTTTATTTTAAATGCATGCATAGACTCTAGAGCTATTTTAAGTTGTTGTACCAAATCTTTCCACTGATAACTAAAAGAATTTCAATAATAGAGGCATAAATCTTAAATGTTCTCTTGCCAAACATTGAAACACCCAATAATCTTAGGAGCCATAGTTGCATAGGTGTGACAATTTATATGTGAGATGAGAGCTTCATTTGTACAATTTGATATCCATGCACTACAATAGGTCCTTGAACTATTCATTCTTTCCATGTCAAATATTCTTATTAATGTGGCACTCATTTCCATCTGTTAACAACCTACCGAAGATTTTAATTGATGCATACTTGAATATTTATGTGATCATTGTTCCTTAATTTTAATCTCTTCCTGTCATCATGCGTTCGTTTCCATGCTACCATCCATGTTATTTGTACACACTACCATCCATGAAGGTACATTGTCTAGAATGAATGATTTTCCAAAAATGTGGTCTTATTAATAAGATAAATGGAAAGAAAATCCTAAATCAAATCCTTAATGGAATGCGAGGAAAAAAAAATTTTGCTCATCAATTTCTTCAATTTGATTATATCCATAAGTATGCTTTAATTCATTTGGTGTCTGCTTTAATTGTCATGATGTTTCAGTTGATAGACCAATAGAGAGCAGTACTACTGAAGCTGATCCATTTCTTGGAGCAATTTGTGTGATTAGTATTGGTTCATATGAAGGGATATTATTTCTGAATAAGAAAACTATGTTTCCCTCAAAAGAATGAAAGCTTCTAGGTTCCTATAGTTTTAGCATGAATTTTGAGTAGTGCCTCTGTCTAGATTGCCTCAGAAGTGGCTGGAAGAAGCTTGCACGAGTCTGAGACTATGAACTCTCCCTACCTTGGCCAAGAAGAATTTGCCAACTATCTAGTATTAGGGCAAACTACAGAGTAGTGTGGCTGGTCTGCAACCAACCAATGAGTTCACAATTAAAGGAATGAGCCTTCCTTCACCAAGGATTGCCAAGCAACAATCTCAAGTGTACCAATTTAGTCAATGCTCCAATCCTTATTGAGAATGTTGTCCCAATCAACCTTCATTCTTCCTTTGTGAATCATCTCCTCATGGCCTTTCCACCATGTTCCATCCATCCATTCATTTTGGACAACTAATCTCTCACCAAACATTCATATCTAGCCTTAAAGCTAATAACCCTCACCAGTCATTAATTTGGATTTCTCTCCAATAGTTCCCAAACAACTAAGGAAACTAAAACCTAATTAAGATACCCTTTTGGGATCTATACATCCTCCCTAATTTTCAATATCAACTCTTTTGGACCATACCCAAGATCCGATACCCCTAGCCTATCCACACTAGGCCTAATTCTCCAATTTTACATAGCAACCCACAACTCCACTCAACCCTATGATTAGAAAGGGTGAAACAGTCCTTCTAGGGGTTGAGAAACAATAGATTTTCAAGATTTTAATGTTCTACCCTTTACACAACACATTTTCCACCAAACCTTTGGTTTTGGGGTCACTAATCTAGGGCCTGTTCAATAGAACCTCTAACCTTATCACCAAAAAAAACTAATAGCATAAACACTTCATAACTGATCCCCCCATATGCATTTGATCACCAAAAATCTTCAATCCCAAAGTAAATTACTTTTAATATGACTGGTTTAAATTACTATTGTTTGCTATTTTCAATGCATAATTGAATTTCAATCTTTTCTTGAGCATGCCAAGCTTCATTTTGGTTGTGTTTTTGACCTCTTGATCTCTATCTCATGTTCATAGTTAGTTGTCAATTGGTTAAAAGAAGATCTGAACATCTCTTATAATATGCCAATTAGGTATTTTGCATTTACATTTTTACATGCTATGAACTTGGTAGACTTTTTTATTAGCCTTATTTCAAGTTGCAGTATTCTAATTCAATTTGCATGCGCATTAAATATTTAGAGTATGGAAAGTGGGAACTAATAGATATGGTGTTGTTTTAAGTTTTTGGAAGACTAAATTCTTGGAGTGACTTTATGTTTTGGTGAGAACCAGAGTTGGCCTAGAGGATTTGATTTTGTTTTGTATGATTTACATTTTCTTAGTTAGCATTGAAAGTGCTAGGTCTTTTTGCAACCTGACCTTGTATGTGTGCATATTTATTTAAGCTGATTAAATGACTAAATAATAAGGACTAAGGACTTGATGTAGTCATGTATAATAATCTGATCACTGAATCTTGTTTTAGAATCTCCTTCAAATATAATCTTCTAGTCTTACTAAAAGATTAGACTCTTTATAATGTTTTATGGAAAGAATTGTTCAGATATCTATGGATGGAACTATTAGTTACTAACTCTTCCTTTGATATTTACTTGTATACTTGTAGTGGTGGTAGTTTATACCTATAATGTCCTTGCTCTATATATATTTGAAGAATAAGGGACTATTCACTCATGATTTGATTATAAGAGAATACTTCCAATTCAAAACTCTACTATACCACGGTATCAATTGGTAGTTGATGACACTTATTGGGGAAATGTTGATCTTGATTAATATATTATATCCACTTGCGAATGAATGTCTTGATACTCATACTCAATGTGGGGTATTCATCTTTTTTTTTGATACCTTGATAAATAATATTTTACAAGTCTTTCCAATACTATGGGGTAGCTGGTCCTAATGAAATTGTCCCAATCTTTCAAATATGAATATGAAGCAAAATAAATCTTTTATATTCTTTGTTATTTATATAGATTATGAGAGATAATACATAGGCTGCACTATCAACTATGATTTTTTATTATTATTATTGATGCCCTCTTAACCTTCCCTTCATCCTATAGGATGGGACTTGGATTTGAAAATAAAGATATAACTTTCATTCATTTCTAGGTGATATCAAATCTCAAAAAGTTTTGGTTATGGACTTAATTCTTATTAATTTTCTTAGGATTATTGATATAGAAGTGGTGGTTTCACACAAAAGCTTACTCAATTTCACAAGGTTTCCCACTAATTTCTAAGGCACTCCAAAGCCAGATACCCACAAAACACTAACTCTTGCATCTAAATCTTCAAGATGGATGAAAAATATGTAAACAAGGTTAATAAAATAGGTTTCAATCACTTTTCACTTTTCAAGCAACTTCCAACAAGTAAATTCAACAAAACTACCAATTAGGCCTTTTAGCCCCAATTAGCCCTCCAGTGGTTGTTTTTTCAACTTTCCTCAAAACTTCTTCAAATGAATTCACAAAAAAAATAACTTTCCAAATACCCTTTTCTGAGTTCTATAACATACTCAAAAATCAATACTATCTTCTTTGAAAAATGTGCCCACAATCTTGACTATCTCAATTTTTAAGGGGTAAAACATGAGGTTTTACAAAGAAACTATGAAAAATACATCTCCAAATTTCACCAAATTCATTGAATCATCATATTTCATGCCCAATTAGACAAATCACTCATCAATTTCACTCTATGAGGTGTTTAGATACAAAACCCCCAATTTCATGCTTCAAAACCCTCAAATCCTAGGGTATCACCAATCTAGGTCAATCACTCACTTCCAAAACTCCAAATTCAGGATTCAACATGAATTCATCATTTCTACAAAGAATATCAAATAAAATATATAGCTCATTTAGCCAGATGTACGGCTGTGTAACAGTTAGCACTCATTTGGGTACCCAAATCAATCTTTCCACCACTCAACCTTGCATATTCTTCATATTAGCCTAAAAATATTCATTCTTCTTGCATATTAAAGGTTAGTTAGACATGTTAGCACTATAGGTTCCATCCTATGGATTAGTTGTACACAAATAGGATGGAACTCTCATTTCTCCATGGAAAACAATGCAAACTGTGTATTTCAACATGACAGCAATAATAAAGTCTGAGATTTGTTATTCAATGCACTAGAATTGATGAAAAACTTTACAAATATACCTTACCAACATAAATGAAGGATTGTCACATTCAAAAGCCTTCAAAATTGCAAGAAAACTTCATATTTTCAATCAAACATTGCTTGTCTGTACAGATTTTTTAGTTTTTCCGTACCTTCATTGTGATTGTATGTGCTTGTAACATATTTTTAAATATATTTTAATTATGTAGGAACAGTTTTTTTCATGCCAATTACATGTCTATCTACAAATGTGGGTCATGTTATGCAGCATAAATAACTTTGGATGAAAGTTTAATGTTTTTACTAGGATCAAGAGAAAAGAAGAAAATTTGTCATTGTAATATTTATAAGACTCTTTTCTATTACAAATTTGTATTGCTATTATGTTTCTTCTAGATAAAATAGCTAGGTTGTATTACATATATTAGAAGAGAAAAGAAAAAACTCAACACATATGTAGTCTACTGGAGTGTGAACTCAATGCACAAGTCTTCCTATCTTTTCTTAGCTCAATTTCACATAGGTCATGAGATGATATACTGGTTAGTCAAGTAAAGAAGCATTCATGAACAATACAATACACCTATGGTATTTGAGAATCACACATAAAAGTGAACAATGTGGACTATACTGCCTTCAAATGGGGATCAATTAAGGGAAA
Source organism: Cupressus sempervirens (assembly GCA_028749045.1). NCBI lineage: Eukaryota > Viridiplantae > Streptophyta > Pinopsida > Cupressales > Cupressaceae > Cupressus > Cupressus sempervirens. The sequence continues at coordinate 446,039,260 of CM053792.1, read as the reverse complement.
CTACACCATGGTTGAATGGGGAATCAATAAAGGGAAACTGATTTTTTCTTCACAAGAATTTAAAATTATGCACGGCTTACTCTAGCAATAGGGTAAAGTGCATGAACTATTTAACTTTCTTAGTTATTGTATGAGATAAAATATTTATCTAGGAGATCGTGGCCTATAAATGATCATATCTTGGAAAATGTTTAAAGGTTTTTAACATTCCTATAGTTTAGATTATGAAATGAAGTATAACACACAAAATGGCCATATAAAATAGTAATGTACAAGGATATGTGATAATTTCTCTCTGATATTCAGCAACCTGTAGTCGAGCATCCCCCATGAATGCAAAGATCATTTCCAATGGGGTTCCATTATTATAGTTTTAATTTTTAAGTATCCCACATTTAGGTTTAAGTTTTAATTATCTTGTAAACTATTTTTCTCCCATCAGGTACAAAGTCTTTTAGGACTACGCAGAACACCTCGAGAAGGATGAAAGTCATTAGGCACCAATTGTAATTGGAATTGCATTAGTTGCAATGGCTGAAGAACTAGGACTTGAAATGGCCATTCATTCTTCGGAGCATCTCCTATAGTATGGAGAGAAGAATATTAGAAGTACAGTCCCATTGGCTCTAGGCCTATTGTCAATATCAAATCCAAAAGTAATGTTCATTGTTTTGTCCTTCTGTTTGCTTAAATACTCAATTCTTGGCCCCTTAATTTGCTTGATTATTTATGTGATAGAAGTTTATTGTTGAAATCTGACATGTAAACATCTATATTAGGTCAATGTGATGGATACTTTGGGTAGGCTTAGTCATGATACCAATTCAAAAGTTACTATGGTGAGTGGTATTTGTTATAATATTTCTTTGTAATCTTTCCAATTTCCACTAGAAAGGTTTTTCTTATGAATTTTCTCAAAATTTGACAATCTAAATAATAATGTGTATTTATAGGTTGGAAGAGTGGTTGTATGATTAATTGGTGCTAGAAAAAATAATACCCAAATAGCTAGCATGCTATGAAATTTATTGAGCTATTATTACAAAGATCCTAGCCTTCTATTATGTGTATGCTATATTGCCAATTATTAATGTTGATGCTGCAATTTTATTTTCTAGGTTTAACAATGTCTAACAAATCTTAATTCAGGAAATCTGACATAAATAGATATATTGTAGGTCAGCATTGCTCAAGGTTTGGTTCATTTAGGAAAAGGGTTGTTAACACTGAGTCCATATCATTTAGACTGCTTTTTGTTGTCATAGTAAGTACCTACATATTGCATTCCTGAAGCAACATTTTAAAATTGCAAACTTTTGAACCCATCTACTTGTATTTAATTTGCTTCACTCTTTGCACTTGTTTTATATTGATTTGGATATGTTGGGACTTTAGTAGCTTGTTATCTATATAATTGGCCTACCAAGTTCTTTGCACTCTTTTTCTATTTATTTGTTTCGTGTCTTGCTAATCAAAAACCTAAATTGATTTGCAGCTCTGCAGTAGCTGGAATTATAACTTTGCTTCATGTGTGTTTGGACATGAAGTCGATTATCTTGGGAAAATATCATTATGTTCTTTATTTCCTTGTATTGGCCATGCAAGTTTGTATCATGTGTTGGATGCATGTATCATGTATTGGCCATGCAGGTTTGTATCATGTGTTGGATGCATGTATCATGTATTGGATGCATGTTTTTTATAATTTTAACTTGACATATAAACAAATTCTTAAAATAGAATTTTCTTATATTTGCATTGACACAATATTGGCAATGAAATCATTGATTAACGTATGAAATTTTCTAAGTTAGATGAAGTTTTTGCAATGAAATCATAAGCATATTGGCTATATTCTTTACACTGGTGTTGAAGCATTGTGGTTTGTGTGATAAGACCTAGTGAAATCCATGAATAACACTAACAATAATAGCTAGCTTGAATTCTCCCTCTCACCCCATTTAGGGGGTAGGGATCCTCTTTTAAGTATAACTCATGACGACTACGGACAAGGTGGAGGGGGGCCATTCTATACTACTATGCCCTTGAGGTCTAATGGTTCTCTCTCTATCATGGATGTTCTCAGCAAGTCCCAAACTAAAGGTAAAGAAATGGTAGACAACAAGTCCATGACCAAAACCTATGGGTTGTCTTAATGAATATCTAAGGCTCTTGAAAAAGCTAGTAGGAATGAATAGTTCTTTTAAACATTAACTTGGATTAGTTTTAGGTTATAGAGTGATGATTTGGAGTTGGTTTTGTAAATAGTATGTATTGCCAAAACAATATTTTTTTCCTTTCTTTTGGTTTTGTAGATTGGAATGATTTGAATCCCCCTAGACTACAACCAACAAGCCTTTAGTTGAAAAACATGGTGGACAAGAGGCTTTCAAGAGTACAAGCTACACAATATGATGCAGAGGCAGTGCTTTGGAAGCACCAAACAAGTCTAAGCACCTTGGAGGTATCAAGAAAAATCAAGTTGCTACTCCAAATTTCCTTAACACCATAGGGTTATATAGTGTTTGGCTCACATCAAAAGGGACTATATTATTGTTTACCACTGTCCAACAGGTTTCACAACCTAATACTCCACATTAGGTTGAACCCCAACTTCTTCTCCCTTGCACCAAGCAAGACTCCCTCCACACTCAACTTTAAAAAAAGTGGTTTCAACCCCCTCAAACCTTCTAACAATATTAGGGGCCTAGAAAACATCTAACACAAGCAAACTATGCCAAACAGTGATCATATTTATGAGTAGCTTGACTGTTGTCAGCACCCAAATAAGAATGCAGCATTTAGGCTTGTTTCACAAAGTAGCAAAAGTGGGATTTTGAGACTTCATGACTCTCAAACACTAGAGATGGTTTAAGACACATTCATAATGATCCAAACAAGGAATACCACTTATTAGAATCTCTGCAGCTAGCAAATAATGAACATTGATACCATAGACCTAGTAGGCAATTAGGTCTCTCAACACTGTTTTTCACCAACCACTTAATTTTGTTACAAAGGACTTGGTAATCTAAGACCAGTTTCAAATACCCTTTTCAAAGTGCTAAAAGACTCCAAAGTTTGGAACCCTGACTCCACTCCAGCATGCATTAACCCAACCATGCACTCAGGCCTAATTAATAAGTTTAGTCTTGGTATACAAGGAAAATGGCCATGATATGGGTTCATGGATCAAACTCCCAACTTTAGAGTGTGATTCTAGTCCAAATAAAGGTTCTTTGTCTTCACACCAAGTCCCAACTTCCCTCTTTCATACGGATTCATCAAATTGCATCAAATAAGGTCTAATACATGGGCATATTAGACCTAGGGCTTGCTCCCATAAATCCTTGCTGCAACCTCCTGCCTCCAAACCTTCAAAATATGGAAGTTCATTGCCCTAGATTGCCCCATACAAATTTGGAAGGATTTCCAATGTTGGGAGTTCAAACTAGGGCCATTTCTTTGGCCAAACCCTTGTTTTGAGGGTTTCATAGGCAGTGAGGAAGAAAAATGTGTAACTTTCAAATGGAGGTTGATCTTCCCTCCAAACCAATGCCAAAATTCTCTAAAATACAACCTCCAACTAAAAAATGCAAAATAGCAACCTTACAACCATTAAAAATCCATACAGTACAGAAAAACAGAGTGAAAATGTTGTAAAAGCAGGTTCTCTATTAGATTTTGGAAGCAAAATACATTTGAAAACTTCTCTTGCCCTCTCATTTAAGTGTATAGGGCCTATAAAGGCATTTTCCAACAATTTTAACTGACCAAAGACAGTTTTATGGTTATTTGCAAAAAGTTGCTAATTTGTTGCAAAAATTGCTAATGCAATTTTGCAATTTTTATGCATTTTGGAATCCAACTAACCTCCAACCTAAATGGGTTCTAACCATTCCAAGTGATCATTCTAAGAATCAAAACTACTAAACCAACCTAGAAAAAAAAATCTAAATCAAATTCCACCTTTGGACCAATCGATGCCCAGGTTCATATTGTCACCTTGGGGTCTTGTGTCCATCACAAATGGTGGATGGCCTTGAGGACATTTTTGTCAATCCTAAGGCCTTATTACATTGCATAAAATTTTAAATAAAAATTGATTAGGTGCTCTGCACCACAATATGGCATGTCTCAAAAGAATTCAGGAGGGCATGTGAGCCCTAAACTGGAGGACTTCTTAGGATAGTACTCCACCAATAGGGATTCAGTGCCTCTGAGCATGGAGGGCATGTATTATGAGCAACATAATAACAATACCACTCCTACTTTTGATAGGGATTCATGCAACTCAAGGATCAATTGTACTTATATGTTTCTGGACTCGATTGTGTTAAGATTTTTACCATCAATGTTTTGAATCACACTACGTGATCCATCATCAGGATGAATAGCAAGAGATGCAAAAAACAATATTTATCTCTTGCTATTCATCTTGATGATGGATCACATAGTGTGAATCAATTTGTTGATGGTAAAAATCTTAACACAATCGAATCCAAAAACATATCAGTACAATAGAATGGATTGTGGAAATTTGTTCTCTTTAATCAAGGATCAATGTTAACAAGCTTCCACTTTCTAGGCCCATGGAAGTCCCAACTGCTTGGAACAACACCACCACCACCTATGAAACTCAGCCTAATATGTTATTTTAGGCTACATTGGAGCATGATGAGGATGACTCATCCAAGGAGAGTATGTTTACAGATTGTAGTCTTCAGTTCAATCTTGAAATCTGCAAGTAGCAAGTCAAAAGAGCAATGCAAGTGAGCAATCTACAGGATTTTTTATAATCATCATAAAATACTCGAATTGGAAATTAATGGGAAGGATTACTTTTCTTATAATACTTATTATATAGATATGATCTTAGTTACCAGATGCTTTCTTGGACCTCCTAGATGTAGATGAGTGTAGATGTTGGTGTTCTCTTAGTGTGCACAGGAAGCGCATCCCAAAAAAATGCTCAAAAGAATTTTTTTTTTGTCATTTGTCATTTAAAATGTTTATGCAGAGGTTTTCCCTTTACAAGCTACTACCTACTAAACTTCAACATACTTAGACTATCTCTAGATGAATCATCCACCCTCTAGTGATCAGGTGTTGCTGGAACCATAGGGACATAGAAATCTACCACAGAGAGTTCCATTTATGGTGTATTAATATGCATACCTAGAACTGTAGGTGACATTCATTTGTAGAACCTAAGATGGCCTCATGAAAAAAAATTTCAGCTATTTACTTTGCTAGATTCGATTCATCAGGGTTGCAAATGTATGGGGGGGAAGAATGCATTTTGAAATCCTCCTTGCCAAGGTTAGTTAGGTGGTCACTGGTGCATACTTAATCATTGATAGCAATTTAGATTTTTATTGCCAATGTTAGATTTTTAACCATTGACATTAACTATTTGATCATGAGAATCAAGGATCGATAGAGTCTTTTGAAGCTAAATAAATTGCTTTAAGTTCCCCAAGCTTGGTCACTCCTATAGTTTAGAAATACTTGGGCATTTTACTCAGCAAATCCCTTGCACCGTTAGCACTTTCTCACTCTTTACAAATACTTTATTTACTACTAGGAAAATTAATTACTGTTAATTGTTGTTTGCCATGCAGTGTGTTTACTTGACCCAAATATAAATTGGTATATTTCTTTGCATATGTAAATATATAATAATGAATACAATTATGTTACTTAGGGAACATACACATAGGTCCTATAGGGAAGATTTATATCCACTATCCTCTCTACATCACTACTTAGATTGCTATGAGGAAGATTGTCCTACTTGAAGGAGGAAATCAATCATTTTCTCCTATAGTATCTTTAGTAAGCATGAGTAGCTTTTGCATGTCATAGCTCTCAAAAAAAAATTCAAATCTTCTCAATTTTTGACAACATTCTTAAGTATTGTTGTTTATATATTTACTTTGCAAACTAAAAAATTATATGACCAGCATATAAGGGAAAAACTAAGTGATTTATTTATTTAGAACTATTTTTGGTATTTCCTTTTACAAGATAGATTTCTTACATGCAAAATTAGATAAAGGAGAATAACTATTATTCTGAGCTTTCTGAGGCATCTTGTCAAATAGTTCACATAACTTATCTATGCTTCCATTTTGCAAGCATTTCTCCCAAGACAAATGCTACTACTTCATCTACACTATTTGAAAAAATCTTTTATGCTTTGATGGATGCCTATAGCTTATCCTAAAGCTCTCATTCAACAATTATGAGATGATCAATCAAGAGGAAATAGTTGAGGGCTTAAAGTGACACAATTTTTAGAAGATCATATGAAATAAAATGGGCGTGCGAGTAGAAAGAAAATAGAAAGACATTGTGTACAGATGAAGGCATGAAATGGATGGTTTTCAAGCACTCAACACAAACACTTAGCATTCAGTACATATCATTCGAGATCAAATGGGTGTGTGGGATTATATGCACAGTAAATAATAAAGTAGGGAATTGAACCCTCCCTGAGGCTTGCACTTGTTGAGGTCCACTTCAGTAATGGCCCTTCCTATGAAATTGTTGTCTAAAACTTTTCTAATGAGATAATGTGTTATGAGCTCTTCATTAATGGGATGGACCGTGAATCCAAGAGGCAGTTGTGCATTACCCATATCATGACTATATATAACTAAAGTTAAAAGCCTCTATTATTGAATTCTCTTCTCTATCACCCATATTCATTTCCTTTGCTATTCATGCTTCACATGGGAGTCTTTTTATATGATGATTTATTGTCAATCATGTCCATTCGCTACCAAAAAATTCTTATTCTACAAATTTGAGATGCTGGAACTTTTGTGGATGTGCAGGCCATCAAAACATACTATAGGGAGGATGACGAACTTATTCTCAACTGTTAGACTCAAGAAAGTGATACAAATTGAAGAATCTTAACATATGGTTGTTCAAATTTTGTATTTCCTAAATGATTTCCTTTTGGCATATAACTTTATTTGCATAGTTGCCAAGTTTACTTATTGTATCGAGCATATTAATGAAGAAGCATATTAGTTATTATCAGTGTTTACAACAGTTTGATTAGTTATTGTCAATATTTTTTAGGCATTCTATAAAACAATTCACATGCCTTGCCTATGATATGACATTTTGCATGCATCTTGCACTCTCTCATCTGGTTGATGATGGATTATGGAGAGTGATTTGAAATGATGACCCTAAAAAACACACAATCAAATCCAAAATGAACTTGCATTACAAATGGATTGTGGAAATCTGATATTGTTGATTTTGCATGCATGTCTACTAGGATAATCACAACTTAAACATATATAAATATCAAATTTATATATTTTATAATGCAAGTTTAAGTTGTGATTGTCTTGGTAGACATGCATGCAAAATCAACAATATCAAATTTCCAAAAGATCCATTTGTAATGCAAGTTCATTTTGGATTTGATTGTGTGTTTTTTAGCATCATCATTTCAAATCACTCTCTGTAATCCATCATTAGTTGGATGAGAGAGTGCAGGATGCATGCAAAATGTCATATCATACTCAAAGCATGTGAACTATTTTATATAATGCCTGAAAAAAAATTTACACCCAAGTGTTGGTAGAAATTTCTACCTTCATTGGTCAAAATTTCTACCTTCATTGGTCAAAATTTTTGACCTTCATTGGTCGAAATTTCTACCTTTCTTGGTCAACATTTTCTAGCATCATTGGTCAAAATTTCTACCTTTCTTGGTCAACATTATCTACCTTCAATGGTCAAAATTTCTACCTTTATTGGTCAAAATTTCCACCTTTCTTGGTCAATTTTTTACCTACATTGGTCAAACTTTCTACTTTTATTGGTTGAAATTTATATCTTTATTGGTCAAAATTTTGACCTATTCTAGGGAAAACTTGCACTATGGCTATGGGAGTTTTTTTACCAAAGTATTGGTCAAAATTTTGACCAACTAGTAGGTTGGTCAAAATTTTGATTGAAAACTTTCCAAAAGTTGGTTGAAGTTTGGTCGAAAACTGGATCACAATTTTGACCAATAATGGTCAAAAAATGGCCTCAGATGTAGTAGTGCCATAGCTATTCACAATGGGGGACCTAAGTTAGTTTTTCCATTAGTTTCCCCTAACTCTAATTTTCATGGCTCTACCCTAGAGGCCAATTGGTGATATCTCCATGGTGTCTCCACCTCATGGTGCTGGCAGATCTGCAATATCTTACACTGATGTAGTTGCTTATGAGGTAGGCATTAGAGGGTAGCCTATGTGTTCAGGGTTCCAAGAGGCTATGCCAGTCATAGTTAGTATCCCAATAATGATTGGTTTAGAGCTAGATATTGTTGATGAGGTCACTGTTTATGTGAATGATCTCTCCTCTAATGTGGTTATCTTTCATTTTAAAGGTTTATGGCCCTCTCTACTAGAGCTACATGCCTAGATCACTCATGTTTGGAAGCCATTCATTTCAAGTACAGATTAGATATACCTTGTTACAACGGGGTTTTCATTTTCAAATTTGAATCTACTAAAGACAAAAATGCCATCCTACACCATGGTTTCTCATTGGAGAGAAGTTTCCCTTGATGGCTAAACCTTGGTATAAGGAGTTTGACCCATTGACAAAATTGTTTAACAAGATCCCTATGTGGGTTAGGTTGTCAAATCTCCCCCTTCACCTTTGGGTGGATTTTGTCTTGGAGGCAGTGGGGGAAGCCTTCGAGGACTTCTTGTTGGTAGATATTGCATCTTCAAATGTGTTTAGGATGACATATTTCCATATTTGGGTTAAGATTGACATTTCTAAGAGACTCCCTAAAATGATTAAGTTGAAATCACTACACAGTTTAGAAATATTCCTCTATTGGGAATGGTGACTCACTCTTCTTAGGACACTTTGGTGGAAAAATCAACTACTATTTCTAATGGCATGACTATCCCTATAGAGAAGACCTCTTCTAATCACCCTCATCTAGATTCTATCTTTGGTGATTCAACTATTGTCTCACTTATGACTTCGTCTCTGGATATTGTTGCCCCATCTCTAGATGTTATTGATCATTCTTCTATTGTGATCTATTCTACGGCTGTGGTTTTTTTAGGGGATGTTTGTGGTGTTGTTGACTTTTCTTAGTAGAAGGAAGCTAGTTTGGTGGAGGATGGTTGGACCAAAGTTAAACAAAAAAGGTTAAGCCCTCCACTCCTTTTGATATGGATTTACATTCTCAAAAGTTGGGAGGGAAATGGAAAGCTTGAGTTGTGGTTATCCCTTTCATTGGCTTTCTTGGCTCTTTTTTCTATTGTTTATTTGTTGTCTAATATGGTAAGTGACTTATTCTCTATTCCTCTTTTTTTACCATGAGGCTTCAGGTGCCCATTCAAAACCTATTTATGTGGTTAATGAGTATTGTATTATCTATGATGCCACCCTAATCACTGTGTCTTCTTGGGTGACCTATTTCACCTTTGGTCTATAGTTTTGTTTGGTTTGGTCTTCATTGAAAATTTCATGATTTGTAAAGGGTTTTAGGTTTCCTGCAAAACATGTTTTCCTTATCAAAAATATTAACCAAATGATTAATTCTCTTCTATTCAAACTTCAACATGTGTGTCATTCTGTGTGACTTTTATGGACTTTCTTCTTTTCCATTTAAAATATTTTTGTGCTTATGATTTCAGTGGAGGAAGTACCTATACTCATCAAAAATCTACTTTCCTAAACTTTTTACATGATTAAATCTCATCTTTGGACCACAAACTATACATTGAAAATTTACCTTTGTTTGAAGACCTACAAAATTACATATAGTTGGATTAAATATGCTAAATTTTATAATTATAATTATCATGCTCAACTTGATCACTATAACATACCACAAAAATCTATTATCCCTAGGGCATCATGTATTTTTCATATAAGTATTTCCTAGAATTGAAATTATCTTTGTCTTATTAGTTTAGAGATATCATACATACTGACATAATTCTATAAGTCCAATGACTGATTGATAGAGGCTCAATATACACATTGATATCTTCAACTTAGTACTTACTGTTGGAATTTCTTAATGGAAAGAATGCTTCTGAGGGGGGGGTGTGGGGCGGGGGTTGAATCAGAAGTACTAGCTTTTGACCTATTTTTTAAACCCTTAATAACATATTATTGAAATGAACATGCATGCATATAAACATTAAGAAATCATAAGAAACATATATGCATCACCACATAACACTTGAGATTTTGGTAACCCAGAAACCCTCCAGGAATAAGAAGGTAAAACTAGGGTGGGGATGATACTCACAAAATCACTGAAGTAATAATGTTTGACCACTTCTAACGGTCTGCCCTGTTAAAGGCTTTACACTGTGTCAATAGTGACCTAGTTAAAGGATTTACAAACACTTTACATGAAGTGCTACCCTATCAAAGGATTTAATCACCTCTTTAAAGGATCTACAACCTAGCTATTAAGCTAACCTATCAACATAGGATTTTATTTTCTAATAAAATTGGTAGAGAGTATTAGGTATAATAAACCTGATAGCTTACAATCTTTGATTGCTGAATTTAGGCACTTGATCTGCTTTCTCTGATCTTGATTCTATGAAATCTGATATCTTTTCATATTCTTTGCTTAGTTCTAATCAACTGAATATCTATTTATTTCTCTTTTCCTCTAATTCTTTTTACTCTTCAGTCTGAACTCCACTATAGTTTTTCCATACACTTCTTCATCCTCTACAATACAATGATATTTTGTCTTCCTTATAAAGACATTCAAATACTTAGGGTTAGATATGGATCTACGATCCATATTGAATCTTTGTTTACCACTCATTCCTTGCACTTTTATTATTGGTTGCATGCCTTCTCCATTTTTCTTATTGGCTGCATGTAGATTGCATAGAAAATATAAAATATTTGATCTTATCTATTTGATCCTTCGAGATTCATTATATGTCAACCATAAAATGGTTTACATATAAGTTTGTGCCTTTTCAAACTCATTTACACATTCTTTGTTACTCAGCACTTACTGATTCCTAATGCTCGGCACATATAATAGAACTATCTCACTTGGCTCCTGTTGTGTTCCTATTTTACTCAGCATGGTCTATGACTCGGCACCTAAATATTACTCAGCACTTGTATCATGCTCAGCACCTGAAGTCACTCTTCACTTGATCTTCACTTAGCACCTAATGACTGCTCGGCTCTAATGTAGAAAGTGGTTAAGTGTGTTGGCACTCAAATGTCAAAACCATTCTGAGACTAACACTTACTTAGAAGAATGACAAAAAATATTACATAATTATTATGACAATTTTACTAAAATATTTATAATTAAAGGTAGATGGGTATTAAATGATAAAATACCTTTAAAATTATTTCTTAAATTATGTGAACCCTCTTTATTGACATCCAAGGATGAAGGGGTTATTTTTTATAATAATAAAAATAGGTCACACTGAGTAAAATAATCTCAATTCTCAAAACGTATTGATATAGATCACTACTTATGAAAGCTTTAAATTTTGAGGTTCTTCTTTAAAGTGTGGACACTTTTTCTCTATGTTTTTATCTATTAAATAATTAAAATTTATCCAAATAATTTCATCTCAACTTCTATTCCAAGCATGGTAATTCATTGATTTTTCCAAGCTAGTGGACCTAAATAATCATTGCATACATGGAATAATGAAAATATAACAAAGAAGCTTGTGAAACATTTTTTTTCAAAATTTGATCTATTTGATATTTACTCATTCAAAATTTAGGGCATTTTGTTGTACATTTTCTTAATGATATGTAATATGATCATTGGGAAAAGAATCCATTGCTTGATACCTCATTAAAAACTATTTCATAATGACAGGTATTTCTTGGTATGAGCATGGTAGAATATTTGATGGTGGTAACCAAAACTAACCTATCAATCTGCAACAAAAATATAATTTGTTAATATAAATAATATTAATTTCATACATGTGATTCACCCTTTATGAACTATAATATCAATAAATATTATATACCTTAACATACATGGCATTGTTGTTTTGATGATGGAAAATTTTAAACTAGTTTGGACAAGAAGTCAAGGTGAGATAGGTCAATTCTCTAGATCTGGTGTTATGAAAGTTTCCCTTGCCATATGTTTTGTAGACTAAAGGTGTCATTCCTAGTGATGATAAGAAAGCCAAAGGTGAAGAGAATGCAAAAAAGGTGTCAAAAGAGGTGAGAATAGATAAGGGGCCCTTCTCTCATGAATCCTAGGGCTCTAAAAATTGGTGAATCATGGATCTAGTTGGATGTCATTTCTCCAAATAGGGCCCAGCTTGGACCCTAATAATGGTCTTCCCTTTTTGGGGTCAAACCCAAAGCTAAATCTTATTTCCCCCAAGTTACATGGAAAGTGGATGTTCAAAAAGGTGAGTTTGAAGATCTTGTCCTAGATTATTTGGTTGATTATTTTATATCTTCAATGGGACTTATGCTAGTGGGAATTATTTTGGGTCTTAGACCAAATATCAAAGTGATGCAAGGTATGTGCAAGATCATGATGGGCCAAAAAGTGGTGATATGAAAAAAACACTTTTCATCTAAATTTGATGAAATGAAAAGGTTTTCTTAAGGATATTATTATATCTCCAATGATATAATTATTGTTAGATTGTGAGTTCAGTAAGTAATTATTAATTATTTTCTAATGGACTTACCTATAAAGTATTGATTTACATACTGATTGAAAAAATGTTATAACTTTAAAATGGTATAACCTTTTGAAATCCAAAAGATGCATCACATTATATGTTTTTCCTACTATGAGGAAAATAAAATAAAATGTATAGTTTTGAATGAGTTAAGGTGGTCAAACAAAAGTATTTTTTTAATTCCAAAAAAGTTGTACTTTAATATTCAAAACTAATTATTAACTTAAAATAAAATTACAAAAAAAATATGTATCACATCAAGGTATGTGTCTACTTCTTATATCTAGAATCTTAAAAAATAATATTATCATTTCATTGTTATTAAGGTGGTCAGACATACACCTACTTCTTATTTTTCCTAAATTTTTCATAATTTTGCATTCAAATTTTAAATTTTGACCAATTAAATTAATCTTTTATCAAAAAATGGATAGTATTTTAGAAACTAAATTCAATTTTCTATATATTTTATTCTTACAAATTTTTGATATAAGGTCCTTAACTAGCTCAAGATTTCACATCAAGTTTACTAACATTGATGCCCTAAATTTTTATTGCCACTTAAGGCCATTATAGTTTGGCCCAAAAAAATCTTACACATACCCTATACATGATGATAAAAGGTAAGTGCAACATTAAATGATAGGTAGATATTTCCTCTCTCACATCTGGGTTTCTTTTTTTAGCTTTACAAATAAGGAAGATCTAGAGTTTTCTCTTTGTGGGGGTGGGGTGGGGGGTGGCTGGATATTAAGTAAGAACTCCTTCGCTCTCAAAAAATAGGAATGTAATATAGAAATTTATGAATAATTTTAAAATTCATCTTCCATTTGGGTTATATTTTCAATACTTCCTTTACAATATTTTCATGAATATGTTTTCAAAGCATTAGCTTCAACTTCTTGAGAGCTACTATCAATTGACCCCATGACTCCATCAAAATCCAAACTGGTAGTTTCTAGGGTCTATGTAAATATTCATCAACTAACCAATCTACTAGATAAGATTTACATAGCCTCAAAGATGGGAAAATGGGCACAAGAAGTAGTTTATGAAGATTTTCCTTCGCATGCTTTATTCACAACAAACTTGGGCATTGAGAGAAGATTTTGCCAAAGAAACAAAAGAAAGAACATAAAGAGTTTGAAATGGTAGAGTAGAAGAATAAGTAAGATGAAAGGAAGGCCTAGAGGAAAAAGAACACTAAAGAGACTTCTTGTACTAAGGATGACTCTTTGAGGATTACAAATGACAAAAACTAGCAAGAAGAGGCCAAAAATGCCCAAAATATTCTTGAGGATTCAAATTAGCGAAATGAATCTAATGAGATTCAGATGGAAGAAGAAAAAATTCATCTCCCAAGGTTGGAATAGATGGAGAATAAAGGGATGATGTGGGGTCTATATTGAAGGATAATTTGGGTACTTTGCCCCAAAATGTCATGCTCAATGGCATGCAAGATGAGAAATAAAAATTTGATGGTAACTCAAGTGTGAGATGTCACCCGAAAATTCTTCTCTAGATTTTTTTTTTTTCTAGAGGAAGGAGAGATAAAAGAGATCCAGGATGACTAACCATCAAGAGAGGAGGACTCAAGTCCAAGATAAATAGTTGAGCTCCTTTGCCTTCTTTTCAAGATGCTTAGTACTACCCTATATCAAGGGAAAATGATATCAAATTTTCTATTGAATTAGATGAGGTGGATTTTGTTAGATCATCTTTTCGAAGAGTCATCTCCTCATCTAATAATAATAAGGATAATAAAAAGGAGAATATTTCAAGATTCTTATAGAATACCTCTCAAAGTACTAGAAAGAAGGTGGAGAAAGATACTTGATCATTCTCTCTAGGGGTGCTAACTTGTAGCAAAAATATAGTGGATGTATGGTCCCCTAAAGAATTCAAAGGAAGACAAAAAATAAGGCTAACCAAAGAAACAAAGAGTTTACATAAGATAGAGGATTGTAAATAGGCCATCATCCAAGATTTTACTCCTAACAAATGAAAATCCTTTCATGAAATATTAGAGGGCTTAATATCTCTCATAACAAAGATGTCCTCAAGAATATAGTAAAAGATCATAAACCAAAAATGGTGGTTTTAGAAACCAAAATGCCCAAGGAGCGGGTGGAGAAAATCAAGATTTTCAAGAATGTTTGTGTTTTGGGAAACAATTTTGAAGGTTCATCTGAGGGCACTATTATTTCCTAGAATGAGAATATTATTTTAGGTATCATTCTCTCTTCTTAATGTAATATTATTTACCTAAAATATCATCATACAAGAGACAACTTATCTTGGTTTATATCTAACACATATGCCCCCAATAACAAAGTCGTGAGGAATGATTTTCGAGATAGAATTGTTGATAAAAGGAAATCTTTCAAAAACTCTAGTTGATTTGTTATTGGAGGCCTCAATATCCCCTTAAAAGATGGGAAAAAATTGGGGGTAATTTAAATCTTGAAGATGAAAGATTTTACCTATTGGATTTTCTCTACCATGAAAATTTAATGGACATTGATCTCATAGACACAAAAAATACATGTTCTAATAAGAGGTTGGGAGAGGGCATTATTCAAGTTAATATGGATAGAGCCTTAATTTCTTATGATTTGATAGTGAAGTATTATTGTTACATCACTTCTTTCTCTAAGGTTGGTTTAAATGACTTCCCTATTATTTTTTCCATTGATACAATATCTAGGGAGAAGAAATTCCTTTTTATCTTTTAGAAAATGTGGATCTCTATTCTAAGTTTGAGAATTTTTTGAAATCATTCTTTGGTATTAAATTTGACGGTTTTTCTATATTTAGTATGGTCAAAAAGATTTACAATTTTTAAGAAGTGCTTAAAATTTGGAACAAGACAAGTTTTGTA
Organism: Cupressus sempervirens; assembly: GCA_028749045.1. Taxonomy (NCBI): domain Eukaryota; kingdom Viridiplantae; phylum Streptophyta; class Pinopsida; order Cupressales; family Cupressaceae; genus Cupressus; species Cupressus sempervirens. Next base: position 446,023,666 of record CM053792.1, on the reverse strand, counting down.
GACATGTATCCTTCTAATAATGATATCCAAATTAAGATAAAATATTTCCAAGACAAGATTCATGTGGAAAGATGTACTAATAAAATTTATGATATGGAAAATGACATTTTTGTTAAGAATTGTGATATTATTTCCAAGGAAAAGGTATTTTAAAGGAAAATCTAATTGGTTGGATAAAGGGGATAAAGATACCAAGTATTCTCATATTTCCACTCTTAGACATAGGGATTGCAATCAACTTTCTCATATCAACACTAGAAGAGGTGGAATCACTAGTGAGGAGGAGATAACTATGGGAATTATGAATCACTTTTCTTCTCTTCTTAGTGTTTAGAAATTTACGAATATTCAAGATGGAGAGAAACTTCTCACTACCTTTCCAAGCTTGATTTTTTACATCAAAAAAAAAAAACCTTGTGGCTATTCCTTCATCCTATAAAATTAAATATGTTTTCATGTCTTTTCATGGAAATAAATCCCCAAGGCTAGATTGATTTACCATGTTTAATTTTTAGGAGATGTGGAGTATCATTTATAAGGGTGCATCTAATGTTGTAAAGGATTCTTTGGTACTATAAATATTTTAAGAGAAATTAATTCTAATATATTTGTTTTGAATCCTAAAAAGCTTGATGTTGATCCTATTGAATATTTTAGACCAATTAGTCTCTATAACTCTTTATATAAGAAAATATCAAAAGTTCTCGCTAGTGTGATATTGAAGATTCTCCCTAATTTAATATTTGTGTAGCAGAATGATTTTTGTTTTAGGGAGGAATATATTGGATTTTGATAAATTTTTGTGCATGAGAATGTGTATTCATTATCAAAATATCAAAAAATGGTTTTCTCATGAAACTTAATTTATCAAATGCCTAAGGTAGTGTGGATTGTGATTTCCTTTCAAAGGTCCATAAGCTTTGTGGGTTTGGTGGTCATTATATCTAGATCATTTACCAATTGATCTCCACTCCTTTTTTTGGTTGTTAATGGTTAGATTCCCCTAAATTCTTCAAGTTGTCAAGGAGATTAAGGAAAGGAGACCCAATATTTCCTATTCTTTTTTTCCATTCTTGCAAACTTATTGGGAATAGTTTTCTCTAAGTTAGGTTTTAAAGGATCTATCTATGGTCTTAATCCTTCATCCCATCCTTTTTATTCAACTCATGAAGAAATTGTGGATGAAGGCATTCTTATGGGAGCACCTGCAATCCCTAATTCAAGAGTCATGAAACTTTCTCTCAATTTCTATTTTTTTGCAATGGGTCAAATGATCAATTGGAATAAGTGTTATCTCTTTTTCCTAAATACTCCTATAGATAATTAGTAGAGTATCTCTAGAATACTTGGTTGTCCTATGTTTGTGTTACTGGGTTCCTAATTGTGTCTTCTTCTATGTCTTAAGCCCCCAAAATCCTTTTAGAGTTACATTCTATAAAAATTCAATCAAAAGTTAGAGGGATAGAAAAATAATCTTCTTAACCAAGCTAGAGAAAGAACCCTTCCTAAAATTTATCTCCAAAACTTGCATACCTATGCTTTAAGTCTTTTCAAAATTTTGGGAAAATATGCTAAACTACTAGAAGGGTCTCAAAAGAATTTCATATGGTTAGGTGTGAGAGAAAAGAAAAGGTTGGATCTCATTACTTGGGACCAAATCTATACACAAAAAAATGTCTTCAAGGATTGGTGTTATACAAATTAAAAGGATGATCAAGGCCCTCCTTATGAAGAAGACTTGAAGAATTTATTTTGAGGAAAGTGAGTGAAATCAAAGTTGGAAAATAGAATACTTTATGATCATTCTACCATTTGGGATTTTCTAGTTGCTCCAAATGTGGAAGGTGGCTATTAAAGTTGGAGATCTATTTAGGATTGCAAAGATGTGAAAAATAAGGGTGCTACATGGAAACTAGGAAACTACAGATAGATCAAATTCTAGGAGGATAACTAGATGATGGATGGTCCTCTTAGGAATAAGGTTTAGGATTTGGAGACAATAGATCAATGTTAAAGTATATTGATTTCTTTTGTTGGTTAATCACACATTGAGGAACATCCAGTTGATATTTAACTCTTGGAATGTCAACGAGGAAATGATAGACACAATTATCCGAAGCAATATCCCAAATGGCTTCTATTCTATTGCTTCAAGGTTGCTTTCCCACACTCCTAAGGAAGATCCTCCTTTTGGGATTCTTGTTTTATTAGAAGCATCACTCCTAAAGTGGACATATTCTATTGAATAATGATTCAAAACAAGATGATCTCTTTGGATAACCTTTGTAAAAAAGTCTTTAATATGGTTAATATATGTTTTCTTTGAAAAATGGAATATGAATCTATATTTTTTTTTTAAATTATTGTTCCTATGCACATAAAGTACAAAGATTGATAGATCACTATTAACATGTATATGTACATATGCATGTGTATGGATATATGTATTTCTACACACATACATACACATAAAAAATAAATTCATATTAAGAAGTGTGGTATTTTTTTTTCAAGTAGTCATCTCTCTTCCTTTTGAAAAGTGTCATTCCAATATGGGTCTTGTTTCTTGTACCAATATGGATCTAATATATAAAATACAATGGTTCCCCTTTTGACAATGATAATGACAAAAACGATGATGTGAGTTGACTAGATACATGAAATATGATGATAATGACCCTTTTCTTTTTTCTATCACTGTTAATTTTGGTGTTAGTCATTTTTTAGGAAATTGTGTTCTTCAAAGTCTTTTAAGGAGAATAGTGAAACTAGTTTAACTTTAACTAGGAACATTTTTTTTGGTGAATGATACTCAACTTTTCATCCTCTAAATAAGGATGGTCAAGTCAAAGGTTCTAATTCAACTTTCTCCATAAAGTGACTTGTTGATGAAGACAATGATTGTAGACTTTCAATATTCCAAAGATTTTATGGATATTCAAGTTCCAATAAATCAGGTTTTTTTTATGAATAAGGATGGTCAAGTCAAAGGTTCTAATTCAACTTTCTCCATAAAGTGACTTGTTGATGAAGACAACAATTTTAGACTTTCAATATTCCAAATATTTCATGGATATTCAAGTTTCAATAGATTAGGTTTGTTTTATGAATAAGGATGGTCAAGTCAAAGGTTCTAATTCAAATTTCTCCATAAGTGACTTGTTGATGAAGACAATGATTGTAGACTTTCAATATTCCAAAGATTTTATGGATGTACAAGTTTAAATAGATCAAGTTTGTAGGAAAAAGAAAGACAAGATTACCTTTTTAAATATTTCTTATAATATCCAAAATGGAAAGCAAAATATCAAATCAAATTGTAGATAGTTTGTTAAGTATAGAGGAAAATGAAAGAGATAGTTGGAATTGGGGATGGGTTGTAATAACCATTGATGCACACTTTTCTTATTACGAAAGAAGTTTTTCATCAATTTATGTGTGATTTTATTAGTCAATCTTGAAAGAATTGTAGACATATTTAGGAAATTCTTTATTAGCATACAAATAATTTTTTAGTCTCCCTTGGAAGAGTTGTATAATTTAATTGGAGCCTCTATTGCAACTTTTTTATATGCACACAGATAAGGGATGATAAAAATTCAATGTTGTAGATTTCTTTTAAAATTCCTATGTTTGGGTGTCTTTTCTCTCTTTTTAAACTGAATCCATTTTTCAAATCTATTAATTATACTTCAATTTTGGTTTTGATCCTAATAGATTCCCTCATTGTAAAAAAATAGTGACCTTGTACTTCAATTTAAAAATTGAAATAAATACATTAATATCTAACCATCAATAAGAAAGATGTACCATTTTCTAAAAAGAATTCAAATGAATAAAATCAGTATATTCCTTTATACTTATAAAAACTAATATGTTCTTGAGGCTCTTCTCTTAATATCCCAAAGATTTTGCACATCATCATCATATAAATTTTATTTCTTGTTTGGTTTAGATAATATGATTAATACATTTGCTTAGACACCATCCTCCTTGGTGATTTCATTACTTTTCTTTTTACAATTTTATTATTTAGGTACATTTTTGAGATGTAGTTTCATTCAAATTTAAATAGATGCCATTTTTATAAATTTTTATATTTTTGCAAGCTAATCATTTAGTCACACTAACATATTATAAGTACTTCTAGTTTAACGAGTAATTTTATGAAAATAATCCTCATCAACCTTATTGTAGGGAATGAAAAATATTTTTAAAAGTGGATTAATTTTCTATAATTTTAGGGATTGTTTTTAGTTCTCTTCCTCTCATTAAAGGCTCTCCCCACATTGAGATGAATGAGACTTGTCATTATGCAATAAAAATTAGTGTTTTTGTTTTATTATATAAACTCAAGCAGAATTAGCTTGGAGCTTATATCCTCACCCTTGTTGTACTTGTTTTAGACTCATGGATATGTCTTCATACATGAAGATATTTCTTATAATGTTTTTCTTTATACATTTCTCGGAAGCAGTTCTTGAAAATTACAAAATGTATTTTTAAAAGTTTTTTAGAGATATACAAATTACATTGAGCTTTTTTCAAATGGTGATGTTTGGTTTACAAGAGCTTAAAGAACTAAATAAATACATTTTTAGAAATATATTTAATTTTAAATATAAAAATTATTTTGAAACACCAAAGAGTTATTAGTATATAATGAAATAATAATCCCTAAGGTTTCATTGATAGATCACTATTAACATGTATATGTACATATGCATGTGAATGGATATATGTATTTCTACACACATACATACACATAAAAAATACATTCATATTAAAGAGTGTGTTATTTTTTTTTCAAGTAGTTCTCTCTCTTCCTTTTGAAAAGTGCCATTCCAATATGGGTCTTGTTTCTTGTACCAATATGGATCTGATATATAAAATACAATGGTTGCCCTTTTGACAATGATAATGACAACAATGATGATGTGAGTTATCTAAATACATGAAATATGATGATAATGACCCTTTTCTTTTTCTGTCACTGTTAATTTTGGTGTTAGTCCTTTTTTAGGAAATTGTGTTCTTCAAAGTCTTTTAAGGAGAATAGTGAAACTAGTTTAACTTTAACTAGGAACATTTTTTTTGTGAATGATACTCAACTTTCCATCCTCTAAATTTATCGTAAAAAGTAATTTTACAAATTGTCTTAGAAAAAATTTCCCTTTGACATATGAGGTATTTATAGAATTATGTATTAGTGGTAAAAAGGCCTTGATGTAATATATGTCTATCACATGTTCTCATTAATATTATGAATTCTTCTACTTGGTGGTTGTTGGAAAGGGGGAAAACTAAGTGGAGGAGGTGAATCAATGTTCCATGTCAAATTTATTCAACCAATTCAACATATAATTAACTTATACTAAGAAGAAATATGCATGAACACCAAGTAAATAGAGCTCAACCATAACTCACCAATTTTTATCATGGAAAATATATTAGGGGAAGAATAATGGTGTGGATGACACCCATAATACAACATGCTAATGAAATTTTGTCTTTGGCATATGTAGGGAATAGACTTGCATTCATGCACACTGCCTAGAGAGTAATGCTCAATATAATTTTCCTTAGACACCTAGGAAGTCAAACTTACTTACAATGATCACTATAATGATCTAAATATAGTGAACTATGTATATTAGCTTCATATCACACCTAATTATAATTCCATGTAAATGCAATCAAAGATTTGATACCTTAGGTTCTCCAATCTCCTTTAAACACTTCTGTAATGCCCCGCCTAGAGATCCTTGGAAACAAGGATGGAGAATAAGCCAAAATAATTTTTTTTTGACAAGTGTAAGTGCACATGACAACAACATAGACGGATCTTACAGATCACAATGGAAGACTTAATGACCATCCTAAAACCCAACGGATCTCCAAACATAACCACTAACCAAAACACAAACAAGAAAACATAAGAGATCAACCAAGCTAAAAGATCAAAATAGACTCCTGAAAATTGTCTAAGTCTGAATTCTAAAGCCCTAAAATTTCCTTGAATCTTTATCTTAGCCCATAGAGGTCTGAAACCCATCTCAAATGAATCGTCACATATATTAAAATATATCTTAAGTATAAGAAATTATTCTTATACTTAAACGATATATTTTAAACCCCGAAGGACTATAACAGAAACTAGAAAATTGGATTTCAAGAGAAACCACCAGAAATCAAAATGCAACAACATAGGGTCGAAGAACACCCAAAAGGGTATCTAGATCAACTCTTAAAAAGTTTGGATCATGAAAAAAAGTGCCCATTGTCTGCCCGCACAAGTTTTTTACAAAAACTATGTGATACTTTAATGTAGCATAGAAAAGTGTTGCATGACATTACTCAAGAAGGAGTGTGACACTTTCAGGGACTGGGTGATACTTTTCCTTAAGGTGTGTGACACTTTAATAGTGTTGTATGATGTTTCTCAAAGAGGCATACGATACTAAAAAGTGTCACACGACACTTCTCTAAAAGGCGTGCAATACTCTTCCAGTGTCGCATGACATTTCTCAAGAAGGCATGTGATACTTTATAGTATCATATGATATAGTTTTGTATAGGCATGCAATACATTTTAAATGTCGCACAATGCTGAACAAATGTCGCCCATAGAAAGCAAAAATACTTCAAGAACTCAGAAAGGGGAAAAATAGACAAATGAACCTCCACACCGAGGAGTACTGGATCCACACTTCGAGGCTAGAACACTCGAACCAAAACTGAGTAACTAAAATACAAAAAATGGGAATCTAACCATCTAACAAACAATAAAGGAATAGTACAAAAAGGAAACATCACAACAACTAAAATAACATCGCAATGAACAAAATAATCAAATAAGTACACGGTTCCTCCCAACCATCAATGGCATCATAAGACCATCGTGGGCTCTAGCCATCCCCCGTGTGTAACATCCCAAGCCACTGATCAGATCATCGGTGTTGTCGTGAGAGGGACATCACTACTAAACATGCTACAATATAAGTAAATGAAATCTAACATGCTAGTAGAAAGCATAAGATAACCCTGTAATTAGATAACATCATCTACTATATGCTAAACATCATAATAAGGAATGTGTAAAACCAACATCATGTAAACATGAAAAACAACATCCCAATGAAAGCATAAATCACTAGAAAGCATACTACGTAAATCAAAGTACCAAGTGACACATCCAGCAACAATCATGCTAGAACAATAGACCATCTCTGTACATTGATCCCTAGCAGTGGTGAAGGTAGCTACGCCTCCCAACCATGTGGCACCTATAGGTCCACACCCATCATGCTGATGGAGATAATGATCCAACCACACACACACAAAATAACAACCATGGCTAACACACACGCCAAGCAGTATGATGATTGAATCCAAGACATAGACAATGCATAAACTATAGGTCCTAGTCAGACATCTCAATGGGCTACTACGTAGGGACTGACATCATGGAGAGTTGCTTGGCATCGACAATCCCAAGCTAGTATAGGTAGCTACTCTTCTCAATGGAAGGTGCACAACCTAGGGAAGCTACTCTTCATGACAGAAGGCACACAACCCACACATTTTATTATCTTGTATTTATTACCACCCAATGTTTTAATTTAATTATCACGTATATAAAACTTCCTCTGCCAATCGAGAAATAGTCACCAAGTTGCAAGATAGAAGCCTCTCCATATGCTACCCTACCCTACCCATGCTCATCCAACAATGAGTGCCCGTAGGCATGCAAACTCCTGACTCAACCCAAATGATCACAACTTCTGGAAGGACCATGGAAGATCAAGCCCCGTAGGTCACCTGACAGATGTACATGTGTGTGGTGCACCACCATCACAGAGATCATACACAAGGATAGGATGAGAATGCAAACAGAAGTCAGTTGATCGAAAGCATAATCAGGATGATAGATGCTACATGCATCCCAATGCAATAAAAGATGCAAAAGTGTTTTGACTAGTATCCAAATGAATCATCCAGGTCTACGAACCACAATGTGTCAAGAAAACTTGAGAAAATAGGGTGGCATGCAAAATGAGATAAAAACCTCAAATTTTGGAAAAATTCCAAATTAAAACCCATTTGGCCTTTGGGTTCAAAAACCCCAAAAATTCAAAAATAAAAAGAATCGGACACCATATGCAAAAATAGCCAGCATAACAGCCCAAAAACCCAAATCCCCACTCGAAAAATAGGGAAAACGTTCATACCCGACCAACCAGGCAGAACTAGCAAATAGTAAGGGAGGGGAACACTAGTTCTCAGCCTCCTAACATATTGCTACAAGAAATAGAAGCAGAAATAGAGCAAAAACATTAAAACAGGAAGGCCCTACCTGACAGAAAAAGGGGCCAAAATAGAAACCCACAAAGTAAAATAACCAATCTGCCAAAACTGCTAAAATAGATGGCAAAGCAATAACTCCTTGAGCTGAATCCAATGAGACCAACCTCACAAAGATCTCATGCTCACAGCTCCCACAAAGAACAAAACAATAATCCTTCAGAAGAGTATTTCCAAATTTGCTCTCCAATTCTATTTTCAAATTGTGAGAAGTGAATAATGAATTCACTTTTCCAATACTTACTCATTTTGAATGAATAGTTGATTATGGAAAATAGCTAGCTGGAGTAGTTAAACTCCAAATCGACCCAAATGAAAATGGGTTATTATCCATAATGGAAATTCACCTAAGGCAAAGCTACCAGAAGTTAAATCCAAAAAGATTTAAAACTCAAAAACCCAAAATGACAAAAAATACTAAATAGTTTTGTGACAAAAGTGACTTCTAAAAGCACAAACACACTTACTAGTCTAGTCGCATAATTCAAATGAGTTTACATTTACTAATCATCGAAAGACTTTAGTTAAAACAACTAAATAAGGATACGTCGACCATACAGGAGCGATATTGGCAAAATATGAATAGTTGGGTCACTAACTCCATAGGCCACTACCAGGGATATAATTCCTGCACACTAAAACACACGATCAAGTGCAATTGCATATAACATAATAGCCAAAGCAATTAAAGCATTAAATAACTCATTAATCCATTTACACCACTCACATTCGCATTAATCATAAAAGACGAGAATGAAGTAAATATCTATATTATAAAATCTATCTCAAAATAGCATCAACATGCAAAATGATAAACTGAATAGCATAGCAACAAAGTATCTATGGAATGGAAGTCAAAGTATAACATTTGACCCTCAGGTCATCTCAAGGTACAATATCAATAAGAGTATCAAGTATCTCTCGAATCAAAAATAGACAAGGTACAGACTACAAACACGAGAGGCACTACAACTTCTCTACATCAAATAGAGGTCTAAGATCTAAAATTATTACACAAAATTTATAGGTCACAAATCAATTCAGAATTCAATAAAACTAAAAATCTTTGGCCACACTATTTCCTAGTCTCCTCCATAAATTATATAGTAGTGCAATCCACAATTCAATTTACAAAGTTTACCTAAAAACATTCTTCGGATATGTAAACCATTTTTTGTTTCACCACCAAAAATTGATTCCAAATCATCATCCAAATAGAGATAACCATTGTTATACCTTTTAGCATGTTGGCTTAATTTATTTGACCATTGAAAATGTTTTACCAAATTATGAAATAAGTTTTTCTCAACATGCTAGCTTTTTCTAGCTTTTCTTCACAGAAATTGCCTGTTAGAATGCTTTAACTCTTACACACTAAAGATATGCCAATGAACCTTTGGGATCATCAATAATTCACCTTAAAAAAAATTCCTTTGATGAACACTAAAAAATACTTAGCTAGTAGCTTGTACAAATCCAAAATTTGACTTCTTTGTATGTCATGTTCCATATACATCAAAAAATTATCCTATCACTTATTTGATCTCGTCATTGATTGCACTTTTGGGGATGATCTATTTACATGATGTTTCAATAAATGGAAACACTCTAATCATTAGATTGTGTATCATTCCATTTTTCCAAAATTTTCATATTTTGATACTTCTTAATCATGGTCCATTATAAATGTTAAGATGTTTCCAACTATTGATTATCCTTGGACATTGGTCTAAACACTATATGGAGACAAGGGGTTGTTTTGTTGGCCTGGTTTTTCACATTTAATTTTTTGCAAAATTATAGTGAAAAATCCTATTATCTTGTTATAATTAGGGATTGTGTGTCTTTGAATTGACTTTACCCTAGAAAAAATCCTTAATTTGTCCTACCCTAATGTTGGTTGTCCCCTAGGTTCCTAAAAAATGGGTTTACATTGTTTGCATCTTAAAGAAATGCACAAAAATTTCCAAAAAACCTTTGATTTTCTTTCGAAGCCTTCCTTTTGTAAGGTTTTTCCTACTTGCTTTATATTTTATTTTTTGTTGTTTTCCCTACCCTAAGTTCTAATGTTTTATTAACCCAAGGTCTTATTATAATCTTTTTTATTTTACACAGGTTACCTTTTATGGTTGAGTAATGACCAGTTCATGACAACCCTTGATCTTACTTAAGATCAAGGGTAATTGTTATGTCATTATGGCATGAAGATGATGTTTTAATTCATGTGACATAGTGATAGAGTGACACCTATTTGTGAAACCTAGCTATGGTGAAACTTTAGAACAATTCGTCACAACTGATTAGACTTGAGATCAATGAGCATCATTATGTCACTAATAGAAGTCGCTTGACCTTTATCTTTAGCAACATAACAACAAGAAGACACATGGAAGTGGTGGGCCATTTCCTTTTGTAGCTAGTGGGGTTGTTAGATGAGGCAATAATTATCTAGTTTTGATTTGTTGCTTTGCGAAGTAGGCTAGGTTCCTAGCTTATTTTTATCCACTATTGATCTTAAGATGAATCTAGGGTTGTCACTATGTCATTACGAGGAGTTGCATGATTTTGAACTAAGGCTACATAATGACATCTTGACACATGGAAATGATAGGGCCATCCCATACAAGGAGTTGTTAAAGGTTTCTATCAGTACAAGGCTCTAACTATGTAGTTTTTATTCGTTGCAAATGAGAAACATAAGGAAAGAATGTACATGGTCATAACATCTGATCTTGGAAGGATTAGTGGTTGTCACTTTGTTGCTAACATAAGTTACACAAAAAATACTCATAGAGAGATAATTCCAAGGCAACACATGTACTAGTGGGCCTGTTGTAGTTCATAATATGGTTTCTATTTTGCTATCAAATTGAAGATTGATCAAAGGTTGTCACTATGTCGCTAGCCAAAAGTGTAACGTTGTTAACTATAGAGACATGGTGATAAGTTGACACATAGCATGGGTGAGCCACTTTCAAGTAAGGCTGAAGTATTATCCTTGATCGTCAGATGCATGAAAGATCTAAGGTTGTCATTATGTCACTAGTAGGAACTCCTTGACCTTTAACCATAGTGACATAATGATAGGCCAATGTGTGTCTTATGACATGTAATTGTTACATGGGGAGTGCCAAAAAGGTAGTAAGGTTTCCATGTGTCAAGATTCAATTGCTTTGGCTTCCAGAATAGAGAGTTGAAGCTAAATCAAAGTGCAAATTGTATCTTGATCATTAGATTTTTGTGAATCAACCACCCTATTTCAAATTCAAAAAATGATATTCTATTCTCTATAACATATTTATGGGAATTAAAAGCTTCTCGTGTGAATTGATATGAATATTACAAAAAAAAAAAATGAAATTTTCATTCTATGAAGAGATTGTTGAGAAATTGGAACGTGGTACCTATGAAAAAATTGTTACTGTGCTATATTGAGTCATAAGTTTTTCTATATCAACATCTACTACAACAATCAAAGATGAATTGAAAAAGCCAAGTAAGTATTTCCTCCACCTACAAGTAGAATTATGGTATCCTGTGATTTTTATTCATAATGCCTCAAAAAAAGGAGTTTTCTGGGAAAAATTATTCAGCTAATAAAAATACTGATGATGATTTTCTGGAACAATTGAACAAATCCACTAATGATGTTGCACAAATAAAAAAGTTAATCCCTATAAGACCTAGGTTAAAAGTAGTAGATGGTTTTTATGATAGGGGGAATTGTACCTAAGATGCGGTGACATCTAAGACTGGGTTACAGTTGTTCAAGAAGTGGTTCTCTAAAAGAAAATTATTTTCTCCTCATGGAAAAATTTAGAATTTTGACCTAGGAAAACTAGTAGCCTAGTAGTTTTTATGGACTCAGACCTCCTTACTACTATAGCCCAAAATTATGACCCTATAACCCAAATGGTAAAAGGAGTAAATAGGAAGTGCCTAGTAGAGACCATTGCTAAAGAAATCCAAGGAGATTGTGGAATGGATCCCACTTCAAAGTATCACAAGGTTATTGATTTTTAGGGTTTGGAGAAGGAGTACTTATCCCACAAAGTTCAGTTCAGGCAGGGGGCATTGAGAGGACTTTTGGCCATAATTAGAAATTTGATGTTTGTCACAACCTTAACTAAGGAACCTTTTAAAAGGAAATTCTTTAATTCTAGAGCCATAGACATATACATGTCTCTATGTGGGATTTTTAGTTAAGATGAGCAAGATTTTATGCCCATAACATTTATGTATATGATGGTACAAATTTCATCCTTTGGAGTTGATATTATATTTTATTTTGCATCTTTTCTAGCTAAAGGAATCCATGCGGGTTTGATAGGGATTTATAAAGGAAAAATTGAGAAAACTTTTGGTTTCTACTCTATGTTGATGCATATGTTTCTATTCAAAGGAGTCAATTTTTTGAGAAGGAAATAACATAATGGGGAACCTATGCCAGCCCAATTATGGAGTGTAGACATGACTTGGGATGCAAAAGAGGCAAGTTTTGTAAGATTTGATAGATATTTTGCATCTAGATTGAGGAACCTTTTGCTAAAAGATAATCCTAGGATACTTAAGGAATTTTTGGATTTCATTAGGCCTATGGATTGCCCTAATAATTTGAAAGTCTCCCATAGTTGGGTAGATATTATTCCATATCCAATGTCTACTATTTTTAGAGTGTATAGATTCTAGGGAACTCCACATGTACTACCCTACCAAGTACCTCTTAGGGTAGGGTTAGCTAAAATTCTATGGAAAATAGGGGGATTGGAAGAGGCAAAACTAATTGGTAGATCAAGGGGTTCCATTGTCCCATCTTTCACTATGGCTCATTAGTTTATAATTACAAAGGATGGTTGGATTTTTCTATATAAAGTGTTAAACCCATATAAAATGGGAGTCTCTCATCCTAGGTAAAATGATAATGAGGGATTATTTGAAGTTTTTAGACAAAGTGCTAAGGCCAAGGCTCACCAACATGAATTCTATTTTCCATAAGATATAATAAGAAATTAATTCTCCCTCCAAGAACAAGAAATAAAGAAAGAAAAGTGGAGCATTTATTCTAGGGTATTGGAATTCATTAATTCTTTTGAAAAGGAATATAGTCCATTAAAATATGCCAAGACATGAGCTAGTAAAGTAAAGAAGTTACTAATAACTTTTGTAGAAATTATGGTCACAATGAATGAAAAGAAAGCCTTCCTTATCAGTGCATATCCTGATAGAGAAAGGGAGGTAATGAAGAGATTATCTTTCACCCCTACAATAGGTTCAAGACAATTGGTTATTCAAAGGAAACTTGGTTACAACATAGTCAGAACTAAGTAGTAGATAACTGCCAAGGGGAAGGAAATGGTTGAGTCAACAAATATTGTTTTAACAAGAGGACTCTAATTGGAAGAAAGGCCTATAAAACCAATGCCTAAGAGGAAGAAAATTGAAGAGAGGAAGGTGTCACAAGGGGAAGATTACACACCATCCCAATCTCCCAACTCAATGGAGAAAAAACTGAGCAACTTGGATCTCAACGTAGAGTGTTCATCACCACTACACAAAATTGGAAGAAGAAAATTTCACAGAACCTCCTATGCCCAACCTAGAATTGACTATGGCTGATCTCAAAGGAAAAGAGCTAGATCCTATAATAGAACAAGCTAGCGATGAATTTTTATGAAATGAAAACTTTGTGAAGTCAAGGGATTTCTACCAATTTTCCTGGAGAACAAATATTGAAAATTTTGAGGAAAGATGTCATAAAAGGAAAGATGAGACACTAGAGAAAGAGGATTCAATTATACAAGATGAGATTAAGGGGGAAATGATGCAATATTTTGGTAGTATGACTCTTAAAGAAGGAAGAAGAATAATAAGATTATCTAGAGTTCTACTTTTACAAATTGGGACATTGCAGATGCAATGATGTTTAATATTATTACAAAGAATTTTCTTACTAAGTAGAAAAAGTGAAGGGAACTTAGTGTTGCTAAATATAGTGAAGACCATGTTGCTACTCTTTAAAAAGAGAATCTAGAGCTAGCTATTCTAAAACTAGTGACTTTGAAGTAATGAACAACTTGATTGTCAAAAGAGTAGAGGATACTCCAAATGAAGAGGCAACAAAATTAAATTTTGAAACAACCATTGCTAGGAAAGAGAAAAAGTATGTGCAATAGTTATACAAAAAATATGAACAAGTCCTAGATGCCTATAATAGGGAAGTCCAGAAAAGGATTAACCTTGAAATAACAATGGCATGACATCAAGGACAATCTAGCAGGCTTAGGATTTCTTATCCTCCTCCTCTAGTACCATCTTTCAATACCATCCCAATTGTGAAAATTCCTAGTACTCCCCAAGAGCCACAAATGTATACTATCAAGGAATTGGAGGAAGAGAAGGAAAAAATATGGTCATTGAATGTGGAATTGGGCATTAAGCATGAAAATAAAATCTGAGATACAATTTAGGTCTGCCCTCATTTTATTTAGAATTATCAAAATTAATAGAGATATGGATGAGTTGATAAACAATGAGGCAACTTTAAGGCCAATTTTAAATAAATGGATTAGTAGGGGTGTTACCATTATAGCTCTTTGTTGTCATGTCATAGATTTTTCTGATGAAAAAATTGAAAAGACTTTTGACAAAGCTAATGATCTATTAGATTTTGATCATAAGAGAAATTTTTTGCAAAGAAGAATAAGAAATTGTTTCCTGAGGTACCTTGGCAAAAATTTTAATCTTTTCCGCATGTACTTGAAGGTATGGGTCAGATAAGAGAAAAGGAAGAATGAGCCAAAGAATTAAATGAATTAACGAGCATTAGGCTTAATATAGTTGTAAATGATAAAAATTATATTTGGTTTGCTAGAACTATAGAGGAAGTGGTACAAGTACAATCATTTTTTTATTCTTTTAAGCAAGGTTTTGATGAAATAAGGAAAATAGGAAGAGAGGTTTTGTAGTGCCTCTCCCATTTGACTTCTATAAGTCATCTTGATGGATGCAACCTTGCTAATCTTTTGTTGTGATGGGATCATGATTGTGACCCTGAGTGGTCTACACGATTGAGGTGTTTGGATTTATGTTTCTGTATCAGTTGCTTTGTTTATGCTTTTGATTGATCCATGAGATTATGATGTGTTTTTGGTTCACTGAGGTTTGTGCCAATGGTTACCAAGATCGATGTGGTATCATGAGGTCATTTCGTGATTACCTTAAGATGTGTGCAGAGATTGCACTATGTACTATTACCATGCTACATTGGACTAGTTTCCTATAGCAGTGGTTAGTCATGTTTATGATTGTGTTTTCTTATGTGTTTTAAGTGCCTTTTTAATGTAGAGTAATAAATCATTATTAAATGTGTAAGTAATTAAATGGATTGTTCATGTGAGATTATTTGGTTATGTGTTGCGGACATTTACCTTGTTACATTTCTAATTAGAGAGATATTTGTTACTCATGTTATGTTTACATTTGAGATAACCTGAGGGTCAGATGTTACTCTTTGATTTCAGTATCATAGATATTAGACTACTATGTTGTTCAGTTAATCATATTGCATGATGATGCCATTTTGAGATGACAGTGTGTTTTATGATGATATTTGGTACTTGGACATACCTCTAATTATGTTATGTGATGGATTTAATGCTATGGTTATTTACTTCATTCCTGCGTTGTTATGCTTTATGCGAATGTGAGTGATGTAAATAGATTATTTTAATATAATTAAATAAATGGTTAAATTGGGTGATTTAACTCATTATTGCTTCGGCTATGTTAATATATGCAATTGCACTTGATCGTGTTGTTTAGGGTGCAAAATTTATATCCCTGGCAGTGGCACATGGAGTTAGTGATTAATCCTTTCATATTTTACCAATGTCATCCTAGTATGGTCGACGTATCCTTAATTAAGTGTTAAAATTAAACCTTTCGGTGATTATTAAATCCGAACTCATTTGCATTATGTGATTAGACTAGTAAGTGTGTCTGTGCATTTAGAGGTTCGCATTGTCACGAAAGTTATTAAGGAGATTTATGTGTTTTTGAGTTTTTGAGCTTTTTAATTGATTTATTTTATTTTCTGGCAGCTTTTCCATAGATGAATTCCTATTTATAGGAATAGCCTATTTTTGTTTGGGTCGATTCGAGGTTTAACTAGGTTGGGTAGTTATTTTCCCTAATCGATTATTCACTCGAAAAGTGAATAAGTATCCAAAGAGGAATTTAATTCCTCACTTCTCACTTTGAAATTGAAAAGTTGGAGAGTAAAATCCAAAATCCTCTTCATGAGGATTTATTGTTTTGTTCATTGTGGGAGCTACAGGCATGGGATTGTCATGAGGTTGGGCTCATTGGATCTAACTAGGGGAAACCTTGGATTGCTGCAATTTTCAGCTACTTCTGCGAGATATTTATTTTATGGTTCAGATTCCCATTTTTCCCTTTTGGCTGTGAGGTAGGGCTTTCCTATTTTATTGCTTCTGCTCTGTTCTACTTTTGTTTTTGGTAGTCATTTGTTTGGAGGTTGAGAACTAGTGTTCCCCTCCATTTTTGTATGTTAGTTCTACCTGGTTGGGCAGGTATGAACATTTCCCTATTTTTTGGGATAAGGGTTTGGATTTTTGCACCGTTATGCTGGCCATTTTTGCATACGGTGTCTGATTCCATTTATTTTTGGATTTTTTGGATTTTTGAACCCAAATGTCAAATGGGTTTTAATTTTGAAAGTTTTTCAAAATTTGAGGTTTTCACCTCATTTTGCATGCCGCCTTGTTTTCTCAAGTTTTTTTGGCACATTGTGGGTCGTAGACTTGCATGATCTATTTGGATATCAGTTAGACCAATTTTGCACTTCTATGTTGCATTGGGATGCGTGTTGCATCCATACTCTCGACATTGTGTTCAGTTGAGTGATTTTATACCTGTTATGGTTTCTTTTAGACCTTTACTTTTGTTTCGTGAACACTAGGATTCATGTAGAATCCATACTCTCAGATTGAGGCCGGTTGAGTAAGTTCATGACTTTTGGTCTTGTTACATCATCAGGATTCATGTAGAAACCATACTCTCAGATTGAGGCCGGTTGAGTGATTTTTTGATGTATGGTTTTATTGGCTTTGGGATTTGTGTAGAATCTGTCCTCTTGAGTTGCTTTCGGTTGGATGTTTTGTTTTGCATTGTGTTCTCATTCTTATCCTGGTGTTATGATCTTCGTGATGGTGGTGTGACACAAATGAGTATGTACACGTACATTTATTGGGTGACTTGCGAGGCCCGATCTTTCATGGATTTGTCGAAAGTTATGATCATTGGGGTTGGGATGGGAGTATGCATGCCCACGGGCACTTGTCATAGGATGAGCATGGGTAGGGTAGGGTAGCATATGGAGGGGGATTCTATCTCATAGCTTGGTGACCTTAGTCCCATAGGGTTGGTAGAAGAAGTTTTAAATAAGTGATAATTAAAGAAAATGTGTGACTGGTAATAAAAACTTGAGATAATAAAATGTGTGTGCGGGGCCCTCCATTGAGGAGTTGAAACGCACGATCTGAGCTTGGGCTTGTTGATGCCAAGTGACTCTCTATGATGTCAACCCCTACTTAGTAGCCTTTTGAGTGTCTAACTAAGACCTATACTCCTTGCATTGTCTTAGGTTCTTGGTTGTAGCCATCATACTGTCTAGCATGAGTGTTAGCCATGGATATTATTTTGTGTGTTTGTGGTTGGATCTTTATCTCCATCAATATGGTGGGTGTGGACCTACGGGTTCCACATGGTTGGGAGGCGTAGCTACCTTCACCACGACTAGGGACTGGTGTACAGAGACAGTCTCTTATCCTAGTGCGACTGTTGCCGGATGTTTTCACTTGGTACTTTGGGTTTCGAAGTATGCTTTCTTGTGATTTATGCTTTCATTGGGATGCTTGTATATCATGTTTAGATGATGTTAGTTTATTTGATGCATTCCCTTATCATGATGTTATTTGATTTAGTAGTATATCTGTTTCTTACTGTTGTTTAGCATGTGATAGGTGATGTTATCTTCTATAGGATTATCTTATGCATTATCACTAGCATGTTAGATTTCCTTATGTTGTTATTGTGCATATTTTTAGTAGTGATGTCCCTATTACAATAGTACTGATGATCTGGTTGTTGAGATAATGGGTGTTGCACACATTGCATAATATTGTTATATTTTATTATTTTATTTTATTATGTAATGTTGCGCCTAGATGGACGTGCAACATGTAAAGATTCCCATGAAATATTCTTGATGTGTTGTATTGTAACATTGTGAAATATTTCATGTAATTATTTAATATTGGGGGAAAAGAATTAAATGCCCAATATTAAATGTGGGGTCAGTGGGTTAGGTAGCACATGGTATTAGCACATGGTTTATGTAATACCACTTGGTGGTTTTGTGGGACTTGCTACTATATAAGCAGCCACAAGGGTAGTTGTTGTATAAAGAGAGAGAGAGAGAGTGACAAGAGAAAGAAAGGCAAGAGTTGAGCGGGACAAGGCTTGACAGGTTAGCCAAGGGAGCATTTGTGAAGGTTGAAAGCATGGCATGGGATGTGTGGATTCATGCTTGTTCACATAGTTTGCTCGGTTGTGGCTATGGCCATGAAGGCTTCCATGGTTGTATGGCAATGGTATTTTTTTGCTGAATAATACATGATGATGGATGCTTTTGGAGGCTGAGTTTTTCCCTCAATGAGGGTTTCCCAGGGTATATCTTGTGTCACAATTTTTGTGGGTATGTTGTCTAATTCTCTTGCATGTGGATTTTAATTTCGTGTTTATTTCAAATCTATTATGGGTTATGTGGAAACGGTTATATTCTTTATTGCCAAGTTTCCTTACAAGTGGTATCAGAGCTATGGTTTTATTATTGTAACCCTAGATTGAATCCATGGGAATGCATGAGAGGATAAAAGAAAGGGCAAGATATATGAATGATTTGTTGCAGATCTAAGGGTTTTGGATTTGCTTTTATGATGGGATGTTATAAGATTTGGGCATGAAAAATTGTTGGATAAAAAGGTTTTTCGGATGTCTTCATTTAAATGAGGGTTTTGGGGGGTAGCTTGCAGAAATGACCTCCTGGGTAAAAACAGACCTCGCCATTGGATCCGGGTTGACATTTCCATAAATTTTGATATATAATATGCCCTAGTTTGGCCATGTTCAGAGAAAATCAAAGAGTTTTTTGGTTTCAGCCCATGATGGCCGTCAAATTTAATCCCGTCGGAATTTTCGTCACTGAAAAAATTAAAAATGAAAAATCGTACTGAAAATCGTAAAAAGACTGTCTTAGTAAAATGGCCATAACTTTCTCTCAGAATATCAGATTTCAGAGTTCTTATAGGCGTTGGAAAGCTAATTCAGAGCACTACAAGATGGTGTAGGTTTGGTTCTATGATTTTGAAATTTTGTTAGGTTTTCAGAGCCCTAAAGTCAGATGTTGTTTATTTTGAGCACGGATTAGGGCATAACTTGGGCATACGGAGTCAAATTTTGGACTTCGAGTAGTCAACGGAAAGCTCTTGGAGAGCTCTACACATTGGTTCAGATTTGGTGCAGGTTTGGCATTATTTATTTATTGATATTTTTATCTGAACAGTTTATGGTATATATTTTGACTATGGTAACATTGTGAGTTTTTGGCATTGGAGATTTAAGTTTTGATGTCATTGTATACTCAGTTCATATTCAGATTGGTCTCATGATGATATGGTTATCAATGTTTGGTTCGGATATGCATGATGACTTGTTGGGTCTACAAGTTGTGCAGTGTTGTAAGCGGTCTATACTTACATGTTGCATTTATAGCTTGGTTATGGGTTGTCTTTGCCCATTGATCTTTCATTATTGATGCATATTCAGATTGGTGGCTTGGATTTGGGTTGTCTATGCCCTAAGTCACATGATTTTATCTTCATGTAGAAGGGATGAGATGTTGTTACCAGGTACAATCATGGTGGAGGATTGTGGTTGACTATTTTATGCTGACAGGTTGGACATATTGAGAGCCAAATGCTCGGTTCATGGATGTGATCATGGTGCCATGGTTTTTTGGCATGACATGATTGGTTATACAGGTACATCCTTGATGTTCATTAGCTTGGATTTCTGATTTAGTTATGGTGGTATATCTTCTTAGTTTGAGGATCATGGTTATTTGGTTTCTTTTGAGGAGCTCATGATGTGCACTTTGAGTTCTTTGATAGTTTGATGCCTTAGTTGATTCTCATGGTTAGAAGATGGTTTTTCATCATGATGTCATGGATAGCTTGGATACACGGTTTAGTGGGAGCTTGTGATAGTGATGGGGTGACAGTGCAGGATTAGTTCCTGGTTTGGTTTGGATCTTCATATAGAAGATGAGTTTTATGATGCCATAGGTGACTTGGTACCACGGTTGAGTGGGAGTTTTTGGCATTGATATATTTATTGAGTTTTTGCAGATGTTGGAGGTTTGTCTTAGATCCTGTTGCTGCAGAAGCGTCTTTGACATTTGCATGGTGCACTTGTTATCTTCATGGTGTGTGAAGATGGTTAGATCTTGAGGACTCATGGAGTTCTTGGTTATCTTCATGGTATGTGGAGATGGTTTTCTTCATGGTGTGTGGAGATGGTTGCATCTTGAGGACTCACAGGGTTCTTGGCAAAGGTGTGGTTTATGCTTTTATTTGGCATGTTATCCTTGGTATGAGGATGGTTTCATTATTATGTCATGGTATACTCTTGATACGCGTTTAGAGTTGTGACATGTTATGGTGTGTTCATGTGGAGCATGTTATCTCTTTGGTTGAGATGGTAAGATCATGTTGTCATGTTTATGTTCTTGAGGCCATGGTTGGAACTTTGACATTGATCTTGATTTAGTTTCTTGGTATTGAGTACACTGATCATAAGCTGGATACTTCATGATATTGCTATGTTGCATTTGGAGTTGGCATGGATTGATTGGTTACAGGTGCTCATGGATACTTAGAGACGGTGGTGACGCTGATTTCTCTTGGATTAGAGAAGTATTTTTTGAGACGGTTGATGGTTTCAGCAGGAAGTCCGAGGGGTAGTCACCTGATATGGACTTGAGAGGAGATTTTTCTTAGATGAGTCTTGGTTGGAGACTTGGGTATCTTGATGAGCATTCTCATTCCCCACTCTTGGTCTACTCGGCGATTTGCTACTTGAGAGGTATAGCCCATTATTTTTCTCTCAGTTGCATTATATTTATGCTTATCTTTCATGAATATGGATCTTGAGCTATGGTACATGAGTTAGTTCTGGAGGGTTCATTTGAGAGATGGTTTAGCATTCATTATCTCCATGTGCATATGTTGTTATGCTGGTTGAGTTTGGGAGATGGTTTTATATTTGGGCATATTCCTTGAATTAGGAATGGTTATTCCTTGGTTTAGGAATGGGTTTATTGAGTTTGATCTTCTTGTGAGAGGCTTACATCCATGATTAGCTATATGGTATGGTTTGGGTGTTGTTGAGGCTTCTTGTTGGAGTTTTATGGAGGAGATCATACTTGCACAGTTTACATCTAGAGGTGTGTGTAGAAGGACATGATACAGGTTATGATTTGCATAGTTTCTTTGGTCTTGGTTATCTTCCTGGATGTTCAGTTTTGACTACATTGGATTTGAGATTGGTTGGAGATTGTGATCACTGGTTTGTGCTCATGTTTGTCATGTGAGAGATGACATGGTTATTCCTTTATCTTTTTTCCTTTGTTGGTTGTGAAGAATTTGGGAGACTATTGGAGACTTGTTATGAGAGTTATTCTTGCAGGATATTGGATTATGTATTGTGGATGTCCTTGATACTACATGGATTCACTTCTTCGAGATGTGTTGAGTGGATTGGTTATAGATTTGACATTATCTTTTGCAGTGGGAGCTTCTTGGTATATATGTGGTAGGTATTGCTCTTGAAGCTTGTGATTGCAGGTTATAGATTGGATATGTCGGTGATATGAGATTCACTTGTTATACCTTTGAGGTATGGATAGTTGGATGGGTTTGGCACTTTCTGTGGGTGCTATTTTAGCTATGGATATTTTGACAACTACGGATACATGTGATCACCTTTGGATCAGGTTTTTGTGCTTGGAATTTCAGTTAGTACAGGATTTTATGATCTTCTAATGCGACAGGTTGGGTGGTTTTCTCTTTGGATGGCTTCTATGTATGTCCAGTGGGAGTGGCATAATAGGAGGTGAGATCATTCATGTTCGAGATGCTGGATACTTTGATTTTGTTGCGGGTACTAGGATGGAGCACTTGGTGTATTTTGATCCATGATGGTGGATGTTCTGGGAGGGATTGTTCCCTTGTTCATTTTATGTGGCTACAGATTGACCCTATGCAATGTATACAACAAGTGGGAGATTGTTGAGATAATGGGTGTTGCACACATTGCATAATATTGTTATATTTTATTATTTTATTTTATTATGTAATGTTGTGCCTAGATAGACGTGCAACATGTAAACATTCCCATGAAATATTCTTGATGTGTTGTATTGTAACATTGTGAAATATTTCATGTAATTATTTAATATTGGGGGAAAAGAATTAAATGCCCAATATTAAATGTGGGGTCAGTGGGTTAGGTAGCACATGGTATTAGCACATGGTTTATGTAATACCACTTGGTGGTTTTGTGGGACTTGCTACTATATAAGCAGCCACAAGGGTAGTTGTTGTATAAAGAGAGAGAGAGAGAGTGACAAGAGAAAGAAAGGCAAGAGTTGAGTGGGACAAGGCTTGACAGGTTAGCCAAGGGAGCATTTGTGAAGGTTGAAAGCATGGCATGGGATGTGTGGATTCATGCTTGTTCACATAGTTTGCTCGGTTGTGGCTATGGCCATGAAGGCTTCCATGGTTGTATGGAAATGGTATTTTTTTGCTGAATAATACATGATGATGGATGCTTTTGGAGGCTGGGTTTTTCCCTCAATGAGGGTTTCCCAGGGTATATCTTGTGTCACAATTTTTGTGGGTATGTTGTCTAATTCTCTTGCATGTGGATTTTAATTTCGTGTTTATTTCAAATCTATTATGGGTTATGTGGAAACGGTTATATTCTTTATTGCCAAGTTTCCTTACACTGGTTGATGGCTTGGGATGTTACACGTAGGGGATGGCTAGGACCCACGATGGTCTTATGATGCTATTGACGATTGGGAGGAACCATGCACTTATTTTGGTTGTTTAGTTTCTTCTGGTATTTCTATTTACTGTGATGTTTATTTTAGTATGTTCCTTACTATTATGGTTCAGATGGATAGATGTTCTTCTTTTTGTGTTGTTCTTGCACTCGAGTGTTCATTCCTTGAGCCTTTGTGGATCTGATACTCCCTAGTGTGGAGGTTCTTTGCTCTATTTTTGGTCTTTTTTACTTCAAGGAGTGTTTTCGTGTTTCTATGGGTGACATTTTGTCAGCATTGTGCAACAAAGAAATGTATCGCACGCCCATACAAATTGTGTTGTATGATACTGTAAAGTATCACATGCCTTCTTGAGAAATGTCGTACAACACTAGAAGAGTTTCGCATCCCTTCTTGAGAAGTGTCATACGATCCTGTAAAGTATCACATGCCTTCTTGAGAAATGTCATACGACACTAGAAGGGTTCCGCACGCCTTAAGGAGAACTATTGCCCTCCCTTAGTAAAAAGTGTCACACGATTTTTGTAAAAAAACCTATGCGTGCCGTCAGCGGGCACTTTTCTTCATGATCCAAACTTTCTGAGAGTTCTTTTGGATACCCTTTTGGGCATTCTTCGACCCTATGTTGTTGCATTTTGAATTCTATTAGTTTCTCTTGAAATCCAATTTTTGTGTTTTTGTTTTAGTCTCTTGGGGTTTAAAATATATCGTTTAAGTATAAGTTCATATTTAATTTCTTATACTTAAGATATATTTTAATATATGCAACGAATCTTTTGAGATAGGTTTCAGACCTCTCAGAGATAAGTTATAGATTTTAGGAAATTTTAGGGCTTCAGAAATCTAGACTTAGCCAATTTTTAGGGCTTAAGGATTTCAGGCTTAGCCAAGTTTCAGGATTCTGCATTTTACCCCAGCTTGGTTTTTTGTTGATGAATGGTTGTTTCTTGTGCCCTCATCATGTGCATTGTCATTGTTGGCTTTGTTTGGGTGTGTCAGTTTGGTAGTGGCATTTGGAGATTTGTTGGTTGTCGAGATTGTGGTGAAGTCTTCCATTGCGATCATTGTGATCCCTGTATGATATTGTCATGTGCATTCATACTTGTAAATAAAAATTCTTGGCTTATATTTCATCCTTGTTTCCAAGGATCTACGGGTAGGGCATTACAGGTTTTGAATAAAGAGTGGTAAGTATTAATTTTCAATTGGCTTGATGATGTACTATTCAAAAAATGGATAACTGATTATTCACCAGCAACATAATTATTGCAGATGCCAATTGAAACAAAGAGTCAGGAAAAAGTAGTTGCCACTAAAAGAGTGCAAATTCTTGATAAGGTAGTTCAAATAGATGAGAGAGAAATACAACAACTAATTGTAATCATGGGTATGGTAGTTCAAATTGATGATCTGGCAAAGGATCAACCAATTATAATTAATATCCAGATATCAAAACATGACACATCATGTGAAAACCAAGTGGTCCCACAATTCGAATAACAAAAAATACAACTTGGCCAATCGTCAAATGAAGCAGATTAATAAGAGGTTACAAAATAATTGGTCCTACCACAAGAAGATCAATAATAAATCTATTCTATTGTAAATATGCAAGCAAGTGTCAAATTTTGTCATTTTGTAATAGTGACAACTTTTGTCCATTTTTGTAAATCTTTTTGTATTAAGGACAAATGTCCTTTTCCCTCTATGCTTGTAGATTTTTGCATCTCACACTGTATAGGTGAGTTCCTAAGGCTAGAGGAGGTTGTGAAGTTTATATAACTTTTAGTGTCTATGCTATTTTCTATAGTCAGTCCAATTTTCTTTGTGTCAATTACATAATGTATTCAATTTTGCAAGTTTAAGAATACAAATGGATCTTAGATGGCAAGTCTATCATAGCTTGAGCTTGTATCAATAATGTATTAGTTTCAAAGAATATTGATACAAGGAGGGATTTTTGAATATCCGTGTCTCTAAATTCTATCTCCATTTTCATATGCTTGTTATTCTGGGATTGAGTGAGCAAAGTTTATGCAAATTAATGTAGCTTGGATAGGTTGTATGTCAATTTATTGTTTCTTTTAATTCAAGGAATTAAGTAATTACTTCCATAAATTGATAGGGTTTCTAACCACCTAAGATGGATATCATAAGAATGGGGTTTAGGGTTAACAACTAATATTTTTAATTGCAAGGCAATTAAATAGATCAAGTATTTACTAGTGTGACTCTATATAACAAATGGATAAGGCATTGATCATAAGTTGTGATGCAAATTGATACAATTATTTAGTTACACAAAGCGCATATAAATCAAATCAATTTTACTTTTTTATAATGAAGAATCAAACTACTGGTCATCACTTATTTGTAGTAGTTTTTCTTTAAATTATAGCTAGCTACTGTAATCATGGAGTTTATTGCAAATCTAAGAATAGTGACCAATTATATTCTATAGAGGATAGATCTGAAGAGAAGAGTGTGAATGAATGAATTGTGAATAATAATATCAAATAACTAGTCATTTCCATCCCTAAGGTGCACCCACCTAGGCCTTGTAGAGCTTGAAGTTTAGAAAGTCCTTTGTGATTCTATTGAAGTTAGTCTAGATCTAAAGAAAATTTAGTTGATTATAGGAGGTAGCTAACCCTTGGACTAAATCTTATCTTCTACATCCTGGTATTAGGTTTTAAATTAGCTTGGTAGTTTTCAAACACTAACACCTTTTTGTTAGAAATACATTAGGGAAGTAATCTCTAAGTGGGGGGGGAGGGGGGGCTATGAATCAGTCCTTAAAAATTTAACCATAAAATCATTCAGCATACATCCATCTCACAATTTGTATGTAAACAGAAATAGCTAGGTAAACATATTCATCCACAACATGAAAGAAAATAAAATTCAACACATATATGACACAAGATATTTGGTTACCTAGAAACCCTCCAATGAGAAGATAAAACTGGGGTAGGGATGACACCCAAAAATCTTCACTACTACAGTTGTAAAGTGTATCTAATGAAGGTTACAATGTTTGGTCATAAACTATGATCTACCCTATAAAAGATCTTCCCTGTTAAAGACTTACAAGATTTTTAGATCTTACCCCATTAAAGGATTTCAAAACCTTGTTAGAAGTATGCCTAATTAAAGGACTTAAAACTTACAATGAAGTAAGCACCCTATTAAAGGATTTACAATAGTCTGTTAGGACTACTCTATTAAGAGATTTAACTGATTCACCTACTAGAATGTCTCAGCAATTATCCTCTGGTTAGCACTCTACTACTAGATAATAGATCACCTCTTTCTTGATGTGTACTTGATCCTCTCTTATCATATGTATCACTTCTATCCTCTAACTCCTTTCCTCTATTCTCCTCTAACTAATTTCACAATGTATCTCAATTCACAACTCCTTAGTCACCATGAATGCTCTATTTGTGCATGCAAACTTCTCTCTCTGTGTATTCAACACTATCTTTCTTTTAGGGTTTGTCTTCCTTAAGAAGACCTAGGTGACTTAAGGTTAGGTATGAATCAATGATTGTGATTCACCTATTTTGCCACTTAAAATATCCCTTCAACTAATTGGTTGGATGTTCTACATAGGGATCCTCAATATAGATTTTTCCTTATCATCTAGAATCACAAACCAATCCTTAAGTCAACTAAAAAATAGTTTACATATATTTTTGTGTCATTACAAATAGCTATGTCCAAAAATCTTTACTTGACACTTGAAGTGTCTGATCCTTGGCATCCAATGTATTTTTAATGCTGCAACTTAGCCTCTAAATGACTTGAAATCCATTGATCACTTGACATCTAAATCACTTAGCATAATTTTTTTTCTCGAAACTTAAGTGACTCAATATTTTCTAGTTACTCGATACATACTATATATCTCACTCAACATATACTATCTAACAACTTATGCTCAACATATATTACTTGTTCGACATGAACTAAGAAAATGACTTAAATGTATGTCAAAACCAATCTAAGATTAACAATCTCCCCCTTTGACATCAGTGGCAAAATCACTTTTTCATGCACGAATATCCTTAACTTATAAGCATAACTCAAATAATATCCATTTAGTACTTGGCTTACATATGAAATTTTAGAACTTCAAACTTTTGTAAGAACCTATGACTTATCAGTCATACCTAAAAATTCTATAACTCCCCCTAAGTTAATTGTCTATTTTGAATCTGAAACTGAATAGTCCTACTATGATGACTCTATTTCTATAGTCTCCCCCTTTTTTTCATCCTCCTCTTTTTGACACTTATGTCATGGGTGGTACACAAATTGTGTGTTTTTCCAAGAATGATTTATGGACCTCCATCATAACCTTTAGTGATGCATCCTAGTTCTCACATGCTACCTCCATAGATTTGATCTGAATGTTCAACTCGACAAAAAGGGTGACTTGGCCTTTATGAGTAGAAAGATGGGGATATTTCTTCATCAATGTCTCTACATATGCTAGTTATTTATGTAACACCTCCATGTGAGTGGTTAACATGGGATGGATGCTGATCAGTGTAGCCCTAATATTTGCATCTTGAGCTTGTAAAGTTGCTAACTGACCTTGTGTTGAAAACAATTTTTTGAAATGAGACTGACTTTGACTAGGAGATTGTTGTAGGATGGTACCTATTTTCTTCAAATTTACCTCCAAATTGTCAATGTGTCTTTGCACTTCTTGTGTGAATAGAGAATATCACACAACCTAGTGTAAAGAGATAAAATTTTCTACAACATCTTCTTTACACCATCAATTTTGGTTGCTAACTCAACCTGGTGTAGTGTAATGGCATTATATATTTGTTCATTCACCTTTTTTTGAAATTTCTTCTTAGACCATTCCCATAATTTGACATTAGTATCCAGGTCTTTATCATTGATCTTCCCCACAATATTTGCCAATTGCTCAATGATTGGCTTTTTTTCATCAAGTGCAGGTATGATGAATGCATCAAGAAATATGTCATTGATGTCATGAAGTGCATGTTTCTTCCTATGCTCCCTTTTGAGTAGCTCTTGGTGTTTCTTCCTTGCTAGAGCATCCTTTAATATGCTCATTTTCTCTATTGTGGTTGATGCAAGATGAAACTTTGGCAATTCAATCACCTCATCTAAGTTGATATCACAATAGGATGTCACCTCATCAACCTTATATGTGCTTGGACTAGGCCTTGATGATTACAATGGTGTAGGTTCTATACTCGGCCTATGAAGTGCTTGTCTAGGAATAGGAGTAGCAGTGTCTAGTAAGGTAACCAATTTATGAATTGCTATCACTTCCTCTAGTTTTGTAGTTAAGATTGAATCTTCAGTCCTAACCTTCTTTTTTTCTTTAGTTTTTGCTCCTCCTTGTGCTTGTGGTGTAGATACAGGATTGGCTTCCTAACCTATTTTGACTGGTGTCCCTTCTTGCTTAATTATTGTAACTACTAGTACTCAAACATTTTGTACCATAGTGTTGATATGTGAACTTATAGTGTCCTTCCTTTGTTCTACTACAATAGAGATTGTAGCTTGCACTTCTATAGATTGAGAGGGAGCAATGAATAATGCTTGTGTTTTCTCCCCTATAGATGCCAATTCTTCATTCTTAATCTTGCCCACACTCACCAAAATAAGATGGCTACATAATTGTGCTTTGGTGGTGGAATCCATCAATATCTTTTGCATATCTTCATCTATTAGGGGATTGATGTTCTGAATGGATTTTTTAGATAGATCCTTAATCTGTACTATATCTACTTGTGGAGTGACACTTCACATATGTACTTTTGGTACATTCTAGTCTTGTTGTTGCTCTTCCTCAACTTTTTCCTCTGTAGTGCCTTCCCCATGTACTTCCCTTATAGAATCAACATTTTTTATCTCAAAAACCTCTTGTTCTACTTTGTTTATTCAATTGACTCATCTATTGCCAACCAACATATCACTTTCCATAGCTGGGTGGTCTTTTGGACAACATCCTCAATATTGCTCTGTAAAATATTAAAGGCTCGATATTTTGGATCAAATCTCTCCTTATACTTGTCAATAGCCTTTTTCATTTCAAAATTTTCCAAGTCTAGCATCTCTCTTGCAATTTTAGTCTTTCTAACATTTCTTTCAGTTGTGAGACTAAGTTGCCACCTTTTCTCAACTCTATCATATAGGCTCTTGGGTAAAGAGGTGGCAATCTCAATTGGACTCTTCTTAAAAGTTTCCATCATGGCATATACAAATTCTTCTACTTTATTCATTTCTATCTTCCCAATTTTATCAAATTCAACATGTGTAAATCCACTTAAATAAACATTATTCTTGATATTTTCACACAAGTTGTCCAAATCAAAAGAGGATTGTGACCTACCACTTTGAATTGGCCATTTTCATCTAACTTAGTCCTTTCCTCATTTGATTCAGCTAGGTCAATATATTTCCTTCTTTGTTTCTACTCAAGTTCATCTTCTTTTGTAGTTGTGCTAGCTCTCTTGCCTTTAGGCTTCTGAACTTCCTGAATCTTCTTAGCAATAGCTCTTGTGCTAGCCCTAGTGATAGGAACTATAGGATTTTGTTGTTTATGTTCCACAACCTTTTTGTGTTTGCTTGTTGCTGGCTTCTTTTATTTTCTCTTATTTTCCTCTA
Source organism: Cupressus sempervirens (assembly GCA_028749045.1). Classification (NCBI taxonomy): domain Eukaryota; kingdom Viridiplantae; phylum Streptophyta; class Pinopsida; order Cupressales; family Cupressaceae; genus Cupressus; species Cupressus sempervirens. The sequence continues at coordinate 445,993,434 of CM053792.1, read as the reverse complement.
TGGCAATAGGTGAATTTGCTTCTTCTCCCTTGACACCTTCTCAAATGCTACTTCTTCTTCTTCTTGGTCCTCTCCTTGAACCTATGTAAGAGCCAATGGTTCTTGGTTAGGTGTATCTTCTTTGTCATCTTCATTATCCTTTTCTTCTTCATCTCTTTCTACCTCTTCACCAAATTGTTCCTTGAGATTCTTTGCAATCTTGTTCTTCATTCTCAAGAAAGGCGTTGTCTTCAAATCCATGGTGATCTTTGACTTTGATACATCATAATTTCCAAATTAAATAGCATTCTTATCTACTTCCTCTACTAGTAAAGAAGTGATGGCTATAGACACCTCATCCACATTAGTCTCATAAGGCAATGGATTGAGCCATCTCACCCTTGGAACAACAACTTGGACATAAGTGAAATCAACATCAAATAGAAAAAAAATCATTGAAATGATTCTCTACTAGTGACATCATAATTCTTAGTTTTTGTTTCATTGACTTCTTAAAGTCTTCAAAATAACTAGTTATCACAATCTCAAAATGATCTCCAAGTTGCTCTATGAATTCACCAATCTGCACTACAACTAACTTGTTAGTCTTCCAAGCTACCTTTGCCAATGAGGTAAAAGTGTTTTGCACAAAGAAATATATACAAACAAGTATTGAACCAAATTTGTATTGTGCACTTTATGTCTTTCTTATAGCTCCCAATTTTTCTGATAACTGCTAAATTTGTAACTCAGCATAGTCATAACAGTGGTCTTTCTTTAGTATCTTGTAACCCAAATCCATAGCCATACATGGTACACTATTCAACCTACTAGATTGAAATAATTCATGAGAAATAACTCTCATTGCAAATACAATTAGGGGATTAGTAATTGTGTTTATGGTTATCCCTCTCTTGTTCCATAGTGCCCTTGTATTCTTCTCAATTGTCTCTTTTGCATCACTCCTCATAGTCTTTGGTCTATCTAGGGTTGTATATCCTATCACTCTATGAATAATACTCTTTATGATTTTGATAGGGCCATCCTGCAACCATACAAAGTTTTCATGTATTCTACTAAGCACAATCTTAATCCACTTTGTCTTGAATACGTTAGGAAAATCTAGGGCATAAGTTAACCCTTTTCTCTTTACAACCTTGTTTTCCTCTTTCAATAATATATTTTCACACAATTTTTCATATGTCTCTTATTTCCATGTCTCCAATGCTTCCTACCTTACAAGTGTAGCAACACCTTATATCTTGTATCAATAAAACTTGTGGTGGTATTATAGATAAAGTACCTGATGAGAATCCTTTATATGAAATATTAGGAATTATCTAAAAATGTGGTTGTTTGATCTCATTACTAATCAATTAAACATTTAAAACTTTCTTTCTTTCCTTAACCATAGTAGTAGAAGAGCTAGATGTCATAACAACTATCTAAGGTTTGTGTCAATTCAAACAACGTAGCTCAAAACATAGTAAATACCTTAGAAAATATGATGTTTGGTGTCAAGTAATAGTTAAATTTAGTATGAAAACACTTGAATCAATTTATCTAATTCACCTTATGCTCTTTGTCCTCTCTTCAATCTTGAATAACTACAAATGAGTCAAAAATCAACCATATAGCCCTTGAAACTTCACAATAAATACTTAGTGCTTACACAACTATAAGCTTTGCTCCAATAGAAATTTTGACTCACTTGACTTCCATGTAATTCCAACCATGCTTGACAACCACAATGAGCTCGACTAACACTATCACCTTCTATAGCTCGACAACAACTAAACTTTCACTTGACAACAATAGTGGAACTTATAGATATCTTCATAGTTCTAACCAATACTTTGCATCTTACTTCATGCATAGATGATCTTTTTATAACTAAATCCTTGGAACTAATGTATAATTTAACTTTGAAATATCATTCCCACACATACCTTTTGATTGCCTAGTTGGGGGATGTGTTATCACGTGATCCATTGGATGAAGTGATCCCATTTGAACTTGATGTACTACAATCTTCCTTTTTCTTCCATGTCTTGTTCATCTACATTTTGACTTCTTCAGCATCAACCTTTCCTTTTCCTTATTGAATTCACTATTAGGTTCTTTTGACCTTGTTGGATAATTTATGCTTATGTGACCAATATTCAAACAACTAAAACATGTAATTTGACTCAACCATCTACTATAGGCACTTCTAAAATGTGTTCTAATGCAATTCTCAGAAACATCTCCATACTCTTGACAATAGTGACAACTATATGTTGTATTGTAATCCCAATTATAGGATTTGTCAATATGGTTTATTGTGGCTTGCTTGTTTGATGACCAGTTAGGCTTTGATCTGCACTCATATACTCCATGTTCATATTTCTTGTAGTTATAGCAGTATCCTTCAAATCTTTGTGTGCTTGATGTCTTAGTCTTGCATTCATGTGCCTAATGTTCTTGATTGTTGCACTTATGATAGTTACCCATGAATTTCTTCTTAGGGTTCTAATTTGAATTGTTTCTCCTAAAAACATTTTCTATATGACCTATCTTTCCACAATTATGACATGTAGGTTTGTAGTTATTACCTTTGTTTCTTTTTTGTTTAGCACTTTTAGATGATTCTCCTTCTTCAATGCTAGTATAGCACAATCTAGTGGCATCACTGTTAGATCCAGGAGATCTTATGAATTTCTTAAAATACTTGATGGCTTTACCAGGTCTATTGAAAGTTTCAATAAGTTCTTTTTCTCTTTTTAGATAATTTCTTAGTTGTTGATTCTACAACTTTATTGTTGTGATATCAATATCCTTTCCATTCAATTTATGATTGGCAATCATCAATTGATTGATTTTTTCTAGTTGCATGTGAGAAATCCTATTCACCTCTGATGTCTTCTCTTCCAATCTATTGGTCAATATCCTTTTTTCATCTTCAACCATGACTTTGTCTTCTTCAACTTTCTTTTTTGCTTAGTCACTACATAGAGTAATACTGATTGGACTTCTTGTTCTATCTTAAGATTTATGATCTCTTCAGTTAGGGCATCATTATTTTCCATCAGATATACAATTGTTGCATCAAATTCACTTGAATTTCCATCTATAAACAATTTAGTAGTGTTAATCTCTTGGTAATGTGTTTTAGTCTCTTCAATAGTTATCTCTTTCCTTCTCTTTATTGAGAACTTCAACTCATCTCTTGCTTCATTCAATTGATGTAGGCCATGCTAGATTTCAATCTTCTATCTCTCAATAGTCTTTCCCAACTTGTAGACTTCCATCTTCAAGATCTTTTCTTCAAAAATTAAACCATAAAATTATTCACCACACATCCATCTCACAATTTGAATTTAAACTGAAATAGCTAGCTAAACACATTCATCCATATAATGAAAGCAAATAACATTCAACACATATATGACACAAGATATTTGGTTACCTAGAAACCCTCCAATGAGAAGGTAAATTTGGGGTGGGGATGGCACCCACAAATCTTCACTACTATAGTTGTAAAGTGTATCCAATGAAGGTTACAATATTTGATCATAAACTATGATCTATCCTATGCAAGGTCTATTGTATTAAAGGCTTATAAGATTGTTAGATCTTACCCTGTTAAAGGATTTCAACACCTTGTTAGAAGTGTGTCTAATTAAAGGACTTAAAAATTATAATGAAGTAAGCACCCTGTTAAAGGATTTACAACAACCTATTAGGACTACTCTATTAAGATATTTAATTGATTCACCTGCTAGAATGTCTCATCAATGATCCCACGGTTAGCACTTTGCTACTAGATAATAGATCAACTCTTTCCTAAGTGTACTTGATCCTCTCTAATCAAATGTATAACTTCTATCCTCTAACTCCTTTCCTCTATTCTCCTCTAATTGATTTCGTAATGTATCTCAATTCACAACTCCTTAGCCACCATGAATACTCCATTTTCACATGAAAACTTCTCTCTCTACGCATTCCACACTATCTTTCTTTTAGGGTTTTTCTTCCTTAAGACCTAGGTGACTTAGGGTTAGGCATGAATCAATGATTATGATTCACCCATTTTTCACTTAAAAATATCCCTTCAACTGATTGGTTTCATGTACTACATAGGGATCCTCAATATAGATTTATCGTTATCATCTACAATCACAAAACAATCCTTAAGTCTGCTAAAAAATGGTTTACATAGAAGTTTGTACCATTACAAACAACTATTTCCAAAATAGTTTACTTTGCACTTGAAGTGTCTGATCCTCAATATCCACTATATCTTCAATGATGTAACTCAACCTCTAAATAATTCTACATCCATTGATCACTCAGCATTTGAATCACTTGGCATAAATTGTTTTCTCAACACTTGAGTGACTTGACACTTACTAGTTACTCAATACATATTATATATCTTGCTCAACATATACTATCTAACAACTTATGCTCGACATAAATTAATTGTTCGACATGAACTAAGAAAATGGCTTAAGTGTGTTGTCACTCATATGTCAAAACCAATGTTAGATTAACATTTTTAGAGGTTCTTTTGAAGGTATAAATGTTTTGAAAGTCCAATTTGTAAAATTGTAAGTCATTTCTGTATAATTATGATCATAAATTTTGTTGGAATTATAGATGGAGTAACTGAGAGGGGGGGTGAATCAGTTCCCACAAAAAAAATCCAAATCCCTTAGATATCTTAAATAACTAGTTACTACTGATACTCGGTAAACATTGACAAAAATGTTGTAACTCAGTAGATTAACTTGTTACTGATCTTTAAGCATTCATAATTATTAACATGCACACAAAAGTAAATAACATGAGCACAAGAGACACCAAATTTAATGTGGAAACCCAATATGGGAAAAACCACCAAGTAACTAGCTACCAATTTTCACTCTTTTGAAGTGAGCTCTGTTAGGAGCCAACCCTATTAAAGGTTACAAAACACATTGTTAGGTGTGACCCTATTAGAGGATTTAATCACCTTGTTAAGAGTGGCTTTGCTAGAGGTCTTTAGAACAATTCAACTGAACTGTCACCTTGTTAGAGGATTTACAAAATGGTTGCTAAATCAACTCTATTTTGAGATTTTGGAATCATTACTACAATGGTTAGAAAGTAACAATGAATTGACCTGAATAGGATGCAACTAAATTTTTTGATTATAGATCTCTATTCTACACCATTAGATCCTCCTTGATCAAATATAGCTTTGCTGCTCCTCAATGATCTTTAATCATCCTTCAAGATTCGCTCTCACAATAATCAGTCCTCCTTGACATTCATATCACATCAAATCCATCACACTTAGAATTTTCAACTTGACCTCTTATATATACCATTAAAATCATCAAGTCAGCACATTCACAAGTTACATTTACCAATAAACCATACATCAGTCGGCTACAAATATTGCATTAAACAAATAAAATTTATTTCCCAAAACAATGAAATCCTTCATTGGACAACCTTTCTCAATAAACATTGCTCCAAAAATAATTTCCTGAGTTAACCATCTCAACTCAGTTAATACTACAAATTTTGTGAAATCCTTTGGCTATCGAGTTAACTCGGTAAGAATTGAATTTTCATGAAAGCTCAGTAAGAATTGTTCTCTACCATATTTTCCTTTGATGACTGAGTGAGCTCGATAGACACTAAATTTCCTTGCTAACCTTGAAAGCTTGGTAACAACTATCTACATAAGGTAAAGTCTGAGAACACTCAATAGACATTGTAAACCTTCTTTGCTAACCTTCTAAGTTTGGTGGACTCTATCTTTTTCCTTGCTGACCAATTGAGCTCGGTAGACTCTAACTGATAACTGATATGACATTTGTGTAACATCAAAAACAACACACAATTGAACAATTGTATCCAACAATCTCCCTCTTTGGCATTGATGGCAACACAGCATGTCATAGCAACTGTAAACCTTCTTTGCTAACCTTCTAAGCTTGGTGGACTCTGTCTTTTGCCTTGCTAACCAACTGAGCTCGGTAGACTCTAACTGATAACTGATATGGCATTTGTGTAACATCAAAGACAACACACAATTGAATAGTTATATCCAACAATCTACCTCTTTGGCATTGATGGTAACACAACTTGTCATAGTAGAATAAAATTTGAAAACAAGTCTTTTCTGACAGAATGCTTTACATTTCATTCCACAAGAGTCCTTAAATATATTAATCTCCCTCTTTCATAGTAATCTCTCCCTCTTGCATGAACTCTCTTTTTCTTGCAAATTTTAGAAAGATATGATAGTAAACTCTCCCTCTTTGATAACACATGCCAAAGACAACACAACTCAAATGAAATTCAATGTACCTTAAGTACTGATTCATATGTAATGTCTTCATTACTTTGCTACATCAACTAATAGATCTTCAATTTTGTTTCTATTGATGCATCACTAAAACTATATTTTAGTGAGCTTCAGATAGGGGAATGACCCCTAACTTACCTCTTAGATATAAGAATGCATCCTTAGGTAAAGGATTTGTGAATATGTTAGCAATTTGTTCCTTTCTATGGACATATTCCAATCTAATCTCCTTATCCTACACCAATTCTCTAGCAAAGTGATACTTTATAGCAATATGCTTAGTTTTTGAATGCATCACTGGATTCTTGGATATGTTAATTGCACTTGTATTGTCACAAAACATAACAATAGGTTCTTTGATTTCTTCCTTCATACCTTCCAATAACTGTTTGAACCAAACAATATTTGAATAGTTTACTGCTGGTATGACATATTCTACCTCTGCTATGGACTGGGATGTACAATTTTGGTTTTTACTTATCCAAAAAACCAACCTCTTTCCAAGAAAGAAAGCTCGTCTACTTGTACTATTTTTTTCATCAACATTTCCTTCCCAATCTGCATCAGTAAACACTTTTAAATTTATATTTCCTCCAAGTTTATACCATAATCCATTATCTTCAGTTCCTTCCAAATATCTCATGATCCTTTTGATTGCCATGATGTAATTTTTTTTTGGTTTTGGTAAAAACTTTGCTACAATACCAACTGCAAGGGCAATATTAGGTCTTGTATGCACTATAAAATACAATTTTCCAATCATAGATCTATATAATGTCTGATCCACTTCCTTTGATTTATCATCTTTGGTAAGTTTTAATCTAGTACACATAGGAGTCCCAACTAGTTTGCAGTCTTCCATACCAAAAAAATTTCAGTATCTCCTTGATGTATTTAGATTGAGTGATGTAGATGCCATTCTTATTCTACTAAATTTGAAGACCAACAAAGAATTTGATATCACCAAACATTAACATTTCAAATTCCTTATTCATTTGTTTTGAAAATTCTTTGCAATGATCATTATTTCCTATGAACAAAGTATCATCTACAAATATTTCTATGAAAACAATCTTATTATCTAGTCCTTCCTTGATATACAAGCTACTATTATCATTAGTTCTTTGAAAACCAATCTGAATAAGATAGTTATGCAGTCTTTCATACCATGCTCTAGGGGCTTGCTTCATACCATACATGCTTTATGTAATTTGTAGACCATGTGCTTTTTGTCTGGATCAACAAAACCTTCAAGTTGTTCAATGTAAACCTCTTCATCCAGTATACCATTGAGAAATGCTGACTTGACATCCATTTGATAAATTTTGAATCCTTTGTATGCAACATATGCAAGTAAAGTTCTGACACCTTCCAATCTTACAACATGAGAAAAAGTCTTTCCATAGTCTACACCTTCTTCTTGAGAGTATCCTTTGCATACTAGTCTAGCTTTGTTCCTTGACACCTTACCATCTTCATTTAACTTGTTTCTAAATACCCACTTAGTTCCAATCTAATTTTTGTCTTTAGGCCTAGGTACAAGAGTCCATGTTTTGTTTTTCTCTATCTACTCTATCTCTTCATTCATAGGTTCAATCCAACTTTCATTTTCTAATGCATTTTTGACATTTCAATGTTCAAAATCAATAAGTAAACAAGTTCCTTTCAACTTACTTCTTGTCATAGTTCCTTCAAATTTATCTCCAATGATCTAATCTGGTGCATGATGCCTCTTGACATACTTAGATAATATGGGTTCCTTTCCTTTTGAATGCTTTGCATTTTCATCTTCTTGCACTTTAGCTTCAAGTTCTAACTATCTTGTCTGTAGCTTGGGTCCTTCAAACTCGGTAGGCATTAGCTCGGTAGCATCAAAATGTGACTTGGGTTCTTGTAGCTTGGTTTGAACTTCCTGCAACTCAGTTACTAAAGACTCGGTAGTAGAAGATTCTTGATTGACAGGAAACCTCAATGACTGCTTTCCAACTGATTTTGCAACTTAATCATGAATTTTGCTCATTTCTCTAAGAATGCTTTGGAAAACAAAAATCTACCTATAGCATGTACTACTAAATACTTGTGTAGATTTTGACTATAAATCTAGAAAGTTCATCTTTTTTCAATTCCAATGATATATCGCATTGCATATTTTCGACAAAAATTGCCCCTCTAGCATGTGTTTGAAAATTAGGCCCCCATTGCAAGTTCATAACATTCTAATGAAATTTTTGAAAATTCTATAGTTTATACTATAGAAAAACTATAAATTCATTAAATTTTTCATTCCAGGCCTTGAATGCTCAAAATTTTGTAGATATATACTACAATACTAATTTTTCCATTTTTTATATTTTTCTACCTTTTCTCCATCTAAGTTAACCCTTGTTGACCACTTGAGTGCCATGTGGTGACCTCCTATTGGCCAGCTCCTACCATCTCTATTAGAAATAGATAATACTGAGGGGGAGGGGGGTTGAATCAGTATTTTCAATCTTTTTGCCCACAACTAGATATTATTAATTACTTTACCACATGCATAAAAAAGTAAACCAATAATTTTGATCAGTATAAATAATCATACACAAAGAGAGATCATAACACCATATTTTGTTAACTAGGAAAACCCTGGCCAAGTGAAAACCACAGTGGGGATGAAACCCAATAAATGATTCACTATATAAAGAATCTAGTTAAGGATATTGACCTTATTAGGATTCTATGAAGAATATGTAGTGTCTCGAGTTCTTGTTAGGAGACTAAGCCTTGTTAGAAGTCTCAACCCTATTAGGAGTTGCTTCAACCCTATTAGGAGTTGGTGGATCATATACAAACATTTGCAAGAAGAGTCTGCTACCCTAACATGCAACTATACAATAAGATCTCTAAGAAAATAAGTATACATACAATACTAAGATACTTGTTGTGCTTTGTAAATCTTCTGATTGATAGTTCTTCATACAAGATTGACTACACACTTATCAATCTGCATCATATTTTGCATAATCATGCTTTACATCATATGCCATAATATTGCATTCACTTGTTACTCTTATTTCACAAGATCATATCAAGTTCACAATCACTGATTAGTCCTTTCTCACTTCTTGTCTTCACACTAATTTAGCAAATGAAGTTCTTTATTTATACCAAACATATTGGTAAATTCTTCCTTAGTTAGCTCACATAGCATCATTAGAGTTGTCTCATTAAGAAATGGTAATTCAAAATAATAGATCAATCCGTTTAACACATTCTGCTGATATGCTCTATTTTGTGTTGTATCATTACTACATTACAAATTCCTTCATAACTTAGACTCATTTGATCGTATGGACATGTGCACTGGTATACATCATTAGTATGATGTCATGCATCTTTGGTTAATTGTGCAAGAAAATATTCTGCTATCATCAAATCTATCATGTTGTTGTAATGCTATCTGATACTTGGATAGATTTTCCTTCACCAATGAACATGACTAATTTGCAAAACAAATATGTTTCCATAAATGAAAACCATGTTACTTACCTTATTTGATTGATTGGACATATTTCCAAAAATCTCCCCCTTTGGCATTGATGACAATATTTTGGAAAATTTGGCTAAGTCCCAAACATGTTGTCATACCAAACAAAACAAATAACCATAACATAGTAAAGAAAACATTATATTCATGTTTTGAGAAGATTACATCCCTCGTAACTTTGATTACAACTTATTACTCCTCCTTACAAATTACAATAATAGCTTACTACTATATATATATATATATATATATCCTTATTTTTCCTTTTACAATTTTCCATATATCTCCCCCTTTGACATCAATGAAAAAGGTGTCACAAAAGTCTGTCAAATTTTGGTAGTTGCATAAAAACTTAGAGAAACAATCACTAAAATTGGTCTTAAACTACACAAAGTGTTTCTTCCAACTATCTTTCAATGCATTAGATACACTAACTAGCACACATAAGGCATATGCAACTAACTTTGTTGCGTTCACATCTGTTGCCAGAAATTTTCCATATGAGAAATTTGCTACCAAGCATTCCTCTAGCTAAATTTCTAGCAATGTTATCTATGGAGATAAGTGATCTCTTAAAAGAGTAAATATTTTCAGAGTTTTCTCCTTTTCTGCTTGTAAATCCATGATGCTATCATGAATAGCTTGCATTGCATGCTCAATGTTTTTTAACTTCTGATCCTATCTCAAAAAGTTGTTAGTGAGTTTTTGAAGCTCTATTACCTTCTCTTTGATTTGTTCATCAAAAATTTGAAGATTGATGTATACCAAGTTGCAGTATTGCCACAAATTTTTCATATGAGGACTTTTTTGCCAAGCATTCCTCCAACTAATTTTCTAGCAATGTTATCTATGGAGATAAGTGATCTCTTAAAAGAGTAAATATTTTTAGAGCTTTCTCCTTTTCCGTTTGTAAATCCATGATGCTATCATGAATAGCATGCATTGCATGCTCAACGTTTACTAACTTCTGATTCTATCTCAAAAATTTGTTAGTGAGCATCTAAATCTTAGTTACCTTCTCTTTGATTTGTTCATCAAAACTTTTAAGATTGATGTATGCCAAGTTGCACTTAGCATAAACTTGTTTTCCTTCTTGAATACTCTGTCTCAATGCCTTAATGCATATATTCAAAGTTTCTATATCATTCCTTATATTTGCACACATGGTATTAAGAAATTTACCATCATGCTCAATTTGTGCTTGAATTGTAGCCACATTAGTTAGTGTTGTGAACTCATCATCAAAAGTTTTGCATAGGATTGTTGCGCACTATTGAATGTCTATAGATGTTTCAATAGGGATCACTATCTTTCCCATTCTATCTAGTACTAAAATCAATTTCTTCTCAATAGACTTAACTAATTTCTTCTTTTAAATAAATTTCTTCAAATAAGATTATAGATTTTGTGCTTCATCTTCTTCATCTAACTAAACTGATATTGCTATGACCACTGCTGCTTGAGTAGGTGGTGTGGATGGTGTTACTAGTGCTAGTGTCAAGGGTACATTTGAAGTAGTTGCTTCACTGCTAAGCTCAATTTTCTTCACAGAAGGTGCATCTTCTTCCTTTGGCTCATGATCTTCTTCTTCATCAAATAAGATGCTATAATCCATAATATTGCCAACAATGCTAGCACCAAAATCCTTGAATGGATCCTCAATTCTATCAACTGTCACATTGGTGATATCTACTTGCATAGATTCACTACTAATGGTTATATGTGGTGAATTACTAGAAGTACGTGTTCTATTTGGTTGCTCAAAACTATGGGATGGGCTCTCTCTAGTAGGACTTGCTTCCTTTGTCTGTGCACACTCCTTAGGTGTCTAGCTTTCCTTCTTTGACTACACACTTTCCTTAGGCATCTCACTTGCCTCCTTTGGCTACGCACTTTCTTTAGGCATAGTAGACATAAATGTGACTATAGCCTCTTGTGTTTCCTTATTAACGTCTTCATAATTTCCTCCCATGAGGAGAATGGATCTCTTTATATTCCTTAACAAAGGTGCTATACCTTTCAGAATAACTACTATTTCTTCCTCATTATTTATAGAACATAACTTTTTCACCATATTAATTCTTTTTTTTTTATCTTCCTCTACAAGTATACTTTTTCTATTTAGCAATCTATTGTACAAATCTTTAGGTATCTAACCTCTTATACTATCAAACCTTTTATATTTTAGGATCATATTCCTAACTACTACATTTTCTAACTATCTTCTATCCATATTATTATACAAATCACAATACTTATTCAACTGTACAATATTATTGCCATTAATGATTTTCATGTTAACATTTTCTACCTTTGGCTTCCATGCTTTTTGCCTGGTTGAGGTCTTTGCTTCTTGTTCAACTAGTTCAACTAGTCTATTACCAGTTTCTTCCTCAAACCCAGAAGAACTAATCTACAAGGTTCTTCTTTTCTTTCTTGGACCACTTGTAGCTTGCTTCACTCTCTTCCTAGGAGGAGTTTTGGTCCTTTAAGGCCTCGTAGACTTCCTTGTGGCTGATGCTTCTTCATTCTTCACTAGATTCCTTGGAGGTTGCTATTGTGCAACTATTGCATAAGGTACAGAAGGTGTCTACACACTTGTTTGAGCAACTATGACCTCTTCAGTAGGTCCTACAACTACAATGGGTGCAGGGGTCAAAAGCTCAAATTGACCACTAGCCTTCATTTCCATGGCTATCCCTTTCACCTCATCAAATTATTTCCTAGTCATCTTAGATTCTTTCAAAATGGAATCAATTACTTTCTCCACCTTTTTCTTGGTATCCTTCATTATTTGACTGGTTTTAAGTTTTTCCATTTTCTCAGAATATGTCCCCCATCTAGTACATTTAGAATCAACTTCATAATGAAGGATTATCTATGCATACCTTTCAATTAATTATTCACTCATCTCAAATCCCATAGGTTCAATGAACTTTACTTGAGGGACTACTATTTCCATGCAAGCAAAATCTATTTCAACCAGAAAACATTGTTCATCCTTATAATTTTCTACGAACACCGAAGGTATCCTATACCTTTGCTTCATTTCAGCTTGGAAAGACTTCATTCTTTTGTCAATATCATTGTCTCTGACTATTTTAGGTCTTGACCTATATGCTCGAGTGATTAACTACATTGTGCACTCATTTTCATTCCAATTTCTGATTCCGAGGAACTTTTTAGTAGCATAGAAAAATATGTGTCAATAGGGATTCAAACCTAAAGATTGCAATTCTTGATTTCTTGATTCTAGATATGTTATCCAACAACCATGTTTAGTTAATGTCACACATATTAACCTCTTCACCTCTTACTGCCAAGTAAGCTACATGAACAAATCTTGTAAGGATTAAATCTATCCTAGATCCATGATTGCACTTATATTCCAAAATCTTAAAAATGAGTCTCACTCTCTCATATTGAATGGTGTTGACTTTCATGTTTCTACCATCAAAATATGTTTTGAGATTTTCCTCAACTATCTTGCACACATTTTTAATGTTTACTAGATTGCATCCTTCATTACTCAAACCTGTGACCTTGTGAATTAGGTCATTGTCAATACATATGATAGAATCTCCCAACCATAGAAAATCATCTTGTAATCTACTCAAGATTATTCTTGTCCATTCATTATTTTTTAAATCTATGTATAACATATGCTTAACTAGGTTAAGTCATTCTAGGTATCTATGTTTAGGTTTCAATGACAAGTCATTGCTGCACATTTTTGTTCTTTAATCTTATCACTATTGGTATATAATTTCTCAAGTTGATTTTTGGCTTGTACTAACTCACCTTTCACAATAGTGTTGTATTTCTCTAAATTTGCATGCTCTAACTTAATAGATTCCAATTTGGATGTTACCTTGCTTAACTAGGATCTCAGATCTGCATTTTTAGCTTTAATATTAGAGTCATGTTTTCCTCTATTTTTCTTAAGACTCAGCCTAAGTTCAACTATCTTTAACTCATGTTTTAGAATCTCATTCTCTTTCTTTAGATCTTCAATATCATCATCACTGGTTTGCTTACTAGATTCTTTTTGTTTCAAATCATCTATTTTGTCATTTAATTCACCAATGTAGGCTTTTGCATCCTTGTATGTCTTTAAGGCCATCTCTTTCATTAGTAAGGAGATCAATCTATTCAAGTGCTTCTTCAATATTCTTCTTCAATTGTTCCATATCCATAGGGATCTTATTCAAGCTATTAAGCTGAATTAATATTTTCAATCTTTTTGCCCACAACTAGATATCATTAATTTCTTTACTAAATGCATAAGAAAGTAAACCAATAATGCTGAACAATATAAACAACCATACAAAAAGAAAGATCATTAAACCATATTATGTTAACTAAAGAAACCTTGGCCAAGGGAAAACCCTGGTGGGGATGAAACCCACTAGATGATTCACTATATAAATAATTTGGTTAAGGATATTGACCCTGTTAGGAGTCTATGAAGAATGTATAGTGTTTTGAGTCCCTATTAGGAGACTAGGCCTTGTTAGAAGCCTCAACCCTATTAGGAGTTGCTTAAACCCTCTTAGGAGTTGGTGCATCATATACAAATGTGTTCAAAAAGAGCCCACTTCCCTAACATGCAACTATACAACAAGATCTTTAAGAAAGTAAGTATACATACAATACTAAGATACTTGTTGTGCTTTGTAAATCTTTTGACTGATAATTCTTCATACAAGAGCGATTGCGTACATATCAATTTTCATCATATTTTGCATAACAATGCTTCACATCATATGTCATAATATTGCATTCACTTGTTACTCTTACTTCACAAGATCATATCAAGTTCACAATCACTAATTATTCCTTTCTCACTTCTCCTCTTCACAATAACTTCACAAATGAAGCTTTTTACTTATACCAAACATATTGGTAAATTCTTCCTTAGTTTGCTCATGTAACATCATTAGAGTCATCTAATTAAGAAATGGTAATTCAAAATAATAAATCAATGTGAGACCTCACCCTAACCCATTATAGCATAGGTATTGTATCTCCATTTTGTTATTTAGGAATGGATATCTCGATATATAATTTGATACTTGATGGATATTAAATTTTTCTACTTACCTAATGATAATTACCTTTTGGTTCCCCATTATTATATGTATTGGGACTTATTTGCATAGTTGATGGACTAATGAATATTTATTCAGTATTTCATTAATATGATAAGAAATGGAACTATGATGTGATTCAATGCAACTCCCTAGCAGAGTCGCCATTGTGTTGGTGTTTGAAAATGTTACCAATTTCTAATTACCCCGATGAGAATATGACACATCTAGGGGCAGCTAACTCCCATCTTTAACACAACATTTCAAACACCAAGCCAACTATAAGGCTAGACCCTTCTTCTACTTCAAGCTTTGCAAAACCTAGGCGAGTAAACCTCATATCCAATTAATATGGTACCAGTGCAAAACATATCCCTGGATCTAAAAAATTAGATAAAAAACCTTATATCTCCTAATAACTCATGTAATAACACATATCTACAGTATCTAAATGAGAATCTATGAAATTCATAAGCTCAGTGAGGGCATTCTATTGTAGCTCTTCAACATGAAAGGGAAAAATGTTTGATTAATAATGTTGAATTCAACAAAAACCCCTAATATGTAGCAGCATAAAATAATGATCTTGTAGCTAAAAAATGCCTAATCCATTGGGAAATTTCATGAATCAATCACATACATTGAGATACCTAATAGTTATTCATATATTTAGATATATGATCTATCCATTCACCTTGTAAATAGACATCCACGTTCAATCTAAACCTCATTTTTACATGATATCCTTCTCAATAAATTTACAACCCTATTGATTCCCTGAAGCATATATATAATTCTTTGAATTACAAGAAACAATGAAACAACATATAGCCTTAAGGGACTACAACTATGACCTAGGCTCTTTGTTCAAAGATCATAAAACATTGTCGAAGATCATTGATAAAGGAGATAAGATTCTAGATGAAACTCAACCTGTTGTTCTTTGTATTTATTTCCTTGAAACAATACATTCAAATGCATGAAATAAAAACACAAAACACCTAAATACATTTGAGCTTATTCTATAATCTGCACTACTACTATTCATATAAGAGAATTATGCTAAAGAATATGGTGTCATAGCAATGAGAATATATCAAAATACTAGAACCAATGGCCTCACAGTGAAAAATTGGAACACCTAATGGTATCACAGTAATGAAACTTTTTCTTCTCAAATACTAGAACCTCTACAATGAGAAATAATGAGAGTGGTATAGGAAGAATGAATTCCTAGATCTGCTCTGCATCTGGCATTTGTCCACTTGAAATTCCCTCTCTTTGCCATGAAAAGACTCTCTCTAGTCTCTCTCTTCAATGGGTGAGTCAAATCCTTGATCATTTTTCATTTAGAGGCATCAAATATCTCAAAACTTGATGATGAAAGAACATAACTAATTTTGATGTTAAAATGTACTCAAGGTAAAAAGTGAAAATTAGTTAAAATGGCTTGTAGAATACAAGAAAACCACTTAAAGTCTATTTTCTTCACTTTCACATTTCACCAAGCCTTTATATCTGCCTCATGACCAATTTTGATGATCAATGACAATTTTTTTCTATTTCACTCAGAATGTCCTAGAAATCTCAAATTGGCCTATAGTGTGAACTGGTGAGCACCTGTGCAAAAATTGACCTCAAAAATGGAAAATTCAGATCTTCCTAGTTTCGATGGTATATTGGAGCACCTATTTTGGATTAAAATAGCCACTGTTATGCCCATTTGAAAATTGGGGTCCCATTCATGGCTCTATAATTAAAAGAATAAAATTTTAAAAAAAATTTAAAAGTCCATATTTCAAACTATAGGAATTTATTATTTGAAATAAAATTTTACAAT
This sequence comes from Cupressus sempervirens, assembly GCA_028749045.1. NCBI lineage: Eukaryota > Viridiplantae > Streptophyta > Pinopsida > Cupressales > Cupressaceae > Cupressus > Cupressus sempervirens. The sequence continues at coordinate 445,976,656 of CM053792.1, read as the reverse complement.
TTCGAATGAACGTGCAAGCAAGGATTTTTTTTAATTTTAAACTTCTTTATACCCCCTCCACTTCTCCAATGGTGCCACATGTCATCATGTTATTGGTTTGATCTCAGGCAGGACCCACATGTCTTCTCACACATTTCGCCAGATTTTTGGATTTTTTGACAAGTCGCCATGTCACTTGTTAAAAATTTTCCCATTTTCAGGTGGTAATATGGTGACCACTAGATTCTAGTCACATTTTCTAGTGACCTCATCCCTGACTACCACATTGTCACCACCTATGAACCCATTCACTGCCATCTCAACACCACCTCAGTGCCACATGTCATTGCTACCTAGTGGCCACTATGTCATTGTAGTTAACTAGTGAGCAACTCTGCTTGGTGACATAGAATTGGTTGTTAGATTGTACACATAGCATCATCTTGTGAGTCTGGCCACATTAGCATGTTCCCATTCTGGTTCAAAAAATTTCTTAGACAACCTACTAGCTGGCCAACCACGGGCCCCACATTACATCAAGTGGCTTCCAAAAACCTTTGTCCTTGGACATTATGCATTGTGTGAAGAATTGTATTTAAAGTATATGAGACCTGTCACATCCCCAATGTGGGACTAAAACTTTTACTGGTTTTTCCCTTGCATCTCATTTGTTGTTGGCACTTCTCATATGCACTAGAGAGTTCTTTATACACTGCGGCTTTGACCCTACTACATGGTATGCTCTCCACATGTAGGCTTCTTGCCTTAATTGCCCCTGCCCTTTGTCCTTTGACTGCATGAGGTTCCTCTTAATTGGTGGTGTAGATGGTGCTGGGTGGATTCTTCCCCATTTTAAATTGCTTTACCTCCTTCATATGGCATGAATCATTGGCTTTTGACTGCGCTTATTCTTGATCATTCATTTCTTTTGTGCATCTTCATCTTTTCTTTGATTGGCATGAGAAATAGTGAGATGTCTCTTCTATTCAAAAAGCATCTTCTTTTATTAAATCAAATGCTCTTCATGCAGGCTTCCAAGGTGGCTCCCTCTCTGCTCTGTGCATGAGTTCTTCTCCATTTTGCATGCATGGGCTACATCGTTTCATTGACATGGGCATCTTCTTGCCCATGTTGTGGGCTTGGCTCCCCTCTTAATTTTAATATGTGCCTTTTGCTAATGTATTCCCATGTCAAAACATGGGTTCTCTGCCTCTAGCCACGGCTTTTCCTTGGCATGCATGCTTCTCCATTTTTAGCCCCTTTGACTTCCTTTTTTTTGCCAGGTTTCTCCATGCTAGCTAGCAGCTTAATCTTCTAGTCCAATGTGAGCTCTTTATCTAGCATCCTCCCTTCACCCTCTAAGCTAACTCTATGCTGCGAGTTGATTTCCAGTTAGCTCCCCTATTTTTTTTGTGTGAGCTCCCCTACTAGTAATTGGTAGCTTCTTAGATGTAGATTCACATAGCTCCTCAATATTTTGCTCACTTGTGAAACTCTTAAGAGATGCATCTGTCATCTCATAGTACAATGAGATGCGTGTTGACTTGATGGTGGCAAATTTCCCATGGTCAACATGAGCAATGACAGACATATTTCATATATTATGTTTCAAATCCATAATCCTATGCAATTCTTTAGCTATGAATTTCACCATTTTTGTCGACTCTTATATCCACCGAAAGGTAAAGAGAATGTCTTAAATCTATAAAGAAAAGGTGGTGCAAAAACAAACCATTAAGAGTCCCTAGCTCTCACACATAAAAAAAAGTCAATAGTTTTAAATGAAAGAAAATGACTTGTTAAAAAGGCCTTTGATATTTTGGAACAAATGCAACTGGTAGCTGTAAAACTAGAGTAAACAATTTTGACAACATTTATGAAGATAGGTTTCATCTAGATTCATATGAACAACAAATACTCGAGTTGCCATCAAAGAAAAATCTTTCAATTTACTTCCCAAGTCACCTTTAGTGGTTCTTGAAGGTATTGAATGTTTATGAAGAAAAATATCAGCATTATTTCCAAATGCATCACCAAGTGCATTTATTCCTTTTCTCTTGTCAGCTTCCATAGCTATGATTTATTTTATGCAACATTTACTTGTGTTCTTCTTTTTCTTAGCCCAATGCACGAATAGCCCTTTACTTTGTGTGAATTCACAATGTCATATGTATATTTTGAAATTTAAAATGACTTAAAATATTATAAAATTTCTCTTTTAAAAAAAATACCCTTAATGCCCTTGAGTTCTATCAATCTGGTGCAAATTAGTCGGGCCCCAAATTGGGTTTAGCTAAAAAAAAATTGTTTCCAAACAACTGAACTGCAAAACTGATCCATTAACCATCTCATATTGATTAGAAACAAGTTCAATGACCAAACCATTAGTTAAAGATCATTTTACCATTAATTTGCGACTTGTCAACTTTTTGCTAGGAGATCCTTTGGCAGGCCTTGAAAACTGACCAAAACACTTGATCGGGCTCTTAAAACTAGCACATTGATTCTTTTTTCTGCATACTTTCACCCTCTCAAATCTCATCTCATGATGAATTTGGGGTCAAAAGATATTGATCATAAAAGTTTCCTTCTTAAATTACCTATAAAAAAACATGTTAGAAAACCATAAATCATGTTTGGATTTGGCTTTGAAAACTGGGCAAATTGACACTTGGGGAAATCAAAATTGGGATGTTGGTTCACTGTTACAAGGATATTATGGATCTATGATTTGGGATCATGATGAATAACTGGGCACAAATGGAAAGCAGTCAAAGTGGGTTACTTGGATTTTGCAGATTGAAACAATGACAAAAACAATTTTTACAAATGGAATTAACCTAGGAAAGTGTGCAAATGGATTCATCAAGATGTGAAAACTGGCACACTTATAGTATTTTTAGAGTACAACATAGTAGTATAATCCATTTGATCTCACCTATCATGAATTAGGAGTTATAACGTCATGAATAGGGGTTCTAACAAATTTGCAAATGCTGACACTAGTAAAAAGCTAGAAATTGCATGTGGAATCGCATTTGAAAACTGATCAAATGGATTTTTCATAAGCTCAAACTTGAAACATAAAAATTCTTTGAACTCTAAAATGTAGCACAAAAGGAAATTTAGCATTTCCATCAACTGGGTCAAAATTACAACTCGTCAAACAGGGCTTCCTACAATTATGTGCAATGTGCATCAGCATGAAAACAATAAACTACCAACTTTGAGGGATTCGAAACCTAGTCAAATGGATTCAAAATAACTCAAAATATAAAACATAGGTTCTCTGGTATGGACACTAAATACTCCAAAAATGGCCAGTCATGAAACATCACTGGGTGTGAGATATTCACTTGCAAATATAGCCTCCTGTCACTGTTTGACATGGGTGAAAATGCAGATTTGACAATTACTCAAAATAGGACTTCACGAAATGGCTCAGAATGGAATTTTAACTTCATGAAACACATAGACATACTAAATGAAAGGTGCTAGAAACATTAAACACCTCATGGGGCTCAAAGGTATAGTTGGGTACAATCTCATCAAAAAGCACTTATAGGGCTTGATTTTCATATCAGTGCTCAAAATCAAGCCTTCAATTTTGAGTGCCAACAATGGCTCTATCTGGGGATGCATGTCACTTTTGGGCATGGAAAGGATTCAAATCTCTGGAAGAAGCAGACCATTCCCAAAAACTTCTTTCGAATAGCTTTTATTGAAAACAAAAACAACTACCCCTACTATATACAAGTGATGGCCCCGAGCCACTGAAAAGTTTTCAAAACTCCTTACCTCTATCATAAATCTGATTTTCATTCCTTTAATCATGAGGTTAATTGAAACTTTCATCTATATTTTCTCCGCCACACACATCAACATTCACAATCAGCTCATTAGGCAAAACAAAACTATCATCATCACTTTCATAGTGTGTATGAAAACTCGGAAAAACTTCAACCTCTTTCTCAATATGAAAGATAAAACCAACATTCTCATGAATGCCAACATCAAACTAAAACTCATCCCTACTAACTAATTCATGCATGTTGTCTAGTAGAAACACAAATTCTCGTATTCAACTTCTTTCAACAAGTTACATGAATCAGATGGTAACACACCTTGTGCATCCGGATATGAAGAAAATGTAAAATCTTATTTCTCCTCATTTGCAATATCAATACTCTATAAATCAAATTGAACATACACTGCATTTTCTTCATATTCCAAAAAATGATTGGATATTAAATCAAAAGAATCATCATGAAATTGCCTATTCTTAAAATGTTGATCCATATCAATGTTTTCCTCAAATAACTCACTAGAATGAACTAATTCATTACTATTTCTTTCCTCATCACATGAGAAATATAAATATATCTTGTCCTCATGAAAACAAGAAAACCATGAACTAGTAACAGACCTTATCCCTATACCTTTCTTTTCAACATGGAAGTCGTCATGTGTATTAATGTATGAACTACCATCACATACACCTTCGAAACTTGACATAGCATATTCTAAAACTATATCTTCTTCAACATCAAATTTAGGGGAAATGACTTCATCATATAGAAATGAAAAACATGGAAAAACACAAGCATACTTAGATAGATTAGCATACCTTTCAAAATCATGAGCCAACAAATCAAAAATCTCATCAGCACTTAACAAGACTTAACTACTAATTTATTTTACTTGGTTGTGATCATTATCTAGATAGCTTGACACATTTGTAACAGTGGACTTGTTAGTAATACATTGTGAAAAAATAGAATTATGATCATCCCTTACATCTTCTTCTTTAGACAATACCTCAATAACTGACATCGTAACACATTCACATTCATCACTAGAAGGAAGACTATTACTACTATTACACTTTTCCTCTTCTTTATACTCATCATCATAAAAAGAAGAATCCACATGATGCACATCATCAAATTGCTGATTACTATCCTCTGATTCATAAAACTGAGACTCTTCATATTCAATATCACTTTCAATGGACTCATTGCATTCACTATCATTTGAAGCATATTCATTTCTACTACCATTAGATTCATTAGCATTCAAAACACTTTCAATTTCTATGATAAAATCTTGAAATTCAATAATCTTTTCTAACCTTGATTTGGCTAACCAATCAACTAAATGCAGCATAAAAACTTCTTAGAGCACCATTGGCCATGAAGACTTCTCAGGTCTAAAGGATTCATCAAGACTCATAACTATTGATTTAAACTTCATGTAATTTTGACATCCATTAAGACCCTTAATATTACCAATTGCATTTCTTATGCCAATGACAATCTTATTATGAATTCCTCTTTTCATCCAAGCAATATTTGCATTAATACTTTCAAGAGTTGGTACATCATTTTCAGACCTAGACTTAGAATCCATCTCTTGAAATTTTAAAAACTCCTACCTCTATTTTCTTAGAGCTGAAACACTGATGGAGGCAACTATTTTGTTCATTCAATTTTCATGAAAAATAGATATATGAAAACTGAAAATACCTTTATGTTTTGTTGTTTGAAACCTCGGATCTTTTGATTGGCATAGGGGCAAATATGAAATCCTTCACACCAGTAATAGGATCTTGGTAGAGCCACCACCTCCTTGAAGAGAAAAATGAAATCACAATAGTGACTCACCCTTTGAAATCAATTACTTCAGCAGATACAAACAACCACATAAACCATTAATCAAGAAACCTATACTTCCTTCCAAAAACACTAGATCTACCCACAAATACTGAAAGCCTCTAATATTCAAAATAAACCATGCCTTAGCATAGAGATTCATACTAGATTTTCCACTCACACCTCATGAGAAAAGACTTGAAACAATTTACCACTAATAAATCTCAGATTCATAACTTGTAGCAAATCTATACAACCTCCTACCAATTTCAACTTTAAACATACTTTGAAATATAAAAAACACTTTTACTAAATCTACCTCTCACAAGGTATGTTGGAATGTACCAAACCAATCTCCTATTTAGTGCTAGAAAATTCACTTGATGGAGAAACTTTGTAAAGCTTACTTTCATGGAAATAAAATCACATGAAAATGTAAGTGCCTTTCAATATTGATGCCTACAACTTCTTCAATGCTACAAATAATAGCAGATTTAGATCTTATCTGGATTTAGTAAAACTTGCATTGCATCTCACCTAATTCTTTCACCCATTGTCAAGAACTTGAGATGAATTCTTCAAATCTTCTTTTCGACTATTACATCCTTTAGAATACCTTCACATTTCTTAAGCACTAGTGCAGAGATATAACTTTGAGTTTCCACTCACTTAGTGAGAAAAGATTTACCAAACTTTCAAAACATAACAAGCTGGTCTAGAATTTACAACACGTATTTGCAAACTGTATACAGCAACGTGGGAATTTCACACTCTTGGAAAAGTGAAAGAATATAACATTAACTCTGAATTCTAATAGCAACTTATCAATATGGAAAATGACTTTGATATTACAAATTATTCAATTCAATCAAACTATTGTTGTCAATGAATAAGGACACTAGGGAACATGAAACTTTAGCAAGGAAATAAGAAACACACCGCTTGCTATATATATGCTATATCCAATCTATTTCATGCTAGAGATTTTGGTTTTTTCTCTATGCAACTCCCCAGTAGAGTCTTCATTTTGTTGGTGTTTGAAAATGTTACCAGTTTCCAATTACCCTGATGAGACTATGACACATCTAGGGGCAGCTAACTCCCAGCTTTAACACATCATTTCAAACACTGGGCCAACTATAGGGCTAGACCTTTCTTCTACTTCAAGCTCTGCAAAACCTAGGTGGGTGAACCTTAGATCTAATTAATATGGTACCAGTGCAAAACATATCCCTAGATCTAACAAAGTATATTACAACCCTTATATCTCCTAATAACTCATGTAGTAACATAGATCTATAGTAGTTAAATGTGAATCTATGAAATTCATAAGCTGAGTGAGGGCATTCTATTGTAACTCTTCAACATGAAAGGGAAAAATGTTTGATTAATAATTTTGAATTCAAAATAAACCCTTAATATGCACCAGCATGAAATAATGATCATGTAGTTGACCAGTACCTAATCCATTGGGAAATTTCATGAATCAATCACATACATTTAGATACCTGATACTTAGTCATATATTTAGATATACGATCTATCCATTCACCTTGTAAGTAGACATCCATGTTAAATCTAAACCTCATTCTTACATGATATCCTTCTCAAAAAAATTACAACCCTATTGATTCCCTAAAGCATTTACATAATTCCTTGAATTACAAGCAACAATGAAACAACATACAGCCTTAAGGGACTGCAACTATGACCTAGGCTCTTTGTTCAAAGATCATAAAACATTGAAGATCACTAATAAAGGACACAAGATTCAAGATCAAACTCAACCTAATATTCTTTGTATTTATTTCCTTGAAATAATACATTCAAATGCCTAAAATCAAAACACAAAACACCTAAATAGATCTGAGCTTATTCTATAATCTACACTACTAGTGTTCATATAATAGAATTATGCTAAAGAATATGGTGTCACAGCAATGAGAACATATCAAAATACTAGAACCAATGGTCTCACAATGAAAAACTAGAACCCCTAATAGTATCACAGCAATGAAACATTTTCTTCTCAAAAATTAGAACCTCTATAATGAGAAAGAATGAGAGTGACATAGGAAGAAAGAATTCCTGGATCTTCTCTGCATCTAACATTTGTCCACTCGAAATTCCCTCTCTTTGCCATGAAAAGACTCTCTCTAGTCTCTCTCTTCAATGGTTGAATCAAATCCTTGATCAATTTGCATTTAGAGGCATCAAATATCTCAAAACTTGATGATGAAAGAACATAACTAATTTTGATATTAAAATGCACTCAAGGTAAAAAGTGAAGATTAGGTAAAATGGCCTATAGAATGCAAGAAAACCTCTTAAAGTCGATTTTCTTCACTTTCACATTTCACCAAGCCTTTATATCAGCCTCATGACCAATTTTGATGATCAATGATGAATTTTGCCCATTTTAATGAGAATGCCTTGGAAATCACAAATTGGCCTATAGCACGAACTAGTGGGCACCTATGCAAAAATTGACCTGAAAAATGGAAAACTCAAATCTTCCCTATTGTGCTAGTACATTGGAGTGCCTATTTTGGATAAAAATAGCCTCTATTATACCCATTTTAAAATTGGGCTCCCATTCATGGCTCTATAATTAAAAGAATAAAATTTAAAAATTTAAAACAAGTCCATAGTTCAAACTATAGAAATTCATTGTTTGAAATCAAAGTTATTAATTTTGGATGAACATGTAGGCAGGGATATTTTTTTAAATTTTAAAGTTCTTTATATCCCCTCCACCTCTCTAATAGCACCACATGTCATCATGTTATTGGTATGATCTTAGGTGGGACCCACATGTCTTCACACACATTTTGCCAGATTTTTGGATTTTCCAGCAAGTTGCCATGTTGCTTGTCAAAAAATTTCCCATTTTTTGGTGGCAACATGGTGACCATCAAATTTTGATCACATTTTTCAATAGCCTCATCCCTGGCTGCCACGTCGTCACTACCTATGAGCCCATTCACTACCATCTCAGCACCACCTCAGCATCACGTATCACTACCACCTAGTGGTTGCTATGTTTTTGTAGTTAATTGGTGAGCAACTCTGCTTGGAGACATAGTGATAGTTGTTAGACCATACACTTGGCATCATCTTGTGAGTCTGGATCCACAACAGCATGTTCACATTCTGATTCAAAATTTTGCTTAAATGACCTATCAACTAGCCAACCATGGGCCCCACCTTACATTAAGTGGCTTCCAAAAGCCTTTGTCCTTGGACATTATGCATTGTGTGAAGAATTGTATTTAAAGTATATGAGACCCATCATGACCCCAATGTGGGACTAAAACTTTTACTAGTTTTTCCCTTGCATCTCATTTGCTATTGGTGGCTTCTTCTCATATGTGCTAGAGAGTTCTTTATACCCTGCAGCTTTGACCCTACTATGTGGTCTGCTCTCCACATGCAAGCTTCTTGCCTTAACTACCCCTACCCTTTGTCCTTTGACTGCATAAAGTTCCTCTTAACTGGCAGCATAGATGGTGCTGGGTGTATTCTTCCCCCTTTTAAATTGCTCTGCCTCCTTCATATGGCATGAATTGTTGGCTTTTGATTGCACTTATTCTTCATCATTCATTTCCTTTGTGCATCTTCATCTTTTCTTTGATTGGTGTGAGAAATATTGAGATGTGTCTTCTATTCAAAAAGCATCTTCTTTTATTTAATCAAATGCTCTTCACGCAAGCTTCCAAGCTGGCTTCCTCTCTACTCCACACATAAGTTCTCCTTTTTACGTGTGTGGGCTACATCTTTTCATTGATGTGGGCATCTTCTTTCCCATACCATGGGCTTGGCTCCCCTCTTGCTTTTAATATGCGGCTTTTGTTGATGTATTCCCATGTCAAAACATGGGTTCGTTGCCTCTAGCCATGGCTTTTCCTTGGCGTGCGTGCTTCTCAATTTTTAGCCTTTGTGGCTTGCTTTTTGTTGTCAGGTTTCTCCATGCTAGCTGGCAGCTTAATCTTCCAGTCCAGTGTGGGCTCTTCATCTAGTGTCCTCCCTTCACCCTCTAAGACAACTCTATGCTATGAGTTGATTTCCAGTTAGCTCCCATGTCTTCCTTGTGTGAGCTCCTCTACTTTGCAGCTACTTAGATGTAGGTTCACATAGCTCCTCAATATTTTTCTCCCTTGTGAAACTCTTGAGAGATGCATCTATCATCTTGTAGTATAATGAGATGCCTGTCAAGTTGATGGTGGAAGACTTCCTATGGTCAACATGGGCAATGACAACATATTTCATATATTATGTTTCAAGTCCATAATCCTACGCAGTTCTTCAGTTGTGAATTTCACCATTTTTGTTTACTCTTATATCCACCAAAAGGAAAACTAAGAATGTCTTAAATCTATAAAGAAAAGGTGCAAAAACAAACCATTAAGAGTCCCTAGCTCTCACACATAAAAAAAAGTCAATAGTTTTAAATGAAAGAAAATGAATTGTTAAAAAGGCCTTTGAGATTTTGGAACAAATGCAACTAGTAGCTGTAAAACTATAGTGAACAATTTTGACATTTATGAAGATGGGTTTCATCTAGATTCATATGAACAACAAATACTCGAGTTGCCATCAAAGACAAATCTTTCAATTTACTTCGCAAGTCACCTTTAGTGGTTCTTTGAAGGTATTGAATGTTTATGAAGAACAATATCAACATTATTTCCAAATGCATCACCAAGTGCATTTATTCCTTTTCTCCTGTCAGCTTGCATAGCTATGATTTATTTTATGCAACATTTACTTGTGTTCTTCTTTTTCTCAGCCCAATGCATGAATAGCCCTTTACTTTGTGTGAATTCACAATGTTGTATGTATATTTTTAAATTTAAAATGACTTAAAACATTATAACATTTCTCTTTAGAAAAAAAAATAACCTTAATGCCCTCGAGTTCTATCAATCTGGTGCAAATTAGTCGGGCCCTAAAGTGAGTTTGGCTATAAAAAAATTGTTTCCAAACAATTGAACTACAAAAATAATCCATTAACCATCTCATACTGATTAGAAACAAGTTTGATCACCGAACCATCAATTAAAAATCATTTTACCATTAATCTGCAACTTGTCAACTTTATGCCAGGAGGTCCTTTGACTAGCCTTGAAAACTAACCAGAACACTTGATCAGGCTTTGAAAATCCACACATTGATTGTTTGTTCTACATAATTGCACCCTGTCAAATCTTGTCTCATGAAAAATTCGGGGTCAAAAGATATAAACCATCAAAATTGCCTTCTTAAATTACTTGCAAGCAAACATGTTAGAAAACCATAAATCGCGTTTGAAGTTGGTTTTGAAATCTGGGCAAATTGACACTTGGAGAAATGAAAACTAGGAAATTGGTTCACTATCATGAGGAGAGTATGGATCTATGATTTGGGCTCATGATGAATAATTGGGTGCAAATGGCAAGTGGTCAACATGGGCTACTTGGATTTTGTAGATTGAAACAATGACAAAAACATTTTTTACAAATGGAATTGACCTAGGAAAGTGTGCAAATAGATTCATCAAGATGTGAAAATTGGCACACTTATAGAATTTTGAGAGTACAACATAGTGGTACAATCCATTTGATCTCACCTATAATGGTTTAGGAGTTATAATTTCATGAACAAGGGTTACAAAAAATCTGCAAATGCTGACACCAGTAAAAAGCTAGAAATTATATTTGGAATCACATTTGAAAACTAGTCAAACGGATTTTTCATAAGCTCAAACTTGAAACATAACAAGTCTCTGACCACTAAAATGCAACACAAAAGGAAATTTAGCATTTTGGTCAACTGGATCAAAATTACAACTTGTCAAATAGGGCTTCCCATAATTATGTGCAATGTGCATCAACATGAAAATAGTAAACTACCAACTTTGAGGGATTTGAAACCTAGTCTAATGGATTCAAAATGACTCAAAATATGAAACATAGGTTCTTTGGTATGGACAATAAATACTTCCAAAGTGAAAAGTCATGAAACATCACTGGGTGCGTGATATTTAGTTGTAAATATAGCCTCCTATCGTTGTTTAACATAGGTGAAAATGCAGATTTAACAATTACTCAAAACGAGACTTCATGAAATGGCTTGAAAAGGCACTTTAACTTCATGAAACACATAGAAGCACTAAATGAAAGGTTCTAGAAACATTAAACACCTCATGGGGCTCCAAGGTACAGCTAGGTACAATGTCATCAAAAAGAACTTATAGGGCTTGATTTTCTCAACGATGCTCAAAATCAGACCTTCAATTTTTAGCACCAACAGTGTATAGGAAAGGAACCATGGAAATATAATGGGGAAACAAGGTATAAACACATGTTAATATGACAATGCCAAGGTGAATCTTTATAAAATTTGGAAACCTTGTCGTGATGTGTTTATTTTGTAAACATGAGATGTATGTGTGTAGTATGTCTTTCATGTGTAGAATCTGAACGTGTCATGTGTGATGTTTAGTGAATTTTGTATGTGTCACTTGACACTTGTACTCATTGTATGGAAATGACATGTTCTTTGATGATCGATCATGTGGCCAACCTATCCTGAGTTAAATACCTTAATTGTGAAATTTGACTTATTGTCTTAAATTAGTAAAGAGAACAAGGTTACCACCATAGGAAATTTGGAATTTTAACTTACCTAGCATTGTGAGGGCCATAAAGTAGCTCTAAGGTGAATTTGTGATAAAAATAAACCCTACCCATGGTAATACTTTAAGTTAGGGGGCTAATAATGATCACTAGGGTTCCTAGAAGGCCTACGAGACCCCAAAAAGAATGAATTGTTTTAGTGAATCCGAAAATGGGAATGATATATAGAGGCATGGCCAAATTAGAAACTCACTTGACCACTCTCTATCTTTAGAAACAACTAGGGTTTGGAGGAAGTGGATAAGGAGCTCTACTACAACTTTTCATTTGCCATTGCTTGGAGTGAGGTTGGTATCCATGATCCATGGTGTTTCTCATTTGCATGTAGAATTGATATGGTTTTCTTCATTTCATGGTAAATTTGGTGTATTGTAGATATGGTTTGTGAAAAAAGATCTTTTGTTTGAGTGTTGCATGTGATGAAATTTATGTGATTTCTTTCTTTAATCTTGTTTTTTTTCATGTTGTGTGTTGTGTAATGGGTGTGAAGCATCACTCACCCTTGGGAGGGAAGAGATGCTTGGGTGAAGGGGTTAGTTGGGCTCACTCATGACATAATCATAGACATTATTTCCTTGTAAACTGCTTATAAATCTTCTGAAATTGCTTTAAAATATTCTTATTTATTGAATTCAAATCTTGACACATACTATCACCATTATTTTAGATGATTGTAGTTGTTGAATCTTGGCACATACAACCACCATTATTGTTGATGATTGGGTTGATAGAATTTTTCCTTCATCTCTTGCAAGTGTTGTCTTGCGTGGGCAACAAGCAAATTGGATTTCTTAGCTCTTAGTGACCATCCATCACAACATGTCCTTCTACCATCTTTTGTAGTGGGTGAAAAAAATTAGAACCCTTGTGGTTTGAATCCACAATACATACTTCATTGTAGTATTTCTAACTTGAATACCATTGCAAGAGGACCCCACAACATCATTACCTTATTGTGAAATGGGTGCAACCACATGATTAGATCTATTGTTGCAATAACTTGAATAGGTGTCACACCTTGGCATCTTGTTTCCATCTTGTCCAATGGGCTGATCCATGGTTGTTATCATTTCTACTTTTTTATCAACATGATGACACAATGAAATTGTATGAATCATTGGATCCAAAGTTGTTTCTTCATTAGAACACCCACCTGATGACTAATTTTTGCATTCATTGTGATCACTTCTAGGCTTCAAGCTAAAAATGAGCGATTCACCTTTTTTTGGTATACCAAGAATTGTGTGAAAGGAAGTATATCCTATATCTCTTGAGGAAGAGAGAAATACTTGTCATAGCTGGTCATTATTGCTTTATTTGTTTTCAAGACACGAGGACTCTTCTATGTTCTTTCTTTCCATCCCTATATATTTACAAAAAATCATTCCATAATATACAATTATACTACCCATAACCAGAACTAAAATTGAACTAAAATGATCTACAGGCTAGAAAGATCACATTCTTAGACCACTAAAAGATCATTTGCCAAATTTAGCCTCAAAATTAGAGACTCAAGGAAATTTGTTAAATACATTGAAAAAAATCTTTGTACATTTTTTTTCAATGTCTTAGTCTATTAATGATTGCTTGAAATGATGTCAAATGTGTTTAAAATGCTCTCAAATTGTTACTAAAATGTCTATGTAAAGAACCATAATGCATATGCAATTGTTGTTTACTTTTGAATGCATATAGATGATCCCCATTATGTAAATATGTAGGTAGACATTAATACAAATAGTTGTCATTCAAACTAAATATGAGAGATATAACTTTTGACATTCAAACTCCTTGTGACTACAATAATGTTAGAATGTAATAAAATTTCTTATGTAGTGAAATGATAGGAAAAAGGTCAATTTTTGGTTTACAATGATGTATTTGATGCAATTACCAAACTCCATAAATTCCTATCAAAATGATCAACATTGAATTGAACCATGCCAAACATACAATACTTCATTCTATTCCATCTGTTAATATGTTGCAACTTCATTCAAATAGTTATTGTAATTGAAGGGCACAATACATTTTGGTATGAGATATTTAGGAAATGACGAATTGATGTTGCAAGGAATTGTGGGTTTTGACTAGGAAGGAGATGTAGGTGATAGGAAGAGTACAATGTTGTGTCACCTTTTAGGTTGACTTATCAGAATGACTAAATTTCAGTATTTCTATTTTAAATTCATTTTTATTCAAACATATTTTTGAGCTGTCATTTTGAACAATGCTTAATCATAGAAATCCTTTTGAACTCCTCTCTTGAAAACCAAATCTGGGATCAACTCCAAGGTTTAAGGTAGTCTTGCAACCTATTGAAATCCACTTAGTTGAAGATAAATGTTAGTGTTCATGAGGAGGCCTTTTCTTGTTTTTTGAACAATTCAAATAATATTTTGAATTGGTTTGCTATTTTAAAAGAATGAAACACACAAAGAGAAATATATTTTTGTATTTTCTGTTTTTAAGATGAATGCAAACTAATAATGCAACTATATGAATTCCTAATTTAACCAAGGGGTCAGTAAAGAAAATAACAATGATAGGGTAATAAGAAGTTTAAGAAAATAACACGAAAATTAAAATCCTAATGGACATCAGCCACAAAAATAATGCGTCTGCAAGTTACACTTTTGAAAAGATCAGTGGGTAACCAATGAAAATAGGAGTAGTGCTTCCTTAATTCTACTGATGCAATCATCAATGGGAATTCAATAACTATAAGATGTTTCACTTTTCATCAAATCACAAGGCCACAAAAAGTGCGCTCATGCAAGACAAAAAGCTATGCAAGAATGATATGGTGATCTCTTCTCAAACTAAGTACATCAACAAAATTTGTGGACCCATATAAAACACTAGAATTGAAAGATCACACAACTAGAATAACACAATAAAACTATTGGCTCAATTACACTTCATGAACATACATTCAAAAAATATAACACACTTAGGCAAGAATCACTACACTTCAATTGCAAGCACCAATAACATATATTATTGCATCAAAATAATGGCAGCCTAGAATATGTATTACATTCTTAATAAGAAATCTTCTCCTTAATTTGTGTTGAGAGTGAGAGATATCTTTATGTAATCATACGCTTCTAAACAAATAAAACAATTCTATTTATGTATAAACTAACTATCTAACTAGTGCTTAGTAGGACTCCATCCATATTTACATCAATAATTGGATGCATGAGCCTTTACATGTCTTAAAAAAAAGAAAATATGAGAAAATAAGAAAGAGAAAGCCATCAAATAATGGGGAAGTGTTTGGAAGTGAAAAAAATAGAAGCTCCATCTTCACTAGGCATTTGTAGGAGTTAAGTTGTTGTCAAAATATGTTTCTGATGCATGGAAAGCTCTAAATTTAGAACTAGTAGTTAACTGTTGGCACACCTTTGAATTCTTCAAAATCTTTAGGCGCACCTCTGAAACAGTGCACACACACACCTAGCTAACTTGCCCACCTAGTGCACCAATGCACCTTAGAAAAATGCAAAATTTCAGTAGGTGTAAAAATTGAAATTATGGTTTCTAGGTTTTCATCCCCTTTATAGTAGAGCTATGTTTAGGTATTTTCCCTTAAATTCCTAGATGATATCAATGAATTGAGATACATCTAGAAAATCAAATTAGTCATACTTGTCCTTGATTTTTTGCCTACAGTTTCCCACCTCAATGTGAGTCTCTACAAAATCTCTAATTTTTACATCCAATTATCATAATGCTTCCTCTGTTTTGAATGCTTGTCTGATGTCATCATCATTGGAAGCTTCTTCAAAAAAAATCCAAAATTTCTCAACTACTACCTCTATAGCTATTAACTTATCTCTAGAATCATCTTTAAAAAATCCAAACATGCATCACTATAATGCGTCTCTGCTTCAAAAATACACTCTTGGGTTTGATCCTTGAGCTTGCGAATCTCTACATGTAATTTTCTTCCATTACTTTAATTCCATTTGCAATCTTCTCTATCCAATTATAAAGTTTATCTAACTCCTCTACTTTAAATACTTCTATTAACATCTAATACCTCTAGTCTTTAATTGCCTCTAGTGCATGCAAATCCTTTCCCTAGGTATGTACTTCATCCATCAAACCAAAATCTTGATTCAAAATGGCCACTAGCCTATCTGCATTATCTTGCATATGGTGTAACAACTTGAGATTTCCTTGTATAATTTATACACCTTTCTCCTCAAAACTCTCTCACCATTATTGACAAGCATTGAAAAATGTATCTAATTGGCCTATTCCCCTATCGCTTTTTTCCAATGCCACGTTCAAAGTATCTTTAGGATTTGCAGGATCTAAAGGACCAAAAACTTTTCTTCAATATCCTTTTAGGATCTCATTTTTCCTTTAAAGTGTTATTAATTCTACCCCATCCTATTCTAAGTGTCTAAACACTTCTTTGATCCCCATTGTTACCATTAATTTAGCAGTATCCAATGTAGGCTTTCCCAACATGACCTCCCTGATTTGATAATCTCTTGGAGTCAATTCTTCAACATCTATATCTAGAGGAGGGATCTTTCTAAATAAGCAAATAAGTCCTAGTTTTTATCACTCATGATGAAGGCTAATGCCCATGCAACCTTTGGTGGTGACTCAGGTTTCCTTAGAACTTCAATTAATTCCATCCTATCCTCTTCCTCAGTGGTGAATTACTACCTTTTTTTTCTAATTACCTCTTTTCTTAGCCATCTTGGTACATGCTCTATCAGGGAATTTCCTTTTGAGGATGAAGGAGTTTTCTTTGCTATGCTCTTTATCCTATCCCTCCTTTTTGGAGTCCTCTCCTTTTGTGAGGGATCCATATCAGGAGCCTTTGTATCTATGGAATCTACATTCTCACCTTTGTGCCTTGGGAATTTTTTTGAGGTTTCTAACTTATCTTCCCTTCCTTTGACACTTCCTCAGTGGTTTCTTATTATGGCTCTTCCTCTTGTTTTTCTTGAACCTATTCTCCTTTGGTGCTTAGAGGACAAGGGGTAGTTGATCTCTTATGTACACAAAATGTAACATGAATGAGCAATGTTAGGGCTACTTTGGGTCCTTGTGGCTCAGGTGCAAATTGAACTCAATCCTCCTATTGAGGTTGATTGGTTGGAGTATCTTTGATTTTATCCCCAACCAATTCAGTACTAGCAGGTATGGAATCAAAAATCTAACATCAGAAAGACATCACTACCCTCAACATCCTTCTCATCTATCCATTGTTGCATTTCATCCTTGAAGGTTGTGGACTAAATTGGTTGCTGAAGAATGGATGGTAATGTGATTGTGGAGCTTCTTCTCCATTCTAATTCCATGGATCTTGCAAGGTGAGTTCTCTAGTTTAAAGGCAAGTTATCCTCTTTGTCCTCATCATCCTCTTCTTCATTTTCTTCTAGGATAGCTTTGAGAACTAATGGGAATGGAATAAATCTCCTAATGATCTTTTTCCTCCTCTTGATCAAAGTATTAATATTTCTTCTCTTAGGAGTGAAAGGGGAGGCTTGTACCTCTTGTACTTCTATTTTAGCTTCTACTTGGCTTTCTTTAGTTGGTAGCACTTGAGGATTGTTTTGGGTTTGTGTGGCTTCCACATTCTCTGACCCTTGTACATTTTCTTCTCCTGGCTATGGAGGTGCCTGAGTTGCTTCCTCTTCTAGCTTATCTTTTTGAATAGAAGTTCTCTTCCTCTTACCTTTACCCTTTTGAGCTTGATAAAATCCAAATGGTCTATCAAGTTGGTGCACTATTTCTGGTCTCACTAGTGACTAAGTTGTGAATGTAGGCACTGTAACATTAGCTCCTTGACCTTTAGCTTTGTTGGTAAATAGATTATCACTATAAAAATTCCCCAATGGAGTGCATGTGGCAAACCATTCATAATAGTTGGGTAGGCCCTTGGTATGCAACCTTCCTCTGCATTAAGAGAGACAACTCCCTTGTATGATATAATTTTGAAGTTTTAAAAAAAAATGAAATCAAAATTTAAAAGATGAGAAAGCTCATGATGACAAATATGCCATATGACTTCATAGCTTTCTTGAATTAACATAAACTTCTAATAACAACAATCAAGATCTACACTTGAGAACTATTACTAGCACAATGACGATCCAAAGATTCATAAATATTTGCACAATACTATGAGAATGCTTACTACAAAGAGAATCAACATTTCTAACAATTTAGATTCAGAAGAAGAGAACTCAAATTGTGCATTCCTTTATTTTCTTGCACCAAGAACCTAAGAGGAATTTCTAATTACAAAGACAAAATTTGTACACAATTGCAAATATCATCTTCTAATCAAAATTTTAGCATAGTGTTTCCTTTCCCTAAAATCCCAAAATGTCACTTTATAAAGAAAAAAAGATCCCCTTTATAGAGATGGAGGTTAAGAACTACCCTCTTGTGGTTAATAACTACTTCCAAAATACATGTTTTGGGAGAGGTTAATTAACCTCAACAAAATTAACCAAGAATAATCAAATTCTTATCATATGGCCAAATGTGAAAAAATTTGTTATTTTCAAGCATGACGCTTTTTTAGTCAACACATTGATGAAGAATCAAAACTGGGACTATGACAAACAATTTCTTCATCTAAACTTTTGTCATATATCCACCATTCTTCTAGATGGTGGCTCCTCTTGCAAATTTACAAATAGAATAAAAAGATAAACTTGATGTCTACAACTACAACCAATGTGGTGGTTCAACATCAGCATCTTCAAATTCTTATGTCAAACAATTCTTGTGTCACCCTTTGCACATTGTCTTTGCAGAACAAGATCTCCATTTGACACATATTGTAGGTTTTAAACTATATTGACAATTTGTCAAATGGTTTGCAGAACTCCCCATGCTTCTGCTTCTTTTCTCTGGTCTTCATCATAGTTGTCTCTCCTTTGCAGGGTTACAAAAGCTCCATTTTTTTTAATAAGAGTTCTACACACTCCTAGCCTCCATAGCCTACTACATAATGAAGGGTTGTATTTTATTTTTTTGTATCAAGTGCATTAACAACTACCTCAACTTTTTTAAGTAATTCAACACATTTCACCTCTCCATAACCACAAGCAAAGTGCATTGCTGAAAAATACTGCTTAGCAGCTAGCTGTAGGATTCCTTTTTTACCCAATCCATGCAAACTATGTTGCAATTTCTTTGAAATTTGATTGAATGATGTGTCTTTGGTTATCTAATCATCCAATTCTTTTATACTTGGATCATTGAGTAGGCTTGACATTGTAGAGAAATCAAATGGATTTGGAATTCCTATGTTTACATTTGATCTTTCAAAAGATGGTGTGTGCATTTACGTAGATATTTTGGTAAATAGTTTTAGTACTTTGTCTATGTTCCTATGATCCAGGTTGGTTGGCTATCCAAATAACACTCAGTAAAATAGCTAACATGCCACTTTCCTTACTCAATCCTCCAGCATTTTGAATGCTTTTGGCTGAAAATTTTATGTTCATCAAACACAATGTTTTATGAATCTCATAATTGTCAAAGAAAATATGAGAGAAAATAGGTAGCTCACATGTCTCCACCAATATCATCTTTGAACTTAGCATTTGTTAAATAGTTTATAGGCTTTGTCAATGGTTGACACCAATGTGATTGTGTTGGAAAAGAAAGGAAAGCCACAACTGAGATTATAAATCTTCCTCTAAATAGTTCATGTACTTTGATATGTATATTCCTTCTAATCATGTGTGGTCACATACAAAGAAACATAAATAATTTGTTGATCCTTCTTTGTTTTGAATACTTTAGCCTTGACTATGTGGGCTATCACATTGGTGTTGAAAGCCATTACTAGCTTCTTTACCTCTTCACTTCAATCCAAGACTCAAAAAGCATGTGCTTGAATGCCCATACCCTATTATATATCTCTAATTTGGCACAAGTAGCAAGGATGCCAATGTAACTTTTCATATGTCTTGCCTCAGCTCACATACATGCATAGATTATAAGAAATACTAGTAAAATATTTAAAAACCACAAGCTCCTTTATTAATTCAATTTTCTCGGCACATGGCTCCATTCCCCCTTTGCAAATCGGGTTCTTCTTCCTCTTTGAAAGTTGAACCTTCTTTTCATTTTGTTTCATCTATCTTTATATCCATTCTCAAGACCTGATTATTATAATTGGTTGTACATTCTTAGTACATCTGCATTGAAGTTATGGATTGGGGAAAAGAGGGAAGTTTCATGTAAGCAGATTAATTTATTAGAAATCTAACTCAATCTATTGCTGATTAATGTCATTGAATGGAGCACTAGATGAAAAGTTGAATTGGTTCATAGTGATTCATTTTTCAATTCTTATCCTTTATTAACTTGATCAAGGTGGTTAACTAACAACCTTCAAAATACATAATTTGGAGCTTAACCTTAACCTTTGAGATAAGAAGTTAAGGTTAATGATGGTAGAGATAATACATGTTTTGACCCCCAAACCTTAGCTTCTTTTTAGAAATTTAATTTTGCAAGCTTATCTTAACCTTTTTTTTTATTTTAAGAAAGGTTAATAGTTAAGCTTTCAAAATGAAATATGCATTTTGGCACTTAATTTTAACCTTTTGAGAAGTTAATGGTTAATGATGCAATTGAAAATATGTATTTTTGGTTCCTTCATTAACCTGTGACAACTTTTGACTCGAAAGCTAGCTTTCAAAAATTCAAAGTGTTGGATGGAGCCAGTGATTAGCCAGAGGATTTGAAATTATGAGACTACCAAGAAATTGATAAGTCTTCAAAAATTTTAAAAATTGAATTTTTATGTCCTCCTACAAACTTTGAAAATTTTGAAATTTGGGTATGATAAATACTAGGGTAATAGCTGGCTCTAACTGGGGACAAGGACTGACAAGGATGAAGCTCAAATCTAGAGAAACTAGAATAGTTCCTTATCTATTGGTCTATAGAGTCACACAAGGGATAACTTTGCAAAAGGGAGGAAAGTAGCACCAAAAACTAGACAACTAAAAGAAAACTAGACATAACAAAAACTCCTAACTAGACTATATGCAAGGTAGGTTTCCCTACCTCAAGTGACTCAAGGTATAATCATCCAAATCCATTACTGACTAGGTAAAATAAATACCATGGCATACCAACATGTGACAATTATTAAGCTTCTATGGGTTCAAATATAAGTGTGCTCCTTGAATTCTTACTCTTAGATTCCTAGCATGCCCCACATCTCTAGATAAAAGAACATATTCAAATAACTAGGCTTCATCAAAAATATTAGACTTCAAAATCAACTCTACTTCCTATTTCATGTCATTGATGACTTCATTTTGAAAGAGTTGAAGTATAAGACTCTCAATTTTCCCAATGCATTTTTTATCTTCTCTTGTACTTAGTAAAACCTCTTCTTGAATTTCTAGTAGTTGGTCATTATGAAGTCCTAAATTCATTTCTAACACTAGACACTCTTTTTTTTCCATTACCACAATCCTAGTTGAATCTTCTATAAAATTATTCCAACTTAGATGCACATTCATGTTAGGTTGAATCTTTCCATGATCCATTTCTTCTTCCTTATGTTCCCAAATATCATCTTGAATTCTTAGTTTCTGCTAAGTTACATTGATATTGTCATCAACATGGTTGGTCATAACTTCAAGTTCTTTTCCATCAATATCAAAATTCTTCTTCTGAAGTTCCTTATGGTGGTTAAGATTAGAAGATATCAAACCTCATACAAGATTTTCTTCATATAATTTGTGATGGGAAGTAACCTATGAAGCTATAGCTGTCAAACCTTGTCTTTGAATACCAACTTTAGAATCACCAGTAAAAATGCCTTCCTCTAAGAATAAAGGATTAAAGTAAATATTTTCTTCATAGAGGAAATTACCATCCAATTATTTTGAGCACAAGAATGGAGTATATACATCATAATAGTTTCCTTCATCAAATTCTTCCATGTGATCCCCTACTAACTCATTACTTCTTTTATCATGGTTATTCTTCTCATTAAGGTTCTTTGGCATAGGATTTCCTATTTGATGAAAAGGCTCAAAGAGAGGATTTCTTTTACCTTTGAATGATCCATGGGATTTCAATTGCATTTCCATTGGACTAAAGGAACTTTTCATCATATCCGTATAGCTTTCATTTTCAATATGTTCAATGATATATATGTCCTTTTGAATCATCATTTCTTCTCTAGGACATCTTTCATGAAATGTGAAAGTTGGCATGCATGATAAATAATTAAGGCCCTATGTTTCATCTTCTTCACCTAGAAGCTGATTTTTAACTTTTTCATCAATCAATATTTTAAGCACAAGTTCATCAATGTCATCAAAAGTAAAGGTCTCCATTCCTACAAGGAAAGTAGATATTTGTAGAAGTTCATTGGTGTTTTTATCTCAATCAATGGTAGTGGTTTCAAATTGTGCCACAACTTCTAAAGTATTGATGTTGTCAATAGATTCATCACCTTGAATGATGATGGAAGGATGAATGGAATGATCTTCTCTGCATAGGAAGTCATCATCTGAAGCATCAAGCACCAATTAGGAATAAAAGTATTATGAAATTCACCTTGATCTACATTTCTCTCATCTTCATTCATACATTGTTTATTTTCTTCAAATTTTGATATTTATTTTTCTTCTCATTAGGATAGAGATGATTGAATACTTTCTCTTGGGTTTGGAAATTTTGACAGTAATGCCTTGATATATTACCACCCTTTCTTCTCCTATGGATTCCATTTCTCGACCCTCTCCTTGATTAGACATAGAATTCTTGTCTTCTTTCATGCATGAAACTTTAGATGAGTCCTTTCTAACATTTGGATTGGGAGATGTTTTGCTACCAAGAAAATAATTCTTACATGGGTCTTCTTTCTCAAGTTCTCAGAGTGTTTGAAGTAAAGAAGGATGTACTTTGTTAGGATCTAGGTGTGCATTTCCATAGAATATTTTTAAGAATTCAACTTGATTAGGATCAATAGAAGCATGATTTTGATAAGAAAGAGGTGCAAGTTCTAGGACATTTTTTTGACCACCATTATCCATCCTTGATTCACATGAATCACTTTTTTGATCAAATTCTTCCTTATGCTCATATGTGGAACTTCTTTCTAAAAATGCTTTTGGTTTGTGAGAGAAAGATTGATTATCTTTACCATCTTCTTCTTCTATCTTTTGCAAAGTTTGGAGCAAAGATGGATGAATCTTTTATGGATCTAGTTTCTGTCCACCATAGAAACTCTTCAAGAAGCTACCTTGCTTAGAATTGATGAAAATCTAGTTTTGTTGAGAGACAAGTGAATGTGAGATATCCCCATTATTCTTCATTGGTAATTTAGATGACAAAAATTTTGTAGATAGACCTTTATCTTTATACGTTGAACCTTTTTAAAATGAAGAATCATGATCATGAGAAAGAAACCTGTAATCTTTTCCACCATCTTCTTTGATCTTTTGAAAATTTTGTAGCAAGTCAGGATGAACCATTATAAGATCTAGCCTCCTACCACCATAGAAATTCTTCAAGAAATTTACCTGTAGAGCTTCATTAGGAATTTTTGTCTTTGAGTATGAGAAGTATTCTTTGTCACTGTCATTATTACTATCAACTTCAATTTTTCCCTTGTCCCAAACCATGTTTTGAGTTTGAACCTCAGATAGAGTCACCAATATTCAATCTTTTAAATAGAGTCGCTAACCTTCATTTAAGGGAAGGTACCTTTAATCAACTATTTTACTAATTTTTATTTACTTGACCTTTGATGTGGCCAAGATTTTGCCTATTCCTTCTTGAAATAACAACTATTCTTTCAATGACTACCACATCTTGACTAATAGGAGCTCTTTGCAAGATTTCCCCAAACTCTTCTTCTTCTTCTAGAACTTGATTTACTTGATGATATTGTTGTGCACTTCATCTACACCTCCAAGCTAGAGGGTTCAAATCTAGAATAATATCTTCCTACATGTCCTGGAAACCAAGATTTAGCTGGAGAACTAGAAGCACATTCTCATGTTGCAACACCATGTTATTTCATCATAGGCAACTGATTAATATTTCTTGTTTCAATCCCTAGTAGAGCCACCAAAAATCTATTGGTAAATAGATTTTTTACTATAAAAATTTCTCAATGGAGTGTATGTGGCAAACCATTCACAATAGTTGGATAGGCCCTTGGTATGCAGCCTTCCTTTGTGTTTAGAGGGGCAACTCCCTCATATGATATAATTTTGAATTTTTTAAATAAAAATGAAATCAAACTTTAAAAGATGAGAAATCTCATGATGCTGAATGAACCACACGACTTCATAGCTTTCTTGAATTAACATAAGCTGCTAATAACAACAATCAAGATCTACACTTGAGAACTACTACTAGCACAATGCTAATCCAAAGATTCATAAACATCTGCACAATACCGTAAGAATGTTCATTGCAAAGAGAATCAACATTTGTAAAAATTCAAATTCAAAAGAAGAGAACTCAAATTGCACGTTCCTTTATTTTCTTGCACCAAGAACCTAAGAGGAATTTCTGATTACAAAGACAAATTTTGTACACATTTTTCAAATATCATCTTCTAATCAAAATTTTATCATAGTGTTCCCTTTTCCTAAAATCTCAAAAGGTCCCTTTACAAAGCCAAAAAGATCCCTTTTATAGAGATGGAGGTTAATAACTATCCTCTTGTGGTTAATAACTACTTCCAAAATACGTGTTTTGGGAGAGGTTAATTAACCTCAACAAAACTAACCAAGAATAATCAAATTCTTCATATGGCCAAATGTGACAAAAATCACTATTTTCAAGCATGATGCTTTTGTAGTCAACACTTTGATAAAGAATAAAAACTGGGACTATGACAAACAATTTCTTCATCTAAACTTTGGTCATATATCCACCATTATTCTAGATAGTGGCTACTCGTACAACTTTACAAATACAATAAAAAGATGAACTTGATGTTTATGGATACAACCAAGGTGGAAATTTAGCATCTGCATCTTCAAATTCTTCTATCAAACAATTCTTGTGTCACCCTTTACACATTTTCCTTGGAGAACAAGATCTCCATTTGACACATACTAAAGATTTTAAATTATATTGACAGTTTGTCAAATGGTTTGTAGAACTCCCCATGCTTCTACTTCTTTTCTCTAGTCTTCATCATAGTTTTCTCTCCTTTGTGGGGTTATAGAAGCTCCATTTTTTTTAATAAGAGTTCTACATACTTATGGAATTCATAGCCTACTACATATTGAAGGGTCATTTTTTTTTTTATCAAGTGCATCAACAACCACCCTAGCTCTTATAAGTACTTCAGCACATTTCACCTATCCATAACCACAAGCAAAGTGCATTGCTGAAAAATATTGCTTAGTAGCCAGCTGTGGGATTCCTTTTTGACTTGATCCATGCAACTATGTTGCAATTTCTTTGACATTTGATTGAATGATGGGTCTTTGGTTATTTGATCTACCAATTCTTTTATACTTGGATCATTAGGCAAGCTTGACATTGTAGAGAAATAAAATGGATTTGGAATTCTTGTGTTTGCATTTGATCTTTCAAAATCTAGTGTGTACATTTACGTAGATATTTTTCCAAATATTTTGAGTGCTTTGTCTATGTTCCTATGCTCTAGGTTCATTGGCTATCCAAATAACACTCAGTAAAATAGCTAACATGCCACTTTCCTTACTCTATCCTCCACCATTTTGAACAATGGAGCAAGAAGATCCTTTGTATCCTATTGCATTACCTTCAAAGGAATCTTTATCTTTAAAGCACTATCTACCATATAGAGAGTCATCCTACAATAATCCCTTATATGGACATCATAGTCATCTATTATGTTCTTTTAGTGATCCTCGATTGTGTCTTCATGCTGAAATATCTTGCCAGCTAGATAATACACTCCCCTAATGTTATTAATTTAGGGCCAAGGACAATTATATTATTCTAAGGGATATTGATTCCATTTAGACTTGAAAGATGGAATTTCTTATCCTCAAACCACACTGAAAGGTCCTATAGTAATAGGCCACATTCAACATCTTTTGTGCTATTTCCTAACTCTATCATATGCAAACAAGAGTTGTCGAGTAATCTCCAATAGTCTAAGTCTATCACTTGAATAACTAGGGAGCTTCTTCAAGTTGATAGTTATACTTGCTACCCTTAAATATGTGAATGTTCAAAACTAGATGTAGTAGGCTCCAACCTCTAATATCTTAGCTACTACCTCCTCTAACATCCTCTTCACATAATCCCCTTCAATGAACCATATTATCGCAAATATAAATTTATCATTTGCTATTATGTATTCCTTGCTATGCTCTGGAAGCTTCTTCCTCACCAGCTAAGGATATACTATATAGGACCATGCATTTGCATCTAGCATGCTACTTTTCTTATTAAACCCCAGATAATATGTCTCCCTTGTGGCTAACAAGTGTACCAAATATGACACCATGTAAAAATTATAGTTATTCCTAACTACCACTAGTTGATCACCCAAGTTCTCATTGAGAATGGAAGCCCAATCAATTGACATCTTCATTATTTTGATAGTCTCAATGAAATGCACCATCCATAGGTTCAAGTGCCTCAATGCTGGCAACCCCATGACTCTACTCAAGAGTATGATCAAATATCTAATATCTTCCTTCTTGTGTCCTCTTGTCATGTCGAATTTGCCTACTTTATGACCTAAAGGAGTCTTCTCAATGAGGTACAAGGATTGAATGATTTCGGAGGCTACATCAACATGTTCTCTATACAATATTTTTTCTTGGTGATAGGTTAACCTAATGAATTGATTTTCCCTCAGAAGATGGAACACCTTCTCTATGCTATTGGGTCAGAGATCCAAGATGATCTCTCTAGTTATGCTCTTCAAAACCCTTTCTATAGAGACATAGTTCTCAACAAGTGTTAGAATTAGCTCTGAAGATTGTACTAACATCGAATGGGATGCTACATTGACTAGTCTAGAGTGGATCAAAGTGGATATCATTGGAGACCTTTCTCTCAGTTTGTTGCAGAGTGCCAAGAATGTGCTCAAATCTGTATGACCCAATCTAGTGTCCTAGATCTCTAAATAATCATCTCGAAAATGTGACTTTGTCATAACACCTTGAAAGTTGAACACCATGGACTTTGGGACTATCTTTGCACCAAGGGAAGATGATGATGAAGTCATTGAATATGCATGAAAATAATGTCCATTAGTCTAGAGTCAAAGAGAAAACTATTAGTTTAAACCCTAGTATAGGCACAAAAAAGAATAGAAACCCTTTGTGCTTGAAAATACCTTAAAAACCTAATTGTAACCCTTTTAAGAAAAAAAAAGTGCACCTAGCACACCTAATAGGTGTGCCTAGTGCACCTTATACTTTGCACAAGCTCTTAAGATTGGGTGCATAGTAGTGCACCTCATGGGGTGCACTAATGCACAACCTATTTTTACCTTGGCACATGAAAAAAAGTGTGCATTTAGTGCACCTCATGAGGTGCACTAAATGTTCACTTTTTGTGAGGGATAAAGGGTAGAGGATGTGCTACTATGCACCAAGACTTAAGCTTTATATGTTTCATTTTTAGTTTTTTTAAAATGTTTTTAGCATAGAAAAAGGTGCATAGTTGTACATTTATAAAGGTATCTTAGTGTTTTGTGAGTGCAGAGGAAGAGTAGAGGAGGAACACCTAAGGAGGTAAAAATTTTTGCAAGGATGCTT
Source organism: Cupressus sempervirens (assembly GCA_028749045.1). Lineage (NCBI taxonomy): Eukaryota > Viridiplantae > Streptophyta > Pinopsida > Cupressales > Cupressaceae > Cupressus > Cupressus sempervirens. The sequence goes on along the minus strand of CM053792.1, from coordinate 445,948,591 downwards.
TGGACTAGAAGAAATAAAGTGGGGAGGGAAGGGGATCCCTCGATTTTATAGACCTAGGGACCCCAGTGCACCCTTGGTGTTGCACATCTATGCAATTATGCATCACCAAGGGTGATGCCTTCCCTATGTTTTGGCACACTAGCACATCTAATGAGGTGCACTAGTGTGCCATTTTTCTTTGCAAAAAAAATGACATAGGGTTCTAATGATGCTTTCAAAATCTAATTTCAAACTAGGACCTGAATTGGGTCACAAAACACTAGATTGAACCTTAAAAAGACTCAAACCTCAAATTAGGGATCTAAAAAGCTAGAAAATAAATTAGGTGGTCTGTGTTTCTAGGAGAAATAGGATGTGCATTATGAAACCACAAAAAATAGCCCAAGCAAAAAGGAAGAAATGACAAAAGCATTTTTTTATCTTCCAACATTCCTTTAATATGTTTATTTAAATTTTTAAATTTTTGAGAACTTTTTGGTCTAAAATTATGAATTCAAGGCTAAAAGTCCCCTATTAATACAAGTAACATCAATTCCTTAGTTGGTATAAGAAACAAAATCATAAAAATGTTTTAACAAAGAAATAATTCTACCCAAATGTTGAAACCAAAAGAATGGTTAATAAGATATGGTAAGAAAAAATCTTGAGTGCACCTACCCCCTAAACTAATGCAAGTTTGAAAACAAACACACAACTGAAAGAAAATAGGCAATCGAAAAGAAACACACTTGTAGAAATAAACACACTTGTCAAAAAGAAAGTTTTCTTTTCTTTTCTATATCTTTTAGGCTTCAAAGTAATGCTTTAGGAATTTCCCATTGACTGGCCATAGAACCAATTCAACCTATAAGGAACTCAGCCTAAAAGTGCTTTCTCCCAAAATTTCCATGATTTGATAAGGACCAATCTACAAGCATTGAAACTTAGTGTGGCTAACCAACTTTTCTTTCAGCTTGTCCTAGAGTAGAATAAGGTCAAATTATTTTAAAAGACTTTATTGTGGCTCTCTTGTCAAACTACATCTTGATGGAAACTTGATGTTTTTCCATATGGTCTAAAGTAGATATCCATTTTTCATCCATGTCTAAAAGGCTCATCAATCTAATTTGTACTCTATCAGCATCTTTAGCATACCCACTCATGAATTTCAAAATAGGACTCTTGAGGTTAAGTGAGAATACCAATTCTTGTCCATAGACAAGAAAATATGAAGATGTCCCCAAAGCATTCTTGACCCTAACTCGATCTATCCATAGAGCATATTTGAGTTGTGTATGTCAATCTTTAGGATTCTCCTTCAATAAAATGTCTTATTACCATGATCAAGTTCTTGTTCATAGATTCAACCACACCATTTCCTTATGGGTAATAATTTGAAGAGAACTTGATAATAACTTGAATTTTTAGTGTGCATTGAGTCAGGAATACTGATGCAAAAGATGATCCATTATCACACTCTAGGGAGAACAACATCCCAAATCTAGTAACAATGTGTTCTTCCAAGAAGTCCATAACCACCTTAGTTGTGCAATTACAGAACATCTCTACTTTTGTCTAGTGCACATAGTAATTAGTAGCTATGAAAATAAAAGTATGTCTAGTTGATGATGGTGGGTTCACTGGACCAATAAAATCTAGCCCCCACTTTTTGAAGGGGTGTGTCTCAAATATTGGTTGTAAAGACATTACAAGATATCTTTCTCTATTAGCACTAGTCTAACAAAAATGGAAACTACACACACGTTCAAAAGTATCCTTAAATATCCTTAGCTAGAAATAACCTAATCTTAAAATCATATGAGTAGTTGCTTCTAATAAACCATGCCCTATTCCATATTTTTTGTGAAACTATTCCAAAACTTCATTTACTTCTTCACGTTCCAAGCATTTTAGGTAAATTCCTTCATATTTTATTTTGTATAATTTTCTATCATGTAACATGTAGGATTCACACTTCATTTTGAGTCCCCTACACTATGAACTATTCATCCAACTTGGGTACTGATTTTGTAAAAGATAGTAAATAGTATCCTGGTACCAGACATTACTTATTACACCCTAGTAAATATCAACTTGAGATACTACAATTCTTCTATGATCTTCAATATTTTTTTCACTATCAAATATGAACTTCTTTTAATCCTTGATCTAGTTATATACTATCATATTTATAATCCTTGGCCTCTTACTAAATTCATGGGTTGGATCTCTAAATCAAATTCTTGAAGTATTGCCATCCATTTCCCTATTCTCTCACCAAGTTCATTTTGCATCAACAACATCTTAACTATTGTTAACTATTGGATCAGGCACAATTTCACATACCTTACTTCTTAGTATATAATGTCAAAGCTTCTTTACTACTTTGATTAGAGAAAAAGACTATTTGTCAAGGTTAGAATAGTTTAACTAAACAGTTTTCAAAGGGCAACTCATAAAAGCAATGTGCCTTTCATCTTCCTTTTCCATTTTTTTGTGTTAGAATCCCAACACATGAATGTTTCAAAGAAAAAGAGTATATTTCAAAAGGTAGTTCATAATCTAGACTCACTAGCATTGGGACCGTGGAAATGGTCACTTTGATATCTTTGAATGATTTCTTAATCTCCACAACTCATTCTATTTTTGCTCTCTTTTTGAGTAAATCATTAAGGGAATGGACAATCTCTACAAATTTGCTTATGGATTTTTGCACAAAATGTATCTTTCCAAAGAAAGACTTAAGTTCTTTTCAATTGTGAAGAGGCGATAACTTTAGAATAGATTCAATTCTAGCAAGATCAATGGAGATTTCAGCTTTAGAGATGATATGACCTAGGAACTTTCCTTTGGTAACCCCACATGAACATTTCTTAAGATTGAGTGACATTTCATATTTATGACATCTATTGAATACCTATCTTAAATTAGCAATATGAGTTCTTTTACCCTTTGAAAAGATAGTTAAGTCATCCATATAGATGACTATACACTTTTTTATTAATCCCTAAAATCTTCATCCATAGCTTGTTGAAATGTAGCCCCTACATTAATTAACCCAAAAGGCATTCTTCTACAAGAAAAAGTTCCCCATTTAGTCATGAAGGTTGTCTTTAGCCTATCTTCTTCATCAACCATTATTTGATTATACCTGGAGTATCCATCCAAGAAAGACATCACCTTTGAACCATTTACAATTTGTAAAACCTCATCTAGTGAAAGCAATGGATAGTTGTCCTTTTGAGATGTGAGGTTCAAATTATGAAAGTCCACACAAAGATGAATCTCTCTGGTCTTTTTTTGTTTAGCAACCAAATTAGCCACCCATCTAGAATGGAGAATGGGGAAGATGATCTTTGCATTGAGTAGTTTCTTAACTTCTTTCATTATTAGTGGTTCAATGAAAGGATTAATGGATTTTTTCCTTTGACGGAAAGATTTGACATCTAGTTTCAATGGAATGTCATATGTAATAATCTTAGGATCATATATTTTTAGCTCTTCATAGCTCCAAGCATGTGATATCCTTATACTCTACAAGTAATTTGAGCATATCTTTCCTTTCCTATGCACTACATGCCTTTTTGATCTTTACCATTCTAGGATCTTCATCAATACCCCAATTGTGTGAATCACATTCTTCAGTCCCTTTTTATTGTACCATTCTTTTGTTAAGTGTTGATTCATCATGATCAAAAATATGTTCCAATTCAACCATTCCCTTAGAAATAGTATTGGTTTTTAAATTTAGGATCCCATCTTCATCTTCAAGTTCATCATCCTTAGGTTTATCATTTGGAGTTGCATCAATCTCTTTCCATTTAAAGTGGCCATTGCACATGATAAATTTGAGTATGTTTTGATCATCCTAAAAGACTTGAAAGTTGGTAATATTGTCCAAGGTAGATGGGGCAACAACTAATTCAATTGAAAATCTTTTTAGTTTTGTTCTTTTGATTGGTTGTGTGTGCTAGCTAAAATAGTGAGAGCATCTACTACCATGTGTCTCCTCCTTGGAATTGACTTTATATTCAAAGCTTCAAAATCATCCATTAAATCCCATACTCTTTTCCTATAAGAAAGCAACCTCTTATCATTGTAGGACTATACTAATTTCACTCGTCGTATAACCAATTGAGAATCTCCCTTGACTATGAGAGTTGTGATTCCTTTCTCCAATGTGAAAAGAAGTCCTCTGATTAATGTTTTGTAGTCTGCAACATTATTAGTAAATCTAAATTGTAATTGATATGTTGTGTAGATAGACTTGCCTTTTGGGTTAATTAACTTAATACCTATGCCAGCTCCTAATTTACATTTGGAACTATCGAAGTGAAGTGTCCATATTGGATATTCTTTGGGATTTCTAACCATATGCTTATTTTTCCTTAGCTTTTCTTTCACTTGGACCTAAAAGGATTGTTTCTTGGGAATCCACTATAGTCTTTAATGGGGTGGACTCAATGATTTTTTTTTGTTAGTCATTGACACTGGAATTGTACATTTTTCTTGTTTTCCTTGAATTTCTCCTAAAATTTATATAATTTCATCCAATTTGGCTTTAGGATGGATGACTACTAAAGTCCATCCTTGACCTTTCATGTACTATCTTCTTCTTTGAACTTTGATTATCCCTAGTGGGGGAGAAGACAAACCTCCACCACCTGAAGAAGTATCACTATAAGATACATTTATATCTTTAATTTCCTCTTCAACCTTTTCCATAGATTTAGATATGTTTATAGGACTTTGATTTTCTATGGGTTCATCTTTTGGAGTGTTGTCACTCTTTACTTCCATCATCTGTGTTAATACCTTAGCGATTGCTTCTTAGCACAATGAAAATTCAAAATCTGAATGGCTACACAAAATCCAAGGAGAAGTAGGATACTAAGGTCAACTTCTTCTCCTAAACATTGTAAATTAGCCACCATGTTGTCTATGAACTATGTTATTATCTCATCCTTTGGGATTGAAATCTTGGATTTTTTATTTTGATCATCTGATATTTTGGTCAAAGTTGTATGAAAAGCCATCACTTTGTAAGAGCCCAAATCTGATTGCAAGAATGCTACTTCATTTGGATCATTGTATTCTATAATCATTGTTTTTTAACTTTGGCTCTCTATCTATCTTGATTTATTATTCAACCCTTTCCATGGTAACCATAACTAAGTCAAATCCATAGAAAACCATCCTCTTAGGAAATTTTTCCATTCTCTACTAAGTAGTAGTCTGTATGTTTTAGGAATATCAACCACATGTATATTGATAATATCTTGAATTCGAGGGTCAATTTGTCAATTGTATCCAAACATCTTTCAACACACCAATAATTTTTACCTCTATTTTATCCAACTGTATCACTATCTAATTAGAAGGTTGAGGAGTGACTCCCAAAATTTGTGCTATTGATAGTGGCATAACATTACAAGAGGCCTCTGAATCAATTGGGAAATTATGAAGATTCTTCCCATATATTTTGATGCTAAGTAGAAATGGGGGCACCTCAACCTTGTCTTTAAACATAGTTGGCATTGCCTTCAAAGCATTAACTTGTTGAGATACTATCTTTTGAGGAACAATACTTATAATTAAAAGTCTTTATGAGTGCCTCTCATTGATGTGGACAATTTTGTAGCATGTCAAACCTGGACATGTTCACCTTTATTCATTTCAAATCTTCAACTGTATTATACTTTCTAGTAGACCAAGCAAGATTCTTCAATATTATTGGCACATTTCCTTGATTTTGGTTTTGTTGTCCTCCATAAGGTGGCCTAATTGGTATAGTATTCTTACTCACTCTTAGATCAAGATGAGTTGGTTGCAGTGCTAGAGGAATTTTGCCTATCATAGGTTCTTTCCTACTTCTCAGATTGTAAGTATTTCAATTGTCATTGTGAAAAGAAAACATATCTTCAGGCTAAATGTATGGCTCCTAACTAAATGGAAAAGAGAATTCTTCATTGGGTGATTGTTCCACCTATATGTTTTGTGCATAATCATAAGATTCTAGTAACATAGTGTTAAATTGCATAGGGGGGACATTGTCATTCACTTGTAAATTTTGATTGATCTCTTGATTTCCATTATAATATGAACCATCATTGTTGGATTCATTTGACTATCATCATACTGATTGATGTCTACATACTGAACATTATTGTTATTCTTATCTGTAGGAATGCTTCTATTGTTTGGATGAGTGTTTTATTGTCAATTCTATCTCTAGAAGCCATTGTTATGATTAAGAGGATTGAAATTATTTCCTCCATTATTGTTTCCTACATTTTTGTTTCTACTAAAATTCTTATTGTAATTCTAACCATTGTTGTTGTTGTTGTAAGCATCAACATTGTTTCTTTGAAATTTGTTATTCTATCCTTGTGACAACATTAAGTGAGTCAGCTCATTTTTCATTTGTGACATGATCTTATTCATTTGTCCAAACTCAGAGGCAAAATTGTTGTTTTCCTTAGTAGAAGCTATTGCCTTTTACTCAAAGAAAGTAGCTTTTGGAGGTTCATACCCTAGATATGTAACTCAGGGTTTTGTGGAGCCAATGCCTATTGAAATGGAATTGGATCCATAGGTATGAATTAACTAGGCATTATAGGTGCTTTGACAGGATATGTTGGCATTGTTGTAATAGCTTGAGCTAGAAGCATCAATCCTCCTCCATTATGATTGTCTTTCTTAGTGAAGGTAATCACTTTTTTGAAGACTTTATCTAATGTGTCAATATTTTCCATAGAAAGTCTTCTTAGAAAAATAGTAGTGAGATGATCCATAGCATTTAGATAAATCTAAATAGTAGCTTCAACTAGTATAGTGTATGGTGTTTCTAGTTTGTAGTATGCCATATGAAAGTGATGGTTGAAGCATGAAACCATCTTAGCTAGGTCCCTTTTGATTGATATGAATTATTGATGTATCACTACTAGGTTGATGAAGGTTTTGAATTGTTCCAAGACCAATTTCTCTAAAGTATCCCAATCTTTGATACATCCAAGTGGAAAATTAATGTACCAATTAAAGGTAACTTCCCCCAAAGAGTAAGGGAATAAATGAAGAACCACATTTTCATTAGAAATCTTCTTTCAATTGAAAATTTCTTTGAATATATTGATGTGATCTTCAGTAGTTAATGTCTCTACATAGATGAACCTTGGGAAAAACTTCTGAAGATTCTTAGAAAGATCATTGAGTACACATGTCAAGTTGATTGGTGAGTCTAAAAAATTTGTAAAAAAGGTTATCAGAGGGTTTGGTGGAATAACAAGTGGTTTTTATGGAGGTAGAATTGAAGAAGATGATGAAATGTTGAATGGAAGTGGTAGAATCTAAGGTATTCCTTTGTCACTGTGGGGCTTGCAAAAATGGCTAAGCTTGAGGAACTCATGTGCATTTGGTGAAGATCTTAAAGCTCACTAAAATGGGGATTCTAGATCAAGATCTTCCAACTTGCATCAATTCTAGAAAAAGTGCACCTCTACAGAAGTACACTTTCTCACAAAATAAGGCGCACCTTGGAAGATAGTCCACTTGCATACCTAGCACACCTTGAAAGTTCAAAAAAAATTTGAAACTTGTAAAAAAATGTAGAATTTTGAAGTTTTCAAAAAAAATTCTTCTATTTTGAATGTTAAGGGGCCCTCCTTCTAGCACCACTTCTATTGAGCTGTCATTTTGCATGATGCTTAATGATAGGAATCCCTTCAAACTCCTCTCTTGAAAAGCTAATATGGGATCAACTCCAAGGTTCTAGTTCATCTTATGACCTACTAGAATCCACTTAGTTGAAGATAAATGTGAGTGCTCACAAGGAGGCCTTTGTTGGTTTGTTAAACAATTTGGATAAGATTTTGAATCGGCTTGCCGTTTCAAAAGATTAAAACACACAAAAAGAAATATATTTTTGTATTTTCTATTTTTAAGATGAATGCAATCTAACAATTCAACTATATGAAGTCCTAATTTAACCAAGGTGTTAGTAAAGAAAATAACAAAGATAGGGTAACAATAAGTTTAAGTAGATAATGCATCTATGAGTTAAGCTCTCAAAAAGATCGATGGGTAACTAATGAAAATAGGAGAACTACTTCCTTAATTCCACTAATGCAATTATCAATGGGAATTTAATAATCATAAGATATTTCAGTTTTCATGAAATTACAAGGCCACCAAAAGTGTGTTCATGTGAGACAAAAAGCTATACAAGAATGATATGGTGATTTTTCTCGAACTAAGTATGTCAAAAAAATTTGTAGACCCATAGAAAACACTAGAATTAAAATATTGTACAACCACAAAAATGCAATAAAACTTCTGGCTCACTTACACTTCATGGCATACATTCAAAAATATAACACATTTCAGATAGAATCACTACACTCCAAATGCAAGCACCAATACCATATATTATTGTATCAAAATAATGGTAGCTTAGAATATATATTACATTGCTGAATTTCTAAGAAATCTTCTCCTTAATTTGTGTTGAGAGTGAGAGATATCCGTATGCAATAATATGCTTCTAAACTAATAAAACAAATCTATTTATGTATAAAATGACTATCTAACTGGTGCTTAGTAGGACTCCATCTATATTTATATCATTAATTGGATGCATGAGTCTTTACATGTCTTAAAATAAAGAAAATATGAGAAAATAAGAAAGATAAAGCCATCAGATAATGGGGAAGTGTCTGGAAGTGCCAAAAATAGAACCTCCATCTTCACTAGGTGTTTGTAGGAGTTAAACTATTATTAGAATGTGTTTCCAATGCATCGAAAGCTCTAAATTTAAAATTGATAGCTAATTATTATTGCACCTCTAAATTCTTCAAAATCCTCAAGTATACTTTTGAAAAAGTGCACTTGTGCACCTAGCGCACCTGCACACTTGGTGCACTAGCACAGTAGCACACCTCAAAAAATGCAAATTTCACTAAGTGTCAAAACTAAAATTTTGGCTTCTGGGTTTTGTTAACCTTTGTACCAAAGCTATGTCTAGGTATTTTCCCTTGAATTTCCAAATAATCTTGATGATTTGAGCTACATCTAGAAAATCTAAGGCCTTATACTTTTCTTTGACTTTCTGCCTATAGTTTCCCACCTCAATAGGAGTGTCTACAAAATCTCTAAGTTTTACATCCAATTCTAATAATGCTTCCTCTATTTTGAATGCTTATCTGATGTCATTATCATTGGAAGCTTCTTCAAAAAAAATTCAAATTTCTCAACCACTACCTCTATAGCTATTAACTTATCTTTAGAATTGTCTTCAAAAATATCCAAACACACATCACTATAATCCCTCTTTGCCTCCAAAATTTGCTCTTGGGTTTGATCGTTTAGCTTGTGAATCTCCACGTGCAATTTTTCCATTATTTTATTGCCATCCACAATCTTCTCTATCCAATCATCAATTTTATCTAACTCCCCTATTGTATATACTTCTATTAACATCCAATACCTCTAGCCTTTAATTTCCTATAGTGCCTGCAAATTCTTGTCCTAGGTATGTACTTCATCCATCAAACCATAATCTTGATTCAAAATGGCCACTTGCCTATCTGTATTATCCTACATATGGTGTAGCAACTTGAGATTTTCCTATATAATTTCTACATCTTTCTCATCAAAACTCTCTCCCCATTGGTGACAAGCTTTCAAAAATGGATCTAATTGTCTTGTACCCCTATTTCTTCTTCCCAATGCTAAGTTCAAATTATCTTCAAGATTTGTAGGATCTAAGGGACCAAAAAATTTTCTTAGATATCCTTTTAGGATCTCATTTTTCCTCTGAAGTGTTATTAATTCTGCCCCATCCTGTTCTAAGTGTCTAAACACTTATTTGATCCTCATGGTTACCATTAATTTAGCAATATCCAATGTAGGCTTTCCTAGCATGACCTCCCTGATCTGATAATCTCTTGGAGTCAATTCTTCAACATCTATATTTGGAGGAGGGATAGCCACATGAGCAAATAAGTCCTAGTTCTGATCACTCATGATGATGGTTAATGCTCACGCATCATTTGGTGGTGACTCAGGTTTCCTTAGAACTTCAATTAATTCCATCCTATCCTCTTCCTTAGTGGTGAATTACCACCTTTTGTTTCTAATGACCTCTTTTCTTAACCATCTTGGTATGTACTCTATTGGGGATTTTCCTTTCAAGGACAAAGGATTTTTCTCTACTATGCTCTTTTCCTTATCCCTCCTTTTTGGAGTCCTCTCCTTCTGTGAGATATCCAGACTAGAAGCCTCTATATCCATGGAATCCATAGTTCTCACCTCTATGTCTTGAGAAGTTTATTGGGGTTGCTCACTTATCTACCCTTCCTTTTACACTTCCTTGGTGGATACTTGTTGTGGCTCTTCCACTTTTTCTACCTGAACCTGTTCTCCTTCGGTACCTAGAGGAAGAAGGGTAGTTGATCCCTTATCTACACAAAATGTAACATGAATGGGTGATGGTAGGGCTACTTTGGGCCCTTGAGGCTTGGGTGGCAACTAACTCTAATCCTCCTATTGAAGTTGACTAGTTGGAGTATCTTTGATTTTATCCCTGACCAATCTAGTACCAACAAGCATGAAATCAAAATCTGGCATTTGAAAGACATCAGTGCCCTCAACATCTTGCTCATCTATCCCTTGTTACATTTCATCCTCAAAGGTTGTAGACTAAATTGGTTGCCTAGGAATGGATGGAGGTGTAATTTTGGAGCTTCTTCCTCATTCTTATTCTATGGCTCTTGTAAGATAAATCCTCTATTTTAAAGGCAGGTTATCCTCTTCATCCTCTTATTCATTTTCTTTTGGGATAGCTTCTAGAACTGATGGGAAGTGAATCTCTCTCCTAATGATCTTTTTCCTCCCCTTAACCTAAGTCTTAATCTTTCTTCTCTTAGGAGTGGAAGGGGAGGCTTGTACCTCTTGTTTAGGTGGGGATACCTTTTGTACTTATGTTTTAGCTTCTCCTTGGCCTTTTTCAACTGGCGGCACTTGAGGATTTTCTTGGGCTTATGTGGCTTCCACATTCTCTGACCCTTGTACATTTTCTTCTACTAGCTATGGAGGTGACTGAGTTGCTTCCTCTTCTAGCTTAGCTTGTTGAGGAGAAGTTCTCTTCCTCTTACCTTTAGCCTTTTGAGCCTGATAATATCAAACTGGTCTATCAAGTTGGTGCATAATTTTTGGTCTCACTGATGACTAATCTATGAATGTAGGTATTGTGGCCTTAGCTCCTTAACCTTGAGTTAGTAGGTTTGAGTGTGAAAGACTACTAGTTGAGGAATTGGATCAAGTTTGAAAGGTCTCTTGATCCAATCCCTTGTCAATTTGATGACATGATTGGCCTTGTGATTAATGTCTAAGTTTTCTTCCTTATCAACCTCAACATTCATCATAGGTCAGTCACCAATCTTGTCCCTATTGAATAATGGATCAAGAAGATCCTCTATATGGAATGTTTATCTTTAAAGAACTTCCTACCAGATAGAGAGTCATCCTACAATAATCCCTTATATGGACATCATAGTCATCTATTGCTTTCATCCTGTGATCCTTGATTGTATCTTCATGCTAAGTTGTCTTGACAGCTAGATATTGCACTCTCCCAATGTTATCAAAATAGGGCTAAGGAAAATTATATTCTTTTAAGGGATATTGATCCCATTCAGGCTCAAAAGATGGAATGTCTTATCTTCAAACCACACTAAAAGGTCCTGTAGCAATAGGCCATACCCAATATATTTTGTGTTATTTCCTAACTCTACCATATGTAGAAAAGAGTTGTCAAGAATCTCCAATAGTATAATCCTATCACTTGAATACCTAGGGACCTTCTTTGGGTTGATAGTTGTACCTGCTACCCTCAAATATGTGAATGTTTGAAACTAGACATACCAGGCTCCAACCTCCAATATCTTAGCTACTACCTCCTTTGACATCCTATTTGCATAATTTCCTTCAATGAACCAGATTATTGAAAATATATGCATCATTCACTATTTTTTATTCCTTTCTATGCTCTAGAAGCTTCTTCTTCACTAGCTAAGGATATACTATATAAGGCCATGCATTTGCATCCTGCATGCTACCCTTCTTATTAAACAATGGACAATGTTTCACCCTTGTGGCTAACAAGTATACCAAATATGATGTCATGTAAAATTTATAGTTATTTCTAACCACCACCAATCACTCACCCAAGTTCTCACTGAGAATAGAGGCCCAATCAATCAACATCTTCACTATCTCGATGGTCTCAATGAAATGCACCATCCAGATGTTCAAGTGTCCCAATGTTGGCAATCCCTTGACTCCACTCAAGAATATGATCAAATATTTGATATCGTCCTTCATATATCCTCTTATCATGTCAAAATTGCCTATTTTATGATTGAGAGGAGTCTTCTCAATGAGGTACAAGGACTAAATGATTTTAGAGGCTTCATCAACATTTACTCTATACCATCTTTTTTCCTGGTGATATGTTAACCTAATGAATTGATCTACCCTTGAAAGATGGAACACCTTCTCTATGCTATAGGGTTAGAGATCCAAGATTATCTCTCTAGTTATGCTCTTCATAACCCTTTCTTCAAAGACATAGTTCTCAACAAGCATCATAATCAGCTTTGAATATTGTACTAACATTGGATGTGATGCTACATTAACTAGTATAGAATGGATCAAAGTGGAGATCATTGGAGACCTTTCTGTCAGTTTGTTAGATAGTTCCAAGATTGTGCTTAAATTTGTATACCCTAATTCAGTTTCTTGGATCTCTGAATAATCATGTTGAAAATGTGACTTTGTTAGAACACCTTGAAACTTGAACACTACGGGCTTTGGGACCATCTTTGTAGCAAGGGAAGATGGTGAAGAAGCCATTGAATCTACATGAAAATAATATCCATTAATCTAGAGTTGAAGATAAAACTATTAGTTCAAACCTTTGTATAGACACACAAAAAAAATAGAAACCCTAATTGCTCAAAAATTCCTAAAAATCCTAATTGCAACCCTTTTAAGAAAAAAATGGCACACTTGGTGCACCTCATAGGTGCACCTAGTGTGCCGTATACTTTGCATAAGCTCTTAAGATTGGGTGTGCAATAGCATACCTCATGGGGTGCGTTGATACACACCTTATTTTTACCTTGGCACAAGAAAAAAAGGTGTGTATTTAGCAAGTAAAAGTACAAAGTTGTGTCACCTTTCAGGATGACTTATCAGAATGATTGAATTTGAACATTTCTATCTCAAAATAAATTTTGTTAAAAACATATGATCTAGATAAATTTATTCTACCTAAGTTATATATGGTCTCACACTTTTTCAATTAGAAATGGCTATTAAATGCATGTTTTATACTAGTTTGTATCCAGTTGCTAAGGAAATAAAATTATTTCAAAAAAGTGGCATTTCAATAACTCTTACTATTTTTTATGATTTTTTTTAATAACATATAAATGCCATTTTATAGAGCTCAAATTCAATAATATTCTCATATAGAGTTTATAGTTTTTTAATTAGATATAGTATATTGTAATTAAAAAATTCTACAAGTGTGTATTTTAACACTCAAAAATATGTCAATTTTGAGAAAGATAAAAATATTAAATCATGTAAAAAAATCTAAAAATTATATGACATTCCAGAGGAGAGAGTCCTCTTCTAGAATGTATGATTGTTCTCTTGGATAGAATAGATTTGTTTTGAAAAATGTGGTGGGAGATGAAAACTATTGATTCCAGGTGAGTTGAAATTTGAATCATTATAAAAAAGAAAATATAGGTCTAAATCTTTTTTTTTTTTTTTATTGTTCTATCTATATATGTTATCTATAACATAGTTTGAGATTAAAAGGAAATAAATTTATTCCCTATAGTTTTTTGGTGGGAACTAGACCCCCAATTTTTCACATTTTTTAGCAGCTAAAAATTTGTCTTTAAAAATTAAGAAAAAATATATATTTGTATTCTAAATAATTATTAAAAATTATAATCCTAATAATCATCCATTTCTAGACATTTCATTAGTTTACTTCATTTTAAAATTCAAAATAATAATACCAATTTTATGTCATTGAAGGTAAACAATTATACTTTTGTTAGTCTTTGCCTTTACAAAAGGGTGATACAGGTTTGTGCTTTCACCTCACGAGGTGTACTAAATGCACACCTTTTTGCAAGGGATAAAGCATAGAGGGTGTTCAGTAGTGCACTTAAACAGGTGCGCTATCATGCACCAAGACTTAAGATCCATATGTTTTGTTTTTAGTTTTTGTAAAATGTTTTTAGCATGGAAAAAGGTGTGTAGCTATGCACCTTTATAGGTTTCTTAGTTTTTTTGAGTGTAGGGGAAGAGTGGAGGAGGTGCACCTAAGGAGGTGCAGTGCTATGTGAGGATGATTTGAACTAGAGGAAATGAAGTGGGGAGGGAAGGGGATCCCCGAGTTTTATAGACCCAGGGAACCTAGTGCACCATTGGTGCTACATAGCTACACAATTATGCATCACCAAGGGTGATTCCATCCCTATGTTTTGGTGCACTAGCACACCTGATAAGGTGCACTAGTGCCCCATTTTTCTTTGCAAAATAAATGACTTAAGGTTCTAACAATGCTTTCAAAATCTAATTTTTGAACTGGAAACTGGATTGGGTAACAAAACACTAGATAAAACCCTAAAAAGACTTATACCCTAGATTAAGGATTCGAAAAACCCAAAAATAAGGTAGGGGGTCCCTAGTTCTTGGAGAAATGGGGTGCGTATTGTGAAACCACAACACATATGATCTAAGACAAATTCATTCTAGCTAAGCTATATCTATTCTCACACTTTTCCAATTGGAAATGTCTATTAAATGAATGTTTTATACTAGTTTGTATCCAATTACTAAAGAAATAAAATTATTTTAGAAAACCAAAGTTTCAATAGCTCTTACTATTTTTTATGATATTTTTTCAATAACATATAAACATCATTTTATAGAGCTCAAAGTCAAGAATATTCTCATATAGATTTTATAGTGTTTTAATTATATATAGTATATTGTAATTGAAAATATCTACAAGTACATATTTTAACACTCGAGTAGGTGTAAATTTTGAGAAAGGAAAAAATATTAAATCATATCAAAAAACTTTTAAAATTACATGACAATCTAGAGGAGAGAATCATCTTCAATAATGTTTAATTTTTTTTTTGTTAGAATAGATTTGTTTTGAAAAATGTGGTAGGAGATGAAAACTATCAATTTCAAGTGAGTTGAAATTTGAATCGTTATAGAAGATAAAATATAGGTCTAAAGCTATGTTTTATTTTTTATTGTTTTATCTATATATGTTATCTATAACATAATCTAAGATTGAAGGGAAATAAGTTTATTTCCATATAGTTTTGTGGTGGGAATTAGACCTCTAATTTTCAGCATTTTTCAACCAATAAAAAAAATTGTCTTTAAAAAATAGGAAAAAAATTAATTACTATTCCAAATAATTATTAAAAATTATAAACCTAAAATTCATCCATTTCTACATATTTTATCTGTTTACTTCATTATCCAATTCTAAATTATACTACCAGTTTTATGTCATTGAAAATGAATAGTTATACTTTTGTTAGCCTTTTCCTTTATAAAAGGGTGACACAGGTTTGTGCTTTTGCATAGGATATTGCTTTAGAATATGACTTTTCTAAAAATGATATGTCTCTTAGTGTAAGTCTAGTTCAACTTTTATAAGTTTTGTTTTAAATAAACTAGTAAATACTAAATGCCTACTTATTTTTTGGACATCGACATGAGGCAATGATTGATTTTTCATTTTTTCCATGTAAGCTTGAAATAATAGTAGTGCTTGATATAAAGTTTTAAATTTTCTTAGTTAATTTGTGCATTAGGAGGACCATGAGAATGATGATGCAGGGGAGAGAGAAGATGTTGATGATGAGATGGAAGACATTGAAACTCTTAATTATAATGATTTAGACAGTGTTTCAAAGCTACAAAAGACAATGATATATTGATATCATGCAAGTATGTGCATAACAAATACAAAATATATGAAAAGAAAATAAACATATAACCATTGAAAACTAAATAAATCCCAAAATATTGTGAA
Organism: Cupressus sempervirens; assembly: GCA_028749045.1. NCBI lineage: Eukaryota > Viridiplantae > Streptophyta > Pinopsida > Cupressales > Cupressaceae > Cupressus > Cupressus sempervirens. Next base: position 445,932,468 of record CM053792.1, on the reverse strand, counting down.
TTTGGCTTAACCATCTAAAAATGGAGTTGGCATAATAATTTCCCAAGTGAGAAAATCATTTTTTGTAAGATTATTGGATTGAAGATGATTCCATAAAAAGTGAGATTTATCCTTGATATGGAGCCCCTTACAAATGTCACTAGACTTAACTCTTTCTTGGACACATTGGGTACTTCCAAATTTTCATTAAGAACTTTTCATAAAAAATCCTATTAGTTAGATAAGTTGACTCAAAATGACTAGCCATATGCATGGGAGATTGCACAAGGAGAGGCCTTCGAGAAGCTCAAACAAGGCTAGTGTGTAAGCCCATTTTGGCATATCTGAATTGGCACAAGGATTTCTATGTTCATGTGGATGCCTCTAACATAGAAATCCTTGTTCCAATTTAGTTATGCCAAAATGGGTATATAAACTAGTCTTATTTGAGTCCTCAAAGGTGTCTCCTTGTGCAATCTCCCATGTGTATGGTTTTCCATTTCGAGTCACCTTATCCAACCAATAGGATTTTTATGAAAAGTTCTTAATGAACATATATAAGCAACCAATGTGTCCAAGAAAGAGTTAAGTCCACTAACATCTATAGGGGGCTCCATATCAAGGATAAATCTCACTTTTTCTAGAATCTTCAATTCATTTTTCATTTTTTTCTTAAATCAAAGAAGGTTGATTGAAAATTTGATCAATGATGGTACGAATTTGTCAAAATTTTGTCCAAACTTGGTTAAATTCTTGACCAACTCATTGACCAAGATATCATTGTGGGTTTGGCATCCTGGTTGATCAAGGATCACAATTGGTCAAATTTTTATCCAATACATTGACACTATTTCTCATTGACAAGGATGAAATTTTCGACCAAATTCTATGCCATTATTTTGACACTTAGAGGATGTTTTTGAAATTTAGATGACAAAAATAGTGACAAAACTATTGGTCAAAAATTTGACCAATATGAGTAAAAATTTAACCAATTTTGGTCAAAAAATGAGTCAAAATGAACAAGTGTTAATTTCTCACAACTATCTCTACCTTCACATTGATATCATATTTATAAAATAAGAATCTTCATAAATTTCTCATAAATAGGCCCCTCATCTATGTATTTTGAATATTGCTAATATTATGCTATCAAAGTACACATGAGATAATGTGATAATTTACATGAAATATACCAATTAGTATCAATAGAAAAATAGACTATAGGTTAGCTTAATGGATCAAGAGTTTCTCTATGCCCAAAGAGTCCTTTGGGATGTTATTATCAGGCAAAGGTCTTATATCCTTCCAATTAGTATTGTATGACATACTCCTTAGCATTAGTATTAGAAGACAAAAATGTGATAGTTACATGGAAATAGAATACTCATCCATAAATATCTTTTGTAGGATCTTTGGAACCTTCAATGAAGGAGAGGGATATTCTAAGGGAGATGGTGATGATGGGGATCTATTTGGTCTTCTAATATTCTTTTAGATGTAGTAGGATAAAACTCTATTGGGTGCTAGGGATGTTCTTTATTTTCTATAGGGTGGTCTTTGAGAGCTTTCTTTCTGCTTATGCTCTTCTCTCTAGTTTGAGTGTTTCTAGGGTTTTGGGAATTTTTTGTTGCTCTCTTTTTTGGTTGTAGTGGAGTGCATTGTGGGTGGTTCCTCTTCATTAAGTGATGATATTTTTCCAATTCTTCTACTCCTTTTGCCTTTTGAGGTGGGATTTTTTGTCTATGTCTTAATGGTGGTTGAGTTCCTTCTTGTTGAAAATAGATTGATATAAGTATGATAAATGTGTTTCAATCATTGTTTTTTCACTAATGTCAAACCTACTACTTTCTCGTAAGACAATTTCTTATATGATATAAGTACTATCATTTATTTGATTGATGAAGAGGATTTGATCAAATGAAGTAACAATAGCACCTAGAGGAAAAGTTGAGTTATGATATGAAAAGGAGTACAAGAATAAGTTAAGACTGTGATATTATAATGCATTAATAATCTACTTAAGGTTGCAAAGGTTGGATTACACTGAGTAAGTCTAGAAGAATAAGTTAAACAAAGTTTTTCCACCAAGCTTGATCAAGTGAATAGTAGATGCCACACAAAGTTAGAGCAAGTTGAGTAGAAAACTAGTTGGAGCCAAGAAAAGTAAATTTTAGTGTAAGAGAAGTGAAATAGTGTAAGCCAAGTAAAGTTTAGTTGATGCCAAGCACTAGTAAACTTCAATTTGTGTCAAGTGTTTTGACAGAGAATGTTGAGCAATGCAGTGTGTACCGAGCATCAGAATCCAATTAATGTCGAGTGTCAGCATTATGAGAAAGATCAAGAATTTGATGAATCTAAACCAACAAGTATGATTTCTTGGATTGTGTGAATCATGTGGAAGATAAGGTTGATGAGCTGGTGGTACATAATTCATGGTGAATTGTTTTGAGGGTATATTCAAAGAGAATTAAAAGAGAAGTTTCTAGAAGGGAATAAAATAAAATGACGGTAGATTCATTGAATCCTACCTAATCTAACCTAATCATAAAATGGATGATGGAGGATGAACAATAAAAGATCTTAATTCTTTATGTTGATATCTAATTGAAAAGATCATTTGAAAAGAGTATTGTTAAGAAGGAGATTGTTGAACAAGCCTATGTGTTTCAATCATTGTTTTGTCATTGATGTTAAACCTATTATTTATTTGTATGACAATTTCTTATATGTTTCAATTAATATCACTTAGTTGATTGATGAGGAGGAGTTGATCAACAAGATATAAAAAAGGTACCTAGAGGAAAGGTTGAGTTATGATTATGTAATGTAGTACAATGATTAGTTAAGATAGTGATAACATAATGTATTTATGATCTACTTAAGGTTACAAAATAGCTAGCTACACTTAGAAAGATTAGAAGAATAAGTTCATCTACAAAGCTTGACCAAGTGGATAGTAGGTGCCAAGAATAGTTAGTTCAAGCCAAGTAAAAAGTCAATTGGAACCAAGTGCAAGAAAATTCTAGTGGACACCGAGCAAGATAGTAGATGCCAAGTAACTTTTCTTGTATATAGGAATCTATGATCATGAAGCAAAAGAGATAGAGAGTTTGGTGTGAGAACCTGAGAAGGAGAAAGAGAAAGGGGTTTTTCTTCATCATGGGACCTAAGAGAAGAGTTTGCAATGGTGTACTAAGAAAAAAGGTTTATGAAGATGAATCCTTGAAGGGTGAACAAGCTATTAGAGCTGCAAAGAATGGAAGCCAAGAAAGATTGAGGATAAAACAAAGATCTATAATCTACAAGTGAATTTGTAAGTTGTATCATATCAAAGCTCTACTATTACTTTCTAACAATTGTATCAGTCTAGGGTAAATCCTTTGGAGTAAGGCTGACTTAACAGTCATTGGAAAATCCTTTAACGATGTGGCATTCCAAGTGAATGGCTTAAAGTCCTCTAACAAGGCTCACTTTTAATAGGGTGATTGAAATCCCTTTACCAGGTCACATTTTACAATGTGCATGTTACCTTTAACAAGGTTGGCCTTTCATAGGGCATCACTTCGGAAGAGTGAAAAAGGAGTAGCATGTTACTGGTGGTTTTTCCCAAATTGGGTTTCCACATTAAATCGTTATGTCAAATGTGATGATGAATGTGTTATGTTTCATGCTTTATATTTCTACAAATTGATTTGACAATAACATATAAGTTTTAGTTGATACACAATGAATGCATGCATGGGTATGAATGTTTTATGGGTTCACTAAATTGTGAAAAAAGTTTTACTTGTACATCTAGACCTTGAACAACTGCTTCACCCCCCTCTTAGTTATTCTAAAAGAATTCCAACAATTGGTATCAGAGCCATCTGCTTAAGAGGATTAGTTTTAAGCTACTAGAAGCACAAAGATCAAGATGTCAAAAAGAGAAGTACCCAAGCTCAATAGAGATGACTTTCTTGCATGGAAAATTTTGATGAAGCTACACCTTGGAGGACTTGGATATCATGCACAATCTTTGATTAGAGTGGAACATGATGATCTAGTAGGAGCCCTAATTGATGAAGATATGAAGAAAAATAAAGAACACAATCAGGTGATGTTAGAGATTGCCTTTGCCCTAAGCTATGTCAAATTTGATGATATCAAGGGTCTTGAAAATGCAAAGAAAATTTGGGATTCCCTAGCCACCATCTATGGAGGAGACAAAAATGTTCAAAGAGCCAAGTCAAAGAGTCTTAGAGGTAAGTTTGATGACATGAGAATGGGAGAAGGTGAGAATATTGCTCAATATGTTGCTAAGATAAAAGAAGTTGTTAGTGCAATAAAAGGTGCTACTATTCAAATAGATGGTGATACTGTGCTAAGTAAATTCTTGAGGACATTACTGCCTATTTAGGCCATTAGATTTTTTGCAATCTAAGAGTTAAGATGTATACTAGGAAATAATCTAACACTTGAAGGTCTAGTAGGTAGACTCACTGCTTTTGAGCTATCTAATTTTAACAATTGCAAACCAGAGCATCTTGAATTAGCCTTCAAAGCTAAATTGTTATTGAAGGATTCTGAGGAGGTAAAGCAAAAGAATAAGAAAAGAAAGATAAAATATGCATCCAATGATAGCAACACAAATGAGGAAGACATTGAACAATTGGAAGAACTATTGGGAAGAAGATTTCATAGAGGAAAAGGCAAGTTCAAAGGTAAGTTACCCATCACTTGTTTCAATTTCAATGAAGCTGGTCATATTGATGCAAGATATACATAGAAGAAGAACTATAGAGAAGGAAACAAGCACAAAAATAGAAGAGAAAATGATGACAAAGATTATAGATACAAAGGCAAGAATTCATGCTATATTATTGATGAATATGATTATGATGAACATGATGATGAAGTGGTATATGTTGCAATGAAGGATGAATTTGATGAGGATAAGGTAACTACACTTGTGACTTATGTGAACAAGAATGATAAATGGATAATTGATAGTAGATGCTCACATCACATGACTGGATACAAAAGTAAGTTGGTTACCTTAACTTGTGATGATGGAAATAGTGTAAGGTTTGGCAATGATGCACCATGTTTGATAAAAGGAAAAGGGTCTATCAAACTCATAGACAATATTTCATGTGACAATGCTTACTATGTTGAAGGATTGAATTATAACTTGTTAAGTGTGTCACAATTGAATAATTTGGGATACAAAGTTGAGTTTGAAAATAAAACTACCAAGATATATGACACAAATGGAAAATTGATTGGAGAAGGTGATCAAAGTAGAAGTAATATATTCTATCTAGATATATAGGATGCTACTTATCTTATTGCAAAATTTGATGATGTATGGATTTGGCAAAAGAGATTATGTCATGTTAGTTTTTGATAATTTCGTTAGTATTAGTAACATGAAAAGAGTTAGAGGTTTGCCTAAGTTGAAGAAACCTGATAATATAGTATACAAATAATGTCATCTAGGCAAAATGACAAAGTAAAGCTTTAAGAGTAAAGGTTATACCTCTAAAGAAATACTAGAAATTGTTCATACTGACTTGTGTGGACCTATTGAAGTGCAAAGCTATAGAGGAGATAAGTACATAATGCTATTTGTTGATGATTACTCTAAGATGATGAGAGTCATGTTTCTAAAATAGAAATTTCATCCTTTTCAAATGTTTAAGTGGTATTTGGAAAGAGTTGAAAAAAAAAAGGTAAAAGCCTAAAATGCTTGCGATCAGACAGAGGAGGATAATTCACTTCAAATGAGTTTGAGATGTTTTGTAATGACAAAAGAATCAAAATACATACATCTACACCTAGGACCCCTCCACAAAATGGAATTGCTGAAAGAAGAAATAGTTCTATAATGGATTGTGCCAGAACACTTATGATAGAGAAGAATGTTGCTCTAAAATATTGGAGAGAAACTATAAGTACTATTGTATATACCTTGAACCATGTGTAAGTCAAAAAAGGTACTCGTTCAACACCTTCTAAACTATGGTATGAATATCCACCTAATGTGAAACATTTTAAGGTATTTGGAAGAAAATGTTATATTCTTAAAGATGTTAGGAATGTAAAGCTTGATGAAAAAAAGTGAAGAAGGAATATTCCTTGGTTACTTCACAAGAAGTAAAGCTTACAAGTGTTTAAATTCTAACTCTGACAAAATTGTGGAAAGTGTAAATGTGAATTTTGATGAATTTATAGAAGTAGATGAGGTTGAACCTATAAAAGAACTAGAAGAATAAAAATCATCTATATACTTCTATGAAGGAATGCCTGCTAAAGAAGATGCTACAAATCAAGTTGCCAACCAGCAACAAGTCTCAATAATTACTAGGTCATAACCTGTAAATGCCAAGTTGCATTTAGGAACCAAGCTACATTCAGATACTGAATTGTAGAATGAAGAGAATGCACATTCTGATTTTGAGATTAGTACACATGAAAGAGATGCTGAAATACCTAATAGAGATGTACACAGTGACACTAAAGTTGAGAGACAAAATATAGTTACAAGAACTGAGCCTAGATTGTCCAAATATGTCAAAAGACATCATCCTATAGATAAAATCATTGGAGATAAAGATGCAAGGCCAATGAAAAGAAATAGATTGAGAAGTGAATCATGTTTGTTAAGCATAGAGGAACCTAAGATAGTAAAAGATGCATTGGAATATGATGACTGGTACAAGGCTATGGAAGAAGAAAGTCAATAGATAGAGAAGAACAAAACATGAGTCAACAAAACATGAGTCTAGTTCCTAGACCAAAATACAAGAATGTGATTGATACCAAATGGGTATTCAAAAACAAGCTAGATGAGAATGGTGAAGTGACAAGGAACAAAGCAAGACTAGTTTACAAAGGATATGCATAGGAAGAAGGAATTGTCTATTGTGAGACATTTACCCATGTTGCAAGAATGGAAGGAGTGAGAATTTTTCTTGCTTATGCTGCATACAAAGGTTTCAAAGTTTATCAAATGGATCTTAAATCTGCATTTCTGAATGACATACTAGAAGAGGAAGTCTACATAGAATAGCCAAAAGGATTTGTTGATAAAAATAATAACATGGTATGTAGACTATACAAAGCCTAATATGGATTGAAACAAACACTAAGAGCATGGTATGAGAGACTTCATACTTATCTTGTGAAAATTAGATTTGAAAGGATTGATGATAATAGCAATTTGTACATGAAGATAGATAAGGACAAAGGTATACTATTATCTAAAATATTTGTTGATGATATCATTTTTGGAGGACAAGATGCTTTGTGTAAGGACTTTGCAAATTAGATGAAGTAAGAATTTGAAATTTTAATGTTTGGAGAGATCAAATTCTTTGTAGGATTACAAGTATATCAAATGAAATATGGTATATATATCACTTAGTCAAAATATGTCAAAAAGATATTGAAGACATTTGGATTAGAGGATTCCAAACTAGTAATTACACCTATGGTGACATGACTCAAGCTATCAAATAATGATGATTCACCTAAGGTGAATCAAACATTAAATAGATCTATGATTGGCAAATTGCAATATGTAGTACATAGCATACCTGATATTGCATTAGCTATGGAAATAGTTGCAAGATTCTCTATGAATCCCAGAGAGAATCACTTGATGGTTGTAAAGAGAATAATGAGATACTTAAAAGGAATAGAAGAGTTTGGTTTATATTATTAAAAAAATGAAAAGTTTGAACTGAGAGCCTACACTGATGCTGATTGGTTTGGAAACATTGATGACAAAAAAAGCATTAGTGGAGAAGCATTCTTCTTGGGAAAAAGACTAGTTGCATGGAGTAGCAAGAAGTAGAGTTGTACTTCCCAATCTACTACTAAAGTAGAGTATGTTGTTGTTGCTTTTAACTACAAAAACATTATATGGATCAAACAACTACTTAAGAGAATGACAGAAGAAATCACAGAACTAGTAACACTTTACTGTGATAATATAAGTTCTATCAATATATCAAAGAAATCTATGATGCATAGAAAGACAAAACACATTGCAATCAAGTATCATTATGTAAGGAAATTGGTTCAAGATAAAGAGGTGAAGATGGAATATGTTAACACAAAGTGGCAAATTGCTAATATCTTTACTAAAGCATTACCTAAAGATGCTTATGAGTATTTAAGAGGTAAACTAGGGGTGATACCCCTATCAAAGGCTATGTATGAGATAGAGGGAGTACACTACATCAAACAAGCTAACATTTATTTAATACAAATCGATGCAGTGGATTTTACTTTAGGAACTGCCTAAAGTAATCAGAGAACTGCAACTACAAATTAGTCACAAGCAAGGTGACAAAGGGAGAAATTGAAGAACTTGAAAAAGACTATATATACATATATTAAAGATTCCAAGTGTTCAGTATATGTTTTTGGCATTATTGTCAAAGAGGGAGAAAGTACATTAAACTAATCAAGTGCAAGAGAAAGAAATCAAAGAAAGGATCAGAACAGAGAGGGAGACATTGATTAGAGAATTGAAAGGACCATTATAAGAGGGAGATATTATGTTGATCAATTCAGTATGAAAGAGAGGCATAAGAAGGAACTTATAGGGAGTTATTTTTTGGAATCTAGTCAAAAGATGGAAGTTGTTGATAGAGGGAGAAATTTAAATACAATTTTTATTTTTGGTATTATCTTACTATTTTAATCTAGTCAATTTGATTGAACAAGATATTCATCATTTGATTGACTTGTTTGATCATTTTGGTTTGCCATCAATGCCAAATAGGGAGATTGTTGATATCTAATTGAAAATATCATTTGAAAAGAGTATTGTTAAGAAGGAGATTTTTGAAGAAGACTATGTGTTTCAATTATTGTTTTGTCACTAATGTCAAACCTATTATTTGCTGGTAAGACAATTGCTTATTTGTTTCAAGTACTATCACTTAGTTGATTAATGAGGAGGATTTGATCAACAAGATGTAACAAAAGTACTTAGAGGAAAGGTTGAGTTATGATTATATAATGAAGTACAAAGATTAGTTAAGATAGTGATAACATAATGTATTGATGATCTACTTAAGGTTACAAAATGGCTAGCTACACTTAGAAAGTTTAGAAGAATAAGTTCATCTACCAAGTTTGACCAAGTGGATAGTAGGTGTCGAGAAAAGTTAGTTCAAGCCGAGCAAAAGGTATGTTGGAGCCAAGGGAAAGAAATTCTAGTGGATGTTGAGCAAGACAATAGATATTGAGTAACTTTTAGTTGATGCCAAGCACCAGTAAAATCTAGTTGATGTTGAGTGATTTTATAGTTGATGTCAAGTGAAACAGTATGTGCCAAGCATCAGAAGAATGATAATGCAAAGTTGCTACATTATGACAAAGATTGAAGATTCACCAAATAAAAGCTGACAAGTTTGTTTTCTTGAAACTTGTGAATCAAAGGGAAGATAAGATTGATGAGCTGGTGGTATAGAATCTTATGTAAACATTTTATGGATATGGGTTCACTAAGATGTGAAAAGTTTTATTTGTACATCTGGACCTTGGATATCTATTTCACCACCCCCCCCCTAGTTATTCTAAATAATTCCAACAATTGGTATTAGAACTTTTTTGTTGAAGAGGACTAGTTTGAACATACTAAGAGCACAAAGATCAAGATGTTAAAAAGAGAAGTATGCAATCTTAATAGAGATAAATTTCCTGTATAGAAAATTATGATGAAGCTACACCTAGGAGGTCTTGGAGATCATGCACAATCTACCATCTCTATTAAGCATACTAATATGACTGGAGCCCTAACTAATGAAGATCTGAAAATGAAAAAGTAACACAACTTGGCAATGTTGGAGATTGTCTCTACCCTAAGCTATGTTGAGTTTGATGATATCAAAGGTTATGACAATGCAAAGAAAAAGTGGGATGCTCTACACACTACTTATGTTACAAGCTAGAGTTATTGTTGCACCAAAGATCAACCTATTAATACCTAACACAACCACTAAACTTATAGAACACATGAGGCAATTAAGCCATGTCACAAACCCTGAAGGGGATGATTTGCAGTTAGTCCAAAAATTTCCTCCTCAATGTTACCCAAGGAGATTCAAACCTATGACCTAGCTCTGATACTACTTGTTAGAAGCTAGAGTTGTTGCACCAAAAAATTGACCTATTAATACTCGACACAACCACTAGACTTATAGAACACAGAACGTGGTTAAGCCATGTAAATAATCATAAAGGGGAAGGCTGGTAGTTAGTCCCACAATTTATGAAGGTGACAAGAATGTTCTAAGAGCCAAAGTTGAAAGTCTGAGAGGTAAATTTGATGACATGAGAATGAAAGAAGATTAGAATATTGGTCAATATTTCTCTAGGATAAAAGATGTTGCTAATGTAATAAGAGGAGCTTCTATTAAAATAGATAATTATATTGTATTAATTTTTGAGAACATAGCTACCTATATATGCTATTAGAGTTTGTATAATATAAGAACTGAGATTTATGCTAGGAATGATCTAACTCTTGAAGGTCTAGTAGGCTCACTACTTTTGAACTATTTAACTTTGATAACTACAAACCTAAAAATATTGAATATGCTTTCAAAGCTAACCTATCATTAAAGGAACCTAATGAGAAGAAGAAGAAGAAAAAGAAAAAATATGTGTCAAGTGACAGTGATACAGACGAGGAAGATGTGGATCAACTTGAATAAATATTAGCAAGGATATTTCATAGAGGTAAAGGAAAGTTTAAAGGTAAATTACCTATCATGTGTTTTAATTGCAATTAGGTTGGTCATATTGTTGTTAGATGTCTAGAGAAGAATAATTATAGAGGTGGTGGCAAGTACAAAAGTAGAAACGATGAAGACAACAAAGACTACAAAGAAAAAGGAAAGAAATCTTGCTACATTACTGAAGAGGAAACAAAAGATGGATCTGAAGATCATGATGATGAAGTAGTGTATGTTGCAATGAAGGATGAATTTGATGAGGATGAGGCAACTAAACTAGTGTCTTGTGTGAACAAGAATGATAGATGGAATATTGATAGTGGGTGTTAACATTACATGACTAGAGATAAAAGTAAGCTCATTACCTTAAAATATAATGATGGAAATAGTGTAAGGTTTGGTAATGATGCACCATGTCTAATAATAGGAAAAGGTTCTATCAAGTTCATAGAAAAGATTATATGTGGCAATGCTTACTATGTTGAAGGATTTAACTATGATTTTTCAAGTGTGTCACAACTAAATAACTTGGGATGTAAGGTTGAGTTTGAGAACAAAATTACTACGATATATGATACTGCTGGAAAACTGATTGGAAAAGGTCATCAAACTAGAGGTAATCTATTCTACCTTGATATAGAGGATGCTACTTGTTTAGTTGTAGAATTTGATGATGTGTGGATATGGCACAAGAGATTATGTCATGTTAATTTTGATAACTTGGTTAGTATCAATAACATGAGAAGAGTTAGAGGTTTTCCTAAACTGAAGAAGCCTAACAATATAATTTACAAACAATATTAGTTAGACAAAATGACAAAGTCAAGTTTTAAGAGAAAGATTCATACCTCTACAAGAATATTAGAGATGGTTCATACTGACCTATGTGGACAAATTGAAGTGAAAAGCTACAAAGGAGATAAGTAAATTATGCTACTTGTTGATGACTATTCTAGAATGATGGTTGTTATGTTTATGAAATAAAAATCTGATGCTTTCCAAATGTTTAAGTGGTACTTAGCAAGATTTGAGAGGGAAATAGGTAAAAGTATGAAATGTTTGAGATCCGAAAGAGGAGGGGAATTTATATCAAATGAGTTTGATGTATTTTATAATGGCAAAGGAATCAAAAGATAGACATCTGCTCCTAGAACCCCTCCACAAAATAGAATTTTTGAAAGGAGGAACCTATCTATAATGGACTATGCTAGGAAACTCATGATGGAGAAAAATATTGCTTTAAAATAATGAAGAGAAGCTATAAGTATAGATGTCTATACCTTGAAGAGTGTACAAGTCAAGAAAGGTACTCATTCAACACATTTTGAAGCATGGTATGGATACTCACTCAATGTAAAATATTTTAAGGTATTTGGAAGTAAATTATATATTCTAAAATATTTTAGGAATGGTAAAATAGATGCAAAAGCAAAGATGGAATATTTCTTGGTTATTCCATAAGAATTAAATCTTATAAGTGTTTAAATGCTAACACTAACAAAGTTGCAAAAAGTGCAAATGTTAAATTTGATGAATATATAGAAGTATATAAAGCTAAACCTATGAAAGAACTAGAAGAATGCAAAATATTTGTATACTTTTATGAAGGTATACTTATAGATGAAGATGTCGTAAATCAAGTTACAAACCAATAGCAAGTTTTAGTGACTGCTCAGTTACATACTATGAATGTCAAGTTGCATTCAAAAACTGAGCTACATTCAGGTGTTGAGTTACAGAATGAAGTTAAGGCACATTATGATTCTAAAATTAGTGTACATGAAAGAGATGCTAAACTACTTGACAACAAGGTACATAGTTCAAAAGTTGAGAGACCAAATGTAGAAGCTAGAGTTAAACCAAGATTGTCTAATTATGTTGAGAGAGATCATCTTGTTGCACAAATCATTGGAGATAAATATGCTAGACCTATGACAAGGAATAAGTTGAGAAATGACACATGTTGGCTAAGAATAAAAGAACCTAAAATAGTGAAAGATGGATTAGAAGATATGGCTAGGAGTAAATCCATTGAAGAAGAGATTGAACAAATTGAGGAAAATAAGACATAGACTCTAGTTCCTAAACACAAAGACAAAAATGTCATTGGTACCAAGTGGGTATACATAAACAAGTTAGATGAAAATGGTGAAGTCACAAGGAACAAGGAAAGATTAGTTTGTAAAGGATATGTACAAGAAGAAGGGATAGATTATGGAGAGACATTCACTCATGTTGTAAGATTGGAAGGAGTATGAACCCTTTTTTCTTTCTCTACATACAAAGGTTTCAAAGTTTGTCAAATGGATGCTAAGTCTACATTTCTAAATGGTATATTGGAGGAAGAGGTTTATATAGGACAACCAAAAAATTTTTCTTGATGCTAACAAAAAAAACATAGTATATAGACTACATAAAGCTTTATATGGTTTGAAGCAAGAACCAAGAGCATGGTATGAGAGACTACATAATTATCTACTGCAGAATGGATTTGAGAAGACTAATGATAAAAATAGTCTATACTTGAAGATAGAGAAAGGAAAATGTATTTTGTTATTTGAAACTTTTGTTGATGATATCATATTTGGAGGTCAAATACTTTATGTAAGGCTTTTGCAAATAAAATGAAGCAAGAATTTGAGATTTCTATGTTTGGAGAGATCAAGTTCTTCTTGGGTTTCCAATTACATTAGATGAAATATGGTATATACATCACTCAGTCAGAATATGTAAAGGAGATACTGAAAACTTTTGGATCAGAAGATCCCAATCTAGTAAGTACACCTATGGTGATAGGACATAAATTATCAAAGAATGGTGATTCAATTGAGGTGAGTCAAACATTATATAGGTCTATGATTAAAAAATTATAGTATGTAGTGTATAGCAGACCTGATATTACATTATTTGTAGGGATAGATGCAAGATTCTCTACTAATCCTAGGGAGAGTCACTTAATGGTAGTAAAGAGAATAATGAGATATCTAAAAGGAATAGAGGACTGTGGTATATACTACAAGAAGAATGAGAAATATGAATTGAAATCCAATACTAACACTAATTATGCTAGAAATATTGATGATAGAAAGAGCACCAGTGGAACAACATTTTTCTTAGGCAAAAGGATGGTTACATGGCCTAGAAAGAAACAAAACTACATTTCTCAATCTACTTCTGAAGCTAAATATGTTGCTACTTCAATAAATTGTACACACATTGTATGGATTAAACAGCTACACAAAGGTATGAAGGAGGAAATCATTGAACCTATGATGCTTTATTGTTATAATACAAGTGCTATAAATATATCAAAGAATCATGTGATGCATACAAAGACTAAGTACATTGTAATCAAGTATCATTACTTGAGAGAACTAGTTCAAGATAAAGAGGTGAAGATGGAATATGTTAACACAAAAGAGAAAATAGCTGATATCTTCACAAAAGCTTTACCTAAGGATGCTCATGAGTATCTAAGAGGTAAGCTAGGGGTGATACCCCTATCAAAGGTTATCTAAGAAGCATGAGGAATGCCCTACATCAAACAAATTGATTGACATATGTTACACATTGATGTAATGGATATTACTTTAGGAGCTACCAAATTAAACCAAGGAGCTAGAGCTATAAATCAATCACAAGCAAGGTGGCAGAGAGAGAGACTGAAAAATATTCATATCTACATATGAACATGACACATCTTTGGCATTGTTGTCAAGGAGGGAAAAATTATTGTGAAGAAAAGTGTACTGAGTTCAAGACATCACAAAGGGAGACATCTAGGTATAGAAGATACAAAACTATGGGATATCTACTCAAAGGGAGATATACCAATGATTACATCTACCTAGTAAGAGGGAGATAATGTTGAGAGAGATATAAGAAGTAATCAAAAGGAAGTCATAAAGATGAGTTGATTGATTGTTTCTGGATCAGAATAGAATTTTTTTTTGTAACCTATTTGATAGAAGATGGAAATTACTAATAGAGGGAGAGATTTCAATACAAGGAATTATTTTTATTTTGGTATTTTTTTGGTATTACTGATTAAGTCTGGCCAATTTGGTTTGCCATCAATACCAAAGAGGGAGATTGTTGAAAATAGAATGATCTAAGTATGATAAATGTGTTTCAATCATTTTTTTGTCACTAATGTCAAACTTGATATTTTCTGGTAAGATAATTACTTATACGATTTAACTACTATCATTTATTTGATTGATGAAGAGGATTTGATCAAATGAGGTAACAATAGCACCTAGAGGAAAGGTTGAGTTATGATATGAAAACGAGTACAAGAATTAGTTAAGAGAGTGATATTTTAATGCATTGATAATCTACTTAATGTTGCAAAGGTTGGATTACACTAAATACATCTAGAAGAATAAGTTAAATGAAGTTTTTCTACCAAGCTTGACCAAGTGGACAATAGGTGCCAAGCAAAGTTAGTACAAGCCAAGTAAAAAATTAGTTGGAGCTAAGCAAAGTCAATTTTGGTGTAAGCCGAGTGAAACAGTGTAAACTAAGTCAAGTTTAGTTGATGTCGAGCACCAGTAGAATATGCCAAGTGTTTTGATAGTGGATGTTGAGCAACATAGTATCTGTCAAGCATCAAAAACCAGTTAATCTTGAGTGTCAGCATTATGAGAAAGATCAAGAATTCAATGAATCTAAGTTGACAAGTTTGATTTCTTAGATTTTTTGAACTGTGTTGAAGATAAGGTTGACGAGCTGGTGACACAAAATTCATGGTGAATGATTTTGAGGGTAAATTCAAAGATAATTGAAGGAGAAGTTTCTAGAAGGGAATGAAATGAAATGAGGGGTAGACTCATTGAATCTTACCTAATCTAACCTAAACCTAAAATGGACGATGGAGGATGAATGAAAAAATATCTTAATTCTCTATTTATAGAGATGACTAGTTAGGAGAAAGTGTTGTCATGTGTGAGAGCCAAAGGAAGATAAGGAGTCTATGGTATTGATTCATTGAGTGACCTGAGAGAAGAGATTTCATTGGCAAGAAAAGCAAGAAAGTTTAAGTGTATGGATTCTTGAAGTGTGAACAAGCTATCATAGCTGAAGTGTATGAAAGCCAACTAGAATGGAGGACTAAAACAAAGATCTATAATCTACAAGTATGTTTTAAGTTGTTATCAAATAAGCCTTACAGTTACTCTCTAATCATTGTATTAGTCTAGGGTAAATCCTTTGGATTAAGGTTGACCTAATGATCAATTGTAAGACCTTTAACTGGGTGACATTCTAAGTGAATGATCTAAAGTTCTCTAATAAGGCTCACTCCTAATAGGGTGATTGAAATCCTTTAACTGGGTCACATTTAAAAATGTGCATTGTAAGATTTAACAAGGTTGACCTTTCATAGGGCATCACTTTAGAAGAGTGAGAAAGAATAACATATTAACGGTGGTTTTTCCCAAATTGGGTTTCCATGTAAAATTATTATGTCAAATGTGTTATTGAATCTATTATGCTTCATGTTTACATTTTTGCAAATTGATTTATTAGTAACTTACAAGTTTGAGTGATTGCATAACTTAATGGATGCATGCACAATGAAAATTTTTTATGGATATGGTTGAGCTAAGTTTTGAAAAAAATTATTTGTACATCTACACCTTGGATAATTGATTCATCCCCCAACTTTCAATTATTCTAAATAATTCCAACCCTTCTAACTCTATTTCTTATCTTTCCTACTCCTTTTTTATGTGGAAGCCCCTTTTGAGGTGGAGACAAAACCTATGGATGTGGTTCATTGCTAGTGGAAAGATGTGGTTAATGGCTAAAGGTGGTCCTCCTCCTATTCTATTCATGTGTTGGAAGGTTGGATTGGCTTTCTTGTTTCTTGGATTGTTCTAGCAGTGTTTGGATTTGTTCTTTGGCTTTATATCCTCTTTGGTGCTTTTGGTTTCCTTACTTTTTTAGCTTGAGGTGGTATTAATTCTCTAGTTTTCCATATTCCTCTAACAAAGCTTCTACTCCCTTAGGTTGTGTTTCTCTAGATATCCTATGGTGATTTAATTTTCTTATTGTTGGTAGTCTTGGTTTTTGTTCTTCTCAATTATGACTTTGGTGTTTTATTGGATTTAAGATCTTCTCCCTAGTACTTCAACCTTCTCATATCTAGTGATTTTGTGTCTCCATAAGTTGCATCTTTTTGTATTCATTGTTCCTTCTACTTCTCCTCTTTGTATGAGGCATTCGCATATCATTCTCCTCTTCTACTGTACTTTCTTTTCCATGCTTGGATCTTTTGGGTTTCTATGCTTGTCCTTTTTTGGTGGTTTCTTATTTGGCCACCTTGATGCCTCATTTATTTCCCCTCCTTTTTGTGAGGGTGTGGTTTTTACTATTTCTTTCATATTTTCTAGTGCTTATCTACCCTTCTATGTAATAGTTGTTGGCTCTATGGTTATCCCATGTTTTGTTTTGAGGTTTTTGGGTTCCTTCTCTTTCCAAGCATGTGCAAGTGGTTTGTAATAGATCCTTCTTTTTTTGTGCACACACATCTCATTATGTGTTGGTTTTTGGTTCCTTTTCTCCTTTGTTAAGGAGTTTTAGTTTGATTTGTAAGGTTGTGGCTCCATTTAAAAGCCTTTTTCACTTTTTATGAATTCCTCTATGCTTCTCTTTTTAAAAAAGATTCCATGCAATTTTTTGTTGGGTTTGGTCCTTCTCCTAGTTTATATAATTAGAATAGTGACATTGAAATATAACCAATATAGAAAAGGAATAAATTAAACAATAATAGAATATTAGACACAAAGACTTAATGTGGTTCACCCAATCTTGGGTTGCACCCAACAAACAAAGAATCTAATATTATTATCTAGTGATTTAACCTAATTACTATCCATGATCCCTTGCAACTCACTATGATATAGGAGCATCATGGATTTGCTCAGTGACTACTTTGGAGTTCATGGAAGGATGCTCAATAGTTACTTTGGAGAGTACTTAGAGTGTTACTCAATCAAAGAAGAGGTGCTTGGTCATCAAAGGCACTCGGCATACACTAGGAGTTCGGTGATACTTGGTTGTGATGTGAAATTGAGTTTGTAGTGTTAATTAAGATTACAATGTTAACTGAGTTTTCTTAGATGTGTCGAGTGAACTCAATAATTGTTGATACTCAGAAGTGATTTTCTAATGCTCCATCATGTCTTGGTTCTAGCTTTTCCTGAGTTGTCTATGTTTAGTTTCTAGTGTGATCTAAATTTGGTATTTAATTTGGTTGTATTTAATTTTTGTTGTAAACTAACTTGTGGCTTAATTAATGTGTATTTAATGCAAGGGATTATTAAATTTCTAACATACTAGGTTGACTTGTGGCTTAGTTGGGTATAAGTAAGGGGATCTTATGGAGTCTTAAGGAATTTATTCAATGGAGTGAGCCATAATTTAGTGTGAGATCTAGCATGGAGAAGAGGTAGTAGTTGTCTAAGAAAATTTTTCCTAAGTATGTGCACAAAGCATCAATTGTGAGGTAGTTTACACCTAGATCTTGGGTAAACTTTGAGAAAGGGTAGTAGTTGTGGCTTTTGAAACAATTATATTGATTGGTGGGATCATGAGCACAATTTTAGATCTTCCTTGGAGGTTTCTACCTAAGTGTAGACCTAGACTAGCTTGAGTTTGGGTTGGATCTTGAGAGATCTTGCGAAATAATTTTTTTTGTAATTGCTATTGTATTTAGCCAAATCCTAGAAGGCCTTACAGTTGGGCACATTGTATGTAAACAATTATTTTATGAATCAAGTATTATGAATTGATATCATATCTTGGATCATTGTATTATTTCTACTATGTGGTTATTTGCTGGGGGCTAGGATATCTCCTTTGGAGATTCTCCTTGCACTGTGTCATAATACCACTACAAGAAGATATTAAAGTTTTATATCTAGCCCTAATACATTTTATACAATACTTATATCAACTACAAAATTAGGTTTAGAATATGCCATCCATTATAAAAATAACTCCTAACACCTTTTACAATAATAAATTCATTTTTTGGCCTAGTGAGCTATTATCGCTCAATGCCACCTTGTATCTTAATAGGAAGAATGCTTGGGACTCTAACCTAGGACCTCTCAAGGAAAACCACTCCTTGACCCTACAATAACAATCTCCCCTTTATCCCATCATGGGGCATTGTACCCCTAAACCATCATAGAAATATCTAGGGGGAAACCACTAATGAAATTGGAGAGAAAATTACCTCTGAGTTTGATTACCTATTCCACATAATAATACTTATATCATACTTTTCTTTAGTATGATATGAATGCCTCTCTTTCAAAAAATTCTTGTGATTTCTATCAATTTTAATATTGGAATATACTTTAATTTTATCACTGCCCTATTAATTTTGTGTTTATCCCTTTTAGGCTTGTAATGTTTGGGGTTATCCAAGATTCTTACCTCATCCCTCTTTACACTTATACTAAAAGAATTTATATTATTTTCAATATTTAGGAAAATCTTATAAGAATATCCATCATATTATTCTTTAAATAATTATATAAAACCACTCTAAATTAGTAGAAACATCTAACAAACTTTTATCCCAAGTCCTAGTATCTTCCACTCAAAATTGTATAAATAATTTTATGACAATATATTTTCATGTTCAAAATTTATCAATAAAAATAATGAAATATCTTAAATCACCCTCACATAATACATCTTTTCTCCCTATAAATTTAGGACCATTTTGTTAGAAAGTAAAGTCCACCAAGATAACTGGGGGCCAGGGAGGGGGGGTGAATTAGTTATCCAACTATTAAAACATTTAACAACCTTATTAATCCTTAAACATGTGAGCAATATAATCAACAACCATAACACATTACTCATACACACTAACACTAGATATGTTGACTAGGAAAACCCTTGATTAGAGGGAAAACCCTAATGGGGATGGTACCCACAAAATGATGTACTAAAATAAAAGTTCCTTATAAGAGGATGGACTGTATTTGGATCTAATGAAATACATTTAGTACATATTAGTCCCCATTACGAGACTTTGAATCCCTGTTAGGAGTTGTGCCAACCCTATTAGGGGTTGTAGAAGGTAGATGGACTCACTATCCAAACAACTTTAGGGAAAAGACCATTGAACTCACTATCCAACTGATCTCCATATTATTCCTTATAGAATAATAGAAATTTTTAGCTCCCTTTTTTCCCTCTAACTAGACCAAACCTCTTCTGATCTTGATACCAAATTAACAACTTCGCATCCAATAATCCCTTAGATTGCTTACTTGCATTTACTAAATGTTTCACATATCACTTATCAAATTCACACTATATCAAAATGAAAATAACCTTCCTTTAAAATATATCCTCAAAATAATTCCTTGAGTTGGCCTTGAGGCTTTTCCAATTAATAATAATAAGACCTCTTTATGATAATTAATTATTTTATAGTAACACAACACTATCGACTCACGGTCTTTAAAAATTCTCACATGCACAACTTTAGACCTTGTGCACTCATTGATATCATGATCAAGCTTTCTACTATCACTGTCTAGCTATGTCTATCATGATTCTATATTTGCTAGGAGATACTATCCAAATATCAAAAACTACTTCTTAGATACTTTGTTTTCATAATGTCCTCTGTAAGTCTTGAATATAATTTGTATGTCTTTGACTTTCTTCATGCAAACTTATCCACTGCATCATGACACAATATGGAACACATATTTAACTATGCTTGATCCTATCATCAATACATGCTCACAAATGCAACATGTCAATCATGCTAAAAATCTCTCCAAGTATTCTAGAAATGCTTAGGATACTCCCCCAAATAAATACCATCAGCATTCATGCTAACAATCTCCCCTTTTGGCATTGATGCCAACATAGATTAAAAACATCTAAGGTCTAAGAATACCAAATCAAACTCTACTATTGTTGCTATTCTCATCTATACAAATCCTCTTCATCAATCAAATCTGAAATTCACAAGAACACTAATATGTCTATGCTTTCACATTCTTACATGGATTGGCATCAATTGTTCCCTCTCAAATTCTCAGGAACAACTCTCATTCTTCCATGGATGGAAATTAGTTGTTCACAACTTCTCCCTTATTCAATGTTTCTCCTAATTGATATTTATAATACTTCTCCCCCATACATAGGAGATATTTTCTACCTCATTCATAGGATTTTTTTCATGTGTACTTCCCCCCATTAACATTATAGATAAAGGCTTTATTATTTCAATTAGCTCAAATGTCTTTGGAAACTATTCTAAATGAACAACAAAGAGTCCTTTATGACTCTTCTCATCTTTGATACTTCCCCATATAGAAAGCATCAACATTCAGTCAAGATAAATAATAGTACTCTGTACTACTAGACTAATGCAATTTTTACATCATCTATTCAAAAGTAGGAAGGAACATAACCCACGATACCTCACAAATACTCAAATGTATATTTAGGAAAAGGCTTCATAAAGATATCTACAATCTAATATTTTGTACCTACATATTTCAATGTGATTTTTTTGGTTGTAACTTTCTTTATCAAAACATGATACTTGATAGATAGATGATTAGTCTTAGAATGCAAAAAAGGATAATTAGACATACTCATTGTACTTGTGTTATCATAATACATGATAATAGGTTCTAAAAACTTTATTCCAATGTCCTTTATGTTAATCTTTGATTGGTTTTGACATATGAGTGACAATATACTTAAGTCATTTACTTAGTTCATGTCAAACAAGTAATGTATGCCAAGCATAAGATGTTAGATAGTAAATGTTGAGTGAAGTTATACAGATATGCCAAGTAACTAGTAAGTGTCGAGTCACTCCAAGTGTTGAGATGATAATAGATACCAAGTCATTCAAATTCCAAGTGATTAATGGATGCTAAGTCATTCAGAGGCTGAGTTATAGCATTGAAGAGATAGTAGATGTTGAGCATCAGACACTTCAGGCACTAAGTAAATAGTTTTGGATATAATTGTTTGTAATGGCACAAACTTCTATGCAAACCATTTTTTAGCTGACTTAAGGATTTTTTTGTGATTCTAGAAGATAAGGATGGATCTTTATTGAGGATCACTATGTAATACATGCAACCAATTAGTTGAAGGGATGATTTAAGTGAAAAAATAGGTGAATCACAACCATTGATTCATACCTAACTCTAAGTCACGTAGGTCTTCCTAAGGTGGTCAAACCCTAAACATTGTATGTATGTGAAAAGAGTGAAGAGAGAAGTTTGCATGTGCAAACAAAGCATTAATGGTGGCTAAGGAGTTGTGAATTGAGTTACATTATAGAATCAGTTAGAGGAGAATAGAGGAAAGGAGTTAGAGGACATAAGTGATACATCTTATTAGAGAGGATCAAGTACACATCAGGAAAGAGGTGATCTATTATCTAGAAGTGGGGAGCTAACCATAGAATCATTGCAAATTCATTCTAGTAGGTGAATTAATTAAATCTCTTAACCAAGTACTCTTAATAGGCTATTATAAATCCTTTCATAGGGTGCTTTCATCATTGTGAGTTTTAATTCCTTTAATTAGGCATACTTCTAATAGGCTATTGAAATCCTTTAATAGGGTAAGATCTAACAATCCTATAAGCCTTTAACATGACAAGCTTTTCATAGGGTAGATCATAATTTATGATCAAACATTGTAGCCTTCATTGGATACACTTTATTACTGCAGTAGTGGAGATTTGTGGGTGTCATCCCCACCCAAGTTTTACCTTCTCATTAGAGGGTTTGTAGGTAACCAAATATCTTGTGTCATACATGTGTTGAATGTTATTTTCTTTCATGCTATGAATAAATTTTGTTTAGCTAGATATTTTAGTTTACATGAAAATTGTGAGATGAATGTGTGGTGAATGAATTTGTGGTTAAAGTTTTAATAAATTGATTCACCCCACCCCCCCAAGAGTTTACTTCTCTTATTGAATTTCCAACAATTGGTATTAGAGAATTGGTTCTTTGGAAAAGAAAGCTTTGCAACTTTGGGGAAAGATCTTGAAGATGGAAGGCTACAAGTTGGGAAAGGGTATTGATAATTAGAAGATTGAAATAAAGCTTTCCCTAGATCAACTGAATGAAGTGAGAGATGAGTTGAAGAGATCATTGAAGAGAAGGCAAGAGATAGCTATTGAAGAGAATGACACACATTACCAAAAGATTGACACTACTTAAATGTTTGCAAATGGAAATTCATGTGAATTTGATGCAGCAGTTGTAAATCTAATGGAAAAGAATGGTACCCTAACTGAAGAGGTCAGAAATATTAAGATAGAACAAGAAGTCCAATCAATATTTCTATGTGAAGTGACCAAGTAGAAAAAAAAAGATGAAGAATACAAAGTCGTGATTAGAGATGATAAAAGGATACTAACCAATAGACTAGAAGAGAAGATATTAGAGGTGAATAAGATTTTGCACATACAACTAGAAACATTGAAACAATGATGATTGCCAATCATGAATTGAATGGAAAAGAGATTGAAATCACAACACTAGAGTTATAGAATGAACAACAAAGAAATGATCTGAAAAGAGAAAAAGAATTTACTAAAAGTTTCAATAGAAAAAGTGAAGTCATCAAGTATTTTGAGCAATTAATGAGATCTCATAGATCCAACAGTGATACTACTAGATTGGGTTACACTAGTACTGAAGAATGAGAATTATCTAAAAGTGGTGAACAAAGAAGTAACAATGGTAATTAATAAAAACCTACTTGTCATAATTGTGGTAAGATAGTCATACAACAAATGTTTGTAGGAGAAACAATGTAAATCAAAACTCTAAGAAAAAATTCATAGGTAAATATCATAAGTACAAAAAACAAGGACATCAGGAAAATTAATGCAAAACCAAGACATGAAACACACAAAGATTTGAAGGTTACTACTACAACTATAAGTAGTATGGACATAAAGCATATGAGTTCAGACTAAAGCCTAACTAGTCACCAAACAAGCAAGCCAAGGTAAATCATACTGACAAATTCTACAATTGGGATTACAATACAAGGTATAGTTGTCACTATTGTCAAGAATATGGACATATTGCTGAAAATTGCATTAGAACACATTTTAGAAGTGACTAAAAAAGATGGTTGAGTCAAACTACATGTTTTAGCTATTTGAAGACTAGTCACATCAATAGATATTGTCTAACAAGGTCAAAAGTACCTAGGAGTAAATTCAATAATGGCCAAGGAAATGTTGATGTTGAAGAAGTCAAAGTGCAGATGAACAAGACATGGAAGAAGAAGGAAGATTGTAGTACATCAAGTTCAAATGGGGTCACTTCATCCAATGCATCAGGTGATCACACCACCCCTAGCTAGGCAATTAAGAGGTATGTATGGGACTAATATTTCAAATTTCAATTATACATTAGTTTCAATGATTGAGTTCTGGAAAGATCATATATGCATGAAGTAAGATGTAAATTATTGGTTAGAACTTGGAAGAAATCTATAAGTTTTCATGTTTTTTCCAAGCATGAAAAGTTTCACTGTAGTTGCTGAATGGAAGTTAGTTGTTACTAAGCTATCAAAGGTGATAGTTTTGGTCGATCTTGTTGTGGTTGCCAATCATGGAAGTACTGGAGCTGAACTTACAACTGTATAAGCACTAAGCAGTTATTGTGAAGTTTCAAAGTCTATATGGCCAATTTTTGACTCATTTGCAAGTATTCAAGATTGAAGAGAGCATGAAGAGATTAAGGAAAATTGGAGAAATCAATTCAAGAATTTGTAAACTAAATTCAACTGCTATTCAATACTAGACATCATATTTTTCAAGGTATTTATTGTGTGTCAAGATATGCTATTTGAATTTTTGAAAACACTAGTTAGTTATTATGGCATCTAACTCTTCTAATGTTGTGGTTAAGGAAGAAAAGAAAGTTTTTAATTTTTAATTGATAAGTAATGAGATCAAACAACCATATTTCTAGGAAATTCCCTGACTTTGAATATAAAGGAGACCCATCTAGTACGTTATCTATGATACCACCACAAGTTTTGATGACACATTATGTAAGGTGTTGCTACACTTGTAAGATAGGAAGATTTGGAGATATGGAAATAAGAGACCTATATGGAAAATTATGTTAAAATGTAGCATTGAAAGAAGAATACAAGGTTGTAGAGAGAAAAGGGTTAACCCATGCCTTAGGTTTTCTAAAAGTATTCAAGATAAAGTGGATTAAGATATTTCTTAGAAGAATTCATGACAATACTACATGGTTGGAGGCTAGCCCTATCAAAATCACAAAGAGGATTATTCATAGAGTGATAGGGTATCTAACCCTAGATAGACCTAAGAATATGAATAGTGGTGCAAAAGATGCAATTGAGAAGAATATAGGAGCACTATGGAACAAGAGAGGGATGACCATAGACATAATTGATGATCCCCTACTTGCATTTGTAGTGAGAATTGTTACATTTTTTTTTAAAAATCTAACAAGTTAAATAGTGTACCATGCATGGTTGTGGATTTGGGTTACAAGATAGTAAGGAAAGACCATTCTTATGACCTTGCTAAGTTACAACTCAAATAATTATCATAAAACTTGGGAACCATATGAAAGACTAAAAGTGCATAATGCAAATTTGGTTCAATAATTTTTTGTATATTTTTCCATGTGCATAACACTTTTCCCTCATTTGGGAAGGTAGATTGGAAGACCAATAGGTCAATTGTAGTGCAGATTGGTGAATTCATAAATAAACTTGGAGATAATTTTGAGACTGTGATAACTAGATATTTTGAAGATTTTAAGAAGGCAATGAAACAAAGACTAAGGATTCCAGTGTCACTAGTTGAGAAGCATTTCAATGATGTTTTTTTTCTAGTTGATGTTAATTTCACTTATGTTTAAGTTTTTGTTTGAAGGGTAAGATGGCTTAGGCCATTTCCTTATGATATTAATGTGGATGAGTCATCTACTACCATCACTACTCTATTGGAAGAAGAAGTAGATAAGAATGCTACTTCTTTTGGAAATTATGATGTAGCAAAGTCAAAGATCACAATGGACCTAAAGACAACTTCTATGATGGGGAAGAAGAATAATATTGTGAAGAAGCTCAAGGCATAATTTGGTGAAGGGGTAGAAAGAGATGAAGAGGAAGAAGATAATTAAGATGTTGAAGATACTCTTGCCCAAGCACCACTTTTTCTCACACATGGTCAAGGTGAGGGCCAAGGAGAAGAAGTAGCCAATGAAGCACCTATTGCCACAAAAGAAAAGAAGAGAAAATCAAAGAAGCCAACAATAAGAAAACCTAAAAAGGTTGTGAAACCTTCACAACAAAAGCCTATAGTTCCTATTACTAGTGTTAGCACAAGAGCTAGTGCCAAGAAGACTTAGGAGGTTTAGAAGTCTAAAGCCGAGAGAGTTAGCACAACTACAAAAGAATATTTAAACAAAAATAAAGAACGAATTATATTTCCCTATCTAAATCAAATGATGAGAGGATAGATTTAGATAACAACAACCAATTCAAAGTGGTAAGTCATAGTCCCTCTTCTGATCTAGACAACTTGTGCAAAAATATCAAGAATAATGTTGATTTAAGTATATTTACACATGTTGAGTTTGATACACTTGGGAAGTTGGATATGAATAAATTAGAAGAATTTATATATGCCATGATGGAAATTTTTAAGAAGTCTCCAATTGAGATTGCCAAATCTTTACCCAAGAGCCTACAAGATAGAGTTGAGTAGAGGTGGCAATATAGTCTCACAAATAAAAGAAATATTAGAGAGACTACACTTGTAAGAGTGATGTCAGACTTGGAAAAATCTAAAATGAAAAAGAAAATTAACAAGTATAAGAGAAGATTTTCTCCAAAGTACTGAGCATTTAATATATTGCAAAACAATATTGAAGAGGTTGTTCAACATAGCACACACTTATGGAAGGTGATCTATGGGTTGACAACACAAAAGGCTATTGAGAAAGTACCTAAGGAAGTAGGTGAAGACAAAGAAGAACCAGAGGTAGTTGAAATAACAAATGAAGAATTTGTAATGGAAGTACATATGTTGAGTGCCAGTCCTCAAGAAGATATAGTAAAGGTTAAGGATGTGTTTGACACCACCATTCAGAACATCAATCCCCTAACAAAGGAGGATATGTAGAAGATATTAAATAATTCCACCATAAAAGAAAAATTATGATGTCATCTTGTTTTGGTGAGTGTGGATGAGATTGGGAAAGCAGAATTGGCATCTGTAGGAGAGAAAACACAAGCATTATCCATTGCCCCCTCTTGATATATGGAAGTGAAACCTATAATGTCTATTGTAGTATACCATAGGAAGGACACTATGCCTTCACATATTAGAACTAAGGTACAAATTTTTTTAGTACTAGCAATTACAATAATTGAGCAAGAAAGGACACCAGTCCGAATAGTGTAGGAAGCTAGTCTTGCACCTACACCACAAGCACAAGGTGGAACATAAATCAAAGAAAAGTAGAAGGTTAGGAATGAAGACTCAATATTGACGAAAAAAAAGAGAGGAAGTGTTAGAAATACATACACTAGTTACCTTACCAGACACTACTACTCGTACTCCTAGTCAAGCATTTCATAGATTGACTACTAAAGCTACACCATTACAACCATCAAGGCCAAGTCCTAGCACATCTAAGGTTGATGAGGTGACATCATATGGTGACATAAAATTAGATGAAGTGATTGAGTTTCCAAAGTATGATCTTGAAAAAATTGCAATAGAGAAAATGAGCATATTGTAGGATGCTTTGGCAAGGAAGAAACACCAAGAACTGCTAAGAAAGGAGTATGTGCTGCCCCGTCACAAGATCCTTGGAAAAGGGATGAAATACAAGCCATGATATTTTTTTTAGTATGGCTATACACAACAAAAAACATACAAGGATCATGAAGATCACAATAGAAGACTAACCAAACATCCCGACACTAATGGATCCCCAAATGTTACTACTAACCAAAAAGATTGACTATGGATGATGCACAATTGAATTTGAATAAAAAAATTCCAAATTCAAAATGCATCACCAAAGGATTGAAGAGAACCTAAGAGGGTAGCCAAAACACTTCTCAAAAAGTTCAAGTCAAACGAAAAAGTGTTTGTTGTCCACCCAAACAAGTTTTTGCAAATACCAAGTGATACTTTAAATCAACACTATGCAATACTTTCTAGTATTGTACGACCTTTCTCAAGAAAGGATGTGACACTTTCAGGGTTTGGGCGACACTTCTCTAAAGGGTGTGCAACACTTTACAAGTATCATATGACACTTCTTTAATGGTTGTGTGATAGTGGAAAGTATCGCATGACATTTCTCTAAGAGACATGGGATATAGTCAAGGATTGTACGATAGATCTCTATTGGGCATGCGACACTATATTGTATCACCCCATGCTGACACATGATCACCTAGGAATGCAAGGAAAAAAACTCTAAGGATGAACTAAAGAGTAAAATAGAGTTCAAAACCTCCACACCGAGGAGTACTAGATCCACAATTCAAGGCGTAAACACTCAAACACAATACAGAAAGATGGAAACCCAATCTAACCATCTAAAAAATAGTGAGGGGAAAGTACAAAAGGTAACATCACAATGTACTCAAACAACATCACAATAATTGAAATAACATCATAATGAAAGGTATAGCCAAACTAAGTGTGTGGTTCCTTCCAACCATAATAACATCATAAGACCATCATGGGCCCTAACTGTCCCCCATGCATAACATCCCAAGCTACCTATCAGATCATCAATACTATCATATAAGGATGTCACTACTAAAACATGCTACAACATAAGCATAAGGAAATCTAACATGCTAAAGTAATGCATAAGATAATCCTAAAAAACTAGATAACATCATCTATCATATGATAATCATCATAATAAGGAAATGCAACACTAACATCATCTAACCATGATAGGAAATTATTCTATTGAAAGCA
The DNA here is from genome assembly GCA_028749045.1 of Cupressus sempervirens. NCBI lineage: Eukaryota > Viridiplantae > Streptophyta > Pinopsida > Cupressales > Cupressaceae > Cupressus > Cupressus sempervirens. Next base: position 445,903,713 of record CM053792.1, on the reverse strand, counting down.
TAAATCATAAGAAAGCATACTCTGGAGCCCAAAGTACCAAGTGAAAACATCCAACAATGGTCGCACTAAGATGAAAGATCATCTCTATACACTAGTTCCTAGCAATGGTATGTAATATCCCTTACCTAAACTAACTAATTTTAGCTCAAGGAATATTGTTAAACACTTCTACACTTCCTTTCAATGCTAAGAAATTTAGAATGTTCACAAATGATATTAAAATGCCTCTTACAATGAACTAATATTTAGGTGCAGTTCTTTTGGTATTTTCAATGCACATACATGGAAACTAGATATCGAATGCATACCTATAGCCAATTGACATTTTGACAAACAATTGATATACAACTATTATGCTGATTATATATGCTATTAGATGGGCACTTTGTCAAACAAATGGTATGCAACATGTATCTCCTTTATTGAATTCATTCTTATGTACAATGTTGCTATGAATTTGTCAAGATAAATGGCTTACAATAATGACTATAGTAATGCCAAAATTTGATTCTAAATTATCACAGCAAAATCATATGCCCTAAAAAAATTATAATGTTAAACTACTAATGGTTGCAAGAGGAACTTGATAATAGTGATGCCCAAGGATCGAGATGAACTAAGCATAAATAATGTAGTGCGGCATTGTTCTTATGTACTATAGCAACCAACAACAAATGTATTATCCAATTTAAGTACAAATAGAACTCATGAATTGAAGCTCTCCTGAATAACAAATTTAGTGGATATTTCACCACCTCAAGTGGTTGCAACACTAAAGAGTTGACGTTCTCCAATGGTTGACTAAAATCAAAAACCTTAGCTTCTTCTCTCAATTTTATATCAAATACAATACACAATAATCAGATGATTAAGAATGAAGCTCTCACCTCTATTTATTCATTTCCTTCACCCTTCTAGAAGGAAATAAAATATTATTAAATTGCATTCTCTAGAATCTTCCCCCTTTCCAATACAATAATTAGTTGTATTTCTAGAAAAAGCACTCTCTAGAAGCTTCTCCCTTGCAATACAATAATTAATTGTGCTTCTAGAAAATTAAATTAATTAAATATAAAATCACTTTTTAATTTTAATTTATTTAATAAATTTATAAGAAATTAATTTAATCAATTTCTCCTTATTTCTCCTCTTAGCCTTCAGAGAATGTAAAGGCTAAGAACTCCACCAAGATGCTAAAAAGACGTGAACATTACAGTCTGTCCTCCTTGAAATTGCTTGTTCTCAAGCAATCTAGCAACACAATGAACTCCAACCTCCACCTAGATCACAAATGAAGCAGTATGTGATATCCATATGGACTCTAAACCAACTAGAAATCAACATTATCAAGACCAACCACATATCCTATAGCTTGCCACCTAAAACTTGTGCTAATGATCTAGAAGTTAGTATGTCCCTAGAAGGCAACTCCATTGAAGATCTATGAAACCTCTTCTTCCTTGTATCCATCCACATAATATATATTGGACTGGAATCTTGATAATCACCAACATGAATTGAAAAAGATATTGCTACAGGTGTACCATGTGTACTCATGTCTATTGTATCAACAATAAGTGTAGCCACATCAAAATATATGGACATAGGAACAACACTAATTGTCGCATCAAAAAACTAAACTAAATCTATAGTTGATAAAAACTCATAATCATCAAGATGTGCACCATCAGTAGAACACACATCAACAACTACATGCATACTACTAAAATCCTTGTTGGATGGTTCAACTAACATAGAAGTAGCTACTGATATGACAGTATCCCCGCATGCTGCATCGCCATCCCTTGACAAAGCTTCAACTGTGAACTCCTGACTCTGCACACATGACTTAGCACTAGGCTATGAATCAATAATACTAGAGCACATGCCCACATCTACTGACTCCACTAAAACACCCACATCATCAACATCACAATAGAGTGACTCTATACATGCTTTTGTCCATCTTGAGGAAGCAATTGCCTCTTACACTATAGTAACACCATGAGATCTCACATACAAATCTCTAATAATAATCTTGTCCTTGAGAGAGCCAAAAGTATCAGTGGTAACAAATGTATCAACTATCTCTGCACTAATAGTAACAATGACTCTAGGAGCCTCAACCTATTAAAGGTCGGTGCCATTATCCTCTACTGCCACTAGCACAACCACATGTCCCTGGGAAATAAGTCAATCATCAACACTACATATAGGACAAGAAAGTGTCATAATAAATATAGGTACATTTGCATCAGCCACTTCTATCAAGGATAACTCAAGCTTCCTTCCCTACAATCTCGATGTTGGCCTTCTAAAGGCAAAAATATATACATCGATGCCCTTTCAATTGTCTCTAGATCCAACAAGCTCTCTATCAATCTCTATTGATGAAGCTTAAGTTTATCCATACTCTCTTGCAAAGCATTAATCTTTGCACTAACTTTGTCATTACTCCACTAACTTCTAGAACTACCAGTCCTCCTATATTTGTCTATGGCTAGAAAATGCTAGAGTGCTAGTCACTCTAAATACAACAACAAATCTAACAATAATATAAATTTCCTACCTCATAGGATGGCAGGAACCTACTCTAATACCAATGTAATATCCCTTGCCCAAATTGACTGATTTTAGCTCAAGGAATATTGTCAAACACTTGTATGTTGCCTTTCAATGCTATGAAATTTAGACCATTCAAAAATGATATTACAATGCCTCTTACAATGAACTAATATGTAGGTGTAGTTCTTTTGGTATTTTCAATGCATATACATGGAAATTAGATATGGAATACATACCTATAGCCAACTAACATTTTGACAAATAATTGACATACAACTATTATGCTAATCATATATGCTATTAGATGGACATTTCATCAAAAAAATAGTATGCAACATGTATCTCCTTTATTGAATTCATTCTCATGTACAATATTTCTATGAGTTTTTCGAGAAAAATGACTACAGTAATTTCAAAATCTGATTCTAAATTATCACAGCAAAATCATATGCCCTAAAAAAATTAAAATGTTAACTACTAATAGCTACAAGAGGAACCTAATAATAGTGATGCCCATGGATGGATATCAATCAAGCATAAATATTGTAGTGCAACATCATTCTTGCATACTGTAGTAGGCAACAATAAATGTATTCTCCAATTTAAGCACAAATAGAACTCCTGAATTGAAGCTCTCTTGAATACCAAATTCACTAGATATTTCACCTCCTCAAATGGTTGCAAAACTAAAGAGTTGACATTCTCCAATGGCTCACTAAAATTGAAAACCTTAGTTTCATCTCCTAATTTTATATCAAATGCAATTCACAATAATTGGATGATTAACAATGAAGCTCTCACCTCTATTTATTCTTTTCCTCCACCCTTCTAAAAGGAAATAAAATATTATTTAATTGCATTTTATAGAAGCTTCCTCCTTTCCAATACAATAATTAGTTGTATTTATAGAAAATTGATTCTCTAGAAGCTTCTCCCTTGCAATGCAATAATTAATTGTGCTTCTAGAAAATTAAATTAATTAAATATAAATTCACCTTTTAATTTTAATTTATTTAATGACTTTATAAGAAATTAATATAATCAAATTCTCATTATTTCTCCACTTAGCCTTCAGAGAATACAAAGGCTAAAAAATCCATTGAGATGCTAAAAAAATGGGGACATTACATGGTATAGGTAGCTATGTCTCCCAACACTATGAAATGCATAGGCCCACACCTACCATGTTGATGGAGATAATGATCCAAATACAAACATACACAAAGCAAATGTCCATGGCTAACACACACACCAAATAGTATAATGAATGAAACTTAGACATAAACAATGCATAAACAATAGGTCCTGGTCAAACACTCAATGGGCTACCAAGTAGGAGCTAACATCATGGAGATTCACTTGGCATTTACAAGCCCAAGCTTGGATCATGCAGATTCAACTCCCTCAATGGAAGGCTCAAGCACAAAACATTTTTCATTATCATAAGTTTTATTACCACCTAGTTTTTTATTTAGTCGTCACTAAATTAAAGCTACCTCTGCCAACCTATGGCACCATGATCGCTATGCTGTGAGATAGAAGCCCCCTCCATATGCTACCCTACCCTACCCATGCTCATCCAATGATGAGTGCCTATAGGCATGAAAATTCCTAACCCAACTCAAATGATCATAACTTTTGGAAGTACCATAGAATATTGGGCCTCACAAGTCACCCTAAAAATGTACATGCATGTACTCATGTGTGGCGTACCATCGTCATGATGATCATAACACAAGGAATGGATGAGAACACAATGCAAAAAGTCACTCAAATGAAAATAGACTTGGGAGGACGGATGTGGTATGCATCCCAATGCAACATAAAAGGTGTAACAAAGGTCTGACCGACATCCAAACAGATAATCCAAGTCCATTACCAATATCATGCCAAGAAAACCCAAAAAAAATTGGGGGTACACAAAATTAGGTAAAAACCCCAAAAATTAGAAAAATTGAAATTAAAACCCATTTGGTCTTTTGGTACAAAGCCCTCAAAAATCCAATAATATTTGGGTTCAGACACCATATGCAAAAATGTCCAGCATAACAGTGTGAAACCCCAAACTCCCACCCCAAAAAAAAGAAAAATGTTCATACCCAACCAACCGGGCAGAACCCACAAACAAAAATGGAGGGGGACACTACTCAACCTTGTAACAAACTACTACTAGAAATAGAAGTAGAAACAAAGTAGAAACAAGAAAACTAGAAAGCCCTACCTGACAGAAAAAGGGGTAGAAACTAAAATCATCTCAATAAAATAAAACATCTATCAAATTTGCTAGAAATCACGATAAAGAGAGGTCTACCAAAGTTGGATCCAACGAGACTGATCTCACAAAAATCCCATGATCATAGCTCTCATAATGAATAGAAATCCAATCCTTCAAAAAAGCTCTCCAATATCCAAATTATAAGATTGAAAAGTGAGAATACAAATCCCTTTTTCAATACTTATTCACTTTTTGAGTGAATAGTCGATTAGGGCAAATAACCAGTTAGACTAGCTAGACTCCAAATCAACCCAAATGAAAATAGGTTATTCCTTGTAACAGGAATTCACCTAACAAAAAGTTTCTAGAAATTAAATTCAATAATATTTAAAGCCTAAAAACCCAAGATCACAGAAAATTACTTAACAACTTTTGCAACAATGGGAATCTCTAAATACACAGACATACTCACTGGTCTAATCACTTAATGTAGATGGGTTCAGATTTAATAATCACTAAAAGGTTTAATTTAAACAACTAAATAAGGATACATCAACCATATAGGGATGACATTGGTAAAATATGAAGAGTTAAATCACTAACTCCATGTGCCATTGCTAGGGATATAAATCTTGCACACTAAAACACATGATCAAGTACAATTGCATATAATATCATAGCTAAAGCAATAATGCATTAAATACCTAATTAATCCATTTACATCACTCATGCTCACATAAATCATAAAGAGACAAGAATGAAGTAAATCATCATATTATAAAATCCATCACAGAACATAATCAAAAAATATGTCCAGATACTGGATAGTCAGATATCATCATAGATCTACTGTCATCTCAAAATGGCATCAACATGCAAATATGATAAATTGAACAACATAGTATCTATGATACTAAATCAAATTATAAAATTTGACCCTTAGGTCATCTCAAGGTACATAAATAAGAGTATTAATTATCTCTTGAAACAAAACTAGACAAGGTACAAACTACAAAAATGAGAGGCACTATAGAGCATAGCCAGAAATAAGAACTTCATGACATCAAGGACATATTTCTTGATGCATTTAACCTCCCTACACTTGATGAAGCCAAGCCAATCATTAAGTAGTTGAAAAATATTGTGGAAAAGATCAATAAGGAAGACCTAGATACTAATGTTAGATTAATGAAATGGTCTGAGAAGAAATTTCAAACAAATGTGGATGAATAGATATCTAGTGCCATTGCACTACACTAGGTTGAATTAGTAACCAAGATTGAGGGTGTGAAGAAGATGTTGGAACACATTTTCTCTCTTTACACCAAGATTTTTGATGTTCCCCTTTTCACACAAGAAGTGTAGAGATAGATTGACCATCTAGAGGGAGATTTGAAGAAAACAAGTAACATTCTACAACAATCTCCTAGTCAAGGTTAGTCTCATTTCAAGAATTTACTACTAGCATAGGGTCAGTTAGTAGCTTTACATGCTCAAGATGCAAATATTTGGGTTATGTTGATCAGCATCTAGTCCATGTTAACCCTTCACATGGAGGTGTTCACAAGGAACTAGCCTATGCATAGGCATTGATGAATAAAGATCCCCATCTTTCTACTCATGAAGGCTTAGTCATCCTTGTTGTCAAGTTAGACATACAGATCAAATCTCTAGAGGTAGCATGTGATAATTGGGATGCATCACTCAAAATTATGATGGAGGTCCATAAATCTTTCTTGGACAAACACACAATTTGTGTACCACCCATGACATAAGTATCAAAAGGGGGATAATGAAGAAAAGGGGAGAGAATGAATGAAAGGAGAGATTAAGTTTTGGAGATCAAAAAAGAGGGAGACTATAGAAATATAGTCAACATAGGAGATCTACTCAGTAGGGGTATTTAGTTTTAGATTCAGAATAAAACAATCAACTCAAGAGGAGTTATAGAATTTTGAGGTATGACTGATAAGTCATAAGTTTTACAAAATTTTGAAGTTTTAAAATTTTATATGCAATTACTAAATGGATATATCTTTGATGGGGCATATCTTGAAGCTCGTGCAAGCTATGGATGCGATTCTAGTTCCTATAGGACCATGTTGTAGAGACCTACAATAACCTCTCTCAATTTTTGGAGATCACATTCCATTTTTATTTTACAATGCCATCTCGGGTGATGCTGAAACTTGCAGTGTTGGCTAGTACAAAGTTGCCAACTGCCAAATCTCTCTCACGTTTCATTGTGGGATCAAACTTCCTACTTTTTTAGCTTTGGGTGGTGGAGTAAACCCTATCCTCAACCTCATCTTGCCCCCTTCAGTGCTCGAACATTCTCGGGCATGCCAAACCAAAATGTCCCCAAGGGTCACTAAATCCCATAGGGCTGCGATCTTTGACGAGGCATATCTTGAAGCTCGTGCAAGGTATGGATGCAATTCTAGTTCCTAAAAGACCATGTTGTAGAGACCTATAATAACCTCTCTCACCTTTTGGAGATCACATTTCATTTTCATTTTACAATGCCATCTCGAGTGATGCTAAAACTTGCAGTGTTGGCTAGTACAAAGTTGCCAACTGCCAAATCTCTCTCAACTTTCATCGTGAGATCGAACTGTCTACTCCGTTAGCTTCGAGTGGCTAGGTAAACCCTATCCTCAACCTCATCCTATCCCCTTTAGCACTCAAACATTCTCGGGTACGCCAAACCAAAATGTCCCCAAGGGTCACTAAATCCCATAGGGCTGCAATCTTTGATGGGGCATATCTTGAAGCTCGTGCAAGGTATGGATGCAATTATAGTTCCTACAAGACCATTTTGTAGAGACCTACAATAACCTCTTTCACTTTTTGGATATCACATTCCGTTTTCATTTTACAATGCCATCTTGGGTGATGCTAAAACTTGTAGTGTTGGCTAGTACAAAGTTGCCAACTACCAAATCTCTCTCACCTTTCGTCGTGGGATCAAATTGTCTGCTCTATTAGCTCCAGGTAGCTAGCTAAACCCTATCTAAGCTTCATGTGAAGCTGATACATTCTAGATTCCTTGACAAAAGGAGCAGACAAGATTAGTTGAGCAGTGACAATAAATCCAAGTGCCTAAACCACATATGCTTAAACTTAAAAAATGGTTTACTACCACTGGGACTCCCCTTAGATTCAATACATAGAGAAATGGCAAAATGATCTAAAGCAACCAAAGTGAGGATTTCTAAATTAATATTAATATTTGAAAGGAATCAATCATGAGAAATAAGAAACCTATCAAGTCTCTAGTAATTTGGTGAAATTCTTGTCCCTTATTGGTCCATGCAAATGCCCCTTTAGAAGGAGGGATATCAATGAGGGTGTTATTATTCACAAAATTATAAAATTTATCATTTTATGAAGAGGGGGAATATACTGTCATTTTTCTCATCCCGAGATAGAATGCCATTAAAATCTCCAAGCACAATAAATTTATCATCTTGAATGTTGGAAATAGCCTAAGAATAGGAATCCAAAAGTTTTGTCTTATCATCACATGTAGAAGTAGGGCCATATATATTGAGCATTGTGAATGACATACCAAAATTAGTAACAACTAATTTCCACTAGTTAGGAAAAGACTAAATATATAGCAGTGCAAGATTTATGGTTCCAAAGAATACATGAACCACCTGAAGCACCTGCAAGATGAACATGAAATGAGTTCCACTTAGTCAACTTTGCAATTATAGAAGAATATGATTATTGAGACAATTTTTTTTTTTGAAGAAAAATTACATCAGCACCACCCACATCAAGTTAGATTGGAGAGCACATCTTTTGTTTGACACTTCACAAAAGGTCCCTCATTCTTCTAAGGAGTGCCTTTTGCACTCCTTTTCCTTTTGCTATCTATCAAATTTTTTTCCAGAGTAGCTTGAATACCAAGATCAATTTTCTCCTTAATCTTTTAAGCATTAGGTTTTCTTTGTTGTCTCTTACAAGTAGACACTTGAATTGAATCAGGCATGGGAGTTTGATGTGGAGAATAGCTTTGCAAAGGATCAAAATTATTCTTAGAGTCCTTATTCACAAAATATGACTTACTAATAGGTACCTTATGCACAACCAAGATAGAATTAGTTAAATCCTTATAGAAATTATCAACTATTATAGGACTGTACTGAATAAAAGGAAACATTAGTGGGGTTACATGGATTAGTAACTATCACTATTCCCTTAAATAATAATGAACACTATTGTATACACATAGCCAAAACTAAACAAAATTGTTGTTTCAAATGTTGTTATGGGGACACTAGCTAAATAGCCTAATATTTGCACAACAAAAAGTGGGTAAAGTAAGACAAACCTTTAATTGATGAGAAAAATAAGAAATCTAAGGAGGAGATGGCTTTAGTGCAACCAATTATATCACCAAGTACAAGATCAATCATATTACAAGACAAGAAAAAGATGAAAAAGAGTAGAAGAGATAAGGTAATATTAGATGAAGCTATCATACTTTCAATCTATGATCATACAAAATTGGATTCTGATGCTATGATAAATTATGGAGAGTTGTGAAGGGGAAAGATGCAAAAGAGAAAGATAGGAAGTGAAGTACAAACAAGTATTATAAGATGTGAAGGACATCTTATTACAAATTGTTCTAGATGCACCAGCCAATGACAAACCTCCAATGATTGATCAATTAAGTTTACTTGTAAAATAGGTAAATGTGCCTGATGTTGATGTTAATGAAAATTTGATACAATTAGAAGAGAAAAGAATAGAGAAGAAGATTATGGAGAAACTAAATGAGTCCATTACTTCTCAACAAGTTGAACTTGGTGGTATTACAACCGAGCTAGAAAATATTCTTAAGGAGATAATCCACCTACTCCAATAGTTATGTGATGTACTACATTTGACACAATATATTTTAAAGAAAGTTGAAAAATATTGATGAGGATTTAAAGAATAGTGTTTTTAAGTTAATTGAGGTACCTTAGTTAATCCAGGTTGATTTAAGTAAAGACATGGACAAGATGAGAAGACAAAGTCTTGAATTTCAAACACTCTTGATACCTTACTTGGAACTCATACAAAATAATGTTAATAAGGTTAGATAACTTATTCTTACTCCTAAAATGTCTATTATTTAACATGTGATTGAATTTTGAATGGAGATACATCCACAACACTTGGCATTGGATGGCCACTTGGTAAATATTAAATCTATCTCTCTAATATTTGTAGACCACTATTTTGTTGGATAGAGTAATTTCAAACTACTGATTTCTTTAATGGAGTTCCTAATAAATCTCAAGGTTCTCATTTAGGTGACCAATTGCCAGGAGGTCCACGAATATTGCCTAATAAAGTCTATTGCCAATCGATATTGTATCAAAAAATACAAACTAATTAGGTATTGAATTAAACTTGATAAACAAATGATAGAGAAGGAAAACTTTAAACATGAACAAGATCATAAATCATATGATGATGACATATTGCAAATGCTTAACTTATGCTTAAACAATGATAAAGTTTATTGTTAATCAATATTCTATCAAATTTTTGAATAGATTAGGTATTGAATTTAATTTCATATGTATGCACATATCTAATTTAATGTCATACACGAACATATCTAATTTAATGTCATACATGAACAAACATGAACAAACATATCATATCATATGTCGTATATGAACAAACATATCATATATTAACCAATAATGTCATAAGTCGAATAATTTCATACATCGAATAAATGTCATACATCAAATATAGAATGTCATATACATCAAATGTGTATCGAATATGTCCATTGATGCCTATATATATACATGTCTAGATCAACTAGATATTTTCCTTCCCACGAGGGGAAGGAAACAAGTCTCTCGATGTTCTTTGCCATTGTGTGGAAGGAGATAGTGGAGATGACGGGGCCTTCCTGACATGCTCACTTGACCCCTTGTTGAGGCTCTTCTCCAGCTCCAACTGATACAAAGAAAGTAGATATGAATCAATATTTATTATATGTTGAAATCAAATACGTGTACACACAAAATCAATTATTTTCTTACCACCAACAAATAGTCACTCTATAAGTTCACCTCAAATGCTCATGGATGATCAGGCATGACGAGACCCTACAACAATTCAATAAATATAATCACTTATAAATATACATATCACCAACAAAAATATTGTACCCAAGTAAATATCACCAAAGTCATCTTATACCCACCAATTCCAACCCAAGTTTTGATTATGGGTCCAAGATATTTAGAGCATGTGAAATTTGATCTAACAACTTATTTTTGGGTTTAGAGAGAAAATACATGTCATAAATGGTAAGATAAGGTCCAATAAATGAAAGGAATTATTTGATTGAAGTTAAAATAGAGAAGAAAACTTATAGATAAGGGTAACCTTGAGTTTTTAAAGAAAATGAATCAATATAGGACTTAAATAATAATTTGAAGGTCCAATGAGTGTTTAAAGGAGAGTGTGAAATCAATGTAGGAACCCATAATGTATATTAAAATGGGGCTAAAAATAATACCAAATAAGTGTTCTTACTTTTTAAAATGATACATGTAATCCCCACTTTATTGGAAGCATGTGTCCACCTCATGCACACAATAAAGTAGAAGAAAAAAAGAGAAAGAGGTAAAGATTTTGGGAAAACTACAAGGAGATTAAATATCACCAAGCTAAAGGACAAAAGCTCCCAAACCAAGAATATTAACTATTACATTCATTTGCAAGGATACATAAAAGAACAACAAAATCCTAAAGCTTACTAAGATTCCAAGTCAACTAGTTGAAGAGACCTGACTCAAGAAAATGTCTCAATCTCAAGCATCGTGTTGTAAAAGCTATAGCTTGAGAAAAGAAAGAGAAAAACTAAAAGATAAGAAAATACTCAATGATTTATCCCACTAGCATAGCTATAAGAGTATGAAAAGAAGCGAGAAGGGCCATGAATCCAAAAGTATAGTAAGTTATCTTATCCAAGTTTATTTTGTATGAGAGGAGGAGGATGATGAGAATGAAAGAATGTAGAATTTTGTTATGCTAGTTCCATTCATCCCAAAGAAATAGTGAAGGAGAGTTGATGGTGTTGATTCCAAAAACTATAGTTTCTTTGAATCATAAGGATATTCCTAGTTCTATTATCAAGGTCAACATTTGACTTTGGCTTATGAATAATATTAATTTAAAACACAAATTCTCCTGCACTTATGACTCTACTAGACCAAGGTGAGCATATCTAATCACCAATTATATCTTTAAACTTGACTATTATTTATAGAAAACATATAACTTCCATCTTGTAGGTCCTACTCCTAGTTGCAATCAACTTGGAATACAACTAATCTTCTATTCCTATCTTTACTTTTAATTTCATTATCTCCTACTCTTAGTCCTCATACCTTTATTTGATTTTCCTACTTCTTCTCTACTTCTAACTTCAATATGTGCTCTAGTTCTTCTTTATCTAATTCTTTCACTGCCACTTCTACCTTCACTCCTAGTTTTTGAATTAAAAGTAGCCAAAAATAGGGGGCTGACCCTTTAACAACAAACCAACCTACTATTAGTAGATAACCATTAAAAAAAACTACCCCTTACCACTTAGTAAAACAAAAACAAGGTTTCGATCAATAATTAAAAAAGTATCAATAGGCCTAACATACATACTGCTTGTGTAAAAAGCATAAAAGCTATAGTAATATATAAAAAAAGGTTAACATTAGAATTTTTGAGATTAACTATTATAAATAACAACTAAAATGAAGAAAATTATTTCATACCTCCGTTAGTGACTGTGAGCTAGCCATAGCTGTGACCACTCCACTATTAACAGACTGTCGTAGATGAGGAGGTGTGTCCGACATCATGAGCTGCATGTCATACAATACACATTACATCTAACATGAAACATAAAATAAATATAATCAAATGAATTAAATTAACATGAAACAACTGTACCTGTGTGAAGCTTTAATGATGTCTATGCTCTGAGTCAGTGGTAAAGTTTGAGGGTCCTGTGGAGAACTGATGCACATGCATAATTTTTTTTTGTCAATCCTTAATATGATTACATAATAAATATATGTATTAATAAAAATGATTAAATTGATGCATACCTCAGGACTCGTGAAAGGGACAAAAAATGGGCCTAGAGGATCGCTACTAGGCCCAGCAACACTCTGACCCTTAATTTTGAACAATGTCAATAGATGCTAATTAATTAATCATTCACTATACATATGAAATGTGATCAAATTAGTAAATTATAATTATAATTTACCTGTGTGTCAATGCCAAATGTCTCATTCAGGAACTGATCGATGAGAAGCCCATCATTTGCACCATCTCTAGCATGAGTGCCAAATGTGCATAGGGATCCGCATGAAGTGTACATGTGACCACGATGCACAGAAGGCTCCCCCTCAAATAATGGGCTCGTGGAATGGATGAGGGTCTATGTCAAAGCATTAATGGTCCCTAGAGTGCTGGCCTCTACATTTTCCTTCACAACTGGAGGAATAGTCACATGCTCGCGCTATGGCTTGACCACAGGTGCCCTAACTACATTAGGGTCATGACGTGCTCCCGGCCTCTCAAATGATGACCCCCCATCTCTACCCTAGGAGTCTAATATATCAAAATAATTGGGGATCTCCCCAAGGACAAACTCAGAACATAATTTCTTTAGAAAATACATGGGGACCTCGTGATTGTTGCAAGGAGGGGCATCAAAAACCATCCACCATCTATCCCAAAAATTATTTCTAATAGCATCGTGTATGTACCAATGGATGGGGAATCATTTAGTACCCTCTCTAACAGTATTTTGCTCACCGAGTTTTCTAAATAATGCACATATACTACCTTTTAGTATTTCTTTTTTTTTTAACATCTTCATATGACAATTTATTTGCATTAAATCATTTTTGTTCATCCCTCTTAACCCACCAAATATCTAACTGACCAGTAACTGAGGCTATCTGGGTGTTAATGGATTTGAGGGATGATGCCAATTAAGCCCTCATTGGATTGGTTTGTCCGAATTATTTCAACCGAGCAATGAGTCTTTCTAATTCAATTTTGGCTCTCACTATTTCATTTATTATATTTTCCTGTGTGCCTGGTGGAGGTCTTGCAATTGGTTCAGGTTGTGGAATTTGTTCTTCTTCTTGAGCAGGGTTTTGGTTTTGGGGTTCTTGAGGGTTTTGATGTTCTTGTGGATTGTCTGGTTGATTATGAACATTTCCTAATAAAAAATCAATTGAAATCCAAATAAATAAACAAATCTAAATGAAATTTGTAAAAACTGTACAAAAGAATATAAAAAACTTACAAAAAAATATGAAAAATATATCAAACAATGCAAAGTTAGGTTTATATCACTTACGACATCGTCGTGGGTATGCTTGTGGTCTTGGATTTCATCGACAAGGAGGCATTTTGGCAAATGCTGGTGAAAATGTTAAGTCTTCAACTCGCGTACACACTGCTCGTTGTAGGAGTAGAAGAAAATACTGATGAAAATGATGGGCTGTGGGTCTGCAGCCCATCATATATACTTTTTATTAGGAAAAAAAAATTCCTTGTCACCTTTTTGACACCACAACTCGGTGCATATGCCTGTCTCAAACACATTTATGTTTTTGACAACCTAGGCTTTCTAGAGGGCATACAACAAATGCTAGGACTGAAATATTTGAATGCATTCTAGAAGAGGAAATCAAATCTAGATGTGACATCATTGTACATGCCAAGGAAGAGCATGCTCACTCCTAGATAACAAATACACCACTAAATAGAGAAGAAATGCCACCTTAAGGAGGGTGCAACAACATCAAAAGGAGTCTGGGTGGTATCCTCACTGCTCATCGAAGAGGGGGAGGGTAGTGGAAAGTGTTGTTGAGGGAGGTAGGGGAATTCAGTGATGGATGACCATTCAAATCCAACATTCACTCATTAGGAAGATGTAAGATGGTTCAAGGAATGATAAATAATAGACAATGGAGATGGAAATGACTCTGTTTTGTTTGTTTTGATTGTTTAAGTGTTTGGGTTGAGTGGTCTTGTCTTTTCAGAGTGTTCATACTCTTAATTTTTGTCTAATGACATGTGTATGGTCAGGGTATGGGTAGTATAGGAAGAAAGGAATTTATCCATACCAATGCAATGTAACTCTCCTTTTATCAATATAATACAAAATGTTACCCATCAAAAAAAAAAAAAACCAACAATAGGAGCAAGAGCCTCTGGATAATTTACTCCAAATTTTTGTGTGAATCCCTTGGAAATTAGCCTAGCTTTGAATCTTTTCAAAGAACCATCAACATGATATTTCATCTTGTAAATCCATTTGACACCAATCGCCTATTTGTGTTGTGGAAGTGGAACTAATTCCCCTATATCATTTTTCTCAATAGCATGCATCCTTTCATTCATAGCATCAATCCATACTAATGTTGTCATAACTTCTTCATACATAGAAGGTTCAACTTGAATGGAGCTTAACAATTCAAAGTTAGAAACCAGATCCACATTAGAACTCCTTTGATATATTTCCTTTAAACTTTGTACCTTTTGTGAAGAACTTGGACTAGATAGTGAATTTGAACTTTCACTTAAAGAGGAACTTGGTGAACTTGGTGGAGTTAGGCTTGGGCTTCCACTTGAGGTGGTCGGGAGAGGAGGGAGTTGAACATCATCATTACCCATGATAAATGGTATAGATTTCTAAACTTATTTCTTCTGTTGACATACTCCCCCTTCATAAAAAACCACATCTCAACTAATAATCCATTTCTTTGTATTAGGTTCATAAAATTTATATCCTTTGGTGAGATTAGAATAACCCATAAAGATATAAAGTTGGGATTTGGCATCCAACTTCTTTCTCTTCTAAACTAGAACATGAACATATGTAGAAAAATCAATTACACAAAAGTGAGCTACTGAGGGCTTGTTCCCACTCTAGTCTTCTGTTTGAGTGATATTCTAAAGAACTTTGTTGGGCTTCAATTCAAACTATAAACTATGGTTTCTACTGAAAATCCTCAAAAGGAATTTGAGAGGTTCTTAAACTTTAACATACTTAATGGTATCTCCATAATGGTATGGTTCTTTCTTTCCTCAAAAACTACCTTATAATTTTTTGCTACAAGCTGCCCACTACTTAAAAGATTATGTTGTAACTTGGGAACATGCAAGGTCACATTAATATATCTAATTTCTCCTTGCTTAGTTTTCACTAAAAGGGTACCTTTTTCCATAACATTTACCTCTTTATCATCACCAAATTTTACTTGACTTCTCACATATTGATATAATTTGACAAAGAGATCAAATTTACAATTCATATGATTTGAGTAGCTGCTATCAAGAAACCACATGTCCTTTTGAGGTTCTTTTTCCAAATTGCATATGAAGAATGTGGATTTATTTGCATCTTTGAGAGATTCTTTAGTATACTTGGCTCTTGATTTATGAAACAATAAGATTTTTTATTTCTACATTCAGATTCATGGCGTCCATACCTTTCACAATATCTACATTGGATGCTTTTTCAGTCCTCAAAAATCCTTCTCTTCCTCATACTCTAGCATGTCCTCTTGATGTAGAAGACCCCCATTGAGTTTTGTTTGATGGAAAAGGAGCTACATGATTTTCTTCAATTTTGACTATAGTCTAGAAGGTCTACACTAGATTCTTTGTTGAACACTTCATACGCTCTTCATGTGATTGCAAAGACCCTATCAACTCTTCAATTTTGAAGGTAGATGCATCTTTACTATGTTCAATGACTATGACTACTGGATCAAACTTTGGAGGAAGAGATCTCATAATCTTCTCTGCAATTTTTTTCTTTATGATAGTTTCCTCTTGAGTCTTGAGATGATCAATAATAGTTTGAGCCCTCATAATAAATTCATTGGTGGACTCAAATTCTCTCATCCTTAAATTTTCAAATCTCTTTGAAAGTATTGAAGTATAACCAATATTATCTTGTCACATCCTTGGTATGTATTTGGAAGTTCTTCCCACACATTCTTTGAATTTTATATACCGGCTAGAGGGAAAATAGACATATCCAATGTAGTTTGAATGATGAAAATAGCTTAATTATCCTTCTTCTTGTCTTCTTTTAACTAATTTTTTTGAACCTATGCTAAGGCATTTAAAGAGTTTAGGTCTACAGACTCTATGTAACCTCCTTCTACTAATTCCCAAAGATCTTGAGGTAATAGTACAATCTTCATCTTGATACTCCAACCTTCATAGTTGTCTCTACAAAATAGCTAAAGATGGAATGGAAAGTTGCCACCATTTGCCATTTGGAAAGATCCTGGAGAGAACTGATGCCTTGCCTACAAGAAAATGTTTCTACAACTTACTCCAAAATATTTTTTGCAAGATAATCACATGATCATTTTGCTTGATTGATTTAGCAAAATTTTTATTGACATAATCTTCAAGCATCTTATGCATGTAGTCATGAGATATTAGAGTCATAGCATGTTGACAGGTGGCATTTGCTTTGTTTAACCCAAAAGGCATCATAACCAAACAAAAGGTTCCCAAGGTGTTATAAAAATGATCTTATATTGATCTTCAAGAGGAATAAAAATCTAATTATAACCAAAAAATACATACACAAAATATAGAAAAGTATGTCTAGTAGTTGAAACTACTATCTTGTAAATGTTACACAAAGGAAAGTCATCTTTCAAATATAATTTATTCAAATCTTGAAACTCTCTACACATATGCATCTTATTTTCTCCCTTAGAGATAGAAACAATGTTGGATATCTAAGGATAATACTCAATTGAGTGAATGAAGTGAACATCCAATAATTTTTCAATTTCTTCTTTAACTAGAAGATCAATACTTTGATTCATCTTTTGAATATTTTTCTTGATAGACTTAGCATTAGGTTCAAGAATAATGTTATATGTCACAATATTATGATCAATTCCAAGAATATTAGCATAAGACCATGCAAAAATATCTTTAAATTATTTCAATAAATCTGTTAATTTTTCATGTTCTTCAATAGTCAAGCATTGCCCAATTTGAATTAGTTTTTCAGAATTCCTAAAGTCCATTTGAATATCAATAGTTTATGTTATCTACAAATTACTTTTCATCGTGTCCTCAAGAGGAATATTTTCATCATATGTGTTCTCATAATTTGTGTCACCTCCAAAATAACCATCACTATTTAAATAATATGGCCCTCTTTATGATGAGAAGAATGAATATTATCATAGACTTCTAGAAAATCAGTTAGAGCTTCATCACTAAGAAAGTGGTCCATTTTCTTTATTTTATCAAAATCCAAAAGATTAGGGTTTATCATCTTAATATATCCACTATAAATGTTATTAACATGCAAAGGGATTAGTCAAATATTTTATAAGAATTAAATCCCAATCGATAGGTATGTTCAAGAAAGCTACTACGATAAAGACTCATATTCCTTGTTCAGATTTTCCACAACCTTTCCCATTAAATTGAGATTCCTTTAGAAAATTATATCCAATACCATAATACTTAGCCATGTTTTAGGAGTTAATGTTTCTTCATAACTATGTATATCATCACATACATGCTTAATAGTTTCTAGAATTTCTTCGGTAGAAACATGCACAAACGAATTTTTCTATTCCCCCATAAGTAGCGAGAATGGTTTTTTTTCGGGATCATATTTTTTTTATAAATAATAAATCAGATATATATTCTCCAATAAAAATATCATTAAAATCCAAAGTTCCCCACTCATCCTTATAGGGACAAGAATAAGAGTTTTCAGTTTTACATGGTTCTACCTTAGTTTCTATTTTTGCAAATTCTTGTGTTGAAGAAGTTTGAGCATGTTCAACATTTAAGCAAGGATTAGGTTCATCATCCACATGATAGGTATACATGAGACCATTATGAAAAAAATTCACCTTTTGGTGGAGTGTAGAAGGAATAACATGCAAAGCCTATAGCCATGGTCTCCCAAAGAGTAAGTTATAATTCAAAGGACTAGGCATAACATGCATAGAAATCTCCAAGATAAAAAAACCAATCTTGATGGGCAATTTTATAATTCCCAACATATATTTATAAATGTTATCAAATTCATGATTAGGTGCATGATCAGGTTGAATAGTCAAAAGTATCATCTTGTATAGAATTTAACATGTCTATGCTGCAAATATTCAAGCCCAAAGCATTATCAATTAAGGTGTGACATATGATGTTTCAATTAATAGACACAAAAACCATAAGAGGATCATATCCATTTTGATTTTTTATAGGAGGAAGTTCATCTTTAGCAAAGACAATAGAAAAATAAGATGACACCATATACATACAATATATACAAGACTTAATAGTATCCAAATTAGATGATGGTATTAGAAGAGTAGATAAATCCCTATGTAAATCTTTATTATGAGTAGGTGAAGTTTGAAATAATTCTAATATAAAAATTTTAGTAGGATTAGCATGCAATTTTTCCAAAAAATCATAATATTTAGAAGATTAGTTGGTAATTGAGGTTCTTGAGGAAGTATAGGTTGAGAAGGTGGCAAAGAGGTTGGAACAATAGGTTGAAATTTATTTCAGGTGTGATAGGTGTGAGGCACACGATCTTTATTAATAAAGTAATTCAAAGGATTCATATGTTTATTCTAGTAAGCTTAGGACAACCCTTAACAATTATCAAAGGCTTCTCATAGCATATAAAAGGTGCAATAGAACAAACATATGTAGAAAAGGGAAACCATGCATGTATCTTGTCATAGAAACTACTAGAAAAAGCTTGAGAAGGGTGAGGAGGTAGATCACATGGTTTCACATCCAACACATCCTCGTTACAAAAGATATTATTTGTAAAGCTATCATGAAAAGACTCATGAAAAAAGTCCAACATTTTCAGAAAAAACTATTTGGAATGCAATTTTTTTTTTGTATTTTTGAACTAAAGATGTGAAAAATATGAAATCTAATACGAATATAATAAGTTGAAATGTTGTATTTTGAGTTCACCAAAAATGGGGGGGAGGGAGAATGGGGAATGTGAGTGAAGGAAAGTATCCCTCAGTTCATCACATAGCACGACACACTTGAAAAGGATGGAGTCCAAGGAAACAAATTCTTTCTAGCCAACTCTCAATGGTGTCAAATCTTAGAAGGTTAATGCAATCCATAGGATAAAGGAGCATCAATTAAAGCTAAAATATAACAATTATGAAGAAATAAAAAATAATGAAACTTTTCTTTGAGATTAAAACACGTTCCTTCTAAATCTAAGCAAGATACAAAATGTAAAGTACACAAATGCTTAAATGAAATGTTGAATTGATAAGGAGGGATGAAAGTACTATCTTGAAGATTTTGAACCTTAATTTCCAAGTGTTGTGCTAATGATAGGAGAGAATGGAACTAAATCATAGCCTTCAACTGAGAGACAAAGAAAATTATGACATCTTTCAATGATCTGTTAGGGGTGAACTAGTGCTTTAGGGGTGCAATGCACTCCAAATGATAGGTGTTTGACATTGATTGTAATTTTGGAGTTCTAATAAATGATGAAAAGGGTACTCTGACATGTGACTAATTTTCCTTTCTAAGATATATTTCTATCTAAATAATGGGATGTTGGATGACTATGTATGGTTTTTCCTGAGTTAATCCCCCAATCTAGTGGTTTCCACCTCCATGAATGGCTAGTTAGAAATGCAATGTGTGTGATGCTCATGTATAAGATTTGAATGTACCAATGCAAGGATCCAAATCCTTATATTTGAAACCCTGTCTTGAAATTTTGTGATTGAATGTGGATGAAATATTAATGCATATAGATTTGTGGATAACATAGAATGCATACCAAGCTCACAAGGATAAAGTACTCTAGGCCATACTAATGATTTGTATTTACCACTCCATGATTAAATCTTGAACTCTTCAATTGAATGTGAAGAGGAATATGAGGAACTCTCTTGCTTCAAAGGATGTTTCCAAGTGGGCTTGCTTCCACCTTGCAAATGTGATAAGATAGATTGGGATAACTACAACAACTAGTCTACATGATAATAGTTGCTTGATTGTAGGTATGCTTGTTAACTTGATAGTCCACACACATATGATGTATCCTTGTGTTATTCCAAATTAAGAAATTGAGGGTGTCAATATATATGATTCAAATTAATTTCTTTTGTAGGTCCACTGGGCTCAAAGACCTAATTCTAGACCAATCACCAAAAATTTTCCAATAGTTGGGACCCAAAATAAGACTAAATTAGGGGTATACGACACCCCTTATGAGCCCATCAAGGGTGCACTGTGCCCATAATTATTAGGTGCAAAAGACCTCAAGATAGTTTGGGACTCCAAAATAGGTCCCAGAATCTCGATATCAATTCCATATTACGAGGAAACCCCATTTCATTATGAAAAGGTGTTATATTGATTCAAGACAAAGGAAAGGGGGGGCCTAGATGAATAGATCCTACCTCAAATTTTTTATTGTAGAAAATGAATGCCAAGGAGGAATTATTAGGTCCTACCTAGATCCCATTTAAGAGGAGGATAGGTGAGACTTAAATAAAAATTTATCATAAAATTATATTAATTAGATCCTAAATGGTCATAAATTGAAGGACTTCAAATTTAGGGTGGTACATATCCAAGAAGATGAATCTTAATAACAAATTTGGAAATGGGAGACAATGTTAGAAGTTGCATCTCAAAACTTGAGAGTTTGGAAACCATTGAATTGCCTTACTTTGGGTTGGAGAAAGTTTTAATAAGTATTTGAGTCCATAGTCAAAGTTGGAGATGGGTTTGAAGCCTTTGAAGGCCTATCGGTGCATTTGTGTACATCTAGGAACCTAAAGAGTTTGATTCATTTAACAAACCAATTTGAGAGATTTTTTGGGAACCCTTAATCTCTCCATCAAATTATTTACCAATATCTGGAAATCAATGTATTATTATATTTTGAGGAATATTCATAAAACTTTATCTCAAGTGTTTGAGCCCCATATGAGACTAGCAGAACAAATAGTATGTTCATTTCTCCTACCACCTACTACATGATACATTTCATATTATTCATGTATCTATCTAGAGTACTCTATATATTAAAAAAATTTAATTTTATAATATTTAGGTAATTAATTAATAACATTTCAAAACTCAAATAAATGAACCCATGTCTCTTCCCTAGAAAAGAGCATATTCATTAAATAATCTATGAGGGCCACATCATTAGTACTAGAAATATAACATATACTCTCACAATTTATGGATGGGGTGTCCATTCATCATCATTTTTCTTAGTATCCACCCCATCACACATACCCTAGAATCTGGGATAAATATTCTTAAGGGGTTGGGATTATTCTAATGATGTGTGTGATGATAATGTACGTGGCACAAGAAAGGATGATCCTTATGGTTCATGTGATGATGATGGAGATGATGTAGGGTATGATGACCCTAAGAATGTATCTAATGATGGTCGAGATTCCACAAGTGATGATCAATAATTACATCAATCAATGATAAAATTGCATGAAGAGCTTATTAATCCATAGACTCCTTTAGGACTAATGCGACCATAACATGAGCCATGGTTTTCTTGATGTATGCCTCCTATCTTGTGCTTGTACCACCCTATGGGTTCTATGTCTATATTGCATAGAGACCCTCTCCCTACCCTTGAATTTGTGGATTTCAAAGTAATTTTTCTTCTCACCAAGGATGAACTTACAATATAGATTTTTCAAATAGTATAAAGACACCTCATAATTGTTACACGGTTGTAGGTCAATTAACATACACCACCTATTCCATTAAGATTATTTCATATTATTGTGAATATACTAATGCATAGGATTTTTTTTCATACTTGCTTCTAGGGAGTTATTAGTAGTAGGATTATTAAAAAAAAACATATATCCCTTTTAAGTATGGCCTTAGCTTTCACTTGGTTGTATGATAACCCATCTGCATAAGTGTGCTTGTTTGTACAAACTATCGTCATGGTTTGATTGTGTTCTTTCTGCATGCGATGGTTTTTCAAACTTATTTCATTTTCTATGATTCTTTGATACATTTGAAATGAAATTAAAAATTAAAAACATAAATCAATTACAAACCCTACTTTAATGAGAAATATAGACAAACACGATAAAAAAAATTACTTGTTTATGGGGTGCCATTATTGCAAATTGATAATAATGATGGAAATGACTTATTTGTGTAAGAAATGACCAGGTTATGACTTATTTTTAACTCCCCTTTCTGGTGGTCTATAGCTTTGGGAGTTAGAAATGGACAAAACAATGAGCAAGTGAAAATATATCACCTGCTTAAAACCTGATGATGCTTTATAAGAACTCTTTGTTATTTAAAACCTGATCAAGTTTTGGAGAACATAAAAATTCAATTAGGTTTTACTTTTAGTATATTTTGGCTAGGCTTGATAACTAAGCCTAGAATCTTTTTAAAATTAAAATAACCTGATTAGATTATTTAAATTTTTTTGTTTGGAAGGGGGTGGGTCCACTATTGTGTCCACCATCTTGGGCACACACCTAGTTCTTTGTCTAAATAATTGACTTAGGCCATGAGGATATGCTATCTTCTAGATGAAGCACTAAAATAAGACTAAAAAAATCAATTGAAATTAAATATTTTGGATTTAGAATGTATATTCCAAGCTATTGAGACCATCAAATCATTGTCTCATCCAAGACATACAAAAATTCATGACAAAACTAATAAAAAAAAGCCTATGAATGCACAAATCAAAACATTTCATCCATTGATTCAACCCTTTGTATTGACCAATTATAACAATGAAAGGCGTTTTCTACAATAATTATATATCGATCAAATTCACATCAGTATTCTAAGAAATATTTAAATCCTTCTTCAGAGATCACCATAAAATAACACATCAAATTGCTAACAAAGAGTGATTGAGAAATAAAGAACCCTTGATTTTGATTCAATTAAATTCTGAAAGTATATAAAAGGACATGGAAAATCACTATGCTTTATTTCATATTATTTTTTGTAACTACCAAATCTCTTACAAGGTATGTTAAATGAAAAATTCATTTTAAACATGTGAATCTCTATTTGGCATAATCTATTGAGTTATACCTGTATCTAGGTGATATGAGTCATTTCATCAATTTAGAGGATAATATCAAAAGAAAAAATAATGATATTGTAAACACATAATAAGTCATATGAAGACTTCCATTTATTCATAATATTAAAGATTTTATACAATTATGGGGAATATTGTAGGTGAGATGTATGCCTGTGAATCAAACAAATTTGGATAATCTCATGGAGGAGTTGTATGTCCAAGTTCATAAAAGTCAGGCAATCCCGTAAATGAGATGTATGCCCATGAACTCCATAGGAGATGGGCAATCTTGTGGATGAGATGTATGCCCATGAAGTCCATATACAAGATCTAATACAAATTGGCAATATCAAAAAACAAGATTTATCTCCATCTCCTTCCCCTCATTAAATTTGATTCGAGCCTCTTTATATATCTTAATGGATGTGGAAAGGTCACGCCATTTAAATTCTCATTAGAAATTGAATGGACAATTCAAAATTGAAAAGTTGTTACTTAATGTAATATGCTAGCTTACTTGTGATCATTCCTCCCCTCTTATAAGGCAATGTGCCCTGTTTCCTTATCACCTTCTAAATGATATGCAATCAATGATGATTTTTTTCTACGCAATATGAAAATGAGATATGTTGAGATAAATTCTTGTTTGGCGATACCCTTTGCATTCTCACAATCTTTTAATCACTTCAAAGAAGAGATGACTAGAGGAATGTATTCAGTAGTACCAATTTATTTGTCCTTCCACTACTGATAGTCTACCCAATCATGGCTCTAGAATAAATGTATCTCTAGATTATAAACCTTATCACCCTAATAACTAGTTTTAATAGGTAAGACAATCCCCATAGACATATTATCTTTCTTATCAACATAAATAAACTAGCTGATACACATACTCTTTGTGGTGATGAGTAAGCTTGTAACATAAGTACTAATAGATGAATTTGATGTCACCCCAGGAAATGAAAAACTGTTATATTAAGTCCTTTTATCGATCCACTAGCTACATAGACTGATCCAATTTATACAAATAATAAATTCACTTCTTATGGGAGAAACACCAACAAAATCTTTGTTTCATTAGCTACACAAATTATTTCAACGTCATCACTAGTAATTTAGAGGCACCTATGAACAAGTTTCCTTGAGTCATTCACCTCATATGCTAGCGATGACAATCTACATGGAATTGATTTTTTTAGAGCACTCATCAACTAATGTGAAGGGATAGCTGTGTCACAAAATGAGTTCAAATCTTATGTGAAGGATAAACAAAATAATTAACCTCCACTGTCTATGGAAAAAAATTAGACTAATACCAAATCTACATTTTAAAGAAACTTTAAGAATTTGAATGGAGTCAATTCAAATTCCTTTTGACCAAATTAGAGTTAGGAATCCAAATTCTTTCAAAGATTATGGTTTGAAAATAAAAAACCATTCTTCTAAAAGTTGGTTCATATTCCAAAGATAGATATATTAAATATATCTATTTTAGAATCAAAGTGAAGCAGCTCTCTAAAATTAATAGTTGTAATTTGATATCAAACTTCAGTGTCAAAAACTAAGAACTTGTTACCTTCACCAATCTTTAGCAGAATATAAAAATAAATTCTTAGGCCATCGATTAGCACTATAACTGATTAACATTATAACCAAATCTTGGAAACTTTTTTTGGTTGTATATTTGATCTTCTTTTGAATAGACACTTCTTCTTTGATGACAACTACTAGAAAAGTGAATAAAATGGAAGTTTATTCAGATCACAATTTGCCACAACTAGTCTATTATCTTCTTCTAATAAACTCATTCCAACAACATTTAGATGGAAATGATCAAACATGCCTTTGATACTAGTGATCTGAATCATTTTGTCAATTCAAAGGACAATACCAAAATAAAGAATAGTGGTATTGAAAACACATAATAAGTCTTATGAAGACTTCTATTGATTCATAATGTTAAATATTTTATACAATTATGAAAAATCTCACAAGTGAGATGTATGTCTGTGAATAAATTAAATTTGGACAATCTTGTGGAGGAGTTGTATGCCCGAGTTCATAAAAGTTGGGAAATCTCGTGAATGAGATGTATACCCATGAGCTCCATAGGAGATGGGAAATCATGTGGATGTGATGTGTGCCCATGAACTCTATTTATAAGATCTGAAAAAAATTGGCAATCTCAAAAAATAAGATTTATTTCCATCTCCTTCCCCTCATTAAATTTGATTCGAGCCTCTTTATATATCTTCATGGAAGTTGAAAGGTCACACCATTTAAATCCGAGCATTAGAAATTGAATTGAAAATTCAAAATTGAAAAGGCATTGCTTAATATAATATGTCATCTTAATTCTGATCACTAGGTGATAATTGACTAAAGTCTATCAGTCTAAGTATCAAACGTATAACTACAAAACTAAAAAAGAGGCCCTCAATTTTGTTTTATTATGTAAGGGAGTGAATGTGATTTAGGCCTTTAAAATAAAATATCCTTTGAAGTAGATAATTTCAATCAAGATAAAACACAAAAAATTAATGACCTTGTGAAAAAATTTCAAATATATCTTTCATCTTCTTTTAGGGAAGATATTGTATAGATTTTTCAAAAATATTCTTTCATGAACCTAGAGAAATTTGTCAAAAGGGTAGATAATGTGTCCTCATCTCCTAGGGTTTCATGATAGAGATAAAATTTATGTGGTCTTTCATAAATATATGCATTGCATGTGGGAAATCACATCAAAATATGTCAAATCTCCATCTTTAGCTACAAATCATCTTCAAAATAAGATTAGAATAATCACTTACAAAATCCTAGGTGAGATCTCTAAGTTTTCAAAATTTTAAAATTTAATGAGACCCAATTATTAGGATTAACCATGGACAAAAATGACAATTACATGTAAATATAACCAATATCAGTAAATAATAAATTGCACAGAAAAGAACACAACATACACATATTTAATGTGGTTCAACCAATTCCTAAGCTACATCCACCAACAACAAGTCCATTATTATTATTAATATCTAGTGATTAGAATCTGCAATCCCTTGCAACTCAATACCACTACAAGAAGCTACAATCTCATCATACATTATGAAATCCCTAGCCCTAAGACATTTTATACAAGCTTTTTTGTGACTTACAAAATTAGGGCTAGAATAAGTCATCCAATGGAAAAATAATAGTAGAAACCTTTTATAATTATGGTGGTTAGCTTTCAGATTAGATTCATTTTTATAATAGTAAATTCATTTTTTTCTTCAAGGGCACTGACCCCAAAATATCTTGTTGGGGCATTTCCCCTCAACCTTGGGGCTCTTCTCTAGGACCCTACAAGGTGAGTTGCATACCCTATCTTGTGGGCACTGCCCCTAAACCCTCATAGTAATAATCTTTGGGGAAATTGTGCTAAATAAAGTGATTGAAATTAACCTCTAGGTCTGATTAGGCTCCACATCAAAAAAATCTTCCACTTGGAGATTGATACAACTCCACACTAGTAACCTCCCACTTGGAGACTAATCATAGCATTGTTGAACTTGTAGCTCCCACTAGAATATCAAACCACCTTGGACTATGATATTCTTTTATTCTATTCAGTCTAGAAGACTAACCACAACTAAAGAGGAGTTCAACTTCTCTCTTGTCACTGGCATGGTAAACATATCTACTGGATTATGATTTGTATATATATTCTACATTTTTAACTATCCATCATCTGAAATTAGCCAAATGAAATGGTACTGCAACTATATGTTCTTTTTCCTTGAATGTGGATTAGAATTCTCGGCAAATGAATGACACTATTTATATTTGTAAACAAGTAATTCTCCATTTAAGGGTTCCCCAAATCTTCCATGAATAATTGAAGTTATATCATCTCCTTGGCTGCCTTTGTAGTAGCAACATAGTTTGCCTCTATGGTGGATAAAGCATTAACTTTCTGCAACCAAGAAATCCAACTCACTACTGTCCCACCAAGAGTAAATATATAACCATTAGTAATTTTCCTAGTATCAATATCTCCTGCCAAATCTGAGTCAATGTAGCCTTACAAATGAGTAGTAGAGCCCCTAAAATGTGAACACTTACTAGATGTTCCTCTTATATACCTAAGAATTTGTTTAACTGCATTCTAATTCTTAGTTCTAGGACGACTCATATATTTGCTAACAACTCCCAATACATGTACAATATCTAGAATAGTACATACAATGCCATACATTAATCTCCCTATAGTTCAAGCATAAGGCATCTATTAGAGTAATAAAGTATTTTCTTATTAATTATATCATATTGATTTAGCTATTCAGTCACTTATTATCTCTATTTTACTTAAGCTAAACTTTAGGTATATATTAATTAATTCTTTTTTTAATTATTATCATGCAACCTAGGTTTACCTTGTTAGGTTTTTGATCTCCTTTTATAAGGATTAATCTCTTTGTAATTTATTGATTCACTTTTGATGATATCAATCCCTATTTTTGCTCATCAAGAATGTCTCATCTATGGATCTGATAATTCTAGCTTCCATAGCTTTTTTCTTCTCTCTTCTGTGACAAGTGTTTGTATGTAGATGATTCTTGGGAGCTATAGGGTTGATCTTTCATCAACTCCAACATGGTATTAAAGCTCTAAATCTTCATGGCCTTGTTTTGTTCTTGAGAGATTTGGCATCAGTTTTCAGATCTATGGCTTTCAAAAGATATTTTTGTATTGACAAGTGTCGTACATCAAACAAGATGATTGAAATATGTTACACATTGATGCAATAGATCTCACTTTAGGAGCTACCTAAAGTAATCAAAGAACTAGAGCTATAAATTAGTCACAAGCTAGGTAACAAAGAGAGAACATGAAAATGTTCATATTTGCATATTAAGATGACAAGTCTTTGACATTTTTGTCAAAGACGGAGAAATCCTGAGAGAGACAAGCAAAAAGAAAGGCAGAAAGAAGATATAGAAGAAATATGGAATGCCTAGTCAGAGGAAGCTAATATTAAGGGAGTTATAAGAAGTGATCCAAAGGAAGCCATAAGGACAAATTGATTGATTGTCTATTAATTATAACAGAATTTTGTAACCTATTCAGAAGATGAAAGTTAGAACAAAATTTTCTAACCTATTCAAAAGATGAAAGTTGCTGATAGAGGGAGAGATTTTAATTTACAAGAAATTATTTTCTTTTTTATATTATTTTTGGTTGTACTGATTAAATTTGGTTTTCTATTAATGTCGAAGAGGGAGATTGTTGAAAACATATTGATACAAGTATGAAAATGTTTTTCAATCATTATCTTGTCATTGAAGTCAAACATGCTACTTGCTGGTAAGATAATTGCTTATATGATTTGAGCACTATCATTTATTTGATTGCTGAAGAGGATTTGATCAGTTGAGGTAACAAGAGAACATCGAGGAAAAGTTGAGTTATGATATAGAAAATGACTACAAAGATCAGTTAAGATAGTGATAATATAGTGCATTAATTATCTACTTAAGGTTGCAAAGGATGGATACATTGGCTAAGTTTAGAAGAACAAGTAAAATGAATTGTGTCTGCCAAGCTTAACAATCTGCACAGTAGGTGCCGAGAAAATTTAGTGTAAGATAAGTAGAAAATTAGTTGGAGCTAAGAAAAGTCAAAATTTATTATATGCTAAGTGATACAGTGTAAGCTAAGTAAAGTTTAGTTGATGTCGAGCACCAGTAAACTTTAGTTTGTGCTAAGTGTTTTCATAGTGGATGTCAAGTAACACAGTATGTGTTGAGCATTAGAAGCAAGTTAATGCCGAGTGTAAGCAATATGAGAAAGATCGTGAATTAAATGAATATGAGTTGAAGGGTTTGATCTATTGGATTGTGAACCACGTGGAAGATAAGCTTGGTGAGTTGATGGCACAGAAATCAAGATGAACCATTTTGAGAAAAATTCAAAGAGGAATGAAGGAGAAGTTTCTAAGGGAATAAAATGAAAAGGTAGGTAGATTTATTGAATCCTACCTAATCCAACCTAACCCTAAAATGGATGAGGAAGGTTGAACAACAAATGATCTTAATTTTCTATTTATAGAGATGGTTGGTCAGAAGCAAAGATTGTCATGTGCAAGAACCTAAGGAAGACAAAGAGTCCAGGGTATTGCTTCATTTAGTGACCTAAGAGAAGAGAATGCTATTGGAAAACAAAGCAAGAAGGCTTAAGGGTATAGATTCTTGAAGGGTGAACAAGCTATCAAAGTTGAAGTGTGTGAAAGCCAAGAAAAATGGACGATTGAAAATATAGATCTGTAATCTACAAGTATGTTATAAGTTGTTATCAGATCAAGCCTTACTATTACTTTCTAATTATTGTACTAGTCTAGGGTAGATTCTTTGGATTAAGGTTGACCTAACAGTCATTTGTAAATCCTTTAACTAGGTGACGTTCTAAGTGAATGATATAAAGTCCTCTAACAAGGCTTAGTCCTAATAGGGTGATTGAAATGCTTTAATCAGATCACATTTAAAAGTTTGCATTGTAACCTTTAACAGGGTTGACCTTTCACAAGGCATCACTTTAGAAGAGTGAGAATGAGAAGCATGTTATTGGTGGTTTTCCCAAATTGGGTTTCCATATTAAATCATTGTGTCAAATGTGTTATTGAATATGTTATTTTTCATTCTTACATTTCTGCAAAGTTGATTTGATAGTAGCCTACAAGTTTAAGTGATTGTATGGTCTAATGGATTATGCATGCATGATAAAAATGTTTTATTGATCACTTTAAAGAATCCATTCCAACTAATAAAAATGAGAAGGCCCCCATCTCCATCTCTGAGATTCCAATTAGAATTCCAACCTCTACCCTCATTATTAAGCATCTTTTTACGCCAAGTACTTCCACTGACATCATAGAAAGCAAGCCCTATAGCAGCCTCGTCTCTATCATCATGAAGAGCCATCACCAACCACATTTTCTTATTGCTCTGCTCCCACATGTTGTGAAACTCAACAGAGGTAGAAATAAAAGTTCTCCATGAAATACAAATAGCTTGAGATTGGAATAAAGTAGGAAGAGGAAGCTTGCAAAATATAATGTTCAAGATGTCCTCTTCAATTTGACCTACAAAAGTTGAGTCTTCTTGGAATTTTACCTCTTTTTTGGATCCATTTTCCCTACATGAAAAACCCTCAGCTTTGTCCATGACATGCACGATCATTCTTGATTCATCCTCAATGCAAGAGCCAATTTTGAGTGTAAGCCAACTAGAATCACCTTTCTTCTCTTCATCCATTACTTTACCCTTGTCATATAGATCTTTTCTTGGCCCTAAGACATCCTCTCTAAATGGCCCAATACCAAGAGTGAGCCACTTAGTTTAAGGCTTCTTACTAATATTTCCTTCTCCCTCTTCATTCATAATGTTATTCCAGCTAGTTTTCATTCTCTTTATATCCTGGATGAACCTTGAATTTTCAGATTCTTTCATAGAAGTCATCCACTCTTTCTTAGGTACCTTGAATAGACCACCTCACCAACCCCTTTGGTTAAACAGAATTAAAACTTGTATTATAATGAATGGTTGAGCATTTTAAAAGTTCCGCATGAAATTTTTTGAGCCCTCCTTATTTTCAATCAAAATTTGACATTGAATTTAGTATTTTTCTTTGGAAAGCCTATAGAGTCTTAATATTATAACATCTTATGACTAGGCACTTATCTTGGTCAATAGTTTGAATATTTAGTTTCCCAAAATAGCTTATGTTAAAGTGACAGGTCATATTTATGAAAATCAGGTTGGGCTGAAATGGGCACACGCTAAGGATTGATTAGTGGGTACCATTTCAAATGAAGCCATATTAGTTTCCCAAAATAGCTTATGTTAAAGTAACAGGTCATATTTATGAAAATTAGGTTGGGCTGAAATGGGCACACACTAAGCATTGATTAGTGGATACCATTTCAAATGAAGCCACCTCAATTTTCATTTCCAATAGCTTGTCAGACTTTTGTTATTACCAATCTAAACTTTTCATTTTTAGATTACTAGTCAAACTTTTTTTATTCTGAATCTATTGTGGTTTTTCTTGGGTGGGACTATAACTACTAGAGTTAGAGTGCTTCTATGTAGCTTGGCTGTAATGACCCAAAGAAAAGATGGTGTTTAGGGCCCTCTTCCTACTAGTTGTCATACACTACTACTTAAATATTATATTTAAATTAATATAAATCTTATTTAATAATTATAAATTTGGTCTTACTTTACCTTCCCACTCTCTCTTAGTTCATTTTAGTTTTCTATAGATTGTAGATTTTATTCTATAATATTACATAAATATAATTTAATATTATATTAAATATTTAATGATATCTAAGCAATTTTTTTAATTCATTTTATTATTGAATAGTTTAAATATTTAATAAATAATTTAAATTATATATATCATATATTGATAATAACCACTAAATATATATTGTAAAATATAATGTTATGTTTAGTGTCTATAAAAGAGACTAAACTAAACCATTCAAAGTTTGGCAAGAAAACTGAAATAAACATGAAAATTGAGGTAGGCTCAACCATGTGCTTTGGGAAGATACTATTTTTAAACTTAAGAAAATATTCCAATTAAATTTAAGAGAAATAGATTACGATAAAGTGACAACTAGTGGTAGTTAAAGTGGGTTTTAAGCTGTTTTAGGCTTCGTGCCATATTCTTAGTGAACTTTAAAGTAGACATTTGAATTCATAAAATTTATTATGAATCTTTGATCATTTATACCCCTAGGATGAAACCTAAGGGAAAAGTCTGGAGACCTAACATGAGATGGTATTGGTTTCTATTATTGGGTATCACACTTCAACATAGCCTCTAGATCCTCTTTATTGAGAAAATTAGAAGTTATGTATGTAAAAGAAACACTTCTAACTAGTACATTTTTCACTAAACCTTACTAAATCTTTTTTTAAGAAAAAAATTGTGTTGTGTGATTTGTAATATTTTTTCTTTATGATCTCATTTAAAAAAAAATCTTGAATAGAACATTCTCAAATTAATTAGTTCCCCACTTCTTATTATGACAACATAATTCCAATAGCTCTATACTAAATAAAGAAATTAAAAATTAAAAAATACTTATAATTTTGATAACATGATTGTGATAAATTAAAAATTCCCTTAATAATGATATGGACTCATATAATGAATGAGTACATTATACATTCTATTTGTTTACACAAAAATTAAAAATTACATCTAAATTGATTTTATCATTGACAAACTATTCAATCTTACAGTATCAAATTTTATTTTACATTAACATAACTTGTACTAAATCTTGATCAATAACATATTATATAAATTTCATCATTAAAAAAATCAAAATATCTCATTTATGATCTCATTTTAAAAAAAATCTTGAATAGAACATTCTCAAATTAATTAGTTCCCCACTTCTTATTATGACAACATAAGTACAATAGCTCTATACTAAATAAAGAAATTAAAAATTAAAAAATACTTTATAATTTTGATAACATGATTGTGATAAATTAAAAATACCCTTAATAATGATATGGACTCATATAATGAATGAGTATATTATACATTCTATTTGTTTACACAAAAATTAAAAATTACATCTAAATTGATTTTATCATTGACAAACTATTCAATCTTACAGTATCAAATTTTATTTTACATTAACATAACTTGTACTAAATCTTGATCAATAACATATTATATAAATTTCATCATTAAAAAAATCAAAATATCATCTAAACATAATCATTTGATAATTTAAATTATATATTATCACAAAAAGGTTTTTTTTAAATGAAGATTGTGAAACTATCACATAAAAAGTCTAAAATGAATAGCTTGAATGGCTTCATGTGTAGCAATTGAATCACTCATGATTGAACTCTCCCCCTTAAATTATATGATCAATCATCACATTTTGAAAAATGCTTTCAATGCGGCATGTATGTCTCTGTTGAAATCTCTTGCTCTAGGACAAGCTGAGGAAGTGTTGATAAAGATTTTTGATTCTGATTTTATAGCCACCAATGGCATTTGTATATCTTTTTGCTTGGTTTTACAGCCACCAACCATCTCTTTATGAAGAGAAAATACATATGACACAGCTCATACATTCTATTGATTCTTCCACATTTATGTCTTCAACTTAAAAAATCATTTCATACAATTTGGAAATGTCTTTAATAATCATGGTAAAGAAATCACAGATATTCTTCTTAGCAAATATTTGAATGTTAATGGTATACAATAGGTGCAAGTTTGTATAAATTTCAAGAAATTATAGAAATGCAATTAAAAGAAAGTGCCCAAAATAGAATACAACTTTCTAATAATTCTAAACTTCTTAATTTTGACTCCACCATACTCTTCTATATTGTGGCTCTCTAGAGATTATGAGATTATTATATGCTATTAATTGAAAAAAAGGGGTAAAAATTTATTAAGATAGAAATAAATACAACAAGGAGAGCTCAACAAGGAGCTCTATCCTAAGCCACAAGTTCATCAAATTCTTGCACCATCTTAAAGGGAAGTTGCCCCCAATCCATAATATTCCAGCCCAAAGCATGATTAGAAGCCCATTTGACTAAACAATCAGTAGCTCTGTTCCATTCATGAGGAAAGTAAGTAAATCTAATGAACTCAAAATAGGTACAAAAGAGAATAATCTGATTAACAATAGTGGCCAGCTACAAACTAGCATCCTCAAGCTCCTGCGAGGAAAGCAAGTTCACCACCACTTGGGAATCAGACTCACAGATAATCTTGCTCCATCCCCGTATGAAACATTGTTCCACAGCCTATAAAATAGCCTGAACCTCTATGAGATTGTTAGTGTAATCACCCTTATGTACTAACAATGAACTACAATGAACCACTCCCCCAATACCAACAGGGCCTAGATTCGCTCAGGAAGAACTATCTGTGTTAATTTTTAGAACTCCATGGGGAGGAGGAGTCTAATGCCCATCCCGATTCACCCAACCTTTCCTCTAATACCAAGGTTTCCTTTTCACTATTGGATATCTTTGAGCTATAACCCCATCCTAAAGATGAAAATTGAGGTGATTGCATATAGCAAGATCAACCAGATCTATACCCCCATGTAGCACACACTTCACTTGAATAGTTTCCTGAAGAGAATGTGAGATCTTCCACCAAATATGCATAACACCAAGCTGAACATCTTAGAAGATTCGATGATTCCTCTCCAACCATATATGCTAGAGTATGAACAATGGGCCAGCAATCCAAGTAGCATGGAGAGGAGAAGACTTGGAGGGAGCATTGCCCAAGCGGGCCAAAACTCAAGCAAAGAGGAAGCATGCCTATAAGAGCAATCCCAAGCACTCCACCAAAGGTGCCATAGCTGAGTAGAAAATGAGCAATGGAAGAACAGATGGGAGACATACTCCTCCCCATTAACACACAAAACACAATAAGAGGGGCCTTGAAATCCATGTTTACAAAGATTATCCCATGTAAGACAATGATTGTGAGCCACTAGCCACATGAAAAAATTACACTTGGACAAAGAACATTTATTCCAAACTTTCTTTGACCAAGGGACCTTAACATCCCCAAATAATTTTCTAGTTATATCTTGATAACTAGAAGAGACATGATATTTACTAGATAAGGTACCTCCCCAAGCTAAAACATCTAGACCTAGCAAAGAGGAACACTCTCTAAAGGCCAGAATTTGAGAAAGCTCTTGACAATCCATGCTTGTGCCTCTAGGAGGCCAATCAGAAGAGTGCTTCTATCAGTAACCAACAACAGGTCCCAATTGATAAGGAGTCTTGTAATGAGCCACTTTATCCCATCCAGCAATATGAAAAGAATCACAAAGAGTCTTAAGATGAGGGTACATGGATAATATGGATGGGAATCTATCCCAAGCATTATACCAAAACAAAGCCTCAGAACCTCCCTTACATATCCAGAATAGACCTCTCTTGACTAACACAGTACCAATCTTCAGAGTATGCTAGACCCTTGAGCCATGCCATTCAAGAGGAAGTGCAAAAATAGAGCAAGGATCAACACCATGAAAATATTTATGGGTGATAATACGAGCCCAAAGTTGATGTTGTCCAAAGCACCATTGCCAATAAAGCTTAGCAGCCAATGCTTGACTACTAAAGAGAGCTAATTGAAGACTAAGACCACCCTCCTTTTTAGGCCTACAAATAGTCTCCTAGCTAATCAAGCTCCATTTAGTGCTACAAAAATTACCACTCCAAAGGAATTTCCAAGAAAGATAATCAAACTCCTTGAGAAAGTAAACAGGAGTAGCCTGAACCATGCTTCTATAAGTAGGAAGAGCTTGGATAACAAATTGAAGAAAAGTAACCCGAGTAGTAGTAGAAATCTATCTATGGTTCCAATGATTTACCTTATCCTAAAGCTTGGTAATCAACTATTGCTAAAAGAGATATGACTTCCTAGAAATAGCAATAGGATGCCAAGATAAGTCAAAGGAAGTGACCTAATCTGAAATCGTAGGATACCAACAATCCTATGCTGAATAGAATTAGGAGTGTTAAAAAAATAATGGAAGATTTGTGCTCATTAAATTTTTGGCCTGAAGCTTCCAAATAAATATCTAGAGTATGTTGAAAGGCTTTAGCTTCCTTGATCCTAGCAAGACCCACAAGAGTAGAATCATCAACAAATTGAAGGTGGGAAAGAGTAGGTAAACTATTACCCCACCGATACCCCTGAATAGAATTTTGGGACACCTGATACTTAATGAATCTACCCAAGCCCTCAACCATGATGATGAATAGATATGGGGAGAGAGTCACCCTGGCAGAGGGCTCTAAAGGAATCAAATAGCTAAGAAGGTTGACTATTAAGAAGAACAAAAAAAGAGGCAGAACTAACAAAACTCATAGTCCAACTCACACAGTCAGAGCTAAAGCCAAAGGTAAGAAGAATACTCCTTAAGAAACTCCATTTGACTCTATCATAGGCCTTAACCATATCTAGCTTAACAAACATTGCTCTCTCCCTTGAAGTAGCCATAGAGTGAATAGCCTCAGTAGCAATAACCACCCCATCCAAAATTTGTCTTCCAGCAACAAAACCACCTTGTTCTTTTGAGATAATCATGGGAAGCCACTTTTTAATTCTCTCAGCAATCAACTTAGTAATAAGTTTGTAAACCACATTACATAACACATTTGCTCTAAAAAACTCCAATTGATTAGCACTCTCTCTTTTTGGAATAAGAGTCAAGAAAGTAGAATTCAATGCTCGAAACATCTACTTGCTAGAATAGGATTCCTTGACCACCTCCAACAAATCATGATTAATGATGTCCCAAAATTCCTAAAAGAACTCAACTGGAAAGCCATCTAGACCAGGAGCCTTCCCCTTAGGCATGCCAAAGACCACCTACTCTAGCTCTTCCAAAGATATTGGTTGCATGAGATAATCATTCATTTCTTGAGTGATAAGGGAAGGAATACAAGAAATTTTTTTTTTCTTTATTATTAGCATGAGGAGAGTCCTCAAAGAAGAGGGTAGAAAAGTGCTAAGTATCCTCTTGGAACAAAGATGGCAAGGACATTAGTTGGATACCTTGAGAATTAACCAAAGAAGAGATATTGCTTTGATTCTGGTGAGATTGTACCATTTTATGGAAAAAAAAGTAGTGTTCTGATCACCTTCTTGGAGCCAATCAACACTAGCCTTTTGCTTCCAAAAAATTTCCTCACGAAGTTATCATTCTTCTAGAGCTCTAGAAGCAAGGGATTCAACCCTTCCAAGATCCTCTGAGAAACCTTGATCTCTAGTCTGCCTTGTGATGACATCAAGATCTTCCTAAACAAGCCTCTACATAGAGTAAAGGTTCCCAAAACATTATCTATTCCATATCCTGAGCTTCCTTTTAACATAGTGAAGCCTTTTAGAAAATAAGAACATAGCAGTACCATATGCAGGAGTACCATCTTTCCACCAACATAAAACAAAATCACAAAGAGAAGAGTCACAAAGCCACATCAACTGGAACTCTAAAGGAGGACACTTTGGAATACAAGCCCCAATATCAAAAAATTTGATTTGCCAATGATCAAAGCCCATCCAATCTAGGATTTCTGAAGATAGAGTAAGGGTTCCACTAACCCAAAAAAAAGAAACAAGAAATTTCTCCAAATGTTCTGAGATAGCATCAACCCTAGTCCTTTGATTATTCCAAGTATAGAGACCATTAGAAGGCTTAATATCAAAGAG
Organism: Cupressus sempervirens; assembly: GCA_028749045.1. NCBI lineage: Eukaryota > Viridiplantae > Streptophyta > Pinopsida > Cupressales > Cupressaceae > Cupressus > Cupressus sempervirens. The sequence goes on along the minus strand of CM053792.1, from coordinate 445,865,473 downwards.
ATACAAAAGTGATATATGTTGCCAAAGAAGAGTAGAATAAGGCCCCAATCTAGCCAAACCACCTTGTTTCTCCTCTAGACTTAAAACTGAATTGAAGTTCCCTGCTAACACCCAAGGATGAAAAGGGTGAAAATTTCTAACATATTGAATATGCCTCAAAAGTTCCTCCTTTCCCACAAAATCAATAGGCACATACACATTATTAATCATGATTACCTCTCCTGAGTCTAAAGCATAAAACACCATAAAGAGAGCTGAGTGAGAAGACACCCAGCCAAGGGGATAAATTTTCTCTAGATCCTAAAAGATAGCTAAACCACTAGCACTGCCCATAGCCCCAACACATTGGCATTTCCCATGAGTCCAAATACTAGAGGCATGTTGGACCATAGACTTCACATAGAGCTTAGTCTCTTTGATACAAAAGACATCAGGAGAATGATCAACCACCAGGTTCTAAATATCCTTTTGTCTAGGGATGCTATTCAACCCCCTAACATTCCACGAGAGAATAATCATCATTGAGTAAAATGGAGAAAATGAGCATCCAATGGTTTCACTGACCCAAACTCTATCAATATATCTCCTATGAGTTTAATCTTCTCTTAGTTTTTTTTGTGCCCACTCCTTAGAGGAGTAAAGAACCTGCTTAAAGGGTGTATGCATCAACCCCAAGGGGAGAGGAGACTCCTTACCTTTACCTAATGCTAGCACATCCTTAACCAAGTCGGCTAGAACAATGTCATTATCCTTCGACACCGTAGGTGTTATCAGGGCATCTGACATTGGAGCTACATGGACTCCATAGTTTTGATATACCATAACTTGGGATGCCCCATAAGAATCATTAGGTACAAGTCCCTCATCTGAGAAAACTAGGTTAGAAGAGACAATAGGAGGAATACCCTCCTCTAGAACCATACTATCTAGCACCTCAAAGTTATTAAAACCTAAATCAAATATTCTATCTTTCAAAGGCCTCTTCTGACCACGCCCCTTAGCTCGAGGAGAAGCAGGGGTAAATCCATCCTTATCCTACATTTGAGCCTTTCCCTTTCCTATAGTGTCTTGCTGATTCTTCCCCTTGGTTGTATTATCCATCTGATGTTGTCCTTTCCCTACAGTATCTGCCAAACCACCAGCATTGCTAGCCATAGAACCATCCACTCCTTTGGAAGTCTAGTTACAAGGACAATGACACTATAAATGACCATACTCATGACAAATCTAACATTAGAAAGGGAGGGATTCATAATCTAACTACTACACCAAGGAAGAAGCCCCAAGAAAAATTTATAAAGAATCTAGTAATGGGTTATTCAAATTAATCTCAACACAAATTCTAGCATAAGAAATAATCTTTTTATCGAGGGATCGATGCACAATCATAGTCTGCTTTCCTAACAAAGTAGCAATTTGTCGGAGGATGACTTCTCACCAAAATTCCAGGGGAAGGTGAGGCAAGCGAACCCAAACTAGCATTGTTGAAGGGAGATCCTTAGCAAAATTAAAACATGAATGCTAGGGTTTGACAGATAACCTTGCATGGTTGTAGAAATAAGGGCCTCTTTCAAAAACATAATCGTGGTCAGAAATGCAAGAGAATACAACAAAAAAATAGCTATTCCCTACCAGCATGATCTCCATATTGCCTTCCACCTACCATGAGCGGCGAATCCATGCCTCAAGAGTAGATAGGGAAATCTAGATTCCAAGAAATTTGCATATCAAAGCATGCTTGGTCCAATATTCAATGTCCTCCATTACAACTGCTAGAGGAATAACTAGAACAGGGCGATCATGGCTATGCAGAAAAAAACCATTAAATTTTTTCATCTTGAAGCTCTCCCCTAATAAAATGATTTAGATCTCATTGCATGCACAGTTGGAGAAGAACCATCTATCCTCACCAAAATAGAAAAAATCTCAGGCCTTGCCATGCAAACAATAACAAACCCCAATAAAAAATTGTCTGCATAAGATTTCAAAAAAGCAGAACCCACACAAACTTTGTCCAGCAGCTGACAATCCAAAAAGAATAGGGAAGAATATTACTAAAGGGAAAAAAACAACCAAAAGCTAGGGATTGTGCCCTAGCCCAGCTGGTAGCCACAACTTAACATTTTTTTGATATTAATTGAATGCAATTTAGCATTATATAAAATATTTCATGTTATAAATAATTACCATTTCAAATATTATTTAATAATTATAAATTATTTTAAATATATAAAATATGAATTAATTGATATGTCATATGCTAATGACAAGATTAAATATTCTCATATTTTAAATATATTACATCTTTATTAACAAATAATTAGTATCATTTATTAAATATAGTTAAAATTATATATTTTATTATTAATAACTAATAAGTATATATTAAAACTTACATTATAAGAATTTTTTGGGCTATTTTAAAAGTTCAATGTTAAAAGAAATCTAGACTCCTTCCTATTTTTTACTAGGCTTTTGGCTCATAGTTTTTCTTTGAATAATCTATATAGTGTTAATATTGTACCATCATATGCTTAAATATGTCTAGCTTCATAGAATGGAGCATTATATCTTCCATTTACTATTGCTAGATAATAATTATTTTTAAGAAGACATTTTGCAAACTTTCTAAGATGAAGGTTTTTAAGGTTATAAGTAGGGATATATAGATTAACTAACATGTGTCCTTTCTAAAAGTGTGTTCCCAAAACACCTAGTTGACCCCACATCCATTTTTGTTTACTTATCTTGGAAAACTTCAAATTCTTTAAATGCACTCATCATAACATTATTATTTCATGGTTGTCATGCATTATTATTTAAACATATTTAAATTATTGATTTCCTTTTGTTTTCCCTCCCCACCTACTCTTCGTTCGTTGTTGTTGTCTATAAGTTCTATAAGTATTGAGTGTCATTATTACACAAGACAACTATGAATTTGATGTATTTTTTTCTCTTGAAATCTCTTGAAAGAATAATAGAATTATTCCTTAGGTTACTTGAAGCTATTTTTCAACTATATAGATAACTCAATTAAAGACAAATTAATATTCACAAGAAGGCCTTTGCTTTTTTGCATACATCTATAGGTTACAAAAAGTAATGATGATAAATCTATAGGTTTCTATGGTCAATAGATATTTCAAAAAACATGAAGAGCCTATGAGGTTCAGAGGTGGGTTTAGCTATGAAGATCCTACTAAGCCCTCACATGAGGTGTGTCTTGTGCTTATGAAGTACCTTACCCTTAAAGGTAGATCTGGTGCTTGCTAATGCTACCATTTTCATCTTTTAAATCACTTTAGGCATCATGATGAAGTCTCCACTTTATTATTTTTGATATGTGACTTGTAAGCCACTATCATAAAGGCTAGGGATAGAAAGAAAAAAGGTAAAGAATTTACTTGTATTCATTAAATATTACACTAGGGTCTAATCTATCTCATCTACAATTTTTACCTATCCCCTTTTCCTCCTCATGGTATTACTTTAATTGATAGCTAGTGCCCACAAAATCCTAGTGGCACTAGTGGCAATGGTTATTTTGTGGCCTTGACTCCCCAGTCATCTCCTTCTTCTACTCCCTTTGCTAATTTAAAAAAAAAAAAGAAGGTTTCTCAGTGTCCCATATCACAACAAAACCTAAAATGGAAACTTCACGTGATGTTAACCTAGTTGATTCAAAAGAAGAGAATTATGGTGGTTATAGGAGGTTAAGTAGGATAGCCAAAAGTAGGGTTGGATAGAAATATGTAAGCTAAAGATGAGGAGATAGAGTTAGAGGATAGTTAAAAGGAGGAGGTGGGTGGGAAGAATAAAATGGGGAAGGATGTTAGAGATATGAATGGAAAAATAAAAGAGAATAATTCTAACCAAGAGGTTGCTATAATTAAGAAAAGGAATAAGGTTAGCCAAGAAACTATTGAATACAATTGATTAATTATGTAATTTCTTTGATGTTACAAAAACTATCATGTCATTACTAGTCAGTGTATGTCGATCTCACTTGGGCATTAATGATAGTTTTCTGTGTCTACCAAACATTCTAGAGTTTACCTAGCTCAGAAGATAGTTTCTACCAAGTTCACTCAAGTGGCAAAGGAAATTTCATGGAAGACAAGTGTTAACTAAGCTCACTCAGTGAATGAAGGAAATGTTGGATGGAACTAGTGTTAACCGAGCTCACTCAGTTACCAAAGAAACTTTGTGTATATGCAATGTTCACCAAATTCACTTGGTTAACATAAGAAAATCATTTTGAGTTAGTGTCTACCGAGCAGGGTCAACTAATGAAGGATTTCTTGTTTTGACATATTGAGTTCAATTAATTTGTTTTTTGGTTCTAGCTTACTAAGAAGAGGAATATTAATTATTCTAAGTTGTATTCTAGTTGACTTGACAATATGAAAGATATAAGTATAAGGTCAAGTTGAGATTTAGAATGTGTAAATGAATGCAAGATAATTGAAAGATGCTAAGAAGAAGCAAATCAGAAGGATAAGAAGAATATCCTTGTGGAGCTAAAAAGATATATTCAGTCAAGAAGGATCAAGTATACAAATAGAAATTAAGATTTGTAATTAGAAATTCAGTTGCATCTAAAATTAGGTCATCTCATTGCTATTCTATAACCATTGTAGTAGTGATCTAAATCTCTTAACAGAGTTGGCTTAATAGCTATTTGTAAATCCTCTAGCAAGGTGGCATTTCTATTCAATTTTCTAAAGATCTCTAACAAGGCCACTAATAGGGTAATTGAATACTCTAATAGATTCACGCCTAATAGTGTGTTTTATAACTTTTAATACGGTTGGTTCCTAACAAGGCTTACTTCAGAAGAGTGAAAGTCAGTAACTAGTTGCAATTGGTGGTTTTTCCCAAATTGGGTTTCCACATTAAATCTTAGTGTCAAATGTGTTCATACTATTTCTCTTATGGTTTTGCAACTAGATAATATTAATCACAGTTAACATCTTAAGATTTTCATGTTAAGTATTTGTCGAGCATTAGCGAAATTCAGTTTTCAAAATTTATTTTGTTCTAACATCTAAGGGATTTGGGATTTATTTTAGTGGTAACTAATTTACCCCTCCCCTCTCAGTCACTCCTCTTATATTTTCAATAATTATTATTAGAGCTTTTGGTACTTGCAAAAAATGTTTCAAGGACCTAAGCTAAAGATCAAGATGTCTTACAGAAAGGAGATTCCCAGGTTGAACCGAGACAACTTTGCAACATGGCAAGGACTTATGAGGTTACATCTAGCAACTATTAGTGATTTAGGTTGTAAGTATCTTGATGCTAGATACAAAACTCCCACTAAAACATTATCAGTTGAAGACATTATTGAAATGAAAAATCATAGCATCATGATGATTGATATTGCATCTGCTCTTAATTATGTTGAATTTGATGAAGTAAAAGACTGTACTATAGCTCATACAATGTGGATCAAACTGAAAGGCATTTATGGAGGAGATGAAAATGTAAGAAGCAATAAAGTAGGAAGTCTCAGAGGTCAATTTGATAAGATGAAAATGAGAGGAGATGAAAATATTGCAAAATATGTGGAAAGAATCAAAGCAAGTGAGTGCAATCAAAGCATTTGGAGGAGACATTGATGATAAAATAATTATAAGCAAGGTACTCAGAATCCTTCTTCCTATTTATGAAATTAGAGTGTCTGATATTCAAGAGATGATCCAAATAGCAATATAAATTTGGATGCTTTAGTTGGAAGATTGACAACTTTTGAATTGGATAACTATGATAATTATGTTCCTAGTTCCAAAGGTATTGAGTCTGCATTTGAAGACAAACTTTCACTTAAGAAAAAGAGTAAGAAATCAAAGGCCAATCAATTAGGAAGTGAAGAAGAAATAGAAGAAAGTTCTAATGGTGATCTTGAAGTTGTTGAAGCCCTACTTGTAAAGAAATATACTAAAGGTAGAGAAAAGTACAAAGGTAAGATACCTCTAATCTATTTTTCTTGTGAAGAAGTTGGTCACATTGCTGCTAGGTTCCCAAATAGAGAAAACAAGGATGAAAAGAAAATTAATAAGTACAAAGGCAAGAAGGAATTCAAAAACTACAAGGACTACATGGAGAAATGTAAGAAATCTTCTTTTATGTCTAAAGATTATGATAATAGTGAAGATGAAATGGTATATATTATTGTAAAAGATGAATCTGATGATAAAAAAGATAAAATGGCACTTATCTCTCATGTTAGCAAAAATGATATATGGATTATTGATAGTGGCTACTCACATCATATAATTGGAGACAAAATAAAGTTTGAACACATGGAATATTATGATGTTGATAGTGTGAAATTTGGAAAAAATGAACCTTGTTGCATAAAAGGAAAATGATATATCTCTTTGACCAATGAACTTATATGTGATAATGTTTATTGGGTTGAAGGACTAAAGCATAATCTACTAAGTGTAGCAAAATTGAATAACATTGGATTCAAGGTGGAATTTATGAATGGGTAGGCCAAAATCTAGATGGAAAAGGAAATCTAGTTGATCTAGCAAATAAAAAATAGGTAATCTATTTTATCTTGATCTCAGTGAAAGTTATGTTTTATTTCTCAAGTAGAATAAATCTAGTTATGGCACAAAAGATTATATCATGTAAACTTTGATAATCTAGTTAAGATAAATACATAGAAGATTAAGAGGTATTCCTAGCTTGAGAAAACCTGATATGGGTCTATGCAAGAATTGTCAAATTGGTAAGATGGGAAAGACTAGTTTCAAAAGAAAGAACTATCATTTTGAAGAATTCTTAGAGCTTGTGCATACATACTTATGTGGACCTATTGGAATAGAGAGTTATAGTGGAGATAAGTTTTTCATTCTTTTTGTTGATGATTATTCTAGAATGATGACTATAATGTATCTAAAAGAAAAATCAAAAGCTTTTCAAAAATTCAAGTGGTATCTAGCAATAGTAGAAAAATAAATTGGAAAGAAATTGAAATGTTTGAGATTAGATAGAGGTGATGAATTCATCTCCAATGAATTCAATGAATTTTCACTGAAAGAGGAATTAAAAGACAAGAATTAGGCCCTTGTACACCTTAGCAGAATTGTATAGAGTAAAGAAGGAACAGATCTATCAGGTAAGTGCACCAAGTTGTGGTGCCAAAAGGGGGGTATAAGTGGACACCTTTTTTTTGAAATCAGCAATTTTTGAACTTCAACAAGAATTTGAAGATAGTTACGTTCAAAATTTTAAGATATGAAAAAAAAAAAAAAGTAGTAGTCCTCTGAATCTAGTTTCTAAACTACTAATTTTTTTTTCAAAATGGTTTAGTTTTAGGTCCTCAAAAAAGGGGGCCACAGAAAGTGATACTGATTATTCCAAAAAAATAACACAGTACAAAGTGTGCCCCCCCTAAAATTTTAACTTTTTTTTGAAATTCTTTAATCACTCTGGTCAAAATTTACTTAACAATATGTAGTTTATCCCAGATTCTTTAGGTAATTTTATAATGTGTATTTTTTTAAATGAATTTTTTAACTAGACACATCTCAAAAATGTAAAATATCTATGTGCTCCCCCTAGAAATGATTGAAAACTAATCTAAAATCAAAACTTCTTTTTTTCAAAGTGTGTAGAATGGAGTCTAGTTTCTAAAAAACTAAGTTGTTGCAAAATTAAACGAATGAGTAAAAATCTATAGCCCAATTAGTACATGTTGGTTTTTGACAGAAAATGGACATACATTCAAAATAAATTATAGATGAAAGGCTTGAAATAGTTCAAATAAAAAATAAATTATTTGGTTATATAGCTAACACAGAGACCCACAATGTTATGTAACCTAATCTTATCGATGCTCAACCATAAGGAATCTTGAAGGAGAGCACACAAGAAAAATCAATCATCTTTTGTATGTTTGTAGCAAAACACATCTTAGACTAGTTTATAGACTCCAAACTTTTGGGTTAGATCCCCAAGGAAAAACCAAGTCTTAGGCTTGGTGGAATGCAAAGGTTTGAATAACAAGTAAACTCTATAGCATGTGTGCACTATAGCATGCACATGTTATTTAAAGCTTTTTAAATTTGGCTCTTAATAGTACATATGAACTTTAGTGCCCACACACTATTGAGACCTAAATAATGCATAGAGAGGGAAGAAGAGAGGCAGAGCAAGAGAGAGAGCGAGAGAGAGAGGGGGGGGATGGGTGTGTGTGTGTGTGTGTATGTGTGTGTGTGTGTGTGAGGAGGGGATGGGAGAGGGGAGAGAGAGAGTAGGGGATGGGAGAGAGAGGAAGTGAGAGAGAGTATGGGTGGTAGAGAGAGTACAGGATGGGAGAGAGAGGAAGTGTGAGAGAGAGTAGGGTGGCACAGAGAGTATAGGATGGGAGAGAGAGAGTAGACAGTGGGAGATGGAGTGGGAGAGGGAGAGAAAGAGAGAGAGGAGGATAGGAGTGCATGTGTGTGAAAGAGAGAGAGTAGGGGATGGGAGAGGGGGGAGATAGAGTAGCCCGAGAGAGAGTAGGGGATGGGAGAGAGAGTAGGTGGTGGGAGAGGGAGTGGGAGAGGGAGAGAGAGGGGGGATGGAAATGTGTGTGTGTGTGTGAGAGAGAGAGAGAGAGAGAGTAAGGGATGGGAGAGAGTGTGAAAATATGAGAGAGAATAGGGGGTGGCAGAGAGAGAGTAGAGAGGGAGAGTGAGAGAGAGAAAGAGAGTAGGTAGTGGGAGAGGGAGTGGGAGAGGGAGAGAAAGTGAGAGACAGAGTAGGGGATGGGAGAGGAGAGAGAGAGGGGGGATAGGTGTGTGTATGAAAGAGAGAGTAGGGGATGGGAGAGGGGAGAGAGAGATAGAGAGAGAGAGTAGGGGATGGGGGAGAGAGAGTAGGTAGTGGAGAGGGAGAGAGGTGATGGGAGTGTGTGTAAGAGAGAGAGTAGGGGATGGGAGAGAGTGTGAGAGTGGGAGAGAGTAGGGGTGGTAGAGAGAGAATAGAAGATGGGAAAGAGTGTGAGAGAGAGTAGGGGTGGAAAAGAGAGAGTAGGGGATGGGACAGAGAGAGTAAGAGTAGGGGATGGGAGAGAGAGAGAGAGAGTAGAGAGGGAGAGAGTGAGAGAGAGAGGTAGTAGGTGGTGGGAGAGGGAGCGAGAGAGATAGAGAGAGGGGGGGATGGGAGTGTGTGTGAGAGATCTAGAGAGTAGGGGATGGGAGTGTGTGGGTGTGTGAAAGAGAGAGTAGGGGATGGGAGAGGGGGGGAGGAGAGAGGGGAGAGAGAGAGAGAGAGAGAGAGAGAGAGAGAGAGAGAGAGAGAGAGAGAGTAGGGGATGGGGGAGAGAGTAGGGGATGGGGGAGAGAGTGTAGGCGATGGGAGAGGGAGTGGGAGAGGGAGAGAGAGGGGGGGAATAGTAATGTGTATAAGAGAGAGAGTAGGGGATGTGAGAAAGTGAGAGCATGAGAGAGAGTAGGGGGTGGCAGAGAGAGTATGGGATGGGTAAGAGAGTGAGAGTAGGGGATGGGAGATAGTGTGTGAGAGAGTAGGGGATGGGAGAGAGAGAGAGTGAGAGTAGGGGATGGGAGAGAGAGTAGAGATGGAGAGAGTGAGAGAGAGAGATAGTAGGCAATGGGAGAGGGAGTGGGAGAGGAAGAGAGAGGGGGGATGGGATTGTGTGTGATCGATCCAGAGAGTAGGGGATGGGAGAGGAGAGAGAGAGGGGGGATGAGAGTGTGTGTTTGTGAAAGAGAGAGAGTAGAGGATGGGAGAGGAGAGAGAGAGAGAGTAGAAAATGGGATAGAGAGAGAGGGGGGATGGGAGTGTGTGTAAGAGAGAGAGAGTAGGGGATGGGAGAGAGTGTAAGAGAGTGAGAGATAGTAGAGGGTGGTAGAGAGAGAATGGGATGAGAGAGAGAGTGAGAGAGAGATAGTAGGATGTGGGAGAGGGAGTGGGAGAGGGAGAGAAAGGGGGGAAGGGAGTGTGTGTGAGAGATCTAGAGAGTAGGGGATGGGAGAGGAGAGAGAGAGAGAGGGGGGATGGGAGTGTGTTTTTATGAAAGAGAGAGTAGGGGATGGGAGAGGGGAGAGAGAGAGTAGGGAATGGGAGAGAGTGTGAGAGTGAGAGAGAGAGAGTAGGGGGTGGTAGAGAATGAGTACAGGATGGGAGAGAGAGAGAGTGAGAGTAGGGGTTGGGAGAGAGTAAGGGATGGGAGAGAGAGAGAGTGAGAGTAGGGGATGGGAGAGAGAGAATAGAGAGGGAGAGATAGTGAGAGAGAGATAGTAGGTGGTGGGAGAGGGAGTGGGAGATGGAGAGAGAGAAGGGGGATGGGAGTGTGTGTGAGAGATCTAGAGAGTAGGGGATGGGAGAGGAGAGAGAGAGTGAGAGAAAGTAGGGGATGCAAGAGAGAGAGTGTGAGAGTAGGTAGTCAGAGAGGGAGTAGAAGAGGAAGAGTGAGAGAGAGTAGGGGATGGGAGAGAGAGAGAGAGTAGGTGGTGGGAGAGGGAGAGGGAGAGAGAGAGAGAGAGAGAGAGAGAGAGAGAGTAGGGGTTGGGAGAGGAGAGAGGGTGAGAGATAGTAGGGGATGGGAGAGAGAGTAGGCAATGGGAGAGGGAGAGCGAGAGAGAGAGAGAGAGTAGGGGATGGGAGAGGGGAGAGAGAGTAGAGAGAGAGAGAGTAGGGGCTGGGAGAGGGGAGAGAGAGAGACTGTGGGATGGGAGAGGGGAGAGAGAGAGTAGCTTGAGAGAGAGAGAGGGACAGGGGGGATGGGAGTGTATGAGACAAAGAGTAGGGGATGGGAGATGAGAGAGGGTGAGAGAGAGTTGGCGGTGGGAGAGGGAGAGTGAGAGAGAGTAGGGGATGGAAGAGGATTGAGAGAAAGAGAGTAGGAGATGGAAGAGGAGAGAGAGTGAGAGAGAGAGTAGGGGATGGGAGAGGTGAGAGAGAGCAAGAGAGAGTAGGGTATGGGAGAGGATAGAGAGTAAGAGAGTAGGGGATGAGAGAGAGAGTGAGAGAGTAGGAAATGGGAGAGGGAGTAGGAGAGGTAGAGTGAGAGAGAGAGTAAGGGATGGGAGAGGAGAGAGAGACTAAGAGAGAGTAGGGGATGGGAGAGGAGAGAGACTGAGAGAGAGTAGGGGATGGGGGATGGTGGGATAGGGAGAGATGTATATGTGCTTTATAGTGCATACATGCTTTATAGTGCATACTTGCTATAGTGTATACACACTATGTGAAATCACCAAAAAATGGTCACAAAGAAAGTTTGGGTCCCTTTTGATCCATATTATGATTTTTGTCTATTGTGCATTCTATTGTTTTGATAGAAAACACGGGCTTCAAGCTGTTGGAAGTTAGCAAACACTATTTGAAGACTTTTTGAAGCTAGAAAACACCAAATTCAATCATTGGATACCCTATTTGAAGGCTTTTTGAATATTCTTTCTATAGAAAAGGTTAGTGTAGTCCTTTTTTAATAATGTTTGTTGATATATAGAGACAAATTTAATTATAATTTGTCATGTTGTTTACTATATAGTGAATTCATTGAAATTTGTATGTTTGAATGAATTGTTATTTGGAAATGGTTAGAAATTTGGCAAGTTTTTAAATATATATTGTGTATTCATTGAAATTATTGTAATTTTTATATGTATTTGAATGATTTGTAATTTACAAATTGTAAGTAATTCAGATGTTTGAATAATTTGACATGTAAAAATCATCATCATGCCAAGGAAGAAACCAAAAACTCAAACAAATGAAAAGAGGGAGAGAGATTTGGAAATTAAAAGAGATAAAATGAAACTACTACATGAACAAATAAAATTGCAAAGTTGAAGAGGAATAAGAACCACTGATACAAAGAAACAAAGAGGAAGAATTGGAAAGACAAAGAGAATGAATGAGACTATTACACTCAAGAAGACAATTGAATTGTGAAGCTACACCATCTTCCAATGTTGGAGTCATATCATCCTCTCATGTTGAAAAGACACTAATTTGTAGATCTGACAATGTACACACTCCATCATGTCATGTTGAAGGCACAACATCAACATATCAAGTAGGTGATATTCCATCTTTTGCATCTTATTGTCAAGGCACATCATCTTCAATTCAAGGTATGCAAAACACTCAACCTTATGTTGATGTTCAAAATGTTGAGGGAATGGAAGAGATTATAAAATCTTCTAAAATTCGTTTTAGAAGACCAAAATATTTGATTGATATTGATAATAACATTTTGAAATCAATGCTTGACAAGATTAGCAAGCATACTTGTTAAAGAAAAGTTAATCATATGTGGAGATTATTCTTTGAAGAATTAAATATTACAGGTCAATGCCAATTATTTGTTAAAATGATGAGAAATTTGAAATTTAGGCCTATCATGAAGATTCTTGGGCTAAGAATGATGGACAATTAAAATGAAGAAAATATTGTAAAGAATTTAATGAGTGCTTATAATAGAGTGGATTCTAAATCATGCACCAAAGATAGTAGTATCACAAGATGTGTACTTACATTGACAATAGTAAGTACTCAAATGAAGAAAGCTCAACTCATGAGAAAGACAAGAAAAATATTGAAAATTGGTAGAGGTACTCTATGGAGAGCCATGCTAAGGCATTAAAGATTGGAAGATCCAAAAAAAAATGAGTCATGGACATTTAGCAGTAGACTACAACAAAAGGATAAAGAAATTAGAGAAGCTTTGAAATCATTGATCGAATACTTTTGGAAAAATAACACATGTGTTTCCTATAATCAAAGAGATGTTGTAGGAAGGAGGATTGGTAGCCAAAATCATGAACCACATACAAAATGTTTTTTGGACTCAACTCAAACACAATTTTTTGCAAAATTTATTGGTATGTATCCTCAAATTTGAATAGGTCAAAGATTTTTTGAGATGGGTAAACCTTTTTATGTGAAGATAAATCACACACTCACAACTTGTTGTTGTAGGATACATATTGAATTTTCTAACCATTTTGATGTTTTTAGGCATATATGTGTGTTTTTGCATTCTAAATTTGTTTTGCAAGATTGTAACATGAATGAACCACCAAGATCTTCAAGGGAATTCATATCCAACATTTTATGTGGAATAGGGGACAACCAACAATTTTACATGACATCATGCTTGGATGGTACATATTTATTTTTTTGTTCTTTGCAACTTTTATCAACTTGTGAACATATGGATAGTACACATGCAATTGGAAATGAAATAGTAGATTACAAAAAATTTAAGATAGTGAGATATGTTCTAAAAGATGGGAAACAGGGTAAAATATGTGATTTAGTCATTGAAAATATTCCAGCGTACGAGTTCATGAAGATTTTTCATGAAAATATTATTTACAAGTGTGCAAGGCATACACATAGAGCTCGATTCCTAGATTTGCAATTCAAATTGTGCAAGGATATGTTACCACTAGATACCATTATTTTGGTTGTAGACTTCGCAGAGAACTACACACTACAAGCACAAAATGAGGTGGAAGAAAAGTATTGTACTTCTCAACAGGTTTCCATATTTGTTCACATAACATTCATGCATTCACCTACAAGTACAAAAGATGATAGGAAGATTTTGAGGGAGTACCATTTTTACATCAGCGATGATTGATCACATTCTACAGAGTTTATACATGGTTGTTTTCAACTATTTTATAGAGATTTGGCTAACAGGGGCATAACATATTATCAACACATTATTTGGTCAGACAATTGCGCATCTCAATTCAAGAATACAAGGATGTTCTATTGGTTGAGTAGGATGCACAAGTTGTGTAGAATTCAATATATGTGAAATTTCATAGAGGCTGGTCATGGAAAGGGAGAGCATGATGGTGCAGGTGCATGCATCAAAAGAACCTTAGCTCATGAAGAACTAAAGTACAAAGATGGAGCAATATTGACAAATGAAAAATCCATCATCTAGTGGTGTAATGCTACAATGGGTCCAGGTAAGGAAGGTGAGTCTATGGTTTGTAGATTTTTTTAGTTGATAGATAATACTAATTGCACCATATGAGGATTGTTGCACACTTATAGGATCTAGTGAGTTGCACTTTTTTAGAAGCTCTGCTGCAGGTTCATAGAGTATCTACACACAAAAATGGCATGCTATTGTCCATCACGTGCAGAGGAAAATTGGGATGACTATGAGTCAACTAAACCGGTGGATAAATGGGATATACAGGTTTTGGACCCAATTGACACCCATCATCCCCCACAACCACTAGAAATGGTAGAGATGGATTAATTTATTGAATTTGACTACTTGTCTGATCTAGTGCAACCTAGTAATATATATATTTATATATCTTTGTAATTTCAATATGTAACTTTATAATTTTTACCTAAGTATTTTCTGAATTAATGACCGCATTTTGTACATTTGCCATTACAGGCTATGTTTTTACTATTATTGCACTTGAAGATAATCAAGAAGGATAGATTATTATTTGTGTCATTGTGTCCAAGCCAAACAAAAATTGGATCACTTAGTTATAGATAGTGAAGGTTTAGAATACCATATCAATGCGGTGGTTGTAACTGACACATGGCTTAGATGATATTCTATGAAAAACCCTAATTTGTGGCTATTCAAGGATTGGTAAATAAAGAGGAAGATTCTTCATTATTCAAACCTTGTTGTCACATCAAATGTTCACTTGATAAAATATGGTGGAAAATCACATAATAAGATTCTTTGGAAAGTTTACGAGTCAAGCCATGAGGCAATACTTGAGATATTAAAATGTAGAGTAAATCTAGTTGGTTCATTAGATTGAATAGGGAGAGAGGGAGAGAGAGAAAGAGTGATCAATTGGATCCAAATAAAATATTTCAACCTCTCTCCCAAGGCTATTCACATGACAAGGTGGGTATTTTTATTATGTGTAAGTGCTGAGATAAGTTTAAATCACAGATTTCATGTTTTGATTTGTTTAGAATCTAGATACATTATTTGATTTTATATTAGAATCTTTAATATGACCCATTTTCAAATTAGTCTTTTGAATAAGTGAAAGTTTAGAATTTTTTGTTTAGATCAAAATGTAATGAAAGAACATGAAAATTGTTAGAATGTGAATGCTTTGTGATGTAAATTCATGATTGCATGCATGTAACCAAAAACTTGAAACTCGTGAAAGCAGGGATATAATGGTAGAAGTTTCCAAGACTCATCAAGCCATTCAGTAAGTCGCTTGATCATTGCTAGAAGCCTAAACAAATAATTCTTTGCATTTGGAACATTGTTACCAATAATGATATTATGACTAACATGCTTTTATCTTTTATTTATTTTTTCATCTGTAATTATTTTAGATAAACTCCAAAAAAAATTTATTTTCGAATCATAAACTTATAAATCCCATCTTATAAAAATTTTAGATGTCTATTTGGTAGCATTAAGACCAAAGTGTATGATCTTTGGTTCACTCTTAGTCACAAGATTCAAGTTTTTAGCATGTGTATGGGTTGGAGGGTCAAATCATTTAAGGATGACCATAGGTTGTTATGTTTGTTTTCTCTTAGTCTCAAGATTTTAAGGTTGTGATTGTGTGAAAGAATCCACACCCTTAAGGATAATCATAGGTGGTTCATTAATGTTTGACTTGTAGCCTTCTTTTTTCCCTGTAGACCTAATCATGTTTATGTTCTCACAAGTTGGCTCAATCATATGTAGTTGATCTTTGCATCCTATTTTTCTTCCTAGAACTTTCTTCTTGTTCATGCTTGGGTAGGGGTTCATTGAAAACCTTATGATTAGTATTAGTCCTTAGTCCATCCACCCCAACTTTCTTATCATCAATGAGATCTTGAATGAGGTATTTAAGTTTCATATAATTTTTAGTCTTATGACCCTTATTCCTATCATATATGGAATAGCGATTGTCATTCCAAAATTTAGGCTTAACATTAGGTTCATAAGGTTTATAGTTACATGATAGTGTAATGATCTTATTCGATATCAAAGTATTCAACACTAGTTCAAGCGAGTCTCATAAATGTGTATAGGTGTGCTTAGATTTGGAAACTCATGATGGTTTACCTCTACTAGAGTCATTAGATTTGTTTGAGTCAATATTCTTGGAGAAGAATATTTTTTTTTGAATATCATTGATCAAGTTGATCACATTAGACTTCTTAGGTTTGGGTGTGTCCACTATACCATCATTTACCACATTCTTTTTCTTGTTCCATGAGTACAATTTACCCTTTACATTATTGTTGTTTTGATTATTTTTGTTGGTTTTGTCCTTTATCAATTGAGTTCACCCTTTTTAATTGAAACATCATCAATTTGTAAGGAATTGGAAAATAGTTGTTTCCTAAGTTCATGTTGCAATTAAGGCACAAGGTTGTTGATAAATATATCAATCTTTTCAGCTTCAGGGATTTTCCTTGGATGTCATGAATAAAGCTTCCTCCATCACTAAAGAAAGGAAATAGAATATTTTCCTTGGTGTTGTTTGATGTTGGATAAGTCTAGCATAGTGATTGCATTTTGAATACTATAGGAATAACGTTGGAAATACCTTTTTCCATTTTATCAAATGACATAAGTGGAGGAGAGAATTTTGTGAACCATTCCATACCTAGCCCACTAAGACTTCTAGGAAAAAAGGCTTATGAGATAAGTGAGTTCATGTAAGAATTTCATACTTAGTGCACAAAAATCCCTAATGTGATCATGAGGATCTCCACTACCATCATATTTTTCATACTTAAAAAATTCAACCTTACAAGTAAAAGGATACATTTATAAGTATTTGTCAAAAGGAAATAGAAATATAGACTCAAGCGAAAAAGATGGCTTAGGTTTCTCTTGCTCATTTTCCATGTGTAACAAATCCTTCCTTATTTCTTCCATTTGTTTCATAACAAACTTCTAAAGGTGAAGGTTACTCCTTTTGAATCAAGCTATCAACATTGAGGTAGTGTGGAAATTTTACTCCTTGAGAGAATAAGTGCATGAAGCATTTATCTTTTTCTTGATCCATGTTCAATTTCATGAGCTTTTGTTAATATTTATCTTGTTGAAATTGTAAGATCTATTCCTTAGTGATTAATGGATCTGGATCATTATCTTGTGAACCATTTCTAGTATGTTTTGACCTTTGGGGTGAAAGTGAACAATGTCTAGAAATTTAATTGGTAAATCCTTGAGAAAATTGTCATGCTTCTTCCATATAGACTTGTAACAACTGTCATTGGATGATTATCTGTGAACCAGGTGACAAAATGACAACAACATGATAAATCACTAGAAGATAGGCACTAGACTTCTCAAAAAGCATATTAATGGTGAACTATGGTGATAAATCAATAGAAGACAAGTGATAGTCTAGAAGATTGGTAGGTTATATAATGATGAATTATGCAATCAAACTCATAACTGCATTTGACAAAAGAAATTGAAAGTGCAAGATGCCTTAGAGTTTGACCTAAAAGATGTAGCTTAACTCACTATTTTGATTAATTAAGTAATGTTTGACAATATGACAATTTTTGAGTTCAATAACAAAAAGATATTTTTCAAAAAAACCTTATTCAAGAAAAATTGTGATGTGACAAGTAGTCTTCAAACAATCTCACAAGGAACAAATAAACCTTGAAAGATACAAATATATGTGAAGTCTCAAAGGTGGATCCCTTTACTACCATAATGTTTATACTTAATATTTTTATAGGTCTAGCACAATTTGAAGACACATAAAGAAATATCTACCTAAAGGTACCTGCTTCCGAATGCAACCTTGAGGCTTAAGTTTCCCAAATTAGATAAATGACTTATCCGAAGACTTCTTAGTGATATAATGGTTTTGAATACCCTAATACACCACAAATAACTAGTTTACCAAATACCAGGAGCCTATCTCTAAGGTAAACCAATCATCCTAGCCTACTAGGCCTACAAGCCCCAATTAGCCCTCAAATGTTGTCCTCTTGCATTTTTCTCCACATTTATCTATAACATAAAGAAATTAAATTGAATATTAGGATACCCATTTTTCTTCTCTATAACATATAAAAATATTAGGTATGGTTGTTTTGGACAAAGTCTCTGTTGTTACACTATAGGCCACTTTTTAGGCATACAAACCCCTCAGTTTACAAAGGAACTATATGAAATAATTATCCCTCAATCATAAAACTTGGTAAAGTATCTTAATATGATCCTAAAGTGAGTATTATTCAATTTTAGTGAACCAATCAACTCTTTATATGTGTTTTTTTATGAAACCCTCACCAAACAAGGCCTAAAACAAGGGCCTCTTCAAATCTGACCAAGAAATCACTTCCAAGATGTATTAGTTGATCCTAAAACATGGTTATGATGATTAATTTTACTATTTTACATTAAAAAATGGCTGCCTTTAGGGAGATCTCCTGTTGCTATACCTATGGTAGCAAATTTAATGCATTTTCATGCACCCAAGCACTCCAAACTTGTCCAATTGGATAATCATTGGTGCAGGGCACCAAGGAAAAATAGATAGGTGTCATCCTAGTTTTGAATTAGGAACAAGGTTACAAAATGATGTAATAAGACCCAAGATGTAAGGTCAATTGGACTCTAGGTGCCATTATAAGCTAGAGTGCCAAATTGAACCAAGGGGTCAAAAATGAGCAATATAGGTGATTTTTCAAGGACAAAAAGGATTTTTTATGTTTTTTAGAAGGTTATAAAGGTCCTTAGGGTCATTGGGTTAAGTTTTAGGTTTCTAGGAGTTAAGATGTCAAAAATTGCAAAAAATTGCAAAAGTTGTCAAAGCAAAATTGTAAAAATGTTGACAACTTTGCAATTCTATTGAAAAATCAAGTGTATGTTACAACCACAATTTGAAATGTGGTTATAACCATTATAATGAAATTATATATGTATTATATGACCGTATGGGCCTTAGTGGGTGATGGTTGTACGGATTTGATGTCTTTTGAAGTAATAAAATCCTTATTTTTTACCATTTTTCTTGTGTTTTGTTGTTGTACGGATGTGTATGGATTGGAACATGTTAAAATTTGATATGGTTAGATATTTATTTGAAGTATCTTTCATTTTCATTTGGTTTGAGGTTTTGATCTATTCATTTGTGTAAGATATTACCATTTTACTTAGGGCTGCCTGGGTAACCCTATAAATTGACTAGATTGCACTTATGGCCCTCTAACTTGCAATCAAATAGTGGGATCTTGATGCCATTTGGTGGGAATAAATTTAGAGGTGTATTCTTACATATTGAAAAGTTTAAGGGGTAAAAAATTTGGTTTACTATTTTTTCTTGCAGGCCCTAAGCTGAACATCATCATGTGTTCAGCCTAGTTTTAAAGAGAAATTGTTGTAAAACTCTCAAACTTACTGTAATGACCCAGGTGAAGGGTGGAATAGATTTTTGGCATGGTTAGGAAGAGTCCCAAGTGGTTGTGCTAATTCTATTACCCTATCTCTTGACACTTACTTTGGAAAGCCAACCTAATTAGGCTTATTAGGACTGTGAACCTAGTTGGTATTTGGGTATGTTGGAATAGGATCAGCCCATGAGTATTTGGAATCTTCAAAAGTATGAAAAAGGGTATCCAAAGAGGTATTTTTTTTCCACTTTTTTTGGGGAGTTTGGGAGTTAACCTTGGAAAACTAAAAACAAACCTACTAGGATTTCGAGGCCTAGATTTGCGAAATAGGTCTATTGGTGGTGTGGGAACCCTAAAAGTGGATGAATTCTAGTGGGATAGGACTAAATATGATAAAAAAGTCTTTTTTTGAACCCCTAAAATCATTTTACCTAATTTGTCCTATTTGGACTAGTTGAGGGTTAGTGTCCCTAAAGCCTTATTTTGGCCCAAGTTTGCTAAGAACCCTAGGGAGAGGGTAAGACCTTGGAGAAGTGGAGCCCACTTGAAGAGATAGAGGAGAGCATTGGGTAAAGGTTGGAAACCTTTTTTGGCATCTTGTAGTGGGTTGGGTGCTACTACACACTTAAGAAGGTTTTGGTGGATTAAGGTTTTAGACTCTGCACCAATCATCTTCATCCTCTAACTGTTCCCTACATTAGTATGCATAATTACATATGATACATGTTAGTAATCCATACCCAAGTCACAGTTAGAATAGAAAGGGGATAGTTACATCATTTCCCTTGAAGGAAACTGGTGCAGGGCACCAAGGCAAATGGATCATCAAGTCTAAAATACACAATAGTCTAAAGATATACATGCTAATATACACCATCATAATGATAAATATGATTAGTAGATGCAATGTTCCCTCCATGATCTTAGATACTATCCCAATTTAGTGGTTTTTACAAAGTTCATAGAGACATACAAAGGTATCAAAGGGCCTCTTCAAATACATCACGAGATTTCCTATAATTTAATGGAATGATAGAAAACTATAGTAGAGTTGTCATCATACTAATAGGAAAAAGCATCAACCTCCAATTTAGGTGTTATAAAAAATTTGAAACCGATAAGATGATAGGTGCTTGCAACTTGGTTTATTTTTTAGTTTTCATGTTTTTTTACCTACTTAGGCTAGAATAAACAACCCTTGGATGAGAATTCCATGGTTGTCAAAGAAAGACACCATTTTGTATGCTTAAGGCACTTTATGTAATTTATAAGCAAAAGTTGCTCATTAGGAAAATTTGAGATTTTTAATATTTTTGGTCAAGAGATCATTGGACTGAGTTTTTTTTAGTTGGTTTTAGGTATGTTGGAACCTTTTCCAAGTCATAGAAGTGGAATCAAGTGAAAAATGTAAAAATTGCACTTTTTGTGCAAAGTTGCATTGTTGAAAGTTGTAAAAGTTGCTCAAATTTGCAACTTAGTGGAAAAAGGGTTATAACTATTAAAATATTGGTTCTAACTATTAAAATATATATAGGAGATATATATACCTCATTTGTGAGGTCTAGAGGGCATTAATATATGGATTGGAAGAAGTTGCAAAGAAATAAATTCAATTTTTAACTCATTTTTACTATTGTTTGCATGTTGAACAAAATGTACAAAATTTTAGACCAAATGTGATAGATTTTTGAGATAGATCTTTGAATCATATTTCTTTTTCTTTTGGTCTCATCATTCTACGTGTTTTCTGACTCAAGTTATTGCATTTTTAGTGAAACTAGGTTCTTAGGATAACATTTTGGTGCACACAGCAAAAATGGGCCTCTGACTGCAATTTCCTTGGTTGAAATTTCATGTCTAATTGGAAAATATTAGTTAGTAGGTTCCTTTTTAAGATTCCATGGTTTCAAGATTGGAGGATGTGTTTTGTGATTTTTCCAATCAAGCCCTAGGTCAAGTACCATGAAAGATTTGACCTCTTGTAGTGTGTTGATTTGTGAATGGAAAGAGTTTGGGAATTGGTAAAGGGTTGAGAATTTGGAATAAGTTATTTTAGTGTTTCCAAACCTTTTCAAAGTTGTAGAAGTGGAATCAAGTGAGAAATGTAAAAATTGCACTTTTTGTGCAAAGTTGCATTGTTGAAAGTTGTAAAAGTTGCTCAAATTTGCAACTTAGTGGGAAAAGTGTCAGGGGATCAAATTGTCTATTCTATTAGCTCTGAGTGGCTGGGTAAACCCTATCCCCAAGCTTGTCCCATCCTATTGAGTTCTTGAACATTCTTGGGCATGCCAAACTGAGACATCCCTAAGGGTCACTAAATGCCATAGGGCAACAATCTTTGACAAGGCATATCTTGGAGCTCGTGCGAGGTATGGATGCAATTATAGGTCCTATAGGACCATGTTGTGGAGAATTATAATAACCTCTCTCTCTTTTTGGAGATCTTACTCCATTTTAATTTTGTGATGCCATCTCGGGTGATGTTGAAACTCGTAGTGTTGGCCAGTACAAAGTTTCCAACTGCCAAATCTCCCTCACCATTCATCATGGGATCGAATTGTCTATTCTATTAGCTCTGGGTGGCTAGTTAAACCCTAGCCCCAATCTTGTGTTATCCCATTGAGCACTCAAATATTCTTGGGCATGCTAAACTGAAACATCCCTAAGGGAGACTAAATGCCATAGGGCAACGATATTTGACAGGGCATATCTCAGAGGTTGTGTGAGGTATGGATTCGATTCTAGGTGCTATATGACCATGTTGCAGAGACCTAGAATAACCTATCTCACTTTTTGGAGATCTTATTCCATTTGATTTTGTGATGTCATCTCGAGTGATGCTAAAACTTGTAGTGTTGGCCAATATAAAGTTGCCAACTGCCAAATCTCGCTCACTGTTCATCGTAGGATCAAACTATCTATTTCATTAGCTCCAAGTGGATAGGTAAACCCTAGCCCCAAGCTCATCCCATCTAGTTGAGCTCTTAAACATTCTTAGGCATGCCAAACCAAAACATCCCTAAGAAGCAATCTTTGATGGGGCATATATTGGAGCTTGTGCAAGGTATGGATGCAATTCTAGGTCCTATAGGAATATGTTGTGAAGACCTACAATAACCTCTCTCACTTTTTGGAGATCTTACTCTATTTTGATTTTGTGGCACCATCTTGGGTGATGCTGAAACTCATAGTGTTGTCCAATACAAAGTTGCCAACTACCAAATCTTCCTTATGTTCATTATGGGATCAAACTATCTACTCTGTTAGCTCTAGGTGGCTTGGTAAATGCTAGCCCCAAGCTTGTTCCACCTTATTAAGTGTTTGAATGTTCTTGGGCACGTCGAACCAAAACATCCCTAAGGGTCACTAAATGTCATAGGGCAGTGATCTTTGATGGGGCATATCTTAGAGCTCATGCAAGGTATGGATGTGATTCTAGGTCCTATAGGACCATGTTACAGAGACCTACAATAACCTCTCTCACTTTTTGGAGATCTTACTCTATTTTAATTTTGTGATGCTATCTCGGGTGATGCTAAAACTCATAATGTTGGCCAGTAGAAAGTTGCCAACTGCCAAATCTCCCTCACTATTTGTCATGAGATTGAACTGTCTATTCCATTAGCTCTAACTGGATGGATAAACCCTAGCCCCAAGCTCATCCTATCTTGTTGAGCACTTGAATGTTCTTAGGCACGCTGAACTAAAATGTCCCTAAGGGTCACTAAATACCATAGGGCAATGATCTTTGATGGGGCATATCTCAAAGCTCATGTGAGGTATGGATGCAATTCTAGATCCTATAGGACCATGTTGCAAAGACCTATAATAACTTCTCTCACTTTTTGGAGATCTTACTCTGTCTTGATTTTGTGATGCCATCTTAGGTGATGTTGAAACTCATAGTGTTGGCTAGTACAAGTTTCCAACTACCAAATCTCCCTCATCATTTTTTGTGGGATAAAACTATCTATTTCATTAGCTTTGAGTGGCTAGGTAAACTCTAGCCCCAATCTCTAAGGGTCACTAAATGCCATAGGGTAGTGATCTTTGATGAGGCATATCTTAGAGCTCATGCAAGGTATGGATGCAATTCTAGGTCCTATAGGACTATGTTATAGAGACCTACAATAACCTCTCTCACTTTTTGGAGACCTTACTCCATTTTGATTTTGCGATGCCATCTTGGGTGATGTTGAAACTCATAGTGTTTGGCCAGTACAAAGTTGCCAACTACCAAATCTCCCTCACCATTCATCATGGGATCAAACTGTCTATTTTGTTAGCTCTGAGTGGCTGAATAAACCCTAGCCCCAAGTTTGTCCCATCTTGTTGAGCACTCAAATGTTCTTAGGCATGCCAAACCGAAATGTCCCTAAGGGTCACTAAATGCCATAAAGCAGCAATTTTTGACAGGGCATATCTCAGAGCTTGTGTGAGGTATGGATGCAATTCTAGCTCCTATAGGACCATGTTGTGAAGAACTACAATAACCTCTCTCACTCTTTGGAGATCTTAATTCATTTTGATTTTGTGACGCCATCTTAGGTGATGCTGAAACTCATAGTGTTGCCCAATACAAAGTTGCCAATTGCCAAATCTCCCTCACCATCATCGTGGGATTGAACTATTTCATTAGCTCCATGTGGTTAAGTGAACAATAGCCCCAAGCTCATCCCATACTATTAAGTGCTCGAACATTCTTGGGCATGCTAAACTGAAATGTCCCTAAGGGTCACTAAATGCCATAGGGTAGTGATATTTGACGGGGCATATCTCAGAGCTCGTGCAAGATATGGATGCAATTCTATGTCCTATAGGACATTTTTGCAAAGGAATAAAATAACCTATCTTTCATTTTGGAGATCTTACTTTGTTTTGATTTTGCAATGCCATCTTGGGTGATGCTGAAACTTGTAGTGTTGGCCAGTACAAAGTTGTCAACTGCGAAATCTCCCTCATCATTGGTCATGGGATCAAGCTATATATTTTGTTAGCTCTAGGTGGCTAGGTAAAACCTATCCTAAGCTCATCCTATCCCGTTGAGTGCTCAAACATTTATAGGCACACTGAACCAAAACATCCCTAAGGGTCACTAAATGCCATAAGGCAGTGATCTTTGATGGGGTATATCTCAGAGCTCGTGTGAGGTATGGTTGTGATTCTAGGTCCTATAGGACTGTGTTGCAGAGACCTACAATAACCTCTCTCACTTTTTGGAGATCTTACTCTATTTTAATTTTGCGATGCCATCCCAAGTGATGCTGAAACTTGTACTATTGGCCAGTACAAAGTTTCCAACTGCCAAATCTCTCTCCCCTTTCATTGTGGGATCAAACTATCTATTCCATTAGCTCTGGGTGGCTAGGTAAACACTAGTACCAATCTCATCCCATCTCGTTGAGTGCTTGAACATTCTTGGGCATGATGAACTGAAATGTCCCTAAGGGTCACTACATGCCATAGGGAAACAATCTTTGACTATGGCAACTAGATATGCCATCTCATCCAATGATGGAGACTCGTGATAGAAGGTAAATGAGTGATCATACACATCATTTTGAACATGTTATTTTTTATGGTAATACGGTAATCCTCAAATATTTCTACTTCATCCCATGCCCTATTTTGATACTTCTTCAACCTTGGGTTTTTCACATTTAATTTTCCACTAACAACAAGGCTTGAAAATTCCTACCAACAAGGCTTCATACTCCATTGTTGTATTTGTGTTGTTTTATTCTAGTTTAAAAGAATAAGGGAATTTATCACCTTGTGGTGATATCAACACTACACAACCTACTATACTATTGGATGAATAGGTACCATTGAACTCAATATCCTATAGGGAATCCTTATTAATAAGTTTAGACTCAACAACTTCTTCCCCTCCTAAAATAATGTAGTTAGAAATTTAACACCTAGTGCATAGAATTTGGGCTCGGGGATCTTCCGATGAAAGGGATTTACATAGACTTTCCATTTGGTTGGAGTGTCATAATTTCCTTACCCACTAGTATAGTATCTTGGGACCAATCCAATTTAAATTTTCCTCCTAGGTCCCTACAAAAACTCTTTCTCAACATGTTATTACTAACTAGGATATTAGGAACCAAAATAGTTATCTTTAGTGTCTTGTTTGGATGAGTGGCTAATGCAAATTGAGCCTTTTTTATTTGTTGTACTAGGGGGGCCTTCTTATAATCCATAAAAGACCATTTACCAAATATTTTAGTTAGGGGGGAGGGGGATGGATCTAAGGATTTTAGAACATACAAGGAATTGTGTTGTCAAAGGCCCTAGAGTCAATTATATAATTATTGATCTTATGGTTGTGTATGAACATTGAAATATAGAATAGTTCATATTTAATGAGACATATTTGTCATATGAACCAACTTTGACTGATTTCTAAAGATAATACATTAATTAATTATTTATCACTAACTTTAGGCACAAATTGACAACCTATGACATATTCAATCAACTTATCCAATTTGTTAGGGTTTGATCTAAGCTACTCATGGGGGGACTTTTTAACTTTTGGATGACTTACAAAAGTATGGATTTTTTTAGCAAATGATATTTTGGAGTCATTGAACTCTGAAATTTTGAAGCAAAGATTTGACAAAAATGATATTTACCTTTGTTTAGCTACTTTGGGAACAATGTATTTCCCCGAGTCTTAAGGATCTGTTGGCTTCTTGTTGGAATAGTGCATGAAGAATATTATGACATTACTAGGATATTGCTTTTTTTTTTACATCAAATTTATATTCAAGATGAAAATTTATAGAGTTGACAAACATTTAAGGATTTCCTACATTTTCAACCATCTCTTGATAGGAATTACCATTGAAATTGGGCAAGATTTCCTTAGCTCCTTTTGGTAGGTTGTTTAGATTAGCACTTAAGAGGCGAAAGCTCCCCATGGTTGAGCCATTGCAACAGTTACAATTAAGATAGTGACTTTAGGGGGAAGATTTGTCACATGTAAAGTTTAAGTTTTCCAAATAGTAAGGTGGGAGTTGACTGGGTTTCCTTCAAAGGAGATGCAGGTCTACTTTTTTCTTTTCTCCTAGACCCTATAATGTTTGGTGAGAAGTTAAGGTCTTTTAATTATTGAAATATAGAATTAGGGATACCTTCCCTCTTTTGAGATCTACTATATTGTCTAGAGAATACAAACTCCAATTTTCCCAACAACGGTTCACAAACTAAGATATTTGGGATTCTTGGTTTCTAGGGGTTATTCAATTTTGTCTTTGTCTTTATTGTTGTAGTTGTCTAAGAAAATAATCTATAAATTATTCCTCCTTAAGAACTCTACTAGCTCTATGCTAATCTTCTCGAGCTCTCTTGGACTACCAAACAAGAATATTTAACTGACTACGAATATCTTCTTTCTTGTTGTGAAAACCAATATTGGGTTCCAACATAGGTATAATATTTTCATGTACTTTGTAAAGAAGATTTCAAAAAGCCCTAAAAAATATCTTTAAACTAAGGAGAAACCTATTTATGTTTGGACAAACCCTAATCAAGGGTTGGCAACTCATTTCTTGTACAAATCCGTACTGTTGGAATGTATGCAACAGATTGTGACTATTTTAGCATAGATTTTATTGGTTTTTAATCTTGTTTGGAGGAAAATCACATGGCTATTATCATTTTTTTGCATGTTGTACTTGTATTATTTTTATTTTTTCCATTTTCCATTCTTTAGTTATAGTTTGTGACCAAGTTTTGAAAGGTTTTGTAAATTTCTTCAAAGATACCTATTTGCTGCCAGTTTTGGAGTTGTATATCATGAAAGGGCTGTAAGTCTTGTTTCCACTATGGAAATTCCATGATCTTCTATATTTCAAGGCTATAGACCCTAATTTATTATATTATTCAAGAAAGAGCCTTGAAAGTGAGTTGAAAGAATTCTTTGAGCAAGCCCTAGGTGAGCTAGGCAATGCCCAGCTTGGGACTATCAACAAAGAAAGAGCTCTCGAAAGAAAAGCTTGAAGAATGAAGAATTTCCATTATAAGGGATTGAAGAGGGGTATGAAGAGGTTCTAAATTGTGGAGGAGGAGTCTTGATGAAGTGTGGAAGGTGTCTTAAAAGTGGGGACAACAGGAAGCCATGAAAACCCTACCAAACCCTCAATTTTTCTATTTTTGTTGTAAGGCCTGTACGCACCTTGAGACCCTAAATATTTGTAAGGATGGGTCCTATGTATCAATTTTTCTTAAGGATAGAGGTGTTGAAACTCTAAGACAAAGGAGCTATTGGCCCTAGAAATCTAGGTGGAGGCCTAATTAGGGGTTCTCCTTGTAGCCCTTTTGTGAAGAAATCTTGAAATCAGGTACAAACCCATTGTTGTTATCCATTCAAGAATAGTAAAAGTGTTAAAATAACACCTTAGGAAATCATGGAAACCTTGGTTGGAATGGGGAGTTCTATGGTATCCTAGTAGACCTATAAAACCTTTTGAGGGATACTGTTCCTAGAAGAGTAAGCTACAAGTTTGGACCAATTAACCTAGTGAGGAGGTTGGGCAAGATCAAGGGATGTTATAAGTAGCAAAAGATCCTATATACCACATAGGTGTAGAGAAAACACCAAGATCCATATATAATATACAAGGTTGCATGGTGACAGGGGTACTTGGGGTACTTAGGGTATGGGTATAGCTATTTTTTATTATAGGGGATGGGGGTACTTGGGTATGTCAAACTTTATTTTTAATTATAATTTTATATTTATAGAAAACCATAATTTATGAGTCATGAAAATGATTTTTCAAATCAAGAATAGTGATAAAGTTTGCAAATGTAATGTATTGTTTTCAGTTTCAAATTTGTTATATGTTTGTAATAATAATTTATGATAAATGTTTAGATGCATAACATAGAAGGTAGGCTTTAAAAATGAACAAGAAGATCATAAACCATATGACAATGAAATAATGCAAATGATAAATTTTTGGCTTTAACACTAAAATATTTATTATTGATCAATATTGTATCAAAGTTTTAAACTGATTAGGTATTGAATTAAGCTTGATAAACAAATAACAGAGAAGGAAAATTTTAACCATGAACAAGATCATAAATCATATGATGATGAAATATTGGAAATGATAAACTTATGCTTGAATAGTGATAAATTTTATTGTTAATCAATATTCTATCAAAGTTTCAAACTAATTAGGTATTGAATTAAGGTTGACAAACAATGAGCTAATACACAAACAAAAAATCAAAAAAAAAAATTTGAAATCTCAATCAAGGTCCTTAGCTATGATGCTCTCCATCGAGTACTTGGTACTTGGGATATGTGTACCCAGTACTTGGGTACATTGGTATGAGTACGAGGGGTGTGGGTACAAGTACCTATGCAACCTCATAATATATTATGATAACCAATAATGTCATACATGAACAAACATATAATATAAAATGATAATCAATAATGTCATACATTAACAAACACATAATATATTATGATAACCAATATTGTCATACATGAGAAAACATATCATATATTAACCAATAATTTCATGCATCAAATAAATGTCATACATCAACTATAAAATGTCACATACATCAAATGTATATCAAATATGTACACTAACATAAAATCCAACATATACATCCACTAATGCCTATACATGTGTGTCTATCAACTAGATCTTCTCCTTCCCATGAGGGGAAGGAAACAAATCTCTAGATGTCTTTGGCCATCATGTGGAGGGAGATGATGGGGATGATTGGGTCTTCCTCACATGCTCACTCGTCCTCTTGTTGAGGCTCTTCTCTAACTCGAGCTGATACAAACAAAGTAGATATGAATCAATAATTATTATACATTGAAATCAAATATATGTACACACAAAATTAATTATTTTCTTACTACCATCAAATAGTCACTCTACAAGTCCACCTCAAAGGCTCATGGATGATTGGGTGTAACAAGACCCTACAAAAATTCAATCAATATAATCACCTATAAATAATATTAGAAATTTTGATACTAACTATTATAAACAACAACTAAAACCAAGAAAATTCTTTCATATCTAAGTCAATGGCTCTGAACTAGCCATAGTTGCAGCCACTCCATCATCCATGGACTACCCAAGATGAGGAGGAGTCTCAAATTTCAAGAGCTACATGTCATACAATACATGTTACATGTAACATGAAACATGAAACAAATATAATCAAATGAATCAAATTAACATGAAACAAATGTACCTCTATGAAGCTCGTATCATGTCTAGGCTCTATGTCCCTAGTGAATGTCAACGATACTATAGAGAACTAATGCACATGCATAAATTTATTTGTCAATCCTTCATATGATTACTTAATAAATATATGTATTAATTTAAATGATTAAATTGATACGTACCTCTAGACTCGTCGACAGGACAAAAAATGGGGCTAGGGGATTGCTACTAGGGCCACCAACACTCTGACCCTGAATTTTGAACAATGTCAATACATGCTAGTTAATTAGTCATTCACTATACATATGAAATGTGATAAAATTACTTTATTATAATTTTAATTTAGCTTTGTTTCAATGCCAAATGTCTCATTTAGGAACTAATTAGTAACTAGCCCATCATTCGCACTATCTCTAGTATGACTGCCAAATGTGCATAAGGATCTGCATGATGTGCACATGTGATGGCGATGCACAGAAGGCTCCTCCTCAAATAATGGACTCGTGTAATGAATGAGGGTCTGTGTCAAAGCATTAATAGTCCCTAGAGTGATGGCCTCTACATGTTCCTTCACAACTAAAGGAATAGTCACATGCTCACCCTATGGCTTGACCACAGGTACCCTAACTACATTAGGACTAGTACATTTGGACCCAATTTTTGACCAAGGTTTATCACTATTTTTCTCGTCAAAATTTTGACCATATTGTAGGTTGGTCAAAATTTAAATGAATATGGTTGTCAAAATTTTGAACAACTTGCAATTTATTTGTCAAAATTTTTACCAACTTGCAATTTGGTCAAAAATTTGACGAGAAAAATAGCAATGAACCTTGGTCAAAATTCACCAAAATTGGTCAAAAATTGGATATAAATTTACTATTGAGAGGAGGAAACCGTGCAAGATGATTCAAAAGCTAAGAAGGGTAAAAGAGCACAAGTTGTTAAACCCCAATATCCTAATGTTACCCAAGCTATAAATTGATTTTTAATAGAATTAACACCCCCTACAAAGAGAGGAAAGGAAAATGTCACATAAATCAAGAAGAATAAGACTCAAACTTACCATAAAAGGAAGAATGTTTAGCCAGTAACTAAGCCATCAAATAAGCAAGCGATGGATGGAGCGGGCGGGAACTGCAATTGGAATCATGTTGTTTCGAATCTGGAGAAAGGCAGGAGACAGGAGAGCATGTCTGCAGGAGGGCATGCAGCAAGCGTTGGGCAGGAAACGGAGGGGAAAGATGAGGATGCCTCAAAGGATGGGGACCCACGGGTTATGATTCCCCATCCAGGTGAGAAGATTCCCCCTCCCCCCCATGTGGGCAGTGGGCCGTCTGGGGCATGGGGACGTTGGTCGAATCTATTCGGGATAAAACCATCAGGTAAATCGTCTTTCCCAAAAGTCATTGACAAATCTGATAAGGAGAAAGGTATTTTTGCTCTGGAAATCCCTAGGGAAATTATTGACCACAATATCCTAAGCATGGCGAACACTCTGGTAGGAAAATTTGTAGGGCCAAGACCTAATATTGATGTAGTGAGGACATTTACCAGGAGAAAATGGGACCTTAAAGGGCATGTAGAAGTGACTGCTATGGCCAAAGGCTTCATGTCTTTCGAGTTCTCTTGCTTGGAAGATTTTTCCCGTATACTATGTGCTGGGAACTGGTATTTGGGCAGATCCAACCTAATATTGCAAAAATGGACATCCAACTTGGATTTGAACAATGATTTCCAATCTCAGGTTCCAGTTTGGTTAAGACTTCCGGAACTTCCTTTGGAATATTGGCATGAGGATGTCTTTGATGGCATAGCCAGGACCTTTGGAGAGCTCCTCTCCATTGACCCTGTCACAGCAGCTAAGAAAAGATTGAACTACGCAAGAATCTGTGTAGGAGTCATCGAAGGCCAGGACATGCCTCAAGTTTTAGAACTACAATCTCGTCTGGGAAATAGATCTCAAAAGATTGACTATGAAAGTGTGCCTTTTGCTTGTTTCCATTGTAAGAAGGCTGGCCACAAGGCTGGATCATGCCCACTTTTCAAAGGGAAGAGTACGGTGGGAAAGGCTCGTCCACAAGGGGGGATAAAAGATTCTCTAGATCCCAAAAAAGAATGGAGGAAAAAAGCATCACAAGTCAAGGCAAATGGAGAGGTAGAAGGAAAAACAAATACTGCTCCTAATGTGCCCCAAGAGGAATCAGGGCCTCCTCGGGCGACTGGAAACGTAGGAGGGGGAGAAGAGAAAGGAGTGAAAGACGATTCAGTACCTCTCCCCAATGCAAAGGAATCTGAGAAGAAACCTGAGGAGACAGGTGAAAATATGACTCTTCCCCCTCTGGATTCTCAAGAGGATGACTTGAAACTATCCTTTGTCCCGAACTCCATGGAAGAACTAAAGGAGGGGGAACCCATGTCCTAGGACCCTAACCCGGTGTATTGTCCCCCCCCTTCAATAGTAAATAGAATCATAGAGAGGCTATCTGCATCGACAATGGAAGATTTGGCGAGAATTGATGCTTGGCTGGACAAAGGACTAGAGGGAGAAGAGAATCCCTGGACAGTAGTCAGGAGTAGAAAGAAGAAGAATAGCAGGGACCCTTCTCCGGTATCTCCCCCTTCTACTAGAAGCAAGGCCAAGGCTGATCTCGGCCACAAATCTAACCTAGTGGGAAGGAAAAACAAGAATGAAATCAGGAAAGAGGAAGCCAGAAGAAACATTAAGGATGGTACGCAGCGCACCATCCAGGAAGCATGTTCAGTAGTTAAATCATGAAGATCTTATCTTAGAATATTCGTGGACTCAATGGAATCCACAAGCAAGAAGTTATTAGAAATATGATAAGGGACCAAAGGCCTGATGTGTTTCTAATCCAGGAAACTAAAATGAAGAAGGAAAGGATGGAAAATATTAAGTTCAACAATAGCATGAAGGGCATAGCCTCTAACTCTGAAGGAGCGTCTGGAGGACTGCTGTTACTTTTCAATGATAAGTATTTCAATATAGTAGCTAAGTATGATGAAGATAACATTCTTTTCTGCAGAGTTCAACATTTGCACACCAATGATTCCTGGTTTTTAGTGAATATTTACGCCCCCAATAATAAGAGAGATAGAAAAAACTTCTGGACCAAAGTTGGTAATATGGTGCAAGATTGTGACATTAAAAAAGGTATAATCATGGGAGACTTTAACACACCGCTAGAAGATAAAGAGAAAGAGTGAGGTATGCCCCCGGATTGGGAAAGTAAACAGGATCTTTTTAACTTCATAAATAATCTGGCCCTTATGGACGTAGAGCTTAAGGGCGGATCCTTTACCTGGTCAAACAAGAGAAAAGGCCATGATTGCATTCAAGTTAGGCTGGATAGAGCTCTTATATCTTTGGACTGGCTTCAATCCTTCAGCTGCAGACTATCTCTGCTTCCCAGAATTGGTCCAGACCACTCTTCCATTTCTTTTTTAGTTTCCCCTCTGGTACACAGGAGATACCATCCTTTCA
This sequence comes from Cupressus sempervirens, assembly GCA_028749045.1. NCBI lineage: Eukaryota > Viridiplantae > Streptophyta > Pinopsida > Cupressales > Cupressaceae > Cupressus > Cupressus sempervirens. The sequence continues at coordinate 445,832,389 of CM053792.1, read as the reverse complement.
GGTTTGAGAAAATGTGGACCTCTCACCCTGACCTCCTGGATAATATCAAGAAATGGTGGGGGATAGAGGTGGAGGGCTCAGCCATGTTCAGAGTCACCAAAAAACTTAGCAATGTGAAGAGGATGATTAAAATTTGGAACAAGTCTGATTTTGGTCATATCTTCCATGAAAAGAAAGAGTTATTTGATAATCTAACTATTATCCAAGATTGCATTCAGAAGGAAGGCTACACTGAGACCAACAGGGTTTCGGAGCTCAAGACCCTGTCTGAAATTCATAACATTATTAATAAGGAAAAAAAATTTTGGAGGCAAAGATCGAGGATCACCTGGCTAAAGGAAAGAGATCGGAACACTAAGTTTTTTCACCTAACCACCCTCAAGCACCGTGCTAGTAATAGGATCTATGGTATCAGAAAGGGGTAGGAGCTGTTAACTGAAGAATCTGCCATCTCGGAAGAAGTTGTTTCCTTTTTCTCTAGCCTTCTCTCTGAGGACCCAATGCTTTCCAATTTGGACTAGGAGGATTTGTTACACTATATCCCTCAGCTCATTCAACCTATCCATAATAAACAGCTCTGTGTTATTCCTAATGCTTCAGAAGTTAGAGAGGCTCTCTTTTCTCTGCCTGCTGACAAGGCTCCAGGCCCGGACAGTTTTCCCACTTTCTTCTTCCAAAGGTTCTGGCTGGTGATCATGGGAGAGGTTGTTCAGGCTGTCCAGGAATTCTTTGGAGCCAAATCTATTCTCAAGGAGCTAAACTCGACTTTTGTGGTTCTCATTCCTAAATCCCCTGGGGCGGACTCGTTGGACAACTTTAGACCTATTATTCTATGCAACTCACTCTACAAGATCATCTCTAAAGTTCTCACTTTAAGAATGCTCAAGATCTTGCCCTTGATAATCTCGCAGCATCAATCGGGTTTTGTTCCAGGGAGACAAATTTTGGATTCTGTCCAGATGGTGCACGAAGTCATCCACTCTCTTGAGGCATCCAAACGGGAAGGTATGTTTCTCAAACTGGATCTTTCTAAAGCTTATGACAGGGTGGACTGGTCTCTCCTTGGGAAGGTATTCTCGACTTTTGGCTTTGACAGTAAAGTTTGCAAAATTATCTCTCAATTGGTGTCCACCTCCTCCTTGGCTGTTCTGGTTAATGGAGTCCCTTCTAATTTTTTCAAACCTTCCAGAGGCCTCAGACAAGGAGACCCCCTTTCACCCATTTTGTTCATCATTTTAGCTGAATGCTTAGGAAGGATTATAGACTGTAGAAAGCGTGAGGCTTGTATCAAAGGGATCCTTCCCTCCTCTAATTGTGTTCCCTTCACTCATCAGCAATTTGTTGACGATACTATCTTGGGGGGGGAAGCTTCTGTCAAAGAGGCCAAAGACCTGAAGAAGATTCTTGATACTTACTCCAGTGGGATGGGTCAGCTAATTAATTGGAACAAAAGCTCACTCTTTTTCATCAACACCTCTGAGGTTAGACAAAGAAAAATCGCCAGGATTCTGGGTTGTGGGGTAGGCTCTTTCCCCTCTACCTATCTTGGTCTCCCTTTGGGATCCTCACCCCCGGAGTCTTTTTGGAATGGTATTTTGGACAGATTCAATAGGAAGATAGCTGGTTGGAAAGGGGTCTCTCTTAGTCAAGTGGGGAAATGCCTCTTAGTCAAATCTTCTCTTCAAAATCTGCCAATCTACACCCTGAGCCTCTTTGGAATTCCGGGGAAAATAGCTGAAAGAATGGAGAAAATCTAGAGAGACTTCCTTTGGAATGGTAATGAAGGGAAGAAAAGATACCCTCTTGTTGCTTGGGAGAAGGTTTGCCTCCCTAAGAGGTATGGAGGTCTGGGCATTAGAAAGATCACCCACCTCAATAAGGCTCTCCTAGCTAAACAAATATGGCGGATCTTCAGTAGCACCGATGAATGGAGGGACACCCTGGTAAACAAGTACCTTAGAAGACCCACTCTTCTTTTCACCCTTTTTAATGAAGATATCCCAAAAGGATCGAACATTTGGAATGGGATCATGAAAGCCAGGGACCTAGCTAAGGCCAGGATATCATGGAAATTGGGAAATGGGAAGGACATCCAGTTTTGGTCGGATAGATGGCTTTCCCAAGATCCACTTATCAATAACCCTATTTTTGAGAGATGGATGCAAGCTTGTACTGATCAAATTGGGTCCAAAGTTTGTGATTATTGGAATGGCCAGGAATGGAGTGACCTATCCCTCATCTCTGAGGACTTGACTCCTATAATGCTTATGCTCAATTCCATGATTCCTATCAATTTGGGGGATGAGCTGGTCTGGAGGGATAATCCCAATGGAAGATACTCTGTTGCCTTGGGCTATAATTCCCTTTGGAGCTTAAAAGAGAAGGCCCCTTGGGCAGAGGCTTGGATTCCAGGTCTCACTCCAAAGATCAACATTTTTTACTGGCTGGCTCTTCAGAACAAAATCCTTACTCATGACAATCTCATGAAGCGAGGACATGTTATGCCCAGTAGATGTCCCTTGTGTAAGAATCAGGCTGAGATCGGAAATCACATTTTCATCTTATGTGACTATGCCAGGGAGGTGTCGAATGTCATCACACATGATAATGAAACCCTCTGGTGCAAACCGGATAATCTCATGGATTTTTTCCATCAGTGGAAAGGTCTTTGTAAGATTGCTGGTCGGCAGGATCACTCGGACTGGATTTTACCCCATTTTTGCTGGGGAATTTGGAAGGAAAGGAATAATAGAATATTTAGAGACAGAGAGGAGCCGGCTATAATCCTTGGCAGGAAGGTCTCGAAGAATATAAAGGAAAATCTCCAAGTGCTGAAGGAGGAAGAAGAAGAAGAAGGGGGCAGAAAGATAGCTAAAGAAAAAGAGAGGAACCTCAAAAGGCAGGATGCTAGCTGGCTTCTCCCCCCAGATGGTTGGTCAAAAGCTAACTTTGATGGGGCTTCTAAGGGTAACCCAGGCCCTTCAGGTTGCGGTGGAATCATAAGAAATAGCTATGGGGAGGGAATAGCTGCCTTTGCTTCCCCGCTGGGAATCCAGACTATTCATCTGGCTGAAGCAAGAGCTGCGAGTAAGGTGGTCAAGTTGGCTTTTGAAGCCGGGATTACTAAACTCTGGCTTGAGGGGGACTCCAAAAACATTATTAATACCATTAATGGTATTTCCCCTCCCTCGTGGACGATTGCGAACATAATTGCTGAGACTTGCGCCACTCTCACAAAGTTCAATAAGGTCCACGTCACTCATGTTTACAGAGAGGCAAACCTAGTCGCTGATTGGTTTGCTAATAAAGGGGTTAACGCCACCAATAATCTGACCCGGTATGCCAGAAAAGATTTTTCGGTGGAGGCAAAGTTGCTTATTGACCAAGATAAAATCTTGGGAAGGACGGCTCAAATCCAATGCAAATATGGATAATAAAGATTGCCTAGACCATGCTCGAGATGGAGAAGTAGTCTGCTAGGTTGGGTCTCTGTCCTTTGGTTTTTGTTTCTCCTGGCTTTGGCTTTTTGTCTGGTCTCTATTTTTCTGGTTGGTTCTCTAGCCTTTTTAGTGGGCAATTGTTTCAGGCTGGGCCTTTGGGCTTATTTTCAGCCGTAAGGCTTATGTTTTGGCTGGGCATTTTTTCACTTATTTTCAGCCTTTCTTGTTGTTAAACTTATGGGTTTCAGGACCCCTTAAAACCTATTTACCTTATCAAAAACTAAGCCATCAAATAAATAAAAGACTATTAAATGAGATGATAGTTAGAGGAATAAAAATAATGAAGATTCATTCATAGTTGTAAAAAATTAATCCCAAAAATTATTGATGACACACCAAGGAAATATCATGGATTTGGGTCCATGTGTTTGATAAAATATAATAAGATAAATAAAGAAGACCAAATTAAGATTGAGGAATTTGTTGTTGACAGTATGTACTCTAATAAGTATGATACTATTAAAATTCAAAGACAAAATTCTAGAGGAACTATATCACAAACTAATTTAAAATTATAGATATTCTCTTGACACTGAGAGACAACTAAGGGAAATATATCTAGTTTTGTCTATGCCAAGCTTAATAGTTCCTAAAATGGATGAAGATATGAAACAACATAAAAGGATTTTTGTGACAAAAATAAGGTCACTAAAGATAGTGAAAGGGAGAACTTAGGAATTCAAAGAATAAGGTGAAAATTTATGAAGATGATTTTTCATTTGGACGAAGAACCATAAAAAGGTGATAGTAAGAAACAAGAAGAATATGTACAAGTGGATAATGAAGATAATGTAGACGTAGTGAAGAAAGTAATTGATAACATCCACAAATGGAAAAGGGTAGTGGATAAAGAATGGATATTGTTGATAGTACAAATAATTATTATGATCATCCTATGAATAAGGATCAAGATGTCATGGATGTTGCTGAGAAACTAGATAAAGAACTTCTATCATTGATTCGGTCACATGAAAAGTGTTTAATGATGCAACCATTTTGCAAAAAGTTCATGATTATTCAGCCCTTGATTCAAAAAATAATAATGTAAATAATTCCTTTGATTATTTAACTACTAATGTTCCAACTAATATAGATGACACTAACAAGACCAACTAGCAACCAAAAGACATAATAATGATGAAGATCCTAAGGCAACTGAATAAAAAGATAAAGGTATTTTTTCCACTGAGTCAAATAAATATGATACTAGTGATAATACAATATATAGATCTATAGTGTGCATGGGATTAGTTACAAAAAAAACTTGGAAAGACACCTAAAAAGACAAAGAGAATATAAAAGGGAAGGAGAAAGAAAAAAAAGAAAGATATTCTAGTACAAACCATCGAGGAATAACGCAAACTATAGAAAGCTACCATAGAGCAAGATGTAGGCACCAATGCACCTGGACAACAAAAGGAAATGAAGAGAAAGGAAGGTAAAAATTCTAATGTTAAGACACAAAAGAAAAAAGAGAAGAAAAAGGATCTAATGCCATTAAAAATATTTCCAAGCACAAGCTTAGTTACTTCTTAGGAGAATAAGAAGAAGAATAAGAGAGATCATGTCACTTTAGATGAAGTTATAGTAATACCTCAATGTGACAAGAAGCTAAACTTGATCATAAAAAACTAGCAAAAAAGTGGTTTAAAAAAAACAAAAGTTGCACAAGGAAAGATGAAACAAGAAGCTAAGCATCAAAAAGTATTATGTAATGTTAAAGACATCTTACTAGAAATTTCCCTAGAGATAGAGTTGGATGATAAATCACTAGTATTCAATTAACTTGCATCACTTGTAGGGTTCGTGTAGGATCATGGTCAATCAAACTATGTTCTAAGTGGCAATAAAAAATCAGAAAATCAGGCTTATGTCAACTTCATGTGCAATTTTCTACTTGTTATAAAATTTATATCAAAAAATAGAGAGAAATGAATCTCTAGAAAATTGAATTTAGTTTGTAAAATACTGGGCTTTATATGAAAAAAATAAAAATTGATTTGTCAAAAAATTAAATTTTAATGCAATAGTATGAAAAGTTTAGGACAAAAATAAGAAGTAGATGTGTGTCTGACCACCTTAATCAAAATAAATTGATAATATTTTTTAAAAATATTCTAGATAGAAGAAGTAGACTTGTGCCTAGATGTGACACATATTTTTGGTTATTTTTATTCTAAATAAATAAATAATTATTAATTTTCTACTTCAATATTTTGGAATAAAAGAACTCTTGTGTCTAACCACCTCAATTAATTCAAAACTCTACAAAAAAAAAAATTCCTTTTTTTTTCCTTATAGTAGAAGAAGCATAGAATGTGATGCATATTTTGAATCTAAAAATGTTGTACCATTTGAAAGTTATAGTTGTTTTTTCTAGAAGTGTGTCAATCAACACTTTATACGTAACTCCATTAGAAAATAAGTAATAATTACTTATTGAACTCATAATTTGACAAACCTTAGATTTATGGAAAGCTAAGAACATTATTAAGAAACCCTTTTCATTTCATCAAATTTTGGTGAAAAAAAGGTTGTTAGATACATGTTTGAAGTAAAAAAAAAAACAAGAACAGGCCAAAAACACATTTTGGGATATTTTTTAAGTTGAACATATAGGGTTGCTATCAAAATATATAGTAGGCCTTATAAAGGTATTAATTATTTTCATTTAGTATAAGGATGGGTGGGAAAAAAGTTGGAATAGATTTTGAAATGGTTTAAGGAATTTTAGAACTACATATTTTTTAGATCGCCACTTTTCGACACACCATTATCTGGCACATACCCTGTAGAGAAAGTAAATTGCCCAGATGAAGATGCACAAGAAATACTGATGGAGATTGTTGGAAGTTTATTGGGAAACTAAGATGTTGAGCAAGGGGGGGGGAGGTGAATGAGGATTACTAAAACTTTTAACATTCAAAACAACCTAACTACATTCACCACATTATCCATCTCATATATATATTATGCATAACATAAATTAAAACTTCAAATGTTGAAATAGATCTAACTGTGTATCACATCCATCAACATGAAAATGTAAACACATAACACAAGGGATTTTGGTTACCCAGAAACCCTCCAAGGTGAAGGTAAAATTGGGGTGGGGATGACACCCATAAATCTTCATGATTGTAGTAAAAAAGTTACCCTATTAGGACTACAAATTTGATCACTTTTGGTGATCTACCCTGTGAGGGGTCTACCATGTTAAGAGACTTATAGAGGCCTATTAGAACCACTCTATTAAGAGATTTATCTTGATTCATCTGCCAGAATGATTTATTACCTAATCCTTTGGTTTGCACTATCAATTTTGATCACAAATCTCCTTTTTCCTTTGTCTGATCTAATCTTCTATCTGATATACCTTTACTCTTCTCTTTACTGCTTCACTAGGTTTGTAAACTTTGTTACTTCACAACTTTATCTTGCAGCCTTTAAAACTTAACTCCTTCACAAAAGAATTCACAATACTTTTCTTCAAGAGTGCATACATAATAGGGTTTGGATCTTCCCTTATAAAGACATCTATAGATTCTTCTAGAATAATATCAATGATCTAGATGTTTCCTTTTTAGCCTCTTTGTTTGATTGTTTGTTCCAACTTAATAGGGATTGATGATCCATGTTAAAATATGTAAAAATCATTGTAAACAAATATATGATCATTAAATGTAATTTATATTTCATCTCAAAATGGTTTACCTCAAAGTTTGTTCAATTATAGACACTCTAGTTCAAACTATGTTATTCATCACATACTGTCTCTGATGCTTGGTCATAACTATTCTTCCTATTGATACTCATCTTTAACTAACTTGATTCCTTCTATATGACTTGACATCCATATTCTCTATTTACTCAACATTTACTAAACTCATCTTGTATAGGAATACTCAGCAACCAAAGATTTGCTTGGCTCCTATAAAGCTTGACATATATAGGATTGTTTACAAGTTTTTAAATAAGTCAATTTGTATAGAGTAACTCACTCACAGTGATGAATGACCAAATCTTCCTTGTATATGACTAAGTCTTTGAAACTAATAGATAACAAAACTAAAGAGATGAACAATCTCCCCCTTTGAAATTATTGGAGAAAACACTTTGTCATGATTACATCATTACAACATAATTCAAAAATGATAGTACTCCCACTATACCTATGAATCGGTACTTATAGGACTAAAAGAATTGTATTTTACATCAATACTCATATATACAATACATATGTTACATGACTCAAATAATCTAATTTTTTTTATCATACCATTGTTCTAACTTCAATTACATCTCTGATTTGATTATTTCTAATTCAACATGTTGTAGTCATTTTCTTTCTTATCCCCTTTGATTTTGTCACTTATGTCTAATGGTGGGTCTGGGAGGATGAAATCAAACCATATTTGTCAATGAATGACTTATGATTTTGGATCATCATGGAAAGAGCATGATCCCATATGTTTCTGACTTATTCCAAAAATTGAATCTTGATCTTCAAATTTTCAACTAAGTCAATTAATCTATCACCAGTAGAAAGGTTATGATTAGTTTGAACTAGATCCTTTGTTGAAGCCGAATCTTGTTGCACGACCTCCAAATGAGGTATCAACATTTATTGTATGGAGATAAGTTTGGCCCTTATTCAACTATTTTTTGTGTGTAGCTCAACCAACCTCCCTTATGAAAATAATAATCTATTGTAGTGCATTCAACTTGATCTAGCTGATTGAAAAATAGTGTTTCCTAATGATTTTAAATCAGGATGAGTCTTCTCAATGCTAACTTGGAATTCTTTGGTCAATCTGGGAATGTCATAGAGAACATTGTACAAATCTTGTATTTTCTTCACAAGCTCTTCTAGATTCTATATAGAAGTGTTGAAAGTTCACATTCCTAAATGAAATCATAGTAGAAACTTTCTCTGCTACTGTTTTCTCAAAAAAATTCTCTCACTAGGCCATTAATTTTCCATTTTCTTCTATTTCCTCAATGTTGACTTTCTCAACAATTTTCACTAACAAAGAGATAATAGGGGCTTATTTATCAATATTTTGAATGTCAAATGCATCAATAAATATGTCTATAATATCATGCAATACTTGTTCTTTTTTTTTCTCTCTTCGCATCTCCTATTGTCTCTTCTTCCTCACCAAAATATCTTGTAATATTACTATTTTCTCAAACATGAGATTCTTCTCCCAATTAGGAAATTCAATAGTTTCATCCAAGGTAACACCTTTACCTAGAGAACTACTTTTCTTCTTCTTTCCTTTTCCCTTCTTAGGAATGCTATTGCTCAGCCAGCTAGGGCTAGAGTGGGTGAAGTGGTTTCACCACTCGATCTAACATGTGTATTAGTGCTAGAGACAATAATAGTAGCACTCAACATGATTTTAATTTTAGGGGCTTGCACCTATTGTGTAGATGTGGGATCTGACATTGCTAGGGTTAAAGTGTGAAATTACACACTCGACTTCATCTAGGAAAATTCATTCTTATCTTTTTTTTCCCCTTCTTCTTTCCTTTTAATTTGTCTCTTTGATTCCCTTAGCTAGAGGTCCTAAGACTTGTGGTCCTTCCTCACATCTAGTAGATTGATCTATATTTGATTATTTATCTTGCTTGCTCTCCTTATCTGATGCCTTAGTTTCTTCCTTGTCCTTTTTTAGCTCCTTAGTGCCTATTGGATGTTGAGTAGGAGGATTTACAATTGGAGCCTCTATCTATCCTATGTTGCAGTAATCCTTTATTTTTTGTATCATAGGAGATTAAGGTACAGTGAAATGAATAGGGGATACATTTCCCTATTCCTATAAGATCAACACACTTGTGTCTTCTTCATAACTATGTATATCTTCAATAGTTACTTCATCCTTTTCACTCCCCTATACACCTCCTTTACCTCAGCCATTCTTGTTAGTATCCTCTATAGTTAATAAAAAAATACTCTTCTATAGTAGTTCATTATGTTTTACAATAGACTCAACTTTATTTTGTAATATAATAAATGTTCTATATTTAGGAACAAATTTATTTCTATACTTCTCCAAAAATATTGTCATTTTCTTAGTTTTTAACTTTGGCATGATTTTAGCTAATGTTCATTCTCTTATTTTCCTTTTAGTTATTGTTTCCTATTGCCACTTGGCATCAATTCTACTATACAATTCATTAGGAATCTTGCTTCTGTTAATTTGAATTTAGCCATCATCTCTTATATGGCTTCTTCTACCTTAGTGATATCAACAACACTTAATGTTCCATTATTGATAAATTTGAAATTTTTTAATCCTACAGATTTTTCTAATGTTGTCACATGCATCGTCGATAGTATGAGGCTTTATATCTACATCAACTTGGTAGTGATCTGGTTCATTAGATTAAATCCTCTCTACGTCATCTTCTTCATCATATTTTTATGTTATCCAATTTTTTTTTCTAAATTTTGGTGACTAGCAATTTTCTCTTTATTGTGCTTGGGCCACTTCAACCTTCACTAGGTTTTGTAATCCTTGAAATGCCTTTCTTAAATAATGGCTTGGTACTAGCTGCTACTGCTACTCTAGTGGGGTGAAAAGTTCTAGGGATTTACCCTATTTTTCTATACTTTCTTCATCTTCCTCTTGTTGGCTTGTATTTTCAACTTGTCTAAAATCACAATATTTTATTGTGAAACTCTAGTTGTTGTCCTAAGCAGCTAGGGTTTGCAATTTTCATGAGGAAAGTTTCCCTAGAAAAAACCTAATTCATAATCCATTCCTTTATTTCTATTAAAAACCCTCCTCTTATTTTGAAAATGTTTTTGCACCTAAAAAAAGACCTTTAAATTTTTAAGGTGCGACCATTTGACCAATGTGATCACATAGTCGTCATGCACCCTGGCTCAATTTTTTTTTAGGTTGTCACAATGTGAAAAAATTAGAAATCCTTTTGATCACTTGATCATAGTGGTTTTCTGCAAAAGGCCATTTGAAGTAGCAAATGAGTGAAATAGTCAAGGAAGTAGTTAGTTGCTCAGTCATGTTGTTATTAGAATTCCAAGCAACGACCGTGCAAAAAGAGGTTATAACATAGTCATAACACTTTTGGAACTTAAAATATTTTGACACGTGGAGGCATCTGAGAAGGCTTGTTGATTATAATAGTAAAGTTATGGTGTGAATGTGCAACCAGGGTTAAAAGGTGCTAGTTATTGCTTCACTGCTAAAATCTCAAAAGGTTAAAGATAATGAAGTGGCTCAGCAATCAGTTGTGATCACATGGTCGAAGCCTAAAAAGAATAACATCTTGAGATAACAATGAAAGAGTGAAACTATTAGTGCTGGTGGTTAAAATCCTTGATCACATGGTCACGAGGATTAAAATATAACAACATATATAAGCTGTGACTGGGTGAAATAGTTAAGAACCTATTAAATATTTCTCAATCACATGGTCATGTAGTTAGAAAGCATATTAAAACTTAAGCTATAACTCGGTAAAGTTGTTAAAAAGAATGTAAAAGGACTAAGTCACATAGTCACATGGTTAAGTGGAAAAAGTGAAGTAAATCTTGTGACCATACAAACCCTTTGATTGCATAGTCGTAACACTAAAAGAGGTAGTCAAAGTATAAGCATAAGAAATGCTTAAATCTCTCTGTCACATAGTTAAATTTCAAAGATGAAAAGGAGGTTGTGACTAGGAAAAATAGTTAAGAGCATGTTTTAAGAAACAATAATCGCATGGTCATGCTTATAAATAAATAGAAAAAAAGAAGGAAATGACCAAGAAATCAATCAATTATGAAAGATTTTGCATGGTCTCAAGAAAGAAAGGCTAAGGTGAGATTATGCTGTGACCATGCAACATACTTAGAAAGCTACTAAGATCAATGAAGACATTTAGTAGCATAATTAAGTGCATAGATTATAAAATAAGTTGTGAAGAAATAATAATGATTTCAAAATAGTGATCGCTGAGTCATGGGCTTAAGAGGGTAAGCATAAAGATAGACTGTGAAGTAGTTACTGATAGAATTCACATGATCTGGGGTAAAAGTATAAAAGGGTAAGTAGACCTTGTGAATCTACAAACAACCATGTAGTCTATAATGGTCACATGGTTAGGACATAGGCTATTAATATGAAAATGAATATTAAAAGCTCATGATGATTAAACAGAGAGGTACTTTCTAAAGAAGTGCAAGAAGTATTTCAAAAGGCTGGCAGCACAAGTGCTAAAAACCTAGATTGTGATAGTTTTTGAGATTTTGAGAATTCTCATGCATGCTAACATAAAAACACCATAAATGTTATTCTCTTACACAAATTTCTATTAAAGAGCTGATATAATAGATTTATAATTATAAAATTCACATAATTCAAAGTGAAAATTGAGCAGAAAGTATTTTCAGAATTTTTAGTTGTAGAAAGATTATTTGAAGGAGTTGAATTCAAAAAAAAAGGTGCAAGAAGAGGGAAAGTTAATTAGCCAAGTTGATGTTGAAAAAATATTTCAAGGTGTTGAGAGGCCTAAGACCAATTTCACTAGCTTGTATGTTGAGGAATGGGTAAATTTTCTCCCACGTTCATCCCATGCTCAAACAATGAACTCCCACATTTTTAAGGATACATATAGTTTCTGTAGGGATGCCATCATGCCAAAAATAAATGGAAACAAACTTTTCCAGTATTTCTACAATAAAAGATTTGAGAAGCTACCAATCAGTAACCCTTTGATTAGGAACTTGACCAAATTGCTTATGCCAAAGGTAATAGTTGATGTGGACCTAGTTATTCCTATAATCCTACAACTCATGGGTTTCATAGGCAAGACATGAGTATATTATGCAAACTAGATAGATAAACTTTCATTGAAGTCTTTGACTTTGGAGGACCAATGACAAGGCCTATTGAATGGGAGAAAATGAATGAAACATTCAAATATCAAAAAAAATTCTTTAGTAGGAAGGTCATGGAAAGGCATATCCCTAGGGCCAAGAGGGAAAAGGGTGAATTACCAAAGAAAGTAGGAGAATTTATGCCTCTGGATTTTTTCAATAAATACTTCCAATATACTATATTTGGAATTGATAAAGTGATTGGGATAGATAACATAATGTATACCCATGGTTATATCTATATCATGGCCTTAGACATCCAGTATTCACATCACAATGTTGGGTATGACTTTGTGACACATATAATTAATGTGATGCACAATGAAATTTTTGCTATTAAGAAGAAAGATATGTTGAGATTTAAGTTCTACCACTATCCATTGTTGATGCACATCATCCTATACAAGAGCATAGGGCACATCAGTCTAGACTTCATTGAATGGATTGAGGATGGAGAGAATTTTTTTGTGGAGCTATGGACTCAATTTTGGTAGAGGTTTTATCCTTACTCTAATGCCATTTCTTTTTATAATGATTTTTTTTCCTGATTCTAATATGCTAGCTAACATAATAGTTAGGGTTACTAGGGCAGTAAAAATGTTAATAAGACCTTTTGCATGCCCATATGGGGATAGAAGACTAACCTATGATTGGGCTAGTCTATTTCTTTTTTACAGTTTTTCCTTAATAAGGGATTTTGGATCCCCTAAGACCCCTGATGTATTAACTAGATATATGCCAGAAAGGTTGCAGAAATTAGAATTCTTTTGGCAATTGATCATGATGAAAAGGGAGGTCCCATACTAAAAAAAGGGTTTCTTTTCTAGTACAAATGCCCAAATAAGGGATTTTGCTATAGCGAAGGATACAACTAAGGAATTAGATGCATGTATAACTGAATTGATGTAACCCTAAGCCCCTTTTGTTGGAAATTTGATTGAAAAGATCATTATGAGAAGAAGATTGATTGTTGATAAAGAATGTTTTCAATCATTGTTTTGCCATTGATGTCACACCTGCTATTTGTTGAAATGATAATTTCTTATAAGATCCAAGTGCTATTACTTAGTTGATTGATGAAGAGGATTTAATCAACAAGATGTAACAAAAGAACCTAAGGGAAAGGTTGAGTTATGGTTTTGTAATGAAATGAAAGGATTTGTTAAGATAATGGTAAAATGATGTATTGATAATATACTTGAAGATAAAGAGGTTTGCCACACTTAGAAATAGTGGAAGAAAAAATTGTAATAAGGTTGACTACAAAGCTTAACTAAATTCATTAGTGAGTGCCAAGCAAGCTAGTTAGAGCCAAGCAAATTTACAGTTAGAGTCAAGCAAATGCAAAATCTAGTGTGTGTTGAGTGATACAGAAGGAGCTAAGTGTGTTCAGGTGCTGAGCATCAGAAAAAATTAGTGGATGTTGAGTAAATCCATGGTAGGTGTCGAGCATCAGTAAAATGTAGTTGATGCCAATTAACACAGTATGTGTCCAGCACTAGAATTTCAATAGTGTAGAGCTTCTACATTATTGGAAAAGTCAAAGATTCACCAGATCTAAGCTGACAAGTTTGTTACCTTGAATTTTGTGAACCAAATGGAGGATAAGGATGATGATTTGGTGGTAAAAAATTTTAGGTAAACCATTTTTGAGTGAATTCAAGAGGATTTTTCATGATGTTTCTAAAAGGAACAAGATATGGGTTAGATTCATTGAATCCTACCTAATCCATTCGAACTGAAATTAAAGGAGGAAAGAATTGAGTGGGAAAAAAAATTCTTGACTTCTATTTAAGGAGTCATAGGCCAAGAAGCAAGAGTTTTTGGTGTGCCAAATTGCAAAGTGATTGAAGGGTGTCAAGGAGAAGGCATCAATGAGAAGAAGAACATAGCACATAGACTCTACTTTGATAAGTGGTCATAAAGGAGATTACACTAGCACATCAAGCATGTGGACTCAAGGAGACAAAGTTTGAAAGGAGAACAAGTTGTTAGAGTTGTAGAGACTAAAAGCTAGGCAAGTTGTAAAGAGCTGAACAAAGATCTGAAATCTACAAGGTAAGTTGTGAATTGTAATCAGGTCAAAACCCCTTATTGTTACTCTCTAGCAATTGTATCAGTTAGGGTAAAATCTTATGGACTTAGGTTGGTTTAACAACCATTTGTAAATCCTTTAATAGGGTGACATTCCAAATGAATATTCTAAAAGTCCTCTAACCAAGCCCACTTGAAACAAGGTGGATAAATCCTTTAACCAGGTCACATTTAACAGTATGTTGTAGCCTTTAACAGGGTAGGCCTTTCATAGGGAATCACTTCAAAAGAGTGAGAATTGAGTAGCATGTTACTGGTGGTTTTTCCCAAATTGGGTTTCCACACAAATCACTATGTTATGTGTTGATCTTTTATGTGTTATGATTGCATGTTGATTTATAGTAACTTGCTAAGTAGGAAAGTTTAAGCTTGGATGAATGAGTAGTTGAATGGGCTCACTACACTTAGTGAAAAAGTTTTAATTGGATATTTAGACCTTGAATAATTGATTCACCCCCCTCTTAGTTAATCTAAAGCACTTCTAACAAGTACAAGAATCTATAATCAAAATGATTTGGTTAGGCATGCCCTCAAGAAAATGAGGAAGTTCACTCTACCAAATAGAAAACCTTGTTGGGAAGATGATGTAATAATGAATTGTCTAATGATAGAGGATTGTAGAAACATAATCTTGAGGTGAAGAGAAATAATGAGGACAAAGGAGGCCATGAAGAGACCAGACCCCTCATTCAAGGGTTTCTACCATAAGGAGAAATACTTAGATAGGTAGAACAAGTTCCTAGATAAATTTGATGCAATAATGTCCCAAGTGCCTATAGAAATAATGGATAGAGTAGTACCTGAATCCCTTCAAAAAGAGGATGTGATATAGATAGTAGTTGAGGATGATTAACCTGAAAGTTCATCATGGGCCGAGGGAGGTAGAAAAAAAAGGAAAATGATAGAGATCCCTGAAAAGACAATGGAGAATAGTTTGCAAATACTACCAAGGGGAACTAAATATTTTGATAGCATCAAACACAATTTCATTATCTGGTAGGCAAGCCAAAATAAAAGTGTTTGTAATAAAACTGGGCTTCTGGATAAAAATATTGGATGAAATATTAATCCAAGCCTAGGAGTTTATGAAGGACAATGACTTCAGAAATTCTAAAGAATTCAAGTCATTTTTGTTTAAAATTAAATAAAATGAACTTAGATTGCAACTGCAACTAGGAGATTCACCTAAGAAGACTACTAAACTTGTACAAAAATTGCAAGAATATGACCCAAGCAGTAAAAATCTTACTGTAGATGAGGCTAGAGAGCTAGTTCAAAGAATCTGAATGCTACTTTTCCCAAGATGGGAGCTTAGCTCATCATTTATGCTTGACCAAATAAGAAGACATGATGAATTAGTCTCATTTGAGGAGACAAACATCATTGGGGAGCTACAAGGGTCAAGATTTAATGTGGAGAGCATGACAATGGTTTTGTGGAGTATGGCCCCTGAGTTAGACAAGCCAACATTCACCCTAGGAAAATGTCATATTATAGAATTTCACTACTCTATAAATTGACATAAATCAAAACTTGATGAATACAACATCATTAATGGGGAAAATAAAAATGGATATGGTTGAAGAGTAGTTGTACGAGACATACAACATATCAATTGATGCTAGGAAAAAGTATGAAGAGGAGCTCAAAAGACATATGTGATAGAGTAAAGAATGGCTAGCCTTGAGGATGAGGTAAGAAACTTGAGAAATGTTACAAGACCTATTACAAAGGTCAAGGACCAAGAAGCTCAAACTAAAATTGATGCAATAGATGTGGGTGTGAGTTAACAAATGGAAATTGATGAATTGGATGCTACAAAAGAGGTATAAATAAGAGAGATGTAGAACCTTCTCATTCACAAAATAGGTGCTTTGAAATACTCCTCATAGAATGTACATAATAGTTATATTTATTTACAAGGAGCCAGGGTTCAATGCTTAGAAGCATTATCTTTTCTATCCCCTTTATTTACAACATGGGGCCCATATACACAATTATTTGATAGCCTTGTACCAAAGATAACACAAAAGAGAAAGTTACCAAAGTGATTGATTACTCCTGTTAGTTAATTAATTAAAGAGTTAAAGAGTTGAATGGCTTTTTCTTAGGGAAATTACAATTGGTTCAAAATAAAATGAAAACAATTTCCATAGGGACCCCCAATTTTGTACCTAGCATCATTAATGAGAATGGAAATATAAGGGAATAATAGGAATGGTCTTCCTCTTTTGATGAAATTTTGAAACATGCAAGGTTTTTTGCATATTGCAATAATGAAATAGATGTCACAACAGTCTATGATATGATTGATTTGTTATAAAAAATTGAATCAGATATGGGAAAAGTTATTGCAAAGGTAAAGGCAATAATAGATGCAAAGTGGAACAAGTGCCTAGATGAGCTTAACATAATCATAGATGTCACCTGACCATATATTGATACTAATATTTCCATTTGGGAGGTTGTAGTTGGGATTAAATAATTTCCATCTAGAGATATTTACTAGGCATGGAGAAAAGTCAAAGAATATCAAGAGGGAGGATAACTATCTGATAGAGACACTTTATCTTTGTAGTTCACCTACTGTGGGTGTGCTCCTGCTAGCAATTCTAGAGTTGATCTTGAACATAAGAACTAACAACTACTCAAATTTTGGCTAACTCAAGTATTATATTTGTAATAGTTTTGTCTTATATGCAAAAATGGTGTAACTAGATTTTGAAATCATATCCTCCCATCGTAAGCTTGTTGCAATCCATGTTTCTATTAAAGTATTTCCAAGATTTGTTGTGAGGGTTAGAGTTTTTTTTCTTTTTAGTGATAATGCTATTTTATAGTCAATCCAATTTTCTTGTGTTGATTTTTATGTTATTTCAATGTTGTATCTCAAGAACATATTGAATGAATGAAATACTTGTTAGGTCTTGGGTTATGTCTTAAGCCTTACATATGATACATGTATCATTCTCAAGAAGATTAATACAAAAGGAAGTTACTAAATATCTATGTCCTTAAATTTTGTCTCTATTTTTATAGGTTTCTCACTATGAGATTAAATAAACAATGTTCGTTTCATTTAATGTAGGTTGGATAGGTTGTATATTAGTATATTGTTTCTTTTAATTCAAGAAATTAAGTAAATTCTTCTATGAATTGATAGGCTTTCTAAATATATGGAAGGATGTCATAAGAATGGAATTTAGGGTTAACAATTGATATATTTGGTTGCAAGTCCATTAAATAGATCAAAGTTTACTGATATGACTCTATGTAACAACAATTGATAAGACACTAGTCATGAGTTAAAGCACAAATTGAAGTAGTTTTATAGCAACATGGATCACATTTTAAATCAAATTAATATCTATAGTTTGTGACAATGAATTATATGTTGGTTATTCACTTATTGCAATAGCTTTTGAGTTTGAAGTTGGCTGCTATAATTCATCAGTTAATTTTAATTCCAAGAAGATTAAGACACCAAATATGATTTTTAAAGGATGTGCAATGAGAGAATATGAAAAGATTATGAAATCCCTAGGTAAATACACCTTGGTTAGTAGAGTCTAAAGCATAGGAAGCAATGTTGCTTCGATTAGTTGGTCTAGATCCAAGTAGGTCTCACTATAGATGGTAAGTAGCTAAACCCTAGGTATCTCCTTATATGGTTTTTTGGTATTGTTTTAAACCTTTAAATTAAAACCCCAACAAAAATGGTGACTCTACTGGGTAACTATGTAATGAAACTCATTGTTTAAAATAATCCAGTCTATGGCATAAATTGTATGTCTACAATAATTTTTCAGTCATATCTTTCTCGGGCTTGCATTGGTTGATTTTAATAGACAAACCTTTAGAATCTAATAAATTCCAATACAATAGGAAGGTCATGACGTGGGTTGTGTTTGAATAGTGCCTTGTTTGCAAGACAAAGGCTACATTTCACAGAGTGCACTGTATTAAGATTATTCTTTGTTGGGCACTTGTGTCGGATATGTTTTCAAGGTTCTTTTCTTGTGATATTTTTTTATCTTCTAGCCATATTAAAAAAATTTCCCCTTCATTTGGTGGTGACTTAGTCAAAGGTTTTGTAACTAGTGCTATATATTTTGTGATTATTTCAAAATGATAGGTAGAAGGAAAAATACAAGGTCATTCACAAAGGCCAATCAAGAAGTGCATTTGTACATAGAGTTACCTCATTTGGGTAGGAAGAATAAAATAAATAAAAAAGGAGGTCCCAACTAGACATGGAAGTGTAGAGATAGTTTGTGTTCCCATTCACAATATAAACCATTAATAGAGAGAGAATCTTCATCTCTAAATTTTGAATCTGAGAACACTAGACTTCTAGGTGAAATATTCACAACCCTAATACCAAAATAAAGTATCTACCAATATAAAATTATCTCTTCTATAGGATACATCTCTTTTAGGCCTAATGTGTCAAAAGAAGTAAACCAAAGGTAAAGGTATAAAAATACTCTGAATACTAGACCAAATCCTAGGCAATTGCCATACATTAACAAAAACCTCATAGATTTAGATTATCTAGTAGATTCAAAGACCACCTCTGCTGACTTTGATGAATTGTTGTCAAAAGTTTAAACTCTTAAGAAGAAGGCTATAGAGGAATATGCCATACATATTTTTTTGGAAAAGGAAAAATAAATTATTACAATGAATGCTCTTATAAAGAGAGAAAGTCTTCTTAGAAACATATAATTTCTAAAAGAGGAAACTAGAATATTAGAGGAAAGATCTACTTTGCATTTAGACATCTTTGGAGATGTTGGAGAGATAAGGTTAAAAATTGAACACCAAGAATGCCTTATAAGAGGGAAGGAAGGACATGTCATCTCCCAAGTCCATCCCTACAAACCTATAGAGGAAAATGTCATAGATCTGACCATTAAGAACCCTAATAAAGGAAAGAAAAAGGTTTTAGGGATACAAATAAATGAACCTTAGCTTACATATAAGAACCCTATCATGAAATTAATTGATTTAGAGTTGGAAAGAGAGAAGAAAAAAAGGGAAGATCTGGCTAAAGAGTTGGAGAAAGTTGAAAATGAAGTAGAAGTTGTAGAGACAAGGAGGAAAATCCATTTCCTTAGATCTACTTCTAGCTTAGCATCTTGGCCTAATTTGACTATGCAAGCTATACCTTTTGTTCTAATCTGTTGACCTATAGTGAATGGTCAAAGTTTTTCCTAGTCAATACTAGCCTCCCCTTCCACAACTACTAGTCAAATAGCTACAACCCAATAAGTTCAAATCCCTGCACAAAAATTGATGAGTTGTACCTAGTAATTCAAATATATTAGGTTTTTAGAAGAGGCCTATTTACATGGAGAGATACAAGAAGATGACCTTTGTAGGTATCCCTAGTTTTCCTCATCCTATCTCAAATGACTTGAGAGATAAGGTTATTAAATTCTTAGGAAATAATGTTATAACTAGTGAAGATCATCTCAAAAAATTCATTGATACGTTAAACGAATATGAAGTGGAGTATGAGGATGTGGTTTTGAAATTATTTGTGATCTCAATTATTAAGGAAGAAAGGATTGATTTAGAAGGTTACTTGATGGTAGTATTGATTATTAGTATGATCTAGAGAAGATCTTTAAGGAGCAGTATGGTGACAACACTAATGCACATTTTATGTTGAACAAGTTTAATAACATAAAGAAAAAACAAAATGAGTCAACATTTTATTTTAATATAAGATTTCAAAAGGGAATGCATAAGTTAAATTTCAAGTTATGAGACTAAGTGATAATGTGTATCTTATCACTTATTTCAATGTCTTTGATAATAATGTTGCCTATATCCTAAGAGATAAAGATCCTAGGACTTTAAGGGATGCTTTTAAGATTATTGACAACATTGAAAACAATAGGAGAGCATTTGGAAACCTTAGTAGAAGAGATGATCCAAAAAAATTCAATCCTAGGGGAAATACTAAAGAATGTGATAAGCCAGTTACAACTGAGAATCCTAAAAATGATAAGATGGATCAAGTTTTCAATCTACTTAAGAATTTGAACCCACTAGAGAACCACACAAATATGCCAAATTCCAGTGAGAAGCCTAAATTCAATAACAACTATAATAAGCATACCAAATTGTAAAACTATCCATATAACACACAGTGAAAGGATGGAAAGCCCATGCCTAACTCTACCCAAGGCACAAAGGATAAAAGTACACCAAATCCATTGCAAAGAAATTCTATAAATATGATGGAGGACATGCTTTTGTGTATTATCTACCCATCTCTTCATTCTCCTGAATATTGTGTTGTTGTCTTATCATTTTCTACAAATCAAAAAACACAACCTAAAGAAGGTGATAGAGGAAAGAGCCATGAAGATGTGGCATGTTATATGATTAATTTATGTGACAATGGTGAAGAATTTGATCTAGAAGAGTCTAAGATTGATGTTATTAATTAGACAAATATGTATCAATTGCATCATCAATAAGTCTTTTTAGATGATAAAGATTAAAATGATGATAGGATGTACAACATGATATAATATGTTGGGCATATTAGATTGAGCAAGCCATCTAATCTAGAAATTGATAGAACAATTGTTGAGATGGTAGCCCAAGTTCATAGCACCTATAATCTTAGAAATATAATAGTTAAATTTTTTTTTGGAAAGGCCTTTGGTATTTTCATTAAAGACATAACTCATAAAATGGATGATGGGAATAAAGAGAATAATCCAATTGATAGTCAAAATCAAAGATAGTAAGAACAAGAAATGGGAACCTAAGAAGACAGTGCAGTTTCAAGGTATAGAGGCAATCAAGATGAATACACATGAAAAGAAATCAAATTTTGATACTATTAGATACCTGGAGGAGCTTGTTATTTAAGTATAAGTAGCCAAAGGTAATCTATTCAAACCTCTTGTATATGATCCTATTCACATGATTTCTATGTTATCACAAATTATTGTGAAAGTCCCTTCATCTAAAATGTTTAGGATAGAAGAACATAAGACTAAAGCCCTTTCTTGGTCAGGAGGAATTGGGAACAATAATATTGTTGAAAGAGAGTCATCAATAGGGTAGGAAATACCACTTGTAGTAAAAGAAATGGAATACAAATATTCATGTGCCATATACCTTAGCTGTATTAGGATAATTTATCTGCAACATAATTAGAAAATATTAATCCTTTCTTCTTTAGCCTAATCATAAATGGAAAAACCTTGAAGAACTACATGATTGATTTAGGAGACTCATATACCATCCTAGTAGTTGATATTCCTCCACAACATGGAATGTTTCTCTCAAGAAAATGGAGCACTACAATGGGAGGTAGCCTATAGTATGGCTTTTCTTTTGTCACATCTCACATAGGAGATAAATCCATCAAGTTTGACAGAGAGCCAAGATTTATTCACATGATTGAGGATAACATTGATATAGATGCTACTTGTTTATACAAAGATAAATTCTTTTATAGTTGAGATTTCTATTCAAGAAATTGAAAAGATAGTCCCATTAAATTCAAAAGAAGCAACCAAATGCTTAGATTCTCATAATCTTTGGACTATGTATTTTGATGGGGCTAATTCTAAAGAGGGGTCAGGGCTGGAGTAGTCTTCATATCTCTAGATAAGAATAAATTTAGATATTCATTCATCTTGAAATTTACTTTTACTAATAACATAACATAGTACAAAGCACTTTTAATTGGAATAAAAGTGGCTGCAAATGATGGTATCAAGAAGTTGCATGTTATTGGTGACTCAAAATTAGTTTTGTCTTAGATTAAGGAGATATATGCATCCAAGAACAAGAGGTTAAAATAGTATAGGAATTTTTTTCTAGATTAGATCGAAGCATTTGATGATTTCACAATCTCTTGGATGGATATAAGTAACAAAAAAATGGCTGATCTACTAGAAAATGTAGCCATTAAGGCTAATGACATATCATGTTGGGGTTTCCAAGATTGAGGTGCAGAACAAACCGTCCATTCTTGAAAACATAGAAAACTAGTAGGTATTTGAGGATGATAAAGATATTTTTAATTTTCTCTTAAATGAAGATAAATACCATGGATAGGAACTAGATTGCAGCACTTTTGTTGAGGATATAGATGGGAAGGAGACTATCTTTGGCTAAGAAATCATACACATGAAAACAAACAAAATTCCTAAAGGATTAGTGGTTTTAGAGAATGTTGCTAACAATTGGGACATAGTTCATCTAGAATTCAAGGACAAGAAACCACAAGAATAGGAAGAAATAAATCTAGGGACTAATGAGCCCCCCAAAAAGGTATACATAAGTAAGGATCTCTATCCTATAGTAAGAAAGTCCCTAGTTGATTTGTTAAGAAAATTTATGCATGTCTTTGCATGGTCATATGATGACCATAAGGTTTATAGGGAAGACCTTTTTTAGCATATTATACTACTAAAAGAGAAAGTCAAGCCCTTTAGAAAAATACAAAGACCTGTTAATCCTACATTAGCCCCCAAGATGCAAGAAGAGCTTATGAAGATGAGGGATGGGGGGATTATTAAGCCCACTAGGCATTTTTTATGGGTGTCTAACCTAGTGCTAGTTCAAAAGAAAAATGGTGATGCTAGGTTGTGTGTTGACTTTAGGAATTTGAATGTTGCTTCCATGAAAGATAACTATGACATGCCTAACATTGAAGCCATGTTACAACAATTTATTGGTTCTAAATTGATGTCCATGATTGATGACTTTTCTAGGTAGAACCAAGTGTTGGTTGATGAAAAGGAGTAGTTCAAGATAATATTTACCTCTTCTTGGGGAGTATATGTATATGTTCAGATGCCTTTAGGCTTGATAAATGTTGGAGCTATATTCTAGAGATCCATGGATGTTTCTTTCAAGGAATACATAGATAAATTCATGGTTGTTTACCAGGATGATCTGACAGCTTATTCCAAGAAAGTTGAAGATCATGGCAAGAACTTAGAAAAAACCTTTATAAAAGCTTTGGAATATGGAGTCTCATTGAACCCAAAGATGTGTACCTTTGGAGTAATAGAGGGAAAATTGCTTAGCCATATAGTATCTAAAGATGAAGTTAAAATTGATCAAGAAAGAGTGACAATAATAGATAAGGTTCCTAAACCTAAAAATGTCAAAGGTATTCAGTCTTTCTTTGGCCAAGTTAGATTTTTAAGGAGGTTTGTGACTAATTTTGCTGAGATCAATAGACCTATTTCAAAAATGCTTAAGAAAGGGGTAGTAATTAATTGGGAAAGTGAACCATCCACTACTTCCAAAGAATCAAAGATATTATAAAAAATGCACTAGTGATGAGGACACTAGATTATGCAAATCCAATGCATATATTTTCTTTTTCTTCCTTATGTACCATTGCAGAAGATTTACTTCAAAAGAATGAAGAGGGTATTGAACAACATATTCTATTTTTTAGTAAGTCGCTCTAGCTTGCAAAATTAAAATATGAAATTAATGAGAAAAAAGCATATGCTCTTGTCAAAGTTGTCAAAGCCTTTAGATGTTATTTATTAGGTGCTACTATTATAGCTTTTGTGCCTAGTGCAGTAGTCAAGGACATATTTTCCCAACAAGAAGTGTTTGGTAGGAGGTGTAGATGGATTAATAGAATCCAGGAGTTTAACATTGAAATTCAAATTTAAAAATTGGTAAGAGGCTAGGGGTTAGCAAAATTGATGGCTCAATCAAATTTGGATGCTAATTAGATAAATGTTGTAGAGGAATACCATAGAGAAAACATAGTGATAGGGATGATTATGATTGGTACATAAATGTTATATATTATTTATTATGTATGAAGGCTTACTCTCATTTGATTGATGACAAGAGAAGGTCTATGAAGTTACAAATAATTAGGTATATTATTGTCAAAGGGAGCCAGTGGTGGAGAAATTTTGAATGAATATTGTTGAAATGTATTGATCATAAGGAGTCAGAAAGGGTACTCACAAAAATGAATTTAGGAGTATGTGGAGGTCATTATATGGAAAAGGCTACTACTAATAAGGTAATAAGAGTTGGCTTCTAGTGGCCAAGCTTATTTAAGGATGCACATGTTCTAGTCAAAAAATGTAATTTTTGCTAGAGGTTTGCTAGAATTTTTATATATAAAGGAAATACCCCTCTAAAGTCAGTAGAAGTGAAAGCACCTTTCCAGCAATGGGGAATGGACTTCATACATGAAATATCAACTAACTATAGCACTGGTTATTCATGGATACTAGTAGCAATAAATTACTTTACAAAATTGGTAGAGGTCTTTCCTACCATGAAGGCTACTACTAAAGTGGTGAACAATTCTCTACTTAAAAATATAATAACTAGATTTGGGTGTCCTGAAAGAATAGTAACAGATAATGTCATGTGTTTTAGGTGAGAAGAATTTATAAAATTTTGTGTCAAGTATGGTATTACAAGGTCAACATCATCTTCCTATCATCCTTAAGGAAATGGGAAGGCTAAAACTACCAACAAAATTATATTGAAGATTATCAAGAGGACACTAGATGATAATAAGAAGGCAAGGGATTCCAAACTTCATCTAACAATTTGGGCTGACAAAGTGATAGCTAAGAAAGCAATAGGTATTTCATATTTTGATTTGGTGTATGGAATCCAAGAAAGAATTCCCTAAAATAATCTAATAGGCCTATACAATTATATCCAGATGTAAGATGATGATATCATAGATGACATGTAGGAAATAATTGATGAATTAGTAGTACTAACTAAAACTAGGAAGGAGGCCTCTACCAGAAATGCAAAGTTGTAGTTGCAAGAAAAACACCTACATGATAAGAAGAAGGTGTCTAGAAAATTTGAGCCTGAAAGTCTAATCCTGATGTGGAATGCCAGGATTGAAGACAAAGGAAAGAATGGAAAACTTTACCTAGTATGGCTTGGCCCATACTTGATTGAATCCACATTGGATTAAGATTCACATATTTTGAAAGAATTCTCAAGGACATATTCTTGAATTTCCAATTCATGGACAATTCTTGAAGAAGCACTTCTATTAGAGGTACTTTTATCTCCATGAATAGTAGTTTAGGTCTATGTACAAACTATAAATCTTGTACATATGTGTGTTTTTCTATATATATTTGTTGTGTTTTCTTGTGTGTGTGTTGCTCTCTAAAAAGTTGTCATTTTCTAAGTGTGTGGTCTTCTCAAACCAAAAATTATGAATCATTATATCGATGCCAGCTATCCATCATCCCTAAATAGAGCCCCTATTGGCCTATATTTTTGCCTAGTCTAAAATCCTAAAATTTCATTGTGAAAAATCTAATTCTTTTCCTAAGAAGTTAGGGTTTCCAATTTTCATGAGCAAAGTTTTGCTAGAAAAACCCTAGTTCATAATCCATTCCCTTATTTCTATTAAAAATACTCTTATTTTGCAAATGTTTTCACACTTAAAAAAGACCTTTAAGTTTTTAAGGTGTGACCATGCAACCAAGGTGATCGTATGGTCGTCACATGGTTTGTCTCTTAACATTTTTTTGTTGTGACTGTGTAAAATAGTTAGAAATCCCTTTGATCAGTTAGTCATAGTAGTTTGTTGCAAAAGGAAATTCTAAGTAGAAAATGAGTGAAACAGTCAATGAAGCAGTTAGTCACTTAGTTGTGTTATTAAAAGTGATGTTAGAATTCCATGTATTGATTCTGCAAAAAGAGATTATTGAATAGTCATAACACTTTTGGCACAAAAAAATTGACATTTGGAGGAAATGCCTACATATTATAATAATGAAGTTATGGTGCAACTATGCAACTATGGTTAAATGGTGACAGTCATTATTTCCTTGCTAAAAGCTCATAAGGTTAAAGATAATGAACTGACTCAGTGACCAGTTGTGATGTCATGGTTAGAGTCTAAAAAGAACTACATCTTGAGATAATAGAAAAAGAGTAAAACTTTAGTGTAGGTGGTTAAAATCCTTGATCACATGGTCGTGAGACTTAAAAGATAACAAAAGATATAAGGCACATATGGGAAACAAGCTTAAGAGCTTGTTAAATTTTTCTCAATCATGTGATTGCATAGTTAGAAAGCATATGAAAAGTTAAGCCGTGACTTGAAAAAGTTTTTAAAAAGAATGCAAAAGTGGTAAGTCATGTAGTCACGTAGTTAAGAGAAAAAAATGAAGTAAATCATGTGACCATGCAAATACTTTAATCACACAATCACAACATTAAAAGAGGTAGTCAAAGTATAAGCATAAGAAATGCTTAAATCATTCAATCACATAGTTATATTTCAAACATGAAAAGGAGGTTGTGACTAGGCAAAATAATTAAGAGCTTGTTTTAAGAAACAATGATTGCATGGTTGTGCTTATAAAGAAATAGAAGCTAAGAAGGTAGTGACCAAGCAATCAATCAAGTATGAAGGGTTTCACATGGTTATAAGAAAGAAATACTAAGGTTAAGATTATGTTGCAACCATGCAATGTAGTTGGAAAGCAGCTAAGACAAATGAAGGCCCTCAATCACACAGTTAATTGCATAGACTATAAAATAATTTGTGAAGCAATGATAAGGCTTTCAAAAAATTGATCATTGAATCACAATCTTAAGAGGGTAAGCATAAAGATAGAATGTAAAGTAGTGACCAATGAATTCATGCGATCGTGGACAAAAGAATAAGAGGGTAAGTAGACCTTATGAAGCCATGAACAACCAAGTAGTCTATAGTGGTTGCATGGTCACAACATAGGCCATTAACATGACAATGAGTGTTAAATGCTCATGATGATGAAAAAGATAGGTACTTTCTAAAAGAGTGCAAGAAAGATTTCAAAAGACTGGCAGTAGAAGTGCTAAAAGCCAGATTGTGACACTTTTGGAGTTGAGAATTTTCATGCATGCTGACCTAAAGATAACATAAATTTTATTATCTTTCTCAAATTTCTATGAAAGACCTAATGTAATATATTTCTAATTAAAACATTCATAGAATTCATAGTGAAGAAGATTGGGCATAAAGTGTTTTTAGAATTTTCAGTTGCATAAAGATTATTTGAAGGAGTTGAATTTAGAAAAAGTGGCACAAGAAGAGGGAAAGATAATTTCCCAAGTTGATGTGGAATAAAATTTTGAAGGTGTTGAGCAGCTTAAGACTAAATTAGCTAGCTTGTATCTAAGGAATGGGTATATTTCCTCCTAGGTTCATCTCATGCTCAAAAAATGAACTCCCACATTTTTAGATTATCTATAGTTTCTATAGGGATGCCATCATGCCTTAAACAAATGGAAATTAACTTTTCTAGTATCTCTATAATAACATATTTGAGAAGCCACCAATTTTGTAACTGTTGGATTAGGAACCTAGAAATAATAATTATGCCAAAGGTAATAGTTGATGTGGACCTAGTTAAGACTCTTATCAAGTCCTATAATCCTACCACTAATGGGTTTCATAGGAAAGACATGAGTATATTATCCAAACTAGATAGAGAAAGTTTTATTGAAGCATTTGACCTTGGAGGACCAATGACAAGGCCTATTGAATGGGAGAAAATGAATGAAACATTAAAAAAATAGAAAAGTTTCTTCAGAGGGAAGGTCATGAGAAGGCATATCCCTAGGGCCAAGAAGGAAAAGGGAAAGTCACCAAAGAAGGTAGGTGGATTCATGCCTTTGAGTTTTTCAGGTAATACTTCCAATACACTGTATTCAGAATTGATAAAGCGATTGGGTAAGATGGCACAATGAATGCTCTGGTTATATAAACATCATGTCCTTAGAGATCTAAGATTCACATCACAATGTTGGGTATGACTTTGTGACACACATAATCAATTTTATGCACAAAAAAATTTTTGCTGCTCGAAAGGGAGATATGGGGAACTTCAAGTTATGCCACTATTCATTGTTAATGCACATCAACCCAAACTTCATTGAAGGGATTGGGGAGAATAGAGAGAATTTGCATGTGAAGCTATGGAATGAATTTAGGAAAAGGTTTTATCATTAGTCTAATACCATTTCTTTTTACAATGATTTTGTTTTTTCTATTTCTAATATGTTAGCTGACATAATAGACACAGATCCTAGAAGGGTAAAAATGTTAATAAGACCTTATGCATGCCCAAATGAGGATAGAAAACTGAGCTATGATTGGGTTATTCTATTTCTTTTTTATAGTTTTTCCTTAATAAAGGTTTCTGGATGCCCTCAACCCCCTTATGTATCACCTAGATATATCCTAGAAAGGTTGGGGCAATTAGAATTCTTTTGGAAATTAATCATGATGAATTGGGATTACTTAGGTCCCACAATAAAATAGGGTTCCTTTTTTTGGAATTTACAAGTGAGAAGATTTACTTCTGAAAAGGGGGGTAAATTAGAAGTAACAAATTTTAACCTCTAAAACTTTTAACTGAGATCATTCACATAAATCTAACACATCCACTTAACATGAAAATAAAGACATGCATGAAAATGGATAACACAAGATTTGGTCACCCAAAATCCCTCCAAAATGAGAAGGTAAAATTGGGGTGGGGATGATACCCACAAATTATCACTATACCAATATGTAACTAATTTAGGTTACAAAGTTTGACCACTTCTAATGGTCTACCCTGTGAAAGGCCTACCCTATTAAAGCTGGCTTTACACTCTATTAAAAGTGACCTATCTAAAGGATTTACAAATACTCACTTGGAATGTTACCTTGTTAAAGGATTTATAACCCTATTAAGGATCTACAATATAGTTGTTAAGCCAACCTATTATCATAGGATTTTCATTCTTAATACAATGACTAGAAAGTATTAGAATGTGTTGACCTGATAACTTACAATCTTCTATTGCTGATTTCAAATCTTTGTTCTGCTCAGTCTGATTTGATCCTTCTTGATCTGATTTGTCACTACTCATAGTGCTAATATTGTGTTCTAACCAATTGGATTCTTCAACGCTGCTCTTCCTTCTCTAATTCCTTATACCCTTCTAAACTTTGCTAGCATTCTCCCATAAAACTCTCTTACTATTATTGAATTATGGGGTATTGACCTCCTTATAAAGGCTTTAGAGACTTAGGGTTAGAAATGAATTTATGATCAATATTCATTCTTCTTTTCCTACTCAAATTTTTATAGTTTTCTTATTGGTTGCATGTCTTCTCCATTTTTCTTATTGGCTACATGCTGATTACATAGGGAATGTAAAAGATTTGATCTTATCGTTTAGATCCTTCAAGATTCATCTTGAGTCATCTCAAAAATGGTTTACATTGGATTTTGTGAAGGCACAGACTCATATGTTGATTCTATGTTACTCAATAGTTACTGATTGTTGATGTTCGACACATATAGGAATTTATCTAGCTCAACATCTATAGTAACTTTGTCTTGCTTGGCATCTATACTTTTTTTGGCACCTATAGTGACTCGACATCACTTATCACTCGATACTTGAAACTTTCTTGACACTTGAAGTTTACTCATCACCTGTTGAATTTCTAGCTCGACACATACTATAGCTTGACATCTGTATCATTCTCGACATCAACTTAGAAATTGGTTAAGTGTGTTGACACTCAATTGTCAAAACCATTCTGAGACCAAAAATCTCCCCTTTTGACATGAGTGTCAAAAACACTTACCTAAGCATTATGAATATGATCTCTATGAGTATAATACACATCCTATTTGGCATATGTACAAAACCTCAAAAAAACTTGTTCAAAATTTTGTAGAAGACTATATACCTCAAAAAACTTGTAACTCCCCCTGAGCTAATGTGCCATTTTTGTATCCACAATTCTTTAAGCTGAATTTATCGCATGCTGATGCTTTTGATACTCTTTATCTTTTTCTTGTCTACTCTATTTCTACTCCCCCTTTCACACATCTCCTTGTAGTTTTTGTAACCTTGGCTGTATCTCCTTATTTCTTTTTAAAACTCAAAATTTGATTATCTCCCCCTTTGGGTATATCTCCTCCTTTGGGTTCCATTTATTAACTCCCTAGTTTATTATATCTCCCCTATTCTTTATTTCTCCTCCTATATTTATTATATCTCCCTCTTTTTTACACTTATGTCAAAGGTTCCTAAGAATGAATGGAATACTTAGCCAAAAAGGTTTAATTTACCTCCATCATAATTTTTAGAGAAGCATCCAATTTTCCAATGCTATTTCTAGTGCTTTGAGCTAGATGGCTCTCTCTATTGCAAGGTGTACTAGACCTTCTAATGTAGAAAGATTTGGATATTTCTTTGAAACATTCTCTACATAAGCCATCTCTTTATGCAAAAATTCCATGTGTGGGATGATTGTAGATTATATCTCTATCAATTTGGCCTTAATATTAGCCTCATCTACTATTAGTACAGCTAACTCCTTTTGGGCATGAAGCATTGTGGCAAAATGCTTCTCACTTTGAGCTAGAACCTTTGGTAGTTGTGTGCTTGATACCTTGAGGTTCCTCTCCAACTTCAATATCCTTTGGCTAGTCTCTTGTGTGAAATATGAGGAAACACATAGTTTGGAATACAATGAGAATATGTTCTCAAGTATTGTTTTCACCTTCTCAACTTTCTTAGCTAGTTCTACTTGTGACAATGCTATTTCACCATATATTTTCTCATTCACCTTCATTTGAAATTTATTCTTAGACTATTCAAGTAATTTAACATTAGTATCTAGGTCTTCATTTTGTACCTAGTCCACTATATTGGATAGTTGCTCCATGATGGGCTTTGTTTCATTAGGTACTAGCAAGAAAAAAGCATCAATAAAGATGTCTTTGATTTCAATCAGTACTTGCCTCTGCCTATATGCATTCCTGAGTATTTCTTTCTTTTTCTTCTTCTCAAGTGCCTCTTGCACTCCATTTATCTATGCTATGTTCATTGTTTTGTAGTCATAACTTGGTATGGTTATCTCTTCATCAAGTGCAGGGTCTCCATAGTGAAGTACCCTTGCTACCTTGAAAGTTCTTGAGCCTAGTGCTAATATTTACAATGTTACTACATCAATGCTCAACTATTTAGTAGGAGTCCCTATAGTAGGAAAATTAACTAGGGTTTGTATTGCCTCTTGTTCTCTCTCCTTAGGGATTTGCTCCTCTTCCTTGTCTTCTTCAATTTTTCCTTGATCAATTATAGTGATTAGAGGAGGTGCACCTTGACTTTGTGCTATAGGAGTAGAGGTATCCTTCTATCCTATTTTCTCTTTTTCTTGCTCCTTGGTAGTTTAAGTTACTGTCACTATGGAATCAACCTTAGTAGATGCATCTTGTGCTTGTTTCTCTCATGGTTGTCCACTTGTAGCTGTGGGAGGTTGTGAAGGTGGTTCTTGTGTATTCATCTTCTCCTTGATAATATTAGCTACTACCTTTTGTAATTCCTCTACACTCAATAAAATAGGACTTGTACACAACTATGATTGCAAAGTTGTTTGGTGAAGGATCTTTCTAAGATCCTCTATAGTTAGTGGATTAATGTTCTAACTTGATGTATCAAGAACATTCTTCACTATTACTACTTATGTAGGTGTAGGTGTAGTATGTGGAGGACTATATGGTGGCAGTTGTGTGTCTTGCACACTTTGTTCCTATTACTTCTCTTCAGTTGTTGCCTCATCACCTTTCCATGTTTACTTCTGCACTGCAACATTCTCCTTTTCTTTCTCTATTTCTTCTTCCTTTTCATTTTCCTCTCCTTCCTCATCATCATTTATTCCCTCAAAGGGATCTTCTTGTCCTTCCTTAACTATTTGGAGACCATATATCACCTCCCACATAAGAGTGGATTTCTTTAGAAAATCATCAATCTTATTTTGTAGTATACTAAAGGCTTTGTATTTGGGTGAAAACTTGCTCCCATGTTTCTTCTTAGCCTTTCTTATTTGACCTTTAGTGAGGTCAGGCATTACATGAGCCAAATTTGGCTCTCTTATTTCTTTTTCCATGTTTAGGCAATACTGCCATTTATTCTCTACTATTGAACTTAGCTCTTTAGGCATAGAATTATCAAGTTCAAGTGGAGTAGTCTTGAACTTGGCCATCATAGTGTAGATAGATTCTTCCACTATGTTTTGCCCCTCTCTACTTAACTTATTGAAATCAATGGTCTTCAATCCAATGAAATTTTAATTATCCCTAATATTGTCACAAACATTTTCTAGGTCAGATTTAGTGGTGTGACTTACCACTCTGAATTGTTTAGTATCAAATTTTTTTCTTTCCTCATCTGACTCTAGGGGTGCCACATATTTGCTTCTCTTTTTCTCAGCTAGCCCTCCTTTCTCTATGGATTTCTTCTTTTCCTATTCCTTAGCAACTTTTGTTGTTGCCCTTGTATCTACCCTTGTGGTAGGCTTGGTGGGGCTTAGCTTGGCTACTTTCTTCTTGCCTTTTGGCTATGCTCCAAGCTATTTCTGTGCTTTTCTCTTCTTGGTTTCTACCTCAGATGCTTCCTACTCAGCACCTTCTTCTTCCTCAAGACCCTCATCCATTCCTTGGGTTAATGGTAGTGGCCCTTGCCCCTGTTCATCTTTATCATCATTTTCCTCTTCATCTTCTTCTTCGTCTGCCTCACTTGCCTCTTCACCAAATTTAACTTTGAGATTCTTCACTAATTTATCCTTCTTCTTCAGTGTGGAGGTAGTCTTTTATTCCATATCCACTTTTGATCTAACTAGTCCAGCTCATAATAGGTGTATAATAATCATGCTCAAGGCCATGCTTAGGAATAGTGTATTCAATCTAAAGATTATTTTTCCCACTATGAGATTCATTTAATCTTGTCAACCCAAGAACATATACTTGAAATGGTCAGCACAGTATGTGCACTAGGTCTCTTAATGAGTCATTATGCTTATTCTGCAGAAAAGTAAAATGCAAGGAAAAGAACCTACACTATTGCTATAGAAAACTAACATGCTTAACTCTTTACTGAAATGAATATTGGAAATGTAATGAAATACTAACATACATTCCAACTTAGTTCATCTACTATAACTGCTCTCATAGATGCTGCAGGAACACTCACAAAGTATGATGCTATAGGAAGGAACTTAAAACTTCTACCTGCAATACTAGAAATGCTTGAAAATAAATCTATACTACTCTAATATAATCCACCTCCCAAGTGGGCCCCCTTGGTTGGCTTCTACTAATCTACGAACACAAGATATAAGCCAAAAACTATTTCATTACATTTCAGAAATTCATTACATGGGAACAATACATAGAACTATAAAAGCAACTCACTGCAAAAGTTAACAATTTGCTTTCATAAAATTTCTTCTTCTAACCCCTAACACAATTGTTCCAATCCCTATAAATAGAATATTGATGCTTATTCTAGAATAGAAGAGAAAAAAAAATAGCTATAAATCCGTAGGCCAAAAAGAAGGAAAGATAACAGCTCGAGGTAGGAAGAAAAGATAATGGCTCAAGGCGGGAATAATAAAGTCTAAACAACTACTTTGATGTGATAATCAATGTAGAGAATGTAGTAAGTCTTGATAGCTCCTCCATACTCATAACTATGTTCTTTGGTACCATTATGATTTTTCTCTGCCATGGCTAAAGCTCAACATCTTTTCTCCTTGAATGCTATTGGCTATCTTCAACATTCATCTTTGAATTCTTCCAATCATCTCCAGCTTCATTGCTAATAGGTTAGTTATAATGCAGAGATATTTGCAAATAAGCATTATCAAATTAAATTCAAATATAAGAACACAAATTCTGATGGTTATATGAAATATTGCATCATATATATAATATTGGCAAAAGATGACATACTATCTACCCATAGGTTAATCATTGGTTTAGGTAAACATAAGTTCACAAATATCTTGATGAAAATAAAATAGAGTGTTCAACAAGGTGTTTAAAACTATCATAAAATAGAGGAAAAAATTAGCCTCATCATCTACCCCCTGGTAACCTGATGCTTGTCCTCAAGCATTGCATTTCCTAGTCAGTGACCTGAATTCCCCAACTTCAGTCCTTCTTTTCATGCTACTCTTGAAGGTATAGTAGAATTCTTGTGTTCTTTTCCAAACCTCCCTTCTATTGTCCTCTTATAGCTTGTAAAGTCTATTAGCATTAATATCATATAGGGGCTACATGAGCATTGGAGGTTGCATAGTGAGTGGGCACCATAGTTCTAGTCTAGCCTATTTCCCTAACTCTAGATACTTTGGAGCTTGGTGAAGGGTAGCCTTCAAATTGATGGGACTATGTGGGTCTGACCATTTATGTGTCTTAGGAAATCTAGCCCATCTACTTTTGACACCAATAATGGATCTTTGGAAGGAAAAGTAGGGTAATTTCTCATAATCTACATAGGTCTTGGTTCTAGTAGCAAAGATTCTATCCCTTACTCCCTTGTTTTTATCCCCATAAGTTAATCAAAAACAATCCCTAAGAACTTCTTCTAGTTTACTGCTCTCAACTCTTAATGGCAAGGGCTCTATCCTTTCCTCATCTCTATAATTATTCAGTTTCCTATCATAGTTTGCTTCATTACACATCTAGGACATCAAATCCCTTAGATGTATATCCCTGATATAGAGTAAAGGATTCCATTGGGTTTCTGATGGGATAATAAAATTATGCACATATAATTCATAGAGAAAATTCTGCTACCAAGATGGAAGAGTCTAGTATAAACCATAGAATTCCTAGGCTGATTTGAATTCAACATTTATATTCTTAAAGGTTAGGATAAGTTGGAATAAAATAATTTGTTCTTTTAAATAGAGAGCATAAATTCATGGTGGTGGTCTACAGGAAAGTGGTTGATCAACCAATTTGAGGGCATGATCCATCCTTTGTTTTTTATTTGCTAATTGCTCTTTCAAAGCTGTAATTTCTATACTCAGAGACACTATATCTTTCTTCATTCTCTTCCTCTCTTCTTCCCATGGGGCTATAGCAAACATATGTTGTCCAAACAACTAGAAAAAATGTTTTTGTAGGGTAATAGAACCGTTGTCCTCTACATGGTTTCTTTTCCTCTTTTTCTATTCCCTCCATAAATGTTATATAAAATCAATAAGACATGTTGATTTATAGGGAACTAGGGTAGTGTTTGAGTAAACTTTCTTAGGAACTATTTTATCTCTACAACTTGAAGTACCTAGTTGACCTTTTGAGGTATCATTTTGATTTTCATTGACTTCAACCCTACATTCTTCATTAGGGTTTTTAGGAATGTTTATAGTTTTAGGATGAGGAGGAGAGTTATCAGGAATAATTTGATTGGGGATTCTTTAGTAGATGTCTTGGATGAAGTGTATTCTTTAAAAATTTGTCCTCTAATTTTAGGACTTCTTCTTACAGGGGTTTCTTTTGGTATCATAGCCTTCTGCCTACTTCTTCCTTTTGGTGTCTTTGATGTAGGAGTAACTACTACAGGACCCATCTTAGTTCTCTTTTGCCACATGAATATAGGGTTTGGATTTTCTTTTACCAAAGTAGAGATCTCTTCTTGTAATTTCCATTTTCTGTTTGCTCAGCTAGAGGTAGGTTTTTGGGTTTCTTGAACAAGTAGAGGCATAGTTTCTTGCACATTCTTTTGCACATTTTCTTGGACATTTTTGACTTCAGCATCTCGAGTGCTTTTCTTAGTGGGTTCATTAGTGGGAACTACATTGTCCTCATTGGGCTATTCATTAAGGGCAGCTTCGGGTTCTAGGGTTTTAGCTTGGAAAAATTCTACCCATGAAATGGGAGAAACATCCCTAAGTGATCTTTCTATGAGTAATTTAATTAGGGCATGATGGGTGACATAATTGTCCTTTCCCTTTTGGGTTTCTTCAGCACTAATACATAGCATATTGTACAAGAAATCAAGAACATTTACTAGATGATTATGCCTTATACAACTATGTAATTTAAAATGATGTGCATGTAATATGAAAAACCTTCCTTTACATATGAGGTACTTGATAAAGTGCATGGCCAACTCATTGTATGGCTCTAGAAGAGATGTTCTTTTGACAACCTTACTTGGTAAATATACAACTAAGGATTAGTTGGTATGACAAACTGAGCTCTGGTTGGTCTTGCATCATGCATATTAGGATAATGTTCTCCTATTACTAGTAACCCAATTATTTTTTCTATTTTCTCTTTTGTGGTAGCCACCGTTAAACCCCATATAGAAGCTTCTCCTTCATCAAACATCCTTGTGAATTTTGTGGCTGCTTCTTCATCAAATGTAGCTAAACTTAAGAAATACCCTAACCAACCACACACATTAAATCTCCTCATTGCCTCTACATCTGAGAACAAAATGGTATGCTCTACTAGTTCTTTTCACTACAATTGTCCACCCATTTTTGCATCACTTCCACTATCTGCACTACTTAAACTATTTCCTCCTTATGAATTTAGGTTTCTTTTTTTGTTTTAAAGACCCATTTTCACATTTCATTTGATAGGTAATTAATGTCATAACAATTCATTATGAGCAATAATATGGCTTTGATGAGAGTAAATCATCGATGTGTCTGAAAATCATCCAAAAATGGGATTTAGATCACTTGAAATTTTAAATACATGTCACATCACAGCCTGACAATAAGAAATCATTCAAGAATAAGGGATATGACACCTAGAAACTTGTGTACTTATGACAATTGAATTCCATCAATTAAGGAAATATGAAGATTTGGAAAAAAAATCTTTACAAATAAATAGGAATGTCATTGGGTTTTAGTAACCTTCTCTTCCCTCTACGAAATATGGACAAGTGTCCACACTTGTCAGACTTAGTATGGGGTTTGGAACTAGCATAACACTACCATAATATAAAGAATGAAGTATTAGATATAAGCAATGAAATCTTCATACTATAAATAAATAATAATTTGAAAATCTTATACCTATTAATTGATTGTCACACATACCAAAAGGTCATGGAAGTTACAACAATAGTGACAACATCTATTAGCAAACTTGTAATATTTATTGAAAGCATTAGAAAATGATGACACGAAAGGTGGGTGGGTGGACGGTAAAGAAATGAGATGAGGTGGATAAAGAAGAACTAAGAAAGTGAATGAAGAAGTTTGAAACTTTATGTGGGCATAAATTTTTTATTATAAGCATGCACAAAGAAATTAGTGTTGAAGAGTGGTAGGTGGAAGGTTAACACCTTCGGCTGTAGAAAGAATTACCTAGTTTGTATTTGAATTTGGCCATTGAAACTATTGTAGGAAGTCCTCTTTTGTTTAAGGTTATTTATATAACTTGAGTCTATGACCATTGACTAGTAATTTAAAAGGCACTAGATCAATGGTAGTTAATTAGATAGCTCCATTTTCAAAGACATGATTAATTTCATATGGACCCAACCATCTTGTCTATAGCTTTCTTGACATATCTTTAAATCTAGAATCATATAGTAGTGCCCAGTCACCAGCTTGAAATTATTTATTGCTAATGTGGGAGTCATGTCATTACTTTCTTTGCTTCTAGATAATTTTAGTGCATTCCAAAGTAGCTTTGTGCATTTCATCCAAAGAGTTAAGATGTAGAATATGTTCTCTTTGTGCTATAGGAAGTTCAATGTCCAACTCCAGTGCAATTCTTAAAGTTTTATGTTCAAATTCAATGGGGAGCATTGCAACTTTCCCATATAGGATCTCAAATGGTGTGAATCTTGTAGTAGTCTTCCATGTTGTTCTATAGGCCCAAACAGCTTCCGATAATCTACTGGTCCAATTCCTATGGTGCAAATGAACTATTTTTGTTAAGATATTCTCTAGCTCACGATTTGTGACTTCTTCTTGCCCATTAGCTTGAGGGTGATAAGGACTTGATTCTTGGTGCTTGATGTTATATTGTTTCATCACTTCTAAGATTATATTAGAGGTAAATTACACACCTTGGTTAGTGACTAGTTCTTTGGGTACACCATAGCAAGTAAAAATTTCTTCATACAAAAATTTTGCAACTTTTTCATCACGAGCATGCTTCATGGCTTTGACTTCAACCCATTTTGTTAGGTAATTAGTGCACATAAGGATATATGATGTCCCATTAGATGGAGGATCAATTGGACCAATGAACTCCATGCCCCATTTGTCAAATGGTGTTAATGCCATCTACGGGTTAAGAGACATTTCATCTATTCTTGTTGGTCAACCCATCCCTTGACATTTATCACACTTTCGTGTATAGTTGGTTGCATCTTTGTGAAGTGTAGGCCAATAATAACAAGTTGTCAAGATTTTCAAGGTTGTTATTTTTGCTACAAAGTGTCCTCCACATGGTTCATTATGACATGCATGTACAATGTCATATGTCTCATCCTCTCTCACACATCTTCTCATAACTTGATCAAGTCCAGTGTAAAACAAGAGATTATCTATCTAAGAGAAATGGAAACTTTTTCTCTACAAGCAACTTCTTTTCCCTGTAAGAAAAATGTTTTGGTATTTTATTAGCTACAATGTAGTTAGCAATGTCTACATACCATGGAGTTTGAACAGCCATATGAAATAAATGCTCATCTAAAAATGCATCATCTACTAGAGTAGTGTCATTATCATCATGATGGATTCTTGATAAATAATCAGCTATAACATTGGCATATATCAAATTCTTGCAACAATAGTAACCATCTTGCTAACCTCCCTGTTATAGTAGATTTGTTCATGAGATATTTAATTGCTGCATGATCACTATGAACAAATATGAGATAGCCAGTTATGTAATGCTAGAATTTGTTCAAGGCATAGACTACTGCTAACAGTTCTTTTTTAGTCACTGTGTAGTTTAATTCTGGTCCATGAAGGATCTTGCTAATATAATATATTGCATTTTCAAGATTTTGAG
The DNA here is from genome assembly GCA_028749045.1 of Cupressus sempervirens. Taxonomy (NCBI): domain Eukaryota; kingdom Viridiplantae; phylum Streptophyta; class Pinopsida; order Cupressales; family Cupressaceae; genus Cupressus; species Cupressus sempervirens. Next base: position 445,793,051 of record CM053792.1, on the reverse strand, counting down.
ATTGTTGTCCTAGAACTGCACCTATGGCATAGTCAAAAGCATATGTGTGTGTGTGTGTATACACACACACACACACATCTATATATGTATATATATGTAAATATATATACATATATAGATACATATATATATATGTATATATATGTATATATATACATATATAGATATATCTATATATGTATATATATAGCTATATATGTATATATATATGTATATACACATATATTTATCTATATATGTAAATACATATATACATATATAGATATATATGTATATAGATATATATGTATATATATAGATATACATATATATGTATGTACATATGTACATACATATGTATATATATATATATGTATATATATATATGTATACATGTATATACATACATACATATATATATATATATATATATACACACACACACACACACACACACATATGTATATACATATATACATATATTCACACACACACACACACACACACACACACATATAAAGGAAAATTTCAATCAAGGCCTTGTAAAATTGGGGCTTTAGTGAGAAGTTTCTTAAGTTGTAGGAAGGCTTCATTACATTAGGATGTCCAACTAAATTTAGCTTCCTTTGTTAGTAATTTATACAAGGGACTAGCTATTTTTCTGAAATCTCTTATGAAACATCTATAATATCTAGCATGACCTAGAAAAAGTCTTACATCTTTCGATTCTATAGGTATGGGCAATGTTTGAATTACCTCTATGTTAGTTGGATCCACTTGTATTCCTACAGCTGATATGAAATGACCAAGTACCACACTTTCCTACATAAGCATGAAACATTTTTCACTATTAAGTGCCAAATTATGTTCTTGAAACCTTACCAAAACTTTTTCAAGATTCATCATTTCTTCCTCAAAGGTGAATCCAAATGTTGTGAAATCATCCATATATATTTTCATACAATCATGTGATATATCAGCAAAGATACTAATAATAGCTCATTGGAATGTTGCAAGAGCATTGCATAGACCAAATGAAAAAATGGAGTATGAAAAAGTACCCCATGGGCATGTGAATGTGGTTTTGCCTTGGTCTTCAAGAGCAATACTTATTTGATTATAACCACTATACCCATCTAGAAAAGAGAAATATTTCTTTCCATCTAGAGTGTCTAGAACTTGATCTATAAATGGTAAAGGAAAGTGATCTCTTTTGGTAGCCTTGTTCAATTCTCTTTAATCTACACAAATTCTCCATTTTCCTCCCTTTTTGGGCACTATGACTGGGGGTGACACACATCTACTATCAGATATAGGATAAATATAACAAACATCAAGCAATCTTTGCAATTTAGTTTTAATTATTTCTCTAAGGCTTTGGATTTATCCTTCTCTGGGGTTGATGGAGTGGTAGACACCCTTTATTGATGTATATCCTATGGGTGCACAATGTAGGGCTTAACCCTTTCATATCACCATAGTCCCATGCAAAATCCTTTTCATGCTTTTTAAGCAACTTTGTTAACTGTTCCATTTGTGTGGATGTTAATTTGGGATTAACATGGAAATTGTGACCTATGGATAGTTCAATAGTAGTGGTAGACTCTAGCATAGCAGCTTCAAAGACTAGACTTGCTTCTGATTCACATGGTAAGAGTGGATGAAGAATGTCAGGTTCTTTGAATAGAGTACAATTCTCATCCCATTCCTCATATGTGATTAATTCCAACACAAAACTTTCAGATACATCTTTTTCTACCACACAACTATTAGTAAGAATACTCTGAAGTACTAAATTTTCCTCCTATAGCTTTAGAAAGGATTGTCTATGTAACATCATGAGCTATACTATAGAATTTAACTCTTCTTCTTCATCCCCTAAATTTGGCCAAATAGATGTGTTCAAATCTAGTAATTGTTGTGCTAGAGGATATAAATCAAATTTCTTTATTTCTTGGCCATTGGATATAGTCATATTCTTTGATTGATGGGGACACAACCCAAGAAAATAAGGACACAATAGAAAAGGGAAAATTATATACCACTTGATATACCACTTGATGGGGACACAACCCAAGACAAAATGGACACAATAGAAAAGGGAAAATTATATTAACTGAGAAAATAAGCTAGTACAATAGTACAGGAAAATAAACTTCAAAACATGCCCTAAGGGCTTACAATAGCATAAATCTGGAGATAATTTCTCCTTTCAGTACCTCCTCTCAAACTCCACTCTGAACTACCTTTTACAATGCCAAGAATCTCCTTAAATAGACCCTGAAGGGTTAAGGACTAGGAGTACATTCTAGAAAGTGCTAGTAGGCATCCACCGACCAAATAGAAGGTTCCAGAAACTGCATTAGAAGTTGGTGCAAATCTAGAAGAATCCAGAAACGGTAACCGAACTTCCAGGAGGCATAACTTTTGAACCGTAGCTTCGATTGACAAACCGTTTACATTTTTGGAAAGCTCTCGATGCTCTCTATAGCCCTGTGGACCAGCTTCACTCATCCCCCATTTTTTGGCCCTTTTTGAGGTCATTTAATGCCCCTAACCTAACTTTGAAGCATTCTTAGGAGGTCTCCAAAACCCAAAATACTGCAATAACTTTCAAACTGTGGGACCTTTTGACTTGATTCTTTTTTTGGAATGCTCTAAATCACAATTACATTCATCTGGCCAATTCACACCTTCTAGATCACTAAAATGATGGCCAAATTGCATGCTCCTATTTTTTTGGGATTTTCTAGCACACTAATAGTTGAACTGTGAGAGTTGGAACCTTTATTTGACCCAAATGGGTATCCAAAAATGAAAAGACATGAAATAGAAACTAAGTCTAAGTAAATTTTTTTGGGTGACACAAGATTTCCCTTATACCTCTGGATGCTCCTGCATCACTGATCTATAACTTATATTTGCACCATGTGTAGCTAACCATGGTTGACCTAGGATGGTAGGGTAAATAGATAGATTAACTTTGGGGGACAGAATCATGAAGTCTGTAGGATACTCTAGAGAGTTTAGTTACAACTATATTTTCTATCATCCCATCAGAGGTGATAGTAGAACTATCTACAAGTTGCAGAATTGTTAGAGTAGCCCTTAATCATTCTATTTTCAACTTCTTCATAGTTTCCTTAGTCATGACATTTATAGCAACACCAAGATCTATTAAAGCATTTTTAATAGACTGCCCATTTATACTCACATCCACAATTGGAGTACCTGGATTACAATATTTTGGTGTGATCAATTTTCCTAACATAATGTTAGCCAATTGTCCCACAACATGGACTATTGTGGGGTCCTTTTTCTTCCTTCTAGGCTTCTTCAGGCAATCATCCCTAATGTCTTTTCCATAGATTGTAACATCTTTAATGACTTGGAATAGGGGTATTTGGACATTCATGTTCTTCAACTAATCAACAATATCAAAAGGTTGTTCCTCTATTTGTACAAGTTTATTTCATAAGCTTTTCTACAAAAGGAGGTTCCACCACTGGTTGAGCTTGGGTTGAAATAGTGACATTGGTTGGGTCAACCTCTTTAGAGAATGAGGTTCTGATGCTATAGGAGTATCTGGGATTTCAATTATAAGAGGCAATTTAAGCACTGGTAAAGTTGTACCAAATCTTAGATGTATATCTGCAACACTCAAAGCATAAGCAGGATATTGTTGAGCATCAACACTATACATGGGTTTCTATGGCTGTTGGCTATTTGGATTTGGCTAAGGTTGTGCAGGTAACTATATCTGCTTTTGAGGTCAAGATTTGCAAGTGGTGGCATTAGAGCAGGTTGTTGAACTAGAGGTGGTAATTGTGGAGTATTGGTATTTTGGTTAGGCCACTATTAAGATCCCCTCCATTGGTTCATAGACTACCAATTCCCTTGGGGTGGTTTCCATTGGTTCTACTAGTTTTGCTAGTAGTTATGTTGGTTCTACAATTAGTTATTTTGTTTGTTGGGCTGGGATGGTTGGGAATTCTGAGGCCATTGAGGTTGTTATAGATTATTTTGTCCAGCATTATTCCAATTAGGTTGATATTGTGGAGGACCTTGGAGATTATGGTTTTTCTATTGATTACCATATAAATTTGAATTTTGCAAAGGTTCATGAGGCATATCTTGACATTGGGCTCATGGCCAGCATTGAGCAACAAAAAATACTTTCTCATCATCTCCATCTATCTTGAGGTACTCAATTGGAAGATGTCAGTTCTCCATACTTGCAACTAGTTTGCATTGGTAATCCTTCTTTTGCTTCCAGTAATGAGGGTAGTATTCAGCTAGTTGTAACTCAGCTTTAGCATACTTCTTCTTTATAGTCATCATGTTGAGATGTGTAGTGACATCATTTATGATGCCCTACTTGAAATTTAAAAATAGGTTAGATAGTTCAAGCTTTGAAATACCTTGGATGATTCCTTTAGTGACGATGGAATGAAGTCCTCAGCCTTTCTTAATAGTTTACCTTGAATAGTTTTGATAGATCTTCTTGAGGTAATGCTAGGAAGCTTGATATACATCACCACCAACCATCAGGTCTAGTGCTTCTAGACAATTATCATTCACACCTCTCAGAAAGACTAGCTTTTGTGAATTCTCGGACAACAAATGCTGAGGGTTCTTCTATAGTGTATACCAAAAATGTGAAACATAGTCTTCCAATGTTTCTTCTTCCTTCTATGATATCGTGAAAACATCATCTCCTCTTGAACCAAATGCTTTGCAATACTCTTTATATTAATCCAGAACCAAAGTTTGCATTTCATCCAAAGTTCCTACTACATTGGCTCCTAAGCTCATGAACCATCATAGAGCTAACTCTTTCAATGTTGTTGAAAATAAATTGAGCTTATGGGAATTAGTGTTGTAGTCAAAACTACAATAGAGTATATCAAATTCAAACAAGAAAGTATCAGGGTCTTTGGTTGCAAGGCCATAGTACTTTGGAAGAGTAGTTGTAGGTATATTCTTGAGATTATCTATATTTATGAGGCTTGGGAGAGGAAATGGAAAAGTAGGTTATGCCATTACTGGAGGTATTAGATTATGAGGTTGCTGTTGAAAAGGAACATTGGGTATTGGATTATTAAAAATTGGTGGATTTAAAGCAGTATTATCAAGGAAACTAGCCAAAATTTCAGCAAAAGTTGAAGACCACTTGTATCTATAGGTTATGTTCTTGAGGATGATTTTGTAGGAAAAATATGGCTTGCATCTTCAAAAGGCAACTCAACTTCTTCTTCAATTTCTTTGTTCAAATTAACAGACTCCTGTGGAAGAAATTTTCCATATTCATCTCATCATCTTCCTCTTTGATGCATGTAATTGAATTCTTTACAATGGTGAAGAAAGCTTTAAAACTAGAAATTTCTAAAAAAATTATCTAAGAACTATGACTCAAGAATGCTCCTAGCTTGACACCATCCTTGGTAATGGCACCAAAAATGCTCTGCCTCACAATAGGTGTATAATAATCATGCTCAAGGCCATGCTTAGGAATAGTCTATTCAATCTAAGGATTATTTTTCCCACTATGAGGTGCATATAATCTTTTCAACCTAGGGACATATACTTGAAATGGTCGGCACAATATGTGCACTAGGTCTCTTAATGAGTCATTATGCTTATGTTGTAGGAAAGTAAAATGCAATGAAAAGAACCTATAGTGTTGCTATAGGAAACTAACATGCTTAACTCTTTAATGAAATGAATACTAGAAATGTAATAAAATGCTAACATACATTCCAACTTAGTTTATCTACTATAACTGCTCTCATAGATGTTGCAAGAACATTTAGAAAGTATGATACTATAGGAAGGAACTTAGAACTTCTACTTGCAATACTAGAAATGCTTTAAAATAGATCTATACTACTCTAATCTAATCCACCTCCCAAGTGGGCCCCCTTGGTTGGCTTCTGCTAATCTACTCACATAGGATATAAGCCAAAAACTATTTCATTATGTTTTTGAATTTCATTACATGGGAACAATACATAGAACTGTAAAAACAACTCACTACAAAAGTTAATAGTTTTTTTTCATAAAATTTATTCTTCTAACCCCTAACACAATTGGTTTTATCCCTATAAATATAAGATTGATGCTTATTCCAAAATAGAAGAGAAAAAAAACTAGCTATAAATCCACAAGTGAAAAAGAAGGAAAGATAACAGGTCAAGGTGGGAAAAAAAGATAATGGCTCAAGGTAGGAATAATAAAGTCTAAACAATTTCTTTGACATGATAATAAATGCAGAGAATGTAGTAAATCTTCATAGCTCCTCCATACTCATAGCCATGTCCTTTAGTACCATTATTATTTTTCTCCACTGTGGCTAAACCTCAACATCTTTTCTCCTTGAATGCTATTGGTTGTCTTCAGCATTCATCTTTGAATTCTTCCAATCATCTTCACCTTCATTGCTAATAGGTTAGTTATAATGTAGAGATATTTGCAAATAAGCATTATCAAATTAAATTCAAATATAAGAAAACACATTCTGATGATTATATGAAATACTGCATCATATATATAGTATTGGCAAAAGATGACTTACTATCTACCCATAAGTTAATCATTGGTTTAGGTAAACATAAGTTCACAAATTTCTTGATGAAAATAAAATAGAGTGTTCAACAAAGTGTTTAAAACTATCATAAAATAGAGGCAATAATTAGCCTCATCACTGACCACATTATATGTGCCAAAATGTGGTGCACTCTTATCCACTTGCTCTGCTAGTAATGTTGTAATAGCTACAGATGCCTCATCAATGTTAATTTCATAACCAAGAGGTCTTAGCCATCTAACCCTTGGTATGGCTGCTTGAATGTAAGTGTAATCAATATCCACAAGAAAACATACATCATTTACATGTTAGTCAACTAATGAAACATGTATCCTTAGCCTCTGTTTCATGGATTTCTTGAAATTTTCAAAATAACTAGTCATAATTGTCTCAAAATTTGCTCCCATTTGTTCAATATATTCATTAACCTGGGCTACAATAGACCTATTTTCTTTCTAGATAACTTTTCCAAAGGATGGAAATTCATTCTATACATAAAAAAAATATACAAATCAAAATTGCACCAAATTTGCATTGGGCTCCCTTGGTTCTCCTTATAGCTCCTAGGTTTTCATTGATTTGTTGTAATTACAATTTTGCAAGATCATAAGCATGATCATTTTAAACTAGTTTGTACCCAATATCCACTACAATGCATGGAACACTATTGAGTCTGGTAGACTGATAAAACTTGTGAGAAATGACTCTAACAGAAAAACCAACAAGAGGATCCTTGATAGTGTCTATTGTCATTCCTCTCTTGTTCCACTTGGATTTTTTATTTTTCCCAATTGCTTCCTTGGAGTCACTCTTGAGGGTCTTAGGGTGATATAGGGTTGGATACCCTGTTACTCTATGAACAATTCTCTTAGTTATTTTGACTAGGCCATCTTCCAACCATAAACTTCCATCATGAATCCTGCTCAATACTATTAGGATCCACTCAATTTTAAAGATAGTAGGGAATTTTAGGTCATGAGTTAAACCCTTCTTCTCAACAATTTGATATTCTTCCTTCAAAACTCCATTTTCACACAACCTATCATAAGCTTCTCTCATCTCCATACCTCTAATAGCACCTATCTTACAGTTATAACATCTCCTAACGTCTTGCACCATTACTACCTAAGGAGGAATTATGGATAGGGCTTTGACTAGGTCATTTTTGTATGCAATTTTAGGGATAGGTTAAAAATTTGGTTGCTTGAATTCATTCAATACTAATTGGACCTCAAATGGCTCTTTCTCCTGAGGCTTCCTAGAACTAGAGGCAATTTCTTCTAGTATAAATACTTTGAAGTGGATGAAACTATGTTGAATCTTCATATAAATTTGTTCAAATGCTAGATTCTCTACTTGGAAATCATTCTACACTCTTCTTTTTCTTTGCTCTTTATTCACGATGAGGAAAAAATGAATCAAAATGCAATCATTTACCCTTATTTCATAGCATTTAATGTTTACTACATTTACAGTTGTCCACTCAGCTTCTTAAGAATTTTTGCATAACTCAGCTTCCATTTTCTTTCAAAACTCAACATAAACTAGACTTTCCCTTACTCAGATTCAACTGGAATTCCCCTTCGCTTGGCATCCACTATCAACTTAGCTGCAACTAACCATTCTACTTCTATTGATTTTAGCAAATAGCTTGACATGTACTGGGATTTTACTCGACATCTAAAGGAAACTTTCCTCACTCATCAACACTTTTGAAAACTTAAAATTTTAACTTTGCATCTTTATTCATGCCAGTCTTCTCTTTTTAGTACTTACTTGTTTTGGAACTGATGTATGATAAAGCTTTGTATATCAATTCCAAATACCTTCTTTGGCTTAGTTGGATGAAATGTGACCAATTGACCTTTTAGGTGAAGTGATCCCTCCATTGGATGTGTTGTTTCCATCTTTCTTCTTCCAAGTCTTATTCATTTCTCTTCTGATGTGTTCAACACCCACTTTCTCTTTTCCTTTGGTGAATTCTGAGTTGGGTTCCTTTAACCTTGTTGGATAATTTTTGCTAATATTACCAATCTTCAAACAAATAAAGCATGTGGTTTGGCTCAACCATCTACTATAGTTTCCACTAAAATGTGTTATTATGCAATTTCTAGGGATGTGTCCATATTCTTGACAATAGTGATAGTTATGCCTAGTGTTGTAGTCCCAATTGTAGTAATGCCAATGATTGTTTACTCTTCCTAGTTGACTAGGTGTCCATATATTCTTTGATCTACACTCAAAAGCTCTATTTCCATACTTTTTACAATTGTAGTAGTGTCCTTCAAATCTTGGTGTCCTGATAGTTTTGGTCCTACAATCATGTGCTTAATGTCCTTGCTTGTTGCACTTGTGATAGTGACCCATATGCTAATGGATGTTCTTTCTCTTGCACACATTAGAGGTATGTCCCTTTTTACCACAAAAATGAAAAGTAGGTTTAGTTTTCTTACCTTTGTCACTTCTTTCTTCTACACTCTTTGAGTACTCTCATTTTTCAATGCTAGTGTAACCTAGTCCTAAAGTATCATTGCTAGCTCTTGGTGATTTTAGTGGTTTTTGAAAGTGCCTGATAGCCTCATTGGGTTTTTTGAAGCTCTCTACAATTTCCTTCTCTCTTTTAATTCATTTTATAGTTGTTCATTTTTCATCTTCAATGTATAAATCTCAATATCCTTAACATTTAGTTCATGATATGCATTCATCATTTGACTTAGGGTGTCTAGCTGCATGTTTGAAATTCTTGAAAGATCAATTGACTTTTCCTCCAATATATTAGCAAGATTTCTTTTGTCTTCTTCTAGCATAACCTTCTCTTCAATGGCTCTTTTCTTCTATTTATTCACTTCAAAAGGCATCATGGCTTGTGATTTTTGTTCAAGCTTGAGAGTTCCGATTTCTTCTACTTGAGCTCTATTCTTCTCCATCAGATTTTCTATTGTTGCATCAAACTCTTTGGAATATCCATTTGCAAACACTTTTGAGGTGTCAATCTCCTTGTATTGTGTATCATTCTTAGCTATGGAAATCTCTCTTCTTCTCTTTAAGGATTTTCTCAGTTCTTCCCTAGCTTCTTCCAAATTGTGTAGAATGAGTTGTATATCAATCACCTAGTTCTCTATGATCTTTCCAAGTTTGTAGACTTCCATTTCTAGATCTTTTCTCCAAGTTGTAAGGCTTCTCCTTATGAGAACTCAGCTTTGATACCAATTTTTGAAATTACAAGTGGGAAGATTTACTTTTTTTTTTTTTGGGGGGGGGGGGGGGGGGGGGTTGTGAATCAAAAGTAACAAATTTTAACCTCTAAAACTTTTAACTGAGATCATTCACATGCATCTTACACATCTACTTAACATGAAAATGGATAACACAAGATTTGGTCACCCATAAACCCTCCACAATGAGAAGGTAAAACTAGGGTGGGGATGACACCCACAAGTTATCACTGTAGCAATATGTAATTGATTAAGGTTATAAAGTTTGACCACTTCCAATGGTCTACCCTATGAAAGGCTTGCCTTGTTAAAGGCTTTACACTTTGTTAAAAGTGACCTGTCTAAAGGATTTATAGATACACACTTGGAATGTTACCCTATTAAAGGATTTATAACACTATTAAAGATCTACAATATAGCTACTAAGCCAACCTACAATCATAGGATTTTCATTCTTAATACAATGACTAGAAAGTATTAGAATGTGTTGACTAGATAACTTAAAATATTCTATTATTGATTTTAGATCCTTTTTCTACTCAATTTGATCTGATCCTTCCTGATCTAATATGTCACTATTCATAGTGTTGGTACTCTATTCTAACCAACTAGATTCTACAATGTTATTATTCCCTCCCTAATTCCTTATGCCCTTCTAAACTTTGCTAGCATTCTCCCATGCAACTCTCTTACCTTTGCTGAATTATGGGGTATCAACCTCCTTACAAAGGCTTCTAAGACTTAGGGTTAGGTATGAATCTATGATAATATTCATTCTTCTTTTCCCACTCAAGTCTTTACACTTTTCTTATTGGTTGCATGCTTTCTCCATTTTTCTTATTGGCTACATGTTGATTACATAGAGAATGTAAAAGATTTGATCTTATCTTTTAGATCCTTCGAGATTCATCTTGAGTCAGCTCAAAAATGGTTTACATCTGAGTTTTTGAACCCACAAACTCATATGTTGATTCTATGTTACTCGACACTTACTGATTACTGATGCTCAAAATATATAGGAATTTTCTCTAGCTCAACATCTATTGTAACTCTTTCTCACTGAACATCTATACTTTTCTCAGCATCTATAGTGATTCGGCATCACTTATCACTTAGCACTTGAAGTTTACTTGGCACCTATTGAATTTTTGGCTCATCACATACTATAGCTCGGCATCTATATCATACTTGGCATCAACTTAAAAATTGGTTAAGTGTGTTGACACTCAACTATCAAAACCATTCTCAGACCAACACCTTTGCCCCTAGAAATGCCAAGCTAGAGGATTTTATTATAGGGAAAGATGCATCAGATGAATTCTATGCATGTATAAGTGAATTCATGATACCCTCATCCCATGCAAGAACCTATGATCCAAATGATTTGGTTAGGAATTCCCTCAAGAAAATGAGGAAGTGCACTCTCTCAAATAGAAAACCTTGTTGGGAAGAGGATGTAATAATGAACTTTCTAGAGATAGAGGATTGTAGAAATAGAACACTAAGATGGGGAGAAATAATGAGGGGAGAAGAGACCATGAAGAGAGAAGCTCCCTCATTCAAGGGTTTCTACCATGAGAAGAAATACTTAGATAGGTACAACAAGTGTCTAGACAATTTTTATGCAATAATGTCCCAAGTGCCTGCAAAAATAAGGGATAGAGTAGAGTCCCAATCCCCTTAGAAAGAAGGTGTGATTGAGATAGAGGTTGAACATGATCAACCTAAAATTTTGTCATGGGCCCAAGGAGGTAGGAAAAATAAGAAAATTATAAACACCCATGACAAGGAAAGGGAGAAGGCTTTCTAGATGCTACCAAGGGGAACTAAATATTTTGATAGCATCAGACACAATTTATTGATCAAGAAGGTAGGCCAAAATAAAAGAGTCCAAAATAAAACTAAGCTTTAGATTAAAATGTTGGATGAAATGATAATCCAAGATTAGGAATTTATGAAGGATGATGACTTCATAACTTTAGAATAATTCAAGTCATTTTTGTTTAAATGTAAACAAAATGAACTTACACCATAGCTGCAACTAGGAGATTCACCTGAGAAGACTATTGAACTAGTACAAAAATTGTAGGAATATGAACCAAGTAGTCAAACTCTCACTTTAGATGAGGCTAGAGATCTATTTCAAAGAAGTGAAATGCTTCTTTTCCCAAGGTGAGAGCTCAGCTCATCATTTATTCTTGACTAGATAAGAAGAAAGGATTAATTAGTCTCATTTGTGGAGAAAAATATTGTTGGGGAGCTACAAGGGTTAGGGTTTAATGTGGACATTAGGACAATGGTTGTATGGAGTATGACCCCTGAGTTATACAAGCCAACTCTCATGGAAATAAGAGATTATCCCTAGGGAAATGTGATATTCTATAACGTCACTACTATCTTGAGTGACTAGATTCACAACTTGATGAATAAAACATCATTAATGGGGAAAAAAAATGGATATGCTTGAAGAGCAACTGTACAAGACATACAACATATCCATTGATGCTAGGGAAAAGTAAGAATATGAGCTCAAAAAGACATATGTGGTAGAGAAAATAATGGCTAGCCTTGACAATGAGCTAAGAAATCAGAAAAATGTGACATGACCTATCACAAAGGTCAAGGACCAAGAAGCCAAAACTAAAACTAGTGCAATAGATGTGAGTGTGAGTCAACAAATGGAGATTGATGAATTGGATACTGTAAAAGAGGTAGAAATCAAAATGATGTAGAGCTTTCTAATTCACAAAATAGGTGCTCTAAAATACTCCTCAAAAAAATACACAATAGTTATATTTCTTTACAAGAAGCTAAGTTTCAATGCTCATAAGCATTTTCTTTGCCATCCCCTTTATTTACAACATGGGGCCCATATATACAATTATTTTATAGCCTTGTACCAATTCTAAGATAAAGAAGGAGTTACCAAAGGGAGTAATTATTCCTTTTAGAAAATTAATTAATAGAGTTAAAGAGTTGAATGGTCTTTTATTAGGGAAATTACAATTGGTTCAAAATAAAATAAAAATAATTGCCACAAGGACCCCCAATTTTGTACCTAGCATCATTAATGAGAATGGTAAGTTAAGGGAATAGTAGGAATGGTCTTCCTCTTTGATGACATTTTGTAACATGCAAGGTTTGTTGCATATTTTAATAATGAAATATATGTCACAACAGTGTAAGATATGATTCATTTTTTATAAAGAAGTCGATCAGATATGGGACAAGTTATTGCAGATGTTATGGTAACAACAAATGAAAAGTTGAATGTGTTCTTGGATGATCTAAACATAGTAAGAGATTCCACCTAGCTATATATTGATATTATCATTGCCATCTGGGAGGTTGTAGCTAGGATCAAAGATTTGCCATCTATAGATAGTGACTGAGCATGTAGAAAAGTTAAAGACTATTAAGGGGGAGGATAACTATTTGATAGAAACACCTTATCTTTGTGGTTCATCTACTATGGGTGTGCTGCTATTAAAAATTTTAGAGTTATCATGAACATAATAATTGATAGCTACTCAAATTTTGGCTATCTCTAGTATTTTGTTTGTAATAGTTTTGTCTTATACGCAAAAAGATGTAACTGGATTTTGAACACATGTTCTCCCATCTAAAACTTTTTGCAATCCTTGTTTCTTCAAAATAATTTCCAAGATGTGGAGTGAGGATCCAAATTTTATTTCTTTTTAGTCATAATTCTATTTTATAGTCCATTCAATTTTCTTGTGCTGATTTTTATGTCATTTCAATTTTTGTATCTCAAGAACATATTTAATGAATGAAATACTTGTCAGGTCTTGAGTTATGTCTTAAGTCTTACATAAAATACATGTATCATTCTTGAGAAGATTAATACAAAAGCAAGTTATTGAATATTTGTGTCCTTCAATTCTTTCTCCATTTTCATACATTTTCCATTTTGGGATTAAATGAACAAAGTTGATTTTATTTAATGCAACTTGGATAGGTTGTATATTGGTTCATTGTTGCTTTTAATTCAAGCAATTAAGAAAATTCTTCTATGAGTTGATAGGGTTTCTAAATACATGGAAGGGATGTCCTAAGAATGGTTTCAGGGTTAACATGTGATATATTTTGGTTGTGATTCAATTAAATAGATCAAAATTTAATGATATGACTCTGTGTAACAATGGATAAAGCACTAGTCATGAGTTAAAGTACAAATTGAAGTAGTTGAATAGAGACACAACTCACATTTTAAATCAAGCTAATATTAGAAGTTTGTGACAATGGATTATATTTTTGTTATTCACTTACTGCAATAGCTTTTGAGTTTGTAGTTAGCTGCTATAATTCATTAGTTTATTTCAATTCCAAGAAGATTAAGAAACCAAATATACTTTTAAAGAATGTGTAGTGAGAGAATATGCTAAGATTGTTAAATCCCTAGGTAAACCCACCTTGGTTAATAGAGCCTAAAGTGTAGGAAGTACTGATGCTTCATTCAGTTTGTCCATAGCCAAGTACGTTTTGTTGCAGATGGGAAGTAGCTAATCCCTAGGTATCTCCTTATATGGTTTTCTTGTATTGTTTTAAACTTCTCATTTTAGAATCCCAAAAAAATAGTGACTCTACTTGGGAATTGTGTAATGAAATTCACTATATAAAATACTATAGTCTCTATTATAAATTGTACATCTGCAGTGATTTTCAGTTGTATCTTGCCTATTCTTGCATTGATTGATTTTAATAGAAAAACCTTGATAATCTAAAAAGTTTCAATACAGTAGGATGTACATAACATAGATTGTGTCTAAATAATGGCTCATTTGCAAGATAGATTTTACATTTCACAAAGTGCATTGTATTCTGTGTTGGGCCCTTGTTAGGGTTGTTTTCAAATTTATTTTCTCATGATATTTTCTTGTCTTCTATCCATATTAAAATTATTTTTCCCTTCATTAGGTGGTGACTTGGTCAAAGGTTTTGTAGCTAGTGCTATATATTTGAAGTGATTATTTCAAAATGGCAGATAGAAGGAAAAATACAAGGGCATACACAAAGGCCAATCTAGAAGGGCCTCTATATACATAGTTACCTCATGTGGGTAGGAAGAACAAAAAAAAGAAAAAAAGAGATCTCTACCACACATGGAAGCCTAGAGATAGTGTGTCTTGCCATTCATAATATCAACTAGTAATAGAGAGAATATTCATCTCTAAATTCTAAACCTGAGAACACTAGACTTCTAGGTCAAATATTCACAACCCCATGCCTAGAAAAAAGTATCTACCAAGATAAAATTGTCTCTTCTATAAGAGACATCTCTTTCAGGCCTAATGTGTCAAAAAATGTGAACCAAAGGTTGGGTATAAAAACACTCTAAATATTGGACCAAATCATGGGAAATTTCCATACATTGAGAGAAACTTCATAGATTTAGATGATCTAGTAGATTTAGAGACCACTCTCCAAACCCTTGTCTTAACTATCTAAACATATGTGTAGTTAGTGTCCAGTAGAAAACACACACTATTATTGTATTTTTTAACTAAGGATGTAGGAATATTTGGTCTTCTCCTAGTTTTCTATTTTAATTCATCAAAGTATCCATCTAATACATTCTCAAAATTGTCTCCCAAATTTTTAATATACTCATGTATCTATCTTGTAGCAAATTTATCTCATTCACACACAAAATTTCCAATAGTAGGAAAATAGGCATTATTAGTGGTCCAAACTTACACATTGAATTCTTAGTATCTCTGATTGATAACAGGTTCCTTTCTAGTTGTAATCATTAGAGCTCAACAAGATCACACTCATGGTCTTTTATCACAATCTTTTGAGCTTGATCTACAACCATACATGGCACACTGTTTAGTTAGCTTGACAGGTAGAATTTGTGTGCAGTCACTCTCATTGCAAACTCAATCAACTAATCAATGATATTTTAAATAGACATGCCATTTTCATTCCACTTGGCATTGCTATTTACCTTGACTACATTTTTTCTCTCGCATAGTATAGTCTTCTTTTAATCGAATGTTGGGTACCCTATGATAGCATGAATAATCTTCTTTATGATCTTCATTGGTCCATTCTTCAACCATAACTCCATGTTGTGAATTCACCTAATTACAACCTTGATCAATTCAATTTTAAAATTTCTTAGAAAATATAGGACATGTGTTAACCCTTTCCTCTCAACAATCTTCAACTCATCCTTCAATAATCGTTCATCACACAACTTTTGGTATGCCAATTTTTTTTTATAATCTCTTATTTCACCAATTTTGAATATATAATAACTTTTTATATTGTGAATCATAATAAATCTAGGTGTTATCAATGATAATACATGCATTAAATCTCCTTTCATACTAATTTTAGGAATAACATGACATTTAATTTGAGGATAAGCATCACTCTTGACCAATTAAATATTGCCTACCTCTTCTTCTTGATTCTTTGTCAGAAAAGATGATCCATATGTCATTTTTGCATTAGGTTTTTGAAATTTTTCTTTCTAAACCACTGGGCACAACTTGAAATCAATACTCGATCAAGCATTCAACTTTGAATTCATCTTCATTTTCCTTTCAAATCACTTCACAATTTTCTCAAATTGTTTGGGCTATAAAATCTGAATGCAAGGTGTGTAGAATGCCTTCAAATTTTTGTTATATACCTTTATTCATTAAAATTTGTCCTCTCATAAATGTTGTGTGCTTAGTTAGGTGGAATCCATCTATCTTGGTCATTGCTACACTTTTAACTTAAACTCCATTATACAACTCTATCAATACCATCTAACTTGGCCTATATATCACTTTGGTTATTTTAATTACTTGGTCCATATTACAATGCTTAGTCAATATAGATAATATTACTAATGCTCATCACCCAATAGTTTAAATGACTCCATTTCACTATTCTTTCCACATATATGTTCTCATTCATCTTTTCCTATAAAGCTAGGATCTTTGGAATAGTTTATGTTAGGAACTAATGTAGGTTCAGTTATTAAATACGCAATTCCTTACATAACTTTCTTGATCAATTTCAGACATTGTGATCACCTTTTGCATTAGATTGGGTGATCTTAGCTTCATTTTTTCCACTACTTCCAACTTATACCTTATTCTTCTAGGTTTGATTCATCCCCTTCTTTGTTTGTTCAACATCCACACATTTTTTTTCCTTGATGTGTTCATTGTTTAGTGTTGGTACTAGAGTCCTACAAATCTTACTTAGATGACCAATCTTGCAACAACTAAAACAAACTATGCTTCCTTTCAACCATTTATTGTAACTGCCTCTAAAATGTGTTCCAATGCAATTTTTTGGAATATGACCACACTCTCTGCAATAATGATAATTATACTATGTATTGCAGTACCAATTGTAAGATTTACCTTTCTTAGGTGCATTTTTTTGTGTTTTGGTTGCCCAGTTAGATTTTTCTTGTGATATGCATGCATGTACTCTATGTCCATATTTTTGATAGTTGTAACAATATCCATCAAATCTATGTGCAGTATATGTATTACTCTCCTTTGATCTACTTTCATGTTCTTGATGACCTAGCTTCTTGCAATTAAAATAATTACCATTAAACTTAGTTTTAGGATTTTTCTTACCAATCTTGCTTCTGTAAATGTCTTCTATGTGTCCTATTTTACCACAATGATAGCATGTAGGTTTTCCTTTTGGTTTTTCATTTATTTTCTATCCACTCTTGGTTGATTATCCTTCTTCAATAGATGATTGGTGCTTGATATGCCCTAATCCAGAGGTGTCACTAGATGACCTTGATGATCTAATTAGTTCTTCAAAATATCTTAATGCTTTATTGGGCTTGTTAATCCTTTCCATGATTTCTTTCTTAGATCTTATCGTATTCCTCATTTGGTTACTTTGTGATTTCATATTTTCTATTCTCCATGTCTTTTATATTCGATTTTTTATTTACACATATCAGTTGATTCATCAAGTCTAGCTAAGTGCGTATAAGATTTTTTTCATTAGATGATCTTTCATCAAGTTTAATAGCCATTTTTCTTTTGTATTCTTCAACCACAACCTTATCGTCTTCATCTTTATTCTTTTGTGTAGTCACTTCACATGGCCTAATAGATTGGTTTTCATGTTCTCTCTTCAGTCATCTAACTTCATCATTTAGAATAATGTTCTTTTCTAATAGATATATAATAGTTACATCACTTTCACTGGAACTTCCATTATCAAGAAATCCTTGGGTATCAACTTCTTGATAGAGTGTGTCATTTTTTTGAATACCCATATCCTTTCTTTTCTTTAGGGATTTCCTTAGTTCCTCTTTTGTTGCTTCAAGTTTCTGCAGTATGAGCTAGATGTCAATCATTTGATTTTTAATAATCTTTCCCAATTTGTAAGCCTCCATTTCCAAGATCTCAAGTCTTAAGTGGTTGAACTCCTTCTAAGAGAACAAATCTCTAATACCAATTATTTGAAGTTTATTGGGAAACTAAGATACATGGGGGGGCAGAAGGGGGGGGGGGGGGGTGTGAATTGGGATCATTAAATCTTTTAACCTTCAAAAAAACATAACTATATTCACCACATTATCCATCTCATATCTAGATTATGCATAACATGACTTAAAACTTCAAATGTTGAAATAGATCTAACTGTGTATCACATCTATCAACATGAAAATGTAAACACATAACACAATAGATTTTTTATACCCAAAAATCCTAAAAGTTGAAGGAAAAATAGAGGTGGGGATGACACCCACAAATCTTCACTATTGTAGTGACAAATTTATCCTATTAGGACTATAGATTTGATCACTTTTGATGATATACCTTGTGAGGGGTCTTCCTTGTTAAGAGCTTTACAAATACTATTGGGTCTACCTTGATTAAAGGATTGAACACTTACAATGAAGTAAGGAAATCATTAAGAGATTTACATAGGTCTATTAGGACCACTTTGTTAAGAGATTTATCCCCATGTATCTTCTAAAATGATTCAATACCCAATCCTTCAGTTTATACCATAAATGGATTATAGATCTCATCTTTCCTTTATTTGATTTGATCTTCTATCTAATATATCTATACTCTTCTCTTCATTGCTTTACTAGGTTGCTAAACTTTGTTACTTCACAACTTTTTCTTCTAGCCTCCAAAAGCTAACTCCTTCACATAAGCATTTATAATACTTTTCTTTACTCATGCATACAAAATAGGGTTTGCATCTATTGTTAGAAATGCTTTAGAATAATTGAGAGGGGGGAGGGGGGGGTGAATCAATTATTCAAGGTTGAAATGTCCTATTTAAACTTTTCACTAAGTATAGTGAGCTCATTCAACCATTAATTCATCCAAGCTTAAATTTTCTAATCAGAAAGTTGTTGTAAATCAACATGCAAGCATAACACATAAGAAATCAACACATAACATAGTGATTTATGTGGAAACCCAATTTGGGAAAAACCACCAGTAACATGCTACTCAATTCTCACTCTTCTAAAGTGATGCCCTATGAAAGGCCTTCCCTGTTAAAGGCTTACAACACACTATTAAATGGGACCTTGTTAGAGGATTTAACCATCTTGTGAGAAGTGAGCTTGGTTAAAGGACTTTAGAACATTCGCTTGGAATATCACCCTATTAAAGAATTTAGAAATGGTTGTTAGGCCAACCTAAGTCCATAGTATTTTTAGATATAATACAATTTCTAGAGAGTATTAGAAAAATCTTGACCTGACTACAACATACAACTTATCTTGTAGATTTTAGATCACTTCTCAACTCATACCCTTGCCTGGCCTTCAATCTCTACAACTCTTAATAGCTTTCCCTCCTTTCAAGCTTAGTCTCCTTGAGTCTCCATGCTCAATGTACTAGTGTAATCATCTCTTTATGACCAATCGTAGAAGTAGAGCCTTTGTGCTCTTCCTTCTCCTAGATGTCTCCTTCTTGAAACCCTTCTAACCACTTCACAGATTTGGCTCTTTAGTAGAAATAGTATCAGCAACTCTTTGCTTCTTGGTCTATGACTCCTTAAATAGAAGTCTTAGAGTACCTTTTCCTGCTCGATTCTTCCAATATTTATTTTTAATTCATATGGATTAGGTAGGATTCATTGCATCTAACCCATATTCTATTTCCTCTAGAAAATTCTTGAATAATCCTTTAGAATTTACCCAAAAATGGTTTACATAGGATTTTGTGCCAACAGCTCATCATCCTTATCTTCCAACTCATTCACAAAATTTAATGTAACCACTATGTCGACTCAAATTTGGTGAATCTTCATAATTTGAAATAATGCAGTAGCTTGGCACTATTGAAATATTAGTGCTCGACACATACTATGTTACCCGACATCCACTGTATTTTTCCTGATGCTCAGCACCTAAAGATCACTTTGCACCAACTAAGAATTTTTTGATGCTCGACACCTGATCTTCACTTGGCACTTGAAGATCACTTGGCACAAACTTGAAATTTTTATTACTTGGCTCCAATTGAAAATTTTCTCGGCTTCAACTAACTTTCTTGACATCCACTAAAAGATCTTAGTTTAAGCTTTGCATACCACCTTGTTACAACTTCTTCCTCCAATGTTTCTAAGTGTGACCAACCTCTGTATCCTTGAGTATGTCATCAATACATCATTTAACTATTGTCTTAACTAATCCTTGCACTTTATTACAACATAATAACTCAACCTTTCCCTTAGGTGCTCATGTTACATCTTGTTGATCAAATCATCTTCATCAATCAACTAAGTGATAGTACTTGGATCTTATAAGAAAATATCATCCCTACAAATAGAAGGTTTGAGATCAATGACAAAAAAATTATTGAAAACATTCTTTTACAATAATCTTCCTTCTTTGCAACAATTTCTCTCTTTGATCTTCAACAATGAGCTTTTCAATCAGATTTCCGACATCTACCCTTATAAAGACATCTATAGAGTCTTATAAAATATGATCAACAATCTAGATGTTTCCTTTTAAACCTCTTCATCTAATTGGTTGTCTTACCTTCATAGGGAGAAATGATCCATGTTAAAATGTATAATAAACATTGTAATAAAATCTAGGATCATTAAATGTTATTAGTCCATGTCATCTCAAAATGGTTTACCTCAAAGTTTGTGCCGTTATAAACATTCTAGTTCACACTGTGTTATTCAATATTTATTGTCTCTGATGCATGGTCATAAATTTTCTTTCTACTAATACTTATCCTTGACTAACCTAGCTCCTTTTATATGACTCCACACCCATATGCTCTGTTTACTTGGCATTTATTGAACTCAACTTGTATACAAATACTCATCGACCAAAGACTTGTTCAACTCCTATAAAGCTTAGAATATACAAGATTATTTACATGTCTTTACATGACTTAGCCTATATAGATTAACTTGGTCACAATGATGATCAGCCAACTCTACCTTGTATATGACTAAGTGTTTGACACTAATAGGCAATAAAACTAGAGAGATCAATAGGAGATGAAAAGGAAAGTTGATGAATTAGAAAATTATGGAAAAGGTGAATGACTCTATTGTAGTTCATTATATTAGTGAATCAATTTTTTTTTTCTTTAAAATTATTTGTAGAAGTTAGAGATTGACTAATCCCTAATTTAGTAAGTGTTAGGAGAAATTTAGGTCTTTTGTGTTTGGAGAGTCCATAAGACCAAATTAATAACATATATCCATTTTTATTGGAGGAAATTAAGAACTTTGTTTAGAAATTTAGGGCCAAGGCTTGAATATTTGACATAAATGCTCTATAAATTTGGGGTAAATTAGGACTCAAAATAGTGGTAGTCATCAATTTTGCAAGGTTAGAACAAAAAGGTATGTTATGGTGTCACCAAATAACCAATGTTTTTTTTTGATATGTTACAATATCCACAAAAAGGTATCTATATCTACCATTTTGTTTGAAGGTCTTTGGGAAAGATTGGGGGAAAAGCATAAAAAATACTCACTAGAGAAATAATAGTAAATTAGGCCTAGTAAGACAATAGATTGGGTTTGATTATGAGATATGAACTTAGAGCTTAGAAAGTTGATTATTTTCATTGGATTGGAAAAATATAATTTATTTGAAACTTTATTGACCATTGGTAAAGTTGGATTTTTTGAGAGATTGTTGAAAGCATGAATGTTGATGATATTCCTATGGGGGAGTATTGTAGATATGTTACTATGATGATATGTTACATTTATGACTGAGTTTGTCATTGATATCAACATAGCAGTTTTGAGTGGTATCTAATAAAAGAATAATGGAAAAATAAAGTTGGTATAGACAACTAGTTGAGTATTCTAACTATCAGAGGTTATGAGAGATACATCTTAGTATCTAGTATATGTAGTTAATGTTAGAAGATGAAATGATAAGTCTAGAAGAAGTTATGTAAGTTTTGGTGTTTTTCATTCTAAGATAGAGTTTACAGAAGTATGTTCTTGTAAACTTGTTATATCTCCTAGAAGAATTGTTATTCTAAGAATCAAGGTTGAGGATTTGAAGAAGACATGTTGATGATGATGTGACTAAGTTTTTTCATCATAATATTACATGTACAGAAAGATATTCAAGTTACAATGTAGAAGATTAATGTTATCGCTAAGTGTAATATGTTCTTAATGTGGTCCTATAATGATTAATTGAGAAGGTCCAACAACTGACTCAAGGAATTGTTTTATGGACTTGGTCTAAAGGAAGGACATTTTCCTTTATCATGAGTATGAAATAGAATGAAAATGTATGGATGTGAAGTGATTATAAGCAGCAGTAAGAGCAAAATTCAAAGTTGAGTAGAGCAAAGTGGAAGTGAAGGAAACTTCATTGTTGAGGTTTTACTAAGTGATCTGAGCTTTGATATTTGGACTTGAGGTTTCTAACCTAGTCTATAAGGTCTAATAGTGATTGGTTTGGTTGAGAGAATAAAAGAAAAAAGAACATAACAATAAATTGCATGTTTGAGCAGTGAGCTCTTCTTGTAGTTAAAATTGCATGTTTGGGTAGTGGGCTCTTCTTGCATACATTGTACTACAACTCCTAACAAGGTTAACACAACTCCTAACAAGGTTGGAATCTTGTAACATGGATTCAAAGTCTCCTAATAGGGACTCATATGTACTAAATGTTTTAATAGACTCTTAACAAGGTCTATCCTCTAGCAAGGAATATCTATATTAGTACATCATCTTGTTGGCATCATTGCTACTAGAGTTTTCACTTTGATTGAGGGTTTCCCTAGTTAACATATCTAGTGTAATTGTCTATGTGCATCTTATTATGATTTCTATTTACTTTGGTTGAATGGTTAAGTTTTTTTAAGGAAGATAAATTTTTTAATTGGTAGATAATTGATACACCCACCCCCTCCCCCCACCCCCTCTCAGTTATCTTGGTGGACTATTGTTTCCAATAATTGGTATTAGAGCATCATGTCCTTGAAGATAAAGTTTAACAAATTTGGGAGATCCATGGTGAGAATGTTTAAGAAATATAGTTTCAAGTTTGATGGAACAAATTATGATAGCTAGAAGGAAAAGATGAAGATACATTTGTTGTGTATGGGTCTGGGATATTGGATCTTGACAAAATTAGCAAAGACAATCATTGCTGAAAGGTATTTGGAAAATTGTATCAAGGATGAAAGAGATCTTTTTATGTGCAACATGAGAGCTAGAGAAGCATTATTGACTGCTCTTCCTAAAATTGAATACAATTAGGTAAAATCACTTGCTACTTCACATTTGATTTGGAAAGCTTAGGAAACTAGTTTTGAATGTGATGCACATTCTAAGAAATTAAGGTTACAAAGTTGGATTTGTGCATTTAAAAATGCTAAAATGATGGAAGATGAATTTGTAAGAACATATGTAGGTAGGATATCAAAAATTACTATAGGGTATTAAATCTCAAGGAAGAACCAAAGAAGTTTGTGAGGTTATGTGGAAGATACTAAAGACTCTAACACCACCATTTAAGCTAGCAGTTCAAATGATACAATTGTTGATATTTTGTACCAAAGATTTCACAAAAGAATTATTTCTTGGAAGACTCGAAGCAATTGAGAATGAGCTTAGATAGTCTGGAGAATTGACCAGAATAGAGAAAACTTTTAGTTCCTTGAATATTCGACCTAGTTTATCAAGGAGCACAAGTGCTAGAGGATATTTTTCTAGTAGCAATAGATCTAAGGAGGACAAAAAGATTGAAGGAGTAGCCCTTCTGGTAAGAAGAGAAAAAGCAGGTAAGAAAAACTTTAAATGTTGGACTTGTGATGAATATGGTCATTATGCATCTACATGTCCTAAAAGAGAGAAAAATTGTAAAGGAAATTACAAACCTAGAAGAGATAGAGAGTGTTTGCATGAAAATGTAGAAAATAATTTTGATGAACACGTATTAAGTGCTAGTGATGACGAAATTAGATTTGTAGAAATTAAAGAAGAAAGTCTAGAGAAAGTAGCTTTGGTGTCATAGGTTGAAAATAAATCTAATTTTATAATTGACAATGGTTGTTCACGTCATATGACTGGTGATATGAACAAGTTTGTTGACTTCAAAAGTCGGGATGGAGGCATTTTCAGAGTTGGAAACAATGCAACAATCTTTTGAGTGTTGGACAACTAGTGGACAAAGGTTACCAGTTGTAGTTCATAGAGAAGATATGCATGATTAGAGATAAAGATGGAAAGGTAATTGGAATAGGAACTAGATCTAGAGGTAATGTATTTAAGTCAAATCCTACTAAAATGACATGCTTGGTTGCAAAGGTAGATTATAGTTGGTTATGGAATAAGAGATTTTGTCATATAAAATTTCACAGTATTGTGAAGACTAGTAGTATGTTTGCAGTTAGATATTTTCCCAAGATTGTAAGGCCGACTATCACAATTTGTAATGAATATGTGTTAGCAAAGCATAATAGAACTTCTTTTCCCTACAAGAAGTTTACTACTATAGCAAAGTTTGAGATTGTACACATAGATCTCAGTGGTCCTACAAAGACTAAAGGAATCTATGGTGAAAGGTATTTTATGATTCTAGTTGATGAATTTTCTAGGATGATGCGGGTTGCATTTCTTAAAGAGAAATTAGAGGCATTTGATAAGTTTAAGATATTCAAGAATAGAGTTGAGAATGAATCTAGTATGAAGATTAAATTTTTAATATTAGATAAAGGAGGAGAATTTACTTCAAATAACTAATATGTTTTGTGAAGAAAATAGAATCAAAAGATAATTATTAGCTCTACGAACCCCTGAATAGAATGACATTGTAGAGAGAAGGAACATGTCAATTACATAAGAAACAAGAGCTATGTTAGCTAAGAATGATGTATCCAAGATTTTTTGGAGAGAAACTGTAAATACAACAATCTACAATATGAGTAGAGTGCAAGTCAGGAAAGACATAAACAAGACCCCTTATGAACTGTAGTTTGGTTAGTCACCTATAGTTAAGTATTTTAGAAATTTTGGGAGTAAGTGTTATATCAAAAGAGATGATGATATTGGTAAGTTTGATGCTAGAAGTGATGATGGTATGTTTCTTGGTTATTCATTGAAAAGCAAGGATTATAGATGTTATAATCATAGAAGTAAGACTATTATGGAAAGTAAAAATGTGAGAATTGATGAGAAATTTAGGATACAAGAGAGAATAGTTGATTAAAATTTAGACTAACAATGATTTGCAGAATGAAGGAGAGCCAAGGCAGAAACAAAGCTCAAAACCTTCAATAGAGCCAAGAGTTGAGATGGAAACTCATACTTTGGGAAAGAATATGATAAAGAATCACCCATCTGAGTAGATCATTGGAAGTAGAGATAAAGGTGTGATGACAAGAAGCAGAGTCAATGAAGAACTATGTTTGATATCTCAAGTTGAACCTAAGAATGCAGATGAAGCATGTAAAGATGATTATTGGAAATAAGCTATGAAAGAGGAATTGGATTAGATAGTAAAGAATGAGACATGGTAATTAGTATCTAGACCAGAAGAGAAGAATGTGATAGGAACTAAATAGGTATTCATTAACAAGACAAAGTTGTAAGGAACCAACCAAGATTTGTATGTAAAGGTTACTCACAATAAGGAGGGATAGACTATGATGAGACCTATGCTCCAGTGGCTAGAATAGAAGAAGTAAGATTATTCTTGGCCTATGCACCAAAAAGAAATTCAACGTGTATCAGATGGATGTTAAGTTAGCATTTATGAATGGAGAACTTGAAGAAGAAGTGTACATTGAGCATCCTAAAGGGTTTCCTTTGACAGATGACAAGGACATAATATGCAGACTAAAGAAAGCATTGTACAACTTGAAGAAAGCACCAAGAACCTTGTATGCAAGGTTGGACAAGCATTTAACAAAGCTTGGATATAGAAAAGGTATGGCACACAGTAATCTATACTGGAAAGAAATTGATGATGATTTGATAATTTTGGTAATATTTGTTGATGATTTCACATTTGGAGGAAATGACAAGGAAAGTGAGAAGTTTGTAGAAGAGATAGAAGAAATAATTTGAGATGAGTATGATAGGAGAAATGAAATATTTTATAAGATTATAGATTGTGTAGAATAGAGAAGGAATTTTTATTTCTCAAATTAAGTACTTGAATGATTTACTAAAAAGGTTTGGTTAGGAAACATGAAAACTTGTTGGAACACCTATGGTAACTAGATACAAGTTATCTATAAAGGATGAGACATATACTATTGAGCAAAATAAGTATAGATCTATGATTGGAGGATTACAATATTTGACTCACACAAGGCTATATATAGAAAATGTAGTTGGAATTATTGCAAGATTCCAAGATGATCCCAGAGAAGCACATTATGTAGTAGTCAAAAGGATATTTAGATATCTAAAAGAAACATCTAAGTTTAGATTATGGTTTGAAAAATCTAATGATTTTACTCTAAGTGCTTATATTGATGTAGATTGGGAAGGCAATATGGATAATAGAGAAAACACCAGTGGTGGAGCCTTCTTTCTTGGAGGAAGATTGGTTTCTTGGTTAAGCAAGAAGAAGGATTGTACATCACAAAGTATAACTGAAGTAGAATATGTTGCAATAGCAAACAATTGTAATCAAGTTGTTTGGATGAAGAAGATGTTTAAGGATATAAGGATAGAAATCAATGAGCCTATTGTCATACATTGTGACAACACAAGCATAGTAAATATGTCTAAGAATCCAATGCTGCATTTAAGGACTAAGCACATCTCTATTAAGTATCACATGTTGAGAGAGAAAGTTGTAGAAAAGGAAATAAAATTGAAGTATGTGAGCAATAAAGAGAAAATTGTAGATATATTCACTAAGCCTCTTCCCAAAGAGACTTTTGAGTATTTGCGAGGTATGTTTGGGGTTATGCCCCTTCCTACATTGGAGTAGAAGATGTAAGAGTGCATTAGTCCAATGTAACAGAGCACCATTGTTGTCTAGACTAAATGTTGATACATCCTGTATGGGGGAGTATCTACACAATGGATAGAGTCATCTAGGACTCTTGTTGAATGTTGTTTTGAATAGTGTCTTTGGACACTTGAGCTAGTAAGAATCAATTATTGCAAAGTTTGATGTAGTGAAGTTGGTTGCCAAAACCTTTGACATTGATGTTAATGGGGGAGAAGTTTGGCATCAAAAACATCATGAGGGAACATTATGAGAAAATTATGAAAAAGAACAACATGAAGTGATAGTTTGACAAAAAGCACATTGAGGTATATCAATGTGGGAGAATGATTGATGAAGAGGATTTGAAAAGTAAGGTGAATAGTTTTTTGTTGGTATTCTTGGAACTAGATGTTTTTCATCTGTGTTTCCATCAATGCCAAAGGGGGAGATTATTGAAAGCATGAATGTTGATGATATTCCTATGGGGTAGTATTGCATATATGTTACTATGATAATATGTTACATTCATGACTGAGTTTATCATTGATGTCAACATAGCAGTTTTCTATGGCATCTGATAGAAGAACAACAGAAATATCAAGTTTGTATGGATGACTAGTTGATTATTATAACTATCTAAGGTTATGAGAGATACATATAAGTATCTGTTATATGTTTTTAGTGTTAGAAGAAGAAATGATAAGTCTGGATGAAGTTACATAAGTTTTGGTGATGTTTGTTCTGAGATAGAGTTTACAAAAGCATGTTCTAGTAAACTTGTTATATCTCCTAGTAGAATTGTTATTCTGATGATCGAGGTTGAGGATGTGAAGAATACATATTGGTGATGATGTGGCTAAGTTTTCTCCTTATAATAGTATGTGTAACAAAAGATATTCAAGTTGCAAGGTAGAAGACTAATGTTATCGCTAAGTGTAATATGTTCTTAATGTGGTCCTATAATGATTAATTGAGAAGGTCTAATAGTCGACTTAGGGAATTTTTTTATGGACTCAGTATAAAGGAAGGACATTTTTCTTTATCATAAGTATGACATAGAATGAAAATGTATGGATGCAAAGTGATAAGAAGAAGTAGTAAGAGTGGAATGTGAAGTTGAGCAGAGCATATTTGAAGTGAAGGAAACTTCCTTGTCGAGGTTTTGTTGAGTGATCTGAGGTTTGATATTTGGATTTGAGGTTTATGAAATAGTCTACAAGGTTTGACAGTGATTGGTTTGGTTGACAGAATAAATGAAAGAAGAACATAAGAGCAAATTGCATGTTTGAGTAGTGAGCTCTTCTTGTGGTTGAAATTGCATATTTGGGTAGTGGGCTCTTCTTGCATACATTGTACCAAAAATCCTAATAGGGTTGGAATCTTCTAATAGGGATTCAAAGTCTCCTAATAGGGACTCATATGTACTAAATTTTTTAATAGACTCCTCACAAGGTCCATTCTCTAAAAAGGAGTATTTATATTAGTACATCATCTTGTGAGAATCATTCTCACTGAGGTTTTCCCTATGATCAACGATTTCCCTAGTTAACATATTTGGTGTAATTATCTATGTGCATCTTATTATCATTTCTATTTACTTTGGTTGAATGGTTAAGTTTTTTTGAAGAAGATAAATGTTTAAATTGTTGGATAATTGATTCACACTCCCCTCTCAGTTATCTTGGTGGACTATTGTTTCTAGTAGGATTCACATCTTGGGTCATTTGTTCTGTTAGGTTCTTTGAGGGACATTGTAATAGCACAAGATTTGAAGAATTTAGACAAATAATTGGCCTCAAAACCAAAATCCCTGATTTATCCTCATCATAGTGGTATCAAAACCTTGAGGGAGAAAACCTATAAACCAAAAGAAGATGACACCTAAAAATCAACTATCTTGGGAAATAGAGGAACTTAGGTAAGAATTAGAAAGGGAGAAGAGGGAAAATATGGAATTAGAAAAAAACTAAGGAATGAAGAGACATAAATGGAAGGAGGAAGAGACTCAAATTTTTAGCAAGATAGAGTCTTTTGAAAAGGAGAGAGAAAAACTAAGGATGGGATATTAAAAT
Organism: Cupressus sempervirens; assembly: GCA_028749045.1. Classification (NCBI taxonomy): domain Eukaryota; kingdom Viridiplantae; phylum Streptophyta; class Pinopsida; order Cupressales; family Cupressaceae; genus Cupressus; species Cupressus sempervirens. The sequence goes on along the minus strand of CM053792.1, from coordinate 445,763,771 downwards.
GATAATAAAGAAGAAGAACATGAAGAAGTAAGGCAAGAGAAAAGACAACATAGAAAATAAGAGAATGAAATTGAAGAAAGAAGATTTATAAGGCTACCAAAGGTAGTTGAAGATACAAAAGTAATAGGAAATTCATATCTATGTATCTAGATCATGGTACAATAGATAGTGAAGAAGTTCTTGGGTTAATAGAAGCACTTGAGAGTCATGTTTATATAGAATATATTGATAAGGATATGGAGGTAAAGTTGGGGAAGTCAATGATAAGGGGAATAAAACTTTGTGGATAATTGTCTAGAATGAAATATTAGCAAGAGGACTTGATAAGATTACAAATTTGGAAAGAATGAAAGAAATAGTAAAGGGTCAATTTCTAAGACATGATTTTACAATAAAAAATAAATAAATGGTGGAACCTTAAATAGAGAGATATGGATGTCATGACATATACAGAGTAATTTCATAAGTTGAAAAATAGGGGCAGAATGGAAGATGAAGAAGAAGATTTAGCAATATATATTACAGGGCTTAGATTCAATATACAACACACCTCAGGAGAATATTTTCATTTAGCTAATATGGTAGAGGAAATTTTTAAAAAGAAGCAAGAAAGGAACAATGATGGAGTTGGTAGTTCAAATATAGGAAGAGGTGGTATAAAAAACCACATATTGGAAGATAAGGATAAGAGATCAACACTAGAGACTAGGGTAGGATATTCATGTAGAGGAGAAGAAAGGTTTGGTTAAGCTAGGGAAAAATTTAGAGGTCTTGTTGCTACCATTGCAATGAGGTGGAACACTCATCTTTCAAATGTTCTAGATGGTAGAAAAAATAGAAATACAAAGACAATGAGGAGAAAATCAAAGAACAAGAAGAAGAGTACAAGGAAATATATTTGGCTAGTGAATTAGGTGAATCTCTCAAGATTTAAAAATGAATTAGGTATCGTCCCTAAGGTTTCCATTTTTAGAATTGGTTGTAGGATTCAAGACAATGTATAAAAACTTATCATTAATTATAGTGAATACAATAACTTAGTTTCTTATGAAGTTGTTAACACATTTCATTTGAATACATTCCCTTATCCTAAACCTTATTATGAAACATGGGATATTTGAGATGAGAATATTTTGATTCATGAGAAATTTGTCATTGATTTTCCATAGGTGTATAAGAAGAAAATGTTTTATGTGATGTTATGGACATGTCTTGTGGAGATTTACTCTTATAATAGCCTTAGCAATAAACTAGGAGCACCATAGATGTCATTTTAACAAACTCATACCTTGTTCACAAGGGAAATGCAAGGTATAAATGAAAGTATTGATTAGTGGTGCAAATGAGACAATAGTAATGTATTTTATGGAAAATTTATAGGTGATAAAGCACACTAATGAAGTTAAGGATATTCATGAACAAGAGTACCAAAAAATTAGATTTCAAATAAATCTTGAATAGGAAGATAAGGAGGACTTTGCTAATATTGTAGTGGGGGAAATTTTATGCCCTATTTTGGGATATGTGTCTATACATCAAAGAGTGGACATAGATCACCAAAGAAGATCATCTTGTTGGGAGGTTCATGCCTCCATCCCCTCAAGGTGAAGGTATAGTTCAACATAGACCTATGGATTTGTGACATTTTCTTAACCACCTCCCCTAGATCCTTGTCTCTATCTTTTGTGATGTTCATTGATTGCTCGAGATTTTGGTGTAATGATAATGGTGATTCCAAAAATTGGTATCAGAGCATTGGGTTATAGGTTCAAATCCCTTGGGTCATCCTAGGGGGGGAGTGTGGTGTTGGGAGGTTGGTGCCTCCATCCCCTCTAGGTGAAGGTACCATTCAGCATAAAATTATGGATTTGTGACATGTGCTTAACCACCTCCCAATGATCACTGTCTCTAGATATTGTGACATTCATTGATAACTTGAGCTTTTTTGGAATAGGAATGGTGATTCCAACACATCTATGATCATAGATAGTGTAAAGAATGAGTTACAATAATAAGCTATAGTAATTGTGCCTAGAAGAGAAAAAAAAGCACTAGTTTTTTCTTTCTTACTTTATGGTCAATGTAGGTATATGGAAAGGATAAAGATAAATTTATCAATCCTTTAGAATGCAACATGAAGTAAGGAGAAGACCAATTTATTCTTCATACAAGTTTTCTCCGTGGTGGGGAGTATGGTGTAAGACCACCTAACAAAGTACATGGTCACATAAATACTAAATAGGCTAAAGAATCCTATGAGATATCAATCATAGTCAATTGGGACATTTTGAAGCCTATCATAGCCTTTTGTGATGATAAAAATAATGTAATGGCCAAAATTCCTAAAGGTTTTAATAAGAACCTTATGAATTAGTTGATTATAATTAAGGGATAATAGTGCTAAAGAGTGTCAAAGTAGGTTACTATGGTCCTAGATAATTAAATAAATCTTGGATCAAACAAAGTTCATGGTTTGATATGTTAGAATACTCAAAAAGTAAATAAAATAAGAGTTCTAAATTTAAATTTTTAAATTATAACAACTAGTGCCTTTTAGGAGGAAAAACATGGTTAGAGGTATAAATGAGTTTGTAATGACTTGAAACTAATTTAAATTGGTTGTAATAGTTGATGCTTAGCTTATTAAGCATGGTCAAGGCATGAAGAGGTAATTATTTACATAAGAGACAAGAATTTTATAGATTGTGATACCAATATATGATAAAATCATTATTTTTATGCAACTTATTTATTCATTTGAATGGTTGGCCTATCAAATTGACAGTCTATGGAATTTAGATATTGGGGAACAAGATTAACTCATCCCACAAAGCTTGTGTGTGATATATGGTAACATAATCCTCATATTTCTTAGATGTTGTTGATAGACGAGTGAATGCACAAAGTTGGGTTGCAATTCTGCAGAAGTCAAATCCGCGAAGTGAGACCTCTTAGAAATAGGTACCTAATTTTAAAAAATGGGCACCTATTTTCGGATCGGGTGCCCGACCCTAAATTTAAAAAATGGGCACCCATTATTTTTAAAAATTGGGTACCCATTTTTTATTTTCAAAAAATGGGTACCCGTTTCTCAAAAAATAAAAAATTTGAATTTTGAAGAAACGGGCACCCATTTTTTAAAAATAAAAAATGGGCACCCATTTTTTAAAAGTAAAAAATGGGTCCCTACTTCTTAAAAATTCAATTTTTTAAGTTTTTAGCGAATTTTACATGCTGCTTTTAGCTTTTCAAAATGGGTACCCATTTTTTGAAATTCAAATAACGGGTGCCCGTTTCTTACAACATGAGGCAAGATTTTTTTTTCCTGCCTCGAAATTTGGTTTGGGACAAGCTTGGTGAGACCAAGCCTATGCCTTGGCCTCTCAAGATTTGGCTAAGGCATTGAATCAACAAATTCATGCCTTGCCATAATTTTTAGAGGGTCTTCCCGATCAAATTTTTTCACGAAACAAAAACCCATTAGAGCTCTCACTGTCCCAATTTCAGAAATATAAATTTTATAGAGTTATGATTTTATTTACTATTTTATTATTATTTTTTAATCAAAGGTGGTACCTAAATGTAAAATAGCAATGTTCACTAAAACTTTAATAACTTTTTTATTTTATATTTTTTCTTAAATTAATTTATATGTCATCAATCTACATTCAATTCTTTTTAAGTTATATTTTTTTTTTTGAAAAAAGTGAAATTTTGATCAAATTATGGTGTCTGTACATGAGAGTGTTGCAAATAATCAAGACTAACAAGGTTACTGAGAGGGGAGGGGTGAAATAGTAACTCTAAAAATTCAAGTCAATAAAATATTCACCATTCATCCATCTAATCTACTATATGCATGAAAAGATAAACATTCATAACACATGAACACACTGATTTGATGACCCAGAAACCTTCCAATTAGAAAGTAAAACTGGGGTGTGGATGATGCCCACAAAACCTCAATACTATAGTATAAAGTTGGTCTGTTAAGGCTTACAATGATGACTTCTGGTGATCTTCCCTGTTAGGAGCAAGTAGGATTGCTAGATCCACCTTGTTATAGGATTTACAAACATACAATGAAGTATGCACTCTATTAGGAGATTTACAAAAGACTGTTAAGTCTACCCTGTTAAAGGATTTACAAACTAATTCACCTGTTATGATGAAGCAATGGATCTGGTTACAACTGATTTCTGATAAGATCCTTTATGCACTAATCACATGATGTGATAGATATAACTTTTCAGCATCTATGTTGACCTTGTTGTATTCCTTTGTTCTGTTGCAGATTCGCTTTTATTCTTCTCAAAATATTGTAATACAACACCATACAATGATACACAACATTTCATCATCTTTTAAAAATGGCATAATACATTACATATATACCATTCTAATATTTACACTGGCAAGGTCAGCGAAACACAAGTGAACAAAACATTACTGAGTCGACCAAATAGTAGAAAACTCGAGTTCCTCAAGCTAACTCAGTGACCTTCTGATACTCGGCATTCAGTATAATACACTGCATCATCATACACTTGGTAAGAGTAGAGGCATGGTCCATACTAATCACTCTAAGTATTTTGGAACTCGGTAACCATTGGTGACTCAGTGAATATTGTGTTACTCAGTAAAAATTGAATACATTGATAACCTTGTTCACTTGGTAAACACTGATTCCTTCATTTACCTTGATCACTCGGTAAACACTAAGCCCTTCATTTACCTTGATCACTCGGTAAACACTAAGTCCTTCATTTACCTTGATCACTTGGTAAACAATGATTTCAATTGATGACTCGATGAATTTTGAGAACTTGGTAAACACTACGAAGCTCGGTGACCACTAACTGCTTGGAGAACACTGTTATGCTCGGTAACCATTATGAACTTGGTAAACACTATTGAATTGCCCATATGCTCAGTTTCCAAAAGAATGCTCGGTATAAACTGTAGACTGAGTGATGAGCTCGATAAGCATTCAAAATCGAATAAGTGTTGTAACTAATGACAAATATATCATAATTCCAACAGAGAGGTTTTAAAAATTTCCTTTATAGCCAATTAAAATTAATATAAAAAAATTCATTAAAAAATTCAAGAAAAATATTCTCATCAATCTTTGGTGTGTCAGGTAACTCCATTTAAAATGATTCACCAAAATTCATTCATTTGCGTCAAATTCTGGTGTCTGTACACGAGTGTGGTATGGTCCTAAAACATGCATTTTGAAAAAGTGGTTTTTAAAGATCCATACCAAAAAAATAATCTATCATATGGGTATACAAATAAATTACATATTCAAAAAGAAGATTCTAGGTACTACAATTTTTATTTCTAAAGTTTTTTTATATTTGATCTCTAAATGGCTCAAATTTTGGCATCAATAGACAAAATATTTCAAAAATAGGAAAAATATTTCCAATTTTTGGCCAAAAGTGAGACCCAACTTCTTGGACTAACCCAAATATGAGTTTTCTTACATTTTTTTGATAGTTTTGAGTTCTCCTTAGCCATCTTGTGAGTGTAAATGCTCCATTCCTCATAAGATTGTCATACTTTGACATGTATCACACTCCACTAACTTCTAATATGTAGAATAGTTGAATATTTGGGGTGATCAACGTGTCTGATTTGGTTGAATGAACATAAATTTTGAGGCTTGGCTATAAAATAATCATTTTGTTCCATATTTTTGTGATTGGAATAGTTATACGATATCATTATGCACCAAATTTTGTTTGATCATAATTGTGCTTAGAAGTCAAACATTGACTAATTTCTTTCTTGGCAAGGGTTTTTAGGAGCAATTTGTGGCTTCTGCATTTGGAGAGCCTAGAGGACCAAAGTGATAACATATTCCTTTGATTAGAGGAAAATGAACAACTCTTTTGGTAAATTCAAGGCTAGGGGTTGAACATTTGACATAGATGGTTTGTAAATTTTAGGTAAATAAGGTCTCAAAAGAGTGACAACTTCATACTTTGGAAAGGTTGGACCAAAACAACTAATGTTTTATTTTTGATATGTTATAATATTCTAAAAGACCATCTAAAAGAACCATTTGATGTTAAGGTCTTTCTGAAATTTCTTAAAAAAGGCATTAAAAATACTCACTTGAGACCTAATAGGAAATAAGGCCTAATAAGATAACAATTTGAGTTTGTTAATGAGATAAGTACTTGAAATTTTCAATTTTGAATTGGACAAGTAAAATCTATCTGAGCCTTCTTTATCCATTGTGAATGTTGTATTCACATCTTGGGTCATTTAAGCCATTAGGTTCCTTAAGGGACATTGTGGAAGAGCACAGTCCTTGAAACATTTAGACAAACAATTAGCCATTAAACCTCAAAGCCCTAATTAATCCTCATCAGATGCTCAATTTTTAATGTTAACTTTATTTATATATTTTTGTGATGCTTCCAATTTTGGTGGTGTTAAGTTTTCATGATCATTGCAAATGTACTAAGCACTATATTTTTTTCATATATGCTTTTCAAATGCAAATCCAAGGTATATATAAGAGTTTAAGAGACATAAATCATGAGGAGACATATCTCTTTATTAATTAATAATGATTACTATAAGTTATTTATCATTAGAGATTATTAACAACTATATGTGTGTGTATATCTATGTGTGTGTGTGTGTGTGTGTGTCTATCTAATTGATGGCTAGTCAAATACAATAATATTAACCATAGGCAATCGAGTCTAGATCAAATCTATTTGACTAAACCTACAACATCAACACTTCCTCTTGACTAGGGAGGATAAACACATGACCATATATTAACTCAATAAAATATAAGAATATATATTTACATAACATATAAAAAATGTTCATAAAGTATGTGAACACGCTGTCACATAATACTTTTGAAAATGGGGGTAAAATTTTATTCAATCAAACCCAAAGTAACACAAAAAGCCTTAGGCCCAAATAAATCTAGAAACAACCACCATGACAATTAAATCTTATATTTTTCCACTAACTACTCCAAAGTCCCAATCTAGTTAGTAGGAAGCCTATCCTTTTCTACAATATCCCAACCAACTCCATTCTTTGATGCCCATTTGCCAAAATATCATGGACACTCCATTCCATTCCCTAAGAATATGACAAAAAGAGATTCAATCCATGTGATTACTCAGATACAAAACCTCTCTAGCAATAGAGGGTAACTGCCATTTAACACCATCCACATTTTAGTTATTTATCATATCCACAAAAATATGAGATTCTAACTCACATATAATCTTCTTCCATCCCAAAGAACATCCCCTCTCAATAGTTTAATTAATAGAAAAGGCTTCCATTAGGTTATTAGAGTACACCTCTTTATAAATAGAGAAAATAAAGATAACTTCACCATCCTTACCTCTACCTATGTCCCCAATACATGCCTGCCCAGGATTCCCATGGAAGGAGCCATCGGTATTAATTTTTAGGATACCAGTCAGGGGTGGCTTCCATCTCCCATCTCTACAAACCTTTCTCTTAAGAAAATGAGATCTATTACTGCCTATGTAGCCCATTCCCTTGTCCACTTGTCCTAAATTCCTCATTTTACTATAATCTCTAGGGTCAATATTTTTAGACATAGGACACTTGGCATATATAGTTTCCTAGAGTCTACTCAAAATTATCTACTATAATTTAGTGACTCCCAAATCTAAGTTACAAATATCCTATAGTTTTTCACCAACAAAATATTTCATATAATGAAAGTAGGTCCAATACTCGATGCCACTTGAATGAAAGTGGTTTTCATAGGAAGCATTTCCCAAAAATTCAATGAGAGATGCAACATGGATGTAGCCATGATGCCACACCTCCCACCAATTGTGTTAGATTTTTCTAGAGAAGGAGCAAATAAAAAATAAGGAAGATACACTCTCTCCATCATGCATACATAGGGAACAAAGAGAAGGCCCTTGAAATCATCTCTTTTGAAGGTTATCCCAAGTAAGACATTTCTTTTGACCAACTAACATTGAGAACAAATTACACTTAGGCCAAGAAAAAAATATTCCAAACCTTCTTCCACTAGGGAGTTTCTACTAATCCATGCCATTGTTCATCCAACCAAGCATAAGCTTGGGAAACACTAAAATTTTCCTTTAGAACTCAGACCCTAGGAAATAATATCCTTGTCCCTAGTAGAACTACAAAGCCTACTCAAGAGGAGGCTAGCAAGCTTAGCCTGAATCTCCATGGAACCACCTAAAGGTTATTCATGTGAATCCTTCCAATAGGTTACATTATCAGATCCACACCTTTTGAAGATGGGGATGACTAGAGAATGAAAGGATGGCCATCCCAAGAACTCTACCATAGTAAAGTGCATGATCCCCCATTACATATCTAGAAAATTCCATCCTTAATAAGATGTGCTCCCTTTTTAGAGTATTTGAAATAAAAGAACCTTTCCCAACTAAAGCTAGTGTTGGGATATCCTGATAATCAACTCCAGGAAAGTACTTCTTAGAAAGAATCTGGTCCCAGTCACAATTCTAATTATTGTACCAACTCCAATAAAGCATAGCAATGAAAGCCTTCATAGAAAGAGCCATGCACCTAAGACCCAAACCCCAAGAAAAATTTGGTAAGAAAATAGTTTCCCAATTGACTAAACTCCACTTCAAAGAGAGAAGGTTAATTGACCAAAGAAATTGTCAAGACAAAGCATCAAATTCCTTCATAACACTAACAGAGTGAGTTTGCACAAAACACCTATAGATGGGAAGAGATTGAATCACTATCTTAAGGAGAATAACTCTCCTAGCAAAAGAGAACCACCTATAAGTCTGGTGGCTAACCCTACTTTAGAATTTATCCAAAAGGTCCTACTAGTAATCCTTCAGTTGAGCTCCCAAAGCTAAGGATACTCCAAGACACATCAAAGGAAGAGAGCCAATCTAAAATACAAGAATCCTAGCAATCCTATTCTGGATAGGCTATAGAGTATTAAAGAAATAGATGGAGCACTTATCTTCATTGATTTTATACTGAGAAGCTTTGAGATAGGTGTCTAAAACCCTTCTAAAGCTTCTCACCTCATTTATTTTAACCAATCCCATCAATCCAATGTCATCCATGAATTGGAGATAAGAATATGATAGGAGATTATTATTCCATTTCCACCCATAGATGAGCCTTTATTTAGCCTAAAATTTAATAAATTTTCTGAGGCCCTCAACCATAATGATAAAGAGACAAGGAGAGAGGGTCTCCTTACCAAAGTCCCCAACAAGTAGAAAATAGCTTAGTAGGTTCTCCATTAATAAGTACAGAAAGTGAAGGAGAAGTCACACAATTGAGAATCCAATCAACCCATATTTCCACATCAAAACCAAAAGTTAGAAGCATTCTACTTAAGAAATCTCACCTTACCTAATTGTATGCTTTTGCCAAATCCATCTTGATAAACATGGCCTTTTCCTTGGAAGTGGTCATAGAGTGGATAGCCTCTGATGCAATTAAAACACCATAAAGAATTTGTCTACCGCCAACAAAGCCTCCCTTCTCCATAGAGATCAAAGTACCTAAGAGAGGCTTGAGCATTTCAACAATTAATTTGGTGATAATTTTGTAAGTAAATTTACACAAAGCAATAGGGCTACATTGATCCAAACTATTGGTTGCATCAATCTTGGGTATGAGGTTTGAGTATTTTTTTGTTTCTATTGGATTTTTGGACCACTTCTAAAAGTTTAAATTTAATAATCTCCCAGAATTCTTGGAAAAAATAATTGGGGAAACCTTATGGTCTAAGGGCCTTACCTTTCTTTATACCAAACACCACTTTCTCCAGATCACCTAATGAGATAGGTGATAAGAGATTCCTATTCATTTCATTGAAAACAAGGTAGGGAATGCAATCTAAAATGGTCCTTGCCTTGAACATTGGAATGGGTTCCTCCCTAGATAAAATATTGGAGAAGTATCTAATGGTCTCTAGGGAAATATCCTCCTTGGAAGAGAGTTGTGCTCTAGTAACTGAGATGAGAGAGGAGATGGAATTACCAAACCTATGTGCTTTAATCGTGTTATGGAAAAAATATGTGTTCCTATCTCCCTCTTGAAACCAATCTACACAATACTTTTTTTTCCAAAAGATTTTTTCTCCAAGCTCCCATTCCTCTAACTCCTTAAGTGCTAAAGATTTAGTAGTAATCACATCCAAAGTCATTGTCCCAATTTTGGCAAGTGACATTGTCCACCCTAGATTGAGCCACCATCTTTTGGTCTTGTAAATTCCAAAAATATTGTTTGTTCCACCTTTTAAGCCTAAATTTCACACGTTGAAGCCTTTTCTCAAAAGTGAACATGGTAGTACCAGGAGAATTCCTACATTCATGTTGTATGATAGTTAAGGGAGATATGTTGTGTTATCATCTAGTGCATGAAGAAAAAGAGAGAGCCAAAATATTTGATAATATAATTGGCAACAAAATAAAACTAAATAAGATGAGAATTAGAATTAAACTAAAGAAGATAATAATCAAAATAAAACTAAGGATATTAATGAGGATCTCATACAAATTACAGAGGTAACTTATAGTGAACATCATGATCAAGTATTTTGTATTTGCATATTTCATCAATGCGAAGGAGGGATATTATTGGAAACTAAAATTTAAATAATTTTTATGTTGTCATTTATGTCAAACCTCAATAGTAAGAAATTTAGTAATAGTGTAGAGTTTCATATTAATTGATTGATGAAGAGGATTTGAAAAGAAAGATAACTAGATGAACTAGTGAAGTTGTTGAGAAAAGGGGAGTAAAGATGATGGAATTACAATGGGCACTTGATCATTTTTTCTTTGACAAGTTAATGTGTTGTTTAAACATCATATAAAGTGGAGAAGATAGTTGATTTGGAGTATAGAATAGTAGATTTTAAACTGATAGAAAATAAACTCTACCAAGATAACTTGTGGGGCGGGGGGGGGGGGGTGGGGGGTGGTGTGAATATTTTATCTAAACAAAATAAACATGTGATCAACATAAAAAACAACCATAAGAAGATAACCATACACATTACCACCATATATGTTAACTAGGGAAAACCTTGATTAGAGTGAAAATCCAGACTGGGATGTAACCCACAAAATGATGTACTAATAGATAACTTCCTTGTAAGAGGATGGGCCCTATTAGGAGCTAGTGAAATACACTTAGTAAATATCAGTCCTTGTTAGGACAATTTGATTCTCTATTAGGAGATTCCAACCCTATTAGTAGGTGTAGAAGGCAAAAGGACCCACTATCCAAACAACTTCAGGGGTAGACTACCAAACTTGCTATCAAAATATCCTTGTATTATCCCTTACAGAATTATACCAAATACAATTGACTCAACAATTCATATTCTTTCTCTTTCCTCTTATCATGCCTCTTCTACACCAAACACTTCTCAAATCTTAATACCAAATCCACAAACTCACATTACAATAATCCCTTAGGTCACTCACATGTACCAATCTTCTCCACTTATTGCATAAACATAATTCACTTACACTATAATCCATTCACTTACACTATGTTATCCATATTCCATGTCCAATCCATACTAGTAATGTTATAATGCTCCATTTAAAAGTTCAAATTCAACCAATACATCATCATAGTGAAAAAACTCATCCACACTCTGATAAGATTGAAAAATCTCATTTCCATCCATTATTAAATCCTCATCATTGCTTGAAGATTGAAGCATTTGAGCACACATCTCTCCATATTTGGACAAATCAATTGTGAAAATGAGGAGGCTATTTGAAAAAAGATTTTGCATTTTTTTTATTCCAAAGTTTAAATTTCCTTTTGTATTCCAATCCATGTGTTGGTTTTGGTTTATTTTATTGAATACTTAGTTCAATTTGTAATCTTATTTCATAACATACATTACTATAAAGCACATCAATACTTGCCAAATTCATAATTGCAACAAAATACCTCCCATGACAACAAAAACAATAGTATACCAAGTACATCCCTAAAAAAAACAAACTCCAACACTCCAAAGATAAACAAGAAGAGAGAGTACAATTGAAAATTTGGAGAAAGAATTAGGAGAAGGAGCTAAGAAGGAGATGCCTCTACAAATTACTAAAGGAAAAGGTGAGAATATGAGTGGTGAGGATTAAGAAGAAGATAGAAATGAAGATGTAGAAGTATAAGGAAAGGGAAAAAAGATAGTGGGTGCAAAGCCACAAAAGAGTAAATAAAAGAGATTGTAACTATTGAGCTTCAAGTGTAGAAGAGCATAAAATAGCTACTATGCCTACACCTATACTACCAAGAGTAATGAAGTAGGTAACTAGAGCATTGACCACTATAGCTACAACTGAGCCAAAGAAAGAAGTAGCTAAGGTTACTAAGGCTCCTCAGAGGAATATTTTGACAAAGAGAAAGAATAATGGTGATGACATAAAGCCACTAAAACCTAATAAGAAATGAGAAGGATTTTGATTACAAAGGATAAAAAGGATGATGAAGAGAATACATAATCAAAAGATATAATGGTAAAAGCACAAACATGTTTCACCTTTTATAAAGAAAAAGGATCTGAGAATGTTAACTATTTAACTTTGATGATATAAAAATGATATTTGTGTTTAGAATCTCAAGATGATGTAAACTGATGAAATGTGTGAAATTGGATGAATTTAATGCCTATAATTTTTTTTAAAATTGAGTAAGATTATATTTTAAATGTTGAAGCCATTTTTTTAATTGTGAAAAATATAGGATGTAGTTCTCGTTAAACAAGTATATACAAATTATATTTTTAGTCTCTGATTTGAAAAAATGATATAGATGACATGTATAGATAGGGCACAAAAAAATAAATATTAGTTTTTGATGTATATTTTCTTTGTTATAAGTCCTCGAGGTTGCCCTTATTAGATACCAATATTTTTTTTCCCCCTGTGAAAACTTCTTTATCAAGTCTACACCTTTTTGAAAAGAAATTATATATTCTTGAAGAGGACTCTATTTTCTAGGGATAAATATAAACTTTAAACTTTTTTTATATGATTTACTATTTTTTTTTTCCTTTTTTGCGGGAGAAAATTCTCAAATGTTAAAATATCTACTTATAATACTTTGAAATTATAACACATTATGAGTTATCAAAACACTATGATTTTTTTTATGATAATATTAACTTTAAGATTTATAAAAGGGTATTTTTAGTTTTTGAAAAAACTTGAGTTTTGATAGAGAAATGAGATTTGACCAAAACAAGTTTAGAGGTCTTAGAAGGTGATATAAATATATGCTTTTACCCATAAGTTAGTTTAGATTTGCAATGCACAAACCCCCACAAATGATTGATGAAATTTGTCACAACATTAGGAAAAGTGTGAGACTTTCTGGATTTTATGTTATTAAGTATGAAAAATTGGGTGTCACTGACAAGACCAAGGTTGTTGAAGCTACATTGGATATGATGGAAAAAATTCAAATACACCCCATTGGTGTTAGGAAATGTGATTACTTATGAGTTCTATGCCAAAGTTGATCAAAGGTAGCACGTTTCACTAAGAACTGAAAGACAAATTAGGGAAAGTGTTCTTGCTATTGTTATGCCTGATTTGAATAGATTTGTTTTTTTAAAAGCTATGAAATATTATACTGGGAAATTTATTGGTAAAACTAGACCTTTTATGATTTGAAAGGAAAAATTTAACATGTAGTAGAAGAGAGTAAAATTATTTGGAAAAAGATATATGGATTAATGCTAGTAGATGAACAGAAGAATGAAGGAAATAAAGATGAATAGATAGAATTGGATAATTAGAAAGATTTCAATAAAGACATGGCTCAACAATTTAAAGAACAAAAAAAGACTGTAACCATAGAAGATGAGTTTATGGGAATTGTAGTGAAGGCTATAACCAATGAAGAAACTAAACTAGAAAAGACTATGTTGACTAAGCATGAATAGAAGGAGGCAACTCCATAACTCAAGTTAGCACAACCCAAATCCTATGTTACTGTAAGTAAAGGACTATCTTAAGATTAACACATAGGTATGCACACAACTAGTAAGGGTAAAAGCACAAACTTGTGTCACCCTTTTGTGAAGGAAAAGGCTAACAAAAGTATAACTGCACACCTTCAATGACATAAAATTGGTATTATTATTTTGAATTTGAAAATGAGGTAAACTAATAAAATGTGTAGAAATGGGTGAAGTTTAGGATTATAATTTTTAATAATTATTTGGAATAAAAATATATATATTATCATAATTTTTATAGATAATTTTTTAGTTGTTGAAAAATGCTAAAAATTAGGGGTCTAGTTCCCACCACAAACCTGGATGGAAATAAAGTTATTCCCCTTTGATCTCAGACTATGTTATAGATAACATATTTAGTTGGAACAATCAAAAATAAAAATTAGTTTAGACTTATATTTTCTCTTATATAATGATTCAAATTTCAACTCACTAGAAATCGATAGTTTTCATCTCCCACCACATTTACAAAACAAATCTATTCTAACTAGGAGAAAAATTATACTTTCTAAAAGAGGACTCTCTCTTCTAGAACATCATATAATTTTAAAAAAAAAATTATATGATTTAATATTTTTCCTTTCTCAAAATTGACATCTTTTTGAGTGTTAAAATATGTACTTGTAGAATTTTTTAATTGCAATAGACTATATCTAATTAAAACACTATAAAATATATATTAGAATATTTTTTACTCTGAGTTCTATTAAATGGTGTTTATATGTTAATAAAAAAATATCATAAAAAATAGAAAGAGTTATTAAAATGCCACTTTTATAAAATAATTTTATTTCTTTAGTAATTGGATACAAACTAGTATAAAACATGCATTTAATAGACATTTCCAATTGGAAAAGTGTGAGACCATATATAACTTAGTTAGAATGAATTTATCTAGATCATATGTTTGGAAAAAAATTATTTTTAGATAGAAATACTCAAATTCAGTCATTTTGATAAGTCAGCCTGAAAGGTGACAAAACTTTGTACTTTTACCTATAAACTCTACACTAGTTATTCTTTCTATTCACATCTTTACAATAAGTTCAAATGTTAGTCAAGGTAAAACTAAATATGGTGATGCCAAGTAATAGGGTATGCCAACTAATAATGGAAATAATTCACCTAAGCCTAAGAAAGAAAAATATGTCAATAAGAGAAATAGTAATTATGTAAATATAGAAGGTGCAAAAGAAGACAAGAACCTTAATGATCAAGAAGGTTATTCTACTATTGGTGAAAGACATTCTACCTCAGGACTTAAAGTGTTGGAAGAAAAGGAGGTAAGATGAACGAGTTTAAATTCTAAACTCAAAACTTGTGATGAAATGGAGAAGAATGATGAACTAGTGCAACAAGAGAATAAACTAGACAAGAAGAAGAGAAAAGAAGAGCCTATGAAGGCATAGCGAAAAAGAGGTGAGATATAGAAGCTAAGTCTAGTAGTACACACACAAGATCTATAGAAAGCAATGCTTAGCAGTAGCACTCCAAAATCAAAGGGGAAGAGAATAAAGAAAAAGAAAATAAATTCCCCAATAGGAATTCAAGGTAAACCTGTTACCTTAGATGAAGAAATTATGATCCCTAATTGGACGCAAATAAAAAGATTAATATGATCATATGATAAAATTTAGTTATTTGTTGGAAAGAAAGGCCAAGAAAGTAGAAATTAGGAAAGATAATTAATAGAAACATGTGTTATATGACATCAAGGACATATTTCTTGATGCAATTGTTGTTGATGACTTAGATGAGAAAGGTCCTATAATTGATAAATTGATTAAGATATTGGATAAATTAAATTATCTTGACATTGAAACTCAAGAGAAACTTATGAAATGGTTAGAAAGGAAATTTAAAAATAGAGTGTTAGAGAAGGTAACAAAAGAGATAGCAATACAATGGGTTGAGCTATCTACTCTCATTAATAATTTGGAAGAATTAGATAAAAATGTAGATACATTATTTTCCAAATTATGTAATGATATCCCCTCATATTTCAAGACAATAAGGGAGATAATGGATAATATTGAAGTTGATCATCAAGAGGACAACAAAACATTGAGCATTGATCAAAGTTCTAGCTTATTATGTTTTTCACTTATCAAATTCTTACAAGGTAAGCAGTTATAATTATTAGATAAAGAATGCCATATTAGAGATGAGGTAACTTCTATTCAAGAAAAACTATTACCTCATATGGAAGTAATGAAAAAACACCTACAGACTACAAAGGGTCTTGTACAAAACCAACACTTATCCAATGCTGATAACATGGTGAATCTAGCAGCCAATATAGAAATTGAGAAGCAAGTCCTTGAAACTTTGAGGATTGATTGGAAAAAAATAATGGCTATAATTATTAGATTACACCATCTATTTTTAAAAATGTTTTGTATACTCCCTAAGCCCCAATTGAATATTATTTATAGACCTAAGTGAAAAAAAGGGGGAAATTTATGATCAAATAAGTATTAGTTGCGTATGCATGAGATTTTGCTATGTATATCTCGTATTGTAATAAAAATAAATGGAGTAATAAGAAGATTTATGTTTTGATGCTGGAATTTTTTTCTTTTTAGTCATTTACATGTAAGAAATGGTTGATAAATTTTGTGACCTAGCTACTCTATATAGGTGAAGCTATGTAAAGAAGAAGTCTTTACATTCAATTATTGTGAAGCAGTAGAGATTGGCAAGTAAATCAATAGTCATAGAGTATATGGTGGTTGCTATGTTATAAAGGAGGAAACACTTGAACCAAGTGATATAGAACTGAGAAATGTAGTCAAAGATTGAGTATAACATGAGCTAAGGGAAAACATGAAGATCAAGCATGGCCAAGCATCATAAACACATATGTGTCAAGTTAGACAATTTTTGTATCTATGTTTGAAATGACACAAAATATTGTGTAAACCATTTATGTAGATGTGGAAGTATGTTTTTATGATCAAGGATTTAATGAAGAAGGCAATTACACCTATAATTATGCATCATTAATCCCTATATAATAGGAATTAATCATATAGAAAATAAAAAGGACTAATCAGAAAAAGGATAAATCTGGATCATTGCTTAAGATCTAGAAACTTCTAAGATTTCTATATAATCATGATTTTGAGTAATAATTTTATAATTTAGAGTTGAAATATTGCATGTGTATGAAGGTAAGGTGAATTAGTAAGTTGGGAAGCAAGGGGACTAAGCAGTGCAAAGAGAAGTTATTGCATATTGATTATAGAGAGGTGATTATAGATTGGAAAGAGAAGACATGTCATCAGAATTCAAGTACAAACCATAGGATCAAGATACTTTTATATTCTAATAGGTGTATCAAGGTGAATTTCTTAATAGAGTGATCCTAATAGGCCTATTTAAATCCCTTAATGGAGTTTCTCACTTAATTGTATAGTTTAAATCCTTTAATCAAGGTAGATTTAATAGTCTTGTAAGCTCTTAATAGGGTAGACCCCTCATAGGGTAGATCATTAGAAGTGATCAAACTTTATATCCCTAATAGGAAAACTTTATTTCTATAGTAGAGAAGATTTTGTGGGTGCCATCCCCACCATAGTTTTGCCTTCACCTTTAAGGGTTTTTGCATTACCATATCTAGTTTTATGTGTTGATTATGTCTTTATGTCTTTATTCATAAAATTAGATATTAGATCTAATATTTCATGAAGTTGCATATTTGATTACAAAAAAAGTTAAGGGTAATGAATGGTGAATTGAGTATGAACATGGTTTATCTTTGATGTGATAAAAGGATTAGTTACCCCCCCGCCTCAGTACCTTACTTTCCCAATAGATTATTAAATCCTCTTACACATTTAATCTGGAAAATTGTACAATAAATGATAGTGACCCAATAAAAATAATACTTATTTGTAAATTTTTCTAGTGTGGCCCTCTTACTGATCAATGGTAAATCTCCAATATTCACACTCAATAATAATTAGTTAAATAGAGCTCATTGTCCTCCTCCACCCCTCCACCCCACCTAAAATACCATCCAGCTATAGTTTGAAGCATCATGATCCCTGGTGCCCACACAATTAATTAAGTCTCCCAGTATCAATGCCTAATACAAAATTTTCCTTCTTATGTAAAACAATTTCTCTACAATTTCAAATGTTCATAATAGTATTGCATCATTCTTTATCAACTTGTGAAATTTTTTGGCTCATGCAAGTGGCATTGAACCTTGATATAGTTACCCCTTTTGGATGAAAATCATGTGCATCAAATTTTTAAATAATAATCATCCCTTCTAAATTAATGTTCACTTGATCTCTCAATTTCAATGTGTGTACACCTTTACCAAGAGCATGCTAAATCCATGATGATCTTGCAGATCATCATATTCATTCCTTAGACATCGAGCCTATTTGGACATAAAAAGAGCCTCGCATAATGAAATGGATTGCCTCTCTATTAATATGATGATCATGTTTATTTGAAATGGCCACATTAGCCCCATGTAATTTTAATAACCAAAATAATCCAATAGTCTTTTTGCATTCATCATTATGTTCACAGGTTGTTTTGTTTAGAGTCTTCACATCACATTGTCTCTAAATTGGGGCTCCAAATAATACTCAAAAAATTATAAGAGAGGAAACCCACCTTAAACATATATATCCTTAATACATGATGCCCAAAGATATAACTCTAAACTTTCAACTGTCATAACATCATCTAATAATGGCCCTAAAATTTTTACATTTCTAATCACATTAAAAAACTAAACAAACGGATTTATTAAGGGCCCAAATTTGAAAAATAGGAAGTCTCTAACCTTAGGAATGTAACAAATAAATAATTTCTTCTATAGGTTCAATTGGGTCAAAATTATAGTTGGTCAAATAGAGATACTTTGAAACTACTAAAATTGATAATTGGACAATTTTAAGTTTTTATGAATGGATTCATCAGGGATTCAAATTGCACATGTTGGATGTATTTTATTATAAAAGTTGAGTGACATGACCATTTCTTCAAAAGAATAAATGGGCCATAAAATATCAATCGTCAAAATAGGCTATTGATAACAAACTGCATAACATTCCCCAGAATATAAACAAGCTACATTTGGAATCAGTCTTTAAAAGTGACCAAACAACCTTATTAGGATATTAAAATAGACATGTAGGATATTTTTCAAGTCTAAAACACAAAAAAAAATCACTTGTCAATCATGGGTCCTAGACTACGAGACCTCAAAGTTGACTACTAGGCAATTCTGGAAAAGTGCAAAATGAAAATCTCAATTTTAAAAGAAATAAGGAAACTATAATAAAAATAACTATGAGGGTCTCTAATTTGAAACTTAAGATATTTTGTATGAAATAAAACAAGACCCCAAGTCACAACATCATAAAAAAAATATCCAGGCTTGAGATATACACTTGTAAAATTGGCTTTATTAATAAGTTTAACACTTAGGAAAATTTAAAAATCTCTCAAGTACATAAAACAACATCTCACCAAATGACTGAAAAATTTGAGCTAACAACTTGAGATATATCAATAGGTTGAATTCAATGTATGGAACACCTGAAATATATACTACACCTCAAATCAATATCTAGGTGCATAAGAAAGAGATTCTCTTACAGGGGGTTATTTTATAGAATTTTAACGTGGTACTCAAACATCCTTGCAAGCATTGTAAGATTATAGCTTATTTCGGTAGAGTAGACCCTATAAAAAATAAAGAACTTATTCCAAAAGAAAATCAAATTGCATCTTGTTTGGTGGCTCTAGGCTACTAAACACAAATGACTTATCTCTTCCTTTGTAAAAATTATAATTCACATCTTCATGTATAAAAAATATTCTCAAACATTCATCATAGATCTACTATCCATAACCATAAGAGCTGATAGGTGAAATGTTTATCTTATTAGAAGAACTATCCATACCTTTCAAATCTCTTTTCTCAAAAATATGATAACCAATCCCATGGAATTCACTTTTCATATAAGTATATGTGAGATAAAATGAATCACAATCACATATCAATAGATTATAATGTAAAAGGTATGATTCACCATGCATTCATTCCAGTTCTTCAATCAGCTAGCTTGAAAATAAGAGAATCAACTTGTACCCATATATGTCACTAGCATCAAAATATGAAGCAAATTTAATTTACTCCAATGAATCTTCACATTTTCAAAACAATGGATTAGGAGTTTAATGAAAATGAAATTAGTTATAATCATGATAAAGAGTAGGTTGACCATCAAAATAATCCTCATCATAAAATGTATTAGTAGCTTCACAAAATGTAGCATCATCAACACTGTCACTATCAACTTTAGAAGAAAAGAAATTTTATTTTTCTCAACAATATAACAATGTATCACCCTCCAAATCAGCACTAATCAAATCTGATTTTTCAATGAATTCATGCACTCAAGCTATTGCTTTCAAGTGAAGACTTCTGCATTTTCTATTCAATAAGTTCAAGAATTCAATTTTTTCAAGAATTCAAGCAATGAGATTTCTATCTAGCATTGAAAAATCCTTTGTGAGAATTTCTGCTTCAAGATATATCTTATTGCTGGCCATTAAGGGAGGATATCTACATTGAAGCATTCATCATCTTCCATTGATTCACTTTTATATCCATGGCACCCTGATGGAATTATGGTAGATACATTGCAAAAAGTGGAGATACCCTACCTTCCTAATTAAAGATCTACACTATATGTATATACATGTGAGCAACATGAATCCTAACATTTATCTTGTTTACAGTCATTTACATTTATATTTCTCGATTACAATTAATTCATTAAGTTAGGTCTTGACCAAGGAAATCCCTCATCAAACCCCAATCCCCAAACCTTTCTCTTCTATGTTTATTCATAGGTTGGGAGCAAAAAGGACTACAAATTTGGATCCTATTGTTCATAAGCTTTTTAGATTCGTCAATTGTAGATTGTCGAACTACATCAACCTAGTTTTAGGATGTCTTCCCAAGTTAACCTAGTCCTTTAGTCTCATATTCTAGGGAAATTTTTTGTTTTGTTCCTTTCATCATTTCATTCTAATATCCATGAAGGATTATTCAAATACACTTAAGATATATGAGTTTTGGAGTGAAAATACATCTTCCTTTACACATTTCAATGTAAGTCTTTTATATTTTATTTCCTTTCATATCTTCACCCTATAATTATATATTAATTAGGATAATTGTCTTTACATACCATCTAGATTTACTTCATTCAAGTTATTAGTCCAATTCCATATTCACATTATCCTATTAAGGTCTAAAGAGAGTACATATCCTTGTATTGCATTCTTCTTTATAATTATAATTTAGTATGCAATCCCTTCTTCCTTTGGGTTTGAGATAATCTAATTTGGATCATAAGAGGAATCATACCTAGAAATTCCCCTCTTTCACTCACACACATATTTGAATGGCTTAGTGACCCAATAAATTGGAAGTATACATCCTTGTTAAAGTTCTTCCATTTTACCACTAAACATTTTGGTGAACCTAACTTGTTCCCCTTTCTTTTTGGAGTTAGATTGCTTATTCTAGATGTTTGCCTTATTTTAGTGAACCTGATGAGTCCCCTCTCTTTTTTCTTTTGTAGTTAAATCTATTTATCTCTCTTCTATTTCACAAAGTTATATTTTCTTATCTTGTTTGTGGTTAGATCTTTCTTTTATGCTCTTTATTAAATTTTCATGGTTAGATCTCATTAGGGTTTTCTTTTGTGATATCCTCTTTTATGAGCTTAATTACATGAAGTCCAACCTATAGCATTCTCTTTATGGAAATTTGTAGACTCGTGAGCTCTTTTGATCATGATTCCTCTTTTCTTCCTAGGACTCATGATGACACTCACATTTTTACTCATGGTCTTAGTCCTACAATGGAGCATCCCTCTTCTCATTCATCCCATGATGATAATAATGCTTCAAGAATTCCTCCTTCATAAGTTGATAAGCTTTATAGTGAATTTGATAAATTGGAAACCACTCAAAAAAATCATAATCTTGATAGTGTTGCTATTGTTGAAGCTCTTAAGAAGCATGTTAATAATGATCTTGATAATCTTTCTATATCATTTGGTATATCTCACCTTATTAATACTCATACAAAGTCTTTGATGTAATGTTCTCAAGAGTTAGGATATCCTCCTCCTTCTACAATCATTGAACCTTCTATCCTGATTTATATTACTCTTTCTAGCATACCTACCTATGCTCCACTACTTACGAATACTTCTACAAAAATGTACACTCCTTTAAGTGTTGGTATTCCTAGTCTTTCACTTCCCATGAGTGTTCCTCCTACTTTCATTCCTTCTTCATTACCTTCATATAATGTGGTTCCTTTTACTTATTCGAGCCCTTTACCCATTCCTTCTCATCCTCTGCCAATATCTTTACATGTCCTATTCCTTCATATAGCTTTACTAATCCATCTAGCAAACCTAGGCTTACTAGTGTTTCCTTCAATCCTAATATTAGTACATTAGTTAAAATCATCATCACTTTCCAACAACAACATGCTCAATTAACTCAATCTAAATACAATATTCCTACATGTAATGTTGTTGATCCCCTTCCATTAATTATCCTTCATGATGTTATTCTGCAACATGTTGAGGTTCGTTGTCTTGAGACTTGTTATGGTAAGGGAGATCCCATGATCATGTTAAAAATTTCCAGACTATATCTAGTCATTTCAATCATGACTATAGGTTTATGGCTAAGTTGTTCCTACATACTTTTTGTAAGAATTTTTCTCAGGGAAAAATCACCCAAGATCAAGAAGCTCAAGAACAAGCACAATATGGAATAATAAAGTATGATCAAAATAATAATATGAAATTGAATTGATGTACATACACACTAGGAGTACCTGAATATAAATGCCTCTAGACTGACTAGGAGTTAGCACAATCATAAGTCTCACAACTAAGCACATGTCCACTAAGAGTGGACTATCCTCCATTGAGCAAATAAGTTAGTGCGATGATGTGTCACATAAAAAGATGTTGTAGACACCATGTGATTATTTAGAATGTTAACAAATGTGTTGTCCACATGCCAACTCAGTTGATTATGAAAAATCTTATGTTGTAGACACCATGTGCTAAAATGAGGTGCTAACTCTGATGTTGTCAACAAGAAAAATCATATGAGTAAGCATACTCTTAGGTGTCTAACCTAATAAATAATAAAATAATGCATTAACCTAAGTAAACTTAAGTAAAGTATAATAATAATTAATTATTTACACTAACACCCCCCCTTAAGTGAAACTCAGGGGAATGCACTTAAGCCCATGAAAGCTATGATGAAAATGCATGATGGGTCTTGGCTACTAGGCCATATTAAGTACCCATTTACAAATGTAATTCAATCTCTCTGAAAATAGAGAAAGAGGGAAAGCCTCATGGGAAAAACCCTCCCCCAAAAAGAGAGATGAAAAAACAAGATGCATGGATGGATGGAGTAATCAAGACCCCCCATTATGACATACATCATGTATATACAATAGAGAAGTATGAGAAGAAGAAAAAACCCATAAGCAAAAAAGGTCCCCCCCATAAGAGAGAAGAGGAAGAAAGGAGACAAGGTAGTCCCCCAGCCCCCCAAATGTAGAATGTCGATTAGTGATAGCTACACCAAGATGAATGTAGAAGTTGATCCATGACTATTGAATAATGTTCCCCCCTTTATGAAGAAACAATATCATTGGTATGTATGAGATGCTTTCCCAATGTGTAGAAAGAATCATAAAGATGAATGGTGTCTTTGAAAATTACTCAACTATCGGGTATGTGCACCAAGTTGTGGTGCCAAAAAGGTGACACCCTTTTTTTTTTCCAATTTTCAATTGTGCGTATGCGCTTTTAAAAAAGAAAAATATTGTAAATGGGATGCATACCCATAGCCCATTCATTTTCACTTCTTTTTCTTACCTCTCCTCATAGCAGTGATACATGAGTTGTAAAAAATCAAACTTTTCATCACCCGCCTCGCCAATATGCCTCCTCACCAGTGAAGTTCGAGATCACGAGCACACAGTATGTTATCTAAATTTCTTTTTTCATTGTTTGTTATATTTTTAATATTGTTTTGTAGGGTTTTTGCAATTTTTCTTTAGATTTGTTTATTTATTTAGATTTCAATTGATTTCTTATCAAGAAATATCAATAATGAATCAGTAAATCCCCAAGAAGCTCAAAACCCTCAAGAAAATTGAAACCAAAACCCTCCACAAGAAGAACAACCAATTTTGCAACCTAAACCAATTGCAAGACTTCCACCTAGCACACAAGAAAATATAATAAATGAAATAACAAGAGGCAAAACTAAATTAGAAGGACTTATTGGTCAGTTGAAAGAATGTTGACAAACCAATCCAATAAGAGCTCAATTGGCATCGTCCCTCAAATCCATTAAGACCTAGATAGCTTATGTTAGTGGTTAGTTAGATGTTTGGTGGGTTAAGAGGGATGAAAAAAAGATATTTTATGCAAATAAATTGTTATATCAAGATGTTAAAAAAATGAAATACCAAAAGGTACAATATGTGCATTATTTAGAAAACTTGGTGAACAAAATATTGTTAGAGAGGGTACTAAATGGTTCCCTATCCATTGGTGCATACACGATGCTATTAGAAATAATTTTTGGGATAGATGGTGGATGGTTTTTGATGCCTCTCCTTGCAACAATCACAAGGTCCCCATGTATCTTTTTAATGAAATTGTATTGTGAGTTTTTCCTTGGGGAGATCCCCAATTATTTTGATATATTAGACTCCTAGGGTAGAGGTGGGGGGTCATCATTTGAGAGGCCGTAGGCACGTCGTGATGCTAATGTAGTTAGGGCACCTGTGGTCAAGCCACAAGGTGAGCATGTGACTATTCCTTTAGTTGTGAAGGAACATGTAGAGGCTAGTGCTCTAGGGACCATTAATGCTTTAATGCAGATCCTCATCCATTGCATGAGTCCATTAGTTGAGGGGGAGCCTTCTGTACATCATGATCACATGTGCACATCATGCAAATCCTTATGCACATTTGGCACTCATGCTAGAGATGGTCTAGATGAAGGGCTCATTACTGATCAGTTCTTGAATGACACATTTGGCATTGACACACAGGTAAATTACAATTATAATTTACTAATTTGATCACATTTCATATGTATAGTGAATGATTAATTAATTAGCATCTATTGCCATTGTTCAAAATTCATGGCCAGAGTGTTGGTAGGCCTAGTAGTGATCCCCCAGCCCCATTTTTTGCCCCCTCCATGAGTTGAGAGGTATGTATCGATTTAATCATTTAAATTAATACATATATTTATTAAGTAATTATATTAAGGATTGACAAAAAAAATTATGCATGTGCATCAGTTCTCTATAGGACCGTCGACATTTACTATGGACTCGGAGCATAGACATCATAGGAGCTTCATAGAGGTACATTTGTTTCATGTTAATTTAATTCATTTGATTATATTTGTTTCATGTTTCATGTTACATGTAACATGTATTATATGACATGCAACTCATGACATCAGACACTCCTCCTCATCTCTGGTAGTCCGTCGATCATGGAGTGGTTGTAGCTATGGCTAGTTCACAGCCATTGACTGAGGTATGAAAGAATTTTCTTGGTTTTAGTTGTTGTCTATAATAGTTAGTATCAAAATTTCTAATGTTATTTATAAGTGATTATATTGATTGAATTTTTGTAGGGTATCGTTACACCTAATCATCCACAAGCCTTCGAGGTGGACTTGTAGAGAAACTATTTGATGGTAGTAAGAAAATAATTAATTTTGTGTGTACATATATTTGATTTTAACGTATTCATATCTACTTTGTTTGTATCAGCTCGAGTTAGAGAAGAGCCTCAACAAGAGGGTGAGCAAGCCTATGAGGAAGACCCCATCATCACCACCATCTCCCTCCACATGACAACAAAAGACCTTGAGAGATTTGTTTCCTTCCCCTCATGGGAAGGAGAAGATATAATTGATACACATGTATATGTATAGGCATCAGTGGACATATATGTTGGATTTTATGTCAGTGGACATATTTGATATATATTTGATGAATATATGATATTTTATATTTGATGTATGACATTTATTTGATGCATGAAATTATTAGACTTATGACATTATTGGTTATCATTTTATATTATATGTTTGTTCATGTATGCCATTAAATTAGATATGTTCGTGTATGAAATTAAATTAGATATGTTCATGTATGACATTAAATTAGATATGTTCATGTATGACATTAAATTCAATACCTAATCAATTCAAAACTTTGATAGAATATTGATTAACAGTAAACTGTATCACTATTTAAGCATAAGTTTATCATTTCCAATATGTCATCGTTATATGATTTATGATCTTGCTCATGTTTAAAGTTTTCCTTCTCTATCATTTTTTTATCAAGTTTAATTCAATACTTAATCAGTTTGAATTTTTGATACAATATTGATCAACAATAAACTTTATCAGTGTTAAAATAGCTATTTTATCCCCTTGCTTATGTTTGAACTTGGTGTAGGGCCTTGTGTTATCTCCTAGCTTAGGAGAGTGGGGTAGTAAGGTTCCATGGTTGGGTGGAAAGTCTTTTATCCATTGAGTATTTTTCCAGAGTTTTTCAAGAGCCTTGGATGATCTTTCTTCACACATTCCAATTTTGCATCTTTTTTTGTGTGTGACTAGATGTTGCAACATCATATTTTTGTATCATGACTATGATATAATACTTATGTATCCATTTTGTATAGAGATCATGTTGGAGGATAAAAATGTTAGAAGTATATGAAAACATGATAAATAATGATTACTTGCTCCTTGTAATATGTATATGTACACATGCTTAGTTGCAATAAAGAAGAATGGGCATATCAAGATGATTGTCCTTGGTATGCTTATGTGATTTTTATACTATCTAATTGTAATAATGGATTCAATTATT
Organism: Cupressus sempervirens; assembly: GCA_028749045.1. Lineage (NCBI taxonomy): Eukaryota > Viridiplantae > Streptophyta > Pinopsida > Cupressales > Cupressaceae > Cupressus > Cupressus sempervirens. The sequence continues at coordinate 445,736,712 of CM053792.1, read as the reverse complement.
TATAATGAATTTTTTTTCATATATTTATGATGGTTTTTACTTAGGGGAACTTATGTATGCATTTCTAGTAGTGATGTTTGTGAACCTATAAGAACTTGGTTGTTGAGTTAATATAGAATATTCATATATTTAATCAATGACATATATCAAAATATTTAATGTTAGAAGAATTGAAAATGAAATGTATGTGCTTCAATTTTATGTTAAAAATAGAATAAAATTTATTCCACTTTTACCCTTATTAGTTATGTGATCTCTTAGGTTCCCTGCCAAGGGGATACAAGGAAGAATTACTCTCTAGATTTCTTAGATTACTGGATGAATTTCTTGTAATATTATGGTTATTGAAATTGAGACTTATGATGCCTTTGATTCTTTAGGTGTAGATAGGCCACAAAACTTACAAGCAAGTTAAATTTACTACTAGTCTATTTTACTTTTTAAATAACTTATATATATGTATGTATGTATGTATGTATGTATGTATGTATGTATGTATGTATGTATGTATGTATGTATGTATGTATGGTGTAGGGTACTCAAGGCACTCAAGGTCTTCATGAATAAATTTCAAGGACTCTGCATCATACCACCTTTCTAGGTGTCTCCTCAACAAGTTGATAAGGTTTTTAGGTATTAGGAATAAGATCATGTCATAACAAGCCCATTTGTAAAGGCTCAAGGTTCATTTGGTGTTCATATAAACCATGAATCCTTAGAGACCTATAAGGGAAAAAATAGGTTTAGAATAAGGAATATACTCCAAAGAAGGTTGAAAATACCTTAGAACAGGTTTAGGTAAGTCTTAGGTAGGTTTGCAAGTCTTAGGACTTCTTGGTTTGAAAATTGCAAAAATGCAACAAAAGTTGCTAAGCAATTTTTGTCAAAAGTTGCTAATTAGGGAGGAAGAAGTTTGAACTGATCCCAACTATTTCTATGGAAGCTAATAAATCAATCAAGCATATAAATGTAATACCCAACATTCCCAAAAGAACAAGTTGGTTTGATGTATGGATTTTTGCAAGTTTTAATAAAATTTACTTGTTTTTTGGTTCAGAATTGCTGCATTCTCACTTCCGCACATGTTGTATGGATTGGAATAGGAGGTTTAATGGTCAAAGGAGAAGTTTTATTGAGTCCTCTATCCTATGCACTTGATTTGAGGTTTTTTGGTGATTTCTAAGCAAAGTTAGAGCATTTTTTCTAAAATCAATCCAGAAACCCTAGGTTCAAGAGGGTTTTGTGAAAATGGACCTATAGATTTAAATTTTACCATTAAAATGGCACAAAACCTAATGGAAATGAGAGCCATAGGAGTTTTCATACAGATTCAAAAATTTGGAGTTGAAAAACCAAGGGAAGGTAATTTTACTTGCAAGCCCTAGGCCAAATATTTGCATGTATTTGGTCCTAAATTGTATGAATTTGAGTTGTTAGAATTTAAAGTGAAGGGAATCAACTAAGTAAAGGTGGATTTTGTGTTTAAATAGTCCCTAGAAGAGATAATAATCCCTACACCTAATTCATGAACCCATTCTTTTGGTCCTCCTTTGAAAACTAAGCTTTTTAGGGCCCTATTAGGTATGTGTACTTTGGTGGATCCTTGGAGTGTTGGAGTAGATCAAGTTTTGGTCTTGGGATATGTTGTTAGGGGAATTAAAGCTCACAAAAATCCACTATACCTTCAATTATTTCATAGACTTTTCAAGTGAAAACCTTAAAATTTCATGTTTTTCCTAGTAGCCTTGTTTTTGCAAAGTTGTTGTTTGGTCACCATTCTAAATCGTGGGTTGTCTTGAAAGGATTGGTTTGAGGTCCTAGATGTTGGGAGAAGCCCTAGAAAACACCTCTAAGTGTTAGAACTCTTGGTGATTCTTTAAGGAGATTGTTGGTGATTTAAACCTAGTTTCCTAAAGGGTAAAGGAATTGTATCCTTCTACTATGCCACTTTGCATCCATCAATATATATATATATATATATATATATATATATATATATATATATATATATATATATATATATATATATATATATATATATATATATATATATATATATATATATATATATATATATATATATACATACATACATATATATAGATATATATATACATACATACATATATATATGCATACATATATATATATACATACATACATATATATATATACATATATATATATGTATATATATATGTATGTATGTATATATATATCTATATGTATGTATGTATATACATATATATATATACATACATATACATACATATATATAGATATATATATACATACATACATATATATATAGATATATATATGTATATATATATATATGTATGTATGTATATATATCTATATATATGTATGTATGTATGTGTATATATATCTGTGTGTGTGTGTGTGTGTGTGTGTGTGTGTGTGTGTTATAGAAATAATCATACTTCAAGAGTTAAAACAAAATTTCAATTCAAAACATAAATTATTACATATAGCCAAAAATTTATCATTTACAATTTATGTCATTGTCATATTGATTTATGATCTTCTTGTTCATGTTTAAAGCCTACCTTCTATGTTATGCATCTAAACATTTATCATAGATTATTATTACAAACATATAACAAATCTGAAACTAAAAACAATACATTACATTAATTCCAAGGTTTATTTATGATGTAGAGCCTAATAGGATTCTCAAGGTTTAGTTATGATGTAGAGACTAATAGGATTCTCAAGGTTTCATTAATTCCATATGTTAGATCTGCCATCATAGAATATCAATTTTAATGGGCACTCATATGCATTCCAATGCATATATTTCCTTATATGCACAATTGGTCAATGTTGTACCTTATAGAAGATATAATTTTATAGGTAGAATGATGCATAGGTTAGGGTAAAATAAGCACAATGCTGATGTCAATCCAGCAAGATAGATTATACACCCAAACTTCTACACCTTGACACAACAATAACACTAAGGGATCATCATTAATCCATACAACTTTACACTTGCAAACTTGGCTTCACAGCCATGAATGGTGGATTCTGACAAATAAGGTTGATCAACATGTTAAGGGGTTCATTGTAACACTAAAACCAAGGAACCATGGCCAAACAACAACCCAAACATGAATTTCATAACTTTGTCCTCATAATGCAGCATCTAGGCTACTAGCCCTTCCAAAGACAAATTAGGAAACAAGTACCATATCTTCCAAAAGACCTCAAGAACTAATTATCATTCCAAGTACCCTTTATTGAGTTTTTTAAATCCCCACAAGGGAAAGTGTTGAAGCCATTTGTAAGCCTTCCAAAATTGGACTATTATACAGGCCTAATTGCCCCAATTAGGTCACCTTAACAAAGGAAGTACCCAAAATCTAGTGAGAAAGACCAAACTAATGCATCCAATGATTATGTTAGGAAAAGGGAATGCATATTCCAAAGTTTCACTTACTGGTTCAAACCCTAAGGCAAGAAAATTAGCAAATTCCATAATGCAGCAGAGTTGTCACATGGTAATGCCAACTCATTTGTGCAAATTCTATAAAGTAGATCAAATGCATAAGATAATCTTGTCAAAACTTAAGAGACAAGGAAACAATCAAACCCCTTATAGACTTGAGTCCTTATCAATCCAAAAGCATGACAAGAGGAACATCATTAACAAAAAAAAAAAAGGGGTATGATTTCCTTAGTAATATTTGTGTGTTTCAATATGGACTAGAAAAAGGATATAATTGAATGTTTTAGGAGGTTTGTCTGGCATGCTAGTCAATCCTATTAAAAAATAATTTGCTTCTTCTCACAGATTTTCCTATTTGTGTATGTGTGCACCTCATAAATCAATCAATCTATCACCATGGAGATTGGATATCTATGTATATGCTAGGATAGGTCAAATGGTCTAGCAAATTGTGTTATTGATAAGTAGGCTTAGATCCTTTTTCACAAGTCAAATTGTGATAGTACTAATGGAATTCAAGTGTGTAATTTTTTAGTTAATCTCATTATCCCATGTTTCACAAGTAGTGGGACACAAGAACCCATCTCTCATGAGAGTGAATAGAACACTTAGCACTCATTGGATCTAGGTGATTCTCATAGAGTTGAGGACATGGACTTCCTAAGATGTCACCCACCCCAGTACTACTCTCGCTTGAGCACACTTAACTATAAAGTTTCATCTAGGGTTAAACTCACTCTTCCTGCAATATAGTTTGCAAAACCTTCACCAAGTGTTGTGCCTTATGAACCATTCATTATAATTCCCCTTAAGCTCATTAATTGATAAGTAGTAGACATTTCTACAAGAAGTCAAATTGTGATATTGCTATGTAAATTCAATTGTGTAGTATTTGAGACAAATTCATTGACCCATGTTTCATGAGTAGTGGTTTACATGAATTCATCTCTCATGATAATGAATAGAACATTTAAAACTCATTGAATCTGACTAATGCTTAGAGAGGTGAAGTACCAATACTTCTTGGGAGATCACCCATCCTAGTACTACTCCAACTCAAGTGTGCTTAACTAAAAAATTTACCCCATGGTTAAAACCACTCTTCTTGCAACTCCATTTGTAAAAGCTTCATCAAGTGTTGTGCCTTATGGAACATTAATTAGTAACCCCTTAAGCTTGTTAATTGATAAGTAACATATATATTCCATAGCATGTCAAATTGTGATATTTCTATCAAGATTCAACTATGTTGTTTCTGAGTCAAATTCATTGACCCATGTTGCATGAGTAGTGGTTTTCATTAACCCATCTCTCATGAGAATGAATAGAACACTCAAGACTCATTGGATTCTTACTTATCAATAAACACTCACCAATCCAAACAATACACTACACCATCCCGTCAGCTTCTAGAAGCAGTAATTTGTATGCCACACACTAGCAATCATCACAACATAAACCAAATGAATTGCAAATCCCAAATCATGCACTTTTCCAAGTCTTCTACCATGCTTTATGCTCTGAGATATGCCCCATCAAAGATCATAGCTCTATGGCATTTAGTGACCCTTAGGGACAATTTGGTTCGACGTGCTCAAGAATTTTTGAGTGTTGAATAGGATTTGATGAGGTTGGGGATAGGGTTTACCCATCCACTTGGAGCTAATAGAGTAGACAATTTGATCCCATAATGAAAGGTGAGAGACTTTTGGCAGTTGGCATCTTTGTACTGACCAACGCTACAAGTTTCAACATCACCCAAGATGGCATCGCAAAATCAAAATGGAGTATGATCTCTAAAAAGTGAGAGAGGTTATTGTAGGTCTCTGTAATATGGTCCTATAGGAACTATAATTGCATCCATACCTCATACAAGCTCCAAGATATGCCTTGTCAAAGATTTTAGCTCTATGGCATTTAGTGACCCTTAGGGACATTCTGGTTTGGTGTGTCTGAGAACATTTGAGCACTCAACAGTATGGGACAAGGTTGGGGATATGGTTTTCCTAGCCACTCCAAGCTATGGAGTAGATAGTTTGATCCCATGATGAAATGTGAGAGAGATTTGGCAGCTGGCAACTTTATACTAGCCAACACTACAAGTTTTAGCATCACCCAAGATGGTGTCGCAAAATCAAAATAGAGTATGATCTCTAAAAGTGAGAGAGGTTATTTTAGGTCACTACAACATGGTCCTATAGGAACTAGAATCACATCCATACCTTGCACAAGCTCTGAGATATTTCCCATCAAAGATTGCAACCCTATGGCATTTAGTGACCCTTAGGGATGTTTTGGTTCAGCATGCCTAAGAATTTTTGAGCCTTGAATGGGATGGGATGAGGTTGGGGATAGGGTTTACCTGGCCACTTGGAGCTAATGGAGTAGATAGTTCTATCCCATGATGAAAAGTGAGAGAGATTTGGCAGTTGGAAACTTTGTACTAGCCAACACTACAAGTTTTAGCATCACCCGAGATGGTGTCACAAAATCAAAATGGAGTATGATCTCCAAAAAGTGAGAGAGATTATTGTAAGTCTCTATAACATGGTCCTATAGGAACTAAAATCACATCCATACCTCACATGAGCTCTGACATATGCCTCGTCAAAGATCACAGCCCTATGGCATTTACTGACCCTTAGGGATGTTTTAGTTCAACATGCCTGAGGATGTTTGAGCACTCAATGGGATGGGATGAGGTTGTGGATAGGGTTTATCTAGTCACCTAGTGCTAATGGAATAGACAATTCTATCCCACGACCCTTTTTCCACTAAGTTACAAATTTGAGCAACTTTTACAACTTTCAACAATGCAACTTTGCACAAAAAGTGCAATTTTTACATTTTTAACTTGATTCTAATTCTAAAAATTGGAAAAGGTTTGGCAATAGTAAAATAACTTATTTCCAAATGATCAGCCCTTCACCAATTCTCAAACTCCTACAAAGTTGTCAACATTTTTGCAATTTTGCTTTGACAACTTTTACAATTTTTGACATCTTAACTCCTAGACACCTAAAACTTAACCTAATGACCCTAAGGACCTTTATAACCTTCTAAGAAACCCAACCACTCCTAGGAATCCCTAATCACAAGGAAAACCTATCACAAAGACAACTAATTACTAGTTGTTCTTAAGGGCATCAAAAGGCTTATTTGACACAAAATCTCACAAATACAAATAATGACCAGGGCTGATTTCCAAGCATGGAAAGGGTCTATTTAGGTCTAAACTAACATGAATCCAACATTAGATTCAAACTATGCAACTTTCATTGGCTAGTTGCTTCACAAACTCATGACTAGATTTGTAGACTTGAACATGGAAAATCACAAACATCTCCTCACAACCCAAAGAAAAGAATCACTGATTTGGATACCCTTTTCAGTTTTATACAACATACTAAAGCCTTGGAATCTCAAGAGAAGTATGCAACAACTGAGTTTTTTAAGGCTCACTTAGGAATGTAGGCAATTAGACATTCATTAACAAAGGAAGTACCCTATCCCTTGAGAAAAAATTCAATCTATAAATTGGAATATGAGGGGGATCATGTAAGATGATAAAATACCAATTTTTAAGCCTTGAAACCTTCTCTATAGTGAGTTATGGAAGATGTTTCTATGAATTTCTAACATGCACATGGATCTTACATGCCTAGGGAATCAAGTTTTTCCCTCCAACCTCATTCTTTTGACCTAAAACTAAAAGGAACATAAAAAATTTTTTACTAACCTGGATTCTACCAAGGCTCGTTAATTTCCCATGGTGGAATCTCAAGATATGAGGGAAAATAGATGAAACCCTAGGTAATGACACAAAATGGGGACAACAGTTAGTAAAATGGGAATATCTTGAGTTTTAGAGTGAATTAGAACCTCATTCCAAGTGAAAAAAAATGAAGATTCATAAATCTATCTAACCATACTAGATATCTATACTTATATGTGATCAACTTGACCAATGAGCTAGTGTTTTTCATGAGTTTGAGTATAATAATCTATCTTTTGTTATGATTGAGTTCAATATTTTAGTGTTCTTGTTTATTAGTATTGAAAATGATTAGTTTTAGTATTGATAAGTGGTTGTGACCATTTTAGGACATCTATTTAAGGTTTCTACAAGAGGAGAAACCAATTGTATGGACAGGTGAACAACAAACCTTGAATACAACTCAGATTCAAACTTGTATGACCTATATAGATTTTTAGGAGTGAAATTTTGGTATGGTTGGATAGAGGATTGAGTTAGTGTTCCATTGCATTTGGTTTGAAGTCTTTATCTTAGCTACAACAAAAGTTACATCAATTTTTGTAGAGGTTGGTCAGATTTACCCTAAATCTGAGGGTTTCTTCAAGATGGCCTCCTAACTTGCAATTCCATTGTGGAATTTAAATGCCACTTTTGGGAATAAAAGTTAGGGGAGGTTACTTTAATATAGTAGAGATTTAGAACTATAAGTGTAGGTTACCTATTTTTACCAGCAAGCCCTAGATTGGACATTGCTATATGTCTAGTCTAGATTTGAAGAAGAAAGAAGGTTCAGGCTTCCAAACTGATTGATTTGACCTAGGTGACTGATTAATTGGATGTGAAGAAGAGTTCCAAGTGGTTGAGTTCGGTTTTTGAATCCATGTACTCATACTTCCTTTGTAACCCAGCCTAATCTAGCCATTTAGGTCTATGACTTAAAGTGGGTGTTAGTTGGTGTTGAAATAGATTCAAAGATTGATCTTTTGGAATCTCTAAGAGGTGGTTAAAGGGTGTCTAAAGAGGTGAAAAGATAGTGTGGCCATTTGCAAAATTTGGTAGTTTGATCGAGAAAGCTAGGATTAGCCCTATTAGAAATGTTGGTAACAATTATGAAAATCAGTTTTTGGGGGTTTGAGAACTTTAAAGTTGGGTGTTTTTGAGAGGTTAGGTCCATAAGAACCTTTTCAATTAGGAAATTTGAGTTCTAAACCCATCTAGATAGAGTTTTCCTTTTTAGGCCTATTGGAAAAGGGAAGTCCCTAAGAAGTTGTGATTGATCTAAGTTAGTTGAAAACCCTAGTGGTGTAGGGCACCTAGGGCTCTTAGGCATGAATTCAAGGTGTTTAGTAGGTTAGAATCATTAGGAAAGAAGTTTGATCCATACTTGTAATAAAAGACTCAATTGTAAGGTACAACGACACATTGGTGTGGTTATAAGCCAAGTGACCATTTATAACCAAGGAGTCATAATAGGTGTGATTTTGAGTATTTTGATGTTTTTAGGATGTTTTAGGTGGATTTGAGTCATTAATACACCTTTGTATTAAAGGTTTTTAAAAAAGTGCAAACGTACAAGAAAGTTGCAAAATGCAGAAAGTTGCTAAACGACAATTTTTGCAATTTTTGTTGTCAAACTAAAAAAAGGAAGTCGTACAGTCTTGTAACCATAAAAATGGAATTTTTAACCATTGGAAAGCACTTATTTAAGGTCTGTACATGCGGGGAAGGTCATTGTACGGAGGGGTGGACAGCATTTGGTGAATAAAACTCAGAATTTCTGCCCTTTTTACTATTTTTTCAATTTTGTATAGCCTGTATTGATTGGGAGTGGCCCAAGTTGCATATGGTTAGATAGAGAGTTGAGTCAAGATTCCATTTCATTTGGTTTGAATTGTTTATCTTATCTAGAACAAAATTCATAGCAAATTTTGTGAAGGTTACCCAGATTTACCCTAAATCTGAGGGTTTCAGCAAGATGGCCTCCTAACTTGCAAACCCACTGTGCGATTTCAATGCCACTTTGTGGAATGCAATTTAGGAGAGGGATATTTAACATGGAAATTTTTTAGGGTTGTTGGAGTAGGGTACCTATTTTTACTAACAAGCCCTAGACTGATCATAGTCTTATGTCTAGTTTAGTTTTGAAGGAAAAAGAAGGATCAAACTCCCAAGTTGATTGATTTGACCTAGGTGAAGGGTGTAGAAGGAAAAATTAAAGGTTTAGAAGAGATACAAGTGGTTGAATCAAGTATTTGAACCCATTTTTTTATGTTTTCCTTGTAACCCAGCCTAAAATGGCCATTTAGGACTGTGACACAAAGTGGGCATAACTTGATGTTGGAGAAAAGTTTGTGATTGATATTTTGGAATCTTGTAGAAGTGGTTGAAGGGTGTTTAGTGATGTAAAATAATTGGATGGTCCTTTGTATGGTTTGGGAGTTTGATCATTGAAACTAGGAATTGTCCTAATAAGAAGTGTTGGTAACAGTTTTTACAATTTGATTGTTGAGTGTGAGAAACTTCAAGGTTGGGGTTTTCTTATTCATTTGAGTCTATAAAAAACCATTTCCATCAAAAAATTTGAGTGTTGGAACCATTTAAGAAGTATTTTTCATTTTAAGCCTATTGGTGATAGGGAGTCCGTAAGTGTTGTGGTTGGTCCAAGTTGTTTGAGCACCCTAGGTTTTAGGGTTGGTCTTGTGAAGTGGAGTCCACTTAGAGGTAGTATCTACCTATGTTAGAGGTCCATTGGATCAGTAATTAACCTTGGAAGAAGGCCTAGTTTCTATTTGGAGGTTGAAAGCAAGTTAAGGTGCTGATTAGAGTTTGGAAGGGTACTTTGGTGCTTTTGTTGCATACTCTGCATCACCTAGGTTTGAGGGTTGGGCATGTAGAGTGGAGTCCACTTGTAGGGTATAATATGGTGGATCAAAGGTCGAAATAATAACTCAATAAAATGCACAATTGAATCTAGTGACCAAAAGTGCCTTTAATAAGTGAAATGGTAAATTATCCACCAACAAGTTTTATGATATGATCCAATAGCCCTAAAATATGCAATCTAAGGTACTTGAACAAGCTTTAGACTTTATGGAGTACCATAACATACCAAAAGGATAATATAGGCTTCTTTGGAAGATATATGACTATTTTTACTATTTCTTAGATTTTTAAGGCCTAATTCTCATGCATTTACAAAGGAAGTACTAACCATTCTAACTCCTAGGCTCCAAATCTTTGCATAGTGTCATAAATAGGTTCAAATAAAAGTAATATGAAGTCAATTTGACTCCAAGAGGTTTCTAGGAACCAAAGCCCCCCTCGAAACCCTTAAATTTAGGGCTTCCTCAATGTCACACTTCCCAAAGTTTCTTGCAACAAATAAAGGTTGGAACACCTTTTATACAACATGTCTATACACATTCCATCATAAAATAGTGCCCTTGTTTGGCCAAAAATCTCTGACCTTTAGGCTATCCTCCAAATTCACTTAGTTTCTTAGTCTTCTTTATAGTGATCACCACATAAATTAATCAAACTTGCATTTCCAAGATTAGTAAGATACTATACATGTTAAATTGATATTATGTATGTCAATAAGATGCCATTACATGAGAATTAGAGTGCTACATTCATAGAATGGCATCTTATTGGCATCAGAGTACTTGAACAAAAAGCACTAATAAACATTGAGGATATGAATTGATAATATCATTTCATAGATGATTTTTCCATTTCACCCTTTATCACTAGTGCCAAGAAACCATGGCCAAACAACAACTAAAACTCAGATTTCTTAACTCTGTCGAAATAATGTAGCATTTTAGGCTACTAGCCCTTCCAAAGACAAAATGTGCAACAAATACAATATCTTCCAAAAGACCTAAATAACTAATTGGCATTTCAAATAACCTTTATGGAATTTGTTAAATCTCCAAAAGGACAAGGTGTAATTCCTTCAATTAGGTCACCTTAATGAAGTACCAAAAATCTAATGGGAAAGACCAAACCAAAGCATCAAACAGTTAGATAATGACAAGGAAAGGTAGATTCCAGAGTTTTACTTACTGGCACAAACCCAAGGCATGCAAATCCACAAGTTTCATAATGCAGTAGAGTTGTCACATGGTAATGCCAACTCTTTAATGCAAATTCTATATAGCCACCATCATCTCTAGCCTGGAAACCACCAAAATCATAAAGTACATATGAAAACCTCCCATTCCACCAAAAATAAGAATTTTCCAATAGTGGAAATGCCAGAAATCAACATTTTTGTTCAAAACCCTAGGTAGTGAGGGTTTGAAAGAAACAATTTTTCAAGAGCTTAGAGTAGGCTCATTTGAAAGGTGATTTAGAAAACTTCAATAAAAACTAATTTTCTAGGCCCTCTGATCTATAAAATCCATACAATGTATGGAAAAACAGTCTTTTTGCAGGAAAATGATGGTTTTCTTTATTGATTTCAAAGCAAAAGTGCATCTATGTCTTCCACCTACCTATAAGGGATTATGAAGACCTTCCTCCAACTAGTCCAACATATTTTCAAAGGTTGTGATCATTGGAGGGAACCATTAGAAATAATAATCCTTATTATATGCATAAATGTTGCATTCTTGTTCTAGTTATGCAACTTATTTGCTTTTTATGACTTTATTATGACCTCTAAAGATACTAACATCTCCTAAGACTCCTATAAGACCTTAAGAGATTACCAAACCCATATGAGTTCATGAATTAACTAGTTTATAGAAATACCAAAGTTGTCAAGGGTTCACACAATAGGGTCAAATTGCAAGAAATAAGCAAAAATGCTAAAATCAAACATGAAAAAGGCCTAGAAGACCTTAGAACCATTTTTTTTGATAGGAGAAGACCTTATGAAAAATTAGTAGCCCTATAGTAGCACAAAATTCATCATGGGGCATTCCACAAGGATCTTGCACTACACCACCTTCCTAAAGTATTCATGAGCAAGACAATAAGGTTTTAGGATGTTAGGAATAATTTCATGATGTTATAAGCCCATTTGTAAAGGCTTGAGGCTCATTTGGTAATTCTATAAACCATGAGTCCCCAAGACCTATGGTGGTGTAGCGAACCTAATCAAAATGTTTTTTTTGTTCAATGTAATAAAGCCTTAGGATTGATTAAGAAATCTCCTTAAGGCCATCCACCCATGTAATGGATACAAGACCCCAAGGTGTTAATATGAACCTGGGCATCATTTGGTCCAAAAGGTGGAATTTTGGTTTGTTTTATGTTTGCTAGGGTAGTTTAGGTTTTTGAGCCTTAGAACAACATTTAGGAATGGTTGGAATTGTATTAGGAAGGAAATTTGTTAAAATGTAAAAAATTGCAAAAATTGCAAAAGTTGTTGACAAATCTTTTCAAAAAACCACTCCTAACGGCTAAAACTACCATGGGGTGGTTATACCCATTTGAAATATCCTATAAAGGCTCTAAATACCCAAAGGAGAGGGGACATGAAAAAATAATTGTATTTTTCTCTTGTGAATCAATAAAATCTGCTATTTCTGAAATATTTTGACTGGCTTTTTTGTACAGTACGACCTACAGTGATTAGGAAGTTAAAACTTTTGTACTGATTTGATAGCCCTACTTATTTATGAAGTTTTGGTTTCTATTTCAAGTGTACATCAGTCAGGATATTCAAGTTATTGATTTTTCTTGATCATTGCCCTATGAAACCCTCAAAACAAAGGTTTGGCCAAAGAAATGGCCCTAAATTGAAACTCCACATTTGGAAATTGTTCCAAATTTGTATGGAGAAAGTTAGGGCAATGCATTATCATATATCAAAGGTCTTGAGATAGGAGGTTGGAAAATAGATTTATGGGAGCAAGCCCTAGGTCTAATATTACCCATGTATTAGACCTTGTGTGTGCAATTTGATTTTAGTAATGTGAAGAAAAGGAGTTGAGGACTTGGTAAAATAGAAAAACACTTTTATCTAGGTTAGGAGAACACTCTGGAGTTGGAAGATTGATTCTATGAAACCATTTCTTGGCCATTACCTTGTAGACCATGCCTAAAGTTGCTAATGAGGCCCGAGTGCATGGTTGGGGTTAAGGCATGCTGGAGTGGAGTAAAGCTTTCAAAAATTGGATTGTTTTAATACATTGAGAAGGGTATCTAAAACTATTCTATTTTTTCTAGGTCCTTTGGAAAAGTTTTGAGTTATTGCTAAAAAACTAAGTTAGGAGGCCTAATTACCTACTAGGTCAAATGCTGCATTTTATTTTGTGGGTTGTTAATAGTGGATATAATCATTGATTTTCCTTGTTTGGGTCATGTTAAAGTTGTGTCAAGCCATAATTAGAGTTATAAAGGTTGGTAACATAAAAAAACTCACTTTTTCCAAGTTGGGGGGTAGTAGGCCATTGTTGATCCAAGCAGGAAGAAGTTGGATTTATGTCTTGTTTGGGGAGTTGGGTTTATAAACCTATGGAAAATTTGTTATATAAGAGTAGTAACTATTTGGAAGTGAGTCAAGCCCTTGCATAGACCTTTGTGGAGTTTGGAGGATTGGGGTTGAAAGTTGATTGAATTTTGCTTCCTTGTGCTTACTCTGCACCATATAGGGCATTAAGTAATTAGGTAATAGGTGGAAACACCTTAGATGAGGTTAAGAAGGGTCCTAGAATATTTTATAGGTCCTAGGTAGTCAATTTCAATAAAAATTGCAAATGCAATAAAAAGTTGCTATGCAACTTTCAAAAGTTGCAAAGCATTTTTTGCTTAAAAGTTGCATATTGCTAATGAAGGAGTTTGAACTAATTATAACTATTCCCTAGGTAGTTGATCAGTCAAACATGCTTATAAATTTATGATCCAACCTTCCCAGTAGAACAAGTTGGTTGATGTATGGATTTTTGCCGATTTCAATAAAATTTACTGGTTTTTTGGCTCAAAACTATTGCATTTTCATTTTCCCACATGCTATATGGATTGGGAAGGGTGGTTGTATGGTCTAATGAAAGATAGCTAATTGCTTTATTTTATTGACATTAAAGTATAGAAAATCTCAAATCTTATTTGAAGAATTGTTTTCAATCAGCAAAAATAAAATCAACATCTAGCTAAAGAGATGCATCAACATGCACAATAATTACATGTCAAATACCATGCTACTTAAAAAAATAGATTTCAATTATTGAACCTCATATAGTTAGGGAATTATAGATTCAATTTCAAACCATTTTCTACATATATAGTTTAGCAATCCTTTAAGAAAAAGGGTGCAAAGTTGGAGAAATAAAATGGTGAAACTACCCCTAACTTTCTTGCTTCTATTGTTGAGCATTTTCACTAATGGGACAAGGTTGAAAAAATTATATTTTTATGTCTATTAGAGAAAATTCCACTAGCAATTTTACTACTAGGTTAGATATTAGCAAGTGTTATAGATTTCTTAAACTTAAACTACCAAATTTTAATTTCTAGTAATTTCTTCCATGTTGGTTGGCTTCAGGGAAATGATATTGAAGCTTTGATCACTTATTTCTAACTTCCATAAATGTACTCTTAGGTCTAACTAGGAATGGATAGAAACACAAACTCAAAGAAAAATAGATTCTAAAAGGAAAAGTTCATCATATTTATCCCTACTTATGTTCTTCTATTAAAGGAAACACTAAGCATGAATAATGTCTTGATCCTTGTTACATCTATTTTTAAAAATTTGGTTAGATGTCTTTCATAAATGTTGTGCAGGAATTGAATTCAAATACTGAAAATATAAGCATCATGGGATTGATGATTCAAATCAATTTCATTTGAAATAAAAAATGCAAAATAAGAATGCTAAGTTATTTATTCTAAAATGGAAGAATATCTATTGCCTTGTTCCCCCAACTAGACCAGGATTTTTTTTAGCTTGTTCACATTCCCATCCATTTCTCTACATATAAAATGTTAGATTTATATAATAAAAGGTTAATCATTGCCATTTCATGGTCTCGGGGCCCTTGATCCCATGAAATGGATCCTCTACATTAAAGAGATCAGTATAACTATTAGGTAAAAGTATAGAAAATTGTGACTGTTATGTTGATGTGCAAAACAATGACTTTGATTAAGTTTTAAAACATTCAAAAGGAGTTGGAAATTGCTGCTAGGTTAAAAGTTAACAAATGCTCTAGTTAAAACAACAAGTGATCATGGGAAATTAAAAGCAACATTAAGTACATAATAATAATAATAAGGAATTATTTAATTAATACAAGGGCATTAAAAGAGCACACATTTGGAGTGTGACAGAAGTTAAGGAATAGACCATAGTCACATGGAAGGTGAAGAGGTGCTTAAAAGAGGGTACTCATGAGGCAACAATATATATATTTATAAGGTTGTGGTGAAGTATATAAAGGTCCCACATGGTTAACTTTCCTTGATTGCTTCAACTATTTTTATTTTACTTCTTATTGGATTACATTTATTTTTCCATCTCTTTCTTAGAAATAATAATAATAGTTAGCACGAGTAGATTTGTACTGTGCATTATCTTTAGTTCTGAGATTGAGATCACTATTAGAGGAATGAAGATAACTTGAAGAAAAAGAGGCATCATTTCTAGGTTCTCTTACTTTTTTTAGAACATACTAACTATATTTCATATTGATCAACTCTAGAAAGAAACTAATTTGAAAAGAATTATTTTCTGTGACACTGCATCAATAATTTAAGAAAGGACACATGAGAGTGTCTTGTTTTCAAATTTGAAACCAAAACACATAAGGCAATAAAAATTGTAAGAAGGAATAGAACCAAATATATGTAATATCCTTATTTGTTCTTTTTAGGTCATCTAAAGGATTGATGTCCTATTTGGTTACAAGTAAAGTACTTACCAGTGAACACACTAGGCCCTCTTCCACTAGACCTTCCTCTGCCATTGGATCTTCTATGCCTAAATGTCCCTCTATTAGTAGACTCACTTTCAACATTTGAACCACTAGATTCCTCCTAATTTTTATTAAAAAATAAAAGCATGTTAGTCATAATATCATTATTGGTAACAATGTTCCAAATGCAAAGAATTATTTGTTTGAGCTTCTAGCAATGATCAAGTGGCTTACTGAACATGGCTTGATGAGTCTTGGAAACTTCTCCCATTGTATCCTTTCTTTTGCTAGTTTGAAGTTTCTGGTTACATGCACACAATCATGACTTTACATCACAAAGCATTCACATTCTAAAAAATTTCATTTTCTTTCATTACATTTTGATATAAACAACAAATTTTAAACTTTCACCTATTCAAATGACTAATTTGAAAATGGGACCTATTAAAGAATCTAATATAAATTCAAATAATGTATCTAGATTCTAAACAAATCAAAACATAAAATCTATGATTTAAACTTATCTCATCACTTACACATCATAACAATATGGTCCACCTTGTCATGTGGACAATCTTGGGGGAGAGGTTGCAACATTGTATTTGGATCCACTTGATCACTCTCTCTCTCTCTCTCTCCCTCTCTTTCTATTTAATCTAATGGCCAACTAGATCTGCTCTACATTTTAATGTCTCAAGTATTGCCTCATCGTCCAACCCACAAACTTTCCAAAGAATCTTATTATGTGGTTTTCCACAATACTTTATCAAATGGACATTTGATGCGACAAAAAGGTTTAAATAATGAAGAATCTTCCTCTCTATTTGTCAATCCTTGAATAACCACAAGTTAGGGTTCTTCATAGAATATCATTTAAGCCATGTGCCAGTTACAACCATTGCACTAACATGGTACTCTAAACCTTCACCATCTATAACTAAGTGATCCAATTTTTGTTTGGCTTGGAAACAATGACACAAATAATAATCTATCCCTTCTTCATTGTCTTTAGGTGCAATAATAGCACAAACATGGCCTATAGTGAAAAATGTACAAAATGTAGTCATTAATTCAGAAAATACTTAGGTAAAAGTTATAAAGTTACATATTGAAATTAAAAAGATATAT
This sequence comes from Cupressus sempervirens, assembly GCA_028749045.1. Taxonomy (NCBI): domain Eukaryota; kingdom Viridiplantae; phylum Streptophyta; class Pinopsida; order Cupressales; family Cupressaceae; genus Cupressus; species Cupressus sempervirens. The sequence continues at coordinate 445,719,488 of CM053792.1, read as the reverse complement.
AAGTATATATATTACCAAGTTGCACTAGATCAAACAACCAGTCAAAGTCAATAGATGAATCCATCTGTACCATTTTTGGTGCTTGTGGGGGATGATAGGTGTCAGTTGGGTCCAAAACTCGTATATCCCATTTGTCCACCCATTCAATCAACTCATAGGCATCCCAATTTTCCTTTTCACATGATGGAAAATAGCATGTCATTTTTCATGTGTGGATACTCTATGAACTTACATCAAAACTTCTAAAAGAGTGCAACTCACTAGATCCTATTAGTGTGCAACAATCTTGATATGGTGCAATGTTAGTATTATCTATCAACCAAAAAAATCTATGAACCGTAAACTCACCTTCCTTACTTGGACCCATTGTAGCATTACACCACTAGATGATGAATTTTGCATCTATCAATATTGCTCCATCTTTGTACTTTAGTTCTTCATGAGCTAAGGCTCTTTTTATGCATGCACCTACACCATCATACTCTCCCTTTCCATTACCAGCCTCTGTGAAATTCCACATATATTGAATTCTACACAACCTATGCTCAACCAATAGAACATCTGTGCATTCTTGAATTGAGATGTGCAATTGTCTGACCAAATAATGCGTTGATGATATGTGATGCCCCTATTAGCCAAATCTCCATAAAATAGTTGAAAACAAACCTGTACAAACTCTGTAGAATGTGATCAATATCACTGATGTAAAAATGGTACTCCTTCAAAATCTTCCTGTCATCCTCTGTACTTGTAGGTGAATGCATGAATGTTATGTGAACAAATATGGAAACCTGTTGAGAAGTATAATACTTTGCTTGCACCTCATTTTGTGGTTGTAGTGTGTAGTTCTCTATGAAGTCTACAATTGAAACAATGGTATCCAGTGGAAATGTATCCTTGCACAACTTGAATTGCAAATCCAACCATCGACCTATATGTGTATGCCTTGCATACTCATAAATAATCTTTTCACAAAAAATCTTCATGAACTCATACACTAGAACCTTTTCAATAACTAAATCACATCTTTTTCCATGTTTCCAATCTTTTAGAGCATATGTCACTATCTTAAATTTTTTGCAATCTACTATTTCATTTCCAATTGCATGTGTACTATCCATATGTTGACAAATTGATAAAATTTGCAAAGAACCACAAAATAAGCATGTACCATCTAAGCATGATGTCTTTTAAAATTATTGGTCATCCCCTATTTCTCATAAAATTTTGGATATGAATTCCCTTGAAGATCTTGGTGGCTCATTCATGTCATAGTCTTGCAAAACAAACTCAAAATGCAAAAACACACATATATGCCCAAAAACATCAAAATGGTTAGAAAATTCAATGTGTATGCTACAACACCAAGTTGTGTGTGTGTGATTTATCTTGACATAAAAAGGTTTACCCATCTCATAAAATCTTTGACTTATTCAAATTTGAGGATACATACAAATAAATTTTGCAAAAAATTGTATTTTAGTTGAGTCCAAAAAATGTTTTGCATGTGGGTTGTGATTTTGGCTACCAATCCTCCTTCTTACAACATATCTTTGATTAGGGGAAACACGTGTATTATTTTTCCAAAAATCTTTGATCAATTATTTCAAAGCTTCACTAATTTCTTTATCCTTGTGTGGTAGTCTACCGCTAAATGTCCATAACTCATTTTTTGTTGGATCTTCCAATATTTCATGCCTTAGCATGGTTCTCCTTAGAGTACCTCTACCAATTTTTAATGTTTTTCTTGTCTTTCTTATGAGTCAAGCATTCTTCATTTGGCTACTTACTATTCTTGATGTAAGTACTCATCTTGTGATATTACTATCTTTGGTGTGTGATGAAGAACCCATTTTTTCATAAGAACTCATTAGATTGTTTACAATGCTTTTTTAATTTGAATTGTCCATCATTCTTAGCCCAAAAATCTTCATGATAGGCCTAAATTTTAAACTCCTCATCATTTCAACAAATAATTGGCATTGACCTATAATATTTAATTCTTAAAAAAAAATCTCCACATATGATTAAATTTTCTTTGACAAGTACGCTTGCTAATCTTGTCAGGTATTGATTTCAAAATGTTATTATCAATATCAATTAAATATTTTGGTCTTCTAAAATGAATTTTAGAAGGTTTTATAATCTCTTTCATTCCCTCAAAATTTTGAGCATCAACATAAGGTTGAGTGTATTGCGTACCTTGAACCAAAGATGATGTGACTTGGCAATAAGATGTGAAAGATGGAATATCACCTACTTGATGTGTTGATGTTGTGTCTTCAACATGACATGATGGAGTTTGTACATCATCGGATCTAAAAATTAGTGTCTTTTCAACATGAGAGGATGATATGACTCCAACATTGGAAGATGTTGTAGCTTCACAATTCAATTGTCTTCTTGAGCCTAAGAGTCTCATTCATTCTCTTTGTCTTTCCAATTCTTCCTCTTTTTTTCTTTGAATTAGTGGTTCTTGATCTTCTTCGAAAGTCAATTCTTCATTCTTGCTTTGCAATTTTCTTTGTTCATGTAGTAGTTTCATTTTTTCTCTTTTAATTGCCAAATCTTTCTCCCTATCTTCATTTGTTTGAGTTTTTAGTTTCTTCCTTGACATGATGATGATTTCTACGTGTCAAATTATTCCAAAATCTAAATTACTTACAATGTGTAAACTTTAAATTATTCAAATACATATAAAAATTATAATCATTTGAATGAATACACAATATATATCAAATAGCTTGTCAAATTTCTAACCATTTTGAAATAACATTTCATTCAGACATACAAATTTCAATGAATTCACTATATATTAAACATGTCAAATTATAATCAAATTGGTATCTATTTATCAACAAACAATATTTAAAAAGGATTGCACTAACTTTTTCTATACAAAGAATATTCAAAAATTCTTCAAATCGCATATTCAATGATTGAATTTGGTGTTTTCTACCTTCAAAAATTCTTCAAATAGTGTTTGCTATGTTGAAACCCATGATTTCTATTTGAATAATAGAATGCACAATAGACCAAAAAGAGAGAATGGATGAAATGGGCTCCAAAGTTTCTTTTTGACTATTTTTGGGTGATCTCACATAGTACGTATGCACTATAGCATGTACACACTATAAAGCGCATACGCACTATAGTGCATACACACTATGTCAAAACACATCCCTCTCTATCCCACCAACTCTCTCTCCCTACTCTCTCTCCTCTCCCATCCCCTACTCTCTCTCAGTCTCTCTCTCTCCTCTCCCATCCCCTACTCTCTCTCACTCTCCCTCTCCCATCACCTACTCTCTCTCCTACCCCCTTTGCCATAGCCTAATCTCTCCCATCCCCTACTCTCTCCCTCCCTTCTCCCATCCCCTACTCTCTCTCTCACTCTCCCACTCCCATCACCTACTCTCTCTCTCTCTCTCACCCTCTCTCCTCTCCCATCCCCTACTCTCTAGATCTCTCTGAAACACTCCCATCCCCCCTCTCCCACTGCCTACTATCTCTCTCTCTCTCTCTCTCTCTCTCATCCCCCTACTCTCTCTCACACTCTCTCCCATCCCCTACTCTATCTCTCTCTCTCTCTCTCTCTCTCTCTCTCTCTCTCCCATCCCCTACTCTCTCTTACACACACTTCCATCCCCCCTCTCTCTCCCTCTCTAACTCCCTCTCCCACCACCTACTCTCTCTCGACCATCCACTACTCTCTCTCTCCCCCCTCTCCCATCCCTTAAACTCTCTTTTATAGATACACACTCCCATCCTCCCCCTCTCTCTCCTCTTCCATCCCCTACTCTCTAGATCTCTCACACACACTCTCATCCCCCCTCTCTCTCCTCCTCTCCCACTACCTACTATCTCTCTCTCTCAAGTTCTCTCTCTCCCTCTCTACTCTCTCTCCCATCCCCTACTCTTACTCTCTCTCCCATCCCCAAATCTCTCTCACACTTTCTCCCATCCTTTCACTCTGTCTCTCCAATCCCATACTCTCTCTCTTTGCCACCCTCTACTCTCTCTCCCATTCTCTCCCATCCTTTCACTCTGTCTCTCCCATCCCATACTCTCTTTCTGCCACCCCCTACTCTCTCACACTCTCACACTCTCTCCCATCCCCTACTCTCTCTCTTTCATAGACACACACACACTCCCATCCACCCTCTCTCTCTTCTCTCCCATCCCCTACTCTCTAGATATATCACACACACTCCCATCCCACTCTCTCTATCTCCCTCTACCTACTCTCTCTCACACTCTCTCCCATCCCCTACTCTCTCACACTCTCTCTCTTACACACACTCCCATCCCCCTCTCTCTCCCTCTCCCACTCCCTCTCCCACCATCTACTCTCTCTCTCTCTCTGATTCGCTACTCTCTCTCTTAAGCTACTCTCTCTCTCCCCTCTCTCACTCTCTCTTTTACAGATACACACTCCCACCCCCTCTCTCTCTCCTCTCCCATGCCCTACTCTCTAGATCTTTCACACACACTCCCATCCCCCCTCTCTCTCCTCCTCTCTCACTCCCTCTCCCACCACCTACTATCTCTCTCTCTCAAGTTCTATCTCTCCCTCTCTAGTCTCTCTCCCATCCCCTACTCTTACTCTCTCTCTCTCTCCCATCCCCAACTCTCTCTCACACACTCTCCCATCCCCTATTCTCTCTCACACTCTCTCACATCCTTTCACTATGTCTCTCCCATCTTGTACTCTCTTTGCCACCCCCTATACTCTCTCTCACTCTCTCCCATTCTTTCACTCTATCTCTCCCATCTTGTGCTCTCTCTCTACCACCCCCTACTCTCTCTCACACTCTCACACTCTCTCCCATCCCCCTCTCTCTTCTCTCCAATCCCCTATTCTCTAGATCTATCACACACACTCCCATCCAACTCTCTCTATCTCCCTCTCCCTACTCACTCCCACACTCTCTCCCATCCCCTACTCTCTCTCACACTCTCCCATCCTTTACTCTCACTCTCTCCCTCTCCCATCACCTACTCTCTATCCTCCATCCCATACTCTCTCTCTCTCCCTCTCCCATCCCTTACTATCTCTCTTTCATAGACACACACACTCTTATCCCTTCACTCTCTTCTCTCCTATCCCCTACTCTCTAGATCTATCACACACACTCCCATCCCCCCATATCTCTCCCTCTCCCTCTCCCACTCCCTCTCCTACTACCTACTCTCTCTCTCTCTCTCTCTCTCTCTCTCTCTCTCTCTCACACACACACACACACACGTGCGTGCGCACACACTCTCCCATCCCCTACTCTCACTCTATCTCTCCCATCCCATATGAGCTCTCTCTACCACCACCTACTCTCTCTCACACTCTCACACTCTCTCCTATCCCCTACTCTCTCTCTCTTACACACATTCCCATTCCCTCCCTCTCTCTCTCCCCCATCCCCTACTCTCTCTCTTTCATAGAAACACACTCCCATCCCCCCTCTCTCTCTCCTCTCCCATCCTCTACTCTCTAGATTTGTCACACACACCCCCATCCCCCTCTCTCTCTCCCTCTCCCACTCCCTCTTGCATCACCTACTATCTCTCTCTCTCAAGTACTCTCTTCCTCTCTACTTTCTCTCTCCCATTCCATACTCTCACTCTCTCTTCCATCCCCTACTCTCTCTCATGCTCTCTCCCATCCCCTACTCTCTCTCTCTCTCTCTCTCTCTCTCTCTCTCTCTCTCTCCCCCCCCCCCATCCCATACAATCTCTCTCTACCACCCCCTACTCTCTCTCACACTCTTACACTCTCTCCCATCCCCTACTTTGTCTCTCTTATACACATTCCCATTCCCCCCTCTCTCTCTCTTGCACTCCCTTTCCCACCGCTTACTCTCTCCCATCCCCTACTCTCTCTCTTACATACACTCCCATTCCCCCCCTCTCTCTCTCTATCCCACTACCTCTCCCACCACCTACTCTCTCTCTCTCTCTCTCTCTCTCTCTCTCTCTCTCTCTCTCTCTCTCTCACTCACTCTCCCTCTCTACTCACTCTCCCATCCCCTACTCTCACTCTCTCTTTGCCACCCCTATTCTCTCTCACACTCTCACACTCTCTCCCATCCCCTACTCTCTCTCTCTCTCTCACACACTCCCATCCCCCCTCTCTCTCCCTCTCCCATTGCCTACTCTTTTTCTCTCCCATCCCCTACTCTCTATCTCTCTCCCCTCTCCCATTCCCTACTCTCTCTCTTTCACACACAAACCCATCCCCCCTCTTGCCTCCCATCCCCTACTTTACCTCTCACTCACTCTCCCTCTCCCACTACCTACTCTCTCTCTCACTCTCACTCTCTCTCTCTCTCACTCTCACTCTCATTCTATCCCTCTCTACTCTCTCTCTGCTACCCCCTACTCTCTCTCTCACATTTTCACTCTCTCTCCTATCCCCTACTCTCTCTCTCTCTCTCTCTCTCTCTCACACACACACACACACACATGCATTTCCATCCCCCTCTCTCTCCCTCTCCTACTCTCTCTCCCATCACCTACTCTCTTTCCCATCCCCTACTCTCTCTCTCAATCTACTCTCTCTCCCCCCTCTCCCATTCCCTACTCTCTCTTTCACACACATGCACTCCCATCCTCCTCTCTCTCACTCTCCCTCTCCCACTCTATCTCCCACCGCCTACTCTCTCTCCTCCATCCCCTACTCTTAATCTCTTTCTCACCATCCCTTACTCTCAATCTGTCTCTCCCACCTTGTACTCTCTCTCTATCACCCCTACTCTCTTTCACACTTCCTCTCTCTCCCATCCCATACTCCCTTTACCACCCCTACTCTTTCTCACTTCCTCTCTCTCCCATCCTATACTCTTTCTGCCACCCCTACTCTTTCTCACTTCCTCACTCTCCCATCTCCCATCCCCTACTCTCTCTCTCTCTCTCTTTCTCTCTCTCTCTCTCTCTCTCTCTCTCACACACACACACACACACACACACACACAAACACACACACACAGATAGCCACCCCCCCTCAATCTCTCTTGCTCTTACTTTTCATCTCTTCTTCCTTCTCTATGCACTATTTAGGTCTCAATAGTGTGTGCACACTATAGCGCACATGCACTATTGAGACAAAAATTCAAATTCTTTAAATAATGCACATGCACTATAGGGCATATGTTCTATTCAAACCTTTGCATTAAAACTAAGCCTAAGGCTTGGTTTTGCCTTGGAGATCCAATCAAAAGGTTTGGAGTTTATAAACAAGTCTGAGACTTGTATTGCTGAAAACATACAAAAAATGATTGATTTTTCTTGTGTGCTCTCCTTCAAGATTCCTCATGGTTGGGCATATATAAGATTAGGTTACATGACATTGTAGGTCTCTGTGTTAGCTATATAACCATATAATTTATTTTTAATTTGAACTATTTCAAGCCTTTCATCTATAATTTCTTTTGAATGTATGTTCATTTTTTGTCAAAAACCACCATGTACTACTTGGGTTGTAGCTTTAGCTCGTTCATTATATTTTCCAACAACTTAGTTTTTTAGAAACTAGACTCTATTCTATAAACTTCGAAAAAAAAAGCTTTTATTTTAGATTAGTTTTCAATTATTTCTAGGGGGAACACATAGATATTTCACATTTTTGGGATGTGTCTAGTTAAAAAATTCATTAAAAAAAAATACACATTATAAAATTACCCAAAAAATTTGGGATAAACTACATAGTGTTAAGTAACTTTTGACCAGAGTGATTAAAGAGTTTTAAAAAAAAGTTAAATTTTTTGGGGGGCCACACTTTGTGCCATGTTATGTTTTTTTGGAATAAACAGTACCACTTTCTATGGCCCCCTTTTTTGAGGACCTAAAACTAAACCATTTCGGAAAAAAATGGTTGGTTTAGAAATTATATTCAAAGGACTATGACTTTTTTTTTGTCATATCTTAAAATTTTGATCATAACTATCTTCAAATTCTTGTTGAAGTTCATAAATTACTGATTTCAAGAAAAAGGTTTCCACTTATACTCCCTTTTTGGCACCACAACTTGGTCCACTTACCTTGTCCCTATGTCAATACTGATAGTTGCCCCTTCTAACACTGCTGAAAAGAAAAAGTTTAGATATGGCAAGGATTGATGTAGAACATATCCCAAAGAATCACTTGTCTCCTCAAATGATAAAGAGATCTCCTGCAACTCTTGTACATAAGGATCCATAATCATATCAACCTTTAAAGACTAATCATGTCAAGAATGGACAAGAGGGTAAGAGTGTGCCCTCACAACAAATGAAGAAGGATCTTCTTCATCAAAGAGAACATGAATATGATCAATAATGTTTACCAAATATTCTATGTAGGACTCCACAAAAAAACTTGAAATATCTATTAAGTAGTCATCCCTTGATTCTGGAACTGGAAGAGAAGGTGTACCCAACTGTACTGAATTACATGGACCTATCACTATAGAAATATATGCATGTGGAATCTTCTAATGTTGTGACCTTGTTCTACATCTGTCAATAGGATCCCCCATATTTAAACCTATTGAATCACTATCATTGTTGTCACTATTAGTTTCCACAATGTATGAAGTATGGAAAGGGTTAGAGGATAAGCTAGGTGAACTTTACTCAAAGTGAACTTTCCTCTCTTTGAATATCTCATTAGTCTCAAGATCCATAAGTATTTATGCCTTAACACTTTCATCATATCCAATGAAAGTACAAGGCCATGGTGGTGGTGCCTTGCATTCCCTTGAAGATATGTGTGCCCATGATGGACAACCAAAAACTCTAAAGTGTTTCACAACTAGTTTTCGTCCGCACCATGCCTCAAAAGGAGTCATTCCATCTAATATATTATGAGAGAACCTATTAAGGATGTTATTGGCACTACTTATAGCTTTGACTTCAAGTGATGGATCAAGAGACTTAGCTTGAATCATGCAACTTGCCATTGACTTAAGAGTTCTAATCCTCATTGCTACAACACTTTTCTTTTGTGTGCTAAACACTGCTAAAGTGTCTAAGTCTTGAGTTTACATATCTACTTTCATTGTCCATACAAAGAACCTTCATGAATTTACTTGATTTCTTCTCAACATGACTCTTGAAGGCTAGAAACTTATCAAGCACTTCATTCTTGTGATCAAGAAAGTAGACCCAAGTGCAGAATGAAAAGTCATCAATTAAAGTGAGGACATAGCGACCCTTGTTAATTGATGTCACTAAAAAAGGGCCTACTAGAACCATGTGAACTAACTCAAGAACAAATGATGCTCTCCAAGACTTCTCTTTGTCAAAATTCTCTTCTAGATGTATATCCATTGAACAAATTGAACATTCACCCTTAGAAAAGTTTATTGTAGGTAGACCTTTGACCATATTTTTTGAGCTAAGTTGACGAAGATAGCGGAAGGCAAGTTGTCCATACCACTCATGCCATAATTTACTTTGTGAATATGAATGTGTCAACAAGGCATGTGAAGGAGACTTACGAAAAGAGTGGGAAAAATAATAAAGCCTCATGTCATGATTGACATTACCCACTACAACCAATGAATCATCTTTAAGATTTCACATCATTATTGAATCAGGAAGGAATTCAACTTTATTGCAACCTCCATAGTCAATGATTTGGTAAATTGAAAGGAGATTAGTGCTAAGGTTAGGAACATGGAGAACATATTTGAACTCTCCATTTTCCATCTCAACTTGTTATTTCCCTTCAACTTCCATTTTTAATTATCTCCTATAAAGATGTGAGGTACCTTAGACTGCTTTAATGAAGAAAAGTGTCCTTTTGAAGAACCCATATGATATGAGGCACTTGAGTCAAGAATCCATTCCCCTAAAGAACTTGAATTTGCCATAAATTCTTGCCCTTTTTCCTTTGAAGTGGATGGGTTTGAATCCTTGGAAGCATTTGGTACATTGATTTTGTTCTTCCTAACTATGTTTCCCAACTCATATATTCTCTTAGTCTTGCAATGATACTCATCATGATTTGGTATCTTGAAATATGCACAAAATAGTTTATCCTTCTTATTGAAATAAGAATTGGCTTGTTGTGAGGAGGAAGATTGTTGTGTCTCTGATTGTGATTTTTGCTTCCACTTCTTTTTCTTATTGTTGGTGAAACCTTTTCCACCTTGATTTGATTGGTTCTCATTATTAACCACCAATTTTATAGACTTGGATGACTTAAGGATTCCCATATCTATTAACTTGGATTGTTCTAGCATCAAGATTTTTGCAAATTCATCAAATGTAGGCTTAGTGAAGGCACTTCCCATGGTCAACCTGTGAGTGTTGTAACTCAAAAAAAAAGATGCATAATTTGAAGGTAGCCTCTTCAAGATTTCATGAATCAATTTGCCATCCATCATGGGATTACCACAATCCTTAAGTAGTGCTCTCAATTCATTGAATTTGTTCCAATAGTCTTGAATTGTATGAAAATTTTTAGGATCCAACACAAGTAAATCATCCTCAATTTGGAATCCCTTTTCCTCATCCACCTTACCATACAACCCTTCAAGTTTTTCCCAAGCACTCTTGGCACCATTAAAGCTAGAAATGTGGAAGAAGAGATCTCTATGAACACAAATCCTAATAATTCCTAAAGCCTGGTTGTCTTTAACTTTCCAATCAACTTGTGCATCAGCATTAGTGGGTTTTAAAATTGTACCATCAACATATAAATTTAAACCTTTTTCCATTAGTCTACTCCATACAATATCTTTCCATGTAGTATAATTGTGTGAAGTTAAAAGTGGAGTTTTAGGTGAACCCATTATGCAAAAAACTAAAAGAGCACAAGAGAGAAAGAGAGACACAAGAACACAAGACATGCCCCCCCATTCACTCAATCAAAGAACCCTCCCAAAAATGATGCTTTTGGTACTTTATATGTAGTGCATTTATAATAGGCCACTTGTCAAAATGGACAAAGTGGGATTCTGATTTTGTTGTTTACAACCTCCTTTTGGAGTTCAAATCTAGTACTTAGCAATGTAGCTTAGATGTACAACAATTTTAAAGTTTAATCAAAGAAATATAGTGCAAAAAAGGACCTATTATTGAAAGTGGTATTTCTATCCACACAAGCCTATAATCTAATTGTAGATCTAGAAGGTAGATGAAAAACTATGCACTTTCAAAAAAAATGGAACCTAAAAATGTGTCCAAATGAGTCTGAATTAAGCCTTTGAAATTGCAAAAATTGGGATTTGAAATTTGTAGAAAAATTCAAGAATAGAGATGCCAAACATCCTACACCAATGTGTAGATCATGAAATTCTACCCCATGAACAAAAAAAAATTGCTTGGAAAAAGTAGTCCATATGAGGGACATATCGTTGTTTGAAAATCACCTCTATAATTATTTTTCTTGAATCACAATCATCACACCTCCAAAAATCAAATGACTCTAAATTTAATCTTAGATTTGTGATTCTAATGAAGCAAAAGTTGATTTGGGGTTTTTTTGACTTTTTGAATATGATGCCAACATCTAATTTGCACCGAAAAGCTCCAATCTTGACCTGTGAAAAATCTCTCCTACTAGCCTAAAAGGCCAATTTTTTCACATAATTTTAGAAATAAAATGCAAATCCAAAAAGAAAAAATGAAGAGATAGAAAAATATTTAGATCTAAAAATTTAATTGCACAGATCTAAAGAGATCATACCAATTCCACAAATCAGGCCTTCAAGTTCCAGTTTACAAGAAAAATTTGCCTCAGAATTGACTGTGGCCTAGGGTAGGAAAATTTATATTCAAAATTAACCGAATCAATCCTCTAGACATAATGGTGAGGTTTTCTTTGGATCTAGATTCTCCCAATAGTTGTAGATACTTTGGATTTGAATCGTGGTCCTCCGAGAGGTGAAGCAAAAATGGTCTCCAATGGCTATGTGAAGAGAAGCTCCCTTAGCTCTTATACCATGTAAGAATTTTCCTTACTAAAAAATCACCCAAGATCAAGAATCTCAAGCACAAGCACAATATGGACCAATAAAGTATGATAAGAATAAAAATATGAAATTGAATTGATGTACGTACACACTAGGTGTGCCTGGTATAAAGGCCTCTAGACTGACTAGGAGTCAACACAATGATAAGTCTTACAACTAAGCACATGTCCACTAAGAGTGGATTATCCTCCATTGAGCACAAAAGTTAGTGCAATGATGAGAGGATAAGCTTAACATAGGAGTGTCATATAAAAAGATGTTTTAGACACCATGTGCTTATTTAGAGTGCAATTAACTATGTTATCTACATGACAACTTAGTTGATTATGAAAACTCATGTGTTATAGACACCATGTGCTAAAATGAGATGCTAACTCCTATGTTTTCAACAAGAAAACTCATATGAGTACGCATACTCCTAGGTGTCTAACCTAATAAATAATAAAATAATGCATTAACCTAAGTAAAATTAAGTAAAGTTTAATAATAATTAATTATTTACATGAACACTTTTATGGATAGAGCTTTGCAATGGTATTGTTCTCTTTCTCCTTATTCTATTGATTCTTTTCAAACTCTTGCTAATGCTTTCATTCAACAATTTTAGAATAATATTAGTCCTCAAATTTCTTTAGTTGATTTAATGCATTGTAAGTAGAATGTTAAAGAGAAATTAACTAAATTTATTGGTAGATTTAAACATTTATATGCTTAGATTTTCTATCCCATGTTGGATCATGATATTCAATGTATCTTTATTTCTTATTCACAAAAAGACATTTGGTATATGATTATCCTTATTGAGTGTACCTCCTTTTCACATCAATGTACAGTGCTTCACCATTACCAGCTACAAGTGAGTAAACTTGAGAGCTCTACTAGATGGCTCCTATTTCTAGTGATAAGAATGATGTCACTAAGAATTTAAACAAATTCTCTAAATCTAACAATTTCGTCACAATCAAGTCTACAAATATAGTTAATGGTCAAGTGGCTACTACATCCCAAAGTATGGCTACATTTTCCTCTTTATTTAATCGTAATCATAACTATACTCAACTATCTTAGACTTTGTCTAAGGTTATCACTAAGTTGATTCATGGTTGTATTCTTAATCTCCTATTCATCTTGTTGATACTAGTAAATCATTGCCTAAGTCTTTTGATTCTAATGCTTTTTGTTAATATCACTATCAACCAAGTCATGATACTCAAAAGTGTTATCATTTGAAGAATGCTATTCAGGACCTTATTGATTCTAAGACTATATCTATTGATTCTCAATTTTATAACATGAATAAATATGTTGTCCCACCTAATCAAAATTTGCAGATTCACATTAATCCATTACCTTCTTACTCATTGAAATTTATTGATCAACCTTCCTCTTCTAACCATCATATTGATTGTGATAAGAAGATACAAGAAATGAATCATGTGGTTAGTCATGTTGAATTAACACTTCAACCATTTATTTCTTCTCCACTTAAACTTGAACAACCACCTATTATTATCTTTATTCAGTTTAATGTGTTTGATGCACATAATGATCCTCTTTACATCACTACTATAGTTTCTAATATTCCTTATCATGGTAATTTGGTTGATCCTTCCTCTGGTATGAATATTATCACCCAAAGAACACATTTTTTACAAAGGGAAAAATAGATATACTTATGATTCTAATCCTATATGGATTCAATCATGTAATGGTGTTGTTTATCTTCCTCAAGGTTTTTTTACTTTTAAGGTTAGTTTATCAAGGAAATATTTTTTTTACTAACTTTATTTTTATTCCTACTTTTGATCAATTTCAAGTTAAGCTTGTTATTATATGGCTTTATTACATGAAAGTTGTAGCTTCTCCTATTCAAAAATGTCTTAAATTTTATCATGATGGAAACATTATTACTACTAATCATTCTCTTTATAAAGCATCATATCCTATAGATTGTGCTTAGATTGATTTTTATCGGCCATCTAATCCTAAAAAGCCACCTACTCATCTTGATCATCCTTATAGAAATTATCAACAATGTAAAGTAGCTAAGATCATGGAACTAAGTCTTCCTAAGGGTTGTTCACCTATACCTATTTTTCCTTCTACTACTTCTACTTATTAACCTATCCTTCCACATACATCTACTCAACTCATTGATTTTCCTTCCTCAGAACATATAGTAATTTATCTTAATCCTTCTACTATGTCTTGTAAGGATATTCATAATAACATGGTCATTAGTGTTGCAAGAATGATCTAGCTAAAGCTAATTCTACAACTTGTTCTCTTTCTTCTTAGCCTTCATCTTCCTTTCATCCTTTACCATCCTTTGATAAATATTTGTGTAAGTCTTTGAAGGAAGTTAAACAAGGTAACATTATGCATTTGGATAAACATGAGGAATTTGTTCATATTTTAGATTATGTTAATCTAGATATGGAAGACACGTTAGATTATAGTAGTGATGAAGATTTAGTTAGTATGGATAGTGATTTTCCTAACATGATTTCTATGTAGCTTACAATCACTCCAACTAATGAGCATAGTCTCAAAGTCATTTCTTGGAACTCATTGTGATTCCTAATACAATGGATATTACTTCTCTTGTGAGTCACCATCCTTCCCGTAGCATTTCAAACTAAGATGGGGGGCATGTAGAACACTTGAAGTGGACTTTATTTGTTATAGTGTTCTTTTTATTCTTGTGTTTTCTTTTCCCATATGATGTGTTTTTGTTTTATGTCTTGTCTTTTAATTGCTTTAGATGATCCTTGCTTCTTTGTTTAGTTTTGGAGGATAAAGTAATCACCCTATCATTCATATTCTTCTATTTGTATCTCTCTTCTTCTATATGTTGTTTCATGTTATGTCATGTGTATGCTATTGTTTGTACCAATGATATTGTGTAGTATTATTGGTCGCTTATGATATGGTAGCATTGATTCTTTTTTGTCTCTATTTTATTGGCTTGAAAAGACTCTTCTTCATAGCTCTTTTGTCTCTTTTCCTCTATTGTGTCATAGATATACTTCCTTTGGGGAATGATGATACTTTCATACTTGATATAATATTACACATCATCATATGATCTTACTAACCTCAAAGTTAGTAGATCCCTTTTGTGTTCTTTTTTTTTTTTCATGTACTCATTTACCTTGATATGTTTCTCTTCTTATGGGCATGTCATATTGGAAATTTAATTTAGTAGATGCATGTATGCATTTGTTAAATCTATTTATCCCATTAAGGTATTTTCAATCACTTTAATGTGGGGGATACACTCCACTCATCCTTTATCCATTGAAAAAAAATATGAATTTGGTGCATAACTTGGAGTAATTTTGCCTTTAGTGCTTGGTATGATTTCTAAGGTATACCCATATCTATGCATTTCTATCTTCATGTTTATCACCTCTCTCTCTCTTTCTTCTAGTTTCCACAAATCATATCTAGGGGCTTGGTCTCTTTTCTTTTTGGATCTCTCTCTCTAACTATTGATAGTTTGGGAGGCCAGATCCTTCTTTTGACCATTCTTTTCACTACTAATATTCTACGAATCTTGATCTTGGTCTGATTCCTTAAGGACACACACATACCTATGCCTAGGTTACTTTCTAATTCTTCTTTTTAGGACATGGAGTTCCCTTGAATTTGAATCCCTTGATGGAATAACTAGCATGCTACACAAACTTGCTAGACCATTTGGTTTGTCTTTCAATGGGTTGACTAGCATGCCACACACACTTGCTAGACCATTCAAAGCATCCCCTTTTCTTTTGCAGAGACCTTTCCCCTGTTTATTTTTCTTTTTCTTGTGTGGTTCAAAATAAAGCACAAAAACCTTATTGGGTAAGTAACTACACCCTTTTGTAGCACTAAACACTATTATTATGATTCTAGATGTGATAAATAATCAAGTCTATTGGGGGCATGATGATTTCTTTTCCTCCTATTTTTTTTCTTTTTCTCTATTTTACTAAAAGTTTGAGGTAACTCATACTATGGCCAAAGTGGGGGCTAAATGTACCATCATAAAATAGATAAACTTTCCTTTGAAGACAATTTCTTCTATATTCTCCCTCTTCCCAACTTATCTTTCTAGTATCTACCCTTTCTTTATGTAGCACCTAGGAGTAGACCTTCAAGACCAAGACAACTCAAGTTGACCTAGTCTAGACTAGGTTTACACAAGTCAACCTAGTCCTCCTAGGTAGTTTTGAAGCTTGGGGCCTAAAAGGCCTCTAGGGTTTAAGTAGTTTTTGACCGTTATCCAATCAACATGTATTATTTTCTAGCTAAAAAACTTATATATAAGGATACTTTGATGCTTCATTTTTCATATCTCATCTCAATCATTGTTTAGGCACTCAAAATCTTGTTCTAAAGTGAAAACTTCTTCCTTTTATATTCAAGGAGTTCAAGTATTCAAGTTTTTCAAGAAAGGATATTTCTATCTAGTGTTGAAGAATCCTTTATTATCATTTCCTCTTCAAGATCTAGCTTATTGTTGGCCATCATGGGAGGGAGATCTATATTGAAGCATTCATCATCTTTTTCATTGATGCATTTTTATGTCCATGACACCATGATGAAATTATGGTAGATCTATTGCAAAGAGTAAAAATACCCTACATTCCTAAGTCAAGATCTACACTACACTTGCATAAATACAAGTAAGGAAAATCATAAAATTTATCTTTTTTACAATTATTTATATTTAAATTTCTTGATTATGATTAATTCCTTAACCCATGGGTTGACCAAGGAAAGCCCTCATCAAAAACTAACCCCCAAACCTTTCTTTTCTATGTTAATTAGCAAATTCTGAGAGAAAACAATTATAGATTTGTAACCTATTGTTCACAAGCTTTCTAGAGTCATCAATTGTAGATCACTAGAATATGTCAACCTAGTTGTATGACATCTTCTCAAGTTGACCTAGTCCTTCAATCTTAGATTCTAGGGAGATTTATGGGTTTAATTCCTTTCATCATTTCATTCTAAGATCCATAGATGGATATTCAAATACAGTTCAAATCTATGGGTTTTTGAGTGAAAATATGACTTCCTCTACTATTTTTCACAAGCTTTCTAGAGTCATCAATTGTAGGTCACCAGAATATGTCAACCTAGTTGTATGACATCTTCCCAAGTTGACCTAGTCCTTCAATCTCAGATTCTAGGGAGATTTATGGGTTTTGTTCCTTTCATCATTTCATTCTAAGATCCATAGATGGATATTCAAATGTAGTTCAAATCTATGGGTTTTGGAGTGAAAATATGACTTCCTCTACACATTTCAATGTGAGTCTTTTATATTTTATTTCTTTTCATATCTGTACCCTAGAATTGCATCTTAATTGAGCTAATTGTCTTTACATACCATCTAGATTAACTTCATTAAAGAAATTAGTTCAATTCCACATTCACATTATCCTATTGAGATCCAAAGAGAGTACATTTCCTTGTATTGCATTTTTCTTTACAATTTAAATTTAGTATTATACGCCTTCTTCATTTGGGTCCAAGATAATTGAATTTGGATCATAAGTGGATGTTAAAAAATAAATTCCACCAAGATGACTTAGGGAGGGTAGTTGGGGGGGTGTGAATCATCTATTAGATCAATATAACTTTTATCAACATTATTAAACCTTAAACATGTGAACAATATAATCATCAAGCATAAGAAGATACACATACACAATAATACCATATATGTTAACTAGGGAAACCCTTGATTATAGGGAAAAACTTGATGAAGATTGTACCCTTGAAATGATTTACTAATAAAAAAGTTCCTTGTAAGAGGATGAAATCTATTAGGAGCCAATGAAATAAATTTAGTACATATGAGTCCTTATCAAGAGAATTTAAATCCCTACTAGGAGATTCCAACCCTATTAAGAGTTGTGCTAACCCTATTAATAGTTGTAGAAGGCATATGAATTGAGTGTCCAAATAGCTTCAAGGGAAAGACCACCAGACTCACTATCCAATTAGTCTTTGTATTATTCCTTTCAAAATATTAGAAATGAAATTGATCTTCACAACTCAAACTCTTTCTCTATTATCTTAGTGTATCAATACCACAACAAATACCTTCTCAAATTTCAATACTAGATCTTCAAATTTGCATTACATTGATCCTTTTGATCACTTATATGAATTTACCAACTTCACATATCACTTTCTCAATACACTCTTTTTATCTTCTTCACAAGGAAAATAACCTTCATTTATACCATATGCTAAAAATAATTCTTTGAGTCATCCTTGAGGCTTTCCAATTAATTATAATAAGACCTCACTAAGATGTTACAATTCATTACATCTTTTTACAATTACAAAACACTTTTAGCTCACAATAATTACAACTTCTCACACATGTGACCTTAGACTTGTGCACTTGCTGACATCATCATTAGGCTATCTACTATCACTTTCTAACTTTGTTGATCATGATTGTATCCATGTTAAGAGATACAATATAAATATTAGAAACTACTTCTCAAGGAACTATCTATACACTATCTTGTATAAATCATGAATAACTCTCATATGTCTTTGACCCTTGGCATGCACACTTGTCCACTTCACCAAGACATATTGTAGAACATATCCTTAACCACACTTGACCTCATCATCAACACATAGTCCATACAACCTTTTTCTTGGTCAGCTAATTTGTTAGTATTTATAGAGACAATATTATGTTGACATCAATGACAAACATAGTCATGAATGCAATGTGTCAATCATGTTAACAATCTCCCCAACTATTCTAGTAATGCTTAGGATACTCCCCAAAAAGAATATCACCAGAATTCATGATAACAATCTCCCCCTTAGGGATTGATGGAAACATATATGAAAAATATCTAAATTCCAAGAATAACTCTCCATCGATGCTTCCTCATTCTTAGAGGGATAGCATCAATTTTTCACACTTCTCCCCAGTTGACTTCAATATCTCATGAACAACTCTCTACCATACATTCTCTCTCACATATACATCTCCAACATACTATGAGAATATTTTTTCCATGTAATCTCTCCCCCATTGACATTTGTGACAAAGGCATCATTATTCAAATAAAGTGCTCAAAGACTTCAACTAGCTCAAGTGTCCAAAGACATCAATTTCTATTGAAAATAATTGATCAATTGTATATTGTCTTTGATGTTACCCAAAATGTCATATCTTTACTAGTTAATGTCTATCTAGCTCACTCAAGCAATGCAGATAGCTTCCTGTGTCTGCCAAGCATTCTATATTTTACCAAGTTTAGAAGATAGTGTCTACCAAATTCACATGGGCACCAAAGAGAAGTTCACAAAAGTTTAGTGTTAACCGAGCTCACTCGGTTAGCAAAGGAAAGTTGGCATGGAATCAATGTTAACTAAGCTCACTTAGTTACCAAAGGGAATTTAGTTTAGAATGTAGTGTTAACAAAGATTACTTGGCTAACAAAGAAAATTCTTTTATGAGTTAGTGTTGACTGAGTTGGGTTAACTAATGAATGATTTTTTTATTCTAGTATATTGAGTCTATTGGATTAATTTGTTTGTTCTAGCTAATTCAAGGGTTGATTATTGAATATCTTTCAATATGTTCAAGCTAACTTGACAATGTTTTTCATTTAAGTATAAGGTCAAGTTAGGGATTGAATAGAGAATTAGTGGAATAGAAGAAGATGAATAGAGGAAGCAAATTAGAAGGATAAGCATAGTATCCTTGTTGATTGAGCTACAAAGAATAATCTAATCAAGGAGGATCAAGTAAACAAGTGAGAACTAAGATTTGAAATTGGCAAGTTAGTTGAATCAACAATCAAATCAAGTCATTGTTACTCTCTTATAATTTTAGTAGTGATTCAAATCTCTTAGCAAAGTTATCTTAACAACTATTTTCCAAATCCTCTAACAAGGTGACATTTCTATTTGAAGTGTCTGAAGACCTCTAACAAGGCCATTGCTAACAAGGTGATCTAAATTATTTAACAAGGTCACACCTAACAGTGTGTTTTGTAACCTTTAACAGGGTTGGCTCCTAACAAGGCTCACTTCAGAAGAGTGAAATATTAACTAGTTGTAATTTCTAATTTTTCCCAAATTAGGTTTCCATGTAAAAATATTGGTGTCTCATGTATTCCTATTATTTGCTTTATGTTTCTGCAACTAAGTTAAAAAAGAGGTTAATCATAGTTAATATCATAATATCTACATGTTCAATCTTAACAAAGTAACAATGCTTATAATTAGTGTTTACCAAGTGATAGTTATTCTTAGTGTAAATTGAGTGTTATTGTGTTAACCAAGTGATTTAGTGTTTACCGAGTTATAGCAGCATAGATTTGTTTTGTTTTGTACTAACATCTTAAGGAACTGAGATTTGTTTTTGTGGTAACTAAATCACCCCTTCCCTCTTAGTTACTCCTCTTATATTTCCAATAATTGGTATCAAAGAGTTTGGTGCTTGTACATAAGGTTTCATGGACCTAAGCTAAAGATCAAAGATGTCTTACAGAAGGGAAATTCCTAAGTTAAACAAAGATAACCTCCATGCATGGAAAGAACTTATGAAGTTTCATTTGGAAACTATTGGAGACTCAGGTCTGAAGTATTTTAACACCAAGTATGTGACACCTACTAGAGCTATGACTGGTGATAAATCAAAGTTTGAAAACCTACAACACTATGATGTTGGAAGTGGCAGATTTGGCAATGATGAACCATATTATGTGAAAGGAAAATGATGTATTTCATTAACAAACAAATTTAGATGTGATAATTCTTATTGGGTTGAAGGATTTAAACATATTCTACTTAGTGTGGTACAATTGAACAACATTGGATTTAAGGTATAATTCATGAATGGTAAGGCCAAGCTATTGGATGTGAAAGGAAATGTAGTTGGTATTGGAAATAAAACAAAAGGTAATCTATTGTATCTTGATCTAACTAAAAGTTCAAGTTTCTTAGCTCAAGTAGAAGAACGTTGGTTATGGCATAAAAGGTTTTGTCATGTGAATTTTGATAACTTGGTCAAAATAAGAAAGAACAAAAGAGTGAGAGACATTCCAAGCCTCAAGAAACCTAATATGGGCATGTGCAAGAATTTTCAAATTGGTAAGATGGGAAAGACAAGTTTCAAAAGAAAGAACTATCATTTTGAAGAAGTTCTAAAGATCGTTCATACAGAACTTTGTGGACCTATTGGCACGAAAAGCTACTATGGAGATAAGTATTTTATTTTATTTGTTGATGATTATTCTAGGATGATGCAGTAATGCACTTGAAGGATAAATCAAAATAATTTCAAACGTTCAAGTGCTATCTAGCTAGAGTAGAGAAAGAAATAGGAAAGACACTAAATTGTTTAAGGTTAGATAGAGGAGGAGAAATCATCTCTAATGAATTCAATGAATTTTGCAATGAGAAAGAAATCAAAAGATAGGTTTCAACACTTGGTACACCTCAACAAAATGTTGCAATAAAATATTAGAAGGAAGCAATCAACTTTGCAATTCATACCTTGAATTGAGCTTAGTTGAAGAAAGATTTAGAGAAAAAACCTTATGAATTATGGTATGGCTATTAACCTAATGTCTATTACTTCAAATTATTTTGAAGCAAATGTTATATCTTAAAAGAGTCAAGGAAAGGAAAATTTGATGTGAAAAGTGATGAAGGGATATTTCTGGGATACTCTAACAAAAGAAAATCATAAAAGTGTTTGAATCTATCTACTCATAAAGTTATAGAAAGTGCACATGTGAAGATTGACGAGTTTACAACAAAGAGTGAAGAAAAAAGCTATAAAGAACTTGAAGACTATAGAAAGTGGGTTTACTATGGACTTGATACTTTACCTAAATTTTAAGCTAATATAATTGGGAATAAGTAGGCTTCACCACCTAAGTTCCCAAAATCTCTAGTTCATCTTGAGTTGTAGCTAGTACAACCAGCGTCATAGTCAAAAGGACCGAAGTTTTAGCTAGTGGAAATTGAATCATAGTTTGAAGGACCCAATTCAAAGACAATGGAACCCAAGCATGATTTGGAAGATCATTTTGAGAAAGGTGAACCAAGTCATTCAATTCCTAAGTCCAAGGAGAAGATACCATTTCTTTCTAGATATGTCAGAAGGCATTATGAACCTAAGAAAATCAATGGAGATAAGTTAGAAGGTATAATGAAAAGGAACAAACTGAAATGTACATGTTTTCTTAGTAAATTTGAACCTAGAACTACTAAAGATGCATTGGTTAATGAAAGTTTGATTGAAGCTATGAATGAAGAGATAGAATACATTGAGAAGAATAAGACCTAGTCTCTTGTTCCTAGACCCAAGGATAAGAATGTAATTAGCACAAAATGGGTATTCAAAAATAAGTTGAATGATAATGGAGAAGTAGATCAAGGAATAAGGCAAGGCTAGTATGCAAGGGTTATGATTAAGAGGAAGGTATTGAGTATGGAGAAAATTTTTCTCCTATTGCTAGACTAGAAGGTGTTAGAACACAACTTTCTTATGTTGTACATAATGGATTCAAACCATATCAGATGGGTGTGAAGTCAACATTCTTGAATAGAATCTCAGTAGAGGAAGTCTACATAGAATAGGTTGAAGGTTTCATTGATCCTATCATGAAGAATATGGTTTACAGATTATACAAAGTTTTATATGATCTCAAACAAGCCCCTAGAGCCTAGTATGAAAGATTGCATAGTTAGTTCATAAAGATTGGTTTTCAAATGGAAAATGATAAAAATAGTCTATACATCAAAGAAGGACTAGAGAAGAAGATATTGTTGGCATAAATCTGTGTAGATGATATGTTATTTATTGGACATGATGACTTGTACAAATCTTTTTCTGATGAAATGAGTAAGGAATTTGAAATGTCAATGTTTGGAGAGATCAAATTCTTTGTTGGTCTACAAATTCAATAGAAGAAGGATTTTATCTACATTATTCAATCAAAATACATTAAGGAGATGTTGAATAAATTTGGGATGGAGGATTCTAGACCAATTGGAACACCTATGTCTACTAGACATAAGCTTTCCAAAAATGATGATTCTAAAGAGGTATATTAGACCATATATAGATCTATGATTGGAAAACTTCAATATGTGGTGCATAGAAGACCTAATATTGCACTAGCAGTTGGTATGGTGGAATTATTTTAAGGTAATCCAAAAGAAAATCATATGATGGAAATTAAAGGACCATGAGTTATCTAAAGGGTACCGAAGATTATGGACTATGGTATAATAAAGGAGGCAAATTTTAATTAAAAGCCTTCACTAATGTTGATTGGGTAGGAAACATTAATGATAGGAAGAGCACTAGTGGTGGAGCATTCTTTCTTGGAAAGAGGCTAGTGTCTTGGACATGCAAGAAGCAAAATTGCATCTCTTAGTCTACAACAGAGGCAAAATATGTTGCAACAGCAGTCAATTCTTCCAACATTGTTTGTTTCAAATAACCGTTATCAGGTATGAAGGAAGAAATCAAAGTTTTGGTAGTTGTTTTCTATGATAACAATAGTGTAGTTAACATTTCCAAGAATCCTGTGATGCATACCAAGACTAACCACATTGCAATAAAGTTAATTTTCTAAGAGAATTGGTGCAAGATAAAGAGGTGAGATTGCAATATGTGCATAGAAAGGAATAAATTGCAGACATATTCACCAAGCCATTACCTAAGGATGTATTTTTATATATCTAAGAGGTAAGCTATGGGTCATTCCCCTATCTAAATCTCACTAAATAATGTTTAGTGATGCATATACCATGCATTTGAAGATTAGTCAGGGTTGATGTAGTATTGAAAGAGAAGATTGCATATGAATTAGTACATTAGGTACATGGAAACTCCACTGAATGTTGTCTTTGGCATTGAGATATCAAAGAGGGAGACTTTTTTGTCATATATCAAGAGAAATTTTTGATTGTTTATACTTTTGGCATGAGATACCAATGAGGAAGAGTTTTTTGTCAAGTAAGATAAAGAACAAACATGAAAGTTCTCATGGATGAGAATCATAATCAAACTAAGGATATTATCCTTACTAAATTATTTTTCTCTAAAATTTCATTGTATTATGACATGTTGTGTTTCCATAAATGTCAAAGAGGGAGGTTGTTGAAAATAACTGATCAATTTTATATTGTCTTTGATGTTACACAAAATATCATATCTTTAACAGTCAACGTTTGTTGAGCTCACTGAGGCAATGAAGATAGTTTCATGTGTCTACAAAGCATTCCAAAGTTTACCAAGTTTATAAGATAGTGTCTACCGAGTTCACACAGGCACCAAAGACAACTTTGTAGAAGTTCAATGTTAACCAAGATCACTTGGTTAACAAAGGAAAGTTGGCATGGAACTAGTATTAACTGAGCTCACTTGCTTACCAAATGGAATTTAGTTCAAGACGTAGAGTTAACCGAGCTTACTTGGTTAATAAATAAAATTCTTTTATGAGTTACTATTGACCGAGTTAGGTTGGCTAATAAAGGATTTTTCTATTTCATTATATTGAGTCTATGAGAGATTAATTTGTTTGTTCTAGCCAACTCAAGGGTTGATTATTCAATAATTTTGAGTATGTTCAAGCTAACTTTATAATGTTATTAATATAAGTATAAGTTTAAGTTAAGGATTGAATAGATAATGAGTGGAATAGAAGAAAATGAATAGAGGAAGAGAATCAGAAGGATAAGAAGTGTATCCTTGTTGACCAAACTACAAAGAATAATTTAATCAAGGAGGATCAGGTAAACAAGCTAGAACTGAGATCTAAAATCAGCAACTTAGTTGCATTAGACATCAGGTCAAATCATTGTTACTCTTTAATAATTGTAGTAGTGATCAAATCTCTTAAAAAAGGTAGCTTAACAACTATTTGCCAAATCCTCTAACAAGGTGGCATTTCTATTTGAAGTGTCTGAAGAACTCTAACAAGGCCACTCCTAAAAAGGTGATATAAATCCTTTAACAAGGTCAAACCTAATAGTGTTCTTTATAATATTTGATAGAGTTGGCTCCTAACAAGGCTCACTTCAGAAGAGTGAAAAATAGTAACTAGTTTCCATTGTTGGTTTTTCCGAAATTGGGTTTCCACATAAACATCCTATTGTCTCATGTGTTCATGTTATTTTCTTTATGTTTCTACAACTAAATTAATTAAGGTTAATAACATTTAATATCATAAGATCTACATGTTCGGTGTTGACAAAGTAATAGTGTGTATATTCAATTTTTACTAGGAGACAATTATTCTTAGTGTAAACCAAGTGTTACTATTTTAACCAAGTGATTCAGTGCTTACCGAGTTACAATAGTAGATTTTGGTTTTATTTTGTATTGACATCTTAAGGGGCTGGGATTTTTTTGTGGTAACTAATTCACCCCTCCCCTCTCAGTTACTCTTCTTACACTTCCAACTATTTCATACTAGCTACCAAGAGTTTTTGATGACTCTTCTTAACCATAGATACTTGCCCATACAAGAAACAACAAAATTTAATCCAAATAAAAAATAGTGATGTATACCACTAGACCAATGTACTCTCTACATCATCTACTCAGAAGTAGGTAGGGGCTTAACCCAAGCATACCTTGCAAATACTCAAATCTATCCATAGGAAAAGGCTTCAAAAAAATATCTTTAATCTTCTATTTTGTATTTACATACTCTAATTTGATTTCTTTCTCTACAAATTTCTCTCTTAGAATATCATACTTAATCAATATATGCTTAGTCTTATAATGTAACACACTATTCTTAGACATACTCATTACAATTGTGATATCACAATGTATAATAATAGGTTTTGAAAACTCTATTCCAATATCCTTCAATATATGATTCATCTACATGACCTGATTGTAATTTTTTTCTATTGCTACATACTCTACTTTTGATGTACTCTATGAAATAAAATCTTGTTTCTTTGTTAGCCAATAAACCAATCTTCCTCCAATAAAAAATTCTCCACCACTTATACTCTTTCTATCACCGATACTGCCTGCCCAATCTGCATTAGTATATATGCACATAAAGTCATTTTATTTTTCATACCACAAGAAAATAGTAGGTGTACCCTTCAAATGTCTAAATATTCTCTATATTGTTGCATAGTGTGATTACTTAAGGTCTTCTTGAAATCTTGCTACTATACCAACTATATTTTCTATATTTGGTCTTGTGTGAGTCAAATATTATAAACCTCCAATCATGGATCTATATTTCTTCTATTGAACTATAGGTGTCTCATCTTTTCTAGATAACTTATGACAAGTTATCATAGGTCTAATAATAGGATTACAACTTTCCAATTAAAATATCTTCAACAAGTCTTTCAAATACTTGGTTTATGATAGGAAAATTCCATCACTATTCTAGACAATCTATATGCCTAAAGAATATTTCATCTCACAATCATACTCCTCACAAATTCATAATTCATTTCATCAACAAATTTGTCTCTTGCTTCATCATTTCCTACAAAGATTATGTCATTCAAAAATATCAAAATGATCAACAATCCATCATAAATTTCTTTCAAATACAAATTACTATTTGTTGTATCTTTAAAAAATACAACTTTCCAAAATACTTTTCTAACCTTGCATGCAAGGTTTTAGGTTCTTGCTTTATTCCATACAACACTTTCTTCAACTTGCATACCATGTCTCCTTCTCTAGTCAATTGAAACCCTTCAGGATGGTCAATGTAGGCTTCTTCTTCAAGTTCTCCATTGAGAAATTCTAACTTCACATCCAACTAATACACTTTAAACTTCTTACTTGTTGCATAAGCCAAGAACATCTTTACTACTTTAGTTATGTAAATAGGGAAATTTTCTCTCCATAGTATATACCTTCTTGCTTTGAATATCCTTTACATACCAATCTTTCTTTTTTTCTCACAATCTCACCTTTTTTATTCATCTTGTTTCTAAAAACCCATTTAGTTCCTATAACATTCTTATAGTTAGGTTTAGGAACCAATTCCCATCTCTCATTCTTCATAATCTTATCTAGTTCTACCTTCATTTCTTGAATCCAACAATTATCATTTCATATTGCCGCATCTACACTCTTTGGTTCAACTTGAGATTTCAAACATAATTTTTCATGTACTTTTTTTCTTGTTATAACTCCTTGTTCTTTTCTTTTAATAATTTGATTAGTAGGATGATTATTTATCAAATTCCTATTAGGTTTAGGTGTTACTGAGTCAACTCTTACTTCTTCTCTAGATTTAGATCTTAAATCTTCTTTCTATTCTAGAGCTTGAATATCATTCTACAAATTATTGTTAGTCTCAAAGAAAGTTTCAACATTTTCTATGATAGGCTTAGGATTAGCTTCTTCATCATCATCAACCAATCCAAGCTCATCATCTTCATCAGTACTATTATTCAAGAATATTTCCATACTTGCTTTTAATTTTGTATTATCATTAAAAAGGAAATCATTTCTAGTCTTTGTTACTCTCTTACAACATTGGGATGAAAAATGACCAAATTTTTTACATGTCCAATAGAAAAAGTTTTCATATCATCTAGCTCTCTTTTCATAAGCAGGGTTATTACTTCTTCAATCTTCTTGTCTTCTTTAGATTTTGATCCATCTTCTCTTGTTCTTGAACTCCTTGATAAAGTAGGTCTATTCTTTTGTATGAAATAAAAATATTTTAAATCTAAAAACTCAATGATATGGTATGTACATAATTATGATATCTCACCAAGGAACTCCATCATTTCAATATTCAAATTAATTCCATCCTCTCAAATGAATAGTCATTTATCTCCTTAAGCTATTAAGATTTTCCTTCAAGGACCTGATGATCTAATACCAATTGTTAGAAATTAAAGTCCACTAAGATAACAAAGAGGGGGGGGTGAATTATTTGTTAGATCATTATAACTTTTTAAAACCTTATTAAACCTTAAACATGTGAACAATATAATCAATAACCATAAGAAAATATAGATACACAAAACATTAGATATGTTAACTAGGGAAACACTTGATTAGAGGGAAAACCTCTATTGGGATGGTACCCACAAAATGATGTACCAATTTATAAAATTTCTTTGTAAGAGGATGGAATCTATTTGGAGCCAATGAAAGAAATTCAATACATGTTAGTCCCTATTAGGAGACTTTGAATCCCTATTAGGAGATTCCAACCCTACTAGGAGTTGTAGAAGGTAGATCAAACCACTATCAAAACAACTTCATGTACAAGACCACTAAACTCACTATACAACTAGTCTCTATATTATTCCTTCTAGAATAATAGAAATAAAATTGAACTTCACAACTTGAACTCTTTCTATGTCCTCTTTTTGTGCCAATACCAATACTACACCAAATACCTTCTCGAATCTCAATACTAGATTGTCAAATTTGCATCACACTAATCCCTTTGATCCCTTACATGCATTTACCAACTTTGAAAATCAATTTCTCTATACACACTTTTTCTCTTCATCACAAGGAAAATAACCTTCCTATATACTAGATTCTCAAAATATTTCTTTGATTCAGCCTTGAGGCTTTCCAAATTAATTATAATAGAACCTCATTATGATATTACAATTCATTACATCTTTTAGCAATTACAAAACACTTTCAGCTCATAGTAATTATAACTTCTCACACATGAAACTTGGACCTCATGCACTCACTAATGTCATCATCAGGTTATCTGATATCACTATCTAACTTCCCTCATCATGATTTTATCCATGTGAAGATATAGAATCAAAAAAATAGAAATTGTTTCTCATGTGCTCTAGTTGCACACATTTCTCCTATGAATCATGAATAACTCTCATATGTCTTGACTCTCTGCATGTACACTTCTCCACTTCATTAGGAAATACTATAGAACATATCCTCAATTGTGCTTTACCTCATCATCAATACATAGTCTATGCAACCTCGTTCTTTGTCTACTACTTTGTTAGTCTTTACAAAAATAATACTATGTTAACATCAATGAAAAACATAGTCACAAATATAACATGTCAATCATGCTAACAATCTTCCCAAGTTTTCTAGCAATCCTTAGGATACTCCCCCAAAGGAATACCAACAACATTCAGGATAATAGTGAAATAATACTTCAAAATTCCCCTCTTTCTCTCACACACACATTTGAATGGCTTAGTGATTGAGTAAAGTGGAAGTCTACATCCTTATTAAATTCCTTCCATTTTATCACTAAATAATTCTTTTTACAAATTTCTCCATGAAGGCTTAATGTAATTCATTCCAAGATAAAATAAAATATATACAGGTAAAATAGAAAACCAAACCCTAGCATCATCATTGAAGGTTTAAAAGAAAAATTTTGTATGCACATCTTCATAACTAATTCAAAGTCACCCATCAATTCAACAAACACTTGAACATGTTGACTCACTAAATCAAATTTTCTGCTATTAAACTTTGACAAATTATCTTTGATATAATTTAGAACATCATTTGGGAAACCTTGAATACCATCAAAACAAAATGGTTCATATAATTTAATAGAAAAAGGATATACAAACACTTCTAGTGGGTTATACATTAGGTGGCATCAAATTTAAAATTCTTCACAAACTTAAACTTGTCCACTTTATTCAACTATAGATCCAAAACTTATAGTAGACACTAATCCTCCTCTGCCAATTCACTTTAACATACTTCAATACTTCACATAATAAAGCTAAACAAAAACTTCATTAAGTATGTAAAACATTAATTACTAGTTCTCCTCTTTAATGCTAACACTTATTGCACAACTATTTTTTATGAAAAGGAAAGTTCATGAAAATGGCTCAATAGGTTAATAATTTTTTATTGTTACAAGATTATACAATGCTAAAAATATACAATAGATTTAGGATCTCATTAAAACTTTCGATAAAATTTAACTATAGATTCGCCAACTCTTTTGAAGAGGACATAACTTTCAAGATGAGATTTTACAAGTTAATAAAAAATCCATCAACACACATCATAATCAATATAAATCACTAAAAACTCTTCAAATCTTTCGAAGAACATGGCCAAACTTCAAATCTATCTTGAACCTACTATAAATTGATCATATAATCATCAATAGACATACAATGGTTCATAGATCCATAACTAGAGTCACCATTCACAATTGGTGAAATAAAATTTAATAAACTTCAAGACACAAGATGGTCCAAAATTACAATAGATAGAGAATAATTACTTTTTTGACAGTCTTGGGGTTTGAAAAATTCTACAATAATGAAAAAGAAAAATACTAGACTCTTAAATAAGGAAACACTTGGGAAAACTAAAATTCAATAAAGAGATAAAAATAAGATCACAATTTTTCATTGGTGTGGTAAATCTCTTGCATCTTTCTCTAGTGGAGTGGCCATTTTGTTGGCTCCTGATTTGATATAATTTCAAGTAAGCTATAAAGCTAAAAAAAATACACCTAAGGACTAGATAAATCCTATGATCAGTACACTTGATTAGAACCTTGACCAACTAACAAGGAAACACTTCCTTTTATAGTTAAAGCTTGCATGACCTAGGTAAGTGAAGCTTGGATTCACCTAATATAACTAGTATTAAAACATATCCTAGAGCCCATAAATAGATCATCTCATTTCAATGCTTCAATAATGAAGGTAGTTACTAGAATGATGGCTAATCACCTATTGAACTCACATCTTCAAGGAGAATGAGATGTGGAACTCATAATCTACAACTATGAACAAAAAGGGAAAAATATTTTGATTTTCAAAAGTTATAGCAAGAACCATGTATAAAACATCAAGAAATATAAGGTCCCAGCTAAAATCAATGTCTTATCTACATTGGGCCACTAATTCATGAAACCCACCACATAGCATAATAGAGTTTACCAAATGGCTCAAATCTAATCTTTGAATGTCATTTACCCACTTTAATTTCCCTCCACTTATTGAAAGAAATCCTCTTCTTTCTCCCTTCAAAAACTAAAAATCAAAACTCATGATTTGTCCCAACAAATTTGTAAAAAAAATCACAAATGATGAAAACTGTAACTGGAAGGAAAAAGCTAAATTATTTTCAAAATACCCTCCAAATGATTACAAGAAAAAATAGTGATGATAGACTCCTTCCCAAATTTGAAGCAAATACCCATTGTGAAAATAATAGCAAGCATCTTTTATTACTTTACCCTTTCACCTAAAATATCTTCCATGCAAACTCTTTTATTACTTTATCCTTTCACCTAAAATATCTACCATGCAAACTCTAAATAATGCAGACCATCTTTTAAAATTTTAATGCCGATAGAGGTTCTACAATGGCAAAATGGGGAAATGGGATGGTGTGAATGTGTTAATGTTAGCTTTTATTCTTCTAGGATAAATTTGACAACCATCTACATGTCAAAAGTTTAAATCTTATTATAAATAGAATATAATTTTAAAAATTATTTAACAAATACCACATAAAATATCTATTTAAATTATAATATTTGGAGATATAATTCATCCATTTTTTAAGAAATTAAAATTAAAATATTGAGTTAGTAAAAAACTAAATAAATAGAGATAAAAGAAATATGAATAATATTAGGTGTAGTAAATTAAATTATAATAGATATCTATCAGTATTTCTTTAGATATATTTATTTAAGATATCTATACTAGTTATCTTTCATTTATATAGTGTGTCCTATAAAAAGTATCTCTCTTAAAAATTGAACAAACATTTTATCAAAACAACATAGGTCTTTTAGAAAAAAATGTGCACATCAGCTATGATTGATAGGCAGGGCCAATTCCCACTTAACATCTCTATTAAACCCTTTTTTACTTCAAGTCCATGAGCACTCTCATGCAAGAAGATATTGATTTCTTTAATTTTTATCACTACACATCACTACACCAATGATTCGAAATTAACCTGGCTTCACGAGCCCACCATAAGTAGCTTGCCTTGTGTGTTAAGTTTTTACTTCAAAAAATTTTGTCTGCGTGTTTCATAATATAAAGTAAAATATTTCCTTACCAACTCATGAATGTGGGAGAAAAAGAATGACACCTTTTATAAAAATAAACTACAAGCCACACCAACCAAATACATTGGGACCTCCATCATTTTACATATGATGAAAATGGCATAAGCGTGTGTGAACAACCAAAATGGTGCCCTTAGCTATAAAAATCTATCTATCTATCTATCTATCTATCTATCTACATGATGAAAATGGCATATGCCTGTGTGAACAACAAAAATGGTGCCCTTAGCTATAAAAGCATTCTCCTCACAAGTTTGGCATATTTTTTTCTTTCAAATGTACCTGCAATTTTACAAAACACTTGAAGGCCTGAAATCATTGTGAATGGCACAATTTTGATAATGTTGTCCATGACTACTAAAAAAGAATTAGTGTCCCTTACAAATCTATTATGGGTTTTTCCCAATTTGGTTACCATGTTTAAAAATATTGGAGTGTATGGAGTTGGGCAGCTCTATTTTTTTATTTAATTTAATGTGCCCAAAAACAAGCACTCCCCATAGTTGACATTTTCTCAGCACTAAAATAGGCCTTAGAATGGTCCTTATTCCATTCACAATCTCTGTCATAGAACCCTCTTGCACACTCAATCTGGAAAATTGTAAAATGAATGATGGTGACCTAATACAAATAATGTGGGGTTGCAAAATTTCCCAACATTTTTCACGATACACTTGTACTCTTGTGCAAAAATAGGGAACTTAGGAGCAGAGTATGAACACCCCTCAACATTGCTAGAAATGCTCTGGTATGAAAATGTACATGGTCTCCTTGCGTGCTTTCTTTGTAGGATATGTACAAAATGTAGCTCTTTAGAAGGCTACAAAAACTTTCAATTGACTAGTGAGAGGCAATAATCTACAATATTTGCACTATTCTCCATGCTTTAATTGCCATATTGGGAGCTTTGGAATAGTTATAAACATCCATTTTAGGAATTTCATCATATATTGTAGCTACAACTGCTCTGGTATATATATGTACAAGCTACAATGACATTACCTCTAAACCATGAAAAGGATGTTGAAGTGGTTTCCAACCTTGAAACACTCTTATAAGCATTTGATACTTGGGATCATCACAGGGAGATTGTGCCAATGTTTGAAACACTTTTATAAGAAAATATAGATGCAATACATGAAAAATTGCACAAGTTGTAGTCCTCTTGATATTTGGACTATAAATTCTCAAAGACACTTGCAAGTGATTCTAATGTCATAGTACCTACTACAACACTTTCCTAGATTCTATCTAGTGGCTCTCATAATATTCTATATGTTGTCTAGTTGTTGTTTCTATTGTGCAGTCTCTTTCTAAAGCTGCTCCTTCTCCTTTGCTCTCATGCCTTAAATTTTGACTATCAAACTTTTGAATATCTGCCTCTACACTAGTACAAAATATCAATATGTGACTAAAAAACAACTAAAATTTGTATCTATGTGACTAAACTTAGTTACACGACTAATACTAGTTAATATCTAGTTATTTATAACACTACTAAATTTGCTACTAAACAATTTAGGTCATTTATTTGACCATTGATTTTGATCATTGATTTAGTGGTATATTTAGTAGTATATATAGTTGTATCTTTAGTAGTATATTTAGCAATTGATTTAGTAGTTGATATAGTAGTATATTTAATCATGTGGCTAGTCACATATTTAGTAGTATATTTAGTAGCATATTTAATTGTATATTTGATCACATATTTAGTATATTTAGTCACATGTTTACTGATATATTTAGTAGCATATCTAGTAGTATACTTGATCAAATATTTAGTCATATATTTAATAATGTACTTGGTCATAATAGGGCATGATAGAATCGAACTACCATCCATCTACTTGTAAAGCAAGTGCTTATCCATTGAGCTAGTACCTTTTAAACAATGATCATACAATGTGTAAACTTTCTACATTATCTTGGTTCTTATCTTGTGAGTTAATCCCAATCATTTATTTAGTGATTTATACATAGTTTTTGTATATAAATAGTGTACCTTTATCTTGATTTTTTCTTAGATGGAAGTATAATTGATTACTATGCTTAGAAATAGCTAATTTTCCTCTATTTACATGATGTATATTTCTCCTTAAGTTCTACATCATACAGTTAGAAATATCAATCCACATATTAATTAAACATCACCATTATCAAAAATTGTTTAAACATCTAATCATTATTCACAATTAGCATGCAAAGAAAAAAAGCTTAGATGCCATATAAATCATATGCACAAAATCTTTGAAATTTAGTTATTTGGAAACAAAAAAGTGTACAATTGATTTTCATAAATTTATTAATTCATTAAAAAAGGGAATATAATTTTTTCTACAAGAGCCTTAGGGTAGAGTGGTTCCAAAAATCTGAATATTTTGGCTCTTACATCAAATTATGAGTAAATCAAAATCACAAAGGTACAATCAATGCCAGGACTGTTGCATACTAGATTTGAACATGATGTAGGTTTGGAGTATCATTTGGTTCCAACAAGCATTGCATCTCATCAACTCTCCTACACTTTCCACTATCAAACAAGAGTTGTAGGGAAGCCAAGTTCCTAACAAAGATCGTATGGTAGGATGGTAGAAGTTTCATGTTGGAATGCAAAGTTTCTAGGTCTAACTATAGTCAAGGGAGCTTTTGAAATGGTCAAGCATATATGTGGTGTTAGGGGGCTTTCCAAATGGTCAAGCTTCTATTTTGTGTTTCAATCTCTACTTATCTTTCTATAACAGATATTGTTTGACATGCTACCTCAAAGATGTGTCATTTATGTTGAAATGATTTCAGATTGAGCCCAAAATGGTTTATGGAGGCTCACATGATCATTACATTGATAAAGAACTTTCAAGAAAAGATAAAATATTTGAATGAGTAGACAAAACACGTGATCTATTTTAATAAATAAAATATATTTCAAAAAGTATAATGATTACAAGTTATGTTTGCAAAGTGAGCATAACTAGAGAATATTTCACAAAAGTTAGCATCAAAATGGAAGCATAAAGAGTGATGACTCAACTACACGTGATCTCATGAAAAATGTTTGACTGAATGCCTCAAATAATTATAACAAGAAATGAAATAAAATGATTTTAGAATTTGCACAAAAGAAATTGGTCTGAAACACTTTTAAAGAAATTTAAGAAAGTGCAACCAATACGTGTAAAGCCATGTCCTACAGTCTCAACCAATGTTTTATTTTTTTGCAAACAATTATGGACATGCATCAAAACATAAAGTGAACTTTTGTAGAGTTTGAACAAAAACAAGGAACCTAACCAATTGAAAGTAGCTCCACATAAAGGTATTATAGATGGAAATTTTAGAACAAGCTATTGGATCCTCATAGAAATCTCACAATTACTTATTCTGGAGAATATCTCATTTTGAGATATAGTTGTGATTGTCAAACAAAAAACATATGGCAATGTTTGGATTTTTTCAAATTCTTTTAGTATTTAAAAAATCACTTTTGGGGTGTTTTTGTTGTTTTTTTTCCACAAGACCATTTAGGAGTTCCTGAGAGTAGTAGTGATGCTCCCATTGCCATTCTAAAACTGGTCCTATTGGATACAAGAATAAGAATTGATTGAGAGGAACCAATAACTTGTATCCTACTAATATTTACCTAACTGTTGAGTACTTCTAAAAAGTTAAACAAAATTTAAAAGGAGAACAATTCATAATAGGGCAAGGGAAGAATGCTACCATTTCTTTCCATCAACCCTCACATGTAAATGTCTAAATAAACTCAAGCAATAGATGTATCTACCTAACCTTGTATTTATTTGATAGTTTCCCAATATATATCATTCTTTTATTAAACTTTATAACGGAATGGGATAACATATATCTATGCCTATAAACAAGAGTGTCAAAAGTTTCTGAGTGACAAGAATTATTTATGAACTTCATATTTTGTTATCCTAGATCAAAAATTATGGCCATAAACAGTTTTGCACCTATTTTCTTTGCTTGACTAAGATGTAGATAAATTACTTGGATGCAAAATTATTTGTAGGAATGCCTATTGTTAGGCAAATTCTGTTAACTATGAAAGTGAAGTTTTCACAAAGAAAGCTGAAATGAAAAGATAAAACAATCTTATCTCTAAGGAAAATAAAATAATAGCCACAATGGGGCCCATATTTTTGCAAAATTAGGACTCCTATTTGAGCACCCACTCTATTTTGTTGTGCTAGAAAATATGTTATAATTTGTATGACTTTTTTATATGATTTTTTCATTATCTTTGAGTCATAACTTCATAATCTTTGAAATTCACATATATTGTCATCTTTCATAAACCAATTCTAAAGAAGTCACTATATCTTTAAGCACTATGCAAAGTTGTCTAATATTATACATATCATAAAGAGTTTCCAAGTCACTATCCAAGATGTTAAAAAGAATGTTTTCAGAATAGAGGAATATTCAGATTGATGCATATTAGTAATGAGTAGTAAATGAGATATTAAAGGATTATTTAATCACAAAAATTTGGTAGTTGAAGGACATGCTAAGTAAAATATACAACACCCAATACAAATAACATGATTTGGTGAAGATTCATATACATCTATGGTACTAAAATAGTGAAAGAGTTTAATATAGTTCCACATAATATATGGATGAAGAAGGATTGACATATGATAGTGATATCACTAGAGGAAAAGACTTGGGTGACATGTATCTAGTTCAACACTTCATCATATTTACAACAATATAAAGGATTGCGACTTCCAAATTGTCATAATAGAAATATCACATCATAACTATGAACAAGTCAAAGAATTTATGGAAATCATCATGGGAGTGAGAAGTGTTGGAAATTTTAATGTAGTGTTGACATTTTCCCCTTGAGCCAAATGCTCACCTACCTCCCTAACATCCAGAATAGACATAAAACATGAATGCGGTAGGTGAAGGTTTTCAAATTTTGAAAAGAAGGGGAAACTGGAATGTGACAAAAAGGAATGTTCATTCATTCATTTAGTAGAGTTTGCAGATCAAGTAGATCAAAGAGAAGTTGTAGAGCTAATCAGAGAACAAAGAGGAAGGAAGTTTGTGCCTGCAGTTGTACGTGTCTCCTCTGTTCATTCTGTGAGTCTGTTATTGTTTGATTCATCCTGTTGAAGTAGTAATTGCTCCAAGCATTCATGTATGCAGCCATTAGAGCTACAAGTTATTAAAGTTGTTTGAAATATTATCAATTTAGAATTATTTTAGGGTTTTCTAGTTGAATCTGAATGCTCCCAAATTTTGTAATAGTTTAATGAAAGATTGAATAGAAAGCAAGCAAGCATACTTGATTCTATTGATCTTCCCTTGTATGTTGCATTTGAGAAATTTTTTTGAAAGCTTAAAGCTTTGGCTCTTTGGTTTTAATGGTGAATGCACTCACGTTGGAATTTTCTAAGTTATAAACTTTAGT
This sequence comes from Cupressus sempervirens, assembly GCA_028749045.1. Lineage (NCBI taxonomy): Eukaryota > Viridiplantae > Streptophyta > Pinopsida > Cupressales > Cupressaceae > Cupressus > Cupressus sempervirens. The sequence goes on along the minus strand of CM053792.1, from coordinate 445,682,008 downwards.
TGGAGCCAAGCTCACTCAGCATCTATTGTTGCCGAGAGTTTGCTTTTGGAGCTGAGCATACTCGGCATCTATTGCTACTGACCTATCAAGTGTCGAGCTCCTCTTTGTGCTAAGTTCACTTAGCACCTGTTGCCTATCACTTGGCACCATCAAGTGCCAAGCAACCTACCACTTGGCATCATCAAGTGCTTTGTAAAAATGGCACTCAACACCTTCATGTGCCGAGCAACTTTTATGAGCCAAGTAAAATTTTTTAGGTTTCGGGTTGAGTTGTGAGTATAAATTTTAATTGATATTTCTCACATGGTATCAGAGCTTTGAGGCCCCACATCCAAAGTGAGTTAGGGCATTTGTTTTTCTTGGGATATTTATCATGGTAGGAGATGTAGGAAAGATATGGCAGCAACCACCATCTTTTAATGGACAGAATTATGATACATTTGCAAAGAAAATGAAGGCCATAATGGTTGCAAATGATTTGTGGGAGTTTTTGGTCAATGGATTCAATGATGTAACTGATCCAACTCAGTATGCTACTCTCACAAATGCACAAAAGACTCATTTGAAGGAGTGAAGGAGGAAGGATGCAAAGGCATTAAGTCTTATTGAAGTAGCAATGACAGAGACAATATTCCCAAAGATTGTAGCAGAAAATTATGCAAAGGAAGCATGGGATGTCCTTGAGAAAAACTTCAAGGGGACTGATAAAGTCCATACTATAAAGCTACAGAATATAAGAAGGGAATTTGAGAACTTTTAGATGAAGGAGAATGAATCAGTTGCAGACTTCAGTTCAAGAACCTCCAATGTGATTAACCAATTGAAGTCAAATGGAGAAGACTATCAAGAGTAGAGGATAGTGGAAAAGATATTGAGGAGTTTATCTCATAAATATGACCATTTGGTCATGACCATAGAAGAGGCAAAAGACCTCACTACTTTAACAATGGATGAGTTGATGGGTTCTCTTCAAACCCATGAGTATAGGATCAATAGATCCACATCTTCTTCTACCCAAGAGAAAGCATTAAAGGCTTAGTCAAATCCAAGAGGAAGGGGGAGAGGAATAAATGGCTCAGGTAGGAACTCCAGAGGTAGAGGCCGAGGAAATGGAGGACAAAGAAATGCTGCAACAGAAAGCTTAGATAGAGCAGATGGAGCAAGTAGCTTACAAAATACCTCAAGAGGAGGTAAGAAAAACTACAACTCAAATAAGAGTAATGTAGAATGCTACTACTATCATAAATATGGGCATTATGAAAATTAATGCTAGAAGAAGTAGAATGATTAGTCAAGACAAGCAAATGTGGCTGATGTAAACATGGGAAGTGGACCCAATGCTGCTGCCTTCATCATGTGTAATGTTGGTGAAGAAGGAAGCCCTGAGGTTTGGTACCTTGACAGTGGATGTAGCAACCACATGAGTGGCAATAAAACCTTGTTTTCATTCATTGACAAGAGTTTCAAATCAAAAATTAAAATGGGTAACAATGGAACCCTACCAGTTGTGGACAAAGGATCTATTATGGTCCGCACCAAGAAAGGTAAGAAAAGGGAAATACAAAATGTGTATTTCACCCTTGGTATAAAGCAAAATTTGATGAGCATTGGTCAGCTCATTCAAAATGGATACAAAGTGTTGATGGAAAATGACACATGTGTCATTCATGAAAAGGATGGGAGCAAGAATTTACTTGCAGTAATTCAAATGACCAAGAACAAAATGTTTCCCTTGAGGATAGAGACATGTTTTTCATCTCAAGTTTGTGCTACAACTCACACACAATCAGCTCTAAGGAGTGTGATTGAAGACCCCTCATAGCTATGGCACTGAAGGCATGGTCATCTTAGCTATGCTGGTTTAAATTTATTGTCAAATAAAAGAATAGTATAAGGTTTGCCACGAATAGGAAATTCATGTGACAAGTGTGAGGCTTGTATTTTGAGTAAGCAACATAGGCTTCCCTTTAATTCAAGAAATTCTAGGAGGACTAGATATTAATTAGAGTTAGTGCATACTGACCTAGTCAGTCCTATGCAACTTACTTCCATTGGGGGGAGTACTTATTTTATGACATTCATTGATGATTTTAGTTGTTGGACATGGGTGTATTTTCTAAAGAATAAATCTAAAACATTTGATAAATTTGTAGAATTTAAGGCCTAGGTTGAAAGAGAATGTGGACACTATATCAAGGTCCTAAGATCAGATAGAGGAGTCGAGTATACCTCCAATTCTTTTCTAAACTTTTGTAGGAAACATGGCATAAAGAAAGAGCTCATAGCCAGCTATACACCATAGCAGAATGGAGTGGCTGAAAGAAAGAATAGGACCATTGTAGAAATGGCAAGGAGTATGATGAAAGAGAAAGGTCTCCCAATTGAATTTTGGGTAGAGACTGTGGCAACAATAGTTTACCTAATTAATAGGTGTCCCACAAAGGCAGTCTATGATAGAATTCCAATGGAAGCATGGTCACGAAGAAGATGGAAAATTGAACACTTAAGGGTGTTTGGATGTGTAGCATATGCACATGTGCCTAAAGAGAAAAGGAAAAAATTTGATGACAAAGGTTTGAAATGCATTTTCATAGGGTACAACCCAGAATCAAAGGCATACAGATTGTATGACCCATTGAACAACAAGATGATGCTTTCAAGAGATGTGGAATTTCTTGAAAATCAATCTTGGTATGGTTCAACTGATGAGTCACCAAGCACTTCTAGTAAAGTGCCAATTATGAATGAAGAAGATGCTGATGAATAGAAAGAAGAAGGAGAAAATAGAAGAAAAGGCAAGCAGATTTAGACATTGTCAAGCTCCTCTAGGCATGACCGAGTGTCAGTGTTGAGTACCAGTGAAGATTGACCTAGTCGGCAATGTAGCAAAAATGAAGATTCTAATCCCACACTCTCCTCCCTATTACCAAGAAAGACCAAGAGTCTTAGGGAAATATACCAAGATGAAGGGTATGAAGATTATAGTGAGAGTGTTAATTTTGCATTATTTTCTCATAGTGATCCAATATATTTTGAGGAAGCTATTAAGGAGAAGAAATGGTGTAATGCCATGGATGAGGAAATAGATGCCATTGAAAGAAACGAGACATGGGAGCTAACTGAATTGCCTCCCAAGAAGAATGTGATTGGAGTGAAATGGGTCTATAAGACCAAATGCAATGCTGAAGGCAAGATTGATAGGCATAAGGCAAGGTTGGTAGTCAAGAGCTACAAATAGCAGCATGGAAGAGATTATGATGAGACCTATGCCCCAGTTGCAAGAATGGAAACTGTGTGTGCTGTCATAGCAATTGCAGCTTAGCATAAGTGGAAGGTATTTCAAATGGATGTGAAGTCTGCCTTCCTTAATGGTGTATTTAAAGAAGAAGTGTATATGGAGCAGCCACCTGGTTATGAAGTTGCAAGTGAAGAGAACAAAGTATATAGATTGAAGAGAGCTCTTTATGGGCTCAAGCAAGCTCCAACGGCATGGTACAGTAGGATTGACTCATATTTGATGAGCAATGGCTTTAGCAAAAGCAATGGCAAGCCTACTCTTTACATCAAGGCAGAAGATGGTAATGTATTGATTGTTGTCTTGTATGTAGATGATTTAATTTTTACTAGTAATTATAAGGCTCTAATTGATGAGTTCAAAGAGGCCATGAAAAGTGAATTTAAAATGATAGACCTAGATCTCTTGAAGTACTTTTTAGGCATAGAAGTAAAACAAATGCATGATGGCATCTTCATCTCTCAAGAAAAATATGTAGGGCAAATCTTGGAGAGATTTAATATGCAGAATAGTAAGGCAGCCCCCACATCAATAGCAGTAGGTCTGAAGTTGAGCAAGGAAGACTCTAGCAAGAGAGTGGATCCAACATTATACAAGAGTATGGTTGGAAGTCTAATGTATTTGACTATAACTCGGCCAGACCTAATGCATCCAATAAGTCTGATTTCCAGATTTATAGAAACACCAAAGGATTCCCATTGGCAAGTGGGAAAAAGGATCCTAAGGTATGTGAAAGGTACCAAGGGATTTGGGATTTTATATACTACAAATGATGATTTCAACTTGGTTGGTTACATTGATAGTGATTAGGCTGGAAGTTTAGATGATAGGAAGAGCACTTTCGGATACATGTTTCATATGGGATTGGGTGCAATTTTATGCGCATCCAAGAAGCAACCTATTGTTGCTCAATCTACAGTAGAGGTTGAATACATAGCAGAAAATGCAGCAGCATGTCAAGCAATTTGGCTAAGGAGGATCTTGACAGATTTGAATGTAAGGCAAGAGGATGGAACCACAATTTATTGTGACAACATCTCATCAATTGCATTGTCCAAAAATCTAGTCTTCCATAGGAGAAGCAAACATATAGAGATCAAATATCACTTCATCAGAGAGTTGGTGGAGAATGGGGATATCAAGATAGAATTTTGCAAGTCAGAGCAGCAGCTAGCAGATATTTTCACCAAGCCATTAGGCATTGGAACTTTTGTGCACATAAGACAGAGTCTTGGTGTAGTTGATTTGGATTAGTTGTGATCCTTGTTTTGTTTGGCTTGGGACAAAGGGGGAGTGTTGGAAAATTTAATGCAGTGTTGATGTTTGCCCCTTGAGCTAAATGCTCACCTACCTCCCTGACATCTAGAATAGACATAAAACATGAATGTGGTAGGTGAAAGTTTTCAAATTTTGAAAAGAGGGGGAAATTGGAATGTGACAAAAAGGAATGTTCATTCATTCATTTAGTAGAGTTTTTAGATCAAGCAGATCATAGAGAAGTTGTAGAGCTGAGCAGAGAATGAAGAGGAAGGAAGTTTGTGCCTGCAGTTGCATGTGTCTCCTCTGTTCATTCTGTGAGTCTATTATTGCTTGATTCATCCTATTGAAGTAGTGATTGCTCCAGCCATTCATGTATGCAGCTATTAGAGCTGCAAGTTATTAAAGTTGTTTGAAATATTATCAATTTAGGATTATTTTAGGGCTTTCTAGTTGAAGCCGAATGCTCCCAGATTTTGTAATAGTTTAATGAAAGATTGAATAGAAAGCAAGCAAGCATACTTGATTCTATTGATCTTCCCTTGTATGTTGCATTTGAGAATTTTTTTTGAAAGCTTAAAGCTTTGGCTCTCTAGTTTTAATGGTGAATGCATTCACATTGGAATTTTCTAAGTTATAAACTTTAGTTGGAGCTGAGCTCACTCAGCATCTATTGTTGCCAAGCATTTCCTTTTGGAGCCGAGCATACTTGGCATCTATTGCTGCCAACCTATCAAGTGTCGAGCTCCTCTTTGTGCCGAGTTCACTCAGCACCTATTGCCTGTCACTCGACACCATCAAGTGTTGAGCAACCTACCACTCGACATCATCAAGTGTTGAGTAAAACTGGCACTTGGCACCTTCATGTGCCACGCAACTTTTATGAGCCGAGTAAAATTTTTTAGGTTTAGGTTTGAATTGTGAGTTTAAATTTTAATTTATATTTCTCACAAGAAGAAATCCAACATAGGCATCAAAGAAGAATTAATGACAAGGTTCGCAAGAAAGAAGTAAAACATAGGAATTTTAATGAACATGCCTTCTGATGTCTTCACTTGACAATTATTATCTTCACGTTACCACCACAGTACCTGATATATATGTAGCTAAGTAAATAGGGAAGCCAAGTTAATATTATTGATGAAGGTTTGAGTATATCCCTATTGTAGAGATTGTTAGAAATGCCAAAACAAAGTCACTAAGTACCATATATTGCCTCAATCAAATTGGAGACTATGGCTGCAATGAAAATTATTTGTCAAGAACATATAAATGCAAGTATCCATTCAATGGTAGAAGGAAACGATAAATTAGAAGGAAGAAAGAAAAGTCATAGATCATACTTGGTGAGTGTATTTGGGAAAAATAAAACACACAAATATAAAATGATTATATAAGGATGACGGATATAATCTGGGCATCTGTAATCGAGTCTCATTAATATTGAAAAAATACTTATAAAAAGAGCAATTTTTTATTTAACTAACATTTAAAAATAACATATTCATAATTGTGAACCCACTCATAATAAGGAGCGATTAAAATCAATTCAATTATGTATAGGTTCAGATGGTGGTGAATACAGTCAGTGCTAGAAACAAAGAAAATGTGTGAACCATTTAAAGAATTAGAAAAAATTATTCTCATGCCATGAACCACTTACATATGCCCAAAAATGTTTTTCTGGAAGAGCTTGGTATACAACAAGTTGTCTCTCACCCATGATGGTGGAGAACTGAGTGACTATATCCTCTAGAACCATAGAAGGAAGGAATAGAGCCTAGTATGTGGAAGTGAATCACCATGGCATGATAATTTCTATAATCATTGCAAAGATTAGTTATCACAAGTCTAAGAGTATGAAATGGGAAGAATTTAGTCTATGCAAGTGTGAAGAGGTAAGGATCGACACAAAGGCATTGTAGATAGGTAAGACTGTAATGGGCAATATTTGTTAATAATGATATGTGATTATTACTACATAGGAAGATATCTAAGCATGCATCCAGAATGAACACTTTTGTGCAATAATTTGGTCATCAAGCATCACCCAAGAGTAGAAGATAGGAGCCTCCCACACAAGGGTTTTGAATGACCTATTAATACCAACTAGTATTTAATTATAAAAGTCTAATGTTCTTGTGTTTTTTGTGGTAGGCTAATGGAGTGACGAATACTAGATAATTAAGGCAAAACTATTTCCCACTGGTGCATACAATTCCTTAATAAAATATAAATAGTGTGAAGAAAATTTCCCAAATTACAAATAGATGTTAATGATTTTTATGTGAAGAGATTTTGTGTTTAAAGTGTAACTTTTTATAGAGTCACAACTATTTGGTTTGTGCCTCTTCACTAACATTTCTACAAACATTCCTAGCTCAAGTTTATCTCCATCCTCTAGAAACTCATTATCTCTTGACCTAGTTGTCATCTTAAAAATCTATTTTGGTCATCATGAAGATTTAGTATGAGCAACCATAAAAAAAAATATTATGAAAAAATGCAAATTTAAGAAAGAAATTGAATTCTACAAGGGGTCAAAGAGTGATGAACTGATGTTAAATTCTAGCTAATTCTAGTAAGCATATTACAATTAATCTATAATAATAAATGATGAATTTGATGAACCCCTATTTTTTCAAAAAAAAATTGAAAATCCATTTGAGGAGTAAGAATTATGTCTAGGGCATTCAAGAGATTGTTGAGCTTTGTCACTGATGAAAAAACTAAAATGCCAAAGCATGTTGAGGAATTTGTCAAAGAGCATATGATTATGTATTTAACGGAGAACCAAATAGCTTCATTGTGTCATCTTAGTTAGTTGAACCTTAAGATTTAAAGAAGGATATAAGCTACATACAAATAGGAATACCAAAAATTCATATATCATTTTCTAATCATTAAGACTACTATGCATTTCATATAAAACATTAGATTTTTCTCGCATTAAGAATTTTTTTAATAGAATTAAGTGTATATATCAAATTGAAGAATTTATAGTCCTGATAAGAAAAGCATGAATAGAAACTCTGAGGCATTTTCATTAGGATTGGCAGTATGTGAAGCAGATGGATACTGGTAAAAATGTTCAAACTATGACATAGATATCTAATAGATATCTAAGAATGGAGAAGTTTGTGAAGCATGAATGGTGTTCTCATATTTTTGAGTCATCTCTACACACATTATCCTTCCTATCTAAAAAGAAACTAGAAGAGTGCAATTAATGATATTGAAATAAGGAAGTTTGACACCTAGAAAGATTTTCTTATCCAAATAAATATCTGAGTTTTCACTATATAGTTTACAACACCTTCAAAAATGTCTTCATTATTAAAGAAATGATTGTGAAATAAATGTGTTTATAATATATAAAGTTTTGATTTGTATGAACTCAACAATATGAGACTGTATCCTATAGAGTGCAAGAGTAAAAAGAGTAGGTGTTTTCGATGGAGGTAGAATGGATTTGACTCTCCCATATCACCACCATTTGGAGAAGTGAAAACACATCAGATACATGTGATGCTAGAGATGAAGAACATTCAAAAGTGGAAGATGAATAACATGCAAAGAAAATGGATAAGTAGCACCATGGTATATCATCACAATCAAACTATTAGAGGTAGTAGTAGAAGTATTAAAGTGTCCTTAATGTGGAGGTAGCAGATGCAACATCAGAATAAAAATATCTATTATCTACCTTTTGGCAAGCATGGAAACCAACACAGAGTGCATCATACATTGGAGGATGAAACATATTTGAGATTTGATGATGATATTTGTCTGAGCATGGACTCCCATTCATGAATTGTGAAATCCCATGTTAAAGAGAAAAGAATGATTTATATTTTGATCACCATATGCTTGAGCATGAAGCATAAACTTTCTTGTACTAATAACTGTTCGATAATTTTTATCTTCAGAAAACTAATAGCCCTATTTAGTTAGCAATATCCCTTCTTAGTTTTCTCTACTTCATATTGACCTTGAACATTCTTAACAACAACATATCACCATCTAATATCATTAAAAAAACCATTTAATTTTTTTTTAAAATATCATGAACTATAAAGAAGAGTTACCTATGGCATTATTGATAGGGAGAGTTACCAAGCCTTGGCACAAGAGGCATCATTGGATATTCCTTATAAATTATTAATTAATTCAAAATTTTATCAACAAGAGTTTTCTTTGGAAGAAACACCAAAATGTGTGTAGAATTATTGGTGCAACTTTGTCAAATGCAAAGATTCTAGATGAAATGGCTATATTCAAAAAGCAAGACTCTCCAACATCCAATGGAAATTTGAAGATGAATGCAAAAGTTCTTTCTACAGAGAAATCTTTGTCATCACATTATTATAAAGCTATAGAAAATGGCATTAATGTTGGCAGTTATGAGCAAAAGGTTGTAGAATCAAAGCTTCCAAAGGAGGCTTAAAATGAAACATCATCTTTGATGCTAAGTAGGTTTTGTGATAGAGTTGTAGATAGCTCCTTGGATGACTTATTTGAGGAAACTCTAGATAGTCATTAAGAACCAAAAATTGCAGAAACATCTAGCTCATATGCTACACCTACTTCTCAAATGAATTTGGGTAGTTCAAATTTATCTACATATTGGAAAAATGATCTAGGAGAAAAAATGAGAGAAATGATGGCTTAGAAGAAAATTGATGGCAAAGGAAAAATGAAAAATGAAAATGCTTTATTTTTTTTGATGATGGATGTTGTTAAAGAGGATGACATTAGAATAGGTGGACTTGGCATTGTGGAAAAATGGGAACACACATATATTTTCCCTATACAAGTTGTAGAAGTAAGCATATTGATTAGCTTGTTGAAACCATAATAATTAGAGGATATATTTGTGTCAACATGCCTGAAACTTGCTGCAATGTTTCAAGGTGTCCTGCTCATAAAATATTTATTTTAGTTAGCACGGGTTAACATCTTTAATGGATATGATTCAGGTGGCATGGGTTAACACCTAACAACTCAAGAGAAATCCATATGCAGACAACATATTTTGTACAATAGTTGTGTAAAACAAGTCTACTGACCTTACACATGTTTGTTGTGTGTGAGACATTTTCTGTGTTAGTTGGGTTTCAAGAAATAGATTATTAAAAATATAGGGAAATGGTACATTTGGAAATTTATGGCATGTGGAAAATATTCAAGATTTTGATTTCTACTCTAAGGAATGATTTCTATCAAACTTTTGCTAAAAATGGAATACTAATTAGGCTTGTTAATACCCTTCCCAACTTGAATGAAGCAACACCACTTGAATCTATGGCTGGTGTTGGTGCAACTCCTTCTCAAATAGATGGTGTTACACAATAATCATGGTTGGGTCCACTTTTCCCTTTCCATCATGTTTTGGGATGTCATGATGTAGCTAAGCCAACATCTGGTTAGCTGGATCTTGTAAAGGTTAGATCTGGCCCTCTTGACCCTTGCCATATGCCAACACTAAGTCTAGAGTGATGGGGACACAACCCAAGAATAGAATGGACACATAGAAAAGGGAAATTATATTGACTGAGAAAATAAGCTAGTACAAATAGTACAGAGAAAATAAACTTCAGAACATGCCCTAAGGGCTTACAATAGTATAAATCTGGAGAATATTTCTCCTTTTAGCACCTCCTCTCAAACTCCACTTTGAACTGCCTTTTACAATGCCAAAAATCTCCTTAAATAGACCCTAGAGGGTTAAGGACTAGGAGTACATTCTAGAAAGTGCTAGTAGGCATCCACTGATGAAATAGAAGGTTCTGGAAGCTATGTTAGAAGTCGGTGCAAATCTAGAAGAATCCAGAAACGGTAACCGAACTTTCGGGAGGCATAACTTTTGAATTGTAGCTCTGATTGACGAACCGTTTACATTTTCGGAAAGCTCTCAAAGCGCTCTATAGCCCTATGGACAAGCTTTTCTCATCCCCCATTTTTCAACCCTTTTTGAGGTCATTTAATGCCCCAAACCTGACTTTGAAGCATTTTTAGGAGGTCTCCAAAACCCAAAAAACTGCAATAACTTTCAAACCATGGGGCCTATTGACCTGATTCTTTTTTTGGAATGATCTAAATCATGATTACATTCATCTGGCCAATTCACACCTTCTAGTTTATCGAAATGATGGCCCAAATACATGCTCCTATTTTTTTGAGATTTTCAAACGCACTGATAGTTGAACTATGAGAGTTGGAACCTTTATTTGAGCCAAATGGGTATCCAAAAATGTAAAGACATGAAACAGAAACTAAGTATAAGTACATTTTTTTGGGTGACACAGGATTTCCCTTATACCTCTGGATGCTCCTGCATCAGACACCCAGGGTAGATTGAAAAGTGACCCTGTCACTTTATGGATGGTAGAGGAAATCCCAAATGGGAAACCTTAGCTACTGAAATCCAAGTTGAGTCCTCGATCGGCCATCCTTTCCATTTGACCAAATACTCTTCATATTGCGTGTTTCTAGTACTCCTACCCACACGATGATCTAGAATGTCTTCTATCTCCTCCTTCTTAGAAGAAGGAATTGGACATGGCTCTAAAACCAGCTCCTCATCTGCACCATCATCATGATACTCTGTTAAATCTGCAATGTTGAAAATGGGAGAAATGTGAATACCATCTGGCAGCTCCACCTCATATGCATTTCCTGAGTTATGTTTCTTCAAAACTTTTTAGGGGCCAAATTTCTTCATTTTCAGCTTGTTGTAAGTACCAACTAGAAATCTTTCTTTTCGTAAGTGCACCTTGACTAGATCCCCTACTTGGAATTCCTTATGTCTTCTCCTTTGATCAGTCCTAGCTTTATACTCTTGATTCATCTTGATAAGGTGTGCTTGAACCTCCTCATGTAGATGCTTGATATGTTCAGCAAATTCCTCAGCTTCAGCACTTGTCCTCTCCCCTTGTTCTATCTTCCTCAATTCTGGTGCAGTCCTTGGGCTATTCCCATATACAATTTGAAATGGTGATTTTCCAGTACTCCTATTTACAAAGTTATTATAAGCAAACTCTGCCTATGGTAGAATCAAATCCCATCCCTTGGGCTTATCTCCAACTAAACATCTCAGCAAATTGCCCAGACTTCTATTTACCACTTCTATTTGGCCATCAGTCTGTGGGTGATGCGTGGAACCGAATTTCAAGTCTGTTCTCAACTTCTTCCACAATGTCCTCCAGAAATACCCCACAAATTTAGTATCTCTGTCAGAAACTATACTCCTTGGAAGAACATGTAGTCTTACCACCTCTTTGAAAAACAAGTCTGCAATATGGACAACATCATGAGTTTTGTGGCATGGAATGAAATGTGCCATTTTGGAGAACCTATCAACCACCACGAATACTGAGTCATTACCCCTTTGTGTCCTTGGCAATCTAAGAACAAAATCCATACTTATGTCCTCCCATGGCTTTGATGGAACAGGCAATGGCTGATATAGACCAGTATTGTGACTAAACCCCTTGGCAACTCTGTACAAACTTCTTCACATCCTATGAAATTTGAGGCCAAAAATAATGTTATCTAAGAATGGAAATGGTCTTATCCCGACCAAAATGTTCTGCCATCCCTCCACTGTGTTTCTCCTTAATCAGATTTTCCCTCATGGAACTCCTTGGAATGCACAATTGACTACCTTTGAACAACATGCCATCCTGAATCAAATAATCTAACCACTTGGTTCTATCTATAGCAACAGGCTCTTTAAAATCTTTCCATGCTTCAGCAAAATCAAGATCCTCGGGGTACAAATTCTTGAGTTCATCAAACCTAACTACTTCAACCTGCATTGTCGTAAGCAGTGACTGTCTCCTACTTAGTGCATCTGCAACCCTGTTAGATTTTCCACTTCTATGCTTCAACACAAATGTATAACTCTACAAGAATTCTACCCACTTCATATGCCTCTAATTCAATTTACCTTGGCTATTTAGGTACTACAATGCCTGATGATCAATATACAAAAAAAATTCCTTTGGTAATAAATAATGCCTCCATTTCTTTAAGGCCTGAACTATTGCATAGAACTCTTGATCATAAATAGAATACTTCTTCTTTGCATCATTCAATTTTTCACTAAAATATGCAATAGGCTTACCTTCTTGGCTTAATACAGCCCCAATAGCACTACCACTAGCATCACAATCCACTTGGAATACTTTTCTAAAATCTGGAAGTGCCAACACAGGCTGTTCAGTCACCTTCTTCTTCAGCAATTCAAAACTTCTCGCAGCTGTTGCAGTCCATTTGAACTCTTTTCTATCCCCTCTTATTGTATCAGTTAGGGGTGCACATATGCCACTAAAATTCTTAATAAACTTCCTATAAAAACTAACTAGACCATGAAATGATCTTACCTCAGTAGCAGACCTTGGAGTAGGCCATTCCAAGATGGCTTTTACCTTCTCTGGATCCATTTTGAGACCTTCAGGTGATATAACAAATCCCAAATAGACTAACTCCCTTTTTGAAAAGACACACTTCTTTAGATTAATTAATAGTTTCTCTTCCCTTAGCCTTTCAAGGACACTACGAATATGCAGTAAATGTTCTTCCAAAGTCTTGCTGAAAATTAAAATATCATCCAAATAGACAATAACAAATTTTCCCAAGAACTTCTTAGGTACCTCATTCATGAGCCGCATGAAGGTGCTTGGGGCGTTCATCAATACAAAGGGCATGACTAACCACTCATAAAGACCCTCCTTGGTCTTGAAGGCTATTTTCCACTCATCTCCTTCTCGAATCTATATCTAATGATAGCCACTCTTCAGATCTATCTTTGTGAAGTACAGAGCTCCACTCAAGCAGTCCATAAGATCATCCATCCTTGGTAAAGGAAACCGGTACTTGATGGTTATCCTATTTATAGCTCAAGAATCTATACACATCCTCCACTCTCCATCCTTCTTTGGTGCAAGTACTATAGGTACTGCACATGGACTCAGGCTCTCTCGAATCAAGCCCTTCCTCAATAACTCCTGAACCTATCTATTTAGCTCCTCTATTTCACTAGGAGTCATCCTATGAGTAGCCTTGTTCGGCAAACTAGCTCCTGGGATCAGATCTATCTGATGGCTAATTTGCCTTACTGGTGGCAATCCATCTGGAACATTATCAGAGATAACATCTCCAAACTCCCCTAGTAAATCTAAAACTTCAAGTGGTATTTCAGTACTACCTTCTTTATCTTTCCTAGGAATCAAAGCATAGAACATATGCTGATGTTTCATGCCATCTAAAAACTTCCTTCCATCAACAAGACAAATCCTAGCACTGCTACATACCTTTTCACCTTCCTTTTTCATGGGCTTCAATTTGTGGCGAACTCCATCCTTTGTCAGAGAGTAAGTGTTTGCATGTCCATCATGCACTACATGTCTATCAAACTGCCATGGTCTACCCAATAATAGATGGCAAACATCCATCGAAATAACATCACAAAGAACTTCATCATGGTAACTACCAATTTTGAATTTTACTAAACATTGTTCACTTACCAGGAGCTTATGATCATCTTTTACCCAAGAAATCTGATAGGGCTGGGGATGTTTCTCCCTCTTGAACTTCAGCTTAGAGACCATCTCTTCTGATACCAAGTTATCAGTGCTACCACCATCAATGATCACATCACAACATTTATCCTCACACTTGCATTTGGTACGGAACAAACTCCTCCGTTGTCCTGGTTCATTTTCACCACTTAGTAGGAATTTTTCATTTACGAAGATCTCTCCTCTTTCTGCATCCTCTGAATGTGATGATTGTGCATCCTCATCCACATGAGCAACCCTAGCTTGGCCCTCAGTTCTCCTATCTGTCCTTCCTTGTCATTGAGGGCATTCAAAGGCACGATGACCTTCTTCATTGCAATGGAAATAGGTACCACAGAAGCCTCCTCTTCCTTGTCCATGTCCTCTACCTCTTCCTCTTTGATTTCCAAAGTCTTGATCATGGGAGTGGTTGAAACCCTCATTCCTCTGGTTTCTGCTAGTACCCACATCTTCATTTTTCTTTTGGGTTTCATTGTAGCCTCCAGATGATCTACCTCTTCCCCTTCCTCCTTGACTGCACCCTCTTTGTCTTCCTTCAAACCTTTTATTCAGTTTCTCTTCAACTCGTAGGGCAAACTGGTATGCCTCTTCAACACTAGTCATTCTTACTGGACTTAATTCCTCCTGGATGCTAGGTTGCAACCCACTGATATAATGAGCAACCTTCTCCTTATTTGCTTCTACTTGCCCCACTCTAATCAAGAGTCGGTAAAACTCCTCTGTATATTCTTAGATTGATCTTCCTACTTGCTTTAACCCATGCATCTTCTTAAACAGATCAAGCTCGTAGTCCACAGGAATGAACTACTTCTTCAATTTGTCCACAATGCGATCCCATCTTGTGATCTTCTCCTTTCCTCTTCTAAGTCTTTCCAGTTGAACCTCCTACCACTAGATTTTGGCATGGCCTTTCAGTTTGGCCTTTGTAAACTTAACCCTATCTGGGTCCCTTATATCCTCATACTCAAAGTATTCTTCCAGTTCATTGATCCAATCGATCAACTCATCTGGTTTCAAATTTCCTGAAAATATACCCACTTCAATTGTAGGTCTTTTCCCAAACTTAGTAATGGCCCTAAAAAGCCTTTCCTCTATAGGATTCAGAACTTTGTCGTCAACTTCCTCTTCTGGTCCCATTACTTCCTCTTCATTGTCATCCTCACTATTGTCACCTGCGGCAACATTTGCTCCTCTACGAAGCTCCTCTTGCAATGCTTGTACCTGCCTCTAGAGAGCTCTAACCTTCTCAAGATCAATAGCTCTGGCCCTTCAGCCATGCTCTCTTCGTGGAGGCATCTTCTAACTCGAACCCACAACCACATAGTCCTGGTGCAAACTACCTCACAGTCGGCGCTCTGTCTACACACTCAGGAAAACCCGCTCTGATACCACTTGATGGGGACACAACCCAAGAATAGAATGGACACATAGAAAAGGGAAATTATATTAACTAATAAAATAAGCTAGTACAAATAGTACAGAGAAAATAAACTTCAGAACATGCCCTAAGGGCTTACAATAGTATAAATCTAGAGAATATTTCTCCTTTTAGCACCTCCTCTCAAACTCCACTCCGGACTGCCTTTTACAATGCCAAAAATCTCCTTAAATAGACCTCGGAGGGTTAAGGACTAGGAGTACATTCTAGAAAGTGCTAGTAGGCATCCACTGAAAAAATAGAAGGTTCTGGAAGCTACGTTAGAAGTCGGTGCAAATCTAGAAGAATCCAAAAATGGTAACCAAACTTTCGAGAGGCATAACTTTTGAACCGTAGCTCCGATTGACGAACCGTTTACATTTTTGGAAAGCTTTGCTCATCCCCCATTTTTCAACCCTTTTCAAGGTCATTTAATGCCCCAAACCTGACTTTGAAGCATTCTTAGGAGGTCTCCAAAACCTAAAAAACTGCAATAACTTTCAAACCGTGGGGCCTATTGACCTGATTCTTTTTCTAGAATTCTCTAAATCATGATTACATTTATCTGGCCAATTCACACCTTCTAGTTTACTGGAATGATGACCCAAATACATGCTCCTATTTTTTTGGGATTTTCAAACGCACTGATAGTTGAACTATGAGAGTTGGAACCTTTATTTGAGCCAAATGGGTATCCAAAAATGTAAAGACATGAAATAGAAACTAAGTCTAAGTACATTTTTTTTGGGTGACACAGGATTGCCCTTATACCTCTGGATGCTCCTACATCATAGAGCCTTCATAAATCTCAATATCATGGTCTCAAAGGTCATATTTAAGTCATCTTGATTCAAGGAATATCCTAGGTCAAGCATAGAAGTCACATTCAACATTAGGAGCATTAGAACCTTCAGTAGTTACTAATTCATTAGAGCCTACAAAAATTATTTTATCTTTGATAGGAAAAGAACCATTCTTGGGTTTGTCTAAGGATTGTGACCAATTTTAATTGGGACATCAAGATCTTTCCTACTTCGATGTTGATATAGTAAGGAAACACTAGGGAATGCCATCAGCAAAAATATTTAGCATAGATTAGATATACCTTCTCATAATAGCCAAATTATAAAAATCAGGTAAGAATGATTGGACCTTTTCAAAAATCTCATTGGTTACAAGCTCAAATTTTTAATTTCTAGTATCATGCAACTTATTCCAAATTTTAGGCAAAGGCAGGCTACAAGTCTAGGCTTGAAAAAGTAAATCCACCTCCACACTCAATTACCAATGACTAGGACTAGGAGATTTTAATTTTCTATAATGTTTCCTAACTATAGTTATATTTGAAAAAAATGGAGGACATGTTAAGGTAAGCTTTGAATGAAACACTATTCAACATTTCCCCGTAAGAAAGCTCTATAGTTCATCTTAAACATATCTACCATTTTGGAATGCTTCCAAATACAATAGATTGAAAAAAGAAGAAGAATAGAGTAAAAAATATAGAACTAACAACTTCTTGTTGGAATATATTTGCACTTTGCAGAGGATGTTAAATATGGAAAATTACAATCAATCAATCATGGCCTTCAAATAAGGTTTTAATTTTCAAATAAGGATAATGTTGAGAAAAAAATCATTTATGTTAAAATAAGCCTGACATATAAATAGACATGGATAATATTATGAAGAAGGTATTCCTCTTTAAATTTCTCATTTATGGCAATGTGCTACTATCACCATATTTTGGTCTTTTGATTTGAGACTTTGGGTGGCTAAAAAGATCAAATATACAGAGGATAAATATCGCAACATCTAATTATATAGAAAACATTAAATACACAATTTGATACATGGCTACACTGCTGAGCATTTCACATTTTTCTATACTAGCTCAGTTAGACCATAGTACATTGCACTTAGGATACCTTACCTCTTGTCTCTTTACTTTTGAAGCTAAATGTTGTTCCTCCCATATTAGGGATCAGTTTTAGCTTGACAATACCAGGAGAAGAGTTGCACATGAGGTATAGACAAATAGTTTTATAATATCAACTCTTCCATAGAAGGGACTCTATAAACATGAACTTTATCACTACAATAATAAAATAGTCTTTTGAACTTATAAACTTAGCCACAAAACCACTGCATTTGGATTTTCATTCTCTTTATCTCCAAAACTACATTTAACTCAAGCAAAAAATAAATAATGAAAAAATAAAAAAGTTTTAAAATAGATATTTTAGTTTTATAATATCAACTCTTCCATATAAGGGACTCTATAAACATGAACCTTATCACTGCAATAATAAAATAATCTTTTGAACTTATAAACATAGCCACAAAACCATTGCATTTGGAATTTCATTCTCTTTATCTCCAAAACTACATTTAACTCAAGCATAAAATAAATAATGAAAAAATTACAATGTTTTAAAATAGATATTACTCCAATATAATTGAGCACCCTCATTCTTTAGCCTTCTTCTCTTTACTATGATTGTTCACTATAGGAATGTTTGGTACTATATGTGACCTTTTTTGGATTAAAAAAACTATGTGACAAGAACTTAGGCTAATTTTCCTGAAATGGAGAAACCCAAATATTTCTTTTAATTTTAAAGAAGGAAAGTATTTGATATGGATTAATGCAAAATGATTTTTTTTACATGCAAAAAATTGTTAATTCCATAAGTGTAAGTAGAGAATTACTTTCCATCCTCCAAATAATAGTCCTTTGTAATAGGTACTTTTGGATCTTTGTTAGGAGACATCTGCAGTAACATTACTTATCATTAACAAAAGATAAAAATGTTTCTTACTAACATAGAATAATCATGCATCCTTAAATCTCAATTTTAAAGATTTATATTTCAAAGCCTTATACTTACTAATGAATATACAAACAAGTTCAAACTTTGCAAATTATATACAAACATTAAATTAAATCACTATTAGCTTTCAATTAATTTATGAACGTCAATGTTTATCACAATTTCAAAATGAATAATTCAAAATTTTAAATTAATGATATAGTTAGTAATAGCTAATAAACAAAAATTAAAAGATTTCATGTGCATTTTATACCTTTAATTTCCTATTTCTTGTAGCTTTTATTCTATTTTTAAGAACCTTTTCAGGTGTCTTTGAACTTTTATTACCCTTGTAGGCTATTATTCCCAACTTTGAAGCTCTTTAGTCTTTCACAAGAGAAAATGGTTGAGGAATAGTAAAATATGATTGTGACACTCTCATATTTGGTAGCTTATTCACACAATTAGTAGATCTATCTCCCTTTGGCTCACTAGTAGAATTTTGGCAAATAAATGACCATGTGACTAAAATTTTTAGTGACAAGACTAAACATTTTAGTCGCATGACTAAAAGCAATCAAGTTTTAGATATTTTTTATAATTTATGAGAATAAGTGACTAAATAGATGACTAATTTGATTATTGGGTAAAACCATAAGATTAGATAGAGATAAGTGGCTAAACAAATGATCAAATAAATTACTAAAATATTGGTCACTAATAACTAGTCACCTAAATGAATTTCTAAATGAATGATGAACGATCAATGATTTTTTTATCATATCAATACATTAAGGTTTTTTTAATAACTTTTATTGTTCATTGATAGTATTTTTTCCTATCAATATATCATTATTAGTCAACTTCCTCGAATGTCCTCTCAATTGATATTAAACTAGAAATGGATTGGAAATCACCCTGATCTACAGTCAAACTCCTCAAAAGTTATCTATGAACTCCTCAATTTTTTATTTACACATTAAAAAATTTAGGAGAGAGATGTTGTTTAGTTATAATATAATATTTTATCTTACTAAAAAAATGGTCCACTTCTATAATTAAATAATTTGATAGAATGTGCATAATCTGTGTAAAGATCGTTTCCCTTAAATTAGCTTTGTAGTCAATTTAGAACTAAAAGAGTAATGCTAATAGAAATTTTAATAATTCATGAGTCACAATACAAATCTCTCCCATGAAAGAGATATGCAAATGCTACGAGCATGCTTTAGAAATAAAAGAACCCCCTTCCCCTTAAAGAATAAAGAAAATGAGTCTTATAGAAAAGACTTAACCACTCTAATGTAAACTCTTAAGTCACCATATAATAGTCTATCAACTAATTAAATATGTTATATCTATAATTTGTTTCTATTTTGAGAAGTGTTTATTTTTAATAGAAGATAAAATCCTTCTTTTTAAAAGAATAAGAAGATTCAATTATTATTATTGTAGTGCCTGCCCCTAGGTTGCATTTTTGCTATCATTGTCAAGCTCTTTTAGGGTTAGTTTTATGTTGATGGTTAGTAACATTGTTATGAGATTATCAGATATTGTGCTATGGATTCAGTTTATTATGTGAGGAGATCACTTAGATTTACATTTCATGTATGCATGATGATTATTTTCAGTGTTTGCAGTTATTAATGATGATTAGTAAGATGATTTATTATCATATGTGTTTTTTTATGGATACTTACCCCATACTTGCATGTGTATGGTGTGTGTGTTTGTTCTTATGTATGGCATGTTTGATGTGGTTAAGGAAGGGAGTCATAGTCACCTGCTAGTTGGGATCTACACAATGCACCACTTCTTGCCATTGCCTATTTAGTTTAGTATATATTGTGCTTGTACATGCATGGTTGTTATGCAGGTTGCAGGTACCGGGTATCGACTTCCCTAAATTGTCAGGATGAGCGCACCCTATCACATCATCTCAATGATAAGAGAGGGGAGATAAATTCTCAAGTCCAAATCTCAACTCTTTAAGCCATTTGTTCTAATTGAAAATTAGGACAAGTATCTGAGTTGAGTACCCTCCGAATACGTTGGATGACGTAATTCATGATATTAACCCTTGGTTTGATTTTGTATGTATTTTGGCTATGATGAGTTTTCATATTTTTACCTTGTGAGTCTTTGGAGTATTTTCTATTAATTAAGCCTAATTAAAAGATTTAATTAATAGTTTAATTTAATAAAAAATTAATATGATATTTTAATATTTTTTTTATTTAATTAATTGGGAAATTAATTAAATTTGAAAATAAAAGTTATAATATTAAATTTGGAATGTGACAATATTTATTTTACTAATAATATATTTAGTGTTCATTTTCAAATAAATGACTAAATAATATTATTATTAAAGCTAATAAATATTTTAGCAATTAAGTTTTGGAAAATGAAATTTAAAAGTGTAAAATATATTTAAAATTATTAAAAGATTCTAAATCTCATGTGATTAAAATATAAATATATTAAGATTGAAAAGTGGAGTTATTAAAGTTAGTGCATGAGATTTAATAAATAAATAAATTAAATTGGAAAGAGTAAAGTAAATATTATATTAATGATTGTGCATTATTTTAATATTTTCTCACATAGGAGTTGGCAAATTCTCGGGAGTTGTCATGTAGACAACACAAGAGTTTGCACTCTAAGAATGCATAAGTTGTCTACACTTAGGAGTTAGCATTTTATTTGAGCACATGGTGTCTACAACCTTAAGACTCATCTAGAAGGTTGGAGAATACTCATGCATGGTTGTCATGTTTATCTTCTAGTTGTTTCTAGAGACACTCTAGATGCATCTTAGAGGCCTTTAAATAGAGGCTCTCTTAGTGTGATTGTACAAGCTTAAATGAAATCTTAATGGAAGCTACAAGCTTCAAGCTTCAAAGCTTATATGCTTCTACATGCTCATATGCTTCTATATGCTCATGCGCATATGTTTCTACATGTTCTTATGCTTATTCTAGCACTTCTAGCCACTTGGAAGATTCGATTGGCTTGGATTCTTGGAGGAATTGCGAATGATGGAGAAGGCATGGAAAATTTAGCATTAGTGTCCAGCTGCACTCGTGATATTCACATACTCTCTTTGCACTATTTCTCTTCCTATCTTCATCATGTTTGTTATGTGTGTCTGAATAATCTCTATGATTGAATCTATAATTTGAATTGGAATCTAGATATGTAGAGTTGCAAAGAAAACATTAGAAACCCTAGATCCAATTAACGAAGAAATTAGATCTAAATGGGTTTGGGTCCGATTTAGAATCAAATTGAAATAGATTTGAAAATGTTTTCTAAAACTAAAATCAAACCTATTAGAGAAATTATTGGATAAATTTGAAGATCAAAGATTTAAAGGAAAATTCTGAAAATTAGAATTACTAAGTAAACTATATATATTCTTGAATCTGCATACACATATACGTATATATCATTATATACATATATATGTATGTGCTGTGATGGTGATAAACTATGCATGTATATATATATATATATATATATACCCATATATATATATATATACATACATATGTATATATATACATATATATATTTATTTATATAATAATTGAATGTCAAATTGTGATAGAGTTTCATGTTAATAGTATTTCATATTGCATGGGAACATTTTTATAAAAAAAACGTTATTGAAATTCGCGTTTAAAAATATATATATATGATGTTGGGTGGGTATTATATACCCCACCCACCGCAGACCTATGAGATCGCAAGGTACCTGCGACCCCAGTGTACCTGCGATCCGTAGTGTACCTGCGGTGCAGATGTATTGGGCCACGCAATTTTAAAATCGCATTGCGATTTGAGTTTGGTTTTAAATTATATAAAGTTTTATTTGCAATGTTATTTCATATGAGATTTGGATATGAATCTCGAATTTGTTGCAATATCATTAATTATTAAATGTTATTATATATATATATATATATTTAGGTATATATATATATATGTATATAAGTATATATGTATATATAATTAATTATAAATGAATATTATAAAGTTCTAAATTAATGGATCACTCTTTTAATGATTTAAAATATTGATATTGAGCTTGTCAATTATGAAGAGATATTAATAATTAATTTAATTAAACTCAGTTTAATTAAGATTAGTTATTAGAATATATAATCGAAGTTTTGATTCATTGAGAGTGTCAATTTTCAAACAATGTTATATAAACAAAATATTATTAGATCAATTAGAAAATTGAGTCTAATAGTTTTGGGGAGAAACTTTTATCTATCAAACAAATACATGGGTTAGGAAAAACGTGAAATTTCTCCACTTAATATAATTTGGATAATATTTAATCTAATCTTATTTAAGTTGTTTGAAGTCACAAATGGTGAATTAAATGAGATTTAATTAAGTATTACAAAGATAAAGAGTCATTGTTATATTATATCATTGCTATGTTATTATTAATACGTTATGTATTAATAAATAACCCATTAAGAGTTAGCTAATGAAGTTTATGTTAAGTTTTTCTGTAGATCGATTATTTATAGTTTATCATTTATTAATGTTTGTTGGGTCTAGCAAATTATTAATAAATAATAGAGTAATGATCTAAATGATTATGGATAATATGAATTAATCAGTGATCATATAAGTATGACGAATGTGGATATTACAAGATTATTATTAAGAGTTTCAATATAGCTTGTTATTTATTAACAAGTTATTATTATTGAATTAGTAACATGATCATTTGAGTATTGAACTATAGTTGACTTTTATCTTATAGAATTCTAGTTAGTTATTAGTCAACTGATGTTAATTGGAAAGTTGCCATGGTTATGCAATTATTAATTAAATCAATTAATGAGAGTTAATTAGATTTAATTAATAATAAAGTTATGTAATAGAGATTTAATTGATATAATTCTTTTAATGAGATTGTAAAAATATTGATATCAAAGTTGATAGGTCTTGTTCTAATGACTTGAATAATGACCTTAGATATTTTAATAGTGAGACTTAGTAATATTTAATTGAGAACTATTAGAATGTTAAAGAGTCATAGATTGTGTACCTATGTTAATTGATTGATTAAATTGTTTGTTTTAATTAAGTTATAATCTTCTTATTCGAAGATTGAAAATTGGTTCTTTTATAAAAGAATAATGATCCTTTGATTATCTCGAAAAGTTGTAGTAACATAATGAGTAAAGTATTTATTCTTAAGTTATTCTTAAAATGTAATTCTTAAGAATGTAAGGATAATGCTATCGGGGAACAAATGGGTTGACCTGTAGGTCAAATGATGAAACTTAAGACACTTGAAGTATACCTGAAATGAAAATTGGAAACCTCTACACATTAATCAAGCATGTGATTTTAATAAACCAAAACATGTGTTTGAATCGTGTTTTCTCTATGCTTCTTGTTTTGGATTTTGGGTTGACTAGTGTTGACCAGTTATAGGACGTCTACCAGAGGCTTGGGGGTTGTGATTGTGATGTCATGATGATGTCTTAATTTTGATCTTTATGAACCCAACCATGGTTATGTGATGATATGCAAGCTATTAGATGATTGTATTACTGATTGTTATTGCTTATCAATCTTCTTGAGTGAAGTTGAGTTATGTATATCTGAGACACTTGACTTAACCATTTTTGAGTCATCGATCAAGTATCCTTGGATTGCTTCCAATCGCCATGATGGGATTGAAATGTTGATTTATTTTTTAATGATGTCATGTTGTGACATGTTTGACTCAACCATTTTGGAGTCTTTGATCAGTATTATTTTGAGATATTCTTGGTCGCTTGATAAGAACCAATGGATATTGTGATTCATATTTTGGGGAGATTTTATGTGTTCTTGAATGGGAGAACCATCTTACTATTAGGTTGCCTGTTAAGGAACCAAGTTTGATCTTTATGAGTGTTGTGGTATGGGACACAACCGTGGATTTATGTGCTTATGAGAGGTTGTCTAGGTACATGACTATGGGAGTGGCTTGCATAGGGGTCCAGGGCCCAAAGTGGTCAGTACCAGGGTAACCTAATGCAAGTTATGTAATAAGTGATAATCTGGTAATTAAAATTTATGGGGGGAACACATTAAAAAGATAAGTTAGAGATATTTAAACCACCCATGCCTTGAGTGCTTGTATAGACTAAGGATGGGAGATGTGCCTCATCTTCTTGAGAGGGCTTCTTGGTTTCCACATGTGCCACATTGAGGGTCTGGGGTTTAGAGTAACCAGTCCAAGGTAACTCAATGCTTGAGGGTCCAGGGTCTAATGAGAGACTAGTCCAGGTAACTCAAGAAGCCATGAGATGACACTCCCTAGTATGTAGCCTGAGTCTCCTCTATAGATTTTATGTACCTTTGGTGGTGTACTTATTGTTGTGCCTCTGGGATTAGATGTCGATTTTGTGATTGGAACCTTTGAGTTAGTATACTTTTAGGATTCCTATTTTAGAAAGTGTTTGTGCTATGTGATTTGATCTTCTATTTTTGAGACTTGAGATTATCTCCTTAGCATGGTGGGAGTGGACCATTTAGGTTCCACGCGGTCGGGTGGTAGTGTATTTTCCACTCTTATCATTTGAGATCCGTTTGAGACACCGTGGCTGGAACATTCTTGATTGGTATTTATCTTCATTCTGTTCTTGGATCATTATGATAGATGATATACCTTATGATGGATGTATTTACTGGTATATTTCTTATATTGATGATTTTCTTTACCTTGCATGTTAGATGATGTTACTTTATGCTTTACTATTGCATGTTAGTAGGATGTTTTAGGAGTGACATTCCTACTATGATAATACCGATGATCTCTTCGGTGCTTTGGAATGTTATGCACGGAGGGATGGCTAGGATCCATGATGATCTAATGATGCTATTTACGGTTGGGAGGAACTATGCACTTAGTTATTTATGTTTGTGATATATGATTATCTTTTATGATGGATGTTTATATCTTTTGTGATGACGTATCATGTATGATATGTGGTTTCATTTACTTTAATTGCATCATGGATCAATATTGGATGTTGATGTACTTTATTTACATGGATGTTTATTCTTTTAAGCCTTTCATACCTTGTATCATGTACAGTGGATGATTGAGCTAAACTAAAATGTAGTTACAAAAAGACACTTGTATATGGTTTAAGAATGTTGGATGTATCATTGTTATTTCATGAGGATGTAATGATAGATGAATGGTTGATTTAGATGTAATTCAACGTTAAGGGATTTTTAAAGAATGTAATCTATTATGTTATGTTTACTTTCAGTTGGATGTTACTATTGCTTCCGCAAATGTTATGAATGGTTTTACTTTCATGTTTTTTTTAAAAAAAATTGTTTGGAAAACTTTAGGTTAATTCTTTGGATCCCTTGGCGAGGCATTACAATTATTAAATAAATATTATATTTAATATTATGTGTTTTTTCTTTTAGTTTTTTTAAAACAAAGTTTAATAGCACTTAAAATATATTAAATATTTTTAAAATAATAATAAAATGTATATCTGATTACATACATATTTAAAATAAGATATAATAAGTATAGATATGCCAAATATATTTATTTATTAAAAAAATAAAATTATAACATTAGAAAGATATTTATTGATGTAAATATTATATTTTAGCATATTAACAATTTAAATTTGAATAGTAAAGGTTCTCACATGAATAATTTACAAAAATAGAGATATATTATATGATGTATTAGTCTAGCTAGTATAATAAGTGAGTGCAAATTAAGAAATAAAAATAAACTCAATCTATAGATCACCACTAAGCTTAGTAAAATCATGTGAAATAGTTCATCATTCCCCTCCTCTTTTTGAAAAAATAGAAATGTTCATTAAACAATACCAATTGAAACTTATTTAAAACAACGTAAAAGATTTCCAAATACATTGACCTCTACCATCACATTTTATAATGCATTTCCTCAAAAAACTCACACACTTTGTATACGATTTCATAATGCAAATAATAAAAATCTAGTGCCAATCATGTATTGTTTTCATTGACTAGTTTAAAATAAGAATTCACCAAGGTTTAATTGAATAATTAATTTATCTATGGAATAATAATAATTTGATCTTCAAAATAAATATTTGACCATTAATAAAGGAAAACTTCAAACATGAATATCTCTTGAAACATAGCATAGATTGTTTTACATTGAAATACTTTCTTTACAACAATGTAATATACTTATAACCTCTATCAATCTGATAACATTATTTACATCTTCTAAAGATGTGACTAATAAAATGACCTAAATTTTAGAATATTTCTAATATTAAAAGACATCTTATATTCAAATTTGACTTCTCCCACTAGTGAGGTTTAATGAATATTGATGGAACCCCACCTTTAATTTGATCATTTCTTAGTTCTTGTTGTAGGATATAGTTAGTTGTTTCTAGAGAAAACCTAACCCATGATTAAACTTCATAATTTTAAATAATCAAACCTATATTATGTTTGAATCACAATATATTGTTCACCAATAATATTTTTAAATATAAAGTTGGTAATTTCTTTTTGATTTTTAAACTATAATGTTATTTAAATGGACAATTGGTCTTATGATTACATTGAAATTAAAATTATTTTTTACAAAATATTATATATTTATTTCATATTAACAAAATATGATTTTTTCACAAATTCAAATTTTTTTTTTAAATCAAATAAATTTTTAATAAATTAAAATTGTAAATTCTTTGTTTATAAAATATATTACCTATATTTTTTAATCTACATAATTTTTTATTTGATTTTTTTAAACAGGCAAAAACTAAATTTTCTCTCCAACTTGTTTATCAACCTTGCCAATGTTGGTAGGCATTCTACTATGGCAGAAAGGGTGGAGTGGGATGGTGTGTGTTAATGTTAACTTTTATCTTACTAATTTAAATTTGACAACCATCTACATGTCAAAATTTTAAATTTAATTATAAGTGAAGTATACTTTTAAAAATAATTTAATAAATAGAACATAAAATGTTTGTTAAAATTATAATGTTTGAGATATAAATCGTCAATTTTTTTAAAGAAATTAAAATAAAAAATTTAAATTTAAGGAGAAATGGAGATAAAGAAAATATAAATGATTTTAGGTGTAGTCAATCATTTTGTAGTGGATATCTATTGATAGTTCTTTAGGTAGATTTTTTAAAGATATCTATACTAGTTTATCATCATATTGAATGTCCTTTGAAATATTACTTCCTTTTAAAAATTATTATATATAAAAAAATTTATATTAATTATTCCAAAATTTACTTAAAGTTTGTTTCTAATTGTTAAATTAAATAATTTTTTTTCAAAATAATTCTTAACTAAATTATCAAAAATCTTTAAAATGTAAATCAACATCATTTGACAATAACAATCTATGATTTAAATATTCATAAATCACTAAAATAATTTTATCACAATGGTAAACCTATATTCCAAAGTGCATTGAATGCACATAATGAAATATGAAGTGTTCACGTAGAGACATGATCTCCACTACAAGAACATAACGTTTCACGTCCAAGGAGCTTATTTTTGAAGTGGTCAATAAAATAAAGGAAATAATTTTTATCTTTGATCTTTATTGAATTAAGCTTCATTACCTAATCTAGTATAGGAAGTTGCCTCCTATAGTATAGGTGCTTCGTTACTATAGTATAGGAGAGTTTTGCTATGCTTAGCTTAAGAAACTCGTGTTGGAAATTTAAACGTCAAATGCTTGCAGGTTGTCCTCGAGCCCCATGCATATCTACCTTGTCAGTTTGCTTCTCGCAGGCATCCATGGTTGGTAGGCATTTATTTTTGATAGGTAAGTTTGAAATTTGAATGTTGAGAAGAAAAGGAAGAATGTGACAAAACGAAATGTTTCTACATTCATTTTTGTAGAGATCAAGCAGATCAGAAGTTGCAGAGGAGAGCAAAGCAAAAGAAGGAAGAAGAAAAGAAGTTTGTGCCTATAGTTGCACATGTTTCCCCTATTCTCTCTCTAAGTTGTTGTTTGGATTTTTCCTGTTGAAGCAGTGATTTCTCCAGGCACCTTTGTATGCATCCATTAGAGTTGCAGGCTTAAATTTTTTAAAGTTTTAAAGTTGTTTGAAGTTTTACTAGTTTAGGGTTATTTTACGATTTTCTGGTTGAAGCCCAATGCTCCCAAATTTTGTAATAATTTATATCAAAGATTGAATAGAAGGCAAGCAGGCATACTTGAATCCATTACTCTTCCCTTGTATGTTGCATTTGAGTAGTTTGTTTGAAAGGTTAAAGCTTTGGCTTTCTAGTTTTAATGGTGAAAGCATTCACGTTGAATTTCTCTAAGTTATAATTTTTCAATTTGGAACAGAACATTTGATATCCTCTTCACTTTTTTGTAAGTGCCGAGCATTTCCTTTGTGAGCTGAGCTCACTCGGCATCCATTGGTGCCGAGCATTTTTTGTGTGTCGAACTCTTCTTGTGCCGAGCCAACTCGACACCTGTTGCCTATCACTTGGCACCATCAAGTGCCGAGCAATCTGTGACTCAGCACCTTCAAGTGCCAAGCAAGTGCTGAGAAAAACTGGCATTTGGCACCTTCATATGCTGAGCAGTTTTTAAGTGCCAAGCAAAGATTTTCAGTTTAGAGTTGTGAGTGTTAAATTTAATTTAACATATTTCTCACAACTCGTAAGGTGAGTTAATAGAAGTTCATTGCATGATTTGGGCTGATAGCTCAACTAAAAAATTGAAGCTATATGAAGTAGCAGCCCAAGCCTTAGAATAGTAGGGCAACGTGGGTAAAATAGGGAAGCGTCTATCTAGCTGACCAAATGACTGTGATTTGACATTTATATATTACTATTAAAATTAAAATAGAACTACTTTGGAACTTTTAAATAATTAATAAATTATAATAATTAGTCATTCAGTCAGCTGCTTAGAAAAATGGGGTGGTAGGAACAACTGGAGCTGTTTGGGTAGCTGGAGGGCTATTTGGATCTCCAATTGGCACTAGATATGGGGATGCAATTGGAAATGGAACTAATGACTCCGCCTCTCCTCCTAGGATCAATTAGTGAAACCACTTTGACTCGATCACCTGAAACTCGATCCACATACACTTTTATAGGGCCTAAAACCCAAATTACCAATTTTACTCACATATTACAAACTCAATCTTATTAGAGCAATGTGGCCTCTGTACACATTATTGCTTCAATATTGTTCCTAGCAATCATTGTCTTTGGACCCATTTGCCATGGGTTAGGGAGTTTTTTAGAGAACATGATGAAATTTTGGAATCATTTCCTTGCACACAACCCTTGAACTTGAAAATAAACAGAGATTTTATGATTCTCAAATGAGTTCTTGCACACTTGTTGATTCCTGGGCATTTTCAACGGCTGTCATGCTGAATGTGGATTTTCTAGAGTTGATTATGAGATAAACTTGTGATAAATTTTTCAACAGGTATGCTTCTGTGAGATATTCTTAGGAGTTCTTTTTTGTTTTATAGTTTGTGTGACATTATTAGGAGTTCTTTTGTGTTTTTGAGAATTGAGAATTTGTTGAAGCTTTCACAACACTTCTTTGTTACTTGCCATCTAGATATTAAACTGGGCATTTATCATGACAAGGGTTTTGAATATAATTTTTTATTTATCCTATCTTCCATTTCATGTCATGTTAATTTACTGGACACACCAGCTATATCCATGAAACTTAATGAGTATTACAAGGGTATCCTTATATGTGAGTTTCTCTCCGTATAGTAGCATATATTTGAGGGTTTGATTTGATGTCAATTATTTTTAGATTTCAATTATTTTCTCATTCATGATATCATTTTCTTTTTCCAAATTAAAATATGGAGTTTTCTCTCTCAAATAGAAATAAAGAAACCCATCTCTATGGCCTAACACATCTCCAACTATGTTCTTACAAGGTAAATCCACTTTCTTAAGATCTTATATGTTGAAATTCATGTTACTTTTACTGGTCCCTTCATAAGATTAAAAATTATTTCACAAGCTTCAAACTCTCCTCTAATGTGAAAAGATTTACCCAGGTTAGTGATATTATGTCAATGTAATCATGATCAATAAAGAGAATAGGATCTTACAACAAACCAAAGATGGATGTTATTCCTAGTTCATCCTTTAACGAGTGGAATCAAAATGAAAATTCATCACATCATTTAACCCACAATTTGTCTTTAAAATGAATGTGAAAATAGAAAAGAAACATTAGTTAACAAAAGGAAATACATATTACCAGTTACTAATCCACGCTTCCACCAATTACCCTTCTGCAGAAACTTGTTATGAACCATTAATGTCTATTGCCATTTTTATTTACATTTGCAAATTTCTTGTGAGAAATATATTAAAATTAAACTTAAAATCACAACCCTAAACTTAAAATTTTACTCGATGCCGAGTGCTAGTTTTACTCGGCACTTGAAGGTGTCGAGTGACAGATTGCTTGGCACTTGATGGTGCCAAGTGGTAGGTTTCTTGGCACTAGATGGTGCTGAGTGATAGGCAACAAGTGCCGAGTTAGTTCAACACTCAAAGAAATAATACTTAGCAACAAAGGATGTTAAGTAAGCTCGGCTCCAAAGGAAATGCTCAGCAACAATAGATGCTGAGTGAGCTCGGCTCCAACTGAGAAAGAGGATGCCAAGTGTTCTATTCAACTAAAAAATTATAACTTAAGAAATTCCAATGTGAATTCTTTCACCATTAAAACCAGAGAGCCAAAGCTTTAAGCTTTCAAACAAATTACTCAAATGCAATAAACAAGAGAAGAGCAATGGATTCAAATATGCCTACTTTCCTTCTATTCAAACTTTGATTTAAACTATTACAAAATCTAGGAGCATTCAGCTTCAACCAGAAAACCCTAAAACAACCCTAAATTGGTAAAACTTCAAACTTGTAACTCTAATGGTTGCATACAATGGTTCCTAGAGAAATCACTACTTCAACAAGACAAGTTCAACAATAACTTACAGAGAGAATAGGGGAAACATGTGCAACTGCAGGCATAAACTTCTTTTCTTCTTCCTTCTTCTGCTCTGCTCTCCTCTGCAACTTCTAATCTACTTGATCTTCTTGAACCCTACAAATGAATGAATAAACATTCCATTTCCCCCCTCTTTTTTTGATTTGAAAAATCTCACCTACCCGTATTAATGTTTCTATCTATTCTAGACATTAGGGGGGTAGGTGAGCATTTGACTCTAGGGAGAAAACGTATGTTGCATTTAAATATTCCAACACTCCCCCTTTGTCCTGAGCCAAACAAGAAAGGATCACTACTGATCCACATCAACTACACCAAGACACTCTCTTAGGTGTACAAAACTTCCTATGCCTAATGGATTTGTGAAAATGTCTGCTAGCTACTACTCATACTTGCAAAATTCCATCTTGATATCCCCATTCCCCACCTACTCTCTGATGAAGTGATATCTGATCTCTATGTGTTTGCTTCTCCCATGGAAGACTGGATTCTTAGACAATGCAATTGATGAGATGTTGTCACAATAAATTATGGTTCCAACCTCTTGCCTTTCATTCAAATCTGTCAAGATCCTCCTTAGCCAAATTGCTTGACATGTTGTTGCATTTGCTGCTATGTATTCATCCTATGCTATAGATTGAGCAATAATAGGTTGCTTCTTGGATTCTCATGAAATTGAACCCAATCCCATATGAAACATGTATCTGGAAGTGCTCTTCCTATCATCTATACTTCTAGCCCAATCACTATCCATGTAACCAACCAACTTGAAATCATCATTTGCAGTATACAAAATTTCAAATCCCTTGGTACCTTTCACATACCTTAGGATCCTCTTTCCTGCTTGCCAATGGGAATCCATTGGTGTTTCCATAAATCTAGAAATTAGACTTATTGCATGCATTAGGTTTGGCCGAGTTGCAGTCAAATACATTAGACTTCCAACCCTACTCTTGTATAATGTTGGATCTACTCTTTTGCTAGAGTCTTCCTTGCTCAACTTTGAACCTACTGCTGTTGGTGTGGGGGCTGGCTTACTATTCTACATTTTAAATCTCTCTAAGATCTACCCTGCATACTTTTCTTGAGAGATGAAGATGCTATCATGTATTTGTTTTACTTCTATGCCTAGAAAGTATTTCAAGAGACCTAGGTCTGTCATCTCAAATTCACTTTTCATGACCTCTTTGAACTCACTAATTAGAGCCTTATCATTACCAGTAAAAATAAAATCATCTACATACAAGACAAAAATCAATACATTACCATCTACTGCCTTGATGTAAAGAGTGGGCTCACTATTGCTTTTGCTAAAGCCATTGCTCATCAAATATGAGTCAATCCTACTGTACCATGCCCGTGGAGCTTGCTTGAGCCCATAAAGAGCTCTCTTCAATCTATATACTTTATTCTCTTCACCTACAACTTCATAGCCAAGTGGCTACCCCACATACACTTCTTCTTTCAATACACCATTTAGGAAGGCGAACTTCACATCCATTTGAAATACTGTCCACTTGTGCTAGGCTACAATTTTTATGATAGTATGCATGATTTCTATTCTTGCAATAGGGGAATATGTCTCATCATAGTCTCTTCCATACTGTTGTTTGTAACCCTTGACTACCAGCCTTGCCTTATGCCTATCAATCTTGCCTTCAACATTGCATTTGGTCTTGTAGACCCATTTCATTCCAATCACATGCTTCTTGGGAGGAAATTCAGTTAGCTCCCATGTCTCATTTCTTTCTATAGCATCTATTTTCTCATCCATGGCCTTACACCATTTCTTCTCCTTGATTGCTTCTTCAAAATATATTGGATCACTATGAGAAAATAATGCAAAATTAACACTCTCATCATAATCTTCATACCTTTCATCTTGGTATATCTGCCTAAGACTCTTGGTCTTTGTTCGTAATGGCAGGAGAGTGTGGGATCAGAATCTTCACTACTACTACATTGCCGACAAGCTTGGTCTTCACCAGTACTCAGCACTAACACTCGATCATGCCTAAAGGAGCTCAGTAGTGATTGAACCTACTTGCCTTTTCTTCTATTTTCTCCTTCTTCTTTTTTTTCATCGACATCTTCTTCATTCATAATTGGCACTTTACTTGATGTGCTTGGTGACTCATCAGTTAAACCATACCAAGATTGATTTTCAAGAAATTCCACATCTCTTGAAAGAGTCATCTTGTTGTTCAATGGGTCATAGAATCTGTATGCCTTTGATTCTGAGCTATACCCTATGAAGATGCACTTCACACCTTTGTCATCCAATTTTTGCCTTTTCTCTTTAGGCACATGTGCATATGCAACACATCTAAACACCCTTAGGTGTTCAACTGTTCATCTTCCTCGTGACCATGCTTCCATTGGAATTTTATCACGAACTGCCTTTGTAGGACACTTATTAATTTGGTAAACTTGTATTGCCATAGCTTCTCCCAAAAATTCAGTTGGAAAACTTTTCTCTTTCATCATCCTTCTTGCCATTTCAACAATGGTCTTGTTCTTTCTTTCAGCCACTCCATTATGTTGTGGTGTGTAGCTAGTTTTGAGCTCTTTCTTTATGCTATGTTTCTTGCAAAAAATTACAAAAGAATTGGAGGTATACTCCCCTCCTCTATCTAATCTTAGGACCTTGATATAGTGTCCACATTCTCTTTCAACCTGGGCTTTAAATTCTACAAATTTATCAAATGCTTCAAACTTATTCTTTAAAAAATACACCCATGTCCTACGACTGAAATCATCAATGAATGTCATGAAATAAGTACTCCCCCCAATGGAAGTAACTTGCATAGGACCGACTAGGTCGGTATGTACTAACTCTAATGGACATCTAGCCCTCCTGAAATTTCTAGAATTAAAGAGAAGCCTATGTCGCTTACCCAAAATACAAGCCTCACACTTGTCAAAAGAATTTTCTACATGTGGCAAACCATCTACCATTCTTTTATTTGACAATAAATTTAAACCCAACATAGCCAAGATGACCATACTTGAGATGCCACAACCATGAAGGGTCTTCAATCACACTCCTTAGAGCTGATTGGGAGGTGCATCACCAACTTGAGATGAGAAACATGTCTCTATCTTCAAGAAAAACATTATATTCTTTGTCATTTGAACTACTGCAAGTAAGTTCTTGCTCCCATCCTTTTCATGAATGACACACTTGTCATTTTCCATCAACACTTTGTATCCATTTTGAATGAGCTAACCAATGCTCATCAAATTGTGCTTCATACCAGGGGTGAAATACACATTTTGTATTTCTTTCTTCTCACCTTTCTTCGTACAGACCATAATAGATCCTTTGCTCACAACTGGTAGGGTTCCATTGTTACCTATCTTAATTTTTGATTTGAAACTCTTGTCAATGAATGAAAACAAGGTTTCATTTCCACTCATGTGGTTGCTACATCCACTGTCGAGGTACCAAACCTCAGGGCTTCCTTCTTCACCAACATTACTTATGATGAAGGCAGTGTTTTCACTTCCCATATTCACATCGGCCACATTTTATTTTTCTAACTGATCTTTCTACTTCTTCCAGCATTCATTTGCATAATGCCCATATTTATGATAGTAGTAACATTCTACATTACTCTTATTTGAGTTGTAGTATTTCTTACCTCTTGAAGTATTTTGTGAGCTACTTGCTCCATCTGCTCTTCATGAGCTTTCTACCACAGTAGTTCTTTGTCTTCCATTTCCTCAGCCTCTACCCCTGGAGTTTTTGCCTGAGCCATTTCTTCCTCTCCCTCTTCCTCTTGGATTTGTTTGAGCCTTGAATTCTTTCTCTTGGGAAGATGAAGAAGTAGATCTATTGATCCTATTCTCATGGGTTTGAAGTGTACCCATTAACTTATCCATTGTCAAAACAATGAGGTCTTTTTCCTCTTCTATGGTCATGACCAAATTGTCATATTTATGAGGTAAACTCCTCAATATCTTTTCCACTATCCTCTGCTCTTGATAGTCTTCTCCATTTGACTTCAATTGGTTAGTCACATTGGAGGTTCCTGAACTGAAGTCTTCAACTGATTCATTTTCCTTCATTTGAAGGTTCTCAAACTCCCTCTTTATGTTTTATAGCTTTACTATACAGACTTTATCAGTCCCCTTGAAGTTTGTCTCAAGAATATCCCATGCTTCCTTTTCATAATTTGGTGTTGCAATCTTTGGGAATACTGTCTCTGTCATTGCTACTTCAATCAAACTTAATGCCTTAGCATCCTTCCTACTTGACTTTTTCAAACAAGTCCTCTATGCATTTGTGAGGGCAACATACTGAGTTGGATCAGTCACATCATTGAATCCATTGACCACAAACTCCCACAAATCATTTGCAACCATAACAGTCTTCATCTTTTTTGCCCATGTATCATAATTTTACCTATTAAAGGATGGTGGCTGCTGCCATATCTTTCCTGCATCTCCTGCCATGTCAAATATCCCAAGAAAATAAATGCCCTAACTCACTGTGGATGTGGGGCCTTAAAGCTCTAATACCATGTGAGAAATATATTAAAATTAAACTTAAACTGACAACCCTAAACTTAAAATTTTACTCGGCACTTAAAAGTTGCTCAGTACATGAAGGTGTCAAGTGCCAATTTTACTCAGCACTTGAAGGTGCCGAGTGACAGATTGCTCGGCACTTGATGGTGCTGAGTGGCAGGTTGTTTAGCACTAGATTGTGTCGAGTGATAGGCAACAAGTGTCGAGTTAGCTTGTCACTTAAAGAAATAATACTCAGCAACAAAGGATGTTGAGTAAGCTCAGCTCCAAAAAGAAATGCTCAGCAATAATAGATGTCGAGTGAGCTTAGCTCCAACTGAGAAAGAGGATGCCGAGTGTTCTGTTCAACTGAAAAATTATAACTTAAGAAATTCAAACGTGAATGCTTTCACCATTAAAATCAGAGAGCCAAAGCTTTAAGCTTTCAAAAAAATTACTCAAATGCAACATACAAGAGAAGAGAAATGGATTCAAATATGCCTACTTGCATTCTATTCAAACTTTGATTTAAACTATTACAAAATCTGGGAGTATTCGACTTCAACCAGAAAACCCTAAAACAACCCTAAACTAGTAAAACTTCAAACTTCAATAAACTTTAAACTTGCAACTCTAATGGCTGTATACAATGGTGCTTGGAGCAATCACTGCTTCAACAGGACAACTTCAACAATAACTTACAGAGAAAATAGGGGAAACACATGCAACTGCAGGCACAAACTTCTTTTCTTCTTCCTTCTTCTACTTTGCTCTCCTCTACAACTTCTGATCTACTTGATCTGCTTGAACTCTACAAATGAATGAATAAACATTCCATTTTCCCCCTCTTTTTCTAATTTGAAAAATCTCACCTACTCGTATTAATGTTTCTATCTATTATGGAAATCAGGGGGGTAGGTGAGCATTTAGCTCTAGGGAGAAAACGTACACTGCATTTAAATATTCCAACACTCCCCCTTTGTCTCAAGCCAAACAAGCAAGGATCACTACTGATCCACATCAACTACACCAAGAAACTCTCTTAGGTGTACAAAACTTCCTATGCCTAATGGCTTTGTGAAAATGTCTGCTAGTTGCTGCTCAGACTTGCAAAATTCCATCTTGATATCCCCATTCCCCACCTACTCTCTGATGAAGTGATATCTGATCTCTATGTGTTTTCTTCTCCCATGGAAGAATGGATTCTTAGACAATGCAATTGATGAGATGTTGTCACAATAAATTTTGGTTCCAACCTCTTGCCTTTCATTCAAATCTGTCAAGATCCTCCTTAGCCAAATTGCTTGACACACTGCTGCATTTTTTGCTATGTCTTCAGCCTCTGCTATAGATTGAGCAATAATAGGTTGCTTCTTGGATGCCCATGAAATTACACCCGATCCCATATGAAACATGTATCCAGAAGTGCTCTTCCTATCATCTATACTTCCATCCCAATCACTATCCATGTAACCAACCAACTTGAAATCATCATTTGTAGTATACAAAATTCTAAATCACTTGGTACCTTTCACATACCTTAGGATCCTCTTTCTTTCTTGCCAATGGGAATCCATTGATGTTTCCATAAATTTGGATATCAGACTTACTGCATGCATTAGGTCTGGCTGAGTTGTAGTCAAATACATTAGACTTCCAACCATATGCTTATATAATGTTGGATCTACTCTTTTGCTAGAGTCTTCCTTGCTCAAATTTGAACCTACTATTGTTGGTGTGGGGGCTCCCTTACTATTCTACATTTTAAATCTCTTCAAGATTTTCCCTACATACTTTTCTTGAGAGATGAAGATGACATCATGCATTTGTTTTACTTCTATGCCTAGAAAGTATTTCAGGAGACCTAGGTCTGTCATCTCAAATTCACTTTTCATGACCTCTTTGAACTCACTAATTAGAGCCTTGTCATTACCAGTAAAAATCAAATCATCTACATACAAGACAACAATCAATACATTACCATCTACTGCCTTGATGTAAAGAGTGGGCTCACCATTTCTTTTGCTAAAGCCATTGCTCATCAAATATGAGTCAATCCTATTGTACCATGCCCATAGAGCTTGCTTAAGCCCATAAAGAGCTCTTTTCAATCTATATACTTTGTTCTCTTCACCTACAACTTCATAACTAAGTTTTTGTTCCACATATACTTCTTCTTTCAATACACCATTTAGGAAGGCGAACTTCACATCTATTTGAAATACCTTCCACTTGTGCTGGGCTGCAATTTCTATGATAGCACGCACGGTTTCTATTCTTGCAACAGGGGCATATGTCTCATCATAATCTCTTTCATACTGCTATTTGTAGCCCTTGACTACCAGCCTTGCCTTATGCCTATCAATCTTGCCTTCAACATTGCATTTGGTCTCATAGACCCATTTCACTCCAATCACATGCTTCTTGGGAGGCAATTCAGTTAGCTCCCATGTCTCATTTCTTTCTATAGCATCTATTTCCTCATCCATGGCCTTACACCATTTCTTCTCCTTGATTGCTTCTTCAAAATATATTGGATCAGTATGAGAAAATAATGCAAAATTAACACTCTCATCATAATCTTCATACCTTTCATCTTGGTATATCTCCCTAAGACTCTTGGTCTTTTTTGGTAACAGGGAGGAGAGTGTGGGATCAGAATCTTCACTGCTACTACATTGCCGACTAGCTCAGTCTTCACTAGTACTTGACACTGACACTTGATCATGCCTAAAGGAGCTCAACAATGACTGAACCTGCTTGCCTTTTCTTCTAATTTCTCCTTCTTCTTTTTGTTCATCAGCATCTTCTTCACTCATAATTGGAAATTTACTTGATGTTCTCGGTGAATCATCAATTAAACCATACCAAGACTAATTTTCATGAAATTCCACATATCTTGAAAGAGTCATCTTGTTGTTCAATGGGTCATACAATCTATATGCCTTTGATTCTAAGTTGTACCCTGTGAATATGCACTTCACACCTTTTTCATCCAATTTCTATCTTTTCTCTTTAGACACATGTTCATATGCAACACATCTAAACACCCTTAGGTGTTCAACTATCCATCTTCCTCATGACCATGCTTCCATTGGAATTTTATCATGAACTACCTTTGTAGGACACTTATTAATTAGGTAAACTTGTGTTGCCACAACTTCTCCCCAAAATTCAGTTGGGAGACTTTTCTCTTTCATCATGCTTCTTGCCATTTCAACAATGGTCCTATTCTTTCTTTCAGCCACTCCATTCTAGTGTGGTGTGTAGCTAGCTATGAGCTCTTTCTTTATGCCATATTTCTTGCAAAAATTTACAAAAGAATTGGAGGTATACTCCCCTCCTCTATCTAATCTTAGGACCTTGATATAGTGTCCACATTCCTTTTCAACCTAGGCTTTAAATTATACAAATTTGTCAAATGCTTCAGACTTATTCTTTAAGAAATACACTCATGTCCTACGACTAAAATCATCAATAAATGTCATGAAATAAGTACTCCCCCCAATGGAAGTAACTTGCATAGGACCGACTAGGTCGGTATGCACTAACTCTAATGTATATCTAGCCCTCCTAGAATTTTCAAAATTAAAGAGAAGCCTATGTTTCTTACCCAAAATACAAGCCTCACACTTGTCACAAGAATTTCTTACATGTGGCAAACCATCTACCATTCTTTTATTTGACAATAAATTTAAACCAGCATAGCCAAGATGACCATACTTGAGATGCCACAAACATGAAGGGTCTTCAATCACACTCCTTAGAGCTGATTGGGAGGTGTAGCACCAACTTGAGATGAGAAACATGTCTCTATCTTCAAGGAAAACATTATGTTCTTTGTCATTTGAACTATTGCAAGTAAGTTCTTGCTCCCATCCTTTTCATGAATGACACACCTATCATTTTCCATCAGCACTTTGTATCCATTTTGAATGAGCTGACCAATGCTCATCAAATTGTGCTTCATACTAGGGGTGAAATACACATTTTTTATTTCCTTCTTCTCACCTTTCTTCATGCGAACCATAATAGATCCTTTTCCCACAACTGGTAGGGTTCCATTATTACCTATCTTAATTTCTGATTTGAAACTCTTGTCAATGAATGAAAACAAGGTTTCGTTGCCACTCATGTGGTTGCTACATCCACTGTCAAGGTACCAAACCTCAGGGCTTCCTTCTTCACTAACATTACACATGATGAAGGAAATGTTTTCACTTCCCATATTCACGTCAGCCACATTTGCTTGTCCTGACTGATCTTTCTATTTCTTCAAGAATTCATTTGCATAATGCCCATATTTATGACAGTAGTAGCATTCTACATTACTCTTATTTGAATTGTAGTTTTTCTTACGTCCTCTTGAAGTATTTTGTGAGCTACTTGCTCCATCTCCTCTTCCTGAGCTTTCTATTGCAACATTTCTTTGTCTTCCATTTCCTCGGCCTCTACCTCTAGAGTTTCTGCCTGAGCCATTTCTTCCTCTCCCCCTTTCTCTTGAATTTGTTTGAGCCTTGAATTCTTTCTCTTGGGAAGATGAAGAAGTAGATCTATTGATCCTATGCTCATGGGTTTGAAGTGTACCCATTAACTCATCCATTGTCAAAATAGTGAGGTCTTTTGGCTCTTCTATAGTCATGACCAAATTGTCATATTTATGGGGTAAACTCCTCAATATCTTTTCCACTATCCTCTACTCTTGATAGTCTTCTCCATTTGACTTCAGTTGGTTAGTCATATTGGAGGTTCTTGAATTGAAGTCTGCAACTGATTCATTTTCCTTCTTTTGAAGGTTCTCAAACTCTCTCTCCTTATGTTCTATAGCTTTACTATACAGACTTTATCAGTCCCCTTGAAGTTTGCCTCAAGAATATCCCATGCTTCCTTTGCATAATTTGGTGTTGCAATCTTTGGGAATACTGTCTTTGTCATTGTTGATTCAATCAAA
Organism: Cupressus sempervirens; assembly: GCA_028749045.1. Classification (NCBI taxonomy): domain Eukaryota; kingdom Viridiplantae; phylum Streptophyta; class Pinopsida; order Cupressales; family Cupressaceae; genus Cupressus; species Cupressus sempervirens. The sequence continues at coordinate 445,641,125 of CM053792.1, read as the reverse complement.
CTTAATGCCTTAGCATCCTTCCTACTTGACTTTTTCAAATGAGTCCTCTGTGCATTTGTGAGGGCAACATACTAAGTTGGATCAATCACATCATTGAATCCATTGACCACAAACTCCCACAAATCATTTGCAACCATAATGGTCTTCATCTTCTTTGCCCATGTATCATAATTTTGCCCATTAAAGGATGGTGGTTGCTGCCATATCTTTCCTGCATCTCTTGCCATGTCAAATATCCCAAGAAAACAAATTCACTAACTCACTATGGATGTGGAGCCTCAAAGCTTTGATACCATGTGAGAAATATATTAAAATTAAACTTAAACTCACAACCCTAAACTTAAAATTTTACTCGGCACTTAAAATTTGCTCAGTACATGAAGGTGTTGAGTGCCAGTTTTACTCAACACTTAAAGGTGCCAAGTGACAGATTGCTTGGCACTTGATGGTGTTGAGTGGCAGGTTGCTCGACGCTAGATTGTGCTAAGTGACAGGAAACAAGTGTTGAGTTAGCTCGACACTTAAAGAAATAATACTCGACAACAAAGGATGTCGAGTAAGCTCAGCTCCAAAAGGAAATGCTCGGCAACAATAGATGTCGAGTGAGCTCAGCTCCAAATGAGAAAGAGGATGCCGAGTGTTCTATTCAACTGAAAAATTATAACTTAAGAAATTCAAACATGAATGCTTTCACCATTAAAATCAGAGAGCCAAAGCTTTAAGCTTTCAAACAAATTACTCAAATGCAACATACAAGAGAAGAGCAATGGATTCAAATATTCCTGCTTGCCTTCTATTCAAACTTTGATTTAAACCATTACAAAATTTGGGAGCATTTGGCTTCAATGAGAAAATCCTAAAACAACCCTAAACTGGTAAAACTTCAAACTTCAATAAACTTTAAACCTGTAACTCTAATGGATGCATACAATGGTGCCTGGAGCAATCACTTCTTCAACATGACAAGTTCAACAATAACTTATAGAGAGAACAGGGGAAACACGTGCAACTGCAGGCACAAACTTCTTTTCTTCTTCCTTCTTCTGCTCTGCTCTATTTGATCTACTTGAACTCTACAAATGAATGAATAAACATTCCATTTTCCCCCTCTTTTTTTTATTTGAAAAATCTCACCTACCTATATTAATGTTTCTATCTATTCTAGATGTTGGGGGGTAGGTGAGCATTTGGCTCTAGGGAGAGAACGTACATTTCATTTAAATATTCCAACATTTCCAACATATATAAAAGGTCGTATCTTTCATAAAAAATAGTTCTATGTAACAATAATTTCTTTTAAGGTTTGTGATCCATTGTTCTCATCAAAGTCCAATGCAGCCCATTATTCTTGCATTTGTGATGTAATGCAATTGTTTAGGAGCTTGAGAAGCATATTTTTGACTCATGATCTAGCAAAGAGATTTTTTGACGAGTTTAAAAATATTGGCATTGATTATTTCTCCCTACGATTGCATTTGCAATATCAAAGGCACCTGCACATGAACATGGAAATGACCCAACATTTTATTTGAACATCCAATATTGACAATAGTTTGAAGTATATATTGATTCATTAACTTCTTGTGCTATAGCATCACATTCATTCTAGATATTGTTATACTATGTAACTATCTACATATTAAGATACTATGTGTATTTGATATGTTTAACAAATGTAATGGAATTTTTTATTATGAAAAAAGTGGTTAGACTATTGCTAACAAGTTTTTTTAATGCTCATGTGTTTTAAAATTATTCAGACACTTTTTGTTAATATTGCCAATGTCCATTTCTTGAAAGAAGTTTTGCTACTGTTCCTCAATATTTAACTAATAAATTGTGTTCTATACTATCAACTGTTAAAAAAAGCCTCCTTATATATTTCTTTTTGAATTATGTATCAATGAAACCAAAACAAGAGCTCAAGAAATGAACTTTTGAATATGAGAGTTTACTATTATAGGATTTGGTTTGCAATGAGTGAACTTCTGTTCGGATTTTTCCCTTGATGATTGCATCTATATAAACCTCTGTTGTTTCAAAATTTGAAGCAAAATACATCTAAAATAATTACTACGAGGAAGGAACTAACAATCCACTGAAATACATTTGAATAACTTGAAAATAGATGCATTGCAAACTAGTTACAGGCATGCTATAGTGGTTTATTATTTTGGACAACCACGAATAAATAACTAACTAGTTTTTTTTCATCATGAGCATGCCTCCCAGCTTAAGTGATAGGCTTGAACTGCTCCTCCAAACAATGAGAAACATTCTCTAAAGGATTAGACCCTCAAACAATTCTCAACTAGGATTGGAGACCAAAAAAAGGGACTGAAAATTAAATCAGAGTCATAAGTACCCTACTGTAGGTGGCTAAAAAGGAGGGTGGCGGGCTTAGAAAAATTAGAACTCCACAGACTATAATCATTCTTCAATGCACATTGCCAATACTTGTGGGCATTCCCTAATGGTTAGACACTACTTTATTACGTAAAAAGCACCCTATATTTCCAATGCATCTCCCAAACAGCCTCACGCCATGCCAAAATCTGTCTCCCCACCACTCCAACATATTGGCGTGAATGACAATATTCAATTGAAATGGATGAGGTTTATATATTTAGAAACAATGATTGAAGAAAGCCTAAAAGTAAACAACAAGGACCATAGGTAAGGCACAAACAAACAAATTTCCAAAATATCAATCCACCGTGAGAAATAACAATTTGGAGTTTGTACAAAAAAAAAAATTATATTATATTAAAAATACAAGAGAATCTTATATCATTCAAATAGAAATCTACTCATTTTTAACTAATTAGAATTAAACCATTAAAATTTTGGAATCCAAAAGATAGCCTTAGTGAAGATTTAAGGATAGTATATATTTATGAATAAAAATTAGAGTTACATACATATAAATCTCTGAAGGATTTAGTGGTGTATGTGAAGTGTATAGATGAGTTATCTATAAGTGAGGATTGGAGTCAGATCATACAAGGAAATTGTTAGAAGTTTCAGGCATTTCCATCATTTGATATCCTCCTCAGTGTCATTTACTTAGAAAAAATTAAAACTTTAGCCCAAAGAAAATTTTGACCTTCTTATACTTTAGTCATCAACCCCATCTCTACTGACATTTCAAAAAAAGGTTGTTGCATTGTCTATTTCAATACACCATCTAACTTTTGTTGCAAAGTGCTTAAAATGACTGCAGATTGGTTAACCCTTTTTCCAAATTTTCACCATCAAATTGGAAAATTTGAAGCTTCTATCCCAAAAAAACCCTTTGTCTTTTCATGTCTTCCATGTCAATCACCATTTCCCCCAAATCATTGGCAAGAAAATCTCTCTCTTCGCTTACTACATGTAATTTCTTATGGTACTTTCCAATTCTTATGAAAGGCATGCTCTTTGATTAGCTTTAGCTTGGAGCTTGGCTTTCAACCCCTCCAATGCATTGGCCATGTCTAAATTTTCTTATTGTCATCCATCAAGCACTTTCTTTAAAGGCTCTTGTTCCAAAATAGATTTATGATCAAGCACTATAGCACTAACTGCATCCTGAAATTTGACTACTAAGAATTTTTCTCCTATAAGCTTCTCTACCTGCATTTGGTAGGAATTCATGTTGGAAATAAACTGCATCTTCTCTTAATTTTCTAGCAAAAGAGAATCCTTGCATGGGTGAAGTTCAACTAGAATATGTTCCTTATCTAGGAGATCATTCTTCATCAAAAATGTTGGTTCTTCCAAACTTGTGATTTTACTTTCTGTAAGCTGGTCTAGAGCATCAAGAAATGACTCATCGACACTCATTTTTTGGTTTCTCCCATCTTTAAAAAAATGCAGAGAGTTCCTAGATGAATATTGCAACTTTCCAACTGAGAAAGATGTAGGATGCTTGTCCACACTAACCTGTCTAGTTCTTTGTAGTTCTTCAATAACATTTTCAGAAAGCCTTCAACTTTTTTTTAAAAAAAAATTAGATTGCATTGTCCCCTTCATGAGACCCTCTCTTACATAGGTTATACTGTTGTCCATTATTCTTTGCTTTCAATATTTTTTCCATCCTCCTCAAGTCTAAGAGCCAGATGTTAATTAGAAAAGTTAATCATATTATCATGATAAGAAAAAGGAAATATGTTGGAAATATGCTGATTATAGTTGAATGTATATATTCTCTTCTTATGTATGCTTTGGCTTTGGATTTCTCTTAATGGAGGGCAATAATATCCACAACTTATACATCTATAAAAATGAATTTATCTTCTATAGTTCAAGAGTAGTATAACTGATCTTAGACTGTTGCTTTGGTAGAATTTTAGGCTCCTACTTAATTCTAGAATATAGCTTAAGGAAAGAAATAAAAATTAAAATGTAGTACATTTTAGATTGTGTATTGGATGATTTAATCCAATTTCTTAGATCATTCAATGTCTTCTTTGCTCCATTTTATGACTGCAAGGTATAATGAGTCCACAATTATCATCATTACTATTTTTGGTGGTGGATTTGCCAATGGCCATTACACCATGGCTTGTAGCTTGACAGTCAGTTGATTGCATCTTGTTTTGAGAAACATGATGTACAGAGTCTGTTACTAGATGAGAGTGAGGTATGACATTTATAATTATGGCTGGGTTAGTTTTCTCTCTCTTTTTTATTTTTTTCTAAACATTAATTATTTAGGCAATGCAAATACTTGCAAAGGTGTGAGATTTATCCTAATGGCCAATTGGATTATATTTTATTGTATCTATTTTTCATAAAAATAGATATACTCTATACAAAAATCTGTTGCAATCTAAACATTGCATGACATTTGTTTTGGAAATACATAAAACATTTTAACATTATTGATTGAGCATGACTATTGTTTATATGAAAGTATTGTTGTATAGGTGAGTCCAACCTTGACCTTTCTTGCAGTCAACAATCAAGGAGAGAACTAAGTTATCTTTTTATGGGCACCCATAACTTTCTATTATTCTTGGTTTTTGCTTCCATTTTCCATGAAAGAATTCTATTGCTGACTAAATGATTTTGACTAGTGCTAGTAGCAACAAGGAAATATAGACTCATTTTTGAAATGACTCTTTCAATTATGAACTAAATTATGTATGTTTAGTGTAGCTATTATTTTTGTTAAAATTATTTTTAGGAGCATATTCTAGTTTTTAAAAATCTCTTTGCATGAAATGACTTTTGAGTTATAATTTATTATATCTGAGAATTTGAAGATTTTTCTAAATGAGTTAAATAATGAAAGATGTGAGATTCATCCCATCAGTCAATTGGATTTTATGTATCTCTTTCTCTACAATAATATGTATCAATCTATAGAACATTATATTTCAATGTGAACCTTTCATGACATCTATCCTTGGAAACACAAAATCATTCATTGGGTAGGACTATTTGTTTATATGAAAATATTGATGTACAACTTTGACAGACCTTCACCTTTCTAGAAATTAGCAATGAAGGAGAGAACTGAGTCATCTTTTTATGGGTTCACAAACTTTCTATTATTTTGGGTTTTTACCTCCTCCTTCCACCAAACAATTTCACTATGTACAAAATTATTTTGATTAGAGTTACTAGCATAAAGGAAATGTGGACTTGTTTATGAAATGATCCCTAGGGTTCTGAGTAAAAATATGTATGATGAGTGTGTAGTTTTATATTTTATTTAATTTTTTCTACAAATTTTTATTTCTTACCTCTGCATGAAATGGATTTTGAGTTACTATAGCTGAGAGTTTGAAGGTTTTTCCAAATAAAGAATTAAATTTACTCATTGCTTTTATCAAATTTGACATTTTTTCATAATTTTGAAATTAATGTTAGCTGTATATATGATCAGTTCTTTCCTTATACATTGGTTTGATAGATTTCTATGTATGTATTTATAAGTTTTGTCATTTCATTGATGTTGTAGTACATGTATACTCATTTAAATTTTAAAGGCTACTACCTTGAACGTTTAGAATCATGTATGATAAGCATCTACCCATGAAAATTTGAGGCACCACATAGCCTATAAAGTTATTTGATAGTACATCTATTCATTTTTTAATATGTCTTGATATTACTAATGTGTACCGATTGTGTTATGTTTTAGAAAGCTCATAATTTTTGTGATATACCATAGTTTTTTTGGTTGAAGACTCTTGTGTATATGTCTTAAAAATTGTGCTATTTATAACCCAACATTAACATTATATTAAAACTTAGATATTTTTACAATTTTATAGTCCATCAGTCCCATGCAACTAGAACACATATATTACTTTCCAAAAGTGAGGGAATCTATTTTATCTTTAATTGAAAAATAAGATGGAGCTTAGTTCCAATTTTAGATCATGACACATCTGCCATACATTAGAATTTTCCTTTACAACTTCTTCCTTTATTGGAATTCCTTCATCATCAGTATGGCTAGTGAACCAAATACTTTCTTAGAAATCATCTTTGCCTCTAATAATGTGTGTTAAAATGGACTTCTTATATACTCAGATAGTTGAAGAAACCAACAACGAATTTGAAATCAATAGTAGGAGAGAAAAAAAAGTGTTAAAATGGACTACTTATCTCTTCTATTTTATTGTGAATAGTCTTCAATATTTGGTTGTACTTGTCTAATTGTCTGCATTATCTGAGAATTTGATGTTGTGCATTTTTTTTGAACCCTAACCCTTTACACCATGTATCTTTGTTTCTATATTTCATTCCATATGTCTATTACACTAGGCATTATAGACTATAGTCTATGTACTTGTGGGTAGCATAAGTATGTGTCAAACAAATGCCAATTGAGTTACTAATGGCTCCATATGTTATGTCTTATCCTAGTGTGGATTTTACAACCTCATTCTGACTAAATCTCCATATTCTATTTGGGACCTCCCATGGCTCAATATTATAACTTCTCAAAGTATCTATTTCATCCTCTAAAACTATTTCATAAATTTTATCCTAGTGTGGATTTTATAGCCTCATTTTGACTAAATCTCCATATTCCATTTGGGACCTCCCATGCCTCATTATTATAACTTCCCAAAGTATCTATTTCATCCCATAGAGAATGTAAAGAAGTACAAATTGTGATTATGATTTTCTTAAGTGTGCATAAACTATTTTAAGAAATTGGAAACCAGATTACAAATCAATAAGTAGCAAATATTTTCCACAACAAGTCATATTGTGATATTGCTACACTATTTAAATAGAGTATTTAAGACTCAAGAGGATGAATTGATAATTGGACTTTCCCTTAGATGGTCTATAAACCCAAATGCTATTATGGAAGTAAAAGCATTTAGTATAGCAACAACTACTTAACAAGTGGACTCATAGGTTTAGATCTCATAAAAATGATATACTATTTATACTATTTATTAACAAAAGGATAGTTATTGCAACTTTGACAATCTTTTGCATTATTCTTTAAAGGGTACTAGCTCAATGGAAGAGCACCTACTTTACAAGTAAGAGGATGGTGGTTTGATTCGATCATGTCCTAATATGCTTAAACAAGTGATTAAATAAACTACCAAATATGCTACCAAATAAACTACCGAATATACTACCAAATTAGATACCAAATAAACTACAAAATATTGCACCAAATAAACCACCAAATAAACTACCAAATAAATTACCAAATATACTACCTAATAAACTATCAAATAAACTACTAAATAAACTATTAAATCAACTACCAAATCAAATTCCAAATATACTACCAAATTTACCAATAAATTACCAAGAAACAATAGTAATCGATGAAATCAATGACCAAATTAATGATTAAAATAGTTTAGTCAGAAATTTAGTTGCCAGATTAATGACTGGCAATAAATTACCAATGGTCACATGATCAAAATTGGTCATATATCTATAGTTTTTAGTAGTTTATCTAGTGATTTATTGTTGATTTTGTACTAATGGCTTATCTCCTCTAATCTTGTTACCATTTGACATACTAATAGTCTCCCATTATGTCAAGGTCTTGGGGATAGTCTTTCTTGAGGTTGATGGCCCAGATAAAAGCCTAGTTTGTGACTTTCAAGGTGTGAAGTTTCCTGAGGTCACGTGAGATGAAATCTAACTTCATGTGATTTGAGATGTAGAATTGCCTAGAATAAGCCTAGCTATCATCTAGGTTTTTTCACCCGAGGTGTACAAAGTATTAAGAAAAGTAGCAATTCCAAACACATAAAATATATGAGTTCAATATTTACTAATGTTTTCATAATCAGTAATTATAGAGAAACCAAAAAATACTAAATTAAGAGTCTTGAACTACTCTCCATAAGCAATATCTTGTCATTATCATCATCTAATACAGACACAATCTATTAACCATTAGATTTTTATATTAATATTCACTTCATATATGATGCTATTTCTATTTAATACAAAATAGTGATTCACATTTTTTTATTTTTCATCAAGTCAAACCCTTAATAATTTTTCATCAACATTAATATTTAAACTCATTACTGATGTTGAATATATTCAATGAACTAGGTTTTACATTTTTGTTCTGGTTATTTCAACATTGTCTAAGAACATTGTTATTAGAATTAATACAATTTTCCAAACTACCAAGAAGTTTGGATGAGGGATGAAAAGAGTATCTACTATCCTCCAATCATTGCCCATAGATTGGAGTATCCCAGGAACATTTCCCCACTCGAAAGAAAATGTGGAGAATTACAACCATCCATGCAACAACAAAGGGAAACCTTGGTGTTATTCAACAATCCTAGGGATGGTTGGGATTCCTCTCACACCAATGGGAAACTCAATCATTTTTAAACACTTTAAATAAGAACTAACCCTTTTAGCATGATTTTTACCATAAGAATGAAAGTAAATAGCTCATAATGATAAATCACATTACTGGGTTACATTTCAAATTTAATCCATTACATAGTTTAAGTGCACAAGAAATGACCATGTATTTTTAAAAAGAAGTCTCAATCAAAAAATCTAGGGCCTGTTTGGTTGCTCGAATATAAAATAAGCATTGGCATTCAGAATGCTAACTTTGGGATTCTGGAATTCAAAATCAAGATTATGATTAGGGAATTTGATTTCAGATTGTTTGGTTGACCATGAATTCCTAATGAGAATACAGATGTCCTCCGTTTGGTTGCACATTGTGGAATTAGAATACTAGCTAAAATAAACATTATCTTTTTTATTTAGTTTTTAAACATATGAAGCACATTTATAATATATCATTTTCACAATATATGATTTAATTTACTATATTAAAACCATCCAGACCAAAGAAACATATTGCATAAATTGTTACATTATAAATAATTTACCAATCTTTTCTTTTATATACAACATATACTATAGGCAATAGTTATAAAGTTTGAATCATGGTTGCTATTCCATTGCATGTGTGTGAATGGATATGTAGTTGTCGAGGTACTATGTGAGAGTGGTGGGCACAGACCCCAATGAGAAGTAGATTCAACACACAAATCCCTGCTTGAATCATCCGTGGATCTGGTAACTATCGCCATAGCCCTCCACTGGTTCAACATGCATAATCATCCATGGATTTGGTAACCATTGATAAGAAGATTCAGCACATAGAGAAGATTGACATCAATACCCTCTTTTTCTATTGCTGCCAATGAATAATTTTATGTCACCCAGCTAATCAAAAAGACTAGATGAGAGAGAATGAGCCCAAACTTCAGGAAAGAAAATACCTACACAGAGTAACCACAAGCAAGAATAACCAGAAGTAGGAAAAACTAGAGGTGGGAAAAAAATCTAAGGAAGCATGCTATGAAGATTAATACCTAAGAATCGAGCGAGAAACAACATCGGTCATCTAGACCTCAAGAAAAATTTATTTTTAATTGTTGTGCAATGCTCATTTTGTATAAAAATGGAATTAAAATGAGAATACCACCAATTCCACCTATCTAGATGGAAGACTGAATCCAAGGTTTAGAGGTTAAATGGGCATACTAGATTCTCATTTTTTCTAATTCCAATTCTGATTATGCTAACCCAAATAGTGAACTAAAACTTTTTAGAATTTGAAATTCTAATTCCATTTCAAATCTGGTAACCAAATGGGGCGCTAGAGAATTATAGCAAGGTTTTAGCTTATGAGCTTCTCACATTATTAAAATAACACCAGCAAACCACCTTGCTATTGGAAGAACTGAAATGAAAGATTATGATGATCTTGTGCCCCTTTCCAATATGACTCAATGTGTCTACAAATTAAACCTCAAAACTTTGGGAGCCCTGCTATATCTGTCCATTCTCATCATTTAACAATTTGGTAAAAAACTATTATTAGAACTAATAGGAAATTAAAAATTGAAAAGATAAAACTCATCAAATAGTCCCCTAGATACCTTATCTAAAATCAACTTCATGTTGTGTTGTAACTTTGGCATAGGTGTTTGATCATCGATAGCTTTCATTTCAGCATTCAATTTTTCAAGATCGATTAACACCCTCACTTGTGGACCTCTCATGTCAAGCACTTTCTATACTATTTCAACACCGTGTTCTTTCTTCTAAGCTAACAATTCTTTAGGTGCCTTTTCTTGTAAAACATTAATTTTGTTGAACAATTGTAAACTCTTAGAAAGTTTGTTTTTGTTTTAATGTATGTATGTATATATATTTGTATATATATGCATGCATGTATGCATGCATGAATGTATGTATGTATGTATGTATGTATGTATGTATGTATGTATGCGAAGAGATCTTTAGGATTGTGGATTATGAATTATAAATGAATAAAATTAAAAGAAAACAAGACATTAATCATTCCCCATTTGTTTTGATTGATTATGGAGAGCTACATGCGAAAGAGGGTGGAAAGCTGTGAATGAGGGTGGAGAGATCTAAATGTTGGTGGAGATTAGTGGAGATTGAGGATTTTATTGTCATTCCCTAGTGATCATTGCATTTTGTTTCCATGTAGTGCCCTTGTGATCTTTGTGCCCTTGCTCTACAATTTTCTTCAAGGGGAGAAGAGTTACCTATGTAAATGTTCATTTTTTTCCTTTTAAACATGTATATCTTGTTCATATATAATAGCTTTGGTTAGATTCAAGGTTAACTATTTATGATGATTGTATACATATGCCCATGTATGTATGTATATCAATTCACTATGTAAACTAACTTACATGCATACATACACACTTGCATAGTACTTGTGCTAAATTAAATTAATCATTCATGTCTTGAATTCACACAAGAAATTATCCTTGCATTCAATTGAAACTATTCATACCAAACTAAGTATGCAAAAATCTATACTTATAGATTATATTATCTCTTGGTTATTGAATAAAGATCTCATGCACAATATCATCCAAGTAATGATTAGATGTATTCACATTAATTCATAATAGGATCAAGAAGATGATCCATTTAGATTATTTCATACTTTTTTATTTAACATTTTGTTTAACATAATTAGTAATACTAGAATTATACAGCTACAACTAGTACTCTTGTTTATTTTATTTAATAATATATATTTAACACTATTATTTTTCTTAAAATTAGATAGTATATTTGTAATAGGCCATAGGGAGGACTATGTAAAATAGAAGACCATATATAGGTCAGTAAATAATGCCTTTGTAATTCATGTCTATATTTGACCATATGCACATTAGAGAACAAGGGTTGCATGCAACTCTAGTCCCTACCTATAGTGGGGTAGAAGGAAGGTTTTTATGGTTAGATTTGGGAAATTAAAGATGACAATAATGTACAATGGAAGGAAATGATAGATGGTATTATCTAGAAACAAAATTAGGAAATTCTAATCAATCATTGTTGATATCTCTGAATTTTTTTTGTAAAAAGTCATAAACCTAAATTTTACTAACATAGAATGTGCTCCATGTCCAAAAAAAAGTAAAGGCCTTTTATAGATGGTATAAAGTTGCTCACTGAAGGGAAAATATTTTCTCTGATAGTAGAAGGAAATTCTATAATTAGGGGTTTTTTCATGAAAAGTGAATGATACACATGAATTTGGCCTATGATCATTAGATATGAATCCATATAATTTGTCTGCAAAACAAAATCACTATAATTTTATTCAAATCTCATCTTAGGCCTTTATATTCTAAGCAAGTAGGGATTCTAAGTGAGTAGGGATATTATAAATTTGATAGTGGAGATATCAGTTGGTCTTCAAGAATGGCACACAAGCTAGAAGTATATCTCTATGGCTCCATTATAGTGTCATCTTACTAGTAAAGTAGTATTAATTCCTAATTGTCCACAAGTTTGAATATCTCTTATGGTATGAGCTTTTTTTATAAGTGTAATTTATTATTTGGATAAATCTTTGGAACTACTATGTAGTTTGATAGAATAATAATGATGGACAAAGTGTGGTAATTAAAAGGTCAGATTTGGATTACTCAATTGCTCAATTTTTTGAGGTCATCTCTGACATAATTCTGATTATGTATAACAGGATTATAGATTTTTTCATTATTGTCAATATCTATGTTTATTCTAAATATGTACTCTTTCTTTTTTTAGCACATTCTTTGTCAACAATTTACCTTTTGACTATTGTTAGGACCTAAGCTTCAAAATCAATGTAAGTTAATTTGCATGGTAGTAGAATTTCTTAAATTTATCAACATAGTGCTAAGAGGAATCCAAAAAAATTACATTTCAATTCACCATTGGGGACATAACCATATTTTATTCCTTAATTTTGGATGTAGTAATGAGGGTTTTAGCTCACATCATGGGAGATAACTTGAGTTGTGAACATAAAATGGGGAACATCTGAGCTAGAAACAATGTCTAATCTTCTATAAGTCTCTCTCCTCTAAATACCCAATACACAAAGCCATTATCTTCATGAGTATACTCATGCTCCTCAAATGAATTCAATTAAAACAATTCATACCAAACTAAGTATGCAGAAATCTATACTTACAAATTATATAATCTCTTGGTGATTGAGTAAAGATCAAATATAGTTTTCCAAGGTGATAAAATTGCATATGCTGATGTATGTATGTATGTATTTATGTATCTTTGCATCTCTACATTTTGTTGTTGTGCCCTTGTGATCTCTAGATCTCATTGTCATACCCTTGTGATCTTTATATATGTATGCATGTATGTATGTGTGTATATATACATATATATGTGTAAATATGTATATATACATATGTACACACATATGTGTTTGTTTATGTATGTATGTATGTAAATAAATAGATATATCTATGTTTATATACATACATACATACATTGAAGCACACATATGTGCGTATGCATGTATATAGACACATTGATATACATAAAGAGAAGCTTCACTAATGACCTACTAGGGGAAATATAAAGAGATACATGTTTAGAAGGAAAAGAAAAGAAAATTTACATAGTTACCTCTTCTCCCCTTGAAGAAAATCATAGAGCAAGCACACATATATCACAAGGTCACAACAATTAAATCCTAGATCTCCGCTAATCTCCACCAAGGGCATGATGAAAAAGATCATAAGGGCATGGCAATGAAATGTAGCAATCACAAGGGGACAACAAGGAAATATCCACCAACACTCAGAGCTCAAAGCTCTCTACCAATGTTCAGAGCTCTCCACCCTTGTTTGGGGCTCTCTACCCTCTTTTGTGTGTAGCTTTCCACAATAAAAAAAAAGGGGGGGGGGGGGGGGGGAATGATGTATGTCATGTTTGTTTTTTTTGCTTATATCTAAAATCAATTTCACATTGTCTTGTAACTCTGGCATAGGTATTTGATACTCAATAGTTTTCATTTCAGCATTTAAGTTTTCAATTTTTCTCTTCATTGTATGTCTAGTCTGTCAATGATTTCCTCTAGTTCACTTATAGTGCATCTCAACTAGCTATGCCAATGATGCAATCACCCATCTATCTTCTAATTATGCAAGCAAATTTTGTTTTGCAGAGTCTAGATAGATACTAAGGGTTCCAAAGCCATAAATCTTAAGACCATCATGTGTTCATCCCACTTTGGGGGAAAAATTTGATGTCATGTTCTTATGCATATATTTTAATCACTACTTCAAACTCAAATGAGGTGCACCCATGGAAATATTTAGGTGAATCCCACTACCCATGGAAGTCGAGGCTTGTTTTTGAGCATATGTTGCTACTAATTGTTGTTACTAAAGTGCTTCAAATTGGCACTACTTTGTCACCCCAAGATAGCTTACATTCTCTCTAGCCCTAGGTTGTTCCACAGTCGTACCCTCTATAGCTTAATTTATCATTTCAAGGGCTACATTTAGCTAACTTCTTATACTCTCATTAACAAGAAGCTTAGGGAGAAATAGTCATTTTCACCCTAAAAACCACTTTGTTACTTCATTAAAATCAAGTCTTGAACAAAGCCAATGATACAAAACCTACTGCCACTTTGGAAAAAATGTTGTCTCCAATGTTACAACTATATGATAAATGGGAATGTAGCACATGCCTAAGCCATAACCCAGTTAAATTGATCTAGTTTGTAATTAGCTACATTGATTAAAAATTCCTATAGAATTGTCATTAGATTAGGTATGATAAAATGAACAATCAATTTTTCCTAGCTAGTAGGATAAATACAATTTTTGAAGGTTATAAAATTGCATGTAAGTAGATGCTTCACTTGAATTCTAGGCAAGAAGTGCATTCCCCAATTTATAAAAAATGGTTGGCTATAGAGGCTCCCTATGCTGGCCAAAAAATGGAAGCCAAGGATGTCTCTAGAAAATGTAACATAGGTTTAGGGTCCCTTGGCTCCCAAGAATTTGTAGCATAGGTTTAGGGTAGTAACTCCTTACAGTCAACTCTTCCCTAAAGTTATTCTCACATGACATTTCCTCTAAACCATGCAAAAGATGCTGAAGTGGTTCCCAAACTTGAAACACTCTTATAAGCAATAGAAAGGCAAATGCAAATCCAATACATGACAAATTGCACAACTTGTAGTCTTTATATACACAAAGAAATCTTTTTTAAGGTGCTTATTACACATTAGCACAATAGAAAAATTGATCTAGCTGCATATATATTCCAAAATCCAAATAATAAAACAATAAAACTCACTCAACCCACACTAAGAGACTTAGATCAAGATCTTGCAAAAAAATAATGTACATCGAGAAAAAAGGGCAAAGTTTGCAAGAAATTTAAAAATATCATAGTAGATATTTTTAGAAAGAAACAACCCATAACCTAGTTAAGTTGGTCTAGTTTCATATTAGATGGGTTGATTATAAATTCTTGTAGAACTATCATTAGATTATGTACAATAAAATGAATAATCTATTGTTCCCAGCAAGTAGGATCAAATACAATTTTCCAAGGTGATAAAATTGCATATGTAGATGAATCACTTGATTTCCAGATATGAAGCACAATCCCTAACTTATAATGAATAGTTGGATATAAAGGCTCCATGCATTGGCCCAATAATAGAAGCCAAGGATGCAACCATGCATGTATTGGTGTAATCTCCCTGTGAGGATCTCAAGTATCTATTGATGCTATTAATTTGGGCATCACTATATTATCCAAAAATGTTATGAAGTACTGAATCTGGTAGTAACTTCTCCCATATCTCCAAAAAAATTAGCATAGGTTCATGGCCCCTTAGCTCCCATGAATTTGTAGCAGCTATTCTCACTACTGTTAGAAGAAAAATATGCTTCTATGTAAATTCCATAATCATGAGGCTCATTCCCCTACAGAAGCCTCTACCATAGTGAGATTACCTCTAATCCATACAAAGGATTTTGAAGTGGTTCCCAACCATGAAATACTAGATTATTAGAAGTGGCAAAGAAAATGCAGATACAAAACATATATTAATATTATTTATGTATATGTATGTATGTATGCATGTATGTATATACATATATATATGTATATGTATCTAGACACACACACACACACACACACACACACAAACACACATGTGTGCCTATGTATGTATATATACAAAGAGATCTAGGCACAACAAAAAAATTGATCTAGCTATATACAAATTCCAGAATCCAAATAATAAAATAATCAAACTCACTCAACCCATGCTAAGTGACTTACCTCATGATCCTATACAAAGATAATGTATATTAGGAAAAATCTATAGAGTTCACAAGAAATTTTATATAAACATATCATATTAGGAACAATTAGTTGTTCCCAAATAGAAGGATCAAATACAATTTTCCAAGGTAATAAAATTGCATATCAGATATATGTATGTAAGTATGTTTATATGTATATGTATGTATGTATATGCATGTATGTATATATATCTATATGTATATACATATACACACACACATTTATGTGTATCTATGTATGCATATATGTACATATATAGAGAGATCTTGTGGATTGTTGAGATCAGTGGAGATCTATGATTTCATTGTCATGCCCTTGTGATATCTATATATGTATGTATATATACATATGTATATGTATATATATTCATATATATACACACACACATATGTGGTGTCTATGTATGTATTTATATAAAGGGAGAGATCTTGGGACAACAAAAGAACAATAAAACTCACTCAATAGGTAGCATGGCCCCAGATGTGATGGCAATGCCTATTGGTAAGTAGATTCCTCTTTTCTCTCTCATTTCACATGTGTTTATTTCACTTGAACTATTATTTCTTAGGGAGTATTTTGTAATATTAGATACATTTTAGGTAGGACATGATGAGGACATTCTTGGATGTACTAGTGTGATGAATTACTTGTGGGTAATGAAGATGGACTTCCCCTGAGAGTAGTAGGAGGCGATGAGGACATTCTAGGAACTTTAAAGATTGATCCTTTCTTAAAGATTTTAGATTTTAATGGAGAATTTAGATGTTACAGGGGGTGGTGGGGAAAAATGAGCTTCCACCTTTACATGATTGGTCCTAATTAGTAGAAAATATTAAACTATTCACAAAACCAATTGAAGCTCAGGATTGACCTATGATTGAATGTAAACTAACTGTGTGAATCTCTTAGTTTCAAGAAATGTAAAAGGACACCATAGTTCAATGTGAAATCTCAATTCATATGCATGCAACATCAGGTGGAGCTGAAAAATGCAATAGGTTTGCATTTTTGTTAGGAGTTTTTAATTAGGTATTTTAAGTTATAGACCATCACGAATATTGTTCATGATGATATATAATTTTAAAAACTTAATAGACCTAGTAAATAAATGTAATCATGTTGCATTTTTTTAGCTCCACCTATTGTCCATGCATATATAACGTAGTTGTGCATTTTCAATTGTAAGTGGAAAAATCTTATTTTAGATGTGACAAAAAAATGACATCTAGAAAAAGATGGGGAAATGATGTCACTTTTCTAGGTCTGGAACCTTTTTTTGTACTTTAAAGATTGATCATTTCTTAAAGATTTTAGATGTCAATGGGGAATTTAGATGTTTTATTTATTTATTTTGGGGGAGGAGTGGGCCAAAATGAGCTTCCACCTTCACATGGTTGGCCTTGATTAGTATAGAATATTAAATTATTCTTGAAACTGAGTTAATCTCAACATTAACCTATGATTGCATAACAACTAACTATGTGAATCTCTTGGTTTTCGGGAATATAGCAGGACACCATAGTTCAATATGAAATCTCAATTCATATGCACATGAAATTAGGTGGAGCTGAAAATATTCAACACATTTGCATTTTTGTTAGAGGTTTGCATACACCTATTAAATAAACATAAATGTAGTCAAATTTTTTAACTCTACCTATTGTCAATGCATATAGAATGAAATTGTTGGTCTCAGATTGGTTTTGACAATTGAGTGTCAATACACTTAACTAATTTTCAAGATGATGCCAAATATAATATAGATGTCGAGCTATAGTATGTCCTGAGCCAAAGATTCAATAGGTGCTAAGTGAACTTCAGGTAGCAAGCGAAGTTCATGTGTCAAGTGATAAAGTGATGTCGAGTCACTATAGGTGCCGAGAAAAGTATAGATGCCAAGTGAAACAAAATTACTATAGGATTCAAGTGAAATAGAATTAATATAGGAGTTGAGTGAGATAGAATTCCTATATGTGTTGAGCATCAGCAGCTAGTAAGTGTTGAGTAACACAAAATCAACATATGATTTTGTGCCTTCACAAACTCAGATGCAAATTGTTTTTGAAGCCAAATTAAGATGAATCTTGAAGGATCTTGAAGATAAGATTGAATCTTTTGCATTACCTATGTAATCAGCATGTATCCAATCAAAAAAATGGAGAAGGCATGCAACCAATAGGAAAAGTGAATGAATTGAGTAGGAAATGAAGAATGAATATTGATCGTAGATTCATACCTAACCCTAAGTCTTTGAAGCCTTTAAAAGGAGGATGAAACCCCATTGTATGCACATGAGGGAGAGTGCACATGAAGAGTTTATGAGTGAATTATAATGAAGTCCAGAGGGGTGAAAAGACTTAGAAAGTAGAATAGTATTGTAGCATTTAGTTGATCAGAACAAAGTATCAAGATTTTGAAGAGTGACATATCAAGTCAAGCAAGGATTAGAATAGATAGAGTAGAACAAGGATATGGAATCAGCAATTGAAGATTGCAAGTCATTAGGTTAAGATATTATACTATACTTTCTAACCATTGTATTGTGAGAATGAAAATCCTATGTTAATAGGTTGGATTAGTAGCTATATTGGTTTATCAACCATATTTTAGATCCTTAATAGGATTGTAAATCTTTAATAGGGTAACATTCCAAGTGAATGTTTGTAAATCTTTTAACCAGGTCACTTTTAACAGGGTGTAAAGTCTTTAACAAGACAAGCATTTCACAGGGTAGACCATTGGAAGTGGTCAAACTTTATAATCTTAAATAGTTACATATTGCTATAGTGATACTTTGTGGGTGTCATCCCCACCCCAATTTTACCTTCTCATTTTGGAGGGTTTTTGGGTTACCAAATTTTTGTGTTATCTATTGTAAACACAAGTAGCATGATTAACCAAAATAGTTATAGCTATGCTTAAGGTAAAAAATACTACTAAAAAATATTGATAACATGCCAAGATTCACCAAATAGAAAAAGAATCTATTGGCAACACATTTCATGCTTATAGATGGATTAGATGCATTTGAATGAATTCTTTTAAAAGGTTAAAGATAGTTACTTCTAATTCACAACCCCCTCCCCTCCCCCCTCCCTCAGAAGTAAATCTTCCTAATTGTAAATTCCAACAGTTGGTATCAGAGCCAACTTCTCACAAGAAGGAGCCTTATAGCTTGAATAAATGATCTAGAAATGGAAGTCTACAAACTTGGGAAGATTGTAGGGAATTAAGCAATTGATATAAAACTTGCTTCACATACTTTGGAAGAAGCCAAGGAGGAACTGAGAAAATCCTTAAAGAGAAGAAGAGACATTGCCATAGTTAAGAATGATACACAATACAAGGAGATTGACACCACAAAATTGTTTGTAAATGGAGATTCTAAAGAGTTTGATGAAGCAATAGTAGATCTAATGGAGAAGAATAGAGCTCAAGAAGAAGAAATTAGAACACTCAAGATTGAACAAGAATCACAAGCCATGATGCTCTATGAAGTGACTGAACAGAAGAAAAGAGTTATTGAAGATAAGGCTATGCTAGAAGAAGACAAGAGAAATCTTGCGAACATACTGGAAGAAAAGTCAATTGAACTTGCAAGAATTTAAAACATGCAGCTAGACACCCTAAGCTAGATGATGAATGAACATCATGAACTAAATGTAAAAGATATTGAGATCTCTACACTAAATATGCCAAATGAACAATTACAAAATGACCTAAAAAGAGAGAAGGAGATTGCATAAAATTTTAACAAACCCAATGAGGCCATCAAGTACTTTGAGCAACTACTAAAATCACCAAGGGCTAGGAATGATACTTCAGGACTAGGATACACCATCACAGAACAAGGAGAGTCATCCAAGACTATAAAAGAAAGAAGTAACAAAGGTAAGAACACTAAACATACTTGGCATTTATGTGCTAAAAAAGGACATACCTCTAATGTATCTAGGAACAAGAATCCTCATAAACATGACCAACTTAAGAATGTGAGCCACTATCATAAGTGCAACAAGAAAGGACATCAAGCACATAACTACAGAACTAGGATTATCATAACACCAAGATTTGAAGGTCACTACTACAATTGCAAGAAGTATGGACATAGAGCTTTTGAGTGCAAATAAAAGCCTATGTGGAAACCTAATCAACCAGTAAGAGGGAATAACCATGGACATGTTGGGTGGTCATTTTACATGAGGTCAATGGTAGGAATCAACTACAAGGTTCAATATTTGTCTTGCGATGTACCAAAATCTGCTCAATTGAAGATAAATGTGATTGTTCACAAGGAGGCCTTTGCTGGTTCTACTATGATCTCAAAATGAAGTAAATTTTCTTTCTATCTTAGAATAACACACAAAAGAATAATATTTTTGTATTTTCTAGTTTTTCAATGAATGCAATCTAACAATGCAACTAAAATGAGTTCCTATTCTAACAAGGGGTTAGGAAAGCAAATAATGAAACTGAAAGAAAATAACATGAAATTTAAATAACTTGAAATTAAAATACTAAATAAACATAAGCTATAGAAAATAACATGCTATGGGTTAAAATTTTGAATAAATTAGTAGGAAACTAATGAAAATAGGAGTAGTGCTTCCTAGAATCCACTGATGCAATTGTCAGTGAGAAACTTTAACAATTATATGATATTTCACCTTTCATCAAATCAAAAGGCCATAGAAAGTGTGCTCATGTGAGACAAAAGGCTATGTAGACACAATTTGATGATCTCTTCTCAAGATTGTTATGTCAACGGAATTTGTAAATCTATAGAAAATAACAAAGCTAAAAGATTGCACAACTAGAAACAATGCAATAAACCTTTGGCTCAATCACAATTCCATGAATAAAATCCAAAAAAATATGACACATTTAGGAAAGAATGACTACACTCCAAATGCAAGCACCAAAATCATAATTTTATTGCATAATAACGATAACCCTTGTTATATTTTACAATGGGTATTTATAAGAAATCATCTCCTCAATTTGTGTTGAGAGTGAGAGATATCTTCATGCAATAAAATGATTTTAAAACATTAAAAAAAACTAAATATATATAGATTAACAATTAATCTGGTGCTTAGAGGGACTCCATCCATATTTTATTCATTAATTGGATGCATGAGCCCTTTACATGTCAAAAACAAAGAAAGCATGAGAGAAAAAGTAAGAGAAAGTCATCAGTCAAAGTGGAAGTGCATGGAGATGCCAAAAATAGAAGCTAGTCCTTCACTAGGCATGTGTCAAAGTTAAACTATTGTCAGAATGCATTCTTGATGCATGGAAGGTGCTATTTTTGGAATTGGCAGTTAACTGTCAGAGCACTTCTAAATTGCAGAGCTATGGACTTGCATACGTGCAGACTTGTGGAGCTGCATGAAAATGTAGAGCTGTAGCCCTATGGAGATATGGACCTATAGAACTTGATAGGATCAAAATCTCAAAATTTTACTTAGTGTCATAATTGAAATTCTAGCATTTGGGTTTTGTTCTTCTTCATCCCAAAGCTATGTTTGGATGTTTGCCCTTGAATTTCTCTATCATCTTAGTAATTTAAGTTGCATTTGGAAGATATAAAGCCTCATTTTTATCCTTTACCTTCTTTCTATAGTTATCCACCTCAATTTGAATCTCTACAAAGTCTCTAAGTTTGGTGTCCAACTCTAACAGTGCTTCTTCTATTATGAAGGCTTGCCTGATATCTTCATCATTTGATGCTTCCTCTAATGTCTTCTTGAAATTCTCCACTACTACCTCAAATGGAAATAGCTTCTCTCATTCTTCATCTTCAAAAATGTCCAAGAATGCATCACTGTTCAACTTTTTTGCTTCCAAAATTCTCTCTCAGGCTTGGTCCTTGAGTCGATGGATCTATTCATGTAATGTTTCCATTACTTTATTTCCATTGATTATCTTCTCTATGCAATCATCAATCAAAGTATGATGACTTTACCCTTTTATGGCTTGTAGAGCCTACAAATCCTTGCTCCATGCCTGTACCTCATCCATGATACTAAAATCCTACCTCAAAATTTCCATGATCTTATCCATGTTCTCCTGCATAGCATGCAGTAACTTCAAATTTCCTATTATTGTGGTAACACATCTATCTTCAAGGCTTTCTTGTCATTCTTGACAAGCTTTCAAAAATGGATTGAATCATACACCCTTTTCTTCTCTAAGAATGGTATTTAGAGTCTCCTTGGGGTGCTCAAGATCAAGAGGACCAACAACTTCAGCTAGATATCCCTTTAGGATCTCAACTTACCTTCAAAGAGTTCAAAGTTCAATCTCATCTTGCTCCATGTTCTTGAGAACCTCTTTGACTCCCATAGTCATCATCTATCAGGTTGAATCTAGTGTAGGCTTTCCCAACATAACATCCTTCACTTAATAATCCTCTAGACTAATAGCTTCTGCATTTGTTCCTTCAAGAGGGAGAGCCACTTGTGCAAATAAATCCTGGTTGTGTATGGTAGTGACAAATGCAAATGGAAGTGCATCATGTAATGGAGACTTAGGTTTGTTCAAGATCTCTATAATATCAAAAATATCATCCTCCAAAGCAAGGAACTAAGGCTTAGCACTCCTCATTATCTCCTTTCGGCTAGATATCCCTTTAGGATCTCAACTTGCCTTCAAAGAGTTCAGAGTTCAATTTCATCCTACTCCATAGTGGGAGTACTTTCCAATTATATGTCTAATCTAGGAAGAGTGCATTAGGATGCAATAAAAATATTTTTTAGATACTTGTGGGGTACCTTAGAGTACTCTATATGTTTTCATGGAATAGGAAAAGAACATTCCCTAGATATTTGAGGCTATGTGGATTCAAACTGGGCTGGTGATGTTGATAGTAGAAGATCCACTAGTGCATATGTGTTTACATTATTTAGTGGTGCAATTGGTTGGATGAGCAAGTACCAAGCTATGGTCACTTTTTCCACTATAGAGGCAGAGTATATGGAAGCTACTCATGCCTTCAAAGAAGCTACCTAGCTAAAGAGATTGTGTTCAAACATAGAATTCAAATAGGGCATAGTGAAAATTTATAGTGATAAGAAGAGTTTAATATACATAGCAAAGAACCCAACATTTCATGCTAGGACCAAGCATATTGATGTACAATATCATTTTGTGAGAGATATGGTTGAGGATGGCAAGGTGAAGCTAGAAAAGGTGGAGAATTTGGTGAATATTGCTAATGCATTAACTAAGCCTATGGGCATAGAGAAGTTTAGATGGTGTTTGGAGTGTATGGGCCTCTTGGCCCCAAGCAATTAAGTCCATGACATTGTGGATCCCCTGACTCTTGCAAGGTGTTCAACAAGTGGGAGAATGTTGAGAATTATGTTTGCAACCTTGCAACTCTTTTTCTAGTAAACTCTAGAAAATTGTAGCCAAAGAAACTCTAGAATTGTTTTAGAAAATTCTAGATTTTTTTTGTGGTAGTCTTCACATGTTTATGAGTTGGAAAAATGTGTATGATTTGTTAAACATGTGTCTGGTCTCTAGAACAATGTAGAAGGGCTATTTTTGAAGTCAAAATTATAGACAAAAATGGTATTCTTGGAGTTACAAATGATAAGTGGGTAACATGTGGCATGGTTGTTTTGCCCATGGTTTTACAAAACCACAAATGGTTTCCAAGTGGAAAATTGCTATAAAAGGAGGGCTTGGGGAGATGTTTGAACTATCAAGTTCTATTTTCAAGATTGGTGCTAGAAGGAGTTTCTCTAAATCCAAGACTAAGTTCAAGTTTTGATGATGTGCTCTTATAAGAACTTGCATTGCAAGTGTATTGTAATCTTCCAGATTTGAGAATACATTGTGTGGGTTTTGGAGGGTGGGGTTTTTCTCTTGGAAGGATTTCCCCATGGTAATCATTGTGTTATGAGTTATTTGTTATTTTTATTATGTTATTATGAATTTCTTGAGATCTCTACAATAGTTAGTTGAATTTTCATAATCATCCTCTCAAAGATTAGTATATGAAGTGATTTCGTCTACCTTAGCTTCCTTACACCAGCCATTGGATACAATATATAATAATGATTTGATTAAATGCTTTCATGTTCTCCACTTATACACTATGTATATAAAATGTTTGATGGAGTGTAATATTGAAAAATAATCTTTAAAATGTGATGGTTGATTAATATAGTTGACTTGGGAAGGTTAGGGAGAGTCAAATTATAGTAATCCATTAGATAGATTTCCATGTTATTTATTTTAGTCTTCTCAACAACTATTTTATTAGATGGAATATATGAAATTTTTATAAATAAAGACTTTGTCATAGCATCTAAGCCCAAATCAAAATATAACAGCTTATATGTTGATTTAAATATATGTAGTGTGAGTAATGAAGATTCTCACATGGACTATAACAAAAGGGGTAGAGTCAAGTAGTTGCTAGATTCCACAAAAAGATATATTATTTTTCTCTAATAAACTAAATAATTAGAGCAAGTGTTTGATAAGACATTGGCTAAATGGTCTAATTGGCTTTCAATTCATGTAGTGGGGTATGGGGTCCCTCGAGGCTTACCCATTTTATGGAAATCTAAACATATTTGTGGTCATGCTAAATAGATTTTTTTAATACTCTTGATTTTTTTTCAATTTCCTACTCTTGGTTTTTAAGAAATTGCCGAGAGATTGGATAGGTTCTTGTTTTCACAATCTTGGAAGTTATTGAGTTATAATTTTAAATAAGAAATTCTACATTTTTCTGAATGAAATTATTTTCCAATTTAGTTATTGGTATCAAAGAATTATCTACCACAAGGTCCTAATCAAGCTGGTTCTTTCAAGTTTAAATGTATGTTGTTTAGGCATCTAGATTTCAGCATGCTTCTAAAATAATGGTGGGTAAATGCTCTAAGCTATCAGGATCCTAAGATGCTTCAGTTTGCTAAAAAAATTCTTCATACAAAAAGGATGATCAGAGAGTGGAATGAGAAGGTTTTAAAAAATGTGTTCAAACAGAAATAATGTCTCAAAAAAACTTGAGAAAGTAAATTTGGTGATCATTCAAATTGACCTTAAACTAGATTCATACCATGAACAAAAATCCTTAAAAGAAGAATGGGAGGAACTTTGCATGAGGGAGGATTTTTATTGGAGACAAAAGTCTTGTGAACAATGGTTAAAAGATGGGGATGAGAATACAAAATCCTTTCACGAATCTAGAAGAGTTAAAAGGTCTATCAATTCACAAATCTTTTGGCCCCATAACAATTTAATTAATAATTCTATTAGCTGCATTCATCTTCTTATTACAAAATCTCATCACATGATGTTTCTTGCCTCTTTTTCATTGGAAGAAATTTAAAATGTGGTATCCTCATTCCCACTTGACAAAACCTTGGGCCCAAATGGATTTACAACTCTTTTCTATAAAAAAATGTTGAGATTTTATTAATTCTAATTTATTAGTAGTGGTAGAAAAGTTGAGAATGAATCCCAAAATGATCGAGTGCTTCAATTCAACTAACATTTCTATTATTCCAAAAGTTAAGTAAGCAAACACTTATGCTAATTTTAGGCCTATCTCTATATGCAACATAATTTACAAATTGATTACAAAGCTATATACATGAAGTTGTAACAACTTATTTGTGATATCATTTCTTAATATCAAACTTGACATGATGAAGGTTTAGATAGGGTAAGATGGTTCTTCCTCTTTAAATTTATTTTCAACTTTGGTTTTTCGAATAAGTAGTGTAGATGGATCAAAGGGTGGTATTTTAGGTGCTTGGTTTTCAGTTATTATTAATGGAGAGTCAATTGGTTTTTTCCACTCTTTTTAAGGGTTTTGTTAGGGTGACCCACTATCCTTAGTTTTATTTATTCATATGGCTGATGATTTGAAAAAATTCATCAATATATCTTCACAAATAAGCTTATGGCAAGGAATTTTGATTCCTGACACGTCTATCACAGTTACACATTCCTTGTTTGTTGATGGTGCTCTTCTATTTGGTAAGTCAAATTTGAAGGAAGGTACTCATATTAAGTATGCCTTGTACTTATATTTAGAAGGTTCTTGTCAAAGAATCAATGCCAACAAATCAAAATCTTTCATTTTCAACACTAATGATACAGTAGCTTAGAGGATTTCTTCAACTTTAGGTTTCCCCATGGATAAACTTTAGGCATTCCCTTCTTTTTGGGAACCAATAGAACAACTTTTTAGCTCCCTATCATTGACAGAATAAGGGCTAGGATCTTAGAGTAGAAAGATAGATGGTTATCTTTGTCAAGCTACATTTTACTAGTTAAAGCTATCCTAATAGCTATCCCAAACTATTACCTATCAATTCTTAATGCTCCCTCTTCTATAGTTTCACAAATTCAGAAGATTATTAAAAAGAAGTTTCCCCTTGTTTCTTTGCTTGAAATGACTAAGTTACATGATATTGCTGCTACAAACAAGGTGTTTTGGGGTAAGCTAGTGTGGCAAATGTATTTGTAACCTCATGCAAAATGGGGTTCAATCATGGAAGAAAAATACTTATGTTCTCCAAATCCTACAAGAATATTTACTTTGCTTAATTCTCCTTTGGCTTTAGCCATATAAAATTTCATGATGTCTTCAAATGACATTGTTTGCAATTATGTTACTTGGGAAATCCATAATGGGGAGCAAGTAAATTTGGATGAAGCGTGTCAAATTTTAAAAGATGAATGGGGCTCCTATTTTTGGGATCATTTTTTAGCAGTTGAAATTCATTCAAGAAGGGTACTTTGAAAAGAACTTCCAATGAATCTTCTTTGAAGGAGCTAAAATATAAAATGCTGATATTATTGATTCAACTTTTCATTGATATATTTGGATACAAACTGAATTGATACTAAAAAATTTCACATTGATATGTGAACAACTTTATATAATCTCATTTTTCCTTATGAAAACTACTTATAGGAACAACTTCCAACAACTATATATTTAACTAATTTATTTATTTAGACTAAATTTAGAAACTAACCTAATTAATGTAATAAATATAACATTCCCTCTTATTATCATAACCCAAGAAATCTAATGTTCCCCCTTATTATAAACTAACCTAATTAATCTAATAAGTCCAACATTCCCCCCTTATTACATTAATCCAATAAAAGTGAAAGCCTTCACCAATATTATTCCTCTAGAAACTTTCATGAAGCTCCTTCCCCAATCTTTGAAAGCAGATTTTCTCTTTGTAACTTCAGATTGTAAATCCTACTCTTGAAGTTTCCCTCATATCCCAACTTTAGAATACAAATCCTGAAGTTGTCCTCATAATAACATTTTTTCCACCTCCCTTACCCAACGAGACATAATTCCTCTAAAATTTCACATCACCATGGAGTGTTCCTAATGCCTCCTCTAGTGTTGCACATGAGATGCCTTTCCTTCAAAATTCCACATCTCCTCCAACTATATCTAATTCCTCCTCAAGTTCTTTAGAAACAATCACCACTAATATGTCATGGATGCCTTTCCTCTAAAATATGACATCTCCTACAAGTGTCTCTAATGCCATTCTTCAAATCCCACCCCTTTGCAGTCCATAGAAGGATAATCACATAGCTAAGACCCCTCTTTTCTTCAAGGACACAAATCTATCAAGTCCCCTATTATCTTTAGGGATGAGTTTGCCAAGCCCTGACTTTATAGGGACACAAATAGGTGCTTCTCATGCAGTAATCATCTCTAAGTGAGAAGCTAGCTTGAGATGATAAAAATCTTCCAGCCTCCATTACCTCCAACCTCCTATTTACTTATTTTTTATTCTCTAATGCACAAATCTTGTATCAATTTTAGGTGGAATATCACAATCATCATTATTTGTATGTGTTGCAAAATCAAAAAAGTGTGTGTCACCTTCAACTACAGCAAACACTATATTTTTCTTAACTTCCCATCAATAAGATCTTTGGCTCATTGAAAATAATTCATTTGTACACCTCCACTTTGCTAACAATAAAAACATTTTAGTTCTATTTTTCCATGAATACTAGATTTATTTCTAGAAAATAAAGCACCATTCTTAGCAAAATTATGACTCTAATGATCTCTACTTCCTTCATCAATTAAAGAAGAAATTATAGTTTCTAGGCTAGGATTCATTTTAATCAAAGAAAAAATAATATGATCAAAGCTTGAAGGCATGCTACTAAGTAGGATTTCTTTGGCATCATCATCATCAACTTTAGACTTCACACCTAGAAATTTATTAAGAAGTGAACGAAAAGTACATATCTATTGAACAATGTTATCACCTTCATTCATCTTCAACCTAAACAACTTTTGTTTTATGGACATTTTTGTAGCAAAAGCCTGTGAACTAAACAAGATGTTAAATGTTGGAAGTGAATGTTGTTCTAAGGGGGGGGGGTGTGGGTGAATCAAAATAATAAGATTTTACCAATTTTAACTCTTTTATGTAGATTTAAAAGATCATGTATAACTTTCATATCAAAGTAAATAACCATGAATTGAAATAAAGCAACAGTAGGAAAAATCACAAATTACAAAAGATACACAAGATTTGTGTCGAGTAGGAAATCCTCAAAAATCCTTATAGTTTCATCATAGGAAGAAAAACCACTCCAAATAATCTATAACTTTATGCAATGACTATTCCCTTTTACCACAATAACTCTAACTTCCTAAGCTACAACCTTTTCTCTCCTTTACAAAATTTTGTATTTCTTCAAATTACTTACCTACACAATTTCATGCCATTTATACATACACTTATGAATATAAATAATCTTAAGATCTTTCGTTCAAAGTTTCAGTTATATATTCCTTACATAAGAAACATGTCAATGTATTTCCACACAGTTTTATGTAACACATTCCCTTATATAAGAAAAATGTTAACCAATAACTCTGTTACAAAAACTATAATTGTTTGTACTTTGAACAGTTTAACCAATTTCATAAAAGAAATGCATCATGATACACAATTTTGAAGCCAAAACAATCACTTCATGTTATTCATAATTTGGAAACTGAAAAAACTGCCTTTAAGTGTTAAAAAATAGTTCTCTTTGATTCAAATTTAACAACAAAAAAAGCTATTTTAACCAAAACCTTGAACCACTTAACTAACTATCAATAACCAGCAACAAGATTGACAAAATATAAAATGATGTGAGAATTTTACACCAAGAGAAACTTCATCTTTCCTTTCAAGGAGAAGTAGTATATTTGACCCATAGAAAACTAAGAGAAACATATAGTTTCTTTCCTTTCACCATCAACTTGGAGGATCACAAGAAAAAGAAATTGGCTGAGTATTCATACATGTAAATTTCTTATGAATAGAACTTAAAATATTTTTTATGACGTTCCTCTATGATGCATAGAAGATATTTGTATATCTCTAAATCTTAGTAGGATACAACAAAGGATTGCATTAATAGAGATGTATAATGAATACAAAAATAAAGAACTCAAATCTATACAAAGCTCCTATCAAAACATCAAATATCGAGTTACCTTTGCCAAGAACTACAAGCATATTTCCAAAAATTGTGCATGCACTCATACCAATCAAAACCCGTGTTATGATTATTGGAAATACAATAGATTGTTTTTCCTCAATACCAAGAATTGATATCCTTAACCAAAACAAAGTTTATTTTGAGTCCACCACACAAAACCAACATGTGGCTCCATCAAGTCCAAGTGAAATAATCATAACTTCAAACTCAAAATCAAGGACTAATCAAGAGTTAAGATGAGACCAAGCATCTCAACTACATAGATTGTCATGTTAGTATTTTTAAATGCCACAAAAATTGCTTTAGAAATATCTCTGGGTAAAAGTACAAAGTTGTGTCACCTTTCAGGCCGACTTATCACAACAATTGAATTTGAGTATTTCTATCCAAAAATCTATTTTTTTAAAAACATATGATTTAGATAAATTCATTCTAGCTATGTTATGCATGGTCGCACACTTTTCCAATTGGAAATGTCTATTAAATACATGTTTTATACTAGTTTGTATCCAATTACTAAAGAAATAAAATTATTTCAGCAAATAGGTGTTACAATAACTCTTACTATTTTTTATGACACTTTTTTAATAATATGTAAACACAATTTTATAGAGCTCGAAGTCAAGAATATTCTCATATAGAATTTATAGTGTTTTAATTATATATAGTATACTATAATTAAAAATTTCCACAACCATGTATTTTAACACTCAAAAAGATGTTCGTTTTGAGAAAGAAAAAAATACTAGATCATATCAAAAAATTATATGACATTCTAGAGGAGAGAATCCTCTTCTAGAATGTATAATTTTTCTCCTACTTAGAATAGATTTGTTTTAAAAAATGTGGTGGGAGATGAAAACTATCAATTTTAGGTGAGTTAAGATTTCAATCCATACAAAAGAGAAAAGATAGGTCTAAAGCTGATTTTTATTTTTGATTGTTTTAGATATATATGTTATCTATAACATGGTATGAGATCAAAGGGAAATAAGTTTATTTCCATATAGTTTTGTGGTGGGAACTAGACCCCTATTTTTTAGCATTTTTTAGCTCCTAAAAAATTATCTATGAAAATTAGGAAAATGTATCAATTATTATTTCAAATAATTATTAAAAATTATAATCCTAAACTCCATCCATTTCTAAACATTTCATTAGTTTACTTCATTTCTAAATTCAAAATACTAATAACAATTTTATGTCATTGAAAGTGAATAGTTATACTTTTGTTAGCCTTTTCCTTTACAGAAGGGTGACATAGGTTTGCACTTTTACCCCTCCATGAGCCATTTTAATGACATGTGCATCAAGGAAAAATTGTAAACCCACAAACTCACCCTTTGTCCTTAAGGAAAAATTATTTGTTCAACTTCATGCATCATAGACACAACTATGGATGCATAAGGAAAACACTTACATGCTTGTCGATATGATACCACTCATGCATTAAAAAAATTTTGAGTCATAGAAAGTAAAACAAATAATGGGCCATGAAGAACATTCAGATCTATATACATATCTAATCATTTTCCTCTGAACATTGCCATACTGATTTATCATACCTATCTAAAACTGATCTGTCTAAACCCGATCA
Organism: Cupressus sempervirens; assembly: GCA_028749045.1. Lineage (NCBI taxonomy): Eukaryota > Viridiplantae > Streptophyta > Pinopsida > Cupressales > Cupressaceae > Cupressus > Cupressus sempervirens. The sequence goes on along the minus strand of CM053792.1, from coordinate 445,609,846 downwards.
TCATACCTATCTAAACATTGCCATATACCTGTCTGTGATCAAATTTGCAGAGATACTTGTCTAAATTTGTATTGGATACCTATTATACTTGTCTATGATCAAATTTTTAGAGTAAAACTGCAAGAAATAAAGAAAAACTACTCCTCCATTTTGCATCAAGGACTAAAAGAAACAAAACACTACTTGGAAACATTGTCTAAGAATAGGAGTATGAACCGATTTCAAACTCTCTCAAAATAGGAAATTTAGTACAATAGTGATTGAGAAAAAACTTCCAATCGAGTTCATAGTTGTTCAAAAGAATCCTGAGGTAAGGTTTTCATGAAAATATTAGCAACTTGTGCTTGAGTAGGAGCGTAAGGCAATTGAAACTCATTGTTAAAAACCATATCATGTATAAAATGTAATTTTATAGCAACATGTTTAGTACAAGAGTTCATTACTAGATTTTTACTTAGTTGGATGGCACTCATATTATCACACATGATAGTAATAGGCTTTGGAACTTGAATACCTAGATCAGATAGCTGGTAATTCATCCAAATTAATTGAGTGAAACATGCAGTAGTAGCAATGTATTCAGATTCACAAGTGGATAAGGTAACACACCCCTATTTTTTTACTATGCCAAGCAACCAAATGATCACCAAGGAAATATACAACACCACTAGTGTGTTTCCTATCTTTAGAACCACCCTAATCTATATTTGTATAACAAATAAGTGTAAAATCATCATTGTGTGGATACCATAAACAAAGTCAAGAGTAACTTGAATGTACTTTAGAATTTGATTTACTGCATTAAGATTGGACTATTTAGGTTCATATTGAAACTGAGAAGCCATGTACAAACCACTTGTATTATATCAGTTCTAGATGTTGTGAGATATAATAAGATGCCAATCATGGACCTGCATGAAGTTTGATTTACTGACACTGAATCATCATCTTCGACTAAATTTCAACATTTTTTTGATAAGAAAAATAGGCTTGATAGGGATCTTAAAACCCAAAATATGTTACATACCAGAGGGCTATAAATAGAACACCAAAAGCCCAGAAACAAAACTATGGCCAACAGAAAGGCCAATTCAAAAGATAAGCAAAAAGGCAAACAAAAAAATCTAGAAAAACCAACAAAGCTAAGAGACAAAAATTGATAATCTTTTATTTACTCCTCTACCTTCCTTTCAAGGTCCTACATAGTTTCCACCACTTCATAGGCTTTTTGAAACTCCTCAGCCATTTGCTCCTAGTTCTTTAAGCAGGTCTGATCTAGCTAGCTATGGGTTATGTTTGTGACGGTTTCCTCATGCATCCTATCTTTAGCTTTTTTTTTCCTTTATTGTCCTCCAAAAACCCCCTAGCTTTTAGCTTTCTAGAAAGAGTAATAATGTTTTCATTAAGACAATTCATAATAGAGATCATCTGGTTAGCCATGTTATGGTTGTAAGTCTCCAAAATTTTCATCCTTTTTTCAACCAACCTGATACCATCCCCCTGATCTTTTGAATTGCCTTTCTCAAATTTCTTCCCCTAGCTTTCCAACTATCTCATTATTTCTTTCACCTCCTCCAATTCATGAAACAACCATTTAATTGATCTGAAATTGTCTATCATGCTATTTCTTACATTGTTAGGTAGGTTCATTCCCACTTCCCTTGCATTGTCAGTGATGGCCACCAGTGCTAGATCAATAACTTCCTCCATCTAGATATTTCCCTCTTTTTCTTCAAGGATTTGGGGATTCATGACTTCTCTCACAATCTCCATCCTTGAAGTTCTAACATTGAAAATTTTCCAAGCCATAAGCCTATCTTTTACAACCACCTCACCACTTCCTTCCTCTATTTTCTCCTTTTTATGCTCCTATGGGGGACTTGGAGAGGGAGGGGGCACTACAATCTCCAAACTAGAATCAATTTCCCCCTCTAAAGGTGTGTCCTCCTCTTTCATCCCCCCCTACTTATTTCTAGGGTTATCAACTGGCTCCTCTCCATCTTCATCTTCCTCACCTTTATTCTCCTCATCTATATCCATGTCTTCACCTTCCTCATTATACTCTTCTTCCTCCTGACCAATAGTTTTGGGCCCAAGGCCCCTGTGACTTTTCCTACATGGAACTTTAGTTGAAGTAGGAATTTCCTTATCTTTTCCCCTTGCCTTCTTTCCAAACAAGAGATAATCTTTATCCTCCTCTAAGCTTATACTTTGAACATCTTCCATATCTGAGAAGTTAGAGCTCCCTATCTCCTCAAAAGTAGCCACTACATGAGCTAGGGTTTTACTCCTAGATTCAGCCTTAAAATGCTCATAGATCAAGAGAAGTAAACCCTCATGCAAAGATGAGTTAGAAGTAGGTTTTTTCTAGTGCCTAGAAATGCTCTTGTGCATGGAAGAATACAAATCAAATGGAAAGGAACCTTAACCCTGTAACAAAAATGATTAAGAAAAACAAAATGATGGGTTCTAACCCTATCAAATCTTGCATCCAGAGATATATACTCAATAATGACTATCAACACATACCTCTAGAGCTTATTAATTGAGTCCATCTCATAGTAGGTCTCACATTTCACCAATTCCTTTTTCTCGTCTGTGTTCTTGGTGAAATCCTTAACTACATTTGTAGACACCTTTTTATCTCTATAGAACTTTGATCCCTCATCTAGAATTTCACTAACATGGGTGATGACCTCCATAGTAATTTGATACAACACCCCATCCACTTTGATCCTACCATCCTTCCACAAATTTACCATAAGATTGGTTATTTTTGGGTCATATCCATGAAGCTTGGTGATATAATTTGCAATTCCACCCTTTTCAAGCTTCTCCCAAACTTTGGTTCTTTGCTTCCATTTGTTTGCCTCACCTACTAGTTCTTTCCTGTTCCTTTCCCCGCCATCTTTGTAGATTGAATGTTTTCAATTCTCAAAAACATCATCTTCTATTTCCCTTCCTCAATCCACTATATACTCCATTTGAAACCACTTTATCTTTCACTAATTTTTCTTTTGATTCCATAAAAATGGTAAAGGAAATAGATGACCCATAAAGTGTTTCAATTTGACATGGAAAATGTCATATGCCTTTTCCTTTTGTATTTATCATAATTACATTGGTTTGCACCCATTCTAGCATTAATTTCCATAACTAACTTAGGATTTCACCCATACCTCCCTGGATTCTCTCGATCAATTAGGTATTTTGGGTCTACTCAAATATTGTATCTTTCTTTATTGCTTCAATTGAAAATTGATCCGGCACTAAATTAGCCTCCCTATACTCATGGCTTACATAAATGCATTCAAATTTGCCAAGTGCTTTATAGATTTCTTAAATTATATTTGCAATTGTCTAGGAGGGATGAAGAACCCCTTTGATACATCTAATAATAGTATTTGAATCCCCCTTCAGCCATAATTTTTTGACTCCCACATCCAAGGCTAATTTAACAATGTGGAGAGAAGCACAAGCTTCAACATAATGATTTTTCTGAATTCCCAAGGGGAAGGAAAGGGAAATGACTCCTCCACCATGATAGTTTCTAATTATTTCTCCACATTCCAAATGACTAGGATTACCTTTAGCTACTCCATTAAAGTTGGCTTTATGCCAACCCTCAGGTGGGAGTTTCCATTTCACCTCCTATTTTTTAGTTCTCCTGTCCTTTTCCTTTTCTTATTTCTACCTCCATCTTTAATATCTCCCACCTTTCTTATTTGGAAGTTTTCCTTCATATTTCTATTGATTTTTTCCACAAGCACATAAGCAAGTTCCTCCCTATCTCTAAAAATTTGAATATTTCTCTCCTTCCAAACTCCCCCAACAAAAGTGAGGCAAAGTCCAAGAGCTTATAGCATGCAAATTTTTGCCTTTATACATACTATCCCATTGATGAAAGAAATCCAAAACATTAACTGGCTTACACCAACCCCGTATTTCTTAGTGAGAAAATCCCAAACCTTTATGGAGTATGGACAATGGATAAAAATATGATTAAATAACTCCAATTAATGCTTGCCAAGAATACATCTATTTGGGATATACTGACCTTTCTTTGCCAAATTATCCAAAGTGAAAAATTTATCTTGTAACATTAGCCAAAAGAACATACTAATCTTAGGAGTAAGGCTAGGCAACCAAGCCTTAGCTCAAGGATGTTTCTCTTTCATGCTCCAAAGGAAATCATACCCCAATGAAACTGAGTAACAACCACTAGGATTATCCTCCCATATTAATTCATCCCTCTTATTATTCAAGATCATTGAATTCAACATCACCATTATCGGCTTGAGATCATTCAAGATGAGAGACAGGTCTCTCTATCCCTGGTCTATTCTATAGTCTCTAACTTTCAATCCAAATTTCCTAATACAAATATTTTCCCAATTGTCATAGGTAGAATTGTTAATGAGAGGACCCTCAAACAACTAGTTATCATGCCAGAAGAGAATGTCTTCACCATTTCCCACTTTCCACTTGGTCTTAGAATTAGCCAAGTCTCTTTCCTTAAGAATACCATTCCAAATGACCAAACTATTCAGGATGTCAGGATCATTGAGAAAAAACCTTAGAGAAGGCCTTCTAATATTCTTCTCCACTAAAATGTATCTCCATTTCCCTAAACTATTGAAAATGTGCCAGATCTTCTTAGCTAGAAGAGCCTTTATAAGTAGGAGATAATTTCCATAGCAAATCAAATTGTGTATTGCTATCAGGATTTAACTGTGTGATTTTTGAGTCAAAATCATTGACCCATATATTCATGAGTAGTGATTCAACATGAATCCATCTCTCATGAGAATAAATGGAAGACTTAGCACTCACTGGATCTAGGTGATGCTCATAGGGGTGAAGCACCAGGACTTTTCGGGAGGTCACCCATCCTAGTACTACTCCAACCTGAGCGCACTTAACTACAAAGTTTCCTCCATAGTTAAACCCAAAGCTTGCAACCCAATTTTCAAAGACTTCACCAAGTGTTTTGCCTTATGAACCATTCATTAGAAATCCCCTTAAGCTCATCAATTGATAAGTAGGAGATAATTTCCATAGCAAGTCAAATTGTGATATTGCTATCAGGATTTAACCGTGGGATTTTTGAGTCAAACTCATTGACCCATATATTCATGAGTAGTGATTCAACATGAATACATCTCTCATGAGAATAAATGGAACACTTAGCACTCATTAGATCTAGGTGATTCTCACAAGGGTGAAGCACTAGGACTTCTCAAGAGGTCACCCATCCCAGTACTACTTCAGCCTGAGTACACTTAGAAGAGCCTTATTAAGATGTCTTAGTTTCCTAATTCCAAGACCTCCATAACTCTTGGGGAGGCAAAAATTATCCCATGCCACAAGAGGGTATCTCTTTCCCAGTTCTAATTATTATGTCCATCCTACTAGATAATATCTTGAATACTACTAAGCTTATCTGACATCTCCTCTTTTTCCTAAAAAATATGACCAAAATTTGTCTTGTTCCAAACTTTAATATAATGTTGAATGTTACTCAATTTATTCCCAACCCTAAACATAGCAGTCCCTTCCACCTCAATATTCCACCAAGATAAGATCCTATCCAAAAGGTCTGGATGAGGTATCCATATCTTTTTAAACCCTTAAGAGATGCAATTGAGAGGGAAATGGGGGAATGATTAGACCCAACTCTAGGGAGAAGGGAAAGCTTACAAGAGAAAGAGTTTAACCAATTTGGAGAGATTAGAGCTCTACCCAAATGAACTTGGGTGGATTCCCTCCCTATTTTCCTGTTGGACCATGTGTAAACTCCTCCTAAGAGATCAACATCCAAGAGAGACAAACTATTAATGAAATTTGAAAGATCCAACTTGCTATCCAAATTTGGGGTGAGACCTCATAATTTTTCCTCATCAATAATAGGAGTATTGAAATCTCTCATTATAATACCTTTGTTAAGATTACTATTTTGAATAGTAGAGAAAATCTTAGTCCAATAATCCTTCCTCTCCCTCTTAGAATTAGGGGTATATGTGAGGCCCGCCCCGACTCATCCTAGTACCGAGGATACATTATTATTTGATGCTCATGCTTTGTTATGGCAGAACATTATTGGATACATTGAACATTGTTAAGCTATTTTTATGATGTGTGATGCTTACTTTAGTTATTTGATTTTATCATTTAATGCTTATAAATATGTATAACGATGAATAAAATGTATGCAACACTAATACATTTGGTTATGCAAGTCGAAAGGTTAGAAATATGAGTAGAATTAGATAAAGAACTATTTAATTGAGAAATGGATGCTTTAGTTTATATAATTTCTCTAATATGTAATTCACATTATGCATGTGGTTTTGGACCTACTGATGTGTGTAATGAGTGTGCAGGAAAATTAGCCGAGATAACTCAACGGAAAAGCGGAGCTAAACTACTTGTTAATTTTGTGCTAACCTTACATTGTAATTCTTTTAAGGTTGTAATTTGATCTTACTATTCTCCTAACTTTAATTGTTCCTAATAAGCCTTTAAAGGCTTAGAAACATTAAATTTAAGTACCCCTATGGGTAAGGGTATGGGTGGGGGTACTTTCCAACCCTTTAGCCTCCTAGGTTGACTCTTAAGGTCTCTTAAAAACCCTATTATAGGCTGATTTCGAAAATGGGTTGTTCTTTACTTAGGTTAGTAAAACCAAACCTCCATCTTGAGTTACTTGAAGCTTAGTGGAGTCAAGGACCATACTTAGAGGAATTTTTGGGGAAGTTTAGTTTTTGTCACCCAATCCTCTAGTTTTGGAGGAAGTTTTGAAGATTGAAGGAAGAAAAGGGAAGCTCTTCTCAAACCACCATTGCCATAACTCTTTTATGAAGGTAGGAGTTCTTCACTCCATGAATGGTTATTTATGTGTGTTCATGTTTTGAATCTTGCTTGAATCATGTTGGAGACATTATGTAGTTTTTCATTCTTTTTGTGTGTTGGGGTGGATTGGGAGGTATTTTATCTTGTTTTCTTTGGATGTTATTCATATGCCTTCTTGATGTTTTGTTTGTTTTTGAGAAGTTTTCATGGGAATGTTTTTGGCAACACTCACCCTTGGATAGGGAAGAAGTGGCCATGTTGGGGAAAGGGCCTTAGTTGGACCTCAATGGTGTAGAGTCTCCTCTCATGGTGAGAGGAGGGAGAAAGGGTAGGGTGTATGAGCCCCTACTTGTCATCTCATACCTTGTATTTATTGAGAATTCTTGAATGTGGAATAGAATGAAAATCCTTGTGGATATAGCCTCGAAAGGGCCTTGTGAAAGAATTGAAGTTCTTGAAGTTTTAGCCCCGAAAGGGCTAAGTGAAGGTATGGTGATTGACTTCTCCTATTGAGAAAATCCACCTTTCCCCTATATTGGTCCATTGTTGGACCTATTGTGCAACCGGGTGGGGATGCATGTTCAATTTTCTTATCTCCTTGTGTTGTTATCTCCATGTTGGTTCTTGTCTCTTCCATGTTTACCCTTGATGCAATGTAGACATTTGATGAAAGTTCTCTTGTGGAATCCTTGAAGAAATCTCATTGAATTGTAATATTTTGTAAGTTGTAATTGATTTTGATGTAGTGGCAAAGACATCGGGTTTTCTTACTGGTTCTTTCTCGATGGAGCCTTGAACCAGGCTGAATAATAGAGAAAGAAATTGATCATGAATACCTCCTTGTATTGATCTTATGTGAGTTCAAATTTTGCATATGTTGTGAGAAAATTTATTGATTGATAATGACACTAAATTATAAATCTCAAAGTTTCCAATTATGTTATTAAAATGCAAATTGATATGTTGAAGTTCCAAATATATGGTTAAGTATTTAGAGGAATTAGAAATCTTACTTTGCAATCAAAAAGTTAACACCTTCATTGCTAAATTTCATTTTGAATATAATCAATTGATATAGAGATCATGTATTCCTTGAATTCAGAAAGAAAGGAAGATTCACCTTGTGGTATAATGAACAAATAAATCATAAATTATAAGATGTAAGACACAAACATACCCCTTTACATAACCTTGGAGCATGATACTTGTTATAGCAATCCATGTTGTCATTAGATTAGAATGAACTATTGAGATAAAGATAAATATATATCAAAAAAATTCTATGTCATCACTTAGTCAATTGGACTCACAATCTAAAATATGCATCTCCAGATCAAATAAACCCTCTCTGGAAAATGTATGGGAAAGTTTTTTATTTTCCACTCCCTTGTCATAGAGAATATTCTCATGGATACTCCTTATTAATTATTGTTCTTTTTTTTACTAATGCAATAACTTAAATTTCAAACCTTAATTAAATTGGATATGACATATATCCTAACTCAAATATAAAACTTTAAGTAATAACTGCTCTAAAGATAACCTATCTAGTCATTCTACCCTCCTTATGACTACATCATTCTTGGGCTATGTGTGAGGGGGAGGAAGAAGGCTTGTTTAAAACTATATTAAAGTTGCCAAATTTTACCCACCCACTTCATCCTAAGCGTTCACCCCTCTTCTAGTTTGTAAGGCACACAAGGGGAGCAGGGAGAATGTTAATGCTCAACAATTATACCCTCCAACCCCCACCCTGCAACAAAGTATGAATGTCACATCTTAATGGGGGAAAGACTAAAAGAAGTTTGTTTCAAAAAAATTATTTTCTTCTAAACTCCCTCTATCCTATGCATTTGGCATGGCATTGCCCATCTCTCACGCAAGGGAGACAGGCCTGCACTTAGGCAGACCTAGGATAGTGCATTGTCCCCTTGGGAAGTGGGAGCCATGGTGGGGCGGGCCACTTGGCTTATGTGGCAGGTAGGGTTAGGTCTTAGGTATAGGGTGCAGGGGGTAGTTTAGTATTTTAATTAGTATTGCTTGTTTTAGTATTTGTTTTAGTTATTTTTGTTTACTAGTTATATATATTATTTAAGATTAGATTAAGTTTGTTTATATCTTAAGTTTAGTTAGGATAGTATTATTTAAAAATTGAATTTTATTTAGTTGATATATCTTTAGCTTAATATTAAATTAGAATAGTTTAAAATTTAATTTAAGTTATTTTAGAAATCAAGGTTCATTCTAGTTAATGTCTTATGGTTGCTAATTGGAGATGTATGTTAATATAAATGTGGATTAGTTGTTATTATTATTTTGATCAGTAGTATTCCATGTTAGTGTATTAGATGTTTAGTTAAGTCATGGACTATTATATTCTAAATCAAGGATGGCATTAATCGACAAACTAGATTTGAAAATTTGATGGCATTAGGAGGTAATGTGTTGTGTTTAGAAATGATGTTAATATTAAATGAATTATTTTAAAGGTTTTAGCTTGGAAATTTGAATATCTTAATTAGAATGATTTTAATGTTATTAATTAGTTTTATAGATTGTGAGATGAGTTAGATTGGAATATAGATTCATTGAATTTATTATAGTCACCAACTTAGATAGTAACCATTAAATTAATTAACCAAATTGTATAAGTATGTAGGAGATAATTGAAAATTAAGATGATAAGATTGGTAAGTATGAAAGCTTGGTTATTTTTGTTATATGATCCAATCATAGTTATATTAATTATATTGTTTTACCGTTAGAAGTGTTCTAATTCTAATAAATTAGGACCAAGATAATGGATACGTCAAATGTTAATTGTCATAGTATGCTTTAGTTTAGGTTTCTTCATTTAAACTTAATTTATAATTATCTCATAGGTAGTTGTAGTAATTCAGTTTTAAATTAGGGATTGTTGAATTTGTAAATTAGCTCAAGATCATTTAGGATGAAAGTTAAACTAATGTTTAATTCATGTGTGAAGATTATTAAAACGTAGAGGTAGTGTAGAGAACCTTTTCTTAGATAGAGCACAAGTACATCAAGCCTATAGTGGTTTAAGTTTTAATTTAAAATTTTAAAAAAAAAAATGTGTGTGTTTTTGCCCTTACATCTTGGGCATGACAGTATACACATTCAAAAGAAACAAAGAATCATTCCTATTCATATGGAATACTTTACATAATAGATTATTACCTTCATTATACATAGGAGTGACTTTAAAATGTTTATTGTTAAAGAGAGTAAATAGGCCTCCTAACGTACCCTTAGAATTAGTGGCCTCACCAGTCATGGTGTTTCTAAAGGAAATCTTGCCCAGAAGTTCCTTCTTCATTTTTGTTTCTTTAATCAACATAAAATTAGTTCATTGATTTCTAATCATATTCCTAATTACCTCCTTTTTATGGGCCCCATTTAGCCCCCTTATATTCTAGGATATTATCTTCATTTCTTTTTAATAGAGCACTCCAATATGGTTCTTTGGCTCCCATCTGCCAAATTCCTTCTAGTCTCTTCTTGCATGACTTGGCTTGAACTCTTTCTGCCTACTAACTTTGGTTCAACTCCCATAGCCACTTTTACATGGCTTCTAGTTTTTGCTAGTGACACAAGGGAAGGATCCCTACTACTCTTCTTTTTGGCCTTTATCTCACTCCCCTTGTTTTCATCAAGACATTTCACTATTCTTAAAATCTTTCTAGGGGAAGCAATTTTGACCATATCCATAATCCTCTCTTCCAAATTAAAAGAAGTAGAATGAGATTTCATAAGAGATGAGGGAGCCACCATGGTTCCTTGATGTCCTTGAGTTTCCCTCAAAACCTCCACTTCATCATTCAATCGTTGCTCCTCCCCCCATTCCACTAGAGAGGAAATCCTACTGATTTCCTATAGGGGTATCACACATTGGACCCTTTCCTCTTGAGATGATGATTTGATTATCTCCTTATTTAGCCCATTATCTCCCCTTGTTGACTTACTTACCACCTCATTAACCTAGGGAACAACTAGCTCAAAGGCCATCAATTCCATTTCTAGTATAGCCTCCTATCTGGTCTAAAAATTAGGCATTGCAAAAACTACTGCTTCATCCTCCTTACCAAACTTGGATCCATTCTAGTATGGTTCATTCACTTCTTTAATAGGGATTTCCATAATCACCTCCCGATTCATAGAACAGTCCTTGACTTCCTTCCTTTTCCAAAACTTTTTCTCCTTTCAAGATATAGAAGTTTCTTTTTTCCTACTCTTTTTTGCTTTAGCCTTAGGGCATTGATTAGCCTTATGACCTGATTTCAAAAAATGAAAGCATGAGAAAGGTACATTTTCATAATCTAGCTTCTAGACATGCATTCCAAGTTTAGAATGAAAACACAAACCTTTGGCATATCATCCCCCTCCCAAAATCCAATATAGATATGAGCATACATGAGTCTTCTTCTAGATGATGTTATCAGATATATGGAAAGAAGCTCACCAAAGGAGTTTTCCACTCACATAAACACATCCTCATTCCAAAAATCTAAAGGCAGTTTTGGAAGTCTAACACATACTAGAGCTTACACAAAGAATGAATCATTAAAATCTATCTTTGAAGACCACTTCTAGAGAACAAGAGTTGAGTCAAGTGACTTATAACCTAGGGTCCTTCATGCAAAATGTTTGATAGATCTTCACTGCAAGAAAATTCAAAAGACAAGAAACCTTTGGCCATCACAGTTACATTGACTTGTTGCTTAAGGTACATGTTTCCATAGGTGTATTGATTGGTTTACAATCAGTCATATTGAATTTCTTCAACATTTCTTTATCATGTTATTCTTGAGAAAGAAATAGACCATGTTCAAGCTATGAGACTTGCAAACCAAGAAAGAATGTGAGCTCACCAAAAAGTTACATCTCAAATTCAGATTCCATGATGTTAGAGAGATGTTTTTCCAATTCATCATTAGTGGATCCAAAAATAATATCATCCACATAAATTTCAACATCTAAAATATCATCATTGATGACTTTAATGTATAAAGTGCTATTTGCACTGCCATGAGAGAAACCATTTGCAGTTAGATGTTTATCTAGCCTAGAATACCAAGCTCTAGGAGATTATTTTAGACCATATAGTGCTTTTTTAAATTGATACACATAATCTGGTTTATTAGAAGATTCAAAACCTTCTGGCTATTCCATATAAACTTCCTCTTCAAGATATCCATTTAAGAATGTTACTTTAAAGTCCATTTGATAAACAATGGATTTCTTATAACTAGCATATGTAAGAGAAATTATAATAGATTCCATTCTCACAACTAGTACAAAAGTTTCACCGAAGTCAATTCCTCCTTGTTGAGCATAACCATTAGATACAAATCTAGCTTTATTTCTTACTGCTTTACCATCTTCATTCAATTTATTTTAAAACATCCATTTTGCAACTATGACATTCGTGTCATCAGGTCTAAGAACAAGTTTCCAGTCTTTATTTTTCTCAATCTGATTTATTTCATCTTGCATAGCATTTAACTAGCAAGAATTTGTTAGTGCTTCAATTACTATTTTTGGTTCAAAGTCTAATATCAGACAGAGATGTTCAACAATATTAGCATGCTCTTCTATTTTGTCTTTTCTTCTAGTTAGAATCCTTCCTTCTACATCTTCAATGAATTGAGACTCTGGATGTCTTTTAGCAATGATCCTTGATGGAGTTTTAGTCATTTTCTAACTAGTATTTGTTATTTTAGGAGTTGAACAACTTTCTTGTTCATTTTCATCTGCTGCATCTAAATTAGCATCATAAAGATATGATTTTTGATTTTTAATAAGAAATATTTTTGAGATCATCATTATTGTTGTGTAAAAAAGAGCTTTCATCAAACACTACATTTATAGCTTCTACAATCTTATTCAATCTTTTATTATAGCATTTAAAAGATTTAATATGTGTAGAATACCAAGGAATTTTCCTTCATCAAATCTTGTATTAAAACTTTGCAAAGAATCATTGTCCTTTTTAATGAAACATTTATAGCCAAATATTTTAAAGTTTTCTACATTTGTTGCTTTTCCATTCCACAAATTATAAGGAGTATGAGCTATCCTTACTCTTATTTGAGCTCTATTTAAAATATGGACAACTGTATGAACAACTTCTTTCTAGTATTTGTTAGGTAATTTGGTTTCATTTAACATAGTTCTTGCCATTTCTTTAATAGTTCTATTCTTTCTTTCCACAATGCCATTTTGCTACAATGTATGGGTAGTTGAATATTACCTACTAATGCCACGTTTCTCACAATATTTAATGAATTCTTGAGAGATGAATTCATCAACTCTATCTAACCTCATATATGTTAATTTCAAATCAATTTCTCTTTCCACCATTTTTCTTAACACTTTAAAATGATCAAATGCTTCACATTTAATTTTCAAGAATGTTACACGAGTAAAAGCACAAACCTGTGTCACCCTTTTGTAAAGAATTTTAAGGCTAACAAAAGTATAACTATTTATCTTCAATGACATAAAACTAGTATTATTATTTAGAATTTGACAATGAATTAAACTAATGAAATGTGTAGAAATGGATGAAGTTTACTATAATAATTTTAAAAAATTATTTGGAATAAGAATTGATATATTTTTATATTTTAATAGATAATTTTTTGGTTGCTAAAAAATGCTAAAAATTAGGGGTTTAGTTCCCACCACAAAACTATATGAAAATAAACTTATTTTCATTTGAACTCAGACTATGTTATATATAACATATATAGCTAGAGCAATCAAAAATAAAAATCAACTTTAGACCTATATTTTCTCTTTTATAATGATTCAAATTTCAACTCACATGAAATTGATAGGTTTCATTTGCCACCACATTTTTCAAAACAAATCTATTATAACCAGAAGAAAAATCATTCATTCTAAAAGAGGACTCTCTCCTCTAGAATATCATATAATTTTACATTTCTTTTGATATGATTTAATATTTTTTTATTTCTCAAAATCAACATATTTTTGAGTATTAAAATATGTGCTTGTAGAATTTTTGAAGTAGAATATATTATATCTAATTAAAAAACTATAAATTCTATATGTGAATATTCTTGACTTTTAGCTCTATAAAATGGTGTTTATATGTCACTAAAAAAATCATAAAAAATAGTAAGAGTTATTGAAATGCTAGTTTTCTAAAATAATTTTATTTCTTTAGTAATTGGATTTAAACTAGTTTAAAACATGCATTTAGTAGACATTTCGAATTGGGAAAGTGTGGAACCATATATAACTTGGCTAGAATAAATTTATCTAGATCATATGTTTGAGAAAAAATGATTTTTGGATAGAAATACTCAAATTTAGTCATTCTAATAAGTTACCCTGAAAGGTGACACAACTTTGTACTTTTAGCCATGGTCCAAACCATTCTCGAATAATCATCTACAAATAGCACATGAAGTATTTTTCACCATTCAAGGATGGAGTTTTAGTCGGTCCACATAAATCAGTGTGGAGAAGTTCTAATGACTTGTTTGATAGATATTATTTAGTTTTGAAAGACACTTGTTTTTTTTCCTCTTACACATTCTTCACAAACTTTGTCTAGTTTACTAATTAGAGGTAATCCTCTCACCTTTTTATTCTTACTAATTCTAGCAAGATTATCAAAGTTTAAAATTCCTAGTTATTTATGCCATAACCAGTCTTCTTCAACTTGACTTATTAAACAAATATTAATCAATGAATATTCATGGACTGTATAATCAATCAAATTATAAAGATTTCCTCCTATCCTTAGACCACTAGCAATGATTCTATTTTTCTTGGTTTTGATTGAGCATCCTTGAGCATTGAAAGAAATTAAGTATCCACTATCACAAATTTGATTGATACTTAGAAGATTATGTTTTAAACCTCCTACATAATATACATCATGAATAGGTGTTTCTTTATTAAGTGTTATTGAACCCCAAACTATAATATATGCACTTGAATTATCTCCAAAATGGACAATTCCTCCTTCAAAGTCCTTTAAAGTTTTGAATTTACTTTTCCAACCGGTCATGTGATGTGAGCAGCCATTGTCTAGAACCCAAGTTGTGGGTTTATGAGAAAATAGGGTTCTTTCAATAATTAATGACTTGTCAACCTTCTTGACAATAGGTTTCCATACCTGTTTAGACTTTAGATTTAATTTGCATTGGTTAGAAAAATGACCATAATAGAAGCATTTGAAACACCTAATAATTTTCTTCAAAGCATAACCAGTACTACTCATGTTACATTGAAATGCTTTATGGTCAAAGATATTACAACTAAAACAATAACACTTAAAATTTTTTTGTACCCTCTATTTTGAAGCCTCATCTTCTTTTAAGTTTGAATCAGATTTATTAATTAGATTTTGCAAAGAAATTAGCTTATTGTCCTTTTCATCAAGTGACAACTTTTGATTTTCAATTAACTTATTTGCTTCCTCTAAATCTACAAGAAGTTTCTTGTTATTTATTTCATGATTTGAGATTAATTTCTTTAATCTCTTCTATTCTTGTAGGTATTGAAGAATTTCTTCTTCAAGGTCAACTTCTTCATCTGAATCAAATGAAGATTTAGATAGGCTTGATTTTGATTTTGGAATATTGACTATTTTAGACATAAATAATCTTTCTTCTTCCTCATTTGGTTCACTCGAATCTTCATTTGAGTCTTCTTAAATGGAAAGAGACTTTTCTTTTTAAAGTTCTTGAATCTTTTGTTTTGATTCCAAGGTTTTCTTTTGGAAAACTTTTCAATTTTCTCATCATTATCATCTTGATCAGCATAGGGAGATTTTGCAAAAAAATGTCATAATTGACCATAGCTATAGAATTTTGGTTTTCCTTGATATTTATTTTTCATTTTCCTAACCAGTAATGCTTCTAAGGATTTTGTTAAATCTGAATCGCTCTCTTCTTTTTTTTAAGCCTTAAAGGTCATCTCTTTTGATGTAGAACTAGTTTGATTGCTAATTCTCATTTCATAGGTAGTTAAGATTCCTTGTAATTGATCATTTTAGAGAATTTTTTCTTCTCTTCCATGGTTGAGATTTTGGTTTCAAACTTTGGTAGAATAGACCTTATGACTTTTGAAACTATGTCTCATTCTTTAATCGCTTCTCCTAAACCTCATCTAGCATTAATTTTTTCATCAACTCTCAAGAAATAGGCTGCTATAGTTTCATCTTCATTCATTTTAATATTATCAAATTGAGTTTTGAGATTTATTAGTTTTGACTCTTTTACATTCTCATCTCCTTGACATATGGTCTCTAGTTAAACCCAAATGTCATTTGCAAACTAAGAATATAGTACTTTGGAAAACACATCTTTAGTAAGACCACATAGAAGAGAATATCTTGCCTTTTTGTCAAAATCTTAATTAAGTTTATCATTTGGATTAGTAGGTAATATTTTTGAAACAATATAACTTGTAACAACAACATCTCACATTCTAACATCTAAAGAATGTATGAAGGCTTCTATCATAACCTTCTAGAAAACATAGTCATTTCCATCAAATAATGGAGTTTGATTAAGAGAAGAACCTTCAACTTGAGCCATTATACTTCCAAGAATCCCAAGAATAGTTCCTAAAGGCAGACCTAGGTAGGAACCCCTATGCTGTAATGCCACTTGTTGTAAGTGAATGTTGTTCTAAGAGGGGGGGTGAATCAAAACAATAAGATTTTACCAATTTTAACTCTTTTATACAAATTTAAAAGATCATGTATAACTTTCATATCAAATTAAATAACCATGAACTAAAATAAAGCAACAATAGGAAAAATCACAACTCACAAAGGATACACAAGATTTGTACTAAGTGGGAAACCCTCAAAAATCCTTATGGTTTCATCATAGGGAGAAAAACCACTCCAAATAACCTACAACTTTATTGAGTAACAGTTCCCTTTTACAATAGCAGCTTCAACTTCCTAGGCTACAACCCTTTCTCTCCTTTACAAAATTGTGTACTTCTTAAAATTACATACATATAAAGGTGCATGCCATTTATGCATACACTTATTCATATAAATAATCTTAATATCTTTCATTCAAAGTTTCAGTTATATATTCCTTACGTAAGATAAATATGTCAATGTATTTCCACACAATTTTACATGACACATTCCCTTATATAAAAAAAATGTTAAGCAATAACTCTATTACAATAACTATAACTATTCGTGCTTTGAACAGTTAAAAAAAATTCATAAAAGAATTGCATCATGATCTAGAGTTTTGAAGCCAAAATAATCACTTCATGCTATTCATAATTCTAAAACTAAAAAAACTATCTTCAAATGTTAAGAAACAACTCTCTTTGATTTGAACTGTTTCACTAACTATCAATAACCAGCAACAAGATTGACAAAATATAAAATGATATGAGAATTTTACACCAAGAAAAATTTCATCTTTCCTTTCAAGGAGAAGCAACATATCTGACCCATAGAAAACTGAGAGAAACATATATTTTCCTTCCTTTCACCATCAACCTGAAGGATCACAAGAAACAAAAATTGGTTGAGTATTCATACCTGAAGAACACCTTCATACCTATACATTTCTTATGACCAAAACTTAAAATATCTATTATGAAATTCCTCTATGATCTAGAGAAGATCTTCGTATATCTTCAAATCTTAGTAGAATAAACAAAGGATTCCATTAATAGAGAAGTATAATGAAATAAAAAATAAAGAACTCAAATCTGTACAAAGCTCTCCTCAAAAGATCAAATATCTAGTTACCTTTGCCAAGAACTACAACCATATTTCCAAAAACTATGCATACACTCATAGCAATCAAAACCCTTGTTACGATTATTGGAAATACAACAAATTGTTATTGCTCAATACCAAGAGCTAATATCCTTAACCAAAAAATATATATTTTGAGTCCACCACACAAAACCAACATGTGGCTCCATCAAGTCCAAGTGAAATAATTATAACTTCAAACCCAAAGTCATGGACTAATCAAGAGTTAGGAGGAGACTAATTGTCTCAACTACATAGATGGTCGTATCAGTATTTTTAAATGCCACAAATAATTGGCTTTATAAATATATGCATGAGCCATTTTAATGACATGTGCATCAAGGACAAATTGTAAACCAACAGTCAAGCCCATCCCATATTTCTTTTGAATTTTTTGACATATCAATATGGCAGATATATGCATTTGATAGACCAAGTCCAATCAATGCAAAGGCCCTATAATCTTTAGCTATCCACTTTTGTTATTTCATTTGCATCTTGAGGTTTCTAAACCTTAATTTGCCACGTGTCAAACTTAGGCCCTTCAAATTTTGGAATTGTAGATAATTTATCCATTGTTTAGAAAAAAATACTATAGCACAAATAATTTAATTGAAAAATTGAGTGATGCATGTAATCTACAACTGGTCCCAATTTTATTCTTGATTTAAAAAAATCACAACATATTCATGGATAATATAATATTATAATATTTGTACAATAAATCTCAAACCTCTCTTCAATAAATTCATCGTAGTTAGGGTCTAATTACCCAAAATCCATTAACAAAACTCTTCTCTCCATCAATCAACCCACTCTGATACTAAATGAAAGAGATAAAATATAAAATTTTGATATTATCAATTCAGCTTTTCATTGATACATTCAGATACAAGTGAATTGATACTGAAAAACTTATGGAAATAACTTCCAACAACTATATATTTCACTAATTTATATATTAAAACTAAACCTAGAAACTAACCTAATTAATCTAATAAATCTAACATTCTGAGCCAATCAAATCTCCTATCCTTGAGGGACTCTTTTACTAAAATAATTGTTTTCCTCTCTAATAGGGTATATATAATTAGATGGGCCCCATCTAAAGGAGGTAATTATTCAATCAAGGAAGGTTATTATGGTTTTGGACAAATGGCTAATTCAATCAAGATGTGTAGAGCCTTTTCCTTTTATTGGAACTCTGCTATGTTGCCCTAGGTTGGATGTTTTGCTTGGCTAGCTCTTAGAAAAAGTATCCTCGTTGGTGAACAACTACTCAAACTTGGTATTGTGGAATCATTTCTTTGCAAATTATGTAATAAGGAGATGAAAATTCTGATAACCCTATATTGACATAATTAATTTTCTAAATATTTTAGTCAGTGACATCAAACCAAATAAATATTAGGATGAAAGGATCAATCAATATTGTTAATGATGTTGGGCATTGAGTATCCAAAGAATCCTAACTAATGAGAACACTGGCAATAAGATATAATAATCAATGATAACTCAATATTTGATAATATAAAAGATAATATAGAATTATAAGTCAATATTGAAATTCATTTATTTTACACTAATACTTGATTTTATATATTAATAAGTCATGACGCATATAATTGACCAATATACAATAAATAAGTAGTAATTGATTAATTAAGAATAAATAAACACCTAGACCAAAAGATCAACAACTCATAGATTACCCTAATTTATATAAGAGTAAGATTAAGGAAGAAGAACAAGGAAGGAGGAGGAAGTGATAGGTAAGAATAAAATACATACCAGTCAGCCCATTTAGAATGCAAATGGACACATTTGGAATGAAAATAGATGTGTTGAAAGAAGAATCCAACAACACAATCACAATACATTTTCCAATCAAATGAAGAGAAGAAAGACCAAGGACATGAACACATGGGATAAAGAAATCAGTTGAAATAATATTGAATAATGAAGGGGACATGTTTATCTCTAGTGGCCCATAATAAAATAATATCAAATCACATCCCAAGTATCGCAAGCATCAGAAAGACACACAATGGGAGTAACTAGACTTTTCCTATACCCACCAATCACAAGGAAGGATCAAGTCATTGAATGATTTAAGTATTATTCTGATGTATAATAAAGATCTATAGATATCATATCGACACAAATACAAAAATGATTGTATTTATATAGCTCGAGATAATAGTTAGTCGAGTGAAACATAGATATATTATAACCATTTCCTTTATAAGAGAAAAGGAAGTATAATAATACCATTCTATAGTGGACATGGAAGTTATGGACTAGAGGGCATTCTAAATTGAATCTCAATTTCCAAATTGGAATCCAAAGAGTGATCTATAAAGGATTCATTAGAGGTAATATATATTGTAGTGGTTAAACATATGCATATGTTAGAGATAAAAGAATTGGTAGAGGCAGGATCTCTACCAAGTGATTAATCAAATGCCAAAAGATGCCTTAGGAAGATGCTCCTTATATGACAATTGCCTAATTAGGAAGTAATTCTCACTAGAGAGATAGGTAATTTGAGAAGAGTTTCTTCCGAAGGATTAGGAAGGGTTAGATGGGGTAGTATTTATACTATTAGTTCAATTTTTTTAACAATTTTTTTATACATTTTCAATTGTACTAATGATTTATTGTAGATTCCAAAATTGAATCCAAGATCAAGATGAGGAGACATTAAAAAAACTAAACTATAGATCACCTTCTTCTTTAGTGTCCCTTTGCTTATCAATGTTGGATCTTTTCTCTCAACAAGCTTCAAATTTATTTACCTCTTCCAAATAGTCTTTGGCACTTGTTTGAATCTTGGCTAGTTGTGTTTTAAGGATCTCTATTTGCATGTATTTGGAAGTGTGTCCTAGCTATTTTGGTCTAGGCCATCTAGTGGGAGTGCAAAAATATCATTTTTCATAATGAAAATTCAGATTTAGAATCTATTCTAGATCCGATTGAGAATGCAATTTTAGAGAGAATGAATGCAAACATATTCAATTGTGTAAACAATATTTTAGTATATTGGGGTTATCAGCTTCTAAAATTGTGGAAATAAATAAAGTTGCCTCTAGGATTCTCTCCAAACTAGAATTCTAATCATCAATCTAATCAGCTTTGAATCAAATGGTCTCCTCCTTCTAGAACTTTTCTAAAGTTAAATTTCAATGGCTTCTCTTGTGGGAATCCTGGCAAGTTGCACTTGGGTGCTTGCATTAGGAATTGGCAAGGTGATGTAGTTGCACTTTTACTATATGGTACTAACAACCTTGCAAAAGCTCAGGCATTGTTGGCATGTCTAATTTTGGCTAAGAGATGCAATGTTCCCACCCTCCATATAGAAGGTGATTCTCAAATAATTATGAACTCTTGTCTTTCATGATCTTCTCATATTTGGAAATTAGCTTATATCCTTCAACAATGTTGGGATTTGATTGATTTTTTTCATTCTAATTGTTTCTCTCATGCTCTGAGGAGGGCAATAAATTGGTTGATTGTCTAGCAAATGCTGGATGTGAATGCCCCATATTTGAATCTCATCATCCGTAAGTTATTTTTTCAAAATTTCCATCCTTAGCCGAGTGCAATATTTGGGACTTAAAGAAGATGAACAAAGTTTAAAAGAAACATGTACTATATCTGCATGTTACACCATATTTATTCAACCTCTTGTTATTCCTTTTATACCATTTGTTTTCATACTTTACGCATGAGGATTCATCGTTTTGCTAAAACTAGAAATTGCGGAGTTGGCCTTTGTAGCTTAAGTCTTAGATGTTGATTTGTACTAAGAACCAATGTGATTCGAGTGGAATTTCACCTTGGACTAACTATATCAAGAAGCAACTGGAGGATGTGGTTGGTCATCATCCCAAATGAAGCATTGGGGATCATGATGACAAGGATTTTATAAGGGCTACCTATTTTGGGGTTCTCGCTCAATGCAAAGTAATTGTATTAGTTATAGGTATGCTTTGGCATGAACTTTCAGTCATTATCTTTTCCTTTCAATCATATACTTTGGCAAGGATTCAAAGTTTTCATGCTAGTTCTTTATCTTCCCTTGAACTAGTTTATTAATAAATAAAATATACAAGTGTTATGTCACTTTTTGATAAATACATATATGTGTGTGTGATGTCATGATGAGTTTTATATGATGTGTTAGTGGTTAAGATTTTATTGTAACATATGTTGATGGAAATCAATTTTTGGTAATGAATTGTTATTCTTTTAATGAGTAGGAACAATGTCTTTCTTGTGTTTTTGTCTAAATCATAGTATTCACAGATTGGAAGAAAAAGTCAATAAGAAAATACTTATAGATGATTATCATAGATAGTGGAAATCTCTA
Source organism: Cupressus sempervirens (assembly GCA_028749045.1). Taxonomy (NCBI): domain Eukaryota; kingdom Viridiplantae; phylum Streptophyta; class Pinopsida; order Cupressales; family Cupressaceae; genus Cupressus; species Cupressus sempervirens. The sequence goes on along the minus strand of CM053792.1, from coordinate 445,587,821 downwards.
TTTTTTATTCCCAATTTGCTAAATCTCTAACATCTTTTAAATAAAAAATTAACTTATAAAATAGAATCATCACATCTTCAGACATACTTCTCAACAAACATTTCATCAAATGTTTTACTTGTTTGTATGCTTCACATATATTGTCTATTCTTTCATATTTTGCCTCTCACCATTGTCATTGTAGGAAAAGTTAAGACAAACACTGGTAAACATAGATAAATATTGCAACCAAAAATTATATTTTCATGTAATTTCTTATATCCTTTACAAATATATGTTATATTTATCTTATACTCGAATCTTCAACTTCCCATAAAATAACAGTGACACATTTTTAAAGAATTGCTAATAATGATTACAAAGAGTTCATAATCCTCTTGACTACTTCAATTTGATTGTTAATGTATCCACCTAGACTTAAATGTTACTCTTCAATAATTCAACATTAAAATATGTAACATTCTATGAGACCATCGATAATTAAAATACCTCACATTTGTCAATGGGCCCAACATAAGGGATGGTCCTTAGCTCTAAGCCAAAGACCCAACAAAAAAAATACCTCACATTTTAATACTTTTTAATTTGGTAAATAAAAAACTCAAAAGGAGAAAGTCATATTTATATTAATATAAAGTGGAACTGAACAAAGTTTCCAACAGTACCAAGGGAAAAATAACAGTTTTTAAATTGTGAAACAGATATGTAATGCAACATTGTTTCCAAAACATTACTGCTAAAAATCAATTCCAAAATTCCAAAATACATATCTAACAAATATTATCAAAATATTTCAATCATGTAATTCTTTTCTCCAATCACAGATAATGATCAGCAACAAGGTGAACTTTTACATGCATTATCCATTATTCAGTCTACAATTAGAATTATTTTGTTATAAATTATCTATCATTTCTAACAAAGAAATATAAATATAATATAAATATATTATGATGTTACACTAAAGATCAAATATCACTAAAATAAAATTAAAAAAGGCAACATACTTTATGATAGCAAAAAAGAAATATATAATGTTTATTTTGCATAGTAACATAACTTCATAAATCCAGCTACAATCTAAACTTGATAAATCTAACAGAAGTCTCTAATATTTAATACCCTTTACTAACAAAAGAGTGCATGAGCAAATGAGAAAAATCTAATAGATCCTTTAAACCCTCTATTGACAAAAGAGTGCATGAGTTCAGGAAACAATGGAAATGTAATGAAAGACAAGTGCTAGGGGCATGAGGAAACAAATACTTGATATGTCTATCCCTCTAGATCAAACTTGAGGTGCACGACTGCTTGATCATGATTTTTAGAACAATTTCTCTGGCATTATATTCTGGTATATAATCTAGAATCTATTGTGTTCTAGCCAATCTTGCATCTTCAAGATAATAGATTTACATAGTTAGTGGATTGATTGCTTTCAAAATTCCACTTCTTAGGTTGTTGTAAATGAGGAGGCTCCATTTTCATCTCTAAAAACCTATTATACATATGTTTTAACAAATTCTTATTTTGACATCATATAAAGCAAGCCCTTTAGAAGACTCGTCTTCTTCATTATGAAGATCCATCACCAACCACATTTACTTATTACTTTGTTTTTGAAATAAAAGTAGTCAAAACAAGGGGGTTGGCCCATTATAGAAAAGTTGGACAACTACCAGCATAACCATCACAATAGAATTAACACCTAAAGCTTTTAAAAATAAAAACAAAAGTTTATGGTATAATAATTATAGTAACTACAAGCTTTAACCAAAATGCCTGTTAACAAGCAAAAAAAGTAAAAACTAAAATTATTAAGATAACTATAGGCTATAAACAAAATGCATGTTAACCAACTAAATTCACTTAACAAAAAAAAAGATGTGACAACCTTAAAACTGAAAAATTCTGTAAACCAGCGGATTAACAAAATGCTGAAAAAAGAAGGGGAAGGAACCTTTAAAATTTCTTGACCTCCTTTCCCAGGAGGACATTCACCCAATCTTCCACTAGGAAGTCATAAAGAAGCTTGGAGTCCTCCCTAGGTAGGTCCCCTTATGCTTCCCTCAAAAGGCATAGAGTAGTGACCGCTGCATGAGTGACTTTAACTGTAAACTTGGTTAACAATCCCATTCTTTCCTCCAATGCCTAAATTCTCTCCCACAACTCATTGCCAGCCTTATCAAAAGTACCTGGATGACCATCCCTACCAGCCTATGTATCCTACACAATAAGGGGGTTAGTGGCCTTTTTATATCCTACCTTAATACAGGAGGAGATTGTAACAGGGGAAGGTACCCTATCCATCATTTTGAGGAATTGATCTTTAGTTAGGTCCACACTCCCAAGCATGACTATTGTCAAGACATGTGACACCTCCTTATTCTCCTTGCCATTACTCGAGGTTGACCTGGAGGAATAAAAAATCTCTTCTTCAATCCCCTCCATACCTCCCTTACCAAAATTAACAATTTTCTCCTTCATTCTTCTTTTGTGGTAGCTTGAATCCTCAAAATCTAATTCTTCCTCCTACAAGGCTTCATCCCTTAACTTCCTCTTAGCTTGAGACTTATCCAACCTCCCCAACCTCCTTCTTCCTCCTCTCTCCTCATCCTCTGACTCCATTTGCATTTTCTCCTTACCTTTTCCTTTCTTCCCCTTGGGGGAGGGATTAACTAGGGACCCACTGGGAGAGGGATGAGGAGTGGGGGCTCTGGGGCTAGTAATCCTAAGGGGGGCCATTTGTGGCTTGGGGTTCAAGTGAATAGGAATATCAACTTCCACAATCCTAGGGGGGACCAAGTCAAGGTGAAATTGGTACAGCCTAAAAATAAGACCCTGATGCAGAATAGTAAAGTCAACCCCCCTTCTCATTTTATATCTCACATCCACAATAGAATCTTCAAGATCATGCAATAGAAAGAAAGGAATTGAATGAAAATCATGATGTCTAAAATGATTAAGAAGAGGAAAATGGTAGTAGTAGAAAACTCCATACCTTCCCTCTAGGGTAACATATTTCATCAAAATTAGGCAAACCTCATTCCATGAGTTAGGTAGCTTCTCCCTCATAAACCCCCCTCTATGCTGAACTAGTTCCTCACCATCCTCGAAGAATTTTTGCAGACTAGTTTCATTAGTCACTTGTGTCACCTTCTGCCATTTTCTTCCCCTCATCACCATAGCTATCACCTCCTCTAAAACATAAAATGAGATACCATTAATTGTCACCTTGCGATTATCCCATGAGTTTACAAACTACATAGAGCAATTCTAGTCATGACCATTGAGGGTCTCCATGAAAGGAACAAAATTGACCTCTTTCAGAATGTACTAGACCAAGGGCTTCCTCATACTATCATCGATCATAGCCAGTTCAATGTGTAATAGGTCACTTCCCATCTTTGTAATTTTTTCCTCTTCACTCTCTCTATTCAAAGCCTAGTCCCTAAAAAATACTTCACTCTTAGAAAGATAAACCCATAAACGAAGATTATAACTACACTTAATAGTAATAATGGAACCTATCAAATTGGTGAGAAAGATCACAAGCTGCCAGCCATGATCTTTCCCCAAAACATTTCCATCATTCCCAACACTCCATAAATCTATAAAATATAAATCTTTTTTCTACATGGTGTACGATGAACCATAAAGGGAAATGAATAAAAAACCCCCCATTTCAAATTTCTAATTTTTGGGCCATGAGTAATAATTATTGCTCATAATCAAGTCTTTTCTCCTTACCACATAAGCATCAATTACATTTCAACCCTGCGAGCTCAACAACATTAAAATTAACCATCTAGGATTCATCATTACTTTTTTTCCTTATTCACCAACTCCCTCACCAAATTTGGCAAAGTGTTCAAATTTATCCAACCTCTTAGCCCTTCCATTTTTAAGCCAACCGTCACCATGCCATCAGTCGCACTATTTCCCTCCTAAAAACTTTGATTCAAATCAAATCTATTGAGGGTGGCTAATTGTTACTTGATATTTTTAATAATACTTTTCATAGCCCATCCCTCATGCATATTGCCTTTAACCATCTCAATAATGACTTTAGAATCACCTTCAACTTGTACATCCTGTCATCCCACACTCAAAATTTTTTTTAAACCCCAATATAGAGCCATCACTTTTGCAACATTATTCAAAACTTTCCCTAACAAACTAGCATAAGCTAGCAACATCCTTCCCTTACAATCCCTAACAATCCTTCCCCCTGCTGAACCCTCCTTTTTGGTAGCACCATCAAAATTAAGTTTGACCTAGTTATTTGGTGGAGGTTTCCATCGAGTTCTTTTTCTAGCCATAAGATTAGAGTTGTCAATCTCCATAATCCCATCCATCAACGACCAACACTTTGGAATTCTTATCTCCCGGGTAGAAGGGGAGAATGTTGGCTTTCTCCAATTGCAACATCTAATGTTATCAACTATGAATTTGGAGACAATATCAACCATGACCTTCACCTCCCTCCCCTCATTTCTAAATACCCTATTATTTTGCTCCTTCCAGATACCCCAACACACAGGGGGGAGAATGATCTTCCACAAGTTGATAAGCAGGGGGTGGGTAAAGGGGTGATGCCAGTGCACCAAATGCCCCACCTCTGCATTGAACACCCAATTCACTTCAAACTTCTGGAGGATTTTCCCCCACACCTTAGAAGAAAATCTACATTGTAGGAATAGCAAATTTGTAAAACTTATTACTTTGTTCGCATGTATTGTAAAGCTGAATAGGGGTCAAAATAAAAATTTTCCATGAAACACAAACAACTTGAGCTTGGAACAAAGTATGAAGGGAAAGTTTGGAAAATATTATGCTCATAGTGTCCTCTCTGATTTGATCTACAAAAGTTGAGTCTTGTCTTCCCTAACATTTAATTCTCTGGCAGAGCCATCCCTCGTACATGAAAAACTCTCACCTTCCTCTATAACATATATGGGCTTCCTTGATTAATCCTTATTGCAAGAGCCAATTTTATGGGCAAGCCAATTCAGATCGTATTTCTTCTCTCCAAGCCTATTTTTACTTTTTTCATATGAACCTTCCCTTGATCTTGACCAATCATCTCTCGATGCTTCAATACCAAGTGAAAGCCATTTGGTGTAAGCCTTCTTGGTAATATTTCCTTCTCCCTCTTCACTTAGAATACTATACCAGTTAGCACTCATTATGTACCAATTTTATGGGCAAGCCAATTAAAATCGTATTTCTTCTCTCCAAGCCTATCTTTACTTTTTCCGCATGAGTCTTCCCTTCATCCTAACTAATCCTCTCTTCATGCCTCAATACCAAGTGAAAGCCAGTTGGTGTTAGCCTTCTTGGTAATATTGCCTCCTGTCATGCCCAAAAATACGAGGGCAAAACACAATTTTTTTTTTTTTGAATAATGATTAATAATTAAACGTGCTCTAAGTTGAAATGATTGTGATAACATTTCAAGTACAGGTTCTCTACATTACGTCTTAAGATTATAAACATGAGGATGATTACAAAATTAGTTTAATGAAACAACTAAGCAAATAGCATCGACATTAAAACTTAATTTAAATAGACAATTAACCTTTAAAATTAAGACTACTTAATACTCAAAAGAAAAGAAACTAAATTTTATTATCAATATAAAACTAACTTAGAATTATATTAATTTTACTATCATCACAAACTTACACAATTCTAACTAATAAATTTTAAAACTAACTTAATACTAAATATTAACTAAAACAATCCTGACTAAATATATATATCAAAATTTAAAACAATTAACTTTAACAAATAACCATTAACAACACAATGAATAACTAACTTGACAAAACAAAACGAAAATCTAAATAACTTAAATAAAATACTTACTAACTAGTAACGTTAATTAAATTTAACTAATCATTAAATTAGAACTTTCTAAAAAAAATTAAACAACTAAATTAATTAAAACTATACTAACTAAATCAAAATTTAATTAAATTTATGACTAACTAACTCTAAATAACAAACTACTATCAATGCTTAATACAAAAAAAAAGTAATGAAATTACTATAACTAATTTACTAAACTAAATTAAATTACATTTTAACTTACTAATAAACTTAACACTACTCATATTAAAACAAAATAAATATCTAATACAAATCTAAATTTAATATTAAACTAACTATAAATGCCCACTAAAAACTAAATTTACTAACACACACTAACCAAACTTAATTTAAAATCAAACAAAATTTACTAACCTAACCAATCACCTAAATCCTACTCTATTTCCCCCCTTACTCCTATTCTATCCCTATAACCTTGGGCAGTGTTTGATAAGTGCGCTAGCCTTAGTACTGACCTTGCATCAGTACCTCTGTCCCAAGGTGGCCGCCCAAACAAAATGCAAGCCCCAAAAATTAATAAAGTAAACACAAACAACTTGCCCACTTACTAAGATAACCAAGGGCAAAATAAAAACAAGTGAGCACTCCAAGCTAGGATAGAAAAAGGTGGATGGGACATGGGGGGGGGGAGGCAGGGTGACATCACCCCCATGTACATTCTGACATGCACAAACAACTTTTTGTTTTTAAACTTATTAAATATTCATTCCTAATCTGACGTCCCCCAAGGATGGAAAATGCATTTATGTTAAAAAGTTTTATAGGTAGCAAGGATAGGATATTTAGGATATTAGGATATTTAATATAACTATGATATTTTTATTTTTTTTTTATGTTTATTTTAATATTGATTTTAATTTTAAATCTAATTTTTCAATAATCAAAAAGGATCTTTTAAGAGGATCTTTTGATTCTCTGTTACCAAAAGAATTAATTTGAATCTCTCATACAAAAGGCAAAGAGTTTTACTCTCTTAAGACACTTTTTTTTTGAAAAATTATCTAAGTATAGAATTACAAGCAATGCATGTAATTTTTTTTTTTGGTTTGAAATTTTTCTAAGTATGGATTTCAAAGCCATTTATATAAGTTTTTAAGGTATATATATTTTTTTGAATAGCTTTAAACATTGATACAATATTTTATGTCTTATAAATACATGATTAAATTTTATCTCCTAAACATCCTGGATAGAACTATTATCTATAATCATTTTTCCTTCCTTAACATAAATTTTCATATTAATCATATAAGGAAAAACTTAATACTTTGCTCAATTAAACTAAATCTACATCCATGATATAATTTTCGTTTCCAACATAAAAGTAAACTTGAAATTTGCCTAGTTAAATCGACATTATTTCCATCCTATTTTGATATGCATCCATCCAATTTAAAATTTATGATTAAATCACATGACAAGCAATTATACTCAACCCCAATTTTTATTGGCCAACCTGATTCAAAGGCTCAACCGAGAAAGAATCAGGAAGAAAACCCAGCTTCGTTGCCAATCCAACAAAGTTTTGAGATACGAATTACATAGGATTTCAATCTTGAATTACAACACTTAAATGAAATTTCCTTCATGACCCTCAACAAGGGTTCCATATCCAATTCTGCAACACATTTCTACGAACTGTAGAGGAAACAAATATGTGATCGGGTGACAACCAAGCATAACCAAGAGACAATCAACAAGCATAATCATACATGGTTTACACAATAGGATTCATAATGAATCAAAACTAGGGAAAGGTGGATTCTTCCACCCAGGAGAAGTCAAGCACAACACCAAACAGATGTCCAATCAGGGCTATATACCGAGAACTTTCGTTCTTTCATTTCAACATACCATAATCATACAAGGTTTGTGCTGACAGGTAGGGGCCCATAACACCCTACCCTTTCTCCCTCTTCTCATCCTGAGAAGAGACTCTACACTAGTTCGAGTCCAACTAAACAGACCTTTCCCAAAATTGGTCACTTCTGCCCTCTCCAAGGGTGAGTAATACCAAAACACCCATGCAAGAAAAATATCAAAATTGCAAACATAAACATCCCAAAAAAAACATGGTTTTCAAATACAAACATTGAAACAACAACAAGGTATCATAAGCATGAAACAAGAATAAAAATCTGAACAAGGGAGATGAGAAATCCAACCTTCACAAAGAGGTAATGGCAATGAACAAGTTTGAGTAGAGCTTCCCTTTCCTTGCTTCAATCTTCAAGAACTCCTCTCTAAATCTAGAGATTGGGTAACAACCCCCACTAGTCCAAGAAGGGCCTCTAAATAAGCCTCAAGCTCAACCACCCAAAAGGATCAATAACTACACCCACCCACTAACAAGTCTAGAAACTCCTAACTCAACCCACACTATGGTTAAACCCTAAGTGGAGGTGGGGTAATGAAACTCATGGTAACCACTTGCAGTTTTCGCACAAAGGTAAAATGAGACTTTTTGAGTGATCTCCAAAGTCAACAAAAAGGGGCTTAGGGGTTGGAAAAGACCCCCAACCCATACCCATACCCCTTGGGTATAATTATTTCATGTTTTAAAGCCTTAGGAATAGGTTTAGAGCCACACAAAGGCTAGGAAATAATTAGGACCAACTAACAACTCTTAAAAAGTAGATTAAGAACTAATCTGGATTAGAGATGACTAACCTCAATTAAGAACCAATAAGAAAATTGACACTAACTTAAATCGACTTAGGTCCATGGGTTACACAGCTAACCCTAACTAGCATGCTGAGGAGCACAAACAATTCACGAGTGTCAAGCGACACTAATAGAACATATTTACGAACATTAACATTTACTGATCACAAAGAGATACATACATACATCTCACAATACATTACTTGAATTATGAACAACAAGGTTTCCAAAATTAGCACATAGAGATCAGTTCTGTTCCTCCATCAGTTTCCTCAGCTAAAATATCTGCACACTCATTGCACACATCAGTAGTCCTGAAAATCACATGTACATATATATACATATCAAAAATTCACATAAATTGAAACATACATCAATCAGGGTTTCTTGCATCCTACTTATATCCTTAATCATAAAGATTCCAAAAATTAATAAGTTAATCCTACATTTTACTTAATTCATCAACATACATATACATAAAGCATTAAATGATGGACATTAAATATCCGAAAATAACATCACACAACATGAAATAATATAACATGTTCAAGAATTTGATAATGTCTCAACATCTCGAGTCATGAGTATCAAAATAATAAAGTAACAACTAAGGCTACGAAGGGTCGGGGTGAGGCCTCACACCTCCTCCCTCTTCACTTATAATACTATACCAGTTAGCTCTCATTATGTACAAATGATTGATGAATCTTGAATTTTCAAGCTCTTTCATAGCAGTCATCATATCTCTTTGAGGTGCCTCTAATAAATCACCTAACCAATGATCTCTATTATAAGGAAACATAGAGCTATTTTAAAAATTCACGAGTCAATTTTTTTGGGCCTTCTTTACTTTCAATCAAAATTAGAAATTCAATTTAGTATTTTTCTTTGGACAACTTGTAAACCTCTATTATAAGAAACCTTAGAGCTATTTTAAAATTCCCGTGTCAATTTTTTTGGGCCTTCCTTATTTCCAATCAAAATTAGACATTCAATTTAGTATTTTTGTTTGGACAACTTGTAGATCTCTATTAAAAGGAACCTTGGAGCTATTTGTAAAATTCTCGTGTCAATTTTTTTGAGCCTTCCTTAATTTCAATCAAAATTAGACATTTAATTTAATATTTTTCTTTGGACAACATGTAGACCTCTACTATAATGAACCTTAGAGCTATTTTTTAAATCCTTACGTCAATTTTTTGGAGCCTTCCTTATTCTCAGTCAAAAGTAGGTATTTAATTTAATATTTTTCTTTGGATAATCTGTAGAGTCTTGACATTGTAAATCTTATGACTAAGCATCTATCTTCACACATAGTTTCTAGTATTAGTCTGAAATGGTAAGTTATGGGCGATCATCTAGAAAAGACACTATTTAATTTCTTAGATAGCGTATGTTAAGCAAGAAAGTCAAATTATGTAAAATTAGGTTTGACCTAAATAGACACACACTAAGCATCAACTAGTGTATACCAATGCACACATTAATTTTCATTTTTGTTTGTCTTCTCAAACTTTCTTTATAATTTTCCTTTTTGTTTGTCTTGTGAAATTTCCATTATTTTTAATCCTACTAGAGTTTTCATACACTACTATTTAAATGTCACATTATTATATCTTGGTACATTCTCATTGTCTTTAAATTGTAAGGTTTATTATATTATATTACAAAAAATCAATTTGTAATATAATATAAATAATTTCATAAATAGACTTTGGCTATGACATTATTTAATTATTATTTGATAGCTTAAATTTAATAACTATAATTTGAATAACATATCATATATTGATAAGAGTGTGTAAAATTATTTAACATTTAATGAGTGTCAGTGCAAGAAGTTGGGTCTCACTTTTGGTCAAAAAGTGGAAGTGTTTTTCCTATTTTTAAAATATATTGTCAATTGATGCCTAAATTTGAGCCATTTAGAGATTAAATATTTAAAAAAATTCAGAAATAAAAAGTGCAGTTCATAGGATCTTCTTTTTAAATATATATTTTATACGTATACCTATATGCTAGATTTTTTTTTTTGGTATGGATCATTAAAAACCACATTTTCAAAAATGTCTATTTTAGGACTATACCATGCTCATGTACAAACACCATAATTTGACACAACTAAATAATTTTTTGTGAATCCTTTTAAATTAAGTTACTTGACACACAAAAGATTGATGAGAATAATTTTCTTGATTTTTTTAGTAAATTTTTTATTAATTTTTAATTGATGATTAAGCTAATTTCTAAAACCTCTCATGTACAAATGCCATAATTCAATCAATTTTTTTTTCTATTTTTTCTTTTAAACTTTAAAATAATTTTGTGAGAATTAATGAAATGTAAATTAATTTACCAAATATTAAATATTAAAATAGTTATTAAAGTTTTAGTGAATGTCACTATTAATGTTTAAGAGATACTTTTGATTAATAAATAATGAAAATATAGCAAATAAACACATAACACTATACAATTTACATTTTTGAAATCAGTACAGTAAAACCTATAATGGGTTTTTGTTTTATCAAAAAATTCAACGGGGATAACTATATAAAAATTATGACAATCCCTAAAATTATCAATTAAATGCCTTAGTCAAATATTGGTTCATAAAGGCATAGGCTTGGTGGGACCAATCCTATGCCATGTCTTTCCCCAAGGCAAAACTCCATGCAAATTTATGCCCATGCCAAATTCCCACCAATGTCACCAGAATTGGGCACCCGAATTGCAATTCAAAAATTGGGTACCTGATTGTTTAAAAATTGGGCTCCCAATTTTTAAATAATAGGGTACCATATTTTTAAATACCTGTTGGGCCCCAAAAGATGCTCCATAGACCATTTTTCAATGATTGCAATCATTGAATGACAGTTTGAACTGCAACAACGAGTTTCTATAATAGTTATTTAGTTTTCTTGTCTTCTTCTACAATTTGCAAGCTATTGATTCGAATTCAAAACAAGTGAAAACATGGGATCAAAATAATGAAGAAAAAAGAAAAGAAAAGTTCTAAAAATTGAGGAGATTGCAACAAATAAAGAGAAAGAAGCATAATGTCAACGAGAGAGAAGACAAAGAATTATAGAGTTGAACAATGTTTCAAAGGAGAAAGATATTGAGGATACCATGATGGATGAAAAGGTTGAAGAAGAGAACCCAATACAAGGAGATTTAGGTGCACATTCTAATCAAACATTCAGTACATGTGTGTCTCCAAACCCTCATATTTTTTCTCGTGATGAATTTGGTGATTTTTAGAAGCTAGTTATGAGTTCAATGATTTAGATTTTCTTCATGAGAATAGATTTCCAAATGATCATGCACAACAAAGTCCAATTAAAATTTATGCCCCAAAAGAAATACCAAGAAAAAATGAAAATGAGATTCAAATTCCAAATAATAGTTAAAATGGAATGTCAATTGAAAATAACAATTGTATGAAAATAGACATGGAAACACCAATTACTGAACAAACATGTTAGAATGATACTAAAGTGCCTGAACATAATTTTCATTTTCCTAATGATGTGCTAAATAATCTTGAGAGATTGGTTTCATGGAGACAAATTAGGACACATGTGAAAATATTATATAGACATTTTTTTTATAATAAGAAATTTGGGTTTCAATATTAGTGATGTTGCAACTAATTAAAATATCTAAAATGCGAAAAGTAATGAAAAGGTTAGAAATGTATGCAAAACCCAAGAATAAAAATGAGTCTTTAAAACAAGTTGTATCCATTGTTGCTAGTTCCTTTGATGTTATCGAAAAGATAAGTTGCTCTAAAGATAATATTGTAGTATGACGAGCAATAACAATATCTTTCATTAATAAATCAACAACTGATAAAAGATTGACTAGTAACATAAATGAATATCTTAATGTGAATTGTAAGACTTTAATAAAATGTTTCTTCTACCTAGTTGAAGAGAAGAATATCCTTTCAAGGTATGACTATGATAGAATAAGTGGGTTAGCTAAAGGACATTCATTTAGGAGTTTAGATTCTAACACTTGGACTATATGGACTAGGGACCTTGCTTGTTTTTGTTAGTTTTGTCTTGCAAGTGAATGGGAAGAATATGAGAATACATAATCCAAGTTGAACATTGGCAACAAAAATCATTATCACTGATTGACACACATTTTCAAGATGATATCGTATATAAGGCCAAAATGTTACTTTTGCATCATAAGACTATTGTAATGCCCTGCCAAGGGATCCAAAGAATTAACCTAGAATTTCACTAAGATTGGTACCATTTTTTTTCTTTTTCTTTTTTAAGAAAGTAAATACCACATATAACTTATGCACAATAATGGAAGCAATAGCAATGTCCATCTAAAAGTAAACATACATAACAGATTACATTCTTTAAGATCCCTTAACATTGAATTACATCCAAGTCAACTAACATTATTGAATCCATCTAGTACAAAAACCACATGAAATAATAATGATAAGTCCAATGTTCATACATTACATTTCAATTTCTCAATCATCCACTGTACATGTCATAGGGTATGAAAAGCTCAAAAGAATATACATATGTAGAATAAGGTACATCATCCTATTCTAATCCATGATACATCAAAGTAAAGATAATCACATGATACACATGATACATCATCATAGAAGACATATACATCCATCATAAAAATCAAACATAATAAACTAAGTGCACGGTTCTTTCCAACTGTTAATAGCATCATTAGACCATCATGGGCTCTAGCCATCTCTCTGTGTGTAACATTCCAAATCATCGAAGAGATCATCGGTATTAACATAGTAGGAATGTCACTCCTAATGTATACTATATCATATGCAGAAAGTAATCTAACATGCAAATATAAGCATAAGATAAAATCATCTAACATATGCTAATCATCAACGAAAGGATACATATCCACCATCATGAAGGATGCATCAGCCACGATGTCTCAATGAATCTCAAATGATAAGAGTGAAAAAAACACTACCACCCGATCGCATGGTACCTAAGTGGTCCACTCCCACCATGTTGAGGAGATAATCTCAAGTCCCAAACAGGCTATCCAATAACACATAGCATAAATCTTTATAAGTTTAGGAATCCTAAAAGTATACTAACTCAAAGGTTCCAAACACAAAATCAACATCTAATCCCAGAGGCACACAAAGATATGTAGGAACCTACTATGCAAGTGGTAAAGTGTCATCGCATTTATCATGTACAAGTTACCCTGGCAGTTAGCTAAACTCCACAGGTCCATACTTATCTCATGCGGCCACTAGTATCCTCTCATACGGACGAGGCATACTATGGAATGCCAGGTCGCAACCATGTGTTCTCTCTACTCCCATACTAGTCTATACAAGCACTCAAGGCATGGGCAAGAACCAAAACACTTATATTTTTAGGTTCATTTAGTTAGTATTAGGTGTGAATGTTATCACTTATTAATCCAACTTACAATGAGTTACCCTGGCAGCCTCTTAGGGCCCCAACCCCCATTGCAAGCCACTTCCCAACACTACATGCAGATATCCTACCCTAAGCTCATGGAATCATAAATCTCAAAATCACAAAAGATAATCCATAATAAAATCATCAAATATGCATAAAAGCATCAAATCTCCATGAGCAAGCATCCATAGAAAATCATGATCACAACAGCTCTTTATTGGCAACTGAAGTATCACTGATAATCAAAAGTATCCATTGGTTCTCAATAACCAAAATATATCTCAATTATACTAATCGAAGACTCCAAAATGGTTGAGTCAAGCATGTCACAACATGATATCATTAAGAATAAATCCACATTACAGCCCTATCATGGCGACTAGAAAATAACCAAGGATAAATGATCGATGACCAAAAATGGTTGAGTCAAGTGTCTCATACATAAGAATCTCAACTATAACAATCAGTAATTACAACCAATACATAGGGCATTCCATCACATAACCATGGTTGGGTTTAAAAAGGTCGAGATTAAAACATCATCATGACATCACAATCACATAACCCCCAAGCCTCCGGTAGACATCCTATAACTGGTCAACACTAGTCAACCTAAAACCCAAAACAATAGCATAAAGAATACAATGAAAACACATGTTTTGGTTTTGCTAAATTTACAAACTTGAATTAAATGTAGAGGTCTTAGTTTATGTTTCCAAGTTTGGAGAATGAATGGAGGAACATTTTGTACAGTTTTCCTAACACATGTATTGTTTTGGATGAATAAAAGTTTTCCTTAAAATCTATGTTCCAATTATAATCTTTGTTTGAAAACATCCCCCACCAAACTATCAATTAAATTTCATACACTTTATAAAACAATTAATTAAATCTTGAAAATTATACAAGAGTTTACCATTATAAAAATGAACCTTTGATATAAATCATTTATCAATTATATAATAATAATTCAAATTATTAATAACATATTTATATATTACATATATACATATATATATATATAAATATATATATACATACATATATATTTATATTTAAATATATATATACATACATATATAAATATATAAATAATTATTATTATTGCATTTTATAAAATTGAATTAATAATTTTGATTTATACCATATAACATATGAAAATTTAATAACAATGAAAGTCGAATTCATATGAATCGACACACATATATATATCAGTGTGTACCACCGGCAGTACGTAGGACCCTGCGGTTGCAGGGCCTGCGATGTTAGTGGGTACTGTGTACCCCTTTTGTTGCAGTACCTACAACAACCGATACACTATGATCGCAATGGGCATGGGGGCGCGGGTCTTGTCCCCCTCCATTTAATGCATATCAGTTTTTTTTTTAAAATTGCATAAGTGATTTTCCATTCGTCGGTATGCGATTTCGATTATAATAAAGTTTAATGTTTTTAAAAAAAATGTTTTTGATTAATGGTATGATATTCAATTTTTAATTAAATATATATATATATATATATATATATATATGTATATGCATATATATATATATGTATATGCATATATATATATATATATTAAAGTGTGTATATGTGTGTGTGTGTGTGTGTGTATGCAGATTCAAAAATATCAACAGTTTATTTTAAAATTCCAATTTTTAGAATTTTCCTATAAACTTTTAATCTCAAATTTATCCAAATATTAACCTAATGGATTTTGCTACAATTTAAACCCTAGCCCCGTGTTCTTTTCAGATTATGCATATAAGATTCTCAAATAAATGTAACTACCCATATTGAGAATATATACAATTAAAATAGGAAAAATTCTCAGAAGACATATGGAAGACACAAAGAAGACAGGGAATGCAAGATGCAAAAATAGCATAAGTAAAATCACAAGAATCTACCTGAATTCTGATGCTAATTCACTCTTCCTCAAAAAACCTGCAGAGCAAGCTCCTCCCTTCTTCAGAGTTTTCGAGTCCTCAAATGCTCCAATTGCTCTCCAAATGCTATGTCTAAGCTTCTAGGAATGCCTAAATATAAAGAGCTCTCAGGAAACATCTAGAATGCTGCTAGAAATAGCTAGAAGGTGTCACCAACTAAGCATGTGTCTTTTCCAACCTTCTAGATGAGTCATAGGGTTGTAGACACCATGTGCTTAATTGATGCACTAACCCCCGTGTTGTTGACATATGAGAAATGAAAAGGTGCATTAACTCCCATGCAAGCTTATAACTCCAATTTACTTTTTATATAATTTCTATTTAAATTTTGATAACTTTCATTTTTAATTTTTATAACTTTTATTATTATTATTTATTTATTACTTTATTATTATTTTATTATTATTATTAATTTTAATTTCTAATTTTATTTTATTTAATTCTTTTTTCCTCAATTAATTCTCATTTAATTAATTATAAACAAAATATCAAATATCATGATATTTTATATTAATTTTCTCAAGTAATTAATTTATTAATTAAATCTATTTATTAAGACTTAATTAATAGAAAATTTACCATAGACCTCCAAGATAAAATATGAAAATCCATCATAGAGCAATTCACACAAAATTAGTCTAAAGGGTTAAAAGTCACGAAATATGTCATCTGACACATTCGGTGGGTAAAATATCTAGATACTTGTCCTATCTCACTAGGACAAATGGTTTAAGGGTTTGGAATTTGGACTTGAGAATTTGTCTCCCTTCTCTTATCATTGAGATAGTATAATAGGGTATACTCATCCTAGCAATTCAGGGAAGTTGATACCTAGTACCTGCAACCTATAGAAAAACCATGCATGTACATACAATATATATAATGCTAAGCTAAATAGACAATGGCAGGAAGTGGTGCATCGTGTAGATCCCTACTAAGTAGGTGACTACGACTCCCTTCCTTAACCACATCAGAAATGCCATACAATAAGAAAACATGCACACCATACACATGCAAGTATGAGGTAAGTATCCATAATAAAGCACATGAAATAATAAACCATCTAACTAATCATCAACAATAACTAAAAGCAATGTAATGATCATCATGCATACATGAAATGTAAAGTCTAAATGATCTCATCATATAACCACTAAATCCATAACATAATGTCTGATAGTCTCAAAACAATACTACTAATCCATCAACATAAAACTAGTCCAACATAGTCTGATAATAATAGCAACAATGTCCAAAAAAGATGTGAACGAGGGTAGGCACTACATTTGGGTTTAGCAATACCTCTTGCACTAACCTAAGTTGTGGAGTTACCTCCTTCTATTCATGCTTCATCAACATAGTCTTTTTTTGTTTAGATTCTTCATTGGTTATAGCCTTCACTAGAATTCTCATAGGCTCATCTTCTATGGTTATAGTCTTTGTTTGTTCTTAAGCTTGTTTAGCCATGTCTTTATTGAAATATTTTTAATTATCCAATTCTATCTATTCATCTTTATTGTCTTCATCCTTATATTCATCTACTGGCATTAATCCATATATCTTCTTGCAGATAGTTTTACTCTCTTCTACTACATGTTCAAATTTTCCTTTCAAAATCATAAAAGGTCTTGTTTAATGAATAAATTTATTAGTATAATATTTCATATCTTTTGCAAAAAAAAATTCTACTCAACTCATGCATAACATTAGCAAGCGCACCTTCCCTAATTTTTCTTTCAGTTCTTAGTGAAAATTGCTACCTCTGATCAACTTTGGTATGCAACTCATTAGTAATCATGTTTCCTAACACCAATGGGGTGTATTTTAATTTTTCCATCATATCCAAGGTAGCTTCATCAACCTTGGTCTTGTCAGTACACCCAATTTTTCATACTTAATAACATAAAAATCCAGAAAGTCTCACACTTTTACTAATGTTGTGACAAATTTCATCAATCATTTGTGGGGGTTTGTGCAGTGCAACTCTAAACTAAATTATGGGTAAAAACATAGAATTATATCACCTTTTAGGACCTCTAAACTTGTTTTTCTCAAATCTCATTTCTCTATCAAAACTCAAGGTTTTTCAAAAACTTAAAAAACCCTTTTATAAATCTTAGAGTTAATATTATCATTAAAAAAATTCATATTGTTTTGATAACTTATAATATGTTATAATTTCAAAGTATTATTATTAGAAATATTAATCTTTCCTTGGATGTATTTAATTGGGATATTCGAAGGATCTCTAATTGTAGTTTGTCCTTTAGTCCACATGTGAGGACAACTCATTTTTGTAATTCCTTTATTAGGAAAATAGTTATTCCTCCTTAAGAGGATTATGAAACTTGTTATGCACACACTTATGAATGTGGCAATCATTCACATG
The DNA here is from genome assembly GCA_028749045.1 of Cupressus sempervirens. Classification (NCBI taxonomy): domain Eukaryota; kingdom Viridiplantae; phylum Streptophyta; class Pinopsida; order Cupressales; family Cupressaceae; genus Cupressus; species Cupressus sempervirens. The sequence goes on along the minus strand of CM053792.1, from coordinate 445,569,468 downwards.
GGAGTTACAAATAGCTCCTCTTCGCATCTCTTTATAAGAGATGCTTCTCTCTCATTCTAATAATAGACAATCACTATGTAGTTCATGTAATTAGCCTTCTCTCTCTCTCTCTCTCTCTCTCTCTCTCTCTCTCTCTCTCTCTCACACACACACACACACACACACACACACACACACCATTCTTTAGGCATTTGTCCCATTCATATAATACACAAGGGGTTTTATTTTCTTTCTCCTTTCTAAATCCTTGTCTCCTCTTCTGTGTTGATCTTGGAAAGCTCATATAAATTATGGTAATTATGTTTATCACAAACTCTCTTGGATTACTTTATGGTACTTTATTTTTTTTAGTCCATTACAATTTCATTATTTCTAACATGGTGTCAGAGCTAACTAATTCTTGTTTTCAGTTTAGTGATGAAGATTGAGGCACACCTTATTTCTACTTGGATATTTTTATCAAAAAGATTTTTTTTAAAATTGCTCTTGCTTTAATAAGTAGCATTTATGAATTTTTTATATATAGCATTTTTTATATAGTGTAATTTTTTTAAATTAAATATATAAAAATTTAAAAAAAATATGTTCCTACCATTTTTATTGCAGGGAATAATTCATTTATGCTATTGATGACTATAATGTTAGTCACCTTATATTAAAAGTTTAAACCTTTTCATATTGTTGTTGAATATTTAGATATTTTAATTCAACTATATTTCTCTGTTTTTAAAAATTTGATCCTTTACTAAATTTTAAAAAAAAAAAAAAATTCAGAGCAACTTCTATTCTAGACTTCTCTTCTCTATTACCTTTCTAGTTCCTTTTAGAATCTTTCCTCTTTTCCCCTATTTTATCTCTTTTCCTTTCAGCTATTTAATCTTTCATTCTTTCTTTGTTTTCATTTTTTCACATTCTTCTTCGTTATTCCTATTATTAATGTGTTTGATGTTCTTCATCTTATGTTTTGTGCTTTCTCTTGTGTGAGCTCTTTCTGCAGTGCCTATTTGGTTTTGTGTGGGGACATTTTTAAAATTTTTTTTTGGCCCTATGGTTGCTCCTTTCTTGGCTACTATTTCCTGTGGCTGCTTCTTCCTTCCTTGTGGTTGCTGCTCCCTTCTCCCACCCACACTCCTCTTCCTACTTGCATGTGCTAGGTTCATGTGGTGCTTTCACTACTCTATTTTGACACTACTCTATTTCGACACATCCCCTTCTCTATTTTGGCATGTCCCTCTCTCATTGTGGATCACTGTTCATTGTGTGAGCTTTAGTTTACTTTCTTATTGGTAGTTTGGCACTCCATGTTCTACCATTATTGCCCTTTTCCTATGTGTTGTCTATTGAGCTCTATCTTTTTAGATCTACATTTTTCTCTTCTTTGCAACCACCTTGCACTCAAATTATAACAGTTAGTTTTACCTTTGTTTGGCCTCATGTTATTTTCTTCTCATTTAATCTTCTGCAAAAGTAATGCACGATATATATAGATAGATATGCGTATTGTGCTTGTCTTTTCTTCACTCACATTTCTTGCAGTTATTTCTGTGCAAGCATGCTGCACTTAGAAGAGTGCTACCTTTCACCCTTCTTACTTCTATCGTGTAAAGAAAAAGCTAAATCCATCCCTCTTTCAACTCTTGTGCTTCATCCAATCTTTACCCTGTGGCATTCCTTGTGTATCTATTTTTTATAATACCTCTTTTATTCATATTTCTATTAGGAATCATGTCTCCTTTCAGTCAGAGGCATTTCTAGTCAGAGGCATAGTTGTAGTGCTCATTTTCCTTGCATCATTTCAAGTGTCTGTGTGTAAGATTTCTCTTCCCCCTCTTCCATTCATGAGTTGTCAAGTCTTCTACCTCAAACATCTTTTAATAATTGTAGCATCTTGTCTCAAACCATTGGTCGTTCTAAAATTTTCTTTTCTTTAGTTAGTTTCAGCAATTTCGTATACATTTTATATTAACTATTGCTTTGTTGGAAGTTCAACCTTCAATAATTTGGGGTTCTTCTTTCCTCATAGGCAATAAAAGGTTAATTTTATTAAATATAAAATTTAAAGTCGCACAACCTTTAATCTTTGGGTTACAAGAAGTATGTCTTATTTAGCATTCTCCTATTATACCTCTTTTATAAAACTTAGCACTAAGCATTATTATTTAAAAGTCCATCATCATTGGGAGTCACTTTATATCTATAAACAAGCATTATTACATTATTGTTTTAAAATCATTTTAACCAATGAAATATTATTGGATAGCTTCCCTTTGTCCTTTCATCAAAATTTTAGAGATGTTTACCTTTTTAAAAGAGCTCCTTAGAAAGACATGTAGGAAATGTGCTTTAATAAGAAATTCAATTTTATTTGTTTATTTTTTCTAATAAGACGTAGTTCATAAATATGATTTAAATTAAATCTTTAAATTACTACATTGTTTAAGTTCCTAATTTGTTTTCAATGTTTATTTATATTTTTAAATAGAAAAAGTAATTTTTAGATATGTAAGTTTATAAATTTGTAAAAAATATATCAAAGGTTATTATTTCAATATTTGAGTATTTAATATGTGAATATTTAAGTTTGGATATTTTATTTTATTGTTTCAATATTTGAATATTTAAATTTTCTTTGAAAAATTGTTTCAATATTTAATCCTTTTTAGAAGTAACAATAATTTGTATTCTTTATACTCCTTACTTCATATATTCATTATCTATTTTCGTTCACATATTCAATTTGAATCAAATAGCCCATTAAATGATTCATGATATAATATTTCTTTAGCTATGGTTTAATTTGGATTACCCTTGTGATTTTTCACCTCTTGAGGTTGTTAAGCCATTTTGGTTCACATATTCAATTTGATTCAAATAGCCCATTAGATGATTCATGATATAATATTTCTTTAGCTATGGTTTAATTTGGATTACCCTTGTGATTTTTCACCTCTTGAGGTTATTAAGCCATTTTGGGTGTTTTGAAATAGTCCATTTATCATAGATACTCAATACAACCTTTTCCATTTGTTTTGATACATAATTACTTGTTTTGCATGGCATAAATATTTATAAAGGCAAGCTTGAACTCCTTTATTTATTTAGCCTTTTCCTAAAGAGGGGTGATAGTCCTAAGAAGAAAAGATGGGATATCTTTTCTAACTCCTTAGTCCATGATTTTATGTTCATTTTTTATTCCCTTGAGGGTATATTTTTTTATCATCAAGGTTTGATTTAATAATTGTGTTATTTTATATCATGATATTTTAGGTAAATTTATTTGAGTATATATGGGTGCACACATATATACCATGATAAATATGTAATCTATTCTTACTCTATTGATTAATAAATTTGTATATTCTTCTAAAAAATAGATGAGTTTAAATACTTAAAATAAATTATGTATCCATGATCAACACCAATGGAGTTCCTACATTTATATATTGCTCATCTCTCTTCAAATTTATCTCTACATATTCTTTGGGATTATGAGTTATCTTATACATTTGCCTTCAACTTTATTGTGATCTATTGATTTGCACATAGTTGCAATTTTATGCTTTTGTAGCATTGTTCTATGCCCATGTTGGCATTTTATGGTTTTATAACATTGATTTATATGAAATTATTTGAATCTCTTTTGTATGTTGCATAGGGAGCCATTTTTTTCAAGGTTGACTATTAAGGTCCCCTCAATTATACCTAATTCATATCATGAAGGTCCCCTTAGTATAACTGATATGTGGTTTCCTTATCTTGCCCATGGAGTATCCCTCCATCCTATAATTGTGTGCACTTACTTTATATGGATTTTCCCTCTATTTGGTTATATTTATATGGAGTTTCCCTCCATTTGATTCTATTTGTTCCACTTTGAAAGGATGATATTTATATGAGGTTTCCCTCCATTTGGTTCTATTTGTTCCACTTTGAAAGAATGATACTTATATGGAGTTTCCCTCCATTTTGACCTATTTATTCCTCATGAAGAGGATGCTATTCTTGGGGTTTCCCTCCAATTTCAATTGGTTTGATCCAATTTGAAGGCAATATGTTGTTGATACTCATAATCCTTCCCTTTAGTATCCTACAAAAATCATCATGTGATAATATTTTTTTGATCAACATGTCTCTCATGTTAATTTAATTCATATACATTAATGTGATAATGCACTGCATATTTTATTGCTTAGATTAGGAGTCATGCAAGTTATGGAGGGACGCCCCCACTAACTTGCAGTGAGATGATTCATGAAGTGGATTGTCTATACCCACATGATTGATGCAATGTTGATGCAAGTATCATTAGTTGGCCTTCTCCATGGTCATTTATGCAATAGTATATAATTTTCATGGAAAAATGTTAGTCTGTAAAAGCACAAACCTGTGTCACCCTTTTACAAAGGAAAAGGCTAACAAAAGTATAATTGTTCATCTTCAATGACATAAAAATGGTAATATTATTTGGAATTTGATGATGAAGTAAACTAATGAAATGTGTAGAAGTGGATGAATTTTAGGATTATAAATTTTAATAATTATTTGGAATAAGAATTAGTATATTTTCCTAATTTTTAAAGACAATTTTTTACTTGCTAAAAAGTGTTGAAAATTAGGGGTCTAGTTCCCACCAAGAAATAATATGGAAATAAACTCATTCCCTTTGATCTTAAATTATGTTATAGATAACATATATAGCTAGAACAATCAAAAATAAAAATTGTCTTTAGAGCTATATTTTATCTTTTATAACAATTCAAAATTAACTCATCTGAAATCAATAGTTTTGATCTCCCAGCACATATTTAAAAACAAATCTTTTCTAACCAAAAGAAAAATTATATATTCTTGAAAAGGACTCTCTCCTCTAGAACATCATGTGATTTTTTATTTTTTATTTATATGATTTAATATTTTTTCCTTTCTTAAATTTGACATCTTCTTGATTGCTAAAATATGTACTTGTAGAATTTTTTAATTACAATATACTATATCTAATTAAAACACTATAAACTCTATATGAGAATATTCTTGACTTTGAACTCTATAAAATGGTGTTTATATGTTATTAAAAAAAATCATAAAAAATAGTAAAAGTTATTGAAATGCCATTTTTTTGAAATAATTTTCTTTCTTTAGTGATTGGATGCAAACTAGCATAAACCATGCATTTAATTAACATTTCCAATTGGAAAAGTGTGATACCATATATAACTTAGCTAGAGTGAATTAATTTTAGATCATATGTTTGGAAAAAATTGATTTTTAGATAGAAATACTCAAACTCATTCATTTTGATAAGTCAACCTAAAAGGAGACACAACTTTGTACTTTTACCCCTAATCAATATTTTTACTCAATTTATCCTCTCTGATAATTTTTTGACCATATAATTTTTCATGATATTAGGTTAACTACATTGCTTTGCAGTGACATGTCACATTTTCTCTCTATTTCTCTATGAGAGTTTTCTTATCCTTATTCAAAAGGATTCCTAATTTGAATATAAGATGAAATACTCCTTGTGGATAGTTGTCTCATTTCTTGTGTCTATTTTTTTAAGGTGATCCATCTTGGCACATACAAGACATTATTGTTTGGTGTACATATCCTATGCACCATGATTCAACTTGCAGATGCAACACATTTATCTTGGCTCTACAAAGATCTACCCACACTCACAAAAGACCTCTTGCACAATTGAAGACATTCTCAAAGATCAAGTTGTTTCTTTCTAAAGAGAGATTTCAATATAAAAATTTGAGTTTACAACACTTTGATGTAAGCTCCCCAAGTAAATATCAAGGGGGGGTGTTAGAAATATTAATATTTCCTTGGATGTATTTAATTGATATATTCCAAGGATCCCTAAATGTAGTTTGTCATTTAGTCCACATGTGAGGACAACTAATTTTTGGAATTCCTTTATAAGGAAAATATTTATTCCTCCTTAAGATGATTATGACACTTGTTATGCACACACATATGAATGTGGCAATCATTCACATGGGAGTTACAAATAACTCCTCTTCTCATCTCTTTATAAGAGATGCTTATCTCTCGTTCTAATAACACACAATCACTATGTAGTTCATGTAATAAGCCTTTTGGCTCCACACTCTCTCTCTCTCTCTCTCTCTCTCTCTCTCTCTCTCTCACACACACACACACACACACACACACACACACAAACATCATTCTTTAGGCATTTGCCTCATTCATATAATATACAAGGGGTTTTCTTTTCTTTCCCCTTTAAAAATCCTTGTCTCCTCTCTTGTGTTGATCTTGGAAAGCTCATATAAAGTATGGTAATTATGTTCAGCACAAACTCTCTTGCATTACTTTATATTCTGATTGCATTATTTCTAACAATTATAAGTAGATATTTTAACATTTGAGAAGATTTTCCCTCAAAAAGGAAAGAAATAGTAAATCATATTAAAAAATTAAATTCTATATTTATCCCTAGAAAAGAGAGTCCTCTTCAAGAATATATAATTTCTTTTAAAAAAGCTGTAGACTTGATAAAGAAGTTTTTACGAGAGGAAAAAATTGTTGGTTTTTGATAAGGTCAACCTTGAGGACTTAGAACAAAGAAAATATACATAAAAAACTAATTTTATTTTTGTGCCCTAACTATACATGTCATCTATAAAAATTTTTCAAATCAAAGAATAAAAATATAATTTTCATATACTGGTTTGATGAGAACTACATCCTATATTTTTCACAATTACAAAAATGGCTTCAACATTTAAAAAATAATCTTAATTTTAAAAAAAATTATAGGTATTAAATTCATCGAATTTCACACATTTCATAAGTTTACATCATCTTGAGATTTTAAACACAAATATCATTTTTTATATCATCAAAGTTGAATAGTTTAGATTCTCAGATCCTTTTCCTTTATAAAAGGTGAAACATGTTTGTGCTTTTACCATTATATCTTTTGATTATATCTTCTCTTCATCATCCTCTTCATCATTTGTAATCAAAATCCTTCTTCTTTCCTTCTTATTAGGTTTTTGTGGCTTTGCATCATCACCATTATTCTGTCTCTTTGTCAAAATCTTCCTTTGAGTAGGCTTAGTAACCTTAGCTACTTCTTTCTTTGGCTTAGTTGTAGATACATTGGTCGATGCTCTAGTCACCTACTTTATTACTCATGGTAGTATAGGTGCAAAAATAGTAACTATTTTATGCTCTTCTATGCTTGAGGCTCAACAGTTACAATCTCTTTTATTTACTCATCTATGGCTCTGCATCCACTATTTTTTCCCTTTCCTTTAACTTCTACATCTTCATCCTCACCACTCATATCCTCACCTTTTCCTTTAGTAATTTGTAGAGGCATCTCCTTCTTACCTCCTTCTCCTAATTATTTCTTCAATTTTTCAATCATACTCTCTCTTCTTGTTTATCTTTGAAGTGTTGGAGTTTGTTTTTTTTATGGATGTACTTGGTATATTTTTTTTGTTGCTACTGGGGGAGGTATTATTGTTGGAACTATGAATTTGGCTAGTACTATTGTGCTTGATAGTAATTTATTTTATGAAATAAGTGTTAGTTTGTGGTGAGTAGTCAGTGAAGTACTATACATACTTCATAAATTTTTGGCTCATGGCCAACATTGTGGCTTACATATGGTTGACATATGGTCGACATGTTGTAACCCTAAAGTGGTAAAAATACTTATATAAAAGGGATTAGGGTTAGGGATTGTTTCATTGTAGGTGATGAAAAAATTGTTTCTTGCAACAATATTAAGCTATAAGGGATCACAAATTGTGATTATCCTGTAATCACTAGATCAGAATAATATCAGACTTGCTATTTGGTGGATGTAGCCCATGGATTGGGTGAACCATGTTAAATCTTGGTTTCTTGTGTTCTTTTCTATGTGATCTATTATTTTTTGATATTATTTATATTTGCATGTAATTGTTACTATATTTGTGGTTTAATCATAACAAGTGGTATTCTAGTGAGGTTGTTCTTTCAATTATCCTCTACATGAAAGTCTCATGGTTGAGTGGGAGTCTCATGATTGAGTGGGAGCGATGATAGGAGAGGGTAAGTTAAGGGTTGACAAGTTTAATTGGTAGAACATTAAATTATGGAAGATGCAAATGGAAGACTATCTTTATCAAAAGGATTTATGGAAGCCATTGGAAGGAAAAACTAAGAATTAGGGATCCATGTCAAATGAGGACTAGGATCTTTTAGATAGAAAGGAATTTGGAAGCATTTTACTATGCCTAGCCCATCGGTGGAATTTAATATTACAAAAGTGAAGATGATGGAAGAGTTGGTGAATCCTTAGCAAAACTATATGAAAAGCCCTCCACTTCAAACAAGGTATTTCTCATGAAGCATTTATTTAATATAAAAATGGTAGAAGGTGGATCTATTGTAGATCATTTAAATGAGTTTAATACTATTACTAGTTATTTATCTTCTATGGGTATCAATTTTGGTGAAAAAATTAGGGCTCTCTTGATTTTGTGTTCTTTCCCTGAAAGTTGGAATGGTTTGGCAATGGTTGTGAGTAATTTTATTCTTGGATCTAGTACCCTAAAATATGATGATGTAATCAGTGTTATTTTGAGTGAGGAAAATTGTAGAAAAACCATAGGTGGATCTACATCAGGAAGTTCTTTGAATGCATAAAGTCAAGGTAGAAAAAATAAGAGAGGAAGTAATTCTAGAAATAATGGGAAATCAAGAGAAAAGTCAAAGGGGAGGAGATCTCAATTGAGAGGACCAAAAATCTGCTACTACTATGGGAAACTAGGGCATAAAAAGAAAGATTGTTGGACTTGAAAGAAAAATGAGGAGATAAACTAGATGGAGAAAAGGAGGCAAATGTGGTAAGTAACAAATCTGAAGAGGATGCTTTGCTTCTATCTTTAGAAAGTGTTGATGATTCATGGGTTATAGATTCTAATGCTTCATTTCATGCTAGACCTCATTGAGGTTATTCCATTGATTATGTCCAAGGGGACTTAGGGATTGTTTATTTGGGGGATAATGAAACCTATCAAATTGTTGAAAAGGGGAAAGTTAAGATTGAGTTGTAAAATGGGAATCATTGGCTACTACATGAGGTAAGACATGCTCCAAGGCCAAGTGGGAAATTTAATTTCAGCAGAGCAACTTGGTGATGAGGGTTGTGTAGTTACTTTTAATGATAAAAATTGGAAGGTTTCAAAAGGTTTCCTTGTAGTAGAAAAAGGTGTGAAAATAGGAACCTAATATCTTTGTACAGGTCATACTGTTCCTACTACTTTAATTGTTTTAGAGAAAAATGAATGTTCAGGAATAGTTGTTGTAGTTTGGCAGGGAGAACAAATAGCTGATGTAGATTTTGATACAGCCCTGTGGTACAGTAGACTTGTGAATATGAGTGAGAAAGGTATGAAATTATTTCATTCAAAGAAAGTTCTACCAAGTCTCAAAAGTGTCAATATGGATTTCTATGAAAGTTGTGTATATGGAAAACAAAAGAGCTCATAAGTTTTGTGAATACTAGGAAGGAAAATAAAAAGGAGAAATTAGAGCTTGTGCATATCAATGTATGGGGACCACCTTAGGTATCTTCCCTTGGTGGATTTTTTATTATGTTACATTTATTGATGAAACAACTAGAAAAGTATGGGTTTATTTCCTTAGATAAAAATATGATGTATTTCAAACTTTTAAGAAATGGAAATGTTTGGTTGAAAATGAGAAAGGTAAGAAATTAAAATGTCTCAGATCCAATAATGGTGGTGAGTATTGTAGTCATGAATTTGAAGATTATCACTCCACTAATGGTATTCATAGACAAAAAATTGTTCCAAGGACTGCATAGGAAAATGGAGTGGCTGAACGCATGAATAGGACTATAATAGAACGTGCAAGGAGCATGAGGTTCCATGTTGGGTTGACATTACACATGTGAGTGGAGGTTGTCAATACTGTTGTATGTTTGATTAATAGAGGTCCCTCTACTCCTTTGGGTTTTGGTATTCTAGAGGAAGCATGGACTAGTAAGAAGGTGAGTTATTCTTTTTTCAAAACCTTAAGTTGTGAAGCATTTTCTCATATAGGTTCTGAAAATAGAACCAAGTTGGAAGCTAAGTCAAAGAAATGTGTATTTTTTGGATATGGCTGTAATGAATTTGGTTATAGGCTTTAGGATTTTGAAAAACATAAAATTATAAGAAGCAAGGATGTCATATTTAATGAGAAAGTGTTGTAAAAAGATTTTTTGTAGCAACATGAGAAGAAACAAGATGATTATGTAGTGCTGGATGATACTCCAAAAGATGATTTTTTGGCCATTCCTCATGATGTGCAATAATTGCAACAACAAATACCACACACACCAATGAATGTTAGGTTGTCTATAAGGATGAGTAGACCTCCAGAAAGATTTTCTCCCTCTTTGTATTCTATTTTACTTACTGATGCTGGTGAACCTAAATATTATGATGAAGCAGTGAGGTGGATACTAAAATTCACTGAGAGTTTACAATGTAAGACAAAATGTAATCTTTTTCTGAAAATAAGACATGGGATTTATGCAAGTTTCCTTTAGGTAAAAGGGCTTTATAGAATAAGTGGGTTTATAGGTTGAAAGAAGAGGATGGAGGTAAGCAAAAATTTAAAGTGAAGTTAGTTGCAAAAGGATTTGCAAACAAAAAGGGCATTGATTTTGATAAGATATTTTCTCCTGTTGTTAACATGATTTCTATGTGTATTGTTTTAAGTAATGTGGCTACTAAATATTTTCATTTAGAGTAGGTTGATGTTAAAATAGCCTTCCTTCATGGTGACTTGGATGAAGAGACATATGGCAGGGATTTGAGGTCAAAGGTAAGGAGAACTTAGTGTGCAAATTGAAGAAAAGTTTATATGGCTTGAAGCAAGCACCTCAGTAATGGTATCTAAAATTTGATAGTTTTATGCATGAGTATGGATATAGTAGGTTTACATGATGATATTCTTGTAGTTGGATCTAACATGGATCATGTTAAGGGGCTAAAATGCCAGTTAGCACATGCATTTGCTATGAAGGATTTGGGGGCAGCCAAAAAAATCCTTGGTATGAATATTTGTAGAGATAGGAAGAATAGAAATTGACATTATCTTAGGCTCTTATGTTGAGAAGGTGTTGCAACATTTCTATATGGAGAATGTTAAAACTATCAACACACCCTTACTTGGTCATTTGATGTTGACTACGGAAATGTGTCCCAAGACACGAAAAGAGGAGGATAAGATGTGAAAGGTACCCTATGATTCAGCTATAAGAAGCTTGATGTATGCGATGGGATGTACAAGGTCAGATATTGAACATATACTGGGAGTTTTTAGCAAGTATATGAGTCATCTAGGAACTAAGCATTGGAATGTAGTCAAATGGATTCTCAGATATTTGAGAGGATCATCTAATAAGTGTTTACACTTTGGGGGCTCTACACTAATTTATAGGGCTACGTTGACTCAAATTTGGTAGGGTATATTGATACCAAGCAGAGTACTATAGGTTATGCATTTACTATTGGTGGGACAGTCATGAGTTGGGTTTCTAGGTTACAAAAGGTTAACGCTTTATCCACTATAGTAGCAGAGTATGTTGTTGCTATAGAGGTAGCTAAGGAGATGATATGGCTTCAATTCTTCTTGGAAGACTTGGGACACCCTTAAAGGGATACTTATTTGTTTATAGATAGTTAGAGTGCCATTCATCTTGCCAAGAATTCTGCTCTACATTCAAAGACAAAACACATTCAGTTTCGGTACCATTTCATTTGGTTAGGTTTGGATGATGGACAGTTAAAGCTAGATAAGATCCATATAGATGACAATCCAACATATATGTTTACAAAGGTAGTGACAAAGGAGAAGCTGAATTCCTCTTCATCTTTAGTTGGTCTTCTAGACTAAACATGAATAAAATAACATTAGAGTCTGGGGTGGTTTGATCTAGTGGGAGCACCATGTGGTAGCGGTATTGCTACAAGACCAGTCTCCAAGTGGGAGACTGTTAGTTTGTGGTGACTGATCAGGGAAGTACTATACATACTTCATAAATTTTTGGCTTGTGCTTGACGTATGGCTAACATATGACTAACATGTTGTAACCCTAAGGTGGTAAAAATACTTGTATAAAAGGGCTTAGGGTTAGGGATTGTTTCATTGTAGGTGATTCAAAAATTAGTTCTTGTGGTGGTATTGAACTGTAAGGGATTATGGATTGTGATCAAGTTGTAATCACTGAATTGTAAAAATATCCGTCTTGTTGTTTGGTGGATGTAGCCTAGGGATTGTGTAAACCATGCTAAATCTTGGTGTCTCGTGTTCTTTTCTATGTGATATACATTTTTTGATATTGTTTATATTTGTGTATAATTGTTATTTATGTCTATGGTTTGATCCTAACAATAAGATTACAAATTGAACTAAGTATTTAATGAAATAAACCAAAACCAACACTTGGATTGGAATACAAAAGGAAATTTAAACTTTGGAATTTAAAAAAAATGCAAAATCTTTTTTTCAAATGGCCTCCTCATTTTCACAATTAATTTGTCCAAATATGGAGAGAAGTGTACTCAAATTCTTCAAGCTTCAAGTGATGATGAGGATTTGACAATGGATGGAAATGAGAGTTTTCAATCTTATCAGAGTATGGATGGATTTTTTTCACTATGACAATGTATTGGATAAATCTAAACTTTTCAATGGAGAATTATAACATTACTAATGTGGATTGGATGTGCAATATGGATGACATAGTGTAAGTGAATGGATTGTAGTGTAAGTGAATTATGTGTATGTGATAAGCAGAGAAGATTGACACATGTGAGTAAGTGATCTAAGGGATTATTCCAATGTGAGTCTGTGGATTAGATATTAAGATCTAAGAAGTGGTTAGTTTAAAAGAGGCATGATAAGAGGAAAGAGAAAGAATATGAATTGTTGAGTCAGTTGTATTTGGTATTATTCTATAAAGGATACAAGGATATTTGGATAGTGAGTTTGGCAGTCTACCCCTGGAGTTGTTTGCATAGTGGGTCCTTCTGCCTTCTATGCCTAATAATAGGGTTGGAATCTCCTAACAGGGACTCAAATTATCCTAACAAGAACTAATATGTATTGAATATATTTCACTATCTCCTAATAGGGTCCATCCTCTTATAAGGAACTTATCTATTAGTACATCATTTTTTGGGTTACATCCTGATCTAGGTTTTTTCTCTAATCAAGGGTTTCTGTAGTTAACATATATGGTGTAATTGTGTATGGCTATCTTATTATGGTTTTTTTTTTAATGTTGATCATATGTTTAAGAATTTAAAAGGTTATTAAAAGTTATTTTGTTAGATAAAAAATTCAAACCCCTCGAAGTTATCTTGGTGAACTTTACTTTCTATTAGTTTAAACTCTACTCTTCTATACTTCAAATTAACTGTCTCTTCCAATTCATATAATGATTAGACAATACATTATCTTGTCAAAGACAAACTGATCAAGTGCCCATTTTAATTTCATCATCTTTACTCCCCTTTTCTCAACAACTTTACTAGTTCATCTAGTTATCTTTCTTTTCAAATTCTCTTCATCAATTAACTAATATGGAACTCTACACTATTACTAAATGTCTTACTATTGAGGTTTGACATAAATGACAACATAACAATTTTTCAAATAGTAGTTTCCAATAATATCCCTCTTTTGCATTGATGTCAACACCTCAAGCTACCATGCAAATATAAAATACTTGATCATGATGTTCACTATAAGTTACCTCTATAATTTTTATTAGATCCTCATTAATATCTTAAGTTTCATTCTAATTATTATGTTCTTTAGTTTCATTTTGATTATCATGTTATTTAGTTTTATTTTGATGCCAATTATATTATCAAATATATTGGCTCCCTCTTTATTCTTCATTCACTAGATGATAACCCAACATATCTCCCTTAACTATCATACGACATGAATGTAGTAATTCTCTTGGCACTACCATGTTCACTTTTTAGAAAAGGCTTCAGCATTTGAAATTTAGGCTTAAAAGGTGGAACAAACTATATTTTTGGAATTTCTAGGACCAAAAGCTTGTAGCTCAATCTAGGGTGGACAATGTCACTCACCAGATTCAAGACAAAGGTTGTGGATGTGATTACTACTAAATCTTCAATACTTAAGGAGTTAGAGGAATGGGAGCTTCGAGAAAAAATCTTTTGGAAGCAAAAGTATTGTGTGGATTGGCTTCAGGAGGGAGATAGGAACACAATTTTTCCATAACATGGTTAAATCTCATAAATTTTGTAATTCCATCTCCTCTCTCATCTTAGTTACTAAAGCACAACTCTCTTCCAAGGAATATATTTCTCTAGAGGCAGTTAGATACTTCTCCAACATTTTCTCTAGGGAGGAACCCATTCCAATGTTCAAGGAAAGGACCATTTTAGATTGCATTCCCCACCTTATTTCTAATGAAATAAATAGGAATCTCTTATGACATATTTTTTTAGGTGATTTGGAGAAAGTGGTGTTTGGTATAAAGAAAGGTAAGGCCCCTGAACTAGATGGTTTCCCCAATGAATTTTTCCAAGGATTCTTGGAGATTATTACATTTTCATTTTTAGAAGTGGTCCAGGAATCCTATAGAAACAAACAAATACTCAAGTCTTTGAATGTACCTTCTTGGCTCTCATACCCAAGATTGATGTGGCCAATAGTTTGGATCAATGCAAGCCTATTGCTTTGTGTAAATTTACTTACAAAATTCTCACCAAATTAATTGATGAAAGGCTCAAGTCTCTTTTAGGTACTTTGATCTTTGTGGAGTAGGAAGGATTTTTTGGTAGTAGACATATTCTTTATGGTGTTGTAATTGCATCAAAGGTTATCCACTTTATGACCACTTCTAAGGAAAATGCCATATTTATCAAGATGGACTTGGCAAAAGCATACAATTGGGTAAGCTGAGATTTCTTGAGTAGAATGCTTCTAAATTTTGGTATTGATGTGGAAATATGGGTTGATTGGATTCTTAGTTGTGTGACTTCCCTTTCATTTTCTATACTTATTAATGGAGGACTTGTTGAGCTATTTTTTTCTTCTCAAGTACTTTAGCAAGGAGACCCTCTCTCTCTCCTTGTCTCTTTATCATTATGGTTAAGGGCCTAGGAAGATTTATTAAATTTAAAGCTAAATAAGGGATCATCCATGGGTGGAAATGGAATAATAATATCCCATTGTATTCTCATCTCCAATTTGTGGATGATTGTGGACTAATGGAATTGGTTACAATTAATGAGGCAAGAAACTTTAGAAGGATTTGAGACACCTATCTCAAAATTTCTAGGCAAAAAATCAACAAAGATAAGTGTTCTATCTATTTCTTTAATACTCCACATCCTATCCAAAATAGGATTGCTAGGATTCTTTTATTTTAGATTGGCTCTCTTCCTTTGATGTATCCTCGAGTCCCCTTAGCTCTTGGAGCTCGACTAAAGGATTACAAGTAGGACCTTTTTTGATAAACTCCAAAGTAGGGTTAGCCACTAGACTTATAGGTGGCTCTCTTTTTCTAAGAGAGTTATTCTCCTTAAGATAGTGATTCAATTTCTTCCCATCTATAGGTGTTTTGTGCAAATTCCCCTACTAGTGTTATAAAGGAATTTGATGCTTTATCTCGATAGGTTCTTTGGTCAGGTAACCTTCTCTCTTCGAAGTGGAGTTTAGTCAATTGGAAAACTATTTTCTTGCTAAAGTTTTCCTAGGGTCTAGATCTCAGGTGCATGGCTCTTGCTATGAAGGCTCTAGCTACTATGTTATATTGGAGGTGGTACAATAATTAGAATCATGATTGGGACAAGATTCTTTCTTAGAAGTACTTTCCTAGTGTGGATTGTTAGGATATCCCAAGATTAGCTCTAGTTGGTAAAGGTTGTTTTATTTTGGATACTCTAAAAAGGGAGCACATGTTATTAAGGATGGCCTTTTCTAGATATGTAATGGGGGATCATGCACTTAATTTTTGTAGAACTCTTGGGATGGCCATCCTCTAATTGTCTCTAGTCATCCCTGTCATCATCATCTTTGCAATATTTTTATGGATGAAAGATGGACTAAGGTGACACAATTTAAGACTATCAAAAGGTGTGGATCAATGAATGTAACCTACTAGAAGGATCTACATGAGTGACATTTAGGTGGTTCCATGCAGATTTAGGCTAAGATTAGTAGCCTCCTCTTGAGTAGGCTTTTTAGTTCTACTAGGGAAAAGGATATCCTTCTCCAGGGTCTGAGTTCTAAAGGAAATTTTTGTGTTTCCCAAGGTTATGCTTGGTTGGATAAACAATGGCATGGATTAGCAAGAGTTCCCTAGTGAAAGAAGGGTTGGAATAGTTTTTCTTGGCCTAAGTGTAATTTTTTCTTATTGTTGGTTGGTCAATAGATATGTCTAACTTGGGATAACGTTCAAAAGAGAGGATTTCAAGGGCCTTCTCTTTGTTACCTATGTATGCATGATGGAGAGAGTGTATCCCACTTATTCTTCCTTTGCCCCTTGTCTAGAAAAATCTAACACAAGTGGTGGGAGGTGTGGCTTCATGGCTACATCCATGTCATGTATCTCATTGAATTTTTGGGATATCCTTTGTAGACCCTCCTACGGAAACCACTTTCATTCACATGGCATGGCGTATTGGACCTAATTTCATTATATGAAATCTTTGGTTGGAGAAAAACTATTGGATTTTTGTAACTCAGTTTTGGGAGTCACTAAATTGTAGTAGATGATTTTTAGAAGACCCTAGGAAACTATATATGCCAAGTGTGATATGTCCAAATATATTGACCCTAGAGATTATAGTACAATGAGGAATTTTGGACAAGTAGACAAGAGAATGGGCTACATAGGTAGTAATAGATCTCATTTTCTCAAGAGAAAGGTTTGTAGAGATGGGAGGTGGCAACTGCCCCTGACTGGTATCCTAAAATTAATTTTGATTGCTCCTCCCATGGGAATCCTAGGCATGCAGCTATTGGGGGTATAGGTAGAGGTAAGGATGGTGAATTTATCTTTCTTTTCTCTATTTATAAAGGTGTATACTCTAATAACCTGATGGAATCCCTTTCTATTAAGTCAACTATTGAGCAAGGACATTCTTTGGGATGGTAGAAGATTATATGTGAGTCAAAATCTCAAATTTTTATGGATCTGATAAATAACCAAAATGTAGAAGATGTTAACTAGTAGTTTGCCTCTATTTCTAGAGGGGTTTTTTATTTGAGAAATCACATGGATTGAATCTATTTTTGTCATATTCCTAGGGAATGGAATGGAGTGTCCATGATATTTTGGAAAAATGGGCATTGGAGAATGGAGTTGGTTGGGATATTGTAGAAAAGGATAGGCTTAGCTTGGGACTTTGGAGAAGTTAGTGGAAAAAGATAGAATTTAATTGTCATGGTGGTTGTTCTAGATTTGTTGAGCCTAAGGATTTTTATATTACTTTGGATCTAATTGAATAAAATTTTACCCCCTTTTTCAAAAGTATTGTGTGATGACATGTGAACATAGTTTATGAACATTTTTTATATGTTATGCAAATAGATATTCTTATATTTAATTGAATTTATATACGGTCATGTGTTTATCCTCCCGAGGCAAGAGGAAGTTCTTATGTTGTAGGTTCATTAAGATAGATTTGATCTAGAATCGACCCCCTATGGTTATTATTATTGTATTTGACTAGCCATCAATTAGACACACACACACACACACACACACACACACACACACACACACACACACACACACACACACACACACACACACACACACAATTGTTAATAATCTATAATGATAATTAACTTACAATAACCATTATTAATTAATCTACAAACATGTCTCCTCATGATTTATGTCTCTTAAACTCTTATTTATACCTTGGATTTGCATTTGAAAAGCATACACCAAAAAAATGATAGTGTTTAGTACATTTGCAATTATCCTGAAAACTTAACACCACCAACATTGGAAGCATCACAAAAATATATAAATAAAATTGAAATTAAAAATTGAGTATCTTATAAATATTAATAAGGGCTTTAAGGTTTAATGGCTAATTGTTTGTCTAAATGTTTCAATAATTGTGCTGTTCCATGATGTCCCTCAAGGAACCTAATCGTTTAAATTACCCAAGATGTGAATCCAACATTCCCAATGGATAAAGAAGGATCTAAAAGATTTTACTTGTCTAGTAAAACCAAAAATTTGAATTTGAATTTTTCAAGTACTTATCTCATTAACAAACTCAAATTTTTATCTTACTAGGCCTTATTTCCTATCAAGTCTCAAGTGAGTATTTTTAATACCTTTCTTAAGAAATTTCAAAAAGACCTTAACACTAAATGGTTCTTTTAGATGCTCTTTTGGAGATATTATAACATATCAAACATTAAAAATTAGTTGTTTTGGTCCAACCTTTCCAAAGTGATGAAGTTATCACTCTTTTGAGACCTTATTTACCTAAAATTTATAAACCATCTATATCAAATGTTTAACCCCTAACCTTGAAATTACCAAAAGAGTTGTTCTCTTTCCTCTAATAAAAGGAATATGTTATCACTTTGGTCATCTAGGCTCTCCAAATACAACAGCCACAAATTGTTCCTAAAATCCTTGCCAAGAAATAAATAGGTCAATGTTTGACTTCCAAATACAATTATGATTAAAAAAAAAAGTTCATTCAAAATGACATTGTATAACTATTCCAATCATAAAAATATGGCACAAAATGATTATTTAATAGCCAAGCCTCAAAATTTATGTTTGTTCAACCAAGTCAGTCATGTTAATCACCCCAAATATTCAAATATTGTACATATTAGAGGTTATTGGAGTGTGATAAATGTCAAAGTATGACCATCTTATGAGGAATAAGGCATTTAAATTCACAAGATGGATAAGGAGAACTGAATACTATTAAAACAATGTGAGAAAACTCATATCTATCAACAACATCTAAGAAATATGAGGATTATGTTACCATAGATCACACACAAGGTTTCCACGATGAGTTAATCTTGTTCACCAATAGCCAAATGCCATGGACCATCAATTTGATAGGCAAACCATTCAAATGAATAAAGAAGTTGCATAAAAATAATGATTTTATCATAGATTTGTATCACAATCTATACAATTCTTGTCTCTTATGTAAATAATGACTTCCTCATGCCTTGACCATACTTAATAAGATAATTTTCAACTATTACAACCAATTTAAATTAGTTTCAAGTCATTACAAACTCATTTATACCTCTAACCATGTTTTCCCTCTTGAAAGACACTAGTTGTTATAATTTTAATTTTTAAATTTAGAATTCTTATTTTATTTACTTTTTCAATATTCTAATATATCAAACCATGAACTTTGTTTGAACCAAGATCCATTTAATTATCGAGGACCATAGTAACCTACTTTGACCCCCTTTAGCACTATTATCCCTTAATTATAATCAACTAGTTCATAACCTTCTTATTAAAACCTTTAGGACTTTTGGCCATTACATTATTTTTATCATCACAAAAGGCTATGGTAGGCTTCAAAATATCCCAATTGACTGCAATTGATATCTCATAGGATTTTTTAGCCTATTTAGTATTTATGTGACCATGTACTTTGTTAAGTGGTCTTACACCATACTCGCCACCATGGAGAAAACTCTTGTCTGAAGAATCAATTGGTCTTCTCCTTACTTCATGTTGCATTCTACAAGATTGTTACATTTATCTTTGTCCTTTCCATATACCTGCATTAACCAAAAAATTAGAAAGAAAAACCTAGTGATTTTTTTCTCTTCTAGGCCCAATTGTTGAAATCTAATTGAAAAGATCATTGCTAAAAGAATTTATAATTAAAAGAGGGAGATTGTTGAAGCGAAATATGTGTTTCAATCATTATTTGGTCACGGATGTCAAATCTACTAATTGTTGGTAAGACAACTACTTATAAGATTCAAGTACTATCACTTAGTTGATTAATGAAGAGGAATTGATCAATAAGAAGTAACAAAAGCACCTAGAGGAAAGGTTGAGTTATGATTGTGTAATGAAGTACAAGGATCAATTAAGACAGTGATGAGATGATGTATTGATGACCTACTTAAGGTTACAAAATATTGGCTATACTTAGAAAGTTTAGAAGAATAAGTTAAATAAAGTTTATCTACCAAGCTTGACTGAGTGGACAATAGGTGCCCAGAAAAGTCAGTGCAAGCTGAGCAAAATATTGGTTGGAGCTGAGTAAAAGAAAACTCTAGTAGATGTCAAGCAAAATAATTGATGTCAAGTAAAGTTTAGTTGATGCTAAGTGATTTTACAGTTGATGTCGAACAACACAATATGTGTTGAACATTTGAAGATTAATAATGTTGAGTTGCTACATTATGTTAAAGATCAAAGATTCACTGAATCTAAGCTGACAAGTTTACTTTCTTGAAACTTGTAAACTAGGAGGAAGATAAGGTTGATGAGCTAGTGATATAGAAATTGATGTAGACCATTTTTAAGGAAAATTTAAATAGATTCTAGGAGAAGTTTCTAGAAGAGATACAAGATATGGCATAGATACATTGTATCCTACCTAATCCATCCAAAACCTAAAATGAACGATGGAAAATTGAAAAGTACCTTAATTTACTTTATATAGGAATGTTTGGTCATGAAGAAAAGTTGTAAGTGAGAGAGAAGAGGAGGTAGAAAAAGTTTTGCGTCATCAAGTGACAAAAAAAATAATCTACAATGGCATGTTAAGCAAGAAGGCTTAAGGAGATGAATGCTTGAAGGGTGAACAAGTTGTCAAAACTGCAAAGTATGAAGGTTAAGTAGAATTGAGGACTAAATAGAGATATGTAATCTAAAAGAGAAGTTGTAAGTTGTATCAGATCAAATATCTATTGTTACTCTCTAACAACTATATGAGTCTAGGGTAAATCCTTTGGATTAAGGTTTACCTAATAGTCATTTGAAAATCCTTTAATAGAGTGGCATTAGAATTGAATGGTCTAAAGTCCTCTAACAAGGCTCACTTTTAACAGGGTGATTGAAATCCCTTACCCAAGTCACATTTAATAGTGTGTATTGTAATCTTTAACAGGGTTGGCCTTTCATAGGGCATCACTTTAGAAGAGTGAAAAGGAGTAGAATGTTACTGGTGGTTTTTTCCAAATTTGATTTCCATGTAAATCATTGTGTCAAAGAGTGTTGATGAATGTGTTGTGTTTATGCTTTACATTTATGCAAGTTGATTTGTCAATGATTACATAATCTAGTAAAGTTGCATGCATGGGTATGAATTTTTTAAGGGCTCACTAAATTGTGAAAAGTTTTATATATACATTTGGACCTTGGATAACTGATTCCCCCCTCCACCTCTCAGTTATTCTAAAGTTTTTCAAAAATTGGTATTAGAGTCATCTGCTTAAGAGTACTAGTTTGAAGGTACTAGAAGCATAAAGATCAAGATGTCATAAAGAGATGTACCAAGCTTAACAGAGACAACTTTCTTGCATGGAAAAGTTTGATGAAACTACACCTTGGAGGACTTGGAGATCATGCACAATCTATCATTATAGTGGAACATGTTGATTTAGTTGGAGCCCTAGCTATTGAAGATATGAGGAAGAAGAAAGAACACAATTAGGTGATGTTGGAGATTTCCTCAGCCCTAATCTATGTCAAATTTGATGATATCAAAGGCTATCACACTGCAAAGAAAATGTGGGATACCTTACACACTATCTATGGAGGAGACAAAAATGTTCAAAGAGCCAAATCTAAGAGCCTCACAGGTAAGTTTGATAATATGAGAATGAAAGAAGGTGAAAATATTGCTCAATATGTTTCTAGGATAAAAGAAGTTGTTAGTGCAATAAGATGAGCTATTGGTCAAATAGATGATGACACTATGTTAAGTAAAGTCTTAAAAACATTATTGCTTATTTATGCAATTAGAGTTTTTGCAATTCAAGAGTTGAGATATATTCTAGGAAATGATCTAACCCTTGAAGTTTTGGTAGGTAGACTCACTTTTTTTGAGCTATCTAACTTTGATAATTACAAACCTGAGAGCCTTGAATCTGCATTTAGAGCCAAGTTGTTATCTGTTAAAGTAAAGTAGTAGAAGAAGAAGAAAACAAAGATAAAATATGTATCTATTGAAAGTGATACAGATGAGAAAGATGTTGAACAATTGGAAGCACTAATGGAAATAATATTTCATAGAGGTAAATGAAAGCTCAAAGGTAAGTTATCCATCATTTGTTTCAATTGCAATGAGGTTGGTCATATTGCTGCAAGATGCACATAGAAGAAGAATTACAAAGATGGCAACAAGTACAAAAATAGAAGAGAAGATGATAGTATAGATTACAAAGAAAAAGGCAAGATGTCATGCTACATTTTTGAAAAATAAAATAGGGATGATTTTGATGAACATGATGATGAAGTGGAGTATGTTACAATGAAGGACAAATCTGATGAAGATGAGGCAACTACACTTGTGACTTGTGTGAACAAAAATGATGGATGGATCTTGACAGTGGATACTCACATCACATGACTAGAGATAGAAGTAAGTTCATTACCTCAACTTGTTATGATGGAAATAGTGTAAGATTTTGTAATGATGTACCATGTTTGATAAAAGGAAAAGGTTCTATCAAAATCATAGACAAGATTTCATGTGACAATGTTTACTATGTTGAGGGACTAAATTATAACTTGTTGAGTGTTTCACAATTAAATAATTTGGGATGCAAGGTTGAATTTGGAAACAAAGTCTCCAAGATATATGACACAAATGGGAAACTAATTGGAAAAGGTAATGAAACTAGAATTAATCTACTCTATCTTGATATAGAGGATGCTACTTGTTTTGTTGCAAAATTTGATGATGTATGGCTTTGGCACAAGAGATTATGTAATGTTATCTTTGATAATTTGGTTAGTATCAGTAACATGAAGAAAGTTAGAGGTTTGCCCAAGTTGAAGAAGCCTAATAATGTAGTGTGCAAACAATGTTAGCTAGGAAAAATGATAAAGTCAAGCTTTAAGAATAAAGCTTATACTCCTAAAGAAATACTAGAAATTTTTCATACTGACTTGTGTGGACCAATTGAAGTGCAAAGCTATAGATGAGATAAGTACATGATGCTATTGATGATTATTCTGGGATGATGACAGTTATATTTTTGAAACAAAAATCTAATGCATTTCAAATGTTTTAGTGGTACCTAGCAAGAGTTGAGAAAGAAACAAGTAAAAATCTAAAATGCTTGAGATCAAAAAGAGGGGAATTCACATCAAATGAGTTTGAGATGTTCTATAATGATAGAGAAGTCAAAAGATAGACATCTGCCCCTAGGACCCCTCCACAAAATGGGATTGTTGAAAGAAGAAAAAGGTCTTTAATGGACTATGCCAAGACACTTATGATGGAGAAGAATGTTTCTCTAAAATACTGGAGAGATGCAGTAAGTATTGTTGTATATACCTTGAACCATGTGCAAATCAAAAAAGGTACTCAATCAACACCTTTTGAACTATGGTATGGATATCCACCCAATATAAAATACTTTAAGGTATTTGGAAGTAACTATTACATTCTTAAAGATAGTAGGAATGGAAAGTTTGATGCAAAAAGTGAAGAAGGTATATTCCTTAGATACTCCATAAGAAGTAAAGCTTATAAATGTTTAAATATTAACACTAACAAAATTGTGAAAAGTGCAAATGTGAATTTTGATGAATTTATAGAAGTACATGAGGCTAAACCTATGAAAGAACCAAAAGAATACAAATAATTTGTATACTTTTATGAAGGAATGCTTGCTAAAGAAAATACTGCAAATCAAGTTGGAAACCAACAACAAGTTTTAGTGACTGTTGAGTCACACCCTATAAATGTTGAGTTGCATTCAAGAACCAAGCTACATTCAGATGCTGAGTTATAGAATGAAATGGGTCACATTCTAATTTTGAGGTTAGTACACATGAAAGAGATGCTAAGATACCTGACAAAGATGTACACAATGATCCTAAAGCTGAAAGAAAAAATGAAGAAACAAGAGCTAAACCAAGATTGTCTAAATAGTGAAAGATGCATTAGAAGATGTAGATTGGTACAAAGCCATGGAAGAAGAAATTTAACAGATAGAAAAGAATAAAACATGGAGTCTAGTTCCCTAAACTAGAAGACAACAATGTTATTGGAACCAAGTGGGTATTTAGAAACAAGCTAAATGAAAATGGTAAAGTCACAAGAAACAAAGCAAGACTATTTTGCAAGGGATATGCACAAGAAGAAGGAATTGACTATGGTGAGACATTTTCTCCTGTTCCAAGAATAGAACACATAAGAACTCTACTTGATTATGTTGTATAAAAAGGTTTCAAAGTATATCAAATGGATGGTAAATATACATTTCTAAATGGCATAGTAGAAGAGGAAGTTTACATAGAATAGCTAGAAGGATTTTTTTATGATAACAATAAGAACATGTAGATTGCTCAAGGCCTTATGTAGATTAAAGAAAGCACCAAATGCATGGTATGAGAGACTTCATACTTATCTTGTGAAGATTGGATTTGAAAGGGCTAATGATAATCTATACATAAATATAGAAAAAGGAAAAAGTATTTTTCTATCTAAAATATTTGTTGACTATATTAGGTTTGGAGGAAAAGATGCTTTATGTAAGGATTTTGCAAATTAGATGAAGCAAGAATTTGAAATTTTTATGTTTGGAGAAATCAAATCTTTTGTGGGACTATAAGTATACTAGATGAAGTATGGTATATACATCACTTAGTCAAAATATGTCAAAGAGATATTGAAAACTTTTGGATTAGAGGATTTTAAACTAGTATGTACACCTATGGTGACAAGACAATTTTTCAAAGAATGATGATTTAGCTGAAGTGAATCAAACATTATACAGGTCTATGATTGGAAAATTGCAATATGTAGTACATAACAGACCTGATATTGCATTATCTAGAGGGATAGTTACAAGATTCACTGCTAATCCTAGGGAGAATCACTTAATGGCTATGTAGAGAATAATGAGATATCTAAAAGGAACAAAACAATTTGGTCTATACTACAAGAAGAATAAAAAATTTAAATTGAGAGCCTACATTGATGCTGATTGAGCTGGAAATATTGATGATAGAAAAAGCACCAATGAGGGAGGATTTTTCTTAGATAAAAGACTAATTACATGGACTAGCAAGAAATAGAGTTGTACTTCACAATCTACTGCTAAAGTTGAATATCTTGTTGCTACTATACATTGCACAAACATTGTATCGATCAAATAACTACTCAAAGGAATGAAGGAAGAAATCACAAAACCAGTAATACTTTATTGTGATAATACAAGTGTTATTAATATATTAAAGAATCCAATGATGCACACAAAGATAAAGAACCATGGAATCAAGTATCATTACTTGAGAGAGTTAGTTTAAGACAAAGAGGTGAATATGGAATATGTTAACACAAAGGAGAAAATTACAGACATCTTCACAAAACCATTGCCTAAGGATGCTCATGAGTATCTAAGAGGTAAACTAGAGTTGATACCCCTATAAAAATCTATTTAAGTAACAAGAGTTCCCTACATCAAACAAGTTGATGCCCATATAATAAAAATTCATGCAATGGATCTTACTTTAGGAGCTGCCTAAAGTAATCATAGAGTTGAAACTTCAAATCAATCACAAGCAAGGTGACAAAGGAGAAATTGGAGAAACTACAAAAGTTTATATCCGCATTCTTTAAGATGAAAAATTATTGGTATATGTCTTTGGCATTGTTGTCAAAGAGGGAGAGTTTTACTGATCAAATGCAAGAGATAAGAGGGAGAAAGTCCTAACTAATCTTCTAATTAGAGATGCAGAAAGATCATTAGAAGGAGAAAATATGATCTTAAAGGGAGATTAGATAATTGTTGATGTTGTTGATTAGAAGAGGACACATGAATGATGTAAGAAAGAGGGAGAAATAATTTTCTACCTAGTAAGAAGGAGATACCAGAAAGAACTCAGCGGGAGTTACAACAAATAGTTTTGTAACCTAATCAGAAGATGGAAGTTGTTGATAAAGGGAGACATTTCAATACAATTTTTTATTTTTAGTATTGTCTTACTATTTTAACTTATTTAGCATGTTAAACAAAATTTTCATCATTTAAATTGACTTGGCTGATCAATTTGGTTTGCCATCAATGCCAAAGAGGGAGATTGTTGAAGAAAAATATGTGTTTCAATTATTGTTTGTCACTAATGTCAAACTTGCTAATTGTTGGGAAGACAATTTCTTATAAGATTCAAGTACAATCACTTAGTTGATTAATGAAGAGGAATTGATCAATAAGAGGTATTAAAAGAACTTAGAGGAAAGGTTGAGTTATGATTATGTCATAAAGTACAAGGATCAGTTAAGATAGTGATGGCATGATTTATTGATGATCTACTTAAGGTTACAAAATTCCAGGTACACTTAGAAAGTTTCGAAGAAATAGTTAAACAAAGTTTATCTACCAAGCTTGATCGAGTGGACAATAGGTGCCGAGAAAAGTTAGTGCAAGTCAAGTAGAAAGTGAGTTGGAGCCGAGTAAAAACAAACTCTAGTAGATACGAAGAAAAATAGTTGATGCTAAGTAAGTTTAGTTGATGCCAAGTGATTTTATAGTTGATGCCAAGAAATGTAGTATGTTATGAGCATCAGAAGATTGATAAAGATTAAAGATTTTCCAAATCTAAGCTGACAAGTTTGTTTTCTTGAATCTTGTAAACCATGAAGAAGATAAGGTTGATGAACTGGTGACATAGAAATTGATGTAAACTAATTTTGAAAAAAAATTAAATAGATTCTAGGAAAATTTTCAAGAAGATATACAAGATATGGGGTAGATACATTGTATCCTACCTAATCCATCCAAACCCTAAAGTGAATGATTGAAAATGGAAAAGTACCTTAATTTCCTTTATATAGGAATGTTTGATCATAAAGCAAAGTTGTAAGTGAGAGTGAAGAGGAGAAATAAAAAAATTTTCTTCATGAACTTAAAAAAAGAAGAGTCTACAATGGCATGTTAAGAAAGAAGGGTTAAAAAGTTGTCAGAACTACAAAGTATGAAGGCCAAGCAAATTAAGGACTGAATAGAGATCTATAATCTACAATAGAAGTTGTAAGTTGTATTAGATCAAAGCTCTACTATTACAACTCTAATAATTATATCACTCTAGGGTAAATCCTTTGAAATAAGGTTGACCTAATAGTCATTTGAAAATCCTTTAATAGGGTGGCATTTTAAGTGAATGGCTTAAAATCCTCTAACAAGGCTGGTGGATTGGATAGTTGGGTGTGCCTTCAGCCCTAGTTTTCATTTCCTACCTATGTTAGGTGGTATTAGAGTGTGAGGCTCTTCCTTGTGGAGATTGGATCATGTAGAACTCTGATTCAAATTTGGTTGTAGGGTGACAGATTTTTGAATTTGACCTATAACTTGTAGAGGGTTATAGTCTGGTAGGAACCTAATTTGCAAAGATGGTTTGTGGTAGAGGAAATGTTGATAATGATATATTGGATCAATTGAGACAAATTATAGCTAGATTAGATGTTATGGAGACTATCCAGAGGAGAGGAGAACATCTTGATGATGTAAGTGATGATGAAGCACTAGCACCAAACCCTAACCCATAACAAGAAAAAGACCAACATGAAGAAAGGTTTTTGAGAGTGTTCTCTAGGGATAATTCAAAGCCTTCTATAGAAGTTATTCCTTATGATGGAAAATTGGATACTAATGATGTGTTAGTTTGGATCTCTGATATGAAAAAGTTCTTCAAGTATGAAAATACTTCTAATGATAGGAAGTTGAAGATTATAGTTACTAGGCTACAAGGTCATGCTTCACTATGGTGGGAGCATTTGCAAATAGATAGACAAAGGAGAGGAAAGGAGAAGATCAGAACTTGGCCAAAGATGGTGACAAAGGTAAAGAATAAATTCCTTCCTGCTGATTACCAAGTTAGCTTGTTGAGAAAGATGCAAAATTTGAAACAAAGAGACATGAGTGTGAAGGAATATACTGAAGAATTCTATACATTGGACATCAGATCTAGACATGTGGATGATGATGTTGAGAAAATTTCAAGGTACATAAATGGATTGAGATCTAGAATTCAAGATGAGATAAGTTTTGTGAAATTTGGAGAGTGGGTAAGAAGCATATCAGTATGCCTTAAAATTTGAAGAGATATTGACAAAGAAGCATGAACAAAGATAAGGAGGTAGAGGTGGTAGATTCTAGATAAGAAAAGGTATATCTTATGGAGAAGGTAGCAAATCTAACAATTTTGTGTGAGACAAGGGAAAATTTGAATGGAAGAATGATGACAAAGACAAGATCGAGTGGAAAGGTGGTATTTCATACCAAGGAGGTACTGGATCTTACCAAGGAAGAGGTAATATAATTTGGTGCAAGACAAGGAAAAAGATGAATGGGAGAATGATGATAAAGACAAGACCAAGTGGAAAGGTGGTAGTTCATTCTGAGGAGGTACTGGATCTTATCGAGGAAGAGGTAATTCTTATTCTAGATGTGGTAAAGAGGTACATAGATCTTTTGAATGTAGATCCTCTAAAAGCGAGCAAGGTAATAGAAATTTTATGGTTCAAAGAGATTGTGAGGGTTCACCAACTGGACCTAAGACTAGAGAAAATCTGATGGTGAGAAGAACCTTATGTACTAAGGGAAGTGATGAGGAACCTATCCTTAGAAGAAGTCTTTTCAAGACAAGATGCAGGATGGCTGGAAAATGTTGCAAAGTAATCATTGACAGTAGAAGTTTTAAAATTTTGGCATCAGAAGAATTGGTTACAAAGTTATAGTTGTAGAGGCTGAAACATGCCAAACCCTATCATGTTTCATGGATCAAAGGTGAGCATAAGATATTGGTAAGTGAGCAATGCTTTGTGAAGTTCAAGATTGGACACTACTTTGATTAAGTTTTGTATGATATTATGCCCATGGATTGTTTTCATATTTTGTTGGGTAGACCTTGGCAATACAGTAGATATGTTGTGCATGATGGAAGATTGAATCAATATACTCCTTGGGTAAATGGGAAGAAACAAATATTGCTTCCTTTGATTGAAAGTTAAGATGAGGTCAGTTTTATTGTAATAAAAGTTTGTATGATTAATGGAAAGTTATATGAAAAGGAATCAAGTTTTTTTTGCTATAATCCCAAGGAAACTGAGTTTTGCTGATAGTTGTCGAGTGCGAGGAAATAGTGCTAATTGAGTACTAGTTAGTGGTGACCAAGTAACAACTAGTAGTATTGACCAAGTACTAGAAGAAATTTTTGAATTGTTGAACGAGTATAAAGGGATTTTTACAAAAGATATACCTAATGGTTTACCTCCAGTGAGAACTATAGGTCACTCTATGGATCTAATTCCTAGAGCTAGTTTGCCAAATAAAGCACCATATAGATTGACACCTACAGAGAATGAAAAACTTAACAGACAAGTGCATGAGTTGTTATAGAAAGGTTTGACCAGAGAAAGCTTAAGTCCATGTGTTGTACCTATTGTATTAGCACCTAAAAATAATGGAGAATGGAGAATGTGTACTAATTCTAGGTCTATTAACAAGATCATAGTGAAATATAGGTTTCCTATGCTGAGGATTGATGACATAATGGATTGTTTGAGTCAAGAAAAATATTTTACAAAGATTTATTTGAAGAGTGGCTATCATTAGATTAGAATCATAGAAGGTGATGAATGGAAGACTACTTTCAAGAAAAAAGATGGTTTGTATGAATGGTTGGTTATGCCTTTTGGTTTGACTAATACACCTAGTAATTTCATGAGGTTGATAAATGAAGTTCTAAAAAGATTTTTGGGTAAATTTGTGATCATTTATTTAGATGATGTTTTGATATTTACTAAGACTAAGGAGACCCATCTTGAGCATATTAGACAAGTATTACAAAGGTTGAAGGAGAAAAAGTTGCTCATTAATCTGAAAAAGTGTTCTTTTATGCAAGAGGAGATTGTGTATTTGGGATTTGTGATTTCAGCTAATGGTTTGAGAATGGATCCTAAGAAGATGAAAGGAATTTTGGAATGGCCTACACCTAAGAATGTGGGTGAGGTAAGATCATTTCAAGGTTTGGCTAGTTTTTATAGGAAGTTTATAAGAAATTTCAATTTTTTTTGTAATGCTATGACTAATACAATGAGAGGAGATAAAAAGGAATTCAAGTGGATACATGGAGCTAATAAGAGTTTTGAGACTTTGAAACAAAAGGTTGTTGAATTACCTATATTGGCTTTTCCTAATTTCAACAAAGTATTTCAAGTTGAATGTGATGCAAGTGGTAATGCAATAGGCAGTGTACTAGGTCAAGACAGTAAACCTATTGCTTTTTTTAGTGAAAATTTGAATGATGCTAAAAGGAAGTACTCTATGTATGATCATAAATTTTATGCTATTGTTCAAGCTTTGAAGAAGTGGAGACATTATTTGATTCCTAAGGAGTTTGTATTGTATACTGATCATAAATGTTTACAGTACTTGGGAAGTCAACATAAATTAAATTAGAGACATATGAAGTGGGTTGAGTATTTGCAGATTTTTACATTTGTCATTAATCATAAGAGTGGAGTTACCAATAGAGTTGTTGATGCATTGAGTAGAAGACATTCTTTGTTGACTGAAATGAAGGTTGAAGGTCTTGGTTTGATAAAATGAAAGAGTTGTATGATGTTGATCCTAATTTTTCTAAGGCATGGAGAGAGTGCAGAGTACCAAATCTAATAGATCACATAAGTAAGTATGATAAGTATTTCATTCAAGAAGATATATTATTCAAAGGTATTCAGTTGTGTATTCTTGAAGTTCAATGAGGTTGAATCTAATTAAGGAAAAGCATAGTGGTGATTTGGCTAGACATTTTGGGATTGATAAGACATTGAGTTTGTTGAAGGACAAGTATTATTGGCCATAAATGTAGAAGGATTTTTAGAAATTTGTGAAGAGTTGTGAAGTTTTTTAAGTTGAAAAAGGAGCAAAATACTGGTTTGTATAAACCCATAACTATTCCTGAGAAAACTTGGATTGACATCAACATGGGTTTTGTTCTTGGACTTCCTAAGATAGTGAAAGAGTATGATTCTATATTTTTTGTAGTGGACATATTTTCTAAAATGGCTCATTTTATACCATGCAAGAAGACATTAGATGCTAGGCATGTTGCTAAACTTTTCTTTAAAGAGATTATGAGATTGCATGGATTACCAAAAAGCATTATTTTTGATAGGGATAGTATGTTTGTCAGTTATTTTTGGAAGGCTTTGTGGAAAAAGATGGGTACTGAGTTGAAGTTTAGTTCTACATTCCATCCATAGATAGATGGATAGACAGAGGTTGTGAATAGAATCTTGGGTAATTTTCTGATTTGTTTAGTTGGAGATAAGCCAAGTAATTGGGAAATGGTATTGGTACAAGCTGAGTTTGCATATAATAATTCTATGAATAGGAGTGTAGGGAAAAAAACATTTGAGTTTGTTACTGGAATGCAACCTAGCAGAGTATTAGATTTGAGGGATACTATTGGTGAAGACAAGAGAAGTGCTACAAGAGAAGAATTATTTGATTTAATGGATTCTTTACATAAGTGAGGTTGAGGTTTGAACAAAGTAATCAGAAGTATAAGAAGAATGCTAATAATTCTAGAAGACATCATAATTTTGAAGTTAGTGATGAGGTGATGGTTCATTTGAAGAAACCAAGATTTCCTATTGGAACATACAGTAAGCTAAAGATGAATAAGTTTGGACCTTGTAAAATCTTAAAGAAGTTTGATAGTGGTAATGCTCATGAAGTTGAGTTACTTGATGACATGGATATATCTCCTATATTCAATGTTACTGATCTATATAAGTATCATGATTCAAATGATGAATTTTTTTGTACCTGATGATTATTCTAAGAAGTAGATTGAATAAGTTGAATAGATATTGAATCAAAGAGTTGGCAAGAGTACAAGAGGAAGATATTATTATGAATAGTTGGTGAAGTGAAATAATAGACGAGTTGAAGATGCTACATGGATTTCTCAATCTAAGTTAGATGCAGCTCAGGTTGTGACACTTGCATGATTTAGGATAATCATTGCTCCAACCTTAGTTATCTGATGCAAGAGCATCCTAGGTTTCCTTGTAATCCTACACTTTTGTTCATTCTATCAGTTGTTGTCAAGTTCTTGAGTTGATGCTGAGCATTTGATTGCCTAGTGATCCTTTGGGTGTCGAGCGATTCCCTTTGGTTGTTGGGTTCCTTTGGTTGCCAAGTGACTTCTTTGGGTGTCAAGTCATTCTTTTGGATGTCAAGTTCCCAATTGCTACCAAGTGATTCCTTTGGATGTTGAGCTTGTATGGATGCCAACTACTAGTTTTGGAAAAGCCTTCATTTGCTGAGTATATGTGTCTAGTACTAGTTTGGGCCAACCTTGCTTGTATTTAATTTATGAATAGGTAGTTAAAAACTATTGAAGGAAAACTTGTGGCTTTTCAATGTTCTAGAAACTTTTGTAAGCCATTTTGGCAAGTATTTAAGGAGGTCTAGGATTGATTTTTAGGAGAGAGGGGGAAATAGAGGAGTAGAACCTAGAAGAGTAAGAAAGGAACACAAAGTAGGATCATCAAGGATTGTACTTGAATCTTTTCATGGCTATAACCTAGAAGGCCTTACAATTGGGCACGTATGTTAATCATTTGATGAATCTATAAGAAATATTTTTTTCTCCCCTTCTTGTTGCTATAGTTATGTTGCATTTTCCATTGTGTTGACTCTTGTAGGTGGATTAGATAGATAGGTGTGCCTTTGGCCCTAGATTTCATTTCCTACATGTGTCACACTTTTAACAAGGTGATTGAAATCCCTTAACTAGGTCACATTTAACAATGTGTATTGCAACCTTTAATAGGGTTGGCCTTTCATAGGGCATCACTTCAGAAGACTGAAAAGAAGTAGCATGTTACTAGTGGTTTTTCCCAAATTAGGTTTCCACGTAAACCATTTTATCAAAGAGTGTTGATGAATTTGGTGTGTTTTATGCTTTGCATATCTACAAGTTTATTTGTTAGTGATTGCATAATCCAATAAAATTGCATGCATGGGTATGAATGTTTTATGGGTTCATTAAGTTGTGAAAAGTTTTATTTATACATCTGGACCTTGGATAACTTATTCACCCCCCCACCCCTCTTAGTTATTCTAAATTATTAAAACATCAATTACTATAGCCTACTATTTTAACTCATTCTTTACACTATCTCTGGTGATAGATGTGTTGGAATCACCATTTTTGTTACACAAAAATCTCAAGCTATCAGTGGATGTCACAATATCTAGAGACAAGGATCCATGGGAGGTGGTTAAGCACATGGTACCCCCCCCCCCCCCCCCCCCCCTCAGCATGACTTGAGGGATTTTAACCTATAGCCTAGTAATCTAATACCACTTTTTGGAATCACCATTGTCAGTACACAAAAATCTTGAGCAATCAATGAACATCACAAAATCTAGAGACAAGGATCTATGGGAGGCAGTTAAGCACATGTCACAAATCCATCATTCTATGATGAACTATACCTTTACCTAGAGGGGATTTAGGCATGAACCTCCCAACAAGATGATCTTCTTTGGTGATGTATGTCCACTCTTTGATGTATAGACTCATATTGAAAAATAGGGCATAAAATCTCTGCCACTACAATATTAACAAAGTCCCCCTTATCCTCCTATTCAAGATTTGTTTGAAATCTGATTGTTTGGTACTTTTGTTCATGAATATCCTTAACTTCATTAGTATCCTTTATCACCTACTAATTTTCCACAAAATACATGACTATTGTCTCATTTGCATCACCAACCAATGGTTTTACTTATACCTCACATTTCCCTTGTGAACAAGATAGGAGTTTGTTAAAATTACATCTATGGTTCTCCTAGTATATTTCTAACGCCATTCTAAGAGTACATTTCCATAAGACATGTCCATAACTTCACATAAAACATTTTCTTCCCATGCACCTATGAAAATCCAATGACAAATTTCTCATGAACCACAATATTCTCATATCAAATCACCCATGTTTCATAATAAGATTTAGGATAAGGGAATGTATTCAAATGAAACTTGTTAACAATTTCATTAGGAAATTAAGTTATTGTATGCACTATAATTAATGATAAGTTTTTATACCTTGTCTTGAATCTTGCAATAAATTCTAAAAATAGAAACCTTAGGGTTAATACCTAATATGATGGCCATTTTTAAATCTTGAGAGATCTACCTAGTTCACTAGCCAAATATATTTCCTTGTACTCTTCTTCTTGATCCTTGATTTTCTCCTCATTGTCTTTGTATTTTTTTCTTCTACCATCTAGAACATTTGAAAGATGGGTATCCCACCTCATTGTAATAGTAACAACAAGACCTCTAAATTTTTCTCTATCTTAACCAAACCTTCCTCCTTCTCTAGATGAATATCCTTCCCTAGTCTCTAATGTTGATCTCTTATCCTTATCTTCCCATATGTGATTTTTTGTACCACCTCTTCCTATATTTGAACTTCCAACTCTTTTATTGTTCCTTTCCTGCTTCTTTTTAAATTATTCCTCTATTGTATTAGCCAAATGATAATATTCTCCTAAGGTGTGTTGTATATTGAATCTAAGACCATTAATATATATTGGTAAATATTTGTCTTCATCTTCCATTCCACCTCTATTTCTCAACTTATGAAATTACTTTGTATATGTCATGAAATCCATATCTCTCTGTTTAAGGTTCTACCTCATTTGTTTTTGGATTGTGGAATCATGTGATAGAAACTGGCCCTTTACCATTTGTTACATTCTTTCCCAATTTGTAATCTTATCAAGTCCTCTTGCTAATATTTCATTCTACATATTTCTCAACCAAGTAAGTTTTATTCCCCTTATCCTTGACTTCCCTTAACTTTACCTTCATATGCTCATCAATATATTCTATATAAAAATGACTCTCAAGTGATTCTATTAACCCAAGAACTTCTTCACTATCTATTGCACCATGATCGATACATAGATATGAATTTCTTCTTACTTTTGTATCTTCAACTACCTTTAATAGTCTTATAAATCTTCTTTCTTCAATTTTATTCTCTTCTTTTCCATGTTGTATTTGTTTTGCCTTACTTCGTCATGTTTCTCTTCTTTATTATAATTTTAATATCTCATCCTTAGTTTTCCTCTCTCTCCTTTTCCAAAGCCTCTATCTCACTAAAAAATTGAGGCTCTTCCTCATTCCATTTATGTCTTCTCTTTCCTTAGTTTTTGTTAATTCAATATTTTCCCTCTTCTCCCTTTCTAATTCTTACCTAAGTTCCTCTATTTCTCAAGATAGTTAATTTTTAGCTATCATTTTCTTTTGGTTTATAGGTTTCCTCCCTCAAGGTTTTGATACCACTATGATAAGGATAAATCAGGGATTTTAAGGCCAATTATTTGTCTAAATTCTTCAAAGCTTGTGTTATTACAATGTCCCTCAAGGAACCTAATAGATTAAATGACCGAAGATGTGAATCTTGCTAGAGATAATAGTTCACCAAGATAATTGAAGGGGAGGTAGGGGTGAATTAGTTATCCAACAATTAAAACATTTATCTTCTTTAAAAAAGGTTAACCATTCAACCAAAGTAAACAAAACAATAATAAGATGCACATAGATAATTACATCAGATATATTAACTAGGGAAACCCTTGATCAAAGGGAACACCCTAGTGGGAATTATTCCCACAAGATGATGCACTAATATAAATATTCCTTGTTAGATGATGGACCCTGTTAGGAGTCTATTATAGGATTCAGTACATATGAGTCCCTATTAGCAGATTTTGAATCCCTAATAGGAGATTACAACCCTGTTAAGAGTTGTGCCAACCCTGTTAGGAGTTGTGGTACAATGTATGCAAGAAGAGCCCATTGCCCAAACATGTAATTTCAACTACAAGAAGAGCTCATTGCTTAAACATGCAATTTACTATTATGTTCTTATTTCCTTTTCTTTATCAACCAAACCAATCACTATCAGACCATGTAGACTAGGTTACAAGCCTCAAATTGAAATATCAAACCTCAGATTACTCAACAAAACCTTGGTAATGAATTTTCCTTCACTTTCACTCTACTCTGCTCAACTTTGCATTCTGCTCTTATTGTTTCTTATAATCACTTCACAGCCATACATTTTAATTCTATGTCATACTCATGATAAAGGAAAATTTCCTTTCTTTATACTAATTCAGTAAAATAATTCCTTGAGTCATCTATTAGACCTTCTCAATTAATCATTATAGGACCACATTAAAACACATTACACTTAGTGATAACATTAATATTCTTCCTTGAAACTTGAATATCTTTCCATAAATGTAATATTATGATGAGTAAACTTAGCCACATCATCACCAACATGACTTCTTCACATCCTCAACCTTGATTCTTAGAATAACAATTATGCTAGGAGATATAACAAGTTTACTAGAACATGCTTCTATGAACTCTATCTCAAAATAGACATTACCAAAACTTACATAAATTGTTCCAGACTTATCATTTCTTCTTTTGACATTAGTTGCATTTACCAAATACTTAGATGTATCTCTCATAACCTCAGATAGTTATAATACTAAACTAGCCATCTGTACCAACTTGATCTTTCTGT
This sequence comes from Cupressus sempervirens, assembly GCA_028749045.1. NCBI lineage: Eukaryota > Viridiplantae > Streptophyta > Pinopsida > Cupressales > Cupressaceae > Cupressus > Cupressus sempervirens. The sequence goes on along the minus strand of CM053792.1, from coordinate 445,532,587 downwards.
TGTTCTCCTATCAGATACCATAGGAAGCTGCTATATTGACATTAATGAAAAACTTAGTCATGAATGTAACATATCATCATAGTACCATATCTACAATACTCCCTCATAGGAATATCATCAGTATTCATGCTTTCAACAATCTCTCTACTTGGCATTGATGGAAAAATAGATGATAAACATCTAGTTCCAAGAATACCAACAAAAGACTATTCACCTTACTCTTCAAATCCTCTTCATCAATCATTCTCCCCCACTAATATACCTTAATGTTCTTTCTGTCAAACTATCACTTCATGTTGTTCTTCCTTAGATTTTCTCATGATGTTTCCCTTATGGTGTTTTTCATGCCAAACTTCTCTCCCATTGATTTCAAAGGTTTTAGCATCCAACTTCACTTCATCAAACTCTACAACAACTGATTCTTACTAGCTCAAGTTTCTAGAGACACTATTCAAAACAACATTCAACAAGACTCGTAGATGACTTGTCCATCATAGATACTCCCCCATACATGATGCATCAACATTCAGTCTAGACAACAATGGTGATCTGTTACACTGGACTGATGTACTCTTGCATCTTCTACTCTTATGTAGAAAGGGGCATAACCCCAAGTATACCTTACAAATACCCAAAAGTCTCTTTGTGAAGAGGCTTAGTGAATATGTCTCCAATATTCTCTTTAGTGCTCACATACTCCAATCTTATTTCCTTTTCTACAACTTTCTCTCTCAACATGTGATACTTCATAGAGATGTGCTCAGTCCTTGAATGCAACACTATATTATTAGACATATTTACCATGCTTGTCACAATGTGTGGCAACAAGTTCACTGATTTCTATCCTTATATCCTTTAACATCTTCTTCATTTAAGCAACTTGATTATAATTTTTTGTTAATGTAACATATTTTTCTTCTACTATACTTTATGATGTAGAATCCTACTTTTTCCTTAACCAAGAAACCAATCTTCCTCCAAGGAAGAAGGCTCCATTGCTAGTTCTTTTTTTGTCATCCATACTGCTTGCCCAATCTACATAAGTATAAGAAATTAGAGTAAAATCATTAGATCTGTTGAACCACAATTTGAACTCAGATGTTCCTTTTAGATATCTAAATATCCTTTTGAGTGCTGCATAATGTGCTTCTCTAGGATCAGCTTGAAATCTTGCAACAATTCCAACTACATTTGCAATATCTAACCTTGCATGAGTTAGATATTGCAATCCTCCAATCATAGATCTATACTTATTTTTCTCAATAGTAGATGTCTCATGCTTTGTAGATAACTTGTGTCCAATTACCATAGGTGTTCCAATGGGTTTGCATGTTTCCAAACCAAACCTTTTTAGTAAATCCTTCAAGTACTTAGTCTAAGAAATAAAAATTCTTTCTTTAATCTATACAATTTGTAATCCTAAAAATATTTCATTTCTCCTATCATACTCATCTCAACTTCTTTCTTCATCTCTTCTCCAAACTTCTCACTTTCCTTATCATTTCTTCCAAATATGATATCATCAAAAAATATTACCAAAATCATCAAATTGTCATCAATTTCTTTCTAGTATAGATTATTGTTTGACATACCTTTTCTATATCCAAGCTTTGTCAAATGCTTGTCCAACCTTGCATACAAGGTTCTTACTTCTTTCTTTAAGCCATACAATGCTTTCTTTAGTTTGCATACTATGCACTTGGCATATGTCAAAGGACAACCTTTAGGCTACCCAATGTACACTGCTTCTTCAAGTTCTCCATTTAGAAATGATAACTTGACATCCATCTAATACACTTTGAGTTTTGTTTATGCTACATAGGCCAAGAATAATCTTACTGCTTCTATTCTAGCCACTAGAGCATAGGTCTCATCATAGTTTATCCCTTCTTGGTGTGAGTAACCTTTACATACAAATCTTCCCTTGTTCCTGAATACCCATTTAGTTCCTATCACATTCTTGTCTACTAGTCTAGGAACTAATTTCGATGTCTCATTCTTTACTATCTAATCCAATTCCTCTTTCATAGCCTGTTTCCAATAATTTTCTTTACATGGTTTATCTTCATTCCTAGGTTCAACTAGAGATATCAAACATAGTTCTTCATTGACTCTACTTTTTTTCATCACACATTTATCTTTACTTATGTTGATCTGCTCGAATGGGTGATTCTTTATCATATTCTTTCCCAAAGTACAAGATGTTATCTCAACTCTTGGCTCTACTAAAGGTTCAAAGCTTTTTTTCTGCCTTGGTTCTCCTTCATTCTACAAATCATTGTTAGTCTAAAGAAATACATCATCATTCCTTGGCTTAGTAACAACATCATCATCTAAATTATAATAAACTATTCTCTCTTGTATCCTAAATTTTTCATCAATTCTCACATTTGCACTTTCCATAACAGTCTTAGTTCTCTAATTATAACATCTATAAGCCTTTCTTTTCAATGAATAACCAAGAAACATACCTTTTCTCACTTCTAGTATCAAACTTACCAATATCATCATCTCTTTTGATATAACAATTACTCCTAAAAATTATGAAATACTTAACTATAGGTGAGTGCCCAAACCACAATTCATAAGGGGTCTTATTTGTGTCTTTCCTAAGTTGCACTCTATTCATAGTGTAGACTAATGTATTCATAGCTTCTCTCCAAAACATCTTGGATACATCATTCTTAGCTAACATAGCTCTTGCTACTTATGTAACTAACTTCTTCCTTCTCTCTGCAATGCCATTCTATTCAGGGGTTCTTAGAGCTGATAACTATCTTTTGATTCCATTTTTTTCAACAAACATGTTAAACTCATTTGAAGTAAAACCCCCTCCTCTATCTAATCATAAAAATTTAATATTCATTATACATTCATTCTCAACTCGTTCCTGAATATCTTAAACTTATCAAATGCCTTTGATTTCTCTTTAAGAAATGCAACCCACATTATTGTAGAAAAATCATCAACTAGAATCATGAAATACATTTCACCATAGATTCCTTTAGTCTTTGTAGGATGGCTGAGATCTATGTGTACAATCTCTAACTTTTCTATAGTAGTAAACTTCTTGTAGGGAAAAGAAGTTTTTTTATGCTTTGTCAACACACATTCCTTACAAATTGTGTTAGTAGGCCTTACAATCTTAGGCAAATCTCTAACTACAAATATACTACTAGTCTTCACAATATTGTCAAAGTTTATATGACAAAATCTCTTATGCCATAACCATCTATCATCTACCTTTGCAAGAAAACATGTCATTTCAGTAGGATTCAACTAAAATACATACTCTAGATCTAGTTCTTATTCCAATTACCTTTCCATCTTTATCTCTGATCATGCATGTCTTCTCTATCAACTAAAACTGATAACCTGTATCCACTAGTTGTTCAATACTCAAAAGATTATGCTTCAAACCATCAACAAAATATACATCTTGAGTGTTAGTTTTACCATCAAGAATTATAGATCCAATACCTTTAACTTGGCATGATCCATTATTTCCAACTCTGACAATGCCTCCATCCTAAATTTTGAAGTCAACAAATTTGTTTATATCACTAGTCATATGATGTGAACAAACACTATCAATTATCCAATTAGTTTCCTTTTCAACCTATGACACCAAAGATACTTTCTCTAGACTTTCTTCTTTAATTTTTACAAATACAATTTCATCATCACTAGAACTTAATGCTTGTTCATTAGAATCATTTTCTTCATTTGCATACAAACACTCTCTATCTCTTCTAGTTTGTAATTTCCTTTATACTTTTTCTCTCTTTTAGGACACTTAGATGCATAATGACCATATTCATCACAAGTTCAACATTTAAAAATTTTCTTACCTCCTTTTTCTCTTCTTACTAGAAGGGCTACTCCTTTAATCTTTTTGTCCTCCTCAGACTACTGCTACTAGCAAAATCTCCTCTAGCACTTGTGCTCCTTGATAAACTAGGTCAAATATTCAAAGCATTGAAAGTTGTCTTTGTTCTGGTCAATTCTTCATACTATCTAAGCTTACTCTCAACTAATTCAAGTCTCCCAAGCAATGACTCCTTTGTGAAATCTTTGGTACAAGATATCAACAACTATATCCTCTGAATGGCTAACTTAAATGGTGTTGTTAGAGTCTTCAATATCTTCCATATAACCTCATCATCTTCTTTGGTTCCTCCTTGATATTTAATACCTACAATAATTTCTGATATCTTGTCTACATATGTTCTTATACATTCATCTTCCATCATTTTAGCATCTTGAAATGTACAAATCCAACTTTGTAACCTCAATTTTTAAGAAAGTGCATCACCTTCAAAACTAGTTTCCAAAGCTTTCCAAATCAAATGTGAAGTAGCAAGTGATTTTACCTAATTGTATTCAATTTAAGGAAGTGTAGTTAATAATTCTTCTCTATCTCTCATGTCACACATAAAAAAATCTCTTTCATCCTCAATACAATTTTCCAAATACTTTTCAACAATGATTTTCTTTGCTGATTTTTTCAAGATCCAATATCCCTAACCCATACACAGCAGATGTATCTTCATCTTTTCCTTCTAGCTATCATAATTTCTTCCATCAAACTTTGAACTATATTTCCTAAACATGCTCGCAATGGATCTCCCAAAGTTGTCAAACTTTATCTTCAAGGACCTAATGCTCTAATACAAATTGGTAGAAACAATAGTCCACCAAGATAATTAAGAGGGGGTGGAGGGGTGTGAATTGATTATCCACCAATTAAAATATTTTTTTTTAGACAAACTTAATCACTCAACCAAAGTAAACTACAACCATAATAAGATGCACATAGACAATTACACTAGATATGCTAACTAGGGAAACCCTTGATTAGAGGCAAAACACCAATGGGAATGATGCTTACAAAATGATGTATGTTGGTATAAATAAGTATTTATTATTTACACTTACTTAAGTTTACTTAGGTTCATGCATAATTTTATTATTTTGTATTATTTTGCTATTTTATTTTGTGAGACACTTAGGAGTTTGTGTACCTTTTTGAGTTATCATGTTGACAGCATAGAAGTACACAACTCTATTTCAACACTGTTGTTTACAACTTTGGAGTTTGCATCATTCACCAAGTTTTCATTTAGACAACATAGTTATTTGTAGGTTCCCTTTTTAGCACATGTCTACAACACTGATTTGCATTTTACACTCTTGTAGGCTTATCCTCTCATCATCAGACTTATTTCCATTCTTAATGGAGGATAACCCATATCTGGTGGACATGTGCCTAGTTGTATGACTTATCATGTAGCTGATTCTTAGGTATTCTAGATGCATCTCAGAGGCCTTTATATAAATGCACTCCTAATGTACTCTTGAGGAATATTGAATTGAATACATTGATATTCTGATCATACTCCTTTCTGCTCTATAGTTGTGCTTGTGTTTGAGTTCTTAGTTCTTGGGTGAATTTTTCTCTAAGAAAAATTCTTACATGGTATCAGAGTTGGGAAATTTTCTCTTCACATAGCCATTCAAGACCATTGTTGCTTCAGCACCTCAGCTTGGATCCAAAGTATTGCAGTTATTGGGAGCATCTAGAGCCAGATCTGACCTTGCCATTGCATTCGAAACATTGATTCAATGAATATCGACTATAAATTCGACTACCCTAGGCCAAAGTCAACTATGAGGAATTTTTTTTTGCAAATTGGCACCCAAAGGCCCCAAATTGCAATTCAGGTATGATCTTTTAGATCCAAAAATTAATTAAATCCAGATCTACATTTTACATTGTCTGTATTTCCATCACAATTTTATTACAAATTTTTGGAATTTTTTTTGCCCAATCGGGCTAGTAGAGAAATTTTTTTTTACAGAACTGGGTAGTCACACCCTAGCTCTACAGAGTGGCATATTCCTCTTGGTACAAGGAATATTTGATAGAAAACTCAATACATTCTAGCATCGTATTTTTTAGATCTGATCACATACCACAAGTCTGGTTACATAAGCCAATAACTAGTGAGCTCACTTTTACTTTCAAACTCATGGCCTTTCCATTTTAAATATAGTGCAGGTCTATCCCATGGCTAATGTGGGATAAAACCTACAAATCCCAACCATTCTGTGAAATACTGGCAATTGGGAAACAAGAATTTTGGCTCCTAAAAAATCCTGCTAGTGAAAACTAATCTCCAACTCACAAAATCCATTATCAGCCATCGAGTCAAAAAATCTAGCATCAAAAAAAATCTTTGGTACCTTGCGCAAACTCAGATGACATGTGGCCACTCTACCCTATGCCACATGACTTCCACCATCCCCACCAACCTCTAGACATAAGGTAAGTCATATTCAACCATGTATCAATACTACTATAGTGGACATATTACATGGCAACTATAAATATAGTCAGCTCCTATGTAACACAATTTTTGGACTAATAAGGAACCACCACACATTCGCTAGTTTGAAGATACATTACCATCATGTGGAGTGATCCCTCTCCATCACATGGATTGAAACCTTTCCATCTTCACATGTTAGCATCCATTACCGTGTAGGATACACATCCATGACCATGCAGACTACCACGTGGAAAGTTTCATATAGGAAACATGTCACATTCGTATGACTATATGCCTAGTTAGTGTGCCAGATCAGCCTAGGGGACTTTTTTCTTTGATGTCAGTCAGACAAGAGGTTAAATTTGATGACCATCTGACTGTCAAAACTAGGGATTTTTCAACTACTGTGACAACTATTTGACCATCAAATTTAAGCTAGTAGTTTTTCTTCTAGACCCCTCTTTAGATTGCTTTTTGATTTGGTAGCCTAACTTTGCAAGCCCATAATTCTTCAGAACTTTGAATATTACTCACTATTTTCTATTTACAATTATCCAATAAATTACTTAATGAAATTAGATTATCTATTCATAAGTTGAACGAATAATCTCTTCCCAAACCAAACACAAATCTTTCGATTCATTCGACTTTCCTGCTCAACTTTTTACCAAGCCTACCCTCCAAACTTCAATTTAGGTGCAATTGTTTTTCAAAATTGGCTAGAATTTCCTAAGATTTTTAGTGGTGGCATTATTTTCTAGTTTTGGTGTAAGGATTTTTTAGAATTTGCATTTTTTGGTGATTGTACCTATTCAATCCTACATTTTGCAACTTCAAATGCTTCGTATAGGCTCATCTGGACATGAAAACATGTTATGTTTTGAAAGTGCATTATTTTTCATCTAATTTCTAGATTAGTAGTCATATTATAGGGTTGTGTGGAAAAAAATATCACTTTCATAACTAGGGCTTTTTCTGCATTATAATGCTTTGATTACTTTTAAGAATTGTTGCACATCTAAGCTACAGTGCTTAGTTCAAGATTTTGGCCTCAAAAGGTAGTTGTAAAAATAAAAATCAAAAGTCCACTTTTTTCATTTTGACAAGTGGTCCATTGTACATGCAATGCATATAAAGTCCCAAAAGAATCTTTTTTGGGGAAGTCTTTTGATTGAGTGTAAAGTGGGGTGTGGACTGTGTTCTTATGTCTCTCTTGTGTGCTCGTTTACTTTTCTACATCATAGGCTCACCTAAATGTCCACTTCTAACTTCACATAATTATTCTACATGGAAAGATATTGCATGGAGTAGATTAATGGATAAATTTTATGGTCGTTATGTTGATGGTACAATTACCAAACCTACTAATGCTAAAGAACTCATTGATTGGAAAAAATAAGACCAACAGGCTTTAGGAATTATCAGGATTTGTGTGAATAGAGATCTCTTCTTCCACATTTCCAGTTTCATGGAATCTAGACCTCCATGGAACAAACTTGAATTAGTGTATGGTAAGGTGGAACTTCTCTTTGATCCAAAGAACTTTGACACAATTCAAGATTACATCAACAAAGCCAATGAGTACAGGGCACTACTTAAAGATTGTGGAAATCCCAAGAAGGATGACAAGTTGATCCATCACTTCCTAAGGAGGCTTCCTTTAGAGTATGCCTCCTTTGTTTTGAGTTATAATACTCACAAGTTGACCATGGTAAATTCTTACCAAAAGCCTTCACTTGATACATTTGTAGAGATGTTGATTGTTGAACAATCTCACTTGATAGATTTGGTACTTATCACAACATCAAAGACCAAAGCCTTGGTGGCTAGTGATGAGCACCAATCAAGTCAAGGAGGGAAACATTCTAGCAACAACAACAAGAAGTAGTGGAAATAGAAATCACAATCTAAGACACAACAATCCTCCTTATAGCAAGGCAATTCTTCTTCGAATAAGAAGGGAAGTAATGAAAAGAAGGATAAACTTTTTTGTGCCTATTGCAAGAAGCCAAATCATGATGAGCATCATTGCAAGACTAAAAGAATCGATGAGTTGGAAAATGTACTTAAGAAGAAAAAAATTCAAGTGCCAGGTACTTCCAAGGATTCAACTCCACCCACTTCAAAGGGAAAAGGGTAAGCACTTATGGAAAAATCAAGTTCTTCTTTCGAATGGATACTTGACTTAGATGCCTCCTATCATATGGGTTCTTCAAAGGGAGACTTTTCTTCATTGAAGTAGTTAGAGGTATCACACATCTTCATGGGAGATGATACTAAAATGGAAGTTGAAGGGAAAGGACATGTGGAAATAGAAAATGGGAAATTCAAAGATGCTCTCTATGTTCCAAACCTTAGCTCCAATCTCCTCTTAGTTTACCAAATCACTCACCTTGGAGATGGCAATAAGGTTGATTTCCTTCTAGATTTAGTGATGGTGAGAAGTCTAAAAGATGATTCATTGGTTGTAGTGGGGAAAGTCAATCATGACAAGAGGCTTTATTCCTTCTCCCACTTTGTGCCTAAGTTTCCTTCTCAAGCCTTTTTGACTCACTCTAATTTAAAAATCAACCTATGGTATGAGTGGTTTGTTCATCTTGCCTTCCACCATCTTCAGTAACATTTCTTAAAACATATTGTCAAAGTTCTACCTAACATCAACTTTTCTAAGGGTGAGTGTTCATCATATTCAGTGGATATGCATCTCGAGGAGAATTATGATAAAGGGAAGGCTTCTAGAGAACTAATTGTTCTCCAATTGGTTCACATGGTATTAGCAAGACCTTTTACAGTGACTTTAGTCATCCAAGGTTGCTACATCCTTACTTTTGTTGATAACTTTTCATGCTTCACATGGGTCTACTTCCTTCATCACAAGAGTGAAGTGGTTCATAAGCTTCAAGCCTTTAAAACTCATGTTTAACAAAAATCAAGGAAAGCCATCAAGGTTCTATGGATAGAAAATGAAACTAGATATGTGAATAGAAGACTGAGAGAATTTTGCAAAGTTGAGGGGATTGATCTTCAGAATCCAACAACATCCAGTTTGCACAAGATAGATGTTGCAGCTATGAGGATTAGAACTCTCAAGTCCATGGCAAGTTGCATGATTAAAGCCAAGTCTCTTGATCCAATACTTGAAGTTGAAGCCATTAGCAGTGCAACTCACATACTTAATAGGTCTCCTCATAATGCCCTAGATGGGAAGACTCCTTTTGAGGCATGGTGTGGTAGAAAACTAGTTGTGAGTCACTTCAAAGTCTTTGGTTGTCCAGCATGGGAAAACCTATCTTCTAGAGGGTGCAAGGCACCAACACCTAGGCCTTGTACTTTCATCAATTATGAAGACAATGCTAAAGATTATAGACTTATGGATCCAAACACTCATGAGATTTTTGTGGAGAAAGATTTTTATGTTTATGAAAGTTCACAAAGATTATCCTCTAATCCTCTGCGCACTTCATATACTATGGAAACTGATAGTGACCCCAACGATAGTGCTTCAATAGATTCAGACATGTGGGGTTCTATCGATAGTTGTAGCAAGAGGTCACATTATTATTATAGTCTACATGATTATATTGCCATAGTGAAAGGTCCAACACAATAGGGTACATGTTATCTTCTTGCTCCAACAACAAAAGCTAACTACATGGCAGGCATTGCATGTTTGTTCAGGGAGTCACACACTGTAGATTTGGGAGATACCCTTGATGATTTACATCTTCTCTTTGATGAAGATGATCCTTCTATTATTTGTTGTGAGGGCTCACTCTGACCCTCATTTCCATTCTCTACATGATCAATCTTCATAGGTTGATGTGATTGTGGATCTTTATGAATAGTTGTTGTTGGAGGTCTCTTTATCAGTTGAGGAGACAAATGGTTTATTGGAATAGGTCCAATAGACATCTTTTCTAGATCTTCATTCATTCTTTTCAGCATAGTTTGAAGGGGAAACCACTAGCATCAACACAAGGATACTTGAGTAGGTTTTAGGGCCACCATACATCTTTAGGATTGTACCTTTTCCATTATTTCTTCCAAAGGGGAGGAACATCATTCTGCATTTATGGACCAACCTCTTCCTTGAAGCAACACTCACTGGTCAGCATTCTTTATTTGGTGGGGGGGGGCTACCCTGTCTCTCTTTCTCTTCTTTCTTATGGGGGAGAATTTTTCCTCTTATGAGGTCTTGTTCTTCTCATTATTCACTATTGTATATACTAGATGTATATCGTAATGGCGGGGGGGTCTTGATTACTCCATCCATCCATGCATCCCTTTTCATCTCTCTTTTTGGGGGAGGGTTTTTCCCATGAGGTTTCCCCTCTTTCTCCTCTTTATGAGAGATTTCATTTCAGTATGTACATGGGTATCTAACATGGCCTCGTAGCTAGGACCCATCATGCATCTTCATCCTAGTTTTTGTAATCTTAAGGGCATTCCCCTTAAGTTGCACTTAAAGGGGGGTGTTGGTGTAAATAAATATGTAATATTTACACTTACTTAAGTTTTCTTAGGTTATTGCATTATTTTATTATTTTATTTTGTGAGACACTTAGGAGTTTGTGTACCTTTTTGAGTTGTCATGTTGACAACATAGATGTACGCAACTCTATTTCAGCACATGGTGTCTACAACACTAGAGTTTTCATCATTCACTGAGTTGTCATGTAGAAAACATAGTTATTCACACTCTCTTTTTAGTACATGTTGTTTACAACACTGATTTGCATGTTACACCCTCGTAGGCTTATCCTCTCATCATTACACTTACTTTCATGCTTAATGAAGGACAACCCATATCTAGTGGATATGTGCCTAGTTGTATGAATTATCATGTAGTTGATTCTTAGTCATTCTAGATGCATCTCAGAGGCCTTTATATATAGGTACTCCTAGTGTACTCTTAAGGCATATTGAATTTAATACATTGATATTCTGATCATACTCCTTTCTAGTCTATAGTTGTACTTGCATATGAGTTCTTAGTTCGTAGGTGAATTTTTCCCTAAGGAAAATTCTTACAATGTACTAACATAAATTTTCCTTGTTAGAGGATGAACCCTATTAGGAGTTTATTACAACATTTAGTACATATGAGTTCCTATTAGGAGACTTTGAATCCTTGTTAGGAGATTCCAACCCTATTAGGAGTTGTGATACAATGTATGCAAGAAGAGCCCACTACCCAAACATGCAATTTCAACTACAATAAGAGCTCACTACTCAAACATGCAATTTATTATTATTTTATCCTTTCCTTTTTTCTATCAACCAAACCAATCACTATCAGACCTTGTAAACTAGGTCACAAACCTCAGATTCAAATATCAAACCTTGGATCACTCAGCAAAACTTTGGCAATGAAGTTTTCTTCATGTCCACTCTACTTTTCTCAACTTCGCATTCCATTCTTACTATTTCTTATAATCACTTTGCATCCATACATTTTTATTCTATGCCATACTCATGATAAATTAAAATGTCCTTCCTTTATACTAAGTCCATAAAACAATTCCTTAAGTTAGTTGTTAGACTTTGTCAATTAATCATTATAGGACCACATTAAGAACATGTTACACTTAGTAGTAAAATTAATCTTCTACCTTGCAACTTGAATATATTTCTCTACACATAATAACATGATGAATGAAATTAGCCACATCATCACCAAGATGTCTTCTTCACATCCTCAACCTCTATTCTTAGAATAAAAATTCTACTAGGAGATATAACAAGTTTACCAAAACATGCTTCAATAAATTCTATCTTAGAATAGACATCACCAAAAATTACATAGCTTCTTCCAGACTTATCATTTCTTCTTTTGACATTAACTACATATACTAGATACTTAGATGTATCTCTCATAACCTTAGATAGTTAGAATACTCAACTAGTTATTTGTATCAACTTATTTTTTCTGTTGTTCTTCTGTCAAATACCACAGAAAATTGCTATGTTGACATCAATGACAAACTTAGTCATGAATGTAACATATCATCATAGCAACATATCTACAATACTCCCCCATAGTAATATCATCAGCATTCATGCTTTCAACAATCTCTCAACAAATCCAACCTTACCGATGGTCAATAAAGTTTCAAATAAATTGTACTTTTCCAATCCAATGAAAATGATCAACTTTCTAAGTTCTAAGTTCTTATCTCATAATCAAAGCTATTCTATTGTCCTACTAGGCCTAATTTACTATTATGTCTCTAGTGGGTATTTTTTATGCTTTTCTCCCAATTTTTCCCAAAGACCTTCAAACAAAATGGTAGATCTAGATACCTTTTTGGGGATACTATAACAACACAAAAAATTGGTTTTTTAGGGACACCATACCATACCTTTTTGGTCTAACCTTGCAAAATTGTTGACTGGCACTATTTTGAGTCCTAATTTATCCCAAATTTATAAAGAATTTATGTCAAATATTCAAGCCTTGACCCTAAATTTCTAAAAAAAGTTGTTAATCACCACTGACAAGAGGGATTTATGTTATAACTTTGGTCTTATGGACTCTCCAAATACAAAGACCTAAATTGCTCCTAAAAATACTTAATAAATTAGTGATTAGCCAATCTCTAGCTTCCACAAATAATTTTAATGAAAAAAATATCAATTCATTAATATAATGAACTGCAATAGAGTCATTCACCTTTTCCATATTTTTTGATTCATCATCTTTCTTTGTTATCTCTTGTTGATCTCTCTAGTTTTATTGTCTATTAGTATCAAACACTTAGTCATATACAAGGTAGAGTTGGTCGATCATCAATGCAACCAAGTTACTCTATATAGGTTGAGTCATGTAAAGACATGTAAATAATCTTGTATATTCTGATCTTTATAGGAGTTGAGCAAGTGTTTGGTAACCGAGTATTCCTATACAAGTGGAGTTCAATAACTGCCAAGTAGATAGAGCATATGAGTGTAGAGTCATATAGAAGGAGCTAAGTTAGTTAAGGCCAAGTATTAGTTGAAAGAAAAGTAATAACTAAGCATTAGAGACAATATGTGTCAAGTACAATAGTGTGAACTAGAATGTCTATAATGGCACAAACTGAGGTAAACCATATTGAGATGAGATGTAAATAAAATTTAATGATCCTATAGTTTATTACAATGGTTATTACACATTCTAACATGTATCATTGCTCCTTATGAAGGTGGTACAAAAAATTAGATGAAGAGGTTAAAAAGGAAACATCTAGATCATTGATCATATTTTATAAGGCTCTATAGATGCCATTATAAGGGTAGATCCAAACCCTATTTTGTATGTGTGTGTGAAGAAAAGTATTGTAAATGCTTATGCAAAGGAGTTAGGTTTTGGAGGTTGCAAGACAAACTTGTCAAGTAACAGAGTTTAGCAACCTAGTGAAGCAGTGAAGAGAAGAGTAAACATATATCAAATAGAAGATCAAATCACATAAAGGAAAGAGGAGATCCATAATCTATTTATAGTATAAATTGAAGGATCAAGTACTAAATCATTTTGGAAAATTAATGAGGGTAAATCTCTTAACAGAGTGGTCCTAATAGGCCTATGTAAATCTCTCAATAATTTTCTTACTACATTGTAAGTGTTAAATCTTTTAATCAAGGTAGACCTAATAGTCGTTATAAAGGTCTTAACAAGGCATACCCCTCATAAGATAGATCATCAAAAGTGATCAAATTTGTTGTCCTAATAGGATACATTTATTACTGCAATAGTTAAGATTTGTAGATGTCATCCCCACCTCCTTTTTTCCTTCACATTTTAGGGTTTCTGGGTATATAAAATTTATTGTGTTATGTGTTTACATTTTCATGTTGATGGACATGATACATAGTTAGATCTATTTCAACATTTGAAGTTTTAAGTTATGTTATGCATAATCCAAATATGAGATGGATAATGTGGTGAATTTAGTTAGGTTTTTTTTAAGCTTAAAAATTTTAATTATCCCAATTCACCCCCCCTCTCCCCTCTCTGTATCTTAGTTTTCCAATAAACTTCAAATAATTAGTATCAAAGATTTATTCTCTTAGAAGGAGTTTAACTACTTGAGAGTTGGGATCTTGGAGATGGAGGCTTACAAATTGGGAAAGATTATTGACAATCAAATGATTGGCATCTAGTCAATACTGTAGAAACTTGAAGAAACAAAAGAGGAACTCAGGAAATCCCTAAAGAAAAGAAAGGATATAGATATTCAAAAAAATGAGATACTCTATCAAGAAGTTGATACCCAAGGATTTCTTGACAATGGAAGTTCCAGCAAAAGTGATGCAGCTATTGCAACTCTGTTAGAAAAGAACATTATTCTAAATGAAGAAGTAAAAGGATTGAAGAGAGAACATGAAAACTAGTCTATAAGGCTATGTGGAGTGACTACAAAAAAGAAGAAAGATGAAGAAGATAAGGTTGTGGCTAAAGAAGACAAAAGACAAATAGTTATTAAACTTGATGAAATATCATCTAATGTACAAAAGCTTACAAACACTTAGCTAAACATGATGAATCAACTGATATTTGTAAACCAAAAATTGAATAGAAAAGACATGGAGATAGAAAATATGAGATTAGAAAGTGACCAACTGAGGAATGAGATAAGATCTAAGAAATAAATTATGGAAAGGATTAACAAGCCTAGTAAAGCATTAAGATATTTTGAAGAACTAATTAGATCATCAAGGTCATCTAGTGACACCTTTGGATTAAGGCATATCAAGCACCAATCAACTATTGAAGAAGGATAATCATCCAAAAGTGAATAGAAAATAAATAAAAACCAAAAAGGAAAACCTACATTCTATCATTGTGGTAGAATGGGACACATGAAAGACATTTGCAGAAGCAAGATTGGTAAGAAAAGCAGGGTAAAAGCACAAACCTATGTCACCATTTTATAAAGGAAAAAGGCAACAACAGTATAACTATTCAACTTCAATGACATAAATCTTGTATTGTTATTTATAATTTGAAAATTTAGTAAACAAATGAAATGTGTAAAAATGGATGAAGTTTGGAATTACAATTTTTAATAATTATTTGCAAAAAGAAATGATAGATTTTTCTATTTTTTAAAGATAACATTTTAGTTGTTGAAAAATATTGAAAATTAGGGGTCTATTCCCACCACAAAACTTCAAGAAAATATACTTATTTTCTTTTGATATTAGATTGTGCTATAGATAACATATGTAGCTAGAATAATCAAAAACAAAAATTAACTTTAGACCTATTTTTTCTCTTTTATGACAATTCAAATTTCAACTTATTCAAACCGATAGTTTTCATCTCCCACCACATTTTTGAAAATAAATCTATTCCAACCCAAAGAAAAATTATATATTCTTGAAGAGGACTCTCTCCTCTAGAACATCATATAATTTTTTAAAAAAAATTGATATAATTTACTATTTTTTTTTCTCAAAATCAACATCTTCTTGAGTGTTAAAATACGTACTTGTAGAATTTTTTAATTATAATATATTATATATAATTAAAACACTATGAAATCTATATGAGAATATTCTTGACTTTGAGCTCTATAAAATGGTTTTTATATGTTTTTAGAAAAATGTCATAAAAAATATTAAGAGTTAGTGAAACATCAATTTTCTGAAATAATTTAATTCATTTGGTAATTTAATACTAACTACTATAAAACATGCATTTAATAGATATTTCCAATTGGGAAAGTGTGAGACAATATATGACTTAGCTAGAATAAATTTAACAAGATCAAAATGAATTTTTAGATAGAAATACTCAAATTTATTCATTCTAATTAGTTAGCCTGAAAGGTGACACAACTTTGTACTTTCACCTAGTCGTAAAACTAAGTTTAATGGTAATTATTTTAATTGCAAGAAGCTAAGTCATCAAGAATATGAATGTAGATCAAAGGTGAGAAATACATCTATTGCACATAGATTTGATGGATATTGTTACAACTATCAAAAGTATGGAAATAGAGTACATGAATGCAAATCACAAGAAAAAAATTGACTAGACAAACAAAAGACAACAAAATGCACCTAAGAAAGGTAAATCTTACAATTGGGACTAAAATACATGGTGTAATTATCATTATTTTGGAGAGTATGGTCATATTCCAAAAAATTGCATCAAAACACATTTCAAAGGCAATTACAATAAGTGGTTGAAAGGAAACATAGTTTGTTTTAGTTGTCAAAAGATTGACCATGTAAGTAAGAACTATAGGACTCAAGCACCAACACTAAACCATGAACACATCAAGAGAAAAGGAAAAGTGGATGTTGAAAAAAATAATAAGGAGATGAATCAAACCTAGAAGAAGAAGGTAGAAGTTGGAAGTAGTGCAACAAATGAAGCTAAGATCACCCAATCTAATGTAGAAGGTGATCATAATGTCTCAAACTAATCAAGAAAGTTATGTATGGAAATGCATATTTAATGACTAATCTTACATTAGTTCCTAACATAAATTGTTCCAAAGATCCTAGCTTCATAGGAAAAGATGAATTAGAACATATATGTGGAAAGAATAGTGCAATGGAGTCATGTTAACTATTGGGTGCCAAGCATCAATAATACTATATGTATTGACTAAGCATTGCAATATGGACCAAGTACTTAAAATGACCAAAATAATATATAGGCTGAGTTAGATGGTATTGATTGAGTTGTATAATGGAGTCTAAGTTAAAAGTGTAATAATGATGGAGATAGATGGTTTCTACCTAACTGAGTGTACACAACATTTATGAGATCCCAAATTTGAATGAGTAGAGGTATATATCAAAAAATTAAAGGCATTCTATACACCTTGCATTCAGATTTTAGAGCCCAAACAATTTGAGAAAATTGTGAAGCAATTTGAAAGGCAATTGAAAATGAATTCAAAGCTGAATGAGTGATCAAGTATTGATTTCTAGTTGTGCCCAATAGTTTAGAAAGAAAAAATTCAAAAACCCAATGTAAAAATGGCATATGGATCATCTTCTATGACAAAGAATCAAGGAGAAGAGGTAGGCAATATTTAATTGGTGAAGAGTGACACTTATCCTCCACTTAAATGTCATGCTATTCTTGAAATTGGTATGAAATAAGATTTAATGGGTGTGTTATCATCAATTCTACATAGATTTATTATGATTCACAATGTACAAAGTTATTATATGTGAAAAATAGGTGAAGTGGGAGATTATAAAATTAGGTTGGCATACCAAAAGTTGTGTGATGAAGGATTATTGAAGGATGAGTTCAATATTGTTGAGAGGAAAGGGATAACATGTGTAGTGGATTTTATAAGAAATTTTAAAATTTAATTGGTCGAGGTTGTAATGAGGCAAATTCACAACATGAAGTTATGGTTTAAGAATGGACCAATCAAGATCACAAACAAGATTATTCATGCTATCATAGGGTACCCAACATTTGATAAAAAGAAGACTATACTATGCAAGATAAAATATGTTGTTGAGGCAAATACCAAGGCCAAGTGGAATGCACATGGCATGTCTAAATCAAATATCACTAATATATTGATTGAGTTTGTAGTGAGAGTGATTGCATACAAATTCTACCTATCAAGATAACTAAATAGTGTACCATGTATGGTTGTAGATTGAGCTTGGAAGATTGTGATAAAATACCATGAATATGATCTTGTTGAGCTCCAATGGTTACAATTGGAAAAGAACTTGTTATCAACAAAAAGGTGAAGAAGTCAATGTGTAAGTTTGGACCACTAATAATGCGTATTTTCTTTTATACTTAGAGTTATTATCCTAATATTGAAAATTTTGCATGGGAATGAGATAAATCTACTACAAGGTAGATACATGAGTATATTACAAATTTGGGAGAAAATTTTGAGAATGTATTAGATGGCTACTTTTATGAATTCAAATAGAAAATGAGGAGAAGAGCAAGGATTCCTACATCCTTAGTTGATAAATACTATAATAGTGTGTGTTTTCTACTAAACATGAACTACACATATGTTCAGACAATTAAGATAAGGGTCTATAGAGGTGGTCTCTAAATCTACTAGATCATCTAAATCTATGAGATTTCTCTCATTGTATGGAGCTTACCCATGATTTGATCCAATATGCAGAGTTTTTTAATATCCCAACCTTTGGCTCACTTCTTTTGACACATTAGGCATGAAAGCAATGTCTCCTATAGAAGAGAAAATTTTATCTTTTTAGATCCTTTGTTCTAGGTGAGGAGTTGTGAATATTTGACCTAGAAGTCTAGTGTTCTCATTTTTCAAATTTAGAGATGACTATTCTCTCTCTATTACTAGTTGATATTATGAATGGGAAGACACACTACCTCTAGGATTCCATGTGTGAGGTCTCACCCAAACCATCATACTATAGATGACATGTTTGCATCATGCTCCTTCTAATTCTATGATTTGATCCAATATGCAGAGTTTTTTAATATCCCAACCTTTGGCTCACTTCTTTTGACACATTAGGCATGAAAGCAATGTCTCCTATAGAAGAGAAAATTTTATCTTTTTAGATCCTTTGTTCTAGGTGAGGAGTTGTGAATATTTGACCTAGAAGTCTAGTGTTCTCATTTTTCAAATTTAGAGATGACTATTCTCTCTCTATTACTAGTTGATATTATGAATGGGAAGACACACTACCTCTAGGATTCCATGTGTGAGGTCTCACCCAAACCATCATACTATAGATGACATGTTTGCATCATGCTCCTTCTAATTCTATGTTTTGATATACTTTTGGGGAATATAGTGCTATGCCATTTTAATAACTGCATTTTAATGATTTGCACTTATGCATGCATACTAGGACCTAATTGATATATTTAATGATTTCATTTCATGTTCTAAACTTTTTAAATTGCTTTAATGGAAATTGAATTGTATAAATAATTGAAATGTCAAATTGTAATGTTCAAGTGAAAATTAGTGCCAAAGGATAAATGTAGGTATGCAAACAAACCTACTCACATGCCTTGAAACTAAATAGCCATGAACTCAATATTTCATCATTATGATTTAAAATAGATTAGGAGGTTGTTTAGAATTTTAAATTGATCATTTCACATAAGAATAAATATTGATATATAGGGATTGGTATTTTATTGTTTTGAATGTTTCGAAATGATGAAATATGCAAGCCTAATGTTGAATGTGAAAGAAATTTATTACAGTTATTTATATATTGCTTATATAATTTTCTTGGACTATTGATGCTTGAGTTTAGTGTGTAGAAATTTTATCATGGGATTTAACGGGGAACCAAGGCTTAACCCCATGTGAACATGACATAACCAAGGTTGAATCAGTGGAAAAGATTCAAACCTCATTGTAATGTGTTTTGTTTTGTAAATGTGAATTAAATGGGTGTGTAATAGTTTGAATCATTTATAATTAGAGACATGTCACTATAAATGTAATGTGTTATTTTTATGTGTCACTTGACACTTGTGTTGTCCATGTGTTGATTACTTGTCATTTAGGGTTTTCGGAGAAAGTCACCTAACCTAAAATCTAACCCAATGCAATACCCAAGTTAACCCCATATGGTAGAGTGTTAAGAGAAGTCTCCATCAAGGGAAATTCGAATTTCAACTTCCTATTAACTTTTAAGGATCAAAAAGTCATCCTAGGGGGTCATTTTGGTGAAAAATAAGTACTCTCATGATAGTACTATGGGTTACGAGTCTAAATTTAACCTTTAGTAGGCCTAGATGACCTTGGGAACTCTCTAGACAAGTCACTTTCAAAAAAATTCAAAAATTGGGGTGTCACTTGACTTCTTCCACTCTATTAGTTGGTCAAGGCTAAATTTTTAGTAAAAGGCAAGGGTTTAAGAAAAAGGTAGCTTATGTTATGACCAATTTTAGATAGTGGGGGTTTTGAGATCCTTTTTAGAGGATTGGGGCATGAAATTAGGGGGTTGTCTACCCAATCTCTCACTTTAGAGAAACTTAGGGTTAGGAAGCTTGGAGGGAGCTCTTCAACAACTTTTCATTCCATTTTTCAAAGGAATTTGTTGTCACTTAGGTTTGCACCCTTGTCCAGAGCTTATGCATGAGGACAACCTAGTGAAACATGGAAACAACCTCCAAGCTATGGGACTTGAACTGTGAGGTTGAGTCTCCAAAGAAGGTTGGCTTCCTCTTACTATCAGGATGCACCTAACTACTCTTGGAGAGGAAAAGGGAGAAAGAGGGCATGAAAGGAAATATACCTAATCTAATCTAAAGAGGTGATGCACCAAAATAGACTATTCAGACCAATCTCTGCTCATATATGCACTATTGAACCAGAATGAAACTAAGGATATACACATTCAGACTTGCTTTAATCTAATAATCACATGCAGATCAGAAAACTAGAATGAATGACACAAGGAAAGAGAAGATTCACTTATATATCATTCACAAGCTAGAAGAGATATAGTCATCTAGATTAGAGACTTCCACAAAACAATGGTGAAGGCAAAGAGTTCTTGCACTTTCATACCAATGGCTGAAGGAGATAAAGTAGAGAATCATATAGTTTAGAGGCACAGGGAATTTACACTAGAATTGCAGAGCAATAGCAGAGAAAATAGAGAAAGATCGACCTTTTCAAAATTAAAAAAAATTGCCTTTATAGTTTAGGCATAACTGAGATTTTCCCTCCAAAACTATCCTGTAACCACCTGCTATTAAGGCTCTACCAAAGAAAATCATGGGGATTTGAAGAAAATCTGATCCTTTGTGTCAAATAATGCCTTGAGAAGATAGAAACAACATCATAACTATGCTTCAATCAGGTAGATGGATCAACTGGGGGGCGGTGGAGTGTTCTTCCTTGTCTCACATTCATTTCTTGGTGGTTGGAATTGATCATGAAGATTAGATCGCCTAAGAAACCCTCGACTTACCTAGTTCTTGTCTCATGAATTAGCAAGTCAACCTAGTTGACCTATCTTTGGCACCAGGACAAGCCACATGGACCAACAAGCTTATTTCTTTCTGCCACCCTACAAAATCTTCTTGAGTTGACCATATCCTTTCTTTACTAACCACGCCACCTTGCAACTCCTAAACATGATGGTCACATTAACTACAAGCCACTAACTGTTATTGCTCACACTAGATCCATCGGGACACATGTCCTCTAGGTGCTATGTCGCTATGGGTATCCTCCGGGCACTTTCAATAGTGACATGATGCCAACCATGGATCAAATTCACATCTATGGTGCTCAAACTCTTTGTAGGACTGCATACCTGGTTAATTGGATGGGCCAATAAGATCTGCCTTCATACTCTGACCTGTCTAATAGACAAGCCACCTATTCATCCTATGGCCCATAAGATGGAAATGAACCCACATGTCATGTGTCATAGAGGTGCTATGTTGCTATGGTTAAAATTCTCACAGTTCTCCATAGCGAGATAGTGCCTGCCATGGATCTGGGGAAGATCTGATGGCGAGCAAGATAGATCTAACTTATTAGTGTATCAACAAATGAGGATGGGCCATGTGCCCACCTATCTAAAAAATTGGCATTTGCGGCCCACCAAGTGAAATAGGACCCACATTTTACACAATCATCTTTAGCCAATGAAAACTGACCAACTACCAATGCGTCTGACGAATCACATCATGATATCTGACAGGGCACACTTGGGACCCACCATATTTCCAAACCTTGCTGCAGGATCATTTTCTATCTGGGCGCTATGTCACTAACAGCGAGAAGCCCAAATTTTCTAATAGCGCCATGGCACCCACCGTGGAATTGGAAAAACTCGGTGTCGGAGAAACAATCAGGGAAAAGGGGACCCATCTAACACATGGCAAAAGGGCACTATGTCACTAATGCAAAACATCATGCAACTTTCAAAAGCGACATAGCGCCAACCATCGATATCATCAAATCTAACGATGGCGAACTTGCGGGCCACAAAAACATATCATAAGGTTTGATTTTTTAATAATTTTGATATCCCTAGGATGTTTAAAATAATATTAAACTAGGGGAGTGACCATTGGCAGGGTAGTATTTAAAATTCAAATATTGGCAGGGGCATAAAAATGAGCAATAGGATTCAAGGTTGGTGTTCTTTCCATGTAGATAGTTGCTTCCATTTTGGATTTGAATCTTGGTATTTCATTCATAAGAATGTAGGTAGGGAGAATGCCATTGTAAGAAAAATGTGGTATTATCTTTTATCATGCTGTGTTGTGTTGTGATGAGCATGAAGTTTAAATTTCCATTTTTTTTGGTTTTTTTTTTTATCTTCCATGATTTTGTGAATGAGTGTTGTTATGGGTGTGAGGGCTTCACTCACCCCTTGGCAAGGGAAGAGAAGTCCACAGTGAAGTGGTTAGTTGGGCTTGAAAATGTATTCAGAACCTTGGATTATGGGATCCATTCTATGCCATGATCATTCATATCTTGATGGGGGTGATAAGGGAAGTATGATGTATAAATGAAGTTTATGAAGTATGGGCTCCAAGAGAATTATAGCTAATGATATTAAGTCTGGAGGATGATTGTGAAGGCCCCAAAAAGGCAAGAAATTTATATTGGTTGAAAGCCCCGAAATGGCTTGAAATTTGATTATATAAGGTACTATTTGATATGGAAAATCTCCATTTGGAAAGCACAACTTCACCCTATGTTTATGGTTTCAATTGGTGAACCATTGTGAAATATCCTTGGGAGGGAATTGTTCAAGTTTTGAAATGTAATGTTTATGCATTTGCAAGATTGTATGTGTAACCCAATTTGAGCCTTGTCCCCCTAGCATAGGGGTGGTATCTTTGGAGGCCTATGGTTGGGTGGAGAGCACCCATGGTCCTTTTTGTTCTTTTGTGATGTATTTGCAAATTTTGTGCTCATGGGAGCAATGGAAACAAGCTTGGAATGGTCATCTCGTAGATGTTGCTTGAAGGAGACAACTTTTCCTTGTGCATTATATACATAGTGGAGAACCTCTCTCCATCTCATTCATGTTGTTGTAATAAAAGATTGCATAGTGTCAAGAAGGGAATATGTCAATTGGTAATGTAGTAAAAAGGGTGAAATAGTTATCTATGTTAATGTATATTTCAATGCAAAAGTTGAAGCCTTCACTTGTGTCCTTGTGTATGGCATTGTATTTTAAAATTGAGTTTGTCACCATGTGTACATTGTTGTGAGGAAATGATCCATTGAGGAATAAAGAATTTGGAGACATTATCATAGATGATTTCACTGTGAAATTCTAGATTATGTATTTAGATGTATTGATAAAGAGAGATTATTGAATCATAGTTAGGATTATGGAAAAGATCCTTTTGCAAGGGTAGCCATCCATTTTGATATTTAAGAGATGTACATGTGTTGTTCATTGAATCGAGAAACAAATCAAGATAATGTATCATCTAAGTATTGTTCAATTGAAAATATTGTTAATGTATCTTATGAGTTGAATTTTATTTTTGAAGTGATTTTTAAATAGAAAACAAATAGAAATAATGTCAACCTACCACCAAACCCATATACTTAGCAATATAGTTTATTTAAGGAGATGAAGAAAATAGATGAACTTCTATAAGAAAATTAGACATGTACATGCACCTTTTACTCTTTGGAAAATGTATAGGAAAAAAAAAATCCCCTTCCTCAAGATTACAAATCAATATAATATTTCAAGGAATATTCTTTAGAATCTTTTTTTTTTAAAGGGGGGGATAAGGTCTTAGACTAGCTTAAACTATAACAACCTAGCAATCAAGAGGGAAGGCCATGAAAAAAATCCCTGACCCTTGGGTCATCCTTTCTATAAAATAAACTAAACTTAAGACTATGATTATAATAAAGTCTAGGCATCTAAGTCTTGTTTTAAAACTAGGATGTACTCCATCAAATAATAAATGAATACAAAATAAATAAGACAAAAATAAAAACACAACCCTCTCAAGTGCTTTTCCTCTTCTTTAGAGTACTCGGCGCATGTGATAAGAGTTTGGGGAAAGGAACAATTCTAACATTATTGTCAGGACCCAATCCCTTGGACTTAGAAAAGCAATAATTTGGCCCCCTATGTTCTGTCATAAGTTAGCATACTTCCTAGCTGCATACGTCTTGGGGAATGTGAATAATATAACACTTATACCTTACTCCCCATCATCCCATGCCAAGAAAGAAGTATATGGAACTTGGGAAGTGATTCAAAGCAGATTTAATGGCTTAAGTCAACTTGCCTTGGGTCTAGTGGTGGTAAAAGAAATATCCATCTCTGAGAATATTTCAAACTTCCTACCCAGGTGTTTTATGTCATATGGACACATGTTTTAATGCTACAATATTGGCTTGGCTTGACATTAGATAGAGTATCCTCCACCTCTTCCCTAGGCATGTCCTTTCATGGAAGGAGAAAAGTGTAATTTCAAGCTAGTGAAAAGTCCCCAAACTAGGTACCCAATATTGTCTGGAATCTGATTTTTACCTTTATGCATGGTTTTGAGTCATGTCTTAACTTAACACTGACTTAGGTGCCAGATGTTCTCCCTTAGATGCCTTTAATATGAAAGCAAGGCAAGGCATCATTCTAAGAGGGATAGGCACATAGGGAAACAGGTAGCTCTTAGGTTAATGGGAAGTAGAATATTAGAAAGTCTTTTTTTTGTTGCAGATTATTGTGTTGATTACTTTAGCTTAAGTAAAATTTGTAGATGGAAGTGGTAAGTGGTTAGTGGTTAGAATAGTTAGAGGGTAGGATTAAAAAATTATATATAATTGTGTCTTGGATAAGATGTCCTATGATATAGTGGTATAGTTTAAATACTTTATTTGTTTTGGGTATAAATCTTGAGTGATAAGTAGTAGTGCTAGACAATAATTAGGAAGAATGGTTAATAAATGATATTAATAGTTAGTTTGGTATATAGTGATAGGTTATAGATAGATATTGCAAACATTAGATATAGTGGGATTAGTTTATTTAGGTCGTGTGTGTGTGTGTGTGTGTGTTGCACTATAATAGAGTAATATAGTTATATATTTCAGATTTAAAGAAGTAGGTTATAGACATATATATTTTATATATGAGCTTCTAACCTTTATAAAATTAATTCTTTTAACTCAATACATTAATATAGATAATGTTTCAAAATCTACATAGGTCATTCAATGTATGTTAATACATATGCGAAGGTTATAACTATATTGGTGAAAAAAGAATAAAATGAGGTATGTTGTTAAGAAAAAAAAGGGTGGAAAATGGTTATTGTGTTTAGACTAATATATCAATTGGTGATGTTGGACTAAGGATTAGCCATGTCTTAGGTTAACTAGGTGTTATAACATGTAGTTAAATGACAAGGTGGCTAGTAAGATAATTTTAGTGGGGATGTATTAGATGTTGGAAGAAATTGAATTTGTAGTTAGACTATGAGAAAAAAATTGATGTTAAAGTTATTAATAATTAAGAATGTAGTTAGATTTATAATTAAAACTTGTAATAAAATTTAGTAAAAAATAAAAACATAGTAATGTCTAAAATTAGTAATTGATATATGTTAATATCATTTTGATTCATTAATGTTGTTAAATCATCATATGGAAAACTATGTCCAATAAACGTAACACACTATAAACAACATGTAATATGATTTTTAGGTAAAGCAAGAATATGACATTGGAAGTAATATATGGTTTTTGATCCAACCATGACCAAGTCTAAGTGCAAACCATAAATCTTTGGTGGGTATACAAGTTGATGGAACCCTAACCTAAAGGCTGAATTCAATTTCATGTCTTATCATGATAATTAGTAGCCCTATAAAGATAGTATTAATGGCTTAGGGGAGTTGATTATAAACCCTATAACTCTAGTAAATTATTCATACAACTATAAGACTCAAGCTCAACACCTCCCAGCTGTCACCTTTCCTCCATGTATTCGATGTTAGTATGTGATAAACCTAGTTATTATTTCCATTTCAAAAAAAAAAAATTGTTGTGTTTTGTCTTCTTAAATTTAGGGCATGAAACCATGTGTGGTTGATATCTCCTTTTTTCTTTGTTTGGTTCTTCCTACCCACATGAGGTAACTCTATATATATAGAGGAACTTCTAGATTGGCCTTTGTGTATGCCCTTGTATTTTTCCATCTATTTGCCATTTTGAAATAATCATTTGAAATATATAGCACTAGCTACAAAACCTTTGACAAAGTTGTCAACCAATGAAGGGAAAAATAATTTTAATATGAATAGAAGATAGGAAAATATCACAGGAAAAGAAATTTGATAACAGATCTAACAAGGGCCCAACACAGAATATGGTGCACTTTGCAAAATGTAAATTTTTTCTTGCAAACAAAGCATTATTTAGACATAACCCACATCTTGCACATCCTGTTATATTGAAACTTTTTAGATTCTCCTAGTTTGTCTATTAAAATCAACCAATATAAGAAGAGGCAAGATATAGCTAAAAAATGATTGTAGATGTACAATTTATACTAGAGACTATACATTTTTAATAGTGAATTTTGTTACACAATTACCAAGTAGAGTTGCCATTTTGTTGAGGTTTTAAAACTATAGGTTTAAAACAATACAAGAAAACCATATAAGGAGATAACAAGGGATTATCTACTTCCCATTTGCAACAAACCTACTTGGATATGGACCATTTGAATGAAGCATTAGTGCTTCCTACACTTTAGGCTCTACTAACCAAGGCAAGCTTACTGAGGGATTTCACAATCTTAGCATATTCTCTCACTATAGATTCCTTAAAAGCATATTTTATTTCTTATTCTTCTTGGAATTAAAATCAACAGATGGATTATAGAAGCTAACTACAAACTCAGAAGATATTGTGGTAAGTGAATAACACATATATAATCCATTGTCGCAAACTTTTGATATTAGTTTGATTTAAAATGTGAGTTGTGTTGCTATACAACTACTTCAATTTTTACTTTAACTCATGATTTGTGCTTTATCCATTGTTAGATAGAGTCATATCATTAAATTTTGATCTATTTAATTGAATTGCAACCAACTATATCACTTGTTAACCCTAAAAACCATTCTTATGACATCCCTTCCATATATTTAGAAACCCTATCAACTCATACAAGAATTTACTTAAATTCTTGAATCAAAAGCAACAATGAACCGATATACAACCTATCCAAGTTGCATTAAATGAAATGAACTTTCTTTATTTAATGTCAGAATGACAAATGTATGAAAATGGAGAAAGAATTGAAGGACACAAATATTCAGTAACTTCCTTTTGTATTAATCTTCTTGAGAATGATAAATGTATTTGATGTAAGACTAAAGAAAAAACTCAAGACCTAACAAGTGTTTCATTCATTCAATATGTTCTTGAGATATAAAATTGAAGCAACATAAAAATCAACACAAGAAAATTGGACCAATTGTAAAATAGAATTATCACTAAAAAGAAACATAATTCAGATCCTCACTCCACATCTTGGAAATTATTTTGAAGAAACAAAGATTGCAACAAGCTTCAAATGGGAGAACTTGTGTTCAAAATTTAGTTATATCTTTTTGCATATAAGACAAAACTGCTACAAACAAAATACTAGAGATTACCAAAATTTGAGTAGCTATTAGTTCTTATGTTTAGGATCAACTTTGAAATTTGTAAGAGGAGTACACCCAAAGTAGGTGAACCATAAAGATAAGGTGTCTCTATCAAATAGTTATCATCCCTCTTGATAGTCTTTGACTTTTCTGCATGCTTAGTCACTATCTACAAATGGAAAAGCTTTGATCCTAGCTAAAACCTCCTAGATGGCAATTATAATGTCAATATCTAGCTAGGTGGCATCTCTAACTATGTTCAGATCATCTAAGAACATGTTCAACTTTGCATCTATTATTTCCCTAACATTTGCAATAACTTTTCCCATATCTAATTCAATTCTTAATAAAAAATCAATCATATCATACATTGTTGTGACATCTATTTCATTATTAAAATATGCAACAAACCTTGCATGTTATAGAATTTCATCAAAAGAGGAAGACCATTCCTACTATTCCCTTATAAAATTTCATTCTCCATTCTTGTTAATGATGCTAGGTACAAAATTGGGGGTCCCTATGGCAATTGTTTTTATTTTATTTCCAACCAATTGTAATTTCACTGAGAAAAAACCATTCAACTCTTTAACTATGTTAAATAATTTTCTAACAGGGATAATTACTCCATTTGTTAACTCCTTCTATATCTTAGAATTGGTACAAGGATATCAAAGAATTGTGTATCTGGACTCCATGTTGAAAATAAAGGGGATGGCAAAGATAATGCTTCTAACCATTGAAACTTGGCTTCTTGTAAAGAAATATAACTATTGTGTACATTTTGTGAGGAGTGTTTTAGAGTATCTATTTTGTCAATCAACAAGCTCTATATTGTTCTAATTTCTACTTCTTTTATAGTATCCAATTCATCAATCTCCATTTATCGACTCACACACACATCTATTGCACCAATTTTAGTTTCATTTTCTTGGTCCTTGACCTCTATGATAGGTCTTGTCACATTTTTTAGGTTTCTTACCTCATTCTCAAGGATGGCCATTATTTTCTCTAGCATATATGTCTTTTTGAGCTCATCTTCATACTTTTTCCTAGCATCAATGGATATGTTGTATGTCTAGTACAGTTGCTCTTCAAGCATATCCATTTTTCTTTACCCCATTAATGATGTTGCATTCATCAAGTTGTGAATCTGGTCATTTGAGATAGTAGTGACATTCTAGAATATCACATTTTCCTAGGGATAATCTCTTATTTCCATGAGAGTTGGCTTTCTGACTCAGGGGCCATACTCCATACAACCATTTTCCTCTTGTCCACATTAAACCCTAACCCTTGTAGCTCCCCAAAAATATTTGTCTCTACAAATGAGACTAATTTACCATTTCTTCTTATCTATTCAATCATAAATGATGAGTTCAGCTCTCATCTTGGGATAAGTAGCATTTTGCTTCTTTGAACTAACTCTCTAGCCTCATCTAAAGTGAGAGTTTCACTACTTGGGTCATATTCTTACAATTTTTTTACTAGTTCAATAGCCTTCTCAGGTGAATCTCCTAGCTGTAGCTACAATGTAAGTTCATCTTGTTTAACTTTAAACCAAAATGACTTGAATTATTCTAAATTTATGAAGTCATCATCCTTCATAAATTCCTATGCTTGGATTATCCTTTCATTCAATATTTTTATTTGAAGCTCAATTTTTTTTTTTGACTCTTTTATTTTGGCCTACCTTCTTGATCAATAAATTATGTCTGATGCTATCAAAATATTTAATTCTCCTTGGCAGTATCTATAGAGCCTTCTCCCTTTCTTTGTCATGGATCTCTATCATTTTCTTCTTTCTCCTACCTCCCTGGGCCCATAACAAGCTTTTAGGTTGATCATGCTCAACCTCTATCTCAATTACATCTTCTTTCTTAGGGGACTAGGGCTCTACTTTGTCCCTTATTTCTACATGCACTTGGGACATTATTGAATCAAAATTGTCCAAACACTTGTTGTACCTATCTAAGTATTTCTTCTAATGGTAGAAACCCTTGAATGAGGGAGATTTTCTCTTCATGGTCTCCTCTACCTTTATGATTTCTCTCCACTTTAGGGTTCTATTTCTACAATCCTCTATCTCTAGATAGTTCATTATTACATCCTCTTCCCAACAAGGTTTGCTACTTGAGAGATTGTATTTCCTCATTTTCTTGAGGGAATTCCTAACCAAATCATTTGGATGATAGGCTCTTGCATGGGATGAGGGTAGCATGAATTCACTTATCTATGCATATAATTCATCTATTGCATCCTTCCCTATAAAAAAATCCCCTAGCTTGGAATTTCTAGGGGCAAAGGAACCTTATTTTACTGTGGGACCTAAGTAATCCCTATTCATCATGATCAATTGCCAAAAGAATTCTAACTATCCCAACCTTTTTGGGATATATCTAGGTGATACATAAGGGGGTTGAGGGCATCCAAAAACCCTTATTAAGGAAAAACTGTCAAAAAGAAATAGAATAGCCCAATCATGACTTAGTTTTCTATCCTCATTTGGGAATGCATAAGGTCTTATTAACATTTTTACCCTCCTAGGATCTATGTCTGTTATGTCAACTAGCATATTAGAAATGGGAAAAACAAAATCATTGTAAAAAGAAATGATATTAGAGTAAGGATAAAACCTCTGCCAAAATTGAGTCCATAGTTGTGCATGCAAATTCTCTTTATTCTCCTCAGTTCCTTCAACGATTGCTGGGTTGATGTGCATCAACAATGAATAGTGGCATAACTTGAAGTTCCTCATACCTCCCTTTTGAGTAGAAAAAATTTCATTGTGCATAATATTGATTATGTGTGTCACAAAGTCATACCCAATGTTGCAATGTGAATCCTAGATCTCTAAGGCCATGATGTTGATATAACTAGGGCATTCATTGTGCCATCTTACCCAATCCCTTTATCAATTCCAAATACAATGCATCAGAAGTATTTTCTTAAAAACTCTAGAGGCATGAATTCACCTACCTTCTTTGGTAACTTTCCCTTTTCCTTCTTGGCCCTAGCGATATGCCTTCTCATGACCCTCCCTCTAAAGAAACTTTTTTGATTTTTGAAAGTTTCATTCATCTTCTCCCATTCAATAGGCCTTGTCATTGGTCCTCCAAGGTCAAAGACTTCAATAAATTTTTCTCTATCTAGTTTGCATAATATACTCATGTCTTTCCTATGAAACCCATGAGTGGTAGTAATATAGGACTTGATAAGAGTCTTAATTAGGTCCACATCAACTATTATCTTTGGCATAATCAAAGTTTCTAGGTTCCTAATCCAATGGTTATAGATTGGTGGCTTCTTGAATGTTATTGTAGAAATACCCAAAAAAAAAATTCCATTTGTTTCTGACATGGTGGCATCCCTACAGAAACTATATCTATCCTTGAAAATATGGGAGTTCATTGTTTGAGCATGGGATGAACCTAGCAGGAAATATACCCATTCCTTAGCATACAAGCTAGCTAATTTAGTCTTAGGTTGCTTAACACCTTGAGAATTTTCTTCCACATCAACTTGGGTAATTATCTTTCCCTCTTCCTGTGCCACTTTTTCTGAATTCAATTCCTTCAAATAATCTTTATGCAACTAAAAATTATGAAAACACTTCATGACCAGTCTTCTTCACTCTAAATTATGTGAACGTTGTAATTAGAAATCTATTGAATCAGTTCTTTAATATAAATTTGAGAAAGAGAATATAATTTATGTTGTATTTATGTTAGCGTGCATGAGAATTCTCATAATCTCCAAAAGTGTCACAATCTAGGCTTTTAGCGCTTATACTACCAATCTTTTGAAATCTTTCTTGCACCTTTTTAGAAAGTACCTATCTTTTTAATCATCATGAGCATTTAATAGTCATTTTTATATTGATAGCCTATGTTGTGACCATGCAACCACTATAGACTACTTGGTTATTCATGACTTTATGAGGTCTACTTACCCTTTTATGCTTTTATCCATCATCGCACAAATTCCCTTGGTCATTTTTTTATGGTCTATCTTTATGCTTACCCTCTTAAGACTACAAATCAATGATCACTTTTTTGAAAGCCTTATAGTTTCTTCACAACTTATTTGATAGTATATGTAGTTAATCGTGTGACTAAGTGCCTTCATTAATCTTAGTTGCTTTCCAACTACATTGCATGGTCGCAACATAATCTCAACCTTAGCATTTCTTTCTTGCAACTATGTGAAACCCTTCATACTTGATTGATCGCTTGGCCATTGCCTTCTTTGCTTCTATTTCTTTATAAGCGCAACCATGCAATCATTGTTTCTTAAAACATGCTCTTAAATATTTTTCCTAGTCATAACCTCCTTTTCATCTTTGGAATTTATCTATGCAATTGAGTGATTTAAGAATTTCTCATGCTTATACTTTGAGTACCTCTTTTAATGTCGTGATTGTGTGATAAAAGTATTCACATGGTCACATGATTTACTTCACTTTTTCCTCTTAACTGTGTGACTACACAACTTACCACTTTTGTGTTATTTTTTATAACTTTTCGAAGTCATGGCTTAAGTTTTCATATGCTTTCTAATAGTGTGACCACATGATTGAGAAAATTTTAACAAGCTCTTAAGCTTGTTTCCCAGACATGCCTTATATATTTGGTATCTTTTAAGCCTCACGAACACATGATCAAGGATTTTAACCACCTACACTGTCAGTTTTGTTCTTTGTCTATTATCTCATGATGTAGTGCTTTTTAGGCTCCAACCATGCCATCACAACTAGTCACTGAGTCAGTTCATTATCTTTATCCTTTTGAGCTTTTAGTAGGGAAAAAATGATTGGAACCATTTAACCATAGTTGCATAGTTGTGCCATAACTTCATTGTTATAATCTACAAGCCTTCTCAAATGCCTCCACATGTCAAGTTTTTTGAAGTGCCAAAAGTGTTACGACTATGTAATAACCTCTTTTCTCACAATTGCTACACGGAATTCTAGCATCACTTTTAACAACATGACTAAGTGACTAACTACTTCTTTGACTATTTCACTCATTTGTTGCTTAGAATGTCCTTTTGCAACAAACCACTACAACTAAATGATCAAAAGGATTTCTAACTATTTTATGCAGTTAAAATAGAAAAATTTTAAGAGCCAAACTATGTGATGACCATGCGATCACCTTGGTCACATGGTCGAACCTTAAAAACTTAAAGGTCTTTTTTAAGTGTGAAAACATTTACAAAATAAGAGGAGCATTTCAAATATAAATAAGGGAATGGATTATGAACTAGGGTTTTTCTAGGGAAAGTTTTCTCGTGAGAATTGTAAATCCTAACTTCTTAGGACACGAACTAGATTTTCACAATGAAATTTTAGGATTTTAGACCAGGTGAAAATACAAGCCAATAGGGGCTCTATCTGGGGATGAAGGATAGCTAGCATCAATATAATGATTCATAAGTTTTTTTTGAGTAGCCCACACACTTGGCAAATGACAACTTTCTAGAGAGCAACACATACAAAAGAAAACACAAAAAATATATACAGAAAAACACGCATATGTAAAAGATTTATAGTTCGTACATAGACCTAAACTAGTGTTCATGGAGATAAAAGAACCTTCAATAGAAGTACTTCTTCAAGAATTTTCCATGAACTAGCAATTCAAGAATATGTCCTGATAATTCTTTCAAAATATGTGAATCTTGACCCCATGTGGATTCAATCAAGTATGGGCCAAGCCATATTGGGTAAAACTTGACATGCTTGCCTTTATCTTCAATCCTTGTATTCAACATCAAGATCAGATCTTTGGACTCAAATTTTATAGCTACTTTCTTCTTATCATATAGTTTTTTTTTCTCACAACTAAAACTTTGTATTTGTAGCAGAGGCCTCCTTCTTGGTTTTAGTCAGTACTACCAATTCATCCATTATTTCCTACATGTCATCTATGATATCATCATCATACATCTATATATAATTGTATGGGCCTATTGGGTTATTTTGGGGCATTCTTTCTTAGATTCCATACACTAGATCAAAAGGTGAAACACCTATTGCTTTCTTAATTGTCACTCTGTCAGCCCAAACTACGAGATGAAGTTTGGAATCCCATGCCTTCTTATTATCATCTAGTGTCCTCTTGATAATATCAATATAATTTATTGGTAGATTCATCCTTCCCATTTCCTTATGGATGATAGGAAGATGATGTTGACCTTGTAATACCATACTTGTCACAAAATTTTATGAATTCTTCTCACCTAAAACACATGGCATTATATGTAACTATTCTTTTAGGACACCCAAATATGGTTATTATATTTTTTAGTAGAAATTTATTCACCACTTTAATATTAGCCTTCATGGTACGAATGACCTCTACCAATTTTGTAAAGTAATATGTTGCTACTAGTATCCATGAATAACTAGTGATAGACTTAGTTGATATTTCACATATGAAGTCTATTCCCCATTTTTGGAAAGGTGCTTTCACTTCTACCAACTTTAGATGGTCATTTACTTAAAAATTTAATTTTCTAGCAAACCTCTAGCAAGAATTACATTTTTTTTCTTAGAGCATGAGCATCCTTAAATAAGCTTGGCCACCAGAAGCCAACTCTCATTACCTTATCAACAATATTATTTTCCATGTAACGACTTGCACATACTCCTGAATACATTTCAGTGAGTACCCTTTCTGACTCCTTATGATCAATACATTTCAACAATATTCATTCAAAATTTCTCCACCACTAGCTCTTATTGACAATAATATACCTAATTGTCTTGAACTTCACATGACTTCTCTCTTCATCAATCAAATGAGAAGGAGGCTCCATATGTTATAAATAATATATATTATTTCTATACCAATCATAATCATCGCTAGCACATATGTTTTCTATGTAGTATTCGTCTACAACATTTATCTTATTAGCATCAAAATTTGATTGAGCCATCAATTTTTCTAACCCTTAGCCTCTTACCAATTTTCTAATTTGAATTTCAATATTAAACTCTTGGATTTTATTAATCCATCCTTACCTCTTGCCATAAACTTCTTATTGGGAAAATATGTCCTTGATTGCTATACTAGGAAAAAAAGCTATAACAATAGCACCTACTAGATAATATCTAAAGGCTTTGACAAATTTGACAAAAGCATATTCCTATTTCTCATTAATTTCATATTTTAATTTTGTAGGTTGGAGTGACTTACTAAAAAATGCAATGAGTTGTTCAAAACCCTTTTCATTCTTTTGAAGTAAATCTTCTGCAATGGTATGGAAGGAAGAAAAACAAACTATATACATTAGATTTTCATAATCCCATGTCCTTAGCACTAGGGCATTTTTATAGTATCTTTGATCTCTTAGAAGGCAATAGATGGTTCACTTTCCCAATTGATTACTACCCCTTTCTTAAGAATTTTGGAAATAGGTCTACTAATTTTAGCAAAATTAGTCACAAACCTCCTTAATAATTTGACTTAGCCAAAGAAAGAATAAATACCTTTGACATTTTTAAGCTTAGGAACCTTATCTACTATTGTCACTCTTTCATGATCAATCTTAACTTCATCTTTAGATACTATATGGCTAAGCAATTTCCCCTATGTTACTCCAAAGGTACACTTCTTTGGGTTCAATGAGACTCCATACTCAATAGCTTTTATAAAGGTTTTTTCTAAGTGCTTGCAATGATCTTCAACTTTCTTAGAATAAGCTATCAGATCATCTTGGTAGAAAATCATGAATTTTTCTATGTATTCCTTGAAAGAAACATCCATGGATCTCTAGAATATAGCTCTAGCATTGATCAAGCCAAAAGGCATCTGAACATATACATATGCTCCATAAGGAGTGGTAAATTTTGTCTTGAACTACTCCTTTTCATCAACCAACACTTGGTTCTACCCAGAAAAACCATAAATCATGTACATTAGTTCAAAACTAGTAAGTTGTTGTAGCATGGCTTCAAAGTTGGGTAGGCCATAGTTATCTTTTAGGGAAGCAACATTCAAATTCCTAAAGTCAACACACAACCTAATGTCACCATTTTTCTTTTGACCTAGCACTAGGTTAGAGACCCACAAAGAATGCCTAATGGGCTTAATAATCCCCTCATCCCTCATTTTCATAAGCTCTTCTTGCATCTTGGGGGTTGATGTAGGATTAATAGGTCTTTATTTTTTTCTGAAGGGCTTGACTTTCTCTTTTAGTGGTATAACATGTTGAACAAGGTCTTCCCTATAAGTATTAAGGTTATCATATGACCATGAAAAGGCATGCATAAATTTTCTTAACAAATCAACTAGGGACTTTCTTATTGCAGGAGAGAGATCCTTACATATGTATACCTTTATGGGAGACTCATTAGTCCCTAAGTTTATTTCTTTCTATCCTTGTGGTTCTTGTCCTTGAATTCTAGATGAACTATGTCCTAATTGTCAAAAACATCAGCAAATGATATGCCATCGAGCTTAATGGCTACATTTTCTAGTAGATCAACCATTTTTTTGTTACTTATATCCATCCAAGAGATCCCAAAATCATTGATGCTTCAATCTAATCTAGAAGAACATTCCTATACTATTTTAACCTCTTGTTCTTGGATGCATGTGTCTCCCTAATCTGAGACAAAACTAATTCTTAATCACCAATAACATGCAACTTCTTAATAACATGATTTGCAACCACTTTTAATCCAAGTAAAAGTACTTCATACTATGCTATGTTATTAGAACAAGTAAATTTCAAGCTGAATCAGTATTTAAATGTATTCTTCTCTAGAGATATGAAGACTACTCCAACCCTAATCCCTCTTTAGAATCAGCCCCATCAAAATACATAGTCCAAATATTATGAGAATCTATGCATTTTGTTGCTTCTTGTGAATTTAATGGGGCTATCTTTTTAATTTCTTGAACATCATCTCAGCTCTAAAATAATTTACCTTTATATCTAAAAAACAAGTAGCATCTATATCAATGTTATCATCAATAATATGAATAAATCTTGGCTCTCTATCAACCTTGATGGATTTATTTCCTATATGAGATGTGACAAAAGACAAGTCACACTATAGGCTACCTCCCATTGTAGTGCTTCACTTTCTTGAGAGCAACATTCCATGTTGTGGAGGAATATCAACTACTAGGACAGTATTTCAGGATCCTAAATCAATCATGTAGTCCTTCAAGGTTTTTCCATTTATGATTAGGATAAAGAAGAAAGGATTAATGTTTTCTAAATATGTTGCAGATGAATTGTCCAAATATAGCTAAGATATATGGGACATGACTATTTGTATTCCTTTTCTTTTACTACAAGTGGTATTTCCTACCCTATTAATGACTCTCTTTCAATAATATTATTGTTTCCAATTCCTCCAAATCAAGAAAGATCTTTAGTAATATGTTCTTCTATCTTAAAAATTTCAAATTAAGGGACTTTAACAATAATTTGTGATAACATAGAAATCATGTCAACAAGATCATATACAAGAGGTTTGAATAGATTACCTTTGGCTACATATACTTGAGCAAGAAGCTCCTCTTGTTGTTTCATATCATAAAGATTTTGTTTCTTTTCATATGTATTCATCTTGATAGCCTCTATACCTTGAAACTACACTATCTTCTTAGGTACCCATATCTTTTTCTTACTATCTTTGATTTTGACTATCAATCAGATTATCCACTTTTTCCATCATCCATTTTATGAGTTATATCTTTAATGAAAATACCAAAGGATTTTCCAACAACATTGTTTACTATTATATTTATGAGATTATAGGTGCTATGAACATGGGCTACCATCTCAGTAGTTGTTCTATCAATTTCTATGTTAGAAGGATTTCTCAATTTAATATGCCCAACATCTAATATCATGTTGCACATCTTATCATCATTTTAATCCTTATCATTTGAAAAAACTTATTGATGATTCAATTGATCTACATATTTCTCTGATTACTAACATCAATCGTAGACTCTTCTAGATTAGATTCTTCACCATTGTCACATAAATTAATCATATTACATGCCACATCTTCATGGCTCTTTCCTTCCTCACCTTCTCTAAGTTGTGTTTTTTCACTTGCAAAAAATGATAGGATGACAACATGATAGTGAGGAGAATGAGGAGGTTGGTAGATAATACACCAAGGCATGTCCTCCATCATATTTATATAATTTCTTTGTAGTGGATTTCATGTACTTTTATCCTTTGTGCCTTGGGTAGAGTTAGGAATGGGCTTTCCATCCTTCCACTATGTGTTATATGGATAGTTTTACAATCTGGTATGCTTATTATAGTTGTTATTAAATTTAGGCTTCTCACCAAAATTTGACATATTTTGATGGTTTACTGATGGGTTCAAATTCTTAAGTAGATTCAAAACTTGATCCATCTTATCATCTTTAGGATTCTTAGTTGTAACAAGCTTATCACATTCTTTCCTATTCCCCCTAGGATTGAATTTTTTTGGATCATCTCTTCTTCCAAGATTTCTAGATGTTCTCCTATTGTTTTCAGTGTTGACAATAATCTTAAAATCATGCCTTAAATTCCTAGGTTCTTTATCTCTTAGGATATAGGCCATATTACTATCAAAGACATTGATTTAAGTGGTAGGATACACAGTATCACCTAGTCTCATAACTTGAAATTTAACTTATACATTCCCTTCTTGAATCTTGCATTAAAATCAAATGTTGACTCATTATGATTTTTTTTTTATGTTATTGAACTCATTCAACATAAAACATGCATTAGTGTTGTCACCATACTGTTCCTTGAATATCTTCTCTAGATCATACCAATAATCAATACTGCCATTGGGTAACCTTCTAAACCAATCCCTTTCTTCCTCAGTAATTGAGTGCACAAATAATTTCATAACCACATCCTCATACTCTATTTCATAGTTTTTTAACATATCATTGAATTTTATAAGATGTTCTTCACCAGTTATAGCATTATTTCCTAAGAATTTAATGACCTTATCTCTCAAATCATTTGAGATAGGATGAGGAAAACTAGGGATACCTACAAAGGTCATCTTCTTATATCTCTCCATGTAAATAAGACTCTTTTGAAAACATAAAACACTTGAATTACTAGGTTCGGCTCATTGGTTTTGTGCAGGGATTTGAACTTGTTGGGTTGCAGCTATTTGGCTAGTAGTTCTAAAAGAGGAGGTTGGTATTGACTAGGAAGAACTTTGACTATTCACTATAGGTAAAAAAATTAGAACAAAAGGTATAGCTTGCATAGCCTAATTAGGACAAGATGTTAAGCTTGAAGTAGATATAAGGAAATGGATTTTCCTCATTGTCTCTACAACTTTTTCTTCATTTTCAACTTTCTCTACATCTTTAGCCAAATCTTCCCTTTTTTTCTTTTCTCTTTCCAACTCTAAATCAATTCTTGTCATGATAGGGTTCTTATATGTAACTTAAGTTTCATTGATTTGTATCCCTACAACCTTTTGCTTTCTTTTATCAGGATTCTTAATGGTCAAATCCATGACATTTTTCTCTATAGGTTTGTAGTGGTGGACTTGGGAGATGACATGTCCTTCCTTCT
Source organism: Cupressus sempervirens (assembly GCA_028749045.1). NCBI lineage: Eukaryota > Viridiplantae > Streptophyta > Pinopsida > Cupressales > Cupressaceae > Cupressus > Cupressus sempervirens. The sequence goes on along the minus strand of CM053792.1, from coordinate 445,493,083 downwards.
CTCTTAGAAGGTGTTCTTAGTCCCTAACTTTTAACCTTATCTCCCCAACATCTCCAAAGATGTCTAAATGAAAAGTAGATCTTTCCTCTAGCATTATGTTTTCCTCTTTTAGGGATTCCATCCCTCTAAGAAGACTTTCTCTCTCTATAAGAGTATTCATTGTAATCATTTCCTTTTCCTTTTCCAAAAACATGTGGTTGGAATCTTCCTCCATAGCCTTCTTCCTAAGAGTTTCAATTTATGATAATAATTCATCAAGATCTGTAGAGGTGGTCTTTGAATCTACTAGATCATCTAAATCTATGAGGTTTCTCTCAATGTATGGGATTTACCTAGAAATTGGTCCAATATTCAAAGTATTTTTATTCCATCACCTTTGGTTCACTTCTTTTGACATATTCATCTTGAAAGAGATGTATCCTATAGAAGAGATAGTTTTATATTGGTAGATGCTTTCTTCTGGTAGTGGGGTTGTGAATATTTCACCTAAAATTCTAGTGTTCTCAAATTCAAAATCTAGAGATGAAGATTCTCTCTCTATTACTAGTTTATATTGTAAATGGGAACACACACTATCTCTAGGCTTCATCGTGTAGTTGGGATCTCCTTTTTTCTTTGTTTGATTCTTCCTACCCACATGAGGTAACTCTATGTACAGAGGCACTTCTTGATTGGCCTTTGTGTATGCCCTTATATTTTTTCATCTATATGTCATTTTCAAATAATCAGTTAAAATGTATAGCACTAGTTACAAAACCTTTGACTGAGTCACCAACCAATGAAGGGAAAAATAAATTTAATATGGTTAGAAGATAGGTAAATATCACTGGAAAAGAAACTTGAAAACATATCTGACACAAGGGCCCAACAAAGAATAATATTAATGTAGTACACTTTGGAAAATATAAACTTTGTCTTGCAGACAAGGCACTATTCAAACAAAACCCATGTCATGCACTTCTTGTTGTATTGGAATTTATTAGATTCTAAAGGTTTGTCTATTAAAAAATCAACAAATACAAGCATGGGCAAGATACAACTAAAAAATGACTACAAACATACAATTTATACTAGAGATTGCATTATTTTAAACAATGAATTTCATTACATAGTTACCCAGCAGAGTCATCATTTTGTTGGGGTTTTAATTTATAGGTTTAAAACAATATTGAAAAACCATATAAGGAGATGCCTAGGGATTAGCTACTTCCTATATGGAATGAGATCTACTTGGATCTGGACCAACTAATTGAAGCAATAGTGCTTCTTATGCTTTAGGCTCTACTAACCAAGGTGGGTTTACCTAGGGATTTCACAATCTCTACATATTCTCTCACTACACATCCCTTAAAATCATATTTTCTATCTTAATATTCTTGGAGTTGAAATCAACTAATGAATTATAGCAACTAACTACAAACACAAAAGATATTGCAATAAGTGACTAACCAACAAATAATTCATTGTCACAAACATTAGATATTAATTTGATTTGAAATGTGGTCTGTGTTGCTATATGACTACTTCAATTTGTACTTTAACTCATGAAAAATGCCTTATCCAATGTTACACAGACTCATATCAGTAAATTTTGATCTATTTAATGGACTTACAACCAAATATATCAGTTGTTAACCCTAAATTCCATTCTTATGATATTCCTTCCATATATTTAGAAACCCTATCAATTCATGGAAGCATTTACTTAATTTCTTGAATTAAAAGAAACAATATATTGATATACAACCTATTCAAGCTACATCAAATGAAAAAAAAATTGTTCATTTAATCTTAGAATGACAAACATATAAAAATAGAGACAAAATTAAAGGGCATAGATATTCAGTAACTCTCTTTTGTATTAATCTTCTTGAGAATGATACATGTATCTGATGCAAGGCTCAAGAAATAACTTATGACCTAACAATTATTTCATTCATTCAATATGTTCTTGAGACAAAAAATTGAAAGAACATAAAAATTAACACAAGAAGATTGGATTGACTATAAAATAGCATTACCACTAAAAGGAAACAAAATTTAGACCCTCACTCCAAATCTTAAAAAAAAATTTATACAAACAAGGATTGTAGCAAGCTTAAGATGGGAGGACATGTTTTCAAAATCTAGTTACAACTTTTTTGTATATAAGATAAAACTATTACAAATATAATACTGGAGTTAGCCAAAATTTGAGCAGTTGTTAGTTCTGATGTTCAAGATCAACTCTAAAACTGCTAACAAGAGCACACCCATAGTAGGTGAACTGCAAAGATAATGTGTCTCTATCAAATAGTTATCCTCCCTTATGATATTCTTTGACTTTTTTGCATGCCTAGTTGACATCTCTAGATGAAAAAGATTTGATCCTAGCTACAACCTCCTAGATGGAAATATTAGTATCAATATATGGTCAAGTGACATCTCTAATTATGTTAAGCTCATCTAGGCACTTGTTCCACTTTGCATCTATTATTGCCTTTATCTCTACAATAACTTTTCCCATATCTGATTCAATTTTGTATAACAAATCAATCATATCATACACTCTTGTGACATCTATTTCATTATTTCAATATGAAACAAAACTTGCATGTTTTAGAATTTCATCATAAGAGGAAGACCATTCCTATTATTCCCTTATATTTATATTCTCATTAATGATGCTAGGTACAAAATTGGGTGTCTCTATGGAAATTGTTTTCATTTTATTTTGAACCAATTATAATTTCTCTAAGAAGAAACCATTCAACTCTTTAACTCTATTAATTAATTTTTGAACAAGGATAATATCTCCCTTTGGTAACTTGCTCTTTTGTGTTAGCTTTGGTACAAGGCTATCAAAGAATTGTGTATATGGGCACCATGTTACAAATAAAGGGGATAGAAAAGATAATTCTTTTGAGAATTAAACCTTGGCTCCTTGTAAAGAAATATAACTAGTGCATACATTCTATGAGAAGTATTTTAAAGCACCTATTTTGTGAATGGGAAGGTTCTATATTGTTCTAATTTATGCCTCTTTTGCAATATCCAATTCATCAATTTCCATTTGTTGACTCACACCCACATCTATTGCATCAATTTAATTTTGAGATTCTTGGTCCTTGACCTTTGTAACAGGTCTTGTCACATTTCTCAAGTTTCTTAGCTCATCCTCAAGCCTAGCCATTCTTTACTCTAGCACATATGTCTTTTTGAGCTCCTCTTCACATTTTTTCCTAGCATTAATAGAAATTTTGTATGTCTCATACAATTGCTCTTCAAGCATATCCATTTTTATTTTCCCCATTAATGATGGTGTATTCATCAAGTTGTGATTTAAGTCACTTTAGACAATAGTGAGATTCTAGGATATGACATTTCCCTAGGGTAAATCTCTTGTTTCCATGAGAGTTGGCTTGTCTGACTCAAGGGCCATACTCCATACAACCATTGTCATGATCTCCACATTAAATCTTGACTCTTGTAGCTATTTAACAATGTTTGTCTCCTCAAATGAGACTGATTTATCATGTTTTCTTATCTGGTCAAGCATAAATGATGAGCTGAGCTCCCATCTTGGGAAAATTAGCATTCAGATTCTTTGAACTAGCTCTGTAGCCTCATCTACTATGAGAGTTTTATTGCTTGGGTCGTATTCTTTCAATTTCTACACCAATGCACAGTAATCTTCTTAGGTGAATCTCCTGGCCATAGTTGCAATGTAAGTTCAATTTTTTTAATTTTAAACAAAAATGACTTGAATTATTTAGAATTTTTGAAGTCATCATCCTTTATAAACTCCTGAGCTTGGATTATTGTTTCATCCAATATTTTTATCTAAAGCTTAGTTTTATTACAGACTCTTCCATTTTTTCCCGCCTGCTTGATAATGAAATTTTGTTTGATGTTATCAAAATATTTCGTTCCCCTTGGCAGTATCTGTAGAGTTTTCTCTATTTCCTTTTTAGGAATCTCTATCACTTTCTTCTTTTTCCTACCTCCCTGGGCCTAAGATGAACTTCCCAGTTAATCATCCTCTACGACTACCTATATTACATCCTCTTGTTGAGGGGATTGGGGCACTACTTTATCCATTATTTCTATAGGTACTTGGGACATTATTGCATCAAAATTATCCAAGAATTTTTTGTACCTATATAAGTATTTCTCCTTATGGTAGAAACACTTGAATGAGGGATCTAAGCTCTTCATGGCCTCCTCTATCCTCATGATTTCTCTACACCTTAGGGTTCTATTTCTACAATCCTGTATCTCTAGATAGTTCATTACTAGATCATCTTCCCAACAAGGTTTTCTATTTGGGAGAGTGAACTTCCTCATTTTGTTGAGGGCATGCCTAACCAAATCATTTGGATCATAGATTCTGACAGGGCTTAGGGTTACATGAATTCACTTATCCATGCATCTAATTCCTCAGTTGCATCCTTTGCTATAGCAAAATCCCTTATCTAGGCATTTCTAGTAGAAAAGAAACCCTTTTTTACTATGGGACCTATGTACTCCCTTTTCATCATGATCACTTGCCAAAAGAATTCTAATTTCCTCAACCTTTCTAGCATATTCTAGGTAATACATGAGGGGGTTTAGGGGATTTGAAATACCTTACTAAGGAGAAATTGCCAAAAAGAAATAAACTAGCCCAATCATAGCTTAGTCTTCTATCTACATATGAGCATGCAAAAGGTCTTATTAAAATTTTTATTCCTCTAGGAACCCTATCTATTATGTTAGCTAGCATATTAGAAATGGAAAAAACAAAACCATTATAAAAGATAATGGCATTAGAGTAAGGATAAAACCTCTACCAGAATTGAGTCCATAGCTCTGCAAACAAATTCTCTTCATTCTCCTTAGTCCATTCAATGAAGTCTATAATGATGTGCCCTATGCTCTTGTATAGAATGATGTGCATCAACAATGGATAGTGGTAGAACTTAAAGCTTGCCATATCTTTCTTCTAAGCATCAACAATTTCATTGTGCATCACATTGATTTTATGCGTCACAAAGTCATACCCAACATTGTGATGTGAATCTTGGATGTCTAAGGCCATGATGTAGATATAACCATGGGTATACATTATGACATCTAACATGATCACTTTATCAATTCCAAATATAGTATATTGGTAGTATTTACTAAAAAATATCTAGAGGCATAAATTCTCCTACTTTCTTTGATAGTTCACCCTTTTCCTTCTTGGCCCTAGGGATATGCCTTCTCATGACCATTCCACTAAAGAAACTTTTTTGATATTTGAATTTTTCATTCATTTTCTCTCGTTTAATAGGTCTTGTCATTGGTTCTCCAAGGTCAAAGACTTCAATGAAAGTTTCTCTATCTAATTTGAATAATATACTCATGTCTTGCCTATGAAACCCATGAGTTGTAGGATCATAGGAATAACTAGGTCCATATCATCTATTACCTTTCACATAATCAATTTGGTCAAGTTCCTGATCCAACAGTTATAGATTGGTGGATTCTCAAATCTTTTATTGTAGAAATACCTGAAAAGTTCATTTCCATTTGTTTTTGGCATGATGGCATCCCTATAGAAACTGTATGTATCCTTGAAAATATGGGAGTCCATTTTTTGAGCATGGGATGAACCTAGGAGAAAATATACCCATTCCTCAACATACAAGCTGGAAAATTTGGTCTTAGGCCTCTCGCCACCTTAACAATTTTTCTTCCACATCAACTTGGGTAATTATCTTTCCCTCTTCTGGCACCATTTTTTTTAATTCAACTCCTTCAAATAATATTTCTACAACTAAAAATTTTGAAAATACTTCACACTCAATTATCTTCACTCTAAATTATGTGAATGTTGTAATTAGAAATCTATTACATCAGCTCTTTAATAGCAATTTGAGTCTTTATGTTAGCATGCCTGCGAATTCTCAAAATCTCCAAAACTATCACAATCTAGGTTAATAGTGCTTGTACTGCTAGCCTTTTGAAATATTTCTTGCACTTCTTCAGAAAGTACCTATTCATTTAATCATTATGAGATTTTAATAGTCATTTTCATATGAATAGCCTATATTGCAACCATGTGACCACTATAGACTACATGGTTGTTCACAAATTCACAAGGTCTACTTACCCTTTTATACATTTGTCCCTAATCATGCAAATTTTGTTGGTCGCTACTACGTGGTCTATCTTTATACTTACCCTTTTAAGTCCATGACTTAGAGATCACTAGTTTGAAATCTTTATTGCTGCTTCACAACTTATTTTATAATCTATACACTTAACCATGTGATTGAATGTCTTTATTAATCTCATTAACTTTCTAACTATGTTGCATGATTGCAGCATAATCTCAACCATAACCTTTCTTTCTTGTGACCATGTGAAACCCTTCATACTTGATTGATCACTTGGTTGTTACCTTCTTTCCTTCTAATTCTTTACAAGCATGACTATGCAATTATTGTTTCTTAAAACATCCTCTTAATTGTTTCTCCTAGTTGCAACCTCCTTTTCATCTTTGAAATTTAACTATGTGACTAAGCAATTTAAGCATTTCTTATGCTTATACTTTGACTGCCTCTTTTAGTGTTGTGAATGTGCGATCAAAGGATTCATATGGTCACAAGATTTACTTCACTTTCTCCTCATAACTATGTGATTATGTAACTTAGCACTTTTGCATTCTTTTTAACAAATTTTCCAAGTCACAACTTAAGTTTTCATATGCTTTCTACTTGTGTGACCATGTGATTGAGAAATATTTAATAGGTTCTTAACCTTGTTTCCCAGTCATAGCTTATATATTTTGTTATCTTTTAAGCCTTGTGACCATGTGATCAAGGATTTTAACCACTTGCACTAACAGTTTCACTCTTTCATTGTTATCTTAGGATGTTGTCCTTTTTAGGCTTGAAGTATGTGATCACAACTAGTCACTGAGTCAGTTCATTATCTTTAACCTTTTGAGATTTTAGCAATGAAACAACAACTAGCACCTTTTAACCTTGTTTGCATAGTTGCACCATAACTTTACTATTATAATTAGCAAGACTTCTTAGATGCCTCCATGTGTCAAAATATTTTAAGTGCCAAAAGGGTGACAACTATGTTATGACCTCTTTTTGCATGGTCATTGCTTGGAATTCAAACATTAAATTTAACAATGCAACCCAGTGACTAACTGTTTCCTTGACTGTTTTGCTCATTCACTACTTAGAATGGCCTTTTTCAACAAACCATTGTGACCAAGTGATCAAAAGGTTTTCTAATTTTTTCACATTATCACAACATAAAAATGTTAAGAGCTAGGCCACATGATGACCATGCGATCACATGGGTCAAATTGTCCCACCTTAAAAATTTAAAGCTCTTTTTTAAGCATGAAAAAATTTCAAATTAAGAGTAATGTTTCTAATAGAAACAAGGGCATGGATTATGAGCTAGGTTTTTTCTAGGGTAACTTTTCCAATAAAAATTACAAACCCTTACTGCTTAGGACAAGAATTGGATATTCACAATTAAATTTTGTGATTATAGACAATTTGAAAATATAGGCCAACAAGAGGAAGATGAAAAAAGTACAAAAAAATAGGGTAAATCCCTAACACTTGTCACCCCATCAAAGTAGCAGTAGCAGCTAGTACTGAGCCATTATCCAAGAAATGTGTTGTAAGGATTAAAAAACCTAATGAAGGTTCAAGTGGCCCAAGTGTAGTAAATAGAGAATTGCTAGTCACCAAAGTGTAAACAAAATAAAATTGATAACATAAAAATATGATGAAGAAGATGATGCAAAGAGGATTAAGTCTAATGAACTAGGTCACTACCAAGTTGATGTACATATAACTTAGCCTAGTACTATTGATGATGTATGTGACAACACTAAAAAATTTGTAGGTTTATTAGATTTCAAATTTATCAAGAATGGAACATTAAGTGTTTTTGATATCACTAAAGTAGAAGAAGCCATATTAGAGATGATGGATGAGTTCAAATTAACACCTATAGAGATAGGAAGAAATATTCCTAATGAATTGTATAGTAGAATTGATGCCAAGTGGCAATAGGAAACAATAACTGAAAGGAAAATAAGAGAAGGAACATTCACCAAAATCATGCCAGAGTTAACAACTAAGAAGATGACAATATTTTTGGAGAAGTATAGAAATAAATTTGTTTCTAAATATAGAACATTTATTATATTACAAAATAAAGTTGAGTTTTTTGTATAACATAATGAACTACTATGGAAGAGTATTTTTCGATTAACTAAAGAAGATACTAACAAGAATGGCTAAGGTAAGGGAGGTGTATAAAAGAGTGAAAAGGATGAAGTGACTATTAAAGATATACATAGTTATGAACTAGACATAGGTGTGTTGATCTTATAGGAATAGGGAAATGTATCCCCTATTCATTTCACCACACCTTAAATTTGTATGATACAAAAAAAAAAAGGATTGCCACAAAATAGGAGGGATAGAGGCTCAATTTTCAATCCTCCTACTCAACATCCAATAGGCACTAAGGACCTAGAAAAGGTTAAGGAAGAAACTAAGGCACTGTATAAGGAGAGCAAGCAAGACAAAGAATTAAATATAGATCAGTCTACTACATGTAACGAAAGAACACTCATCTTAGGATCTCTAGCCAAGGGAATCAAAGAGATGGAACAAGAAGGAAAGGAGAAGGAAAAAGAAGAAGATAAGAATGAAGTTTCCTAGATGAAGCTGAGTGTGTAATTTCACACTCCAAACCTAGCAATGCCAGATCCCACATCTACACAATAGGTGCAAGCCCCTACAAATAAAATCATGTTGAGTGCTACTATTGTTGTCTCTAGCACTAATACACATGTTAGACCGAGTGGTGAAACCCCTTGACCCACTCTAGCCCTAGTTGGTCAAGTAGTAGCACTCCTAAGAAGGGAAAAGGAAAGAAGAAAATCAATTCTCTTGAAAAAGGTGTTACCTTGGATGAAGCTATTGAATTTCTTGATTGGGATTTGAAGAATCTCATGTTTGAGAAAATAGTAATATTACAAGATATTTTAGCAAGGAAGAAGATATAATAGGAGATGAGAAGAGAGAAACAAAAAGGACAAGTATTGCATGATATTATAGAAATATTTGTTGATGCATTTGACATTCAAATTTTGATGAATAGTCCCCTATTATCTCTTTGTTAGTGCAAATTGTTGAGAAAGTCAACACTGAGGATATAGAAGAAAATGGAAAATTAATGGCCTAGAGAGAGAATTTTTCTAAGAAAATGGTAGTAGAGAAAGTTTCTACTATGATTTCATAGGAATTTTGAACTTTAAAAACTTGTATAGAATCTGGAAGAGCTTGTCAAGAAAATACAAGATTTGTACAATGTTCTTTGTGACATTTCTAGATTGACCAATGAATTTGAAGCTAGCATTAATAAGACATATCCTGATTTAAAATCATCAGGAAACACTATTTCTCAATCAATTGGATCAAGTTCAATGCACTACAATAGATTATTATTTTCACAAGGGAGGTTGGCTAAGCTACACACAACAAATAGCTAAATGAGGGCCAAAATTATCTCCATACAATAAATTTTGATACCTAATTTGGAGGTCATGCAATAAGATTTGGCTTCAACAAAGGATCTAGTTCAAACTAATCATAACCTTTGTATTGCTGATAGATTAATTAACTTAGTTGAAAATTTGAAGATCAAGATTCAATTTTTGAAATAAGTCAGAAGCATATGGGATCATTCTCTTGCTATGATAATCCAAACTTATACGTCATTCATTGACAAATATGGTTTGATTTCATCCTACCAAACCAACCACCAGACATAAGTGACAAAATCAAGGGGGATAAAAAGAAAATGATTACAACATGTTGAATAAGAAATAATAAAATCAGAGATGTAGATCTTAGATGAACTGAAGTTAGAATAATGGTATGATAAGAAACATCATATTATTTGAGTCATGTAACATATGTATTGTATATATGAGTATTTATGTAAAATACAAAAGTTTTAGTCCTGTAAGGACAAAGTCATAGGTGTAGTGGGAGTACTGTCATTTTTGAATTATGTTATAATGATGTAATCATGAAAATGTTATTTTTCCACTAATGTCAAAGGGGGAGATTGTTCATCTCTTTAGTTTTGTTGTCTATTAGTGTCAAACACCTAGTCATATACAAGGAAGAGTCGGCCATTCATCACTATGAGCAAGTTACTTTATACAAACTAAGTCATTTAAATACTTGTAAACAATCCTACATATGTCAAGCTCTATAGGAGCTAAGAAACTCTTTGGTCACTAAGTATTCCCATACAAGATGAGTTTAGTAAATGTTGAGTAAATACAGAATATGGATGTCAAGTCATATAGAAGGAATCAAGTTAGTTAATGATGAGTATCAATAGGAAGAATAGTTATGACCAAGCATCAGAGACAATATGTGATGAATAACATAGTTTGAAGTAGAATGTCTATAATTGAACAAACTCTGAGGTAAACCATTTTGAGCCAACATATAAACTACATTTAATGATCATAGAGTTTTTTACAATGATTTTTACATATTTTTGTTTGGATCATTGGATCCTATGAACTTGGAACGAATAATTAGATGAAGAGGATAAAAAGGAAACATCTAGATCATTGATCTTATTCTAGAAGAATCTATAGATTTCTTTATAAGGGAAGATCCAAACCCTATTGTGTATTCACTTGTGAAGAAAAGTATTGTGAATTCTTATGTGAAGGAGTTAAGTTTTGGAGGCTACAAGATAAAGTTGTGAAGTAACAAAGTTTAGTGACCTAGTGAAGTAGTAAAGAGAAGTGTAAAGATATATCAGATTGAAGATCAGATCAGACAAACAAAAAGGTGATTTTTAATCAACATTGATAGTGCAAACTAAAGGATCAGGTACTAAATCATTTTGGCATATGAATCAGGGTAAATCTCTTAATAGAGTGGTGCTAACAGGCCTATGTAAATCTCTTAATAGATTCCTTACTTCATTGTAAGTGTTTAATCCTTTAATCAAGGTAGACCTAACAATCTTTGTAAATCTCTTAAAATGGTAGACCCCTCATAGGGTAGATCATTAGAAGTGATCAAATTTTTAGTCCTAATAGGGTAACTTTTTTACTAGGGTAGTGAAAATTTATGGGTGTCATCCCCACCCTAGTTTTACCTTCACCTTGGAGGGTTTTTGGGTAGCCAAAATCTCTTGTGTTATGTTATTACATTTTAATGTTGATGGATGTGACACATAGTTAGATCTATTTCAGCATTTGAAGTTTTAATTTATGTTATCCATAATCTACATATGAGATGGATAATGTGGTGAATGTAGTTAGGTTGTTTTTAATGTTAAAAATTTTAGTAATCCTCATTGACTAGCACCCCCTCTTAGTATCTTAGTTTCCCAATAAAATTCCAACAATCTCCATCAGTATTTCTTGTGCATTTTCATCTGGGGAATTCACTTTCTATGTACAAGTGATGGAAGTTAATCTAATACTAGTGATTTAGCATCCAACTCTATCTCTAGGGAAATTTCTAGTATGATGTCTTTTTAACATTACATAATATGTTTTGATGCTTAGCTTCTTGTTTCATCTTTTCTTGTCCACCTTTCTTTTAAAAAAGTACCACTTTTTGCTAGTTTTTTACGATCAAGTTTAGCTTCTTGTCACATTGAGGTATTACTATAACTTTATCTAAAGTGATATGATCTCTCTTAGTCTTCTTCTTATTCTCATAAGAAATAACTAAGCTTTTGCTTGGAAATATTTTTAATGGCACTAGATCCTTTTTCTCCTCTCTTTTCTTTTGTCTTAACATCAGAAGTTTTACCTTCCTTTCTCTTCATTTCCTTCTGTTGTCTAGGTGCATTGGTGCCTACATCTTACTCTGTGGTAGCTTTCTATAGTTTGGGTTGTTCCTTGATATATAATTTGTACTTGAATATCTTTTTTTTTTCTTTCTCCTTTCCTTTTCTATTCACTTTGTCTTTTTTAGTGTCTTTCCAAGTTTTTTTTTTTTTTTTTTTGTAACTAAATCCATGCACTCTCTAGATCTATATATTGCATTATCACTAGTATCATATTTATTTGGCTCAATGAAAAAAAACACCTTTATCATTTTATTCAGTTGCATTAGGCTCTTCATCATCATTATCTCTTTTGGTTACTGGCTAGTCTTGTTAGTGTCATCTATATCAATTGGAACATTAGTAGTTAAATAATCAGAGAAATTATTTACATTATTATTTTTTAAATTTGGGGCTGAATAATCATGAACTTGTTGCAAAATGGTTGCATCAATCAACACCTTTTATGTGACTAAGTTAGTGATAGGAATCTCTTTATCTGGTTTCTCAGTAATATCCATGACATCTCAATCCTTGTTCATAGGATGATCACAATAGTTATTTGTTATATCAACAATATCTATTCCTTCTCCACTACCCTTTTCCATTTATGGATGTTATCAATTACTTTCTTCATTGTATCTACATTATCTTCATTATCCAGTTGTACATATTCTTCTTGTTTCTTATTATCATATTTGTATGGTTCTTCATCCAAATAAAAATTATTTTTCATAAATTTTCACCTTATTCTATGAATTCCTAAGTTCTCCCTTTCACTATCCTCAGTGACCTTATCTTTGTCATAAAAATCCTCTTATTTTGTTTCATATCTTCATCTATTTTAGGAACTATTAAGCTTGGCATAGACAAAACTAGATATCTTTCTCTTAGTTGTCTCTCAGTGTTAAGAGAATATATACATTTGTAAATTAGTTTGTGATATAGTTCCTCTAGAATTTTGTCTCTAAATATGAAGTTTCATACTTATTGGAGTACATATTTTCAACAACAAATTCTTCAATCTTAATTTGATCTTTATTTATCTTATTATATTATATCAAATACATGGACCCAAATCCATGATATTTCCTTATTTCCTTAGTGTGTCCATCAATAATTTTTGGTATTAATTTTTTACAATTATGAATCAATCTTCATCATATTTATTTCTTTAACTATCATCTCATTTAATAGTCTTTTATTTCTTTGATGGCTTAGGTACTTACTGAACATTCTTCCTTTTATGGTAAGTTTGACTCTTATTCTTCTTGATTTGTGTGACATTTTCCTTTCCTCTCTTTGTAGGGGTTGTTAATGCTATAAAAAAACTATTTATAGCTTGGGTAACATTAGGATATTGGGGTTCAACAACTTGTGCTCTTTTACCATCCTTATCTTTTGGATCATCTTGCATGGTTTCATCCTTTGTTTCTTCTTTATTGACTTATTCCTTATTTCCCTCCATTTCTTCTTCAATCAACTTAGCTCTCTTTTCACCAAATTATATTTATAGGGTATCTATCATTTTCCTAGACTTCTTCTCTATCTTAGTAAAAATCTTATCCATTTTTGTTCTTTTATTTTCTTATTCATATGTGCCAAACAATTTTTTATTTCTATCTATGGGTTCATTCAACAATGTACCAATTTCATATTTGACTTGGCCAATATTAATTTCATACTCCATTAGATCCAACCATGCAGTTCTAAGTTCAACTTCCTTTATTAGACATCTATCTATGTCAACTAAAAATTAGATTACATATTATTGTATTTTTCTACTGGTTGTGGTGAAATTATAAACCTTTGGTGCATTCTATCTTTGAATTTCTCAAAGTATTCATTCATAACTTTCTCAAATTTTTTACCCAAACTAACACTATAATCTTTAATTTTGTAAATCATGGGCCTATTTCTCTCTAGATTAACATCTCCAATAGTAGGAAAATAGTTTTGAAAATAAATGAAAAAAATACCAAAAATGAGCAGTATTTTAGAGTATTTATCTTCACCACTTGGATGATCCTCATGTTATCTTCAATTTTATTTAACAATAACTTGGCAAGATCTATATTGAAACCATTCTTCACAATCTTATATTCCAAATCTATAGCTCCATAAAGAATAGTGTTTGGTCTACTTGACTAAAATATCTTATAGGATATCACACATGGAGAACTTCATCTAAGAATCACTAATCATGGATACTTGAATACCTCTTCCATACCAAGTTGTATTGGTGTTCTTTTCAATTTCTAACCTGGGTGTATCTCAATACATGGCCTTTCCTTTCTTAGTGATGAGATACATGTAACAATGTGCATTATGTCTTTTTTAATCTCTAGTGGTCCTTCTAACCACATATATCCTCCATACACTCAGCTTTGAATGATCTGTATCCACTCATTTTTTATTTTTTTTGGAAAATGTAAGGCATGAGTTAAAATATTTATCTCTAGGTTCCTATTTTCATCCTTCAATAGCACATATGGACTCAAATCTACATAAGCTTGTTGCAACTCTAGTCACCAACCTCTCGATCTTGCAATCAATAAAAACTCAAATGTGTTAAACCAATAGAATCTTATGGGGTAAAATTTATAACTCTCATATCTCATCTATTTTGGCTATGATTTTAGGGCATAATTTATAGCTAGATTCCTTCAAATGTTCATTTCTAACTAGTTTTACCTTTGTAACCTTCAATGCCTTTACATGTGAAAAACTAGATGTCATTTTTACTACTTGATAAACTAGGGTTTTTATAGATAGTGAGGTAATAGCTTAGGTGCACATTAATATTTAACCAAATCACTTGAATATCTTAAAATATTTAATAAATTCACTAGTTGTAGCTCATGATTTGACTATGAATAATAGTTGCTCAAAATTTCTCAAATTTGCTTTGAAATTCTCTTGTATACAAGGTGAATAATGAACCATTGAATTCCCTATTTATAGGTTAAGTTATTTTGGGGTTAGGTAGGGAACAATAAATGCTTTCTTTTCCATGTCCATTGTATACCTACTAACATTCTCTTTGACCATCAAACACTTACTCAATTAATACTTAATTTCTACCAACTTACTATTTTCTCAGTAGAGCTCACTGACCAAATGAACTTTCAAATTTAGATGAGTTATCCTAATGCATCTTAGATATGCTAGTATATATGGATATCATTCTATGATTCTAAGAAAGTGATTAATGATATTCATACTAGTGGTAACATAGATTTAGTTACATAGTGATTTATGATATGATATGATGACACAAAACCTTATAATTGAGTAGCTGATAGTAAGTTGGTAGAAACTAAATGTTAATTGAGTAAGTGATTGATGGTGATTAATATTGAGTGGCAAATTTATCATATCATAAGGTTTTGTTTCATCCCTTATATTTCAATATCATTCTCACCCATTCTTGTAGTCATGTGCCTCTTAACTTCTTATTCAATTCTCTTGTCATCCTTAGCTTGCATCTTTATTCTAGCACTTCATGCATTCTCACTACACATTCTTATACATTGTTATTCTTGTTCTTTCTTCATTGATTTGACTTCCTTTGTCAGGGTTTGGTTCTTTTCTATTAGATATGATATAATAGCTTTAGATCCATTAGACATACTTCTCCTAGACACTTCTTCAAATAATTCTTCCTAATATTTCATGTCATTTAGTTGATGTGCTAATTCCTTCCTTTTTATTAATGATTTATTCATCTAGACAATTTAGTAGAGAATAAAAAAAACTTGTCTCACAGCTTGAATCTATATGTGTACCCCACACAGTTGTGTCACCCCCTAGAGGGTATCTATATTTTTGGTGTTTCCAAGGACTCAATAATATATGTTCAAAAGGAAACTCTTGAAGTAGGGGCCAATGTCATATACCACCTTCAAATGTCTAGGTGTTTACCTTTGGTGAGGATCTAATGGAGAGATTCTTCCTCCTCTCTACACAAATATTATGCCCCCTTTTGAAACTAAATTAGCTAAGATTTTATTCTTTAAGTTCTTAATATGTATTTTGTTCATAACTACCTCATGTAGCCCCATAATTATAGGACTAAGGGCTTTTCAGACCCCTCATAGGAACACAAATAAAAGGTGTTCTCATAAACAAGATTTAGAGTTCTAGCCCCCCCAATAGATAGTAGTTTATTCTACTATATTTCAACATTGACTACAAGGATGATGGTGCCCTCATAATCAAGGTTACAACCCAACAACCCCGTAGACTTACCAAAGTAAAATAGAATAAGATAATTTTTCCACTTGGGCTTTTGTTACCAAATGAATCTTGATTATAGTGGGTTGCATTATCTAGGTCCACTTGTTCCAACTTGGGTCATTCTTGTGATACTTTTTCAGTTAGTGGCAAGCCTTCTAAAGAGACTCACAATACTTAGAAAAAAATTTAGGGTCAATATTTCTATTTAGACCATGATTGGACAAGAGCATATGGATAAAAGCACAAACCTCTGTCACCCTTTTGTAAAGGAAAAGGCTAACAAAAGTATAATGGTTCACCTTCAATGACATAAAACTAATATTATTATTTAGAATTTGAAAATGAAGTAAACTAATAAAAGTGTAGAAATGGTTGAAGTTTAGGATTATAATTTTTAATAATTATTTGGAATAATGAATAATATATTTTCCTAATTTTTATAGATAGTTTTTTAGTTCCTTAAAAACACTAAAAATTAGGGGTTTAGTTCCCACCACAAAACTATATGGAAATAAACTTATTTCCATTTGAACTTAAACTATGTTATAGATAACACATATAGCCAGAATAATCAAAAGTAAAAATTGACTTTAGACCTATATTTTCTCTTTTATAATAATTCAAATTTCAACTCAACTAAAATAGATAGTTTTCATCTCCCACCACATTCTTCAAAAAAAAAACTATTCTAACCAAAATAAAAATTATACATTTTGAAAGAGGACTCTCTCCTCTAGAACATCATATTATTTTTTATTTTTTTTACATGATTTAATATTTTTTTATTTCTCAAAATTGACATCATTTCAAGTGTTAAAATATGTGCTTGTATTTTGTTTAATTACAATATACTATATCTAATTAAAACACTATAAAATCTATATGATAATGTTCTTAACTTTGAGCTCTATAAAATGGTATTTATATTTTACTAAAAATATATCATAAAAAATAGTAAGAGTTATTGAAACATCATTTTTTCTAAAATAATTTTATTTTTTCAATAATTGGATACAAACTAGTATAAAACATGCATTTAATAGACATTTCCAATTGGAAAAGAGTGAGATCATATATAACTTATCTAGAGTGAATTCTTCTAGATCATCTATTTGAGAAAAAATGAATTTTGGATAGAAATGCTCAAATTCAGTTGTTCTAATATGTTAGCCTAAAAGGTGACACAACTTTGTACTTTTACCTATGACTCTCTTATCCTTAGACTAATTCTCAAACAAGCTAGATAAATCTAATAGATTGTGATTCAAACTCCCTTCATAACACTCTTAATGTGGCATTTATGGATTTTCAATTGGACCAAAAAGACCAAGCGCACATAATCCCCTAACCCAAGTATTGAGTATGCTTCCAAGGTCTTAAGATTCCTAGAAATGAAAAAGAAACAAAATAAATAGAATGTTTTCTTACATTTTCCCAAGGAAACCTAAAAAATAAATTGTTAGCAGTCTTGGTTTATATGTGTCTTCAACAATGCATCCTACAAACACACATTAGGCTACACAAAAATCCGATCAAAAAAAAAAAGCTCGCAAGGTTATCATTAGTAGTAATCAATTCAAAATCTAAAAACCCTAAATTTTTCTTGATCATTCAAAATGATAGAAAAAATGATACAAGATGTCACATGAGAATATCTCTATTTTCACATGTGAAAGTACATCCACCACTAGAATTCTAATAAATCTACATGATAATCCATCAAAGAATAGGTATCACATGCATCAAGATGAACTAATAGGAAATAATTCCCCTACCAATTTATTGTCACAAGAGACAACTATAATCCTTGCATGAGAAAATACAAATTTGTATGATATCAAACAAAAAAGACCAAAAAAATGCAAAATAAAGCTTTAAAACATTATTTTCATCCCCATGATGGGCACTTGAAATGTGTGTGTGAAATTTGGTACCTGTATCTATAAATATAATGATTCAATAAGTCATTATATCTATGGCTAGAAAAATAAAAGTAAAGCAATATGCAAAAAATAATGTGAATTTGACTTACCTCCTTCTGGTCAGTAGGAGTTTGTTGCTCATGGATTCAAAGTTGCATCCATGACTAGATGTTGGTAAAATAAAGGATTTAGTACGAAATAAACTCTAAGCTTCTTTTTTTGTATGTTGTACACAAATATGTATGAATCTAGATGGTTGAAAGAAATGATGCAAGTAATCTATATGAATTAAACAAAGAAATGATCTTAATAAAATTTGATGTAGAATATCTCCTAAATCCAACATTATAACTTACTCCTCAATCACATGTGAGAAATGAAGGTTAGTTGGACTTCTTTTTTAAGATTTCAAGGGTGAGTTCTAGTTGAGTTTAACACCTATACCTTGTATTGATTAGAGACATGTAAAAGGTGGAAGAATAATTCACTACCCCTAATTGGGAGTGATAGGAGAGTTGACTAGTTAGTTTGAGTTAGATTTCTCAATTAACTATGTATCTCATTTTTTTATTGCTTTGTATGAAATTTGAACTCACCTCAACTTTGTTAATTGTCCTTATTTTCATCAAGTTTTAAATTTAGAGAAGATAATTGAAGATAATTGAATATTTATCTCATTTAATGAAATAATTTAGGATGATTTATTGCCAATTAATGTCACTTATTTTGGAATTAATTAGTTTTTGAGGATTATTGCAATTTAAGAATTTTATGCAATTTGACATAGAGATCATATTAGGAGATAGAAATAGATTTCCTTTTGTGTTATGACTTTTGATGACTTTTCATCAATAATTTAGATCAAGGGAATCTATTTTATTACAACATTTATGAGCAATAACAATACTAATGAGGTAAACCTTTCATCAAAGGGAAAATGCTAGTGGGAATGATGCCCACAAGATGATGTTCTAATATAATTGTTCCTCAAGAATGGATGCGACCTTGTTAGGGGTCAAATAAATATAATTAGTACATATGAGTCTCTACTAGGAGACTTTGAATATCTATCAGAAGATTCCAAACCTATTAGGAGTTGTGCCAACCTTGTTAGGAATTGATAGAAAGACAACTTAACCCACTATCCAAATTACTTTATGACTATTCTCACTAAACAATTCAATATAACTTATCCAAGAGTAATGAATTGATTGAAATATAAACTTATCTTGTCAATACAATTCCTTCAAAGTCTATAATTTATCCTTAGCATAAAACACTTCTGTAGGCTTCACAAGTTTTCATCAAAAATGCTCATAACATAACATTAATAACATATGCCACATGTGACAATATTCTAACAAAGAAACCATTTTCTCTTTATAAAAATTCCCAATAACTAATTAAGTCATCCTTGAGGCTTTTCCAATATAAAATGAATAAAATAGGAACATCACAAGATATTACATTTAGATTTCACACATTAAATTACATGTTACATTAATAATACAACATAGCTAGCCTCTCAAGAATAACCTACATGTTATCCTTCAAAGTCTTCACAAAATAAAAACAATATTTTTCCACCTCAAACATAGAATCACAGAAAAGTGTCTAACCAAAATCTAGGCCCTATGAATAAGCATCAACATCACCAAAAAACATACTTCTAACTCCACTGAAAGTAAGTCAGCAACCAAGAACCTTGTTGATTTTTTTAATCTATACTACTATAACAAAAACTTTCTAAAAAGATAATATGTTGACATCAATGAAAAAACAAGTCATGAATGCAACACATAAGCACTCACGCATCTCCCAAAGCATATAGATAGTCTCCTTAAGGCATTCATGCCAACACTAAACACACAAAATGCTTCTTAGATCAATTATGTATATAGAATAAGAGTTATATGAATACAAAGGTTGAAGTGGAAGCCAAGATTAATTATCATGTATTGTGATTAATTATTATCATTATTATTTATTAAGCATGAGTAGATTTGAACCCAATACCTCATCAATAAGAGGCTCACAATTTAAAATTGTGTTGTAGGCTCTTGCCCTATTTTGAGGCAATTTTTATCAAGATAAGTTATATCAAATATTATATATGATTCTTCATTTTTTACTATATTGGAAGCTCTAGAAATCAAATGCTTTTTAATACACTATTTTATGTCAACAAGGTATTTGATTCCAATACTAATAAAGTTATCTAAATTTGATACTGTCATTTAATATAATATTTTTTATCCAATCATCTTTTATATGATACCCTTCTCATTAAATTTCGAGCAATGTCAAGTAATGTTTTACATATAATGGAAGAAAAGTATTTTTTTAGATAATTACTACATTATATGAAGATACCAAGGATGAGGTAAAATACTTGTAGAAATTTTTATGAGTGCATCTAAGGTATTTATTTTTATTTTTATTTTTGAACCCTCACTCGTTGACCTAGAAAAATATAGATTTTTGTGATATTTATTCACTCAACCCAACCATCAAAGTCAATGTTGATTTGTTACATTGTTGAAGTGTTTGACTATGATTTCATGGTGTTAATTGGTCAAAATAAGCTCAACACTATAATCCCTAATCACCCTTTTTTTGCATTGTCACAATGTCTTACTCTATAAGGTACACATTAATGAAGTGCATTAACAAGTTCTAAATACATCAATTTAATTGCAACTAATCAAAATATATATTGGAATAATTTTAGTGTTGCAAAGGATAGTGTGATTTAAGGGTAAATAAATTTTGATTAAGATTTGATTCAATGAATTCAATTTGCATAACTTAGTTTTGAACTATTGAAGAAAGGAAAGAAAGTCGGCATTGGATATTACCTAGATTGAGCTATTTTTCTTCATGCATTCATGCATTGATCTATTTGGATGATTGATTCTTGCTCTTGATCAAACTTGCATGTGGGTTGCATGTTTTATGTAGAAGATAAATATACTAATCGAAAATGATCTCATCTATAAATCGTATTGAATTTTGAGACTAGGAATTAAAGTATTGGCTAGTGCATTTGAGAGAAGATGTGGTATGAAATTAGATCTATGAAAATATATTACTCTATAAAAACTTAAAATCATAGCATGCCTTGTGTTGAGAGTGCAAGGGAAAATAGATAGGAATTCCTGCTTCTATTTATGTGGGGTGATTTACTAGCTTTGGATCTATATCTTAGAGAGGTTCTTCTTCTAACACTGGTGCAGATGTTGGTGAGGTTGCTTGGTTCCACATCCTCTCTTTCTTTAGTGGGCATAATAAATTTTCCACAAATTTGACAAAATGATGGTGGTTTTTAAAAAAAATTATATAGTGGTTCCGGTCATTCAAATTTTGATGATCATGAGCATGATTTTAATAGTTCCCATAGTCAGATCATTATTCTAAGTTTAGAATAAGAGTTATATGAATATAAAGGTTGGAGTGAAATTTACTTTCACTTGAGATATGGAAAATATTTTGAGGTAATATTTATCGAGATAAGTTATATCAAATATTCTATATGGTTCTTCATTTTTTACTCTATTGGGAGCTCTAGAGATCAATTTCTTTTTAATACACCACTTCATGTCAATAAGGTATTTCATTCCAATAATAATTTTATTTAAATTTTATATCCACATTTAATATACTATTTTCTCTCCTATTGTCTTTTATATAATATTGTTCTGATTATATTTTGAGTAGTTCAAGTAGAGTTTTACATATAATGGAAGAAAAGTATTTTTCAAATAATTACTACAATATACGAAGATACCAAGGATGAGGAAAAATACTTGTAGAAATTTTTATGAGTGCATCTAAGGTATCTATATTTAAATATTTTCTGACCCTCACTTAATGACCTATAAAAATATAGGTTTTTGTGATATTCATGTAGTCAACCCAACCATTTGAGTCAGTGTTGATTTGTTACATTATTGAAGTGTTTGATTATGATTTCATGGTGTTTATTGGTCAAAATGAGGTCAACACTATAATCCCTAATCACCCCTTTTTTGCATCCTCATAATGGCTAGCTTACTCTAGATAAGGTGCACATTAATGAAGTGCATTAACAAGTTCTAGGTAGATTAATTTTAATTGTAGTTTATCAAAATATATATTGGAAACTTTTCAGTGTTGTAAAGGATAGTGTGATTTGTGGGTAAATAAATTTTGATTAAGCTCTAATTCACTCAATTCAATTTCCATACCTTAGTTTTGAAATATTGAAGAAAAGAAAGAAATTCAGTGTTGGATATTACCCAAGTTGAGCTATTTTCCTTTATGCATTCATGAATTGATCGATTTGGATGATTGATTCTTACTCTTGATCAAACTTTGATGTGGGTTGCATGTTTTATGCAAAAGATAAATATGCTAATTGAAAATAATATCATCTATAAATCCTATTGAATTTTGAGACTAGGAATCAAAGTATTAGCTAGTGCATTTAAGAGAAAGATGCGCTATGAAATTAGATCTATGAAAACATCTTACTCTATAAAAACCCAAAAGCATAGCATACCTTGTGTTGAGAGTGCAAGGAAAAATAGATAGGAATTCCTATTTCTATTTATATGGGGTGATTTACTAGATTTGGATCTATATCTTAGCAAGGTTCTTATTCTAATGCTGGTATGAATGGTGGCAAGGTTGCTTGCTTCCACATTCTCTCTTTCTTTAGTGGGTAAAATAAATTTTGGACAAATTTGACAAAATTATGATGGTTTTTCTTAAGAGTGGTTGTGGTCATTCAAATTATGATGATCATGGGCATGATTTTAATAGTTCTCATAGTCATCATAATTCTGATGGCCATGGGCACACTCATTAGAATTCTAACAAACATGGGCATGATTCTTCTTTTTAAATCACAAAATGCCTTTTCCATAAAAAATTATTGTAAAAAATTAAGAGGAAATGTATTAGTGCTTGTGGGTTCTAAGTAAATGATGGATGTGAAAATGAGGTTCCTAGACTTCCATTCATACTAATTTTTGAGAGAAAATAAAAAAGAAAATTGATGGGCCTAATTTTTTAATCTTAATCCCTTAGACAAAATAGGCCCAATGACTCAAACTCCCTCGGGAATAGGTTAACTTGTCACCCTATTCAAAAATAAGTTGACCTAGGTTGAAAAATTCTAGAATAGGTCAACTTGGTCAAACTATTACATGATTATCCTAGGAAGTGGTAATTCAAAACTTTCAAAAATTATGAAAATGAAATTGAAAGAAATAAAACTAAGAGATAGAAAAAGATGATTGAGAAAATATTCATCCATGGTCCATAAGATCACTAAAGGAAGGGAGCTGAGAGTTATTAATTTTTAGTTTCTTCCATTTTAAGATGGTATATGTGGTGAAACATTTGAAGTAGATATTCAAATAGGAAGAGTATATTCAAACCATTATAGTTTTTGTCATAGAGATGGAGAAGGTTGTTGCATGCATCAAGAAATTAAAAACTAGATAATAAAATAAGCTCAATTCAATGCACATGTTGGAATATGAGGAAGTGATGAAAATATTTTATTATTTCTCTTCTAAACACTTGGGAGTATCTCAAGAGCCTCATATTTAAAGTGGTCAAAATTCAAAAAATCACATTTTTGATACTTCAAAAAAATTTTAGTCCTAAATTTTGGACATCCTACAAATTTGAAACCCTAACAACTCTCACAAGTCTAAGAACTTAATAGAACTTATAGAAGTTTGTAGTTGAATTTTTTAAAGTTGTATTCATGCCCTAATAATTTCACCTAGTCAAGTATTTTCTCATTTTTCCCTACCAACTCTAATTTTGATTAAATTCCATACAATTGTTTAGTTATTCTTCATAGATTAGAAACATCAATCAGTTGCCTTCATTCAAAGGATTTTATGTCAATCACAAATTATGGTTATTTTCTTTGGAAGAATATTTTAGCATGAGTAGAAGATGAAATTTTGTTGAAGGTGATTTTCATCCATTTAGAGACAAATTTTTGAGTTTTAGTGTAGGAATTCACAATGTAAATGGATAATAATCCATGCATAGTAGTTAGGAACTAGTTTACAAATACTTTTGTGTAGAAATCATGACTTTCTATTGTAGTTTCAATTTCATCCATATTTGAAACTCTAAATATGGTTTTCATGTCTTAGAGTTGGCACAATATATAAACACATTCAAAAAATCTAATTAGGGTTGACAATTATTACAATAATGCTACATGCAATTAGTGCTTCACTCATGGTATGAGAATTATGCTTTCTACGTGATTTTATGAAGGAAGCATTGCTAATTTATGAATTTAAAGGAGTCAATTATCCACGTTCTGATTAATGTTTGTGATCATTAGATTTTCTAGAGTTTCCTATTATTGTGACTAGTTATTGGAAAGGTTTTCTACTAGTGTGTTAAGATAAATTTATCTTGTGTGTACATATGTGGTAGCTTTATGATTTGATGAATTTAGATACATCAAATGTCCTCATAATTTTCCTTGGTAATGACCTATGTAAAGTATAGATTATAATTTCTTTCTTTCTTTGCTAGTCTTCTTCATCTTCTTGGTTATAGAATTTTCCACATGATTATGTGATATGTTATGTCCATTTTGGTCTTCAATTTAAATTATTTTATTCCATCCTTATTAGCCTAATCCCTTTGTGATTTATTTGAATAATTGATGAAATTAGGAACACCTTCTAGGAGATACAATAAATTTCATTAATAGACTTTTATTTTCATCATAAAGGTAAAATACAAAAAAGAATGTATAATTGTGTTTTTTTTTTAAAAATTAAAGAAACCAAAAAACTAGGGGGTTGGCCCTTAGTACAAAATCATGGTTAAACCATTCACAAGAAAAGACTAGAGGCTAAAATACTAGCACATTCACATCACTTCCCCTTAATATCAAAAGTAGATTTCCCAAACCATTACTACCTATCTAAAAGATTTTAAACATACTATCACAATTATTAGTAATAAAAAAAATCTAGCAACCAACATATAGTTCTTCCTATTTATCAAAGACTTATAAACAAGCCTACCATACCTACTAATAGCATAAGTAACAACATATCTAGCAATATATAGATATTATACTTAATTAATAACATTATAAATTTTTTAAGGCCCATCAAATGGTCTAAATATTTCACAGTTGAAAAAAATTAGCAGCAAAAACTCCAGAAACCAAAACATAAAATATAATAAAAAAAAGGCTTAGACTTTGTTATTTTTCATCCTCTTATTTTCCAAAAGTATTTTGGAAAGCAATCATCTACAAGGAAGATATATGATTTAGTCGCATCTTCCATGCTAATCCCTTCTTTCTTTTTCTCTTGGTGAACAAGCTAGAGAGTAGTAGTAGAAGTGTGGGTCATCTTCATAGAAAACTTAGAGAGAGACCTAAAACTCTCATCTAGAGCACTAAATTGGGAATTTAGGGACTCCATTTGCATTTAATCTCACCCATCAAGTCACTTATCTCTTAACAACCATGATGTTTTCCTTCGGGAACCTCCAATTCCTTAACCTGTATCACACTAGGGTTAAAAAAAACTTTTCATTATCTTTTTTCTCCATCCTCATAGGGGATGTAACCATTATTGGTGATGTATCTCTAGCCTTGTGGTAAGAGGGATGATAGTGGAGGTAAATTTAGTGGTGTTCATAGTGAAAGCTAGTGGAAACCTAAGTGGTCTCTGTTGGAAATATAAGAGTAACTGAGAGGGAAGGAGTGAATCAATTACCACTAAAATAAATCCTGGATTCCTTGGATGTCAGAACCAAATAAACTAAAAATTAAATTCTACTGATACTCAACAAAACACACAAAAAATGTTGTAAGTCAATAAACACTGAAAATGCCCGGCAACTACTTAACATGCAAATCATAAGATGTTAAATGTGATTAATAGTATTTAGTTGAAAACACATAAGAGAAATAGTATGAACACATTTGGCACCAAGATTTGAAGTGCAAACCCAATTTTGGAAAGACCACCAATTGCAACTAGTTGCTAATTTTCACTCTTTTGAAGTGAACCTGTTAAGGGCCAACCCTGTTAAAGGTTACAAAACACATTGTTAGGTGTGACCCTATTAGATAATTTAATCACCCTCTTAAGAGTGGCCTTGTTAAAGGTCTTTGGAAAATTGAATAGAAATGCCACCTTGTTAGAGGATTTGCAAATA
This sequence comes from Cupressus sempervirens, assembly GCA_028749045.1. Taxonomy (NCBI): domain Eukaryota; kingdom Viridiplantae; phylum Streptophyta; class Pinopsida; order Cupressales; family Cupressaceae; genus Cupressus; species Cupressus sempervirens. Next base: position 445,466,849 of record CM053792.1, on the reverse strand, counting down.
GTTGTTAAGCCAACTCTGTTAAGAGATTTAGATCATTGCAACAATGGTTAGAGTATTGTTTCCAGAGATGGGAGCGGATAGCAATGGGAGTGGAGAGAGCAGGTGCTTTCAAAATCCAAATTCATGCAAGAGTGAGAATTCCTTGAATGGTCAGTTTTGGGCCCCTGGATTGGAGCATGGACATCAAGATGGAGGCTATCTGGCTACTCCTGGCACAGGGGACAAGTCAAAAAGTGTGGTTGGGGGTCCAGTTGTCCTAATCAAGGAAGCAATCAAGTCTCCTTTGGTCTCCAAAACAAACGTGCAAGGACCTACAAAATGGTCCTCACTCTTCAGGGTTAAACCCTCTAGTAAGTCCTCTTTCCCACCTATTAAAACTATTCAAAATTCGGTGATTGGTTCTTGTGTGATAGCCATCCTAGATGAGATTTTGGATCACAATATTTAGACTATGGCTTCTACTTTGGTTGGGAAATTTTTGGGGCCTAGACCGAGCATTGATGAAGTTAGGTAGCTCATAAAACATAAATGGGCTTTCAAGGGCCAGGTCTTGGTCACAGCTATGGCGAAAGGCTTTATGTCTTTTGATTTCACTTGCTCAGAAGACCTTGCTAACATTTTGAGTGAAGGGCAATGGGCCATGGGCCGTTCTTCCCTTGTGCTCCATAAATGGTCTTTTGGCATGAGCTTGAACGATTCTTTTTTCGCCCAAGCTCTAGTGTGGGTAAGACTACTAGAACTGCCACTTGAATACTGGAATGAGGATGTCTTTGGGGGTATAGCTAGGACCTTTGGGGAACTTCTCTCAATAGATCCGATCACTGCTTCCAAGCGTTGCCTCAACTTTGCACGCATTTGCATTGGGGTGAGAGATAGAACAGACATGCCTGAGTTCATTGAACTTCATTCCAAACTTGGAGTGCACAACCAAAAAATCATCTATGAAACGATCCCCTTTGCGTGCTTCCTCTGTCTAAAGGCTGGTCATAAGGCCCACTAGTGCCCCAATGAGGCAAAGAAGAAGATCATGAAACCAGTCATCCCTGATCAAACCAAAAAACTTGTTACATGCCCTTCTGGTAAGGGAAAGATGAAGATGCTATGGAGGCACAAACTTTCTATGGCATAAGGGAGAAAGGTTGTTAGCCTAAAAGATGCAGCAGTGAAGGACACTATTCAGAAGGATCCCCCCAAGGAAAATGCCATCTCCCCCCCCCTCCTTGAACAGGGCCTTGAATTGGAAAAGACAATCTCAAACCCATTGGAGGACCCTAAGGTGTGGGTAAACTCCACCTCCTTAGCCACGGGTCGCCTTGTGGAGTAGAATCTCCCTTTGGAAACTATAGTATAGTTTTCTCCTGCAGCGGAGGAAGTCCCTCTTTTGGGAGCTACAATGTTGAATCACCTAGAACACGAATCCCCGGCCTGAGATGAGGATACCCAAGCTAAGTGTCTTCCCCTTGAGAACACTCTAGCTTCTCTGAAGGTCATCTCTGGCAAGGGGGGAGATTCTTCAGCCCCTATAGGAATTGAGGCCAAGCTCCATCTCCTCATTAAGAACATTGATCCATCTCAGCTTGCCTTTTGGGAAGATAGGTTAGATAACAGTGCGACGGATAGCCTTCATGATTGGTGCATGGTCAAGAAGAAAAAGAAGAACCAGAAGAAAACTTCCCCCCCCCCATCTCCTGCTTCAATAAGAAGTAGGGTTAAAGCTGATATTGAGTCACCCCCCAAGGGAGTAGGAAGAAAGAACCTAAATCAAATACTACAAGAAGAAACAAGAAGGAACCTGGCAGATGGAAGCCAGAGGTCCATCAAGGATTTCTCAAGAAGTAAGAAATGAAAGTCATCTCATGGAACATAAGGGGCCTTAATGGGGCTCACAAACAGGAACTCATTAGAAATATGATTAGAGACCAAAGACCTGAATTTTTGATGTTACAGGAAACTAAGATGAAAAGGGACCTGGTAAGAAGGATATCTTTCAATAAAACTTTTTTCTACGAAGCTTCTGACTCGGATGGAGCTTCAGGTGGTGTCCTAACCTTGTATAACACTAGAGCTTTCAAGTTAACTACTCTTTACAGCTCTACTAATGCTCTTCTTTGTAAGGTTTTTCACATCCAAAGCAATGAATCTTGGCTAATCCTTAACCTGTATGCCCCCAATACCAAGAAAGAAAGGAACTGCTTCTGGACTAAGCTCCTTGGCATCTTATCTAATTGTAACTTGAATAAAGGGATTATAATGGGGAACTTTAACTTGCCCCTATCTAATGTAGACAAAAGGGGGGGTCATGCCCTGGATCAGGATAGCAAACGTGATCTTGCTTTGTTCATTCAAAATCTTGCTTTCCTAGATTTGGACCTTCAAGGTGGCAGCTTCACTTGGTCTAATAGAAGAATTAGAGGTGATAGTATCTAGGTTTGTCTTGATAGAGCCCTCATCTCCCCCGAATGGCTCCTCTCCCACTCTTGTAGATTATCCCTCCTCCCCAGGGTGGGCTCTGATCATTCCCCAATTTCTCTTTCTGCCTCCCCCCTTTCCAGCAACAAGGCCTTCCCTTTCCGATTTGAGAAAATGTGGCTCTCACACCCTGCGCTGGAAGATAACATATCCCATTGGTGGAGCATTGAGGTTGAAGGCACTGCAATGTACAGAGTTGCCCAAAAGCTGAAAAATGTGAAAAGAAACATCAAAACATGGAATAGAACTAACTTTGGCCACATCTTCTAGGAAAAAGATGAGGTTTCTAATCAGCTCTCTTCTATTCAGGATGAAATCCAACATTCAAGATACAATGCACATAATAGCCAACAAGAAAAGGTCATCCATTCGGATATGCACAACATCATATCTAAGGAAGAGCTTTTCTGGAAACAGAGACCAAGAGTCAATTGGTTGAAGGAAGGAGACCACAATACCAAATTTTTTCACCTGACCACCCTTAAGCACTAGGCTAATAATAGAATATCCAACATTGTTAAGGGCCAGGTTCAGATTACCAAAGAGGATGAAATTGAGAAGGAAGTTTTCTGCTACTTCTCATCTCTCCTCTCTATTGATCCTTCCCTCTTTGGGTCTAAACAAGAGGAAATCCTAGCGACCATTCCCACAATTCTTCAAGATTACCACAACTCCATGCTGAAGGCAATCCCCTCCTTGGAGGAAATCCATCAAGCCCTCTTCTATCACTCAGGGGATAAAGCTCCTAGCCCGGATGGCTTCCCTACTTTCTTCTTTCAAATCTTTTGGAATGTTGTGAAAAAGGATGTGGTTAAAGTGGTTTAGGAGTTCTTTGGAGCCAAGAATTTGCTTAAAGAACTTAATGCTACCTTTCTAGTTCTCATCCCTAGTATCCTGGGTGTTGATTCTCTGGATAAATTCAGGCCCATAAGCCTCTGCAATTCCTTCTATAAGATCATAGCCAAGGTTCTCACTTCCAAGCTCCTCAGAGTTCTCCCTTTGATTATCTCTCCTCAGCAAACGGGCTTTGTCCCTGGTAGGCAGATCCTTGATTCAATTGTTTTGGTTCATGAGGTCATCCACTCTCTTAAGGCAGGAAAAAAGGAAGGATTCCTTCTTAAGTTGGAGCTGTCAAAAGCTTATGATAGGGTTGACTGGAAGTTCCTCTTTGTTGTTCTTTGTGCCTTTGGCCTCGATGATCAAGTTTGCAAACTCATCTCTCAGCTTGTGTCTTCACCCTCTTTGTCGATTCTGGTCAAGGACCACCCCTCTCCTTTCTTCTCCCCCTCTAGGGGTCTAAGGCAAGGAGACCCCATCTCTCCGGTCCTGTTTGTTATCATGGTGGAATGCCTTGGCAGACTAATTCAGAAGAAGATCAAGGACAGGTGTTTAGTGGGTTTGAGGCCTTCTTTGGGTCCTTCCTCTTTCACTCATCAGCAATTTGTGAATGACATGATTTTGGGGGGTGAAGCTTCAGTTCAAGAGGCCAGGACCTTCAAAAGAATTCTTAATTCCTATGCCAGCAGTTCTGGCCAAGCTATTAACTTAGACAAGAGCTCTGTCTTCTTCCTCAACACTCCTCTGGAGAGGCAGAGGAAAATTTCTCGAATTCTGGGTTGTGGCATTGGGTCCCTACCGGCAACTTATCTTGGGATTCCTCTAGGCTCCAAACCCTCGGACTCCTTTTGGACAAGCATTATCGAAAACTTCAACAAGAAACTTGCTGGCTGGAAAGGGGCCACCCTCAGTCAAATAGGTAAATGCACCCTGGTTAACTCGATTCTCCAGAACCTCACCACCTATGCCCTTAGTCTCTTTGGGATTCTGATTAAGTTTGCAGATAGAATGGAGTAGATTTAGAGGGACTTTCTCTGGACTGGAACTAAAGACCACAACAGATACCACCTGGTAGCCTAGGACCAGGTTTTCTTGCCCAAAAGCCAGGGAAGTCTTGGAATTAGGAAAATTTCTCACCTCAATCAATCCCTCTTAGCTAAACTCCCTTGGTGCATCTTCCAAGGCACAGGGGTTTGGAGGGACATTTTAGCTGAGAAGTACCTGGGAGGCCTGTCTCTCTCCTCCATTTTCTAGGGGGCCGAGTTGTCGTTGGGTTCTTACATTTGGAAAGGTATTTTGAAGGCCCTTCCCCTTGCCAAATCTAGGGCCAAATGGAAAGATGGAATGGGAGACAAAATCCTTTTTTGGCAGGATAGCTTGCTTTTTTAGGAACCCCTCAATAACCATCCTTCATTTGGCAGGTGGGCTGATTAGGCAATAGGCAGATATGGTATGCTAGTTAGGAACTATAGAGATTGGAATGATTGGCACAATCTGGCGAAACTTTTGTAGGATCTCAAGCCTTTGATGGCCTCTTTGAACGCTATTAACATCAACCAGATAGGTGACACCTAAGTTTGGGGAGACTCTTCTGGAGGCCATTATACTGTAGCCTCAGGCTATCTTTCCCTTGTGGGAACAAGGGAGAAACCTATTTGGGCCAAGGCCTAGACCCCTAGATTAATGCCCAAAATCAACATTTTCTTTTGGCTCCTCTTGCAAGACAAGATCCTTACCTTGGATAATTTAGCCAAAAGAGGCCAAATTATTCCCAATAGATGCTGCCTCTGTAAAATTGACCTGGAAATGGTTAATCACATTTTCATTCACTGCCCCTTTTCCTCTAAAGTGTGGAGTCTTCTGACTTCCAATATGAACTCCTACTAGTGCCCGCCAGCCAGTATCTATAATTTCTTCATTTAGTGGAGAAGCTACCACAAAGGCCTGGAATCCCAAATTTTGAGTTCCTAGATTATCCCACACTTTTGCTGGGGAATCTGGAAGGAGCGCATCAATAGGATATTCAGAGACAGAGAAGCTCTTGAGGTTATAATAGCAGAGAAAATTGATAGCCTCATGAAAGAGAACTATTCCACAACTAGAGATGGAAACATAAAGGACGAAGGGAAAATTAAGACCAGGAAAGAAGATAGGATCAAAAGAAGACAGCAAACTTCTTGGTCCTTCCCCCCCAAAAATTGGCATAAAGCCAATTTCGATGGAGCGGCTAAGGAGAACCCTGGCCCAGCCAGATGTGGTGGAATCATAAGAAATAGCTTGGGAGGGGGCATTGCTACTATCTCCTCCCCTATTGGTCACCAAACCAATCATTTGGCTGAAGCCAGTGCAGCCAGACTCACTGTTAAGCTGGCCCTAGACTCAGGGATTGAACAACTGTGGCTTAAAGGTGACTCCCTAAATATAATTAATTGTATTTTAGGAGTAACCAAACCATCATGGACCATTGAAAGCATAATTGAGGACCTAAAAATGGACTTGAGCAAATTTTAAAATTACCATGTCACCCATGTCTACCGTGAAGCTAACGTGGTTGCTGATTGGTTCGCAAATGTAGCGGTCACATTCAATTCGGTGATGACATGGGGAAACAATAATCATTTTTTGGTGGTGGCTATTGAGCTCATCCGAAAGGAGCAAATTTAAGGTACCAACTCAAAATCTTTTTATGATGATGACACATTCTAAATCATGTTTTAAAAAGGGAATCAATTGGAGTTATGTGGAACCCCCACCGTTTCATAATAATGTGTATGGATTACACAAGCAGAAGAAAGCTAGAGTTAAACCCAAAAACATGTGCATTAAAGCTCTCATCCTTAGTGATTTGTCCATCTCTGAGATCTGCAATTCTGTTCAAGGTTTAGGGTTAGAGTGGCATAAAATTGCAATGGTGGGAGAAAGGATTAGAAGAGAGCCATGGGGAGAAATAGAGAGCTAGAAAGAAAAAGGAAAGGTTTGGAAAAAACTCCAGAAGGGCGGCATAACCAGCTTCATGGAGAGGCTCCATGGTTTCAACGTGGGGGTTACCAAGATAATGGTTGAAACCTGGCACAATGAAAAGGTCATAATTGATGGTGTCTCCCACCAAATCACGAAGGGTCTCATTGCGGAGGTGATAGGCTTCTCCTAGGAAGGCATTAGCTTCTTTAGGGATAAGAAGATGTACGCCAATGCTGTCAATGCTTTCATCAAGAATGATAAGGAGAAAAGAAAACTGGTAAAGATTGACACGTTCTATGACATAGAGTCCATCAAGAAGTTTTGGGGGCTTGTTCTGAGGATCATCATAGAGTATTTCACTTTGGAGCCCAGGTTTGATAGAGTCAGAACCCATCATTTTGTTCTGCTTAATCATTTTAGACATAAAGTGAAAATCTCTTTTCCTTTCTATATTTTTACTTCTATGACTAAGAATATAGAGAGTTACAAAAAATGTCCTGTCAAGAATCCCGCCCTTCATGAAGGTCTTCTGCTCCTCATTTTTGAGTTTCTGAAAACCCAAACAAGAGTCAAGCCCATTGGGGCTTCGGGTGGCTCCTCGGAGGACACTGCTAGCTCAGAATCAAGGGAAGTGCGCATTGTGAAATCTGTCAAGTCTGAAACCCCAAAATCTAAACCCTCTCCCTGCTTCCCTAGTAGGAAGAGCCCCAGGTGCCCTCCCCCTAACCCCCCTACCCCTCATCCTAAGAAGTCTAGTGAGGAGTCGGATACGGAGTCAGAGGAAGCGGATTTAGTGGCAGAGAAGGAAAGTGAGTTAGAAGATGACAAGGAAAAAGATAATGATAAGAAGGAGGCGACCCCCTTGGTAACCCAGGATAACCCCAAGAAAAGAAAATTGGACCAAACCCCAACCCATGATCATCTCAGCGATAACACTGATTTGCCCCCCAGCCCCACTGCGCCCACCTCCCCCCTAGAGATCCCCATTTCGCCCCCAAAAGAGATGATAGAAATTATGGTTGAAAAGGGTGGAGAGGCCATCAGGAAAAATAAGAGAAGAGCCTAGCAAAATTTCAATATGGATAGTGTTAGTATGGGCATTGTTAGAGAACCTGCTAAAATCCAGGTGTTGGGGGATCTCGACAATAGCACCCACTATGATGAGCTCCTTGACCCGACTCTTTTGGTTCTCTCTAACAATGCCCATGAAACGGGTTTCAACTTCTTCAACAATGCAAAGAATAGCCTAATTGACAATTTATGCTCCATTAAGTGGCTTTTTCAAGAAATTGAGACTCTGAAGGATAGGTCCAACTAGACCAACAACATGGGGGAAGTCAAGGATCATGAGGCCAGAGGCAGTAAAGACTAGGTGGGAAACTAGGAAAAAGACAGAAGCAAGGACCCTAGTGACAATCAGGAGGACATAATCACCCGTCTCGAGAAGAAGGTCCAAAGGTTAGATTTTGTCCACCAAGTTGTGACTAAATAGATTGTGGATACCCTCCATACCTTGAATGAAAACATTGTTAATCTGGGGGGCTATCTAACCAATTCCGGTCTTGTGGGGAACGTGGAGTAGAGTACAGAGCATGGAACCAGCTAGGACGATCCTCAGAAAGAGATTGGAATCCAAGAAAGCTAGGGGGACCAGATGCATTTCCCCCCAGCGACCTAGGAGGAAGAGGCCATCCAGAAGGAAAGTGACTCTATAGAAATCCTGCAGGCAATGGAGAAGAAGGGACACTAGTCTGCCCGCCAGGCTCTATTCTTGGCCCTTGTTTCCCTGGCTTCGGGCCTTTTTGTTTTTGGCCTTTTGAGGCTATTTTTGTTTTTTCTGACTTTTATGCTTTAACTTGTTTTATGCTGTAAAACTTTGGGTTTTAGGATCCCTGTAAAACCTGTTTTCCAAATTAAAAACAATGAGATAACTTGATTTCATATGCAATTGAATTTATGATTAGATATCTCAATTATGGCTTGTATACTTGATCCTTCTTGATCAAATATATCTTTTTAGTTCCAAAAGGATATTTTTCTTATCCTTCTAATTCACTTCCTCTTAGCATCATGAAATTATCTTTCATTCATTCACATATTCTAAATCTCAACTTGACCTTATACTTATATCTTTCATATTGTCAAGTTAGGTAGAATACAACTTGGAATAATTAATATTCATCTTCTTAGTCAACTAGAACCATGAAACAAATCAATTGAACTCAATATGCTAAAATAAAAAAATTCTTCATTAGTTGACCCTACTTGGTAGACACTAACTCAGAATGATTTTCCTGTATAAACCAAATGAGCTCATTCAATACTACATATATGCAAAGTTCCTTTGGTAACTGAGTGATCTCGGTTAAAATTGGTTCCATCCAACATTTCCTTCATTAATCGAGTGAGCTCAGTTAACACTCATCTTCCACAAACTTTCCTTTGGCACCCAGGTGAACTTGGTAGAAACTATCTTCTAAACTAGTAAACTCTAGAATGCTTGGTAGACAGAGAAAACTATCTCTAATGTCCAAGTGTGCTCGGCATACACTGATTAGTAATGACATGAAATTTTGTGTAACATCAAAGACAATGCACAATTAATCAATTATGTTCAACAATCTCCCTCTTTGATATTGATGGCAACACAACATATCGTAATACATTGAGATTTTTAGAGCAAGAATAAAGAAACATATCCTTAACTTCATTCTAATTCTCATCCATGAGAACTCCCTCTATGAGTGTGAACACTTTCTGCCTTTAGTTTCTCCCTATGTCAGAAAACTTCTATCTACTACAAACTCTTTTGATAGAAAACTCTGCCTTTGATATTAGACCAAGTTTGTTCTTCCTTTGTTTATCTCATTACAAAAAAATTATGATAGAAAACTTCTCCACAAAATTTATATGAGATATGATAGCAAACTTCTCCCTCTTTAACATCTCATGCCAAAGATAATGTTCAATGAATATCAATGTACCTCAAGTATTTATTTATTTACAATATGCTCTTGTTAATACTACATCAACTAATTGATCTTCAACATGCTTTGGTTGATGTCTCACTAAACTTCATTTAGTGAGCTTCAGATAGGGGAATGACCCCTACCTTACCTCTTAGATATAGAAATGCATCCTTAGGTAATGGCTTGGTGAATATGTCTACAATTTGTTTTTAGTATTTATATATTCAAATGTTACTTCTTTATCTTGCACCAATTCTCTCAAGAAATGACATTTTATAGCAATGTGTTTAGTTTTGGTGTGCATCACTGGATTCTTTGATATATTGATTGCACTGGTGTTATCATAGTATATAACCATTGGATCATTGATCTCTATCTTCATACCTGCCAATAGTTATTTGAACCAAATAATATTAGAACAATTGATTGATGCTGCCACACATTCTGCCTGTACAATGGATTGAGAGATATAATTATGTTTCTTGTTTGTCCAAGACACTAGTCTTTTACCAAGAAAGAATTCTCCACCAATGGTGCTCTTTCTATCATCAATACTTCTGACCCAATTAGCATCTATGAATACTTTAAAATCCAAATTGCCTACTATTTTGTACCATAAACCATATTCTTCAATACCTTTTAGATATCTCATGATTCTCTTGATTTCCATCATGTGATTTTCTTCAAGATTTGATGAGAATCTTGCCACCATATTGACTACTAATGTAATACCAAGCCTTATATGTACTACATACTGCAATTTCCAATCATTGACCTATATGTGGTCTGATCTACCTCTTTGGATTCATCATTTTTAGAAAGTTTATGTCTAGTAGACATAGGGGTTCCAACTGGTCTTGAATCCTCCATTCCAAATTTCTTTAGTATCTCCTTGATATATATAGATTGAGTAATGTAGACACCATCTTTCTTCTATTGAATCTACAATCCAACAAAGAATTTTGTCTCACCAAACATAGACATCTCAAATTCTTGACTCATTTCTTCTAAAAATGCCTTGCACAAGTCATCATTTCCTTTGAATAAAGTATCATCAATAAATATTTCTGCCAATACAATCCTTTTGTCTGATCCTTCTTTTGTATATAGACTACTATTATCATTTGTTCTTTGAAAACCAATCTATATCAAGTAGTTATGAAGTCTTTCATACCAAGCTCTGGGAGCTTTCTTGAGATGATATAATTCTTCTTATAATTTGCAAACCATGTCTCTTTTGCTAGGATCTACATAACCTTCAGATTGTTCAATGTAGACTTCCTCATCAAGAATTCCATTCAAGAATGTAGATTTTACATCCTTTTGATAAACTTTAAATCCTTTATGAGTTGCATATGCTAGTAAAATTCTAACACCTTCTAATCTTGCAATAGAAGCAAAAATTTCAACATAATCAATACCTTCTTCTTGAGAATAGCATTTACATACCAACCTTGCTTTGTTTCTGGAAACTTTTCCATCTTCATTTAGCTTATTCCTAAACACCCACTTGTGCCAATTACATTTTTATACTTGGGTCTAGGAACAAGATTCCAAGTTTTGTTCTTCTCTATCTATAATATTTCTTCATTCATCACCTTAATCAAAATTTCATTATCCAAAGCATCTTTAACATTTCTAGGTTTAAATTCAGAAAGTAGACATGTACCTTTAAATTTGTTCCTTGTCTATGTTCCATCTTATTTGTCTCCAATGATCTATTTAGGTGCATGATGCCTTCTAACATATCTTTCTAACATGGGTTCTTTAGATTTGGAATGAGTTTCATTGATTTCATCATGAACTTTAGTACTAAGCATAGGTGCCACTATCTGTGACTCAGGTCTATTAGACATGGTTTTCTCTAGCTTGGTAGCCTCTAACTATGACTTGGGTCCTTTAGACTGTGACTCGGGTTCCACTATCTGCAACTTAGTAGTTTTTGGAGATTTTAGGTACTCAGAAGGTGAAGCCTCCTTTCTTTCAAATAGATTTGGAAGGGTATCGGGTTCATAGTAGAGAAATCTTCTATAATCCTTAGGCTATTCATTGCTTTCTTCTTCGCTCTTTTCTGCAAACTCATCAATTCTCACATGTGCACTTTATATGATTTTATTAGTAGACAAATTCAAAGACTTGTATACTTTACTTCTGTAGGAGTATCTCAAGAATATGCCTTCATCATCTTTGACATCAAATTTACCTTTCCTAGATTCTTTCAAAATATAACATTTGTTGCTAAATACATTCAAGTAACTTACAATAAGTTTGTAGCGATACCATAATTCATAAGGAGTTTGATTTGAGTATTTCTTCAACTATACTCTATTCAATGTATGAAGAGTAGTGCTAACTGATTCTTTCTAGTATTTTATTGCAACATTCTTTTCTATCATTAATGTTCTTGCAAAACCCAAGATGGATTTGTTCCTTCTTTTAGCTATACCATTTTGTTGACATGTACTAGTGGCTGATACTTGTCTTTTAATTCTTTTTTCAATGCCAAATTCATTGAATTCATTGGAGATGAATTCACCACCTTTGTCTGATTTCAAACATTTCAATTTCTTTCCAGTTTCTTTTTCTACTCTTGCCAGATACCACTTAAATTTTTGAAAAACTTCAGATTTTTCTTTTAGATACATTACAATCATCATTCTAAAATAATCATCAACAAAAAGAATGAAAAGCTTATCTCTACTATAACTCTCTATTCCAATAGGTCCACATAAGTTGGTATGCACAACCTCTAAGACTTCTTCAAAATGATAGTTCTTTCTTTTGAAACTAGTCTTTCCCATCTTACCAATTTGGCAATTCTTGCATAGACATATATCAGGTTTCCTCAAGCTAATAATACCTCTTACTCTTTTGTGTTTGCTTATCTTAACCAGATTACCAAAGTTTACATAACATAATCTTTTGTGCTCTAACTAGCTTTCTTCTACTTGAGCAGTAAAACATGAACTTTCACTGAGATCAAGATAAAATAAGTTACATTTTGTTTGTTTGCTAGATCCAACCATATATCCTTTTTCATTTAGCATTTTGGTCTTCTCATTCATAAATTCCACCTTGAATCCAACGTTATTCAATTGTGCCACACTTAATAGATTATACTTTAGTCCTTCAACCCAACAATCATTATCACATATAAGTTCATTGTTCAAAGAGATACATCCTTTTCCTTTTATGCAACAAGGTTCATTGTTTCCAAATTTCACACTACCACCATCATAATATTCCATGTGTTCAAACTTTGTTTTGTCTCTAGTCATATGATGTGAGTAGCCATTATCAATAATACATGTATCATTTTTTTTTTAACATGAGAGATAAGTGTCATTTTATCTCCTTTATTATCAGATTCGTCTTTTATAGCAATATATACCATTTTATCTTCACTATTATCAGAATCTTTAGCCATAAAACAAGATTTCTTACCTTTATCCTTGTAGTCCTTATAGTTTTTGAATTCATTCTTGCCTCTATACTTATTACTTTTCTTTTCATCCTTGTTTTCTCTATTTTGGCACCTAGCAACAATGTGACCAACTTCTTCACAAGAAAAATAGATTAGAGGAATCTTACCTTTGTACTTTCCTCTGCCTTTAGTAAATTTCTTTGCAAGAAGGGCTTGAACAACTTCAAGATCACTATCAAAACTTTCTTATATTTCTCCTTCACTTTCTGATTGATTGGCCTTTGATTTCTTACTCTTTTTCTTGAGTGAAAACTTGGCTTCAAATTCAGACTCAATACCTTTGGAACTAGGAACATAGTTATCATAATTATCCAACTCAAAAGTTGTCAATCTTCCAACTAGAACATCCAAAGTTATATTGCTATATGGATCACATCTCATCTATTGAATAGTAGACATTCTAATTACATAGATAGGAAGAAAGGCTCTGAGTACCTTGCTTACAACTATTTTGTCATCAATGTCTCCTCTAGATGCTTTGATTGCACTCACACTTTCTTTGATTCTTTCCACATATTTTGCAACTTTTTTATCTTCTCTCATTTCATCTAATCAAATTAACCTCTTAGAATTTCTGCTTTAGCTCTTCTTACATTTTCATCTCCTCCATAATTTTTTTTAGTTTTATCTACATTACATGAGCTATAGTACACTCTTTTACTTCATCAAATTCAACATAGTTAAGAGCAGATGTAAAATCAATCATCATGATGTTATGATTTTTCTTTTCAGCAATATCTTCAATTGATAATGTTCTAGTGGGAGTTTTGTATTCAGCATCAAGATACTTACAACTTGAATCACTGATAGCTACTAGATGTAACCTCATAAGTCCTTTCCATGCTACAATTTGTCTCGGTTCAACCTAGGAATCTCTCTTTTGTAAGACATCCTAATCTTTAGCTTACGTCCTTGAAACCCTTTCTGCAAGAACCAAAAGCTCTGATGTCAATTGATGGAAATATAAGAGAAGTAACTAAGAGGGAAGGGGTGAATCAGTTACCACTAAAATAAATCCCGGATCCCTTAGATGTTAGTACAAAATAAACTCTAAAAACTAAATTATGTTGATGCTTGGAAAACACATAGAAAATGTTGTAACTTGGTAAACACTGAAAATGCTCAACAAATACTTAACATGAAAATCTTGAGATTTTAACTATGATTAATATTATTTAGTTGCAAACACATAAGAAAAATAGTATGAGCACATTTGACACTAGGATTTAACGTGGAAACTCAATTTGGGAAAACCCACCAATTGCAACTAATTACTGATTTTCACTCTTCTAAAGTGAGCCCTATTAGGAGCCAACCTTGTTAAAGGTTACAAAACAAACTATTAAGTGTGACCCTGTTAGGGTATTTAATCACCCTATTAGAAGTGGCCTTGTTAGAGGTATTTGGACAATTCAATAGAAATGCTACTTTGTTAGATGATTTACAAATAGTTGTTAAGCCAACTTTGTTAAGAGATTTAGATCACTGCTACAATGGTTAGAGAGTAACATTGAGATGACCTAATTTCATATGCAACTAAATTGTTGATTACAAATCTCAATTCTCGCTTGTATACTTGATCCTTCTTGATCAAATACATCCTTTTAGCTCCACAAAGATATTTTGCTTATCCTTCTGATTCACTTCCTCTTACATCATTCAATTATCTTCCATTCATTGACACAATCTAAATCTCAACTTGACCTTATACTTATATCTTTCATATTGTCAAGTCAGCTAGAATACAACTTAGAGTAATTAATATTCATCTTCTCAGTCAGCTAGAACCAACATACAAATCAATTGAACTCAATATGTCAAAACAAGAAAATCCTTTGTTAGCTGACCTTGCTCAGTAGACACTAACTTAGAATGATTTTCCTATGTTAACCAAGTGAACTCAGTCAACACTGCATATATGCAAAGTTCCTTTGATAACTGAGTGAGCTCAGTTAACACTCATCTTCTACAAACTTTCCTTTGGTGGTAGAAACTATCTTTTGAACTAGGTAAACTCTAGAACACTCGGTAGACACAGAAAACTATCTTCAATGCTCGAGTGAGCTCAGCATACACTGACTGGTAATGACATGAAATTTTGTGCAACATCAAGGGCAATACACAATTAATCAATTGTTTTCAATAGTGTCTTGGCTAATTTTATTCCTTTTCTTAATTATAGCAACCTCCTAGTTATAATTATTCTCTTTTATTTTTTCATTCATATCTCTAACATCCTTCCCCATTTTATTCTCCCCACCCACCTCCTTCTTTTTACTATCCTCTAACTCTATCTCCTCATCTTTAGCTTACATATTTCTGTCTAGCCCTACTTTTGGCTATCCTGCTTAACCTCCTACAACCACCATCATTCTCTTCTTCTGAATCAACCAGGTTAATATCACATGAAGTTTCCATTTTAGGCTTTGTTGTGATATAGGACACCCAAAAACCTTCTTGTGTTTTTTTTTTAATTACCAGAGGTAGTAGAAGAAGGGGATGTCTAGGGACTCAGGGCCACAAAACAACCTCCACCACTAGTGCCATTAGGATTTTGTGGGAACTTGCTATCAATTAAATTAATGCAATGAGGAGGAAAAGGGTCTAGGTAAAAACTGTAGAGGAGATAGATTAGACCCCAGTGTAATATTTAATGAATACAAGTAAACTTTTTACCTTTTTTCTTTATATCCCTAGCCTTTATGATAGTGGCTTACAAGTCACATATCAAAAATAATAAAATGGAGACTTCATCATGATGCCTAAAGTGATATAAAAGATGGAAATGGTAGCATTAGCAAGCACTGAATCTACCTTTAAGGGTATGGTACTTCATAAGCACAAGACATACCTCATATAAGGACTTAGTGGGATCTTCATAGCTAAACCCACCTCTGAAGCTCAAAGGCTCTTCATATTTTTTGAAATATCAGTTGACCATAGAAACCTATAGATTTATCATCATTACATTTTTTAAACTATAGATTTATACAAACAAGTAAAGGCCTTCTTGTGAATATTAATTTGTCTATAATTGAGTTATCCATATAGTTCAAAATTAGCTTCAATAACCTTAGGATTAACTCTATTATTCTTTCAAGAGATTTCAAGAGAAAAAATTACATCAAATTCATAGTTGTCTTGTGTAATAATGACACTCAATACTATAATAAAACTTATAGACAACAACAATGAATGAAGAGTGGGTGGGTAGGGAAAACAAGAGGAAGTCAATAATTTAAATATGTTTAAATAATAATGCATGACAACCATGAAATAATAATGTTATGGTGAGTGCATTTAAAGGAAATTTGAAGTTTTGCAAGATATGTAAAAAAAATGGATGTGGGCTCAACTAGGTGTTTTGGGAACACACTTTTAGAAAGGATGCATGTTAGTTAATGTATATCTCCCTACTTGTAACCTTAAACACCTTCATCTTAGAAAGTCTGTAAAACATCTTCTTAAAAATAATTATTATCTAGCAATAGTAAATGGAAGATTTAATGCTCCATTATATGAAGGTAGACATGTTTAAGCATATGATGGTACAATATTAACACTATATAAGTTATCAAAAGCAAAACTATGAACAAAAGTGCAGTAAAAAATAGGAAGGGATCTAGATTTCTTTTAACATTGAACTTTTAAAATAACCCAAAGATTTCTTATAATGTAAGTTTTAATATATACTTATTAGTTGTTAATAAAAAAATATATAATTTTAACTATATTTAATAAATGATACTAATCATTTCTTAATTAATATGTAATATATTTAAAATATGAGAATATTTAATCTTGTCATTAACATATGACATGTCAATTAATTCATATTTTATATATTTAAACTAATTTATAATTATTAAAGGATATTTAAAATGGTAATTATTTATGACATAAAATATTTTATATAATATTAAATTACATTCAATTAATATCATATAATAATCTCATAATCTGTAGAGAGCCACAATACAGAAGAGTATGGTGGAGTCAAAATAAGAAGTTTAGAATTATTAGAAAGTTGGTATTCTGTTTTGGGCACTTTCTTTTAATTGCATTTCTATTGTTTCTTGAAATTTATACACAACTGCACCTATTGTATACCATTAACATTCAAATATTTGCAGAGAAGAAGATCTTTGATTTCTTTACAACGATCATTAAAGACATTTCCAAACTGTATGAAATGATTCTTTAAGTTGAAGACATAAATGTGGAAGAATCAATAGAATGTATGAACTGTGTCATATGTATTTTCTCTTCGTAAAGAGATGGTTGGTGGCTGTAAAACCAAGCGAAAAGATATACAAATGCCATTGGTGGCTATAAAATCAGACTCAAAAATCTTTATCAAGACTTCCTCAGCTTGTCCTAGAGCAAGAGATTTCAACAGAGACATACATGCCGCATTGAAAGCATTTTTCAAAACGTGATGATTGATCATATAATTTAAGGGGGAGAGTTCAATCATGAGTGATTCATTTGCTACACATGAAGTTATTCAAGCTATTCATTTCAGACTTTTTATCTGATAGTTTCACAATCTTCATTAAAAAAACCTTTTTTGTGATAATATATAATTTAAATTATCAAATCATTATGTTTAGATGATATTTTGATTTTTTTATGATGAAATTTATATAATATGTTATTGATCAAGATTTAGTACAAATTATATTAATGTAAAATAAAATTTGATACTGTAAGACTGAATAGTTTGTCAATGAGATAATAAATTTAGATGTAAGTTTTAATTTTTTGTGTAATATAAATAGAATGTATAGTTTACTCATTCATTATATAAGTTCATATCATTATTAAGGGTGTTTTAAATTTATCACAATCGTGTTATCAAAATTATAAAGTATTTTTTAATTTTTAATTTCTTTATTTATTATAGAGCTATTGTATTTATGTTGTCATAGTAAGAAGTGGGGAACTAATTAATTTGAGAATGTTCTATTCAAGATTTTTTTTTTAAGTGAGATCATAAAGAAAAAATATTACAAATCACACAACACAATTTTTTTCTTAAAAAAAGATTCAGTAAGGTTTAGTGAAAAATGTACAGTGAAAAATGTACTGGTTAGAAGTGTTTCTCTTACATAACTTCTACTTTTCTCAATAAAGAGGATCTAGAGGCTATGTTGAAGTGTGATACCCAATAATAGAAACCAATACCATCTCATGTTAGGTCTCCAAACTTTTTCCTTAGGTTTCATCCTAGTGGTATAAATGATCAAAGATTCATAATAAATTTTATGAATTCAAATGCCTACTTTAAAGTTCACTAAGAATATGGCACGAAGCCTAAAACAGCCTAAAACCCACTTTAACTACCACTAGTTGTCACTTTATCATAATCTATTTCTCTTATATTTAATTGGAATATTTACTTAAGTTTAAAAATAGTATCTTCCCAAAGCACATGGTTGAGCCTACCTCAATTTTCATGTCTATTTCAGTTTTCCTGCCAAACTTCAAATGATTTAGTTTAGTCTCTTTTATAGAAACTAAACTAAACATTATATTTTACAATATATATTTAATGTTTATTATCAATATATGATATATATAATTTAAATTATTTATTAAATATTTAAACTATTCAATGATAACATGAATAAAAAAATTGCTTAGATATTATTAAATTATATTTATGTAATATTATAGAATAAAATCTACAATCTATAGAAAACTAAAATGAACTAAGAGATAGTGGGAAGGTAAAGTAAGATCAAATTTATAATTATTAAATAAGATTTATATTAATTTGAATAAGATTTATATAAATTTAAATATAATATTTAAGTAGTGGTGTATGACAACTAGTAGGAAGAGGGTCCTAAATACCATCTTTGCTTGGGGTCATTACAGCCAAGCTACATAGAAGCACTCTAACTCCAGTAGTTAGAGTCCCACCCAAGCAAAACCACAATAGATTCGGAATAACAAAAGTTTGACTAGTAATCTAAAAAAGAAAAGTTTAGATTGGTAATAACAAAAGTCTACAAGCTATTGGAAATGAAAATTGGGGTGGCTTCATTTGAAATGGTACCCACTAATCAATGCTTAACGTGTGCCCATTTCAGCCCAACCTAATTTTCATAAATATGACCTGTCACTTTAACATAAGCTATTTTGGGAAACTAAATATTCAAACTATTGACCAAGATAAGTGCCTAGTCATAAGATGTTATAATATTAAGACTCTACAGGCTGTCCAAAGAAAAATACTGAATTCAATGTCAAATTTTGATTGAAAATAAGGAGGGCTCAAAAAATTTCAAGCGGAACTTTTAAAATGCTCAACCATTCATTAGAATACAAGTTTTAATTCAAGGTTCATCCAGGATATAAAGAGAATGAAAACTAGCTGGAACAACATTATGAGTGAAGAGGGAGAAGAAAATATTAGTAAGAAGCCTTAAACTAAGTGGCTCACTCTTGGTATTGGGCCATGTAGAGAGGATGTCTTAGGGCCAAGCAAAGATCTATATGACAAGGGTAAAGTAATGGATGAAGAGAAGAAAGGTGATTCTAGTTGGCTTACACTCAAAATTGGCTCTTGCATTGAGGATGAATCAAGAATGATCGTGCATGTCATGGACAAAGCTGAGGGTTTTTCATGTAGGAAAAATGGATCCAACAAAGAGCTAAAAGTCCAAGAAGACTCAACTTTTGTAGGTCAAATTGAAGAGGACATCTTGAACATTATATTTTGCAAGCTTCCTCTTCCTACTCTATTCCAATCTCAAGCTGTTTGTATTTCATGGAGAACTTTTATTTCTACCTCTGTTGAGTTTCACAACATGTGGGAGCAGAGCAATAAGCAAATGTGGTTGGTGATGGCTCTTCATGATGATAGAGACGAGGCTGATATAGGGCTTGCTTTCTATGATGTCAGTCGAAGTACTTGGTGCAAAAAGATGCTTAATAATGAGGATAGAGGTTGGAATTCTAATTGGAATCTCAGAGATGGAGATGGGGGCCTTCTCATTTTTATTAGCTGGAATGGATTCTTTAAAGTGATCAATCCACTCACTATGCAGACCCATTATCTTGAAGATGTCAGACTGACCAGAACAAGAAAGATTTCTGATTATGTGGACGAACATTATGATGAGACTACTGTGCACCTCAAGTTTGATCCCCAGCGAAGGACATATCAGGTATTTATTATAATTGCAAATACTGATCTTGGGTACGGTAAGAATTGTGTTATGAATTATAAATCTGCAGAAAGGAGATGGTTTTTTAAATGGATTGACATGGGAATGAAAATGAGCTTTTCCCCGAGAATTTTATTGAAGAACCAAATAATGTACTTGTTTTCTGGAGATGGGGAAAAGGTTGGTATGTATGATCTGAATGGAAATGGTAAGTTTCATTACTTATCAGGGATGCAATCTGTAATGGAAGGCTTCTTGGGTATTGTTTTGTTCAAAGGAAGAATTATAATGCTTTGTAGAAGTGGGCAAATGGAACCCCCACCATATACGCTTACTTTGAAATTTTATGAGTTTGATGAGCGTGGGAAGCAGTGGGCATCTAAATATGAAGCTATTGTATCGCCCGAACCTTTGGAAGATGAAGTGACTTGTTGCGTTGGGGGGGATTATATCTGGATAAATGAACACAACCGAGATGGTTATATCATATCTATCATTCGTGTAGATTTAGAAAATGGGGAGGCGAATTCTTTGCCAGGAGCAGACGACTATGATGGGAGAAACTGTGTATCCATGGGGCTAAGCTTTTGCCCATGCTCTAATTAGGTTAGGTTTTGCTCTTCTCTCATTGCATTTCCATTGTTTCCTGAACTCTTAAGTGCTGCTGCATCAGTAAAGGGTTTTGAAAATATTAGACCATTCTGTTACATTTTTCAAGTTCTGTTACTTTGAAAATATAGTTAGTATTACTTCAGATTGCAGTTAGATTTATCAAGTTCTGTTACT
Organism: Cupressus sempervirens; assembly: GCA_028749045.1. Taxonomy (NCBI): domain Eukaryota; kingdom Viridiplantae; phylum Streptophyta; class Pinopsida; order Cupressales; family Cupressaceae; genus Cupressus; species Cupressus sempervirens. The sequence goes on along the minus strand of CM053792.1, from coordinate 445,446,165 downwards.
TTGCAAGATAAATATTATATATTTATCTTCTGTTATGTATCTCCTATATGTTGTTTGTTGTTTTTTGATTTTAGGGTTGTGGGATCTGATCTTTATTTTAATATCCGAACACGCCGAAACAGTCAGAAATGTTTTATAGTTTATATTTTTGCTAAAAATGATAGATTATTTATCATAAAATAATGCTAATTTCAGACTGCATAACGGATAATGTATGTAGAAGTTCACAGTGTTGCTGGGTCATTATCTGTGATGGAGAAAAGAATTGTATGATTGAAATATTTTAACTATGATTATCTGATATTTTATTTTGGGAACAATGCTGTCTTATATCTCTATTTCAGAATGTAGGAACTTCAGATATTTGATACTTCAAGTAGTTTTACTTTATTTTAATTTAAATGTGACTTTCTCTTTCCTTGGTCTTTATTTAGAAAATTAAAAATATGATAAAATGTGAAGTATTTTAGTCTCTTAGAATTTGTGCTTGAAACTGTTGAAAAGGCTCTATAAAGCTACTATGGAAATATTAATATTCAAACAAAAGTAATCAAAGGGATAACTCTATGCAATCTTTAACAAAGATGTTTTGAAATGATTTAAATGAGTTTTTTTAGAAGTTGAAGACATGAGTGTAAATAACAGATATTTTAAAAGGTATAAGAAATTACAAGCAAATGTCATTAGGGGCTGTAATCTTTATTAATGCTTACCTCAACTTGTGCTACAGTTATAATGGAGATATGTAAGATATAAGAGGATAGACAATATATGTCAATCATTTGACAAATTTTTCTATTAATTATAATAAAAAGTCCATACCAAAGAACACCACAAAATATAGGTTTAAAAGATTATAACTTAAGTCAAACGATCTGAGGTCTGTACAGATCAACATATAAACATGGAACCATCTACTCAAAAACCAAACTAGAGCAACAAAAAGGAAATAAAATGTATCCTCTTGTTCCATCCAGGTCATCCAAGGCAAGGGACAACTTGATCATCACAACCTTAGTTCCTCATCTCTGATCTCTCTGTTTGGATCCTTCATCAGTTGTTTCCATGGAAGAGGAGGCGCATGTGAAAAAGTACTAATCAAAATGTGAGGTATTCTGCCCTCATTGAATTCCTTCTTCTTTTTCGTGAACACTGCTACACTTTTAGCCTCACAAGTCTAGGCAAGTAGGTGGACCATTCTATCCAACTTGGTGTTGTTGGTCCTGGGCTTGTATACCATGGTAGTAGTGCTAGCTTGGTCACTTACAATAGTTTTCTTGTTCAGCTCTTCTATCTCTTTTTTTAGCTTTATGTATTATGCCATATCTTTAAGGGTGCCTTCAAACGACCCATATGCATTGGCCTTCACTTCAAACTGTATACCTTCATCCTTTAGTTATTTTGTGCATTCACTTGTTATCCTCAACACTTGTCTTTCTTTTACTTTGTAGCTAATGGTAACCTACATAATGAGTCTCTTTAGAGAATTGGTAAGGATTCTACTCCTATCTTTAAATATATCATCATTCCTAATAAGCCAAATAGACCAAAGCAAAAGGGCGGGGGCCCTAGCTTGGTTGGCTAAATCTTCTCTGTTGCAGGGGGTTGGTCACGGGTTCTAGTCTCGTGTCACGCTAGTGCTTTGTCAAATACTTTATTTGTTAAAAAACATACACCTCAAGCTATTTAAAAGGCTCTATAAAGCCACAGTGGAAATATTAATATTGAAATTAAAGTAGTTAAAGGGATAAGTCTATACAATCATTATCAAAGATGTTAATAATAGATATTTTGAAAGTTATAAGAAATTACAAGAAAATTTCATTATTATAAGAAATTACAAGAAAAAATCATTAGGGGTTGTAATTTTTATCAATGTCCCCACATATCAGCATCTAAACATGGAAGAGGAGGCACATGTGGAAAAGAACTCATCAAAATGCAAGGTGTTCTACCTTCATTGAATTCCTCCTTGTTTTGCACGAAAACTACTACACTTTTAGCCTCAGAAGTCTCAACAAGTATGTTGACCATTCTAGCCAACCTAGTGTTGTTGTAAGGAAATAAATTGTATCCTAAGCTTTCCATCCATTTCATCTAAGGTAGGCAACCATCTAACCTCAGTTCCTCATCTCCATAGAAGAGGAGGCACATGTGGAAAAGAACTCATCAAAATGCAAGGTGTTCTACCTTCATTGAATTCCTCCTTGTTTTGCACAAAAACTACTACACTTTTAGCCTCAGAAGTCTCAACAAGTATGTTGACCATTCTAGCCAACCTAGTGTTGTTGTAGCTGGGCCTATATATAGTGGCACTAGTGCTAGCTTGGCCACCTACATTAGTTGGCTTGTTTAGGTCTTCTATCTCTTTTGTCAACTTTATCCATTCTACCATATCCTTAAGGGTGCCTTCAAATGACCATAGTGCATCATCCTTTACTTCAAACTGTATACCTTCATCCTTTACCACTTTTGTGCATTCACTAGTTATCCTCGGCACTTGTCTTGCTTTTACTTTATAGTTGATGGTAACTAGCATACAGATTTTATGCATAATGAGTCTCTTCAAGACTCGGTAAGGATTGTACTCCTATCTTTAAATATATCATCATTCCTAATAAGCCAGATAGACCAAAGCAAATGAGAAGAGAAAATAGTGTAGAAAATAATTCTATGATTGAAAAATTTTGATTATGTTTTTCAGATACTAAGAAACACCACAAAATATAAGTTTAAATGATTAGAACTTAACTTAAATGATTTGAGGTCCATACCAATCAACATCTAAACATGGGATCATCTACTCAAAAACCAAACTAGGGCAAAAAAAAGGAAATAAACTCTATCCTTTGCTTTCCATCCAGGTCATCCAAGGGAAGGGACCATCTAACCACCATAGCCTCAGTTTCTCGTCTGTGATCTCTATGTTCGGATCCTTCAACAGTTGTTTCTATGGAAGAGGAGATGCATGTGGAAAAACACTGATTAAAATGCAAGGTTTTCTACCTTCATTGAATTCCTCCTTGTTTTTTGTGAACACTACTCTAGAGACTTTTAGCCTCGCAAGTATTGGCAAGTATGTTGACCATTCTGCCCAACTTGGTGTTGGGCCTTTATATCATGGCACTAGTGCTAGCTTGGCCACTTACATCAGTTTTCTTTTTCAGATCTTCTATCTATTTTTTTGTCTTTATTTGTTGTACCATATCCTTAAGGATGCCTTCAAACAATCCTAGTGCATCAACCTTTACTTCAAACTGTATACCTTCATCCATTAGCACTTTTGCACATTCACTTGTTATCCTCAATGCTTTTCTTAAATTTACTTTGTAGCTGAAGGTAACCTACATATAGAGTTTATGCGTAATCAGTCTCTTCAGAGATTCAGCAAGGATTCTATTCCTATCTTCAAATATATCATCATTCCTAATAAGCCAAATAGACCAAAGCAAATGAGAAGAGAAAATGGCCCAGAAAATAATTGCATGATTCAAATATTTTGATTACATTTGTTAGATACTTTATTTCGGGAACAATGTTGTCTTATGTCTCTGTTTCAGAATATAGGAACTTCAGATCTTTGATACTGTTTCAAACTTTGGCTAGTTTCACTTTATTTTAATATAAATTTGACTTTCTTTTCCCATTATTTACCAAATTAAAAATGAACCTAAACTGTGAAGTATTTTTGTCAAATATTAATATTTGAATTAAAGTAGTCAAAGGGATAACTCTATGCAATCATTATCAAAGATGTTTTAAAAATATTTAAGTGATTTTTGTTAGAAGTTGAAGACATGAGTGTAAATAATAGATATTTTAAAAGGTATAAGAAATTACAAGAAAATGTTATTAGGGGTTGTAATCTTTATCAATGCTTACCTCAACTTGTGCTACAGTGACAATGGAGGTATGTAAGATATGAGAGGATAGACAATATATGTCAATCATTTGACAATTTTTTTAATTAATTATAATAAAAATTCCATACCAAGAAACACCACAAAATATAGGTTTAAATGATTAGAAATATGTGGTCCGTACAAATCAGCATCTAAACATCGGACCATCTACTCAAAAACCAAACTAGAGCAACAAAAAGGAAATAAATTGTATCCTTAGCTTTCCTTCCATGTCATCCAAGGTAGGGGACCATATGACCACAACCTCGGTTCCTCATCTCTAATCTTTGTGTTTGGATCCTTCATCAGCTTTTTCTATTGAAGCAGAGGGCATGTGTGGAAAAGCACTAATCAAAATGCAAGGTGTTCTGCCTTCTTTTAATCCCTCTTTGTTTCCCATGAACACTGCTACACTTTTAGCCTCACAAGTCTTGACAACTATGTTGACCATACTACCCAACATGGTGTTGCTGGTCCTAGTCCTATATGTCATGGCACTATTGCTAGCTTGGCCACTTGCATCAGTTTGGTTGTTCAGGGCTTCTATCTATTTTGTCAGGTTTATCTATTCTACCATATCCTTAAGGGTGCCTTCAAACGACCCCAGTGTATCAGGCTTCACTTCAAACTATAAACCTTCATCCTTAAGCACTTTTGTGCATTCACTTTTTATCCTCAACACTTGTCCTTCTTTTACTTTGTAGCTCATGCTAACCCGCATACAGATTTTATGCATAATGAGTCTCTTCAAAGACTTAGTAAGGATTCTACTTGTATGTTTAAATATATCATCATTCCTAATAAGCCAAATAGCCCAAAGGAAATGAGAAGAGAAAATGGCCCCAAAAAAAATTGCATGATTGAAATGTTTTGATTATGTTTGTCATATACTTTATTTTGGGAACAATGTTGTCTTATATAGCTACTTCAGAATATAGGAGCTTCATATTTTGATACTATTGTAAACTTTGGCTAATTTCATTTTGTTTTAATATAAATATGACTTTTTTTTGCTGTGCCCTTTATTTACCAAATATAAAATTGTATGTAAATTGTGAAGTATTTTAGTTTCGTAAAATCTGTGGTTAAATTATATATGCTGAAACTATTGAAAAGGCTCTATAGAACCAAGGTGGAAATATTAATATTCAAATTAAAGTAGTCAAGGGGATCTATGAACTCTTTGCAATGATTATCAAAGATGTTTTCAAAATATTTTGGTAATTTTTCTTAGAAGTTGAACACATGAGTGTAAATAGATATTTTGAAAGGTATCAGAAATAATAGGAAAATTTCATTAGGGGTTGTAATCTTTGTGAGTGTTTACCTCTATTAGAGGATAGACAATATATGTCAATCATTTGACAATTGTCTTAAGATAATGGAAATTATATAGGTAAAATGTTTGATCAAATGTTTTTATTGAGAAGTGCTTCTGTAAATGTGATGATTGTATTTTATTATTTAAGTTTTTCTTTAATGAATTGTAAAAAAATTAATCATTTGAAAATTAAACTGAAGAAATTTCCACAATCTAATCTATAATAATCAGTAAAAAAAATCTAAATTTAATTATGTTCACATTTTCTGTAATCATATTCTTTCATTGTTGATGTTATGTTCTAGACAAAAACATACCAAAAACACATCATAAGGAAAATTTTGAAGTTGCGCGAAATCAAAGAACAGTTTGACTTTCATTGGTGGTTGGAAAGTTCAACTTCACTGTGGTATTCAATGTTTTTCTCATCTTGTTCCAGCATGTCCACAGTGTGGTATTTTTTTTGCAGTGGTTATATTATTTCATGTTTCTAATTCATTTTCGATTCATGGCTGACCTATTTATAGTTGGTGGGCAATCTTTACAGAATTAATCATTTCAATTGATTGGTTCAGGGCTCTGTGGTTCTCTGCCTCTTTTTTAGTTGGTTCTTTTGATTTTGTGATTTCCCATGTCTTATTTCTGGACCTGCACTCTAAGTGTGATTTCCCATGTGTTATTTCTTCAGTTCTATAGATTTTTTGTGCCGCTGTTACTTGTGTTGTTCGTTTCATCATAGCAGCAATTTGTATAATCGTGACTGCTCTCTTTTTTCAATCTTTGTAAATGAGGGTATGTTTTCTTCTGTTATCATCGCATCGGGTCTTGTATTTTAATTATAATGAAATAATGCTAATTTCAGACTGAATAATGGATAATGTATGTACAACTTCACGCTGTTTCTGGGTCATCATCTGTGATGGAGAAAGAATTGCATGATTAAACTATTTTGATTATGTTTGTGACATAGGTATTTAAATAAACTTTATTTTGAATCGGTGTTTTGTAGCATTGTTTTGGCAATAATGCTAGCTTATATCTCTGCTGATTTCTCTTTCATACTGTTGTAAACTTTGGTTAGATTCATTTTATATTAATATGAATATGACTTTCTCCATCTGGACCCTTTATTTACTAAATAAATTGTATATAAAATGTGAAAAAAATTATTATTAATGAAATGTTTCAAAGTATTTTAGTCTGCCAGAATCTGTGGTTGCAAACTATGTACATCTGAAACTATTGAAGCAGCTGCATAAAGTCTGAGTGGAAACATTAACAGTCAAATCAATGTATGAACTCTTTATAATTATTATTAAAGATGTTTTGAAAATATTTTTGTGATTGTTTCAGAAGTTGAAGACATGAATGTAAAATAAATATAACAGATATTTTGAAAAGGATATAAGAAATTACCACTAAATAGAATTAGTGATAATCTTTATCAATGCTACCAGTGTTTACGTCAGTTTGTGCTACAGTAATAATGAAAATATGTAAATATGGAATGATAGATAATATATTTGTATAATTTGACAATTGTCTTAAGAAAATAGGAATTATACAAGTGTTTGATGAAATGTTCTATTGAACTAAAAGAGGGGTAAAAATTTTATTGAATATCAAAGAGAGCTGAACAACATAAGAAACAAAGAGAACTACATAGCTTTATCCTGGTCCACAAGTTGATCTAGTATCTAAGATAAATCAAGGGGAAGCATCCTAGGATCAAGAATGTTCCAAGCGGGCCCCTGCTCAGAGGCCCATTTAGACAGGCAATCAGCCACACCGTTCCACTCACGAGGGATATGCATAAAAGACACAGAATCTAGCGAATTGCATAACTGAATGATCTGCTGAATAACCGGAGCCAAATGCCAATCCACATGCACAAGGTTCCTATTATGCAATAAGTTCACAACCACCTGCGAGTCCGTCTCACACAGGATTCTTTTCCAACCACATAGATAACACTATTCCACTGCAACCAAGATAGCCAGGGCTTCCATGAGGTTATTAGTATAGTAATCCTTGTAAGTAGAAAACAGAAACTGGATATTACCAGAACTATCACGCCCAACTCCCCCAATACCAGCCGGACCAGGATTTTCCCGAGAAGAACCATCAGTGTTGATTTTAAGAGTCCCCACCTAAGGAGGAGACCAATGTCCTTGACGATTAACTCGTTGAGGGTGTTACTTAGCTCGATTCCCAGAGCGGGTGTGGGGGATCGAGGGAGAACAACCCTGAAGAGGAAAGGAGAGGCAAGAGTAAATACCAGCATCAATAGGATCTAAACCCCCACCGATGTCACATTTAGCAAGGAGTGTTTCCTGAAGAGAATTAATAATTCTCCCCCACAGGTGCTTGATCTCAAACTACAAATCATGAAAGATCCTTCTATTCCTGAAATGTTCTATTGAGATAAATATTTGAAAATGTGATAATTCTATTCTATGATTGAAAGTTTTATTTAATGAATTGAAATTGATTCAATAATTTGAAAATTAGAGAAGAGATTTCCACAATCTATGATAATTATCCATAAGATTTTTATATCACATCAAATAATAAGTATAAATACAATCAGCCCATTCATCAAGGTTTGATCTTTGTTTTGTATTACCATGTGTTTTTCCACCACTCGAGAGACTCCTAGGAACTCTATTGTTATTGAGGAAATAATGCCCGACTATGACCTGGATATTCCTCCTGCTTGTGACTGGTGAAACTAGTAATCCCAAGGAAAGATTCAAAAAATTTAAAGCGAAAACCCAAACCCTGGAAGAATCCTTGTTGTTTGAAACTCTGGCTAAACACAAAATCTATCTTCAAAAACTAGTCCAGTCGACACTCCAAAGAAAATAAAAATTCTTAAGGAAATAATTGAGCTAGATAATCAAGACTAGGAAGGATCATATGGCAACGGATGAGACAAGAAAGCTAGGGCTAAGGGTTATAAAATTTAATAAGTTCAAGGGAAAGGGGATCTAAAAGGTTGATTATTAAAAAAGCAAAGAATTACAAAGAAGCTAGCAGAGACATGATTCTTAGGATAAACAAGATGAGATACTTATGAAATCGAGGATGAAGAAAAACTAATAAGAGTGCCAATGGAGAGGAATTTGAAGTAGAAGAAGGTAGTGAAGAGTTTGAGGAGGTTGAGCAAGAGGCTTAGGAAGCTCATATTGAGGTTTTTATTAGGCCTAATGTTGATATCCCCATTTCTTAAAACCCCATCACTAAACAAATTAAAGTTATGATCAATCACGTGCCCTCTAAGAATAGTAATATTGAAAAGATTAAAAAATATCTGGAAGAACAAGTCAAGGTCCTAAATGAAAAATTGTTATCTCTGAACAATAAGTTTGACAATGCCATAGCTTGCATTCAATTGGGTGTGGCCATTTAGACTATATGTAGGGTCTAGAAAGAAATGATGAGGAAGGTCATCTTTGGCACTGTCATGGATAACATCAAACTTAATAAATTTTTAATACAGAAGGACAATATGTGTGCAGAGATGAAGAGTGTGGAGGATATATACAACTGGATAGAGGATCTTGAGTACCTAGTGGAGCACTGGAAGAACATCAATCAAGACTAGTTTTTCTTTGCCCTAGTTTTTCATTTTGCGTGTTTCAGTGTTTAGTATTTTTGGTTACTTTCTTTTAATGGTTATTGTGCTCCTGCTTGTAATTATGGGACATAGTTTAAATACTGTTATGTTAAATCTAGCTCTGAAACTCAGTTATTTTTTTTTATTGTCAACAATGTTTTGATTGATAAATTAGACTTTGATACTAGTAGTACTTTACTTGGTTTTTTAATAAGTTTTTCTTTAGTAAAAATATTTATAAAGAAAAAAAACTAGAAAGGTATAGAAAATGAAAAGAAACAATAATTGAAGCAGTAATAGAAAAAAAATACTATAATTTAAATTCAACAAAAGAGAAACAATTAGATTAAATAATTATCTAAATGGATGACAATCCAAGGGTGCATGGGAATCTTTACAATGTAGAACCTTAACAAAGAAAAATCTCACTCACACAATCATTAGGAGACCATAATCAATTATCAATGACTTCAATTTGGATGGTGTATAAAAGAGTGAGAAAGCAAGCCAAAGATGGCCATGGGAGTTGTTGGAGTTTGAAGAGGGGACGCAAATATTTTATGGCAAGAAATCCAATTGAAATTTGACACAATGATATAAATGATTGTTGAATTTATATTATAAGAGATTTAGTAATTTAATGTTATGATTTAGATAAAAATAGTTGTAAAGATAAAAATACAAGTTACACAAAAAAAGAAATATTTTGTTAGAATTCATAAAACATTTTCATCATGCATACATCCATTTGATCATACAATCACTTAAACTTGTAGGTTATTGTTAACTCAACTTTGCAGAAATGTAAACATGAAACATAAGAAATTCAATAACACATTTGGCACAATGATTTAATGTAGAAACTCAATTTGGGACAAACCACCAGTAACATGCTACTCATTCTCACTCTTCTGAAGCAATGCCCTATGAAAGGTCAACCCTGTTAAAGGTTACAATGCACACTGTTAAATGTGACATAGTTAAAAGATTTCAATCACCCTATTAGGAGTGAGCTTTGTTAGAGGACTTTAGATCATTCACTTGGAATGTAACTAAGTTAAAGGATATACAAATGACTATTAGGTCAACCTTAAAACAAAGAATTTAGCCTAGACTAGTACAATGATTAGAAAGTAACAATAAGACTTGATCTAATAACAACTTACAACACACTTGCAGATTACAGATCTTTTTTTTTAGTCCTCCATTCCATTTGACTTTCACACACTTTAGTTCTGATAGCTTGTTCACCCTTCAAGAATCCATACCCTTAAGTCTTCTTGCTTTGTTTTCCAATAGCAGTCTCTTCTCTTAGGTCACTAAATGAAGCAATAACCTAGACTCCTTGTCTTCCTTAGGTTCTCACACATGACAACCTTTGCTTCTGACCAACCATCTCTATAAATAGAAAATTAAGATATTTTTTCAGTCAACCTTCATTGCCCATTTTAGGGTTAGGTTTGATTAGGGAAGGTTCAATGGATCTAGCCATATTTTCATTTTATTCCCTTCTAGAAACTTCTCCTCCAATCCTCTTTGGAGTCACCTCAAAATGGTTCATCTTGAGTTCTATGCCACCATCCCATCAAGCTTATCTTTCGCATGGTTCACACAATCTAGGAAATAAAACTTGTCAGCTCAGATTTATTGAATTCATGATATTTCTCATAATCCTAACACTCAATATTAACTTGCTTCTAATGCTTGACACATACTACATTTCTCAACATCCACTATCAAAACAGTCAACACGAACTAAAGTTTATTGGTGCTTAGCATCAACTAAACTTTACTCGGCTTCCACTGTATCACTTGACATACACTTAATTTTGACTTTTCTCAGCTCTAACTAATTTTTTGCTTGTCTTACACTAAATTTTCTCAACACTTACTGTGCGGATTATTAAGCTTGGCAAACACAATTCGTTTTATTTTTTCTTATGAACTTAATTAGTGTACTTATCCTTTGTAACCTTAAGTAGATAATCAATGCACTATAATATCATTGTCTTAACTAATCCTTATAGTTCTTTTCCATATCATAGCTCAACCTTTCCTCTAGGTGCTATTGTTACCTTATTTGATCATAATCCTTTTCATCAATCAAAAAAATGATAGTACTCAAATCATATAAGCAATTGTCTTGCCAACAAGTAGAAGGTTTGACATCAGTGATAAAACAATGATTGAAATACATTTTCATACTTGTATCAATCTATTTTCAACAATCTATTTCTTTGGAATTGATGGAAAACCACAATTAATTAGTAAAACTAACAATAATAACAAAAAGAAAATATTTTTTTGTATTGAAATCTCTCCCTCTATCAGAAACTTTCATCTTTTGAATAGGTTACAAAATTTTGTTCTAACTTTCATCTTCTGAATAGGTTACAAAATTATGTTATGATCAATAAACAAACAATCAATTCATCCTTATGACTTCCTCTAGATCACTTCTTATATCTACCTTGGCATTAGCTCCCTCTAACTAGGTATTCCATGTTTCTTTTGTATCTTCTTTCTCCCTTTCTTTCTGCTTTTCTCCCTCACAATTTCTCTCTCTTTAACAACAATGCCAAAGACTTGTCATCTTAATATACAAATATGAACATTTTTAGTTTCTCCCTCTGTCACCTAGACAATTGTGACTAATTTGTAGCTCCAACTCTTAGATTACTTGAAGCAACTCCTAAAGTAAGATCCACTACATCAATGTGTAACATATTTCAATCATCTTGTTTGATGCAGGGCACTTGTCATACTTTTTACATAGCCTTTGATAGGGGTATCACCCCTAGTTTACCTCTTAGATACTCATAAGCGTCCTTAGGTAATGCTTTTGTGAAGATATCACTTGTGTGTTCTTTTGTGTTAATATATTCCATCTTCACCTCTTTATCTTGAACTAACTCTCTCATGTAATGATACTTGATTGCAATGTGCTTAGTCTTTGTATGCATCACAAGATTCTTTGATATATTTATAGAACTTGTATTATCACAATTAAGTATCATATGTTTAGTGATTTCCTCATTCATACCTTTGAGTAGCTATTTGATCCATACAATGTTTGTACAATTTACTATAGTGGTAACATATTCAGCTTCAACAGTAAATTGAGATATGCAGTTTTGTTTCTTGCTAGTCCATGTAACTAGCCTTTTTCCTAAGAAAAATGCTCCTTTGATGGTTCTCTTTATGTCATCAATATTTCTAGCCCAATCAGCATCAGCATAGGCTCTCAATTCAAATTTCTCATTTTTCTTGTAGTATAGACCATAGTCTTTGATTCCTTCTATATATCTCATTATTCCCTTAATAGCCATCAAATGATTCTCCCTGGGATTACCAGAGAATCTTGCAACTATCCTAATAGACAATGCAATATTAGTTTTTTTCTATACTACATATTGCAATCTGTCAATCATGGACAAGTACAATGTTTGATTCACTCATCTGAATCATCATTCTTTGACAATTTATGTCCTATAACCATAGGTGTGCTTACTAGCTTGGAATCTTCTAATCCAAAAAATTTCAGTATCTCCTTTACATATTTTGACTAAGTGATATATATGCCATATTTTGTTTGATGTACTTGCAAACCCACAAAGAATTTGATCTCTCCAAACATAGACATCTCAAATTCTTTCTTCATTTCATTTGCAAAAGTTTTACATAAAGTATATTGACCTCCAAATATGATATCATCAACAAAAATTTTAGATAGTAAAATACTTTTGCCTTTCTCTTTCTTCAAGTATAGATTGTTTTTATCATTAGTCCTCTCAAATCCAATCCTCACAAGATAATTATGAAGCTTTTCATACCATGATCTTGGTGCTTACTTCAAACCATATAAAGCTTTGTATAGTCTATATACCATGTTTTTTTTGTTAGTGTCAAAAAATCCTTCTGGTTGTTCTATATAAACCTCTTCCTCCAATATACCATTCAAAAATGGAGACTTAATATCCATTTGATAAACTTTCAAACTTTTGTATGCAGAGTTCTTACTCCTTCCAATCTTGCAATAGGAGTGAATGTTTCTCCATAGTCTATCCCTTCTTTTTTGGCCTATCCTTTAAAAACTAATCTTTCCTTGTTTCTTGTGACTTCACCATTTTCATCTAACTTTTTTATGTACATCCACTTGGTGCCAATCACATTTTTATCTTCTAGTCTAGGAACTAAAGTCCATGTCTTATTTTTCTCAATTTGTTCAATCTCTTTTTTCATTGATTTACTCCAGCCCACATCTTCTAAGGCATCTTTCACTGTTATAGGTTCTTGCATGCTAAGAAAACATGTATCATTTCTCAACTTGTTCCTTTTCATTGGTCTAGCATCTTTATCTCCAATGGTTTTTTCTACAAGGTGATCTCTCTTGACATACTTAGACAGTCTTGGTTCTACTCTATTTTTCTCATTTGGTCTCTCAACTTTTGAATCACTATGTACATCTCTATCAAGTAGTTCAACATATCTTTCATGTAGACTAATCTTAGGATTAGAATTTGCCTCAACTTCATTCTGTAACTTGACACCTGAATGTAGCTTGGTTCCTAAATGCAACTTGACATTCACAGTATGTGACTCAGTAGTCACTAAAATATTTTGTTGATTTGCAACTTGATTTACAACATCTTCATCAGCATGCATACGTTCATAAAATTATACAAATGATTTATATTCCTCTAGTTCCTTCATAGGTTCAACCTCATGTACTTCTATATATTCATCAAATTTCACATTTGCACTTTCTACAAATTTGTTAGTGTTAGTATTTAAACACATATAAGCTTTACTTCTTGTGGAATAGACAAGAAATATACCTTCTTTACTTTTTGAATCTAATTTACCATTCTTGAAATCCTTGAGAATATAACACTTGCTTCCAAATACCTTAAAATATTTTACATCAAGGGTAAGTATCTATTACATAATTCAAAAGGTGTTGAATGAGTACCTTTCTTGACTTGCACATGGTTCAAGGTATAGAAAGTTGTACTTATAGCTTCTCTCTAGTATTTCAAAACAATATTTTTCTCCATCATGAGTGCCCTAGCACAATCCATTATAGATATGTTCCTCCTTTCAGCAATTTTATTTTGTTAAGGGGTCCTAAGGGTAGACGTTTGTCTTTTGACTCCTTTGTGATTACAAAACATCTCAAACTCATTTGATGTAAATTCTCCTCCTTTTTTCAGGTCTCAAACATTTTAGACTTTTACTTTTTTCCTTCTCAACTCTTGCTAAGTAGCACTTAAACATTTGGAAAGCATCAGATTTTTGTTTCAAAAACATAACTGTCATCATTATAGAATAATTATCAACAAATAACATAGTATACTTATCTCCATTGTAGCTTTGCACATCAGTTGGTCCACACAAGTTAGTATGAACAATCTCTAATATTCCTTTAGAGATAGGACTCTTACTCTTAAAACTTGACTTTGTCATTTTGCATAACTAACATTGTTTGCAAATTATATTGTTAGGCTTCTTCAACTTAGGCAAACCTTTGACTCTTCTCATGTTACTGATACTAACCAAGTTATGAAAATTAACATGACATAACTTCTTGTACCATAGCCACACATCATCAAATTCTACAACTAAATAAGTAGCATCCTCTATATCAACGTAGAATAGATTACCTCCAGTTTGATCACCTTTCCCAATTAGTTTTCCATCAATATCATATATCTTACCAATCTAGTTCTCAAAGGTTTCCATCAATAGAAAGCCGAGAGGATTTCTACAATGGTAGAAATATTTAATGTAAATATTTTCCATTTAAAAAAAAATTGGCATTCATTTACATGTTAGAAAAATAAAATAGAAATAAACTAAATATAAATAAAATCATGAAAATTATAGAGAGGAAATGGAAGTAAAAAGATACAGATCAAGAGTCTCGAATCATTTCCTCACACCTCTTAGACTCACATAAATATGCAATCATGAAAATTATGAAAATTATAGGATTATGAAAATAAGCACCTTAGATATCTCTCCACTTACTTTATATATACATAATATATAATATATAGTATATATAAGTTAGTAATCTCAAAATCTCTAGATAGTCGCAATACAAAAGAGTATGGCTGAGTCAAAATAAGAAGTTTAGAATCATTAGAAAGTTGGTATTCTATTTTGGGCACTTTCTTTTAATTGCATTTCTATTGTTTCTTGAAATTTATACACACTTGCACATATTTTATATCTTTAACATTCAAATATTTGCTAAGAAGAAGATCTGTGATTTCTTTACCATGATTATTAAAGACATTTCCAAACTATATGAAATGATTCTTTAAGTTGAAGACATAAATGTGGAAGAATCAATAGAATGTATGAATTATGTGATATGTATTTTCTCTTCGTAAAGAGATGGTTGGTGGTTGTAAAAACAAGCGAAAAGATATACAAATGCCATTGGTGGTTGTAAAATTAGACTCAAAAATCTTTATCAAGACTTCCTCAACTTTTCCTAGAGTAAGAGATTTCAACAAAGACATATATGCCGCATTGAAAGTAGAATCGATGGTTGCAAACTATATACATCTGAAACTATTGAAGCCACTACATAAAGTCTGAGTGGAAACATTAATAGTCAAATCAATGTATGAACTCTTTACAATTGTTATCAAAGATGTTTTGAAAATGTTTAAGTGATTGTTTTAGAAGTTGAAGACATGACTGTAAGATAAATATAACACATATTTTGAAAAGATATAAGAAATTACTAGTAAATAGAATTAGTGATAATATTTATCAATGCTACCAGTGTTTACCTCTGTTTGTGCTATATTAATAATGAAAATATGTAAATATGGAATGATAGATAATATATGTGTATAATTTGACAATTGTCTTAAGGAAATAGGAATTATACAAGTGTTTGATGAAATGTTCTATTGAGATAAATATTTGAAAATGTGATAATTCTATTTTATGATTGAAATCTTTATTTAATGAATTGAAATTGATTCAATAATTTGAAAATTAGAGAAGAGATTTCCAAAATCTACAAAAATTATTGATAAGAATTTCCAAATCAAATCAAATAACACGTATAAAGACAATTGGACCATTCATCAGGTTTTGATCTTTGTTTTGTATTACCATGTTTTTTCCCACCACTCGGAAGACTCCTAGGAACTCTGTTGTTATTGAAGAAATAATGCCTAAATGTGACTTGGATATTCCTCCTACTTGTGACTGGTGAAACTAGTAATCTCAAGGAAAAATCCAAAAATCCTAAAGGGGAAACGCAAACCTTGGAAGAATCCTTGTTGTTTGAAACTCTTACTAAACACAAAAATGTATCTTCCAAAACTAGTTTGGTCGGCACTCCAAAGAAAATAAAAATTCTTAACAAAATAATTGAGGTGGATAATCAAGACTAGGAAGGATCAGATGGCAAAGAAGGAGACAAGAAAGCTAGTGCTCAAGGTTATAGAATTTAATAAGTTCAAGGGAGAAGGGATTTGAAAGGATGAGGGTTAAAAAAGCAAAGAATTTCAAAGAAGCTAGTAGAGATGATTCTTATGATAAACGATATAAGAATCCTATGAAACCAACGATGAAGAAAAGCTAATAAGAGTGCCAATGGAGAGGAATTTGAAGTGGAAGAAGGTAGTGAAGACTTCGAGGAGGTTGATTAGGAGGCCTAGGAATCTCATATTGAGGTTGTTATTGGACCTAATGTTGATATCGCCATTTCTCAAAATCCCATGGCTAAACAAATTAAATTTTTCATCGATCACATGCCCTCTAAGGATAGTAATATTGAGAAGATTAAAATATATCTGGAAGAACAAATCAAGCTCCTAAATGAAAAAGTGTTATCTTTTAACAATAAGTTTGATAATGCCATAACTTGCATTCAGTTGGGTATGGCCATTTAGAATATATGTAGGGTCCAAAAAGAAATGGTGAGGAAGTTTATCTTTGGCACTATCATGGGTAACATCAAACTTAAGAAATTTTTCATACAAAATGACATTGTGCATGTGGAGATGAAGAGTGTGGAGGATATATACAACTAGATAGAGGATTTCAAGTACCTGGTAGAGCACTAGAAGAACATCAATCAAGCCTAATTTTTTTTGGCCCTAGTTTTTTGTTTTGTGTGTTTCAATGTTTAGTACTTTTGGTTACTTTCTTTTAATGTTTATTGTGCTCTTGCTTGTAATTTTGGGACATAGTTTAAATATTGTTATGTTAAATCTAGCTCTAAAACTCAATTATTTTTTTGATTATCAACAATATTTTCACTGATAAATTAGACTTTGATACTAGTAGTACTTTACTTGGTTTTTTATTAAATTTTTTTAATGAAAAATAGTTATAAAGAAAAAAACTAAAAATGTATAGAAAATCAAAAGAAACAATAATTGAAGCAGTAATAGGAAAAAAAAATACTATAATTTAAATTCAACAAAAGAGAATCAATTAGATTCAATAATCATCTAAATGGATGATAGTATAGAGGTGCATTGGAATCTTTACAAAGTAAAACATTAACAAAGAAAAATGTCAGTCACACAATCATTAGGAGACCATAATCAATTATTAATGACTTCAATTCAGATGGTGTACAAAAGAGTGAGAAAGCAAGCCAAAGATGGCAACATGGAAGCTATTGGAGTTTGAAGAGGGGACACAAAGATTTTATGGCTCAATCCAACTAAAATTTGACACAATGATATAAATAATTGTTGAATTTGTATTATAAGAGATTTAGTAATTTAATGTTATGATTTAGATAAAAATAGTTGTAATGATAAAAATACAAATTACACAAAAGAAGAAAGATTTTTTTGTAATTCTTTAGTATAACTACGAGGGGGGGTGAATCAATTATCCACGGTCTAGATGTACAAATAATTTTTTTCACAACTTAGTGAATCCATATCCATAAAACATTTTCATTATGCAAGCATCCATTAGATCATACAATCACTTAAACTTGTAGGTTACTGTCAAATCAACTTTGTAGAAATGTAAGCATAAAACATAACAAAATCAATAACACATTTGACAGAATGATTTAACATGGAAACCCAATTTGGGGAAAAACACCAATAACATGCTACTCATTCTCACTTTTCTAAAGTGATGCCCTGTGAAAGGTCAACCCTATTAAAGGTTATAATGCACACTGTTAAATGTGACCTGCTTAAAGGATTTCAATCCCTCTATTAGGAGTGAGCCTCATTAGAGGATTTTACTTCATTCACTTGGAATGTCACCCAATTAAAGGATTTACAAATGACTGTTAGGTCAACCTTAATCTAAAAGATTTACCCTAGATAGGTACAATGATTAGAAATTAATAATAAGGCTTGATCTGATAACACCTTACAACACACTTGAAGATTATAGATCTCTATTTTTAGTCCTCCATTCTACTTGGATTTCACACACTTCAGCTCTGATAACTTGTTCACCCTTCAAGCATCCATACCCTTAATCCTTCTTTCTTTTCTTTCCAATAGTAGTCTCTTCCCTTAGGTCACTAAATGAAGCAATACCCTAGACTCCTTGTCTTCCTTAGGTTATAACACATGACAACCTTTGCTTATGACCAGTCATCTCTATAAATAGAAAATTGACATTTTTGTCACTCAACCTCCATCATCAATTTCAAGGTTAGGTTGGAATAGGTAGGATTAAATGAATCTACCCATCTTTGCATTTTATTTCCTTCTAGAAAATTCTCCTTCAATCCTCTTTAAGTTCACCTCAAAATAGTTCATCTTGAATTTTTTGTCACTAGCTCATCAATCTTATCTTCTACACAGTTCACGCAATCCAAGAAATCAAATTGATTAGCTCAGATTCATCAAATTCATGATCATTCTCATAATGCTGACACTTGGCATTAACTTACTTTCAATGTTTGACACATACTATGTTGCTCAACATCCACTATCAAAACACTCGGCATGAACTAAAGTTTGCTGGTGTCAACATCAACTAAATTTTATGTGGCTTACATTATATCACTTGACATATACTAAATCTTCCTCCTCATTCACAAGTTTCAAGAAAAAAAACTTGTCAGCTTAGATATGATGAATCTTTGATCTTTAACATAATGCAACAGCTTGGCATTATCAATCTTTTGATGCTTAGTACATACTGCATTGCTTGGCATCAACTATAAAATCACTCAACACCATCTAAAATTTACTAATGCTTGGCATCGACTAAACTTTACTTAGCATCAACTATCTTACTTGGCATTCACTAGAATTTTCTTTCACTCAGCTCCAACTAACTTTTTTCTCAGCTTGCACTAACTTTTCTCAAAACCTACTATCCACTCAATCAAGCTTGGTAGACAAACTTTGTGCAACTTGTTCTTCTATACTTTCTTAGTGTAGCCAACATTTGTAACCTTAAGTAGATTATCAATACATCATGTCATCTCTATCTAAACTAATCCTTGTACTATATTACATAATCATAACTCATCTTTTCTTTTAAGTGCTTTTGTTACCTCTTATTGATCAAATCCTCTTCATCAATCAACTAGGTGATAGTACTTAAATCTTATAAGTAGTTGTCTTACTAACAAATAGTAGGTTTGACATCAATGACAAAACAATGATTAAAACACATAGTCTTCTTTCACAATCTCTTTCTTTTAATAATCTCTCTCAACAATGATCTTTTCAATCAAATTTCAACACCTTTGTCTTCTTCCTATTGTTCCAAATGATTATAATCTCTATTATCTTTCTTGGGGGCCTAATTGCGATCTTCAATTCTTCATGTCTTTCTTGGACTATAGGAATGATCAACATTGTGCCAATGTATGATGGCTCTATTATTTGAGATAACTTGGCTCCACATGAACTAACCTTCTTCATGTTTATCCAAGCTTTTCCTTTCCTTGGTGACACATATACAATACTCTGACTATAAAACATATCACTTTCCAAAAATAATGGCTTCATCAACAACTTTAACTTTACTATTTTCACAACTTCATTTCCCTGATTGCTTCCTATCTGATTACAGTCTTTCTTTCCAATAATAGAAAAAAAGTTAGCCTCTCCAAGGGCTATGTCCCTATTCTTCTAATTTATTGAGGTCTTCTCTACCTCTTTCACTAATTCAATATTCAACTGGCCTTTCTTTTTACTATTGTCATTGACATTTTCATTCATATTGCTGACGGTTTGCTCCATGTTTCTTTCAAACTATAGGGAAATCATTGCCACATCATGTTCCAACTCTCATTGTATGTATTCTTTACCCTTGTTTTCCTCTATTTTGGACACTTGTTCTCCCTTTGGCTCTATCATTTTGTCGAACTCAATGACCATTCCTTTTCCATCTACCTGATCCTCTATCTTAACAGGTTCCTCAATTTGTTTATCATCTGTACTATCAATTTTTTGCCTAGCTTCATCCTCTTCTTGGTGCCTCAGCAATATCTCTTGTCTCTTTCCTCTTTATAAATTCTTTTCTAGTGCCTCCTTCAAACTTCTAATCTCCTCTAACATGCTTTCCTCCTCTTCTCTATGTCTTCACTTTCTTTCTTTGTCTTCCTTTTGTCTTCTCAAGGCATCTTTGTAGCATACCCATGCCTTCCATATATCTTCCTACTATGGTTTCATCCTTGGTGCCTCTCAAACACAAAAAAAATTACCACTTCCACAATGAACTATCACAACTTCTCTATCCTAATTTAACCCCAACAAAAATTACCATCTTTCTGAAACAAAATCTTGCCCACAATAATCATCATACTTCTATCATACTTATTCAACCAAGACAACTATGCTATCCAACATGATGTAATCCTTCCCTAATAAAAAATATGATGCAAGGAAGAGGTGCTAATCCTATTCTTATTAACAAACTCTATATATAGGCTCCTTCCAAGCCCTGTGTCACCTTTTATAAAGGAAAGTAATATCAAAATTTAAACTCTTCAACTTTAACAACATAAAAGTGGCATTTGTGTTGAGAATTTGAAGATGATGTAAACTAATGAAATGTGTAAAATTGGATGAAGTTTATTTCTATAACTTTTTTAAAGAAATTGAGTGAAAATTTTATTTATTTTTGAATTTTTAAAGTCTAATTTTTATTTATTTTTTAAATGCTGAAAAGATAGAGTTTTTTTCCTATCAAACAAATATATGCAAATGATTATATTTTGGTTTGATTATGGAATATGTTAGAGTTGACATGTATACCTAGTGCGCCCAAAAAGAAAAATTGAAATTCGGCTAATATTTTTCAAGTTATAATTGGTTAAAGTCAAAGTTATCAGAAATTGACAATTTTTTTCTCCTATCAAACTTTTTCCATCAAATTTATATATTTTTTTAAAAAAATTACATATTCTTGAAAAAGACTCTCTCCTCTAGTGTAGCATTAAAAAATAATAATTTTTGAACATGATTTACTATTTTTTTCCTATTTTTGAATAGACATCTTCCTGAATCTTAAATACCTACTTGTAATATTTTCAAATTATAACATATTATACATAATCAAAATTTTTAAAAAAATTATATGATCATAATCTTGATTCCAAGATCTACAAAAGTATATTTTTAGTTTTAAAAAAAACTTCATTTTAGTAGGTCAAATTGACCTTGAAAGTGAGATGTTTATAGTAGTTCTTATTTTTTCTTGTGTGGCTGCCACTTAGGATGCCAGATAGATAGTTACAGCTGAAACCCTTTCAGCTAAAAGGGTTTTGGCCGTAACCTCATTGGCCTATCAAACCACTATCAGTGAAAATGTTAGCCAAAAATTGATTGTCTCATTTATATAAAGCGTCAGGATTATGGTCGAAACCCTTTTGGCTGAAAGGGTTTTAGTCGTAACTGTGTAGGCCACGTCAATAGGGAAACCTGCCACGTATGTACGGCTAGAACATGTTTGGTCGTAACCTGTATGACCGTAAATGTTTCAACTATAACACCTCTAGATATCAAAAAGGGTGACATAGGTTTGTGCTTTTACCCATGCCATCAGCCCCTCAAGATTCTTCCAAGCCTAGAGATTAGGTGGTTGTCCTTTTCTTCATGCCACACTCACCTCTACCAAGTATCTCTACATCAATCTCCACAATACCCAAACAAAATTCTTTCACACCACACAACACCTCCACTACCTCACACCCTCTAGGATCCTTCACAACACCATACCACAAATTTTTTCCAAAGGCTTAACTCATTAACAATAAAGAGATTTCAAACATTCATAAGGTTCTATGCATCTTGGTGTGCTTCAAACACCAATTCGTACAAATAGACCTAATGAGGGTTCTTCATTGTAGCCCTAGCTTGGGATTTAGGTAAGAAATTAAAATATTTTAGTTACCTACCAATACTAAAGGGATATTTAGATAACCATTACTAAACTTTATTAAACTCCAAAATCTTAGGTTCTAACTTGTTTGTTAAGGCATATAACCCATAGGGCCTAATCTAGGCTAGTAGGTCTAAGGAACACATTCAACTTATAACCTCTCAAAACCCTAAAGAACTTGAACAAACAACCTTCAATACACCATTACCTTCTCAAAAAAATTGAAACTACTAACTTTCAGGCTCCTAGTCATTGACGAGATACCCAAACCTTCATACCCTTGCCTCAATGAGGGTTTTATATTGAATGTAGTGACTGACTCCCAAACTCTAATATCTCATATATTTGACTCATTGGATTGCCTATGTCCTCATTCAACCCATTTAATTAATTACCCTATGTCCCTAGGGGTCCCAAGAACCCTAGGGACATATGTAACGATGCAATGGGTCGAATGGGCTCATGGGCTACCTAACGACCCCATTCAACCCATAAAATTGATTACCCTATTTGCCTAGGGGTCCTAGGACCCCCAGGGACACATGTTATGATGCAATGGGTTGATGGGGTTGTGGGTAAGCCCACAACCACATTTCACACATTGCATTGATTACCCTATGTCCTTAGGGGTCCTAGGACCCCTAGGGACACATGATGCAATACAATGGTTTGAATGGCCTCATGGGCTAGCTTATGAACCTATTTGACCCATAACATTGATTACCCTATGTCCCTAGGGGTCCTAGGATCCCTAGGGACACATATCCAAATGCAATGGGTCGAATGCAATCATGGGCTAGCCCTAGGACTCCATTTGATTTGATGCAATGATTCAAATAGGTTGTAGGCTAGCCCTCAACCCCATTCGACCCATTGCATGATGACATCTATCCATAAGGGTCCCAAGAACCTAGGGACAATGGGTAATTGATTTTATGGTACAAATGGGGTCGTAGGCTACCCAATGACCTCATTCAACCCATTGCATCATGACATGTGTGAAGATACGATAATCGATGCAATGCATTGGATGGGGTTATGGGCTAGACCACTACCCCATTCAACCAATTATATCACGACATGTGTTCCTAGGAACATATGTTTTTATGCAATGGATCCAATCGGTTCATAGGCTATCCCATGACCCCATTCAACCCATTGCATTGATTACCTTATTTCCCTAGGGATCCTAGGACCCCTAGGGACAAATGTTGTAATGTAATGTGTCAAATTAGGTTGTCAAATATCCTACGACCCCATTTGACCCATATGATCAATTACCCTATGTTTCTAGGGGTCCTAGGATCCCTATGAACACATTCTATGATGCAATGGGTTTAATGGGGTCATGGGCTAGCCTAGGACCCCATTCAACCCCTATGATTGATTACCCTATGTGCTTAAGGGTCCTAGGACCCCTAGAGACACATGTCAAAATGAAATGCGTTGAATGGGGTTGTAGGCTAGACTATGGCCCCATTTGACCCATTGCATCAATTAGCCTATGTCTCTAGGGATCCTAGGGCCCCTAGGGACACATGTCATGATGCAATGGGTCAAATGGGGTCCTTGGCTAGCCTATGATCGTATTTGACCCATGTCATCGATTACCCTATGTACCTAGGGGTCCTAGGACCCCTAGGGACACATGTCACAATGCAATGGGTTGAATGGGATTTTGGGCTATCCTAAAATCCCATTCAACCCATTGCATCAATTACCCTATGTTGCCAAGGGTCTTAGGACCCCTAGGGACACATGTTGTGATGCATTGGATCAAATGGTGTCATGGGCTTGCCTATGACCCCATTCAACCGATATCATTTATTACCCTATGTCCTTAGGGGTCCTAGGACCCCTAAGGACACATGTCATGATGCAATGGGTTGAATGGGGTTGTGGGCCAACCCATGAACGCACTCGACCCATTGCATCGATTACCTATGTCCCTAGGGGTCTTAAGACACCTAGGGACACATGTCATGATGAAAAGGGTCAAATGGGGTCATGGGCTAGCCTATGACCCCATTCAACCCATTACATCAAATACCCTATGTTTGTAGGTGTCCTAGGACTCCTAGGGACACATGTCTTGATGTTATGGGTCGAATGGAGTCATGAGCTAGCCCACAACCCCATTTGACCCATTGCATCAATTACCCTATGTCCCTAGGGTAGGACATATGTTATGATGAAATGGGTTGAATGGGGTCTTGGGACAACCTATGATCCCATTCAACCCATATGATTGATTACCCTATGTCCCTAGGGGTTGTAAAACCCCTAGGGACTTAATTCGTGATGCAATTGGTCCAATGTGGTTGTGAGCTATCCCACAAACCTATTTGACCCATTGCATCAATTACTCTATGTCACGATGTGTCCTAGGACCACTAGGTACACATGTTACAAGGAAATGGTTCTAATGGGTTTGTGGGCTATCCTACGACCCCATTTGACCTATACAATCAATTACCCTATGTCTCTAGGGGTCCTCAAACACCTAAGAACACATGTCATGATGCAATGAGTCAAATGGGGTCTTGGGCTAGCCTACAACCCCATTTGACCCATATGATTGATTACCCTATGTACCTAGGGGTCCTAGGAGCCCTAGAGACTAATGTCACGATGCAATGGATCGAATGGGGTCAACTGCTAGCTTACAACCCCATTCAACCCAATGGATTGATTTTCCTATGTCCCTAGTGGTCTTAGGACCCATAGGGACACATGTCATGATGCACTGGGTCAAATGGGGTCTTCAGCTAGCCTAAGACCCCATTTGACCCATAACATCGACTACCCTATGTCCCTAGGGGTCATAGGACCCCTAGGGACATATGTCATGATGTAATGGGTCAAATGGGGTTGTGAGCTTGTCTACGACCCCATTTAACCCATTCCATTGATTACCATATGTCCCTAGGGGTCACATTTCATGATTCAATGGGTCGAATGGGCTCGTGGGCTAGCCTATTACTCCATTCGACCCATAACATTGATTACCCTATGTCCCTAGGGGTCCTAGGACCCCTAGGGACATGTGGCAATGTTATGGGTCAAATGGGGTCATGGGCTAGTTCATGACCCCATTTAACACATTATATTGATCACCCTATGTCCTTAGGGGTCCTAAGACCCCTTGGGACACATGTTGCATTGATTACCCTATATCCCTAGGGATCATAGGAACCCTAGGGATATATATCCAGATGCAATGGGTCAAATGTAGTCATGGGCTAGCCCAAAACCCCATTCAACCCATTGCATTGATTACGGGCTATGTCCTTGGGGGTCATAGGACCCTTAGGGACACATGTCATGATGCAATGGGTCAAATGGGGTCATGGGTTAGCCAATGGCCCCATTCAACCCATTGCATCACAACATGTGTCTATAGGGGTCCTAGGACCCTTAGGGACATAGGGTAAGTGATCATTTGGGTTGAATGTGATCATGGGCTAGCCCACAACCCCATTCAACCCATTAGATTGCAAAATGTGACCCTAGGGGTCCTAGGACCCCTAGGGACATAGGGTAATTGATCATATGGTAATTTAATAAACTATATAACACTATACAATAATTTCTAATAATATATAATAATATATATTACTATAATAATAATAATATTTAAAATATTATAGATAATACATAATACTATATAGTAATATATAGTAGTATGATACTAATATACTATCTAATGATATTTAATATCATATATAATATTATAACAATAAAATTTGTTACATAATATTAAAAATAAATAAAAATTATTATATTCATATATATTATTATATTTTAAATGTGAAAACACATTTAGATATGATTGTTAACTTTTTGTTTAAAATTTACAATTATTTCCCACTTTCTCAATATTTGAATTTTTTTTGCCAGCACATTTTGGGTACCCCGTTTGAAATTGGGTACATGATTTTGTACTGAGTACCTAATTGGGCTTGGTATTTACCAAACCTCTTTGGTCAACTCAAAAGATGTGTTTGATACATATTTCTCTGACATTAAGACTTCGAGTAGCCATATGACAATATTTTTCATCCAAATTCAAATAAACAAAAAGGGTTTTTTGATAACACTCTCAAAATTCCATCAATATAAATGTTGTCAAATTATGAATTTGATAAGTATCTATTAGTTAATTTTTAATGAAGATGTTTGTAAACTGCTAATTGACATACTGATTGAAAAATAGCTATAACTTTCAAATAGTATAATATTTTTGAAATCCAAAAGTTGCATCACATTCTATGCTTCACCTAGTATAAGGGAAAAAAACAAAAAATTAATTTTGTAAAGTTTTCAATTAGTTAAGGTAGTTAGACATGGGTGTTTTTTTTTCTGAAAAAGTTATAGTGGAAAATTCATATTTAATTATTGATTTGGCATAAAAATACCTAAAAATATGCATCATATCCGGGCATGACTCTACTTTTTATATCTATAATTATATAAAAAAATATTGTCATTTTATTTTGATTAAGGTGGTCAGATATATACCTATATTTTATTTTTGCCTTGAAATTTTTGTAGTACTACATTAAAATCCAAAAAATTGACAAATCAAATTTTTTTTCACTAGATAAGGCTTAGTAGTTTAGAAACTACATTCAATTTCCTACATATTCTTTTCTTACAAGTTTTTTATATAAAGCTCATAACTACTTTAAAATTATGTGTCAAGTTAACATAACCCTAATTTGCTAGTTTTTCACTACCACTTAAGGCCATACTTTGGTTGACAATGATCCTACACATACCCTAGTGTTAATATTTATCATGGTCTTACTCACCTTGTCCATACTCATGTTAAG
This sequence comes from Cupressus sempervirens, assembly GCA_028749045.1. Taxonomy (NCBI): domain Eukaryota; kingdom Viridiplantae; phylum Streptophyta; class Pinopsida; order Cupressales; family Cupressaceae; genus Cupressus; species Cupressus sempervirens. Next base: position 445,419,129 of record CM053792.1, on the reverse strand, counting down.
ACTTTAACTCAAGTTTCTTCTAAGGTAGGAATGGCTCTACCTATTTCTACTCTTGAACCTATTATGCCTATTTTTGCACCTATCTCTAACATTTCTACTTATCTTAGTCCAATCATGACTACTCTTATTCATGCATCAAATCTTCAAGTAGTCTTCTTATTCCTTCTTTTCCTAATATTCTTCCACTTATTTCTTTTCCCACTTCACAACCTTCATATAATAGTGTTCCTTTCACTTATCCTAATCTTGTATCCTAGAGTTTTTCCCATAGTTTCTTCTATTGTACCTAATTTATACACCCTTGCCACCTATTTCTTCTAATGATTAACTATCATTAATCTTTCTAAGATTGAGTCTTCTTTACAACAACAACTTGATTCCTTTACTTAATCTAAGTTTAATGTTCCTACATGTGATATGGGTAGTTCTTTTTCTTTTTACATTATCCATATTGCTACTCCTCAACAAGCAAATTTGCCTCACCTTGATAGTTATAATGGTTAAATTTATCCTATGGAACATCTTAAGACTTTCTAAGTTCTATGCAATGACTATTCTTATAACCATAGTATTTTGGCTCATTTCTAGCTGGCACCTTTTGTGACAAAATATTTGCAATGGTATTACTCTTTTCCACCTTATTCTATTGATTCCTTTCATAAACTTGCTAATGCCTTTATACAATAATTTAATAATAATATTGATCCTTCTATTTATTTGACTTGTTGATGTATTGTAAACAAGGGCCTAGGGAGTAAGCGACTAAGTTTATTGGTAGTTTAAGAACTTGCATGCTCAAATTTCTTATCTTGTGCATCATATTGATACTCATCATATGTTTATTGAAAATTTACAAAAATATATTAGAAATAAGATTTTTCTTACCAAGTTTACTCCTTTTTCACAACTTGTGTAGTAGTTCATCATTATCAATTACAAATGAGTTAGTTTAAGATCATCACTCCAATGGATCTTGTACCTATTCACAAGAGTTATGCCACACATAATCATAAATTGTTTTAGAAACCTAACAATTATTTTATGATTAAAAAACCCACAAATATTGTAATTGATCAAGTAGCTACTACATTTCATAGTGTTATTGTTTCTTCCTCTAATTTCTAAATGTATAATAAGTTTACTCATATTTCTACATCTTTACATTCTATTAATGGGTATGTCAGTTAGTGCTAATATGATTACACTTCCTCCTATTAAACTACTTCTTCCCTCTACTACATAAAGTTGGCACTTTACTCTTAAAGCCTTTTTTCAATATCATTGCCAACCTAAACATGAGCCCTATTATTCTTTAAAGCATAAGGTTTTGAGTTTTATTGATTCTAATGTCTCATCTTTTAATAGTCATGATACTAGAAAAAAATCATTGGCACATCCTAATAAAAATGTCTAAATCTATACTAATCCTTCACCTTAACATACAACTAATAATATTATTCACTATCCCCCTCCTTCTTCTCCTCCTGAAGTGAATTTTATTTATGATATGTTACAATTATAGAATGATAATACTATTAATTTCATGGAGAATCCTCCACCTCCACCTAAGAAATGCATTCCCTCTATATATAATTATCAAACTAAACTTAAACCAAATCATCAGTGTCCTAGACCCTTGTTATCTCAGTCATTGATATTGATAAAATTAAGGCTCGTGATAGTCCTCTTTATATTACTACTCGGATTGTTAAATATCATTTTTATGGGTTTCTTGTTGATCCTACTTCTATGGTTAATATTATTAATCAGAAATATCTATACAATAAAAAAATATATTGTGATTTATATGACTCAACTAATACTTGGATTCATACATGTGACAGTTTCTTGTATCTTCCTCAAGGTCTCATTTATTTTCCTATTGAGCTCTACGGTAAAGTGGTAAATAGTAACTTTTTTGTCATTCCTACTTTTGATCAATTCCAAGTGAAGCTTGGTTTACCATGGTTGAATACCAAGTAAACCATTGATTCCTCTATATATTAGTGCATTAAACTTCCCTATGATGACCTGAGATTAAGATGATCAACCCTAGTCTTCATCATCCTTCTAGAAATTGACATTGTGCTAATCTTGATTTCTTCTAGCTTTCTATTCCTGCTACACCTACTCATATGGATTATATTGTTTGTACTTATCAAGCTCATAAATTTTGAAATATTGAGTTAACTAAACCTATGGATATTTCTCATGGCCTTTTATGTGCACCTTCTACATCTATTTTTTATGGTTCTTCTATTTCTAATGGTCAACCACCTCTTGCATCTACTAATCCTCCTAGAGTGGTTCTTCCCCCAAGTGTGGTTCTTTTGTTTTTATCTCTAACCATTGTTGTTCATTAGTGTCAACCACTTAGTCATTTACAAGACAGAGTTAGATGGTCATCACTATGACCAATCTACTCTATATAGGCTGATTCATGTACATAAGAAAGTATGTACCAAGCCCTATAGGATCTAAGTAAGTTTTTGGCCATAGAGTAATTGATTTAGCAGGATCACAATCTTTCAGCAGTTGTTAATTTAATTGGTTTAGCTCCAAGACTTTAGTTTCATAGTCAAATGTTGGAGGTAGCAAGAATCACATGAGATCATGCATTGATCATGATTACAAGAGTTAACAAGGAATTCATTGAAAAATATAGATTACTTCCACTTATTCAACCCCAGAAATAGTGACATATAGTGTTCAAAAATAGGGAGGAAATAGAGTAAACAAGGGGGACATAGAGTGAACAAGGGGAAACAAAGTCGATAAGAAGAATGTGATGTGAACGAGATGAGAAATAGATACAAATTTGGAGAAATACAATTTTGAATAAAGGAGAAATGGATTTTTGTTATTTATTTTTGGATTTTTTATTCTAAGGCATAAGGCATAAGTCAGAAGGGGAGAGCTCATTTATTAGATTGTATTGTAATGATGTAAATATGACAAAGTGATTTTTCCAACTAATGTCAAAGGGGGAGATTATTGGTATCTCTAACCATTGTTTTCTATTAGTGTCAACCACTTAGTCATTTACAAGGAAAAGTTAGATGGTAATCACTATGACTAAGCTACTCTATATAGGTAGATTCATGTACATAAGTGAGTATGTACCAAGCTTTATAAGAGCCGAGTATGTTTTTGGTCACAGAGTAATTTTTTATTTGTGTCGAACTCATCAATGACTAAGAAAATTCTAAGTATACAAGTGTCAAGTTATATAGTGTGAGCTAAGAACAACACATGTTGAGTGTTAGAAGGATTATATAGAAAAAGAAACAACAATGCCAAACATTAGAAAATAGTAAAGACCAAGAAATGTAGAGTTTAAATAGAATTCAATAATAAAACAAAGTTTGAGGCAAAATGATTATCATGCTGACTTGGAAGGAATATTTAAATTTTTTCGAGGTTGTTAGAGAATATTTACATGACATCAATCGTAGATCCCTATGTTGTGTGTTTGACAATAAAGATGAAGAGGCGAAACATGGAGTCATCTAGAAAACTCTTTACAAAATAATTTAAATAGAAATGATCTTAACCTAGATCAAAGGCATGCAAAGGAAGAGAAAAGGAAGAGAGGTATATACATGCGAACTTGAAGTGTTATGGAAGAAAAGGATTGAGAACATATTAGAAATAATTAGTGAAGGGTTATGTTATCATATAAGAGAGAAAGTGACCTAGTCATGGTAGTGAAGTGAAAAGGAAACATAAGAATATCATAGATCTCTTGATCAAACTTTCTTGTGGGTTACATGTTTTATGCAGAAGATAAATATACTAATAAAAAATAATCTCATCTATAAATCCTATTGAATTTTGAGACTAGGAATTAAAGTATTTACTAGTGCATTTGAGAGAAAGACACACTATGAAATTAGATCTATGAAAACATCTTACTCTGTAAAAACCCAAAATCATAGCATACCTTGTGTTGAGAGTGCAAGAAAAAATAGATAGGAATTCCTACTTCTATTTATGGGGGGTGATTTACTAGATTTGGATCTCTATCTTAGTGAGGTTCTTATTCTAATGCTGGTATGAATGGTGGCAAGGTTTCTTGCTTCCACATTCTCTCTTTCTTTAGTGGGTAAAATAACTTTTGGACAAATTTAACAAAATGATGATGGTGTTTTTTTAATAGTAGTTACGGTCATTCAAATTATGATGATCATGGGCATGTTTTTAATAGCTCCCATAGTCATCTTAATTCTAATGGCCATGGGCGCACTCATTAGAATTCTAACAAACATGGGCATTATTCTTTTTTTTATATCACAAAATGCCTTTGCCATCAAAAAATACCATAAACAATTAAGAGAAAATGCATTAGTTCTTGTTGGTTCTAAGTAAAATGATGGATGTGAAAATGAGGCTCCTAGACTTCCTTTCATACTAGTTTTTGAGAGAATAAAAAAGAAAACTGATGGGCCTAATTTTTTGATCTTAATCCCTAAGACAAAACAAGCCCAAGGATTTAAAGTCCCTAGAGAATAGGTTGACTTGGGTTGCCTATTCAGAAATAAGTTGACCTAGGTTGAACAATTCTAGAATAGGTCAACTTGGGTCAAACTATTACATGATTATCCTAGGATGAAATAATTCAAAGGTTTCAAAAATTATGCAAATGAAAATGAAAGAAATAAAACTAAGAGAGAGGAAAAGATGATTGAGAAAATATTTATCCATGGTCCATAAGATCACTAAAGGAAGGGAGCTAAGAGTTATTAAATTTTAGTTGCTTTCATTTTAAGATGGTATATGTGGTGAAATATTTGAAGTAGATATTCAAATAGGAAGAGGATATTCAAACCATTATAATTTATGTCATAAAGATGGAGAAGGTTGTTACATGCATCGAGAGATTCAAAACTGGATAATAAAAGAAACTCAATTCAATGCACATGTTGGAATATGAGGATGTGATGAAAATATTTTTATTATTTATCTGCTAAATACTTGGGAGTATCTCTAGAGCCTCATATTTAAAGTGGTCAAAATTCAAAAATTCACATTTTTGACACTTCAAAAATTTTGCAGTCCTAAATTTTGGACATCCTACAAATTTGAAACCCTAACAGCCCTGACAAGTCTAAAAACTTAATAAAACTTATAGAAGTTTGTAGTTAAAAATTTTTAGGTTGCATTCATGCTCTGATAATTTCACCTAGTCATGTATTTTCTCATTTTTTTCCTACCAATCCTAATTTTGGTTAAATTCCATACAACTTTTTAGTTATTTTTCATAGATTAGAAACATCAATCAATCAGTTGCCTTCATTGAAAGGATTTTATGTCGATCACAAATTATGGTTATTTTCTTTGGAAGAAGAGTTTAGCATGAGTTGAAGATGAAATTTTGTTGAAGTTGGTTTTCATCCATTTAGAGACAAATTTTTAAGTTGTAGTGCAAGAATTCACAATGTAAATGGATAATAATCCATGCATAGTAGTTAGAAACTAGTTTACAAGTACTTTTGCATAGAAATTAGGACTTTCTATTGTAGTTTCAATTTCATGCATAGTTGAAACTCTACATATGGGTTTTTGTGTCTTAGAGTTGGCACAATATATAAATATATTAAAAAAATATAATTAGGGCTGACAATTATTACAATAAAGCTACATGCAATTAGTGCTTCACTCATGGTGTGAGAATTATGCTATCTATGTGAGTTTATGAAGCAAGCATTGCTAATTTATGAATATAAAGAAGTTAATTACCCACTTTGTGATTAATGTTTGTGATCCTTAAATTTTCTAGAGTTTCCTATTATTGTGATTAGTTATTGGGAATGTGTTCTACTAGTGTGTTAAGATAAACTTATCTTGTGTGTACATATGTGGTAGATTTATGATTTGATGAATTTAGATATATCATATGTCCTCATAATTTTCCTTGGCAGTGACCTCTGAAAAGTATAGATTACAATTAGTTTCTTTCTTTGCTGTTTTTCTTCATCTTCTTAGTGATAGAATTTTACAGATGATTATGTGATATCTTATATCCATTTTGGTCTTCAATTTAAACTATTTTATTCCATCCTTATTAGCCTAATCCCTTTGTGATTTATTTGAATAATTGGTGAAATTAGGAACACTTTTTAGGAGATACATTAAATTTCATTAATAGACTTGTATTTTAATCATAAAGATAAAATACAAAAAAAATGTATAATTTTCTTTTTTTATTAAAGAAGCCAAAAAACTAGGGGATTGGCCTTTAGTACAAAATCATGGATAAACCATTCACAACAAAAGACTATAGGATAAAATACTAGCACATTCACATCCCTTCCCCTTAATATCAAAAGTAGATTTCCCAAACCATTGCTACCTCTCTGAAAGATTTTAAACATAGTATCAAAATTACTAGTAATTTTTTTAAAAAATTTACTAGCAACTAGCATATAGTTCTTCCTATTTATAAAACACTTATAAACAAGCCTACCATACCTAATAATAGCATAAGTAAAAACATATCTAACAATATATAGATATTATATTTACCTAATAACATTATAAAGTTGTTAAGACCCATTAGCTGGTCTAAATATTTCAAAGCTGAAAAAAAATAGTAGCAGAAACTCCAGAAACCAAAACATAAAATATAATAATAAAGAAGGCTTAGACTTTATTCTTTTTAGTCCTCTTATTTTCTAGAAGTATTTTACCAAGAAATCATCTGGAAGGAAGATATATGATTTTTTCACATCTTCCATGCTAATCCCTTCTTTCTTTTTCTCTTGGTGAACAAGCTGGAGAGTAGCAGTAGAAGTGTGGGTCATCTTCATAGAAAAATTAGAGAGAGTCCCAAAACACTCATCTAGAGCACTGAATTGGGCATATATGGACTCCATTTGCATTTAATCTCACCCATCGAGTCACTTATCTCTTAACAACCATCATGTTTTCCTCTAGGAACATCCATTTCCTTAACCTATATCACACTAGGGTTTAAAAAAAACTTTTTCGTTATATTTTTTTTCCATCCTTATAGGAAATGTTACCACTATTGGTGATGTATCTCTAGCCTTATGGGTAAGAGGGATTACAGTGGAGGTAAAGTTAGCAGTGTTCATAGTGAAACCTAGTGGAAACCTAAGTGGTGTCTATTGGAAATATAAGAGGAGTAACTAAGAGGGGAGGTGTGAATCAGTTACCACTAAAATAAATCCCAGATCCCTTAGATGTTAGAATAAAATAAACTCTAAAATCTGAATTTTGTTGATACTCGGCAAACAGACACAAAATGTTGTAACTTGGTAAACATTGAAAATTCTCGGCAAATACTTAACATGCAAATATTAAGATGTTAATTGTGATTAATATTATTTAGTTGCAAACACATAAGAGAAATAGTATGAATACATTTGACACTAGGATTTAAGATCGATACCCAATTTGGTAAAAACCAACAATTGCAACTAGTTACTAATTTTCACTTTTTTATGTGAAACCTATTAGGAGCCAAACCTGTTAAAGGTCACAAAACACACTATTAGGTGTGACCCTATTAGAGGATTTAATCACCCTATTAGGAGTGGCCTTGTTAGAGGTCTTTGGACAATTCAATCAAAATGCCACCTTGTTAGAGGATTTAGAAATAGTTGTTAAGACAACTCTATTAAGAGATTTAGATCACTGCAATAATGGTTAGAGAATAACAATGAGATTACCTGATTTTAGATGTGAGTAAATTATTGATTACAAATCTTAATTTTGGCTTGTATACTTGATCCTTCTTGATCAAAGATATTTTTCAGCTCCACAAGGATATTTTTCTTACCCTTCTTATTCTTCCTCTTAGCATCATTCAATTATCTTCCATTCATTCACACATTCTAAATCTCAACTTGACCTTATACTTATATCTTTCATATTATTAATTCACCTAGAATATAACTTAGAATAATTAATATTCATCTTCTCAATTGGCTAGAACCAATAAACAAATCAATTAAACTTAATATGCCAAAATAAGAAAATCCTTCATTAGCCAACACTGCTCAGTAGACACTAACTTGGGATATTACATTTTAGCCCATTTCATTTCTATTTCATTTTGCAATATTTCCTCCTTATAGCGCATATGTGAATTGAAGAAATTGAAGACTTTCACCATCCACCTCCTCAAAATGCAACCCCATCGCCAAAGTTCAAGATCGAGATCACGTCGTATGTTTTCTACTCTTGCTTTTGCATTGTTTTATATGTTTTTGCATTGTTTTTAGGTTTTTTTCAGTTTTTCTTTAAATTTATTTATTTATTTAGATTACACTTGGTTTCTTATCAAGAAATGTGGATAATGAACTGCCAAATCCCCAACAAGATCAAAACCAAAATCCTCCACAAAATTTGAACAAAAACCCTCCACAAGATGAGAATCAAAACCCTCCACAACAAGAGCAAGAAATTCCACAACCTACACTGATCAGAAGACCTCCTCCTGGCACACAAAACAACATAATAAATAAAATAGAAAGAGAGAAAATGAATTAGAAACACTCATTAGTAGGTTGAAAGCTTGTGGACAAACCAATCCAATGAGAGCACAATTGGCATCCTCCCTCGAGTCCATTATCACCCATGTAGCTTCTGTTAGTGGTTAGTTGGATATTTGGCATGTTAAGAGGGATGAACAAAGAAGATATTACACAAAAAAATTATTATATCAAGATGTTAAAAAAAAGAAATAGCAAAAGGTAGCATTTGTGCATTGTTTAAAAAGCTTAGTGAACAAAATATTGTTAGAGAGACAACTAAAAGGTTCCCTATCCATTGGTGCATACATGATGGTATTAGAAATAATTTTTGGGATAGATGGTGGATGGTCTTTGATGCCTCTCCCTACAATAATCATGAGGTTCCAATGTATTTCTTAAAGAAATTGTATTATGAATTTGTCCTTGGCGAGATCCCTAATTATTTTGATATATTAGAATCTCAGGGTAGAGGTGGGGGGTCATCATTTGAGAGGTCAAGGGCACGTCATGACCCTAATGTAGTTAGGGCACCTATTGTCAAGCCACAGGATGAGCATGTGATTATTCCTTCAATTGTGAAAGAACATGTAGAGGCCAGCACTCTAGGGACTATTAATGCTTTGACACAGACCCTCATTCATTGCATGATTCCATTAGCTAAGGAGGAGCCTTATGTGCATTGTATTCACATGTGCACATCATTTGGATCCTTATGCACATTTGGTAGTCATGTTGGAGATAGTATGGATGATGGGCTAGTCACTGATCAGTTTTTGAATGAGATATTTGGCATGGACACATAGGTAAATTACAATTATAATAAATTAATTTGATCACATTTCATATGCATAATGAATGACTAATTAATTATCATGTATTGACATTGTTCAAAATTCAAGGTTAGAGTGTTGGCAGCCCTAATAGAGATCCCCCGACCCCATTTTTTGTCTTCTGAATGAGTCCAAAGGTATGTATCAATTTAATCATTTAAATTAATATATATATTTATTAAGTAATCATATGAAGGATTGACAAAAAAAAAGTATGCATGTGCATGAGTTCTGTACTGGACCATCAACATTCACTAGGGACTCTAAGCTTGGGCATGATACGAGCTGTGTATAGGTACTTTCTTTCATGTTAATTTAATTCATTTGATTACATTTGTTTTATGTTTCATGTTATATGTAACTTGTATTGTATGACATGCAACTCTTGGCATCTAAGACTCCTCCTCATCTTCAGTAGTCCATCAATCTTGGAGTTGTTGTAGCGATGGCTAGTTCAGAGCCATTGACTAAGGTATGAATTAATTTTCTTGGTTTTAGTTGTTGTTTATAATAGTTAGTATCAAAATTTCTAATGTTATTTAAAAGTGATTTAATTGATTGAGTTATTGTAGGGCCTTGTTACACCCGATCATCCATGAGCCTTTGAGGTGGACGTACAGAGTGACTACTAGATGGTGGTAAGAAAATAATTAATTTTGTGGGTAAATATATTTTATTTCAATGTATAATAATTATTGATTCATATCTACTTTATTTGTATCAATTTGATTTAGATAATAGCCTAAACAAGAGGATGAGCAAGCATGTGAGGAAGACCCCATCATCCCCATTATCTCCCTCCACACAACAACCAAAGACCTCTAGCAATTTTTTTCCTTCACCTCATGGGAAGGAAAAGATATAGTTGATAGACACACATGTATAGGCATCAGTGGACATATATGTTGGATTTAATGTCAGTGGACATATTTGATATACATTTGATGTATATATTGCATTTTATATTTGATGTATGACATATAGTTGATGCATGACATTATTAGACTGATGACATTAATTGTTAATATATGATATGTTTTTTCATGTATGACATTATTGGTTATCATAATATATTATGTGTTGTTTAATGTATGACATTATTTGTTATCATTTTATATTATATGTTTGTTCATGTATGACTTTATTGGTTATCATAATATATTATATGTTCGTTCATGTATGACATTATTGGTTATCATAATATATTATATGTTTGTTCATGTATGACATTATTGGTTATTATAATATATTATCAAGGTTGCATGGGTAGTTGTACCCAAACCCCTGGTACTCATACCCATGTACCCAAGTACCAAGTACACATATCCCAAGTACTGGGTACTCGATGGAGAGAATCATAGCTAAGGACCTTGATTGAGATTTCTGATTATTATTATTTTTTGGTTTTTTGTTTGTGTATTAGCTTATTGTTTATCAAGCTTAATTCAATACCTAATTAGTTTGAAACTTTTATAGAATATTGATTAACAATAAACTTTATCGCTATTCAAGCATAAGTTTATCATTTCCAATATATCATTGTCATATGATTTATGATATTGTTCATGTTTAAAGTTTTCCTTCTCTGTTATTTGTTTATCAAGCTTAATTCAATACCTAATCAGTTTGAAACTTTGATACAATATTGATCAACAATAAACTTTATCATTGTTAAAGCTAGAAAATTATCATTTGCAATGTCATTGTCATATGATTTATGATCTTCTTGTTCATGTTTAAAGTTTGCCTTCTATGTTATGCATCTAAACATTTATCATAAATTATTAAATTACGAACATATAACAAATCTGAGACTAAAATTAATACATTACATTTGCAAACTTTATCATTGTTCTTGATTTGAAAAATCATTTTCATGGCTCATAAGTTTAGGTTTACTATAAATATAAAAGTATAATTAAAAATAAAGTTTGACATACTCAAGTACCCTCGTCCCCTATTATAAAAAATAGTTGTAACCATACCCATACCAGTACCCTAATTACCCCAAGTACTCCTTTCCCCATACCTAAAACTAATAGAATAGATAGTTTGATCCCATGATAAAAGGTGAGAGAGATTTGGTACTTGGCAACTTTGTACTTTCCAACACTACAAGTTTCAGCATCACCTGAGATGGAATCGCAAAGTCAAAATGGAGTAAGATTTCCAAAAATTGAGAAAGTTTATTGTAGGTCTCTGCAACATGGTCCTATAGCACCTAGAATTGCATTAATACCTCACATGAGCTCTGAGATATGTCTTGTCAAATATCACTACCCTATGGCATTTAGTGACTCTTAGGGATGTTTCGGTCTAGTGTACTTGAGAATGTTCAAGCTCTCAACAAGATGGGACCATATTGGAGCTAGGGTTTAACCAGCCATCCAAAGCTAACAAAATAGACAATTTGATCCAATGAAAAATAGTGAGGGAGATTTGGCAGTTGGAAACTTTGTACTGGCCAACACTATAAGTTTTTGCATCACCTAAGATGGCGTCATAAAATCAAAATATAGTAAGATCTCAAAAAACTGAGAGAGGTTATTATAGTTCTCTCCAACATAGTCCTATAGCACCTAGAATCACATCCATACCTCACACAAGTTCTAAGATATGCCTCATCAAATATCACTACCCCATGGCATTTAGTGACTCTCAGGGATGTTTCAATTCAGCATGCCTAAGAATGTTTGAGTGCTCAACAAGATAGAACAAGCTTGGGACTAAGGTTTGCCTAGCCACTCAGAGCTAATAGAATAGAAAATTTGATCCCATGATGAATGGTGAGGGAGATTCGGCAGTTGGTAACTTTGTACTAGCCAACACTATGAGTTTCAGCATCACCCAAGATGGCGTTAAAAAATCAAAATAGAGTAAGATCTCCAAAAAGAGAGAGAGAGGTTATTGTAGGTCTTTGCAACATGGTTCTATAATACCTAGAATCACATCCATACCTTGCACGAGATCTAAGATATGCCCTATCAAAGATCATTACCCTATGGCATTTAATGGCTCTCAAGTTTTTTTTGGTTCAGCATGCTCGAGAATGTTTAAGCGATCAATGAGATGGGATGATCTTGGGGCTAGGGTTTACTTGATCACTCAGAGCTAACAGATTAGACAGTTTGATCCTACGACAAATAGTGAAGGAGATTTGGCAGTTAGCCACTTTGTACTAGCCAACACTACAAGTTTTAGCATCACCCAAGATGACATCATAAAATCAAAATGGAGTAAGATATCCAAAAAGTGAGAGAGGTTATTGTAATTCTCTACAACATCATCCTATAACACCTAGAATTGTATCCATTCCTTCCTATAACATCATCCATTCCTTCCATGAGCTCCATGATATTCCCCATCAAAGATCACTACCCTATGGTATTTAGTGACTATTAGGGACATTTTAGTTCAACGTGCCCTAGAATGTTCAAGTGCTCAACAAGATGGGACAAGTTTGGTGCTAGGGTTTACTAGCCACCTAGAGCTAATGGAATAGATAGTTTGATCCCATAATGACTGGTGAGGGAGATTTGGCATTTGACAACTTTATATTGGCCAACACTATGAGTTTCAACATCACCCAAGATGGTGTTACAAAATCAAAATGGAGTAAGATCTCCAAAAAGTGAGAGAGGTTATCATAGGACTCTGCAACATGGTCCTCTAGCACTCAAAATTGCATCCATACATCACACGAGCTCCAAGATATACCCCGTCAAAGATCGCTGCTCTATGGCATTTAGTGATTCTTAGGGACATTTTAGTTCAACACGCCTGAGAACATTTGAGCACTCAAGAGGACAGGACAAGCTTGGGGCTAAGGTTTACCTAGCCACCCAAAGCTAACAGAATAGATAGTTTGATCCCATGAAAAATGGTGAGGAAGATTTGGTAGTTGGCAACCTTGTATTGGCCAACACTACAAGTTTTAGCATCACCTGAAATGGTGTCACAAAATCAAAACAAAGTAAAATCTCCAAAAAGTGAGAGTTTATTGTAGGTCTCTACAACATGATCCTATAGCACCTAGAATCACATCCATACCTTGCATGAGCTCCAAGATATGCCCCATAAAAGATCGTTGCCCTATGACATTTAGTGACTCTTAGGGACATTTTAATTTGACATGCTCAAGAACATTTGAGTGCTCAATGGGATGGTACAAGCTTTGAGCAAGGGTTTACCCAGCCACCCAAAGCTAATGGAATAGATAGTTTGATCCTACGATAAACGGTGAGGGTGATTTGGTAGTTGGAAACTTTGTACTAGCCAACACTACAAGTTTTAGCATCACCCGAGATGGCGTCACAAAATCAAAATGGAGTAAGATCTCCAAAAAGTGAGAGAGGCTATTGTAGGTCTCTACAACATAGTCCTATAGCACCTAGTATTGCATCTATATGTCACATGATCTCTGAGATATGACCTATCAAAGATCTCTACCCCATAGCATTTAGTGGCTCTTAGGGACATTTTGGTTTGGCATGCCCGAGAAAGTTCAAGTGCTTAATAGGATGGGATGAGATTGGGGCTAGGGTTTATCTAGCCACCTGAAGCTAATAGAATAGTATTTTGATCCCACGAAAAATGGTGAGGGAGATTTGGCAGTTGGCAACTTTGTACTAGCCAACACTACGAGTTTCAGTATCACCCAAGATGTTGTCACAAAATCAAAATGGAGTAAGATCTCCAAAAAGTGAGAGAGGTTATTGTAGGTCTCTACAACACACTCCTATAACACCCAAAATTTCATCCATACCTTGCATGAGCTCTAATATATTCCCCGTCAAAGATCACTTCCCTATAGCATTTAGTGACTCTTAGGGACATTTCGGTTCACTGTGCCTAACAATGTTCAAAAACTCAACAAGATGGGATGAGCTTGGGGCTAGGGTTTACCTAGCCACCTGGAGCTAATAGAATAGATAGTTCAATCCTATGACAAAAGGTGAGGGAGATTTGGTAGTTGGAAACTTTATACTAGCCAACACTATGAGTTTCAGCATCACTCGAGATGGCATCACAAAATCAAAATGAAGTAAGATCTCCAAAAATTGAGACAGTTTATTGTAGGTCTCTACAATACAATCCTATAGCACTAAGAATCACATCCATACCTCACACGAGCTCTGAGATATGCCCCATTAAATATCATTGTCTTATGACATTTAGTGACTCCTAGGGACATTTCGGTTCAGTGTGCCCATGAATGTTTGAGTGCTCAATTGGATGGGATGAGCTAGGGTTTACCTTGCCACCCAGAGCTAATGGAATAGACAGTTCAATTCCATGATGAATGGTGAGAGAGATATGAGCAAGATATATATGCCTAGGCCACTTTGTGCAAGATATGAGCAAAGGTTGCTAATCAGGCCAAATTGGGTCTTTTTCATTTTTTGGTCAAGATAGCCTAGGATTAGGTGTTTTTAGTTGTTTTTTAATAGTTTGGAACCTTTTCCAAGTCCTAGAAGTGAAATCTATTTAACTTTACATTAGTTGCACTTTTTGTTCAAAATTGCAAAATTTGTAAAAGTTGCTTAAAAATGCAAATCTGACTAGAAACCTTCTAACCATTGAAAAAATGTTTCCCATGCTCATATACCCAAGTGTGGATAGTTACAACTTCCCAAACTTCCATTTGCAGCTTTTTTGCAAAAATTGCAAAAGTTGCTCGAGCAATTTTTTGAGCAACATTACAACTTTTGAGCAATTTTTGCTCTTTACATATTTAGGTCAAATGGGTCCATCTAGGACTATTCTAGGACCCTAGTTAAGATTCCTTGTTAGTGTAGTTTTTTATTTTTCCTATTTTTCTAGGTTTTTCCTACACTTTTAATAATCTCACTTAGGTTAATTAAGCATGTCTTATTAGGTGAATGGTTGTGAGGTGTCACCTTCCTACATGTGAGCATCCATTAGCTATCTTGGGAAGATACTTTGCTATCTTTAGTCCAATAGATAGTTGCTCCTCATTGGTTTGTGTTGCCACCTCCTCCCTCTTCCTAGCCTATATAAGAATGCTACCTGGCTTGTATTTGCATCTCTTATTTTTGCATCCTCTTAATGCTATTTTTCTTCTAGCATTTGCATTACTCTCTTGGAGACTAACTATATGATGCTATTTTGATTTTGTATCATTTTCATTCATAGTTTAGATATTTATTCTTTGCACTAATTTTTTGGGTTATTAATCTTTTCAAATTCTAACATGGTATCAGAGCTTTTCTATGTGCAAGATTAGATTTTAATTTTCTTATTTGAGAGATTTGGGGGGGGGGGGGGGGGGGCTAATAAACTTTATTGTAGTTTTTTGAAAAATAAAGTATGCTCTTCTCTTGCATCTTTGGATGATCCTGAGAATCAGAAAAGTTTTGACAAAAATAATTTTTCTCTGGGGTTTTAATCTCAAATCTGACAACCAACTTGCATATTTGGAGTTTTCAATCAGTATTGCAGGTTCCAGCATGCCATTGATGGACTTAGGAATCTGATCCAACATTTGCATATCATATTTTGGTTGTTGGGGTTGGTTTTTGATTTTTAGAGCCATTTTTTACTGTTAAAGGCATCTAATTTACACTACAGCAGCATCTTCTATACATCAACAAGAAAAATGCTTTCTAGGTTTTGTTCACAGCCTCAAAAAACCATCTGGGTATCTTTTAGATTTTGCATGCAAGCTGTATATTTTGCAGAATCGAGCATGAAAGGCTACAGCATACACCTCTCTATTGGCAGTCGCAGATTTGAACGTAGTTTTCAAATGTCTTGCTCTTGCTCATACAGACTCCAATTTTGATGATTCTTGTTATGAACTTGGCTATTTTTTTTTTGTGCTCTATCCACTAGTGGAGTTGTTTTTTGATTTTCATGCATGAATTCTTCAGAAATTGCAGATTCTCAACTGTGACTGTGTACAGTTCTCATTTTGGAAACCTCGAAAGATCATAACTTTCTCATACAACCTCGTATTGAGGTGATTCTTTTTTTGAAAGTGCATATTTTTTGAGTAGATTGCAGTGGTGCTATTTGTTTCCTTGATTATGTGCCCAAGTTTCACTTTTAGCATATGCTCTTCATGAGGGTTTGTAATGCATTGAAATCAATACCACTAAGTATTTCTTTCTAGTGGTAGTTGTAAATGCACTAAAATAAAGTGCCAAATCATAGTGCCAAATCATATTTCTTTGGAGGGGGGTTCTTTGATTGAGTAAAAAGGGGGGGGCATTTTCGTGGCTGGGTTCTCTTCTTTTTAGCATTTCTTTGCATTTCTTCATCATGGATCAAACAAATATGCCCATCCTAACTCCATACAATTACTTTGAGTGGAAATCATGCATGACAATTCACTTAAAGAAAGCTGAATTAAATAGGATAACTATGGGACTTGAAACTAAACCTGCTAAAGATGAAGACAAGCCTAAGTGGTTTAACAAATGTGATGAGGCATATGGAACATTGTGTTTGCCTGTTTCTCCTGACTTGCTATTTCACATTGAGTCTTTGGCTACACCAAATGAAGTATGGACAAAGCTAGAAACACTATTTGGCACACAAAATTCAATGAGGGGTCATATGTTGAAAATGAATTAATTAGTTTGAGTCCAGGCAATTTCAACACAATCCAAGATTTCTTCACCAAATTGAAATCACTAAGGCTACAGTTAAAAAATGTGGAATTGAAAAGAAAGATGAACAACTAATTCTTAGTATTCTCTCTAAGCTGAGTTCAGAATATTTTGTGTTTGTCTCTACCTTCTATGCTACTAAGGGTGCACTTGGTACTCAATTCACCATGCCATCTTTAGATGATTTTGTTGTCAATCTCACTCGAGAACAGGACAAGCTAATCCAGATGGGCACTCTCAAGTCCTCTAAGTCACATGCCTTGGCTGCCAACCAAGGCACAAAAGAACAACAAGGAAAAAGTAGTAACAACAATAGTAAGGATAAGAAACAAAAGAATAGCAAGGAGAAGAAGGATCAGATATTGATTTCTTCAAAAGTAACTATTGATACACCATCTTCCAAGGGCGATAAGCCTAAGAAAAAAAAGGTCAAATGTGCCTATTGTGAAAGACCTGGTCATGATGAACATAAATGTTTGCAGAAACAACTTGATCACTTGACATACATTCTTGAAAAGAATAATATCAGTGTTCCTAAGTCTATCAAACAAAGTTTTAATGAAGGGTCTAACAAGGAAAAAGAAAATAGTAAAGGGAAAGGAAAGGGCAAGGCCCTTTTTGCAGTTGCTTCCTCACCATCCACTTGGGTTCTTGATTTGGGTACTTCACACCACATGGCTTCATCTAAGGAAGAACTTGCATCCTTGGAGCCGTGTACTATGCCTTGTATTTTGATGGGTGATAATACTCTTGTTGAGGTGTGTGGGAGAGGGTCTGTTGATGTGGGGGATGGCACATTCCATGATGTTCCTTGTGTACCCTCATTGTCAACTAATCTCCTATCGATACACCAGATCACTCACACAGGTTTAGGCAAGCGGGTTGAGTTCACTCCTGATTCAGTGGAGATACATGATTTGCACAATGATTCTACAGTTGTAGTTGGGAGAGCAGATCATCAGTCACGACTCTATATGTTTTCTCACTTTGTTCCTAATCCTCCTTTGACTGTTTCACTCACTCACTCTAATGATGTGAACAAATTATGGCATGAGCGGTTTGGCCATCTTAACTTCCACTACTTGCATTAGCTTAACCAGCAGAGCATGGTCACAAGGTTGCCTTCTACTTTGACATTGGAGTCACTTGGAATATATGATAGATCTTCTAATGGGTCAGATTCACTTGAGCAATCTTCTACCTCCACTTTTGATGCAGAGAGTGATTCAGAGGACTCACCTCCTTCCTCTCCTAGTCATCATTTATAGGTTGATGATTCTCCTCTAGATTCTCCCTCTTCTGGTCCACTTTGGGCTAGATAGACCTTGTAGTTTGCAGGTGATTGGGTTGGGGATCCATCAGACACCAAGCAAACTTGTTCACAATTCCAGGATGCTCTACATATCTTCATTTCTATTGCCTCAAATCCACAGTCCTTTCATGAGGCTTTTGGTATTTTTGAGTGGGATACAACTATGCAAGAAGAGTATAGTTCCTTGATGAGGAAACACACTTGGAATCTTGTCCCTTTTCCTAAGGGAAGAAAACTTGTTCGATGTAAGTGGATCTACTGGACAAAATTTGCAAGCTTTGCTAGAGGTGCGAGATGCTTCATCTTTTGGGGGGGCCTCTTCCTCTCACTTGGAGTCCTAATTTTCTTTGGGGAGTCTCTTTTCTCTCTCTTTTGGGGGAATTTTATGTACATGGGTACCTCATCAGGCTTGACTTGTTGGGACCCATTTCTACATCCACCTAAGCTTTGCTTATGGGGGGGTGTTAGTGTAGTTTTTTATTTTTCCTATTTTGCTAGGTTTTTCCTACACTTTTAATAATCTCGCTTAGGTTAATAAAGCATGTCCTATTAGGTGAATGATTGTGAGGTGTCACCTTCCTATATGTGAGCATCCATTAGCTATCTTGGGAAGATACTTTGCTATCTTTAGTCCAATAGATGGTTGCTCCTCATTGGTTGGTGTTGCCACCTCCTCCCTCTTCCTAGCCTATATAAGCATGCTACCTGGCTTGCATTTGCATCTCTTATTTTTGCATCCTCTTAATGTTATTTTGCTTCCAACATTTGCATTACTCTCTTGGAGACTAACTCTATGATGCTATTTTGATTTTGTATCATTTGCATTCATAGTTTAGATATTTATTCTTTGCACTAGTTTTTTGGGTTATTAATCTTTTCAGATTCTAACATTCCTAAGACCTATTAGGTAACCAAATACCTTAGTTTCTCATGAATATTGAAAGAAAATGAATAAGAAATTAGATACCAGCTACATCTATTAAATATACAATGGGAGATATAGAAAACTTTCTTAATAGAGAGATTAATCTAAAAGAAAAGGACATTTCAGAAGAAAATGGTTATCTTAGTGCCATCTAGGGTATGCCAATTACTTAGGATGAAGAGACAAAACCTACAACTATTGAGAAAGAGTGCACATGTACATAGACACAAAAATTTTAGATAGAGAAGTAACAAGTGCTATAGAATTATCCATGGAGCAATGTGAAGTGAAGCCTCAAATTGGCTCTTTAGTAGGCAAAGAATCTGGTCATGCACTTCATTCTAGCACCACATATGTTTCAATTAGAAATCTCTATTCATCAATGGCCTTGTATTTATAAGACTTGGGAAGCCAAGGTACTCAAGCTAGGCATGATCCCTCAAAGTTCTTATCAAAATATATTAATGATCTTAACAAAAAAACAAAAAGCTCATTGCCACCTTTAAATGGAGACTTTAGTTTAAATGGAGATTGTTAGTTCCCAAACATGCCCTAGTCAAGTAGATGACTGGTTTACAAAGCAACCTATAGGAAAAAAAGTCATGGAAATGAACTAAGAAAAATTGTTTGTAATCATTCCCCCAATAGTCACAACCTTTCAAATTTGGTTGGATCAGTTGGGGAAGACCTTTTGATGTAGAGATCATAGCCTTCTTCTGCCAATTACCTCCTAGGTGTCTAATGGCACCCAACCCACTGCAAGATGCCAATTTGGTTTACCAACCTTTTCCAAATGTTGACCTATCTCTCTCCAAGTGGACTCCATTTTCTAAGGTCTTTCCCCCTTTCTAGGGCTCTTGGCAAACTTGGATCCAATCTAGGCTTTAGGGACACTAGCCCTCAACTAGGCCAAATAAGGAAAAATATGCAACCAAGTTTCAAAACTTCAAACATAGGCTAGGATCACCATCACTAGGCTTAGATCACTAGGATTCATGCACTTTTAGTGTCCTAACACCCCCAAGGGGTCAATTCCCCAAAATTAGGCCTAGAAATCCTAGTTGGTTAAATTCCAATTTTCCTTGGCAAACTTCCAAAATTTCCAAATGAAAAGGCCAACTTACCACCTTTTAAAATACCCTTTACCTAGTTCTCAAAGAATCCAAAGGATTAAGGGATGACTCTATTCGATTATGTCCAAACTCCACTTTGGTCTGTAGACCTAATAGGCCTAATTAGGCTGGGTTTCCAAAGCACATGCTTGAAAATGGGTTCATAGAATCAAATCAACCCCATGGACCTCTTCCTCTCCTTCCTAAAACTCCATTTCACCTTTCACTTGGGTTCAAACAATTAGTTTGGAAGTCTGAATGCCACTTCTTCTTTACTTGCTAGCTGAACATGTGGAGATGTTCAACCTAGGGCCTGCTGGTAAAAATAGCAACCCAACTCTTCCAGGTCTAAAACTCTGCCATATCAAGGTAAGATTTCCTAACTTGCATCCCCCCAAGTGGCATCAAATTCCAACCATAGGATTGCAAGTTAGAGACACATGTTTGCCAAAACCCTTGAATTCAGGCCCAAACAAACAATTTTAACAAAAAATGCAATAACTTGAGCAGATGAAAAGATTAAACCTTCAAACCAAAGGAAAATGAAGCCTAGTTCATCACATTATCCTACCATGTCAATTTATCACCTTTCCCAATAAATAAAAATCTATACAACTCAAGAAAATAGAGAAAATGGTAGAAAGTCAAAGTTTTATTAATATAAATCTTCACCAGTCCGTACCACTATGATTTTTTCTTCATGAACATCCTTTTATAACACATATTCCTTGTCTCCAATGGTCATAACCATCATTCAAATGGTTAGGCCAATGTTCAACCACTTTTTGATTTTTTTTGTATAAAATGTTTTCATCAACTTTCCATTTTTGCATCATAACATTGACATTTTTGTGCTAGTGACCTCCTAGACACCTAAATTCTTGCCTAATGATCCTAATAATACCTAAATCCATATAAGGACTTCCAAACTCCCTATTGCACACAAACAACTCAATTTCCATAATGTGACCTTTGGTTCAATGTGGTATCTTGGTTTATAATGACACCAAGGATCCAATTGACCTTACAATTGGTCTTGTTACAAAAATCTTATTGGATTGACTATCCTATGGACCTATTAAACCTATTTTCCTTGGTGCCTTGAACCACCTTCATATAGCCCTTTCAAGTATGTGGAAGGTACAATGTAATGTTTTGGCATTGAAATCAATAAAAACAACCCTATTTTCTACATTTTTAGTGAGTTCTCTGGATGGTATGGATGTTTACAGATGTGTAGGGATTTATTCTTAATATGGTTGGATAGATTCTTGAATCACCTTTCTAATGCAACTGGTTTGAGGTTCTAAGACTTTGTAAAACTCAAGTTATTCCTATTTTTGTGCAAATAGCCTAGATTTTGAGGGTTTGTAGGGTTTTGAAGAAAATTGGGTTATAACTCCAGATTCCACCATAGGAAAATTATGGCCTTTGGTGGAATCCTTGTACTTATAATTCACTTTAAGATTCTTTTGGTTTTAGGTTTTTATATGTAGGGACAAAGGAGAAATATGATGCCCTAAATGCATATACCTTGTATGCATCAGTACACATTACTGTTGTATCAGCATTTTAAGGCCCCAAAACTTCATGCTTTGATTTGTAACTTGGAAAACAACATATTTGGGACATTCCTCAACTAACCTAATTGGTCTCATGTTTTTGGCACATGTCTAAGCCATACCTTTTTTGTAAATGTGGCCTAATTAGCCCTTTTTATCTAGTTGCTATCCCATGGGTTATGACAATCTTCTCGATTATAGGATCCATACACTTTGAGATCTAATAATACATCAAAAATAGAAACTAACCTTTTTTTTTAGCATCTTTCTTCCATTGAAAATATACAAGTAGTAGACCAAAACCTCATTTCTTGGGCTACTAAGAATCCTAGGGGTTAATGAAGGAATTGTGCCTTCTCTTTGTTTTGGGGTCTCCAAATCCAATCATTATACCCATGATGATGTAAGAACAACATCCCTAGTGTTTGGTTTCATGATTCCATGTTTGGTGTAGGTTTCATGTATTAAGTCATTCTAGTGATTAAGGTGCAAGTGTGTGGTCTTGAGCCTTGTTTGGGCTTTCAAAACTTCTTAAGGTGTTCTTGTGGTTTGTACTCTCCCAACCTACCTTGTTAGTACCCTAACACTTGCATCATTTTGAAACACTAAAATAACTTATTTCTAAATGCTTAGCCCTTCACCAATTCCCAAACTCCTGCCATTCATAAATCAACATGCTATAAGAGGTCAAATTCTTCATGGTACTTGACCTAAGGCTTGATTGGAAAATTCATAAAACACATCCTCCAATCTTGAAACCCTGGAATCTTAAAAAGGACCCTACGAACTTCCATTTCCCAAGTGGCCATGAAATTTCAACCAAGGAAATTGCAGTTAGAGGTCCATTTTTTTTGTGTGCACCAAAATGTTGTCCTAAAAACCTAGTTTCACTAAAAATGCAATAACTTGAGTTCAAAAACATGTAGAATGATGAGACAAAAAGAAAAATAAAGATGATTCAAATATCTATCTCAAAAATCCATCACATATAGTCTAAAAGTCCATACATTTTGTGCAACATGCAAACAATAGTAAAAATGACTCGAAAACTAATTTTTTTCTTTGCAACTTCTTCCAATCCGTACATTAATGCCCTCCAGACCTCACAAATGAGGTTTATATATCTCTTATGTCTATTTGAATAGTTGCACCTAATATTTTAATAGTGATAACCCTTTTCCCACTAAGTTGCAAATTTGAGCAACATTTACAACTTTCAACAATGCACCTTTGCACAAAAAGTACAATTTTTACACTTTTCACTTGATTCCACTTCTAGGACTTGGAAAAGGTTCCAAAATACCTAAAACCAACTAAAACCAACTAATCCTAGGATTTCTTGACCAAAAACATTTAAAATCCCAAATTTTCCTAATGAGCAACTTTTTCGTATAAATTGCATAAAGTGTCTTAAGCATTCAAAATGGTGTCTTTCTTTGACAACCATGGACTTCTCATCCAAGGATTGTTTATTCTAGCCTAAGTAGGTAACAAAAACATGAAAACCAAAATATAAACCAAGTGCCTTGGTGCTTTGCAACAAGAACATACCTCCAAACATGAATGAAAAGAGAACAATGACCATGGAATGGAATACAAACACACCTTAGACCTTAGACCAAACTTCCTAAAACAAAATTGTTCTAAACAACCCAATCTACCATGGAAACTAGTACAGTCTACAAAAATAATGTTAGAAGCACCTTAAAACTTAGAAACTCAAGAATGCCTTAAAACGCATGCTGACCTTACACATTGATATTAACTTCTCTCATTTTAGGGTTTGGAAAGTCTTTAAATCTCCTCCTAGGTCTTTCCCCTCCATCCTTATGGTTTGCATTGGCCTCCTTCAAGTTTTAAAAGGAAAACCCAAAATTTCTTGCAAAATTTCAATATAGCAACTTTTGGATTTTTCTTGCTTGGTTAAGTCTTAACACTTCTAACTTGTTATTTAGGCTATCCCTTAGAAATTCCATGCTAGGGACCCTTCCTTAAGCTAATGACCCATCCCTTAGTTTACTCATTTCCCTATGGCAATGTATGCCTTGATTTTTAGGTTGAAATAGTGACTCTTCTAAGGACATTAAATGGTATCCAATACTCTAACTACCACACCTAGGTCCAATGATGCTTATTTTACTTACAAGGCTCACTTGGAGCATAACACAACAAAAATGAAAAGGTGAGGGCCCTATGATTGGTGTAGGAGCATCCCTCTTATGAAATCATGTAATCAATTTGGTTGGGTCATTTATGACCTCTTTCTAGTTTTCTTTCCATGTTTTCAATAAGGTCATGATTATAGACTCCTAGATTTTCTATTAACCCTTTTGTGTGGTCCATTAGCAATATTGGGTGTTTTATAAGCTCATTGCTCAATGAGGTCACAAGGGCATAATTTTTTTATTTTGAATGCATATGCTTTTCATCTAGGATCTAATAGTTGTATTGAGTCGATTAGGACTCATTTACATAGTTAAAATGCCTTTTAGGCATAAAAATGCAAAAATACAGTAAAAGTTGCTATACAACTTTGCAATTTTTTGCATAACTACGCAAAATAATTTGTAATAATTCCCCCAATAATCACAACCTTTCAAATTTGGTAGGTTCAGTTGGGGAAGACATTCATATAGCCCTTTCAGATGGGTAGAATGTATAATGTAAGATTTTACTTTGAAATCAATAAAATATAACCTATTTTGTTGCATTCTAGGTTGTTTTTCTGCATGGTACAGACCTGTAAAAAAGAATAGGTGTCAAATCTTGGTATGGTTGGATGCATATTTGATTTACCTTTCTAATGCAACTAGTTTGTGGTCTTGAAATTTTTTAGAACTCGAGTTATTCCTATTTTAGTGTTGATAGCTTGAAATTTAAGGGTTTCAAGGGTTTTGGTGGAAATTGCTTTATAACTTGAGATTCCACCATAGGAAATTTATGGCCTTTGGTATTGCCTCAAGTATTACCTCATGTTCTTACTCACAAACTTTCCAAAGAGTCATATTATGTGTCTTTCCACCATATTTTATCAAGTGGACATTAGATGTGACAAAAAGGTTTGAATAATGAAGAATCTTCCTCTTTGTTTTCCAATCTTCAAATAACAAGTTAGGGTTCTTCATAGAATATCATCTAAGCCATGTGCTAGTTACAACCACCGCATTGATATGGTACTCTAAACCTTCACCATCTATAACCGAGGGATCTAATTTTTGTTTGGCTTGGACACAATGACACAAATAATAATATGTCCCTTATTCATTGTCTTCAAGTGCAATAACAACAAAAACATGGCTTGTAGTGACAAATGTACAAAATCTGGTCATTAATTTAGAAAATACTTAGGTAAAAGTTATAAAATTACATATGGAAATTACAAAGATATATAAATACATATATTACCAAGTTGCACTATATTAGACAAGTGGCCAAAGTCAATAGATGCATCCATCTCTACCATTTCCAATGCTTGTGGGGGATGATAGGTGTCAATTAGGTCCAAAACTCATATATCTCATTTGTCCACCCATTTAGTCAGCTCACAGTCATCCCAATTTTCCTCTACACATGATGGATAATAGTATGCCATTTTTCATGTGTGGATACTCCATGAACCTGCATCAGAGCTTCTAGAAGAGTGCAACTCACTTGATCCTGTTAGTGTGCAAAAATTTTCATATGTTACAATGTTAGTATTATATATCAACCAAAAAATCTATGAACCATAGACTCACCTTCCTTACTTGGACCTATTGTAGCATTACACCACTGGACAATGGATTTTGCACCTATCAATATTGCTTCATCTTTGTACTTTATTTCTTTATGAGCTAAGGCTCTTTTGATTGAGCTAAGTCTCTTTTGATGCATGCGCCTACACCATCATGCTCTCCCTTTTCATGACCAACCTCTGTAAAATTCCACATATATTAAATTCTACACAACCTATGCATCCTGCTCAACCAATAGAACATCTATGCATTCTTAAATTGAGATGCACAATTGTCTAACCAAATAATGTGTTGATGATATGGTATGCCCCTGTTAGCCAAATCTCCATAAAATAGTTGAAAACAACCATGTACAAACTTTGTAGAATGTGATCAATCATCACTAATGTAAAAATGGTACTCCCTCAAAATCTTCACATCATCCTCTGTACTTGTAGGTGAATGCATGAATGTTATGTGAACAAATATGGAAACCTATTAAGAAGTATAATACTTTGCTTGCACCTAATATTGTGATTGTAGTGTGTAGTTCACTATGAAGTCTACAATTGAAACAATGGTATCTAGTGGAAATGTATCCTTGCACAACTTGAATTGCAAATCTAGCCATCGAGCTCTATGTGTATGCCTTGCATACTCATAAATAATATTTTCATGAAAAATATTCATGAACTCATACATTGGAATATTTTCAATGACTAAATCACATCTTTTACCATGTTTCCAATCTCTTAGAGCATATGTCACTATCTTATATTTTTTGTAATCTAATATTTCATTTTTTATTGCATGTGTACTATCCATATGTTCACAAGTTGATAAAAGTTGCAAAGAACCATAAAATAAGCATGTACCATTCAAGCATGATGTCTTGTAAAATTGTTGGTCATCCCCTATTTCACATAAAATGTTGGATATGAATTCCCTCGAAGATCTTGTTGGCTCATTCATGTCACAATCTTGCAAAACAAATTTAGAATGCAAAAACACACATATATGCCTAAAAAAATCAAAATGGTTAGAAAATTTAATATGTATCCTACAACAATAAGTTGTGCATGTGTGATTTATCTTCACATAAAAATGCTTACCCATCTCAAAAAATCTTTAACTTATTCAAATTTGAGGATACATACCAATAAATTTTGCAAATTTTTTTATCTAAGTTGAGTCCAAAAAATGTTTTGCATGTGGGTCCCGATTTTGGCTACCAATCCTCCTTCTTACAACATATCTTTAATTAGGGGAAACATGTGTGTTATTTTTTCAAAAATCTTTGATCAATGATTTCAAAGCTTCACTAATTTCTTTATCCTTTCTCAGTAGTCTACCACTAAAATGTCCATAACTCATTTTTTGTTGGATCTTCCAATCTCTCATGCCTTAGCATAGCTCTCCTTAGAGTACCTCTACTAATTTTCAATGTTTTGTTTGTCTTTCTCATGAGTCAAGCTTTCTTCATTTGGGTACTTACTATTGTCAATGTAAATACTTGTCCTATGATATGACTATCTTTGGTGCATGATTTATAATGCACTTTGTCATAAGCACTCATTAGATTCTTTACAATATTTTTTCATTTGAATCATCCATCGTTCTTAGCCCAAGACTCTTCATGATAGGCCTAAATTTTAAATTCCTCATCATTTCAAAAAATAATTGGCATTGACCTATAATATTTAATTCTTCAAAGAATAATCTCCACATATGATTAACTTTTCTTTGACAAGTATGCTTGCTAATCTTTTTAAGCATTGATTTCAAAATGTTAGTATGAATATCAATCAAATATTTTGGTCTTCTAAAATAAATTCTAGAAGGTGTTATAATCTCTTCCATTCCTTCAACATTTTGAACATCAACATAAGGTTGAGTGTTTTGCGTACCTTGAATTGAAGATGATGTACCTTGGCAATAAGATGCAAAAGATGGAATATCACCTACTTGATATGTTGATGTTGTGCATTCAACATAACATGATGGAGTGTGTACATCATCAGATCTACAAATTAGTGTCTCTTCAACATGAGAGATGATATGACTCCAACATTGGAAGATGGTGTAGCTTCACAATTCAATTATCTTCTTGAGTGTAATAGTCTCATTCATTCGCTTTGTCTTTCCAATTCTTCCTCTTTGTTTCTCTATATCAGTGGTTCTTGTTCCTCTTCAAAAGTCAATTCTTTATTATTGCTTTGCAATTTTCTTTGTTTAGGTAGTAGTTTCATTTTATCTCTTTTAATTGCCAAATCTTTCCCCCTCTTTTCATTTGTTTGAGTTTTTGGTTTCTTCCTTGGCATGATGATGATTTCTATATGTCAAATTATTCAAAAATCTAAATTACTTACAATTTATAAATTACAAATCATTCCAATACATATAAAAATTATAATTATTTCAATGAATACACAATATATATCAAACAACTTGCCAAATTTCTAACCATGTCCAAATAATTGATTCAAACATACAAATTTCAATGAATTCACTTTATATTAAACAATATGTCAAATTATAATCAAATTTGTCTCTATATAACAACAAAGAATATTTAAAAAGGACTACACTAACCTTTTCTATAGAAAGAATATTCAAAAAGCCTTCAAATAGTGTATCCAATGATTGAATTTGGTGTTTGCTGGCTTCAAATAGAATGAAAGAATGTTCAAAAAGCCTTCAAATAGTGTGTGCTAACTTCCAACAACTTGAAACCCTTGTTTTCTATCGAAACAACAAAATACACAACAAACAAAAAGAAAAATATGGCTCAGCAAGGACCGAAACTTGCTTTATGACCATTTTTTGGTGTTTTCATATAGTGCGTACAAAATATACTATGTGAAAAATAATCTCTCCCTATCCCACCATCCCCATCCCCTACTCTCTCTCTCCTCTCACATCCCCTACTCTGTCTCTCTCCTCTCCCATCTCCTACTCTTTCTCTCTCGCTCTCTCTCCTCTCCCATCCCCTACTCTCTCTCTTGCTCTCCCTCTCTTATGCCCTCTCGCACTGCCTACTCTCTCCCATCTCGTACTCTCTCACCCTCTCTCCTCTCCCATCCCCTACTCTCTAGATCTCTCACAGACACTCCTATCCCCCCTCTCTCTCCCTCTCCCAATGCCTACTATCTCTCTCTCTCACTCTCTCTCCCTCTCTACTCTCTCTCTCCCATCCCCTACTCTCTCTCTACCATCCCCACTCTCTCCCATCCTCTACTCTCACTCTCTCTCCCATCTTGTACTCTCTCTATGCCACCCCCTACTCTCTCTCCCATCCCCTACTCTCTCTCTCTCTCGGGCTACTCTCTCTCTCCCCTCTCCCATCCCCTACTCTCTAGATCTCTCACACACACTCTGATCCCCCCTCTCTCTCCCTCTCCCACTCTATCTCCCACCTTCTACTCTCTCTCTCTTCCTCTCTTCCTCTATACTCTCTCTCTCATCCCCTACTATCACTCTCTCTCTTCCATCCCCTACTCTCTCTACCACCCCTACTCTCTCTCACACTCTCTCCCATCCCCTACTCTCTCTCTTAGACACACTCCCATCCCCCTCTCTCTCTCTCCCTCTCCAACTCCCTCTCCCACTAGCTACTCTCTCTCCCATCCCCTATTCTCTCTCTCTCCCCTCTCCCATCCCCTACTCTCTCTCTTTCATACACACACACCCATCCCCTCTCTCTCTCTCTCTCCCCTCTTCTCTCCAATCCCCTACTCTCTCTCTCTCTCTCACTTGCTCTCCCTCTCCCACTCCCTCTCCCATCACCTACTCTCTCTCACTCTCTCCCTCTCTACTATCTCTCTGTCACCCTCCTACTCTCTCTCACACTCTCTCCCATACCCTACTCTCTCTCTCTCTTAAACACATTCCCATCCCCCTCTCTCTCCCTCTCCCACTCCCTCTCCCTCTCCCACCACCTACTCTCTCTCTCTCAGGCTACTCTCTCTCCCCCTCTCCCATCCCCTACTCTC
This sequence comes from Cupressus sempervirens, assembly GCA_028749045.1. Lineage (NCBI taxonomy): Eukaryota > Viridiplantae > Streptophyta > Pinopsida > Cupressales > Cupressaceae > Cupressus > Cupressus sempervirens. Next base: position 445,389,548 of record CM053792.1, on the reverse strand, counting down.
TCCCTTTCACACACACACTCCTATCCCCCTCTCTCTCCTCTCACATTCCCTACTCTCTCTCCTCTCCCATCCCCTACTCTCTATCACTCACACACTCTCATCCTCCTCTCTCTCTCTCTCCCACCACCTACTCTCTCTCTCCCATCCCCTACTCTCTCTTTACCACCCCCTACTCTTTCTTTCTCACTCTCATACTCTCTCCCATCCCCTACTCTCACTCTCTGTCTCCCATCTTGTACTCTCTCTACCACCCCCTACTCTCTCTCTTACACAAACTCCCATCCCCCCTCTCTCTCTCCCTCTCCCTCTCCCACCACCTACTCTCTCTCACACTCTCTCTCCCCTCTCCCATCTCCTACTCTCTTTCTTTCACACACACACACACACTCCCATCCCCCTTCTCTCTCCTCTCCCATCCCCTACTCTCTAGATCTCTCACACACACTCCCACTCCCTCTCCCACCACCTACTCTCTCTCTCTCTCTCTCTCTCTCTCTCTCTCTCTCTCTCTCTCTCTCTTCCACCCCTACTCTCTCTCACACACTCTCTCATGCCCTACTCTCTCTTACACACACTCCCATCCCTCCTCTCTCTCTCCCCCTCTCCCACTCCCTCTTCCACTACCTACTCTCTCTCTCTCTCCCCTCTCCCATCCCCTACTCTCTCTTTTACACACACACACACACTCCCATCCCCACTCTCTCTCTCCTCTCCCATCCCCTACTCTCTCTCTCACACACACTCCCATCCTCCTCTCTCACTCTCTCCCTCTCCCTCTCCCACTCCCTCTCCCATTCTCTCTCTCTCTCTCTACCACTACTGCTCTCTCTCACACTTCCTCTCTCTCCCATCCCCTACTCTCTCTCCCCTCTCCCATCCCCTACTTTCTCACTCTACCACCCCTACTCTCTCACACACTCTCACACTCTCTCCCATGCCCTACTCTCTCACACACATAAACTCCCATCCTCCTCTCTCTCTCTCTCTCTCGTGCTCCCTCTCTCACTCCCTCTCCCACTACCTACTCTCTCTCTCTCTCTCTCTCTCTCTCTCTCTCTCTCTCCCACTCTCCCATGCCCTACTCTTAATCTCTCCCATCCCCTACTCTCTCTGACACCCCTACTTTCTCTCTCTCACACTTCCTCTCTCTCCCATCCACTACTCTCAATCTCTCTCTCTCCCATCTTGTACTCTCTCTACCACTCCTACTCTCTCTCATACACACACACCCATCTCTCTCTCTCTCTCTCTCTCTCTCTCTCTCTCTCCTTCCCTCTCTATGCACTATTTAGGTCTTAATAGTGCATGTGTACTAAAGTGTGCATGCACTATTAAGACTCAATTTTTTAAAAAGCTTTAAATAGTGTGTGTGCACTATAGGGCACATGCACTATTTAAAGATTTTCATTCTACCAAGCCTAAGGCTTCATTTTTCTTGGGGATCCAACCCAAAGGTATGGAGTCTATAAATTGGTTTGAAAAGTGTTTTTCTTCAAACATACAAAAAATGATTGATTTTTCTTGTGTGCTCTCCTCCAAGTTTCCTCATGGTTGAGCAACAATAAAATCATATTACATGACATTGTAGGTCTCTATGTTAGCTATATAACCATATAATTTATTTTTTATTTGAAATATTTCAAGCCTTTCAACTATAATTTCTTTTGAATGTATGTCCAATTTTTGTCAAAAACCAACATGTACTAATTAGGCTATAGATTTTACCTCGTTCATCAAATTTTGCAACAACTTAGCTTTTTAGAAACTAGACTCCATTCTATACACTTTGAAAAAAAGAAGTTTTGATTTTAGATTAGTTTTTAATCATTTCTAGGGGGAGAGCATAGATATTTCACATTTTTTGGATTTTTCTAATTAAAAAATTCATTAAAAAAAATACACATTATAAAATAACCCAAAAAATCTAGGATAAACTAAATAGTATTAGGTAACTTTTGATCAGAGCAATTAAAGAATTTCAAAAAAAAAGTTAAAATTTGAGGGGGGCCACACTTTGTACCGTGTTATGTTTTTTGGAATAAAAAATACCACTTTTTGTGGTCCCCTTTTTTGAGAACCTAAAACTAAACCATTTTGAAAAAAATAGTAGTTTAGAAACTAGATTCAAAAGACTACTACTTTTTTTCTTGTCATATCTTAAAGATTTGAGCGTAACTATCTTCAAATTCTTATAGAAGTTTAGAAATTGCTAATTTCAGAAAAAAAAAAAGGTGTCCACTTATACCTCCCTTTTAGCACCACAACTTGGTGCACTTACTTGTTAACCAAGTGAACTTGGTCAACACTAGATATATGCAAAGTTCCTTTGGTAAAAGAGTGAGCTTGGTTAACACTAGTTCCATCCAACATTTCCTTCATTAATCAATTGAGCTCGATTAAGACTCATCTTCCACAAGCTTTCCTTTGGCACTTAAGTAAACTTGATAGAAACTATCTTTTGAACTTGGTAAACTCTAGAACACTCATTAGACATAGAAAACTATCTTCAAATCCCAAGTGACCTCGACATACATTGACTGGTAATGAAATGACATTTTGTGTAACATCAAAGACAATACACAATTAATCAATTATATTCAATAGTCTCCCTCTTTGGCATTGATGGCAACACAACATGTCATAATACATTGAAATTTTTAGAACAAAAATAAAGTAAGGAACATATCCTTAGTTTCATTCTAATTTTTATCCATGAGAACTCCCTCTATCAATGTGAACACTTTCTACCTTCATTTTCTCCCTTTTTTAGAAAATTTTTCTGCTACAACTTTTGATAGCAAACTTTGCCTTTGATATTAGACATAGTTCATGCTGATCTCAGATTGGCTTTGACAAGTGAGTGTCAACACACTCAAGCCATTTAATTAGTCAATGTTGAATGAGTAATACATGTTGAGCACAACATGTAAATATTAGACCATGTTGAGTTGCAATGAGTGTCAAGCCAATCATGTGTTGAGTCACTCAAGTGGCAAGTAGACAAACCATGTCTATTGATTCAGGAGCCAAGTAAACAGTGGATGTTGAGCGGTGCAATTATCGAGCATCAGTGACTTCATATGCTAAGTGACAAAATTTTGACATATTTTTTTGTAATGGCACAAACAACTATGTAAACTATCTTTGAGCCAAATTAAGGACAGATTACGATCTTTTGGAGATAAGGACAAATCTATATTTGGATTTCATATGTAATTACATGTAGCCAATCAGAAAAAGGGAAGGCTTAGGTGGAAAAATAGATGAATCTCGGCTATAGATTCATACCTAACCCTAAGCCACCTAAGTCTTCTTAAGGAGGATGAAGCCCTAAACTCTTTATGGGTGAGTGATCAAATTGGAGGAGCACACAAGATAGTTTGTAGAGCATTCAAGTTGACTTAGAAGAAAAGAGTGAATTGTAGAATCAGTTAGAGAAGAACAAAGGATAGAGAAAAGGATACAACATTGAGATCTAATTGTAAAAGATCAATTAAATATTATTTAGAGGTGATCTATCATCTGGTAAGCAAGTGCTAATTGCAAGATCTGTGCTGAGACATTTTAAGAGGTGCTTTTAGTCGATTCTCTTAAGTAAAGTAGTCCTAATAGGCTATATGAAATCTTTTAACAAGGTGCTTACTTAGTTGTAAGTTGAAGTCCTCTAACAAGGAACACTTCTAATAGGGTGTTGAAATTATCTAATAAGGTGAGACCTAATAGTTTTTGTAAGCCTTTAACAGGGCAGACCTTTCATAGGGTTGATCATGTTTCATGGTCAAAACATTGTAACCTTAATTTGATACACTTTACAACCATGGTAGTGAAGATTTGTGGGTGTTATTCCCACCCCAGTTTTACCTTCTCACTTGAAGGGTTTTTGGGTAATCATATCTGGTGTTATGTGTGTGATTGCTTACATGTTCACATGATTTAGATGCATATGCTTTACATGTTATTTTAGTTTACATATTTAATGTATATGATGAATGAATGGTGAAAGTTTTATGGGTCCAAGTTTAAACTATTGATTCACCCACCCCCCCTTAAAAGTTTACTCTTTCCACTTGTAAATCCAATAATTGGTATGAGAGCCTAGTTTTCTAAAAGAGAAGCTTTGCAGCTTTGAGGAAAGATCTTGAAATGGAAGTCTACAAGTTGGGAAAGACTATTGAAAACTAGAAGATTGAAATACATCTCATACTACATCAATTAAATGAGGAAAGAGAGGAACTAAAGAAATTCTTGAAGAGAATGAAAGAAATTGCTATTGCAGAGAATGACACACAATATAAAGAGATAGACACTACTAAGGTATTTGTAGATGGAGAGTTAAATGAATTTGATGCAGTAGTTGTAGATCTAATGGAAAAGAACAATATCCAAGTTGAGGAAATCAAAAATATCAAGTTAGAACAAGAACAACAAGCCATACTGGTATGTGAAGTGGTTACAAAAGAAGAAAGCCATGGAACACAAAGCCATGATTGAAGAAGACAAAAGAGTGTTGGCTAATACACTAGAAGAGAAGTCAATAGAATTGACCAAGATTTCTAACATGCAATTGTCTACTCTAAGTCAAATGATGAATGCCAACTATGAACTGAATGTCAAAGACATTGAGATAACTAGATTGAAGTTGTAGAATGAACAATTGTAGAGTGACCTAAAAAGAGAAAAGGAATTTGCTAAAAGTTTCAACAAGCTAGATGAAGCCATCAAATACTTTGACAATTATTGAGATCCCCTAGATCCAACAATGATACAATAGGATTGGGTTACACAAGCATAGAAGAAGGAGAATCATCCAAATTTGTTGAAGAAAGGGACATCAAAGGTAAGAACTCCAAAACTACTTGTCATAATTATGGTAAGAAAGGACATATTGCTAATATGTGCAGGAGCAAGAATAAAAATTAGAATGCCAAGCCTAAGAACATGACTCATTGTCATAAGTGCAACAAGAAATTCCATTAGGCACATGAATGTAGAACTAGGACCATGCATAAATAAAGATTTGAAGGATATTTCTACAACTGTCAGAAGTATGGACATGTTCCTAAGAACTTTAAAAATGAGAACTTTAACAATTGGGATTATAATACAAGATATAGTTGTAATTATTGTTAAGAATATGGACATGTTCCTAATAATTTCATTAGGACACACTTTAATGGTAACTATAAAAGGTGGTTGAGTCAAACCACATGTTTTAGCTATTTGAAGACTAGTCACGTCAGTAAGCATTGTCCAACTAGGTCAAAGGCACCAAGTTGTGAATTTGATAAAGGAAAAGGCAAAGCAGATGTTGAACACATCAAAGATGAGATGAAAAAGACATAGAAAATGAAAGATGATTGCAACACATCAAATGGAGAAGGGATCACTTCACCCAATGGGTCAGGTGATCACACCTCATCAAAGTAGAAAATCAAGAGGTATGTGGGACTAATATTCAAGTGTTATATCATACATCAATTCCAAAGGAGATATTACTAAAAATACTATATTAGCATGAATAAAGATACAATATGTTGTTGAAAATTCAAGCTAAATCTTTAAGTTTTTCATGTTGTTGCCAAGCATGAAATGTTTCATATGTATGCCAAGTAGAATGCTAGTTGATGTTGAGCTAGCAGTCTAGCTAGTTGATGTTAAGCTCATAGTAGCTGCTAAGTAATAGAAATATCAATGGATGTTGAGTGATCCTAAAATTGGTTGATGCCAAGCTTATAGTTGTGTAAGCACTCAGCATTAAATTTAAAGTTTTTGAAAGGTATATGATCAATTTTTGCTCATTATTCATCATTTAAAATTTGAGCAAGAGCAAGCAAAGTAGAAGGCAATTCAAAAACCTATTTAAGGAATTTTTAGAGATTTAAGCAATGATCTCACACTAGTTTGTTAGATTTTACAAGGTATTTATCACAAGTTGAGCTACACAGTTTAATTTTGCATAAACCCTAGTTTGAAAAAATGGCATCTAGTTTTGAAAATGTTGAAGGGAAGGAGGTTTTGAATGTTCAACTTTTCAGTAATGAAGTTAAGAAACCCATATTTAAAGCCATTCCTAACATCGCCTATAAACAAGATCCTTCTAGCACATTGTCAATGATCCCACCAAACATAATTATGCTACAAGATGTGAGTAAGTGCTACAATTCCAAGGTAAAAAGTATAGGAGACATGGAGATAAGAGATGCATATAATAGATTGTGTGAGAATGGTATTTTGAAAGAGGAATACAAAATTATTAAGAAAAAGGTTTTAACACAAGCCCTAAATTTTTTGAATGTATTTAAGACTAAGTGGATACAAATTGTGCTAAGTCAAATTCATGATGGTTCTTTATGGCTAGTGGGAGGACCTATCAAGATTACCAAGAGAATAATTCATAGGGTTATTGGCTACCCAACCCTAGATTGGCCAAAGACATTCATAAGTGAATCTAAGGAAGTAACTAAGAAGAACACTAGAACAAAATGAAATAATGGAGGCATGACAATAGATACAATTACTGATGCATTGTTGAACTTTATTGTAAGGGTAATCTCACATAAATTCTATCAATCTAGTAGATTGAATAGTGTACCTTGCATAGTTGTGGATGTTGGCTACAAGATTGTAAAGAAAGATGATACATATGATTTAGTAGAGCTACAATTACAACAACTGATGGAGAATCTTGGAGCTATCAAGAAAACCAAGAGTACACAATGCAAGTTTGGTTCAGTACTGGTTTGCATATTCTTTTATGTAAAAAACTACATTTCCATCTTTTGGTAATGTAGGATGGAAGACCAATAGGTTAGTTGTGGTGTAGATCAATGATTAAATTGAGCAGATGGGAGAAAACTTTGAAACCTTGATGACAAGTTACTTTGAAGATTTCAAGAAATCAATGAGGAAAAGAAAGAGGATACTGGTTTCTTTGGTTGAACAATACTATAATTACATATGTTTTCTTGTTGATTCTAATTAAAATTTTATGCAAGCTACCACACCAAGGATAAGATGGTAAAGACTAGTTGGGTATGAAATTAATATTTATCAAATTAATATTTATGAAGCCTCAGTAGCCATCATTGCAATACTAGCAGAGGAAATAGTAAAAGTGCAAAGATATTTGAGAACTATGAGATGGTAAAGTCAAAGATTACCATGGATTTGAAAACTACATCAGCCATTAAGAAGAAAGATAAGATAGTAAAGAAGCTAAAAGTCAAATTTGGAGAAGGTGTTGAAGAGGAAGAAGAATAAGAAGAAGAAGAAGAAGAAACACAAACTCAAGCACCTCTTGCATTGACCCAGGGCATGGAAGAATACAAGGAAGAGGAGGAAACTGAAGGTGTCAAGGGAGAATAATCCAAGGAAGCACCTACTCCTACTAAGCCAAATAAGAGGAAGGCTAAGGAACAACCAGTGACAAGGGCAAAGAAGATTGTCAAACCTAGCCCATCCAATCCCACTACTCCTACCACTAGAGCTAGCACACATGCTACAACTTAGAAGGCCAAGGAAAACACAAAGATAATAGATCAAGGAGGCCAAGTGCAAAAGAAACAAAGAAGAAAGTATGTGTCTTAACCAAATTATGATAAAGAGAGGATAGAATCAGATGAAAATAACCAATTTAAAGTGGTAAGCCAAATCCTCTATCTGATCTTGAAAACTTATGTGAAAATGTCAAAAGAAATGTAGATTTATCTAGTTTGAAATGTATTGATTTTGATAAACTTGGAAAAGAAGAGAAAAATCAAGTGGAAGAGGCATTATATGCCATGATGTCAAAATTTAAGAACACTCCACTAGAATTTTCCAACTCAATACCAAAAGGTTTGTGTGATATTCTTGAGAGAAAATGGCATTATTGTTTAAATTTGGAAAAACAAATAAGGGAAATAACATTAGCCCAAGTAATGCAAGAATTTACAAAGGGATAAATTTCTAAGGCTATCAAGAGATATCTAGTTAGGTTCACACCTAAATAAAGAGCCTCCAACATTCTTCAAAATAACATTGAAGATGTGGTCAAGAAATCAACTCAAATATGGAAACTTATCTATGGGTTGACTACTATGAAACAAGGAGATGCTAACCCTTTAGATGGTAAACATGATGATAAGGATGATGAGAATGATGATAAGGAAGATGATGATAAAGATAATATAGTTGGGGGAGAGACAAAAAAGCAAGATGATGACAAGACAACAACTGAGCAACAACAAGATGAAAAGAGTGTGCATGACACACAATTGCCAAATGTAAGTCCTCCTCATGACGCAAGTGTAACAACTGAGACTATAACTATAAAGGATGTTTCTAATTCATTAGCTTAGAAAATCAATCCACTTACTATATAAGAATTGAAGAAAATTCTAAACCAATCTACACTCCAAGCTAAACTCTATGAAAATACAATTTTGGTCAGTGTAGAAGAATTGCAAAAGGTAGTAACTAAGGTCACAAGGGAAAAGGTGAATCCACAAGAACCACCTTCTATCATTCCTTTAGTTACTAATTTACAACCTTTAGTTCAAACAACAATACATACATCTACTAAGGTTGATACAAGTGTTAAAGGTGATACTATTGCAAAGAAGCAAGTAGAGGAGAGAGATAGTACTATAGGTCAACAATAAAGAATAGGCCAAATGGATTCATCTATACCTAAAGCACAGAAACAAGGTGCTAGCCAAGTCATAGTAATAGATTAGGGCAAGCCTTAAGAGCATGAGTTAACACCTAAGGTGAAGGAATAGGAAGCCATCCAAGTACTAGTTGCCCTACTAGCATCTGACACTCCTTCTACATAGGCTCTTCAAAAGTGGAGCACAGATGTCATTCCATTACAAATATTAGTGTCAAGCCCTAGTTCATTAAAGGTTGATAAGCTAATTCACTATGGAGACATTAGCCTTGGTGAATACATTGTTATTCCAAAGTATGAATATGAAACTATGATATTGGAACAAATAGGCATATTACAGCAAGCTTTAGAAAGGAAAAAGCATCAAGAAATGCTTAGGAGAGAACATAGGTAGAAGAAAGCACTCAAAGATATTAAGGACATCTTTCTAGATGCATTTAGCTTGCCAACTCCTGAAGAGACCAAGACACTGATAGAAAAACTAACAAATATAGTGGAAAAGGTCAATAATGAAGACCTTGATACAACTGCAAAACTTTTAGAATGGTCAAAAAATAAGTTTCAAGATAAGGTGAATGAGAAAATATCTAGTGAGATAGCACTACAACAATTTGCATTGGAAACAAAGGTTGAGGATGTGAAGAAAGTACTTGAGAATATATTCTCATTGTACACAAAGCTATGTGATCCTATACTCTTCACTCAAGAGACCAAGAGTCATATTTTGAGTCTAGAGAGAAACCTCACCATATCAGGTACTGAGCTACCTCAGAACCTAGCTCAAAGTGAGAAGCATTTCAAAACATTACTTCAGACACAAAGTTAATTAACTTTACTAACAACAAAATGAGGTTAGCATAAGAGCCAAATTGACATGTATATAGGCATATCTCACCCTACACATGGAGATATTGCATAAGGAGCTAGGTTATGCCAAGACTCTACTAAAGAAAGATTCTAATCTTTCTACTTTAGATGGCCTAATACACCTTGCTACCAAGCTTGCAATCCAAATCAAGTCATTGGATGTTGCATGTAACAACTGGGATGTAGCTCTAAGGATAATAATGGATGTTCACAAATCATTTTTGGACAAACACATTACAGTGTATAGCCCATTTGACATAAGTGTTAAAAAGGGGGAGATATAATACAAGGGGAGATATTATAATAATATATCATGGGGGAGATATAAAAGAAAGGGAGATATAATATGAGAAATATGATATGGGGGAGTATGAACAAAAGAGAAATAGAAAAGAAAAGGGGAGCATAGTAGAAAAATTATATTATTGGGGTGATATGCATTTTTGGAGAGAAAGAAGCAAACAAATATGGATATCAACTAAGACAGAGCATATTAGATGAAAGAGTATCAAATACAATGCATTGAAGTCAAAGGAAGGATAGATTTTGGATAAAAAATAGACACATTAACTCAGGGGAAGTTATCAATTTTGAGGTATATAGGTTATTAATGAATTTTAAAATTTTGAAGTTTTGTATATAAGCCGAGTCATGGATATGTTATACTCGAGAGGATTGAAGTTGATTATGTATATTCAAGTGTTTTTGACACTCATATCAAAGGGGGAGATTTTTTATCACAAATTGGTGTTGACAAGTGAGTGTCAACACACTTAAGCCACTCACTTAGTTCATTTTGAATGAGTAATACATGCTAAGCACAACATGTAAATATTAGACCATGTCGAGTTGTAATGAGTGTCGAGTTACTCAAGTACTGAGCAGATAGACTATGCTAAATGATTCAAGAGAAAAGTAAATAGTGGACGTTGAGTAGTGTAGATGCCAAGTCAAAGTAGAAATATAGTGCATGGTAAGCATCAAAGACTTCATATGTAGAGTGACATAGTTTTGACATATTTTTTTATAATGGCACAAACAACTATGTAAACTTTTTTGGAGCCAACTTAAGGATAGATTATGATCTTTTGGAGATAAGGACAAATTTATATTTGAATTTCCTATGCAATTACATGTAGCCAATTAGAAAAAGAGAAGGTTTAGGTGGAAAAATGGATGAATCTCAGCCATAGATTTATACCTAACCTTAAGCCACTTAAGTCTTCTTAAGGAGGAAAAAGCCCTAAACTCTTTATGGGTGAGTGATCAAATTTGAGGAGCAAACAAGATAGTGTCTAGAGCATTCAAGGTGACTTAGAAGAAAAGATTGAATTGCAAAATCAGTTAGAGAAGAACAGAGGATAGAGCAAAGGATACATCATTGAGACATCTAATCATGAAGGATCAATTAGACATTGTTTAGAGGTGATCTGTCATCAGGCAAGAAAGTGCTAATCACAGGATCTATGTTGAGACATTTTAGCAAGTGATTTTAGTAAAATATCTTAAGTAGAGTAGTCCTAATAGGCTTTATGAAATCCTTTAATAGGGTTCTTACTTAGTTGTAAGTTGAAGTCCTCTAACAAGGCACACTTCTAATAGGGTGTTGAAATCCTCTACAAAGGTGAGACCTAATAGTAGGGCAGACCTTTCACAAGGTCGATCATATTTCATGGTCAAAATATTGTAACCTTAATTGGATACACTTTACAACTATAGTAGTGAAGATTTGTGGATGTCATTCCCACCCTAGTTTTACTTTCTCACCTAGAGGGTTTCTAGGTAATCATATCTGGTGTTATGTGTGTGATTCCTTACATATTTACATGATTTAGATGCATATTCTTTACATGTTATTTTAATTTACATATTGAATGTGTATGATGAATGAATGGTGAAAGTTTTATGAATCCAAGTTTAAACTATTGATTCACCCCCTACCCCCCTCTCAAAAGTTTACTCTTTCTACTTGTAATTCCAATAGTTCTTTCTTCCTTTTTTTAATCTCTTTACAAAAAATTTATGAAACCAAACTTCTCCACAAAATTTCTATGATATATGACAAAAAATTTCTCCCTCTTTGACATCTCATGCCAAAGACAATGTTCAATGAATATCAATGTACCTCAAGTACTGATTCATTTGCAATATATGCCCTTGTCAATACTACATCAAGTGATTGATCTTCAACATGCTTTGGTTGATGTGCAACTATACTTCATTTAGTGGGCTTTAGATAGGGGAATGACACCTAGCTTACCTCTTAGATATAGAAATGCATCCTTAGGTAATGGCTTGGTGAATATGTCTACAATCTATTCTTTAGTATTTACATATTCCAATCTTACTTCTTTATCTTGTACCAATTCTCTCAAGAAATGATATTCTATAGTAATGTGTTTAATTTTGGTATGCATCACTGGATTCTTTGATATATTAATTACACTAGTGTTATCATAGTATATAACTACTAGAACAATTGACTATTGTTTCCACATATTCTACCTCTGTTGTGGACTAAGAGATATAATTGTGTTTTTTGCTTGTCCAAGACACTAGTCTCTTACCAAGAAAGAATGCTTCACCTCTGGTGCACTTTCTGTCATCAATACTTCCTACCCAATCTGTATCTATGAATACTTTTAAATCCAAATTGCCTCCTATGTTTTACCATAAACCATATTCTTAAGTACCTTTTAGATATTTTATGATTTTCTTGATTGCCATCATGTTATTTTCTTTGGGATTTGCTGAGAATCTTACCACCATACTAACTCCTAATGCAATATCAGGCCTTATATGAACTACATACTACAATTTTTGGATCATTGATCTATATGTGTTTGATTTGCCTCTTTGGAATCATCATTTTTGGAAAGTTCATATCTAGTAGACATAGGGATTCCAACTGGACTTGAATCCTCCATTCCAAATTTTTTTAGTAGCTCCTTGATATATTTAGATTGAGTAATGTAGATACCATCTTTCTTCTATTGAATCTGCAATCCAACAAAGAATTTTATCTCACCAAACATAGACATCTCAAATTCTTTACTCATTTCTTCTAAATATTCCTTGCACAAGTCATCATTTCTTGTGAATAAAGTATCATCAACAAATATTTTTACTAATACAATTATTTTGTCTGATCCTCCTTTGATATACAGTCTATTGTTATCATTTATTCTTTGAAAATGAATCTATATCAAATAGTTATGAAGTCTTTCATACCAAGCTCTAGGAGCTTGCTTGAGAGCATATAATTCCTTGTATAATTTTCAAACCATGTCTCTTTTGTTAGGATCTACAAAAACTTTAGGTTGTTCAATGTAGACTTCCTCGTCAAGAATTTTATTAAGGAATGTAGATTTTACATCCATTTGATAAATTTTAAATCCTCTATGAGTTGCATATGCTAGTAAAGTTCTAACACCTTCTAATCTTGCAATAGGAGCAAAATTTTTACCATAATCAATACCTTCTTGAGAATAGCCTTTACATACCAACCTTGCTTTGTTTCTAGAAACTTTTCAATCTTCATTTAGCTTATTCCTAAATACCCACTTTGTGCCAATTACATTTTTATCCTTGGGTCTAGAAATAAGAGTCCAAGTTTTTTTCTTCTCTATCTATTCTATTTCTGCATTCATTGCCTCAATCCAAGTTTCATTATCCAAATAATCTTTAAAATTTCTAGGTTCAAATTCAATAAGTAAACATGTACCTTTCAATTTGTTCCTTGTCATTGTTCCATCTGATTTCTCTCCAATGATCTGATCAAGTGCATGATGCCTTCTCACATATCTTTCTAAGACAGGTTCTTTGGATTTGGAATGAGTTTCATTAATTTCATCATGAACTTCAATATTAAGCTCAAGTCCCACTATCTATGACTCGATTCTATCAAACTCAATTTTCTCTAGCTCGATAGCCTCTGACTATGACTCAAGTCCTTTAGATTGTGACTCGGGTCCTTCAAATTATGACTTAGGTTGCACAATCTACAACTTGGTAGTTGCTGGAGATTTTGGGGACTTAGGAGGGGAAGCTTCCTTTCTTTTAGATAGATTTGGTAGGGTATTAGGTTCATAGTAGAAAAATCTTCTGTAATCCTTAGGCTCTTTGTTGTTTTCTTCTTCAATCTTTTTCGCAAAATCATCAATTCTCACATGTGCACTTTCTATGATTTATGAGTAGAAAAATTCAAACACTTGTATTCTTTACTTCTATAAGAGTATCCTAGGAATATGCCTTCATCACCTTTGACATCAAATTTACCTTTCCTAGATTCTTTCAAAATATAAAATTTGCTGCCAAATACTTTCAAGTAACTTACATTAAGTTTGTAGCCATACCATAGTTCATAAGGAGTTTGATTTAAGTCTTTCTTCAGTTGTACTCTATTCATTGTATGAACTATAGTGTTGACTACTTCCTTCTAGTATTTGATTGTAACATTTTTTTCTATCATCAATGTTCTTGCACAATCCATGATGGATTTGTTCCTTCTTTCAACTATACCATTCTGGTAAGGTGTAACAGAGGCTGATACTTGTCTTTTAATTCCTTTTTCATCAAAAAATCATTGAACTCATTGGAGATGAATTCACCACCTCTATCTCATCTCAAACATTTCAATTTATTTTTAGTTTATTTTTCTACTCTTGCTAGATAGGTCACTTGAATTTTTGAAAAGCTTATTATTTTTCTTTTAGATACATTACAGTCATCATTCTAGAATAATCATCAACAAAAAGAATGAAAAATTTATCTCCACTATAATTCTTTATTCCAATAGGTCCACATAAGTCTGTATGCACAAGCTCTAAGACTTCTTCAAAATGATAGTTCTTGCTATTTGAAACTAGTATTTTTCATCTTACCAATTTCACAATTCTTGCATAGACCCATATCAAGTTTTCTCAAGCTAGGAATGCCTTTACTCTTTTGTGTTTTCTTATCATAACTAGATTATCAAAGTTTACATGACATAATCTTTTCTCCCATAACCATCTTTCTTCTACTTGAGCAATAAAACATGAACTTTTGCTGAGATCAAGATAAAATAGGTTACCTTTTGTTTGTTTGCCCAATCCAACTAGATTTCCTTTTCCATCCAACATTTTGGCCTTTCCATTCATAAATTCCACTTTGAATTCAATTTTTTTGATAAGATAAATAGGTTTTAAGGGATCTTGAAACCCATAAGTTCTACAAAAACAAGGCTAATAATAAGCAAAAGAAGCCTAGCCAAAACAGAGGTCCAACAGCTAAAAAAAAAAAAAAAAAGCTCGAAGACCCAACCCAAAACAAAGGCCCACAGAAAGGCCAAAAAAAAAACAAACTAAAACAAACTATAGAAAGCCTATCCAAAAGCCAAAAGCCAGGAAGACGAAAAGACAAAAGACAAGAAAACTAGTCTTCGGTTATCTTCTCCATTTCCTGCATAGTCTGAGCTACCTCGACTATCTTTTATTGCTCCTTTTCCATTTGATCCTGGACCTTCTCCATGCCCTAGTCCATACTGGTGAACATACTGATTGTGGCCTTATTATCATCCATCCTGGCCTTATACCTATTATGTCCTCCCTCCTCCACCAACAAGCCCCCGTCCTTAAGTTTACCAACAAGGGATTGGATGTTGTCATTCATCGAACTTAGGAGAGAAATCATTTGACTTGCCAGGTTGTGGTTGTAGTTTTCAATATTTCTTAATCTCCTTTCATTTAAGCTTTCTCTATTATCCTGGTCCTCCTAGCTATCATTACCTATCTTATTCTTAATACTTTCCATCAGGGATACTCTTTCTCTAACTTCCTCCAGCTCATGGAAGAGCCATTTGATTGATCTGAAGTTGTCAATCATACTACTGCGGGCATTATTCAGAAGGTTCATACCAGTCTCCCTTGCATTGTCTAAGATGGCCAGGATAGCTAGGTCTATGAGCTCATTTAGCCTAGGCTGCTCCAGGTTGTCCACCAGGATCTGAGGGTTCATAACTTCCCTAAAAATCTCCATAGTAGTAGTCCTCACATTGAAATTTTTCCAGGCCTTTCTCTTATTTTTGACCTGCACTTCCCCCTCGTTCTCACCAGTGATGACATTCGCTTTTTCCTCCAAAGGAGGCTGAGACTAGACAGGGGAGAGGGAAAGAGGAATATCATCTGTCCTCTAATTTCTAGTCTCCTCAACTCTCACTACCTCCCTCTTTCATTTTTTCCTAGGTTTCTCCTCTTCCAACTCCTCCTCCGATACTTTGTCAAAATCTTTCATATCTATTTCTTCCTCCTCCTCAGCATAACCCTCTTTTTCTTGAGCTTGGCCATGATCCCTAGGGCTTTTCCTGCTAGGAGTTGTAGTTGTGGATTGTTTCCTAGCTTGACCTTTTTTCTTCTTTCCTGAGGAAACATTCTCCTCCTTCGAGCTAATGCTCTCAATGTCATCAAAGTCAGAAGAAAAGCTAGAGCTTCCTTTGTCAACATCCTCAACTTGAGGAGGGTTATTGCATATAGACTGAGCTTTGAAATGCTCATGGATGAGGAGCAATAATCCCTCATGCAAAGTAGGGTTAACATTGGCTTTCTTCTTGAAACTAGAGATTTCCTTGTTCATAGAAGTGAGAAGGTAAAAGGGAATGGAAATTCTTCTCTTATGGCAAAAATGATTTAAAATCACAAAATGGTGAGTTTTGACCCGATCAAACCTAGGGTCCAGGGTAACATAATCAATGACGGCATATAAAATATACCTCCAAAACTTCTTTATAGTCTCTATCACATAGAAAGACTCTTACTTTTCCAGCTTGTTCATCTTTGCAGAATTTTTCACGAACTCCTTGACTGCATTGGACAAAAGTTTCTTATCCTTATAGAATTTGAAACCCTTCATAGGGATACCAGTGACCTCCGCAACCACCTCCTCTGTGATTCGGAAAGAAACCCTGTTCACCTTGACCTTGCCATTGTTCCATGAGTTCACCATGTTGTTGGTGACCTCAGTGTCAAAACCATGGAGTTTCTCAAAAAAAATTGCAACCCTGCCCTTTTCTAGTTTTTCCAGACTTTTCCCATATTCTTCCACTTCTCCACTTCACCTGCCGGCTCCTTTCTGCTCCGTTCTCTAGTCATGACATCCATTTTTTCTTCAATAATTCTCATGAGCCCCACTCTCTGCAAATTTTTTCCAGCCAATATTTTGTCTCTATTTCTATTATTGGGTTCATGATCATTTGCCTCTCTGATACAATAGCAAGTGAAAATGATGACGATCCTCCAAACATGTTGAAAAGATGGAGAAAATCCCTTGAGATTATGAAAACCAAGAAACTTATTATGGCTCGTACCAACATCCATTCTTTCTTTATTAAACATGATTACATTTAGATTGACCCATACTTTTGTGGATTTTCTCCAGCTCAATTAGTGACTTAGCCTCCATCAGAATATCTTTTTTGAAATGCTAGATCATCTCTTTGTCTGCTCCCACCCCTTTGTTAGCGAACCAGTTAGCAACTGGGTTTGCCTCTCTAAACGCATGAGTGATGTGGACCTTCTCAAATTTTGTGAGGGCGGCATGTGTCTCATCAATTATATTTTCAATCGACCATGAGGGAGGGGAGATACCATTAATATTGTTAATTATGTTTTTGGAGTCCCCTTCAAGCCAAAGTTTGGAAACGCTAGCTTCAAAAGCTAGATTTACCACACTATACGCGGCTCTGGCTTCAACCAAATGGTTGGTCTAGGTTCCAAGCGAAAGAGAAAAGGCCACAATCCCCTCCCCAAAACTGTTTCTTATAATTCCACCACTTCCAAAGGGGCCAAGGTTGCACTTAGAAGCACCATCAAAGTTGGCTTTTGACCATCCTTCTGGGGGTAGAATCCATCTAGCATCCTGTCTTTTGGGATCCCTATCTTTTTCTTTAATCGTCTTCTTGTCCCCTATATCAACTTCCCCCTCCTTCATCACTTGAAAGCCTTCTTTTATGTTTTTCAAAATATTCCTTCCTAGAATTATTGTCGGCTCCTCTCTGTCCCTGAAAATTCTGTTGTTCCTTTCCTTCCAGATGCTCCAACAGAAGTAAGGCAAAAACTAGGCATAATTATCCTGTCGGCCTGCAATTTTACAAAGGCTTTTCCAATGACTTAAAAAGTCTATAAGGTTATCTGGCTAGCACTAGAGAATCTCTATTTCCTAATTAAGAGAATTCCACACCTCCCTAGCAAAGTCACATTGAATGAAGATATGATTTCCTGACTCAGACTGGTTTTTACAGAGTGGGCATCTGTTGGGCATAACATGGCCTCTCTTCATGAGATTATCTTGCATTAGGATTTTGTTCTGAAGGGCCAGCCAATAAAATATGTTGATCTTTGGAGTGAGGCCCATGAGCCAGGCATCCACCCAAGGGGGTTTCTCCTTTAAAACCCAAAGAGAGTTGTAGCTAGAAGCAATAGAATAACTTCCATTGGTATTATCCCTCCAGACCAGCTCATCCTTATTATTACTAGGGATCAAAGAGTTAAGCATAGTCATTATTGGTTTCAAATCCTCAAAAATGAGGGAAAGGTCTCTCCATTCTTAACCAACCCTATTATTGCTTACTTTAAACCCATAGAGCTCCATGCATTCTTGCACCCATCTCTCAAAAATTGGGTTGTTAGAAAGTGGGCCTTGACATAACCACCTCTTAGATCAAAACTGAATATCCTCCCCATTGCCTAGTTTCCAAGAGACTCTTGCCTTAGCCAGGTCCCTGGCCTTTAGGATACCATTCCAAATAGTCAACCCTTTAGGGATGTCCTCATTGAATAAAGTAAAATGAAGAGAGGGTCTTCTGAGGTATCTATTTTCTAGAATGTCTCTACATTCACCAGTGTTATTGAAGATTCGCCAGATTTGTTTTGCAAGAAGTGCCTTATTGAGATGGGTAAGCTTTATGATGCCCAGACCACCATACCTCTTGGGGAGGCAGACCTTCTCTCAGGCAACAAGAGGGTACCTTTTATTTCCTTCAAGTCCGTTCCATAGGAAGTCTCTTTGGATTTTCTCCATTTTCTCTACAAATTTCATAGGAATTCCAAAAAGGCTCAGGGCATAAATGGGAAGGTTCTGAAGAGTGGATTTGACCAGTAAACATTTCCTAGCCTAGCTAAGAGAGGCACCTTTCCATCCAACCATCTTCTTGTTGAATCTGTCCAGAATACCATTCCAGAAAGAGTCAGGGGGAGAGGAGCCCAAGGGGAGCCCTAGATAGGATAAAGGGAGAGAGCCCACCCCACAACCAAGGATTTTGGAAATTTTCCTTTGTCTAACTTCAAGGGTGTTAACAAAGAAGGTTGAGCTTTTGTTCTAGTTAATTAGCTATCCAGTCCCTCTGGAGTAAGTATTGAGAACCTCTTTCAAAGTCTTAGCTTCTTTCACAGAAGCTTCCCCCCCATTATAGTGTCGTCCACAAATTGCTGGTGAGTGAAAGGGACATTTCTCGAAGAAGGCTTAATCCCTTTAAGACTTCCATCATACTTTTTACATTCAATAAGCCTCCCAATGCATTCAGCTAAAATAATGAAGAGGATAGGTGAGAGGGGGTCTCCCTGCTTGAGACCTCTAGAAGGTTTAAAGAAATTAGAGGGGGATCCATTAATCAGAACAACAAGAGAGGAGGTAGGCACCAATTGAGAAATGAGTTTACACACTTTATTGTCAAAACCAAAGGCCTGAAGGACCTTCCCAAGAAAGGACCAGTCCAGCCGATCATAGGCTTTTGAAAGATCCAGTTTGAGCAACATACCTTCCCGCTTGGAAGCTTCTAAAGAATGAATAACCTCATGAACCATCAGCACCGAGTCCAAGATTTGTCTCCCAGAAACAAAGCCAGATTGTTGCTACAAAATTATCAGATGCAGGATTTTAAGCATTTTGGAAGTGAGAACTTTAGAGATGATCTTGTAGAAAGAGTTTCACAAACTGATGGGCCTAAACTTGTTGAAAGAGTCAGCCCCTGGGGATTTAGGAATGAGAACCAAGAAGGTAGAATTTATCTCCTTAAGAATACTTCTAGCTCTGAAGAACTCCTGAACTGCCTTAACCACATCCCCCATGACCACCGGCTAGTACATTTGGAAGAAAAAGGTGGGAAACCCATCTGGACCAGGTGATTTGTCACCAGGTAGGAGAAAAGGGCCTCTCTAACTTCCAAAGCATTAGGAATAGCATAGAGAAGTTTATTTTGGTGGGGTTGAATAATTTGAGGAATACAAGAGATGATATCCTCTTGGTCCACCTTGGAAAGCAGGGGGTCCTCAGAGAGAAGAGAAGAGAAGAAGGAGACCGCTTCAGCCGAGATATCTGGATCTTCAGACAACACTTGCCCCTTCTTGATTCCAGAGATCTTATTGTTATCCCTATGTTTTAGGGTGGAGAGATGAAAGAACTTCATGTTTCAATCTCCATCCTTAAGCCATGTGATTCGAGATTTTTTCCTCCAGAACTATTCCTAGCTATTGATGATGTTATGAAGATCAGCTGGGATCAACAGCTCAACCTCCCTATTACTCTCATTATATCCTTCATTCTATATACTATCTTGGATAATAGATAGATTGTCTGACAACTCCTCCTTTTCATGGAAAATATGGCCAAAATCAGACTTGTTCCAAATTTTTACCATCCTCTTCACATTTCTGAGCTTTCTGGTGACTCTGAACATGGCTGAGCCATCAACACCAATCCTCCACCATCTTTTGACATTATCCAATAGGTCAAGTTGAGTAGTCCACATTTTCTCAAACCTAAAAGGGCAATTTCTCTTGGGATCAAGAGGGGACACCGAAAGTGAAATGGAGGAGTGTTCGGAACCAACTCTAGGAAGTAGAGATAATCTATAGCTAAAAGAGTGCAACCAATCTGGGGAGATTAAAGCTCTATCCAATTTGACCTGAATGCAGTCTTGACTAGCTCTCTTGTTAGACTAGGTAAAGGTACCCCCTAAGAGCCCCAAATCCATTAGGGCCAGGTCATTGATGAAATTGGAAAGATCCTACTTACTTTCCCAATCCAGGGGTAATCCTCCCATCTTCTCCTTGTCCTCCAGCAGAGAATTGAAGTCTCCCAGGATTATGCCTTTCTTAATGTCACTGGTTTGCACCAACTTTCCAACTTTGACCCAGTAATTTTTTATATCTGTCTTGTTGTTGGGAGCATAAATGTTCACTGAAAACCAGCAATCATTAGTTTGCAAATGTTGAGCTCTATAAAAGAGGATGTTATCCTCATCATACTCGGGCACAATATTGAAATGTCTGTTATTGAATAATAGTAGCAACCCTCTAGATGCTCCTTCTGAGTTTGAGGCAATTCCATTCATGTTGCTATTGAATCTAATATTTTCTAGATTTTCTTTCTTCATTTTCGTTTCCTGAATAAGAAATATATCAGGCCTTTGATCCCTTATCATATTCCTTACCACTTCTTTCTTGTGGATTCCATTGAGTCCAAAAATATTCCATGAGAGGATCTTCATGCTTTAATTGATGAGCAAGCTTCCTAGATGGTGTGCTACGTTCCATCCATGATGTTTCTTCTTGCTTCCTCCTTCCTAATTTCATTCTTTTTTTTCCTTCCCACTGACTTTATTTTATGACCAAGATCTGCCTTGGCCTTGCTTCTAGTTGAAGAAGGAGAGGTAGGAGAGGGGTCTCAGCTATTCTTCTTCTTTCTTCTTCTGACTTCTGTCCAGGGAAGCTCTTCTTCTTCTTTACATAAATCAAACAAAGCATCTAGCCTGGCCAGTTATTCTGATGTTGAAGCAAACAACCATTCTAAGATTCTATTCATTATTACAAGGGGTTCCCTACTAACTGAGTTTGTGGAGTTTTGAGACATTGGTTCCCCTTCCTTTTGTTCCTCCATAGAGTTCGGGACAAAGGAACGGTTCGGATCAACCTCCTAAACACTCTTAGGGATTTGAGACTCCATAATACTTGCCTCTTCAAGATTATCCTTGGTTTCCTTCATTTGGGAAAGGTTGGTTTTGTCCTTAGTTGTCACTTTCCCTTCTCCTTCTAGTGCTTCCACTACAACCTGGAGGTCCTGGGGTGCAGCTTAGAGATCAGGAACAGAATCATTAGCTTTTCCTTCAGCTTTTCCATTTTTCTTGACTTGCATTTCTTTCTTCTTCCAAATCCTTTTGGGAACATGAGAAGCTTTCTTCCCTCCTTGAGGGTGAGCCTTTCCCCCCATTCCCTTTCCTTTGAATAGTGGGAAAAATCCAGCCTTATGGTCTGCCTTCTTACAACGGAAGCATGCAAAAGGTACACTTTCATAGTCAATCTTTTGGATTCTACTTCCCAATCGAGATTGAAATTCCATAACTTGAGGCATATCCTATCCTTCGGTCACTCCTACACATATCCTTGCATAGGTAAGTCTCTTCTTAGCTTCCATTACAGGATCAATGGAAAGAAGCTCTCCAAAAGACCTGGAAATGCCATCAAAGACATCCTCATGCTAGTATTCCATGGGCAACTTTGAGAGTCTAATCCAAATTGGAGCCTAGGATAGGAAATCATTATTCAAGTCCAGATTAGAAGACCATTTCTGCAAGATTAAAGTAGATCTCCCCAGAGACTAGTTCCCTGCACACAGGATTTTGGAAAAGTCTTCTGAGCAAGAAAACTCAAAATTCATGAAACCTTTAGCCATTGATGTCACCTCTACATGCCCCTTTAAATCCCATTTGTTTCTGGTAAAAACCCTCACTATATATTTTCCCACCAAAGTATTCGCCATACTGAGGATATTGTGATCTATAATTTTTTGAGGAACTTCCAGAGCAAAGAAACCCTTCTCCTTGTCTAATTTATCAATGACTTTCAAGAATGTTGACTTACCTGATGGTTTGACTCCAAATAGGTTTGACCAGCACCCCCGGGCCCCAGGCGGCCCACCACCCGAGTGAAGGGGAGGAATCTTATCACCTAGGTGAGGGAGAAACTTCCATAGGTCCCCATCCTTTGAGGTGTCTGCATCATTCACCTCCGATTCCTGCCTTGCAGCTATAGATTTCCCCCCAATGCCCATGTTCTCTCGATTCTCACCTAGCTGCTGCTTCAAAAACCCATTCCCGCCTAGCTGCTGATTCAAAAACCCATTCCCGCTCACTCCGCATGCTCCACTCCCCATTGTCCTTACAATTATACTTTGAATCCAATGTTATTCAATTGTGCTACACTCAATAGATTATGCTTTAGTCCTTCAACCCATAAGCATTATCACATATAAGTTCATTGGTTAAAGAGATACATCCTTTTCCTTTTATGCAAAAAGGTTTATTATTTTCAAATCTCACACTACCACCATCATAATATTTCATGTGTTCAAACTATGTTTTGTCTCCAATCATATGATGTGAGTAGCCACTATTAATAATCCATGTATCATTTTTATTAACATGAAAGATAAGTGCCATTTGATCTCCTTTATCATTAGATTCATCTTTTGTAGCAATATATACCATGTCATCTTCACTTTTATCAGAATCTTTAGCCATAAAACAAGAGTTCTTGCCTTCTTCCTTAAAGTCCTTGTAGTTTTTGAATTCCTTCTTGCCTTTTTACTTATTACTTTTCTTTTCATCCTTGTTTTCTTTATTTGGGCACCTAGCAGTAATGTGACCAATTTCTTCACAAGAAAAATAGATTAGAGGAATTTTACCTTTGTACTTTCCTCTGCCTTTAGCATATTTCTTTGCAAGTAGGGCTTCAATAGCTTCAAGATAACTATCAAAACTTTCTTCTATTTCTCCTTCACTTCCTGATTGATTGGCCTTTGATTTCTTACTCTTTTTCTTGAGTGAAATCTTGGCTTCAAATATAGACTCAATACCTTTGGAAATAGGAACATAGTTATCACAGTTATCTAACTCAAAAATTGTCAATCTTCCAACTAGAGCATCCAAAGCTATATTGCTATTTGAATCACATCTCATCTCTTGAGTAAAAAAAACTCTAATTGCATAAATAGAAACAAGGGTTTAGAGTACCTTGCTTACAACTATTTTGTCATCAATGTCTCCTCCAGATGCTTTGATTGCACTCACACTTGCTTTGATGCTTTCCACATATTTTGCAATGTTTTCATCTTCTCTAATTTTCATCTGATCAAATTGACCTCTAAGTCTTTTTGCTTTAGCTCTTCTTAGATTTTCATCTCCTCCATAAATGTCTTTTAGTTTGATCCACATTGGATGAGTTGTAGTAAAGTCTTTTACTTCGTTAAATTCAGCATAATTAAGAGTAGATGCAATATCAATCATCATGATGTTATGATTTTTTCTTTTCAGCAATGTCATCAACTGATAATATTCTAGTGGGAGTTTTGTATTTAGAATCAAGATACTTACAACCTAAATCACTGATAGTTGTTAGATGTAACCTCATAAGTCCTTACCATGCTACAAAGTTGTCTCGATTCAACCTGGGAATCTCTCTTCTGTAAGACATCCTGATCTTTAGCTTAGGCCCTTGAAATATTTTTTCCAAGCACCAAAAGCTCTGATACCAATTGTTAGAAATATAAGATGAGTAACTGAGAGGGGAGGGGTGAATCAATTGCCACTAAAATAAATCCCAGTTCCCTTAGATGTCAGTACAAAATAAACTCTAAAAACTAAATTTTGTTGATGCTTGGAAAACACACACAAAATGTTGTAACTCAGTAAACATTGAAAATGCTTGGCAAATACTTAACATGAAAATATTAAGATGTTAACTATGATTAATATTATTTAGTTTAAAACACATAAGAGAAATAGTATGAACACATTTGACACCAAGATTTAATGTGGAGATCCAATTTGGGAAAAACCACCAATTACAACTAGTTACTGATTCTCACTCTTATGAAGTGAGCCTTGCTAGGAGCCAACCCTATTAAAGGTTACAAAACAAACTATCAGGTCTGACCTTGTTAGAGTATTTAATCACCCTATTAGGAGTAGCCTTATTAGATGTTTTTGGAAAATTCAATAGAAATGCCACCTTGTTAGAGGATTTACAAATAACTATTAAGCCAACTCTATTAAGAGAATTAGATCACTACAACAATGGTTAGAGAGTAAGAATGAGATGACCTGATTTCAAATGCAACTAAATTGTTGATTATAGATCTCAATTCTAGCTTGTATACTTGATCCTTCTTGATCAAATATATCTTTTTAGCTCTACAATGATATTCTTCTTATCCTTCTGATTCCCTTCCTCTTAGCATCATTCAATTATCTTCCATTCATTCACACATTCTAAATTTCAACTTGATCTTATACTTATATCTTTCATATTGTCAAGTTGGCTAGAATACAACTTAGAATAATTAATATTCATCTTCTTAGTTGGGTAGAACCAACAAAAAAATAAATTAAACTCAATATACCAAAACAAGAAAATCCTTCATTAGCCGACCCTGTTCAGTAGACACTAACTTAGAATGATTTTCTTATGTTGACCAAGTGAACTCAGTCAACACTGCATATATGCAAAGTTCGTTTGGTAACCAAGTGAGCTTAGTTAACACTAGTTTCATCCAACATTTCCTTCAGTAACCAAGTGAGCTTGGTTAGCACTCATCTTCCACAAACTTTCCTTTGGCGCCTGAGTGAACTCAGCAGAAACTTTCTTCTGAACTAGGTAAACTCTGGAATGCTCGATAGACAGAAAAAACTATCTTCAATGTCCAAGTGAGCTTGACATACACTAACTAGTAATGACATGGCATTTTTTGTGACATCAAATACAATACACAATTAATCAATTGTATTCAATAGTTTCTTGGCTAACCTTATTCCTTTTCTTAATTATAGCAATCTCCTAGTTAGAATTATTCCTTTTCCTAATTATAGCTACCTCCTAGCTAGAATTATTCTCTTTTATTTTTCCATTCATATCTCTATCATCCTTCCCCATTTTATTCTTCCCACCCACCTCCTTTTTACTATCCTCTAACTCTATGTCCTCATCTTTAGCTTACATATTTATGTCTAGCCCTACTTTTGGATATCCTACTTAACCTTCTACAACCACTATCATTCTCTTCTTCTAAATCAACTAGGTTAACATCATGTGAAGTTTCCATTTTACACTTTGTTGTGATATGGCACACCCAAAAACCTTCTTGTGTTTTTTTTTTTTAAATTACAAGAGGGAATAGAAGAAGGGGATGACTAGGGAGTCAAGGCCACAAAAAAACCCTCACCACTAGTGTCATTATGATTTTGTGGGTACTAGCTATCAATTAAATTAATGCAACAAGGAGGGAAAGGGGCTAGCTAAAAATTGGAAAGGAGATAGATTAGACCCTAGTGTAACGTTTAATGAATACAAGTAAATCTTTTACCTTTTTTCTAAGTTCTATTCCTAGCCTTTATGAAAACGGCTTACAAGTCACATATCAAAAATAATAAAAAGGAGACTTCATCATGATGCCTAAAGTGATTTAAAAGATGAAAATGGTAGCATTAGCAGGCACCAAATCTACCTTTAAGGGTAAGGCAATTCATAAGCACAAGACACACCTCACTGAGGGCTTAGTGGGATCTTCATAGCTAAACCCACCTCTGAACCTCACAAGCTCTTCATGTTTTTTGAAATATCCATTGACTATAGAAACCTATAGATTTAACATCATTACTTTTTGTAACCTATAGATTTATACAAACAAGTAAAAGCCTTTTTGTGAATATTTATTTGTCTTTAGTTGACTTACCTATACAATTGAAAAATGGCTTCAAGTAACCTTAGGAATAATTTTATTATTCTTTCAAGAGATTTCAAGAGAAAAAATTACATCAAATTCATAGTTGTCTTGTGTAATAGTGACACTCAATACTAGTAAAAATTATAGACAACAACAATGAACGAAGAGTGTGTGGGGAGGGAAAACAAGAGGAAGTCAATAATTTAAATATGTTTAAATAATAATGCATGACAACCATGAAATAATAATGTTTTGGTGAATGCATTTAAAGAATTTGAAGCTTTGCAACATAAGTAAACAAAAATGAATGTGGGCTCAACCAGGTGTTTTGGGAACACACTTTTAGAAAGAACACATGTTACTGAATGTATATATCCCTACTTGTAACCTTAAACACCTTTATCTTAGAAAGTTTGCAAAATGTCTTCTTAAAAATAATTATTATCTAGCAATAGTAAATGGAAGATTTAATGCTCCATTCTATGAAGGTAGACATGTTTAAGCATATGATGGTACAATATTAACACTATATAGATTATCCACAGCAAAACTATGAACCAAAAGCCTTGTAAAAAATATGAAAGGATCTAGATTTCTTTAACATTGGACTTTTAAAATAGCCTAAAGATTTCTTATAATGTCAGTTTTAATATATACTTATTAATTATTAATAATAAAATATATATTTTTAACTATATTTAATAAATGATACTAATCATTTGTTAATGAATTTGTAATATATTTAAAATATGAGAATATTTAATCTTGTCATTAACATATGACATGTCAATTAATTCATATTTTATATATTTAAACTAATTTATAATTATTAAAGAATATTTGAAATGGTAATTATTTATGACATAAAATATTTTATATAATACTAAATTACATTCAATTAATATCATATAATAATCTCATAATCTCTAGAGAGCCACAATACAAAAGAGTATGGTGGAGTCAATAAGAAGTATAGAATTATTAGAAAGTTGGTATTCTATTTTTGGCACTTTCTTTTAATTGCATTTCTATCATTTCTTGAAATTTATGCACGTTTGCACCTATTGTATACCATTAACATTCAAATATTTGCTAAGAAGATCTATGATTTCTTTACCATGATTATTAAAGACATTTCCAACCTTTATGAAATGATTCTTTAAGTTGAAGACATAAATGTGGAAGAATCAATAGAATGTATGAACTGTGTCATATGTATTTTCTCTTCAAAATGTGATGATTGACCATATAATTTAACGGGGAGACTTCAATCATGAGTGATTCATTTGCTACACATGAAGTTATTCAAGCTATTCATTTCAGACTTTTTATCTGATAGTTTCACAATCTTCACTTTTAAAAAAACTTTTTTGTGATCATATATAATTTAAATTATCAAATCATTATGTTTAGATGATATTTTAATTTTTTATGATGAAATTTATATAATATGTTATTGATCAAGATTTAGTACAAATTATGTTAATGTAAAATAAAATTTGATACTGTAAGACTGAATAGTTTGTCAATGAGATAATCAATTTAGATGTAATTTTTAATTTTTGTGTAATATAAATAGAATGTATAATTTACTCATTCATTATATAAGTTCATATCATTATTAAGGGTATTTTTTATTTATCACAATCATGTTATCAAAATTATAAAGTATTTCTTAATTTTTAATTTCTTTATTTATTATGGAACTATTGTACTTAGGTTATCCTAATAAGAAGTGGGGAAAGCATTAATTTGAGAGTGTTCTATTCAAGATTTTAAAAAAATGAGATCATAAAGAAAAAATATTGCAAATCACACAACACAATTTTCCCTTAAAAAAAGATTCAATAAGGTTTAGTGAAAAAATGTACTAGTTAGAAGTGTTTCTCTTACAAACATAACTTCTACTTTTCTCAATAAAGAGGATCCAGGGGTCATGTTGAAGTGTGACACCCATAATAGAAACCAATATCATCTCATATTAGGTCTCCAAAATTTTTCCTTAGGTTTTATCTTAGGGGTATAAATGATAAAAGATTCATAATAAATTTTATGAATTCAAATGCCTACTTTAAAGTCCACTAAGAATATGACATGAAGCCTAAAATAGCCTAAAACCCACTTTAACTAACACTAGTTGTCACTTTATCATAATCTATTTCTCTTAAGTTTAATTGGAATCTTTTCTTAAGTTTAAAAATAGTATCTTCCCAAAGCACATGGTTGAGCCCACCTTAATTTTCATGTCATTTCAGTTTTCTTGCCAAACTTCAAATGATTTAGTTTACTCTCTTTTATAGACACTAAATGTAACATTATATTTTACAATATACATATTTAATGGTTATTATCAATATATGATATATATAATTTAAATTATTTATTAAATATTTAAATTGTTAAATAATAACATGAATAAAAAAATTGCTTAGATATTATTAAATATTTAATATAATATTTAATTATATTTATGTAATATTATAGAATAAAACTTACAATCTATAAACAACTAAAATGAACTAAAAGAGAGTGCAAAGGTAAAGTAAGACCAAATTTATAATTATTAAATAATATTTTAAATCAATTTAAATATAAGATTTAAGTAGTAGTGTATGACAGCTAGTAGGAAGAGAGTCCCAAACACCATCTCTGCTTTGGGCCATTACAACCAAGCTACACAGAAGCACACTCTAACTCCAGTAGTTAGAGTCCCACCCAAGCAAAACCACAATAGATTTGGAATAACAAAAGTCTGACTAGTAATCTAGAAAAGAAAAGTTTAGATTGGTAATTACAAAAGTTTGACAAGCTATGGGAAATGAAAATTGGTGTGGCTTCATTTGAAATGGTACCCACTAATCAATGCCTAGCATGTGCTAATTTCAGCCCAACCTAATTTTCATAAATATGACCTCTCACATTAACATAAGCTATTTTGGGAAACTAAATATTCAAACTATTGACCAAGATAAGTGCCTAGTCATAAGATCTTATAATATTAAGACTCCAAAGAAAAACTACTGAATTCAATGTCAAATTTTGATTGAAAATAAGGAGGAATCAAAAAAATTCACACGGAACTTTTAAAATGCTCAACCATTCATTAGAATACAAGTTTTAATTATGTTTAACCAGAGGGGTTGGTGAGGTGGTCTATTCAAGGTACCGAAGAAAGCGCGGATGACTTCTACGAAAGAATCTAAAAATTCAAGCTTCATCCAAGGTATGAAGAGAATGAGAACTAGTTGGAACAACATTATGAGTGAAGAGGGAGAAGGAAATATTAGTAAGAAGCCTTATACTAAGTGGCTCACTCTTGGTATTGGGCCATGTAGAGAGGATCTCTCAGGGCCAAGCAAAGACCTATATGGCAAAGGTAAAGTAATGGATGAAGAGAAGAAAGGTGATTGCAATTGGCTTACACTTGAAATTGGCTCTTGCATTGAGGATGAATCAAGGATGATCGTGCATATCATGGACAAAGGTGAGGGTTTGTGATATAGGGAAAATGGATCCAACAGAGAGGTAAAAGTCCAAGAAGACTCAACTTTTGTAGGTCATATTGAAGAGGACATCTTGAACATTATATTTTGCAAGCTTCCTCTTCCTACTCTATTCCAATCTCAAGCTATTTGAATTTCATGGAGAACTTTTATTTTTATATTTGTTGAGTTTCACAATATGTGTGAGCAGAGAAATAAGAAAATGTGGTTGGTGATGGCTCTTCATGATGATAGAGAGGAGGTTGCTATAGGGCTTTCTTTCTATGATGTCAGTCAAAGTACTTGGTGCAAAAGGATGCTTAATAATGAGGGTAGAGATTGGAATTCTAATTGGAATCTCAAAGATGGAGATGGGGGCCTTCTAATTTTTATTATCTAGAAGGGATTCTTTAAAGTAATCAATGCACTCACTATGTAGACCCATTATCTTGAAGATGTTAGACTAACAAGAACAAGAAAGATTCCTGATTATGTGAACAAACATTATGACAAGACTTCTATGCACCTCAAATTCGATCCCTAACAAAGGACATATTAGGTAATTATTATAATTGCAAATACTGATCTTGGGTATGGTAAGAATTATGTTGTTATCAATTATAAATCTGCAAAAAGGAGATGACTTTTTAAATGGATTTACTGTTGGAATATTTATTGCAATAGTCATTTGACCTTGGAGCCAAATGCCCACCTACCACCTGACAGATTGTTGAACGTTCAAAAAATTGAATGCAGGTAGGTGAGTTTTTCAAATTTGAAAAGAGGGGGAAAACATTTCTTCCAGTGAGACAAAAGGAATGATTATATTCATTTGAATAGTGAGTGGAGTCAAAGAGAAGTTGCAGAGAAGAATAGAGAAGGAAGAAGAAAGAAAGTGATCAATAGAACCAGTTGTGTAGAGTATAGAAGGAAGCTTGTTTCGTGCTTGCAGTTGCATGTGTTTCTTTGCTGTTCATTCTATAAGTTTGTTGTTTGTTGAATTCATCTTGTGAAGTAGTGATTTCTTTAGGCACTATTGTATATAGCCATTAGAGCTGCAAGTTTGAAGTTTTACTCATTTGAAGTTTTAGGGTTATTTTAGGGTTTTCTGGTTGAAGCCAAATGCTCCCATATTTTGTAATAGTTTTAAATCAAAGTTGAATAGAAAGAAACTAGGAATAATTGTATCTATTTCTCTTCCTCTATTTTTACCATTTGAGAATTTTATTGTTGTATACTTCAACCTTTGGCTCCCTCGTTTTAATGGTGGAAACATTCACGCTATAAGTCTGTCACTTGATCATGTCTTTGTTTGAAGTTTCTCTCTGCAGTTATTATTGAGCTCACTTAGCATCCACTTCTACTAAGCTCCACTTTGTAGTGGTGACCAAGCTCACTCGGCATGCATTTGTGCCAAGCTACCCTTTGAGTGCCAAGTTTACTCAGCTCCTTCATGTGCCAAGCTCACTCAACACCCTCCTACCACTCGGCTCCTTTACGTGCCAAGTAAGAACTATCATTGGGCACCTTTATGTGCCAAGTGAAATTTTAAGTTTGTGATTTTTATATTCTTCACATGGTATTAGAGCTTTGAGGCCCCACATCCACAGTGAGTTAGGGCATTTTTTATGGATATTTCACATGGTAGGAGATGCAGGAAAGATATGACAACAACCACCATCCTTCAATGGACAAAATTATGATACATGGGCAAAGAAGATGAAAAACATAATGGTTGCAAATGATTTTTGAGAGTTTGTGATTAATGGGTTCAATTATGTGATAGACCAAACTCAATATGATGCTCTCAAAAATCCATAAAAGACTCAATTGAAAGAGTCAAGAAGAAAGGTTGCTAAGGCATTAAGTGTTATTAAAGCAACAATGACAGAGACAATCTTCCCCAAGATTGCAGTAGAAAATTATGCTAAGGAAGCATGGGATATCCTTGAGATGAACTTCAATGGAACTAATAAGGTTAGAGTAGTGAACCTAAAAATGATCAAAAGAGAGTTTGAGAACCTTAAGATGAGGGACAATGAACCTATTGCAGAGTTTAGCTCACGAATCTCCACTTTGATAAACTAGTTTAAATCAAATGGAGAAAAATATGATGAGCAAAGAATTGTAGAGAAAATATTGAGGAGTTTACCTCAGAAATATGATAATCTTGTCATGACCATTGAGGAAGCAAAGGACCTCACCACATTGACCATGGATGAGTTGATGGAAACTCTTCAAACCCATGAGCATCAGATAAACAGGTCAGCAACTACTTTCCAAGAACAATCTTTCAAGTCTCAAGAGAATTCAAGAGGTAGGGGGAGAGGTAGAAATGGCTCTAGTAGAGGCTCAAGAAGCAAAGGTCATGGAAGGAATGGTCAAAGGAATGCTAGTGCAAAAAGTTCAAGAAGAGAAAGCAACCAAGAGGGAGCAAACACCTCTCAAAACAACTCTAGAGGAGGTAAGAAGAATTACAACTCCAATAAGAGTAATGTTGAATGCTACTATTGTCATAAGTATGGGCACTATGCAAGTGAATGCAGAAAGAAAAAAGGTGATCAGTTAAAGCAGAATGCTAATGTGGCTAATGTGAATATGAGAAATGTAAATAATCCCATAGCCTTTATCATGTGTAACATTGTTGAAGAAGGAAGCCCTGAGGTATGGTACCTAGACAACAAATGTACCAACCACATGAGTGGTAATGAAAGTTTATTTTCTTTCATTGATAAGAATTTTAAGTTTGAGATTAAAATGGGAAATAATGGAACCATTCCCATAGTGGGCAAAGGATCTATTATGGTTTGCACCATGCAAAGTGAGAAGGAAGAGATAAAAAATGTGTATTTTGCCCCTGATATGAAGCACAATTTGATGAGTGTTGGTCAACTCATTCAAAATGGATACAAGGTGCTCATGGAAAATGACAAGTGTGTCATTCATGAGAAGGATGGGAGTAATAGATTACTTGCAGCAATCCAAATGACAAAAAACCAGATGTTTCCATTGAGGATAGAGACATGTTTCTCTTCTCAAGTTAGTGTTGCACCTCCCAAGCATGCATGTACAACAGTACACTAGCAATCAGCTCTTAGGAGCATGATTGAAGACCCCTCCAAGATTTGGCATCTTAAGTATGGACATCTTGGCTTTGCTGGTTTAAATTTGTTGTCCAAGAAAAGAATGGTAGATGGTTTTTCAATCATTGTAAATTCATATGACAAGTGTGAGGCTTGCATATTTGGTAAGCAACATAGGTTTCCCTTTAATTTGTGAAATTCTAGAAGGGCTAGAGAACCATTAGAGTTGTTGCATTCTAATTTGGTAGGCCCCATGCAAACTACTTCTATTAGGGGGAGTACTTATTTTATGACATTTGTAGATGATTTGAGTTGTAGGACATGGGTGTATTTTTTGAAGAATAAATCTGAAGCTTTTGATAAATTTGTAGAATTTAAAGCCTTGGCTGAAAAAGAATGTGGACACTATATTAAGGTCCTTAGATCAAATAGAGTAGGGGAGTATACCTCCAATATGTTTGTAAATTTTTGCAAGAAAAATGGCATTAAGAAAGAGCTTACAGCTAGCTATACTCCATAGCAAAATGGAGTGGCTGAGAGAAAGAACAGGATCATTGTTGAAATTGCAAGAAGTATGATGAAAGAAAAAGGGCTTTCAACTAAATATTGGGGAGAAGTTGTAGAAATAGTAGTATATTTGATCAACAAGTGTCCTACAAAATCAATTCATGACAAGATACCTCTTGAGGCTTGGTCAAGGGGCAAATGGACAGTTGAGCACTTAAGAGTGTTTAGATGTGTAGCATATGCACATGTGCCTAAGGAACAAAGGAAAAAGCTAGATGATAAAGGTGTGAAGTGCATCTTCATAGGGTATAGCTTGGAATAAAAAGCTTATAGATTGTATGATCCAATTGAGAAGAAGATCATTATTTCAAGAGATGTGGAGTTTCTTGAAAATAAGTGATGGGATGGCTCGGTAGATGAATCCTCAAGCACTTCAAGTAAAGTGCCTACTATTGAAGAGGAAGAAGATGACATTGGTGATAAACATGAAGATGGAGTAGTAAATATAGATTGTAGACAAAGGAAAAAAGGGAAGCAACCCTTAACATGCCAAGAAACAGCTCAAGGCACATCAAGATAACCCTGAGCTAGTGTCTAAAATAGTAGTAGCAGCAATATTAAAAATTCAGATCCCACTCTCACCTCCCTATTACCAAGAAAGACCAAAAGTCTAAGGGAGATATACCAAGAAGAAAGGTATGAGGAAGATTATGATGAGAGTTTAAATTTCACACTATTTTCTCATAGTGACCCAATATATTTTGAGGAAGCTGTGAAAGAGGAGAAATGATATAATGTCATGGATGAGAAAAAAGATGCTATTGAAAGAAATGAGACATGAGAGTTAACTACATTGTCTCCCAAGAAACAAGTAATTAGAGAGAAATGGGTTTATAAGACCAAGTGCAATGTTGAAGGAAAAATAGATAGGTATAAGGCACGTTTGGTGGTCAAGGGGTACAAGCAGGAATATGGCAGAGATTATAATGAGACATATGCCCTAGTTGCAAGAATGGAAACTGTGTGTGCTATCATAGCAATTGCAGCCCACCACAAATGGAAGTTATATCAAATGAATGTGAAGTCTGTCTTCCCAAATGGTGTATTGAAAGAAAAATTGTATGTGGAGCAGTCACCTAGTTATGAAGTTGCAGGTGAAGAACACAAAGTGTATAGATTGAAGAGAACTCTTTATGGGCTCAAGCAAGCTCCACAGGCATGGTATAGCAGGATTGACTCATATTTTATGAGCAATGGTTTTAGCAAAAGTGATGGTGAGCCCACATTTTACATCAAGGCAGCAAATGGTAATGTGTTGATTATTGTCTTGTATGTAGATGATCTAATTTTTACTAGAAATGATAATTTCCTAATTAGTGAGTTCAAGAAGGCCATGAAAAATGAATTTGAAATGATAGACCTAGGTCTCTTGAAAATTTTTATAAGCATACAAGTAAAACAAATGCATGATGGTATCTTTATCTCTCAAGAAAAATATGCAAGACAGATCTTGGAGAGATTCAAAATGCAGAATAGTAAGGTAGCCCCAACACCAACAATAGTAGGTTTGAAGTTGAGCAAGGAAGATCACAACAAAAGTTTGAATACAACACTATACAAGAGCATGGTTGGAAGTTTAATGTATTTGATGGCAACTCGGCTAGACATAATGCATGCAATAAGTTTAATTTCCAATTTTTATGGAAACACCAAAGGATTCTCATTGAAAAATGGTAAAGAGGATCCTAAGGTATGTGAATGGTAGCAAGGGATTTGAAATTTTGTATACAGTAGTAAATGATTTGAGGTTGGTAGGTCATACAAATAGTGATTGGGATGAAAGTTTAAATGATAGGAAGAGCACTTTCAGATACATGATTCACTTGAGATCAGGTGCAATTTTATGGGCATCCAAGAAGCAACCTATTGTTGCTCAATCCACAGTAGAGGCTAAATATATAGCAGTAAATGTAGTAGCATGTCAAGCTATTTGGTTAAGAAGGATCTTGACAAATTTGAATGAAAGGCAAGAGGTTGGAACTACAATTTATTGTGACAACATCTCCTCAATTGCATTGTCCAAGAATCCAATCTTCCATAGTAGAAGCAAGCATATAGAGATCAGATATCACTTCATTAGAGAGTTAGTGGAGGATGGGGATATCAAAATAGAATTTTGCAAGTCTGAGCAGCAACTAGTAGACATTTTTACAAAGTCATTAATCATTGGAAGTTTTTTACACCTAAGAGAGTGTCTTGGTGTAGTTGATTTGGATCAGCAATGATCCTTCTTTGTTTGGCTCAGGACAAAGGGGGAGTGTTGGAATATTTATTGTAGTAGCCATTTTTCCGTAGATCCAAATGCCCACCTACCACATGATGGATTGCAAAACATTCATAAAATTGAACGTGGGTAGGTGATTTTTTCAAATTTGGAAAAAAGGGGGGAAATATTCCTGCCAGTAAGACAAAAGGAATGATCAGATTCATTTGACTAGTGAGTGGTGTCAAAGAGAAGTTGTAGAGAAGAACAGAGAAGGAAGAAGAAAGAAAGTGATCAGTAGATCCAGTCATGTAGAGGACATAAGGAAGTTTGTTTTATGCCTGCAATTGCACGTGTTTCTTTCCTGGTCATTATGTAAGTTTGTTTTTTTTTTAATTCATCCTATGAAGTAGTGATTGCTTTAGGCACTATTGTATGCAGTCATTAGAGCTGCAAGTTCAAAGTTTGAAGTTTGAAGTTTTACCTATTTGAAGTTTTAGGGTTATTTTAGGGTTTTCTAAGTTAAGCCGAATCCTCCCAGATTTTATAATAGCTTTAAATCAAAGTTGAATAGAAAGCAAGTAGGCATACTTGAATCTATTTCTCTTCCTCTATTTGTTGCATTTGAGAAGTTTATTGTTGTATACTTCAAGATTTGCCTCTCTAGTTTTAATGGTGGAAACATTCACATCGTAAGTTTGTCACTCAATCTTGTCTTTGTTTGAAGTTTTCTCTTTGTAGTTATTGTTGAGCTCACTCGGCATCCATTTGTGTCGATCAACCCTTTGAGTGCTAAGTTCACTTAACTCCTTCATGTGCCGACCTCACTCAGCACCCTCTTGCCACTTGGCTCCTTCACATACTGAGTAAGAACTATCACTCGACACCTTTATGTGTCGAGTGATTTTTATATTCTTCAAATTGATATGGGAATGAAAATGAGCTTTTCTCCTAGAATTTTATTGAAGAACCAAATAATGTACTTATTTTTGGGAGATGGGGAAAAGGTTGGTATGTATGATCTGAATGGAAATGGAAAGTTTCATTACCTATCAGAGATGCAATCTGTAATGAAAGGCTTCTTGGGTATTGTTTTGTTCAAAGGAAGAATTATAATGCTTTGTAGAAGTGGGAAAATGGAACTCCCACCATATACGCTTACTTTGAATTTTTATGAGTTTGATGAGCATGGGAAGCAGCGGGCATCTAAATATGAAGCTATTGTATCGCCCGAACCTTTGGAAGATGAATTGACTTGTTGCGTTGGGGGGGATTATATATGGATAAATGAACATGACCGAGATGGTTATATCATATCTATCATTCGTGTAGATTTAGTAAATGGGGAGGCGAATCCTTTGCCAGGAGTATTGGACTATGATGGGAAAAACTGTGTATCAATGGGACTAAGCTTTTTCCCATGCTCTAATTAGATTAGGTTTTGCTCTTCTCTCATTGCATTTCCATTGTTTCCTGAACTCTTAAGTGTTGTTGCATCAGTAAAGGGTTTTAAATATTAGACAATTCTGTTACATTTTTGAAGTTTCTTTTACTTTGAAAAATGTAGTCAGTATTACTTCAGATTGTAGTTGGATTTATCAAGCTCTGTTACTTTGCAAGATACATATTATATATTCATCTTCTGTTATGTTTCTCGCATATGTTATTTTTTGATTTTAGGCTTGTGGAATCTGATCTTTATTTTAATATCCCAACACACCGAAATAGTCAGAAATGTTTTATAGTTTATATTTTTGCTAAAAATGATAGATTATTTATCATAAAATAATGCTAATTTCAGACTGCATAACAGATAATGCATGTAGAAGTTCACAGTGTTGCTAGGTCATTATCTGTGATGGAGAAAAGAATTACATGATTTAAATATTTTAATTATGTTTATCTATATTTTATTTTGGGAACAATGTTGTCTTATATCTCTATTTTAGAATGTAGGAACTTCAAATCTTTGACTTTATTTAATTTAAATATGACTTTCTCTTTCTTTGACATTTATTTACAAAATAATAAATATGATAAAATGTGAAGTATTTTAGTCTCTAATCTCTGATCTCTGATCTCTATGTTTGGATCCTTGATTGATTGTTTCCATAGAAGAGGTGGCACATGTGGAAAAGCACTGATCAAAATGAAAGGTTTTCTGCCTTTATTGAATTCCTCCTTTTTTTTTCCATTAATGCTACTACACTTTTAGCCTCACAAGTCTTGGCAAGTATGTTGACCTTGGATCTTCTATCACTTTTGTCAACTTTATCCATTCTACCATACCTTAAGGGTGCCTTCAAATGACCCTAGTGCATCAGCCTTTACTTCAAATGGTATACCTTCATCCTTTAGCACTTTTGTGCATTCACTAGTGAGTGGTGTCAAAGAGAAGTTGCAGAGAAGAACAGAGAAGGAAGAAGAAAGAAAGTGATCAGTAGATCCAGTCATGTAGAGGACATAAGGAAGTTTGTTTTATGCCTGCAATTGCATGTGTTTCTTTCCTGGTCATTATGTAAGTTTGTTGTTTTTTGAATTCATCCTATGAAGTAGTGATTTATTTAGGCACTATTGTATGCAGTCATTAGAGCTGCAAGTTCAAAGTTTGAAGTTTGAAGTTTTACCTGTTTGAAGTTTTAGGGTTATTTTAGGGTTTTCTAAGTTAAGCCGAATGCTCCCAGATTTTATAATAGTTTTAAATCAAAGTTGAATAGAAAGAAAGTAGGCATACTTGAATCTATTTCTCTTCCTCTATTTGTTACATTTGAGAAGTTTATTGTTGTATACTTCAAGATTTGGCTCTCTAGTTTTAATGGTGGAAACATTCACACCGTAAGTTTGTCACTCAATCTTGTCTTTGTTTGAAGTTTTCTCTTTGTAGTTATTGCTGAGCTCACTCGGCATCCATTTGTGTCGAGCAACCCTTTGAGTGCTGAGTTCACTTAACTCCTTCATGTGTCGACCTCACTCAGCACCCTCTTGCCACTTGGCTCCTTCACATACTGAGTAAGAACTATCACTCGACACCTGTATGTGTCGAGTGATTTTTATATTCTTCACATTGATATGGGAATGAAAATGAGCTTTTCTCCTAGAATTTTATTGAAGAACCAAATAATGTACTTGTTTTTGGGAAATGGGGAAAAGGTTGGTACGTATGATCTGAATGGAAATGGAAAGTTTCATTACCTATCAGAGATGCAATCTGTAATGGAAGGCTTCTTGGGTATTGTTTTGTTCAAAGGAAGAATTATAATGCTTTGTAGAAGTGGGAAAATGGAAGTCCCACCATATACACTTACTTTGAATTTTTATGAGTTTGATGAGCGTGGGAAGCAGTGGGCATCTAAATATGAAGCCGATTAGTCTTTCATACTGTTGTAAACTTTGGTTAGATTCATTTTATATTAATATGAATATGACTTTCTCCACTGGACCCTTTATTTACTAAATAAATTGTATGTAAAATGTGAAAAAAATTATTATTGATGAAATATTTCAAAGTATTTAAGTCTGTCAGAATCTATTGGTGCAAACTATATACATCTGAAACTATTGAAGCCGCTGCATAAATCTGAATGGAAACATTAACAGTCAAATCAATGTATGAAAATGTATAATTGATTGTTTTAGAAGTTGAAGACATGACTGCAAGATAAATATAACATAGATATTTTGAAAAGGATATAAGAAATTATTAGTAAATAGAATTAGTGATAATCTTTATCAATGCTACCAGTGTTTATTTCAGTTTGTGCTACAGTAATAATGAAAATATGTAAATATGGAATGATAGATAATATATGTGTATAATCTGACAATTGTCTTAAGAAAATGGGAATTATACAAGTGTTTTATGAAATGTTCTATTGAGATAAATATTTGAAAATGTGATAATCCTATTCTATGATTGAAATTTGTATTTAATGAATTGAAATTGATTTAATAATTTGAAAATCAGAGAAGAGATTTCCACAATCTATGATACTTATCCATAAGAATTTCTAAATCACATCAAATAACAGGTATAAAGCCAATTGGCTCATTCATCAGGTTTTGATCTTTTTTTTGTATTGCCATGTGTTTTCCCACCATTCGGGAGACTCCTAGGACCTTTGTTGTTATTGAGGAAATAATGTTCAAATATGACCTAGATATTCCTCTAGCTTGCGACTGGTGAAACTAGTAATCCCAAGGAAAAATCCAAAAATCTTAAATGGAAAACCCAAACCCTTGAAGAATCCTTGTTGTTTGAAACTCCAGCTAAACGCAAAAATGTATCTTTCAAAACTAGTCCTATCGGCACTCCAAAGAAAATAAAAAATTCTTAAGGAAATAATTGAGGTGGATAATCAAGACTAAGAAGGGTTAGATGGTGAAGGAGGAGAGAAGAAAACTAGGGCTCTGGGTTATAGAATTTAACAAGTTCAGGGAAAGGGGATCTGAAATGCTAAGGGTTAAAAAAGAAAAGAATTACAAAGAAGCTAGCAAAGATAATTCTTAGGATAAACAAGATGAGAAACCTATGAAATCAAGGATGAAGAAAAGCTAATAAGAGTGCCAATGGAGAGGAATTTTAAGGAGGACCAAGAAGCTTAAATTGAGGTTTTTATTGGACCTAATGTTGATATCTCCATTTCATAAAACCCCATGGCTAATCAAATTAAAGTTTTGATCAATCAAGTTCCCTCCAAGGACATAATATCGAAAAGATTAAAAAATATCTAGAAGAACAAATCAAGGTCCTAAATGAACAAGTGTTATCTCTTAACAATAAGTTTGACAATGTCATAACTTGCATTTAGTTGGGTATGGCCATTTAGACTATATGTAGGGTCCAAAAAGAAATGATGAGGAAGGTCATCTTTGGCACTATCATGGGTAACATCAAACTTAAGAAATTTTTCATGTAGAAGGACACTATGTGTGTGGAGATGAAGAGTGCATGGAGGATATATACAACTAGATTGAGGATCCCAAGGACTTGGTGGAAAAGAACATCAATCAAGCCTAGTTTTTCTTGGCCCTAGTTTTTCATTTTGTGTGTTTCAATGTTCAATACTTTTGATTACTTTCTTTTAATGGTTATTGTGCTCATGCTTGTAGTTTGGGACATAGTTTAAATACTATTATGTTAAATCTAGCTCTAAAACTCAATTGTTGTTTTTTTTTTATCAAAAATGTTTTGATTGATAAATTAGACTTTGATAGTAGTAGTACTTTACTTGATTTTCTTATTAAGTTTTTCTTTAATAAAAATAGTTGTAAAGAAAAAAACTAAAAAGATATAGAAAATCAAAAGAAACAATAATTGAAGCAGTAATAGAAAAAAATAGTATAATTTAAATTCAACAAAAGAGAATCGATTAGATTCAATAATCATCTAAATGGATGATAGTATAGGGGTGCATGGGAATCTTTAAAATGCAAAACCTTAACCAAGAAAAATCTCAGTCACACAATCATTAGGAAACCATAATCAATTATCAATGACTTCAATTTAGATGGTGTACAAAAGAGTGAGAAAGCAAACCAAAGATGGCCAAATGGGAGCTATTGGAGTTTAAAGAGGGGATGCAAAGATTTTATGGCTCAATCCAACATATAAATGATTTTCGAAGTTGTATTATAAGAGATTTAGTATTTTAATGTTATGATTTAGATAAAAATAGTTGTAAAGATTTAAAATATATGTATAAGTTACACAAAAGAAGAAAGATTTTATTGGAATCCTTTAGAATAACTGAGAGGGGGGGTGAATTAGTTATCCAAGGTCCAAATGTACATATAAAACTTTTCACAACATAGTCAACCCATATCCATAAAACATTTTCATAATGCATGCATCCATTAGATCATACAATCATTTAATCTTCTAGGTTACTGTCAAATCAACTTTGTAGAAATGTAAGAATATTTAATAACACATTTGACACAACGATTTAATGTGGAAACCCAATTTGGGAAAAACCACCAGTAGCATGCTACTCATTCTCACTCTTCTGAAGTGATGCCCTATGAAAGGTCAACCTTGTTAAAGGTCACAATGAACACTTTTAAATGTGACCTAGTTAAAGCATTTCAATCACCCTATTAGGACTGAACCTTGTTAGAGGACATTAGATCATTCACTTAGAATGTCACTTGGTTAAAGGATTTACAAATTACTATTAGGTCAACCTTAATCTAAAGGATTTACCCTAGACTGGTACAATGATTATAAAGTAATAGTAAGGCTTGATCTGATAACAACTTATAACTCATTTGTATATTAGAGATCTATATTTTCAGTCCTCCATTTTCCTTGGCTTTCACACACTTCAACTTTGATAGCATGTTCACCCTTTAAGCATCTATACCCTTAAGCCTTCTTGCTTTGCTTTCTAATAGTAGTCTCTTCTCTTAGGTCACTAAATGAAGCAATACACTAGACTCTTTGTCTTCCTTGGGTTCTTGCACATGACAATCTTTACTTCTAATCAACCATCTCTATAAATAGAAAATTAAGATCTTTTGTCATTCAACCTTCATCATCCATTTTAAGGTTAGGTTGGATTAGCTAGGATTCAATAAATCTATCCACCTTTGAATTTTATTCCCTTAGAAACTTCTCCTTCGATCCTCTTTGAATTCACCTCAAAATGGTTCATCTTGATTTCTATACCACCAGCTCACCAAGCTTATCTTCCATGCAGTTCACAATCCAAAAGATCAAACCCTTCAACTCAGATTCATCAAATTCATGATCTTTCTTATAATATTAACACTTGGTATTAACTTGCTTTTGATGCTCAATACATACTATGTTACTCGACATCCACTATGAAGACACTCAGCACAAACTAAAGTTTACTGGTGCTTAGCATCAACTAAACTTTACTTAGCTTACACTGTATCACTTGGCGTGTAATGAATTTTGACTTTTCTTGGCTCCAACTAATTTTTTTCTCAAGTTACACTAAATTTTCTAGGCACCGACTATGTATATTGTTAAGCTTCGTAAACACAATTCATTTTACTTGATCTTCTAAACTTAATCAGTGTATCCATCCTTCGCAACCTTAAGTAAATAATCAATGCACTATATTATCACTGTCTTAACTGATCTTTGTAGTCATTTTCCATATCATAACTCAAGTTTTCCTCTAGCTTCTATTGTTACCTCACTTGATCAAATCCTCTTCATCAATCAAACAAATGATAGTACTCAAATCATATAAGTAATTATCTTACTAGCAAGTAGCAGGTTTGACTTCAGTGACAAAATAATGATTATAACACATTTTCATACTTGTATCAATCTATTTTCAACAATTTCTCTCTTTGGAATTAATAGAAAACCAAACTTAATCAGTACAACCAAAAATAATATAAAAAAGAAAATAATTTCTTGTACTGAAATCTCTCCCTCTATCAACAACTTTCATCTTTTGAATACATTAGAAAATTTTATTCTAACTTTCATCTTTTCAATAGGTTACAAAAATTCTATTATGATTAATAGAAAATCAATCAATTCATCCTTATGGTTTCTTTTGGATCACTTCTTATATCTCCCTTGACATTAGCTCCCTTTGACTAGGTATTCCATGTTTCTTCTATATCTTCTTTCTGCCTTTCTTTCTACTTTTCTCTCTTAGGATTTCTCCCTCTTTGACAAAAATGCCAAAGACTTGTCATCTTAATATTCAAATATGAAAATTTTCATGTTCTCCCTCTATCACCTAGCTTGTGATCGATTTGTAGCTCTAATTCTTTGATTAGTTTAGGCAGCTCCAAAAGTAAGATCCACTGCATCAATGTGTAACATATATCAATCATCTTGTTTGATGTAGGGCACTTGTCATATTTTTTTCATAGCCTTTTATAGGGGTATCAGCCCTATTTTACCTCTTAAATACTCATAAGCATCCTTAGGTAATGCTTTTGTGAAGATTTCAGATATTTTCTCTTTTGTGTTAACATATTCCATCTTCACTTCTTTATCTTGAACTAATCTCTCAAGTAATGATACTTGATTTAAATTCTCTTAGTCTTTGTATGCATCACAAGATTCTTTGATATATTTATATCACTTGTATTATCACAATAAAGTATCATAGGTTCAGTTATTTCTTCCTTCATACCTTTGAGTAGCTATTTGATCCGTACAATATTTGTACAATTTATTGTAGTAGCAACATATTCAACCTCAGTAGTAGATTGAGATATGTAGTTCTATTTCTTGCTAGTCTATGTAACCAATCATTTTACTAAGAAAAATACTCCTCCATTAATTCTCTTTTTGTCATCAATATTTCTAGCCCAATTAGCATCATTGTAGGCTCTTAGTTCAAATTTCTCATTTTTTTTGTAGCATAGACTATAGTCTTCTATTCCTTTTAGATATCTCATTATTCTCTTAACATACTTCAAATGATTCTCCTTGATATTAGTAGAGAATATTACAACTATCTCAATAGATAATGCAATATCAAGTCTAATGTGTGCTAAATATTATAATTTTTCAATCATAGGCCTATATAATGATTGATTAACCTCAGTTGAATCATCATTCTTTGACAATTTATGTGTTGTCACCATAGGTGTGCTTATTAGCTTGGTATCTTCCAATCAAAAAAAATTCAGTATCTCCTTTACATATTTTGATTGAGTGATGTATATACCATATTTCATCTAATGTACTTGCAAACCCACAAATAACTTGATCCCTTCAAACATAGACATCTCAAATTCTTTCTTCATTTCATTTGTAAAAACTTTACATAAAGTATCTTGACCTCCAAATATGATATCATCAACAAGAAAATTAGATAGTAAAATACTTTTTCC
Organism: Cupressus sempervirens; assembly: GCA_028749045.1. Lineage (NCBI taxonomy): Eukaryota > Viridiplantae > Streptophyta > Pinopsida > Cupressales > Cupressaceae > Cupressus > Cupressus sempervirens. Next base: position 445,345,112 of record CM053792.1, on the reverse strand, counting down.
TTTCTCTATCTTCAAGTATAGACTACTATTATCATCAGTCCTCTAAATTCCAATCTTCACAAGATAATTATAAAGCCTTTCATACCATGCTCTTGGTGCTTGCTTCAAACCATATAAAGCTTTGTGTAGTCTATATACTATATTTTTGTTGTTAGCATCAAAAAATCCTTTTGGATGTTCTATATAAACCTCTTCCTCCAATATACCATTCAAAAATGAAAACTTAACATCCATTTGATAAAATTTGAAATATTTGTATGTAGAGTTCCTACTCCTTCCAATCTTGCAATAGGAGTGAATGTTTCTCCATACTTTATGCCTTCTTCTTATGCATAACTTTTATAAACTAATCTTGCCTTATTTCTTGTGACTTCACCATTTTCATCTAACTCTCATTTCCATACACTAATTGGTGCCAATCATATTTTTATCTTTTGGTGTAGGAACTGGAGTCCACGTCTTATTTTTCTCAATTTTTTCAATCTCTTCTTTCATGGATTTACTCTAGCTCACATCTCCTAAGGCATCTTTAACTATTTTAGGTTCTTGCATGCTAAGAAAACATGTATCATTTCTCAACTTTTTCCTTTTCATTAGTCTATCATCTTTATCTCCAATGGTTTGTGTTGCAGAGTGATGTCCCTTGACATACTTAGACAGTCTTGGTCCTACTCTATTTTCCTCATTTGGTCTCTTAACTTTTGAATCACTGTGTACATCTCTATTAGATAGTTTGACATCTCTTTCATGTACACTAAACTCAAAATTAAAAGGTGCCTCAAATTCATTCTGTAACTCAGTACCTAAACGTAGCTTGGTTCCTGAATGTAACTTTGCATTCATAGTATGTGACTCAGTAGTCATTGAAACTTGTTGATTTGTAACTTAGTTTACATCATCTTCACTAGCATGCATACCTTCATAAAAGTATACAAATTATTTGTATTCTTTTGGTTCCTTCATAGGTTCAGCCTCATGTACTTTTGTATGTTCATCAAATTTCACATTTGCATTTTTTACAAATTACTTAGTGTTAGTATTTAAACACTTATAAGCTTTACTTCTTGTGGAAATGCCAAAGAATATACCTTCTTCACTTTTTGCATTTAATTTACCATTCCTAAAATCTTTGAGAATATAACACTTGCTTCCAGATACCTTAAAATATTTTACATTGGGTGAGTATCCATACCATAGTTCAAAAGGTGTTGAATGAGTATGTTTCTTGACTTGCACACAGTCCAAGGTATAGAAAGTTCTACTTACAGTTTCTCTCTAGTATTTCAAAGCAACACTTTTCTCCATCATGAGTGTCCTAGCACAATCCATTATAGATATGTTTCTCCTTTCAACAATTATGTTTTGTGGAGAGCTCTTAGGGGTAGATGTTTGTCTTTTGATTCCTTTGTCATTATAAAATATCTCAAACTCATTTAATGTAAATTCTCCTCCTCTTTAAGATCTCAAAATTTTTATATGTTTACTTTTTTCCTTCTCAACTCTTTCTAAGTACCACCAAAACATTTGGAAAAAATTAGATTTCTATTTTAGAAATATAATTGTCATCATTCTAGAATAATCATCAAAAAATAGCATAATATACTTATCTCCTTTGTATCTTTGTACATTAATTGGTCCACACAATTTAGTATGAACAATCTCTAGTATTGCTTTAGATGTATGAGTCTTACTCTTAGAACTTGACTTTGTCATTTTGCATAACTAATATTGTTTGTAAATTATATTGTCAAATTTCTTCAACTTAGACAAACATATGACTCTTCTCATGTTACTAATGCTAACCAAGTTATCAAAATTAACATGATATAACCTCTTGTGCTATAACCACACATCATCAAATTATACAACTAAACAAGTAGCATCCTACATATCAAGGTAAAATATATTACCTCTAGTTTGATCACTTTTGCCAATTAGTTTTCCATCAGTATCATATATCTTAGCAATCTTGTTCTCAAACTCAACCTTACAACCTGAACTATTTAATTGTGACACACTCAAGAAATTATAGTTATGTCATTCAACATAATAAGCATTGTCACACAAAATATTTTCTATGAGTTTGATAGAACCTTTTCCTTTTATCAAATAGGGTGCATCATTACCAAACTTTACACTATTTACATCATAATAGTTCAAGGTATTCAACTCACTTTTATCTCCAGTCATGTGATGTGAGCACCCACTATCAATGATCCATTTCTCATTCTTGTTTACACAAGACACTAGTGTAGTTGCCTTATCCTCATTAGAATCATCCTACATTGCAACATACACCACTTCATCATCATGATCGTCAGATCTATCTTTAGTTTCCTCTTTAGCAATGTACCAAAACTTTTTGTTGTTGTCTTTGTAATCTTTGTTGTCTTCATCTCTTCTACTTTTGTACTTGTCTCCATCTTTGTAATTCTTCTTCTCTAGACATCTAGCAACAATATGACCAACCTCATTGAAAATGAAACAAATAATAGGTAACTTACCTTTTAAATTGCCTTTACCTCTATGAGATCTCCTTGCTAGTAGTGCTTCAAGTTTTTCTACATCCTCCTCATCTCTATCACTATAAATGGAAACATTTTCTACCTTTTTCTCCTTCTTCTCATTAGGTTCCTTCAATGATAGTTTAGCTTTGAAAGTAGATTCAACATTTTCATATTTGAAGTTATCAAAATTAGATAGCTCAAAAGTAGTGAGCCTACCTACTAGACCTTTAAGAGGTAGATTAGAACCTGGTATACATCTCAATTCTTGTATTGTAGAATCTTTAATAGCATAGATGGGTAGTAGTGTTCTCAAAACTTTTCTTGGAATAGTCTCATAATCTATTTTACTAGTAGATCCTCTTATTGCATTAACAACATCTTTTATCCTAGAGCAATATTGAGCAACATTCTCACCTTCTTGCACTCTCATATCATTGAACTTGCCTCTAATACTTTTAGATTGGCTCTTATATCATTTTTGTCTCCTCTATAAATCATTTGAAGAGCATCCCATATTTTCTTTTCACTGTCACAACCCTTAATATCATCAAACTTGTCATAGCTTAGGGAAGAGGCAACCTCCAACATTGTCTAGTTGTGTTCTTTCTTCTTTTCAGATCTTTAGCAGTTAAGGCTCTAGTAGGATAAGTAGGCTCTATTATGATGGTAGATTGTGCATGATCTCCAAGACCTCCTAGGTGTAGCTTCATTAGACTTTGTGATGCAGGGAAGTTCTCTCTATTAAGCTTGGGTACCTCTCTTTTTGACATCTTGATCTTTTGCTTCTAGTACCTTCAAACTAGTTCTCTTAAGAAAATGGCTTTGATAAGAATTATTGGAATTCTTTAGAACAACCTAGAGGGGGGGAAATTAGTTATCCAAGGTCCATATGTACAAATAGAACTTTTCACGACTTAATGAACCCATATCCATAAAATATTTTCATCATGCATGCATCCATTAGATCATACAATCACTTAAACTAGTAGGTTATTGTCAAATCAACTTTACAGAAATGTAAGGATGAAACATAACATATTCAATAACACATTTGACACAATGATTTAATGTGGAAATCCAATTTGGCAAAAAGCACCAATAACATGCTACTCATTCTCACTCTTTTGAAGTGATGTCCTGTGAAAGGCCAACTCTATTAAAGGTTACAATGCACATCGTAAAATGTGACTTGGTTAAAGGATTTCAATCACCCTATTAGGAATGAGCCTTATCAGAGGACTTTAGATCATTTTCTTGGAATGTTACATGGTTAAAGGATTTACAAATGACTCTTAGGTCATCCTTAATCTAAAAGATTTACCCTAGACTGATACAATAATTAGAAAGTAACAATAAGGCTTGATCTGATAATAACTTACAACACATTTGAAGATTACAGATCTTTGTTTTCTATCCTCCATTCTGCTTGGCTTTCAGACACTTCAGCTCTGATAGCTCGTTCACCCTTCAAGCATCTATACCCTTAAGCCTTCTTTCTTTTATTACCAGTATTAGTCTCTTCTCTTAGGTCACTGAATGAAGCAATACCCTAGACTCCTTGTCTTCCTTAGGTTCTTGCACATGTTAATCTTTGCTTTTGACGAGCCATCTCTATAAACTAAAAAATATGATCTTTTTTTTGTTCAACCTCCATCGTACATTTTAGGGTTAGGTTGGATTAGGTAGGATTCAATGAATCTACCCATCTTTGCATTTTATTCCCTTCTAGAAACTTCTTCAATCCTCTTTGAATTGCCTCAAAATGGTTCATCTTGAATTCTATGCCACCACCTCATCAATCTTTTCTTCCACACAATTCACACAATCCAACAAATTAAACTTGTCAGCTCAAATTTATCAAATTCATGATCTTTCACATAATTTTAACACTCAACATTAACTTGTTTCCAATGCTCAACATATTCTGCATTTCTTGACATCCACTATCAAAACACTCAGAACAAACTAAACTTTAATGCAGCTTGGCATCAGCTAAACTTTACTCAACTTACACTGTATCACTCAACATACATTGAATTTTGACTTTGTTTGGCTCTAACTAATTTTCTACTTGTCTTACACTAAATTTTCTCAGCACCTACTATGCAGATTATTAAGCTTGGCAGACACAATTCATTTTTACTTGTTCTTTTGAACTTAATCAATTTATCCATCCTTTGCAACCTTAAGTAAATAATCAATGCTCTATAATACCACTATCTTAATTGATCCTTTAACTCCTTTTCCATATCATAAGTCAATATTTCCTATTGGTGTTATTGTTATCTCATTTGATCAAATCCTCTTCATCAATCAAACAAATGATAGTACTCAAATCATATAAGCAATTGTCTTACCAGCTAGTAGGTTTGACATAATTGACAAAAAAATGATTGAAACATATTTTGATTCTTGTATCAATATGTTTTCAATAGATTTAGCTTTCATAAAATATGTAACTTATATAAAATACAACTTATATTTTTCTATCATAAAATATGATATCTTTTAATTATAAGTTTTTTTCCTTACTAGTAATATAAAAAAAGTTCTAAGATAATTAAAATATTTGTATAGCTTATATTTTTGTAAAAAAATGATACATATTTTTTAATAAAATAATGTTAGATTTAAAATAAATATTGTAAGTAGAATGCATATTGTTTTGATAAAATATATTAAAAGTATTTTGGTTTCATATATTCAGTGGTTGCAAAAATTTTGCACCTAAATCTATTGAGGAGTCTCCATAAAATCAAAGTGGAAACATTAATAGCCAAATAAAAGTAGTGAAGAAGATCTATGAACAATTTACAATGATTTTAAAAGATGTTTTAAAATTCATTTAAGTGATTTTCTCAGAACTTAAGTAATACATGCAAATGTAAGAGCACCGATAGAAGGCATTAAGTCCTCTTAAAAATTATGTGTATAGGATTAACAATCTACAAATTTTGTTTCTAGAGTCTGTATAGACACAACATCAACAAAGGAAGAATAGGTAGATAGGGAACTAGGGTTTCTAAGAACATTGGTGATGAAGGAGATTCAAGGAAGATTACAGTTACCAAATTTTCATTTGGGTGGAATCACCTTCTAGAGGCTCTCTGTTGGCCATTATAACTTTGGTTTTGGTGTAGGAACCATCTTTTTTGTGTGTTTCCTAGCCAAATGTTAGATTATATGGTTATATCGTGTGTCAAATTTTTTAATGACATGAGATCTTTCTAGATTTAACTTATATATTTGTATTGCTCTAAATTGTGTCTAGATAAGGGATGGAGTGAAAGTGCTTTATGAGATTTTTCATCCACATCATGGACTAGTTTATGTTTTGGACATGTGTGTGGGGTAGGAAACTAGCTCAAGTGGTTAGATGGGTAGCTATGTCCCATCTTATCTTGGAATATCATTTCCATTATGTGTAATTATAGTGGCATGGGAGGACTTTTTGAGATGAGAATGCCTTTTTTTGTTTAGTTTTTTCTTGGCCAAACTTGTAACATGTGTTAGTTGAAAAATTTTGGTGATGTAGCTTAAAATAGGAAGTCATCTATGTTCCTTGTCTCCTCCTTGGTTTGTCCCCACTCTTTACAAGTTATAAGTGTGGTGATATTTGGAATGAAGCTAAGGTTATTTTCTCTTGTTTCCTCTACTTGGCTCCACAACCTTTTGAAGAAGCATATTAATAATTGGTCATGGAGGTATCTTATTCTAGTAAATTGGTGGAAGTTTCTAATCTTTATTTTTATTTTGAAGTTTATGAAAGGAATCATTACTCTTTTATATATTTTTAGGAGGCTCTAGAGTATGTATTACATGATGTGGATAAGAGTAAGTACATTAAAAGATGTAAGTTGATTTTGGAGTCCAAACAATCCTATTTGAGTTGTGGATATCGACTAAACTTCTAAATGTTACTTTTGGGTTGTAGATGTCTTCTACTATCATGGTTGGGCTGAGACAATTAGGTAAGGATTTGATTGACCACTTTGGTTTGTGGGAACACATTGGGTGGATAAGGGAGCTTCTCTCCATGGAGAGCATATAGAGAGTGTTCTATTATGCATGCCTTCTTTTCGTTCATTCCTAGTGGGCTATTGCTACTGGATAATTATTTTTGTAGGGATTCTATGGTAGTCTTGGAAGGTAGGGTTGGAAATTTTTATGTGTATTCGTTTCATATGTGTCATTTCTTTAGTAGGATTTGAAGGTTTAGGATACTTTGGAAAATCCTTGAATTTTTGGAGTCCTTTTGAAAATCCTCAAAGTTTTGGGTTCCTTTCATAGACCCATTGAACTTGGATTTACAGACTTCTATTCTTAGCTATGTTCATTTATTTTGTGCTATAGTGTTAACAATATTCTTAGTGCAATAAGCCTCAGGGACCTGTCAATAACACTACCTCTTTCATCAAAAATAATGTGGCTAAACTAGATTATTCCATAAAATTCTTTTATGACTCCATCTGACCAAAGACTTGATGTAATTGCTTATTGCAAGTGATCAAGATGATTGTTGAGTTTGAATTGTAAGAGATTCAATAACTTAAGAATGTTAGTATTTAGATAAAAATAGTTATAGAAACAAAAATATAAGTGATAAAAAAGGATAAATATTTAGTTAAGAACAATGAAAACAATCGCTAAAATAAAATTTAGAACAATTCAAATTCAAATTTACATTAATTCAAATTCAAATTTACATTATTGTTACCTTCTAATCCTAACATAATATCAAAAAATTTTGAAATAGTTAAAAAAAAATTCATTGTTCATATTTTTGTTTTTTGTATTAAGTTAAAAATATCTTTTAGAAGGGGATCCAAAATCCCAATTAAAATATTACATAAAGTTATTAGAAAAGGTACCAAAGATTTGAAACATTGTTAACACATAGATAAACCATCAACTTGCCTAGCAATCAAAAGAAAAATAAAAGACACTACAATTAAAATGCAAAAATTACAAACCAAAAATTGACCCACCTAGGATCTAAACAAGATCCTTGAAATATTTAATAGTTACAAGGCCTCACCCTGATCCATCATAGCACATCTGATACATTTTATTTTGACACATTATGACTCAATATGTATGAGACATTATTTAGTGGACTGGACATTATCTATATATTATTTATGTAATGTGATGCTTTACTTTAAAATGCTTAATTGTGTTATTTGATGTTTTATGTATAGGCATGCAGTAGATGATCTATAGGCTTGTGAATATGTCAATGCTTTAATTATGCAATTAATTATCTAAAATCTATGTTCAGAAATGAGAAAAGTTTATTTAAATGAAATTTATAATGTTTGGATCAATTTGATTATGTAAACTTGGTATGTGTGTGTGTGTATGTGTGTGTGTGTGTGTGTGTGTGTGTGTGTGTGTGTGTGTGTGTGTGTGTGTGTGTGTGTGTGTGTGTGTGTGTGTGTGTGTGATTTTATCGAACTACTAATGTTCACATTGAGTGTGTAGGAAATTTTAACAATGGAATTAATCAAAGAAATAGTAACCAACCCTATGTGGAAACTATAAAACCAAGGTTGAATTTAATAAATTGATTTGAACCTCATTCTCAAGTGTTTAATTTGTATCATAACTAAATGTGTGTGTATCAAGTGACATGTCAAATGTTATGTAAAAGTAAATCTTATGGTGTCACTCAACACTCGTTATATGCGTATGTGTACTAACATGTCAATTAGGGTTGTTAATGTAAGCCATTAACCTAAGATTGATTTAATTAGTAACCTAAATTATTTTCCCTTGATTAGGGTTTAGTGGAAAGGTTACATCCTAAGGATTTTGGAGATCAAATATTTCAAGCCACTTGTATGGGTCATTGTTGGCCAAATTTTCCTTCCTACCAAAATTGTCATATTTGAATTCAAATGTTAAACGATCACATCCCACCTTTAATATTAAATAATGTCATAGAAATATGAAATAAATTAAATAAAACCTAATAATATTTTTGTGTTTTTCTAAGTTTATTTTTCCATCCCCCACAGCTTTATCTCCAACTAACAGATTTTCCACAAATCTGTGCTAGTCACTTTCTCACATTTTGGAATTGCCCAGTGTTTGACAAATGCAGGGAAGTGACCTTTTACCATGTGTCTAGGGTGGGGCCTTGCTTCTTATTTATGGGTCATCTTTTGACTATGCTGACATGTCAATGTGAGTTGAAATATGGCTAGAATTCTATTGGTTCTTACTTTCTCGCATTTTCTATTTTTTCATAATTTTTGACAATATGGGGAAGTGATGTTATGACATGCAGATTGGTGGGTCTGTTCTTCTATGTGGGCCACCAAGGCTAAAAGGTAGTGCTAGAAAGGATGCCAAGTTGTGTTGAGCTGAATTTCATTCCAATTGCTTCATGTCAATTCACCAGAAAGGGTGATATTTTGTCATATTAGATGTTGAGTAGTCTGTGGACCCAAAAATATAAAGGGGAAGGCATAGTAATAACAAAGGTTTTCCATGATCATTGATCTTTTATAGATTGATGATCAGAGCTTTCCCACTCTATAAAATTTCAAGGACTTTAAACATTATAGGTGAGCAACAAATAGCCATGTTTCCTAGCAAGCCTAGTTAAGGAAATAAAAATTACATATTGCAATGGTGGTTAAGTTGGCAGTTTCATAAAATTGCCAAAGTCAAGTTTAGAAGGTAGCATGGTTAGTTAGTTAATAGGGTAGTCAAACCTATGAAGATCTTGTGAGCTGGCAAAAAGAAATAATGGTATTGGTCCACATGGCTCATCTTGGTTGTAGGACTTTGTTTAACTGGTGACCTTGCTGATTTGTAAGGTAGAAATAAAAGAAAATTGGGTTTTTTTGTACAAGCCAATCTTTCTGATTGATCCCAACCACTCCAAGTTAATGTTAGGTTATAAACAATGCAAAGGACACTCTTCGCACCATCTAATCATCCATTTTGAGGAGTTTTAGCATTGATTGGCATCATTTCCATCACTTTAGGGTTTTCTCTAGTAAATGTTTCCATGATTTTCATGCCTCTTCAAGTGTGCCAAATGAAATCTATTTTTTGGATCATCTTGATTGTTTTCTAACCACTTAATAGTAGTGTTTATGGAGTAACTTTAGCTAGAAATATCTCAGCTATGCCTAAGCCATAAAGGAAAATTTTATAATTCTTGTAAGGGTTGATCTTTCTCTAATTCTCTAGTATTTTCTTTATGCATACTACTATAATTTCCCATGCCTCTAAGCCATTTTAAACCTTTACTAAGTCTCTTTTAGCTATTATTAACACACTATGCAAGATTTATTTGCCTTTGGTTAATGTGCTTGGCTATATTCTACAATTTGTATGATTATATCTACTTTTGGCATTTGAATGATATTAATTTTCTTCCTATAACATTATTTTGTTATATGATCTACATGTGGTTGTTGAATTAAGAAAAGTTTGAATCTATATTCTTTGAGGTTATATCCAATTAACTGTGCATTTATGGGAAAAGATAAGATCAAACACTCTATTTTGGTGCATCACCCCTTAGGTTAGAGTATGTAGGATTTCTTTCATGCATTCCTTCTCCCTTTTCCTCTCTAAGTGTAGTCAGGTGCACCCTAATAGTAAAGGAAGCTAGGCTTCTTCAAAGACTCAACCTCATAGTTCAAGTCCCACAGCTTGGAGGTTATTTCCATGTTTCACAAGGTTGTCCTTAGGTAAAAAATTTGGAATAGGGTTCAAAATTTCATGATAATAGTCATGAATTAATCCTAAAAGCCAAATTTACTATAATTCAAGTGCCCAAGTGGTATGGGTATTGGTTAAAAACCTATTCCATACTTCTAGAACTTTCTAGCAACATTTATGACCCTTAAAATATCCAAATCTCCCTTTGTTGCAAAAATGGATCATCTCCATGAGGTTACCCAAGTTTACACTCTTTTTAAGAGGTTGTATTTATGATAGGAGTAAGTGAGGATACCAAAGGAGGCTTATAGTCAAGATTGGAGTTATTGCTATTTTGGGTGGGTGAGTTTAGGAGTATTTAGAGTCTCTTTGAATAGTTGGAGGGTGCTCACCCACTCTCTATTTTTAGAGAATTAAAGCTTTAGAATTCCAAGGAGGAAATGATTAAGCTCATATCAAAACTCATTCTTTCTATAACATTTGTGAAGGTAGGTTTCTCCATTGCCATGGATATGTTTATTATGTTCATTGTATAAGTGTGTGTGTAAATCTCTTGCATGTTTGGTGTTTTTTTTTTTTATGTTATCATGTGAGGGATGGGTATTATTGTTTTTACTTGTTTCCTTTCATGTTCTCTTCCTTGTTTTTTTGGAAAAATTGTGAAGGGGGTGTTGGCATTACTCACCTTCAGATAGGGCAAAAGTGACCATGTATGATGGAAGGGGTTAGTTGGACACCAAGATTGGTAGAGTCTCTTATCATGATGATGAGAGGGAAGAAATGCAAGGTGTATGGGCCCTTGCATGCCAATGAATTTGATTTTACTTTTGGGGGGATAAGGAGGAGACGATATGAAATTTTATGTGAATTTCTAGCCTCAACAAGGCATATATATTATATGTTTTACATTGAGATATATTCTACTTGGTAATCCACCTTCACCCCTATGTTATGGGTTCAATGTGAACCCAATTTTATAAGCTTTGGAAGTGTGTTCATATGTGGTGTTTTAGATTTGAGTTTGATTTGGTTGTCAGCTGGTCAGTTACCATTTGTCCTAGCTCAATGGGTGGCCTTTCAAAGCCTAGGATGGGAGGTGAGCTCTCCATGATTGTTCTAAGTGTTTTACATAATTCTTGGGTAGGTTCTTATGATGGAGACACCCAGTTTTGGAGCCATGTTAGTGTTCTTGATATCATTGTATTGAAGGTTTCTCAATTGTAATACCACCTATTGCATTGTACATTCGTGAACATGAAAAAAAATGGATTAAATGTTGTAAGTCTAATGTTGATAATATAAATGTAGTTATTGTATGAAATAAGCAAGTTATGTGATCAAGTATTAGTGTATTAAAAATCATATCTTATGTTCAAGTTTATTACTTTGCAAAAAGTTCAAGTTGAATACTCTTTGTTTTCTCTTGAAATCTTGGATTTAAATGTATTGTATTCAAAAGTTCAAGTTATAGGATGTCGATGTATGAATTATTTAATTTATAGATGCAATAACTCATCTTTGAGATCATGAGATATAATCAATGTTCAATTAAGACATGTTCATCCTACTTGCACCTTAAAACCTTAGCTAGTATAAATTTTGATAAATCAATGAAGTATACCCTATGATGCTATGTATGTAAAATACCTAAAATCACTGCGCACTTGGATATAAAATTAATATCAACAGTGTATTTACAAACCCACTCAATAAAATGAACAAAAATTAATACACTATGCCATAATAAAATGCCTAGGAAGGAAACACCTTGTGAAAGAAGGAGCAAATAAATAAAACTACCACCCTTGTATTTGAGAGTGAAAAAGGTCTCTCTCAAAATTGTATGAGAAAAAAAAGACAAATTTGTGTTTATAATTATAATAGGTAATATTCTCTAAAAGATACTCCATTAATTTCTTACATAAATTAATTTAAAAAAACTGTAAAAATCTATTGAAACACATCTCCTCCCCACAAAACTTTCACCTATAAAACTTTAAGAAATAACTCCCAGCCCATCCCAACTCTTTCTCCCCACTCCAAAATCTCCACATCACCCTCCCTCCTTTTCATGTGTTCTTGGGAATCCATCATGGCTTTTGACTTGGGAGGAAGTAAGATTGGTATTAAAATAACATGTAAAGTTATCTAAACCTTTTCCCTTATCTCCATTACTCCACCACATACCTTTTTTCCTTGACATGCACTCAAAATTTGTTGAGGTCTTTATCCACTCAGCTCCATCACATCCACCAAGCAAGGTATGCATGCATGTGGAGTTGGGAAAGGAGAAGTAAACTTTGTCATACCTTTTGAAAAAAAATTGGTTTAAAAACATTGCTTGCAACATCACCCATTCTTTTTGCATCAAACCATGCAAAATTGATTAGAAGGGCTAAGTAGGCTTAGTTAAGAGGTAATAAAGTGAGAAAATTTTAAGTGTAATTTAGGGAATTATAATAAGGTTTAGTATTATAAATTAAGATTTGTTATATTAATTAAGTAGGAGTGGTTAGGAGTCAATAAAGGTAGAATTTTAAATGGGTTTTTTAATAGGCAGTATTTAGGAGATAGTTAGGAATTAATAAATTGATTTTAGATATGGGATTAAATATTTTTATGGGACATTGTAATTTTATTTTTATATTTAGAATATACTAGATTTAATGATGTTTCTAAAATAATTGTGGGATATTAGCCTATAGGTGTAATAATAGAGTTAAATAGAGATAGTGTTATTGTGGGGTAAACTAATTTTTTTGATGTATGGGTATAGGTATATATAGATTTAACACAATGAATGAATCTAAACATCATATTATTTATATAAAATATTTAATTAGTTATAAATCTGATGATTATAAATGTTTTCTTATAAGGTGTCATTGGGTTGTAAGTGTTCATGTAATGTTTGAAGGTGTTGTAAGTCAAGTTGACTAGACATCTTGATTTAGTATATTAGATTATGTTTTTAAATGAAATGAGTAATGTATAAGGATGAATGAGGAACATTTAATGATTAAATTAGTTTTATTAGAGTATAATTTTAATCATAACTAAGTACTAAGGTCATAGGTAAACTTTTGAAAGGATATATACTAGTTCACCTAGGAGTTTGAACTGACATGCTGAAATAAATAGAAGATAACATAGTAACCTAATGTAACTTATGACACATGTTATCCAGTTTACTCTTCTACAATGTAATCATTAATGGATCACATTTTTATATGTTAACTTAGTTGAATACCCTTTTTTTTTTTAAATGTTAGTGTATTTTTGCCCTAATTTTAGGGCATGACAATAGCCTGAATCCTAACCACATTTACCTCCTCCATATTATTGAACTCCTTTATGGCTTTAAAGGAAGAAACCACTTTCCTAATGAGGCTCTCACTTGTTCTTTTAGTAAGTCCATCCTTGAAATCTATCTCCTTTTCCTTAATATTGTGATTCACCTTTAGTGTGATGTCATCGAAATAGTCATCACTATCCTTTGGGATATTTTTGAGCTTGTCCTCATACAACCTGAAATACTATGGGTTTTTATTGCATTTACTCTCCCAAATCTTCCTTTCTTTACCCTCTTCCACAAGCTTCTTCTCAAGACTTCCAATCTTGTTTCTAAAAAGTTAATTTCATTACACACCCAATTTTCTAGGGAAACACATTGTTTATATTTTCCAAGGAAATACATTGTTTATATTTTTATTAAAACTGATAGATATTAGGTAATCAAATAATGTTAACTTTACAATGAATAATATATTTAGAAATTTAAATTATTTTGAAAAAATGTATCAAAAGTAATTTGGTTTCATAGAATTTAACAATTATGCATTTTAATCTCCAGCACAAGTTCATTTATCTTATGATATTGTTTATATTTGGATAAAATCTTCTTGGAAAATAATTTTTCATATGACTTCTTTTATAGCATTTATTTCTAGGCTCATTAATAACATTATATTCATGAATGCTACTACAAATTTTAATATTATTTTCTTTTTCATACCTTCCACCCAATATTTTCCATAATGCCTCTTCTATATTCTCTCCAATTCTCATAGTATTAGACAAAACCATAAACCTACTAAATTTTGGGGGATAACTTTTTAGTCCCTCTAGATCCAATTGGAGAATGGCAAGCATGAGAAGTGGTCAAGGAGGCTTTCAAAATCTGAATTCTGAAAAGGGTTGGATACCTTTGGATCGTTAGAATCGAATCCCTAGACTGGAGCATAGGTCACAGACCGAGGATGGTCAGGGTTTTTATACAGAGGATTTGTCAAAAAATGTTGATGGGGACCCAAATGCTCCCCCCAAGAAAGTGGACAAGATTCCTTTTGCTCCCAAAGGTGGTTAGCCAACTAAATGGTCTTCTCTTTTTGGAGTCAAGCCCTTAGGTAAGTCTTCTTTCTCACCTGTTAAGATTCTTCCAGAGTCAAAGAAAGGTTCTTGTGCTATTGCCATCTCAGACAAAATCATGGATCATAGCACTCGATCCATGGCTTCTACCTTGATTGGAAAATTTTTGGGGCCTAGGCCAAATATTGATGTTGTGAGGAATTTTATTAAGAAGAAATGGGCTCTTAAAGGTTAGGTTTCAATCACTACCAGGGCCAAGGGTTTATTTGTCTTTTGATTTCACTTGCATGGAAGATCTATCTTCCATTCTCAATGAGGATTAATGGGCTATTGGTCACTCCACTTTGGTCCTCTAGAAGTGGTCTTCCAAGCTAAATTTGAACAACTCTTTTTTTGTTCAAGCCCTTATTTGGGTTAGATTGCCCAAATTGCCTCCAGAATACTAGAACGAAGATGTGTTTGTGGGGCTAGCAAAGTCCTTTGGGAACTTCTATCTATTGATCCTATCACTGCCTCTAAAAGTTGCCTCAACTATGCATGCATTTTCATAGGGGTTAGAGAAGGAACAGAAATGCCAGAAACTATGTCTTTCCACTCAAAACTTGGGGTGCATGTTCAAAAATTGATCTATGAAACTATGTCATTTTCATGCTTCCTTTGTTTGAAGGCTGGTCATAAAGCTAATTAGTGCCCAAAGGCTGTGAAGTAGAATAGTCAAAAAAGTTAGGATCCTGCTAACTTGGCCAAAACAAAGAAAAACTCCAAATCCATTAGAACCTCTATTAAGAGAAGGAAGAAATAGATCTAGAGATGTGAACCTATTAAGAAGCCTGAGAACTAGGATGGCAAGGAGGCTAAGAGTAACTCATCTAGGTAGAACGGAGCACAAGGTGATAAAAGTGGTAACTGCCCTTCCCACCCTATCTTAGTTTCTCAAGTTAGCCTTCATGGTAATGCTCCAAATGAGCCTTTGAAGGATGGCCCAATTGTTGTGGCCATAGCTATGGTAGAAGATAATGTATTAATTGAGATGGAGCAAATTGTTGGAATGTAGGAGATCCCCCATATGGAGAATCCAAGGATCTCTACCCTAGATCCCTTGAATGAAATTTTTAGTAAAGGGCCTAATCAGGTGGGAAGACTTGGGATTTTGACAAATGGGGATATATCCAAAGACTTGGGGACAAAGATCATTGAGTTTATAAACAACTCTTCCCCAAAGAAGATATCCCAATGGGAAGAGTGGATTGATAGTTGTTCTTAAGATAGTAACAATGAGTGGAGTTTGGTTAAGAAAAAGAAGAAAAATTGTGATCATCATCCTCTATCACCAGGGACAACCAAAATTAGGTTTAAGGCTAATGTTGGGAGCTTAATCAAATCTCCAGGAAGGAAAAAATGAATCAGTTACTGCAGGAAGAGACCAGAAGGAACTTGGCAAACAGAAGCTAGAGAACCATCAAGGAATACTCTGGTAAGAAATGAAGATCATCTCTTGGAATATAAGGTTCCTAAATGGGGCTCACAAATAGGAGTTAGTTAGGAATATGGTCAAAGACCAAAGATGAAACCTTTTACTGATTCAAGAAACCAAAATGAGTAAAGAAGTGGTAGGTAAGATTTCTTTCAACAAAAACATGAGTTGTGAGGCCACAGACTCAAAGAGAGCTATAGGTGGGGTGATGACCCTCTATAATAGCAAGGCTTATCAGGTTTCTACTATCTATAATGCTAGTAATGCCCTCCTATGTAAGATGTCTTACATACATAGTAATGAATCCTAGTTTATTTTAAACCTTTATGCTCCCAATTTCAAAAGGGAGAGAAAGGGTTTTTGGGCTAAGCTCATAGAGGTTATCAACTCCAACAACATAAAAGAATAAATTATAATGGGGGATTTCAACTC
This sequence comes from Cupressus sempervirens, assembly GCA_028749045.1. Classification (NCBI taxonomy): domain Eukaryota; kingdom Viridiplantae; phylum Streptophyta; class Pinopsida; order Cupressales; family Cupressaceae; genus Cupressus; species Cupressus sempervirens. Next base: position 445,328,648 of record CM053792.1, on the reverse strand, counting down.
CCCCCTAACTAATGATGAAAAAAGCGGAGGGATTACATCGGATCAAGAGAGTAAGTTAGACTTTTCAAACTTCATTAACAATTTGGCCTTAATGGATGTTGATCTAACGGAGGGTAGATTCACTTGGTCCAACAAGAGGGTTGGGAGGGATTATATTTAGGTTTGACTTGATAGAGATCTTATTTACCCTACTTGGCTACAAACTCACACTTGCAAGCTTTCTCTTCTCCCTAGATTGGGGAGAGAAAGTTTTTTTGGGCTAAGCTCATAGAGGTTGTCAACTCCAACAACATAAAAAAAGAAATTATAATGGGGGATTTCAACTCCCCCCTAACTAATGATGACAAAAGTAGAGCAATTGCCCTAGATTATGAGAGTAAGTTAGACTTTTCAAACTTCATTAACAATTTGGCCTTAATGGATGTTGATCTAATGGGGGGTAGATTCACTTGGTCCAACAGGAGAGTTGGGAGGGATTGTATTCAGGTCTGTCTTGATAGAGCTCTTATTTACCCTACTTGGTTGCATACTCACACTTGCAAGCTTTCTCTTCTCCCTAGATTGGGATCAGAACACTCTCCCATCTCTCTCTTAGTTTGTCCCCTTTCTTTCAAAGGGTCCTTCCCTTTCCATTTTGAGAAAATATCGATTTCTCATCTAGCACTAGAAGCCAAGGTTTCTTCATAGTGGAACATCAAGGTGGAGGGTACTACAATGTTCAAGGTGGCCCAAAAATTGAAGAATGTGAAAAGAAATATCAAAATATGGAAGAAAACAAACTTCAGCCACATTTTTCAAGAAAAGGATGAGAGGGTTGATCAACTTCACATTCTCTAGGAAGTGATACAAAAAGATGGATGTAATGATCAGAACTGGTTGGAGGAAAGGGCTATTCTCTCTAACCTTCATAACATCATTACCAGGGAAGAACACTTCTAGAAGTAAACATCAAGAGTAAATTGGCTTTTAAAAGGAGATAGGAACACTAGGTTTTTCCACTTAACCACCTTAAAACATAGGGCTATTAATAGGATTTCTAGCATCAAGAAAGGGCAGGCTTTGTTATCTAAGGACAATGAGATAGCGAATGAAGTAGTGCAGTTTTTCGCTACTCTTCTCTCTAAGGATCACACTCTCTCGAGGCTCGATCAGGAGGATATTCTATTTGCCATTTCTACTATTCTATAAGCCCATCATAACTCAATGTTGAAAGCTATTCCTACCTTAGAGGAAATTTTTCAAGCTGTCAGTTCTCTTCCAAGTGATAAGGCCCCAGGCTCAGATGGTTTCCCAACTTTCTTCTTCGAAGTCTACTGGGAAGTGATCAAAGAGGACATTATGAAGGCTATGTAGGAATTCTTTGGGGCCAAAAACCTTTTGAAAGAAATCAATACTAATTTTCTTGTCCTCATTCCAAAATCCTTAGGGTAGATTTGATGGACAAGTTTAGGTCCATCAGCCTTTGTAAATCTTTCTACAAAATCATTTCCAAGGTTTTAACTACTAGCCTTCTCAGATTTCTTCACCTAATTATGTCCGCTTAGAAAACTAGCTTTTTTCCAAGGAGACAAATTTTAGGTTCTATTATCACAGTGCACAAGGTGATTCACTCTCTTAAAGATAAGAAGAGGGAAGGTTTCCTACTCAAGCTTGATATGTCCAAAGCTCTTAAAGCTGAGAAGAGGGAAGGTTTCCTACTCAAGCTTGATATGTCCAAAGCTTATGACAGGGTGGATTGGAATTTCTTGATGGTAGTCCTCCAAGATTTTGGCTTTGACTCTCAGTTTTGTAAACTCATCTCATAGCTCATTTCTTCCCCTTCCTTATCTATTTTGATTAATGGGTCCCCTTCAAATTTCTTTTTCCCTTCAAGAGGGTTGAGACAAGGTGATCCCCTATCCCCTGTTCTCTTCATCATTTTGGCTAATTTTCTAGGAAGACTTATTTTAAGAAAAAGATAGGACTAGAGCTTGCAAGGTCTCAAGCCTTCATCTGGTCATCTTTCTTTCACCCACCAACAATTTTTGGATGATACTATTCTAGGGAGCGAGGCCACAGTCTAGGAGGCTAGAGAGTTCAAGGGCTTGCTCAATACTTATACTAGGGGATTTGGCTAGGCTATCAACTTGGACAAGAGTTCTATTTACTTCATCAACACTCCACTAGAGAGACAAAGGAAAATTGCTCATATATTAGGAAGTGGTATTGGCACTCCTCCTGCAAGTTATCTTGGTATGCCTCTAGGTTCCAAACCCCCAAAATATTTTTGGAATAGCATCATAGATAGATTCAACAAGAAAATTGTGGGCTAGAAAGGTGTGTCTCTCAACCAAGTAGGCAAATGCACCTTGCTGAAATCTATTTTCCAAAACCTCTCCACTTATGCATTAAGTCTCTTTGGGATCCTAGCAAAGCAAGCTGATAGAATGGAGATGATTCAAACTGACTTTCTCTGGACAGGGGTTGAAGAGCATAAAAGATATCATTTAGTTGCCTGGGACCATGTTTTCCTTCCCAAATGTTATGGATGCCTTGGTATTAGAAAAATCAGACATCTTAACAATGTCCTTCTAGTGAAACAAATCTAGTGTATCCTTTAGAGTATAGGAGAATGGAAGGAAATCATGACTGAAAAGTATCTGAGAAGGCAGTCACTTAGCCTTTTTCTTCATAAGGCTGATATCCCTCAAGGATCTTACATATGGAATGGGATCCTAAAGGCTATGACATTGGCTAAGTCCAAGGAAAAATGGAAAGTTGCTAAAGGCAAGAAAATCTTATTTTGGCAGGATGACTAGACCAGCTAGGGACCTCTCATTGACCACCCTAATTATGGTAGATGGGCAGAGCAATGCATAAGAAGATATGGTTTGAAATTCAGTGATTATAGAATAGGCAATGGATGGCAGGACTTGTCTTTGATATCCCTAGGTCTTAATCCCTCGATGATTACTCTAAATTCTATTCCAATAAATAATAAGGAGGATGAATTCATTTGGGGAGGTAACTCAAATGGCCATTACTCTATCACCTCTGGATAATTTTCTTTGTGAGATAGAATGGAGAAATCCATCTAGGCAAAATCATGGATCCCTAGTCTTACCCCTAAAATATTTTTTTTTATTTTGGCTTCTACTCCGAGACAAGATCCTTACTCTAGAAAATCTTGCTAAGCATGGTTAGATTATCCCCAATAGATGTAGTTTATGTAAGCAGGCTTTGGAAATGGTCAATCATTTATTTATCCATTGTCCCTATTCCTCTAATGTTTGGAACCTCCTTAGCAGGGACTTTGGGATCAGCTGGTGTCCTCCAGCCAACATTCAAGATTTCTTCAACCAATGGAGGAGTTCACATAATGGCTTAATCTCTCATTTAATTTTCTCTTGGTCCCTTCTATATTTCTATTCGGGTATTTGGAAAGAGCAAAATAACTAAATCTTTAGAGATAGGGAAGCCCTTAAGTTTGTCATTGCTAAGAAAATTGAAGTTCTAATGAAGGGGAACTTCACCACCACCAAGGAAGGCAACATTGAGAAAGGAGGGAATAGTAGATAGAGGAAAATGGAAAGGGATAGGAAAAGACAAGAGGCTAGGTGGTCTTTTCCCCCTAAAAATTTGTTCAAGGCCAATTTTGATGGGGCTACTAAAGGGAACCTAGGACCTATAAGCATTGGAGGCATCATCAGGAACAACCATGGGGGAGGAGTTGCAACTTTTTCCTACTAGCTCAGACATTAGACAAATCATTTCACTGAAGCCAGTGCTATTAGTCACATTGTCAAGCTGGCCTTGGCTTCTGGGATTGAGAACCTCTAGCTAGAGGGGGACTCATTAAACATCATTAATTATCTCAATGGTCATGCTAAGCCCTCATGGACCATTGCGAATATAATAGAGGAATTAAAGTTTGACCTAAACAAGTTCAACAAGACCTATATCAGTCACATGTATAGGAAGGCTAATTCAACTGCTGACTAGTTTGCCAATGAAGCAGTCACCAATAATGCTAAGATGACATGGCATGTTAGTGACATCTTTTTGGCAGCAATTAATAATTTCCTATTGCAAGATCATATTCAAGGAAGTACCAGAAATATCCAAAATAAATGATGGAAAGATTTTCAAGATTGCATGTAGGAGGGGGAGTCATTGAAAATCATGCAAAACTCTTTTATCATAATAGTGTGTACGTATGGCACATTTTATGGGTTGTTTTGAATATTACCATTAATACTAGTATTTTCAAAAACATTTTAGAGTTTCACAATCTAAAGAAGGTTGAGGTCTATAATAAATCTATGAGTAGGTCAGGGCTTTTAGTATCTGAGGAAACCATGGTTGGAGAGAGAAACAAGAGGGATCTGTCAGGAGAGGTGGGGAACTGGAAGGAGAAATTGAAGGTTTGGCACAAACTACAAATGGGTAGGATTTCTCGATTCCTGGAGAAGCTCCATGGTTTTGATGTAGGGATAACCAAGGTTATGATGGATTCTTGGAAAATTAAGAGAGTCAAAATTGATGGGGTCCCCCACCAAATCAATGTTGAATTGATAGCCTGGGTTGTCGAAATCCCTCTAGAAGGAACTAATTTTTTTAGAGATAAGAAAATTTTGACAAATGCTATCAAAGTTTTTGCAAAGGATGAAAAGGAGCTAAATAAGCTTGTCAAGGTGGAGATGTACTATGAGATGGAGTCAATCAAAAAGCTATGGCTATATGTTCTCAGGATCATCATTCAGTATATTTCCCTAGACCTCAGATTTGACAGGGCAAGAATGCATCATTTCATCTTGCTTAATCACTTTAGGCATAAAATCAAAATTTATTTTCCTTTCTACCTTTTCACCTCCATGAGCAAGGGTATCAAGGGTTTCAAGAGAAAACCCACCACTAATATAGCCCTTCATGAGGGGTTACTACTCCTAGTTTATGAGTATCTAAAGGCTCAAACCAGGTGAAAATCCATTGGTGATGTTGGGTGTTCTTCTAAGGCTTAGACTTTGAGGAGGTGTAGAGCATAAAATTGGAGGAACAAAAGTCCAAATCCAAAGAAGAAAGGAAACCCTCTGCCTGCATCCCATACAGAAAGAGCCCAAGAGGTTTACCCCTGATTCCCCCAAAGCCTAAGCCTCAAGAGGTGGAGGAAGATAGTGATGTTGAAGAGGACACTAACTCAGAGGAAGAGGAGAAGAAAGAGGGTGATGAGAAGGAGGAGAAGGGGAGGGATAGTGAAAAGGAGGAGGAGGATTTTGCCAACATGTTGGGGAATCCTAAGAAAAAGAAAGTAGAAGAGGCCTTTGACACTAAAGACCAGCTTCTTGAGATTCTTGGCCTTGGCCCCACTTCTTCCTAGACTATAGACATTCTGGGAAAAGAGAGTGGGGAGGTGATAACAAAAAATAGGTAGAGGTCTTGGAGGAATATTAATTCAAATAAAGCCAAATTGGGGATTGTCAGGGAGCCTTTGAATATTCAAGTGATGGAGTATATTGATGGAAAAACCCATTATGATGATCTCATTGATCCTGGTTTGGTTGTGATTTTAGATAACCCTAGGGAAACTAGGCTTAACCTTTTAAACAACACTAGGAATAGCATGATAGAGAATTTCAGGTCTATTAAGTGGTTGCTCCATGAAATTGAAGAACTCAAGGGGAGAAAAAACCAAGAAGGTGACCAAAATAGAGATAGTGACCAGGGGAACAATGAAGAGGACAGAAGCCAAGATGGAAGCCAACCGCATATCAGCATCCAGGATCAAAGGGCCAACTATGAGGACAAAATCAAAAAGGTTGAAAAAAGAGTCCAAAGGATGGATTTCTTCCACTAGAACCTAGAAAATTAGGTGATCGCCACCTTGAATACCTTGAATGAAAATATTAAGAGCCTGGGTGAATCATTGATTAGAGCTAGATTTGGTGAGGAAATTTTGGGGAAGGCTAACCTAGACAATGGGTAGGCTAAGGATTATCTGAAAGAGACCAGGGACTAGGTGGATGCTCAAAACCAAGACCAAGTGGATGCTCAGAGCCAGGACTAGGAGGACACAAACAATAGGAAGACCATAGAAGCTGTAGAATTCTCGCAGGTTCTTGATAAAGAGAATTGATAGTTAGGTTGTGGTTCTTTTATAGTGTAGCTGGTTCTTTTTTGATCTAGCTTTACTGGTTTTTTGTTCCTAACCACGAGCCAGTTTCACAGTTGGCTTTTGTTAAGTTGCTCTGTTTACGCTATACTTTACTAAATTCTTCTATTTTTTATATGTTGTAGTACTTTCAAGTTTTAGGATCCCTATAAAATCTATTTTACTTAATCAAAAACTTTTTAGTTCCTCTAGAAGGTGGTAATTACTTCCTTAACAACCTTCATGATCATCAATTACATCATTAGTAAATAAATCACAATAAAAAACTAGAATTTCTAAATATAAACCATTAGATGGAATAACATTAACCTAATGATCAAATAATTCTAAAAAAATGGCACCTACATCTGTTTTGCCACCCAAGTCTACATCCACGACGTTCTCCACTTTTTGGCCTAATCTTAATCTGGCTTCTACCTCTACATCTGTAGCCACACTAGTACATTTGACCCCAATTTTTGACCAAAAATTTTGACCATCTAATAAATTGGGGTCAATTTGGTCTAAATGTGCAAGGCAACATATACTTTTTGTTAAATACAAGCCCGTGTTGGTCAAAATTTCAACCAACATGGTCTCACACTATGTCAAAATTGAAAAAAGCACTATTTGTTGCCCTAATTTCATTGTTACGCGACCCAAAAGATAGCTCATGCACTCAAAAAATTTCTACACTGCATTTTGTGGCCAGGAGTATGCGCCAAAAGGGTTTTATAGCTTTAGTACCAATAGGGTTTGACATCTTGGGTTCTTTGGTGCTTGATTGTAGCAGATGAGAACTCATGAATGCTTCAAAGTTGACATTGAAAGAGATTTCAGAAAGAAGGTGGCATGAAAGGATTAAATAACACCTAGAAATTTTGAAGAGTCTCCTTCCCAGTGTTGCAAAGGTGAGTTGAAGTTTTGTTTTATAGATTGACATTTGATTAATCACTCTCTACTATTTTGAATCTATTTGACCTCTCTATTTAGGCAAAAATGTTTGTTGAATTTTTAGCTATCCTAGTTACTGCATAACTTTCTTCTATCATATAATTGTTGTTTGAAAGCCCCTTATATTGCTTTTAAACTTGTATCTGCACCTTACATTTGTATACTTTTGAGCACATTAAGGCCTACTTTCATGTTAACTAGTTAAATTTTGTTTAGTATTTGTATGATTTGTTAAATCCATACCTTGATTGTAGCATCAAGATGGCGCCACAACTCTTCATCATGTGTCTTCAAAAGTTTTGTCATTCGTACCATTGTAGAATGGATGCCTACAATAGTATTGTCTAGTTTCTAGGAAAAATGGTCCAAAAAATTACTCAGCAACTCTACAAAACAAGAAAAAGCATCTACTCCCTCATGCAATTTATTAACAGTCATAACCTAAACTTTATATGTATTGGAACTTGTAGACCACTTTTCAAACTATCATGGTGGGTGAGGTAGGGAAGACTACAAGAGTGATACTATTGATTAGGATTATGTTGTACTTAAATCAAAAAAGAAATTATATGTATTCTACATCTTTCGTCCTTAGTTTTAACCAATGATAGTGATGCAAGAGAATCTTGCATGGGGAAATTAAATTATTAGAAAAAAAAAAAGAAAAAAAAGAGAGAGAGAAAAAAAATTTGTGGAGGAGAGAGAAAATGATGAAAATAGAAGGAAAAATAATGGAAAGAGGAGAAAAGAAGAATAAAAAAAGGAATCTCTATTTTCAAGGTGCATAGGTGGCGTAAATAGAAAAATAATTAAAATAGTTGTTATTCCATTAATCGAGGTGTGTAGGTGGCATCTTAAGAAGTTTGTGGAAAGTTCCTTAAATCATGCATTTAATATTTCTTGTGATCCATAAAGCAAATTTAATTTTGTAATTGGGCCACATGGTGGTGCTTAGTTGTATTTAGGTGGAAATTCTAGAAGGTTGTGGATATTTTAGAAGGTTGTGGATATTCTAGAATGTTGTGGATAAATCATGCCTTGGGTGGTAAGTGCCTATTTAAGCAAGGCTTATTATCATTTGTAATCAAGTTCAAAAAATAGAAGCTCTTCAAGTGTAAGCTCTTCAAGTAGAAGCTCTTCAAGTGTAAGCTCTTCAAATAGAAGCTCTTCAGATGTAATTTCTTGTAGAAGTCTTCAAGTAGAAGCTCTTCAAGACAAGCTCTTCTAGTTGGAAGTTCTTGTGAGCAAGATCTCTTATATTAAAAGAATTTGGAGTCCTTTCATTTGGAGAATATTGTAATGAATTTTCAAGTATTAATGGAAGCTTTATGAAGCATTTTGTCATCTCTCTTGTCTCCATCTTTTTGCATTTTTTGTTGTGAGTTGGTATGGGTGGTTGGCCCTTCATCAGTGGTATCAGAGCAGGAGTTCCTAAGTGTGCGGATAGATTTTTGAACGTGAGGCAGTTTGCACCAGGACCTTGAGTTGGGTGAAGTTTGTGAAGAAGTTCTTGATTGTGTAGATAGATTGTCGATTGTGAGGCAGTTTGCACAAGGTTCTTGTTTTGGACGAGATTTTTCTTCTGAAGACTTGATTATGGAGAAGAGAAAGAAGAAGATGACTTTTGTGATTGGATGGATTCTAAGGATTCCTCAACTAGAGAAAATTAGGGCAAGAAATCAAGAGGCATTGATAGTTGATTTGCAGAAGCAAGTAAATGAATTAGAAGCTAAGTTGTAGAAATGAAGAGCACATCACCAGAAAAGGGATGTTGATAATTCCTTAGATGCAAAAAAGAAAGAAGATCTAGTGGAGTATCAGACATGTGGTACAAAAGAAGAGCAAGAGGAAGAAGAGGAAATTATTTGTGAACCTAAAGTTGAAGAATATGAATGAGAAGAGGAAGAGCATGAAGATGACAAGATTTATGAACCTAAAATAGATCAAAAAGATTTGAAGATTGCAGCAATAGAGGAAAAGTATAGTGCCTTCGTTGGAGATCAAGCAAGTGGAGTAGTTACGTGCATTGTTGACAACATAAAAGAGGCAAGCAAAGATGAAGATTTCAAAGAGGTAAATTTCTATGACTCATGGGATGTTGCCTTTGAGGTGCGTTTGAAAGATATTGATGATGGTTTGCATGAGGATCTTGTTAGTGATGTGTGGTATGCAAAGAAAGATTGGTATGGTGTTGCGAAGTTGATTATAGATGTGATTAATTCAACAAGATTGGATGAGGATGAGAGTTATACTTGGATAGAGTTCATTGCGAAGGAGCATTTTCAGCAGCAAACAATTGTTCCAGCTAGGTGTTGGAAAAGAAGAAAGAAGGAAATATATCGGCATCAGATACTTGTTCCAGCTATGTGTTGGAGTAAGAGAAAAAAAAAATGTCAACAGTGGCCAAAACAATAACAATAACTAGAATAGACTATCTATGTTTACATAACAATATACATTAGATTTTTTTGTACAAAACTAGATATTGTAAATTCAACTTAACTCATAATACATGCAATATGCCTGAAATCCAAGGTGCAACTCAAATCTGACCCAGTATTTATTTTGCAAGATTAACATCTATTGCTGGAACAATATTGAAACTACTACCATACATCAACCTACAAGTTAAGGTTGCCCATATCTTAACCTACTACACATGCTTTTAGAGTTGCTAAGTTCAACTGCTCAAGTTTGTTATGTCAGCAATACTAAAGAAAATCCAACTAACATTGAAATGAGTAAGACTCATATAGTCATCAATCTGTTGTTGTTATGGTTTAAGACCAATTTAAAAAGTCAAATAGCTACTGCTTAAATGAATTGACTATTTCCAAACTAATTAAGTGCTTTTTGAATAGTGACCCTCATGAGTTGGCAAGGTGATTTGGGGGTCTTTAGTTGGGGTCTCAAAACTTCTTAATGTCAAACTTCTAAACTTAAAAACAAAATGAAAACATCATCATTAACTCTACAATCAAGGAATGAGCATTAAATACTTCTGATCCACAAATAATAATAATTTGGCAAAGAGAAATTTGGTGATTCTTACCAATACATCGAAAGTGATCACAGTGAGGATGAATCAAATTATGAAATGACTCTTCAATAACAAAAAGCAGATAAATGACTTAGAATCAATTGAAAAACAACACACAATAATCTGATCAACTACATAAGAACTTCATTCAAATTAGGTCAAGTGACTTACACAAAGATTTTGCATGATTTTGTTCTACTATTGAGAATGTTGATACGAAAAATGACCACAGGTTGCTAGATTAATATTATGACCCAACTAATTCTACTATTGAGAATGTTGATACAAAAAATGACCACAGGTTGCTAGATTAATATTATGACCCAACTAAAGAAGAAATATTTTTATAATGAAATGAACCAAGACTATTCTTCTGCAATTGTTGCTGCAATCCATAAATGCCTATTCATAAATAGGTAGCATTTATAAAATGTATAATCTATTTTTGAAACGGTGATTGATAAGATACAATCCATAAGTAGGAGATATTTTAACACAGCAAGTCAAATTGTGATATTACTATCAGGATTTAACTGTGTGATTTTTGAGTCAAACTCGTCGATACATATTTCATGAAATGAATGAAACCCATCTCTCATGATAATGAATCGAACAATTAGCACGATTCATCAATACATATTTCATGAAATGAATGGAACCCATCTCTCATGAGAATGAATGGAACAATTAGTACTCATTGGATCTAGGTGATGCTCACAGAGGTGAAGCACCAAGACTTCTCAGGAGGTCACCCATCCTAGTACTACTCCAACTCTAGCATGCTTAGCTACATAGTTTCCTCCATGGCTAAACCCACTCTACTTGCAACTCCATTTGCAAAACCTTCACCAAGTTTTGTGCCTTATGAACCATTCATTAGAAAGCCCCTTAAGCTCATCAATTGATAAGTAGGAGATATTTTTCCATAGCAAGTCACGTTGTGATATTGCTATTAGTATTTAACTGTGTGATTTTTTAGTCAAACTCATTGACCCATATTTCATGAGTAGTGACTCACTAAACCCATCTCGCATGAGAATGATTGGAACACTTAGCACTCATTGGATCTAGGTGATGCTTACAGAGGTGGAGCACTGGGATTTCATGGTAGGTCACCCATCCTAGTACTATAGCTTGAGCACACTTAACTACAAAGTTTCCTGATAGCAATATCATAATTTTTTTTTTTAAATTTTAACCCTTATATTTTTTCACAATAGCTTGCTAGTTCATCTACACTTGTGAGGAATTGGATCACACACTCCTAGATCTGCTTAATAAAGTGCAATTGGCTACACTCAAAAAAGGAAAAGGACTTGGTTTACGTGCATTCAAATCTACTGCTCCTTAAAAAAAGTGGCTAAGAGGGGACACAAGGGACTAAGATAATAAGCCCATAACATATTGACTTGGATCTTCCACTTCCCACTTTGCTGCACTTGATGTTGATGATGACTATGGGAAAATTTTTGGGCATTGGAGTGCTAGTGCCAATGCCAATGCTAGTGGAGCCCTATTTGTGGTTCTTCTAATTTACCACTACCTATATCATCTAATATAGATGGTGATGATATTTTTTAAGTCCCATATTATTATTTTTTAAATGATGACTCACTATTGACAATTGACATTATTATTATTTAATTTTAATATATATTATAACATTTGAGTTTCACTAATATATCATTAGTATTTTGAACTAAAATACTACTGCAAATATACATATTTTTTATTTTATATGTTTTTGTATTGACGAACTCAACACCAGATTCTTTTTGATAAACTCCTCAAACTAGACCTATGAACCTAAACCCAAACCACTACAAAGACCAGTAACTTAGATTTTGAGTAAACAATCTTTGAGATATTATTTCTTTATGTTATGGCCCCATCTTGAGCATTGTTTGCTCTTGTGGGTTTATGCATACATTTTAGGAGTATCTTGCCTTTGTTTGATGTGTTGTAGAAAATTATCTCCTACTCATCAATTGATGAGCTTAAGCAGCTTTCTAATGAATGGTTCATAAGGTACAATATTTGGTGAAGATTTTGCAAATGGGGTTGCAAGCAAAGTAGGTTTAACTAGAGGAAACTCCATAGTTAAGCGCACTCGAGCTGCAGTAGTACTGGGATAGGTGACCTCCTGAGAAGTCCCAGTGCTTCACCTCTATGAGCATCACCTAGATTCAATGAGTTCTAAGTGTTCCATTTATTCTCATGAGAGATGGGTTTGGTGAACCACTACTCATCAAATATGGGTCAATGAGTTTGACTCAAAACTCACACAGTTAAATCGTGATAGTGATATCATAATTTGACTTGTTGTTGAAAAATATCTCCTACTTATCAATTGATGAGCTTAAGGGGATTTCTAATGAATAGTTCATAAGGCGCAACACTTGGTGAAGGTTTTGCAAATGGGGTCACAATTAGAGTGGGTTTAACCATGGAGGAAACTCCATAGCTAAGTGTGCTAGAGCTGGAGTAATACTAGGATGGGTGACCTCTGGGAAGTCTTGGTGCTTCACCTTTGTGAGCATGACCTAGATCCATTGAGTGCTAAGTGTTCCATTCATTCTCATGAGATATTGGTTCAATGAACCACTACTCATGAAATATGGGTCAATGAGTTTGACTCAAAAACACAGTTAAATCCTGATATCAATATCACAATTTGACTTGTTGTGCAAAAATATCTCCTACTTATCAATTGATGAGCTTAAGGGGATTTCTAATGAATGGTTCATAAGTCATGACACTTGGTGAAGGTTTTGCAAATAGGGTTCCAAGCAGAGTGGGTTTAACCATAGAGTAAACTTGGTAGTTCGAATCATTTATTAGGAATTGGAAAAGATATATTCTTAGAGTATATATTGTTGTGTCAATAGTTAGGACATTCAAACAAGCTATTGAGGGGACCATAGTACTCTTAGAGGGAGTCTGGTTCATCAAAAAGGAGTGCTCTCATTTGGTCATTATTGTGGAAGAAGGGAATAGTGGTAAGGGACCCTTGCTAGTAGATTTTGTTGTATGCCCTAATTCCCATATGTTTGTTTCTATTAAACATGAGTAAATCAAACTATGTAATTGTGCTCTATTATTTTATGTTGATGATGTCTCCTCCTTTCCATCCCATAATTCTTAACTAATTGGTTGAATAGAAAATGAGAAGGAAAATTTGGACTATTTTTTTCATACATTAGGATGACACAAAATAGTTTATTTATTATCTTTTTTTGTGATGCCAAATCCCAAAAACTGATCACAAAGAGATGCTTCTAGAAAGTGGGCAACTATAATTTTAGGTCAATTCCTTGGTCAAAGGAGACTACTAGTAAAGACAATATTTTGATTACTTCCCTAGATGGATTACAATTAATAATCTTCTACCCTTCCTATGGAACTTTATCCTGCAATCCCTCACGCCTCTTGGAAAAGTTTTGAAGCTTGATAGATCTAAAATGATGATTCCTAACACTGATGCCTAGGTCTTGATAGCTCTAAATACTAATTCACCTATGCCACAAAATATCGAGTTTGACCTTGATGAGTCCACAATTTGATGCCCTATCAATTCCCTAGGAGGCCCTCATGCATGTTTTTTTTGCATGAGGGAGGATCACCAATGCTGAAATTGGCCTACGATTAAAAATGATTTTGGCCCTTCCCCTTGTGTGAATCCTAAAGAGGTAATTATTTTTAACCCTTTTGTTAAGCCTAGAATTTTTGTGTACAAGATCAAGAATCATGTGCATATACTTGCACCCCCAAGGACTCATTTGGAATCTAATCAAAACATCAAAAAACCTCTGGACTAGTTCAAAGGTGCTTTTGATAAAATGACACCTCCACTTAAGATTGGAGACCTCACCCCAAGATATTTGATTCCTTACCTAAAATTCAAAGTATTGGTTTTGGTCTCCCTAAAAATAAGGAAAAACCTAGGCATGGAAGGATAAATTCCCAGCAAATTGTGATAGAGAAAATAAAAAACAAAGATGAGGCCATTAAAATAAAACCCTACATGAGGAGAAAGCACTCTATTCTAGACTCTAGGCGAGACACCCCTATTAACTCTAACCTTGATTCTACCTCTCCCTCACCCTCCTTAGTAGAGAAGGTGGAGATGGTGCTACCCTATGATATAGAGAAAGTGGAGGGAGGGAAGAATTTTAGTCTAGATCAGCCTAATGGGCTAAAAGTTATCTATGATACTTAACAAGATAACAAACTCTCAAGCTTTGAAGTCACTTTTATTCTAGCTCCTCCACCCTTGCCTCTCTACCTTACATTTTAGAATATCTACCTAAGAGGGGCCCCTACACTAACTCCCCCTTTTGTAATGAAGATGGTTGAGGAAGAGGCAATGATTGTAGTAAATGAGGAGAGAGGTGTCTATGGATAGAGGGATAATGTCTCTAATATGCAGATGGAAGGATCTGGGGTGAGGTAGAAGATTTTGTTTTTGCTGCATAGAGTAGTCCTCATAAGAGGATATCTAGGGGATCTAGCAAGCCTAAGGATTACATTGAAAATGAAGATCCGTTTATTAAAAAAAAGAGGGGCAGTCCCCCTAGTGGGAACCCCCCAAAACAAAGATCAAACCCTGTGAAGTTTACCTACCTAACTTCTTGAAGATCAGTCAAGCATTGTTGGATGTTAGATAAAGGTTTAATCAATGAGCTACATGAAATGTATTTCATGGAATGTAAGTGGTATTGACTCCCATCAAAATAATTATATAGTTAAGAGACTATTGAGATCCACAAAAGAGGTTGATTTTCTTATGATTCAAGAGGTGAAGGTAGTTGGCTTCTATCTAGACCTTGCCCTAAAACAATTTTAGGTTGGTCGGAACGTTAAAGGAAAAAATATCTTTTTTTTACATGTAGGCCCCATGTTGGTCAAAATTTTGACCAACCATTAAAAATGAGAAATATTTCTTATAACTTCTATGATTTTGGCACATGCAGGTTCATTTGAAGATGCACTGATTGGGAGCATTTGATTGGAATTCTCTTTCAATGCTTCATTCTTTCTGATTTAGAGTAGTAGATTGAATTGGTAGCCCATGTTTGCTTCTGGGGTTTTTTCTCTTTCAATGAATTAGGGCTAAAAAAAATTTAGCTGGAGGCAGGGGTTACTTCTCCTCATAGGATGCAATTATGACAAGATCAGCTGGGTTACTGAATAGTGCAGAGCAATTCTAGCATGGTGGGGTGGATAGAGGGGTGAAGAAGTATATGCAACATTTCGTACAACATTCACACATTGGGATGATATCATAGCTTTTAGCAAGAGCAGTTCTTGGTGTTGTGAGCAAAACCTGTACTGCTCCATTGGCTCCACTCACCATTCTCTTTCAGGTTTGTAAATAAATGTCATTATAATTGTTTAGTTTTGTTATGGTAAAATGAAAAGATTAATTGTTTATATGGACCCCAATTTAGCAAATGGAGGTTTCAAGGGGATTTCTTTCCATTTAGCTCATATATTATTCACATTTTATTCCTTTTTGTTTTGTGGCATGACCAAACGATTGTTTTTATTAAGGTAAAAATGTAAGATATTACTAATTTGATAGGTAGAAGTCTAAAGGGGAAATGTTTCTATCTTACAATTTTTTTATACTCCTGGATTTTTTCATCATGATCGTGCTCAAGAATAAATTCTAGCTTGGCAATCCATGTGTACTCTAAATAGCATTTAAAAGGTCCAATGTTTTTTATATGTTCAACTAATTTAGAATTAATATCCTTTTTCTGCCTTCAAGACTCTGCCATCTCTTTTAGTGGTTAACCTTATGATGAATATATTCATTAATAACATTTTTCTTTTGGTTGATAAGTCATATTCATATGCACAACATTATTACTTATTAGGTTTCATTCTCACTAATTCTTAATAGCGTAACCCACTAGCTGGCGCGTTCAAACTAAGACGTGTGTGAGACATGTGCTAATAACTCACATTGTAGGCCAATGCCTAGCTGAAAACTTTGTTTACTCATTTTTGAAGAATCAATATCCAACAGCTCCTTGTTATTTTAAATTTATTTCTTGGTCATTGATAGCCACAATGTAAGATTTGTCTATTCATTTATGTTAAAGTTTAACATATGGTATGTAGATTGTGCACTCTAGGGTTTGACATAAATTGTCTAACTTAACCTTTGATTAGACATGCAATCAGAAAAAAATTTGAATTACAAGGAAATAGTTGATTGAAAACCAAATCAGAGTAAAGCTTGCTTTTAGAATATTCTAGTTTTTTGAATTTTGGTTCTGCATTTCTGATGCAAATGAGAGATGCATTAGATTATAAATAGTCTAGAAACATTATAAAGCATCAAAGTTCTGATATTTTTATGTGTTTTGTGAAAATTACTTTTAGTAATGTAGTTTTGGTATGTTGGGTCTTGTTTATCTAATTCTTTATAGAAGTATAAATTTATGTACAATTGTATGAATCAAAAGAAATTGCCCATCACTGTGGTAATCTACTCTTGAATTTTATATGAGCTTTTAAATAAGATTGATTGATGATGTCAGGGTATTTGCTGAAGAAAAGTGCAAAAACAAATGGTTGGAGTCGGCAGTGGTTTGTTTTGAATGAGAAATCTGGAAAGATTTGTTGCATTTGATGTGTATAATAAAATTGTAATTTGTTCAATTTAAGTTATACATCTTAATGAATTGGGTTTGATGTTCTCGCAGCTTGGTTACACCAAAAAACCAGAAGAAAGGCATTGTAGAGGAGTCATTAATTTGGAGGTATAAGTTGTTGATGAATCTTTTATTGTTACTTTGTTTGATAGTCAAAAAAAAATTTTCAAATTTCTCCATTTCTGAATGTACTACCAATCTGGAGTCCAAAATATCCTATGCATTCAACTGTTTTCTATATTGGGAATTGAAAGAATAGAATAAGTGATATGAAATGTGTCTAAAAAGCTCCCAATCTACTTTTGAAAGTCAAAATATGTTTTAACTACTTTGTGTGTGTTATAATTGATGTACTAATTTGCATTATTCTCCATTTACCAAATTAGTTTTGATTTCATTCTAGTGGTGGTTGGTACAACTATACTACACTCTTCCTATATGTAATTGATTTTTGCCAAATGTACATTGAAATAGTTCATGACTATTTTTTTTAATGCAAATTTGAGAGTGATATGTAAAATCTCTATCATATGTATATATCTAGTTTGGATAAGCAATACATGTGGCTTTCCGATTGAATTTTACTCTCTTCACTTGCAAACAGCAAGTGGAGTATCTATTGAAAGCATTTCAAGTCATCACCAAAGCCTTCATTGATCTTCTGTTCAATGTCTTCCATACATAAATTTTGTCCACCATTATTTCTTAGCTTAATTCTAGCTACAACAACCATAGACATAAATCTTTAAATACAATATCTCTATCATCTTTTATTAACTAGGAGAAATTTATAATTAGTCACATTAATCATACTTTATAATGTTGTGTACTCTTTTGGACATGCTTTGCCTTATCCTTCCTACTTGAAAAATTTATGAACTCAAAAATAGATGGTAATTTTTTTTTGGTTTTCTTTGGATAGCCAAGATTCTAGTGTTCAATCCAAACAACATTTAGGTTATCTTTACTAATATAAATACCATTCCATTAGAACTATAATGTTCCCAATAGATTAAAGTAGGATCATTTTGTCATTGTTGTAATTTGTAATAGAACTTTGGATACATCTTTTCTGAAGATTTATGTTTACTATATGTTTCAGATATGATTAAGTTCTTAAACCATAGCTTTCAAACATGAAGATTTGGAACTAAAGATAGGGTTTGGGAGTGGGAGGCCTACTCTAAAAGTGGATCTCTCCTCTTTAAGAGTGGTCTTAATCAATAATTCCATATGAATATATTTTATTTTATTGAATTCATTTATCATTAGTATCAACATGATACCTTCATATCATTTGACTTCTTAATATGATTCCTTATCTTCTAATTCCTCATATTGGTGTACCTCAAACTACAACATTCGCCAATATCTTTCAAAAAATAGTAATGGATGACTAAGATCCTAGATAGAAATGAATGTCCAAGTTGTTACAGCGAGTATCCACCAATTAGTGCCAAGACTTTTGAGTTCTCTTAAAGGAGTTTGACGTGCCTTGTTCTTGTTGACTTGCTATGCCCAATTCAGGCAATATGATTGACATAAGAAAGTAATGCCTAGCTTTAGATGGCTAGAAGTATGAACTACATAGCTATTTATACCATCAACTGAACATGTGGACTATGAAGTTATTAGTAGCCTAACTCTTCATGGAAAAGATTCTCACATGAAGATTTATTGTGAACTTTACTAATATATTTCTAGCTACTCTAATAAGGTTTTGATGAGCATACCTTCTTCCTTCACAACAATATACTTTAATTCATAATAGCCTCTCTAACCAATAGAAATGGTTAAGTTTATCGAGTAAAAGCACAAACATGTGTCACCTTTTATAAAGAAACGTGATATCAGAATGTGACAGTTCAACATTGGTGACAAAAAAAATGGTATTTGTGTTTAAAATATGAAGATGATGTAAACTGATGAAATGTGTATAATTGGATGATTTTATGCCTATAATTTTTATAATTTTTTTGAGTAAGAATTTAATCATTTTATTTTATTTTGAAGTCCCTTTTTTAACTGTAAAAAATATAGGGTGTAGTTCCCGTCAAACAAGTGTATGCAAATCATCTTTTTTTGTTCTGATTTGAAAATATCTTATAGATGACATGTATAACTAGTGCACAAAAAAAGAAATAATTATTTTTTATGTATATTTTCTTTGTTATAAGTACTCAAGTTCGACCTTATCAGAATCCAACAATTTTTTCCTCCCATCAAAACTTTCCTATCAAATCTATACCTTCTTGAAAAAAAATTACATATTCATGAAGAGGATTCTCTCCTCTAGAGGTAAATATAATTTTTTAATTTTTTTGATATGATTTACTATTTTTTTTCATTTTTTGAGGGAGCATCTTCTGAAATGTTGAAATATTGACTTATAATACTTTGAGATTATAACATATTATAACTAATCAAAACACTCTAAAATTTATATAATGATGATATTGAATATGAGATCTATAAAAGGGTATTTTTAGTTTTTGAAAAAAATTGAGTTTTGATAGAGAAATGAGATTTGACCAAAATAGGTTTTGGTATCACAAATGGTGACACAGATCTATGCTTTTACCCTATCATAGTGCCTATGTGGCAATATCGTGGTGCCTAAGTGGCATAGTAATGTAATGTGCGCCAGTCACTTCCAGGAAACTTTACAATGCAAATCTTTACTAACATTTAAGTATACTATAAGTTGATCTCTTGTGATTGTAAAGGCTTTTGGTCTTTCTCAAAAGTTCCTTGAAGGATACAAAAAATGTTTTGTAATTGGAACCTTTAAACTTCTAAATCAAGCAATGGAAAAATGAGATTGATTGTTTCTGTCTGTTTAACCATTGTGTAATTTTGTATGAAGTATTTGGTTTTCTTGATTACCTAGCATGCACCACTAAACTTTTTAATGAATTAATGTCTTTGCTAATCTTGCTAATAATTTTTACTGAATGAATTTTTCATGTTACAAGACTATATTATTGAGGAGGTATCAAATGATGGTACTTCTGATTCTCTAGCTTCAGCTAAATCAAGTTCTAAAAACTGAAAAAAGGAAAATGGTCCTGATGCTGCAGCTATAAGTCTTACATTCAAAAGCAACAACAAGGTTTCATACAAAATAGTACTAAAAGGTGTGTCTTTTTGGGGTTCAAGTTTCAAACTACAAGTGCACATATTTGTATATTAAATTGGCACCTTCTATGCTCAAATGGTTGATGATCTTTGTTTCATGACTTTCTATTCCACCACATAGTGCAATTGTGCTGAAAGCAGAAAGTATAGCAGATAAAACAAAGTGGGTTAGTAAAATTAGGACCTTATTCAACCTTCAAAAGGCGTATCAAGAGAAGGACCAATATTATTGTTGTCTTGATCTTATCCATTATTGTATACTAGGTGTATTTTTTTAGTAGAAGGGCGGTACTGCAACTGTGTTTCTTTTTCTCTACTTCATTTTACAAAACATTCCCTATCAACAAAATATTGATTGTGTTTCAATAATAAAATGTATGAGGTTATGTGAAGACTTTGCCTGTTATCCACAGAAACTATTTGAGAAGCACATGAAGTTTTAACAACTCATGCACCCTTGCCTCCTCAACTAATTTTATTTTGAAGTAATAGGTAATAGAATTTCTCTCATTCTCATTGTGCTTTATATCCATGGTAGAGGTGTATTTTAGTAGTCGAGCACAAATTGGATGCAGCATAAATGCTTTGTCTTTTATTCTAGACAAAGTGGGCTGCATGATGGCAACTCACATTGGTTCCTATAAGGGCACTAACTCTATCTTCACAAAAAATTATAGGATATCAAAATTTAGGAAAGGATACTAATTTAGAAAGGAAAAATTGTGTTGTTTTCATTAATGAAAGAAAAGCCTGTGATTCAATGTGGTAGTAATTGGTGAACATTATCTTCAGCAATTAGTAGTTGATAGTTGTCATTTAACTCACTTCTATTTTATCTTTTCCTTTAAAAAGTAACCTACTTTTTTTATGTACAGACCTAATCTATGACCTATTTTTCCTTCAAACTACCATTTTAGACAACCTAAGATCCAGTTTTACGTGTAGCACTGGAGTATTCCTTATTAAAATCTCATATTGTTTTAAAGTGTAGTGGTTCTACCACTATATACGGTTTCCTTCCTTTGTTAATCTATCATGACCTTTTTTTTTCTAAGACAAGCATGAAACTTCTCTTGACTATCACTACTTTCTAGCACAGAAGCTTTGTAGTGATCCTTGGATATATTTAAAATCCTATGGATAAAAGATGAATCATTTCTTAAAAAACTTGCTCCTTCCACAGAAGAAGCTACTTTTGAATTGTAGATATCAACCAAGTTATTAACAAGCTCCTACCATTTTCAACTTCATGGAACTCATAAAAAATTGAATCCTTAAAATTAAGTAGCTTACTATGTTTATACCTAAAATATCTTCAGGTTATAACCAACACCTTGGATACGATTATAAACTCTAGCAACACCAAGCAGTTTAGTTAAATAAATGTTTTTCATGAGCTATGGCTAATTGGCCACGTTCTAGATAACTATAGATTCAATCATAGGGATCTAATAAATGCTAAAATCTATTTTTCATTTTTGAATTGATAAAAGAGCATTTTAAACATAAAACAGTATCAATGTTTTTGGTTCAATAAGAAGTTTCTTGGGTCACTTTGAATTAGAAATTATTTGAATTTCAAGATTGAAAATGAAACACTTATTACATTTTAGCTATTTTTCCAATTCATATGTTCATCTGTTGACCAAGGGAAGGCTAAATCAAGAGAGCTTTCAGTAGCGTACAGAATCACAATGTCATGGCTTAACATGAATATAGTCATAATTATAAGATGTTGAACTCAATTCTATAGGTCAAATATATCCTAATACATCTGTTGAGCAAGTTCCATTTTTTCTCTTTTATTTGATCCTCATTGCAAGTCTGCAAAGTGATGTTGCACATAACATATTTGGATTCTAGACAGCTACATAACTTTCAACTATTGAAACATCAATATTCTCTCTTTACATGAATTGGTATGGTGGAAACAAAGCTACATTTTGTTCTATTGAAGTTTCATATACCCATTTGATTTTGTTCTATTCAAGATTCGCAATGTGCTTCATTCCTTAGTATATGGAATTTTCAAACATGTGAGGTCTCAATCCGAAAAAATTTTGTAGAGAGGTCTTGGTAATATTTCAGCATTCTATGTGTAATATATTAATTGTTAAAACAACCCAATAAGGGTCAAAGGAGAACCCAAAATTTGAAGGAAGATACATTTAAGCCTCTCAGATTAGTTAAAAACTAAAAGTATTACTAAAATATCTTACATAGATTGCCTTCTTTTATGACCTAACTTTTGATAAATTTCATATATAATAATGACTATTGCATGCCTTAAGTATTCAATTAATGCAATTAGACTAGATTTATCTTCATAAAATCACATCAATTTATTTTCTAAGCATCATGCTATATGGAAACTGGATAATTGAACCTTGATGAGTAAAATGCCTGATCTATGATCCTTTTCAGTGATGAGACTTGAGAAAAGAAATTTCTTTGCCATTTGGTAAAGAAAAAAAAAATTATTCATTAAACAATCTTATGATTTTTTTATTAGATCATATTTTTGTTCTAGATTGGGCTATTCTCTCTATAAAAAGAATCTCAAACCTATTTGACAACTTTGATTAATAGAAGATTCTCTCTTTCAGATGGAAGATAGAAACATACCATAGGCCCATAAGGATTACTTAGAAGTGAGTCCTAAATCCTTAGAACATCAAGGAATCTAAACTCTTGTGTGAAAAGTAGAGTAATCCACCTGAGTGCATAAAATTGAGGGTTAACATACACAATACAAGGAAGAAGAAGCACTAATATGTTTTGACCATTTAGTCATCTTTATTAGTTGATGCATCAATCACATTACTCATTGCTATCAAGATTAGTCAAGGCATGCTGCTATTAGCACCTAAGTAACTTTCACCTTGTGACTTCTCTTTGAGGCATTTTGCAAATAATTAACATACATTGTCTATAAATCCACATTTTGCAAACATCTATGCCTTCTAGAAATTATAGGATCATTTTAGTTACATTTGAAAACATTAATCAAGAAAAACCATATGTGAAAATATAAACATTAATCACAACATGTCCAATTTATTTGCAGATATATTTTTCTATGAAGAAAAACCATGCCTGACAATATGAACGCTGAACAAAATAATGAGACAATGGTTGCACTGTGGGCTCAGTTTCAAAGAAAACCTAATAAATGTTATTTTCCTTGCAAAAAGTGTAAAGGCTTAAAGACTCAAAGAATTCTAATCACAACAGCCCAGAGTCATTATAGGCAACACGGTCATGTTGAAGGGGGCCATGATTCTCGTCCATTACTAAATGTGGATTTCCTACTGGAGGAAGATGGAGGTGTGAATATCCAAGCTGAGGATAAACTCTCATGGAAGAAGATGATAATGTGTCATAGGACATGATTGAAGAAGATGGTATTGGGGCAAGTGATGAAGAGGCTCACAATGATGGTACTAGCAAATCTAATAATGATGATGAAGATGGTCTTGATATACCTTTACTTGAGAAGGCACGCGAGCCCTTATACGAAGGCTCCCAAATGACTCTACTCTCAGCTATAGTGTTGTTGGTGAACTTAAAAGTTATGAATGGTATATCCAATGTAGCAATGTCACGTATGCTAAGGTATGTCATTTTTGTCATCTTCAATGTTAGCATACAATTACTATTCATTATATTAACAATGAATTTTTTTTTTTGTAGGTTGATTAGTGAGTTTTTGTTACCACCATCAAACATTTTTCCTTGTTCATACCAAGAATTATCTAACATTATGGATTAGATTGGAATGAATTATCAAACAATACATGCATGTCCCAATGATCACATTCTATATCATAAACAACATGAATTTGGAATAGAATGCCCTGATTGTCATACTAGTAGATATCAGTTAGATCAAATAACAAAAAAAGTGTCTCACAAGGTTCTTCAATACATTCCCATTATTCCACATCTTCAACGGTTATTCAGGTGTGCTAGCTTCACACAATTTATGGATTACCATGCATGCAATAGAAGTCAGGATGATATTATGTGAATGCCTGCCAATGGTTCTACATTTAAAGAGATAGAAGAAACATGGTCACACTTCAAAGAAGAACCTCATAATCTGAAGCTTTCATTGGTAGCAGATGGTATCAATCCATATGGAGATATGAGATCTGTTTACTCAGTGTGGTGTATTTTTGTTATTAACAATAACATTCCTCCTTGGATGTCCATAAAGAGGGAGCACATAATGTTGTCAATGATTGTGCCAAGTATTTTTTTCATTTTATAGTTATCTAAATTAATTTATAAATAGTGCATGAAAATGGTCATAATAATAATGTAGTATTTATGTTCATTCAATTGCTAGGTAAATACCAAGTTAAAGATATGCGTGTGTATATTGAGCCCCTAATTGATGAGTTGTTGAAGTTATGGAATGGCATCACTATGTATGACATCTCTAGACCAATAGGACATTAACAATTTCAATTCCATGCAATGCTTGTATGGACAATACATGATGCCCTTGGGCTAACTCATTTTTGTAGTATGTTATATTGTTAATATCACATATTTTTGGTCTATTCTAGTTCTTATACATTACTATCAAATGTTTAAGTTGCGCATGATAATTGTACATGATCCACTTCTACATGATCTTTTAGGTCTTCAGACAAAGGGAAAATTTGCATGTCCAGTTTGTGGTCCGAAGATTAAATCTCGTCATTTGAGAACTTTAAGAAAGTAGGTGTTTGATGAGTTTAGACACTTTTTCCACAATAATCATAGGTATCAAATGGCCAAAAAACATCTTTTCAATGGGAAAGAAGAGACATCATCAAGGCCACGAAGAATGACACCTCGTTTATGGAAGTTGTAATATGATCAACTAAATTGTCGAGGTAATATTCAATTTGTTGTCCAAAGTTTAAAATTTATATTTTGATATTGTCTTATATTTACTAATATTGTAATTGATGCTTGTGAATGTCGTCAAGGCATCAATGACCAACTTCCTAGAGGAATGAAAAGTTATCCTACTCAATTTAGTAGGTTACCATACTACAAGGATCTCTCAATTGCGCATTTGTTTGATGCTATGCATATTGGAAAGAATGTAACAGAGACACTATGGAAAATGTTGGATGGAAGGCGTGATAGAGAATAAATTGCCAAAATTTTTACTAACATTCATGAATCCAATCATGCACTAAAAGCTTCCATTGAATCAAATAGCAATGGAGACTGCATAAATACAAGTGCCCTTCTTTGGTTATTAACGGAGCAACAAAGTGATGCATTAAAAGAAGTCATAAAAAAAAAAAAAATCCAACAGGATTTGCTGCAAATATAAGCACTCTTCTATCAAAGAAAGGTTATTTTGGGCCAAGGTTGAAAACACATGATTGGCATACCTTCGTCAAGGTAAGTCATGTTCTCTATTTATAGTATATTTGTAAGATTGAATGTATTACCTATTGCATTATTTAATAATATATTGAAATGATCATTTTTAATAATTGCATTCCGTCCTACCTCTATCCCTTCCACAATAGTTTGACAGCAATATTAAATAAGTTATATATGATCTTGGAAAATACACGAGGTTAGAAGTGTTTTTTCTCAGATTTGTAGCTTTTTATTTGAAATCTATTGTATAATTTTATTTAAAATCTTGTTTATGTGGTTTTGCGTGTTGAATCTCTTTTAGGTGGTCATCTAAAGAAATTGAAAAAAAAGATATAAAATATTGGAAGAGAAAAATTCCATAGCTTATGTGTGAAATGCAAAAGTGTTTACCTCCAAACTTTTTCAATGCTCAAGAACACTACCTCATACATCAAGTTGAGGAGATCGAATTATGTGGACCTGTACAAGGTAGATCAATGTGGATGGTTGAGAGACACTTGAAATTTATGAAGGGCTTGGTTCGACAAAGAGCACGTCCTGGGGGTTCTATGATAGAGGGATATATGATATACCAGACCATGGTGGACATTACTGAATATCTTCCAAAGTTTGCAACAGATATCCATGTAGATCGCATTTGGGATCCCAACTCTAATGACAAATTCAAAGGGGAGTGCCTGACGGGGAAAGGTAGATTGAGGAGGGTGAGAGGTAATTATAAGTTTTTTTTTTTTTTGTAGTTTAATAATTATTATCCATCATCAATATAGTTAAGTTGTTTCTAACTGGTGTAATTGTCTTCTTTATAGTTGGTCATGAGTGGAATGCACTACACTTGTATATTGCAAACAATTTTGATTGGATGACGGTATGGATTGAATAGTCTCAAGAAAATGGTTGCTCATTAACATAGGATGGTGTTGTATCATTGGTTAAAGAAGCTCATCGTAATGGAGATCCCAATGTTACACAAATGGTACTTGATCTAATATATGGCTTAAGAGATACAAAGGTACGCATAAGATTACTAATCATCACACATAAGTTTAATATCAACTCACAGATCGATGCAAATAATCTTGATATGTTTGAATAATTGCAAGTCAAAAACCACAAAGCTATGTACTACCATGGCTATAAATTCTGCACAAAAAAGTTAGATGAAATGAAGAAAATGTGTGATTCTGAGATAAGTGTTGTCTTTGCGGTCACCAATATTTCATCTAGAACTGACATACATCCTCAACGATCTAAAAATTGATACTATGGCATTTTGGATGATATACTTGAGTGTGGCTTTAATTCATTCAAAATATTTCTATTTTTCGTCAAATGGTTCAAGTTACAACTAAATCAAAATGATCCTGATAGGACTATTATTGAACATGATAGTGGATTTACTATGATTAATACAAGGTCATTTGAGCCAGTCGGAGATGAGCCCTATGTTCTTCCAAGCCAATGTGAGCAAGTGTTTTATTTTGGTGTTCCACACAAACCAGGTTGGTCATTTTTTGTTAGACATGACCCAAGAGGAAGGCCGGTAAAGTATAATGTGATCGAAGAAGAAGAAATTGAAGAAGCAAAAGAGGAAGTAAATGATTATTAGGAAAAACAGTTACCCAATGATGAAGACGAAGAAGATGGTGATGATTTTGGTCATGCTAATGATAATGGTGATAATGATGATGATGATGCTGATGACGATCATGATCATGGTGATAATCATGGTGATGATGGTCATGATGATGATGGTGATGAAGGTGATGATGATGGCGATGAAGATGGTGGTGGTGACGACGACGATCAAAGTGACAAGTATGATGATGGTGATGATGATCATGATGATGACATGGATGAAGATCATGATGATCAATGAAATGTCCAGGTAGGATCAATGTCAACTATGATGGGGTCTTGTATGACCAAACTTTTCTTTCTAAACCATATGTGCACATATAAACATTAAGTAGAACATGTCAAATATTTTTTAGATATACACATTAGTTACACTAAATTTTTAACTTAAGACAAATGATTTACATATACAATCTACTTTATTATTAATATCTTTTTTTGGTAAGTCTATTACTTTAATTTTGCTACTGATTTCTAAGACATACTAATTTTTTTCATAGGGCGATATGGATGCACCATCTCAGACACCTTCAATAGAGGTAAACATTAATTATTGTAAATTTTAATGTTAATAGAGAAACAAATTTTGTATTATTATGTTCTTTTCTTTATGGCTTTGGAGTTATTTTGATGAAATTTTAATGATATTTGATGTCACAAATGATAGGAAAAAGCTAGAATGACTGCTGATCAAATGTGATCTAAGATACGGGCTTCATATCTACATAACATCTCCCTTAGTACTAACCATGTGTTCATCACCCAGCAAATCAAGCAAAGATATACTAATGAACTCATTAACATTATCATAGAGGGTGACAGAAGTGAGGAGAAAGAGGCACTAAGAATAGAATTGGACCCTAGAATCCAATCTTTGCAAGTAAGTGTTGGGCATTTGTTTTGGGTAAAAGCACAGATCTATGTCACTGTTTGTGATACTAAAACCTGTTTTGGTCAAATCTCATTTCTCTATCAAAACTTAGTTTTTTTCAAAAACTAAAAATACCCTTTTATAGATCTTAGATTCAATATCATCATTATATAAACTTTTGAGTGTTTTGATTAATTATAATATGTTATAATCTCAAAATATTATAAGTCAATATTTCAACATTTCAGAAGATGCTCCCTCAAAAAAGAAAAAAAAATAGTAAATCATATCAAAAAAATTTAAAAATTATATTTATCTCTAGAGGAGAGAATCCTCTTCATGAATATATAATTTTTTTTCAAGAAGGTATAGATTGGATAGGGAAGTTTTGACGGGAGGAAAAAAATGTTGGATTCTAATAAGGTTGAACTTGAGTACTTATAACAAAGAAAATATACATCAAAAATAATTATTTCTTTTTTTGTGCATTGGCTATACATGTCATCTATAAGATATTTTCAAATTAGAAAAAAAAAGATGATTTGCATATACTTGTTTGACGGGAACTACATCCTATATTTATTTATAGTTAAAAAAAGAACTTCAAAATAAAATTAAATAAATAAATTTTTACTAAAAAAATTATAAAAATTGTAGGCAAAAAATTCATCCAATTCTACACATTTAATTAGTTTACATCATCTTCATATTTTAAACGCAAATATCATTTTTTTTGTCATTAATGTTGAACTGTCACATTCTGATATCATGTTTCTTTATAAAAGGTGACACAAGTTTGTGCTTTTACCCTTTTGCATGAGGTCAATGGCAGGAATCCATAGTGTAATTCCTCTCTTGAAAAGAAAATATTTTTAAGTGTCCACTCCAAGGTTTAGTGTTTTTCTTGAGACGTACCAAAATTTGCTCAGTAGAAGATAAATGTGAATGTTCATGAGGAGGCCTTTGCTGGTTCCAAAAACTATTTTACCTCAGAATCAAGTAAAATCTATTTGCTATCTCAAAATATCACACCAAAAGAACAATGTTTTTGTATTTTCTATTTTTCAATGAATGCAACTCTAACAATGCAACTACTATGAGGTCCTATTCTAATAGGGGGGTTAGCAAAGAAAATAACAAAACTGTAAGAAAATAACATGAAATCAAATAACTTGAAAGTGAAATTCCTAAACGAACATAAGCTATAGAACACAACATGCTATGAGTTAAACCTTCGAAGAAATTAGTAGGAAACCAATGAAAATAGGAGCAGTGCTTCCTAGAACCACTGATGCAATCGTCGGTGAAAATCTTTAACAAATCAAATGATATTTCACTCTTCATCAAATCACAAGGCCACGAAAAGTGCACTCATGCGAGACAAAAAGCTATGTAGACACAATTGGGTGATCTCTCCTCAAGCTCGTTATGTCAACAGAATTCATATATCTGTAGCAAACACTAGAACTAAAAGATCGCACAACCAGAAACAATGCAATAAACCTTTTGATTAATCACAATCTCATGAACAAAATTCACAAAACAATGACACATCCAAGAAAGAATAACTACACTCTGAATTCTAACACCAAAAGCATAACTTTATTGCATAATAATGGCGGCCCTTTTTACATTTTATAATGGGGTATTTATAAGAAATCATCTCCTCAATTTGTGTTGAGAGTGAGAGATA
Source organism: Cupressus sempervirens (assembly GCA_028749045.1). Classification (NCBI taxonomy): domain Eukaryota; kingdom Viridiplantae; phylum Streptophyta; class Pinopsida; order Cupressales; family Cupressaceae; genus Cupressus; species Cupressus sempervirens. The sequence continues at coordinate 445,299,128 of CM053792.1, read as the reverse complement.
TCTTAATGCAATAAAATACTTTTAAAACATTAAAACAAACTAAATATATACAAACTAGTAATCTAACTGGTGCTTAGAGGGACTCCATCCATATTTTATTCATTAATTGGATGCATGAGCCCTTTACATGTCAAAAAAAATGAAAGCATGAGAGAGAAAGTAGGAGGAAGCCATCAGTTGAAGTAGAAGTGCATGGAGACACCAAAAATAGAAGTTGGCCCTTCACTTGATGTGTGTCAGAGTTAACTTGCCATCAAAATGTGTTTCCAATGCATAGAAAGTGTTATTTTTGGAACTGGCAGTCAACTGTCGGTGCTCCTCTAAATTGAAAAGCTATGGAGCTGCGGAGTTGTGGACCTATAGACTTGCGGAGCTGCGGACCTCAACTGGGTCAGAAATCTCAAAAAAATTTAAGTGTCAAAATTGAAATTCTGCCATCTGGGTTTTGCTCATCTTCATCCTAAAGATATGTTTGGATGTTTGCCTTTGAATTTCTCTATAATCTTAGTAATCTTAGCAGCATTAGGAAGATCTAAAGCCTCATAATTATCTTTGACCTTCTGTTTGTAGTTTTCCACCTCAATTTGAGTTTCTGCAAAATTTTTGAGTTTGGTATCCAACTCTAACAATGCTTCTTCTATCCTGAAGGCTTGTTTGATGTCTTCATCATTGGATGCTTCCTCTAAAGTCTTTCTGAAGTTTTCCACAACTACCTCAACTCGTAAAAGCTTTTCTCATTCTTCATCTTCAAAAATATCCAAGCATGCATCACTATATAACTTTTCTACTTCCAAAATTTGCTCTCAGGCTTGATCCTTGAGCCTATGAATCTCATCATGCAATGTTTCCATCACCTTATTTCCCTCTGCAATCTTTTCTATCCAATCATCTATCATGTCTAGCTCTTCTCTGGTATATACATCAATCAGAATGCAGTACCTTTGTCCTTTTATGGCCTGTAAAATTTGCAAATCCTTGCTCCAAACCCATACCTCATCCATAATACTAAAGTCCTATCTCAAAATTTCTATGATCTTATCAACATTGTCTTGTGTAGCATGTAATAATTTTAGACTTCCTATAATTATAGTGACACCCCTATCCTCAAGGTTGTCTCACCAATCCTGACAAGCTCTCAAAAATGGACTGAGTTGTACACCTTCCCCTTCTTTAAGAATGGTAGTCAAAGTCTCCTCAGGGTGTTCAGAATCAAGAGGACCAATAACTTTAGCTAGATATCCTTTCAAGATCTCAACTTGCCTTCAAAGTGTTCTAATTTCAATCTCATCACGTTCCATATGGTTAAGAACCTCTTTGACTCCCATAGTCATCATCTATCGAGCAGTATCGCGTGTAGGCTTCCCTAACATTATATCCTTCACTTCATAGTCTTGAAGGTTGACAACTTCTTCATCTGTACCTTTCGAAGGGTGAGCCACTTGTGCAAATAAGTCCTGGTTTTGAGTAGTGTTAATGAATGCAAATGGTGTTGCATCCTGTAATGAAGAGTTAGGCTTGTTCAAAATCTCTGCAATGTCACAAATATCATCCTCTAAAGCAAGGAATTGATGCTTAGAACTTCTCATTATTTCCTTCTGGAACCATCTCGAGATATGTCTTTCTGTAACCTTGGCTCTAGATGATGAAGGGATGTGTTCAACTACCTCCTTCCCTCTATCACTCTTGCTTGGAGTCTCCTATTGTGAAGGTTCTTCTTCTATAGTCTCAATTTTTGAAGATCCCGTAGTTTGATCCTCAACTTCCTAGGAAGGCTGTTGTATACATTCCATTACATGTGCCTCTTTTAAGGTCTCATCAATAACCCTTGGTTCTGGTTCTCCTTGTAATGATGATTCCTTCTGAACATGTTCCTCTGAACTTGGAGGTGGAGGTGGAGGTGTCACTGAAACCTTATCTACCATCACAACCTAATGTGAAGATGGGGAAGTGGGATGAGGACCTTGTGTCATAGGTGGCATCTATGTCCAATCTTGCTATTGAAATTCACCTATAGGAATATCTCTAATATTATCTCCAACCAATTCTGTACCTACTGGCATGAAATCAAAATCTAGAATGGAGAGAATATCATTATCACCTAGCTCCCTTTGTTCATTCACCCATTGTTGTATTTCTTCTTCCAAAGAAGAGAACTCTACTGTTTTAGCTTGGGTGGATGGTGGGGTATTTTTGGCATTCTTCTTTCTTTCCAATTCTGTGGCTTTGGCCAGTCGGGTTTTCACTTATAGAGGCACTTGTTATTCCTCCCCATCTGACTCTATTTCATCCTCATCTGATTCTTCCTCGGGAATGGTTTCAAGAATAGATGGATTAGGCACTAATATTTTACGAACTCTTTGCCTCTTGTTGATTCTAACCTTAACTCTCCTTTACTTTTGTGGAACCATAGGAGAAGTAGGCTCTTCATGCATCGGATGAATGGATGTCTTTTGAATCTTTCCCTCTTCTTGTTGGCTTAACAAAATAGGATGCAATAGAAAATCAACCTGGATATGAGAAATTCTAGGGTCTCAGAGGTCTTGGAGAGTAGATTCATGTTGTTGCAAAGGGGCCTGTTCTTCAACATGCTCTATCTGGATCCTTTGAGGAGAGGCTCTCTTCCTCTTTTCCTTCTTCTTCTCTGATGGATGGTAGTATCCCACTGGATGATCAAGCTAGTAGACTATTTTTCGCCTCATAGGAGACTGGAGCACAAAGATAGGAACTGTGACCTTCCTCCCCTTTACCCTTTCTGGGTGAGCATATGCATGGAATACCACTGTGTCCAAAATTGGATCAAGTGGAAAGGGTTTCTTGATCCAACTCTTTGTCATTCTAATGACATGTCTTGCTCGATGATTAATATCATCTCCTTCCTCCCTACCAACTTCTGCATTCAAAATGGGCCTCTCGCCAACTTTATCTATATTAAATAAGGGATCCAGTAGCTCTTGTGAATCCTGTAGCCTTATCTCATCTGGGATGGTCAAATGGAGAGCCTTTTCTGCTAAATACAAACTCATTCTACAATAGTCCCTGATACGAACATCATATTCATTTGTGGCATTCATCCAATGATCTTCAATGGCATCCTCGTGGTAGAACTCTTTTCCTGGCAGATTTTTCCACTTTACCAAAATTGTCAAAGAATGGCTGAGGAGAGTTATATTCTTTGAGAGGATAGTTCTCCCATTCCCACTTGAAAGTTAGGATATCCTACTTTCTCTTTACCTGGTATGCTCCTATTACAAATGGCCAATCCCAATAAGGCCTTCGTTGTTTCTTGATCCTCTCATAAGCTGACTCAATCTGCCTAGAAATTTCCATTAGAACCAACTTGTCACTTGGATACCTTGGGAGCTTCTTTGGATGAATGGATGCACCACCAACCTGAATGTATGTGAATGTCTAGAATTGGATGAAATATGCACCAAGAGCTATGATCTATGCCTTGGCTTCATCAAACAATCTCTTTCCATAATCTCCTTTGATGAATCGAATGATGGCAAAGATGAAGGCATCATTCACAATCTTGTACTCTTTTCTTTGCGGAGAGAGCTTCTTCTTAATTAGCTAAGGATAAACTATATACGGCCATGCGTTAGGATCCTACATATTGCCATTTTTGTACAACCTGGGATAGTTGGTGGCTCTTGCTGCAAGTAGATATACTACATAAGAATTCATATAGAACTTCTTCTTGTCCTTTATTGTCCGCAACTGATCACACACGTTCTCACTAAGTGTGGTGGCCCAATCTAGTGGCATCTTTGCATGTCTGATGGTTTCAATGAAGTTAACCATGAATGGAGCAAGATGACCTGTTGTAGGGAATCCCATAACTCTACTTAGGAGAATGATTGAATATCCAATGTCATCCTTCCTGTATCCTCGAGCCATATCTACTTTACTGATTGTCTTTCCTCGAGATGGCTTCTCAATGAAGTATGAGGAATATATGATGTTGATGGCCTCCTGGTAATGATCCTTATGCCACCTCTCAGCTGCTTCATATGAAAGCCTGATAAACTGATTAGCTCTAGGTAAGTGAAAAACCCTCTCGATATTATCAAGTCATAGATCTAAGACCACTTCCCCAGTGACGCTCTTTACCACACTTTCCTTAGGAACAAAATGTTGAGATAAGGTCATAATCAATTCAGCTAACTGAACGGTCCTAGGATGTGATGCTACATTTACCAATCTAGACCGGATTAAGGTGGATCTCAAAGAAGATCTTTCAGTTGGGTTGTTACAAACCCTCAAAAACTCTCCCAAGTCTGTGTGTCCAAGTTCTGTGTCTTTGATCTCAAAGTGTTCATTGTGCAATCGTGACTTTGGGGTTACGCCTTGGAACTTGTACACAACTGGTTTTCTTGTTGATCTAGATGTGGACACCATTTGATTATATTACCTGCATGTCACAAAGAAAAAAAAATGATTAATTACTAGATACATATAAAACATTTTTTTTAAAAATGATTATTCTAGAACTTATTTTATTTGTTGTGATTTTTTATTTTATTTTATTTTATTTTTTTTTTTTTTGGGTTTTTATCTTTACATAAAAAAATTTAAAATTAAATAATTTTTTTTTTTAAAATGATGAAGGGGGGGGGGGGAAATGCGATGGAAGTGGCCCAAAGGGCATGGTGGTGGCACACGGGCCCAAGAGGGCGCGGAAGTGGTTGCATGTGTGTGTCCAGAAGGGCACGTGCAGTAGTGGTCACATGCGGCCTAGAGGGGCACACTACGGTCAGACCATCGCACGTCCAAAAGGGCACGCGGGGGCGGTTGCGCATGGCCCAGAGGGGCACGCCATAGCCGAGCTGTCGCATGTCCAAAAGGGTATGCGGGGGCGGCCGCATGCAGCCCAAAGGGGCACGGTGGCAGCACATGTGCGTGCCAAAAGCCTGCAGTGGTGGCACTGCATCACAGGCGTCTCAAGGTGTGGCAACAGTGTCATGCACGCCCCCAGAAGGGCACGCGCTTCTTCTCCTGCACGCGCAAGCGTGAAAACTTCATGGGGATGGAGGGGGGGAGGTTTCATACCTTCCTCTCAGCACTGTCAAAATGAAGTGAAAAAATAAAAATAAAAAGGGGGAAGGGAGGGGTTTTATAACCCCCCTTCCTTTCTTGTTTTTGCAAAGCGCATGCACCTCGATATGCGTGCACACACGTGATTTTTTTTGGTTTAAATTTTTTTTTTACTCTAACTTATTTAACCAATATTTCTTTTCTCGACTCCCGAACTATGAGTCTAGGAGTCAAAAAAAAGTAGGGGTCCCGATTCCTAGTGAGGAATGGGGCATGTGTTGCGGATACCACAATAGTAAGCAGTAATTTGACTAAAGCAATAATAGAAGTTCAATAGATATGAATATTTTATACTATCTTATGGATCATGATCTCTAATTTTATGTGTACTTGTATAGACATATGTGCCATTTGTGACATCACATGGTCAACAGGGTGATGGTTGTTGCACACAACCTTCGTATTAGGAGCACTTTGTTTGTTTTCATCAACATTATAACACTTACTTTTTTTTTGTGGACATTTCTACCTAGTATACCATTTGATCTTTATCCATTGCAAATGTCTTTGCTAACAATATTGTATTCTTTAACTCATGATGAAGTGTGAACTCCTCCTTCGGTTGCCAATCCACTATTGGCTAGTGCATTGTCAGCAACAAGGGCCATGAAAACATCCTCATCTATGCCCTCTAGAACTTATAAAACCTTGTTTTGCTATATTTTGTAATGTATTTGTACAATTTGATATCCATGTGCTACAATAGGTCCTTGAACTATTCATTGTTTCCATGTCAAATATTCTTATTCATGTGTCATTTCCATCTGTTAACAACCTACCAAAGATTTTAATTGATGCATACTTGAATATTTATGTGATCATTGTTTTGTAATTTTAATCTCTTCCCATCATCATGTGTTCATTTCCATGCTACCATCCATGTTATTTGTACACACTATCATATATGACTTCTTACACAGAGCCATTATCACTGTTGTTATTTATTCATGAAGTCGCTTCTTAAAACTTTACTAGTTATCGCTTTTCTTATCGAGAGATTCTTTAGTTATTTCCTTTTTCTATGTTTCCACTATTTATCTTCCTTGTATTCATATGTCTCCACTCAAACTATAGTCACTGTCCATATTTCAGAACTCTTGATAGTCTAGGCTGAAACTTACATAAATGTAATTAAATATTCTCCATCTAAACTGCTCGAAACAATTCCACTAGAGATTATTGAATAGCATGGAGAAGAAGAATACTTCTCAATGATTATTGAAGTGCTATGCAGATCTCAATTTTGATTATCAAATTTATTTCTCTTGTATTCATCTCTAATCCTTTGGAATAAACTAAATCGCAACCTCCTTTCACTATCTTTGATTAGTCTTCCAGCATAGGTGCTAAACTGATTGCTGTAGCATTCATCTTATAATTTTTGTTGTTACTTATGAAAGTTTTTTTATCAATGACCTTGCTTTGCTCTTTCTTTAGGATGATTTGTCTCCACTATTACATGCTCTATTCATAAATATTGATTAAACTCCATATAGTAGCTGCATCATATCTCCATCTGCTCCAATTATTGACCATTGGCATTAATGACAATATCAAACAATTAAAGGTAGATAGTCTTTTCTTTAATATCAACAACAATATCTCATCATATGGGACTGATACTAGACTACCAAGAATGAAAGCCAAAAACATTGGTCTACAAAAAAGCATGGGGTCCCCATTTGCAATGAGGTAATGTGTGAAAAGGTTACAATAGGATCATAACATCCTTCAAAATGTAAGGCAAAAAAGTTCCCCTTCATCCTTTTGATGTACCTATTGGAGCAAGAGTGTTCAGAATCAACAGTTTAATAATATTTTTGAAAGATTTGGCATGCATCACAATTTTTCATTAACCTGTTACACTATGATTTTCAAAAGTCTTGTGAACCATGGGACATATCTGGAAGACTTGTTTGAACCTTTTCTTATCTAGAAAAAAACCAAGTAAACTTACTTGTCTACGAAGTACTTGTCATGAAAACGTGAAAGGGATTCTTTCAAATGGCAGTAATTATGGAATGAAGACCAGAACACTTGGAAACAACTATAGGACATTGAATCACAGCCAAATAATTACAAGAGAAAATATGCCCTTTTATTTAGAACTCTACAAGGCTAGTCCACACAAATGTTTATTTTAAATGCATGCATAGACTCTAGAGCTATTTTAAGTTGTTGTACCAAATCTTTCCACTAATAACTAAAAGCATTGCAATAATAGAGGCATAAATCTTAAATGTTCTCTTGCCAAACATTGAAACACCCAATAATCTTAGGAGCCATAGTTGCATAGGTGTGACAATTTATATGTGAGATGAGAGCTTCATTTGTACAATTTGATATCCATGCGCTACAATAGGTCCTTGAACTATTCATTCTTTCCATGTCAAATATTCTTATTAATGTGGCACTCATTTTTATCTATTAACAACCTACCAGAGATTTTAATTGATGCATACTTGAATATTTATGTGATCACTGTTCCTTAATTTTAATCTCTTCCTGTCATCATGCGTTCGTTTCCATGCTACCATCCATGAAGGTAAATTGTCTAGAATGAATGATTTTCCAAAAATGTGATCTTATTAATAAGATAAATGGAAAGAAAATCTTGAATTAAATCCTTAATGGAATGCGAGGAAAAAGCATTTTTGCTCGTCAATTTCTTCAATTTGATTATATCCATAAGTATGCTTTAATTTATTTGGTGTCTGCTTTAATTGTCACGATGTTTCAGTTGATAGACCAATAGAGAGCAGTACTACTAAAGCTAATCCATTTCCTGGAGCAATTTGCACGATTAGTACTGGTTCATATGAAGGGACATTATTTTTGAATAAGAAAACTATGTTTTCGTCAAAAGAATGAAAGCTTCCAAGTTCCTATAGTCTTAGCATGAATTTTGAGTAATGCCTCAGTCTAGATTGCCTCAGAAGTGGCTGGAAGAAGCTTGCACGAGTCTGAGACTATGAACTCTCCCTACCTTGGCCAAGAATAATTTTCCAACTATCTAGTATTAGGGAAAACTACAGAGTGGTGTGGCTGGTCTGCAACCAACCAATGAGTTCACAATTAAAGGAATGAGCCTTCCTTCACCAAGGATTGCCAAGCAACAATCTCAAGTGTACCAATTTAGTCAATGCTCCAATCCTTATTGAGAATCTTGTCCCAATCAACTTTCATTCTTCCTTTGTGAATCATCTCCTTGTGGCCTTTCCACCATGTTCCATCCATCCATTCATTTTGGACAACTAATCTCTTACCCAACATTCATATCTAGCCTTAAAGCTAGTAGCCCTCACCAGTCATTAATTTGGATTTCTCTCCAATAGTTCCCAAACAACTAGGGAAACTAAAACTTGATTAAGATACCCTTTTGGGATCTATACATCCTCCCTAATTTTCAATATCAACTCTTTTGGACCATACCCAAGATCCGATACCCCTAGCCTATCCACACTAGGCCTAATTCTCCAATTTTACATAGCAACCCACAACTCCACTCAACCCTATGATTAGAAAGGGTGAAAAAATCCTTCTAGGGGTTGAGAAACAATAGATTTTTAAGATTTTAAGGTTCTACCCTTTACACAACACATTTTACACCAAACCTTTGGTTTTGGGGTCACTAATCTAGGGCCTGTTCAACAGAACCTCTAACCATATCACCAAAACAAACTAATTGCATAAACACTTCATAACTGATCCCCCCATACGCATTTGATCACCAAACATCTTCAATCCCAAAGTAAATTACTTTTAATAAGACTGGTGTAAATTACTATTGTTTGCTATTTTCAATGCATAATTGAATTTCAATCTTTTCTTGAGCATGCCAAGCTTCATTTTGGTTGTGTTTTTGACCTCTTGATCTCTATCTCAAGTTTGTAGTTAGTTGTCAATTGGTTAAAAAAAGATCTAAACATCTCTTATAATATGCCAATTAAGTATTTTGCATTTACATTTTTACATGCTATGAACTTGGTAGACTTTTTTATTAGCCTTATTTCAAGTTGGAATATTCTAATTCAATTTGCATGCGCATTAAATATTTAGAGTATGGAAAATGGGAACTAATAGATATGGTGTTGTTTTAAGTTGTTAGAAGACTAAATTCTTGGAGTGACTTTATGTTTTGGTGAGAACCAGAGTTGGCCTAGAGGATTTGATTTTGTTTTGTATAATTTACATTTTCTTAGTTAGCATTGAAAGTGTTAGGTCTTTTTGCAGCCTGGCCTTGCATGTGCGCATATTTATTTAAGCTGATTAAATGATTGAATAATAAGGACTAAGGACTTGATCTAGTTAGTGTATAATAATCTGATCACTAAATCTTGTTTTAGAATCTCCTTTAAATATAATCTTCTAGTCTTACTAACAGATCAGACTCTTTATAATGTTTTATGGAAAGAATTGTTCAGATATCTATGGATGGAACTATTAGTTACTAACTCTTCCTTTGATATTTACTTGTATACTTGTAGTGGTGGTAGTTTATACCTATAATTTCCTTGCTCTATATATATTTGAAGAATAAGGGACTATTCACTAATGATTTGATTATAAGAGAATACTTCTAAACCAAAACTCTACTATACCACAGTATCAATTGGTAGTTGATGACACTTATTGGGGAAATGTTGATCTTGATTAATATATTATACCCACTTGTGAATGAATGTCTTGATACTCATACTCAATGTGAGGTATTCATCTTTGTTTCTGATACCTTGATAAATAATATTTTACAAGTCTTTCCAATACTATGGGGTAGCTGGTCCTAATGAAATTGTCCCAATCTTTCAAATATGAATATGGAGCAAAATAAATCTTTTATATTCTTTGTTATTTATATAGATTATGAGAGATAATCCATAGGATGCACTATCAAATATGATTTTTTATTATTATTATTGATGCCCTCTTAACCTTCCCTTCATCCTATGGGATGGGACTTGGATTTGAAAATAAAGATATAACTTTCATTCATTTCTAGGTGATATCAAATCTCAAAAAGTTTTGTTTATGGACTTAATTCTTCTTAATGTTCTTAGGATTATTGATACAGAAGTGGTGGTTTCACACAAAAGCTTATTCAATTTCACAAGGTTTCCCACTAGTTTCTAAGGCACTCCAAAGCCAGATACCCACAAAACACTAACTCTTGCATCCAAATCTTCAAGATGGATGAAAAATATGTAAACAAGGTTAATCAAATAGGTTTCAATCACTTTTCACTTTTCAAGTAACTCCCAACAAGTAAATTCAACAAAACTACCAATTAGGCCTTTTAGCCCCAATTAGCCCTCCAGTGGTTGTTTTCTCAACTTTCCTCAAAACTTCTTCAAATGACTTCCAAAAAAAAATAACTTTCCAAATACCCTTTTCTGAGTTCTATAACATACTCAAAAATCAATACTATCTTCTTTGGAAAATGTGCCCACAATCTTGACTGTCTCAATTTTTAAGGGGTAAAACATGAGGTTTTACAAAGAAACTATGAAAAATACATCTCCAAATTTCACAAAATTCATTGAATCATCATATTTCATGCCCAATTAGACAAATCACTCATCAATTTCACTCTATGAGGTGTTTAGATACAAAACCCCCAATTTCATGCTTCAAAACCCTCAAATCCTAGGGTATCACCAATCTAGGTCAATCACTCACTTCCAAAACTCCAAATTCAGGATTCAACATGAATTCATCATTTCTACAAATAATATCAAATAAAATATATACCTCATTTATTCATATGTACGGATGTGTAACAGTTAGCACTCATTTGGGTACCCAAATCAATCCTTCCACCACTCAACCTTGCATATTCTTCATATTAGCCTGAAAATATTCATTCTTCTTGCATATTAAAGGTTAGTTAGACATGTTAGCACTATAGGTTCCATCCTATGGATCAGTTGTACACAAATAGGATGGAACTCTCATTTCTCCATGGAAAATAATGCAAACTGTGTATTTCAACATGACAGCAATAATAAAGTCTGAGATTTGTTATTCAATGCACTAGAATTGATGAAAAACTTCACAAATATACCTTACCAACATAAATGAAGGATTGTCACATTCAAAAGCCTTCAAAATTGCAAGAAAACTTCATATTTTCAATCAAACATTGCTTGTCTATACAGATTTTTGAGTTTTTCCATACCTTCATTGTGATTGTATGTGCTTGTAACATATTTTTAAATATATTTGAATTATGTAGGAATAGTTTTTATCATTCCAATTACATGTCTATCTGCAAATGCTGGTCATGTTATGCAGCATAAATAACTTTGGATGAAAGTTTAATGTTTTTACCAGGATCAAGAGAAAAGAAGAAAATTTGTCATTGTAATATTTATAAGACTCTTTTCTATTACAAATTTGTATTGCTATTATGTTTCTTCTAGATAAAATAGCTAGGTTGTATTACATATATTAGAAGAGAAAAGAAAAAACTCAACACAGATGTAGTCTACTGGAGTGTGAACTCAATGCACAAGTCTTCCTATCTTTTCTTAGCTCAATTTCACATAGGTCATGAGATGATATACTGGTTAGTCAAGTAAAGAAGCATTCATGAACAATACAATACACCTATGGTATCTTAGAATCACACATAAAAGTGAACAATGTGGACTATACTACCTTCAAATGGGGATTAGTTAAGGGAAACTACACCATGTTTGAATGGGGAATCAATAAAGGGAAATTGATTTTGTCTTCACAAGAATCTAAAATTATGCACAGCTTACTCTAGCAGTAGGGTAAAGTGCATGAACTATTTAACTTTCATAGTTATTGTATGAGATAAAATATTTATCTAGTAGATCGTGGCCTATAAATGATCATATCTTGGAAAATGTTTAAAGGTTTTTAACATTCATATATTTTAGATTATGAAATGAAGTATAACACACAAAATGGCCATATAAAATAGTAATGTACAAGGATATGTGATCATTTCTCTCTGATATTCAGCAACATGTAGTGAAGCATCCCCCATGAATGCAAAGATCATTTCCAGTGGGGTTCCATTATTATAGTTTTAAGTTTTAAGTATCCCACATTTAGGTTTAAGTTTTAATTATCTTGTAAACTATTTTTCTCCCATCAGGTACAAAGTCTTTTAGGACTACACAGAACACCTCGAGAAGGATGAAAGTCATCAGGCACCAGCTGTAATTGGAATTGCATTAATTGCAATGGCTGAAGAACTAGGACTTGAAATGGCCATTCATTCTTTGGAGCATCTCCTGTAGTATGGAGAGCAGAATATTAGAAGTCCAGTCCCATTGGCTCTAGGCCTATTGTCAATATCAAATCCAAAAGTAATGTTCATTGTTTTGTCCTTCTGTTTGCTTAAATACTTAATTCTTGGCCCCTTAATTTGCTTGATTATTTATGTGATAGAAGTTTATTGTTGAAATTTGACATGTAAACATCTATATTAGGTCAATGTGATGGATACTTTGGGTAGGCTTACTCATGATACCAATTCAAAAGTTTCTATGGTGATTGGTATTTGTTATAATATTTCTTTTTAATCTTTCCAATTTCCACTAGAAAGGTTTTTCTTATGATTTTTCTCAAAATTTGACAATCTAAATAACAATGTGTATTTATAGGTTGGAAGAGTGGTTGTATGATTAATTGGTGCTAGAACAAATAATGCCCAAATAGCTGGCATGCTATGAAATCTATCAAGCTATTATTACAATGATCCTAACCTTCTATTATGTGTATGCTATATTGCCAATTATTAATGTTGATGCTGCAATTTTATTTTCTAGGTTTAACAATGTCTAACAAATCTTAATTCAAGAAATCTGACATAAATAGATATATTGTAGGTTAGCATTGATCGAGGTTTGGTTCATTTAGGATAAGGGTTGTTAACACTGAGTCCATATCATTCAGACTGTTTTTTGTTGTCATAGTAAGTACCTACATATTGCATTCCTGAAGCAACATTTTAAAATTGCAAAATTTTGAACCCATCTGCTTGTATTTAATTTGCTTCACTCTTTGCACTTGTTTTATATTGATTTGGATATGTTGGGACTTTAGTAGCTTGTTATCTATATAATTGGCCTACCAAGTTCTTTGCACTCTTTTTCTATTTATTTGTTTTGTGTCTTGCTAATCAAAAACCTAAATTCATTTGCAGCTCTGCAGTAGCTGGTATTATAACTTTGCTTCATGTTTTTTTGGACAAGAAGTCGATTATCTTGGGAAAATATCATTATGTTCTTTATTTCCTTGTATTGGCCATGCAGGTTTGTATCATGTGTTGGATGCATGTATCATGTATTGGATGCATGTTTTTTATAATTTTAACTTGACATATAAACAAATTTTTAAAATAGAATTGTCTTATATTTGCATTAACACAATATTGGCAATGAAATCATTGATTAACGTATGAAATTTTCTAAGTTAGATAAAGTTTTTGCAATGAAATCATAAGCATATTGGCTATATTCTTTACACTAGTGTTGAAGCATTGTGGTTTGTGTGATAAGACCTAGTGAAATCCATGAATAACACTAACAATAATAGCTAGCTTGCTTTCTCCCTCTCACCCCATTTAGGGGGTAGGGATCCTCTTTCAAGTATAACTCATGACAGCTACGGACAAGGTGGAGGGGGGCCATTCTATACTACTATGCCCTTGAGGTCTAATGGTTCTCTCTCTATCATGGATGTTCTCAGCAAGTCCCAAACTGAAGGTAAAGAAATGGTAGCAAAAAAGTCCATGACCAAAACCTATGGGTTATCTTCATGAATATCTAAGGCTCTTGAAAAAGCTAGTAGGAATGAATAGTTCTTTTAAACATGAACTTGGATTAGTTTTAGGTTATAGAGTGATGATTTGGAGTTGGTTTTGTAAATAGTATGTATTGCCAAAACCATATTTTTTTCCTTTCTTTTGGTTTTGTAGATTGGAATGATTTGAAGCTCCCTGGACTACAACCAACAAGCCTTTAGTTGAAAAAACATGGTGGACAAGAGGCTTTCAAGAGTATAAGCTACACAATATGATGCAGAGGCAGCGCTTTGGAAGAACCAAACAAGTCTAAGCACCTTGGAGGTATCAAGAAAAATCAAGTTGCTACTCCAAATTTCCTTAACATCATAGGGTTATTCAGTGTTTGACTCACATCAAAAGGGACTATGTTATTGTTTACCACTGTCCAATAGGTTTCACAACCTAATACTCCACATTAGGTTGAACCCCAACTTCTTCTCCCTTGCACCAAGAAAGACTCCCTCCACACTCAACTTTAAAAAAAGTGGTTTCAACCCCCTCAAACCTTCTAACAATAGTAGGGGCCTAGAAAACATCTAACACAAGCAAACTATACCAAACAATGATCAAATTTATGAGTAGCTTGACTGTTGTCAACACCCAAATAAGAATGCAGCATTTAGGCTTGTTTCACAAAGTAGCAAAAGTGGGATTTTGAGACTTCATGACTTCCAAACACTAGAGATGGTTTAAGACACATTCATAATGATCCAAACAAGGAATACCACTTATTAGAATCTCTGCAGCTAGCAAATAATGAACATTGATACCATAGACCTAGTAGGCAATGAGGTCTCTCAACACTGTTTTTCACCAACCACTTAATTTTGTTACAAAGGACTTGGTAATCTAAGACCAGTTTCAAATACCCTTTTCAAAGTGCTAAAAGACTACAAATTTTGGAACCCTGACTCCACTCCAGCATGCATTAACCCAACCGTGCACTCAAGCCTAATTAGTAAGTTTAGGCTTGGTCTATAAGGAAAATAGCCATGATATGGGTTCATGGATCAAAATCCCAACTTTAGATTGTTCTTCTAGTCCAAATAAAGGTTCTTTGTCTTCACACCAAGTCCCAACTTCCCTATTTCATACTGATTCATCAAATTGCATCAAATAAGGTCTAATACATGGGCATATTAGACCTAGGGCTTGCTCCCATAAATCCTTGTTGCAACCTCCTACCTCCAAACCTTCAAAATATGGAATTTCATTACCCTAGCTTGCCCCATACAAATTTGGAAGGATTTCCAATGGTGGGAGTTCAAACTAGGGCCATTTCTTTGGCCAAACCCTTGTTTTGAGGGTTTCATAGGTAGCGAGGAAGAAAAATGTGTAACTTTCAAATGGAGATTGATCTTCCCTCCAAACCAATGCCAAA
The DNA here is from genome assembly GCA_028749045.1 of Cupressus sempervirens. Lineage (NCBI taxonomy): Eukaryota > Viridiplantae > Streptophyta > Pinopsida > Cupressales > Cupressaceae > Cupressus > Cupressus sempervirens. Next base: position 445,283,829 of record CM053792.1, on the reverse strand, counting down.
ATTCTCTAAAATACAACCTCCAACTAAAAAATGCAAAATAGCAACCTTACAACAATTAAAAATTCATACAGTACAGAAAAACAGAGTGAAAATGTTGTAAAAGCAAGTTCTCTATTAGATTTTGGAAGCAAAATACATTTGAAAGCTTCTCTTGCCCTCTCATTTAAGTGTATAGGGCCTATAAAGGCATTTTCCAACAATTTTAACTGGCCAATGACAATTTTATGGTTATTTGGAAAAAGTTGCTAATTTGTTGCAAAAATTGCTAATGCAATTTTGCAATTTTTATGCATTTTTGGAATTCCAACTAACCTCCAACCTAAATGGGTTCTAACCATTCCAAGTGATCATTCTAATACTCAAAACTACTAAACCAACCTAGAAAAAAAAATCTAAATCAAATTCCACCTTTGGACCAATCGATGCCCAGGTTCATATTGTCACCTTGGGGTCTTGTGTCCATCAAAAATGGTGGATGGCCTTGAGGACATTTTTGTCAATCCTAAGGCCTTATTACATTGCATAAAATTTTAAATAAAAATTTATTAGGTTCTCTACACCACAATATGGCATGTCTCAAAAGAATTCAGGAGGGCATGTGAGCCCTAAACTCGAGGACTTCTTAGGATAGTACTCCACCAATAGGGATTCAGTGCCTCTGAGCATGGAGGGCATGTATTATGAGCAACATAATAACAATACCACTCCTACTTTTGATAGGGATTCATGAAACTCAAGGATCAATTTTAACAAGCTTCCACTTTCTAGGCCCATGGAAGTCCCAACTGCTTGGAACAGCACCACCACCACCTATGAAACTCAGCCTAATATGTTATTTTAGGCTGCATTGGAGCATGATGAGGATGACTCATCCAAGGAGAGTATGTTTACAGATTGTAGTCTTCAGTTCAATCCTAAAATCTGCAATTAGCAAGTCAAAAGAGCAATGCAAGTGAGCAATCTACAGGATTTTTTATAATCATCATAAAATAATTGAATTGGTGATTAATGGGAAGGATTACTTTTCTTATAATACTTATTATATAGATATGATCTTAGTTACCAGATGCTTTCTTGGACCTCCTAGATGTAGATGAGTGTAGATGTTGGTATTCTCTTAGTGCGCACAGGAAGCGCATCCCAAAAAAAATGCCCAAAAGAAAAAAAAAATTGTTATTTGTCATTTAAAATGTTTATGCAGAGGTTTTCCCTTTACAAGCTACTACCTACTAAACTTCAACATACTTAGACTATCTCTAGATGAATCATCCACCCTCTGGTGATCAGGTGTTGCTGGAACCACAGGGACATAGAAATCTGCCACAAAGAGTTCCATTTATGGTGTATTAATATGCATACCCAAAACTGTAGATGACATTCATTTGTAGAACCTAAGATGGCCTCATGAAAAACATTTTCAGCTATTTACTTTGCTAGATTCGATCCATTAGGGTTTCAAATGTATGGGGGGGAAGAATGCATTTTGAAAAGCTCTTTGCCAAGGTTAGTTGGGTGGTCACTAGTGCATACTTAATCATTGATAGCAATTTAGATTTTTCCTGCCAATGTCAGATTTTGAACCATTGACATTAACTATTTGATCATGAGAATCAAGGATCAATAGAGTCTTTTGAAGCTAAATGAATTGCTTTAAGTTCCCCGAGCTTGGTCACTCCTATAGTTTAGAAGTACTTGGGCATTTTACTCAGCAAATCCCTTGCACCGTTAGCACTTTCTCTACTCTTTACAAATGCTTTATTAACTACTAGGAAAATTAATTATTGTTAATTAGTGTTTGTCATGCAGTGTGTTTACTTGACCCAAATATAAATTGGTATATTTCTTTGCATATGTAAATATATAATAATGAATACAATTATGTTACTTAGGGAACATACACATAGGTCCTATAGGAAAGATTTATATCCACTATCCTCTCTACATCACTACTTAGATTACTGTGAGGAAGATTATCCTACTTGAAGGAGAAAATCAATCATTTTCTCCTATAGTATCTTTAGTAAGCATGAGTAGCTTTTGCATGTCATAGCTCTCAAAAAAAAATTCAAATCTTCTCAATTTTTGACAACATTCTTAAGTATTGTTGTTTATATATTTACTTTGCAAACCAAAAAATTATATGACCAGCATATAAGGGAAAAACTAAGTGATTTATTTATTTAGAACTATTTTTGGTATTTCCTTTTACAAGACAAATTTCTTACATGCAAAATTAGATAAAGGAGAATAAGTACTATTGTAAGCTTTCTGAGGCATCTTATCAAATAGTTCACATGACTTATCTATGCTTCCATTTTGCAAGCATGTATCCCAAGACAAATGCTACTACTTCATCTACACTATCTGACAAAATCCTTTATGCTTTGATGGTTGCCTATAGCTTATCCTAAAGCTCTCATTCAACAATTATGAGATGATCAATCAAGAGGAAATAGTTGAGGGCTTAAAGTGACACAATTTTCAAAAGATCATATGAAATAAAATGGGTGTGCGAGTAGAAAGAAACTAGAAAGACATTGTGTACAGATGAAGGCATGAAATGGATGGTTTTCAAGCACTCAGCACAAACACCTAGCATTCAGTACATATCATTCGAGATCAAATGGGTGTGTGGGATTATATGCATAGTAAATAATAAAGTAGGGAATTGAACCCTCCCTGAGGCTCGCACTTGTTGAGGTCCACTTCAGTAATGGCCCTTCCTATAAAATTGTTGTCTAAAACTCTTCTAATGAGATAATGTGTTATGAGCTCTTCATTAATGGGATGGAACGTGAATCCAAGAGGCATTTGTGCATTACACATATCATGACTATATATAACTAAAGTTAAAAGCCTCTATTATTGAATTCTCTTCCCTATCACCCATATTCATTTCCTTTGCTATTCATGCTTCACATGGGAGTCTTTTTATATGATGATTTGTTTTCAATCATGTCCATTCGCTACCAAACAATTCTTATTCTACAAATTCGAGATGCTGGAACTTTTGTGGATGTACAAGCCATCAAAACATACTGTAGGGAGGATGACGAACTTATTCTCAATTGTTAGACTCAGGCAAGTGATACAAATTGAAGAATCTTAACATATGGTTGTTCAAATTTTGTATTTCCTAAATGATTTCCTTTTAGCATATAACTTTTTGTTCATAGTTGCCAAGTTTACTTATTGTATCGATCATATTAATGAAGAAGCATATTAGTTATTGTCAGTGTTTACAACAGTTTGATTAGTTATTGTTGATATTTTTCAGGCATTCTATAAAACAATTCACATGCCTTGCGTATGATATGACATTTTGCATACATCCTGCACTCTGTCATCCGGTTGATGATGGATTATGGAGAGTGATTTGAAACGATGACCCTAAAAAACACATAATCAAATCCAAAATGAACTTGCATTACAAATGGATTGTGGAAATTTGATATTTTTGATTTTGCATGCATGTCTACTAGGACAATCACAACTTAAACATATATAAATATCATATTTATATATTTTATAATGCAAGTTTAAGTTTTGATTGTCTTGGTAGACATGCATGCAAAATCAACAATATTAAATTTCAAAAAGATCCATTTGTAATGCAAGTTCATTTTGGATTTGATTGTGTGTTTTTTAGCATCATCATTTCAAATCACTCTCTATAATCCATCATTAGTCAGATGAGAGAGTGCAAGATGCATGCAAAATGTCATATCATACTCAAAGCATGTGAACTATTTTATGTAATGCCTGAAAAAAAATTTACACCCAAGTGTTGGTAGAAATTTCTACCTTCATTGGTCAAAATTTCTACCTTCATTGGTCAAAATTTTTGACCTTCATTGGTCAAAATTTCTACCTTTCTTGGTCAACATTTTCTACCATCATTGGTCAAAATTTCTACCTTTCTTGGTCAACATTATATACCTTCAATGGTCAAAATTTCTACCTTTAATGGTCAAAATTTCCACCTTTCTCGGTCAATTTTTCACCTACATTGGTCAAACTTTCTACTTTTATTGGTTGAAATTTATATCTTCATTGGTCAAAATTTTGACCTATTCCAAGGAAAACTTGCACTATGGCTATGGGAGTTTTTTGACCAAAGTATTGGTCAAAATTTTTGACCAATGATTTGGTCAAAGTTGGTCGAAGTTTGGTCAAAAATTGGGTCAAAATTTTGACCAATAATGGTCAAAAAATGGCCTCAGATGTAGTAGTGCCATAGCTGTTCACAATGGGGGACCTAAGTTAGTTTTTCCATTAGTTGCCCCTAACTCTAATTTTCATGGCTCTACCCTAGAGGCTAGTTGGTGGTATCTCCATGGTGTCTCCACCTCATGGTGCTAGCAGATCTGCAATATCTTACATTGATGTAGTTGCTTATGAGGCAGGCATTAGAGGGTAGCCTATGTGTTTAGGGTTCCAAGAGGCTATGCCAATCATAGTTAGTATCCCAATAATGATTAGTTTAGAGCTACATATTGTTGATGAGGTCTCTGTTTATGTGAATGATCTCTCCTCTAATGTGGTTATCGTTCATTTTAAAGGTTTATGGCCCTCTCTACTAGAGCTACATGCCTAGATCACTCATGTTTGGAAACCATTCATTTCAAGTACAGCTTAGATATACCTTGTTACAAGGGGGTTTTCATTTTCAAATTTGAATCTACTGAAGACAAAAATGCCATCCTACACCATGGTTTCTCATTGGGGAGAAGTTTCCCTTGATGGCTAAACCTTGGTATAAGGAGTTTGACCCATTGACAAAATTGTTTAACAAGATCCCTATGTGGGTTAGGTTGTCAAATCTCCCCCTTCACCTTTGGGTGGATTTTTTCTTGGAGGCAGTGGGGGAAGCCCTCGAGGACTTCTTGTTGGTAGATATTGCATCTTAAAATGTGTTTTTTGATGATATATGTCCATATCTGGGTTAAGATTGACATTTCTAAGAGACTCCCTAAAATGATTAAGTTGAAATCACTACACAATTTAGAAATATTCCTCTATTGGGAATGGTAACTCACTCTTCTTAGGACACTTTGGTGGAAAACTCAACTACTATTTCTGATGGCATGACTATCCCTATAACGAAGACCTCTTCTAATCACCCTCATCCAGATTCTATCTTTGGTGATTCAACTATTGTCCCACTTATGACTTCGTCTCTGGATATTGTTGCCCCATCTCTAGATGTTATTGATCATTCTTCTATTGTGATCTATTTTGCGGCTATGGGGTTTTTAGGGGATGGTTGTAGTGTTGTTGACTTTTCTTGGTAGAAGGAAGCTAGTTTGGTGGAGGATGGTTGGACCAAAGTTAAACAAAAAAGGTTAAGCCCTCCACTCCTTTCGATATGGATTTACGTTCTCAAAAGTTGGGAGGGAAATGGAAAGCTTGAGTTTTGGTTATCCCTTTCATTGGCTTTCCTAGATCTTTTGGCTATTGTTTATTTGTTGTCTAATATGGTAAGTGACTTATTCTCTATTCTTCTTTTTTTACCATGGGGCTTCAGGTGCCCATTCAAAACCTATTTATGTGGCTGATGAGAATTGTATTATCTATGATTCCACCCTGGTCACTGTGTCTTTTTGGGTGACCTATTTCACCTTTGGTCTATAGTTTTGTTTGGTTTGGTCTTCATTAGAAACTTTATGATTTGTAAAGGGTTTTAGGTTTCCTACAAAACATGTTTTCCTTATCAAAAATATTAACCAAATGATTAATTCTCTTCTATTCAAACTTCAACATGTGTGTCATTCTATGTGACTTTTATGGACTTTATTCTTTTCCATTTAAAATATGTTTGTGCTTATGATTTCAGTGGAGGAAGTGCCTATACTCATCAAACATCTACTTTCCTAAACTTTTTACATGATTAAATCTCATCTTTGGACCACAAACTATACATTGAAAATTTCCCTTTGTTTTAAGACCTACAAAATTACATATAGTTGGATTAAATATGCTAAATTTTATAATTATAATTATCATGCTCAACTTGATCACTATAACATACCACAAAAATCTATTATCCCTAGGGCATCATGTATTTTTCATATAAGTATTTCCTAGAATTGAAATTATCTTTGTCTTATTAGTTTAGAGATATCATACATATTGACATAATTCTATAAGTCCAACGATTGATTGATAGAGGCTCAATATACACATTGATATCTTCAGCTTAGTACTTACTGTTGGAATGTCTTAATGGAAAGAATGATTCTAAGGGGGGGGTGTTTGAATCAAAAGTAATAGCTTTTGACCTATTTTTTAAACCCTTAATAACATATTATTGAAATGAACATGCATGCATATAAACATTAAGCAATCATAAGATACATATATGCATCACCGCATAACACTTGAGATTTTGGTAACCCAGAAACCCTCTAGGAATAAGAAGGTAAAACTGGGGTGGGGATGATACCCACAAAATCACTGCAGTAATAATTTTTGACCACTTCTAATGGTCTGCCCTGTTAAAGGCTTTACACTGTGTCAATAGTGACCTAGTTAAAGGATTCACAAACACTTTACATGAAGTGTTACCCTGTCAAAGGATTTAATCACCTCTTTAAAGGATCTACAACCTAGCTGTTAAGCCAACCTATCAACATAGGATTTTCTTTTCTAATACAATTGGTAGAGAGTATTAGGTATAATAAACCTGATAGCTTACAATCTTTGATTGCTAAATTTAGGCACTTGATTTGCTTTCTCTGATCTTGATTATATGAAATCTGATATCTTTTCATATTCCTTGCTTAGTTCTGATCAACTAAATATCTATTTGTTTCTCTTTTCCTCTAAGTCTTTTTACTCTTCACTCTGAACTCCACTATAGTTTTTCCATACACTTCTTCATCCTCTACAATACAATGATATTTTGTCTTCCTTATAAAGACATTCGAAGACTTAGGGTTACATATGGATCTACGATCCATATTGAATCTTTATTTACCACTCATTCCTTGCACTTTTATTATTGGTTGCATGCCTTCTCCATTTTTCTTATTGGCTGCATGTAGATTGCATAGGAAATATAAAAGATTTGATCTTATCTGTTTGATCCTCCGAGATTCATTATATGTCAACCATAAAATGGTTTACATGTGAGTTTGTGCCTTTTCAAACTCATATACACATTCTTTGTTACTCGACAGTTACTAATTCCTGATGCTCAGCACATATAATAGAACTATCTCACTCAGCTCCTGTTGTGTTCCTGTTTTACTTAGCATGGTCTATGACTTGGCACCTAAATATTACTCAGCACTTGTATCATGCTCAGCACTTGAAGTCACTCTTCACTTGATCTTCACTCAGCACCTAAAGACTGCTCGGCTCTAATGTAGAAAGTGGTTAAGTGTGTTGGCACTCAAATGTCAAAACCATTCTGAGACTAACACTTACTTAGAAGAATGACAAAAAATATTACATAATTATTATGACAATTTTACTACAATATTTATAATTAAAGGTAGATGGGTATTAAATGATAAAATACCTTTAAAATTATTTCCTAAATTATGTGAATCCTCTTTATTGACATCCAAGGATGAACGTTATTTTTGATAATAATAAAAATAGGTCACACTGAGTAAATTAATCTCAATTCTTGAAACGTATTGATATAGATCACTACTTATGAAAGCCTTAAATTTTGAGGTTCTTCTTTAAAGTGTGGACACTTTTTCTCTATGTTTTTATCTATTAAATAATTAAAATTTATCCAAATAATTTCATTTCAACTTCTATTCCAAGCATGGTAATTCATTGCTTTTTCCAAGCTAGTGGAACTAAATAATCATTGCATACATGGAATAATGAAAATATAACAAAGAAGGTTGTGAAACATTTTTTTTCAAAATTTGATCTATTTGATATTTACTCATTCAAAATTTAGGGCATTTTGTTGTACATTTTTTTAATGATATGTAATATGATCATTGGGAAAAGAATCCATTGCTTGATACCTCATTCAAAAATATTTCATAATGACAGGTATTTCTTGGTATGAGCATGGTAGAATATTTGATGGTGCTAACCAAAACTAACCTATCAATTTGCAACAAAAATATAATTTTTTAATATAAATAATATTAATTTCATACATGTGATTCACCCTTTATGAACTATAATATCAATATATATTATATACCTTAACATACATGGAATTGTTGTTTTGATGATGGAAAATTTTAAACTAGTTTGGACAAGAAGTCAAGGTGAGATAGATCAATTCTCTAGATCTGGTGTTATGAAAGTTTCCCTTGCCATATGTTTTGTAGACTAAAGGTGTCATTCCTAGTGATGATAAGAAAGCCAGAGGTGAAGAGAATGCAAAAAAGGTGTCAAAAGAGGTGAGAATAGATAAGGGGCCCTTCTCTCATGAATCCTAGGGATCTAAAAATTGGTGAATCATGGACCTAGTTGGATGTCATTTCTCCAAATAGGGCCCAGCTTGGACCCTAATAATGGTCTTCCCTTTTTGGGGTCAAACCCAAAGCTAAATCTTATTTCCCACAAGTTACATGGAAAGTGGATGTTCAAAAAGGTGAGTTTGAAGATCTTGTCCTAGATTATTTGGTTGATTATTTTATATCTTCAATGGGACTTATGCTAGTGGGAATTATTTTGGGTCTTAGACCAAATATCAAACTGATGCAAGGTATGTGCAAGATCATGATGGGCCAAAAAGTGGTGATATGAAAAAAACACTTTTCATCTAAATTTGATGAAATGAAAAGTTTTTCTTAAGGATATTATTATATTTCCAATGATATAATTATTGTTAGATTGTGAGTTCAGTAAGTAATTATTAATTATCTTCTAATGGACTTACCTATAAAGTATTGATTTACATACTGATTGAAAAAATGTTATAACTTTAAAATGGTATAACCTTTTGAAATCCAAAGATGCATCACATTATATTTGTTTCCTACTATGAGGAAAAGAAAATAAAACGTATAGTTTTGAATGAGTTAAGGTGGTCAAACAAAAGTATTTTTTTAATTCCAAAAAAGTTGTAGTTTAATATTCAAAACTAATTATTAACTTAAAATAAAATTACAAAAAAAATATGTATCACATCAAGGTATGTGTCTACTTCTTATATCTAGAATCTTAAAAAATAATATTATCATTTCATTGTTATTAAGGTGGTCAAACATACACCTACTTCTTATTTTTCCTGAATTTTTCATAATTTTGCATTAAAATTTTAAATTTTGACCAATTAAATTAATCTTTTATCAAAAAATGGATAGTATTTTAGAAACTAAATTCAATTTTCTATATATTCTATTCTTACAAATTTTTGATATAAGGTTCTTAACTAGCTCAAGATTTCACATCAAGTTTACTAACATTGATGCCCTAAATTTTTATTGCCACTTAAGGCCATTATAGTTTGGCCCACCATGATCTTACACATACCCTATACATGATGATAAAAGGTAAGTGCAACATTAAATGATAGGTAGATATTTCCTCCCTCACATCTGGGTTTCCCTGTTTAGCTTTACAAATAAGGAAGATCTAGAGTTTTCTCTTTGTGGGGGTTGGGTGGGGGGTGGCTGGATATTAAGTAAGAACTCCTTGGCTCTCAAAAAATAGGAATGCAATATAGAAATTTATGAATCATTTTAAAATTCTTCTTCCATTTGGGTTATATTTTCAATACTTACTTTACAATATTTTCATGAATATGTTTTCAAAGCATTAGCTTCAACTTCTTGAGAGCTACTATCAATTGACCCCATGACTCCATCAAAATCCAAACTAGTAGTTTCTAGGGTCTGTGTAAATATTCATCAACTAACCAATCTACTAGATAAGATTTACATAACCTCAAAGATGGGAAAATGGGCACAAGAAGTAGTTTATGAAGATTTTCCTTCGCATGCTTTATTCACAACAAACTTGGGCATTGAGAGAAGATTTTGCCAAAGAAACAAAAGAAAGAACATAAAGAGTTTGAAATGGTAGAGTAGAAGAATAAGTAAGATGAAAGGAAGACCTAGAGGAAAAAGAACACTAAAGAGACTTCTTGTACTAAGGATGGCTCTTTGAGGATTACAAATGACAAAAACTAGCAAGGAGAGGCCAAAAATGCCCAAAATATTCTTGAGGATTAAAATTAGTGAAATGAATCTAATGAGATTCAGATGGAAGAAGAAAAAATTCATCTCCCGAGGTTGGAATAGATGGAGAATAAAGGGATGAGGTGGGGTCTATATTGAAGGATAATGTGGGTACTTTGCCCCAAAATGTCATGCTCAATGACATGCAAGATGAGAAATCAAAATTTGATGGTAACTCAAGTGTGAGATGTCACCCGAAAATTCTTCTCTAGATTTTTTTTTTCTAGAGGAAGGAGAGATAAAAGAGAGCCAAGATGATTAACCATCAAGAGAGGAGGACTCAAGTCCAAGATAAATAGTTGAGCTCCTTTGCCTTCTTTTCAAGATGCTTAGTACTACCCTATATCAAGGGAAAAGGATATCAAATTTTTTATTGAATTAGATGACATGGATTTTGTTAGATCATCTTTTCAAAAATTCATCTCCTCATCTAATAATAGTAAGGATAATAAAAAGGAGAATATTTCAAGATTCTTATAGAATACCTCTCAAAGTACTAGAAAGAAGGTGGAGAAATATACTTGATCATTCTCTCTAGGGGTGCTAACTTGTAGCAAAAATATAGTGGATGTATGGTCCCCAAAAGAATTCAAAGGAAGACAAAAAAACAAGGCTAACCAAAGAAACAAAGAGTTTACATAAGATAGAGGATTGTAAATAGGCCATCATCCAAGATTTTACTCCTAAAAAATTAAAATCCTTTCATGAAATATTAGAGGGCTAAATATCTCTCATAACAAAGATGTCCTCAAGAATATAGTCAAATATCATAAACCAAAAATGGTGGTTTTAGAAACCAAAATGCCCAAGGAGTGGGTGGAGAAAATCAAGATTTTCAAGAATGTTTGTGTTTTGGGAAATAATTTTGAAGGTTCATCTAAGGGCACTATTATTTCTTAGAATGAGAATATTATTTTAGGTATCATTCTCTCTTCTTAATGTAATATTATTTACCTAAAATATCATCATACAAGAGACAACTTATCTTGGTTTATATCTAACACATATGCCCCCAATAACAAAGTCTTGAGGAATGATTTTTGGGATAGAATTGTTGATAAAAGGAAATCTTTCAAAAACTCTAGTTGGTTTGTTATTGGAGGCCTCAATATCCCCTTAAAAGATGGGAAAAAATTGGGGGTATTTTAAATCTTGAAGATGAAATATTGTACCTATTGGATTTTCTCTACCATGAAAATTTAATGGACATTTATCTCATAGACACAAAAAATACATGGTCTAATAAGAGGTTGGGAGAGGACATTATTCAAGTTAATATGGATAAAGCCTTAATTTCTTATTATTTGGTAGTGAAGTATTATTGTTACATCACTTCTTTCTCTAAGGTTGGTTTAAATGACTTCCCTATTATTTTTTCCATTGATACAATATCTAGGGAGAAGAAATTCCTTTTTATCTTTTAGAAAATGTGGATCTCTATTCTAAGTTTGAGAATTTTTTGAAATCATTCTTTGGTATTAAAGTTGATGGTTTTTCTATATTTAGTATGGTAAAAAAGATTTACAATTTTTAAGAAGTGCTTAAAATTTGGAACAAGACAAGTTTTGTAGACATTTATCCTTCTAATAATGATATCCAAATTAAGATAAAATATTTCCAAGACAAGATTCATGTGGAAAGATGTACTAATAAAATTTATGATATGGAAAATGAAATTTTTGTTAAGAATTGTGATATTATTTCCAAGGAAGAGGTATTTTAAAGGCAAATCTAATTGGTTGGATAAAGGGGATAAAGATACCAAGTATTCTCATATTTCCACTCTTAGACATAGGGATTGCAATCAACTTTCTCATATCAACACTAGAAGAGGTGGAATCACTAATGAGGAGGAGATGACTATGGAAATGATGAATCACTTTTCTTCTCTTCTTAGTGTTTAGAAATTTATGAATATGCAAGATGGAGAGAAACTTCTCACTACCTTTCCAAGCTTGATTTTTTACATCAAAAAAAAAAACCTTGTGGGTATTCCTTCATCCTATAAAATTAAATATGTTGTCATGTCTTTTCATGGAAATAAAGCCCCAAGGCTAGATTGATTTACCATGTTTAATTTTCAAGAGATGTGGAGTATCATTTATAAGGGTGCATCTAATGTTGTAAAGGATTTCTTTGGTACTATAACTGTTTTGAGAGAAATTAATTCTAATATCTTTGTTTTGAATCCTAAAAAGATTGATGTTGATTCTATTGAATATTTTAGGCCAATTAGTCTTTATAACTCTTTATATAAGAAAATATTAAAAGTTCTCGCTAGTGTGATATTGAAGATTCTCCCTAATTTAATATTTGTGTAGCAGAATGATTTTTGTTTTAGGGAGGAATATATTGGATTTTGATAAATTTTTGTGCATGAGAATGTGTATTCATTATCAAAATATCAAAAAATGGTTTTCTCGTGAAACTTAATTTATCAAATGCCTAAGGTAGTGTGGATTGCGATTTCCTTTCAAAGGTCCATAAGCTTTTTGGGTTTGGTAGTCATTATATCTAGATCATTTACCAATTGATCTCCACTCCTTTTTTTGGTTGTTAATGGTTAGATTCCCCTAAATTCTTCAAGTTGTCAAGGAGATTAAGGAAAGGAGACCCAATATTTCCTATTCTTTTTTTCCATTCTTGCAAACTTATTGGGAATAGTTTTCTCTAAGTTAGGTTTTAAAGGATCTATCTATGGTTTTAATCCTTCATCCCATCCTTTTTATTCAACTCATGAAAAAATTGTGGATGAAGGCATTCTTATGGGGGCACCTTCAATCCCTAATTCAAGAGTCATGAAACTTTCTCTCAATTTCTATTTTTTTGCAATGGTTCAATTGATCAATTGGAATAAGTGTTATCTCTTTTTCCTAAATACTCCTATGGATAATTAGTAGAGGATCTCTAGAATACTTGGTTGTCCTATATTTGTGTTACTGGGTTCCTACTTGTGTCTTCTTCTATGTCTTAAGCTCCCAAAATCCTTTTAGAGTTACATTCTATAAAAATTCAATCAAAAGTTAGAGGGATAGAAAAATAATCTTCTTAACCAAGCTAGAGAAAGAACCCTTCCTAAAATTTATCTCCAAAACTTGCACACCTATGCTTTAAGTCTTTTCAAAATTTTGGGAAAATATGCTAAACTACTAGAAGGGTCTCAAAAGAATTTCATATGGTTAGGTGTGAAAGAAAAGAAAAGGTTGCATCTCATTACTTGGGACCAAATCTATACACAAAAAAATGTCTTCAAGGATTGGTATTATACAAATTAAAAGGATGATCAAGGCCCTCCTTATGAAGAAGACTTGAAGAATGTATTTTGAGGAAAGTGAGTGAAATCAAAGTTGGAAAATAGAATACTTTATGATCATCCTACCATTTGGGATTTTCTAGTTGCTCCAAATGTGGAAGGTGGCTCTTAAAGTTGGAGATCTATTTAGGATTGCAAAGATGTGAAAAATAAGGGTGCTACATGGAAACTAGGAAACTACAGATAGATCAAATTCTAGGAGGATAACTAGATGATGGATGGTCCTCTTAGGAATAAGGTTTAGGATTTGGAGACAATAGATCAATGTTAAAGTATACTGATTTCTTTTGTTGGTTAATCACACATTGAGGAACATCCAGATGATATTCAACTCTTGGAATGTCAACGAGGAAATGATAGACACAATTATCTGGAGCAATATCCCAAATGGCTTCTATTCTATTACTTCAAGGTTTCTTTCCCACACTCCTAAGGAAGATCCTCCTTTTGGGATTCTTGTTGTATTAGAAGCATCACTCCTAAAGTGGACATATTCTATTGAATAATGATTCAAAACAAGATTATCTCTTTGGATAACCTTTGTAAAAAAGTCTTTAATATGGTTAATATAGGTTTTCTTTGAAAAATGGAATATGAATCTATATTTTTTTTTTAAATTATTGTTCCTATGCACATAAAGTACAAAGATTGATAGATCACTATTAACATGTATATGTACATATGCATGTGTATGGATATATGTATTTCTACACACATACATACACATAAAAAATAAGTTCATATTAAGAAGTGTGGTATTTTTTTTTCAAGTAGTCATCTTTCTTCCTTTTGAAAAGTGTCATTCCAATATGGGTCTTGTTTCTTGTACCAATATGGATCTAATATATAAAATACAATGGTTCCCCTTTTGATAATGATAATGACAACAACGATGATGTGAGTTGACTAGATACATGAAATATGATGATAATGACCCTTTTCTTTTTTCTGTCACTATTAATTTTGGTGTTAGTCATTTTTTAGGAAATTGTGTTCTTCAAAGTCTTTTAAGGAGAATAGTGAGACTAGTTTAACTTTAACTAGGAACATTTTTCTTGGTGAATGATACTCAACTTTTCATCCTCTAAATAAGGTGGTCAAGTCAAAGGTTCTAATTCAAATTTCTCCATAAAGTGATTTGTTGATGAAGACAATGATTGTAGACTTTCAATATTCCAAAGATTTTATGGATATTCAAGTTCCAATAAATCGGGTTTTTTTTATGAATAAGGATGGTCAAGTCAAAGGTTCTAATTCAACTTTCTCCATAAAGTGACTTGTTGATGAAGACAACGATTTTAGACTTTCAATATTCCAAAGATTTCATGGATATTCAAGTTTCAATAGATCAGGTTTGTTTTATGAATAAGGATGGTCAAGTCAAAGGTTCTAATTCAACTTTCTCCATAAAGTGACTTGTTGATGAAGACAATGATTGTAGACTTTCAATATTCCAAAGATTTTATGGATGTACAAGTTTAAATAAATCAAGTTTGTAGGAAAAAGAAAGACAAGATTACCTTTTTAAATATTTCTTATAATATCCAAAATGGAAATAAAAATATCAAATGAAATTGTAGATAGTTTGTTAAGTATAGAGGAAAATGAAAGAGATAGTTGGAATTGGGGATGGATTGTAATAACCATTGATGCACACTTTTCTTATTACGGAAGAAGTTTTTCATCAATTTATGCGTGATTTTATTAGTCAATCTTGAAAGAATTGTAGACATATTTAGGAAATTCTTTATTAGCATACAAATAATTTGTTAGTCTCCCTTGGAAGAGTTTTATAATTTATTTGGAGCCTCTATTGCAACTTTTTTATATGCACAAAGATAAGGGATGATAAAAATTCAATGTTGTAGATTTCTTTTAAAATTCCTATGTTTGGGTGTCTTTTTTCTCTTTTTAAACTGAATCCCTTTTTCAAATCTATTAATTATACTTCAATTTTGGTTTTGATCCTAATAGATTCCCTCATTGTAAAAAAATAGTGACCTTGTACTTCAATTTAAAAATTGAAATAAATACATTGATATCTAACCATCAATAAGAAAGATGTACCATTTTCTAAAAAGAATTCAAATGAATAAAATCAGTATATTCCTTTATACTTATAAAAACTATTATGTTCTTGAGGCTCTTCTCTTAATATCCCAAAGATTTTGCACATCATCATCATATAAATTTTATTTCTTGTTTGGTTTAGATAATATGATTAATACATTTTCTTAGACACCATCCTTCTTGGTGATTTCATTACTTTTCTTTTTACAATTTCATTATTTAGGTACATTGTTGAGATGTAGTTTCATTCAAATTTAAATAGATGCCATTTTTATAAATTTTTATATTTTTGCAAGCTAATCATTTAGTCACACTAACATATTATAAGTACTTCTAGTTTAACGAGTAATTTTATGAAAATAATCCTCATCAACCTTATTGTAGGGAATGAAAAATAATTTTAAAAGTGGATTAATTTTCTATAATGTTAGGGA
The DNA here is from genome assembly GCA_028749045.1 of Cupressus sempervirens. Taxonomy (NCBI): domain Eukaryota; kingdom Viridiplantae; phylum Streptophyta; class Pinopsida; order Cupressales; family Cupressaceae; genus Cupressus; species Cupressus sempervirens. The sequence continues at coordinate 445,267,846 of CM053792.1, read as the reverse complement.
TTGTTTTTAGTTCTCTTCCTCTCATTAAAGGCTCTCCCCACATTGAGATGAATGAGACTTGTCATTATGCAATAAAAATTAGTGTTTTTGTTTTATTATAGAAACTCAAGTAGAATTAGTTTGGAGCTTATATCCTCACCCTTGTTGTACTTGTTTTAGACTCATGGATATGTCTTCATACATGAAGATATTTCTTATAATGTTTTTCTTTATACATTTCTTGGAAGCAGTGCTTGAAAATTACAAAATGTATTTTTAAAAGTTTTTTAAAGATATACAAATTACATTGAGCTTTTTTTAAATGGTGATGTTTGGTTTACAAGAGCTTAAAGAACTAAATAAATACATTTTTAGAAATATATTTAATTTTAAATATAAAAATTATTTTGAAACACCAAAGAGTTATTAGTATATAATGAAATAATAATCCCTAAGGTTTCATTGATAGATCACTATTAACATGTATATGTACATATGCATGTGTATGGATATATGTATTTCTACACACATACATACACATAAAAAATACATTCATATTAAAGAGTGTTATATTTTTTTCAAGTAGTTCTCTCTCTTCCTTTTGAAAAGTGCCATTCCAATATGGGTCTTGTTTCTTGTACCAATATGGATCTGATATATAAAATACAATGGTTCCCCTTTTGACAATGATAATGAAAACAAAGATGATGTGAGTTATCTAAATACACAAAATATGATGATAATGACCCTTTTCTTTTTCTGTCACTGTTAATTTTGGTGTTAGTCCTTTTTTAGGAAATTGTGTTCTTCAAAGTCTTTTAAGGAGAATAGTGAAACTAGTTTAACTTTAACTAGGAACATTTTTTTTGTGAATGATACTCAACTTTCCATCCTCTAAATTTATCTTAAAAAGTAATTTTACAAATTGTCTTAGAAAACATTTCCCTTTGACATATGGGGTATTTATAGAATTATGTATTAGTGGTAAAAAGGCCTTGATGTAATATATGTCTATCACATGTTCTCATTAATATTATGAATTCTTCTACTTGGTGGTTGTTAGAAAGGGGGAAAACTAAGTGGAGGAGGTGAATCAATGTTCCATCTCAAATTTATTCAACCAATTCAACATATAATTAACTTATACTAAGAAGAAATATGCATGAACACCAAGTAAATAGAGCTCAACCATAACTCACCAATTTTTATCATGGAAAATATACTAGGGGAAGAATAATGGTGTGGATGACACCCATAATACAACATTCCAATGAAATTTTTTCTTTGGCGTATGTAGGGAATAGACTTGCATTCATGCACATTGCCTAGAGAGTAATGCTCAATATAATTTGCCTTAGACACCTAGGAAGTCAAACTTACTTACAATGATCACTATAATGATCTAAATATAGTAAACTATGCATATTAGCTTCATATCACACCTAATTATAATTCCATGTAAATGCAATCAAAGATTTGATACCTTAGGTTCTCCAATCTCCTTTAAACACTTCTGTAATGCCCCACCTAGAGATCCTTGGAAACAAGGATGAAGAATAAGCCAAAATATTTATTTTTTACAAGTGTAAGTGCACATGAAAACAACATTGACGAATCTTATAGATCGCAACGGAAGACTTAACGACCATCCTGACACCCAAAAAATCTCCAAACATAACCACTAACCAAAACACAAACAAGAAAACATAAGAGATCGACCAAGCTAAAAGATCAAAACAGACTCCTAAAAATTGTCTAAGTCTGAATTCTGAAGCCCTAAAATTTCCTTGAGTCTTTATCTTAGCCCGTAGAGGTCTAAAATCCATCTCAAATGAATCGTCACATATATTAGAATATATCTTAAGTATAAGAAATTATTCTTATACTTCCATGATATATTTCAAACCCTGAAGGACTATAACAGAAACTAGAAAACTGGATTTCAAGAGAAACCATCAGAAATCAAAATACAACAACATAGGGTTGAAGAACACCCAAAAGGGTATCCAGATCAACTCTTAAAAAGTTTGGATCATGACAAAAAGTGCCCGCTATCCACCCGCGCAAGTTTTTTACAAAAACTATGCGATACTTTAATGCAGCATAGAAAAGTGTCGCACGACATTACTCAAGAAGGAGTGTGACACTTTCAAGGACTGGGTGATACTTTTCCTTAAGGTGTGTGACACTTTAACAGTGTCATATGATGTTTCTCAAAGAGGCATACGATACTGGAAAGTGTTGCGCAACACTTCTTTAAAAGGCGTGCGATACTCTTCCAGTGTCGCATGACATTTCTCAAGAAGGCATGTGATACTTTATAGTATCATATGATATAGTTTTGTATAGGCATGCAATACATTTTAAATGTCGCACAATGCTGAACAAATGTCGCCCATAGAAAGAAAAAATACTTCAAGAACTCAGAAAGGGGAAAATAGACAAATGAACCTCCACACTGAGGAGTACCGGATCCACACTTTGAGGCTAGAACACTCGAACCAAAACTGAGTAACTGAAATACAGAAAATGGGAATCTAACCATCTAACAAATAATAAAGGAACAGTACAGAAAGGAAACATCACAACAACTAAAATAACATCACAATGAATAAAATAATCAAATAAGTACACGGTTCCTCCCAACCATCAATGGCATCATAAGACCATCGTGGGCTCTAGCCATCCCCCATGTGTAACATCCCAAGCCACTGATCAGATCATTGGTGTTGTCATGAGAGGGACATCACTACTAAACATGCTACAATATAAGTAAATGAAATCTAACATGCTAGTAGAAAGCATAAGATAACCCTGTAATCAGATAACATCATCTACTATATGCTAAACATCATAATAAGGAATGCGTAAAACCAACATCATGTAAACATGGAAAACAACATCCCAATGAAAGCATAAATCACTAGAAAGCATACTCCGTAAATTGAAGTACCAAGTGACACATCCAGCAACGATCATGCTAGAACAATAGACCATCTTTTTACATTGATCCCTAGCAATGGTGAAGGTAGCTATGCCTCCCAACCATGTGGCACCTATAGGTCCACACCCATCATGTTGATGGAGATAATGATCCAACCACATACACACAAAACAACAACCATGGCTAACACACACGCCAAGCAGTATGATTATTGAATCCAAGACATAGACAATGCATAAACTATAGGTCCTGGTCAAACATCTCAATGGGCTACTACATAGGGACTGACATCATGGAGAGTTTCTTGGCATCGACAAGCCCAAGCTAGTATAGGTAGCTACTCTTCTCAATGGAAGGTGCACAACCTAGGGCAGCTACTCTTCATGACGGAAGGCGCACAACTCACACATTTTATTATCTTGTATTTATTACCACCCAATGTTTTAATTTAATTATCACGTATATAAAACTTCCTCTGCCAATCGAGAAATAGTCACCAGGTTGCAAGATATAAGCCCCTCCATATGCTACCCTACCCTAACCATGCTCATCCAACAATGAGTGCCCGTAGGCATGCAAACTCCCAACTCAACCCAAATGATCACAACTTCTAGAAGGACCATGGAAGATCGAGCCTCGTAGGTCACCCGACAGATGTACATGTGTGTGGTGCACCACCATCACAGAGATCATACACAAGGACAAGATGAGAATGCAAACAGAAGTCAATCAATTGAAAACATAATCAGGATTATAGATGTTACATGCATCCCAATGCAATAAAAGATGCAAAAGTGTTTTGACTAGTGTCCAAACGAATCATCCAGGTCCACGAACCACAATGTGTCGAGAAAACTCAAGAAAATAGGGTGGCATGCAAAACGAGATAAAAACTTCAAATTTTGGAAAAAATCCAAAATTAAAACCCATTTGGCCTTTGGGTTCAAAAACCCCAAAAATTCAAAAATAAAAATAATTGGACACCATATGCAAAAATAGCCAGCATAACAGCCCAAAAACCCAAACCCCCACTCCAAAAATAGGGAAAATTTTCATACCCGACCAACCGGGCAGAACTAGCAAACAGAAACAGAGGGGAACACTAGTTCTCAGCCTCCTAACATATTGCTACAAGAAATAGAAGTAGAAACAGAGCAAAAACATTGAAACAGGAAGGCCTTACCTAACAGAAAAAGGGGCCAAAACAGAAACCCACAGAGTAAAATAACCAATCCGCCAAAACTGCTAAAACTGATAGCAAAGCAAGAACTCCTTGAGCTGAATCCAATGAGACCAACCTTGCAGAGATCCCATGCTCACAGCTCCCACAACGAACAAAACAATAATCCTTCAGAAGAGGATTTCCAAATTTTCTCTCCAATTCTATTTTCAAATTGTGAGAAGTGAATAATGAATTCACTTTTCCAATACTTACTCATTTTGAATGAATAGTTGATTATGGAAAATAGCTAGCTGGAGCAGTTAAACTCCAAATTGACCCAAATGAAAATGGGTTATTATCCGTAATGGAAATTCACCTAAGGAAAAGCTACCAGAAGTTAAATCCAAAAAGATTTAAAACTCGAAAACCCAAAATGACAAAAAATCACCAAACACTTTCGTGACAAAAGTGACTTCTAAAAGCACAAACACACTTACTGGTCTAGTCACATAATGCAGATGAGTTTAGATTTACTAATCATCGAAAGGTTTTAATTAAAACAACTAAATAAGGATACGTCAACCATACAGGAGCGATATTGGCAAAATATGAATAGCTGGGTCACTAACTCCATAGGCCACTACCAGGGATATAATTCCTGCACACTAAAACACACGATCAAGTGCAATTACATATAACATAATAGCCGAAGCAATTAAAGCATTAAATAACTCATTAATCCATTTACACCACTCACATTCGCATTAATCATAAAAGACGAGAATGAAGTAAATATCTATATCATAAAATCCATCTCAAAATAGCATCAACATGCAAAATGATAAACTGAATAGCATAGCAACAAAGTATCTATGGAATGGAAGTCAAAGTATAACATTTGACCCTCAGGTCATCTCAAGGTACAATATCAATAAGAGTATCAAGTATCTCTCAAATCAAAAATAGACAAGGTATAGACTACAAACACGAGAGGCACTACAACTTCTCTACATCAAATAGATGTCTAAGATCTAAAATTATTACAAAAAATTTATAGGTCACAAATAAATTAAGAATTCAATAAAACTAAAAATCTTTGGCCACACTATTTCCTAGTCTCCTCCATCAATTATATAGTAGTGCAATCCACAATTCAATTTACAAAGTTTACCTAAAAACATTCTTCGGATATGTAAACCATTTTTTGTTTCACCACCAAAAATTGATTCCAAATCATCATCCAAATAGAGATAACCATTGTTATACCTTTTAACATGTCGACTTAATTGATTTGACCATTGAAAATGTTTTACCAAATTATGAAATAAGTTTTTCTCAACATGCTAGCTTTTTCTAGCTTTTCTTCACAGAGCTTTTCTTCACAGAAATTGCCTGTTAGAATGCTTTAACTCTTACACACTAAAGATATGCCAATGAACCTTTGGGATCATCAATAATTCACCTTAAAAAAATTTCCTTTGATGAACACTAAAAAATACTTAGCTAGTAGCTTGTACAAATCCAAAATTTGACTTCTTTGTATGTCATGTTCCATATACATCAAAAAACTGTCCTATCACTTATTTGATCTCGTCATTGATTGCACTTTTGGGGATGATGTATTTACATGATGTTTCCATAAATGGAAACACTCTAATCATTATATTGTGTATCATTCCATTTTTCAAAAATTTCCATATTTTGATACTTCTTAGTCATGGTCCATTATAAATGTTAAGATGTTTGCAACTATTGATTATCCTTGGACATTGGTCTAAACACTATATGGAGACTAGGGGTTGTTTTGTTGGCCTGGTTTTTCACATTTAATTTTTTGCAAAATTATAGTGAAAAATCCTATTATCTTGTTACAATTAGGGATTGTGTGTCTTTGAATTGACTTTTCCCTAGAAAAAATCCTTAATTTGTGCTACCCTAATGTTGGTTGTCCCCTAGGTTCCTAAAAAATGGGTTTACATTGTTTGCATCTTAAAGAAATGCACAAAAATTTCCAAAAAAACTTTGATTTTATTTTGAAGCCTTCCTTTTGTAAGGTTTTTCCTACTTGCTTTATATTTTTTTTTTTGTTGTTTTCCCTACCCTAAGTTCTAATGTTTTATTAACCCAAGGTCTTGTTATAATCTTTTTTATTTTACACAGGTTACCTTTTATGGTTGAGTAATGACCAGTTCATGACAACCCTTGATCTTCCTTAAGATCAAGGGTTGTTATGTCATTATGGCATGAAGATGATTTTTTAATTCATGTGACATAGTGATAGAGTGACACCTATTTGTGAAACCTAGCTATGGTGAAACTTTAGAACAATTCATCACAATTGATTAGACTTGAGATCAATGGGCATCATTATGTCACTAATAGAAGTTACTTGACCTTTATCTTTAGCAACATAACAACAAGAAGACACATGGAAGTGGTGGGCCATTTCCTTTTGTAGCTAGTGGGGTTGTCAGATGAGGCAATAGTTATCTAGTTTTGATTTGTTGCTTTGCAAAGTAGGCTAGGTTCCTAGCTTATCTTTATCCACTATTGATCTTAAGATGAATCTAGGGCTGTCGCTATGTCATTATGAGGAGTTGCATGATTTTGAACTAAGGCTACATAATGACATCTTGACACATGGAAATGATAGGGCCATCCCATACAAGGAGTTGTTAAAGGTTTCTATCAGTACAAGGCTCTAACTGTGTAGTTTTTATTCGTTGCAAATGAGAAACATAAGGAAAGAATGTACATGGTCATAACCATCCGATCTTGGAAGGATTAGTGGTTGTCACTTTGTTGCTAACATAAGTTACACAAAAAATACTCATAGAGAGATAATTCCAAGGCAACACGTGTACTAGTGGGCCTGTTGTAGTTCATAATATGGTTTCTATTTTGCTATCAAATTCAAGATTGATCAAAGGTTGTCACTATGTCGCTAGCCAAAAGTGCAAGGTTGTTAACTATAGAGACATGGTGATAAGTTGACACATAGCATGGGTGACCCACTTTCAAGTAAGGCTGAAGTATTATCCTTGATCGTCAGATGCATGAAAGATCTAAGGTTGTCATTATGTCACTGGTAGGAACTCCATGACCTTTAACCATAGTGACATAATGATAGGCCAACATGTGTCTCATGACATGTAATTGTTACATGGGGATTGCCAAAAAGGTAGTAAGGTTTCCATGTGTCAAGATTCAATTGCTTTGGCATCCAGAATAGAGAGTTGAAGCTGAATCAAAGTGCAAATTGTATCTTGATCATTAGATTTTTGTGAATCAACCGCCCTATTTCAAATTTTAAAAATGCTATTCTATTCTCTATAACATATTTATGGGAATTACAAGCTTCTCGTGTGAATTGATATGAATATTACAAAAAAAAAAATTGAAATTTTCATTCTATGAAGAGATTGTTGAGAAATTGGAACGTGGTACCTACAAAAAAATTGTTACTGTGCTATATTGAGTCATAATTTTTTCTATATCAACATCTAATACGACAATCAAAGATGAATTGAAAAAGCCAAGTAAGTATTTCCTCCACCTACAAGTAGAATTATGGTATCCTATGATTTTTATTCATAATGCCTCGAAAAAAGGGGTTTTCTGGGAAAAATTATTCAGCTAATAGAAATACTCATGATGATTTTCTAAAACAATTGAACAAATCCACTAATGATGTTGCACAAGTAAAAAAGTTAATGCCTATAAGACCTAGGTTAAAAGTAGCAGATGGTTTGTATGATAGGGGGAATTGTACCTAAGATGCGGTGACATCTAAGACTGGGTTACAGTTGTTCAAGAAGTGGTTCTCTAAAAGAAAATTATTTGCTCCTCATGGCAAAATTTAGAATTTTGACCTAGGAAGACTAGTAGCCTAGTAGTTTTTATGGACTCAGACCTCCTTACTACTATAGCCCAAAATTATGACCCAATAACCCAAATGGTAAAAGGAGCAAATAGGAAGTGCCTAATAGAGACCACTGCTGAAGAAATCCAAGGATATTGTGGAATGGATCCCACTTCAAAGTATCACAAGGTTATTTATTTTTAGGGTTTGGAGAAGGAGTACTTATCCCACAAAGTTCAGTTCAGGCAAGGGGCATTGAGAGGACATTTGGCCATAATTAGAAATCTGACGTTTGTCACAACCTTAACTAAGGAACCTTTCAAAAGGAAATTCTTTAATTCTAGAACCATAGACATATACATGTCTCTATGTGGGATTTTTAGTGAAGATGAGCAAGATTTTATGCCCATAACATTTATGTATATGATGGTACAAATTTCATCCTTTGGAGTTAATATTATTTTTTATTTTGCATCTTTTCTAGCTAAAGGAATCCATGTGGGTTTGATAGGGATTTATAAAGGAAAATTTGAGAAAACTTTTGGTTTCTACTCTATGTTGATGCATATGTTTCTATTCAAAGGAGTCAATTTTTTGAGAAGGAAGTAACATAATGGGGAACCTATGTCTGCCCAATTATGGAGTGTAGACATGACTTGGGATGCAGAAGAGGCAAGTTTTGTAAGATTTGATAGATATTTTGCATCTAGATTGAGGAACCTTTTGCTAAAAGATAATCCTAGGATACTTAAGGCATTTTTGGATTTCATTAGGCCTATGGATTGCCCTAATAATTTGAAAGTCTCCCATAGTTGGGCAGATATTATTCCATATCCAATGTCTACTATTTTTAGAGTGTATAGATTCCAGGGAACTCCACATGTACTACCCTACCAAGTACCTCTTAGGGTAGGGTTAGCTAAAATTCTATGGAAAATAGGGGGATTGGAAGAGGCAAAACTAATTTGTAGATCAAGGGGTTCCATTTTCCCATCTTTCACTGTGGCTCATTAGTTTATAATTACAAAGGATGGTTGGATTTTTATATATAAAGTGTTAAACTCATATAAAATGGGAGTCTCTCATCCTAGGTAAAATGATAATGAGGGATTATTTGAAGTTTTTAGACAAAGGGCTAAGGCCAAGGCTCACCAACATGAATTCTATTTTCCATAAGATATAATAAGAAATTAATTCTCCCTCCAAGAACAAGAAATAAAGAAAGAAAAGTGGAGCGTTTATTCTAGGGTATTGGAATTCATTAATTGTTTTGAAAAGGAATATAGTCCATTAAAATATGCCAAGACATGAGCTAGTAAAGTAAAGAAGTTACTAATAACTTTTGCAGAAATTATGGTCACAATGAATGAAAAGAAAGCCTTCCTTATCAGTGCATATCCTAATAGAGAAAGGGAGGTAATGAAGAGATTATCTTTCACCCCTACAATAGGTTCAAGACAATTAGTTATTCAAAGGAAACTTGGTTACAACATAGTCAGAACTAAGTAGTAGATCACTGCCAAGGGGAAGGAAATAGTTGGGTCAACAAGTAGTGTTTTAACAAGAGGACTCTAACTGGAAGAAAGGCCTATAAAGCCAATGCCTAAGAGGAAGAAAATTGAAGAGAGGAAGGTGTCACAAGGGGAAGATTACACACCATCCCAATCTCCCTTACGTATAGGAGAAGAACAACTCAATGGAGAAAAAATTGAGCAACTTGGATCTCAAGGTAGAATGTTCATCACCACTACACAAAATTGGAAGAAGAAAATTTCATAGAACCTCCTATGCCCAACCTAGAATTGACTATGGCTGATCTCAAAGGAAAAGAGCTAGATCCTATAATAGAACAAGCTAACGATGAATTTTTATGAAATGAAAACTTTGTGAAGTCAAGGGATTTCTACCAATTTTCCTGGAGAACGAATATTGAAAATTTTGAGGAAAGATGTCATAAAAGGAAAGCTGAGACACTAGAGAAAGAGGATTCAATTATACAAGATGAGATTAAGGGGGAAATGATGCAATATTTTGGTAGCATGACTCTTAAAGAAGGAAGAAGAATAATAAGATTATCTAGAGTTCTACTTTTACAAATTGGGACATTGCAGATGCAATGATGTTTAATATTATTACAAAGAATTTGAGTACTAAGCAGAAAAAGTGAAGGGAACTTAGTGGTGCTAAATACAGTGAAGACCATGTTGCTACTCTTTAAAAAGAGCATCTAGAGCTAGCTATTCTCAAACTAGTGACTTTGAAGTAATGGACAACTTGATTGTCAAAAGAGTAGAGGATACTCCAAATGAAGAGGCAACAAAATTAAATTTTGAAACAACCATTACTAGGAAAGAGAAAAAGTATGTACAATAGTTATACAAAAAATATGAACAAGTCCTAGATGTCTATAATAGGGAAGTCCATAAAAGGATTAACCTTGAAATAACAATGTCATGACATCGAGGACAATCTAGCAGGCTCAGGATTTCTTATCCTCCTCCTCTAGTACCATCTTTCAATACCATCCCAATTGTGAAAATTCCTAGTACTCCCCAAGAGCCACAAATGTATACTGTTGAGGAATTGGAGGAAGAGAAGGAAAAAATATGGTCATTGAATGTGGAATTGGGCATTAAGTATGAAAATAGAATCTAAGATACAATTTAGGTCGGCCCTCATTTTATTTAGAATTATCAAAATTAATAGAGATATGGATGAGCTGATAAACAATGAGGCAACTTTAAGGCCAATTTTAAATAAATGGATTAGCAAGGGTGTTACCATTATAGCTCTTTGTTGTCATGTCATAGATTTTTCTGATGAAAAAATTGAAAAGACTTTTGACAAAGCTAATGATCTATTAGATTTTGATCATAAGAGAAATTTTTTGCAAAGAAGAATAAGAAATTGTTTCCTGAGGTACCTTGGTAAAAATTTTGATCTTTTCCACATGTACTTGAAGGTATGGATCAAATAAGAGAAAAGGAAGAATGAGCCAAAGAATTAAATGAATTAACGAGCATTAGGCTTAATATAGTTGTAAATGATAAAAAGTATATTTGGTTTGCTAGAACTATAGAGGAAGTGGTGCAAGGACAATCATTTTTTAATTCTTTTAAGCAAGGTTTTGATGAAATAAGGAAAATAGGAAGAGAGGTTTTGTAGTGCCTCTCCCATTTGACTTCTATAAGTCATCCTGATGGATGCAACCTTGCTGATCTTTTGTTGTGATGAGATCATGATTGTGACTCTGAGTGGTCTACACCATCGAGGTGTTTGGATTTATGTTTCTGTATTAGTTGCTTTGTTTATGCTTTTGACTGATCCATGAGATTATGATGTGATTTGTAGTACCTGCCCTTGGTTCGCATTTTGTTATCATTGTTGAACTCTTTTAGAGCTAGTTACATGTTGATGGTTGGTAGCATTATTATGAGATTATCAGATATTGTGCTATAGATTCAGTTGATATGTGATAAGATTACTTAGACTCTACATTTCATGTATGTATGATGATTATTTTCAGTGTTTGCAATTATTAATGATGATTAGTAAGATGATTTATTATCATATGTGTTTTCTTATGAATACTTACCCCATACTTGCATGTGTATGGTGTGCATGTTTGCTTTGTGTGTTTGCTTTTGTATGGTGTGTCTGATGTGGTTAAGGAAGGGAGTCGTAGTCACTTGCTAGTCGGGATCTACATGATGCATCACTTCCTGCCATTGCCTGTTTAGTTTAGTATATATTGTGCTTGTACATGCATGGTTTTTATGCAGGTTGCAAGTACCGGGTATCGACTTCTCTGAATTGCCGAGATGAGCGTACCCTATCACATTATCTCAATGATAAGAGAGAGGAGATAAATTCTCAAATCCAAATCCCAACCCTTTAAGCCATTTGTTCTAATTGAAGAATTAGGACAAGTATCTAAGTTGAGTACCCTCTGAATGCATTAGATGATGTAATTCGTGATATAAACCCCTTGGTTTGATTTGTATGTATTTTGGCTATGATGAGTTTTCATATTTTTACCTTTGTGAGTCTTTGGAGTATTTTCTATTAATTAAGCCTAATTAAAAATATTTTAATTTATGATTTAATTAAATGAAAAATTAATATGGTATTTTAATATTTATTTTATTTAATTAATTGAGAAATTAATTAAATAAAACAACTAAATTGAAAGATAAAAGTTTAAATTTGGAATGCGACAACATTTATTTTAATAATAATATATTTGAAGCTCATTTTTAAATAAATGACTAAATAATAATATTATTAAAGCTAATAAATATTTTAGCAATAAAGTTTTCAAAAATAAAATTTAAAACTGAAAAATTTATTTTTTTTTATTAAAAGATTCTAAATTTTATATGATTAAAATATAAATATATTAAGATTAAAAAGTGGAGATATTAAAGTAAGTGCATGAGATTTAATAAATTAATTAATTAAATTGGAAAAAGTAAAGTAAATTGGAGTTATAAGCTTGCATGGGAATTAACATGTGTCAACAACACCGGGGTTAGTGCATCAATTAAGCACAAGGTGTCTACAATTTTATGACTCATCAAAAAGGTCGAAAAAGACCCATGCTTAGTTGGTGACACCTTCCAGCTATTTCAAGAAGCATTCCAAAGGTTTCTTGAGAACTCTTGATATTCAGGCATTCATAGAAGCTTAAATGAAAAGCTTAATGGAAGCTACAAGCTTAATGGAAGCCACGAGCTACAAGCAAAAAAATAGAAACTTCAAAGCTTACATGCATGAGAGAAGATTCATATGCTCATATATTTTCTACTTGCTTCTATGCTCCTTCTAGCACTTCTAATCACTTGGAGGATTCGATCGGCTTGGATTCTTGGAAGAATTGCGAATGATGGAGAAGGAAGGGATTTTCTATGGACTTCTGAGGCATGGCAAATTAGCATTAGTGTCTAGGTGCACTCGTGATATTCTCATATTCCCTTTGCACTCTTTCTCTTCCTGTCTTCATCATATCTGTTTTATGTGTCTGAATACTCTCTGTGATTGAATCTACTATTTGAAATTGAAATCTAGATATTTTATTTGGATGAGAAGAAAACAATAGAAAAACCCTAGTTCCAAATGAGAAAGAAATTAGATTTTAATCGGGTTTGGGTTCGAATTTATATTAAATTAGAAAGACAAGATTTGGAATTAAAATAGAAATTTTATGATAAAAATTCGAATGATTAAATGTAATCTTTCTATCAATTATATTTTTAGATGCATATGAACAAACCCTTTTATGGTTAAATTTAGAAAACAATTATTTTAACAGGAAATTTTTAATTCATCACAAATTGTCCTATCGCTGCCTCTTGGATAGACCCGAACTTAGTCATTCATAACTTTTTATTGTGATCGAATTTATTCGATCGCTCCAGTCAGAAGTGGCGCAACTTGGCCCTCTCCAACATATTTTAATTTCAGCCTGATCCAACGGTTCATTAGGGAGATATGGTCGTCGTACTAGGATTGTTTTATTCAAAGACAAATATTTCTCCATTTCTCATAACTAAGAGTTCTTTATGTTTAAACTTCACAAAAATAATATATATATCAAAGCATGAAATGAATTAAAAATATTATTGCAATTTTCCGTTATTAGAATCTTATTAATATGTATTAGTTTTATATGGGCTATTATTTAATCTAATTAAATCAAATTTAATTAAAATTAGTTAATAGTAGAAGAAGTGTAATTAATTATTAGTCAATTTAAGTAAATGGATTTTTACATGAGAGAAAATTAAAAGAAAAGAGATTTTAATATAGTTTATATAGTGGACTTTTTATAATATATATTAAATATTATTTAATATATATATATATTAAACAATTTTAGAGTTGTTTAATGAAGATGATAATGTTAAGAATTTGAAGATTATTCATGTTAAAATCTACAATGAGTCTTATTGGTTTGTGATAGGGATCTTTTTCAAACAAATTTTATATAGACAAAATATTATTAGAACAATTAGAAAATGGAGTCTAATGGTTGATTTTAATATTGATTAAATAATTGTAAGATGATAATTTATATTATGTTGATTTAAATTTAGAAACTTTAAATGATATTGGATTAAGATTGAATTATTATGTTATTGGTTAATATGTTTGAATACTTTAATGGTATTAAGAGTTAACTAATGAAGCTTATGTAAAGTTTTCTAGATCGATTAATAATAGTTTTGATGAGTTTATTATTTATTAATGTTTGTTGGGTCTAAAAAACTATTAATAAATAATAGTATAAATAGTTATCAATTAATACAATCAGAGTTAATCTAGAAGAGATTAGTTAATGATTGAAGCACTGTAAAAGATATTAATCAAATTAAATTGGTTAATAATTTGGAGGAGTATCAATTAACTGAATCAACGTACATAGAAGAAACTTATTTGAGATAATAATACTTGGTATTGAGGATTTATTATAACTTGTTATTTAAATGGGAACTTTGTTGAAGAGTGATGAATTTGGTTATTAATTATTATTATTGAATTCTTAATATGATCATTTGAGTATTGAATTATAGTTGACTTTCAACTTATAGAATTCTAGTTGATTATTAGTCAACTGATATTAATTGGAATGTTGCTATGGTTATGAAATTATTAATTAAATCAATTAATGAGAGTTAATTAGATTTAATTAATAAGTAAGTTATGTAATAGAGATTTATTTGATATAATTTTTTTAATGAGATTGTAAAAATATTAATATCAAGTTCATAGGTCTTATTCCGATGACTTGAATAACGACTTTAGATATTTTAATGGTAAAGACTTAGTAATATATAATTGAGAATTATTAGAATGATAAAAGGTCAAGGATTGTGAACCGATATTAATTGATCATTCTAATGAACTTATAATCTCTTATTCGAAGAATGATAATTGGTCCTCTTATAATATAACGAATAATGATCTTAGAAATGTTGAAAGGTTAATCAATTAGAATATGGATCATGGTTAAATATAGAAGGTAATTTAATTAAAGGTCAATGATGATCAGTTTAGTGAATACTTATCCTTAGGTTATTCTTAGAATGTAATTCTTAATAATGGAAGGATAATGCGGAACAAATGGGTTGACTTGTAGGTCAAATAATGAAACTTAGACACTTGAGGTATACTTGCAAACAGAAAACTAGAAACTCCTACACATTATTCAACTATGTGAATTTAGTAAACCAAAACATGTGTCTGCATCGGGTATTCTATATGCTTCTTGTTTTGGATTTTGGGTTGACTAGTGTTGACCAGTCCTAAGTTGTTGCTAGAGGCTCGGGGGTTATGAGATGTGTTGGCATATTGATCTTATTTGGTCTCAATCTTTATAACCCCAACCATGGTAATGTGATCATATGCTCTATGAAATTTTTGTATTTACTATTTCCATTTGTTCATCAATCTTCATGTGTGAAGCTGAGATGTATGTGTATGAGACACTTGAGCTAATCATTTTTGAGTCATCGATCAGTTATTCTTGGTTATTTTTTAGTTGCCATGATGGAACTGAAATGTGGATCTATTTCTTGATGATGTCATGTTGTGACATGTTTGACTCAACCATTTTGAAATTTTTGATTAGTATGATTTTGAGATATTATTGGTTGCTTATTGAGAACCAATGGATATTGTGATTTATTTTGAGATATATTTTGGTTATTGAGAACCAATGGATACTTATGATTATCAGTGATGCCTTCAGTTTTCAATAGAGAACTGTTGTGGTCATGATTTTCTATGGATGCTTTTCGGATGCTCATGGAGATTTGATGATTCTTATTTTAGAGATTTGATGATTCTTATTATGAATATTTGATGCTTATATTATGGATATTTAATGATTCTTTTTATGGATTATCTTTTGAATTTTCTTTACAATCGCTTGCATAGAACTGTGGTGATTTTATGATTTCATGAGCTTAAGGTAGGTTATCTACTTGTAGTGTCGGGAAGTGGCTTGCAATGGGGGCCGGGGCCCTAAGTGGCTGCTAGGGTAACTCATTGTAAGTTTGGTTAATAAGTGATAACATTTACACACTAAATGAAGATTAAATGAACCTAAAAAAAAATTGTTTTGATGTTCTCGCCCATGCTTTGAATGCTTGTATAAGCTAGGATGGGAGTAGTGAGAACGCATGGTTGTGACCGTGCATTCTGTAGTATGCCTCATCAGTATGAGAGGATACTAGTGGCTGCATGAGATCAGTATGGACCCGTGGAGTTTAGCTAATTGCTAGGGTAACTTGTACGTGATAATTGCGATGACACTTTCCCACTTGCAGAGTAGGTTTCTTAAATGTCTTTGTGTGCCTCTAGAAATTAGATGTCAATTTTGTGTGATGGAACCCTTGAGTAGTATACTTTTAGGATTCCTGGACTTATAGATATTTGTGCTATGTGTTATGGATAGTCTATTTGGAACTTGAGATTATCTCCTCAGCACAGTGGGAGTGGACCACTTAGGTACCACGCGGTTGGGTGGTAGTGTATTTTTCACTCTTATCATTTGAGATTCATTGAGACATCGTGGTTGATGCGTCTTTCGTGATGGTGGATATGTATCTTTTCATTGATGATTAGCATATGTTAGATGATGTTATCTTATGCTTTATTTTTCATGTTAGTAGGATGTTTTAGGAGTGACATTCCTACTATAATAATATCGATGATCTCTTCGGTGATTTGGGATGTTACGCACAGAGGGATGGCTAGGGCCCATGATGGTCTAATAATGCTATTTACGGTTGGGAGGAACCGTGCATTTAGTTTATTTTGTTTGATCTTTATGGTGGATGTATATGTCTTCTATGATGATGTATCATGTATGATATGTGGTTTCATTTATGTTATTGCACCAGGGATTAATATTAGATGATGATGATGTACTTTATTTATTTGGATGTTTATTCGTTTAAGCTTTTCATATCTTGTAACATGTACATTGGATGATTGAGAAATCTAAAATGTAATTACAAAATAAGGACACTTGTATGTAGTTTAAGTACATTGAATGTATCATTATTATTTCATAAAGATGGGATGTTAGATGAATAGTTAATTTAGATGTGATACAACATTAAGGAATCTTTAAAGAATATAGTCTGTTATGTATATATGTTATGTTTATTTTCATTTGAATTGTTGCTATTGCTTCCGTAAATGTTATGAATGGTTTTATCTTTCATATTTAAAAAAAAAATTGTTTGGTAAACTTAGTGTAATTCTTTGGATCCCTTGGCAGGGCATTACATTTGGTATCAGAGCCCGAGTTTCAACATTGGGAGCTCTGGGTATATTGGAATGTCACTAGTTGTTAACTAGTTAAACAAAATGAAAACTTTGAACTATCATGTGTATCTCTTTCAAAACTAAAAACTTGAAAACTAGGTGAACTGAAACAGAACTTGAAACTGTTACTTGCATATTTTTCATACTTCAACACTTAGCTTTCAAAATTGAAAATTCTACTGAAAACTTAAACAAAGGCAAAATTGAAAATTGAAAACTTATTCTAGTTGCAAAACGTGTATTTTTTATCTATGTCGTAAGGTAGTATGCCCTTGATTATCTTTGTAAGCATTATGTTGCTCTTTTTTAGAATGTATTAAGAGATCTATTTCAATAGTTGTTAAAAGAATGAATGTTGGATCGATATGGTTTTCGGTTTATCATTAAACCAGAATCATATTGCTCTAAGTGTGTTGTAATATCCTTAGTGGAATCATGTCTCCCTACAGAGAAAAAGGGTTCAATGGGACCCGCATAATGAGTATCTTAGCTTTTCATTCTTGTAGGCTTCCAAGAGTAAACCTAATCGCAAGGAAGTGGATGTAGTGCATGCCCCTGGTTCGCATTTTGTTATCATTACTGAACTCTTTTAGAGCTAGTTTCATGTTGATGGTTAGTAGCATTATTATGAGATTATCAAATATTTTTCTATGAATTCAGTTGATATGTGATGAGATTACTTAAACTCTACATTTCATGTATATATGATGATTATTTTCAATGTTTGCAGTTATTAATGATGATTTATTATTATATGTATTTTTTTATGGATACTTACCTCATACTTGCATGTGTATGGTGTGCGTGTTTGCTTTGTGTGTTTTCTTTTGTATGGTGTGTCTGATGTGGTTAAGGAAGGGAGTCGTAGTCACCTGCTAGTCGGGATCTACACGATGCACCACTTCTTGCTATTGCCTATTTAGTTTAGTATATATTGTGCTTATACATGCATGGTTTTTATGCAGGTTGCAGGTATCGAGTATCGACTTCTTTGAATTGCCAAGATGAGCATACCCTATCACATTATCTCAATGATAAGAGAGGAGAGATAAATTTTCAAGTCCAAATCTCAACCCTTTAAGCCATTTGTTCTAATTGAAAAATTAAGACAAGTATCTAAGTTGAGTACCCTCTGAATGCATCAGATGATGTAATTCGTGATATAAACCCCTTGGTTTGATTTGTATATATTTTGGCTATGATGAGTTTTCATATTTTTACCTTTGCGAGTCTTTGGAGTATTTTCTATTAATTAAGCCTAATTAAAAAGATTTTAATTAATGATTTAATTAAATAGAAAATTAATATGGTATATTAATATTTATTTTATTTAATTAATTGAGAAATTAATTAAATAAAATAATTAAATTGGAAGATAAAAGTTTAAAGTTTAAATTTGGAATGTGACAATATTTATTTTACTAATAATATATTTGGAGCTCATTTTTAAATAAATGACTAAATAATATTATTATTAAAGCTAATAAATATTTTAGCAATAAAGTTTTGGAAAATGAAATTTAAAAGTGGAAAATATATTTTAAATTATTAAAAGATTTTAAATCTCATATGATTAAAATATAAATATATTAAGATTGAAAAGTGGAGATACTAAAGTAAGTGCATGAGATTTAATAAATAAATAAATTAAATTGGAAAGAGTAAAATAAATTGGAGTTATAAGCTTGCATGAGAATTAACATGTGTCAACAACACGGGGGTTAGTGCATCAATTAAGCACAAGGTGTCTACAACTCTATGACTCATCAAAAAGGTTAGAAAAGATCCATGCTTAGTTGGTGACAGCTTCCAGCTGTTTCAAGAAGCATTCCAAAGGTTTCTTGAGAGCTCTTGATATTCAGGCATTCATGGAAGCTACAATGAAAAGCTTAATGGAAGCCTCGAGCTATAAGCAAAAAAATAGAAGCTTCAAAGCTTACATGCATGAGAGAAGATTCATATGCTCATATATTTTCTACTTGCTTCTATGCTCCTTCTAGCACTTCTAATCACTTGAAGGATTCGATCGGCTTGGATTCTTGGAAGAATTGTGAATGATGGAGAAGGAAGGGATTTTCTATGGACTTCTGAGGTATGGCAAATTAGCATCAGTGTCCATGTGCACTCGTGATATTCTCATATTCCCTTTGCACTCTTTCTCTTCCTGTCTTCATCATATATGTTTTATGTGTCTGAATACTCTCTGTGATTGAATCTACTATTTGAAATTGGAATCTAGATATTTTATTTGGATGAGAAAAAAAAAATAGAAAAATCCTAGTTTCAAATGAGAAAGAAATTAGATTTTAATCGAGTTTGGGTTCGAATTTATATTAAATTAGAAAGACAAGATTTAAAATTAAAATAGAAATTTTATGGTGAAAATTCGAATGATTAGATGTAATCTTTCTATCAATTATATTTTTAGATGCATATGAACAAACTCTTTTATGGTTAAATTTAGAAAATAATTATTTTAACAGAAAATTCTTAATTCATCACAAATTGTCTTATCGCTACCCCTTGGATAGACCCGAACTCAGTCATTCATAACTTTTTATTGTGATCGAATTTATTTGATCTCTCTGGTTAGAAGTGGCGCAACTTGGCCCTCTCCAACATATTTTAATTTCAGCCCGATCCAACCATTCATTAGGGAGATATGGCCATCGTACTAGGATTGTTTTATTCAAAGACAAATATTTCTCCATTTCTCATAACTAAGAGTTCTTTATGCTTAAACTTCACAAAAATAATATATATATCAAAGCATGAAATGAATTAAAGATATTATTGAAATCTTCTTTTATTAGAATCTTATTAATATGCATTAGTTTTATATGGCCTATTATCTAATCTAATTAAATCAAATTTAATTAAGATTAGTTAATAGTAGAAGAAGTGTAATTAATTATTAGTCAATTTAAGTAAATGAATTTTTACATGAGAGAAAATTAGAAAAAAAGAGATTTTAATATAGTTGATATAGTGGACTTTTTATAATGTATATTAAATACTATTTAATATATATTAAACAATTTTAGAGTTGTTTAATAAAGATGATAATGTTAAGAATTTGAAAATTATTCATGTTAAAATCTACAATGAGTCTTATTAGTTTGTGATAGGGATCTTTTTCAAACAACTTTTATATAGACAAAATATTATTAGAACAATTAGAAAATGGAGTCTAATGGTTGATTTTAATATTGATTGAATAATTGTAAGATGATAATTTATATTATGTTGATTTAAATTTAGAAACTCTAAATGATATTGGATTAAGATTGAATTATTATGTTATTGGTTAATATGTTTGAATACCTTAATGGTATTAAAAGTTAACTAATGAAGCTTATGTAAAGTTCTCTAGATCGATTAATAATAGTTTTGATGAGTTTATTATTTATTAATGTTTGTTGGGTCTAACAAATTATTAATAAATAATAGTATAAATAGTTTAAATAGTTATCAATTAATACGATCAGAGTTAATCTAGAAGAGATTAGTTAATGATTGAAGTACTGTAAAATATATTAATCAAATTGAATTGGTTAATAATTTGGAAGAGTATCAATTAACTGAATCAACGTACATAGGGAAAATTTATTTGAGATAATAATACTTGGTATTGGAGATTTATTATAACTTGTTATTTAAATGGGAACTTTGTTGAAGAGTGATGAATTTGGTTATTAATTATTATTATTGAATTCTTAATATGATCATTTGAGTATTGAATTATAGTTGACTTTCAACTTATAGAATTCTAGTTAGTTATTAGTCAACTAATATTAATTGAAACGTTGATATGGTTATACAATTATTAATTAAATTAATTAATGAGAGTTAATTAAATTTAATTAACAATTAAGTTATGTAATAGAGATTTATTTGATATAATTCTTTTAATGAGATTGTAGAAATATTGATATCAAGTTGATAGATCTTATTCCGATGACTTGAATAACGACTTTAGATATTTTAATGGTAAAGACTTAGTAATATATAATTAAGAATTATTAGAACGATAAAAGGTCAAGGATTGTGAACCGGTATTAATTGATCATTCTAATGAAGTTATAATCTCTTATTCGAAAAATGATAATTGGTCCTCTTATAATATAACAAATACTGATCTTAGAAAAGTTGAAAGGTTAATCAATCAGAATATGGATCATGGTTAAATATAGAGGACAATTTAATTAAAGTTCAATGATGATTAGTTTAGTGAATATTTATCCTTAGGTTATTCTTATAATGTAATTCTTAATAATGGAAGGATAATGCTATCGGGGAACAAATGGGTTGACTTGTAGGTCAAATAATGAAACTTAGACACTTGAGGTATACTTGCAAACAGAAAACTGGAAACTCTTACACATTATTCAACTATGTGAATTTAGTAAACCAAAACATGTGTCTGCATCGGGTATTCTATATGCTTTTTGTCTTGGATTTTGGGTTGACTAGTGTTGGCCAGTCTTAGGTTGTTACCAGAGGCTCGGGGGTTATGAGATGTGTTGGCATGTAGATCTTATTTGGTCTCGATCTTTATAAGCCCAACCATGGTAATGTGATCGTATGCTCTATGAAATTTTTGTATTTACTATTTGCATTTGTTCATCAGTCTTCATGTGTGAATCTGAGATGTATGTGTATGAGACACTTGAGCTAATCATTTTTTAGTCATCGATCAGTTATCCTTGGTTATTTTCTAGTCGCCATGATGGGACTGAAATGTGGATTTATTTCTTGATGATGTCATGTTGTGACATGTTTGACTCAACCATTTTGGAGTCTTCGATCAGTATGATTTTGAGATATTCTTGGTTGCTTATTGAGAACCAATGGATATTGTGATTTATTTTGAGATATATTTTGGTTATTGAGAACCAATGGATACTTATAATTATCAGTGATGCCTTCAGTTGCTAATAGAGAACTGTTGTGGTCATGATTTTCTATGGATGCTTTTCAGATTCTCATGGAGATTTGATGATTATTATCTTGGAGATTTGATGATTCTTATTATGAATATTTGATGCTTATATTGTGGATATTTGATGATTCTTTTTATGGATTATCTTTTAAATTTTCTTTACAGTCGCTTGCACAGGACTGTGGTGATTTTATGATTCCATGAGCTTAGGGTAGGTTATCTACTTGTAGTGTCGGGAAGTGGCTTGCAATGGGGGCCGGGGCCCTAAGTGGCTGCTAGGGTAATTCATTGTAAGTTTGGTTAATAAGTGATAACATTTACACACTAAATGGGGATTAAATGAACCTAAAAAGATAATTGTTTTGATGTTCTCGCCCATGCCTTGAGTGCTTGTATAGGCTAGGATGGGAGTAGTGAGAACGCATGGTTGCGACCATGCATTCCGTAGTATGTTTCATCAGTATGAGAGGATACTAGTGGTCACATGAGATCAGTATGGACCCATGGAGTTTAGCTAACTGCCAGGGTAACTTGTATGTGATAATTGCGATAACACTTTCCCGCTTGCAGAATAAGTTTCCTACATGTCTTTGTGTGCCTCTAGGAATTAGATGTCAATTTTGTGTGATGGAACCCTTGAGTAGTATACTTTTAGGATTCTTGGACTTATAGAGATTTGTGCTATGTGTTATGGATAGCCTGTTTGAGACTTGAGATTATCTCCTCAGCACGATGGGAGTGAACCACTTAGGTACCACGCGGTCGGGTGCTAGTGTATTTTCCACTCTTATCATTTGAGATTCATTGAGACATCGTGGCTGATGCATCCTTCGTGATGGTGGATATGTATCTTTTCATTGATGATTAGCACATGTTAGATGATGTTATCTTATGCTTTACTTTTCATGTTAGTAGGATGTTTTAAGAGTGACATTCCTACTATGATAATACCGATGATCTCTTCGGTGATTTGGGATGTTACGCACAGAGGGATGGCTAGGGCCCACGATAGTCTAATAATGTTATTTACGATTGGGAGGAACCATGCACTTAGTTTATTTTGTTTTATCTTTATGGTGGATGTATATGTCTTCTATGATGATGTATCATGTATGATATGTGATTTTATTTATGTTATTGCATCATGGATTATTATTAGATGATGATGATGTACTTTATTTACTTGGATGTTTATTCTTTTAAGATTTTCATACCTTTTAACATGTACAGTGGATGATTGAACAATCTGAAATGTAATTACAAAAAAAAGACACTTGTATGTAGTTTAAGTACATTGGATGTATCATTGTTATTTCATAAGGATGGGATGTTAGATGAACAGTTAATTTAGATGTGATACAACGTTAAGGGATCTTTAAAGAATGTAGCCTGTTATGTATATATGTTATGTTTTTTTTCATTTGAATTGTTGCTATTGCTTCCGCAAATGTTATGAATGGTTTTATCTTTCATGTTTTAAAAAAAAATTGTTTGGTAAACTTAGTGTAATTCTTTGGATCCCTTGGCGGGGTATTACATGATTTTGGTTCACTGAGGTTTGTACCAGTGGTTACCAAGATCGATGTGGTATCATGAGGTTGTTTCGTGATTACCCTAATATGTGTGTAGAGATTGCACTATGTACTATTACCATGCTACACTGGACTAAGTTCCTATAGCAGTGGTTAGTCATGTTTATGATTGTATTTTCTTATGTGTTTTAAGTGCCTTTTTAATGTAGAGTAATCAATCATTATTAAATGCATAAGTAATTAAATGGATTGTTCATGTGAGATTATTTGGTTATGTGTTGGGGACATTTACCTTGTTACATTTCTAATTAGAGAGATATTTGTTACTCATGTTATGTTTACATTTGAGATAACCTGAGGGTCAGATGTTACTCTTTGATTTCAGTATCATAGATATTAGACTACTATGTTGTTCAGTTAATCATATTGCATGATGATGCCATTTTGAGATGACAGTGTGTTTTATGATGATATCTGGTATTTGGACATACCTCTAATTGTGTTATGTGATGGATTTAATGCTATGGTTATTTACTTCATTCCTGCATTGTTATGATTTATGAGAATGTGAGTGATGTAAATAGATTATTTTAATATAATTAAATAAATGGTTAAATTAGGTGATTTAATACATTATTGCTTCGGCTATGTTAATATATGCAATTGCACTTAATCATGTTGTTTAGTGTGCAAGATTTATATCCCTGGCAGTGGCACATGGAGTTAATGATTCATCCTTTCATATTTTACCAATTTCATCCTAGTATGGTCAACGTATCCTTAATTAAGTGTTTAAATTAAACCTTTCGGTGATTATTAAATCTGAACTCATTTGCATTATGTGATTAGACTAGTAAGCGTGTCTGTGCACTTAGAGGCTCGCATTGTCACGAAAGTTATTAAGGAGATTTATGTGTTTTTGAGTTTTTGGGCTTTTTAATTGATTTATTTTATTTTCTAGCAGCTTTTCCATAGATGAATTCCTATTTATAGGAATAGCCTATTTTCATTTGGGTCGATTCGAAGTTTAACTAGGTTGGCTAGTTATTTTTCCTAATCGATTATTCACTCAAAAAGTGAATAAGTATCCAAAGAGGAATTTAATTCCTCACTTCTCACTTTGAAATTGAAAAGTTGGAGAGTAAAACCCAAAATCCTCTTCATGAGAATTTACTGTTTTGTTCGTTGTGGGAGCTACAGGCATGGGATTGTTATGAGGTTGAGCTCATTGGATCTAGCTCGGGGAAATCTTGGATTGCCGTGATTTTTAGCTACTTCTGCGAGATATTTATTTTATAGTTCAGATTCTCATTTTGCCCTTTTGGCTGTGAGGTAGGGCTTTCCTATTTTATTGTTCCTGCTCTGTTTCTACTTCTATTTTTTGTAGTCATTTGTTTGGAAGTTGAGAACTAGTGTTCCCCTCCGTTTTTGTATGTTAGTTCTACCTGGTTGGGCAGGTATGAACATTTTCCTATTTTTCAGGATGAGGGTTTGGATTTTTGCACCATTATGCTAGCCATTTTTGCATATGGTGTCTAATTCCATTTATTTTTGGATTTTTGGAGTTTTTGAACCCAAATGTCAAATGGGTTTTAATTTTGAAAGTTTTTCAAAATTTGAGGTTTTCACCTCATTTTGCATGCCGCTTTGTTTTCTCAAGTTTTTTTGGCACCTTGTGAGTCGTGGACTTGCATGATCTATTTGGATATCAATCATACCACTTTTGCACTTTTATGTTGCATTGGGATGCGTGTTGCATCCATACTCTCGACGTTGTGTTCGATTGAGTGATTTTATACCTGTTATGGTTTCTTTTAGACCTTTACTTTTGTTTCGTGAACGCTAGGATTCATGTAGAATCCATACTCTCGGATTGAGGCCGGTTGAGTAAGTTCATGACTTTTGGTCTTGTTACATCATCAGGATTTGTGTAGAAACCATACTCTAAGATTGAGGCCGGTTGAGTGATTTTTTGATGTATGGTTTTATTGGCTTTGGGATTTGTGTAGAATTTGTCCTCTTGAGTTGCTTTCAGTTGGGTGTTTTGTTTTGCATTTTGTTCTCATTCTTGTCCTGGTGTTATGATCTTCATGATGGTCATGCACCACACATGAGTACGTACGCGTACATTTTTTGGGTGACTTGTGAGGCTCGATCTTTCGTGGATTTGCCGAAAGTTATGATCATTGGGATTGGGATGGGAGTATGCATGCCTATGGGCACTTGTCATAGGATGAGCATGGGTAGGGTAGGGTAGCATATGGAGGGGGATTCTATCTCATAGCCTGGTGACCTTAGTCCCATAGGGTTGGCAGAAGAATTTTTAAATAAGTGATAATTAAATAAAATGTGTGACTAGTAATAAAAACTTAAGATAATAAAATGTGTGTGCTGGGCCCTCCATTGAGGAGTTGAAACGCACAATCTGAGCTTGGGTTTGTTGATGCCAAGTGACTCTCCATGATGTCAACCCGTACTTAGTAGCCTTTTGAGTGTCTGACTAGGACCTATACTCCTTGCATTGTCTTAAGTTCTTGGTTGCAGCCATCATACTGTCTAGCGTGAGTGTTAGCCATGGATGTTGTTTTGTGTGTTTGTAGTTGGATCTTTATCTCCATCAACATAGTGGGTGTGGACCTATGGGTTCCACGTGGTTGATAGGCATAGCTACCTTTACCACTGCTAGGGACCGGTGTACAGAGATGGTCTCTTATCCTAGTGTGACCATTGCTGGATGTTTTCACTTGGTACTTTGGGTTTCGGAGTATGCTTTCTTGTGATTTATGCTTTCATTTGGATGCTTGCATATCATGTTTAGATGATGTTAGTTTATTTGATGCATTCCCTTATCATGATGTTTAGCATATGATTAGATGATGTTATTTGATTTAGTAGTATATATGTTGCTTACTGTTGTTTAGCATGTGATAGGTGATGTTATCTACTGTAGGATTATCTTATGCATTATCACTAGTATGTTAGATTTCTTTATGTTGTTATTGTGCATATTTTTAGTAGTGACGTCCCTATTACAATAGTACCAACGATCTGGTCGGTGGCTTGGGATGTTACGCGCGGGGGATGGCTAGGACCCATGATGGTCTTATGATGCTATTGACGGTTGGGAGGAACTGTGCATTTATTTTGGTTGTTTATTTTCTTCTGGTATTTCTATTTACTACGATGTTTATTTCAGTATATTCCTTACTATTATGGTTTAGATGGATAGATGTTCTTCTTTTTGTGTTGTTCTTGCACTCGAGTGTTCATTCCTCGAGCCTTTGTGGATCCGATACTCCCTGGTGTGGAGGTTCTTTGCTCTATTTTTGGTCTTTTTTACTTCAAGGAGTATTTTTGTGTTTCTATGGGCGACATTTTGTCAGCATTGCGCGACATAAAAATGTATCGCATGCCCATACAAATTATGTCGTACGATACTGTAAAGTATCACACGCCTTCTTGAGAGATTTTGTACGACACTAGAAGAGTTTCACACATCTTCTTGAGAAGTGTTGTACAATCCTGTAAAGTATCGCATGCCTTCTTGAGAAATGTCATACGACACTAGAAGAGTGTCACATGCCTTAAGGAGAAGTGTCGCCCTCCCTTAGTAAAAAGTGTCGCATGATTTTTGGAAAAAACTTGCGTGTGCCATCAGCGGGAACTTTTCTTTGTGATCCAAACTTTCTGAGAGTTCTTTTGGATACCCTTTTGGGCGTTCTTCAACCCTATGTTGTTGCATTTTGAATTCTGTCAGTTTCTCTTGAAATCCAATTTTCGTGTTTTTGTTTTAGTCTCTTGGGGTTTAAAATATATCATTTAAGTATAAAATTTCTTATACTTAAGATATATTTTAATATATGCGACGAATCTTTTGAGATAGGTTTCAGACCTCTCGGAGATAAGTTATGGATTCTAGGAAATTTTAGGGCTTCAGAAATCCAGACTTAGCCAATTTTCAGGGCTTAAGGATTTCAGGCTTAGCCAAGTTTCAGGATTTTGCATTTTACCCCAGCTTGGTGTTTTGTTGATGAATGGTTGTTTCTTGTTCCTTCATCATGTGTGTTGTCGTTGTTGCCTTTGTTTGGGTGTGTCAGTTTGGTAGTGGCATTTGGAGATTTGTTGGTTGTCGGAATTGTGGTGAAGTCTTCCATTGTGATCATTGTGATCCTTGTATGATATTGTCATGTGCATTCATACTTGTAAAAAAAAATTCTTGGCTTATATTTCATCCTTGTTTCCAAGGATCTCCGGGCGGGGCATTACAGGTTTTGAATAAAGAGTGGTAAGTATTGATGTTCAATTGGCTTGATGATGTACTATTCAAAAAATAGATAACTGATTATTCACTAGCAACATAATTATTGCAGATGCCAATTAAAACAAAGAGTCAGGAAAAAGTAGTTGCCACTAAAAGAGTGCAAATTCTTGATAAGGTAGTTCAAATAGATGAGAGAGAAATAAAATAACTAATTGTAATCATGGGTATGGTAGTTCAAATTGATGATCTGGAAAAGGATCAACCAATTATAATTAATATCCAAATATCAAAACATGACACATCATGTGAAAATCAGGCGGTCCCGCAATTGGAATAACAACAAATACAACTTGGCCAATTGTCAAATGAAGTAGATTAATAAGAGGTTACAATAGAATTGGTCCTACTACAAGAAGATCAATAATAAATCTATTCTATTGTAAATATGCAAGCAAGTGTCAAATTTTGTCATTTTGTAATAGTGACAACTTTTGTCCATTTTTGTAAATCTTTTTGTATTAAGGACAATTGTCCTTTTCCCTCTATGTTTGTAGCTTGTTGCATCTCGTACTATATAGGTGAGTTCCTAAGGCTAGAGGAGGTTGTGAAGTCTATATAACTTTTAGTGTCTACGCTATTTTCTATAGTCAATCCAGTTTTCTTTGTGTCAATTACATAATGTATTCAATTTTGCAAGTTTAAGAATACAAATGGATTTTAGATGGCAAGTTTGTCATAGCTTGAGCTTGTATCAGTAATGTGTTAGTTTCAAATAATATTGATACAAGAAGGGAGTTTTGAATATCTGTGTCTCTAAATTCTATCTTCATTTTCATATGCTTGTTATTCTGGGATTGAGTGAGCAAAGTTTATGCAATTTAATGTAGCTTGGATAGGTTGTATGTCAATTTATTGTTTCTTTTAATTCAAGGAATTAAGTAATTGCTTCCATAAATTGATAGGGTTTCTAACCACCTAAGATGGATATCATAAGAACGAGGTTTAGGGTTAACAACTAATATTTTTAATTGCAAGGCAATTAAATAGATCAAGTATTTACTAGTGTGACTCTATATAACAAATGGATAAGGCATTCATCATAAGTTGTGATGCAATTGTTTGGTTACACAAAGCACATATAAATCAAATCAATTTTACTTTTTTATAATGAAGAATCAAACTACTGGTCATCACTTATTTGTAGTAGTTTTTCTTTAAATTATAGCTAGCTACTGTAATCATGGAGTTTATTGAAAATCTAAGAATAGTGACCAATTATATGCTATAGAGGATAGATCTGAAGAGAAGAGTGTGAATGAATGAATTGTGAATAATAATATCAAATAACTAGTCATTTCCATCCCTAAGGTGCACCTACCTAGGCCCTATAGAGCTTGAAGTTTAGAAAGTCCTTTGTGATTCTATTGAAGTTAGCCTAGATCTAAAGAAAATTTAGTTGAGTATAGGAGGTAGCTAACCCTTGGACTAAATCTTTTCTTCTACATCCTGGTATTAGGTTTTAAATTAGCTTGGTAGTTTTCAAACACCAACACCTTTTTTTTAGAAATACATTAGGGAAGTAATCTCTGAGTGGGGGGGTGGGGCGGGGGGCGAGGGGGGGCTACGAATCAGTCCTTAAAAATTTAACCATAAAATCATTCACCGCACATCCATCTCACAATTTGTATGTAAACAAAAATAGCTAGGTAAACATATTCATCCACAACATGAAAGAAAATAAAATTCAACACATATATGACACAAGATATTTGGTTACCTAGAAACCCTCCAATGAGAAGATAAAACTGGGGTAGGGATGACACCCAAAAATCTTCACTACTATAGTTGTAAAGTGTATCTAATGAAGGTTACAATGTTTGGTCATAAACTATGATCTACCCTATAAAAGATCTTCCCTGTTAAAGACTTACAAGATTGTTAGATCTTACCCCATTAAAGGATTTCAACACCTTGTTAGAATTATGCCTAATTAAAGGACTTAAAGCTTACAATGAAGTAAGCGTCCTATTAAAGGATTTACAATAGTCTATTAGGACTACTCTATTAAGAGATTTAACTGATTCACCTACTAGAACGTCTCAGCAATGATCCTCTGGTTAGCACTCTACTACTAGATAATAGATCACCTCTTTCTTGATGTGTACTTGATCCTCTCTTATCATATGTATGACTTCTATCCTCTAACTCCTTTCCTCTATTCTCCTCTAACTAATTTCACAATGTATCTCAATTCACAACTCCTTAGTCACCATGAATGCTCTATTTGTGCATGCAAACTTCTCTCTCTATGTATTCAACACTATCTTTATTTTAGGGTTTGTCTTCCTTAAGAAGACCTAGGTGACTTAAGGTTAGGTATGAATCAATGATTTTGATTCACCTATTTTGCCACTTAAAATATCCCTTCAACTAATTGGTTGGATGTTCTACATAGGGATCCTCAATATAGATTTGTCCTTATCATCTAGAATCACAAACCAATCCTTAAGTCAACTAAAAAATAGTTTACATAGATTTTTGTGCCATTACAAATAGCTATGTCCAAAAATATTTACTCAACACTTGAAGTGTCTGATCCTTGGCATCCAATGTATTTTTAATGCTACAACTTAGCCTTTAAATGACTTGAAATCCATTGACCACTCAACATCTAAATCACTTAGCATAATTTTTTTTCTCGAAACTTAAGTGACTCAATACTTACTAGTTACTCGATACATACTATATATCTCACTCGGCATATACTATCTGACAACTTATGCTCAACATATATTGCTTGTTCGACATGAACTAAGAAAATGACTTAAGTGTATGTCAAAACCAATCTAAGATTAACAATCTCCCCTTTGACATGAGTGGCAAAATCACTTGGTCATGCATGAATATCCTTAACTTATAAGCATAACTCAAATAATATCCATTTAGTACTTGGCTTACATATGAAATTTTAGAACTTAAAACTTTTGCAAGAACCTGTGACTTATCAATCATACCTAAAAATTTTATAACTCCCCCTAAGTTAATTATCTATTTTGAATCTAAAACTGAATAGTCCTACTATGCTGACTCTATTTCTATAGTCTCCCCCTTTTTCTCATTCTCCTCCTTTTGACACTTATGTCATGGGTGGTACACAAATTGTGTGTTTTTCCAAGAATGATTTATGGACCTCCATCATAACCTTTAGTGATGCATCCTAGTTCTCACATGCTACCTCCATAGATTTGATCTAAATGTCCAACTCGACAAAAAGGGTGACTAGGCCTTCATGAGTAGAAAGATGGGGATCTTTCTTCATCAATGTCTCTACATATGCTAGTTCTTTATGTAACACCTCCATGTGAGTGGTTAACATAGGATGGATGCTGATCAGTGTAGCCCTAATACTTGCATCTTAAGCTTGTAAAGTTGCTAACTAACCTTGTGTTGAAAACAATTTTTTGAAATGAGACTGACTTTGACTAGGAGATTGTTGTAGGATGGTACCTATTTTCTTCAAATTTACCTCGAAATGGTCAATGTGTCTTTGCACTTCTTGTGTGAATAGAGAACATCACACAACCTAGTGTAAAGAGATTAAATTTTCTACAACATCTTCTTTACACCATCAATTTTGGTTGCTAACTCAACCTGGTGTAGTGTAATGGCATTGGATATTTGTTCATTCACCTTTTTTTGAAATTTCTTCTTAGACCATTCCCATAATTTGACATTAGTATCCAGGTCTTCATCATTGATCTTCTCCACAATATTTGCCAATTGCTCAATGATTGGCTTTGTTTCATCAAGTGCAGGTATGATGAATGCATCAAGAAATATGTCATTGATTTCATGAAGTGCTTGTTTCTTCCTATGCTCCCTTTTGAGTAGCTCTTGGTGTTTCTTCCTTGCTAGAGCATCATGTAATATGCTCATTTTCTCTATTGTGGTTGATGCAAGATCAAACTTTGGCAATTCAATCACCTCATCTAAGTTGATATCACCATAGGATGTCACCTTATCAACCTTATATGTGCTTGGAATAGGCCTTGATGATTACAATGGTGTAGGTTCTATACTCGGCCTATGAAGTGCTTGTCTAGGAATAGGAGTACCAATTTATGAATTGCTATCACTTCCTCTAGTTTTGTAGTTAAGATTGAATCTTCAGTCCTAACCTTCTCCTTTTCTTTGGTTTTTTCTCCTCCTTATGCTTGTGGTATAGATGCAAGATTGGCTTCCTAACCTATTTTGACTAGTGTCCCTTCTTGCTTAATTATTGTAACTACTAGTACTCAAATATTTTGTACCATAGTGTTGATATGTGAACTTATAGTGTCCTTCCTTTGTTCTACTACAATAGAGATTGTAGCTTGCACTTCTATAGATTGAGAGGGAGCAATGAATAATGCTTTTTTTGTCTCCCCTATAGATGCCAATTCTTCATTCTTAATCTCGCCCACACTCACCAAAATAGGATGGCTACATAATTGTGCTTTGGTGGTGGAATCCATCAATATCTTTTGCATATCTTCCTCTATTAGGGGATTGATGTTCTAAATGGATTTTTTAGATAGATCCTTAATCTGTACTATATCTACTTGTGGAGTGACACTTGACATATGTACTTTTGGTACATTCTAGTCTTGTTGTTTCTCTTCCTCAACTTTTTCCTCTGTAGTGCCTTCCCCATGTACTTCCCTTATAGACTCAAAAAATTTTATCTCAAAAATCTCTTGTTCTACTTTTTTTTCCCCTACTTCCATAGATTTTTGTTCAATTGACTCATCTATTGCCAACCAATATATCACTTTCCATAGCTGGGTGGTCTTTTGGACAACATCCTCAATATTGTTCTGTAAAATATTAAAGGCTCGATATTTTGGATCAAATCTATCCTTATACTTGTCAATAGCCTTTTTCATTTCAAACTTTTCCAAGTCTAGCATCTCTCTTGCAAGTTTAGTCTCTCTAACATTTCTTTCAGTTGTGAGACTAAATTGCCACCTTTTCTCAACTCTATCATATAGGCTCTTGGGTAAAGAGGTGGAAATCTCAATTGGACTCTTCTTAAAAGTTGCCATCATGGCATATACAAATTCTTCTACTTTATTCATTTCTATCTTCCCAATTTTATCAAATTCAACATGTGTAAATCCACTTAAATAAACATTATTCTTGATATTTTCACACAAGTTGTCCAAATCAAAAGAGGGACTGTGACCTACCACTTTGAATTGGCCATTGTCATCTAACTTAGTCCTTTCCTCATTTGATTCAACTGGGTCAATATATTTCCTTCTTTGTTTCTACTCAAGTTCATATTCTTTTGTAGTTGTGCTAGCTCTCTTGCCTTTAGGCTTCTGAACTTCCTAAGTCTTCTTAGCAATAGCTCTTGTGCTAGCCCTGGTGATAGGAACTATAGGATTTTGTTGTGTATGTTCCACAACCTTTTTGTGTTTGCTTGTTGTTGGCTTCTTTTATTTTCTCTTTTTTTCCTCTATGGCAATAGGTGCATTGGCTTCTTCTCCCTTGACACCTTCTCAAATGCTACTTCTTCTTCTTGGTCCTCTCCTTGACCCTGTGTAAGAGCCAATGGTGCTTGGTCAAGTGTATCTTCTTTTTCATCTTTATTATCCTTTTCTTCTTCATCTCTTTCTACCTCTTCACCAAATTTTTCCTTGAGATTCTTTGCAATCTTGTTCTTCATTCTCAAGAAAGACGTTATCTTCAAATCCATGGTGATCTTTGACTTTGATACATCATAATTTCCAAATTCAATAGCATTCTTATCTACTTCCTCTACTAGTAAAGAAGTGATTGCTATAGATGCCTCATCCACATTAGTCTCATAAGGCAATGGATTAAGCCATCTCACCCTTGGAACAACAACTTGGACATAAGTGAAATCAACATCAAATAGAAAAAAAATCATTGAAATGATTCTCTACTAGTGACACCATAATTCTTAGTCTTTGTTTCATTGACTTCTTAAAGTATTCAAAATAACTAGTTATCACAATCTCAAAATGATCTCCAAGTTGCTCTATGAATTCACCAATCTACACTACAACTGACTTGTTAGTCTTCCAAGCTACCTTTGCAAATGAGGGAAAAGTTTTTTGCACAAAGAAATATACACAAACAAGTATTGAACCAAATTTGTCTTGTGCACTTTATGTCTTTCTTATAGCTCCCAAGTTTTCTGATAACTGCTAAAGTTGTAACTCAGCATAGTCATAAGAGTGGTCTTTCTTTAGTATCTTGTAACCCAAATCCATAGCCATACATGGTACACTATTCAACCTACTAGATTGAAATAATTCATGAGAAATAACTCTCATTGCAAATACAATTAGGGGATCAGTAATTGTGTTTATGGTTATCCCTCTCTTGTTCCATAGTGCCCTTGTATTCTTCTCAATTGTCTCTTTTGTATCACTCCTCATAGTCTTTGGTCTATCTAGGGTTCTATATCCTATCACTCTATGAATAATACTCTTTATTATTTTGATAGGGCCATCCTCCAACCATACAAATTTTTCATGTATTCTACTAAGCACAATCTTAATCCACTTTGTCTTGAATACATTAGGAAAATCTAGGGCACAAGTTAACCCTTTTCTCTTTACAACCTTGTTTTCCTCTTTCAATAATATATTTTCACACAATTTTTCATATGTCTCTTATTTCCATGTCTCCAATGCTTCCTACCTTACAAGTGTAGCAACACCTTACATCTTGTATCATTAAAACTTGTGGTGGTATCATAGATAAAGTGCCTAATGAGTCTCCTTTATATGCAATATTAGGAATTATCTAAAAATGTGGTTGTTTGATCTCATTACTAATCAATTAAACATTTAAAACTTCCTTTTTTTCCTTAACCATAGTAGTAGAAGAGCTAGATGCCATAACAACTATCTAAGGTTTGTGTCAATTCAAACAACATAGCTCAACACATAGTAAATACCTTAGAAAATATGATGTTTGGTGTCAAGTAATAGTTAAATTTAGTATGCAAACATTGAATCAATTTATCTAATTCACCTTATGCTCTTTGTACTCTCTTCAATCTTGAATAACTGCAAATGAGTCAAAAATCAACCATATAGCCCTTGAAACTTCACAATAAATACTTAGTGCTTACACAACTGTAAGCTTTGCTCCAATAGAAATTTTGACTCACTTGACTTCCATGTAATTCCAACCATGCTTGACAGCCACAATGAGCTCAACCAACACTATCACCTTCTATAGCTCGACAACAACTAAACTTTCACTTGACAACAATAGTGGAACTTATAGATATCTTCATAGTTCTAACCAATACTTTGCATCTTACTTCATGAATAGATGATCTTTTTATAACTAAATCCTTGGAACTAATGTATAATTTAACTTTGAAATATCATTCCCACACATACTTTTTGATTTCCTAGTTGGGGGATGTGTTAACACGTAATCCATTGGATGAAGTGATCCCATCTGAACTTGATGTACTACAATCTTCCTTTTTCTTCCATGTCTTGTTCATCTACATTTTGACTTCTTTAGCATCAACCTTTCCTTTTCCTTATTGAATTCACTACTAGGTTCTTTTGACCTTGGTGGATAATTTATGCTTATGTGACCAATCTTCAAACAACTAAAACATGTAATTTGACTCAACCATCTACTATAGGCACTTCTAAAATGTGTTCTAATGCAATTCTCAGAAACATGTCCATACTCTTGACAATAGTGACAACTATATCTTGTATTGTAATCCCAATTATAGGATCTGTCAATATGGTTTATTGTGGCTTGCTTGTTTTATGACCAGTTAGGCTTTGATCTGCACTCATATACTCCATGTTCATACTTCTTGTAGTTATAGCAGTATCCTTCAAATCTTTATGTGCTTGATGTCTTGGTCTTGCATTCATGTGCCTAATGTTCTTGATTGTTGCACTTATGATAGTTACCCATGAATTTCTTCTTAGGGTTCTAATTTGAATTGTTGCTCCTAAAAACATTTGCTGTATGACCTATCTTTCCACAATTATGACATGTAGGTTTGTAGTTCTTACCTTTGTTTCTTTTTTGTTTAGCACTTTTAGATGATTCTCCTTCTTTAATGCTAGTATAGCACAATCCAGTGGTATCACTGTTAGATCTAGGGGATCTTATGAATTTCTTAAAATACTTGATGGATTTACCAGGTCTATTGAAAGTTTTAATAAGCTCTTTTTCTCTTTTTAGATAATTTCTCAGTTGTTCATTCTACAACTTTAGTGTTGTGATATCAATATCCTTTCCATTCAATTTATGATTAGAAATCATCAGTTGATTGATTTTTTCTAGTTGCATGTGAGAAATCCTATTCACCTCTGATGTCTTCTCTTCCAATCTATTGGTCAATATCCTTTTGTCATCTTCAACCATGACTTTTTCTTCTTCAACTTTCTTTTTTGCTTAGTCACTACATAGAGTAATATTGATTGGACTTCTTGTTCTATCTTAAGATTTTTGATCTCTTCAGTTAGGGCATCATTATTTTCCATCAGATATACAATTTTTGCATCAAATTCACTTGAATTTCCATCTGTAAATAATTTAGTAGTGTTAATCTCTTGGTAATGTGTGTTAGTCTCTTCAATAGTTATCTCTTTCCTTCTCTTTATTGAGAACTTCAACTCATCTCTTGCTTCATTCAATTGATGTAGGCCATGCTAGATTTCAATCTTCTGTCTCTCAATAGTCTTTCCCAACTTGTAGACTTCCATCTTCAAGATCTTTTCTTCAAAAATTAAACCATCAAATTATTCACCACACATCCATCTCACAATTTGAATGTAAACTGAAATAGCTAGCTAAACACATTCATCCATATCATGAAAGAAAATAACATTCAACACATATATGACACAAGATATTTGGTTACCTATAAACCCTCCAATGAGAAGGTAAATCTGGGGTGGGGATGGCACCCACAAATCTTCACTACTATAATTGTAAAGTGTATCCAATGAAGGTTACAATGTTTGATCATAAACTATGATCTATCCTATGCAATGTCTATTGTATTAAAGGCTTATAAGATTGTTAGATCTTACCCTGTTAAAGGATTTCAACACCTTGTTAGAAGTGTGCCTAATTAAAGGACTTAAAACTTATAATGAAGTAAGCACCCTGTTAAAGGATTTACAACAACCTATTAGGACTACTCTATTAAGAGATTTAATTGATTCATCTGCTAGAATGTCTCAGCAATGATCTCACGGTTAGCACTTTACTACTAGATAATAGATCAACTCTTTCCTAAGTGTACTTGATCCTCTCTAATCAAATGTATCACTTCTATCCTCTAACTCCTTTCCTCTATTCTCCTCTAATTGATTCTGTAATGTATCTCAATTCACAACTCCTTAGCCACCATGAATACTCTATTTTCACATGAAAACTTCTCTCTCTACGCATTCCACACTATCTTTCTTTTAGGGTTTGTCTTCCTTAAGACCTAGGTGACTTAGGGTTAGGCATGAATCAATGATTTTGATTCACCCATTTTTTCACTTAAAAATATCCCTTCAACTGATTGGTTTCATGTACTACATAGGGATCCTCAATATAGATTTATCGTTATCATCTAGAATCACAAAACAATCCTTAAGTCTGCTAAAAAATGGTTTACATAGAAGTTTGTACCATTACAGACAACTATGTCCAAAATAGTTTACTTTGCACTTGAAGTGTCTGATCCTCAATATCCACTATATCTTCAATGATGTAACTCAACCTCTAAATGATTCAGTATCCATTGATCACTTAGCATTTGAATCACTTGGCATAAATTGTTTTCTTGACACTTGAGTGACTTGACACTTACTAGTTACTCAATACATATTATATATCTTGCTCAACATATACTATCTAACAGCTTATGCTTGACATAAATTAATTGTTTGACATGAAGTAAGAAAATGGCTTAAGTTTGTTGTCACTCATATGTCAAAACCAATGTTAGATTAACATTTTTAGAGGTTCTTTTGAAGGTATAAATGTTTTGAAAGTCCAATTTGTAAAATTGTAAGTCATTTTTGTATAATTATGATCATACATTTTGTTGGAATTATAGATGGAGTAACTGAGAAGGAGGGTGAATCAGTTCCCACAAAACAAATCCAAATCCCTTAGATATCTTAAATAACTAGTTACTACTGATACTCGGTAAACACTAACAAAAATGTTGTTACTCAGCAGATTAACTTGTTACTGATCTTTAAGCATTCATAATTATTAACATGCACACAAAAGTAAATAACATGAACACAAGAGACACCAAATTTAACATGGAAACCCAATATGGGAAAAACCACCAAGTAACTAGCTAAGAATTTTCACTCTTTTGAAGTGAGCCCTGTTAGGAGCCAACCCTATTAAAGGTTACAAAACACATTGTTAGGTGTGACCCTATTAGAGGATTTAATCACCCTATTAAGAGTGGCCTTGCTAGAGGTCTTTAGAACAATTCAACTGAATTGTCACCTTGTTAGAGGATTTACAAAATGGTTGCTAAACCAACTCTGTTAAGAGATTTTGGAATCATTGCTGCAATGGTTAGAAAGTAACAATGAATTGACCTGAATAAGATGCAACTAAATTTTTTAATTACAGATCTCTATTCTACACCATTTGATCCTCCTTGATCAAATATAGCTTTGCTGCTCCTCAATGATCTCTAATCATCCTTCAAGATTCGCTCTCACAATAATTAGTCATCCTTCACATTCATATCACATCAAATCCATCACACTTAGAATTTGCAACTTGACCTCTTATATATACCATTAAAATTATCAAGTCAGCACATTCACAAGTTACATTTACCAATAAACCATAGATCAATCAGCTACAAATATTGCATTAAACAAATAAAATTTATTTCCCAAAACAATGAAATCCTTCATTGGCCAACCTTTCTCAATAAACATTGCCCCAAAAATAATTTCCTGAGTTAACCATCTCAACTCAGTTAACACTACAAATTTTCTGAAATCCTTTGGCTATCGAGTTAACTCGGTAAGAATTGAATTTCCATGAAAGCTCAGTAAGAATTGTTCTCTACCATATTTTCCTTTGATCACTGAGTGAGCTTGATAGACACTAAATTTCCTTGCTAACCTTGAAAGCTCGGTAACAACTGTCTACATAAGGTAAAGTCTGAGAACGCTCAATAGACATTGTAAACCTTCTTTCCTAACCTTCTAAGTTTGGTGGACTCTATCTTTTTCCTTGCTGACCAATTGAGCTCGGTAGACTCTAACTAATAACTGATATGACATTTGTGTAACATCAAAAACAACACACAATTGAACAATTGTATCCAACAATCTCCCTCTTTGGCATTGATGGCAACACAACATGTCATAGCAACTGTAAACCTTCTTTGCTAACCTTCTAAGCTTGGTGGACTCTATCTTTTGCCTTGCTGACCAACTGAGCTCGGTAGACTCTAACTGATAATTGATATGAAATTTGTGTAACATCAAAGACAACACACAATTGAATAGTTATATCCAACAATCTACCTCTTTGGTATTGATGGTAACACAACTTGTCATAGTAGAATGAAATTTGAAAACAAGTCTTTTCTGACAAAATGCTTTACATTTCATTCCACAAGAGTCCTTAAATATAGTAATCTCCCTCTTTCATAGTAATCTCTCCCTCTTGCATGAACTCTCTTTTTCTTGCAAATTTTAGAAAGATATGATAGTAAACTCTCCCTTTTTGATAACACATGCCAAAGACAACACAACTCAAATGAAATTCAAGGTACCTTAAGTACTGATTCATATGTAATGTCTTCATTACTTTGCTACATCAACTAATAGATCTTCAATTTTGTTCTTGTTGATGCATCACTAAAACTATATTTTAGTGAGCTTCAGATAGGGGAATGACCCCTAACTTACCTCTTAGATATAAGAATGCATCCTTAGGTAAAGGATTTGTGAAAATATCAGCAATTTGTTCCTTTCTATGGACATATTCCAATCTAATCTCCTTATCCTACACCAATTCTCTAACAAAGTGATACTTTATAGCAATATGCTTAGTTTTTGAATGCATCACTGGATTCTTGGATATGTTAATTGCACTTGTATTTTCACAAAACATAACAATAGGTTCTTTGATTTCTTCCTTCATACCTTCCAATAATTGTTTGAACCAAACAATATTTGAATAGTTTACTGTTGCTACGACATATTCTACCTCTGCTATGGACTGGGATGTACAATTTTGGTTTTTACTTATCCAAAAAACCAACCTCTTTCCAAGAAAGAAAGCTCCTCTACTTGTACTCTTTTTTTCATCAACATTTCCTTCCCAATCTGCATTAGTAAACACTTTTAAATTTAGATTTCCTCCAAGTTTATACCATAATCCATAATCTTCAGTTCCTTTCAAATATCTCATGATCCTTTTGATTGCCATCATGTGATTTTTTTTTGGTTTTGCTGAAAACTTTGCTACAATACCAACTGCAAGGGCAATATCAGGTCTTGTATGCACTACAAAATACAATTTTCCAATCATAGATCTATACAATGTCTGATCCACTTCCTTTGATTCATCATCTTTGGTAAGTTTTAATCTAGTACACATAGGAGTCTCAACTGGTTTGTAGTTTTCAATACCAAAAAAAATTTAGTATCTCCTTGATGTATTTAGATTGAGCGATGTAGATGCCATTCTTATTCTACTAAATTTGAAGACCAACAAAGAATTTGATCTCACCAAACATTGACATTTCAAATTCATTATTCATTTGTTTTGAAAATTCTTTGCAAAGATCATCATTTCCTATGAACAAAGTATCATCTACAAATATTTCTATGAAAACAATCTTATTATCTAGTCCTTCCTTGATATACAAGCTACTATTATCATTAGTTCTTTGAAAACCAATCTGAATAAGATAGTTATGCAATCTTTCATACCATGCTCTAGGGGCTTGCTTCATACCATACAATGCTTTATGTAATTTGTAGACCATGTCCTTCTTGTCTGGATCAACAAAACCTTCAAGTTGTTCAATGTAAACCTCTTCATCCAGTATACCACTGAGAAATGTTGACTTGACATCCATTTGATAAATTTTGAATCCTTTGTATGCAACATATGCAAGTAAGGTTCTGACACCTTCCAATCTTATAACACAAGAAAAAGTCTCTCCATAGTCTACACCTTCTTATTGAGAGTATCCTTTGCATACTAGTCTAGCTTTGTTCCTTGACACCTTACCATCTTCATTTAACTTGTTTCTGAACACCCACTTAGTTCCAATCACATTTTTTTCTTTAGGCCTAGGTACAAGAGTCCATGTTGTGTTTTTCTCTATCTACTCTATCTCTTCATTCATAGGTTCAATCCAAATTTCATTTTCTAATGCATTTTTGACATTTCAAGGTTCAAAATAAATAAGTAAAAAGGTGCCTTTCAACTTACTTCTTGTCACAGTTCCTTCAAATTTATCTCCAATGATCTAATATGGTGCATGATGCCTCCTGACATACTTAGATAATATGGGTTCCTTGCCTTTTGAATGCTTTGCATTTTCATCTTCTTGCACTTTAGCTTCAAGTTCTGACTATCTTGTCTGCAGCTTGGGTCCTTCAAACTCGGTAGGATTGGCTCGGTAGCATCAAAATGTGACTTGGGTTCTTGTAGCTTGGTTTGAACTTCCTGCAACTCAGTTACTAAAGACTCGGTAGTAGAAGATTCTTGATTGAAAGGAAACCTCAATGACTGCTTTCCAATTAATTTTTCAACTTAATCATGAATTTTGCTCATTTCACTGAGAATGCTTTGGAAAACAAATATCTACCTATAGCATGTACTGCTAAATACTTGTGTAGATTTTGACTATAAATCTAGAAAGTTCATCTTTTGTCAATTCCAATGATATATCGCACTGCATATTTTCGACAAAAATTGCCCCTTTAGCATGTGTTTGAAAATTAGGCCCCCATTGCAAGTTCAGAACATTCTAATGAAATTTTTGAAAATTCTATAGTTTATACTATAGAAAAACTATAAATTCATTAAATTTTTCATTCCAGGCCTTGAATGCTCAAAATTTTGTAGATATATACTATAATACTAATTTTTTCATTTTTTATATTTTTCTACCTTTTCTCCATCTAAGTTAACCCCTATTGACTGCTTGAGTGCCACGTGGTGAGCTCCTATTGGCCAGCTCCTACCATCTCTATTAGAAATAAATAATACTAAGGGGGAGGGGGTTTGAATCAATATTTTCAATATTTTTGCCCACAACTAGATATTATTAATTACTTTACCACATGCATAAGAAAGTAAACCAATAATGTTGATCAGTATAAATAATCATACACAAAGAAAGATCATAACACCATATTTTGTTAACTAGGAAAACCCTGGCCAAGTGAAAACCACAGTGGGGATGAAACCCAATAGATGATTCACTATATAAAGAATCTAGTTAAGGATATTGACCTTATTAGGATTCTATGAAGAATGTGTAGTGTCTTGAGTTCTTGTTAGGAGACTAAGCCTTGTTAGAAGTCTCAACCCTATTAGGAGTTGCTTCAACCCTATTA
This sequence comes from Cupressus sempervirens, assembly GCA_028749045.1. Lineage (NCBI taxonomy): Eukaryota > Viridiplantae > Streptophyta > Pinopsida > Cupressales > Cupressaceae > Cupressus > Cupressus sempervirens. Next base: position 445,225,198 of record CM053792.1, on the reverse strand, counting down.
GGAGTTGGTGGATCATATACAAACGTTTGCAAGAAGAGTCTGCTACCCTAACATGCAACTATACAATAAGATCTTTAAGAAAATAAGTATACATACAATACTAAGATACTTGTTGTGCTTTGTAAATCTTGTGATTGATAGTTCTTCATACAATATTGACTACACACTTATCAATCTGCATCATATTTTGCATAATCATGCTTTACATCATATGCCATAATATTGCATTCACTCGTTACTCTTATTTCACAAGATCATATCAAGTTCACAATCACTGATTAGTCCTTTCTCACTTCTTCTCTTCACACTAATTTAGCAAATGAAGCTCTTTATTTATACCAAACATATTGGTAAATTCTTCCTTAGTTAGCTCTCATTACATCATTCGAGTTGTCTCATTAAGAAATGGTAATTCAAAATAATAGATCAATTCATTTAACACATTTTGCTGCTATGCTCTATTTTGTGTTGTATCATTACTACATTACAAATTCCTTCATAACTTAGACTTAGTTGATCGTACAGACATGTGCACTAGTATACATCATCAATATGATGTCATGCATCTCTGGTTAATTGTGCAAGAAAATATTCTACTATCATCAAATCTGTCATGTTGTTGTGATGCTATCTGATACTTAGATAGATTTTCCTTCACCAATGAACATGACTAATCTGCAAAACAAATATGTTATCATAAATGAAAACCATGTTACTTACCTTATTTGATTGATTGGACATATTTCCAAAAATCTCCCCCTTTGGCATTGATGACAATATTTTGGAAAAATTGGCTAAGTCCCAAACATGTTGTCATACCAAACAAAACAAATAACCATAACATAGTAAAGAAAACATTATATTCATGTTTTAAGAAGATTACATCCCTCATAACTTTGATTACAACTTATTACTCCTCCTTAAAAATTACAATAATAGCTTACTACTATATATATCCTTATTTTTCCTTTTACAATTTTCCATATATCTCCCCCTTTGACATCAATGAAAAAGGTGTCACAAAAGTCTATCAAATTTTGGTAGTTGCATCAAAACTTGGAGAAACAATCACTAAAATTGGTCTTCAACTACACAAAGTGTTTCTTCCAACTATCTTTCAATGCATTAGATACACTAACTAGCACACATAAGGCATATGCAACTAACTTTGTTGCATTCAGATCTATTGCCACAAATTTTCCATATGAGAAATTTTCTACCAAGCATTCCTCCAGCTAATTTTCTAGCAATGTTATCTATGGAGATAAGTGATCTCTTAAAAGAGTAAATATTTTTAGAGCTTTCTCCTTTTCCGCTTGTAAATCCATGATGCTATAATGAATAGCTTGCATTGCATGCTCAATGTTTTTTAACTTCTGATCCTATCTCAAAAAGTTTTTAGTGAGTGTCTGAAGCTCTATTACCTTCTCTTTGATTTGTTCATCAAAACTTTGAAGATTGATGTATACCAAGTTGCACTATTGCCACAAATTTTTCATATGAGGACTTTTTTGCCAAGCATTCTTCCAACTAATTTTCTAGCAATGTTATCTATGGAGATAAGTGATCTCTTAACAGAGTAAATATTTTTAGAGCTTTCTCCTTTTCCATTTGTAAATCCATGATGCTATCATGAATAGCTTGCATTGCATGCTCAACGTTTACTAATTTCTGATTCTATCTCAAAAATTTGTTAGTGAGCATCTAAATCTTAGTTACCTTCTCTTTGATTTTTTCATCAAAACTTTTAAGATTGATGTATGCCAAGTTGCACTTAGCATAAACTTGTTTTCCTTCTTGAATACTCTGTCTCAATGCCTTAATGCATACATTCAAAGTTTCTATATCATTCCTTATATTTGCACACATGGTATTAAGAAATTTACCATCATGCTCTATTTGTTCTTGAATTGTAGCCACATTAGTTAGTGTTGTGAACTCATCATCAAAAGTTTTGCATAGGATTGTTGCGCACTGTTGAATGTCTATAGATGTTTTGACAGGGCTCACTATCTTTCCCATTCTATCTAGTACTAAAATCAATGTCTTCTCAATAGACTTAACTAATTTCTTCTTTTCAATAAATTTCTTCAAAGAAGATTATAGATTTTGTGCTTTATCTTCTTCATCTTACTGAACTGATATTGCTATGACCACTGCTGCTTGAGTAGGTGGTGTGGATGGTGTTACTAGTGCTAGTGTCAAGGGTACATTTGAAGTAGTTGCTTCACTGTTAGGCTCAATTTTCTTCATAGAAGGTGCATCTTCTTCCTTTGGCTCATGATCTTCTTCTTCATCAGATAAGATGCTATAATCGATAATATTGCCAACAATGCTGGCACCAAAATCCTTAAATGGATCCTCAATTCTATCGACTGTCACATTAGTGTTATCTACTTGCATAGATTCACTACTAATGGTGATATGTGGTGAATTACTAGAAGTAGGTGTTCTAGTTGGTTGCTCAAAACTATGGGGTGGGCTCTCTATAGTAGGACTTGCTTCCTTTGTCTGTGCACACTCCTTAGGTGTCTAGCTTTCCTTCTTTGACTACACACTTTCCTTAGGCATCTCACTTGCCTCCTTTGGCTACGCACTTTCTTTAGGCATAGTAGACATAAATGTGACTATAGCCTCTTGTGTTTCCTTATTAACTTCTTCATAATTTCCTCCCATGAGGAGAATGGATCTCTTTATATTCCTTAACAAAGGTGCAATACCTTTCAGAATAACTACTATTTCTTCCTCATTATTTATAGAACATAACTTTTTCACCATATTAATTCTTTTTTTTTAATCTTCCTCTACAACTCTGCTTTTTCTATTTAGCAATCTATTGTACAAATCTTTAGGTATCTAACCTCTTATACTATCAAACCTTTTATCTTTTAGGATCATATTCCTAACTACTGCATTTTCTAACTGTCTTCTATCCATATTATTATACAAATCACAATACTTATTCAAATATACAAAATTATTTCCATTAATGATTTTCATGTTAACATTTTCTACCTTTGGCTTCCATGCTTTTTGCCTGGTTGAGGTCTTTGCTTCTTGTTCAACTGGTTCAACTGGTCTATTACCAGTTTCTTCCTCAGACCCAGAAGAACTAATCTACAAGGTTCTTCTTTTCTTGCTTGGACCACTTGTAGCTTGCTTCACTCTCTTCCTAGGAGGATTTTTGGTCCTTTAAGGTGTTGTAGACTTCCTTGTGGCTGATGCTTCTTCAGTCTTCACTAGATTCCTTGGAGGTTGCTATTGTGCAACTATTGCATAAGGTACAGAAGGTGTCTACACACTTGTTTGAGCAACTATGACCTCTTCAGTAGGTCCTACAACTGAATTGGGTGCACGGGTCAAAAGCTCAAATTGACCACTAGCCTTCATTTCCATAGCTATCCCTTTCACCTCATCAAATTCTTTCCTATTCATCCTAGATTCTTTCAAAATGGAATCAATTACTTTCTCCACCTTTTTCTTGGAATCCTTCATTATTTGACTAGTTTTAACTTTTTTCATTTTCTCAGAATATGTCCCCCATCTAGTACATTTAGAATCAACTTCATAATGAAGGATTATCTATGCATACCCTTCAATTAATTCTTCACTCATCTCATATCCCATAGGTTCAATGAACTTTACTCGAGGGACTACTATTTCCATGCAAGTGAAATCTATCTCAACCATAAAACATAGTTCATCCTTATAATTTTCTACCAACACCAGAAGTATCCTATACCTTTGCTTCATTTTAGCTTGGAAAGACTTCATTCTTTTGTCAATATCATTGTCTCTGACTATTTTAGGTCTTGACCTATATGCTCGAGTGATTAACTACATTGTGCACTCATTTTCATTCCAATTTTTGATTTCGAGGAACTTTTTAGCAGCATAGAAAAATATGTGTCAATAGGGATTCAAACCTAAAGATTGCAATTCTTGATTTCTTGATTCTAGATATGTTATCCAACAACTATGTTCCGTTAATGTCATACATATTAATCACCTCTTACTGCCAAGTAAGCTACATGAACAAATCTTGTAAGGATTAAATCTATCCTAGATCCATGATTGCACTTATATCCCAAAATCCTAAAAATGAGTCTCACTCTCTCATATTTAATGGTGTTGACTTTCATGTTTCTACCATCAAAATATGTTTTAATATTTGCCTCAACTATCTTGCACACATTTTTAATGTTTACTAGATTGCATCCTTCATTACTCAAACCTGTGACCTTTTGAATTAGGTCATTTTTAATACATATGATAGAATCTCCCAACCATATAAAATCATCTTGTACTCTACTCAAGATTATTCTTGTCCATTCATTATTTCTAAAATCTATGTATAACATATGCTTAACTAGGTTAAGTCGTTCTAGGTATCTATGTTTAGGTTTCAATGACAAGTCATTGTTGCACATTTTTGTTCTTTAATCTTATCACTATTGGTATATAATTTCTCAAGTTGATGTTTGGCTTGTACTAACTCACCTTTCACAATAGTGTTGTATTTCTCTAACTCTGCATGCTCTAACTTAATAGATTCCAATTTGGATGTTACCTTGCTTAACTAGGATCTCAGATCTACATTTTTAGCTTTAATATTAGAGTCATGTTTTCCTCTATTTTTCTTAAGACTTGGCCTAAGTTCAACTATCTTTAACTCATGTTTTAGAATATCATTCTCTTTCTTTAGATCTTCAATATCATCATCACTGGTCTGCTTACTAGATTCTTTTTGCTTCAAATCATCTATTTTGTCCTTTAATTCACCAATGTAGGATTTTGCATCCTTGTATGTCTTTAAGGCCATCTCTTTCATTAGTAAGTAGATCAATATATTCAAGTGCTTCTTCAAGATTCTTCTTCAATTGTTCCATATCCATAGGGATCTTATTCAAGCTATTAAGCTGAATTAATATTTTCAATCTTTTTGCCCACAACTGGATATCATTAATTGCTTTACTAAATGCATAAGAAAGTAAACCAATAATGTTGAACAATATAAACAACCATACACAAAGAGAGATCATAACACCATATTATGTTAACTAAAGAAACCTTGGCCAAGGGAAAACCATGGTGGGGATGAAACCCACTAGATGTTTCACTATATAAAGAATCTGGTTAACGATATTGACCCTGTTAGGAGTCTATGAAGAATGTATAGTGTTTTGAGTCCCTATTAGGAGACTAGGTCTTGTTAGAAGCCTCAACCCTATTAGGAGTTGCTTCAACCCTCTTAGGAGTTGGTGCATCATATACAAATGTGTGCAAGAAGAGCCCACTTCCCTAACATGTAACTATACAACAAGATCTTTAAGAAAGTAAGTATACATACAATACTAAGATACTTGTTGTGCTTTGTAAATCTTTTGATTGATAATTCTTCATACAAGAGCAATTGCGTACATATCAATTTGCATCATATTTTGTATAACAATGCTTCACATCATATGTCATAATATTGCATTCACTTGTTACTCTTACTTCACAAGATCATATCAAGTTCACAATCACTGATTATTCCTTTCTCACTTCTTCTCTTCACAATAACTTCACAAATGAAGTTCTTTACTTATACCAAACATATTGGTAAATTCTTCCTTAGTCTACTCACATAACATCATTAGAGTCGTCTCGTTAAGAAATGGTAATTCAAAATAATAAATCAATGTGAGGCCTCACCCTGACCCATTATGGCATAGGTATTGTATCTCCATTTTGTTATTTAGGACTGGATATCTCGATATATAATTTGATACTTGATGGACATTAAATTTTTCTACTTACCCAATGATACTTACCTTTGGGTTCCCCATTATGATATGTATTGGGACTTATTTGCATAGTTGATGGACTAATGAATATTTATTCAGTATTTCATTATTATGATAAGAAATGGAACTATGATGTGATTCAGTGCAACTCCCTAGTAGAGTCGCCATTGTGTTGGTGTTTGAAAATGTTACCAGTTTCTAATTACCCCGATGAGAATATGACACATTTAGGGGAAGCTAACTCCCATCTTTAACACAACATTTCAGACACCAAGCCAACTATAAGGCTAGACCCTTCTTCTACTTCAGGCTCTGCAAAACCTAGGCGAGTAAACCTCATATCCAATTAATATGGTACCAGTGCAAAACATATCCCTGGATCTAACAAAGTAGATCAAAACCCTTATATATCCTAATAACTCATGTAATAACACATATCTACAGTATATAAATGAGAATCTATGAAATTCATAAGCTTAGTGAGGGCATTCTATTGTAGCTCTTCAACATGAAAGGGAAAAATGTTTGATTAATAATGTTGAATTCAACAAAAACCCCTAATATGTAGTAGCATAAAATAATGATCTTGTAGCTAAAAAATGCCTAATCCATTGGGAAATTTCATGAATCAATCACATACATTTAGATACTTGATACTTATTCATATATTTAGATATACGATCTATCCATTCAACTTGTAAGTAGACATCCATGTTCAATCTAAACCTCATTCTTACATGATATCCTTCTCAAAAAACTTACAACCCTATTGATTCCCTGAAGCATTTACATAATTCCTTGAATTAAAAGAAGCAATGAAATAACATATAGCCTTAAGGGACTACAACTATGACCTAGGCTCTTCGTTCAAAGATCATAAAACATTGTCGAAGATCATTGATAAAGGACATAAGATTCTAGATGAAACTCAACCTGTTGTTCTTTGTATTTATTTCCTTGAAACAATACATTCAAATGCATGAAATCAAAACACAAAACACCTAAATAGATTTGAGCTTATTCTATAATCTGCACTACTACTATTCATATAAGAGAATTATGCTAAAGAATATGTTGTCACAGCAATGAGAATATATCAAAATACTAGAACCAATGGCCTCACAGTGAAAAATTGGAACACCTAATGGTATCACAGAAATGAAACTTTTTCTTCTCAAAAACTAGAACCTCTACAATGAGAAAGAATGAGAGTGATATAGGAAGAAGGAATTCCTAGATCTACTCTGCATTTGACATTTGTCCACTTGAAATTCCCTCTCTTTGCCATGAAAAGACTCTCTCTAGTCTCTCTCTTCAATGGGTGAGTCAAATCCTTGATCAATTTGCATTTAGAGGCATCAAATATCTCAAAACTTGATGATGAAAGAACATAACTAATTTTGATGTTAAAATGCACTCAAGGTAAAAAAGTGAAAATTAGTTAAAATGGCTTGTAGAATGCAAGAAAACCACTTAAAGTCTATTTTCTTCACTTTCACATTTCACCAAGCCTTTATATCTGCCTCATGACCAATTTTGATGATTAATGACAATTTTTTTCCATTTCACTCAAAATGCCCTAGAAATCTCAAATTGGCCTATAGTGTGAACTGGTGAGCACCTATGCAAAAATTGACCTTAGAAATGGAAAATTCAGATCTTCCTAGTTTCGATGGTATATTGGAGCACCTATTTTGGATTAAAATAGCCTCTGTTATGCCCATTTGAAAATTGGGCTCCCATTCATGGCTCTATAATTAAAAGAATAAAAAAATTTAAAAGTCCATAGTTCAAACTATAGGAATTTATTGTTTGAAATCAAATTTTACAATTTCGAGTGAACGTGCAAGCAAGGATTTTTTTTTTAATTTTAAACTTCTTTATATTCCCTCCACCTCTCCAATGGTGCCACATGTCATCATGTTATTGGTCTGATCTCAGGCAGGACCCACATGTCTTCTCACACATTTCGCTAGATTTTTGGATTTTCTGACAAGTCGCCATGTTACTTGCCAAAAATTTTCCCATTTTCAGGTGGCAATATGGTGACCACTAGATTCTAGTCACATTTTCTGGTGACCTCATCCCTGACTACCACATTGTCACCACCTATGCACCCATTCACTGCCATCTCAACACCACGTTAGTGCCACATGTCATTGCTACATAGTGGCCACTATGTCATTGTAGTTAACTAGTGAGCAACTCTGCTTGGTGACATAGCGATGGTTGTTATATTGTACACATGGCATCATCTTGTGAGTCTAGCCACATTAGCATGTTCCCATTCCAGTTCAAAAAATTTCTTAGACAACCTACCAGCTGGCCAACCACGGGCCCCACATTACATCAAGTTGCTTCCAAAAACCTTTTTCCTTGGACATTATGCATTGTGTGAAGAATTGTATTTAAAGTATATGAGACCTATCACATCCCCAATGTGGGACTAAAACTTTTACTAGTTTTTCCCTTGCATCCCATTTGTTGTTGGCACCTCTCATATGCACTGGAGAGTTCTTTATACACTGCGGCTTTGACCCTACTACATGGTATGCTCTCCACATGTAGGCTTCTTTCCTTAATTGCCCCTACCCTTTGTCCTTTGACTGCATGAGGTTCCTCTTAACTAGTGGTGTAGATGGTGTTGGGTGGATTCTTCCCCATTTTAAATTGCTTTACCTCCTTCATATGGCATGAATCGTTGGCTTTTGACTGCACTTATTCTTGATCATTCATTTCTTTTGTGTATCTTCATCTTTTCTTTGATTGGTGTGAGAAATAGTGAGATGTGTCTTCTATTCAAAAAGCATCTTCTTTTATTGAATCAAATGCTCTTCATGTAGGCTTCCAAGGTGGCTCCCTCTCTGCTCTATGCATGAGTTCTTCTACTTTTTGCATGCATGGGCTACATCTTTTCATTGACATGGGCATCTTCTTGCCCATGTTGTGGGCCTGGCTTCCCTCTTAATTTTAATATGTGGCTTTTGCTAATGTATTCCCATGTCAAAACATGGGTTCTCTGCCTCTAGCCACAGCCTTTCCTTGGCATGCATGCTTCTCCATTTTTAGCCCCTTTGACTTCCTTTTTTTTGCCAGGTTTCTCCATGCTAGCTAGCAGCTTAATCTTCTAGTCCAGTGTGAGCTCTTCATCTAGCATCCTCCCTTCACCCTCTAAGCTAACTCTATGCTGCGAGTTGATTTCTAGTTAGCTCCCCTATTTTTTTTGTGTGAGCTCCCCTGCTAGTAATTGGCAGCTTCTTAGATGTAGATTCACATAGCTCCTCAATATTTTTCTCTCTTGTGAAACTCTTAAGAGATGCATCTTTCATCTCATAGTACAATGAGATGCGTGTTGACTTGATGGTGGCAAATTTCCCATGGTCAACATGGGCAATGACAGACATATTTCATATATTATGTTTCAAGTCCATAATCCTATGCAATTCTTCAGCTATGAATTTCCCCATTTTTGCCAACTCTTATAACCACCAAAAGGAAAATTGAGAATGTCTTAAATCTATAAAGAAAAGGTGGTGCAAAAACAAACCATTAAGAGCCCCTACCTCTTGCACATGAAAACAAGTCAATAGTTTTCAATGCAAGAAAATGACTTGTTAAAAAGGCCTTTGATATTTTGGAACAAATGCAACTAGTAGCTGTAAAACTAGAGTAAACAATTTTGACAACATTTATGATGATAGGTTTCATCTAGATTCATATGAACAACAAATACTCGAGTTGTCATCAAAGAAAAATCTTTCAATTTTCTTTTCAAGTCACCTTTAGTGGTTCTTGAAGGTATTGAATGTTTATGAAGAAAAATATCAGCATTATTTTTTAATGCATCACCAAGTGCATTTATTCCTTTTCTCTTGTCAACTTCCATAGCTATGATTTATTTTATGCAACATTTACTTGTGTTCTTCTTTTTCTTAGCCCAATGCACGAATAGCCCTATACTTTGTGTGAAGCTGACTTCAAATATTATAACATTTCTCTTTTTTTTTTTAAATACCCTTAATGCCCTCGAGTTCTATCAATCTGGTGCAAATTAGTCGAGCCCCAAAGTGGGTTTTGCTATAAAAAAAATTGTTTCCAAACAACTGAATTGCAAAACTGATCCATTAACGATCTCATATTGATTAGAAACAAGTTCAATGACCAAACCATTAGTTAAAGATTTTTTTACCATTAATTTGCAACTTGTCAACTTTTTGCTAGGAGGTCCTTTGGCTGGCCTTGAAAACTGACCAAAACACTTGATCGGGCTCTTAAAACCAGCACATTGATTCTTTTTTCTGCATACTTTCACCCTGTCAAATCTCATCTCATGATGAATTTGGGGTCAAAATATATTGACCATCAATGTTTCCTTCTTAAATTACCTATAAACAAACATGTTAGAAAACCATAAATCATGTTTGGATTTGGCTTTGAAAACTGGGCAAATTGACACTTGGGGAAATGAAATCTGGGATGTTGGTTCATTGATACAAGGATATTATGGATCTGTGATTTGGGCTCATGACGAATAACTGGGCACAAATGGAAAGCAGTCAAAGTGGGTTACTTGGATTTTGTAGATTGAAACAATGACAGAAAAACATTTTTTACAAATGGAATTAACCTAGGAAAGTGTGCAAATGGATTCGTGAAGATGTGAAAACTGGCACACTTATAGTATTTTCAGAGTACAACATAGTAGTATAATCCAGTTGATCTCACCTACCATGAATTAGGAGTTATAATGTCACGAATAAGGGTTCTAAAAAATTTGCAAATGCTGACACCAGTAAAAAGCTAGAAATTGCATTTGGAATCGCATTTGAAAACTGATCAAATGGATTTTTCATAAGCTCAAACTTGAAACATAACAAGTCTTTGAACTCTAAAATGTAGCACAAAAGGAAATTTAGCATTTCCATCAATTGGGTCAAAATTACAACTCATCAAACAGGGCTTCCTACAATTATGTGCAATGTGCATCAGCATGAAAACAATAAACTACCAACTTTGAGGGATTCGAAACCTAGTCAAATGGATTCAAAATGACTCAAAATCTGAAACATAGGTTCTCTGGTATGGACACTAAATACTCCAAAAGTGGAAAGTCATGAAACATCACTAGGTGTGAGATATTCACTTGAAAATATAGCCTCCTGTCACTGTTTGACACGAGTGAAAATGCAGATTTGACAATTACTCAAAATAGGACTTCACGAAATGGCCCAAAATGGAATTTTAACTTCATGAAACACGTAGACATAATAAATGAAAGGTTCTAGAAACATTAAACACCTCATGGGGCTCAAAGGTATAGCCAGGTACAATCTCATCAAAAAGCACTTATAGGGCTTGATTTTCTCAACTATGCTCAAAATCAGGCCTTCAATTTTGAGTGCCAACAATGGATCTATCTGAAGATGCATGTCGCTTGTGGGCATGGAAAGGATTCAAATCTTTGGAAGAAGCAGACCATTCCCAAAAACTTCTTTCGAATAGCTTTTATTGAAAACAAATCCAACTACCCCTACTATATACAAGTGATGGCCCCGGGCCACTGAAAAGTTTTCAAAAATCCTTACCTCTATCATAAATCTTATTTTCATTCCTTTAATCATGAGGTTAATTGAAACTTTCATCTATATTTTCTCCACCACACACATCAACATTCACAATCAGCTCATTAGGCAAAACAAAACTATCATCATCACTTTCATAGTGTGTATGAAAACTTGGCAAAACTTCAACCTCTTGCTCACTATGAAAGATAAAACCAACATGCTCATGAATGCCAGCATCAAACTAAAACTTATCCCTACTAACTAATTCATGCATGTTGTCTAGTAGAAACAGAAATGCTCGTATTCAACTTCTTTCAACGAGTTACATGAATTAGATGGTAACTCACCTTGTGCATCCAAATATGAAGAAAACGTAAAATCTGATTTCTCCTCATTTGAAATATCAATACTCTATAAATCAGATTGAACATACACTACATTTTCTTCATATTCCAACAAATGATTGGATATTAAATCACAAGAATCATCATGAAATTGCCTATTCTTAAAATGTTGATCCGTATCAATGTTTTCCTCAAATAACTCACTAGAATGAACTAATTCATTACTATTTCTTTCCTCATCACATGAGAAATCTAAATATATCTCGTCGTCATGAAAACAAGAAAACCATGAACTAGTAATAGACCTTATCCCTATACCTTTCTTTTCAACATGGAAGTCGTCATGTGTATTAATGTATGAACTACCATCACATACACCTTCGAAACTTGACATAGCATATTCTAAAACTATATCTTCTTCAACATCAAATTTAGGGGAAATGACTTCATCATATGGAAATGCAAAACATGGAAAAACACAAGCATACTTAGATATATTAGCATACCTTTCAAAATCATGAGCCAACAAATCAAAAATCTCATCAACACTTAACAAGACTTCACTACTAATTTATTTTCCTTGGTTGTGATCATTATCTAGATAGCTTGACACATTTTTAATAGCGGACTTGTTAGTAATACATTGTGAAAAAATAAAATTATGATCATCCCTTACATCTTCTTCTTTAGACAATACCTCAATAACTGACATCGTAACACATTCACATTCATCACTAGAAGGAAGACTATTACTACTATTACACTTTTCCTCTTCTTTATACTCATCATCATAAAAAGAAGAATCCACATGATGCACATCATCAAACTACTGATTACTATCCTCTGATTCATAAAACTGAGACTCTTCATATTCAATATCACTTTCAATGGACTCATTGCATTCACTATCATTTGAAGCATATTCATTTCTACTACCATTAGATTCATTAGCATTCAAAACACTTTCAATTTCTATGATAAAATCTTGAAATTCAATAATCTTTTCTTACCTTGATTTGGCTGACCAATCAACTAAATGTGGCATAAAAACTTCTTAGAGCACCATTGGCCATGAAGACTTCTCAGGTCTAAAGGATTCATCAAGACTCATAACTATTGATTTAAACTTTATGTAATTTTGACATCCATTAAGACCCTTAATATTACCAATTGCATTTCTTATGCCAATGACACTCTTATTATGAATTTCTCTTTTCATCCAAGCAATATTTGCATTAATACTTTCAAGAGTTGGTACATCATTTTCAGACCTAGACTTAGAATCCATCTCTTGAAATCTTAAAAACTCCTACGTCTATTTTCTTAGAGCTGAAACACTGATGGAGGCAACTATTTTGTTCATTCAATTTTCATGAAAAATAGATATATGAAAACTAAAAATACCTTTATGTGTTGTTGTTTGAAACCTCAGATCTTTTGATTGGCATAGGTGCAAATATGAAATCCTTCACACCACTAATAGGATCTTGGTAGAGCCACCACCTCCTTGAAGAGAAAAATGAAATCACAACAGTGACTCACCCTTTGAAATCAATTACTTCAGCAGATACAAACAACCACATAAACCATTAATCAAGAAACCTATACTTCCTTCCAAAAACACTAGATCTACCCACAATTACTGAAAGCCTCTAATATTCAAAATAAACCATGCACTAGCATAGAGATTCATACTAGATTTGCCACTCACACCTCGTGAGAAAAGACTTGAAACAATTTACCACTAATAAATCTCAAATTCACAACTTGTAGCAGATCTATACAACCTCCTACCAATTTCAACTTTAAACATACTTTGAAATATAAAAAACACTTTCACTAAATCTACCTCTCACAAGGTATGTTGGAATGTACCAAACCAATCTCCTATTTAGTGCTAGAAAATTCACTTAATGGAGAAACTTTGTAAAGCTTACTTTCATGGAAATAAAATCACATGAAAATGTAAGTACCTTTCAATATTGATGCCTACAACTTCTTCAATGCTACAAATAATAGCAGATTTAGCTCTTATCTGGATTTAGTAAAACTTTCATTGCATCTCACCTAATTCTTTCACCCATTGTCAAGAACTTGAGAAGAATTCTTCAAATCTTCTTTTTTACTATTACATCCTTCAGAATACCTTCACATTTTTTAAGAACTAGTGTAGAGATATAATTTTGAGTTGCCACTCACTTAGTGAGAAAAGATTTACCAAAATTTCAAAACATAACAAGCTGGTCTAGAATTTACAACATGTATTTGCAAACTGTATACAGCAACGTGGGAATTTCACACTCTTGGCAAAGTGAAAGAATATAACATTAACTCTGAATTCTAATAGAAACTTATCAAAATGGAAAATGACTTTGATATTACAAATTATTCAATTCAATCAAACTCTTGTTGTCAATGAATAAGGACACTAGGTAACATGAAACTTTAGCAAGGAAATAAGAAACACACCGCTTGCTATATATATGCTATATCCAATCTATTTCATGCTAGAGATTTTGGTAACTCCCCAGTAGAGTCTTCATTTTGTTGGTGTTTTAAAATGTTACCAGTTTCCAATTACCTTGATGAGACTATGACACATCTAGGGGAAGCTAACTCCCAGCTTTAACACATCATTTCAAACACTGGGCCAACTATACAGCTAGACCTTTCTTCTACTTCAAGCTCTGCAAAACCTAGGTGGGTGAACCTTAGATCTAATTAATATGGTACCAGTGCAAAACATATCCCTAGATCTAACAAAGTATATTACAACCCTTATATATCCTAATAACTCATGTAATAACATAGATCTATAGTAGCTAAATGTGAATCTATGAAATTCATAAGCTGAGTGAGGGCATTCTATTGTAACTCTTCAACATGAAAGGGAAAAATGTCTGATTATTAATGTTGAATTAAACATAAACCCCTAATATGCACCAGCATGAAATAATGATCCTGTAGCTGACCAGTGCCTAATCCATTGGGAAATTTTATGAATCAATCACATACATTTAGATACCTGATACTTATTCATATATTTAGATATATGATCTATCCATTCACCTTGTAAGTAGACATCCATGTTCAATCTAAACCTCATTCTTACATGATATCCTTCTCAAAAAACTTACAACCCTATTGATTCCCTGAAGCATATACATAATTCCTTGAATTACAAGCAACAATGAAACAACATACAGCCTTAAGGGACTGCAACTATGACCTAGGCTCTTTGTTCAAAGATCATAAAACATTGAAGATCACTAATAAAGGAGACAAGATTTAAGATCAAACTCAACCTAATATTCTTTGTATTTATTTCCTTGAAACAATACATTCAAATGCCTAAAATCAAAACACAAAACACCTAAATAGATCTGAGCTTATTCTATAATCTACACTACTAGTGTTCATATAAGAGAATTATGCTAAAGAATATGGTGTCATAGCAATGAGAACATATCAAAATACTAGAACCAATGGTCTCACAATGAAAAACTGGAACCCCTAATGGTATGACAGCAATGAAACTTTTTCTTCTCAAAAATTAGAACCTCTAAAATGAGAAAGAATGAGAGTAATATAGGAAGAAAGAATTCCTGGATCTTCTCTGCATCTAACATTTGTCCACTTGAAATTCCCTCTCTTTGCCATGAAAAGACTCTCTCTAGTCTCTCTCTTCAATGGTTGAATCAAATTCTTGATCAATTTGCATTCAGAGGCATCAAATATCTCAAAACTTGATGATGAAAGAACATAACTAATTTTGATATTAAAATGCACTCAAGGTAAAAAGTGAAGATTAGGTAAAATGGCCTATAGAATGCAAGAAAACCTCTTAAAGTCAATTTTCTTTACTTTCACATTTCACCAAGCCTTTATATTAGCCTCATGACCAATTTTGATGATCAATGATGAATTTTGCCCATTTCAATGAGAATGCCTTGGAAATCACAAATTGGCCTATAGCACGAACTAGTGGGCACCTATGCAAAAATTGACCTGAAAAATGGAAAACTCAAATCTTCCCTATTCCGCTAGCATATTGGAGTGCCTATTTTGGATAAAAATAGCCTCTGTTATACCCATTTGAAAATTGGGCTCCCATTCATGGCTTTATAATTAAAAGAATAAAATTTAAAAATTTAAAACAAGTCCATAGTTCAAACTATAGGAATTCATTGTTTGAAATCAAAGTTATTAATTTTGGATGAACGTGTAGGCAAGGATATTTTTTTTTAATTTTAAAGTTCTTTATATCCCCTCCACCTCTCTAATAGCACCACATGTCATCATGTTATTGGTCTGATCTTAGGTGGGACCCACATGTCTTCTCACACATTTCGCCAAATTTTTGGATTATCCAGCAAGTTGCCATGTTGCTTGCCAAAAAAATTTCCATTTTTTGGTGGCAACATGGTGACCATCGAATTTTGATCACATTTTTCAACAGCCTCATCCTTGGCTACCACGTCATCACTACCTATGAGCCCATTCACTACCATCTCAGCACCACCTCAACACCACGTATCACTACCACCTGGTGGTTGCTATGTTTTTATATTTAATTGGTGAGCAAATCTGCTTGGAGACATAGTGATAGTTGTTAGACCATACACCTGACATCATCTTGTGATTCTGGATCCACATCAGCATGTTCACATTCTGATTCAAAATTTTGCTTAAATGACCTACCAACTAGTCAACCATGGGCCCCACCTTGCATTAAGTGGCTTCCAAAAGCCTTTGTCCTTGGACATTATGCATTGTGTGAATAATTGTATTTAAAGTATATGAGACCCATCATGGCCCCAATGTGGGACTAAAACTTTTACTAGTTTTTCCCTTGCATCCCATTTGCTATTGGCGGCTTCTTCTCATATGTGCTAGAGAGTTCTTTATACCCTATAGCTTTGACCCTACTACGTGGTCTGCTCTCCACATGTAAGCTTCTTGCCTTAAATACCCCTACCCTTTGTCCTTTGACTGCATGAGGTTCCTCTTAACTGGCAGCATAGATGGTGTTGGGTGTATTCTTCCCCCTTTTAAATTGATCTACCTCCTTCATATGGCGTGAATTGTTGGCTTTTGATTGCACTTATTCTTCATCATTCATTTCCTTTGTGCATCTTCATCTTTTCTTTGATTGGTGTGAGAAATAGTGAGATGTGTCTTCTATTCAAAAAGCATCTTCTTTTATTTAATCAAATGCTCTTCACACAGGCTTCCAAGCTGGCTTCCTCTCTACTCCACACATGAGTTCTTCTCCTTTTTATGTGTGTGGGCTGCATCTTTTCATTGATGTGGTCATCTTCTTGCCCATGCCATGGGCTTGGCTCCCCTCTTGCTTTTAATATGCAGCTTTTGTTGATGTATTCCCATGTCAAAACATGGGTTCTCTGCCTCTAGCCACAGCTTTTCCTTGGCGTGCGTGCTTCTCCATTTTTAGCCTTTGTGGCTTCCTTTTTGTTTTCATGTTTCTCCATGCTAGCTGGCAGCTTAATCTTCTAGTCCAATGTGGGCTCTTCATCTAGTGTCCTCCCTTCACCCTCTAAGACAACTTTATGCTACGAGTTGATTTCTAGTTATCTCCCATGTCTTCCTTGTGTGAGCTCCTCTACTTTGCAGCTTCTTAGATGTAGGTTCACATAGCTCCTCAATATTCTGCTCCCTTGTGAAACTCTTGAGAGATGCATCTATCATCTCGTAGTAGAATGAGATGCCTGTCGACTTGATGGTGGAAGACTTCCTATGGTCAACATGGGCAATGACAGACATATTTCATATATTATGTTTCAAGTCCATAATCCTACGCAGTTCTTCAGTTGTGAATTTCACCATTTTTGCTAACTCTTATATCCACCAAAAGGAAAACTAAGAATGTCTTAAATCTATAAAGAAAAGGTGCAAAAACAAACCATTAAGAGTTCCTAGCTCTCACACATAAAAACAAGTCAATTGTTTTAAGTGAAAGAAAATGACTTGTTAAAAAGGCCTTTGAGATTTTGGAACAAATGCAACTAGTAGCTGTAAAACTAGAGTGAACAATTTTGACAACATTTATGAAGATGGGTTTCATCTAGACTCATATGAACAAAAAATACTCGAGTTGCCATCAAAGACAAATCTTTCAATTTACTTCGCAAGTCACCTTTAGTGGTTCTTGAAGGTATTGAATGTTTATGAAGAAAAATATCAACATTATTTCCAAATGCATCACCAAGTGCATTTATTCCTTTTCTCCTATCAGCTTCCATAGCTATGATTTATTTTATGCAATATTTACTTGTGTTCTTCTTTTTCTCAACCCATTGCACGAATAGCCCTTTACTTTGTGTGAATTCACAATGTTGTATGTATATTTTGAAATTTAAAATGACTTAAAACATTATAACATTTCTCTTTAGAAAAAAAAAATAACCTTAATGCCCTTGAGTTCTATCAATCTGGTGCAAATTAGTCAGGCCCTAAAGTGAGTCTAGCTAAAAAAAAATTGTTTCCAAACAATTGAACTGCAAAACTAATCCATTAACCATCTCATACTGATTAGAAACAAGTTTGATCACCGAACCATCAGTTAAAAATCATTTTACCATTAATCTGCAACTTGTCAACTTTATGCCAAGAGGTCCTTTGACTAGCCTTGAAAACTAACCAGAACACTTGATCAGGCTTTGAAAATCCACACATTGATTCTTTGTTCTACATAATTGCACCCTGTCAAATCTTGTCTCATGAAAAATTCGGGGTCAAAAGATATAAACCATCAAAGTTGCCTTCTTAAATTACTTGCAAGCAAACATGTTAGAAAACCATAAATCGCGTTTGAAGTTGGTTTTGAAATATGGGCAAATTGACACTTGAAGAAATGAAAACTAGGACATTGGTTCACTATCATGAGGAGAGTATGGATCTATGATTTGGGCTCATGATGAATAATTGGGTGCAAATGGCAAGTGGTCAAAATGGGCTACTTGGATTTTGTAGATTGAAACAATGACAAAAACATTTTTTACAAATGGAATTGACCTAGGAAAGTGTGTAAATAGATTCATCAAGATGTGAAAATTGGCACACTTATAGAATTTTGAGAGTACAACATAGTGGTACAATCCATTTGATCTCACCTATCATGGTTTAGGAGTTATAATTTCATGAATAGGGGTTCCAAAAAATCTGCAAATGCTGACAGCAGTAAAAAGCTAGAAATTATATTTGGAATCACATTTGAAAACTAGTCAAACAGATTTTTTATAAGCTCAAACTTGAAACATAACAAGTCTCTGACCTCTAAAATGAAACACAAAAGGAAATTTAGAATTTTGGTCAACTAGATCAAAATTACAACTTGTCAAATAGGGCTTCCCAGAATTATGTGCAATGTGCATCAACATGAAAATAGTAAACTATTAACTTTGAGGGATTTGAAACCTAGTCTAATGGATTCAAAATGACTCAAAATATGAAACATAGGTTCTTTGGTATGGACACTAAATACTTCCAAAGTGAAAAGTCATGAAACATCACTGGGTGCGAGATATTTAGTTGTAAATATAGCCTCCTATCATTGTTTAACATAGGTGAAAATGCAGATTTAACAATTACTCAAAACGAGACTTCACGAAATGGCTCGAAAAGGCATTTTAACTTCATGAAACACATAGATGCACTAAATGAAAGGTGCTAGAAATATTAAACACCTCATGGGGCTCCAAGGTACAACCAGGTACAATGTCATCAAAAACAACTTATAGGGCTTGATTTTCTCAACGGTGCTCAAAATTGGGCCTTCAATTTTTAGCACCAACAGTGTATAGGAAA
This sequence comes from Cupressus sempervirens, assembly GCA_028749045.1. Classification (NCBI taxonomy): domain Eukaryota; kingdom Viridiplantae; phylum Streptophyta; class Pinopsida; order Cupressales; family Cupressaceae; genus Cupressus; species Cupressus sempervirens. The sequence continues at coordinate 445,205,674 of CM053792.1, read as the reverse complement.
GGAACCATGGAAATATAATGGGGAAACAAGGTATAAAAACATGTTAATATGACACTTCCAAGGTGAATCTTTATAAAATTCATAAACCTTGTTGTGATGTGTTTATTTTGTAAACATGAGATGTATGTGTGTAGTATGTCTTTCATGTGTAGAATTTGAACATGTCATGTGTGATGTATAGTGAATTTTGTATGTGTCACTTGACACTTGTGCTCATTGTATGGAAATGACATGTTCTTTGATGATCGATCATGTGGCCAACCTATCCTAAGTTAAATACCTTAATTGTGAAATTTGACTTATTGCCTTAAATTAGTAAATAGAACAAGGTTACCACCATAGGAAATTTGGAATTTTAACTTACCTAGCATTGTGAGGGCCATAAAGTAGCTCTAAGGTGAATTTGTGATAAAAATAAACCCTACCCATGTTAATACTTTAAGTTAGGGGGCTAATAATGACCACTAGGGTTCCTAGAAGGCCTACGAGACCCCAAAAAGAATGAATTTTTTTAGTGAATATGAAAATGGGAGTGATATATAGAGGCATGGCCAAATTAGAAACTCACTTGGCCACTCTCTATCTTTAGAAACAACTAGGGTTTGGAGGAAGTGGATAAGGAGCTCTACTACAACTTTTCATTTGCCATTGCTTGGAGTGAGGTTGGTATCCATGATCCATGGTGTTTCTCATTTGCATGTAGAATTGATATGGTGTTCTTCATTTCATGGTAAATTTGGTGTATTGTAGATATGGTTTGTGAAAAAAGATCTTTTGTTTGAGTGTTGCATGTGATGAAATTTATGTGATTTCTTTCTTTAATCTTTTTTTTTTTCATGTTGTGTGTTGTGTAATGGGTTTGAAGCATCACTCACCCTTGGGAGGGAAGAGATACTTGGGTGAAGGGGTTAGTTGGGCTCACTCATGACATAATCATAGACATTATTTCCTTGTAAATTGCTTATAAATCTTCTCAAATTGCTTTAAAATATTCTTATTTATTGAATTCAAATCTTGACACATACTACCACCATTATTTTAGATGATTGTAGTTGTCGAATCTTGGCACATACAACCACCATTATTGTTGATGATTGGGTTGATAGCATTTTTCCTTCATCTCTTGCAAGTGTTGTCTTGCGTGGGCAACAAGCAAATTGGATTTCTTAGCTCTTAGTGACCATCCATCACAACATGTCCTTCTGCCATCTTTTGTAGTGGGTGAAAAAAATTAGAACCCTTGTGGTTTGAATCCACAATACATACTTCATTGTAGTATTTCTAATTTTGAATACCATTGCAAGAGGACCCCACAACATCATTACCTTATTGTGAAATGGGTGCAACCACATGATTAGATCTATTGTTGCAATAACTTGAATAGGTGTCACACCTTGGCATCTTGTTTCCATCTTGTCTAATGGGCTGATCCATGGTTGTTATCATTTCTACTTTTTTATCAACATGATGACACAATGACATGGTATGAATAATTGGATCCAAAGTTATTTCTTCATTAGAACACCCACCTGATGACTAATTTTTGCATTCATTGTGATCACTTCTAGGCTTCAAGCTAAAAATGAGTGATTCGCCTTTTTTTGGTATACCAAGAATTGTGTGAAAGGAAGTATATCCTATATCTCTTGAGGAAGAGAGAAATACTTGTCATAGCTGGTCATTATTGTTTTATTTGTTTTCAAGACACGAGGACTCTTCTAAGTTCTTTCTTTCCATCCCTATATATTTACAAAAAATAATTCCATAATATACAATTCTACTGCCCATAACCAAAACTAAAATTGAACTAAAATGATCTACAGGCTAGCAAGATCACATGCTTAGACCACTAAAAGATCCTTTGCCAAATTTAGCCTCAAAATTAGAGACTCAAGATACTTCGTTATATACATTGAAAAAAATCTTTGTACATTTTGTTTCAATGTTTTAGTCTATTAATGATTGCTTGAAATGATGTCAAATGTGTTTAAAATGCTCTCAAATTGTTACTAAAATGTCTATGTAAAGAACCATAATGCATATGCAATTGTTTTTTACTTTTGAATCCATATAGATGATCCCCATTATGTAAATATGTAGGTAGACATTAATACAAATAGTTGTCATTCAAACTAAATATGAGAGATATAACTTTTGACATTCAAACTCCTTGTGACTACAATAATGTTAGAATGTAATAAAATTTCTTATGTAGTGAAATGATAGGAAAAAGGTCAATTTTTGGTTTACAATGATGTATTTGATGCAATTACCAAACTCCATAAATTCCTATCAAAATGATCAACATTGGATTGAACCATGCCAAACATACAATACTTTATTCTATTCCATCTGTTAATATGTTGCAACTTCATTCAAATAGTTATTGTAATTGAAGGGCACAATACATTTTGGTATGAGATATTTAGGAAATGACGAATTGATGTTGCAAGGAATTGTGGGTTTTGACTAGGAAGGAGATGTAGGTGATAGGAAGAGGACAACGTTGTGTCACCTTTTAGGATGACTTATCAGAATGACTAAATTTCAGTATTTCTATTTTAAATTCATTTTTATTCAAACATATTTTTGAGCTGTCATTTTGCATGATGCTTAATCATAGAAATCCTTTTGAACTCCTCTCTTGAAAAGCTAATCTGGGATCAACTCCAAGGTTTAAGGTAGTCTTGCAACCTATTGAAATCCACTTAGTTGAAGATAAATGTTAGTGTTCATGAGGAGGCCTTTGCTTTTTTTTTGAACAATTCAAATAATATTTTGAATTGGTTTGCTATTTCAAAAGAATGAAACACACAAAGAGAAATATATTTCTGTTTTTTCTGTTTTTAAGATGAATGCAATCTAACAATGCAACTATATGAATTACTAATTTAACCAAGGGGTCAGTAAAGAAAATAAAAATGATAGGGTAATAAGAAGTTTAAGAAAATAACATGAAAATTAAAATCCTAATGGACATAAGCCACAAAAATAATGTGTCTGCAAGTTAAGCTTTTGAAAAGATCAGTGGGTAACCAATGAAAATAGGAGTAGTGCTTCCTTAATTCTACTGGTGCAATCATCAATGGGAATTCAATAAATATAAGATGTTTCACTTTTCATCAAATCACAAGGCCACAAAAAGTGAGCTCATGCAAGACAAAAAGCTATGCAAGAATGATATGGTGATCTCTTCTCAAACTAAGTACATCAACAAAATTTGTGGACTCATATAAAACACTAGAATGGAAAGATCACACAACTAGAATAACACAATAAAACTATTCGCTCAATTACACTTCATGAACATACATTCAAAAAATATAACACACTTAGGCAACAATCACTACACTTCAATTGCAAGCACCAATAACATATATTATTGCATCAAAATAATGGCAGCCTAGAATATGTATAACATTCTTAATAAGAAATCTTCTCCTCAATTTGTGTTGAGAGTGAGAGATATCTTTATGTAATCATATTGTTCTAAACTAATAAAACAAATCTATTTATGTATAAACTAACTATCTAACTAGTGCTTAGTAGGACTCCATCCGTATTTACATCAATAATTGGATGCATGAGCCTTTACATGTCTTAAAACAAAGAAAATATGAGAAAATAAGAAAGAGAAAGCCATCAAATAATGGGGAAGTGTTTGGAAGTGAAAAAAATAGAAGCCCCATCTTCACTAGGCATTTGTAGGAGTTAAGTTGTTGTCAAAATATGTTTCTGATGCATGGAAAGCTCTAAATTTAGAACTAGTAGTTAACTATTAGCACACCTTTGAATTCTTCAAAATCTTTAGGCACACCTCTGAAACAGTGCACCTACACACCTAGCTAACTTTCCCACCTAGTGCACCAATGCACCTTAGAAAAATGCAAAATTTCACTAGGTGTAAAAATTGAAATTCTAGTTTCTGGGTTTTGATCCCCTTTATAGTAGAGCTATGTTTAGGTATTTTCCCTTAAATTTATAGATGATATCAATGACTTGAGATACATCTAGACAATCAAAGTAGTCATACTTGTCCTTGATTTTTTGCCTATAGTTTCCCACCTCAATGTGAGTCTCTACAAAATCTCTAATTTTTACATCCAATTATCATAATGCTTCCTCTGTTTTGAATGCTTGTCTGATGTCATCATCATTGGAAGCTTCTTCAAAAAAAATCCAAAATTTCTCAACTACAACCTCTATAGCTATTAACTTATCTCTAGAATCATCTTTAAAAAATCCAAACACACATCACTATAATGTGTCTCTACTTTGAAAATACACTCTTGGGTTTTATCCTTGAGCTTCTGAATCTCTGCATGTAATTTGCTTCCATTACTTTAATGACATTTGCAATCCTCTCTATCCAATCATAAAGTTTATCTAACTCATCTACTTTAAATACTTCTATTAACATCTAATACCTCTAGTCTTTAATTGCCTCTAGTGCATGCAAATCCTTGCCCTAGGTATGTACTTCATCCATCAAACCAAATTCTTGATTCAAAATGGCCACTAGCCTATCTGCATTATCTTGCATATGGTGTAACAACTTGAGATTTCCTTGTATAATTTATACACCTTTCTCCTCAAAACTCTCTCACCATTATTGACAAGCATTGAAAAATGTATCTAATTGGCCTATTCCCCTATCCCTTTTTTCCAATGCCACGTTCAAAGTATCTTCAGGTTTTGCAAGATCTAAGGGACCAACAACTTTTCTTAAATATACTTTTAGGATCTCATTTTTCCTCTAAAGTGTTATTAATTCTACCCCATCCTATTCTAAGTGTCTAAACACTTCTTTGATCCCCACTGTTACCATTAATTTAGCAGTATCCAATGTAGGCTTTCCCAGCATGACCTCCCTGATTTGATAATCTCTTGGAGTCAATTCTTCAAAATCTATATCTAGAGGAGGGATCTTGCTACATAAGCAAATAAGTCTTGGTTCTGATCACACATGATGAAGGCTAATGCCCATGCAACCTTTGGTGGTGACTCAGGTTTCCTTAGAACTTCAATTAATTCCATCCTATCCTCTTCCTCAGTGGTGAATTACTACCTTTTTTTTCTAATTACCTCTTTTCTTAGCCATCTTGGTACATGCTCTATCAGGTAATTTCCTTTCAAGGATGAAGGAGTTTTCTTTGCTATGCTCTTTATCTTATCCCTCCTTTTTGGAGTCCTCTCCTTTTGTGAGGGATCCATATTAGGAGCCTTTGTATCTATGGAATCTACATTCTCACCTCTGTGCCTTGGGAAGTTTTTTGAGGTTTCTAACTTATCTTCCCTTCCTTTGACACTTCCTCAGTGGTTTCTTATTGTGGCTCTTCCTCTTGTTTTTCCTGAACCTATTCTCCTTTGGTTCTTAGAGGATGAGGGGTAGCTGATCTCTTATGTACACAAAATGTAACAGAAATGAGCAATGTTAGGGCTACTTTGGGCCCTTGTGGCTCAGGTGCAAATTGACCTCAATCCTCCTATTGAGGTTGATTGGTTGGAGTATCTTTGATTTTATCCCCAACCAATTCAGTACTGGCAGGTATGGAATCAAAAATCTAACATCATAAAGACATCACTACCCTCAACATCCTTCTCATCTATCCATTGTTGCATTTCATCCTTGAAGGTTGTGGACTAAATTGGTTGCTGAAGAATGGATGGTAATGTGATTGTGGAGCTTCTTCTCCATTCTGATTCCATGGATCTTGCAAGGTGAGTTCTCTATTTTAAAGGCAAGTTATCCTCTTTGTCCTCATCATCCTCTTCTTCATTTTCTTTTGGGATAGCTTCTAGAACTAATGGGAATGGAATCAATCTCCTAATGATCTTTTGCCTCCTCTTGATCAAAGTATTAATCTTTCTTCTCTTAGGAGCGAAAGGGGAGGCTTGTACCTCTTATTGAGGTGGGGATACCTCTTATACTTCTATTTTAGCTTCTACTTGGCTTTCTTTAGTTGATAACACTTGAGGATTATCTTGGGTTTGTGTGGCTTCCACATTCTCTGACCCTTGTACATTTTATTCTCTTGGCTATGGAGGTGCCTGAGTTGCTTCCTCTTCTAGCTTATCTTGTTGAATAGAAGTTCTCTTCCTCTTACCTTTACCCTTTTGAGCTTGATAAAATCCAAATGGTCTATCAAGTTGGTGCACTATTTCTGATCTCACTAGTGACTGAGTTGTGAATGTAGGCACTGTAACATTAGCTCCTTGACCTTTAGCATTGTTGGTAAATAGATTTATCACTATAAAAATTCCCCAATGGAGTGCATGTGGCAAACCATTCACAAAAGTTGGGTAGGCCTTTGGTATGCAACCTTCCTCTACATTTAGAGAGACAACTCCCTTGTATGATATAATTTTTAAGTTTTTAAATAAAAATGAAATCAAAATTTAAAAGATGAGAAAGCTCATGATGAAAAATATGCCACACAACTTCATAGCTTTCTTTAATTAACATAAACTGTTAGAATCTGATAAGATTAATAACCCAGAAAACTAGTGCAAAGAATAAATATCTAAACTATGAATGCAAATGATACAAAATCAAAATAGCATCATAGAGTTAGTCTCCAAGAGAGTAATGAAAATTCTAGAAGCAAAATAGCATTAAGAGGATGCAAAAAAATAAGAGATATAAATACAAGCCAGGTAGCATGCTTATATAGGCTAGGAAGAGGGAGGAGGTGGCAACACCAATCAATGAGGAGCAACCATCTATCAGACTAAAGATAGCAAAGTATCTTCCCAAGATAGTTAATGGATGCTCACATGTAGGAAGGTGACACCTCACAACCATTCACCTAATAAGACATGCTTTATTAACCTAAGCGAGATTATTAAAAGTGTAGAAAAAACCTAGCAAAATAGGAAAAATAAAAAATTACACTAACATAAACTGCTAATAACAACAATCAAGATCTACACTTGAGAACTATTACTAGCACAATGATGATCCAAAGATTCATAAATATTTTCACAATACTATGAGAATGCTTACTACAAAGAGAATCAACATTTCTAACCATTTAGATTCAGAAGAAGAGAACTCAAATTGTGCATTCCTTTATTTTCTTGCACCAAGAACCTAAGAGGAATTTCTAATTACAAAGACAAAATTTGTACACAATTTGCAAATATCATCTTCTAATCAAAATTTTAGCATAGTGTTTCCTTTCCCTAAAATCCTAAAATGTCGCTTTATAAAGCAAAAAAGATCCCCTTTATAGAGATGGAGGTTAAGAACTACCCTCTTGTGGTTAATAACTACTTCCAAAATACATGTTTTGGGAGAGGTTAATTAACCTCAACAAAATTAACCAAGAATAATCAAATTCTTATCATATGGACAAATGTGATAAAATTTGTTATTTTCAAGCATGACGCTTTTTTAGTCAACACATTGATGAAGAATTAAAACTGGGACTATGACAAACAATTTCTTCATCTAAACTTTGGTCATATATCCACCATTCTTCTAGATGGTGGCTCCTCCTGCAACTTTACAAATAGAATAAAAAGATAAACTTGATGTCTACAACTACAACCAATGTGGTGGCTCAACATCCGCATCTTGAAATTCTTATGTCAAACAATTCTTGTGTCACCCTTTGCACATTGTCTTTGCAGAACAAGATCTCCATTTGACACATATTGTAGATTTTAAACTATATTGACAATTTGTCAAATGGTTTGCAGAACTCCCCATGCTTCTGCTTCTTTTCTCTGGTCTTCATCATAGTTGTCTCTCCTTTGCAGGGTTACAAAAGCTCCATTTTTTTTAATAAGAGTTCTACACACTCCTGGCCTCCATAGCCTACTACATAATGAAGGGTTGTATTTTATTTTTTTGTATCAAGTGCATCAACAACTACCCCAACTTTTGTAAGTAATTCAACACATTTCACCTCTCCATAACCACAAGCAAAGTGCATTGCTGAAAAATATTGCTTAGCAACTAGCTGTAGGATTCCTTTTTGACCTGATCCATGCAAACTATGTTGCAATTGCTTTGACATTTGATTGAATGATGTGTCTTTGGTTATCTAATCTTCCAATTCTTTTATACTTGGATCATTGAGTAGGCTTGACATTGTAGAGAAATCAAATGGATTTGGAATTCCTATGTTTGCATTTGATCTTTCAAAAGATGGTGTGTGCATTTACATAGATATTTTGGCAAATAGTTTTAGTACTTTTTCTATGCTCCTATGATCCAGGTTGGCTGGCTATCCAAATAACACTCAATAAAATAGCTAACATGCCACTTTCCTTACTCTATCCTCCACCATTTTGAATGCTTTTGGATGCAAATTTTATGTTCATCAAACACAATGTTTTATGAATCTCATAATTGTCAAAGAAAATATGAGAGAAAATAGGTAGCTCACATGTCTCCACCAATATCATCTTTGAACTTAGCATTTGTTAAATAGTTTATAGGCTTTGTCAATGGTTGACACCAATGTGATTGTGTTGGAAAAGAAAGGCAAGCCACAACTGAGATTATAAATCTTCCTCTAAATAGTTCACGTACTTTGATATGTATATTCCTTCTAATCATGTGTGGTCACATACAAAGAAACATAAATAATTTGTTGCATCCTTCTTTGTTTTGAATACTTTAGCCTTGACTACGTGGGCTATCACATTGGTGTTGAAAGCCATTACTAGCTTCTTTACCTCTTCACTTCAATCCAAGACTCAAAAAGCATGTGCTTGAATGCTCATACCCTATTCTATATCTCTAATTTGGCGCAAGTAGCAAAGATGCCAATGTAACTTTTCATGTCTTGCCTCAGCTCACATACATGCATAGATTATAATAAATACTAGTAAAATCTTTAAAAACCACAAGCTCCTTTATTAATTCAATTTTCTTGGCACATGGCTCCATTCCCCTTTTGCAAATCAGGTTCTTCTTCCTCTTTGAAAGCTGAACTTTCTTTTCATTTTGTTTCATCTATCTTTCTATCCATTCTCAAGACCTGATTATTATAATTGGTTGTACATTCTTAGTACATCTGCATTGAAGTTATGGATTGGGGAAAAGAGGGAAGTTGCATGTAAGTAGATTAATTTATTAGAAATCTAACTCAATCTATTGCTGATTAATGTCATTGAATGGAGCACTAGATGAAAAGTTGAATTGGTTCATAGTGATTCACTTTTCAATTCTCATCCTTTATTAACTTGATCAAGGTGGTTAATTAACAACCTTCAAAATACATAATTTGGAGCTTAACCTTAACCTTTGAGACAAGAAGTTAAGGTTAATGATGGTAGAGATAATACATGTTTTGACCCCCAAACCTTAGCCTCTTTTTAGAAGGCTAATTTTGCAAGCTTATCTTAACCTTTTTTTTTTTTTAAAGAGAGGTTAATAGTTAAGCTTTCAAAATGAAATATGCATTTTGACAGTTAATTTTAACCTTTTGAGAGGTTAATGGTTAATGATGCAATTGAAAATATGTATTTTTGGTTCCTTCATTAACCTGTGACAACTTTTGACTCGAAAGCTAGGTTTCAAAAATTCAAAGTGTTGGATGGAGCCAGTGATTAGCTAGAGGATTTGAAATTATGAGACTACCAAGAAATTGATAAGTCTTCAAACATTTTTAAAATTGAATTTTTATGTCCTCCAACACATTTTGAAAATTTTGAAATTTGGGTATGATAAATACTAGGGTAATAGCTAGCTCTAACTGGGGACAAGGACTGACAAGGATGAAGCTCAAATCTAGAGAAACTAGAATAGTTCCTTATCTATTGGTCTATAGAGTCACACAAGGGATAACTTTTCAAAAGGGAGTAAATTAGCACCAAAAACTAGACAACTAAAAGAAAACTAGACATAACAAAAACTCCTAACTAGACTATATGCAAGGTAGGTTTCCCTACCTAAAGTGACTCAAGGTATAATCATGCAAATCCATTACTGACTGGGTAAAATAAATACCATGGCATACCAACATGTGACAATTCTTAAGCTTCCATGGGTTCAAATATAAGTGTGCTCCTTGAATTCTTACTCTGAGATTCCTAGCATTCCCCACATCTCTAGATAAAAGAACATATTCAAATAACTAGGCTTCATCAACAATCTTAGACTTCAAAATCAACTCTACTTCCTATTTCATGTCATTGATGACTTCATTTTGAAAGAGTTGAAGTATAAGGCTCTCAATTTTCTCAATGCATTTTTGATCTTCTCTTGTACTTAGTAAAACCTCTTCTTGAATTTCTAGTAGTTGGTCATTATGAAGTCCTAAATTCATTTCTAACACTAGACACTCTTGTTTTTCCATTACCACAATCCTGGTTGAATCTTCTATAAAATTATTGCAACTTAGATGCACATCCATGTTAGGTTGAATCTTTCCATGATCCATTTCTTCTTCCTTATGTTCCCAAAGATCATCTTGAATTCTTAGTTTCTGCTGAGTTACATTGATATTGTCATCAACATGGTTGGTCATAACTTCAAGTTCTTTTCCATCAATATCAAAATTCTTCTTCTGAAGTTCCTTATGGTGGTTAATACTAGAAGATATCAAACCTCATACAAGATTTCCTTCATATAATTTTTGATGGGAAGTAACCTATGGAGCTATAGTCGTCAAACCTTGTCTTTGAATACCAACTTCAGAATCACCAGTAAAAATGCCTTCCTCTAAGAATAAAGGATTAAAGTAAATATTTTCTTCATAGAGGAAATTACCATCCAATTATTTTGAGCACAAGCATGGAGTATATACATCATAATAGTTTCCTTCATCAAATTCTTCCATGTGATCCCCTACTAACTCATTACTTCTTTTATCATGGTTATTCTTCTCATTAAGGTTCTTTGGCATAGGATTTCCTATTTGATGAAAAGGCTCAAAGAGAGGATTTCTTTGACCTTTGAATGATCCATAGGATTTCAATTGCATTTCCATTGGACTAAAGGAAATTTTCATCATATCCATATAGCTTTCATTTTCAATATGTTCAATGATATCTATGTCCTTTTGAATCATCATTTCTTCTCTAGGACATCTTTCATGAAATGTGAAAGTTGGCATGCATGATAAATAATTAAGGCCCTATGTTTCATCTTCTTCACCTAGAAGCTGATTTTTAACTTTTTCATCAATCAATATTTTAAGCACAAGTTCATTGATGTCATCAAAAGTAAAGGTCTCCATTCCTACAAGGAAAGTAGATATTTGTAGAAGTTCATTGGTGCTTTTATCTCAATCAATGGTAGTGGTTTCAAATTGTGCCACAACATCTAAAGTATTGATGTTGTCAATAGATTCATCACCTTGAATGATGATGGAAGGATGAATGGGATGATCTTCTCTACATAGGAATTCATCATCTGAAGCATCAAGCACCAAGTAGGAATAAAAGTATTATGAAATTCACCTTGATCTACATTTCTCTCATCTTCATTCATACATTGTGTAGTTTCTTGAAATTTTGATATTTATTTTTCTTCTCATTAGGATAGAGATGATTGAATAATTTCTCTTGGGTTTGGAAATTTTGACAGTAATGCCTTGATATATTAGCAACCCTTTCTTCTCCTATGGATTCCATTTCTCGACCCTATCCTTGATTAGACATAGAATTCTTGTCTTCTTTCATGCATGAAAATTTAGATGAGTCCTTTCTAACATTTGGATTGGGAGATGTTTTTCTACCAAGAAAATAATTCTTACATGGGTCTTCTTTCTCAAGTTCTCAGAGTGTTTGAAGTAAAGAAGGATGCACTTTGTTAGGATCTAGGCGTGCATTGCCATAGAAGCTTTTTAAGAATTCAACTTGATTAGGATAAATAGAAGCATGATTTTGATGAGAAAGAGGTGCAAGTGCTAGGACATTTTTTTGACCACCATTATCCATCCTTGATTCACATGAATCACTTTTTTGATCAAATTCTTCCTTATGCTCACATGTGGAACTTCTTTCTAAAAATGCTTTTGGTTTGTGAGAGAAAGATTGATTATCTTTACCATCTTCTTCTTCTATCTTTTGCAAAGTTTGGAGAAAAGATGGATGAATCTTTTATGGATCTAGTTTATGTCCACCATAGAAACTCTTCAAGAAGCTACCTTGCTTAGAATTGATGAAAATCTGGTTTTGTTGAGAGACAGGTGAATGTGAGATATCCCCATTATTCTTCATTGGTAATTTAGATGACAGAAATTTTGTAGATAGACCTTTATCTTTATATGTTGAACCTTTTTCAAATGAAGAATTGTGATCATGAGAAAGAAACCTATAATCTTTTCCACCATCTTTTTTGATCTTTTGAAAAATTTGTAGCAAGTAAGGATGAACCATTCTAAGATCTAGCCTCCTACCACCATAGAAATTCTTCAAGAAATTTACCTGTAGAGGTTCATTAGGAATTTTTTTCTTTGAGTATGAGAAGTATTCTTTGTCACTGTCATTATTACTATCACCTTCAATTTTTCCCTTGTCCCAAACCATGTTTTGAGTTTGAACCTCAAATAGAGTCACCAATATTCAATCTTTTAAATAGAGTCACTAACCTTCATTTAAGGGAAGGTACCTTTAATCAACTAGTTTACTAAATTTTATTTACTTGACCTTTGATGTGGCCAAGATTTTTCCTATTCCTTCTTGAAATAACAACTATTCTTTCAATGACTACAACATCTTGACTAATAGGAGCTCTTCGCAAGATTTCCCCAAACTCTTCTTCTTCTTCTAGAACTTGATTTACTTGATGATATTTTTGTGCACTTCATCTACACCTCCAAGCTAGAGGGTTCAAATCTAGAATAATATCTTCCTACATGTCCTGGAAACCAAGATTCAGCTGGAGAACTAGAAGCACATTCTCATGTTGCAACACCATGTTATTTCATCATAGGCAACTGATTAATCTTTCTTGTTTCAATCCCTAGTAGAGCCACCAAAAATCTATTGGTAAATAGATTTGTCACTATAAAAATTTCTCAATGGAGTGTATGTGGCAAACCATTTACAATAGTTGGATAGGCCCTTGGTATGCAGCCTTCCTCTGTGTTTAGAGGGGCAACTCCCTCATATGATATAATTTTGAATTTTTTAAATAAAAATGAAATCAAACTTTAAAAGATGAGAAATCTCATGATGATGAATGAACCACACGACTTCATAGCTTTCTTGAATTAACACAAACTGCTAATAACAAAAAAAAATGATCTACACTCGAGAACTACTACTAGCACAATGCTAATCCAAAGATTCATAAACATCTGCACAATACCGTAAGAATGTTCATTGCAAAGAGAATCAACATTTGTAAAAATTCAAATTCAGAAGAAGAGAACTCAAATTGCACGTTCCTTTATTTTCTTGCATCAAGAACCTAAGAGGAATTTTTGATTACAAAGACAATTTTGTACACATTTTTCAAATATCATCTTCTACTCAAAATTTTAGCATAGTGTTCCCTTTTCCTAAAATCTCAAAAGGTCCCTTTACAAAGCCAAAAAGATACCTTTTATAGAGATGGAGGTTAATAACTATCCTCTTGTGGTTAATAACTACTTCCAAAATACGTGTTTTGGGAGAGGTTAATTTACCTCAACAAAACTAACCAAGAATAATCAAATTCTTATCATATGGCCAAATGTGACAAAAATCACTATTTTCAAGCATGATGCTTTTGTAGTCAACACTTTGATAAAGAATAAAAACTGGGACTATGACAAACAATTTCTTCATCTAAACTTTGGTCATATATCCACCATTATTCTAGATAGTGGCTACTCCTACAACTTTACAAATACAATAAAAAGATGAACTTGATGTTTATGGATACAACCAAGGTGGCAATTTAGCATCCACATCTTCAAATTATTCTATCAAACAATTCTTGTGTCACGCTTTGCACATTGTCCTTGGAGAACAAGATCTCCATTTGACACATACTAAAGATTTTAAATTATATTGACAGTTTGTCAAATGGTTTTCAGAACTCCCTATGCTTCTACTTCTTTTCTCTAGTCTTCATCATAGTTTTCTCTCCTTTGTGGGGTTATAGAAGCTCCATTTTTTTTAATAAGAGTTCTACATACTTCTGGAATTCATAGCCTACTACATATTGAAGGGTCATATTTTTTTTTATCAAGTGCATCAACAACCACCCTAGCTCTTATAAGTACTTCAGCACATTTCACCTACCCATAACCACAAGCAAAGTGCATTGCTGAAAAATATTGCTTAGTAGCCAGCTGCAGGATTCCTTTTTGACTTGATCCATGCAACTGTGTTGCAATTTCTTTGACATTTGATTGAACGATTGGTCTTTGGTTATCTGATCTACCAATTCTTTTATACTTGGATCATTAGGCAAGCTTGACATTGTAGAGAAATAAAATGGATTTGGAATTCTCGTGTTTGCATTTGATCTTTCAAAATCTAGTGTGTGCATTTATGTAGATATTTTTGCAAATATTTTGAGTGCTTTGTCTATGTTCCTATGCTCCAAGTTCATCGGCTATCCAAATAACACTCAGTAAAATAGCTAACATGCCACTTTCCTTACTCTATCCTCCACCATTTTGAACAATGGAGCAAGAAGATCCTTTGTATCCTATTGCATTACCTTCAAAGGAATCTTTATCTTTAAAGCACTATCTACCATATAGAGAGTCATCCTACAATAATCCCTTATATGGACATCATAGTCATCTATTATGTTCTTTTAGTGATCCTCGATTATGTCTTCATGCTGAAATATCTTGCCAGCTAGATAATACACTCCCCTAATGTTATTAATTTAGGGCCAAGGACAATTATATTATTCTAAGGGATATTGATTCCATTCAGACTTGAAAGATGGAATTTCTTGTCCTCGAACCACACTGAAAGGTCCTATAGTAATAGGCCACATTCAACATCTTTTGTGCTATTTCCTAACTCTATCATATGCAAACAAGAGTTGTCAAGTAATCTCCAATAGTCTAAGTCTATCACTTGAATAACTAGGGAGCTTCTTCAAGTTGATAGTTATACTTGCTACCCTTAAATATGTGAATGTTCAAAACTAGATGTAGTAGGCTCCAACCTCTAATATCTTAGCTACTACCTCCTCTAACATCCTCTTCACATAATCCCCTTCAATGAACCATATTATTGCAAATATAAATTTATCATTCGCTATTATGTATTCCTTGCTATCATCTGGAAGCTTCTTCCTCACCAGCTAAGGATATACTATATAGGACCATGCATTTGCATTTAGCATGCTACCCTTCTTATAAAACCCTAGATAATATGTCACCCTTGTGGCTAAAAAGTGTACCAAATATGACGCAATGTAAAAATTATAGTTATTCCTAACTACCACTAGTTGATCACCCAAGTTCTCATTGAGAATAGAAGCCCAATCAATTGACATCTTCACTATTTTGATAGTCTCAATGAAATGCACCATCCATAGGTTCAAGTGCCTCAATGTTGGAAACCCCATGACTCTACTCAAGAGTATGATCAAATATCTAATATCTTCCTTCTTATGTCCCCTTGTCATGTCAACTTTTCCTACTTTATGACCTAAAGGAGTCTTCTCGATGAGGTACAAGGATTGAATGATTTCAGAGGCTACATCAACATGTTCTCTATACAATATTTTTGCTTGCTGATAGGTTAACCTAATGAATTGATTTTCCCTCAGAAGATGGAACACCTTCTCTATGCTATTGGGTTAGAGATCTAAGATGATCTCTCTAGTTATGCTCTTCAGAACCCTTTCTATAGAGACATAGTTCTCAACAAGTATTAGAATCAGCTCTGAAGATTGTACTAACATCGAATGGGATGCTACATTGACTAGTCTAGAGTGGATCAAAGTGGATATCATTGGAGACCTTTCTCTCAGTTTGTTGCACAGTGCCAAGAATGTGCTCAAATCTGTATGACCCAATCTAGTGTCCTAGATCTCTGAATAATCATCTTGAAAATGTGACTTTGTCATAACACCTTGAAAGTTGAACACCATGGACTTTGGGACTATCTTTGCACCAAGGGAATATGATGATGAAGTCATTGAATATGCATGAAAATAATGTCCATTAGTCTAGAGTCAAAGAGAAAACTATTAGTTTAAACCCTATTATAGGCACAAAAAAGAATAGAAACCCTTTGTGCTTGAAAATACCTTAAAAACCTAATTGTAACCCTTTTAAGAAAAAGGGTGCACCTGGCACACCTGATAGGTGTGCCTAGTGCACCTTATAATTTGCACAAGCTCTTAAGATTAGGTGCATAGTAGTGCACCTCATGGGGTGCACTAATGCACAACCTATTTTTACCTTGGCACATGAAAAAAAGTGTGCATTTAGTGCACCTCACGAGGTGCACTAAATGTTCACTTTTTGTGAGGGATAAAGGGTAGAGGATGTGCTACTGTGGACCAAGACTTAAGCTTTATATCTTTTGTTTTTAGTTTTTTTTAAATGTTTTTAGCATAGAAAAAGGTGCATAGTTGTACATCTATAAAGGTATCTTACTATTTTGTGAGTGCAGAGGAAGAGTAGAGGAGGCACACCTAAGGAGGTACAATTTTGTGCAAGGATGCTTTGGACTAGAAGAAATAAAGTGGGGAGGGAAGGGGATCCCTCGATTTTATAGACCTAGGGACCCCAGTGCACCCTTGGTGCTACACATCTATGCAATTGTGCATCACCAAGGGTGATGCCTTCCCTATGTTTTGGCGCACTAGCACATCTAAAGAGGTGCACTAGTGTGCCATTTTTCTTTGCAAAAAAAATGACATAGGGTTCTAACAATGCTTTCAAAATCTAATTTCAAATTGGGACCTAAATTGGGTCACAAAACACTAAATTGAACCTTAAAAAGACTCAAACCTCAAATTAGGGATCTAAAAAGCTAGAAAATAAATTAGGTGGTATGTGTTTCTAGGAGAAATAGGATGTGCCTTGTGAAACCACAAAAAATAGCCCAAGCAAAAAGGAAGAAATGACAAAAGCATTTTTTTATCTTCCAACATTCCTTTAATATGTTTATTTAAATTTTTAAATTTTTGAGAACATTTTGATCTAAAATTATGAATTCAAGGCTAAAAGTCCCCTATTACTACAAGTAACATCAATTCCTTAGTTGTTATAAGAAACAAAATCATAAAAATGTTTTAACAAAGAAATAATTCTACCCAAATGTTGAAACCAAAAGAATGGTTAATAAGATATGGTAAGAAAAAATCTTGAGTGCACCTACCCCCTAAACTAATGCAAGTTTGAAAACAAACACAGAACTGAAAGAAAATAGGCAATCGAAAAGAAACACACTTGTAGAAATAAACACACTTGTCAAAAAGAAATTTTTCTTTTCTTTTCTGCATCTTTTAGGCTTCAAAGTAATGCTTTAGGAATTTCCCATTGACTGGCCATAGAACCAATTCACCCTATAAGGAACTTAGCCTAAAAGTGTTTTCTCCCAAAATTTCCATGATTTGATAAGGACCAATCTACAAGCATTGAAACTTAGTGTGGCTACCCAACTTTTCTTTCAGCTTATCCTAGAGTAGAACAAGGTCAAATTATTTTTAAAAACTTTATTGTGGCTCTCTTGTCAAACTACCTCTTGATGGCAACTTGATGTTTTTCCATATGGTCTAAAGTAGCTATCCATTTTTCATCCATCTCTAAAAGGCTCATCAATCTAATTTGTACTCTATCAGCATCTTTAGCATACCCACTCATGAATTTCAAAATAGGACTCTTGAGGTTAAGTGAGAATACCAATTCTTGTCCATAGACAAGAAAATATGAAGATGTTCCCAAAGCATTCTTGACCCTCACTCAGTCTATCCATAGAGCATATTTGAGTTGTGTATGTCAATCTTTAGGATTCTCCTTCAATAAAATGTCTTATTACCATGATCAAGTTCTTGTTCATAGATTCAACCACACCATTTCCTTATGGGTAATAATTTGAAGAGAACTTGATAATAACTTGATTTTTTAGTGCGCATTGAGTCAGGAATACTGATGCAAAAGATGATCCATTATCACACCCTAGGGAGAACAACATCCCAAATCTAGCAACAATGTGTTCTTCCAAGAAGTCCATAACCACCTTAGTTGTGCAATTATAGAACATCTCTACTTTTGTCTAGTGCACATAGTAATTAGTAGCTATGAGAATAAAAGTATGTCCAGTTGATGATGGTGGGTTCATTGGACCAATAAAATCTAGCCCCCACTTTTTGAAGGGGTGTGTCTCAAATACTGGTTGTAAAGACATTACAGGATATCTTTCTCTATTAGCACTAGTCTAACAAAAATGGAAACTACACACACGTTCAAAAGTATCCTTAAATATCCTTAGCTAGAAATAACCTAATCATAAAATCATATGAGTAGTTGCTTTTGCTAAACCATGCCCTATTCCATATTTTTTGTGAAACTATTCCAAAACTTCTTTTACTTCTTCACGTTCCAATCATTTTAGGTAAATTCCTTCATATTTTCTTTTGTATAATTTTCTATCATGTAACATGTAGGATTCACACTTCATTTTGAGTCCCCTACACTGTGAACTATTCATCCAACTTGGGTACTGATTTTGTAAAAGATAGTAAATAATATCCTAGTACCAGACATTACTTATTACACCCTAGTAAATATCAACTTGAGATACTACAATTCTTCTATGATCTTCAATATTTTTTTCACTATCAAATATTAACTTCTTTTAATCCTTGATCTAGTTATATACTATCATTTTTATAATCCTTGGCCTCTTACTAAATTCATGGGTTGGATCTCTAAATCAAATTCTTGAAGTATTGCCATCCATTTCCCTGTTCTCTCACCAAGTTCATTTTGCATCAACAACGTCTTAACTATTGGATCAGGCACAATCACACATACCTTACTTCTTAGTATATAATGGCAAAGTTTCTTACTACTTTGATTAGAGAAAAAGATTGTTTGTCAAGGTTAGAATAGTTTAACTAAACATTTTTCAAAGGGCAACTCATAAAAGCAATGTGCCTTTCATCTTTCTTTTCCATTTTTTTGTGTTAGAATCCCAACACATGAATGTTTCAAAGAAAAAGAGTATATTTCAAAAGGTAGTTCATAATCTAGACTCACTAGCATTGGGACCGTGGAAATGGTCACTTTGATATCTTTGAATGATTTCTTAATCTCCACAACTCATTCTATTTTTGCTCTCTTTTTGAGTAAATCATTAAGGGAATGAACAATCTCTGCAAATTTGCTTATGGATTTTTGCACAAAATTTATCTTTCCAAAGAAAGACTTAAGTTCTTTTCAATTGTGAAGAGGTGATAACTTTAGAATAGATTCAATTCTACCAGGATCAATGGAGATTTCAGCTTCAGAGATGATATGACCTAGGAACTTTCCTTTGGTAACCCCACATGAACATTTCTTAAGATTGAGTGACATTTCATATTTATGACATCTATTGTATACCTATCTTAAATTAGCAATATGAGTGCTTTTACCCTTTGAAAAGATAGTTAAGTCATCCATATAGATGACTATACACTTGTTTATTAATCCCTAAAATCTTCATCCATAGCTTGTTGAAATGTAGCCCCTGCATTAATTAACCCAAAAGGAATTCTTCTACAAGAAAAAGTTCCCCATTTAGTCATGAAGGTTGTCTTTAGCCTATCTTCTTCATCAACCATTATTTGATTATACCTGGAGTATCCATCCAAGAAAGACATCACTTTTGAACCATTTACAATTTGTAAAACCTCATCTAGTGAAAGCAATGGATAGTTGTCCTTTTGAGATGTGAGGTTCAAATTATGAAAGTCCACAAAAAGATGAATCTCTCTGGTCTTTTTTTGTTTAGCAACCAAATTAGCCACCCATCTAGAATGGAGAATGGGGAAGATGATCTTGGCATTGAGTAGTTTCTTAACTTCTTTCATTATTAGTGGTTCAATGAAAGGATTAATGGGTTTTTGCCTTTGACGGAAAGATTCGGCATCTAGTTTCAATGGAATGTCATACGTAATAATCTTAGGATCATATATTTTTAGCTCTTCATAGCTCCGAGCATGTGATATCCTTATACTCTACAAGTAATTTGAGCATATCTTTCCTTTCCTGTGCATTGCATGCCTTTTTGGTCTTTATCATTCTAGGATCTTCATCAACACCCCAATTGTGTGAATCACATTCTTCAATCCCTTTTTCTTGTACCATTCTTTTGTTAAGTGTTGATTCATCATAATCAAAAATATGTTCCAATTCAACCATTCCCTTAGAAATAGTATTGGTTTTTAAATTTAGGATCCCATCTTCATCTTCGAGTTTTCCATCCTTAGGTTTATCATTTGGAGTTGCATCAATCTCTTGCTGTTTAAAGTGGCCATTGCACATGATAAATTTGAGTATGTTTTGATCATCCTAAAAGACTTGCAAGTTGGTAATATTGTCCAAGGTAGACGGGGTAACAACTAATTCAATTGAAAATCTTTTTAGTTTTGTTCTTTTGATTGGTTGTAATGTGCTAGCTAAAATACTAAGAGCATCTACTACCATGTTTCTCCTCCTTGGAATTGACTTTATATTCAAAGCTTCAAAATATCCATTAAATCCCATACTCTTTTCCTATAAGCAAGCAACCTCTTATCATTGTAGGAGTATACTAATTTCACTTTTCGTATAACCAATTGAGAATCTCCCTTGACTATGAGAGTTGTGATTCCTTTCTCCAATGTGAAAAGAAGTCCTCTGATCAATGCTTTGTACTCTACAAAATTATTAGTAAATCTAAATTGTAATTGATATGTTGTGTAGACAGACTTCCCTTTTGGGTTAATTAACATAATACCTACGCCAGCTCCTAATTTACATTTGGAACTATCGAAGTGAAGTGTCCATATTGGATATTCTTTGGGCTTTCTAACCATATGTTTATTTTTCCTTAGCTTTTCTTTCACTTGGACCTAAAAGGATTGTTTCTTGGGAATCCACTATAGTCTTTAATGGGGTGGACTCAATGATTTTTTTTTGTTAGTCATTGACATTGGAATTGTATATTTTTCTTGTTTGCCTTGAATTTCTCCTACAAGTTCTATAATTTTATCCACTTTGGCTTTAGGAGGGATGACTACTAAAGTCCATCCTTGACCTTTCATGTACTATCTTCTTCTTTGAACTTTGATTATCCCTAGTGGGGGAGAAGAAAAACTGCCACCACCTGAAGAAGTATCACTATAAGATACATTTATATCTTTAATTTCCTCTTCAACCTTTTCCATAGATTTAGATGTGTTTATAGGACTTTGATTTTCTATGGGTTCATCTTTTGGAGTGTGGTCACTCTTTACTTCCATCATCTGTGTTAATACCTTAGCGATTGCTTCTTGGCACAATGAAAATTCAAACTCTGAATGGCTAGACAAAATCCAAGGAGAAGTAGGATACTAAGGTCAACTTCTTCTCCTAAACATTGTAAATTAGCCACTATGTTGTCTATGAACTATGTTATTATCTCATCCTTTGGGATTGAAATCTTGGATTTTTTATTTTGATCATCTAATATTTTGGTCAAAGTTGTATGAAAAGCCATCACTTTGTAAGAGCCCAAATCTAATTACAAGAATGCTACTTCATTTGGATCATTGTATTCTATAATCATTGTTTTTTAACTTTGGCTCTCTATCTATCTTGATTTATTATTCAACCCTTTCCATGGTAACCATAACTAAGTCAAATCCATAGAAAACCATCCTCTTAGGAAATTTGTCCATTCTCTACTAAGTAGTAGTCTGTATGTTTTAGGAATATCAACCACATGTATATTGATAATATCTTGAATTTGAGGGTCAATTATCAATTGTATCCAAACATCTTTCAACACACCAATAATTTTTACCTCTATTTTATCCAACTATATCACTATCTAATTAGAAGGCTGAGGAGTGACTCCCAAAATTTTTGCTATTGATAGTGGCATAACATTACAAGAGGCCCCTGAATCAATTAGGAAATTATGAATATTCTTCCCATATATTTTGATGCTAAGTAGAAATGGGGGCACCTCAACCTTGTCTTTAAACATAGTTGGCATTGCCTTCAAAGCATTAACTTGTTGAGACACTATCTTTTGAGGAACAATACTTATATTGTAGGGTTCCTTTGCATGATTAAAAGTCTTTATGAGTGCCTCTCATTGATGTGGACAATTTTGTAGCATGTCAAACATGGACATGTTCACCTTTGTTCATTTCAAATCTTCAACTATATTATACTTTCTAGTAGACCAAGCAAGATTCTTCAATATTATTGGCACATTTCCTTTATTTTGGTTTTTTTGTCCTCCATAAGGTGGCCTAATTGGTACAGGATTCTTACTCACTCTTAGATCAAGACGAGTTGGTTGCAGTGCTAGAGGAATTTTGTCTATCATAGGTTCTTTCCTACTTCTCAGATTGTAAGCATTTCAATTGTCATTGCGAAAAGAAAACATATCTTCAGGCTCCTAACTAAATGGAAAAGAGAATTCTTCATTGGGTGATTGTTCCACCTATATGTTTTGTGCATAATCATAAGATTCTAGTAACATAGTGTTAAATTGCATAGGGGGGACATTGTCATTCACTTGTGAATTTTGATTGATCTCTTGATTTCCATTATAATATGAACCATCATTGTTGGATTCATTTGACTATCATCATATTGATTGATGTCTACATACTTAACATTATTGTTATTCTTATCTGTAGGAATGCTTCTATTGTTTGGATGAGTGTTTTATTGTCAATTCTATCTCTAGAAGCCATTGTTATGATTAAGAGGATTGAAATTATTTCCTCCATTATTGTTTCCTACATTGTTGTTTCCACTAAAATTATTATTGCAATTCTAACCATAGTTGTTGTTGTTGTAATCATCAACATTGTTTCTTTGAAAGTTGTTATTCTATCCTTGAGACAACGTTAAGTGAGTCAACTCATTTTTCATTTGTGACATGATCTTATTCATTTGTCCAAACTCAGAGGCAAAATTTTTGTTTGCCTTAGTAGAAGCTATTGCCTTTTACTCAAAGAAAGTAGCTTTTGGAGGTTCATACCCTAGATATGTAACTCAAGGTTTTGTGGAGCCAATGCCTGTTGTAATGGAATTGGATCCATAGGTATGAATTGGCTAGGTATTATAGGTGCTTTTCCAGGATATGTTGGCATTGTTGTAATAGCTTGAGCTAGAAGCATCAATCCTCCTCCATTATGATTGGCTTTCTTAGTGAAGGTAATCACTTTTGTGAAGACTTTATCTAATGTGTCAATATTTTCCATAGGAAGTCTTCTTAGAAAAATAGTAGTGAGATGATCCATAGCATTTAGATAAATCTAAATAGTAGCTTCAACTAGTATAGTGTATGGTGTTTCTAGTTTGTAGTATTCCATATGAAAGTGATGGTTGAAGCATGAAACCATCTTAGCTAGGTCCCTTTTGATTGATATGAATTGTTGATGTATCACTACTAGGTTGATGAAGGTTTTGAATTGTTCCAAGAACAATTTCTCAAAAGTATCCCAATCTTTAATACATCCAAGTGGAAAATTAATGTACCAATTAAAGGTAACTTCCCCCAAAGAGTAAGGGAATAAATGAAGAACCACATTTTCATTAGAAATATTCTTTCAATTGAAAATTTCTTTGAATATATTGATGTGATCTTTAGTAGTTAATGTCTCTACATAGATGAACCTTGGGAAAAACTTCTAAAGATTCTTAGAAAGATCATTGAGTACACATGTCAAGTTGATTGGTGAGTCTACAACATTTGTAAAAAATGCCATCAAAGGGTTTGGTGGAATAACAAGTGGTTGTTATGGAGGTAGAATTGAAGAAGATGATGAAATGTTGAATGGAAGTGGTAGAATCTAAGGTATTCCTTTGTCACTATGGGGCTTGCAAAAATGGCTAAGCTTGAGGAACTCATGTGCACTTGGTGAAGATCTTAAAGCTCACTAAAATGGGAATTCTAGATCAAGATCTTCCAACTTGCATCAATTCTAGAAAAAGTGCACCTCTACAGAAGTACACTTTCTCACAAAATAAGGCGCACCTTGGAAGATAGTCCACTTGCATACCTAGCACACCTTGAGAGTTCAAAAAGTTTTTGAAACTTGTAAAAAAATGTAAAATTTTGAAGTTTTCAAAAAAAATTCTTCTATTTTGAATGTTAAGGGGCCCTCCTTCTAGCACCACTTCTATTGAGTTGTCATTTTGCATGATGCTTAATGACAGGAATCCCTTCAAACTCCTCTCTTGAAAAGCTAATATGGGATCAACTCCAAGGTTCTAGGTCATCTTGTGACCTACTAGAATCCACTTAGTTGAAGATAAATGTGAGTGTTCACAAGGAGGCCTTTGTTGGTTTGTTAAACAATTTGGATAAGATTTTGAATCGGCTTGCCATTTCAAAAGAATAAAACACACAAAAAGAAATATATTTGTTTATTTTCTATTTTTAAGATGAATGCAATCTAACAATTCAACTATATGAAGTCCTAATTTAACCAAGGGGTTAGTAAAGAAAATAACAAAGATAGGGTAACAAGAAGTTTAAGTAGATAATGTGTCTATGAGTTAAGCTTTCAAAAAGATTGATGGGTAACTAATGAAAATAGGAGAACTACTTCCTTAATTTTGCTAATGCAATTATCAATGGGAATTTAGTAATCATAAGATATTTCGGTTTTCATGAAATTACAAGGCCACAAAAAGTGTGTTCATGTGAGACAAAAAGCTATACAAGAATGATATGGTGATTTTTCTCGAACTAAGTATGTCAAAAAAATTTGTAGACCCATAGAAAACACTAGAATTAAAATTTTGCACAACCACAAAAATGCAATAAAACTTCTGGCTCTCTTACACTTCATGGCATACATTCAAAAATATAACACATTTCAGATAGAATCACTACACTCCAAATGCAAGCACCAATACCATATATTATTGTATCAAAATAATGGTAGCTTAGAATACATATTACATTACTAAATTTCTAAGAAATCTTCTCCTCAATTTGTGTTGAGAGTGAGAGATATCTTTATGCAATAATATGCTTCTAAACTAATAAAACAAATCTATTTATGTATAAAATGACTATCTAACTGGTGCTTAGTAGGACTCCATCTATATTTATATCATTAATTGGATGCATGATTCTTTACATGTCTTAAAATAAAGAAAATATGAGAAAATAAGAAAGATAAAGCCATCAGATAATGGGGAAGCGTCTGGAAGTGCCAAAAATAGAACCTCCATCTTCACTAGGTGTTTGTAGGAGTTAAACTATTATTAGAATGTGTTTCCAATGCATCGAAAGCTCTAAATTTAAAATTGATAGCTAATTATTATTGCACCTCTAAATTCTTCAAAATCTTCAAGTATACCTTTGAAAAAGTGCACTTGTGCACCTAGCGCACCTGCACACCTGGTGCACTAGCACACTAGCACACCTCAAAAAATGCAAATTTCACTAAGTGTCAAAACTAAAATTTTGGCTTTTGGGTTTTGTTAACCTTTGTACTAGAGCTATGTCTAGGTATTTTCCCTTGAATTTCCAAATAATCTCGGTGACTTGAGCTACATCTAGAAAATCTAAGGCCTCATACTTTTCTTTGACTTTCTACCTATAGTTTCCCACCTCAATAGGAGTCTCTACAAAATCTCTAAGTTTTACATCCAATTTTAATAATGCTTCCTCTATTTTGAATGCTTATCTGATGTCATTATCATTGGAAGCTTCTTCAAAAAAAAATCAAATTTCTCAACCACTACCTCTATAGCTATTAACTTATCTTTAGAATCATCTTCAAAAATATCCAAACACACATCACTATAATCCATCTTTGCCTCCGAAATTCACTCTTGGGTTTGATCCTTTAGCTTGTGAATCTCCATGTGCAATATACTTCTATTAACATCCAATACCTCTAGCCTTTAATTTCCTATAGTGCCTACAAATTCTTGTCCTAGGTATGTACTTCATCCATCAAACCATAATCTTGATTCAAAATGGTCACTTGCCTATCCGCATTATCCTACATATGGTGTAGCAACTTGAGATTTTCCTATATAATTTCTACACCTTTCTCATCAAAACTCTCTCCCCATTGGTGACAAGCTTTCAAAAATGCATCTAATTGTCTTTTACCCCTATTTTTCTTCCCAATGCTAAGTTCAAATTCTCTTCAAGATTTGTAGGATCTAAGGGACCAAAAACTTTTCTTAGATATCCTTTTAGGATTTCATTTTTCATCTAAAGTGTTATTAATTCTGCCTCTCCTGTTCTAAGTGTCTAAACACTTATTTGATCCTCATTGTTACCATTAATTTAGCAATATCCAATGTAGTCTTTCCTAGCATGACCTCCCTAATTTGATAATCCCTTGGAGTCAATTCTTGAACATCTATATTTGGAGGAGGGATAGCCACATGAGCAAATAAGTCCTAGTTTTGATCACTCATGATGATGGTTAATGCTCACGCATCATTTGGTGGTGACTTAGGTTTCCTTAGAACTTCAATTAATTCCATCCTATCCTCTTCCTTAGTGGTGAATTACCACCTTTTGTTTCTAATGACCTCTTTTCTTAACCATCTTGGTACATACTCTATTGGGGATTTTCCTTTCGAGGACAAAGAATTTTTCTCTACTATGCTCTTTTCCTTATCCCTCCTTTTTGGAGTCCTCTCCTTCTGTGAGAGATCCAGACTAGAAGCCTCTATATCCATGGAATCCATAGTTCTCACCTCTATGTCTTGAGAAGTTTATTGGGGTTGCTCACTTATCTACCCTTCCTTTGACACTTCCTTGGTGGATACTTGTTGTGGCTCTTCCACTTTTTCTACTTGAACCTGTTCTCCTTCGGTACCTAGAGGAAGAAGGGTAGTTGATCCCTTATCTACACAAAATGTAACATGAATGGGTGATGGTAGGGCTACTTTGGGCCCTTGAGGCTTGGGTGGCAACTAACTCTAATCCTCCTATTGAAGTTGACTAGTTGGAGTATCTTTGATTTTATCCCTGACCAATCTAGTACCAACAAGCATGAAATCAAAATCTGACATTTGAAAGACATCAGTGCCCTCAACATCTTGCTCATATATCCATTGTTACATTTCATCCTCAAAGGTTGTAGACTAAATTGGTTGCCTAGGAATGGATGGAGGTGTAATTGTGGAGCTTCTTCCTCATTCTGATTCTATGGCTCTTGTAAGATAAATCCTTTATTTTAAAGGTAGGTTATCCTCTTCATCCTCTTATTCATTTTCTTTTGGGATAGCTTCTAGAACTGATGGAAAGTGAATCTCTCTCCTAATGATCTTTTTCCTACTCTTAACCTAAGTCTTAATCTTTCTTCTCTTAGGAGTGGAAGGGGAGGCTTGTACCTCTTGTTTAGGTGGGGATACCTTTTGTACTTCTATTTTAGCTTTTCCTTGGCCTTTTTTAGCTGGCGGCACTTGAGGATTTTCTTGGGCTTATGTGGCTTCTACATTCTCTGACCCTTGTACATTTTCTTCTACTAGCTATGGAGGTGACTAAGTTGCTTCCTCTTCTAGCTTAGCTTGTTGAGGAGAAGTTCTCTTCCTCTTACCTTTAGCGTTTTGAGCTCAATAATATCAAACTGGTCTATCAAGTTGGTGAATAATTTTTGGTCTCACTGATGACTAATCTATGAATGTAGGTATTGTGGCCTTAGCTCCTTGACCTTGAGTTAGTGGGTTTGAGTGTGAAAGACTACTAGTTGAGGAATTGGATCAAGTTTGAAAGGTCTCTTGATCCAATCCTTTGTCAATTTGATGACATGATTAGCCTTGTGATTAATGTCTAAGTTTTCTTCCTTATCAACCTCAACATTAATCATAGGTCAGTCACTAATCTTGTCCCTATTGAATAATGGATCAAGAAGATCCTCTGTATGGAATTTTTATCTTTAAAGAACTTCCTACCAGATAGAGAGTCATCCTACAATAATCCCTTATATGGACATCATAGTCATCTATTGCTTTCATCCTGTGATCCTCGATTGTATCTTCATGCTAAGTTGTCTTGACAGCTAGATATTGCACTCTCCCAATGTTATCAAAATAGGGCTAAGGAGAATTATATTCTTTTAAGGGATATTGATCCCATTTAGGCTCAAAAGATGGAATGTCTTATCTTCAAACCACACTAAAAGGTCCTATAGCAATAGGCCATACCCAATATATTTTGTGCTATTTTCTAACTCTACCATATGTAGAAAAGAGTTGTCAAGAATCTCCAATAGTATAATCCTCTCACTTGAATACCTAGGGACCTTCTTTGGGTTGATAGTTGTACCTGCTACCCTCAAATATGTGAATGTTTGAAACTAGACATACTAGGCTCCAACCTCTAATATCTTAGCTACTATCTCCTTTGACATCCTATTTGCATAATTTCCTTTGATGAACTAGATTATTGAAAATATATGCATCATTCACTATTTTGTATTCTTTTCTATGCTCTGGAAGCTTCTTCTTCACTAGCTAAGGATATACTATATAAGGCCATGCATTTGCATCCTGCATGCTACCCTTCTTATTAAATAATGGACAATATTTCACCCTTGTGGCTAGCAAGTATACCAAATATGATGTCATGTAAAATTTATAGTTATTTCTAACCACCACCAATCACTCACCCAAGTTCTCACTGAGAATAGAAGCCCAATCAATCAACATCTTCACTATCTCGATGGTCTCAGTGAAATGCACCATCCATATGTTCAAGTGTCCCAATATTGGCAATCCCTTGACTCTACTCAAGAATATGATCAAATATTTGATATCGTCCTTCATATATCCTCTTATCATGTCAACATTGCCTATTTTATGATTGAGAGGAGTCTTCTCAATGAGGTACAAGGACTAAATGATTTTAGAGGCTTCATCAACATTTACTCTATACCATCTTTTTTCTTGGTTATATGTTAACCTAATGAATTGATCTACCCTCGAAAGATGGAACACCTTCTCTATGCTATAGGGTTAGAGATCCAAGATGATCTCTCTACTTATGCTCTTCATAACCCTTTCTTCAAAGACATAGTTCTCAGCAAGCATCATAATCAGCTTTGAATATTGTACTAACATTGGATGTGATGCTACATTAACTAGTATAGAATGGATCAAAGTGGAGATCATTGGAGACATTTCTGTTGATTTGTTGGATAGTGCCAAGAATGTGCTTAAATTTGTATGCCCTAATTCAGTTTCTTGGATCTTTGAATAATCATCTTGAAAATGTGACTTTGTTAGAACACCTTGAAACTTGAACACTACGGGCTTTGGGACCATCTTTGTAGCAAGGGAGGATGGTGAAGAAGCCATTGAATCTACATGAAAATAATGTCCATTAATCTGGAGTTGAAGATAAAACTATTAGTTCAAACCTTTGTATAGACACAAAAAAAAATAGAAACCCTAATTGCTCAAAAATTCCTTAAAATCCTAATTGCAACCCTTTTAAGAAAAAAAGGGCATAGTTGGTGCACCTCATAGGTGCACCTGGTGTGCCTTATAATTTGCATAAGCTCTTAAGATTGGGTGTGCAATAGCATACCTCATGGGGTGTGTTGATGCACACCTTATTTTTACCTTGGCACAAGAAAAAAAGGTGTGCATTTAGCAAGTAAAAGTACAAAGTTGTGTCACCTTTCAGGATGACTTATCAGAATGACTGAATTTTAACATTTCTATCTAAAAATAAATTTTGTTAAAAACATATTATCTAGATAAATTTATTCTACCTAAGTTATATATGGTCTCACACTTTTTCAATTAGAAATGGCTATTAATTGCATGTTTTATACTAGTTTGTATCCAGTTACTAAGGAAATAAAATTATTTCAGAAAAGTGACATTTCAATAACTCTTACTATTTTTTATGATTTTTTTTAATAACATATAAACACCATTTTATAGAGCTCAAATTCAATAATATTCTAATATAGAGTTTATAGTTTTTTAATTAGATATAGTATATTGTAATTAAAAAATTCTACAAGTGTGTATTTTAACACTCGAAAATATGTCAGTTTTGAGAAAGATAAAAATATTAAATCATGTAAAAAAATCTAAAAATTATATGACATTCTAGAGGAGAGAGTCCTCTTCTAGAATGTATGATTGTTCTCTTGGATAGAATAGATTTGTTTTGAAAAATGTGGTGGGAGATGAAAACTATTGATTCCAGGTGAGTTGAACTTTGAATCATTATATAAAAGAAAATATAGGTCTAAATCTATTTTTTTTTTTTTTGATTGTTCTATCTATATATGTTATCTATAACATAGTTTGAGATTAAAAGGAAATAAATTTATTCCCTATAGTTTTTTTGTGGGAACTAGACCCCCAATTTTTCACATTTTTTAACAGCTAAAAAATTGTCTTTAAAAATTAAGAAAATATATATATTTGTATTCTAAATAATTATTAAAAATTATAATCCTAATCATCATCCATTTCTAGACATTTTATTAGTTTACTTCATTTTAAAATTCAAAATAATAATACCAATTTTATGTCATTGAAGGTAAACAATTATACTTTTGTTAGTCTTTGCCTTTACAAAAGGGTGATACAGGTTTGTGCTTTCACCTCACGAGGTGTACTAAATGCACACCTTTTTGCAAGGGATAAAACGTAGAGGGTGTTTAGTAGTGCACCTAGACAGGTGCGCTATCATGCACCAAGACTGATCCATATGTTTTGTTTTTAGTTTTTGTAAAATGTTTTTAGCATGGAAAAAGGTGTGTAGCTATGCACCTTTATAGGTTTCTTAGTGTTTTTTGAGTGTAGGAGAAGAGTGGAGGAGGTGCACCTAAGGAGGTGTAGTGCTATGTGAGGATGATTTGAACTAGAGGAAATGAAGTGGGGAGGGAAGGGGATCCCCGAGTTTTATAGACCCAAGGAGCCTAGTGCACCATTGGTGCTACACAGCTACACAATTACACATCACCAAGGGTGATTCCTTCCCTATGTTTTGGTGCACTAGCGCACCTGATAAGGTGCACTAGTGCCCCATTTTTCTTTGCAAAATAAATGACTTAGAGTTCTAACAATGCTTTCAAAATCTGATTTTTGAACTAGAAACTAGATTGGGTAACAAAACACTAGATAAAACCCTAAAAAGACTTATACCCTAGATTAGGGATTATAAAAACCAAAAAATAAGGTAGGGGGTCCCTAGTTCTTGGAGAAATGGGGTGCGCATTGTGAAACCACAACACATATGATCTAAGACAAATTCATTCTAGCTAAGCTATATCTGTTCTCACACTTTTCCAATTGGAAATGTCTATTAAATGAATGTTTTATACTAGTTTGTATCCAATTACTAAAGAAATAAAATTATTTTAGAAAACCAAAGTTTCAATAGCTCTTACTATTTTTTATGATATTTTTTCAATAACATATAAACATCATTTTATAGAGCTCAAAGTCAAGAATATTCTCATATAGATGTTATAGTGTTTTAATTATATATAGTATATTATAATTGAAAATATCTACAAGTACGTATTTTAACACTCGAGTAGATGTCAATTTTGAGAAAGGAAAAAATATTAAATCATATCAAAAAACTTTTAAAATTACATGACAATCTAGAGGAGAGAATCATCTTCAATAATGTTTAATTTTTTTTTGGTTAGAATAGATTTGTTTTGAAAAATGTGGTGGGAGATGAAAACTATCAATTTCAAGTGAGTTGAAATTTGAATCGTTATAGAAGATAAAAAATAGGTCTAAAGCTATGTTTTATTTTTTATTGTTTTATCTATATATGTTATCTATAACATAATCTAAGATTGAAGGGAAATAAGTTTATTTCCATATAGTTTTGTGGTGGGAATTAGACCTCTAATTTTCAGCATTTTTCAGCCAATAAAAAAAATTGTCTTTAAAAAATAGGATAAAAATTAATTACTATTCCAAATAATTATTAAAAATTATAAACCTAAAATTCATCTATTTCTACATATTTTATTTGTTTACTTCAATATCCAATTCTAAATTATACTACCAGTTCTATGTCATTGAAAATGAACAGTTATACTTTTGTTAGCCTTTTCCTTTATAAAAGGGTGACACAGGTTTGTGCTTTTGCATAGGATATTGCTTTAGAATATGACTTGTCTGAAAATGATATGTCTCTTAGTGTAAGTCTAGTTCAACTTTTATAAGTTTTGTTTTAAATAAACTAGTAAATACTAAATGCCTACTTAATTTTTGGACATCGGCATGAGGCAATGATTGATTTTTTATTTTTTCCATGTAAGCTTGAAATAATAGTAGTGCTTGATATAAAGTTTTAAATGTTCTTAGTTAATTTGTGCATTGGGAGGACCATGAGAATGATGATGCAGGGGAGAGAGAAGATGTTGATGATGAGATGGAAGACATTGAAACTCTTAATTATGATGATTTAGACAGTGTTTCAAAGCTACAAAAGACAATGATATATTGATATCATGCAAGTATGTGCATGACAAATACAAAATATATGAAAAGAAAATAAACATATAACCATTGAAAACAAAATAAATCCCAAAATATTGTGAATTTGGCTTAACCATCTAAAAATGGAGTTGGCATAATAATTTCCCAAGTGAGAAAATCATTTTGCTTAAGATTATTGGATTGAAGATGATTCCATAAAAAGTGAGATTTATCCTTGATATGGAGCCCCTTAAAAATGTCACTAGACTTAACTCTTTCTTGGACACATTGGGTACTTCCAAATTTTCATTAAGAACTTTTCATAAAAAATCCTATTGGTTGGACAAGTTGACTCAAAATGACTAGCCATATGCATGGGAGATTGCACAAGGAGAGGCCTTCGAGAAGCTCAAACAAGGCTAGTGTGTAAGCCCATTTTGGCATATCTGAATTGGCACAAGGATTTCTATGTTCATGTGGATGCCTCTAACATAGAAATCCTTGTTCCAATTTAGTTATGCCAAAATGGGTATACAAACTAGTCTTATTTGAGTCCTCAAAGGTGTCTCCTTGTGCAAACTCCCATGTGTATGGTTTGCCATTTTGAGTCACCTTATCCAACCAATAGGATTTTTATGAAAAGTTCTTAATGAACATCTATAAGTAACCAATGTGTCTAAGAAAGAGTTAAGTCCACTAACATCTATAGGGGGCTCCATATCAAGGATAAATCTCACTTTTTCTGAAATCTTCAATTCATTTTTCATTTTTTTCTTAAATCAAAGAAGGTTAGTTGAAAATTTGATCAATGATGGTACGAATTTGTCAAAATTTTGTCCAAACTTGGTTAAATTTTTGACCAACTCATTGACCAAGATATCATTGTGGGTTTGGCATCTTGGTTGATCAAGGATCACAATTGGTCAAATTTTCAACCAATACATTGACACTATTTCTCATTGACAAGGATGACATTTTTGACCAAATTCTATGCCATTATTTTGACACTTAGAGGATGTTTTTGAAATTTAGATGACAAAAATAGTGACAAAACTATTGGTCAAAAATTTGACCAATATGAGTAAAAATTCAACCAATTTTGGTCAAAAAATGAGTCAAAATGAACAAGTGTTAATTTCTCACAACTATCTCTACCTTCCCATTGATATCATATTTATAAAATAAGAATCTTCATAAATTTCTCATAAATAGGCCCCTCATCTATGTATTTTGAATATTGCTAATATTATGCTATCAAAGTACACATGAGATAATGTGATAATTTACATGAAATATACCAATTAGTATCAATAGAAAAATAGACTATAGGTTAGCTTAATGGATCAAGAGTTTATCTATGCCCAAAGAGTCCTTTGGGATGTTATTATTAGGCAAAGGTCTTATATCCTTCCAATTAGTATTGTATGACATACTCCTTAGCATTAGTATTAGAAGACAAAAATGTGATAGTTACATGGAAATAGAATACTCATCCATAAAGATCTTTTCTAGGATCTTTGCAACCTTCAATGAAGGAGAGGGATATTCTAAGGGAGATGATGATGATGGGGATCTATTTGGTCTTCTAATATTCTTTTAGATGTAGTAGGATAAAACTCTATTGGGTGCTAGGGATGTTCTTTATTTTCTATAGGGTGGTCTTTGAGAGCTTTCTTTCTGCTTATGCTCTTCTCTCTAGTTTGAGTGTTTCTAGGGTTTTGGGATTTTTTGTTGCTTTTTTT
Organism: Cupressus sempervirens; assembly: GCA_028749045.1. Taxonomy (NCBI): domain Eukaryota; kingdom Viridiplantae; phylum Streptophyta; class Pinopsida; order Cupressales; family Cupressaceae; genus Cupressus; species Cupressus sempervirens. The sequence goes on along the minus strand of CM053792.1, from coordinate 445,171,419 downwards.
TTTGGTTGTAGTGGAGTGCATTGTGGGTGGTTCCTCTTTGTTAAGTGATGATATTTTTCCAATTTTTCTACTCCTTTTGCCTTTTGAGGTGGGATTTTTTGTCTATGTCTTAATGGTGGTTGAGGTCCTTCTTGTTGAAAATAGATTGATATAAGTATGATAAATGTGTTTCAATCATTATTTTGTCACTATTGTCAAACCTACTACTTTCCCGTAAGACAATTTCTTATATGATATAAGTACTATCATTTATTTGATTGATGAAGAGGATTTGATCAAATGAAGTAACAATAGCACCTAGAGGAAAAGTTGAGTTATGATATGAAAAGGAGTACAAGAATAAGTTAAGACTGTGATATTATAATGCATTAATAATCTACTTAAGGTTGCAAAGGTTGGATTACACTGAGTAAGTCTAGAAGAACAAGTTAAACAAAGTTTTTCCACCAAGCTTGATCAAGTGGATAGTAGATGCCACGCAAAGTTAGAGCAAGTTGAGTAGAAAACTAGTTGGAGCCAAGAAAAGTCAATTTTAGTGCAAGACAAGTGAAATAGTGTAAGCCAAGTAAAGTTTAGTTGATGCCAAGCACCAGTAAACTTCAATTTTTGTCAAGTGTTTTGATAGAGAATGTTGAGCAATGCAGTGTGTACCGAGCATCAAAATCCAATTAATGTCGAGTTTCAGCATTATGAGAAAGATCAAGAATTTGATGAATCTAAGCCAACAAGTATAATTTCTTGGATTGTGTGAATCATGTGGAAGATAAGGTTGATGAAATGGTGGTACATAATTCGTGGTGAATTGTTTTGAGGGTGAATTCAAAGAGAATTAAAAGAGAAGTTTCTAGAAGGGAATAAAATAAAATGACGGTAGATTCATTGAATCCTACCTAATCTAACCTAACCATAAAATGGATGATGGAGGATGAACAATAAAAGATCTTAATTCTTTATGTTGATATCTAATTGAAAAGATCATTTGAAAAGAATATTGTTAAGAAGGAGATTGTTGAACAAGCCTATGTGTTTCAATCATTGTTTTGTCACTGATGTTAAACCTATTATTTATTTGTATGACAATTGCTTATATGTTTCAATTAATATCACTTAGTTGATTGATGAGGAGGATATGATCAACAAGATATAACAAAGGTACCTAGAGGAAAGGTTGAGTTATGATTATGTAATGTAGTACAATGATTAGTTAAGATACTGATAACATAATGTATTGATGATCCGCTTAAGGTTACAAAATGGCTAGCTACACTTAGAAAGTTTAAAAGAATAAGTTCATCTACCAAGCTTGACCAAGTAGATAGCAGGTGCCAAGAATAGTTAGTTCAAGCCAAGTAAAAAGTCAATTGGAACCAAGTGCAAGAAAATTCTAGTGGACACTGAGCAAGATAGTAGATGTCAAGTAACTTTTCTTGTATATAGGAATCTATGATCATGAAGAAAAAGAGTTAGAGAGTTTGGTGCGAGAACCTGAGAAGGAGAAAGAGAAAGGGGTTTTGCTTCATCATGGGACCTAAGAGAAGAGTTTGCAATGGTGTACTAAGAAAAAAGGTTTATAAAGATGAATCCTTGAAGGGTGAACAAGCTATTAGAGCTGCAAAGAATAGAAGCCAAGCAAGATTGAGGATTAAACAAAGATCTATAATCTGCAAGTGAATTTGTAAGTTGTATCAGATCAAAGCTCTACTATTACTTTCTAACAATTGTATCAGTCTAGGGTAAATCCTTTGGAGTAAGGCTGACTTAACAGTCATTGGAAAATCTTTTAATAGGGTGGCATTCCAAGTGAATGGCTTAAAGTCCTCTAACAAGGGTCACTTTTAACAAGGTGATTGAAATCCCTTTACCAAGTCACATTTAACAGTGTGCATTGTTACCTTTAACAAGTTTTCCCTTTCACAAGGCATCACTTCAGAAGAGTGAAAAAGGAGTAGCATGTTACTGGTGGTTTTTCCCAAATTGGGTTTCCACATTAAATCATTATTTCAAATGTGATGATGAATGTGTTATGTTTCATGCTTTATATTTCTACAAATTGATTTGACAATAACATATAAGTTTTAGTTGATACACAATGAATGCATGCATGGGTATGAATGTTTTATGGGTTCACTAAATTGTGAAAAAAGTTTTACTTGTACATCTAGACCTTGAATAACTGCTTCACCCCCCTCTTAGTTATTCTAAAATAATTCCAACAATTGGCATCAGAGCCATCTTCTTAAGAGGATTAGTTTTAAGGTACTAGAAGCACAAAGATCAAGATGTCAAAAAGAGAAGTACCCAAGCTCAATAGAGATGACTTTCTTGCATGGAAAAGTTTGATGAAGCTACACCTTGGAGGACTTGGAGATCATGCACAATCTTTGATTAGAGTAGAACATGTTGATCTAGTAGGAGCCCTAATTGATGAAAATATGAAGAAAAATAAAGAACACAATCAGGTGATGTTGGAGATTGCCTTTGCCCTAAGCTATGTCAAATTTGATGATATCAAGGGTCTTGAAAATGCAAAGAAAATGTGGGATTCCCTAGCCACCATCTATGGAGGAGACAAAAATGTTCAAAGATCCAAGTCAAAGAGTCTCAAAGGTAAGTTTGATGACATGAGAATGGGAGAAGGTGAGAATATTGCTCAATATGTTGCTAAGATAAAAGAAGTTGTTAGTGCAATAAAAGGTGCTACTATTCAAATAGATGGTGATACTGTGCTAAGTAAAGTCTTGAGGACATTACTGCCTATTTAGGCCATTAGATTTTTTGCAATCTAAGAGTTAAGATGTATACTAGGAAATAATCTAACACTTGAAGTTCTAGTAGGTAGACTCACTACTTTTGAGCTATCTAATTTTAACAATTGCAAACTAGAGCATCTTGAATTAGCCTTCAAAGCTAAATTGTTATTGAAGGATTATGAGGAGGTAAAGCAAAAGAATAAGAAAAGAAAGATAAAATATGCATCCAATGATAGCAACACAAATGAGGAAGACATTGAACAATTGGAAGCACTATTGGGAAGAATATTTCATAGAGGAAAAGGTAAGTTACCCATCATTTGTTTCAATTTCAATGAAGCTGGTCATATTGATGCAAGATGTACATAGAAGAAGAACTATAGAGAAGGAAACAAGCACAAAAATAGAAGAGAAAATGATGGCAAAGATTATAGAGACAAAGGCAAGAAGTCATGCTATATTATTGATGAATATGATTATGATGAACATGATGATCAAGTGGTATATGTTGCAATGAAGGATGAATCTGATGAGGATAAGGTAACTACACTTGTGACTTATGTGAACAAGAATGATAAATGGATAATTGATAGTAGATGCTCACATCACATGACTGGATACAAAAGTAAGTTGGTTACCTTAACTTGTTATGATGGAAATAGTGTAAGGTTTGGCAATGATGCACCATGTTTGATAAAAGGAAAAGGGTCTATCAAACTCATAGACAATATTTCATGTGACAATGCTTACTATGTTGAAGGATTGAATTATAACTTGTTAAGTGTGTCACAATTGAATAATTTGGGATGCAAAGTTGAGTTTGAAAATAAAACTACCAAGATATATGACACAAATGGAAACTTGATTGGAGAAGGTGATCAAAGTAGAAGTAATCTATTCTATCTGGATATATAGGATGCTACTTATCTTATTGTAAAATTTGATGATGTATGGATTTGGAAAAAGAGATTATGTCATGTTAGTTTTTGATAATTTCATTAGTATTAGTAACATGAAAAGAGTTAGAGGTTTGCCTAAATTGAAGAAACCTGATAATATAGTATACAAATAATGTCAGCTAGGCAAAATGACAAAGTAAAGCTTTAAGAGTAAAGGTTATACCTCTAAAGAAATACTAGAAATTGTTCATACTGACTTGTGTGGACCTATTGAAGTGCAAAGCTATAGAGGAGATAAGTACATAATGCTATTTGTTGATGATTACTCTAGGATGATGAGAGTCATGTTTCTAAAATACAAATTTTATCCTTTTCAAATGTTTAAGTGGTATTTGGCAAGAGTTGAAAAAAAAAAAGGTAAAAGCCTGAAATGCTTGAGATTAGACAGAGGAGGATAATTCACTTCAATGAGTTTGAGATGTTTTGTAATGACAAAGGAATCAAAATATAGACATCTACACCTAGGACCCCTCCACAAAATGGAATTGTTGAAAGAAGAAATAGTTCTATAATGGATTGTGCCAGAACACTTATGATAGAGAAGAATGTTGCTCTAAAATACTAGAGAGAAACTATAAGTACTATTGTATATACCTTGAACCATGTGAAAGTCAAACAAGGTACTTGTTCAACACCTTCTAAACTATGGTATGAATATCCACCTAATGTGAAACAGTTTAAGGTATTTGGAAGAAAATGTTATATTTTTTAAGATGTTAGGAATGTAAAGCTTGATGAAAAAAAGTGAAGAAGGAATATTCCTTGGTTACTCCACAAGAAGTAAAGCTTACAAGTGTTTAAATTCTAACTCTAACAGAATTGTGGAAACTGTAAATGTGAATATTGATGAATTTATAGAAGTAGATGAGGTTGAACCTATAAAAGAACTAGAAGAATACAAATCATCTGTATACTTCTATGAAGGAATGCCTGCTAAAGAAGATGCTACAAATCAAGTTGCAAAGCAGCAACAAGTCTCAATAATTACTAGGTCATAACCTGTAAATGTCAAGTTGCATTTAGGAACTGAGCTACATTCAGATGCTGAATTGTAGAATGAAGAGAATGCACATTCTGATTCTGAGATTAGTACACATGAAAGAGATGTTGAAATACCTAATAGAGATGTACATAGTGACACTAAAGTTGAGAGACAAAATATAGTTACAAGAACTGAGCCTAGATTGTCCAAATATGTCAAAAGACATCATCCTATAGATAAAATCATTGGAGACAAAGATGCAAGGCCAATGAAAAGAAATAGATTGAGAAATGAATCATGTTTGTTAAGCATAGAGGAACCTAAGATAGTAAAAGATGCATTGGAATATGATGATTGGTACAAGGCTATGGAAGAAGAAAGTCAATAGATAGAGAAGAACAAAACATGAGTCTAGTTCCTAGACCAAAAGACAAGAATGTGACTGATACCAAATGGGTATTCAGAAACAAGCTAGATGAGAATGGTGAAGTGACAAGGAACAAAGCAAGACTAGTTTACAAAGGATATGCATAGGAAGAAGGAATTGACTATTGTGAGACATTTACCCATGTTGCAAGAATGGAAGGAGTGAGAATTTTTCTTTCTTATGCTGCATACAAAGGTTTCAAAGTTTATCAAATGGATCTTAAATCTGCATTTTTGAATGGCATACTAGAAGATGAAGTCTACATAGAATAGCCAAAAGGATTTGTTGATAAAAATAATAACATGGTATTTAGACTATACAAAGCCTAATATGGATTGAAATAAACACTAAGAGCATGGTATGAGAGACTTCATACTTATCTTGTAAAAATTAGATTTGAAAGGATTGATGATAATAGCAATTTGTACATGAATATAGATAAGGACAAAGGTATACTTTTATCTAAAATATTTGTTGATGATATCATTTTTGGAGGACAAGATTCTTTGTGTAAGGACTTTGCAAATTAGATGAAGCAAGAATTTGAAATTTCAATGTTTGGAGAGATCAAATTCTTTGTAGGATTACAAGTATATCAAATGAAATATGGTATATATATCACTTAGTCAAAATATGTCAAAGAGATATTGAAGACATTTGGATTAGAGGATTCCAAACTAGTAATTACACCTATGGTGACAGGACTCAAGCTATCAAATAATGATGATTCATCTGAGGTGAACCAAACATTAAACAGATCTATGATTGGAAAATTGCAATATGTAGTACATAGCATACCTAATATTGCATTAGCTATGGAAATAGTTGCAAGATTCTCTATGAATCCTAGAGAGAATCACTTGATGGTTGTAAAGAGAATAATGGGATACTTAAAAGGAATAGAAGAGTTTGGTTTATATTACAAGAAAAATGAAAAGTTTAAACTGAGAGCCTACACTGATGTTGATTGGGCTGGAAACATTGATGACAAAAAAAGCATTAGTGGAGAAGCATTCTTCTTGGGAAAAAGACTAGTTGCATGGAGTAGCAAGAAGTAGAGTTGTACTTCCCAATCTACTACTAAAGTAGAGTATGTTGTTGTTTCTTTTAACTACACAAACATTATATGGATCAAACAACTACTTAAGAGAATGACAGAAGAAATCATAGAACCAGTGACACTTTACTGTGATAATACAAGTGCTATCAATATATCAAAGAAATATATGATGTATACAAAGAAAAAACACATTGCAATCAAGTATCATTATGTAAGGAAATTGGTTCAAGATAAAGAGGTGAAGATGGAATATGTTAACACAAAGTGGAAAATTGCTAATATCTTTACTAAAGCATTACCTAAAGATTCTTATGAGTATTTAAGAGGTAAACTAGGGGTGATGCCCCTATCAAAGGCTATGTACGAGATAGAGGGAGTACACTACATCAAACAAGCTAACATTTATTTAATACAAATTGATGCAGTGGATTTTACTTTAGGAACTGCCTAAAGTAATCAGAGAACTACAACTACAAATTAGTCACAAGCAAGGTGACAAAGGGAGAAATTGAAGAACTTGAAAAAGCCTATATCTACATATATTAAAGATTCCAAGTGTTCAGTATTTTTTTTGGCATTATTGTCAAAGAGGGAGAAAGTACATTAAACTAATCAAGTGCAAGAGAAAGAAATCAAAGAAAGGATCAAAACAGAGAGGGAGACATTGATTAGAGAATTGAAAGGACCATTATAAGAGGGAGATATTATGTTGATCAATTCAGTATGAAAGAGAGGCATAAGAAGGAACTTATAGGGAATTATTTTTTGGAATCTAGTCAAAAGATGGAAGTTGCTGATAGAGGGAGAAATTTAAATACAATTTTTCTTTTTGGTATTATCTTACTATTTTAATCTAGTCAGTTTGATTGAACAAGATATTCATCATTTGATTGACTTGTTTGATCATTTTGGTTTGCCATCAATGCCAAATAGGGAGATTGTTGATATCTAATTGAAAATATCATTTGAAAAGAGTATTGTTAAGAAGGAGATTGTTGAAGAAGACTATGTGTTTCAATTATTTTTTTGTCACTAATGTCAAACTTGTTATTTGCTGGTAAGACAATTGCTTATTTGTTTCAAGTACTATCACTTAGTTGATTAATGAGGAGGATTTGATCAACAAGATGTAACAAAAGTACTTAGAGGAAAGGTTGAGTTATGATTATATAATGAAGTACAAGGATTAGTTAAGATAGTGATAACATAATGTATTGATGATCTACTTAAGGTTACAAAATGGCTAGCTACACTTAGAAAGTTTAGAAGAATAAGTTCATCTGCCAAGTTTGACCAAGTGGATAGTAGGTGTCAAGAAAAGTTAGTTCAAGCCAAGTAAAAGGTATGTTGGAGCCAAGGGAAAGAAATTCTACTGGATGTTGAGCAAGACAATAGATATTGAGTAACTTTTAGTTGATGCCAAGCACTAGTAAAATCTAGTTGATGTCGAGTGATTTTATAGTTGATGTCAAGTAAAAAAGTATGTGCCAAGCATCAAAAGAATGATAATGCAAAGTTGCTGCATTATGACAAAGATTGAAGATTCACCAAATAAAAGCTGACAAGTTTTTTTTCTTGAAACTTGTGAATCAAGAGGAAGATAAGATTGATGAGCTGGTGGCATAGAATCTTATGTAAACCTTTTTTGAGGAAAATTCAAAAGGATTTTAAGAGAAGTTTCTAGAGAAGAAAAAATATGGGATAAATACATCGTATCCTACCTAATCCATTCAAAACTCTAATTTAGACAATGGATAATGAGCAAGAAAATGCTCTAATTTCTTATATATAGGAATGTTTGGTCATGAAGGAAAAGAGTTAGAGAGTGTAGTGCGAGAACCTGGGAAGGAGAAAGAGAAAGGAGTTTTTCTTCATCAAGTGACCCAAGAGAAGAGTCTACAATGGTGTACTAAGAAAAAAGGCTTAAGAAGATGAATATTTGAAGGGTGAACAAGCTGTTAGAGCTATAAAGAATGGAAACCAAGAAAAATTGAGGACTAAATAGAGATCTATAATTTGCAAGTGAAGTTGTAAGTTGTATCAAATCAAAGTTCTATTGTTAATTTCTAACAATTGTATTAGTCTAGGGTAAATCCTTTGGAGTAAGGTTGACTTAACAGTCATTGGAAAATCTTTTAATAGGGTTCCATTCTGAGTGAATGGCCTAAAGTCCTCTAACAAGGCTCACTTTTAATAGGGTGACTGAAATCTCTTAATTGGGTCACATTTAACAATGTGCATTGTAACCTTTAATAGGGTTGGCCTTTTATAGGGCATCACTTTAGAAGAGTGAAAAAGGAGTAGCATGTTACTAGTAGTTTTTACCAAATTGGGTTTCCATGTTAAATCATTTTGTCAAATATGTTGATGAGTGTGTCATGTTTCATGCTTTGTATTTCTGCAAATTGATTTGATAGTAACATATAAGTTTTAGTTGATAGAAAATGAATATATGCATGGGTATGATTATTTTATGGGTTCACTAAATTGTGAGAAAAGTCTTACTTCTACATTTAGACCTTGAATAACTAATTCACCCTGCCTCTCAGTTATTCTAAAAGAATTCTAATACTTTATTTATAGAGATGGTTGGTCAAAAGAAAGGTTTGTCATTGTGATAACCTAAGAAAGACAAGGAGTCTAGGGTATTGCTTCATTCAGTGACTTAAGAGAAGAGACTATATTGGCAAGCAAAGAAGGAAGGCTTAAGGGTATGGATGCTTGAAGTGTGAACAAGCTATTAGAGATGAATTGTATGAAAGCTAAGTAGAATAGAGGACTAAAACAAAGATCTATAATCTACAAGTGTGTTGCAAGTTTTTATGAGATCAAGCCTTACTATTACTATCTAATAATTGTATCAGTCTAGGGTAAATCCTTTGGATTAAGGTTGACCTAATAGTCATTTGTAAATCCTTTAACTGAGTGATATTCCAAGTGAATGATCTAAAGTACTCTAACAAGGCTCACTCCTAACAGGGTGATTGAAATCCTTTAATTGGATCATATTTAATAATGTACATTATAACCTTTAATAGGGTTATCCTTTCACAAGGCATCACTTTAGAAGAGTGAGAAAGAGTAGCATACTACTAGTCATTTTTCCTAAATTGGGATTTTACATTAAATTATTGTGTCAAATGAATTATTGAATCTATTATGTTTCATGTTTACATTTCTGCAAATTTATTTGTTGGTAACCTACAAGCTTGAGTGATTGCATGATCTAATGGATGTATGCATGATGAAAATATTTTATGGATATGGGTTCGCTAAGATGTGAAAAGTTTTATTTGTACATCTAGACCTTGGATATCTATTTCACCCCGCCCCCCCCCCCCCCCCCCCCCCAGTTATTCTAAATAATTCCAACAATTGGTATTAGAACTTTTTTGCTTAAGAGGACTAGTTTGAACATACTAAGAGCACAAAGGTCAAGATGTTAAAAAGAGAAGCACCCAATCTTAATAGAGATAAATTTCTTGTATAGAAAAATCCAATGAAGCTACACCTAGGAGGTCTTGGAGATCATGCACAATCTACCATCTCTATTAAGCATACTAATCTGACTGGAGCCCTAACTAATGAAGATCTGAAAATGAAAAAGTAACACAACCTGGCAATGTTGGAGATTGCCTCTACCCTAAGCTATGTTGAGTTTGATGATATGAAAGGTTATGACAATGCAAAGAAAAAGTGGGATGCTCTACACACTATTTATGTTACAAGCTAGAGTTATTGTTGCACCAAAAGATCGACCTATTAATACCTAACACAACCACTAAACTTATAGAACAAAAGAGGCAATTAAGCCATGTCACAAACCCTAAAGGGGATGGTTGGCATTTAGTCCAAAAATTCCCCCCTCAATGTTACCCAAGGAGATTCAAACCTATGACCAAGCTCTGATACTACTTGTTAGAAGCTAGAGTTGTCGCACCAAAAAATTGACCTATTAATACTCGACACAACCACTAGACTTATAGAAGACAGAACGTGGTTAAGCCATGTAAAGAATCATAAAGGGGAAGGCTAGTAGTTAGTCCCACAATTTATGAAGGTGACAAGAATGTTCTAAGAGCCAAAGTTGAAAGTCTGAGAGGTAAATTTGATGACATGAGAATGAAAGAAGCTGAGAATATTGCTCAATATTTCTCTAGGATAAAAGATGTTGCTAATGTAATAAGAGGAGCTTCTGGTAAAATAGATAATGATATTGTATTAAGTTTTGAGAACACAGCTACCTATATATGCTATTAGAGTTTCTATAATATAAGAACTGAGATTTATGCTAGGAATGATCTAACTCTTGAAGGTCTAGTAGGCTCACTACTTTTGAACTATCTAACTTTGATAACTACAAACCTAAAAATATTGAATATGCTTTCAAAGCTAACCTATCATTAAAGGAACCTAATGAGAAGAAGGAGAAGAAAAAGAAAAATATGTGTCAAGTGGCAGTGATACAGATAAGGAAGATGTGGATCAACTTGAAGAAATATTAGCAAGGAGATTTCATAGAGGTAAAGGAAAGTTTAAAGGTAAATTACCTATCATGTGTTTTAATTGCAATTAGGTTGGTCATATTGTTGTTAGATGTCTAGAGAAGAATAATTATAGAGGTGGTGGCAAGTACAAAAGTAGAAGAGATGAAGACAACAAAGACTACAAAGAAAAAGGAAAGAAATCTTGCTACATTACTGAAGAGGAAACAAAAGATGGATTTGAAGATCATGATGATGAAGTAGTGTATGTTGCAATGAAGGATGAATTTGATGAGGATGAGGCAACTACACTAGTGTCTTGTGTGAACAAGAATGATAGATGGATTATTGATAGTGGGTGTTAGCATTACATGACTAGAGATAAAAGTAAGTTCATTACCTTAAAATATTATGATGGAAATAGTGTAAGTTTTGGTAATGATGCACCATGTCTAATAATAGGAAAAGGTTCTATTAAGTTCATAGAAAAGATTATATGTGGCAATGCTTACTATGTTGAAGGATTTAACTATGATTTTTCAAGTGTGTCACAACTAAATAACTTGGGATGTAAGGTTGAGTTTGAGAACAAAATTACTAAGATATATGATACTGCTGGAAAACTGATTGGAAAAGGTCATCAAACTAGAGGTAATCTATTCTACCTTGATATAGAGGATGCTACTTGTTTAGTTGTAGAATTTTATTATGTGTGGCTATGGCACAATAGATTATGTCATGTTAATTTTGATAACTTGGTTAGTATCAATAACATCAGAAGAGTTAGAGGTTTTCCTAAACTGAAGAAGCCTAACAATATAATTTACAAACAATGTTAGTTAGACAAAATGACAAAGTCAAGTTTTAAGAGAAAGATTCATACCTCTACAAGAATATTAGAGATGGTTCATACTAACCTATGTGGACAAATTGAAGTGAAAAGCTAAAAAGGACATAAGTAAATTATGCTACTTGTTGATGACTATTCTAGAATGATGGTTGTTATGTTTATGAAATAGAAATCTCATGCTTTCCAAATGTTTAAGTGGCACTTAGCAAGAGTTGAGAGGGAAATAGGTAAAAGTATGAAATGTTTGAGATCCGAAAGATGAGGGGAATTTATATCAAATGAGTTTGATGTATTTTATAATGGCAAAGGAATCAAAAGATAGACATCTGCTCCTAAAACCCCTCCACAAAATAGAATTGCTGAAAGGAGGAACCTATCTATAATGGACTATGCTAGGACACTCATGATGGAGAAAAATATTGCTTTAAAATAATGAAGAGAAGCTATAAGTATAGATGTCTATACCTTGAAGAGTGTACAAGTCAAGAAAGGTACTCATTCAACACTTTTTGAAGTATGGTATGGATACTCACTCAATGTAAAATATTTTAAGGTATTTGGAAGTAAATTATATATTCTCAAATATTTTAGGAATGGTAAAATAGATGCAAAAGCAAAGATGGAATATTTCTTGGTTATTCCATAAGAATTAAATCTTATAAGTGTTTAAATGCTAACACTAACAAAGTTGTGAAAAGTGCAAATGTAAAATTTGATGAATATATAGAAGTATATGAGGCTAAACCTATGAAAGAACTAGAAGAATGCAAAATATTTGTATACTTCTATGAAGGTATACTTATAGATGAAGATGTAGTAAATCAAGTTACAAACCAATAGCAAGTTTTAGTGACTGCTGAGTTACATACTATGAATGTCAAGTTGCATTCAAAAACTGGGCTACATTCAGGTGTTGAGTTACAGAATGAAGTTAAGGCACACTATGATTCTAAAATTAGTGTACATGAAAGAGATGCTAAACTACTTGAAAACAAGGTACATAGTTCAAAAGTTGAGAGACCAAATGTAGAAGCTAGAGTTAAACCAAGATTGTCTAATTATGTTGAGAGAGATCATCTTGTTGCACAAATCATTGGAGATAAATATGCTATACCTATGACAAGGAACAAGTTGAGAAATGACACATGTTGGCTAAGCATAAAAGAACCTAAAATAGTGAAAGATGGCCTAGAAGATATGGCTAGGAGTAAATCCATTGAAGAAGAGATCGAACAAACTAAGGAAAATAAGACATAGACTCTAGTTCCTAGACACGAAGAAAAAAATGTCATTGGTACCAAGTGGGTATACATAAACAAGTTAGATGAAAATGGTGAAGTCACAAGGAACAAGGCAAGATTAGTTTGTAAAGGATATGTACAAGAAGAAGGGATAGATTATGGAGAGACATTCACTCATGTTGTAAGATTGGAAGGAGTATGAACCCTTCTTTCTTTCTCTACATACAAAGGTTTCAAAGTTTGTCAAATGGATGTTAAGTCTACATTTCTAAATGGTATATTGGAGGAAGAGGTTTATATAGGACAGCCAAAAGGTTTTTCTTGATGCTAACAACAAAAACATAGTATGTAGACTACATAAAGCTTTATATGGTTTGAAGCAAGAACCAAGAGCATGGTATGAGAGACTACATAATTATCTACTGAAGATTGGATTTGAGAAGACTAATGATAAAAATAATCTATACTTAAAGATAGAGAAAGGCAAATGTATTTTGTTATTTGAAACTTTTGTTGATGATATCATATTTGGAGGTCAAATACTTTATGTAAGGCTTTTTCAAATAAAATGAAGCAAGAATTTGAGATTTCTATGTTTGGAGAGATCAAGTTCTTTGTGGGTTTCCAATTACATTAGATGAAATATGGTATATACATCACTCAATCAAAATATGTAAAGGAGATACTAAAAACTTTTGGATCAGAAGATCCCAATCTAGTAAGTACACCTATGGTGATAGGACATAAATTATCAAAGAATGATGATTCAATTGAGGTGAGTCAAACATTATATAGGTCTATGATTAAAAAATTATAGTATGTAGTGTATAGCAGACCTGATATTGCATTATTTGTAGGGATAGATGCAAGATTCTCTACTAATCCTAGGGAGAGTCACTTAATGGTAGTAAAGAGAATAATGAGATATCTAAAAGGAATAGAGGACTATGGTATATACTACAAGAAAAATGAGAAATATGAATTGAAATCCTATACTAACACTAATTAGGCTAGAAATATTGATGACAGAAAGAGCACCAGTGGACCAGCATTTTTCTTAGGCAAAAGGATGGTTACATGGACTAGCAAGAAACAAAACTACATTTCTCAGTCTACTTCTGAAGCTAAATATGTTGCTACTTCAATAAATTGTACACACATTGTATGGATTAAATAGCTACTCAAAGGTATGATGAAGGAAATCATTGAACCTATGATGCTTTATTGGTATAATACAAGTGCTATAAATATATCAAAGAATCATGTGATGCATACAAAGACTAAGTACATTGTAATCAAGTATCATTACTTGAGAAAATTAGTTTAAGATAAAGAGGTGAACATGGAATATGTTAACACAAAAGAGAAAAAAGCTGATATCTTCACAAAAGCTTTACCTAAGGATGCTCATGAGTATCTAAGAGGTAAGCTAGGGGTGATACCCCTATCAAAGGTTATCTAGGAAGCATGAGGAATGCCCTACATCAAACAAATTGATTGGCATATGTTACACATTGATGTAATGGATATTACTTTAGGAGCTACCAAATTAAACCAAGGAGCTGGAGCTATATATCAATCACAAGCAAGGTGGCAGAGAGAGAGACTAAAAAATATTCATATCTACATATGAACATGACACATCTTTGGCATTGTTGTCAAGGAGGGAAAAATTATTGTCAAGAAAAGTGTACTGAGTTCAAGACATCACAAAGGGAGACATCTAGGTATAGAAGATACAAAACTATGGGATATCTACTCAAAGGGAGATATACCAATGATTACATCTACCCAGTAAGAGGGAGATAATGTTGAGAGAGATATAAGAAGTAATCAAAAGGAAGTCATAAAGATGAGATGATTGATTGTTTGTGGATCAGAATAGAATTTTTTTTTGTAACCTATTTGATAGAAGATGGAAGTTACTAATAGAGGGAGAGATTTCAATACAAGGAATTAATTTCATTTTGGTATTTTGTTGGTATTACTAATTAAGTCTGGCCAATTTGGTTTGCCATCAATGCCAAAGAGGGAGATTGTTGAAAATAGAATGATATAAGTATGATAAATGTGTTTCAATCATTGTTTTGTTACTGATGTCAAACTTGCTATTTGCTGATAAGATAATTGCTTATACGATTTAAGTACTATTATTTATTTGATTGATGAAGAGGATTTGATCAAATGAGGTAACAATAGCACCTAGAGGAAAGGTTGAGTTATGATATGAAAAGGAGTACAAGAATTAGTTAAGAGAGTGATATTTTAATGCATTGATAATCTACTTAATGTTGCAAAGGTTGGATTACACTAAATACATCTAGAAGGATAAGTTAAATGAAGTTTTTCTACCAAGCTTGACCAAGTGGACAGTAGGTGCCAAGCAAAGTTAGTACAAGCCAAGCAAAAAATTAGTTGGAGCTAAGCAAAGTCAATTTTGGTGTAAGCCGAGTGAAACAATGTAAACTAAGTCAAGTTTAGTTGATGTCGAGCACCAGTAGAATATGCCAAGTGTTTTGATAGTGGATGTTGAGCAACATAGTATCTGTCGAGCATCAAAAACCAGTTAATGTTGAGTGTCAGCATTATGAGAAAGATCGAGAATTCAATGAATCTAAGTTGACAAGTTTGATTTCTTATATTTTGTGAACTGTGTTGAAGATAAGGTTGACGAGTTGGTGACACAAAATTCATGGTGAACCATTTTGAGGGTAAATTCAAAGAGAATTGAAGGAGAAGTTTCTAGAAGGGAATGAAATGAAATGAGGGGTAGATTCATTGAATCTTACCTAATCTAACCTAAACCTAAAATGGACGATGGAGGATGAATGAAAAAATATCTTAATTCTCTATTTATAGAGATGGCTAGTTAGGAGAAAGTGTTGTCATGTGTGAGAGCCAAAAGAAGACAAGGAGTCTATGGTATTGCTTCATTGAGTGACCTAAGAGAAGAGATTTCATTGGCAAGGAAAGCAAGAAAGTTTAAGCGTATGGATGCTTGAAGTGTGAACAAGCTATCACAGCTAAAGTGTATGAAAGCCAAGTAGAATGGAGGACTAAAACAAAGATCTATAATCTACAAGTATGTTTTAAGTTTTTATCAAATAAGCCTTATAGTTACTCTCTAATCATTGTATTAGTCTAGGGTAAATCCTTTGGATTAAGGTTGACCTAATGATCACTTCTAAGACCTTTAATTGGGTGACATTCTAAATGAATGATCTAAAGTTCTCTAATAAGGCTCACTCCTAATAGGGTGATTGAAATCCTTTAACTGGGTCACATTTAAAAATGTGCATTGTAAGATTTAACAAGGTTGACCTTTCATAGGGCATCACTTTAGAAGAGTGAGAAAGAATAACATATTACCGGTGGTTTTTCCCAAATTGGGTTTCCATGTAAAATTATTATGTCAAATGTGTTATTGAATCTATTATGTTTCATGTTTACATTTTTGCAAATTGATTTATTAGTAACTTACAAGTTTGAGTGATTGCATAACTTAATGGATGCATGCACAATAAAAAAAATTTATGGATATGGTTTAACTAAGTTTTGAAAAAAATTATTTGTACATATACACCTTGGATAATTGATTCACCCCCCAACTTTCAATTATTCTAAATAATTCCAACCCTTCTAACTCTATTTCTTATCTTTCCTACTCCTTTTTGATGTGGAAGCCCCTTTTGAGGTGGAGACAAAACCTATGGATGTGGTTCATTGCTAGTGGAAAGATATGGTTAATGGATAAAGGTGGTCCTCCTCCTATTCTATTCATGTGTTGGGAGGTTGGATTGGCTTTCTTGTTTCTTGGATTGTTCTAGTAGTGTTTGGCTTTGTTCTTTGGCTTTATATCCTCTTTGGTGCTTTTGGTTTCCTTACTTTTGTAGCTTGAGGTGCTATTAATTCTCTAGTTTTCCATATTCCTCTACCAAAGCTTCTACTCCCTTAGGTTGTGTTGCTCTAGATATCCTATGGTGATTTAATTTTCTTATTATTGGTAGTCTTGGTTTTTGTTCTTCTCAATTATGACTTTGGTGTTTTATTGGATTTAAGATCTTCTCCCCAATACTTCAACCTTCTCATATCTAGTGATTTTGTGTCTCCATAAGTTGCATCTTTTTATATTCATTGTTCCTTCTACTCCTCCTCTTTGTATGAGGCATTCACATATCATTCTCCTCTTCTATTGTACTTTCTTTTCCATGCTTGGATCTTTTGGGTTTCTATGCTTGTCCTTCTTTAATGGTTTCTTATTTGGCCACCTTGATGCCTTATTTATTTCCCCTCCTTTTTGTGAGGGTGTGGTTTTTACTATTTCTTTCATCTTTTCTAGTGCTTATCTACCCTTCTATGTAATAGTTGTTGGCTCTATGGTTATCCCATGTTTTGTTTTGAGGTTTTTGGGTTCCTTCTCTTTCCAAGCATGTGCAAGTGGTTTGTAATAGATCCTTCTTTTTTTGTGCACACACATCTCATTATGTCTTGGTTTTTGGTTCCTTTTCTCCTTTTTTAAGGAGTTTTAGTTTGATTTGTAAGGTTTTGGCTCCATTTAAAAGCCTTTTTCACTTTTTATGAATTCCTCTATGCTTCTCTTTTTAAAAAAGATTCCATGCAATTTTTTGTTGGGTTTGGTCCTTCTCCTAGTTTATATAATTAGGATAGTTACATGGAAATATAACCAACATAGAAAAGGAATAAATTACACAATAATAGAATATTAGACACAAAGACTTAATGTGGTTCACCCAATCTTGGGTTGCACCCAACAAACAAAGAGTCTAATATTATTATCTAGTGATTTAACCTAATTACTATCCATGATCCCTTGAAACTCACTATGATATAGGAGCATCATGGATTTTCTCAATGACTACTTTGGAGTTCATGGAAGGATGCTCAATAGTTACTTTGGAGAGTACTTAGAGTGCTACTCAATCAAAGAAGAGGTGCTTGGTCATCAAAGGCTATCGGCATACACTAGGAGTTCGGTGATACTTGGTTGTGATGTGAAACTGAGTTTGTAGTGTTAATTAAGATCACAATGTTAACTAAGTTTTCCTGGATGTGTCGAGTGAACTCAATAATTGTTGATACTCAAAAGTCATTTTCTAATGCTTGATCATGTCTTGGTTCTAGCTTTTCCTGAGTTGTCTGTGTTCAGTTTCTAGTGTGATCTAAATTTGGTATTTAATTTGGTTGTATTTAATTTTTGTTGTAAGCTTACTTGTGGCTTAATTAATGTGTATTTAATGCAAGGGATTATTAAATTTCTAACATACTAGGTTGACTTGTGGCTTAGTTGGGTATAAGTAAGGGGATCTTATGGAGTCTTAAGGAATTCATTCAATGGAGTGATCCATAATTTAGTGTGAGATCTAGCATGGAGAAGAGGTAGTAGTTGTCTAAGCAAATTTTTCCTAAGTATGTGTACAAAGCATCAATTGTGAGGCAGTTTACACCTAGATCTTGGGTAAAGTTTGAGAAAGGGTAGTAGTTGTGGCTTTTGAAACAATTATATTGCTTGGTGGGATCATGAGCACAAGTTTAGATCTTCCTTGGAGGTTTCTACCTAAGTGTAGACCTAGACTAGCTTGAGTTTGGGTTGGATCTTGAGAGATCTTGCAAAATTATTTTTTTTGTAATTGCTATTGTATTTAGCCAAAGCCTAGAAGGCCTTACAGTTGGCCACATTGTATGTAAACAATTATTTTATGAATCAATTATTATGAATTGATATCATATCTTGCATCATTTTATTATTTCTACTATGTGGTTATTTGTTGGGAGCTAGGATATCTCCTTTGGAGATTCTCCTTCCTTGCACTATGTCATAATACCACTACAAGAAGATACTAAATTTTTATATCTAGCCCTAAGACATTTTATAAAATACTTATATCAACTAAAAAATTAGGTTTAGAATATGCCATCCATTATAAAAATAACTCCTAACACCTTTTACAATAATAAATTCATTTTTTGGCATAGTGAGCTATTATTGCTCAATGCCACCTTGTATCTTAATAGGAAGAATGCTTGGGACTCTAACCTAAGACCTCTCAAGGAGAACCACTCCTTGACCCTACAAGAACCATCTCCCCTTGACCCCATCATGGGAGAATTGTACCCCTAAACCATCATAGAAATATCTAGGAGAAAACCACTAATGAAATTGGAGAGAAAATTACCTCTGAGTTTGATTACCTATTCCACATAATAATACTTATATCATACTTTTCTTTAGTATGATATGAATGCCTCTCTTTCAAAAAATTCTTGTGATTTCTATCAATTTTAATATTGGAATATACTTTAATTTTATCACTGCCCTATTAATTTTGTGTTTATCCCTTTTAGGCTTGTAATGTTTGGGGTTATCCAAGATTCTTACCTCATCCCTCTTTACACTTATACTAAAAGAATTTATATTATTTTCAATATTTAGGAAAATCTTATAAGAATATCCATCATATTATTCTTTAAATAGTTATTTAAAACCACTCTAAATTAGTAGAAACATCTAACAAACTTTTATCCCAAGTCCTAGTATCTTCCACTCAAAATTGTATAAATAATTTTATGACAATATATTTTCATGTTCAAAATTTATCAATAAAAATAATGAAAGATCTTAAATCACCCTCACATAATACATCTTTTCTCCCTATAAATTTAGGACCATTTTGTTAGAAAGTAAAGTCCACCAAGATAACTGGGGGCCAGGGAGGGGGGTGAATTAGTTATCCAACTATTAAAACATTTAACAACCTTATTAATCCTTAAACATGTGAGAAATATAATCAACAACCATAACACATTACTCATACACACTAACACTAGATATGTTGACTAGGAAAACCCTTGATTAGAGGGAAAACCCCAATGGGGATGGTACCCACAAAATGATGTACTAAAATAAAAGTTCCTTATAAGAGGATGGACTGTATTTGGATCTAATGAAATACATTTAGTACATATTAGTCCCCATTAGGAGACTTTGAATCCCTGTTAGGAGTTGTGCCAACCCTATTAGGGGTTGTAGAAGGTAGATGGACTCACTATCCAAACAACTTTAGGGGAAAGACCATTGAACTCACTATCCAACTGATCTCCATATTATTCCTTATAGAAAAATAGAAATGTGTAGCTCCCTTTTTGTCCTCTATCTAGACCAAACCTCTTCTGATCTTGATACCAAATTAACAACTTTGCATCCAATAATCCCTTGGATTGCTTACTTGCATTTACTAAATGCTTCACATATCACTTATCAAATTCACACTATATCAAAATGAAAATAACCTTCCTTTAAAATATATCCTCAAAATAATTCCTTGAGTTGGCCTTGAGGCTTTTCCAATTAATAATACTAAGACCTCTTTATGATAATTAATTATTTTAGAATAACACAACACTGTCGGCTCACAGTCTTTAAAAATTCTCACATGCACAACTTTAGACCTTGTGCACTCACTGATATCATGATCAAGCTTTCTATTATCACTATCTAGCTATGTGTATCATGATTCTATATATTTTAGGAGATACTATCCAAATATCAAAAACTACTTCTTAGATCCTTTGTTTTCATAATGTCCTTTGTAAGTCTTGAATATATTTTGTATGTCTTTAACTTTCTTCATGCAAACTTATCCACTGCATCATGACACAATATGGAACACATATTTAACTATGCTTGAGCTTATCATCAATACATTCTCACAAATGCAACATGTCAATCATGTTAAAAATCTCTCCAAGTATTCTAGAAATGCTTAGGATACTCCCCCAAAGAAATACCATCAGCATTCATGCTAACAATCTCCCCTTTTGGCATTGATGCCAACATAGATGAAAAACATCTAAGTTCTAAGAATACCAAATCAAACTCTACTATTGTTGCTATTCTAATCTATACAAATCCTCTTCATCAATCAAATTTGAAATTCACAAGAACACTAATATGTCTATGCTTTCACATTCTTACATGGATTGGCATCAATTGTTCCCTCTCAAATTCTCAGGAACAACTCTCATTCTTCCATGGATGGAAATTAGTTGTTCACAACTTCTCCCTTATTCAATGTTTCTCCTAATTGATATTTATAATACTTCTCCCCCATACGTAGGAGATATTTTCTACCTCATTCATAGGATTTTTTCAAGTGTAATTCCCCCCATTAACATTATAGATAAAGGCTTTATTATGTCAATTAGCTCAAATGTCTTTGGAAACTATTCTAAACCAACAACAAAGAGTCCTTGATGACTCTTCTCATCTTTGATACTTCCCCATATAGAAAGCATCAACATTCAGTCAAGATAAATAATAGTACTGTGTACTACTAGACTAATGCAATTTTTACATCATATATTCAAAAGTAGGAAGGGACATAACCCATCATACCTCAAAAATACTCAAATGTATCTTTAGGAAAAGGCTTCATAAAGATATCTACAATCTAATATTTTGTACCTACATATTTCAATGTGATTTTTTTGGTTGTAACTTTCTCTATCAAAACATGATACTTGATAGATAGATGCTTAGTCTTAGAATGCAACAAAAGATAATTAGACATACTCATTGTACTTGTGTTATCATAATACATGATAATAGTTTCTAAAAAATTTATTCCAATGTCCTTTATGTTAATCTTTGATTGGTTTTGACATATGAGTGACAATATACTTAAGTCATTTACTTAGTTCATGTCAAACAAGTAATGTATGCCAAGCATAAGATGTTAGATAGTATATGTTGAGTGAAGTTATATAGATATGCCAAGTAACTAGTAAGTGTCGAGTCACTCAAGTGTTGACATGATAATAGATACCAAGTCATTCAAATGCCAAGTGATTAATGGATGCTGAGTCATTCAGAGGCTGAGTTATAGCATTGAAGAGATAGTAGATGTTGAGCATCAGACACTTCAGGCACTAAGTAAATAGTTTTGGATATAATTGTTTGTAATGGCACAAACTTCTATGTAAACCATTTTTTAGCTGACTTAAGGATTTTTTTGTGATCCTAGAAGATAAGGATGGATCTTTATTGAGGATCCCTATGTAGTACATGCAACCAATCAGTTAAAGGGATGATTTAAGTGAAAAAATTGGTGAATCACAACCATTGATTCATACCTAACTCTAAGTCACATAGAGGTCAAACCCTAAACATTGTATGTATGTGAAAAGAGTGAAGAGAGAATTCTGCATGTGCAAAAAAAGCATTAATGGTGGCTAAGGAGTTGTGAATTGAGTTACATTATAGAATCAATTAGA
Source organism: Cupressus sempervirens (assembly GCA_028749045.1). Lineage (NCBI taxonomy): Eukaryota > Viridiplantae > Streptophyta > Pinopsida > Cupressales > Cupressaceae > Cupressus > Cupressus sempervirens. Next base: position 445,149,375 of record CM053792.1, on the reverse strand, counting down.
GGAGAATAGAGGAAAGGAGTTAAAGGACATAAGTGATACATCTTATTAGAGAGGATCAAGTACACATCAGGAAAGAGGTGATCTATTATCTAGAAGTGGAGAGCTAACCATAGGATCATTGTAGATTCATTCTAGTAGGTGAATTAATTAAATCTCTTAACCAAGTAGTCTTAATAGGCTATTATAAATCCTTTCATATGGTGCTTTCTTCATTGTGAGTTTTAATTCCTTTAATTATGCATACTTCTAATAGGCTATTGAAATCCTTTAATAGGGTAAGATCTAACAATCCTATAAGCCTTTAACATCACAAGCTTTTCATAGGGTAGATCATAGTTTATGATCAAACATTGTAGCCTTCATTCGATACACTTTATTACTGTAGTAGTGGAGATTTGTGGGTGTCATCCCCACCCAAGTTTTTCCTTCTCATTAGAGGGTTTGTAGGTAACCAAATATCTTGTGTCATACATGTGTTGAATGTTATTTTCTTTTATGCTATGAATAAATTTTGTTTAGCTAGATATTTTAGTTTACATGCAAATTGTGAGATGAATGTGTGGTGAATGAATTTGTGGTTAAAGTTTTAATAAATTGATTCACCCCACCCCCCCAAGAGTTTACTTCTGCTATTGAATTTCCAACAATTGGTATTAGATAATTGGTTCTTTGGAAAAGAAAGCTTTGCAACTTTGGGGAAAGATCTTGAAGATGGAAGGCTACAAGTTGGGAAAGGGTATTGATAATTAGAAGATTGAAATAAAGCTTTCCCTAGATCAACTGAATGAAGTGAGAGATGAGTTGAAGAGATCATTGAAGAGAAGGCAAGAGATAGCTATTGAAGAGAATGACACACATTACCAAAATATTGACACTACTGAAATGTTTGCAAAAGGAAATTCATGTGAATTTGATGCAGCAGTTGTAAATCTAATGGAAAAGAATGGTACCCTAACTGAAGAGGTCAGAAATATTAAGATAGAACAAGAAGTCCAATCAATATTTCTATGTGAAGTGACCAAGTAGAAAAAGAAAGATGAAGAATACAAAATCATGATTAAAGATGATAAAAGGATACTAACCAATAGACTAAAAGAGAAGATATTAGAGGTGAATAAGATTTTGCACATACAACTAGAAACATTGAAACAATGATGATTGCCAATCATGAATTGAATGGAAAAGAATTTGAAATCACAACACTAGAGTTATAGAATGAACAACTAAGAAATGATCTGAAAAGAGAAAAAGAATTTACTGAAAGTTTCAATAGAAAAAGTGAAGTCATCAAGTATTTTGAGCAATTAATGAGATCTCATAGATCCAACAGTGATACTACTAGATTGGGTTACACTAGTATTGAAGAAGGAGAATTATCTAAAAGCGGTGAACAAAGAAGCAACAATGGTAAGTACTACAAACCTACTTGTCATAATTGTGGTAAGATAGTCATACAACAAATGTTTGTAGGAGAAACAATGCAAATCAAAACACTAAGAAAAAATTCATAGGTAAATATCATAAGTACAAAAAACAAGGACATCAGGAAAATTAATGCAAAACCAAGACATCAAACACACAAATATTTGAAGGTTACTGCTACAACTATAAGTAGTATGGACATAGAGCATATGAGTTCAGACTAAAGCCTAACTAGTCACCAAACAAGCAAGCCAAGGTAAATCATACTGACAAATTCTACAATTGGGATTGCAATACAAGGTATAGTTGTCACTATTGTCAAGAATATGGACATATTGCTGAAAATTGCATTAGAACACATTTTAGAAGTGACTAAAAAAGATGGTTGAGTCAAACTACATGTTTTAGCTATTTGAAGACTGGTCACATCAATAGATATTGTCTAACAAGGTCAAAAGTACCTAGGAGTAAATTCAATAAAGGCCAAGGAAATGTTGATGTTGAAGAAGTCAAAGTGCAGATGAACAAGACATGGAAGAAAAAGGAAGATAGCAGTACATCAAGTTCAAATGGGGTCACTTCATCCAATGGATCAGGTGATCACACCACCCCCAACTAGGCAATTAAGAGGTATGTATGGGACTAATATTTCAAATTTCAATTATACATTAGTTTCAATGATTGAGTTTTGAAAAGATCATATATGCATGAAGTAAGATGTAAATTATTGGTTAGAACTTGGAAGAAATCTATAAGTTTTCATGTTGTTTCCAAGCATGAAAAGTTTCACTGTAGTTGCTGAATGGAAGTTAGTTGTTGCTAAGCTATCGAAGGTGATAGTTTTGGTCGAGCTTGTTGTGGTTGCCAATCATGGAAGTACTAGAGCTGAACTTACAACTATATAAGCACTAAGCAGTTATTGTGAAGTTTCAAAGTCTATATGGCCATTTTTTGACTCATTTGCAAGTATTCAAGATTGAAGAGAGCATGAAGCGATTAAGGAAAATTGGAGAAATCAATTCAAGAATTTGTAAACTAAATTCAACTGCTATTCAATACTAGACATCATATTTTTCAAGGTATTTATTGTGTGTCAAGATATGCTATTTGAATTTTTGAAACCACTAGTTAGTTATTATGGCATCTATCTCTTCTAATGTTGTGGTTAAGGAAGAAAAGAAAGTTTTGAATTTTTAATTGATAAGTAATGAGATCAAACAACCATATTTCTAGTAAATTCCCTAACTTTGAATATAAAGGAGACCCATCTAGTACATTATCTATGATACCACCACAAGTTTTGATGATACATTATGTAAGGTGTTGCTACACTTGTAAGATAGGAAGATTTGGAGATATGGAAATAAGAGACCTATATGGAAAATTATGTTAAAATGTAGCATTGAAAGAAGAATAAAAGGTTGTAGAGAGAAAAGGGTTAACCCATGCCTTAGGTTTTCTAAACATATTCAAGATAAAGTGGATTAAGATTGTTCTTAGAAGAATTCATGACAATACTACATGGTTGGAGGCTGGCCCTATCAAAATCACAAAGAGGATTATTCACAGAGTGATAGGGTATCTAACCCTAGATAGACCTAAGAATATGAATAGTGGTGCAAAAGATGCAATTGAGAAGAATATAGGAGCACTATGGAACAAGAGAGGGATGACCATAGACATAATTGATGATCCCCTACTTGCATTTGTAGTGAGAATTGTTACACATTTTTTTTGAATCTAACAGGTTAAATAGTGTACCATGCATGGTTGTGGATTTGGGTTACAAGATAGTAAAGAAAGACCATTCTTATGATCTTGCTAAGTTACAACTCAAATAATTATCATAAACTTGGGAACCATAAGAAAGACTAAAAGTGCATAATGCAAATTTGGTTCAATAATTGTTTGTATATTTTTCTATGTGCATAACACTTTTCCCTCATTTGGGAAGGTAGATTGGAAGACCAATAGGTCAATTGTAGTGCAGATTGGTGAATTCATAGAGAAACTTGGAGATAATTTTGAGATTGTGATGACTAGCTATTTTGAAAATTTTAAGAAGGCAATGAAACAAAGACTGAGGATTCCAATGTCACTAGTTGAGAAGTATTTCAATGATGTTTTTTTTCTAGTTGATGTTAATTTCACTTATGTTTAAGTTTTTGTTCGAAGGGTAAGATGGCTTAGGCCATTTCCTTATGATATTAATGTGGATGAGTCATCTACTACCATCACTACTCTATTGGAAGAAGAAGTAGATAAGAATGCTACTGCTTTTGGAAATTATGATGTAGAAAAGTCAAAGATCACAATGGACCTAAAGCCAACTTCTGTGATGGGGAAGAAGAATAAGATTGTGAAGAAGCTCAAGGCATAATTTGGTGAAGGGGTAGAAAGAGATGAAGAGGAAGAAGATAATTAAGATGTTGAAGATACTCTTGCCCAAGCACCACTTTTTCACACACATGGTCAAGGTGAGGGCCAAGAAGAAGAAGAAGCAAAAATTGATGAAGGTCCTGAGGGAGAAGAAGCCAATGAAGCACCTATTGCCACAAAAGAAAAGAAGAGAAAATCAAAGAAGCCAACACTAAGAAAACCTAAAAAGGTTGTGAAACCTTCACAAAAAAAGCCTATAGTTCCTATTACTAGGGTTAGCACAAGAGCTAGTGCCAAGAAGACTTAGGAGGTTTAGAAGTCTAAAGTCAAGAGAGTTAGCACAACTACAAAAGAAGATTTAAACAAAAATAAAGAAGGAATTATATTTCCCTAGCTAAATCAAATGATGAGAGGATAGATTTAGATAACAACAACCAATTCAAAGTGGTAAGTCATAGTCCCTCTTCTGATCTAGACAACTTGTGCAAAAATATCAAGAATAATGTTGATTTAAGTATATTTATGCATGTTGAGTTTGATACACTTGGGAAGTTAGATATGAATAAATTAGAAGAATTTATATATGTCATGATGGAAATTTTTAAGAAGACTCCAATTGAGATTGCCAACTCTTTACCCAAGAGCCTACAAGATAGAGTTGAGTAGAGGTGGCAATATAGTCTCACAAATAAAAGAAATATTAGAGAGACTACACTTGTAAGAGTGATGTCAGACTTGGAAAAATCTAAAATGAAAAAGAAAATTAAAAAGTATAAGAGAAGATTATCTCCAAAGTACTGAGCATTTAATATATTGCAAAACAATATTGAAGAGGTTTTTCAACATAGCACACACTTATGAAAAGTGATCTATGGGTTGACAACACAAAAGGCTATTGAGAAAGTACCTAAGGAAGTAGGTGAAGACAAAGAAGAACCAGAGGTAGTTGAAATAGCAAATGAAGAATTTGTAATGGAAGTACATATGTTGAGTGCCAGTCCTCAAGAAGATATAGTAAAGGTTAAGGATGTGTTTGACACCACCATTCAGAACATCAATCCCCTAACAAAGGAGGATATGTAGAAGATATTAAATAATTCCACCATAAAAGAAAAATTATGATGTCATCTTTTTTTGGTGAGTGTGGATGAGATTGGGAAAGTAGAATTGGCATCTGTAGGGGAGAAAACACAAGCATTATCCATTGCCCCATCTCGATATATGGAAGTGCAACCTATAATGTCTATTGTAGTATACCATAGGAAGGACACTATGCCTTCACATATTAGAACTAAGGTACAAATTTTTTTAGTACTAGCAATTACAATAATTGAGTAAGAAAGGACACCAGTCTGAATAGTGTAGGAAGCTAGTCCTCCACCTACACCACAAGCACAAGGTGGAACATAAATCAAAGAAAAGGAGAAGGTTAGGAATGAAGACTCAATATTGACAAAAAAAAAAAGAGGAAGTGTTAGAAATACATACACTGGTTACCTTACCAGAAACTACTACTCCTACTCCTAGTCAAGCATTTCATAGATTGAGTACTAAAGCTACACCATTACAACCATCAAGGCCAAGTCCTAGCACATCTAAGGTTGATGAGGTGACATCATATGGTGACATAAAATTAGATGAAGTGATTGAGTTGTGATGCAGGAGAATCCAAAGGTATAAGGGCAATCCTGTGTCACCCAAAAAATGTACTTAGACTTAGTTTCAGTTTCATGTCTTTTCATTTTTGGATACCCATTTGGGTCAAATAAAAGTTCCAACTCTCACAGTTCAACTATCAGTGTGCTAGAAAATCCCAAAAAAATAGGAGCATGCAATTTGGCCATCATTTTGGTGATCTAAAAGGTGTGAATTGGCCAGATGAATGTAATTGTGATTTAGAGCATTCCAGAAAAAGAATCAAGTCAAAAGGCCCCACGATTTGAAAGTTATTGCAGTTTTTCAGGTTTTGGAGACCTCCTAAGAATGCTTCAAAGTTAGGTTAGGGGCATTAACTAACCTCAAAATGGCCCAAAAATAGGGGACAAGTGAAGCTTGTCCATAGGGCTATAGAGCGCTTCGAGAGCTTTCTGAAAAGGTAAACGGTTTGTCAATCGGAGCTACGGTTCAAAAGTTATGCCTCCCAAAAGTTTGATTACCGTTTCTGGATTCTTCTAGATTTGCGTCGACTTCTACCATAGCTTTCGGAACCTTCTATTTGGTCGGCGGATGCCTACTAGCACTTTCTAGAATGTACTCCTAGTCCTTAACCCTCCGAGGTCTATTTAAGGAGATTTTTGGCATTGTAAAAAGCAGTTCGGAGTGGAGTTTGAGAGGAGGTACTGTAAGGAGAAATTATCTCCAGATTTATGCTATTGTAAGCCCTTAGGGCATGTTTTGAAGTTTATTTTCCTGTACTGTTGTACTAGCTTATTTTCTCAATTAATATAATTTTCCCTTTTCTGTTGTGTCCATTTTGTTCTTGGGTTGTGTCCCCATCAAGTGGTATCAGAGCTAGTTTTCCTGAGTGTGTAGACAGAGCACCGACTGTGAGGCAGTTTGCACCAGGACTGTGTGGTTGTGGGTTCAAGTTAGAAGATGCCTCCATGAAGAAAGCATGATGGAAGGGCTAGAGCTATTAATCCTAAGGAGGTTAGAACCCTCCAAAGGTAGGTACAGGCATTGCAAGAGGAGCAAATGTTGCCACAGGTGACGACAGTGAGGATGACAATGAAGAAGAAGTTATGGGACCAGAAGGGGAATTTGACAGGGAAGTTCTGAATCATGTAGAGGAAAGGCTTTTTAGGGCCATTACTAAGTTTGGGAAAAGACCCACAATTGAAGTGGGTGTATTTTCAAAGAATATGAAACTAGATGAGTTGATCGATTGGATCAATGAACTGGAAGAATACTTTGAGTATGAGGATATCAGGGACCCAAATAGGGTTAAGTTTGCAAAGGCCAAACTGAAAGGCCATGCCAAAATCTGGTGGCAAGAGGTCCAATTGGAAAGAAACAGAAGAGAAAACAAGAAGATCACAAGGTGGGATCGCATGGTGGACAAATTGAAGAAGCAGTTCATTCCTGTGGACTACGAGCTTGATTTTTTTAAGAAGATGCATGGGTTAAAGCAAGCAGGACGATCAGTCCAAGAATATACAAAGGAATTTTATCGATTCTTGATTAGAGTGGGACATGCAGAAGCAAATAAGGAGAAGGTTACTCGTTATATCAGTGGGTTGCGACCTAGCATCCAGGAGGAATTAAGTCTAGTAAGAATGACCAGCGTTGAAGAGGCATACCAGTTTGCCCTATGAGTTGAAGAGAAGCTGAATAAAAGGTTTGAAGGAAGACAAAGAGGGTGTGGTCAAGGAGGAAGGGGAAGCGGTAGATCATCTGGAGGCCGCAATGAAACCCAAAAGAAAAATGAAGATGTGGGTACTAGCAGGAACCAGAGGAATGAGGGTTTCAACTGCTCCCATGATCAAGACTTTGGAAATCAGAGAGGTAGAGGTAGAGGACGTGGACAAGGAAGAGGAGGCTTTCGTGGTACCTATTTCCATTGCAATGAAGAAGGTCATCATGCCTTTGAATGCCCTCAATGACAAGGAAGGACAGATAGGAGAGCTGAGGGCCAAGCTAGGGTTGCTCATGTGGATGAGGATGCACAATCATCACATTCAGAGGATGCAAAAAGAGGAGAGACCTTGGTAAATGAAAGAGTCCTACTAAGTGGTGAGATTGAACCAGGACAATGGAGGAGTTTGTTCTGTACCAGATGCAAGTGTGAGGATAAATGTTGTGGTGTGATCATTGATGGTGGTAGCATTGATAACTCGGTATCAGAAGAGATGGTCTCTAAGCTAAAGCTCAAGAGGGAGAAACATCCCCAGCCCTATCGGATTGCTTGGGTAAAAGATGATCATAAGGTCCTGGTAAGTGAACAATGTTTAGTGAAATTCAAAATTGGGAGTTACCATGATGTTCTCTGTGATGTTATTTCAATGGATTTTTGCCATCTATTGTTGGGTAGACCATGGCAGTTTGATAGACATGCAGTACATGATGGGCATGCAAACACATACTCTTTGACAAAGGATGGAGTTCGCCACAAATTAAAGCCCATGAAAAAGGAAGGTCAAAAGGTATGTAGCAGTGCTAGGATTTGTCTTGTTGATGAAAGGAAGTTTTTAGATGGCATGAAACATCAGCATATGTGCTATGCTTTGATTCCTAGGAAAGATAAAGAAGGTAGTAATGAAATACCAGTTGAATTTTCAGATTTACTAGGGGAGTTTGGAGATATTATCTCTGATAATGTTCCAGATGGATTGCCACCAGTAAGGCAAATCAGTCATCAGATAGATCTGATTCCAGGAGCTAGTTTGCCTAACAAGGTTGCTCATAGGATGACTCCTACTAAAATAGAGGAGCTAAATAGACAGGTTCAGGAGCTGTTGAGGAAGGGCTTGATTCGAGAGAGCCTGAGTCCATGTGTAGTACCTGCAGTACTTGCACCAAAGAAGGATGGAGAGTGGACGATGTGTATAGATTCTCAAGCTATAAATAGGATAACCATCAAGTACCGGTTTCCTTTGCCAAGGATGGATGATATTATGGACTGCTTGAGTGGAGCTCAGTACTTCACAAAGATAGATCTGAAGAGTGGTTATCACCAAATATGGATTCAAGAAGGAGATGAGTGGAAAACAACCTTCAAGACCAAGGAGGGTCTTTATGAGTGGTTAGTCATGGCCTTTGGATTGACGAACACCCCAAGCACCTTCATGTGGCTCATGAATGAGGTACTTAAGAAGTTCTTGGGAAGACTTTGGAAGAACATTTACTGCATATTCGTAGTGTCCTTAAAAGGCTAAGGGAAGAGAAACTGTTAATTAATCTGAAGAAGTGTAACTTTGCAAAAAGGGAGTTAGTCTATTTGGGGTTTGTTATATCACCTGAAGGTCTCAAAATGGATCCAAAGAAGGTAAAAGCCATCTTGGAATGGCCTACTCCAAGGTCTGCTACTGAGGTAAGATCATTTCATGGTCTGGTTAGTTTTTACAGGAAGTTTATTAAGAATTTCAATGGCATATGTGCACCCCTAACTGATACAATAAGAAGGGATAGAAAAGAGTTCAAATGGACTGCAGCAGCTGCGAGAAGTTTTTAATTGCTAAAGAAGAAGGTAACAGAACAACCTGTGTTGGCACTTCCAGATTTTAGAAAGGTTTTCCAGGTGGATTTTGATGCCAGTGGTAGTGCTATTGGGGCTGTATTAAGCCAAGAAGGTAAGCCTATTGCATATTTTAGTGAAAAATTGAATGATGCAAAGAAGAAGTATTCTATTTATGATCAAGAGTTCTATGCAATAGTTCAGGCCTTAAAGAAATGGAGGCATTATTTATTTCCAAAGGAATTTATTTTGTATACTGATTATCAGGCATTACAGTACCTAAATAGCCAAGGTAAATTGAATCAGAGGCATATGAAGTGGGTAGAGTTCTTGCAGAGTTATACATTTGTGTTGAAGCATAGAAGTGGAAAATCTAACAGGGTTGCAGATGCAATAAGTAGGAGACAGTTGTTGCTTACAGTAATGCAGGTTGAAGTAGTTGGGTTTGATGAACCCAAGAATTTGTACCCCGAGGATCCTGATTTTTCTGAAGCATGGAAAGCTTGTAAAGAACCTATTGCTATAGATAGAACCAAGTGGTTAGACTATTTGATTCAGGATGGCATGTTGTTCAAAGGTAGTCAATTGTGCATTCCAAGGAGTTCCATGAGGGAAAATCTAATTAAGGAGAAACACAGTGGAGGGATGGTAGGACATTTTGGTCGAGATAAGACCATTTCCATTCTTAGAGAACATTATTTTTGGCCTCAAATTTCATAGGATGTGAAGAATTTTGTACAGAGTTGCCAGGTTTGTCAAGTTGCCAAGGGGTTTAGTCACAATACTGGCCTATATCAGCCATTGTCTGTTCCATCAAGGCCATGGGAGGACATAAGTATGGATTTTGTTCTTGGATTGCCAAGGACACAAAGGGGTAATGACTCAGTATTTGTGGTGGTTGATAGGTTCTCCAAAATGGCACATTTCATTCCATGCCACAAAACTCATGATGCTATCCATATTGCAAAATTGTTTTTCAAAGAGGTGGTAAGATTACATGGTCTTCCAAGGAGCATAGTTTTTGACAGAGATACTAAATTTGTGGGGTATTTCTGGAGGACATTGTGGAAAAAGTTGAGAACAGACTTGAAATTCAGTTCCACGCATCACCCACAAACTGATGGCCAAACAGAAGTGGTAAACAAGAGTTTGGGCAATTTGCTGAGATGTTTAGTTGGGGATAAGCCCAAGGGATGGGATTTGATTCTACTGCAAGCAGATTTTTCTTACAATAACTCTATAAATAGGAGTACTGGAAAATCACCATTCCAAATTGTATATGGGAATAGCCCAAGGACTACACCAGAGCTGAGGAAGATAGAACAAGGGGAGAGGACAAGTTTTGAAGCTGAGGAATTTGCTGAACATATCAAGCATCTACATGAGGAGGTTCAAGCACACATTACCAAGATGAATCAAGAGTATAAAGCTAGGGCTTATCAAAGGAGAAGACATAAGGAATTCCAAGTAGGGGATCTAGTCATGGTGCACTTACGAAAAGAAAGATTTCCAGCCGACACTTACAACAAGCTAAAAATGAAGAAATTTGGCCCTTGCAAAATTCTGAAGAAACATGACTCAAGAAATGCATATGAGGTGGAGCTGCCAGATGGTATTCACATTTCTCCCATTTTCAACATTGTAGATTTAACAGAGTATCATGATGATGGTGCAGATGAGGAGCTAGTGTTAGAGCCAAGTCCAATTCTTGCTTCTAAGATGGAGGAGGTAGAAGACATTCTAGATCATCATGTGGGTAGGAGTACCAGAAACAAGTAGTGTGAAGAGTATTTGATCAAATGGAAAGGATGACCAATCGAGGACTCAACTTGGATTTTAGCAGTTGAGGTTTCCCATTTGGGATTTCCTCTACCATTCATAAAGTGACAGGGTCACTTTTCAATCTACCCTGGGTGTCTGATGCAGGAGCATCCAGAGGTATAAGGGCAATCCTGTGTCACCCAAAAAATGTACTTAGACTTAGTTTTAGTTTCATGTCTTTTCATTTTTGGATACCCATTTGGGTCAAATAAAGGTTCCAACTCTCACAGTTCAACTATCAGTGTGCTAGAAAATCTTGAAAAAATAGGAGCATGCAATTTGGCCATCATTTTGGTGACCTAGAAGGTGTGAATTGGCCAAATGAATGTAATTGTGATTTATAGCATTCCAAAAAAAGAATCAGGTCAAAAGGCCCCACAGTTTGAAAGTTATTGCAGTTTTTCGAGTTTTGGAGACCTCCTAAGAATGCTTCAAACTCAATTTAGGGGCATTAAATGACCTTGAAAAGGGCCAAAAAATAGGGGACAAGAAAATCTTGTCCATAGGTCTATAGAGCACTTTGAGAGCTTTCCAAAAAGGTAAACGGTTCGTCAATCGGAGCTACGGTTCAAAAGTTATCCATCCCAGAAGTTCGGTTACTGTTTTTGGATTCTTCTAGAGTTGCGTCGACTTCTACCGCAGCTTCTAGAACCTTCTATTTGGTCAGCGGATGCCTACTAGAACTTTCTAGAATGTACTCCTAGTCCTTAACCCTCTGAGGTCTATTTAAGGAGATTTTTGGCATTGTAAAAGGCAGTTCGGAGTGGAGTTTGAGAGGAGGTATTGTAAGGAGAAATTATCTCTAGAATGTTTTGAAGTTTATTTTCCTGTACTGTTGTACTAGCTTATTTTCTCAGTTAATATAATTTTCCCTTTTCTATTGTGTCCATTTTGTTCTTGGGTTGTGTCCTCATCAAGTTGCCAAAGTATGATCTTGAAAAAATTGCAATAGAGAAAATGAGCATATTGTAGGATGCTTTGGCAAGGAAGAAACACCAAGAACTGCTAAGAAAGGAGTATGTGTTGCCCCGTCACAAGATCCTTGGAAAAGGGATGAAATACAAGCCATGATATATTTTTTTAGTATGGCTATACACAACAAACAACATACAAGGATCATGAAGATCACAATAAAAGACTAACCAAACATCCCGACACTAATGGATCCCCAAATGTCACTACTAACCAAAAAGATTGACTATGGATGATGCACAATTGAATTTGAATAAAAACATTCCAAATTCAAAATGCATCACCAAAGGATTGGAGAGAACCTAAGAGGGTAGCCAAAACACTTCTCAAAAAGTTCAAGTCAAATGAAAAAGTGTTTGTTGTCCACCCAAACAAGTTTTTGCAAATACCAGGTGATACTTTAAATCAACACTATGCAATACTTTCTAGAATTGTACGACCTTTCTCAAGAAGGGATGTGACACTGTCAAGGTTTGGGTGACACTTCTCTAAAGGGTGTGCAACACTTTACAAGTATCATATGACACTTCTTTAATGGTGGTGTGATAGTGGAAAGTATCGCATGACATTTCTCTAAGAGACATGGGATACAGTCAAGGATTGCACGATAGATTTCTATTGGGCATGCGACACTATATTGTATCATCCCATTCTGACACATGATCACCTAGGAATGCAAGAAAAAAAACTCTAAGGATGAACTAAAGAGTAAAATAGAGTTCAAAACCTCCACACCGAGGAGTACTAGATCCACAATTCAAGGCATAAACACTCAAACACAATACAGAAAGATGGAAACCCAATCTAACCATCTAAAAAATAGTGAGGGGAAAGTACAAAAGGTAACATCACAATGTACTCAAACAACATCACAATAATTGAAATAACATCATAATGAATGGTATAACCAAACTAAGTGTGTGGTTCCTTCCAACCATAATAACATCATAAGACCATCATAGGCCCTAACCGTCCCCCATGCGTAACATCCCAAGCTACCTATCAAATCATCAATACTATCATATAAGGATGTCACTTGCTACAACATAAGCATAAGGAAATCTAACATGCTAAAGTAATGCATAAGATAATCCTACAAAACTAGATAACATCATCTATCATATGATAATCATCATAATAAGGAAATGCAACAATAACTAACATCATCTAAGCATGATAGGAAAGTATTCTATTGAAAGCATAAATCATAAGAAAGCATACTCTGGAACCCAAAGTACCAAGTGAAAACATCCAACAATGGTTGCACTAAGATGAAAGATCGTCTCTATAAACTAGTTCCTAGCAGTGGTATGTAATATCCCTTACCCAAACTAACTAATTTTAGCTCAAGGAATATTGTTAAACACTTGTACACTGCCTTTCAATGCTGAGAAATTTAGAATGTTCACAAATGATATTAAAATGCCTCTTACAATGAACTAATATGTAGGTGCAGTTCTTTTGGTATTTTCAATGCACATACATGGAAACTAGATATGGAATGCATACCTATAGCCAATTGACATTTTGACAAACAATTGATATACAACTATTATTCTGATTATATATGCTATTAGATGGGCATTTTTTCAAACAAATGGTATGCAACATGTATCTCCTTTATTGAATTCATTCTTATGTACAATGTAGCTATGAATTTGTCAAGATAAATGGCTTACAATAATGACTATAGTAATGCCAAAATCTAATTCTAAATTATCACAGCAAAATCATATGCGCTAAAAAAATTATAATGTTAACTACTAATGGTTGCAAGAGGAACTTGATAATAGTGATGTCCAAGGATGGAGATGAACTAAGCATAAATAATGTAGTGCGGCATTGTTCTTATGTACTATAGAAACCAACAACAAATGTATTATCCAATTTAAGTACAAATAGAACTCCTGAATTGAAGCTCTCCTGAATAAAAAATTTAGTGGATATTTCACCACCTCAAGTGGTTACAACACTAAAGAGTTGACGTTCTCCAATGGTTGACTAAAATCAAAAACCTTAGTTTCTTCTCTCAATTTTATATCAAATACAATACACAATAATCAGATGATTAAGAATGAAGCTCTCACCTCTATTTATTCTTTTCCTTCACCCTTCTAGAAGGAAATAAAATATTATTTGATTGCATTCTCTAGAATCTTCCCCCTTTCCAATACAATAATTAGTTGTATTTCTAGAAAAAGAACTCTCTAGAAGCTTCTCCCTTGCAATACAATAATTAATTGTGCTTCTAGAAAATTAAATTAATTAAATATAAAGTCACTTTTTAATTTTAATTTATTTAATAAATTTATAAGAAATTAATTTAATCAATTTCTCCTTATTTCTCCTCTTAGCCTTCAGAGAATGTAAAGGCTAAGAACTCCACCAAGATGCTAAAAAGACGTGAACATTACAGTTTGTCCTCCTTGAAATTGCTTGTTCTCAAGCAATCTAGCAACACAATGAACTCCAACCTCCACCTGGATCACAAATGGAGTAGTATGTGATATCCATATGGACTCTAAACCAACTAGAAATAAACATTATCAAGACCAACAACATATCCTATAGCCTACCACCTAAAACTTGTGCTAATGATCTAGAAGTTAGTATGTCCCTAGAAGGCAACTCCATTGAAGATCTATGAAACCTCTTCTTCCTTGTATCCATCCACATAATATATATTGGACTGGAATCTTGATAATCACCAACATGAATTGAAAAAGATATAGCTATAGGTGTACCATGTGTACTCATGTCTATTGTATCAACAATAAGTGTAGCCACATCAAAATATATGGACATAGGAACAACACTAATTGTCGCATCAGAAAACTAAACTAAATTTGTAGTTGATAAAAACTCATAATCATCAAGATGTACAACATCAGTAGAACACACATCAAAAATTACATGCATACTACTAAAATCCTTGTTGGATGGTTCAACTAAAATAGAAGTAGCTACTGATATGATAGTATCCCCGCATGCTACATCGCCATCCCTTGAGAAAGCTTCAACTGTGAACTCCTGACTCTGCACACATGACTTAGCACTAGGATATGAATCAATAATACTAGAGCACAAACCCACATCTACTAACTCCACTAAAACACCCACATAATCAACATCACAACAAAGTGACTCTATACATGCTTTTGTCCATCTTGAGGAAGCAATTGCCTCTTACACTATAGTAACACCATGAGATCTCACATACAAATCTCTAATAATAATCTTGTCCTTGAGAGAGCCAAAAGTATTAGTGGTAACAAATGTATCAACTATCTCTACACTAATAGTAACAATGACTCTGGGAGCCTCAACCTATTAAAGGTCGGTGACATTATCCTCTACTGCCACTAGCACAACCACATGTCCCCGTGAAATAAGTCAATCATCAACACTACATATAGGACAAGAAAGTGTCATAATAAATATAGGTACATTTGCATCAGCCACTTCTATCAGGGATAACTCAAGCTTCCTTCCCTACAATCTCAATGTTGGTCTTCTAAAGGCAAAACTATATACATTGATGCCCTTTCAATTGTCTCTAGATCTAACAAGCTCTCTATCAATCTCTATTGATGAAGCTTAAGTTTCTCCATACTCTCTTGCAAAGCATTAATCTTTGCACTAACTTTGTCATTACTCCACTAACTTCTAGAACTACTAGTCCTCCTATGTTTGTCTATGGCTAGAAAATGCTAGAGTGCTGGTCACTCTAAATGCAACAAAAAATCTAACAATAATATAAATTTCCTACCCCATAGGATGGCAGGAAACTACTCTAATACCAATGTAATATCCCTTGCCCAAATTGACTTATTTTAGCTTAAAGAATATTGTCAAACACTTGTATGTTGCCTTTCAATGCTATGAAATTTAGACTATTCAAAAATGATATTACAATGCCTCTTACAATGAACTAATATATAGGTGTAGTTCTTTTGGTATTTTCAATGCATATACATGAAAATTAGATATGGAATACATACCTACAGCCAACTAAGATTTTGACAAACAATTGACATACAACTATTTTGTTAATCATATATGCTATTAGATGGACATTTCGTCAAACAAATAGTATGCAACATGTATCTCCTTTATTGAATTCATTCTCATGTACAATATTTCTATGAGTTTTTCGAAAAAAATGACTTACAATAATGACTACAGTAATTTCAAAATCTGATTCTAAATTATCACAGCAAAATCATATGCCCTAAAAAAATTACAATGTTAACTACTAATAGCTGCAAGAGGAACCTAATAATAGTGATGCCCATGGATGGATATGAATCAAGCATAAATATTGTAGTGCAACATCATTCTTGCATACTGTAGTAGCCAACAATAAATGTATTCTCCAATTTAAGCACAAATAGAACTCCTGAATTGAAGCTCTCCTGAATACCAAATTCACTAGATATTTCACCACCTCAAATGGTTGCAAAACTAAAGAGTTGACATTCTCCAATGGCTCACTAAAATTGAAAACCTTAGTTTCATCTCCCAATTTTATATCAAATGCAATTCACAATAATTGGATGATTAACAATGAAGCTCTCACCTCTATTTATTCTTTTCCTCCACCCTTCTAAAAGGAAATAAAATATTATTTAATTGCATTTTCTAGAAGCTTCCCCCTTTCCAATACAATAATTAGTTGTATTTATAGAAAATTGATTCTCTAGAAGCTTCTCCCTTGCAATGCAATAATTAATTGTGCTTCTAGAAAATTAAATTAATTAAATATAAATTCACCTTTTAATTTTAATTTATTTAATGACTTTATAAGAAATTAATATAATCAATTTCTCCTTATTTCTCCACTTAGCCTTCAGAGAATACAAAGGCTAAGAAATCCATTGAGATGCTAAAAAAATGGGGACATTACATGGTATAGGTAGCTATGTCTCCCAACACTATGAAATGCATAGGCCCACACCTACCGTGTTGATGGAGATAATGATCCAACTACAAACATACACAAAGCAAATGTCCATGGCTAACACACACACCAAATAGTTTAATGACTGAAACTTAGACATAAATAATGCATAAACAATAGGTCCTGGTCAAACACTCAATGGGCTACCAAGTAGGAGCTAACATCATGGACATTCACTTGGCATTGACAAGCCCAAGCTTGGATCATGCAGATTCAACTCCCTTAATGGAAGGCTCAAGCAAAAAACATTTTTCATTATCATAAGTTTTATTATCAACTAGTTTTTTATTTAGTCGTCACTAAATTAAAGCTACCTCTGCCAACCTATGGCACCATGATCGCTACGCTATGAGATAGAAGCCCCCTCCATATGCTACCCTACCCTACCCATGCTCATCCAACGATGAGTGCCTATAGGCATGAAAATTCCTAACCCAACTCAAATGATCATAACTTTTGGAAGTACCATAGAATATTGGGCCTCACAAGTCACCCTAAAAATGTACATGTGTGTACTCATGTGTGGCGTACCACCGTCATGATGATCATAACACAAGGAATGGATGAGAACACAATGCGAAAAGTCACTCAAATGAAAATAGACTTGGGAGCACAGATGTGGTATGCATCCCAATGCAACATAAAAGGTGTAACAAAGGTCTGACCGATATCCAAACAGATAATCCAAGTCCATTACCAACATCATGCCAAGAAAACCCAAAAAAATTTGGGGGTACACAAAATTAGGTAAAAACCCCAAAAATTAGAAAACTTGAAATTAAAACCCATTTGGTCTTTTGGTACAAATCCCTCAAAAATCCAATAATATTTGGGTTCAGACACCATATGCAAAAATGTCCAGCATAACAGTGTGAAACCCCAAACTCCCACCCCAAAAAAAAGAAAAATGTTCATACCCAACCAACCGGGCAGAACCCACAAACAAAAATGGAGGGGGACACTACTCAACCTCCTAACAAACTACTACTAGAAACAGAAGCAGAAACAAAGCAGAAACAAGAAAACTAGAAAGCCCTGCCTGACAGAAAAAGGGGTAGAAACTAAAATCAGCTCAATAAAATAAAACATTTATCAAATCTGCCAGAAATCAGGATAAAGAGAGGTCTACCAAAGCTAGATCCAACGAGACTGATCTCACAAAAATCCCATGATCATAGCTCTCATAATGAATAGAAATCCAATCCTTCAAAAAAGCTCTCCAATATCCAAATTATAAGATTGAAAAGTGAAAATACAAATCCCTTTTTCAATACTTATTCACTTTTTGAGTGAATAGTCGATTAGGGCAAATAACTAGTTAGACTAGCTAGACTCCAAATCAACCCAAATGAAAATAGGTTATTCCTTGTAACATGAATTCACCTAACGAAAAGTTGCCAAAAATTAAATTCAATCAGATTTAAAGCCTAAAAACCCAAGATCACAGAAAATTACTTAACAATTTTTGCAACAATGGGAATCTCTAAATACACAGACATACTCACTAGTCTAATCACTTAATGTAGATGGGTTCAGATTTAATAATCACTAAAAGGTTTAATTTAAACAACTAAATAAGGATACATCAACCATATAGGGATGACATTGGTAAAACATGAAGAGTTAAATCACTAACTCCATGTGTCATTTCTAGGGATATAAATCTTGCACATTAAAACATGTGATCAAGTACAATTGCATATAATATCATAGTTGAAGCAATAATGCATTAAATACCTAATTAATCCATTTACATCACTCATTCTCACATAAAGCATAAAGAGACAAGAATGAAGTAAATCACCATAGTATAAAATCCATCACATAACATAATCAAAAAATATGTCCAGATACTGGATAGTCAGATATCATCATAGATCTATTGTCATCTCAAAATGGCATCAACATGCAAATATGATAAATTGAACAACATAGTATCTATGATACTAAATCAAAGTATAACATTTGACCCTTAGGTCATCTCAAGGTACATAAATAAGAGTATCAATTATCTCTTGAAACAAAACTAGACAAGGTACAAACTACAAAAATGAGAGGCACTATAGAGCATAGCCAGAAATAAGAACTTCATGACATCAAGGACATATTTCTTGATGCATTTAACCTCCCTACACCTGATGAAGCCAAGCCAATCATTAAGTAGTCAAAAAATATTGTGGAAAAGATCAATAAGGAAGACCTAGATACTAATGTTAGATTAATGAAATGGTTTGAGAAGAAATTTCAAACAAATGTGGATGAATAGATATCTAGTGCCATTGCACTACACTAGGTTGAATTAGTAACCAAGATTGAGGGTGTGAAGAACATGTTGGAAGACATTTTCTCTCTTTACACCAAGATTTTTGATGTTCCCCTTTTCACACAAGAAGTGCAGAGACAAATTGACCATCTAGAGGGAGATTTGAAGAAAACAAGTAACATTCTACAGCAATCTCCTAGTCAAGGTTAGTCTCATTTCAAGAATTTACTAGTAGCATAGGGTCATTTAGTAGCTTTACATGCTCAAGATGCAAATATTTGGGTTATGTTGATCAGCATCTAGTCCATGTTAACCCTTCACATGGAGGTGTTACACAAGGAACTAGCCTGTGCATAGGCATTGATGAATAAAGATCCCCATCTTTCTACTCATGAAGGCTTAGTCATCCTTGTTATCAAGTTAGACATACAGATCAAATCTCTAGAGGTAGCATGTGATAATTGGGATGCATCACTCAAAATTATGATGGAGGTCCATAAATCTTTCTTGGACAAACACACAATTTGTGTACCACCCATGACATAAGTATCAAAAGGGGGATAATGAAGAAAAGGGGAGAGAATGAATGAAAGGAGAGATTAAGTTTTGGAGACCAAAAAAGAGGGAGACTATAGAAATATAGTCAACATAGGAGATCTACTCAGTAGGGGTATTCAATTTTAGATTCAGAATAGAACAATCAACTCAAGAGGAGTTATAGAATTTTGAGGTATGACTGATAAGTCATAAGTTTTACAAAATTTTGAAGTTTTAAAATTTTATATGCAATTACTAAATGGATATTATCTAAGTTATGATTGAAAACTATAGTTCTTCATGCATGACCAAGTATTTTTGTAGGGGAGATTATTAATCTTATATTTTTTTTGACATATAAGTGACAATATACTTAAGTTATTTGCTTAGTTCATATCGAACAAGTAATGTATGTCAAGCACAAGATGTCAAATAGTATATTCCAAGTAACTAGTAAGTGCCAAGTTACTCAAATGCTAAGCATGTAGTGGATGTCGAGTCATGCAGATATGAGTGATCAATAGATGTTGAGTCATTCAGAGGTTGGGTGTTCAATGAATGCTAAGTCATTTAGAGGTTGAGTTACAACATTGAAGAGATAGTAGATGTTGGGCATTAGAAACTTGAGGTGTCAAGTAAACAATTTTGGACATAGTTGTTTGTAATGGCACACACTTCTATTTAAACCATTTTTGAGCCAACTTAAGGATTTTTTTGTTATTCTAGAAGATAAGGAAAAATCTTTCTTAAGGATACCTATGCCGTACATGTAGCCAATTAGTCGAAGGGATGTTTTAAGTAATAAAATCAATGAATTAAAACCATTGATTCATACCTAACCCTAAGTCATCTAGGTTTTCTTAAGGAGGAAAAACCCTAAACATTCTATATGTGTGAAAGGAGTGAAGAAATAAGTTTGCATGCACAAACAAAGCATTCATGGTGGCTAAAGAGTTGTGAATTGAGATACATTGTAGAATCAATTAGAGGAGAACAAAGGAAAGGAGTTCAAGGACATAAGTGATACATCTAAAAAAAGAGGATCAAGTACACATCATGAAAGAGTTGATCTCTTATCTAACAGTAGAGTGCTAACCATAGGATCATTTCTGATACATTCTAGTAGGTGAATCAGTTAAATCTCTTAATAGAGTAGTCTTAACAAGTGTTGTAAATATTTTAATAGGTTTCTTACTTCATTGTGATTTTTAAGTCCTTTAATCAGATACACTTCTAATAGGGTGTTGAAATCCTTTAACAGGGTAAGATCTAACAATATTTCTAATCCTTTAACAAGATAGACCTTTGACAAGGTAGATCATAGTTTATGATCAAACATTGTAGCCTTCATTGGATACACTTTTGTTAGGATAAACCATGGACAGAAATAAAAAACTATATGCAAATATAATTAATAATAGAAAATAATAGATTACACAAAAATGAACACAAGGTACCAAGATTTCACGTGGTTCACCTAATCCCTGGGCTACATCCACCAAATAGCAAGTCCGATCTTATTACAATCCAGTGATTACAACCTGATTACAATCTGTAATCCCTTACAGCTCAATACCGCCGCAAGAACCAATTTTGCATCACAACATCATGAAAAAATACCCAACCCTAAACCCTTTTATACAAGTATTAAACTACTTTAGGGTTATAACATGTCGGCCATTGTCGGCTACCATGTTGACCACGACCCAAAAAAATTTCCCGAGGCGATGCCCCAAACCCCACTATTTATGAAGTATGTATAGTACTTTCCTGATCAATCACCAAAATCTAACAATCTCCCACTTGGGGACTGATCAGGCTCCACACTAAAAAACAATCTCCCACTTGAGACTGATCCTATACCAATACCACTACCACATGGGGCTCCCACTGGATCAAACCACCTTGGACTATGCTGTTCTTTTATTCATGTTCAGTCTAAAAGACCAATCGAAGCTAAAGAGGAGTTTAGCTTCTCCCGTGTTACAACCTTTTTCAACATATCTGCTGGATTTTTATTGGTATGTATCTTCTCCAGCTTTAACTATCCATATCCAAAACTGACCGAATGAAATGGTACCGCAACTGTATGTGTTTGGTCTTAGAAGGTAGAGTTGAATTCTTTGCAAGATGAATGGCACTCTGACTATCGGTATCCTTCTGAGGATGTCCCAATTCTTCCAAGAAGAACTGAAGCCATATCATCTCCTTGGCTGCCTCTGTAGTAGCAACATACTCTGCCTCTGTAGTGGATAGAGCATTAATCTTCTGTAACCTAGAAACCCAGCTCACGGCTGCCCCACCAACAGTAAAGACATAACTTGTAGTACTCCGCCTAGTATGAATATCCCCAGCCAAATCTGAGTCAACATAGCCCTGCAAATCAGTAGTAGAGCCCCCAAAGTGTAAACACTTATTGGATGTTCCTCTCAAATATCTAAGAATCCACTTGACAGCATTCCAATGCTCAAATCCTGGATGACTCATATACCTGCTAATGACTCCCACTGCATGTGCAATATCTGGCCTAGTGCATACCATAGCATACATCAAGCCTCCTACAGCTGAAGCATAGGGTACCTTGGACATCTTATCCTCCTCTTCTTGTGTCTTGGGACACATCTCCTTAGTTAATTTCAAATGACCAGGTAAAGGTGTGTTGACAGCTTTAGCATTCTCCATAGAGAAACGTCGCAACACCTTCTCAACATAATCAGCTTGAGATAGCGTCAATCTTCTGTTCTTCCTATCTCTGCAAATCTTCATACCAAGGATTTGTTTTGCTGCCCCCAAATCCTTCATAGAAAATGCATGTGCTAATTGGTGTTTTAGCCCCTTAATATGATCCATGTTAGACCCAGCTACAAGCATATCATCAACATATAGACATAAAATAATGTAGCTATCATCATCCAACCTCTTAAAATAAACACAGTAATCTAAATGACACCTGTTATATCAATGCTCATGCATAAACTTGTCAAATTTCAGATACCATTGCCGAGGTGCTTGCTTCAAGCCATATAAACTTTTCTTCAATTTGCACACTAAGTTCTCCTAACCTTTGACCTCAAAACCCTATGGCTGAGCCATATATATTTATTCATCCAAATCACCATGAAGAAAGGCTATTTTAACATCCAGTTGCTCTAAATGCAAATCTTCAGTAGCCACAAGACTTAAAACAGTACGAATAGAAGTCATTTTAACAACAGGAGAAAATATCTCATCAAAATCAATTCCCTTTTTCTATGAAAATCCTTTTACAACTAACCTGGCCTTAAATCTTTTCTTACCTCCTTCCTCTTCTTTCAACCTGTAAACCCACTTATTCTGTAAAGCCCTTTGACCTGCAGGCAACTTGCACAAATCTCATGTCTTATTTTTCAGCAAAGAGTCCATTTCATCTTTCATTGCAGACTCCCACTGAATCTTAGTATCCACCTGCACAGCTTCATCATAACTTTTAGGTTCACCAGCATCAGTAAGTAAAATAGAATACAAAGAGAGAGAAAACCTTTGTGGAGGTCTAATTTGCCTCGTTGACCCTCTAACATTCACTAGTGTGTGTGGTATTTGTTGTTGCAATTGTTGCACATCATGAGAATTGGCTAGAACATCAACTTTTGGAGTATCATCCAGCACTACATAATCATCTTCTTTCTTCTCATGTTGCTACAACATATCTTTGTACAACACTTTTTCATTGAATATGACATCCCGAATTCTAACAATTTTAAGATTTTCAAAATCCCAAAGCCTATAACCAAATTCATTAATGTCATATCCAACAAAGACACATTTCTTTGATTTAGCTTCTAGCTTGGTTCTATTTTCAAAGTCTATATGAGCAAAAGCTTCACAACCGAAGGTCTTGAGAAAAGAATAACTCACCTTCTTACCAGTCCATGCTTCCTTTGGAATACCATAGCCCAAAGGAGTAGAGGGATCTCTATTAATCAAATATACTGTAGTATTGATAGCCTCTGCCCACATGTGTAAGGGCAACCCAGCATGCAACCTCATACTCCTTGCGTGCTCCATTATAGTCCTATTCATGCGTTCAGCCACTCCATTTTCCTGTGGAGTCCTTGGAATAGTTTTCTGTCTACGAATACCATTAGTGGAGCAATAATCTTCAAATTCATGACTACAATACTCACCACCATTATTAGATCTGAGACATTTTAATTTCTTACCAGTCTCATTTTCAACCAAGCATTTCCATTTCTTAAAAGTTTGAAATACATCAAATTTTTGTCTAATGAAATAAACCCATATTTTTCTAGTTGCATTATCAATAAATGTAACATAATAATGAGAGCCACCAAGGGAAGATACCTGAGCTGGTCCCATACATCACAAGCTCTAATTTCTCCTTTTTGTTTTCCTTCCCAGTCTTTACAAAGCTCACTCTCTTTTGTTTTCCATACACACAACTTTCACAGAAATCCATATTAACACATTTCAAACCTGGTAAAAGTTTCTTTGAATGAAGTACTTTCATACTTTTCTCACTCATGTGCCCAAGTCTATTGTGCCACAGCACTATATCAGAATCTACAATAGCTATTTATTCTCCCTACTCAACTGCAGCAATTGTTCCTGAACATTCATTTGTCTCTGAAACAATCAAAGTAGTAGGAACAATATGACCTATACAAAGATATAAGGTGCCTACTTTCACACCTTTTGCTACTACAAGGGAACCTTTTGAAATATTCCAATTTTTATTATTAAAAGTAACTACACAACCCGCATCACCGAGTTGCCTGGCTGAAATTAAATTTTTACTTAGCCTTGGAACATGTCTTACCTCATGTAGTAGCCAATGATTCCCATTCTACAACTTAATCTTAATTTTTCCCTTTCCAACAATCTAATAGGGTTCATAATCCCCCAAATAAACAAGCCCAAAATCCCCTTGGACATAATCAATGAAATAACCTCTATGAGGTGTAGCATGAAATGAAGCACCAGAATCTAAAACCCATGAATCATCAACACTCTCTAAAGATAGAAGCAAAGCATCCTCTTTGGATTTGTTACTTACCACATTTGCCTCCTTGTCTCCATCTGATTTATCTCCTTCATTTTTCTTTTGATTCCAGCAATCTTTCTTTTTGTACCCTGGTTTCCCATAGTACCAGCAATCATTTGGTCCTCTCGATTGAGACCTCCTCCCCTTTGACTTTCCTCTTGATTTCCCACGATTTCCAGAGTTACTTCCTCTTTTAGTCGATCAGCCCCTGCTTTGTGCATTCAAAGCACTTCCTGATGTAGATCCACCTGAGGATTTCCTATGAGTTTCCTCACTCAAAACAACACGGATCACATCATCATATTTTAGGGTACTAGATCTAGGAACAGAATTACTCATCGCCATTACCAAGCCATTCCAGCTTTCAGGAAAAGAACACAAAATCAAGAGAGCCCTAATTTCTTTATCAAAATTGATACCCACAGAAGATAACTGACTAGTAATAGTATTAAACTCATTTAAATGATCTACAACAGATCCACCTTCTGCCATTTTCATATTAAATAAACGCTTCATGAGAAATACCTTGTTTGAAGCGGAGGGATTTTCATACAGTGTCACTAGGATTTTCATCAAATCTTCTGTCCTCTTTGCTTTTGTAATATTAAATGCCACCGATGGTGCTAGGCATAACCAAATGCTTTTGAGTGCCTTTCTATCCAAAAGATCTAATTCAGCCTCTGACATAGTTCCCTGATTCTTGGCTTTGCCTTCCAACGGCTTCCATAAATCCTTCTGATATAGATAGTCTTCCATTTGCATCTTCCATAACTGGAAGTTCTGCCCATTAAACCTGTCAACCCTCAGCTTACCCTCATCTGCCATCGCTCCCACTCAACCGTGAGACTTTCCTACAAAGGATAACTGAAAGACAACCTCGCTCTAATACCACTTGTTAGGATAAACCATGGACAAAAATAAAAAACTATATGCAAATATAATTAATAATAGAAAATAATACATCACACAGAAATGAACATAAGGCACCAAGATTTAACATGGTTCACCCAATCCCTAGGCTACGTCCACCAAACAGCAAGTTTGATCTTATTACAATCCAGTGATTACAACTTGATTACAATCTGTAATTCGTTACAGCTCAATACCGTCGCAAGAACCAATTTCGCATCACAACATCATGAAAAAATACCCAACCCTAAACCCTTTTATACAAGTATTAAACCACTTTAGGGTTATAACATGTCGGCCATATGCCGGCCATAATATGTCAGCTACCATGTCGGCCATGGCCCAAAAAAATTTTCCAGGGCGATGCCCCGAACCCCACTATTTATGAAGTATGTATAGTACTTTCCTGATCAGTCACCATAATCTAACAACTTTGTTGCTATAGTAGTGGAGATTTGTGGGTGTCATCCCCACCCCTATTTTACCTTCTCATCGGAGGCTTTCTATGTAACCAAATATCTTGTGTCATACATGTGTTGAATGTTATTTGCTTTCATGCTAGGGATGAATATGTTTACCTAGCTATTTTAGTTTAGATGCAAATTGTGAGATGAATGTGTGGTGAATTAATTTATGGTTAAAATTTTTAATGACTGATTCACCCCCACCCCCCCCCCCCCACAACCCCCCTCGGAGTTCACTTTCCCTACTACATTTCCAACACTTTAGCATGTACTTCATCCACATGATCTAATTAAAATTGTTTGTTGTTACTACATACTTTTCTTTTGCTATGATTTGTCAAATATAATCCACTTTCTCATGTAGCCAAGAAACCAATATTCCTCCAAGGAAAAATACTTCACCATTAGTGCTCTTTCTATCATCCATACTGCCTACCCAATCTACATCAATACATGCACATAAAGTGAAAATAACTTGATCTTAATACCATTATCCATAATCAAGTGTACCCTTTAGATATATGAATATCCTCTTTATTGTTGTATGTGAGATTCCCTAGGACCATCTTGAAATCATATGCATTTTCTATATCTAATCTAGTGCGAGTCAAATATAACAAACCTTGGATCATAGAACTATACTTCTTCTACTCAAATGTAGGTGTCTTATCTTTTCTAGATAACTTGTGACCATTTATCATAGTATTGGCCAAACAAATTGGTATTGACTGGGCAAGGTGATAGTGATCAATTCATTGAATGAAAAAAAGCATGAACACAACTTGTGAAGGTCAAGATAGTTGGTATGCAGTTACATGAGCATAAAAAGATTAATTACAAACCTAAATGAATAGATTAAAGGTATATATATTGAATATTGGTATTCATTTTTAAAAAAAATTTACCAAGAAATTTTCAATGCATAAGTGATTAAGGTGATTTCAATGATATAGCAAGTGAATCATAGGATGTCATTGGAAAAACTAGAAGATCATAGTAAGTAAAGCTTTTAGTGCCAAGCTCAATTATTTTCATTACATTGTTGAAGTATATTTGCTCAAAACCCTAGTTTGGAAATGACACCATTTGCATGTGCTAAGGAAATGTTGCAGAAGAGAAATGCATAAATTGTGAGGAATGACCACTGTCCTCCATTGAATTTAAAGGAATATTCTAATATTGCATTGACTAGTGATGAATTTAGAACCCTGTCATTATTTCCACCAAGGTTATTGATGATTCATGATGTATGATTGTGTTATATGTGTAAAATGGGAGAAATTAAAGATTATGAACTTTGTGTAGCATATGAAAAATAGTATGATAATGGATTATTGAAGGATGAGTACAAAATTATTATCGAGAAAGGGATAACCCATGCCCTATCCTTTCAAAAGGTTTTTAAGGTTGAGTGGATAAATATTATGTTGCGATGAGTACATGACATGAAGATATGGTTAGAGGGTGGACCAATCAAGATTAACAAGGCTATCAAACACTGAGTTACTGATTATCCTACTTTGGAAAACCCAAAGATGAGAATTGCTATGAGGGATGTTGTCAAGAAATAAATGAAGGAAAAGTGGAACAATTATGGAATGTCAATTAATGGGATTGAAGACCCATTCATTGAATTTGTAGTACATGTGACTGTACAAAAACTCTATTAGTTGAGCTGACTAAATAGTGTAACTTGCATTCTAGTAGACCTTAGATACAAAATTGTGAAGAAAGATCATAGTTATGATCTTTTTGACCTGCAACTACAACAACTATCAAAGTATCTTGGAGTAATAAGGAAAGATAAGAATACTTCATGAAAGTTTAGTTCCTTAATTGTGTGTATATTTTTCTATATACATAATTCATTCCCTACTATCAACACCATAGCATGGGATAGAAGTAGATAATAAATTGAATAGATAAGTCATTTGATCAGACAATTGATAGAAAAATTTGAAGCTATAATGCATAACTACTTTGAAGAATTCAAGAAAAATATGATGACTAGAATGATTATACCCAAGTCAGTTGTAGATGAGTAGTTTGATGATAGATTCTTTATGGTAGATATAGATTTTATCCATGCATAGGCAATATTATGGAGGGTTACATGTATAAGGATGATGTAATATGAAGTAAATATTGATGAAGTTACAAAAAAAGTAATTACAATATTTATGAAGAGATTGACATGAATTTCAATCCATTCAGTACTTATGACACAACCAAGATCAAAATGATGATGGAAACAAAAGTGCCCAAGATAGATAGGAAAAGAAAGAAAATGATTAAAGATCTTAAGGTAAAACTTGGTGAAGGTCAACTTTAGTTAACTAAAGATAAAGGAGAGGAAGAGGAACCCAATGAGGAAGTTGAAGCTAAATCATCAAAGGGTAGAGAGCTAGTTATTACCAAGCCTAGGGCAACAAAACAAAACAAAATAGTTTTTGTTGATCCAAAAGTGAAAGAGGATCTAAAGAAAGGTGTAAAGAAGGTTTTTACACCACCTAAGCCAAAGTTGAAGTGAACAATTATTACAAGATCAAAGGTAGCTCAATCCCCACCTACAAAAGAGAAAGAAATCCCAAAAGATGAAGACACCAAAAATACCAAACAAAAATATACCTAAGAGACCAAGGAGAAAACTGGTCATGACACATGAGGAGGAGGAAGAAGATGAATAAATAGAGTCTAACAATTTGAGAAAACCTTATATTTTACCCAGACTACCTCTAATGACAATGGACCATGTAAATAGATTATATATTCAACAATTTTTGTAGGATTTAAGAATATTAATTTTGATTCTTCAAATAAAGATGATCAAGAGAGGATTGAAAAAGCTATGATAGATATGATGATAAAGTTTAGGTATACACTTATAGACTTAAGTGAAGGCTTTCTTGAGAATTTATATAATAAATTTGATGCTAAGTGGAAGTGGGTATTATCTATTGAAAGACAAATCAAGGAGATCTCATTAGCACAAACAATACTAGATTTGGGGAAGACACATATGTCTATAGCCCTAAAATATTTTGTAAAGAAATTATTACCTAAGGAGAGGGCTTATAAAATTTTGAAGAATAAAGCTCATGAAGTATAAAAAATAAAGAATTCTTATATGGAAGGAAGTGTTTGGTTGCATGTTGCATCAACTAAAGAAGAAGAAGAAAAGGATGGAGGTAGAGATACCATAGAATTAGAAGAGCAGGATGATGAGGAAGAAGATGTTAAGTTACAATTTAAGAGATAAGGAAATTGGTAGAAGGGAGTGACCAACAAGATATTGTCACTTAGAGGACATTACTGATTCATCTCTACAATATTAGAATGTATTAACTAAGGAAGATATGAAAATTGTGACATCAGACACCTCTCTACTAAGCACCAATCTAGTTTTGTTAAAAATATAGGATTATCGAAGGATTTAGAGTGCAAAAGCTGATGATTTTCATGTCACATCATTAATAGTGGTTTCTTACATGAGTTCCAAGCAACATTGAAAGGCAATAATCATGTTTCCACAATTTACCCATGTCACAAATGATAAAATAGATGAGAGAAAGGCAAAAGAAGAGAAAGAGATGAAAAAGACAGAGAAACCCAAAGAATAATAGGCTTTTCAATCTCTTATACAACTGTTGAGTTCCATACCAATAAAAACCTTAACTGTTACACCTATCCAATAGGTTAAATCAACCCAACAAGAGAAGACACCTAGATCAAGTGCAAAGGGAAAATAATTGCATGTGGCTATGTACAAGATTATGGTCAACCAAACTATGCCCTTAAGTGGCAACAAAAAATCAACAAATCAGGGTTATGTCAACTTAACATCCAATTTTCAACTTGTTATGAACTTTCTATCAAATAGTTGAGAGAAAAGAATCTCTATGAAATTGAATTTAGTTTTTAAACTAGTGCACCTTATTTGAAAATTAATTAATTAATTGGTCAAAAAAAATTAATTTTAATGCAAGAGTACAAAAATTTCAAGACAAAAATAAGAAGTAGATGTATGTCTAACTACCTTAATCAAAATCAAATGAATATATTTTAATAAGATTCAAGATATAATAATTAGACTCATGCCCATATGTGACACATATTTTTGGGTTATTTTATTATAAATAAATAATTAATTATGAGTTGTATACTCTTGTATTTTTGGAATAAAAAAAATCTCATGTCTGACCACCTTAACTAATTTAAAACTTGCAATTTTTTTCTCTTATATTAGAAGAAGTATAGAATGTGATGCATCTTTTGGATTTCAAAAATGTGGTATCATTTAAAAGTTATCATTATTTTTCAATCAGTGTGTTAATCATCATTATATATGTAACTCCATTAGAAAATAATTAATTAATTACTTAGTGAACCGTAATTTGACAAAAAATACATTCATGGAAAGCTAAGAATGTTCTTAACAAAACCTTTTTGTTTCATCAAATTTGGGTGAAAAAAAGTTGTTAGATACATGTTTGAAGTAAAAGCCACACAAGAATAGGCCAAAAACATGTTTTCAAGACATTTTTTAAGTTGACCATGTAGGGTCGGTATCCAATGATATACTAGGCCTTATAAAGGTATTAATTTTTTGGTTTGGTATTAGAACGGGTTGGAAAAAAATTGGAATAGATTTTGAAATGCTTTGAGGTATTTCAAAACTACATATTTTTTAGATCGCCACTTTTTGGCACACCATGATCTTGCACATATCTAGGTATCACTATGTAGTGATAACACCCCTTGATCACGGATGGTGACACATAAAGATGATACAAAAGAGGAGATAGTGAACTTAAATAAGGTAATTGTATTTCCTATGTATGACTTGAACAACATGACATTGGAACAAATGCATTAATTGCAAACCTTGCTAAGTTGCAAGAAAAAGAAAGAACAATTAAGAAGAGAACACAAAAAGAAAAGAGTATTTTAGAATATAAAGTATAATTTGTTTGATGTATTTGAGATTTTTGATGTTAATGAGAAATGCAAAATTTTGGATCAGTTAGTGTATATAGTTTATAACATTCAGTTTGAATATATTGAGATGAGTGATACATTTATGTGATGGTTTAAAAAGAAATTTGAGCACAAAGTTTTGTAGAAAGTCTCAATAGAACTTCAATCAAGCTAATTGAGATTTCTAACCTTACCAGTTAGCTAGAAGTAATTTTGAAAGTCTTTATATATGAAACTTTGTGATGTTGAGTTCTTCACATTGGAGAATCAATTCTCTTCACATTGGAGAATCAATGCTCTATTGATTTGATACAAGCAAATATGAAGGCATGTACAATTTCATTGAGCAAGAATGCAAGTTCACTTAGCTCACCTTCATATAATAAGTTGACATTTGATTACAAAATATTAGCCAAGTTAATGGATAGAGATAGTGACATAAGGAATAAACTAATTTCTATTCAATTCATGCTACTACCCCATTTGGAGATAATTTAGAGGGAATTATCTATGGCTCAAAATTTAACAAGAAAAGATCCACATCTTTCAATAGAAGAGAGCCTAATTTATCTAGCTTCTTAGTTAGAGATTCACATCCAAGTCATGAAATCAACAAGTGAGAGATGGAATAAATGACTTGAATAAATTTTGGCTAGTCATCTTTTTTTTGGATAAATACAAGCTAACCCCTACAAACCCCAAAGTATAAGTGACAAAAACAAGGGGGAAATATTTTCATGATATACATTAAAAGGGGAAATAATTTAACAAGGGGGAAATCCAATCGTGCTAGACACAAAGGGGGAGACAAAAATTAGAAACAACAATATCAAATCAATTAGCATCAAAGTCTATAGATATGTATATACAGTATAGAAGAGATTAAATTTTGAAGACTGAGTTATAGTCTTAGGGGGAGCATTATTTTTGCATGAATAGCTTAGTCATGACAAAAAAAATTTGCCACTATTGTCAAAGGGCAAGATTGTTGATCTCTAAGTCTAAGTTGTCTATTAGTGTCTAACACTTAGTTATTTGCAAGGTAGCATTGTATATTCATCACTACAACCAAGCCATCAAGAGAATGTAGAGTTACATAGAGCTTATTTATATTTCTTCATATGCCAAGAAATTCAAAGGTTGCCAAGAATCCCAGTAGAGAACGAGCCAGCATACATGTCGAGTAAAATAGAAGAGACCAAGAATATGTAAAGTTATTTAATGCTGAGAGAATCAATATATGTTGAGCATATAGAAGTCAAGTGACAACATGAATATTAGTTATGACTAAGTGTCAAAACATTTAAGTGTTGCTCACAAACTAGTTTTGGAATATGACTTTGTAATTGTACAAACATTTATGTAAATCATTTTAGCTGACTTGTACATGATATTTAAAGATTGTAGAGATAGTTACAGAGAAGATTATGCATTTTGGTAGATGAAATTAATCCCAAGGAAAGAAAATTAATGAATTAGAAAATTAGAAGGGTAAAACAACAAAAGGATAAATTATGGATTGTTGATTAAGATCTAGAACTTTCTATGATTATTTATTCAAGGAAGGGTTCTAACCCTAAATCCTAATGTATGATGTATGGTAAAGCAAAGGAGTGAAAAATAAGAGAACAAAGAAAGGAAGGATAAGTCTGAAAGGATGTTAGACAGAGCAACCTAGTAGTAAAGGAAACAATAGAGCATATCAGATAAGGAAATCAGTTTGAGATAATGAAGAGAGAAGATTTGTAAACAACTTTCAGAGAAAATTGAAAGATTAGGTACTGAATCAATTTTGACAAATTGAATCAGGGAAAATCTCTTAACAAAGTTATTTTAATAGAGCTTATTTAAATATCCTAATAAAGTCCTTACTTTATTTTAAGTGTAAAATCCTTTAAGGTAAGATATAACAATATTAAAATCTTTAAAAAGAGAAGACCCCTCATAGGGTAGATCCAGAAGTGATCAAATTGTAGCCCTAACTAGAAAACTTTATTGTTGCAACAGTAAAGATTTGTGGGTTTCATTGCCACCCTAGTTTTACCTTCATCCTGAAGTATTTCCAAGTTACCAAAAAAATGTATTATGATTTTATGTTTTCATGGATGTTATTCTTAGATAGATTTCATTTAAGCATTACAATTTTATGTTTATATATGGTACGAGATCTGAGATATGAGATGAATTAGGTGTGAATAAAGTTAATTCTTTTCATAGCAAAAATTTTTATAGATACTAATTCACTCCCCCCCCCCCATCTCAATATCTTTTTTCCCATTGAGACTTCCAATGGAAGTGGTGGATTGAAAAAAAAATGATCTCTAGAGCTCTTGAAACTATAAAAAATGAGGAATTAGATAGAATATTTGACATAGCTTCTCTAGATAGATCTATCCTCAAAAAAATTTCCATATCTCAAGTGAATGTAAATCCCACTCCAAGATTTATATTCATATAACTCTTACTCTATACATATAATTGATCCAAAAAGTATTGTGCGTATTTAGTTCTTAAAAATTAGTGTTTTGTGAGTGCCACTTATACCCATTGAAACTTCTCCTTAAATAAGAGAGTGGATTCCATTACACCAATATTTCTATATGTATGTATGTATTTATATACATGTGTGTGTGTGTGTGTGTGTGTGTGTGTGTGTGTGTGTGTGTGTGTGTGTGTGTGTGTGTGTGTGTGTGTGTGTGTGTGTGTGTGTGTGTGTGTGTGTGTGTGTGTGTGTGTGTGTGTGTGTGTGTGTGTAACATACACACACGCATGCACACACACACATACACACATATCTAGATCTTATTTATCCATATAATAACATAATGAGACACAATTTGAAAATATTTTTTATTGTTAAAGTTTAGAGATATAAACATTATTGCTGAACACACACATATTAAGAATGCATTGTCCTTTTTTTATTGCACATATATTCTCTATATTACTCATACATACTCTCTCTTATTCATAGATACCATGTCATTCAGAAAGAATAAATCCCCCCCACATACATCCATACACATGTATACTTCTAGTTTCAAAATTTGGTGTATATATTTTTTAATCAAAGTTTTAATAAGAGGTTACAAATGGGGAACTCATTCACAACATCAACACTCAACAATAATATTTAAATAAATATATAGAGTCCAATAACAATAATTATAATACAATGTTTTAATTAAAACATTATATAATTACAAACATTCCCTCCACAAACATTATCACTAGAATAATAATCAATTCAGAAAGATTGATCTCTAAGATCAATACAAATCTATTTATTTTTACACAAAAACTAATCCAAAAAGGATATAGTGTGTATTTCTTTCATAATATTGTATAATAAGTTTCACTTTATACTCATTAACAGTCCACTTAAAATCATAGAGAAAAGTCCATATATATTCATCCAATTCTAATTCTTATTTATGCACAAATGTATCTATATAGTATTATATTGAGAAGCAAACTAAAAAGATGTAGTGTCAAAGTTAAAAGATATAAATATGATTTTTAAGCCCATCTTATTTAGAATTTACTACTTGTCATCTATATCACACATATACTCTATATATTTAGAGAGCTAATCCATTCAAAAAGACAACTCATATATATACATAATTTTTTTAATAAAGTGTTCATAAAATTTGGGGCAAATGACTTTAATTAGAGCTATAAATGAATGAAGTAGCAAATAATAACCTCATATCTAATATGAATATTCAACAATCATATTATTTCAATAGCAAGAATGATAAAACTATGATTTAACCATTACACTATCGTTATAGATATTATATTCACACAATTTATCATTAAAATAATGATCATTTTTTTCAAAGTACTTCTAAGATTGATAGACAAAATCACACCCATTAACCTCTATCGTAAATTAGAAACAATTTAGAATTATTTATTGTTAAACACTGAGAATATAAACATAAATTATTGAAAGCTATCTTATTCAAAATGCATTTTCCATATACATATATCATTCTTGTTTTGTTGATAATGATTTTTGAAATTTGGGGTAAATTTTTCAATGGGAGTTGTGAACTAGCAAAGTGATGGATGGAAGCCTCATCTACAACATGAACAATTAGTAATAATATTTTAGAAAAAATATGTACACATTGTTTATGTAGTGTATGAAATATATCGTTGGTTTGATGTTAATTATGGTGTTACTTATATTCCACATTAGAATCTTGGAAAATGGTTTGAAATTTATTTTAGGTGGATAAGTTATTTTCATAGTAGGATAATCCACATAAATAGGTGCCAAGGGTTAAAAATCCCTTGAGGCCATAAAAAGGATTTCTAATTAGTGTTGTGAATTTTTTTTTTGGTCAATAGTTCTTTTATAGTTATTTTTAATAAAAGAGATATGTTTGTCACGTGTAAGACATACTTTAGTTATACATTCTGAGGAAAAGTAGTGTTACAGAAAATTTTGTTGATATCATCTAGATGAAATATTTTGTTTTTGATAGGCGCTCAATGCTAAAATTCCTACAATAGTTTAGTTCCCTCAAGTTAAGCACACCCTAGGAGATAGAGCTAGGTAGGTTAGGCAGTATAGGTGTGTCAGTAGAAAGAACTAATTGATTGATCGCTTCCCACCATAACATAGGGCATTCATTCAACCCTTCCTAATGCCTAGCGATGACTGAGCGGGGGGCTCTAAGCACGGTGTAGAATATAAACTCCTACATAATTTGGTTTATAATAGCAAAGATGATAAACAAACAAAATAAACAAGCCTTCAATAATGAAGAAATAGAGTACACTCTATTTTTAGCAGAATCAAGCAAAAAAATTTATTATTATACTGAACACCTTCTAATACAGCATACTAACTCATATATCAGATTACATTGATTTTAAAAAGTATTGCTAACACATGCTTGCCCTAAAACCTAACGTGAATAGACATGGAGTTAAAAAAATATTAACATAAAGAATGACAACCTAAACTATAGGGAACAATAGTTCTTATTTAATGAAAAAAAAATTCTGAGTTGCATGATCACATGGCATAACAAAGACTAGAGACTATAATATCCTACCATAAATCATGCACGTCAACATCTATTTCCCTATTCAAAGCAAATAAAAAATAAAACTGAAAAAATCTATCAACTGTGATAAGAGACAGTGGAATCCAGGAGCTAGTTGTTTAAACAACGAATCTGGAGCAAATCTTGGCATCAATCTTCACACTTCCCCTTGATACTAAGAGGACTCACAATCTGGTCTCTGAGTGTGAGAAATTGATCCTTTGCAACTGCCTTTGTGAAGATGTCCACAATTTGCTCCTTTGTGTTGATGTACTTCAACACAACTGGTTTATTTTGTACCAAATCTCTAATGAAATGTTGTTTCAGATCAAAGTGTTTGGTCTTGCTATGATGAACCAAATTCTTGGCCAATTTAATGGCACTTATGTTGTCACAAAAAATTATAGTAGGGTGAACCTGTATCTCTCCAATTTCTTCAACAAGCTTTCTAAGCCATAAAGCTTGTGTGCCAACTGAAGTGACCGAAACATATTCCGCTTCTGTAGAAGAGAGAGCAACCATACTTTGCTTCTTTGAACTCCATGTGATTAAACCAGAACCCAAAAAAAAAAATTACCAGATGTAGATTTCTGGTCATCCAAACTACCTCCCCAATCTAAATCACTGAAGCCAACAAGCTCAAACTTATTAGAAGAATAGTGAACGCCAAAATCTACTGTGCTTTTCACATACGTCAAAATTCTCTTGGCTACCTTCATATGTTCCTATGATGGATTTGTCATATACCTTGAAACCAATGAAATTGAATAAACAATACCAGGCCTTGTGTGAGTTAAAAACATCAAACTCCCCACAATGCTCCTATATAATGTCTCATCAACAATTTCAGCACCATCATCTCTACATAATGTAACTCCATGAGCAATTGGAGTGGAGAGAGGTTTACAATCAGCCATATCAAATTTTTTCAACATATCTTTTGCATACTTTTCTTGACAAATAAAAATTTCATCTTTACCTTGATAAACCTCCATGCCAAGAAAATACTTCATGAGACCTAAATCTTTCATCTCAAACTCATTCATCATAGAAACTTTAAATTCATCTTTCATCTTTGAACTACTACCCATATATAACAAATCATCAACATACAAACTCACAATGAGAATATCATTACCTTCTTGTTTGTAGTAAAGGGTAGGTTCACTCTTACTTCTTTGAAAGCCATTCTATTGAAAATATCCATCAATTCTTGCATACCATGCACGTGGTGCTTGCTTGAGGCCATACAAAGCCTTCTTCAACTTGTAGACATGATCTTCTTTGCCTTGAATCTCAAAACCTTTTAGCTGTCCCACATATACCTCTTCTTCTAAGTATCCATTCAAGAGGGCACTTTTCACATCCATGTGATGAATACTCCATTTCTTTTGAGCTGCAAGAGAGATTAGCATCCTAATAGTTTCTTGTCTTGCTACTAATGCAAAAGTTTCTTCATAATCAATGTCATACCTTTGATTGAAACCTTTAGCAACCAATCTTGCCTTGTGTCTTTCAACACTCCCATCACTATTATACTTGGTCTTATAGACCCATTTTGTACCAATCTTCTTCTTCTCATGTGGAAGATCTACGAGCTCCCATGTCTCATTCCTATGAATGGAATCCACCTCTTCATTCATTGCTTGCATCCAAACCTCATTAGCACACGCGTCTTCAAAACATGATGGCTCAAAATCAACTTTAGCAAGTAATGCAAAATTTATTGTCTCACCTATTGGATCTTCTTCATGTGCTTGATTTTGACACCTCTCATAGATATCACTCAATCTTCTTACCTTTCTTGGAGGACTTGCTCTTGGGATTGGTGAGGTGTTTCTTGGTGGGCTTGGTGATCTTGAAATAGAACCATTAGTTAGCTGCTCATTATCATTATCAGTAATATCATCATCATCCAAAACTGATTTTGACTTTTCAACATGTTGTTTTTGATGACCATAAACTCCCCCTTCATCAAAAATCACATCTCTTGAAACAACAATCTTATTAGTAATAGGATTGAATAATCTATAAGCTTTTCTTTCCTCACTATAGCCCACAAAAGTACATGATTCACTTTTAGCATCTAGCTTTTGCCTATTCTGATCAGGGATGCGAACATAAGCCAAACAATCAAAAACTTTAAAATGATTTACATTAGGCTTTTTCTCATACCATGCTTCATATGGAGTCATCTTGTCTAGGGCACTCGTAGGACTTTTGTTGAGAATATATACAGTTGTAGCAACTGAATCAGCCTAATAAGAATTGTTCAAACCCTTGGTTTGTAACATGTTCCTTGCCATTTCTACCATAGTACAATTCTTCCTTTCAGCCACTCCATTCTATTGGGGTATGTATGCAATTGTGATTTTTTTTTTGATGCCATTCATCTCACAAAAATTCTGAAAATCTTTTGAGCAAAACTCTCCTCCTCGATCTGTTCTCAAACATTTGAGTGTGTTCCCTTTCTAATTCTCTACACGAGCTTTAAACCTCTTGAATGTATCAAAGGCTTCATCCTTAGTCTTCAAAAAATATAACCAACACATGTATGAGTAATCATCAATAAAAGTAATGAAATATGATGACTTGCCCAGGCTTTGTGTTTGCATTGGACCACAAATATCTGACTGAATAAGCTGAAGTGGGTATTGGGCCCTCCATGCACTGCCTTTTGAAAATGATTCCCTTGCATGTTTCCCTTTTGCACACCCTTCACAAATCTGTTTATGCTCTTCAACCTTAAGCAATCCAAGAACCAATGCATTTGATGTTAGATTCTTCAAACTATTGAAATTCAAATGGCCATACCTGAGATGCCACAACCAACTTTTATCCTCATAAGCCATATTGACAAGCTGATTGTCATTTTGACCAAACTTCAAAGGAAACATCCTATTATTTGTCATAGGAACAACTATAATCACTTTATTTTTCTGATTCTTATCATAGATAGTACATTGCATGTTCTCAAATACCACTCTATAATTCTTCTCACATAGGTGCCCAACACTCAATAAATTATGCTTCAACTTGGGAGTATAATAAATATCTTGAACATTTTTCATACCTTCCTTTGTCTGAACATCCATGGCTCCTTTGGCTGCAACATCCACTGTATTGTTATTACCAAGGGTAATATTGGATCTATAACTATCGTCAAGCTTTGAAAATATTTTTTTGTTACTAGACATATGGTTAGAGCATCTAGAATCCAAATACCAAACATCATTCACATTACTCTCACCTTTCCCATAACACAAAAATAAATTACTTAAGGAAGGATCCTCATTTTGTTGGGCATAATTTGCATTATTGTTGCCTGATTTCAGTCTACACTCTCTCTCAAAATGTCCATACTTATTGCAATGATTCCATTGGATGTTCCTTTTATCAAATCTACCTCTACCTCTTCCTCCTTGAGCACCTCCTCATCCTCTAGATCCTCTTGAAAAATTCTGATTTTGACCCTGTCTTGAGCCTTTGTTGTTGTTACTGTTGCTGCTAGCACTATCATTCTTTGAAATTTGTAATTGGGAAGCAAAAGCCTTCTCATTAACACTAGTAGATGTGTCCCTTATTCTATCCTCATGTGATATGAGAGATCCAACCAATTCATCATACTCCATGGGAGCTAAATTTTTTGCTTTCTTCCATGATAATTGCTATAGTATTCCATCTTGGGGTTAGAGATCTTAATACCTTCTGTATTACATGCTCTTGAGACATAGATTCACCCAAAGTGGCCATTTTATGAGTCACATCTTTCACTCTCACACAGAAATCGCCCACACTCTCTGTCTCCTTCATCTTCAAGTTTTTGTATTCTCTTTTCAAGGTTTGTAGCTTCACAACCTTGATCTGATCATTGCCATGGTAAGTGTATATAGAGTCTTCTAGGCCTCTTTTGTTTTCTTTGCATCAGCAATTCGAGGAAACAAGCTCTTATCAAGAGCCATCTGAATGTGAAACAATGTCATTGCATTCTTCTTCTCAGCTTCTTTCTTCAATCTCCTATCATTAGGTTGGAGAGTATTTTAGTCTGTAAGCTCTTCATATCCAGATTCAACGATCTCCCAAAAATCTTTCCCAATCAAATATGTCTTCATCTTGATTGACCAATATTGGTAATCAGCTCCATCAAACTTTGGGATTTGCAAGTTGTTTGCCATATTGTTGTCTTCCAAACACCTTCAACTCTAATACCAAATGTAGAATATAAACTCCTCCATAATTTGATCTATAAAATCAAAGATGATAAACAAACAAAATAAACAAGCCTTCAATAATGAAAAAATAGAGTACGCTCTATTTTTAGCAAAATCAAGCAAAAAAATTTATTATTATACTGAGCACTTTCTAATACAGCATACTAACTCATATATCAAATTACATTGATTTTAAAAAGTATTGCTAACACCTACTTGCCCTAAAACCTAATGTGAATAAACATGGAGTTAAGAAATATTAACCTAAAGAATGACAACCTAAACTATAGGGAACAACAGTTCTTATTAAATGAAAACAAATACTAAGCTGCATGATTGCATGGCATAATAAAGACTAGAGACTATAATATCCTACCATAAATCATGCACCTCAACATCTATTTCCCTATTCAAGCAAATAAAACCTAAAACTGGAAAAATCTATCCACTGTGATAAGAGACGGTGGAATCCAGGAGCTGGTTGTTTAAACAGTGAGTCTGGAGCAAATCTCGACATCAATATTCAAACGGTTCATTGATTGGCCTGGCTAGGCGAGCAGAGTGCCCTTTCCTTCGTATTTCACCATTGTCCAGGATTATTTGTGAAGCGAGAACGCTTATATATGGGTTTATGATAGGGTGTGCAAGAAGAGACGTCAGGCCACTATTAAATAATTTTACTTCCCAAAGATAAAGGCTTATCCATGGAATATTTAATTGATGAGTGTGTGGATTAGAGGGTTAACTTTAGATTATGATGTATAATTTTGAAAAAATTGCACTATTTTTATTTTTTTAGAAACTTGTTTGTGTGGAAACTGCAATAATATATTTATTGAGACTTTTTCTAAACCTTGATCATTTTTATTTTTATCGAAATGTACATTATCAAAAAAATTATTAAGGAATAAAGGAAATGAAAACCTTTTAAAATGAGATTTTTTTTGGCTCCCTTAAATATAACAATACAAGCTTCATTGAGAAAAGAAGAGCCCATAAAAACTATAGGACGCATCTACATGACAGTCTATGATGAGAAATTTTTTTTTTGTCTTTGAGTTGATTCCTTTTTCTTAACAAAGAATATCACTTTGCCTAAATACCCTTTCTCTAAAGCCTTGTTTTCAACATTCATGTTGTCTATCTATCCATTGGATTTTTGAACACTTATTTTATCTATCTATACATTTACTCTCATTAAAACCTCTAATGAATTTATTTTTTACAATCATTTGTTTATATTACATGTGTGTCTGATTTTTATTTCCTTAATACTTCTTTTCTCTTATTGAACACATTATCAATTTCTTTCCCTCAAGAAATATATAGTGGCATTTCAATGATCCAATGATCTCTTTGGAAGGGAAAACATGATCCTTTTATCCACAAATATACCCTTCCCTAAAACTATTCATATTCTTCAATATACTCAAGTTATTCTTACAAATCTATCAATATATGAGTGGTTGTCACAACTAAACTTTGTACCAAACATGGATACCTACTTTACACCTACCTTTGAAATTATATTGTGATAGAAAATTCTATGATACATTTGAGGCAACAACTCAAAGAAAATTAATTATGAATCCATATGTATGGATGAGAGGTGAAGAAGAAAAAACATATTAAAAATATTTTAGTGCTAGGTCATTATCTCCATGAGAAAACACCTATTAAGTACCAAGTTTATTAGTGGGATTAATGAGAAAAGCCAAATTTTCTTGACTTGTTGCCTCGAAGGTACCATGCAATGTTTTTTAACCATTAGAGAATGTAACTCCAAGATAGTATCAAACTCCTTAGATCAAAATATTCAACCATTAAAGACTTAGTGGAAAAATATCATGTCAAACTACTCCCCGATAAACCACTAATTACATATATTATATTAACTATTGATGAAGAATTCTCTTATAAGTCCACTATGTAACCATCTCATCAATGCCTTGTTACAACAATATTTTGAAGTCTTAAAAGAAATAAAATAATTATATAAGTCCTCACACTCACATGGGAATCTTTTTTCCTCAATAGGTGAATGTTGAAGATGCATACATTACTAACCTTTTTTATGAATAATTTAGTTACATTTGAAACTTCTTAGCTCCTTTTAGTCTCCATTTTATCTAAATCATACAAGTGACCCCTTCATATCCTTCCAATCCTTTGGTGCTCTTGCATTATAGAGAAGCAAGTTGTCTATGTTTTTCAATTTGATGTCACTATGGGCCTAACAACCATTTTTTCCATTAGTCTTTAATTTGTATAGAAGTAATGCAAGAAATATTTTTTCCATTACATCAATTCAAGTAATATGGCTTTTGTTTCTATCAAATTAGAGTGACTGTAGTATTTTTGTTTGCCATATTATACTAAAACATCATTTCATAACTAATATCTCAACTTTAATATAACTAGTCTAAGAAAACTCCTATACTTGCGAAATCATTTTATGTAGTTTATGAAGGTTATAAACTGAAGTTTCTATAGCCCAATTTTG
The DNA here is from genome assembly GCA_028749045.1 of Cupressus sempervirens. Lineage (NCBI taxonomy): Eukaryota > Viridiplantae > Streptophyta > Pinopsida > Cupressales > Cupressaceae > Cupressus > Cupressus sempervirens. The sequence continues at coordinate 445,106,677 of CM053792.1, read as the reverse complement.
TTTCTTGTGAAGACAAACCATGTTAGATAATATCAGCAAAGAATAAAATAAGAAGACAATTTCTAGATTGTGGTCTAACTTGAAAAGAATTGGTGATGATCAATGTTACTATCCTTGTGAAAATTGTAAGGGCTCAAAGACTAGAAGAATTCTAATCAAAATAACTAAGAAATGTTGTATAGAGCATTGAAACATTAAAGGGGGGCATGTTTATCATCCATTTGTATGTTGTTTGTTATATCATTTTAACAATTTATATACATATTAAATGACTTGATGATAAGATCATGATCATGGTTTATTCATGTTGATCATTTTTGAATAGGTCAAGCAACCTATGTAACATGATGTGGACCATCACAACCTAGAGAATGTGGTTTTCAAAGCCAATAAATATGGAGGTGTGAATATTGAAGTTGAGTGTACAGATCCCATGAAAGATGATTATACACCAAAAACATGATTAAAGATAATAATACAAATATATTAATATATGACATATTTATTACTAACATAGTTGACTATGATAATCAAGATGACCCTAATGTTATTCATGATATACCTTTACTTGAAAAGGCATAGGAGGCCCTATTTAAAGGATCCCAAACAATTGTTCTCTCCATTATAATTTTGTTGGTGAAACTAAAGGTTATAAATGGTTTATCCAACATTATAATGTCATTTATGTTTTAGATCAAGGTAAAAATAGATTTTACAAGGACCCAAAACCCAAAAAGTATCAATGTACAAAATGCATGTAGCTATGTCCAAAAGGACTATCTGAGAAATATAAAATAAACTTGCATGAAATTCAATAAAAAAAGAACTAGCACAAAAAGAACAAAAAAACAAAAAACACGAAGTAGAAAGAAGATAGAGAAACCCAAACCTAAGGCAAATTTTAAGAACTTTAGCACCCTAAATCTCCCTTATGTCTAGATCATCTTTAGGATTCTTTGGAGCCATAATCATTATCTTTCTATTGATTCCACCGATCGATCATTTCCCTAGGCCTTCTAAAACATTCTATTTGTCTTTGTGTTTTCTAAATATGTAAACTTTGAGCTCAATGCCCTCTATATCATTTTCCCTTTACTATTCATAATTTTCATTCGAAGACTAGATCCTATTATGATTTTATTTTGAGTTTTTTTTTCCTAAAACTCTACCCTCCATATCCTTCAATTGATCCATGATTCCATTACATATTCATTTTAGCCTTTTCCTTACCTCCACTTCAATCTGCAAACGTTTTTCCAAGGCATCCACCTTCTCTCTAAGGAAATTGACTCCTTTATAAATCTAGCTATCAAAGACCTAAGATAACTCAACTTTATCCTTAGTTGTGCTGAGAAAATCCAAGGAATTTGAATTATTTTTAGCGTCATGATCATATAAAATCTTCACATCTTTCAAAAATTGGACATCCTTTGAGTAAGAAACAACATAAATGGCTAAATCCTCCCTCTTGTTATCATTTTTATTACATTTATATCCTTTTTTTTTTCCTTTTTATGAAATTTTCGTGGATGGAGAGGTCTTCTACAACTTAGGATTAGAAGACTCATCATATCCCTCCTCGGTTTCTATTTTATCCACATTTCCCTCCCAAGGATATGTTGAGTCCTTATCATCTTGGGTATCAATTGACATGGTAACCTCTTTATCCCATGTATTCATCCTAGTGTATTGACTATCCACTTTTTTAATATTTTATGGACTAAGGGTTTTTCCTCTTACTCCCAAAACCCCCCCTCATGTTTAATTTTCAGACTAGATTCAAGAATTCTAGCCTTGTGGTACTACACAAAGAGGAGAATAAGCTCTTTATGGATAATTGGTCAAGATGATTTTTTCTTGTGTTTGACCACACTAGAATTTAGAGATTTCAAAATATAATAAAGGAAAGAGATTTTATGTCCATACTAAAAATGACTAGAAAAAATGAAATTAAAGCAATAGACCCTTTTCTTCCTGCCATATAAAGTGAAATAATCCCTAACAAAATTTAACACATGCCTCCAAATGGGCTTATTATGATTAATTTTTAGAGAATTAGTTACCCACCTTGACCAATGCCTTCCTTTCTTCAACATCCTTTGGAAATTTCTCTAATGCCTTATTTGTGACTTTTATTTCCTTGAAGATGTTTAGAGCTTCACAGGCAACCCAACAATTTCTCTATTAAGAGGAAAGGAGACCCCACTCATTGAAACATTGAACTCCATCCATCATTTAGAGAACTCCTTTGTAGATTCTAAATCAAATCCAAGAAGCCTTTCAAGGTATTTGGTCACTCTTCTATACTCAAGTTGTTTCAAAACCTTTGACATGTTTCTCCATTCCTTTCAAGAACTTGGCTCTTGTTTTCTTGGTTTGTCTCCCACGTTCTTTCACTTAGTAAATAATCCTTTCACATCTAATGTGAAAACAAAAAACTAAATGTTATAAAATAAAATGCATAAGAGGGCCACAATCATTCAGAAGCTATGCCACTCGTTAATGGTTTTGATGTCATCACCCCTCTACACCATCTTGTAATGATCATAGTACTTTATTGATATAATCATCATATTTGTTTGTGTTTCCAACATGGAAATGCATCCTATCCTCATTTATTATCTCTTTTAAATATATTTTTTGCAATATTTTCTTGCTAAGTCATGATCTTCTCTGATCTCATGCCTAGGTTGGCAATATAGTTACTAAATGAGTTCACCTCTCAATAAATATGGGAGCTTTTTCAAAGTATTCAAAAATTTCTTGCCTCATTTATAATAGTTCCCACTATCCACATTAGTGGAACTTTCTTGTTTAAATAATTGATGAGTCTTTTTGAATCCACATCCACCCAAAAATATTTGAAATTGATAGTTTTAGCTAACTTAATATAAAGGAGGGAACACTATCTTCAACATAATGGCTAGTTTAGATGCCAAGTGGTGAATCCACTGTGTTGATATAATTAGTGTTCATATCCCTAATTATGCCACCACACCTAGTATTCCCTAGTCTAAATTTGGTCACCCCATTCCAAGTTGGCCTTGATCCAATCATCAAGAAGACAAAGAAAAATTGCTTCTCCTATGTATTTGTGTGTAACATTCTTTATATTGATGTCATAGAAAATGGAAGCCTCTTGGGAGAAGTCATCATTGCCAAGACTGGTATTTTTCTTGATAATAAGAAAGTTTTCCTTAATGTCTTTTATATTTTTACTAGTAGTCACCCAATCCAGAGTCTCTTCATCCCTAAAGACTTGATGATTTGTTTGTTTCTAGATATTCTTACATAAATGAGGAGGGGTGATGTTAGACATAGTCTTAACATTATCACTCACTATCAAGCATATACATTGTGTAACAAAGTCTTCAACATTTCTAGAGAATATCCTATTAAGGTTCCAACGAAAAAGGAATGAGAAACCTTAGGGATTATTATTTCATTATATACTAATAACTCTTTGGTGTTTCAAAATAAGTTTTATATTTAAAATTAAATATATTTCTAAAAATGTATTTATTTAGTTCTTTAAGCTCTTATAAACCAAACATCACCATTTGAAAAAAAACTCAATGTAATTTATATATCTCTAAAAAACTTTTAAAAATACATTTTGTAATTTTCAAGCATTGCTTCCAAGAAATGTATAAAGAAAAACATTATAAGAAATATCTTCGTGTATGAAGACATATCCATGGGTCTAAAACAAGTACAGCAAGGGTGAGGATATAAGCTCCAAACTAATTCTACTTGAGTTTCTATAATCAAATAAAAAAACTAATTTTTATTGCATAATGACGAGTCTCATTCATCTCAATATGGGGAGAGCCTTTAATGAGAGGAAGAGAACTAAAAACGATCCCTAAAATTATAGAAAATTAATCCACTTTTAAAATTATTTTTCATTCCCAACAATAAACTTGATGAGGATTATTTTCATAAAATTACTCGTTAAACTAGAAGTACTTATAATATGTTAGTGTGACTAAATACTTAGCTTGCTAAAATATGAAAATTTATAAAAATGGCATCTATTTAAATTTGAATGAAACTACATCTCAACAATGTACCTAAATAATGAGATTGTAAAAAGCAAAGTAATGAAATCACCAAGGAGGATGGTATCTAAGCAAATGTATTAATCATATTATCTAAACCAAACAAGGAATAAAATTTATATGATGATGATGTGCAAAATCTTTGGAATATTAAGAGAAGAGCCTCGAGAACATAATAGTTTTTATAAGTATAAAGGAATATATTGATTTTATTCATTTGAATTCTTTTTAGAAAATGGTACACCTTTCTTATTGATGGTTAGATATTAATGTATTTATTTCAATTTTAAAATTGAAGTATAAGGTCACTATTTTTTTTTACAATGAGGGAATCTATTAGGATCAAAACCAAAATTGAAGTATAATTAATAGATTTGAAAAAAGGATTCAGTTTAAAAAGAGAAAAAAAGACACCCAAACATAGGAATTCTAAAAGTAATCTACAACATTGAATTTTTATCATCCCTTATCTTTGTGCATATAAAAAAGGTTGCAATAGAGGCTCCAAATAAATTATAAAACTCTTTCAAGGGAGACTAAGAAATTATTTGTATGCTAATAAAGAATTTCCTAAATATGTCTACAATTCTTTCAAGATTGACTAATAAAATCATGCATAAATTGACGACAAACTTCTTCCGTAATAAGAAAAGTGTGCATCAATGGTTATTACAATCCATCCCCACTTCCAACTGTCTCTTTCATTTTCCTCTATACTTAACAAACTATCTACAATTTGATTTGATATTTTATTTTCCATTTAGGAAATTATAAGAAATATTTAAAAAGTTAATCTTGTCTTTCTTTTTCCTACAAACCTGATCTATTGAAACCTAAATATCCATAAAATATTTGGAATATTGAAAGTCTACAATCTTTGTCTTCCTCAACAATTCACTTTACGGAGAAAGTTGAATTAGAACCTTTGACTCGACCATCCTTATTCATAAAACACATCTTATTGGGCTAGTTAATATAATATTTACTATGCAAAGATAAGGGGAAGGTCCACTCACCTATACAATTTCTAGGTCCCCATGAACCATGTTTACTTTCAAGTTAAAAGATTCTTAGCCCACTTATAGGAAATGCAAGAAACAAAAATGCATTTCCATGGGAAATCTAGTATTTTGTGTCCCAATTTGATTATGATGGAAGCTCTTCAAAGCTTACAAAAGAGTCTATGAACTCTTAAGAACAAAATATTTATTGTAAAGAATATAGATTTGAAATTATTAGTCATAACATAAGCTCTCAAAATCTGCTTTAAAAGCATCTTACCCCTTATCAAATCTAACAAACTCCTAGTTTTTCAATCAAATGCCTAGGCAAAACAAAATTTCCCATAATCAAATGGGAGATGATAAAGATGATCACACAGTGAAACCTCGTAATGATAGTTGTCGCATGATTTTATGTGTGTGTGTGTGTACACATACATACATACATATATATATATATATATATATATATATATATATATATATATATATATATATATATATATATATATATATATATATATATATATATATATATATATATATATATATATATATACATACATACATACGTATACATATATGAATATGTATATATATATATATGTACATATATACATATACATATATGTATATGTATATGTATATGTATATGTATATGTATATGTATATATATCTACATACATGTATATATACATATATGTACATATACATATACATATATGTACATGTATATATGTACATATATATATATATATGTATGTATATTACATATATATATGTATATATATACATATATATATATATATATATATATATGTATATACATATATACATATGTGTATATATAAATATATATACATATATATGTGTGTATATATACATATATATTCACATATATATGTATATACATATATGTATATATATACATATATTACATATATATGTATATATACATATATGTGTAATATATACATATATATACATATATGTGTATATGTATACATATATTACATATGTATGTATATACATATATATACATATATGTGTATATGTATACATATATTACATATGTATGTATATACACATATATGTGTAATATATACATATATGTGTATATATATACATATGTGTGTGTGTGTGTGTATAAAATAGTTTTCTACCTACTCAAAACGAATCCCAGCCTACTAGAAAAACAATGGTTTCTTGGTGTTCCTTGCATCTTGTTAATATAAAAAATAGGCCTCGTTGTATCACCCAAATTCAAAATCATCAACAATATGAAACTGAACAAACTTCATCTATCCAAATTTAAAAATAAAGGCACCAAAATTTCCTTCCATACTTTCTTCATACATTGAACAAAATCATTAGCAATTTTTTTCAGTGAATACATCTACAAAAGAGCTTATTTAGTTATATTCTTTGTAATTACATCTATGTGTACATCATATTGTTGAATGTCTAGAACCTCATTTGAAAAATAGATGCAATATCCCCCAAGGATAAGAAAACCAAGTTTTGTTCGACCACTTTAAAAGGATTTAAGTTCTCTAAACCTTAAATCCTAGAAGTTTTATCCTTAAAAAATCAATCTTGTTGATTGCCCATGCTTAGATTCAAACCAAGTTAGTGGAAGAATTAACTTTCACTCAAACAAGGAAGACATCTTGGAGCATTAAGGATTTGTTGTTTATAATATCATCACATAGAATAATCATTCAAAAGAATTTCGGTGTCACAAAAAAATTTGGGCATCAATCAGAAATTTCCTCTTACACATTCTACAGATGACATTTGAGGAAGCCAAAAACCCAATGTACTTGGTAGATGGCATAGCAATAGACTTGAAGCCTCCTCTATCACTAGAAATAGTTGACAGAACCTACCTCTATATCTTCATCTCTTGTTGTTGCTTTGCTTTGTGGCCTAGCCCGTCATCATTTCTATTTGTGTTGAATGTGAAGTCTAATTGTTTATTTCATCTTCCTCGACTATTTGTTTCATCTTTCTTTTGTTTGTCTTTGTCATATTTTGAAGAAAAATCTATATATATGAAGGAATGATATTTTGTATGTAAGTTGTAATGTGTAATAAAGATTCAAGCCCTAGTGGATGTAGCCAAATTGGAGAACCACATCAAAACTTGTGTTTCTATGTGTATTCTTGTATCCTTTTTTTTTTTGAGAATTGGCATTAGAGTCCAACCTGGAATTTTATATGCTACACTAGGTAGAATCTATGATCATTGGGATTCTATCAAAAGTTAGGTTAAGCAACATTCACACAAAGTAGTGGGGAAGCATTTTTAAAAAAATGGACATGGAGATGGGGAGCCTCCAAATTGGCATGTTCTCACCAAAATCGATATGTTATTGGTAACTAACTCCACAATCACTTTTTTTGAGAAAAATGATGTTAACAATGTAGCAGCGGCTTAGATGGCATGTCTTGTGAATAATCTTTGGTATGTGGAAGATAATTCTTTCCAAAGCTCTCATTAGATGGTCTAGGGTTGTTCGTATGACCTCCAGTACAATAGAGTATGGTGTGTTCCATTATTGCTAACATGGAGTGGGAGTTTTCAACAATTATATTGAGTACATCGATCTTTGGGTTAAAGTTGTAAAATTGTGCATTGTTGTTTTTGAAACTCAACATGGATTGATAATAATAGTTTGGGTAAGATTGGAGTTCTCTTGGGACAAGCAAACATTTGTTGATGGTTTATGTTGTTTTTGCAGAGAACCACTGATTTGGTGTATTCTAGAGGAGTGTGTTCATTCCCCGCTATATGTTTACTCGGTAGATTTATCTTCTAGTAGGAGATGTTGATTGCATTGGATCCTTGTAGATTTATGTTGTTTTTGCAGAGAACCACTGACTTGGTGTATTGTAGAGGAGTGTGTTCATTCCCCGCTATATGTTTACTCAGTAGATTTATCTTCTAGTAGGAGATGTTGATTGCATTGGATCCTTGTTTTAGAACATTTGGAGTTTGAACTTCCTTGGTGAGAGAGGCCTACATCCATGTTGGTTGGGTGTTGTTCATTTGGGAAGTAAAGGAGATCATACTTGGTAACTTAGCATTTGGTGATGTCAGAGGATGTGATATTTTTGCATGAGTCCCTTAATCTTCAATGAAGTTTGTGATTATTGTTACATACTATATTGTTTTTTACTAAGGAAAATAGGTTTTGAAGGGGGCCTAAAACCCTTTACAAATCAAATAATTTTCAATGAAGCCCAAACAAAAATTACAATAATCTAAAGGTGAAACAAGTTGCCCACCAAAAAACAAGGTGACTAGAGTGACCTCACAGATAACACAGTGAATTACTACCACCTTAACAGGTTTTGAACAAGATCCTGTAACCCCAAGGTTCCAAGTCCTAAACCCTAACAAACTACTAAAAAACAAGTAGCCAAAAAGGCTAGGAGAGCAAAACAAAAAGGAACAACCTCAAACAGATCAGGTGAACAACATTCAAGATTTATATTTATGTCTCGTCTTTTGAGAGCGTAAATACATATCAAACGATGGGTTGGAGGGCTTGACTTTTTTTCTTATAATTGTTGCCCATCCATCCTCCACCAAACTAGCGGCCTTCTGCCACACAAAGCCATCCACACCACAAACCGCCCCCAAAACCCTCGCTACAGGAGAAGAAATTCCACCACTACTCAAAATCTGAACCACAGCAAAAGAAGGGACAACTCCGACCTGAGACAATACCATAATCAGGGCAACAAACGAATCAACAATTGCAACATCCAAGGGAGGGACAATTGTATTGTTCCTCGTCGTAGGGGTAACATTTAAATCATCAAAAGCAGCAATAGAATCCTCCACCAAAGAAACCCGAGAAGAATCACCCAACCCCTCCCCATCAAAGGGAGCTTTCTGAATAGTGTAGTGATCATCTGAAACCCTGTCCTCCAAGTAGGTGACTTTTTCAATCTAATCTTTCCAAAGGAGCAGCACATAGCGAGGTGGCCTATCTCATGGCATTTCCTACATCTGAAGGGGATTCCCTCATAATCAAGAAGCTGAAAAGAGCCATTTGGAGAGGCCAGCACAATCATTTCTAGGAGCCCCTTGGAGACATCGATCTCCACAAGGATACGAGCATATGTCGTCTGAAACGCATTGGAAGTGTTGGACCAACCGCCAAACTTCCCCTTCGGGATTCATGACATGGTTTAACCACCTTTTATGTTCATAAGTCTAGTGGTTGTATCAGGCATTAATAAGTCGATCTTTTAGTGCAACAGCAACTCTAGCTTGTAACAAATGGTATCAGAGCTTGGTCACAGGTTTGAATCTCCTCAAGTAACACTGAGGGGGGAATTGTTGGACTAACCGCTAGCCTTCCCCTTCGAGATTCATGACATGGTTTAACCACCTCCTATGTTCTATAAGTCTAATGGTTGTATCGAGCATTAATGAGTCGATCTTTTGGTGCAACGGCAACCTCTAGCTCGTAATAGGAAGACACGATACCGACCAGCAAATGATCCCCAAGGGCCTCCAAGACAAAATCCAGCCATAAGTGAAAGGTAAGATTAGGCAACCTTACCCACAAAGGAATCTTGTTAAAGGATTTAATCGACGGATCAAAATCCATATACCAAGGTTTGGCCATCAACGGGAACCTCTCCTCCCAAGAGAAACCATGCCTAAGGATGGCATTTTGATCATCATTAGTAGCAAATTTGATAATGAAAAAGCCCCTTGCCACAGGGAAAATCTGAACTAAAAATGAAATGATATGCTCCCAAAAAATTTAAAATCCAAGCATGCACATCCGAATAGAAGGCCAAAAACCCCTAAAACAACAAATGGTAGTTGTAGAGGAGAAGTCCTTCACATAAGTAGAGATCTCATCAACAATATCAAACTCTAGATTGATCACAATGGGGTTACTTACAACAACAGGCACAGCACCATGGGCCCCCAGACACATAGACTAACCACCATGCCCAGCCTCATAGGCTACCACATCAGCATAAGAAATGGCAAAACCAACCACAACGCTTAGGGAACGGATAGCCTCACCAATAGGACCGACTGAAGAAGCCCCAGCCGCTGCAGAGGGGCTGCCCCCCTCGCCCCGCCCCCGCCAAAGGCACAAGGCAAAAACCTACCCCAAAGAAATGAAGTATTTGATCATTTAATGAGGATTTGGAAGAAATGAAGTGAGATCAAATGTGAAATGATTGAATAGCGTGCTAATTGCAATTTGTATATCCTTACAATTTCATTATTAGCACACCTTTTATATAAGTGTTGATTGGTAGACTAGAGTTGTTTCCATTGTCTTCACTCATGTAATATGTATGATTGTCCATTAGGCTACAAGGGTCTTCAATATTTTCGCACATCATTTTTTTGACATTTTTATTATCTTAGAAGGTGTTTTTTAGCAGGTCACTGGATTAGCATAGTTGGTACCAAAGTTTTATGTGTTGGATATATTGGCATGAATTTGCTAATGGACAATAAAAGTGAATAGCAACTAACTTATTTTAATTATGTTGATTGATTTGACATATGTATTACTATGAGAGTGTTTGAGACAAAGGCCATGGAAAGCAAAATGTGTTTTTATGGGATTGTGATTGTGTGATTGCATAAGGTTATTCATTTGTAAGTTGCAACATGATATTGAATTCAAGTGGTTGATTGTTGCATGTGAAACCCGACTACTTATTTCAACTTCCTTGGTTGTTTGTTTTTATCCTCCTCTTTTTGTCTCTTCAATCTCCCTTTCAAAACTCTTGTATATGTACATAATAAGTTTCTATATGTGAGCTACAATGTGTAATAAAGAATATTGGTGAACCAACTTAAATCTTGTGTATCCTTGTGTATTCCTGGAGTTCTCATTTTGCTCTTCTTTGTCTAACACTTTTCACAATTCAAATTCAAATCTTTTAGGTTTGTTTATTTGAATTTACATTGTTTCTTGTGTGCAAACTTTATTTATAGATGAAATATATATTTTCAAAAATAGCAATTAGAATTTACTCTAGTAACAAAATACCCATCCATTTTGAATGAAACCTTGGAAATATTTTTTTTAAGGTAGAGAACCAACATTAACTTTTGGTTTTCAAAATATAGGGCATCAATCAACCGTTAGCGGTTGCAAACATTTAAAAGGACTATCAATAGCGCAGTTTTTTCTATGATACTTGTTTCCCGCACCCTTTACACACAATGAAATATCCAATTGAGGACCAGCACTAACTATTTGCTAGTTACCAATTTACCTCTTATATCATTGCTAACGCTTGGAAGGATGGTGCCATAATATCAATTCAACTAAGGAAGTTACGTGTATATATGTTGAAACTTATCACTCTAATGATTGTTTTGCAAGCATTTCATTACAGGAAAATAAAAAGCACATTCCATGACAATCACTTCGACTTTAGGAATGACCAATGCCAGCGATGGAATATAGGTAAAACACCATATCCAGCATTTCCAAAACTAGTAATATTAAATTTGAAAAACAATAATGTAGTGTGTAATTTGTTTAGTTGTAATTGGAAACATTCTTTGTGCTTCCCCAAATATCGTATCGAACTGTACAATTGTAAATCCTGTTCAACTCCGCTCCCTAACATTTCTGACAAACATCCAAGGTCAAACAAAGAAGAACCAGAAAGCTTAAAGCTTTCAGCTGAAGTTACTTTCAAAGTCCCCAGATAGAAGCACGTTAATTCATCATATTTTTGTACTTTGATGGAAGGCTCTTCAGTTTGTAAGTTTCATACACATTTCCTCAGCCATCTATCCTCTTCCCTTGTGCAAATTCCATCGGCTTGCAATTGCAGATTTTCAACAGTACTGCTATGCTCCATGACAATTATAATAATGAAATATCAATCAATTATAATAATGAAATATCAATCTTTTGACATCAGAGTCGTATTATGTTCTAACATTACCATATTTGCAAATCAAAAAGGAAATCAATCTAATTCCATTGATGTTTTAGTTTCCATGCTTTCTATATCTTCTTGTGTTAACAACGTCTTTTTCACTCCACTGCCTGCCTTGTCATATGGTTGAGCCATCTTCCGCAAAAACTGATTTTGTTTCATCAAAAGAAACTCGTGTTAGATTATACTTGTAAACCGATTTGCAAAATTAAAATATCATTTACTGTACCCACACTGAAATATCATAATTAGTAAAAGAATCATTCACAACTGCGTAATTTGTTTGACCACCAAATTATCCCTTTTGAAGGAATTTTGGGGATAAAGGACATGTTTCCAGTACGGATTCAGTTCAGAGCCAACTTTTAGGGGAGGACAAGGGACAGTTATTGAAAAATATAGGGGAATTTATAAATTCAGAGAGAATTCAAATATGAATATCATAACATTGATAAACCATTTAACATAGACATTTTAGAAGCTCAATACATAGCAAATTAGCGAATTAACAAATATTCAAATACTTTCTTTGTAAAAATATGACATAGATATAGCAAAAATGCCAAAAGGCTCCAAGTTTCATACATCATGATGAAATGACAAAGATAAGTCCACCTAAACACTATACAGTAAACAATAACATAGAAATTCAACTCCATAATCAGATGTCCATAATAATCAAAATCAATGAAGTATCTCTTAAAATAAATATGCAAAACATATGACTGTCCTCAATGAATCTAAATTTAAATCAGAGTCATCATCTGAGTCACTGGTAGCGATAGGAAGAGGGTCCTCCAGATTACCCCTCTTAAGTCAAACTTCAGATCAGCTCTCTCACAAGAACCAAACTAGCCAAGTGAAGAAGAGCTTCAAAGTTTTGTTCATGGCACCACTACCAGGTGATTGCAAGAAATTACTAATACTGGTACAAGGGGCAGGGACATGCACCAGTATGCCATTCCCGAAACATTGATGTGACAGAATCAAGATGGCAAAAAGAAAAAGAAAATAAGGAAAAAGACTTGTATTCAATTCCAATTTGGAGGGGAAAAATGATAGTGTATTGTATCTTTAAAGAATGTATGAAACTAAAATGTTTATAACATTTACATCAATTCTTTATAATAAAATAAAATTTTAAACAATAATCAGCTGGAAATGGGAGATATGCTGAAAGGGAAATGTCCAAATTTTAAAAAATTATAATATGGTGCCCATAGAAGGCTTGAATTTTTAATAATCCTTGTATGCTTATAGCCTTATCATTTACTCTCTCTATACTACACCTCCATGTTTATTATTATTTTTCATTATAAAAAACAAAACATTCTGCTGAAAACATGTAATTTTTAAATTTTAAAGTGAAAAATAGAATATTACACATCTATTAGTCTCCTTATTTATTTATTTTAGCTTTTAATGACCACATATGTTCACTCTAGGAAAAGCCAATGTGATTTATATGACATATCCGAGATATCTCTAATTTTTAAATAAACGCTTCTAGAAGATGTATAGAGAGATAAAGAAATTTCATTTAACATTAAAACATTAAGATATTTTAGGGGATGTTTGTCTACTCGTCCATTATGATGGACCATCCTTCACTCAACCATGTTTGTCTCATATCCCCCATCAAAATGCTCACTTTTGAATACTATTTATCAAGAACAGTGATGCATAGTTTTGTCTTTCCATGTGGTACAAATGAGGGACCAGCAGCATATAGATATCTTTGCAAAGTTTTTTATAGTATGAGGAACGTGACACCTAGAATGGAAGACCATGAGCAAAAAGTAACCTGCCAATAGAAACTTCAATTTTCATTTTTGCTGGCAAATTAAATATATCAACATTGGTTTCTCTTTTACTCTTCTACACTATGAGAAAGTTCTTTCCCCTTCCATTGTAGGTGGAAGTAGGTGCGGCACTTTTTTCCCTGGTGAAGGTTGACTCAAAGCTTGCAAACTAGCTTACACATTATCTATTCAAGTCCCAGATTTTAATTTCTCCCCCACTATGTGTACTCTAGTTGACTCAAGTTTTTCTACTTGTGTTTTACCTTTGCAACCTTTGACCCATTGACCAACTATCCACAAAAGATGGCAATAAACTCTAGTATAGCTCCCAAAATAATGTTTATTGCACAAATGGCAGTCCCATTCTCTACTACCCCCAAAACAAAACAAAAAATCTCATCTTTGCCTTCTATTGTGGCAAATTGGAGAGGTTTCTTTGGGTTGAATGGTCTTTTGCATACTTTTTGAGGGCTCCAAAGGGCAATCAAATGCGGTAGGGCCCTGCTACATTCACACTAGCTGAAGACCCCCCCATGGCTTCCCTAGTACTATGCGTTTTTTTCTTTTAGGTTGAGTTTGTTGAATTTCTCTATCAATGCTATCACTATTACCACCTTCCTCACTCTCACTGCTGTTGTTCATTATTATGAAATATATAGCACTGCTGAAAGTAAAATAAATGAAAATAAATGGCCATAAACAAATGGAAGATGAAAAACATACCTGGAATGAAAAGGATTTTATGTCAAACCATCAAACCATCTTGCAACTCAAAAATGAAAACTTTCTTGCCCCTCGTCTTTCTTTTTCTTCTTGCCAAGAATGATTGAAAAACTCTTCTTGTCACTTTTCAAAAAACAGTGGATGTTTTTCATGGCTGAGAAAAAGGAGAGAGCCTTATGTATCAAGGATGGTCAGAGGACGACTACACTGTCCCCAAGTTTCCTAACTCACCGAAAACAGCATTTCTAGAACGTATCTTTTTTTCGCAAAAGAGAAAACGGGTTTGGAGATGGGTATTGTCCTCTGTAGGAGAGTGGGGGAAATTCCTTAGGGGCCATGTGCCCGTGAAAAACAACATATGGATCTTTGAGATGGTGACATATTTTTAATACAAGAGACAAGAATACTCACAATGAACTCTGCAAACATGATTAGGGCTTGGACTTGAACTTAGTGAAAACAAATGGTAAAAGCTTAGTAAGTGAAAAGCCCCAGAAATTCAAACATGTGGAAAGATGTGGTAAGGATTTAAAATTTGTTTCACACACCCACCCTTTATTAAATAAACTTTACAAGCACAATATCATCATCATATAGAAGCTAATTTGATCACATACACCAGTATGCATCGATCACATAAGTATAAATGCAAATTGTAGCTAAAGGAAATAGCACACATACATATAAATATTGTCAAATGCATACAAAATTCAGGGAATATGAAATCCATGAATCAAAAAGTTCCAAACAGAAAATCAAAACAACAACTAGAAGTCCATGGCTGAAAGAGGGTCTACATCCTTCCTATGAAGGCATCTAAGGTAGTCCTAGATGATGGAGCGGCCATAATATTATTTAACAATGAATATGCAAAGATTTCCCACAAGGTAAATGTAGTATGTATATTTGTACGATCATGGTTTAATGTTGGCCTACCGCTTGTTTATAGTTTTGTGGAGGTTTGTGGACAGCACTAGAACAGATCCTACCTTCGCATGTTGATCATACCAAACACTACATTTATGACAAAATGTGGAGTATAATTTAGATTCTCATAGAAAAGGTCATAATATGCAGATTCTATTACTTACAAAAACTGCAGATCCACAAACCTAGAACATTTCTTACCTTCAAGGCCAAGCATTTGTCATCAAGAAAGTGAAAGAAGAGTTCTCAATAGATTGAGAAAAGTTTAAGGCCGCTTAACAAGAGTGGTTGAACTCTCTTGCACTTTGAGCTCAACTAAACCAGCAAGGGTATGCCTAGAAGTATCTTTAACAGATTATTGTACCAATTGAAATGTAACATAATTGTTGTAATCAACAATAATACCTAAATGTACATTTGGCCCTATATTTGTAATTCAATCCATACAAAGTAGCTGCAAGAAACTTCTACTATAGCTGATTACACCTCGCATATGCACCAGTTAGTCGAAAGAGTACTTTGATCCCTTGAGATAAAAAATATATATAACTGCATATAGGGAAGCAAGGTGCAGATATACTATACATGATTCATTAGTGATTTAACAGTCGGGTTGCTTAATATTTGTTCCCTGATTTATAAAATTGAGTCACAAACAGCATGTATTTTTTTATCTACTCCTGCTAACAGGGAAGAAGGTGATTTAAATGAAGAATTGGTTGACCTTTGCCGATGTGGACTAGCATTTCCTCCATTGTGCAACTAATTCATGAACAACAAAGAGTAAAGAGATGCTATCAAGTGAAGAATTAACAGAGTAAGATTTAATTTATATGCAAATCAACTATGTCATTTCATGTAGACATCCTTCACAATCTATCTTTGAACTACAATAACCCATATCTAAGAGAGAACTCAGAAAACCATTACAAAGCATTTATGATACATTAAAAGCTATCACCCTTCACCTAATCAGTCTTCCAATAACTGCAGCAAATTTGATAACAAAATATGCATAGCTAAAACCATACATTCTTAGAGATATAATAGTACATGTGATTGTGCATCTGCAGGCCCTTCCTACTTTAGTAAACTGCATTCTTTCATTTGCAACTCAAACTGGCACAATTTGACAGCCTTCAATCAACTGCAAAGTTTTCCTGCCTAGAGAGTCGCCTCAAAGACCAACCCTTTTAATGTAAAATGAAATGGTATTTACAGTTTCTTTTCTTAAATTCAGGAATTTAATTGCATGTGAGGACTGTGGGAAATTCAATGGAACCTCCGAAATGAGCAGAAGAATCGACTCAGGTCTAATTGGGTGATTGGATCTTCAATAACCACAATGATGGCAGTACGGTCAGGCATGCATTATCCAGTTTGATCTTTACATGGAATTAAGTCATTAGTTTTAACAATGAGACTTCAGGAGATATTCGCGGCCTAATGGTTGCAAGGAAAAGTTCTCTGTTAATGGAATGATCGGCAAGCTGTGGATGTACGTGGCAAAGGGTTATTGAGGGGTTTCTAGGTGTGAAACAGGCAAACAATAAGTTTAAAGGTCTATGAGGGATTCTAGAACAAGGTCTAAGAGTACAGGCAATGCAGACTAATCTGATGGAAGAAACAAGAACTGACAAGAGCTTAAAAGAAAAAGGGTACTGGGACCAGAACTAAGCATGGAGGTGCAAATTTCATCTAAAGGCTCAAGGTCCAAAAATAAAGAAGAAGGGTCAAGCAAGGATTGAATCGCAGGCACATATGAGAAATGCAGACCAAGATTGGGAGGAAAAAAAAATGAGACTGAGAAGATTGACAAAAAACTGAAGTGGGAATCAAATTTCAAGAAGAAAGAGGATCATCGAACAATGACAAGCCAAGGCAAATTTGTAAGATGGGACATAAACTTGAGGCTATGTACCACACTTTCAGGTCTGAATGGACATTACAACCAAATGGAATGACTATCGTAGAAGGGGCAAGACAAAAATCGAGAAAGAAAACAAAACAAAAAATGAGAATTGATTAAGGACAAGGGTGCAAGGGAAGCCGGGAACTTGGAACTATACATTCCAAGGTCTTATTTCCTTCCACAGGTTCACACCTAATGGAGAAAACACATAGGAAGCTAGTGTAATATCCCCTACCAAGATATTTTAATCAAACTTGCAACTGTAATGACCTGATCCAATTTATGAATATAAAATACCCTAACTTCCACAAACATTACATTGACATTTGGTCAAATGGTTTATATGTAATCCATATGAAGAATTTATGCCTGCAATTGTTCATGACAATTTATCTAATTGATTTGGATCATTTATTTACATTACTAATTCAAGTTCGACATTCATACAAAGTTCAAGGCATTATATCATATGATTATTGTTCATTTCAAAAATTCAATGTGACTGAAAATAACAATGCCACGCATTACATCTTGCTGCTCCAAAATATAGAGATGTAGATATTTATTAATTTGTTTCCTGTGTTTGGAAAAGAATTGGTAGTAGTCTTTGTTAAGATTATTAACCAGATAACCTACAGGTCTGATAGTACAGACCGTACTTGCTCGTCTTATTATATATATATCTCTAAACTGGCATTATATTAAATATAACTCTTCCTATAGGAGCCGGCGACTTCTCATGAAGCAACATTATAATGCTTATTTAAACTAATACATAGCTAAGTGTTATTATATTTGTTTTTCCCAGATCGCCGACTTAAGGGGAGTTTAGTTAGTGCTAGTTTAGGAAGGGATATGTCCCTTTGAGGGACATACCCTTTAGTAAGGATATATAGGAGGGTTACTGGTGCAGTTAGTGAACACACAGAAACAATTAAGTCTGCTCTTCTAAGCACCAATACCCTGCAATCAAAGTTCAGAAGATACTCTCAGTCACAAGGTTAATTATTACTTATTATATCAGCATAAGAGAAGTTCGGTGTTCCCCATATATTACACCATTAAGGTTATTTTCTCAGCAACAAATTACACTGATCTATTTGCAGATATATAATTCTCAGATCAGAATTATAAGTGTAAACTTCATCATATTCAGAATGTAGAAGATCATTGTCAGCAATCAAAGAAGGAAATAAAAGTCTGATTCAAAGAATTTTCAGAATCTTTACATGGTATCAGAGCTCTGGCAGTCGAACCTAGGCTCTGCAAAATTCAATTATCAGACTCTATATATATATATATATCTAGCAACTGTCTTCTATCTTCAATGGCATAAACAATCAGACCCGAGGACAGGTTTGATAGGAAAGAGCACTTTGTTGCCTAGAAATTCAGAATTATGATGATTCTTGAAGAGAACAATGTAAAACAATTCGTTGATGGAGCATTCAAACAACCCCCAGTTGAACCTCACAAATCTATTTGAAGCACAGGAAATAGAAAAGCTATTCAAATCATCTTGGATGGAGTAAAAATGATATCGTACCTATGCTTACAAAACATCAAACTGCCTTTGATATGATAAATGCATTATGAAATGCATATGAAGTAAATAATGCAACTAGGGTTCTTGCACTAAAAAGTCAACTGAATCACATTCAAATAAAAAAAGGAGAATCGATAAATTCTTACTTCCTAAGAGTTGCTGGCATTAGAGATGAATTATCAAGTAGAGGAACCACCATTAGTGACACATAATTAACACTTATGGCTATAGATGGATTGTCAGATTCATGGGAGAAATTTGCACAAGGAATAAATGCCAAAGATAATCTTTCGGACTTTAACAGACTCAAAAACGATTATTCCTTCAAGAGGAATCCAAAAAACTAAAAAAAGGAGGGAAACCGAAAGTAGAAGATGAAGAACTTCACCTTCTTAATACAAACTCCTATAAGGGCAAGAAGAAGCATTTCAAGAAGAAAAAGGGAAATCAAAGGAATGGAAAACCCAAGAAAGACCTATCTAAAATAAAGTGTTTCAAATGTGAAAAATTTGGACACTACAAATCTAATTGTCCTAAAAATTCCAAACAACAAGCAAACTGTACAAATGTTATTAGAGAAGAAGATACTTATGATCTTGAAAACCGTGTTTTGTATTCCTCTCTATCAAATGAAATTTCAAATAAAGCATGGGTAATTGATAGTGGATCTTCTAGACATATAACGGGACACAAAGAAACTCTAGACTCTTTATCAAAGAAGGTTAGCGGTGAAGTTACAATTGGTGATAATTCAGCGAGGAATTGGAAATCGTACTTTGAAACTAAAATCAAGAAATACTCTTCTTCTTAAAGGTGTACTCTATGTACCAGGAATTAAAAGAAACCTAATATCAATTACAGCACTTGAAGATGATGGGCACAATGTTGCATTCTTGGATGGCAAAGTATTAACTTGGGCAAAGAACTCCTCCATCAAGAAAGCAAAGTTAATTGGTCAATTAAAAGGATATTTGTATGAATTGAATACAGAATCTAGTCAATCTATTCAAGCCCTAGTTCATGAAGCTGTAGATATAAATGAAATATGGCACAGAAGATTAGGGCATCTAAACTTTAAAACTTTATCAACTATGGAGAAGATGGCTAATGGATTACCTAAACTAAATAAAGACCACCCAAGTATTTGCAAAGGGTGTGCTCTGGGTAAGAACACCAGAAGTCCCTTTCATGATAGTATTAGGAAAACAAATAATGTACAAAAAATAATTCATTCAGAGTTATGTGGACCTATGTTTGTTCCTTCTCTTGGAGGATTTTGGTATTACATCTTGTTCATAGATGACTTCTCTAGGAAAACATGGATTTACCTTTTAAAATGCAAGGAATCAAAAAAAATCCTACAAAGATTTAAAGAATTCAAAGCATTAACTGAAAATTTTTCAGGACATAAAATTAAAACCCTTAGAACTGATAACGGAGGAGAATATACCTCAGACTTGTTTAAAAAAATTTGTAAAGAATCAAGGATTAAAATGGAGTACACTGTTCCTTATAATCCAAAACAAAATGGGGTAGCAGAAAGAAAAAATAGGACAATTATAGGAGCTGCTAGAGCTATGATCTTTGACCAAAATCTAGAATATTATCTTTGGGCAGAAGCCTCTTGTATTGATGTATATATTCAAAAAAAAAGCCCTCACTCCTGTCTTAAAGATTAAACCCCTGAAGAAGTATTTACTAAAGTAAAACCCAATATAAGTCATCTTAAAAAATTTGGGTGTCCTGTATATATCCATGTTCCAAAAGAAAAGAGAACCAAGTTAGAACCCTTTGGAAGAAAAGGTGTTTTTGTAGGGTATAGTGAAACATCTAAGGTATATAGGATTTTCATACCTGCACAGAAAAGCATTGAACTTAGTAGGGATGTAATCTTTGAAGAAGATCTTGCATTCAAAAGAGCCATAAGTTCTGATGAACCTTCTCCTTTATCTAATTCTGAAAGAAATAGTGAATCTAGGTCCCAGAGGGAGAACTTAGAAGAAATCGAAGATGAAATTCATAATATGAACCTTGAAGAAAAGACCACTTTGGGCTATTAAAACAGTTGAAGCAGCTCAAGACTTTGCTGCACCTTCCGGAACAATTAGAGAAAGCAAAAGACCTAAAGAATTCTCTGGTTATACACCAAACATGAGTGATTTATCCAAAACAGAACCAACCAATCCTTCTAATGCTATTAAACATACAGCTTGGAAAGAAGCTATGACAGAAGAATACCAATCTATCATGAAAAATGATGTTTGGGAAATTGTTCCAAGACCTAAAGGAAAATCTGTTGTTTCTTCCAAGTGGATATTTAAAATAAAGCATGTTGTTGACAATAGTATTGAGAAGTATAAAGCTAGATTTGTAGCCAGAGGATTTTCTCAGAAAGAAGGGATTGATTATGAAGAAACCTTTGCTCCTATTTCTAGATATACCTTCGTAAGAGCAGTCTTAGCAATTGCCGCATCAAAGGGATGGAAGGTATATCAGATGGATGTAAAAACAGTATTCCTAAATGGAAAGATTTCAGAAGAAGTATATCTGGAGCAACCTGAAGGATTTGAAACTCATGATCCTAACGCTTTTGTTTGCAGGCTCAAGAAAGCTCTCTATGGGCTTAAACAGGCTCCCAGGGCCTAGTATGAAAGAATTAAGTATCTCACCAGCTTAGGATTCTCCAAGAATGAAGTTGATCCAAATTTATATTACAAAAGAGATAAAGATGATATGGTAATTTTGATACTGTATGTCGATGATTTACTAATAACAAGTGATAATCATCTAATAGATCAGTGCAAGAAAGATCTAACTAAAAAAATTGAAATGAAAGATTTCGGACTCCCTTCATTACTTCCTAGGACTGGAAGTACGGCAGAATTTTGACAGTATCATACTTAATCAAGGAAAGTATACATTAGATATTTTGAAGAGATTTAGAATGTGGAATTGCAAACCTATGTCATCTCCAATGGAGTCTAATCTACATAAACTTAAGAGAGCAGCAACAGAATCACCTTTCATAGATTCTACTCTCTACAGAGAGATGATTGGGTCCCTTATGTACTTAGTAAATACAAGACCAAGTATTTGCTATGCAATTAATGCCTTAAGTCAGTTTATGTGTGAACCAAAGGAAATTCACCTAGTTGCAATTAAACACATTATGAGATACAAGGCACTCTTAATTTTAGACTCAAATGCGAAAAAGTTGCTTTAGAGTTACATGGATTCACTGATTCAAATTGGGGAAGAAGTGTTAAAGATAGGAAAAATACTTCAGGATGTTGTTTCAGTTTAGGATCAGCAATGATATCTTGGATATGCAAAAAGCAATCTTCAGTAGCATAGAGTTCCACAGAAGCCGAATCATTGCAGCAGCAATGGCCTCTCGAGAAGCACTCTAGTTGAGGAAGTTACCTGTGGGATTATTTGGACAAGCTATGAATCCCACAATTATTCATTGTGATAATCAGAGTTCCATCAAGCTCTCAGTGAATCCAGTTTTCCATGAAAGGTCCAAACATATTGAAATTTCTTACCATTATGTAAGAGGTATGGTAGACAGAAATTCTATAAAATTGTAATAAATTTGCATTGCAGATCAGACAGCAGACATACTCACCAAACCTCTATCTAGAGTGAAGATAGAACATTTCAGGAGGAGACTTGGTATGGTTGAGTTGTAATCCATTTGTACTCTTTTGATTATTAATAAAATAATTTTGTTTTGTCAAGCTATTGACTGTTATGGGCTCCACCATGTGTATTCATTATTTAAAGAGGTGACGATCACTAAAATATTGAAAACTTGTATAAAAGACATTATGAGAGGTACCGATCTCTTAGATAATGAACTAAACAATAGATGTTACTATAAGATCTAGATAATTTTTAGATCATATTGTGATGTTGACATTGCTATGTTCATAAATCACAAATTGGATAAAGGAAGAATCTTAGTATTCTCTAGGTTTATCCTGTATTCTGGTAGATCTTAAACTCAAGATCTTGTTGTGATATAGAAATACCAGTCTCTATGAAATCATAACTTGGATAAATGAAGGGATTACTCTTCAGATTTATCCTGTATAATATCACTAGTAGCAATGATTTGTCATATCTCAGGTGTAGTAATATGACTTTCTATCATGTGTTCTATGATACCACATACTAAGAAGAATCAAATAGATATAAAGTATTAATTCTTGCTTATTCATCTGTATTGGTGTTGCTAGATATAATATCTCTCTGTAAGATTATTAAGTTAAGAGGGAGTGTTAAGAATATTAACCAGATAATCTACAGGTCCGATAGTACAGACCATACTTCCTCTTCTTATTAGATATATATCTCTAAACTGGCATTATATTAAATATAACTCTTCCTATAGGAGCCGGCAACTTCTCATGAAGCAACATTATAATGCTTAAACTAATACATAGTTAGTTAAGTGTTATTATATTTGTTTTTCCCAAATCGCCAACTTAAGGGGAGTTTAGTTAGTGCTAGTTTAGGAAGGGATATGTCCCTTTGAGGGAGATACCCTTTAGTAAGGATATATAGGAGGGTTATTGGTGTAGTTAGAGAACACACAGAAACAATTAAGTCTGCTCTTCTAAGCACCAATACCCTGCAATCAAAGTTCAGAAGATACTCTCAGTCACAAGGTTAATTATTACTTATTATGTCAGCATAAGAGAAGTTCGGTGTTCCCCATATATTACACCATTAAGGTTATTTTCTCAGCAATAAATTACACTGATCTATTTGCAGATATATAATTCTCAGATCAGAATTATAAGTGTAAACTTCATCATATTCACAACGTAGAAGATCATTGTCGGCAATCAAAGAAGGAAATAAAAGTCCAATTCAAAGAATTTTCAGAATCTTTACAGTCTTATGTCATTAAGGAATGATAAAACATTTTATAAGCATTTACAAAGATTAAGTCTCTAAAATAAACTATTGACTGCTGAAGTTCGGAATAAAAACTTCCCAACTAAACTAAACTGCTATGTTTTTAAAAGAAACTATCAACTACTGAAGTTCAGAACAGAAACTTCCCAACTAAACTAAACTACCAAAATCTAAAGTAATAGTGACCATAAGATATGCAGA
Organism: Cupressus sempervirens; assembly: GCA_028749045.1. Taxonomy (NCBI): domain Eukaryota; kingdom Viridiplantae; phylum Streptophyta; class Pinopsida; order Cupressales; family Cupressaceae; genus Cupressus; species Cupressus sempervirens. Next base: position 445,082,624 of record CM053792.1, on the reverse strand, counting down.
TATTATTCTAACACTCTCACTCAATGGTCAATCTGTCAACTACTTCAAGTTGCCCACTGAATTTTACAAACTTATCCAGGCTCAGAGACTTGGTGAGAATGTCTCATCATCCAACTGATGTATAGAAGATTAAGTTCCATGTCTCGAACATAGTATACATGGAGAAATATTAAATTACTCCCTCCAGAGTGAATCTGCAGCTCTCATCTTCCAAAGATCAATAAAGTAGAAAATGGTTCACATTTTGTGAACCCATCCTTTTTATGAGCAAAATGCCACAAAGCCTCTGAAGCTATTACCAAGCAAAGGATTTCACCAGATCTGTACTCCTTTTAAGTTTTGGCCATAAAGGCATAGAAAGCAGATTCTTTCTCATTAGAGAGCACAACAGCATTTGCTTTGGGTTGAGACCCTCCCTACTTCTTTGGCTCAAAAACTAACCGAAGCTGACAGATGACCCTACTTGCTTCTTTTGCTCAAAAGCTAACCAAAGCTAACAGTCGACCTTCATGAGCCTTCCCTTTGTTCTTAGCAGAAGATTTTGCAGAGAATGCTTTATTTATGGAGGCTGAACTAATACTACTCACAAACTGTTGTCTCCGACAATCCTGCTGTAATACCAGTTCAGACTCCATAGAACAAGCATTTACAGAGAACACTTGCTCTATGGACAAATTATTATTTTTTGCCCTAGCCAGAGCTTGAGGTAGCAGAGAAAAACCAGTAACTGGAAAAACATAGGAATCACAAAAGAAAGAGGTTGCAATCTGTAAAAAAACAGTTGCCAAACACAAAGAAGAACAATCATGGATTATGTAATGTCCATCCTCCATGTTCACGACCAATAAACGAACTGAGAACATTAGGAGAAAGACAAATGTTAAGCAGACTCTCGTCACGTGCACTATTCACATGGAAAAAAATAGATTGAAAATGTAGGTGTTGAAGGTTGTAAAAACCAACCCAAAAATTGACGAATTTTTTTGTTGAATGCAGAAAATGACTCCAAAATGCAGAGGCAAGCCTTCCAAATGCAGAAGAAACTAGAGAGGCAGCAACAATGGCCCACAAACAAGAGGAAAGAATCACAAACCCTTGATCGCAGTCCCAGAGAAAAAAACATGCAAGTTCTAAAACAAGCTTCATAAATCCTGGTTTGAAACAAGAATCGCGAATTTCTCCAAGAGAGCAAACAGACATGATTCAAAATGAGAAATCAGTTCCTGCAATTTTCCAAACCCTAAAAATTTGAAAAATATTTAGAGGGGATCAAATATTTTCCTACTCTAATACCATGATCGACAAGTACTGGTAGTTGCATTATATTATTAAGTGATAAACATTTTATAAGCAATTACAATGATTGAGTTTCTAAAAGAAACTATTGACTACTAGAGTGAAGAATAGAAACTTCCTAACTAAATTGAGCCACTAGAATCTAAATTAGGATTGAACATCTTTTGCACTCATCTTGAACTTTCCTAGCAATCTATCGGCCTCTTCCAACACTATATCCTCAAAATGTGTTGCCTCTTCTTTGGCTTCGACCCGTTCCATGTGCTTGCCACTGCTACTCTATATTTCTTTCTTTCCTGTAGGTTGTAGCACCAATGCAATAGGTTGAGCCATTCCGATTCCCTCGGGAGTGTTGAGCCTGATAGTGTGTGGGGCATTCTTATGCAGCCGAAGATCTACTACCTTAGTCTTATGCAATCATTCTAGTAGAACCAAATTTGCCACAGCTAGATTTGCCACTACTAGAAATGAAATCCTTTTAGCTCCCCATTCTGGAATTGTTTTTTCTGTCTCTGCCACATAGCTGCCCTCTTTTGTATCTCCCGCTAATGAAGTACCACTGTCTTCTCCTGGCCCTGTACAGAGACCTTGTTTACGTGCAGATGTGATGTTAGTTTCTTGCTCCGTACAGAAATCTTCTGGTCATATGGTCACACTCTCTTCTTCCTGTCATATGGACTTGTCCGTCTTTGTCCTCCTATGCACCTGTACGATCTTCCTCTCTGGTTTCCTCCGTATGGTCATTGGCTGTGTGGTACATACATTTTCCTTGTGTACGGACATTTCCCCATATATCCTTCATACAGCCATCCTGGGTATGGCATGCCGCATCTGTACCTGCCTCTGTGTGGATTTTTGCCTGCTGGGATATAGCTCTCAGCAATGGTCCTATTGGCAGGAATGCAACATCTGCAGGTGTGCCTTTGATTTTGCTTAACCAAAATTCATCTTCGTCAGAGTCTGAGGAGGATGATGATGTTGTATGTGCCCCCTTCTTCTCCATTTGAGCTCTCATCATCTTCGCCCACTTCTGCTTCTATTACTTTGAGTTTGAATGGAGGCCTCCTTTGCCACTTCCTTTATTAATTTTTTCCTCCGTGATTCTCCTCCGCTGCTCACTCCATAAGTATCAAGATGGAAGTATTGTCATTGATGTCAAAAGATTTCATAAATATGGACAAACTCTAGGTGTAAACATCATCAATGTCAAAGATAAGAAATAAAGATAATTAATATCACAAACAACATAGAGCATTGCAAACAAGAATGAAGGCATCTATTATGATTGATCTTGAAGGGGAGATTGATTAACTGGAGACTGCAATGAAAAGAATTACTTGAGTGCAAATAAAAACAATTATTTGCCTAATGGAAGCTACAAAAATTAGGGTGTTGATGAGCTTATTGTTGAAGATACTATCAAGACTCTATCAGCAATAACTGAATATTGTAGAGCTAAACATATGATGAAGAGTTTCCTGAGTATCCTTGTTTCATACTAAAGAACATGTACAGGATTATTATGAGCAGTCATATTAAGTCATTTAGCAGCATACAGAAATTGCATCTGTCATTGAATATGAAAGACTAAAGACCATGACAACCATTATACGCCTCAGCACTTTGAAAAGGATGGTATTTAACAACAGGTTAATATTTATTAAAGGCTTGAATGTGTTACCAGTGATGGATGCTTAACAGTGATCATGTATATCTATTCATGACAATTTTAAAAGACACGAGCATGCATGACAAGCCACAATATGGTAGCGACAAAGACAAAATACATCACCTGATTTAAGGACAAAAAAAAGTTTGCAGAGGATAGAAAAGCTAATGCTATAAATAGAATGATATAAGCAGCGAAGATACATAGTGTTGACTGAGAGTATGAAAGTATCAGTATTTTAGAGCTCTATGGCATATTGTTGTGGGCTTCCAATCAGTGTTGAGTCTTCGAGGGAAACATCAAAATCAACATTTTAATACACACACATGGAACATATCCATATGACAATATTAAGGATGCTGGGAAAGTTGCAATAAAGAAAATAATATTAAATATCAGTGACATAACAATAATATGAACATCTGTCTGTGTCAGGAAAACGAGCACTGCCTAGCAAATTCAGTGCGCAGAAAATAAAGGCAGTGATAAAAGAAATCAATAACTAAACCTTATAAGATGACAAAATGATTTAATATTTCAGACTTGAGAAAGGGGCATCCCACGTCACATATGGAGTATGCAAATTAAATGGCATGAGACTTTGGTTTGAGAAAAACTCAAAAGCAGCGAATGGCCAAGACATGGCACTTGTCAGTATGAGATATACACTTATGTTGCACCCAAAAGTCCTCAAAGTCGAAAAACCAATAGTTCCTGAAATTATCAATGCCAAATCATGAGAAAGGAGGCAATGGATTTAACTTTCTGGAAGTTCGAATTTATAAGACAAATAAAATTAAAAAGGGTGTAAAAATGTATTCAAGGCAAAAATTGTGTAAAGAGTTTCCATGTCAGCAATAAAACATGAGTATACAAGACAATAGATCATATCAAGAAAAGAGATGCATCAGACCAAAATATGCCATGGTGATTCACAATACAAGTTATTATTTAAAGATTAATATTTGAAATAGACCGTATGCCATCATCGTTTTTATCAAACATTGTCAGGATGCTAAATTATCAAAAGAAAATATCGATCTAGTATGAAAGGTTAATTACAAACTTTTAGTTTGTTTGAAAGGGACGTGACTCCTAGTCCTGAAAGGTAACATCTCTTTTTAAAATAAAATATAAATGAAGGATAGATTACTGGCAAAGAAATGATGAGAAAGTTGAAAAAAAAGGTGAAAATGAAGAATTAGATTGAGAAGTTTGAAATCAGCAGTGGATAATAAGGAAATGTAGAAAAGATATTCATGATATAAAAATCAGATTTTATTTTATATATATATATATAATCAGATTTTATGTGATATATATATAGAGAGAGAGAGAGATGAATGAAGCCAGTCAGGTGTGGTGAATAAAGTGTAAGCAAGAGTAAGAGCAAGAGTATGGAGAGCAGTAAATAAAGAATCAACAGTTGAAAAGTTATAATAGAAGAATAAGAAATATATATTCAGATTTGTATAACAGACATAATTTAAGCTTTCAAAAGAAAAATATATAATCTGACTCATATATATAGCAGTGCAAAGGGTGAATAAAGTATTATTAAAATCAGACTTTTATCTGATATATAAATATATACTTTTAAATAGAGTGACCGGCTGACTCCAAGAAGAAAGTAAAGTGTATATATTCATACAGTGAGAAGAAGAGAAGAAGTGTAATAGAAGTGTCCATCATCAGTTGAAGCAAGCCACATCATCAAGGTGGAGAAGTCTTTGTAGTGGGTTGGTGCTCACAATGACAGAAGCGGGAGTTGGTGCTTCCAGGTCAGTGCCTGCGAAGTGTGGGAGTTGGAGCTTCTAGTGAGTAGGTGCTCATAAACATAGAGGTCGTAGCCTCTAGTAGGTTGGAGCCTACAAACCATTTTGTAAAACAAGTTTATATATAAAGCAATTATTTGCAGTGGTTTTCTCCCTCATTGGGTTTCCACGTAAAAATTGTGTTATTTGTGTTCATGTGCATAATTGTTCATTTCAGCATTTGAAGTTAATTGTTTAAATAGAAGTTTTAAATTGGCAAAGTTGTTATTATACTGATTCACCCCCCTCTCAGTATAAGCGTGTGCTCTTCAGTTGATATGAGAGTTGGTTCCTTCTATAAAGCCTAACCGCTTGAAGGTAGAACTAAAAGAGCACAATGGGTGAAATAACACCAATGTGTGATGGAAGCATAAAAATGGAAACCTAACTTACTGCTATTGGATTCGATGTTTGGCAATCAGTGCTAGACGGTTACATACCCCCGCAAAACCCACCAACTGATACAACTGGAAAGCGAAAATGTGAAAATAATGCTAAAGCAAAACATGCAATTCTATGCAATCTTGCTGAATCAGAATTTGCAAAAGTTATCCACTATAAATCTGCCAAGGACATTTGGGACAAGTTGAAACATGTTTAAGAAGGAGCTGATAATGTAAAGAAAGAAAAACTACAAACCCATCAAAGTGTATTTGAAAGCCTCAAAATGGAGGAGGACGAAAATGTTGCCGCTTTTCTTGATCGTACAGATGATGATGTCAACTCAATGAAAGACATTGGTGAAGAAGTAAAGGAACAACTTGTCGTAGAAAAGATTTTAAGATCATTAACTATGAAATTTAATTCTAGGGTATCTGCAATCAAAGAAAGGACAGATTTAGACACATTGACAAAAGATGAATTACATAGGATCTGTCATGTCCCCAATTTCTGCCCTTCCTTAGTGACAACATTTCTAGCAAGGTTGGTCTATTATCTGGTTCCCATAGGCCAGCAGAGCATAGAGGGAACCAACCCAAGGGCTTTGAGAGTCATGCATGAGCTTCCCAAGTAGTTTGGAGCAGTAGACAACAGTTCCCTACAATTTAGGAGGGATTCCTAATTTGTAGGGATTGACTAGGAGTGGTCTAGGAGGCATTTGGAGACCTCGACGAACGTTTTGGAGACTTAGAGTGCATCTCCTATTTTTTAGGAGGAACTCCCAGTTCAGTGACAGTTCTCTCAGAGGTGCACACAGTAGGGGAGTCATTGGGACTCAATTTTGGTTGATTGGGGTTGTCTCCTACTTTTTAGGAGCATCCCTAGACTGCTAGTTGACCCATCTTGTCCGGCATCAGTCACAGACAGGTGACAAGGTCAGATTCATGTTTGATTGGTCATTTTGGGCCTTTTGGGACCATTTGGGAAATATTTTAATATATTTAAATATTTCCTAAGTTGGTGATTAAATAAATTAAAATAAGCTTAATAATATAACCATTTTGGAGTAATAAGGGGATTTTGGCTTCAGTTGATCAGGTACACCTATGTGTTATAGCTCGTTGGAAAGGTCTCAAATTATTATACATGATTTTTACTATCTGTAGACTTTTTGGTGCCTTCAGCTACGGAATTTTAATAAAGTAATGTTTTTCCTATAGCATGGACAACTTTAATTGGGAAAATGTTATTTTATTATATTTTATTTAAAGGGCAAAGTGTAATTTCCCTTTAGGGTTCAATTTACAATTGGAAGGGGATATAAGGAGATGGAGACCTAATTTCTTATTATCTTTTGTCTATTGAAAAACTTGTTTTTGTGAATTGGCTCTGAGAGAGCAATTCTTCATCTGGGACGCAAACCCCAGGTTCTGGATTGGCTGGGACGTAGCCCTCGGCAGTTATTGGCATTGGATTCTTCAAAAAGTGTGTTGCTATCAGGGATAGAGTACGCCATTCTTTATTGTGGATTCAAGTTGCAGATTTATGGTTTCAGCGTTGCAAATTGATTCTTTCAGCTGGGATGTGATTCCTTGCAGTCTTAGGGCCGCCATTTGCAGTAGTTTGGCATCATTGTTGGATGTAAGCTCCTTGGAACTGCATTGGATTTATTATTTGGCTTTATAAATCAGAAATCTGCCTGGTACGATTTATAGCAATTCTGATTTGGTTCTATGTTCTTATTTATTTTCAGTCTCCTCTCATGTTTATTGTTCATTATTCATTACTATTGTGAAAACTATCAAAAAACACAAAACAAAAAGAAAACCTTCTGCAATTTCTATCTATTCTCAAAGACCATCAAAGAAATCACAAGAAAATATAGTTTATTAATTTAAAAACTACAGCAGATCAGCAAGGGCATCCATTAGGGATCTTTTAGGATCCTTACTACTTATGAAATGTGAGTTGGAGGAAATGAATCAAAGGAAATAGCATTCTAGGTGTCTAAAAAGGGTAAAAGCAAAAAGAAAATTTCAAGTAAAAGCTCAAATAGTGAATCAGATGCTTCTTTCAAAAAGAAAACTGAAAAAGAGTAATGGAAAGAACAAAGGAAAATTCAGATGTTTCAATTTTGGAAGACCGAGACATTATGCATCCAAATGCCCTCTAAATAGTGTTAAGGAATATGAGATTAGAGGTAGAAGTTTACCTTATAATTCATTTCCAGATAATGACAGATTTGACTGCTTCAATTCGGATATCGATCACAGCTGAGATATAGATTGAATGCTTTATATGATTTCTGATATCTTACTTGTCTTTGATTCTTTCAAGGAATAATACTGATGCTTTCTTAGTATTTGCAGGTGAACATATATATGTGCAGATCACAAGTCATAACATGTATTATGTGATATGTTTCCAAACGATCATGGCACCCAATATATATAAGCATTGGAATGGTCAGGTCTCATGTAGAGACAAGACTCTACATGCCCTTTGGGCCCGTAGGGTCATGTCTCTATATGAGATGACCTTAATCAAATATTAGTTATGATTAATCACAACAAGTGATTATGTCCTCCAAATAAACTTGATCATGATCGGCGTCTGATGTCTCATAATACCCAATCTCAGTTGATGATTTAGAATAATGATAAAATGATAAAGTAACTCACAATAATGGAAAATAGTGAGTAACAGAATCATATCCATGATTAACATAGATAGCATGATCGTTGCATTTTGACAAAGACTGAAACAGATCAAATCATTTTGCATAGTCAATTATAATACTCTCTCTATATATATATATAAATATGTGTGTATATATAAATATATATATATGTGTGTGTGTGTGTGTGTGTCTGTGTGTGTGTGTGTATATCTCATGTTCATTTTGAGCAATAATCAAAGATTGGATATGCGACAGATGCTACAAATTCAACACTCCGCTCTTAGTGAGAGAGGATATGACTATATCACATAAAAAAAAAAAAATCAATTATGATACTCTCTCTCTACATATATATATAAATATATGTGCATATATAAATATGTATATATGTGTGTGTGTGTGTGTGTATCTATCTCATGTTCATTTTGAGCAATAATCAAACATTGGATATCTGATAGATGCTACAAATTCAACACTCCCTCTTAGCGAGGGAGGATATGACTATATCACAAAAAAAATTATCTAGATTACATCAATCTAAGATTCAAATGCTCATTAACACAATTATTTGATATCCGGCACATTCCAGGACAATAATTGGGTATAGTCTATCAGATGTTTATCTTGATCTTAAGGTGATATAAAATCATGATCTTTGGCTCATTCAGAACTAAGGTAGTCTATCGTGATTCTTTTCATTGTCATGAATTCTGGCACAGTATAGGACAACAAGTCCTGATAGTCTTATTATGACAATGGATCAAGAACTCAATGAAAACAAATACAACACAAGTAGTACCATGACTTCCAGCTTATCTCGGGACAACAATAGAAGTCAATCATGATACTTTTGTTATCATACTATTTGGCATATCCTGGGACAACAATTTAATGAAGTCTATAATAACAGGTCAATCTATTGTTAAGGTCATCACTTTACATAGAGATCTAACATCTCATAAAATGAAAGATCGTCACCTTTCATAAACAACCACATGTGCACAATAGTGACTCTTTAAAATAAAATAGAATATATATATATATATATATATATATAACATAAAACTGAGAGTTTATCTCAAGAGTTACGATTATAGTTTTGTCATACCAAGTTTTCCTCTGAACTAATCCACTTTCAACTTTGCAAGAGGTTTGGTGAATGTGTCGGTAGAATGCTCTTCAGTGCTGATGCATTCAAACTTGATGACACCTCTATCAACCATATCTCTGATGTAGTGGACGGGTATATCTATATGCTTTGATATGTTATGAAAGACTAGATCCACTGAGAATTTGATACAACTTTGATTATCACAATGTATAACTGGAGGTTTTGAAAGCTTTCCAAGTAGTCCAACCAATAATTTCCTTAACTTACAACTTCTCGACTTCCCACAAATGCAACTATGTACCCTGCTTCAATGGAACTTGGAGCAATAGAAGATTGCTTCTTACTAAACCAAAATGTCATTTCAGGTCCAAGACTAAAACAAAATCTTGTAGTGCTCTTCCGATCAATAGAACATCCGGCCCAATCAGAATTTGAATATCCATGAAGCTGTAACTCAACTTTGTCATATTTCAGACCAAGTCCAATAGTGTCTTGCAAGTACCTCAAAATGTGCTTTGCTGCCATGAGGATAAACTGACTTAGTGCATTTGTAGCATAACAAATATTCAGGACAAGTGTTCACAACGTACATTAAGGATCCAATTCTCTGTCGATAATATGAAGGATCAATGGCCTCAGACGCATGTGCCTTAGTTTTGAGCTTATGAAGATTTATCTTCATAGGTGTGGATAATAGTTTGCAGTCCATCATGCCAAATCTATTCAATATGTCAGTGGTATACTTCCCTCGGTTTAGGAAAATGTATTCTTCATTTTGTTTTACTTCTAATCCTAAGTAGTATAGAGGACCTAAATCTTTCATTTCGAATTCAGATGTGAGGTCTTGCTTACATTTGACAATAAGATGGTCTTCACCTCTTATCAAAAGATCATCAATATAGAGAACTAGTATTAACATATCTCCCTCTAATTTCTTGAAGTATATACCCTAATTTTATAAGGTAGTTATCTATTCTCTCATACCATGCCCTGGGGACTTGTAAAAGACCATAGAGAGCTTTCTTCAGTTTGCACACATGTGATCTCTTGTCAACGGTAACAACCCTTTTCGTTGTTCCAAGTATACTTCTTCATTAATGACTCCATTGAAGAATGCCATCTTTAAATCCATCTAATGTACCTTCCAACCTTTAGATGCAGCTACTACAATTATGGTTCTGATAGAGTGTTGATGTGGGTTTTTGTATCACTACATAACATATTAGTAATTGAATAACTGATACGGAGTATCAAACACACAATTCCTCTCTTGAAAAGTTAATGCTCTTGGGACATGAGAATAGCTCCAATGTTCCTTACACTTGTCGATACTCAATTTTATCAATGTGATTTGTTGGTAATCACGTCGGTGGCCTTACGTTTTTCGTTCGAAGATAACTTGGGTTTTTGGTGAGATGGTGATGATTTTGTATGAGTGCCAGGTGATGTTGATGGTGACAATGATGGTGGAGGATGTAGCGCTAGATAATGTTGATTGCACGAGGAGGCGATAATGGTTCTAATGACTTCTACCTTCCTAACTTTCTTAGAGTGAAATTCAACTACCCAACTACTCGCTATTCTACTCCTACTCCTTCAACTACTCGCTATTCTACTCCTACTCCTATGAATGGAAAGGTTAGCAAATGGACGAGGATCAAATCTAATGAAAGCTTACCAGCGGCTCCACCTCCATAGATGTAGTGATTCAAAAGAAAAGAGAACTAGTTTACCACACAAGGCTCCCTAACCAACGGCTAAGATGCTAGTGGCCTAGTTGTAAATCCCTATCAAACATTCACTAACATCACCATACAATTAGCCATCTACTTCTACTCTAACAACATGAAATGAAATCCTACATTAATTTGAGAGATGAGAAGAACCATGCAATACACCAAAATGATCATGTATATCCACCATGCAAGTCACAACAATGAATAGAGAACAATTTTGATAGTATTTTGGCAACAATTCTCCAACATAACTCTCCCACAAATGAGAGCGAAATGGCCTTATATAGAGGCCGAAATTACAATCGATAGTAGAGATCAAAAGCAAAATCAATGATCCAGATTGGATCCTAGAAATCCTAATTAGGGTTGCCACCCCATCGGCCAATGAGAAGAGGCCACCTCGTCAATGGACCAATAAAAAAAGTGGAAAAGTGGCAACCAATAAGAAGGCACCAAAATGGTGGCCAATCAGAATTATACACTTGTCCTATCCTAGAAGAAAGAGAAATTGCCACTTGGGCTTACATTAAATGATCTAATACAAATCTCCCTTTTTCTTTCATTCTTCTAGCTAAAGCAACGAACTTAGCTAGCCTTTCGTTGACTTCTTCCATGGGAGGACAAGGTGTATACATCATCTTGAATTCAAATGATTTCATCACGCTGCTTGCTGCTTGTAGTGTCTTCTCGTGATCCTTCTCATAATCTTTTACAAATCCAATGAAAGCGCTTAGGGAGGAAAGGGTGTTCAAATGTTTCTTCTTGATAACAACCTTTCCTAGCTCATCCAATCTCAATCCAAGTCTTGTCTCATTGATATCCTCTTCTCTGATGTCTTCAAAATCAAATGCCATCCCAATGTCACTCATCATAGTTGATATGGAGGTGTTGACACTTGGGCTGTGTTTTGCAACTGCCTTTTGTATCTCTTCAAGTGGTCTGAATCTGGTAGTCAAGGTGACAAACCAAGATTCGACTGTACTCAATCCTTTCTCATCTACCAACTTGGCCCTCTCCAAATATGCTTCTGGTAGCCCAATGAATGCCTGTAGCCTAGGAATAGCCAAATCTTTGACGGGAAGGAAATCCTTCCACTCTTCTTCAAATAATCTGAACTTGTCTCTAACAATCATTAATGACCGGAATGTCAAGATGAAGGCAAGAAATTTCGCCCATCTTGGATTGTATCATGGATCCAACCCTTGACTTCATGTAGCTGAGCTGATATCTCTTCCATATTGCTCCCATTGTCTTGAAGAAGGGCTATCTAGTGTAACTGTTGCATAGGTTGGCAATCTCTCCAATATTTGTTCTTGGCCTCCAACTTCATAATCCTTTCATTGGCCTTCCTCAATCTTTCCCTGATCGAAGCTATGCCTTCCTAGATCTCCTAGATCTCTTCACATTCCATATCATCTGTGTTTCTTCCCAAGTCATGTTCCACTATCTCGTATTCTTGGGCCACAATCGCATCCAATGCCTTATTGACTGTTGGTATAGCAATCTGAACCTTTCCGTGACCATCATTGTTGCTCCTGATTACCTTTTCCATCGTCCTTGCCTTTTGTTTCTGGTTCTCGCTATCACCCTTTTCTATTAATCCTTGGATGTCTTTTGTCCTTCGGGCAGTTACTACCTCGCCTCTTGGCATAAGCATTTGCCTTAACCATAGTGGTGCAATGCATCTCCCCAAATCTGGATTTGGTTCGACTAACAAAGCATCACCAATGGCCTCGTGTGCTTGACTTATTGCCTCAATGTCAATCGGCCAATCGTCTTGTCCACTAGTTACTACCATATCATCTCCTTGTTGGTTTTTTGAGAGAGTGAAGTACTCGGTGCTCTCACTGTAACCACTTGATTCTGAATCAGAGCTCACCTCTACCACGGCCTCTTTATCACTTGAATTGACCTCTAGGCTTCTAGTCTCAACTATGCTTTCTCTTGATGGAACTATATGTTGTCTCTTGGCTGGAGCTTCCCGATGTCCCTTGTCCTTCTCAACCTTCAAATCTCTTTTCCCGCTTCTAACTATTTCCCGTTGCCGGCTACTTCCTTCACCCTTCTGCCTGACTGATTATGTTGGACCTTCTTTTGGCTTCATCTTCTCATAAGTAAATGGAATCCTTTGTCTTTGTAGCTTCCTTAACCTTTCATTATACCATGACTCAGTATGCAAATCAACTGCCCTGGTGACTGCCTCCAAGGAAGGATCTTGATGGTCATCCCAATCTACTGGATTCAACTCTGTTCCTTATACTGTATCATAATCTCCTCTCAACACATTTCCATCATGTTCCAGTTGATTGGAATATCAAGGCCTCTCCATTTGATATCTCTCATCATGTTCATTGACAATCTTGAGAAAGCTAGCTTTCTCACATGAAAGTCAACTTTGGCATTGGCCCAAAAGTCCTCTATAGTGGGAACATGCTTAAATGCATTTCCATGAGATACCTTGATAAGACCATTAGAATCGAATCCTTGCCTTGCTCCATACCACCCTAGATGATACCATTCCAATTCTTTCTCCGCAACTGCAAAGGCAGCCCAATTGGGGCAACTATCATTGCCAATTCCGATTGAGAAGGTAATCCCTGCCTTGCCCTCGTTTCTCATTATTCCATCATAGTGCTCAAGTTGCCTAGCCAATTCCATCAAAACTACCTTGTCGGGTGGGTATCTTGGAAGCCTCTTGGGACAAATTGTGCTCCCTGCTACTCTAATGTAGGCGAATTGTGGAAATTGGATGAACCAACTTCCAAACTTCTTTATCTTTGCCTCTGCTTCTGATGAAAGTCTCTTAGCAGGTGTCCCTTGCAATACCCTTAATGTCTTCATGGCAAAGGTGTCACAAAATATCTTGTAATCCTTGTTGTTGTGCAAATGAAGCTGTGGATAGCATTGATGCACCAAATATTGCCCCGGCCCATTGCCAACTTCTGCTAAGGCCTTAAGTCTCAGACTCTTATACAATCTAGCAATTAGGTAAAATAGATAAGATCCCATGTAGAATTGCTTTTGGTTGTGCACGGTTCTAAATTGCAATTCTAGGTTCTCACTTATGATCCTAGCCCAATCAAATCTTCTTTTCCCCTTTTCAATTTCATCAATGAAGAAGTACATCCAGTTTTCAAATTGCATACTTTGAGCTAGGCCCATGATCCGACTGAGAAGCACAATGAGATCACCGTATTTTGATTTGAAATCCGCTATTGTAAGCTTTGATGACTTAGTTACGCCTTTCTTTCCCTCATGTAGCCAATCCTACGTTAGATGTGTGAAATAGGCCTCTTGGTTATCCTGAAATGATTTGGCTACTTGATCCATCATCACTACTGTCATGCTCTTGTACTGGGGAATGTTAAATGCTTCGTCGATCGCTTGTCCGCCAATATTAGCCAACACCCTCTTCCCTTCTCCAAAATGATGGATTTACTAATTAGATCAAACCTGGATGCGCATTCCATAACCAATTTCGAATAGGGCAATGTGGAAGGAAAAGTTGTTGCGTGTACAATTCCACTTCTATATATCCTCTTTGCCAAAGGGGATTGACCTTCCTTTAGTATATCCTTTACTTGGATCAGGTTTACTATACCGACATTGGTATTGGTTATTCGCTTCATTTTCAAGAAGAAAGTTGTTTTGGGCATCATATCCTCTTTGTCTTTCTTAGTATTCGTTCCCTTAGGATTCTTGCTTGCACTGCCATCCTCCATCTCATCGCCCTATTACGAGATGGTAAAGTGGTGGACAATGAATGCAAGAAGAACCAAGGGAGACAATATCTAGACAAGAACTTTTGCCTGAAGGTGTCCAAGGCATAAAAATCTCAAAAAAAATCAAATCAAAATTGTTGAACAATCCAAAAATTTGCCAAGGTGATTAAAAAAAGGGGGTCCCCAAAATTTTGGGGCGATGGTGTGAGAACCTCACAACACAGAGGTGTAACGGGCAACAGGAGCAAATGTTTCTTCATAATCAATTCCTTCCTTCTATGAGAATCCTTTGGCCACAAATATGATTGTGTTTTTCAATACTGCCATCAGAGGCCTATTTGATTTTAAATAACCATCTTGAGGAGACAACTGATTTGTCTTTGGGTCTTGGCACAATATCCCAAACATTATTTTTCAATATAGATTGATATTCCTCAATAATGGCATCTTTCCAGGCTTGGGATTTTAGAGCTTCTTCAACATTAGAAGGTTTTGAATTAGTGGACTCATTTAAGTGACTAACATAACATGAATGGTTTCTTGTCTTCTTGGTTTCTCTAAGCATTTAATCAAGAGCCACATTGTTTTCTTCAAACATTTTTCTTTCCCATAAGGGCCTTTTCTTATTGAATGGGTTTGGATTATCCTTAGGATTAGGTGTAGTGCATCCATTATCTTCTGTACCACTCTCCCTCTCATTCATAGAACTTTCATCATTCTCAGGAATGGAATCATCATTAGGTTCTTCTATATCTTCAGAAGCCTTGTATGCAATATCTTCATCAAACTTGACATCTCTACTGATTTCAATTGTCCTTGATCCTAGCACATATACTCTACAGGCTTTGGAAGAATCAGCATAGCTAACGAATATGCCTTTCTTTCCTGAGGGCTCTAGTTTAGTTCTTTTCTCCTTAGGAATATGGATATATGCAAGACAACCGAAGATTCGTAAATGACTTAAATCAGGTTTGTTTCCTGAGAAGACATCTTCAGGTGTTATGTTTTCTAGAATTGCATGAGGGCATCTGTTTTGAATGTATAGCAGTATTAGATGCTTCAACCCAGAATGTTGTATGCATATTTTGATCATGAATCATTGCCTTAGCTGCTTCAATGATAGTTTTGCTTTTGCTTTCTGCTACTCCATTCTGTTGAGGATTATATCGTACAGTATATTCCCTCTCAATCCCAACAAATATACAGAATTCTTTAAAATTCTCGGAGATATATTCTCCTCCTTTATCAAATCTTAGAATTTTGATCTTCTTCCCACTTTGATTTTCAACTAAGGCTTTGAATTCTTTAAATTTGGATAGAACTTCATTTGACTCTTTCAATTTGAGGAAATATATCTAGGTTTTCCTAGAACAATCATCCACAAAGATGATGTAGTCTGAGTATCCTCCTAATGAAGGTACTGACATGGGTCCACATAGATCAATATGAATGAGTTCAAGAATGCTCTTAGACTTAAGTTCACTAGGATGAAAGGGAGTTTTAAGGTTCTTTCCTAATGCACACCCTTTACATATTCCTTCATGTTCAGGTTTCAGGTTAGGTAAACCTTTTACAATTTTCTCTATAGAAGGTAAAGCTCGAAAATTTAGATGCCCTGGTCTCATATGTCAAATCTCATTTGTCTTCTCAGTTTCATGGTATAGGGATAGATTTGTGGAATTACAGAGCTTGTATAGGCTACCTGCTCTAAATCCAAAAGCAATTGCATTTTTAATGTTTGAATTTTTAGGCCAACATAGAACTCTATTTTCTTGAAAGGCAACCCGATACCTTTGATCTGCTAGACTAGATATAGACATAAGATGTCTCTTGATTCCAAGAACAAATAGGACATCTTTTTTAAGTAGACATAAGATGTCTCTTGATTCCAAGAACAAATAGGACATCTTTTTTAAGTGTAAGTTAACTACGGTAGTTAGTTGCACTGAACAAGTCTCAATTCCTTTCAAATGGTAAGTAGAGTTGCTGCCCATTGTCACTTCTTCAATTGAATATTCTTCAAGAGTCTCAATTTTTTCTCTAAATCCGGTTATATGTCTAGAGGCTCCACTGTCAACTATCCAGGTGTTTTTATTGGTGTTTAACTCACTTGATAAGGCAAGGTAGTATAGTGAATATTTGTCTTTTGCTTCCTTGACTTCAGCCATGTTAACAGGATTTTTCTTTCTTTCTAGACAATACATGTGAGTATGTCCAAATTTGTCACATTTATAACATTGGACTTTTGATAGATCTCTTTTCTCATAGTTTTTCTTTCCTCTCTTCATTTTGCATTTTCCCTTCTTATTGCTCGATTTTGCTTGTAATGTTTGAATCTCTTCCTCCTTGTTAGAGATGATACCTCTTGAGATTAGTCAAGACTCTTCTTGACTGCAATCATTTTTTACTTGATCAAATTTGGGTATAGAGGGACAACTAATGCATTGAATAAATGACTCCCATGATGTTGGTAGTCCTCTAAGGGCTATTAGAGATAATTCCACATCTTCTACATTATTTCCAATGGTAGAGAGTTGATCTCTTAATTCGGAGATTCTTGAGAAGTAGGATGAGACTGTATCTCCTTTGTCAATCTTGATGTTTAGGAGGAGTTGTTTTAATGTAAGCAATCTGCTTGCATTGTTTATCTCAAATGTATCTTGAATAGTTTTGAACACATCATCAGCAGTTGTTAGCTTTGCTATTGATGGAAGAATATGATCTCTAACTCCATCAATGATTATTTTCTTAGAGTTATTATTCCATCTTTTCCATGTTATCATGATTCATCTTTAGGTATTTCCTTGTTTTCCTCTATAAATCACTCCAATTCAAGTTCTTGAAGTATTGTTGTGATTCAAATTTTTCATGAAAAAAAGTTATAAGTGCCTTCCAGTCTACCCTCAACTCTGATATTGTTTACCATGGTTGATATGGTGAATAAAGAAAATTTCAATGATCTTGAATCAACAGTCACAGTCGGTTTAATGCTTGTTCTACCAGCCAAGCTCTGATACCATGTTAAGGAATATGAGATCAGAGGTAGAAGTTTACCTTATAATTAATTTCCAGAAAATGACAGCTCTGACTGCTTCAATTCTGATATTGATCACAGTAGAGATATAGATTGAATGCTTTATATGACTTCTGATATCTTAATTGTCTTTGATTCTTTTAAGGAATAATACTGATGCTTTCTTAGTACTTGCAGGTGAACACATATATGTGCAGATCTCAGGTAATAACATGTATTGTGCGATATGTTTCCAAACGATCGTCGCACCCAATATATATAAGCATTGGAATAGTTGGGTCTCATGTAGAGACAAGACTCTACGTGCCCTTTGGGCCCATAGGGTCATGTCTCTACATGAGATGACCTTAATCAAATATTAGTTATGATTAATCACAACCAATGATTATGTGCTCCCAGTAAACTTGATCGTGATTGGCGTCTAATGTCTCATAATGTAAATTTTTCTGCAAATTCTGATATAATGCCTTTACCCTTACTGAAGATGGTCTTTATCAATACCAAGTGTGCTATTGAGTGTTCTTGCTATGATGTATAGTTCTGTAATATAATATTTATTTCTGCTATAAATCATATGAGGTTGTAGATGCTAAAGGAGTAGACTTGTGTTTCAATGTGTGTCCTTTATCCACATTTACACCCTACATAAATATAACAACCAAGAGGCATGTCTCTCTCTAGGTTAGCCTTAATTCCATTTCAAGAAATCGGCGGCTATTAATGGATGACAATTAGTTAGTAACTAAACTAATCTAGTTTATCAATTTAGTCATTAACAATATTGCCTCAAAGAGACATCAATCGTTGTCAAAGGAAATAACAATTATATAGGCCTGTTTTACCTAAGGAATTTCATGCATAGACTGATCTGTTTGATCTACAGATTCAGTTCAGAATGATATCAGAGTTACATGATATAAAATTAACACATAATACCTGATCTCATTCGATGATATAGAATAATGATAACATGATAGAGTAACTCATGGTAATGGAAAATAGTGAGTAACAGAATCATATCCATGATTAACACAGATAGCATGATTGTTGCATTTTGACAGAGACTAGAACAGATCGAATCATTTTGCATAGTCAATTATGATACTCTCTCTCTATATGTATACATATGTGTATATATAAATATGCATATGAGTATCTCATGTTCTTTCTAAGCAATAACCAGATATTGGATATCTGACCGATGCTACAAATTCAACAAACAGCAGTAACTCTAGTAACAATGAAGAAGAAAACTTGACAAAGAAAAAAGGAAAGAAGCATGCTAAGCACAATCATAAGAAGTTTCACAAAACACTAGAAGAGTCTATACTCGAAGAAATAAAGCAGCTCATCAGAAGAAAGCAGTGACGATACCAAAGATGAGATATGCTTTTTGGCCATGACTAGTGAGCAAGACGAGGATAATGCAGCAAAGATGAATGTGTTGACAAGGCAAGTAGTGAAGAAGAAAAAAATAATGAATCATCTAGCAAGGAAGAAAACGTTGATGTCAAGGAAGAGTTACACTATGCATACAAGCAGAATAAGAAATTAAAGAATTAAAGACTCACCTAGAAGAATCCAAACAAGCTGAGAATTATGTGAAAAGAAATCTAAATGCAAAAGAAAAGTGTATCAAGCTGAGTCTAGAAATTGAAAACCTGAAAAAGGACCTAGAGAAAAGCAATATCAAATTGAATGTGTTCACAAGGCAAGTAGTGAAGAAGAAAAAAATGATGAATCATCTAGTGAGGAAGAAGATGTCGATGTCATGGAAGAGTTACACTACGCATACAAGCAGAATAAGAAATAAAGAACTAAAGACTCACCTAGAAGAATCCAAACAAGCTGAGAATTATGTGAAAAGAAATCTAAATGCAAAAGAAGAGTGTATCAAGCTGAGTCTAGAAATTGAAAACCTGAAAAAGGACCTAGAGGAAAGCAATATCAAATTGAATGGGTTGACAAGGCAAGTAGTGAAGAAGAAAAAAATGATGAATCATCTAGCAGAAAGCAATATCAAATTGAATGAAATTCTATCTGATATCATTGATAGTCAAGGATGAATGTGTGAACAAAGCAAGTAGTTAAGAACAAAAAAATTTATATTTTGGCCATCACTAGTGAGCAAGAAGGGGATAATGCAGACGAGGTATGCAGCAAGGATGAATTTGTTGACAAGTCAAGCTGTGTAGAAGCAAAAAATGATGAATAATCTAGCGAGGAAGAAGATGTCAATGTCATGGAAGAGTCACACTATGCATACAAGCAGAATAAAAAACTGAAAGAGAAAGTCACCAAGTACAAAATGCATATGAAAGAATTAAAGACTCGACTAGAAGGATCCAAACAAGCTGAGAATGATGTGAAAAGCAACCTAAATGCAAAAGAAGAGTGTATCAAACTGAGTCTAGAAATTGAAAAACTGAAAAAGGACCTAGAGGAAAGCAATATCAAATTGAATAATAGTCTAGAATATTAAAAGAGCTCTGAAATTCTACCTAATATCATTGATAGTCAAAAACCATCCACAAGCAAGAGGGGAGTAGGCTATTAAGGACACTCAAATAATAAAGATCATGCTTTCAAAGGATTTGTCAAGGAAAAAGTAATGATGAACTGAACTTAAAAAGGATTACAAAAAGCAAGGATATAAACCTAGCTTCTATGGATAACTACTTTGGTCACAAGGCGAGAGAATGGACAGCACGAATAAGAAATCCTCATGAATGGAGAAGCAAAAACTATAATCCATACTTGAACCATAAAATTATATGTTATGAATGCAATAACTATGGGCATGTGGCAAAATATTACAGACTTGATGATAGAGAGACTCATATAGATGATAAAAAATGGGATGCAAAAGATAATCACAAAAGAACAACTATAAAAATTTGGAGAAAGAAGATAACTAATGTAGAAGCAAAAACTAGTGCATGTGCAACTTGCAGTTCATACACCTCCAAACTGAAAGGAAAAACATGGTTTCAAGGGGAGATACAAATGAGATTTCATTCAAACCCTTGGAGTAAAGAGAGCGTTGGTAAATTCTTCTCAGGGGGAGTACGAGATACCTTTCCCATGTTGTATGTCATACTTTATGCTTCTTCATTGTATACCATACGAAATTTTTGGCACTTTCTTCTCCTATCATACAGCGTACAGACTTTCTCACAACCTCCTTTGTTGTGTGTTGTATGGCCTTTTCCCTTGCCTTAGTTCCCTGTCAAACCAGAATCTCTTCCTCCTGTCGTGTATGTCATACGAGCTCCTCCTTGTGTATGGATTCTTTATGTTTCAAGCTTCCTCTTCCGTACTCCTTCGTGAGGGATTTATAACCATCATTTTTCTTTTTCAAGTCTTTTATTATTATTTTTTCCTACTTTTGTATGTCCCTTTATTGTTTCTCCCTTTATTTTATTTTATTGATTTATCTCTACTTTTATTTCTCCCTTTATTTTATATGTGATTTCTCTCTTCCTTTATTTCTATGGAATATATATGAAAAGTCTCTTTCCTCTCTTCATAAAGTTTCAACTTGGACCCATTAAACAAAGTGTTTTAAAGGAGTGCTGTCCAAGGTGGATAACTTTATTGCTCCATTTGTCCCCACTTCTGTTATTTTTTATGGTCCCAACCATCATACTTTGAACTTGTCAAGCTTTATTTCATTCTTGCCATTGAACTTAAGTACTAGCTGCCCTGGTTGATAATTTGTTCTTTTCAAATGTTTGTAGTGCCAAAACTTTCTTCTATTTTGTGCTATATCGGTAGCCCATTGCACTATCATTCTTCTTTCATCAAGTTTCATTAAGGCATTAAGCCTCTCTTGTAGGCTCTACATATCCCCCATTTTGTGCTCAACTACCACTCTCAAACTTGCTACTGTATATTCTACAGGCATTATGGCCTCCTAACATTAAGTGGAAGGGGGTTTGCCTCATGGTGGCCTGTAGGTAGTTAAGTACGGCAACAATACTACTAGAAGCCTCTCTTCTCAATCGTCATTTTCAACTCCAAATGTCTTGTACAATATAGTCACCAATACTTTGTTTGTAGCTTTGACTTGTCCATTAGACCTAGGATAATATGTACTGGACAAATTTTGGAATCTCTTTAACTCACATGTCACTGTCTTGATCACCTAATTCACAAAGTGTACTCCTTTGTCACTTGTTATCTATAGAGGAATGTCAAACTGAGTCACTATTAGTTCATAGAGAAATTTGGTTGTACTTAGCGTTGTGTTGTTAGGAAGTGTCCTTGCCTCCACCCATTTTGTGAGGTACTTCATTGCCACCACTATATATCTACATATGTGAGTGTTGCTAGTAGGTAGAGGTTTCACAAAATCCAACCCCCAATGTTCAAATAGCTCATATGGTTGTGAGGGAAAATGTGGCATGAAATCTCTTTTGAGGAGTTTGCCTGCCCTTTAACAAGTATCACAACTAAGAACCCATTCTTGAGCATTTCTGTAAAGTGTAGGCCACTAGAGTCCTGCTAGTAATACCTTCTACATTATCGCATCTGACCCCATACGGCCACCTGCCAAACCTTCATGAGACTCCCTCGACACTCTTGGGATATTCTTCATCACACATCTCCTTAGTACCTCATCCGACCCCTTTTTATACAAAAGTCCATAGATAAGATGAAATGTCTTACTTTTCAATTCGATTTTTCTCCTTTCTGTAACTAGCATCTCTTCGGGAAAAGTAGAAGTTGATAAGTACTGGCTAATACATTCATACCAATGCAGTAGTACGGTGATTCTAAATAGATGTGCGTCTAGGAAATCCTTCTTCACTCAATTTCCAACAAGATCTCCTAACTTTATCCTGGACAATTGGTCTGAAATCACATGGCCCTTTACTAGACAAACTAAGATTTTAAAAGTAAACTCTTGAAGGAGGATTAGCCACCTACTTACCGTTCCTTGTATAATAGGCTTGTTAAACAAGTACATGAGAGTCTAATGATCAACAAAAACCATGAAAGGAGTGGCTAATAAATAATGTTTAAATTTTCGAACAGCATAGACCATACCTAGTGCTTCTCTCTTTGTGGTGTTGTAGTTTTGTTTAGCTTTTGAAACTACCTGACTTGCGTCCCATCCCTCCTATCCAGTCTATGTCAATGTGGCTCCTATTGCATTACTAAAAACATCCATATGGACATAGAACTCCTTGTTCCAGTCTGGATATATGAGAATTAGCGCTCCCACTAATCTCCTCTTTAGTTCCTGAAAGGCCTCCTACTCGTTTCCCTCGACAAATTGTTTTCTTTCCTCGTTAATTTCTCCAAGGGTAGGGATACTTTTGCACATCCTTTTATAAACCTCCTATAGAATCCTACATGCCCTAAGATTAATTTGACGCCAGTTACATCTAAGGGAGCCTCCATATTAAATATAACTCTGATCTTGTTGGGAACTATCTTCAACCCTTCTTTGCATACTATATGGCCTAAGTCTGCCTTGAGGAACCATAAATCTGCATTGCTTTGGATTCAATGTCAATCTTTCCCTCCGACATCATTCCATGCATTCTCCAATGGCTTTCAGATGGTGCTCCTTCCCACTGTAGATTGACCAACCGTCGAGAAAAGCTTTTAAATTCCCTATTGACATTTCATCAAAGATGTGGAGTACGATTCTCTAGAATGTGGCAGGTGCATTGCATAGCCCAATTGGCATCCTATTGTATGCGTACACCCCATCTTCCACTATGAATGTGGTTTTCAGCTTGTCCTCTTCTACAATGTTGGTTTGGTTATAACCTGAAAACCCGTCCATGAAGGAGTACATCTCATGACCGGCTACTTCTAAATTGTTGTTAGTAAATGGAATTGGAAAGGGATATTTTATTGTTACAACATTTAGACATCTATAGTCTACACAAATTTGGATTTGGCTCTCATCTTTTTTCAAGGATATAACTATGGGCAACACCCACGCACTGGTTTGCGCTTTGAATATTATGCTTGCATCAAGCATCTTAATGATCTCCTCATGTTCTTTGGCCACATAGTTTTTGTTCATTTGATGGGGTCTCTTACGCACTAGTCTTGCTCTAGGTACTAGAGGTATTCGATGAAAGTTTTGGTAGCTCCCCCTTTAAGTCCTTGTACATCCATGTGAACATGTCCTTATATTTGAGGAAAGATTCTAAAGGATGTTGCCTTCAACATCAGGTTCCAGTCCTCTCCTATTAGAATCTCCTTAGGATGGTCTTCGTCCCCTAGATTCATCTTTGCCAACTTAGCCTCTTCATATTCTATGTCTCTGCCCTTTTCGAATTTGTTTGTTGGGGTGTCATCCAAGGTGGTTGTACCCTCCTTGTACTTCTTATAGCACCCTGGGTATTCCTCCTGAGAATCCATCTCCTCCTCAATCTGCAACAATTTACATTCTAGTTAAAACACTTCATAGTCCCCCATTTGCCAGTGGAACAGACCATTGAGGGAACTTGTTTCATCTTCTAGGCATCCTCCTAGCTGTAATATGCCTTCTTCATCAAACTCGATTCCTTTGCCATCTCTCTCGGCTTCTAAATCAAATGTGATTTCCTAATTTCAGTTTGGTTCTTCAAGTCAACTATATACTTTTGTCCATCTACTTCAATGGAAAGGGTATTTTTCTTCCAATTGCAATTGGCCTTCACTGTGACCAGCCATCCTCTCCCTAATAATACGTCATACCCCTTCTTTTCTAGAGTAATCACCACGAAATCTCCAAAGAACTATTGTGTACCAATGACTTCTTTTTGTCCCATCAGTGTCCCTATAGGTTTAATTCCATGTGCTCCAACCAACTGAAATGTGGGTAGCCAAAGAGTTGTTTTCCCGAAGACCTTCCACGCCTCCTCAAGGAAGACATTAACACTTGAGCCTCCATCCGCAAAAATGTTGCCAAATTGCATCCCATTATCTCCATTTCTACCACAAAAAGTGTCCTCCCCAGCCCTATGGTAAGTAAAGTGTTATTTTCCTTCCGTTCTTTTGCTTCCTCCCTTTTATCCTCCTTGGGATGTTCTTCCTTATTGCTTCCTCCTTGTGTCATTGCCACCCTTAGCTGAGGTAATGTTTCCAATAGATCAGCAATCTTCACTAATACAGTGGCCTCTAGTACTTGTTGTATAATGTTAGGTTTCAGTACAGACCTCGTGGAGGGGGTTTTTAAAGTACTTACTTTTCCTTCCTTTGTCGTGGTATCTTGGATATCCCTCCTAGCTTCCTCAAATCTCTCTTTCTTCATGTCTCCATCAAGATATGTGAGTGTCTTGGCATGCATTCCTATGATGGCTAATACTTCCCTCCCTAGGTCTGCAATCTCTAACATGTTCACGCCTTTTTGTCTGAGTAGTTGCCATCCTCATGGTTACCAGGTCCACACCACTTGCAAAGCATTCCTTCGTTTTGCACTCAACTCTGTTAGTCCCGAGCAAAATGTCCCAATTCATTGCACCTCCAGCATTGTATCATGGGACATCCCCTCGAATCATACTAGATTTGGCTCCTTGGCGTATTATTATTGCTATTATTATTACTTCCCATCTTGTTGTTTCGGTATCCTTCGGGTGATGCCTCCATGTTTGTGTTCCATGAGGCAGTGGAAGGTGGTGTGGATTGTTCTCCTTATACAAAAAATAACTGAGCATTCTATGCCTTCAAATCAAAGTAACAAGAATCGGAATCGGATCGAAATCGGCAAGGCCGAATCAAATCGTGAATCGGCCATGAATCGGAATCGAATCGGCCATGAATCGGAAAATTTAAAAAACCCTTGAAATTTAGTGAGTAACTTATTTCATTAACCCTTTATCGCTGATTCGATTCACCGATTCACAAAAAATCATTTGGCTTGAATCGAATCACCGAATCGCGTGAATCGCATGAATCGCCGTGATTCTTGGAACTATGCTTCAAATTATAGGGGCAGTCCTTAATTGAATGTCCCAACACCTAACATATGTCACAAATGGCCTTTCTAGGGCAACTATTTTTTGTGTGCCCTTCCTTTTCATAGTGAACGCACCATAATTCTTTCCCTTCTTTCTTCTCCCACTTGCTTGCTGCCATTTCTTTCATCATATCTTGCCTCAATGCCTGGATTTTTTTAGACACATCCCCATTCTCTTCGAAACTCTCACTTTCACTTCCATGCCTCCTCCCTTTTCGGGTTTTGCTTTCTCTTTCTATATCCATAGCATGGGTACAAGCGTCCGGAAAAGATGACAATGGTATTACTTTCATTTTTCTACATAGGGGCAGAGCAAGCCCCTCAAGAAATCTCTTCTTTAATCCATCTGTTGGTTTATTTTCCAGTTTCCCAATCGGTTATTTCATTCAGCTACTATAGGCTCTTACTGATTTCATTTTTTCCTTGTCTTGTATTGTATATTTATGTTACTATCTCGTCATCATCCCATAAGAGTCTAAATTATTACTCAAAGGCTGTACAAAGGTCCTTGTATATTGCTTTTTTCCCTACCTCCAGATCTGTGTACTAGTCAATGGAGATGCCCCTTCGGGTAGCACGAAATGCCTTTAGCCACTCATTTGCATCATTCTCTCCATTAGCCTTCCATATGGTTATGTACGTTTTACAATGTCGTGTTGGACCATCTAATCCTTCTCCTGTGAATCTAGGAAGCTTTTACTTGTTTGTGGCCATCCTGGTTCTCCTACTCTTCCCTTAGGTTTCCTCCTAGCAGGATGATGTTTTCTCTTGAAGTGATAGTGTTCCCTCCTAACGAGATAGTGTTTCCTCCTAGCGAGATGGTGTCTCCTCATAACAAGATAGTGTTCCCTCCTGAGAGGACTATTTCTTGACTACTAGTTCAGTTGGGATATTGTTCCCTCCTGACAGGAGTACTCCTTGGGTTATTCTCCTTCCCTCTTAAGTCCACCCTCCTGACTAGAGCTTTGTTCCTGTGTTAGAAATACTTTCCTTGTATTGGGGGTTCTGGATCCATCCACCACTCCTTCCTTCCCTATCTTTTGAAAAGTGCCAAATTGGTTATTCCCCTATAGTGCTTTAAATCAGATTTTCTTTTGTTTGGTCTGGCACTTGTGTTTGATTTATAGCCCCTCTCAAACAGCGGCACCTTTCTTCTTGCTCCCTATTATGTAGGATCCGTTGTAGGGCTATTTCCCCTTCAATTTCTTCTCCTGGTACTTGCCTCGAGTCCTTATTTGGGATTGGAGCACGAAATGTTTTATTGCCTCATTGTCCTCCTAGTA
Organism: Cupressus sempervirens; assembly: GCA_028749045.1. Classification (NCBI taxonomy): domain Eukaryota; kingdom Viridiplantae; phylum Streptophyta; class Pinopsida; order Cupressales; family Cupressaceae; genus Cupressus; species Cupressus sempervirens. The sequence goes on along the minus strand of CM053792.1, from coordinate 445,055,932 downwards.
TTTTCCCGTTCTTGGAATTCACATGTACTTTCGGGAAACAGTTCGAGTACTTGTTGCCTTCTCCGCTCTCTTTGTACTTCGAATATTTCTTCCTCCACTTGTACCAAGTTTCTTGCTAGTAACCAACGTATTTGTCCAAGGAGTTTGTACACTACTAGTGGAACCTAAGTTACCAGTTTAAGTGCAGTTCCAAGTTTGAAGTTCGAAAACCAATTCGCAAGTTTGTCAAAATTTTGGAAAGGGATATGAGTTCGTTTGAGTTCTAACATGTAAAATATATATATACATATTTATGAAGCATGAGTTAAAATTAGAATGTAACATAGTAGCATAAACACATTTAAACAACAAAAACACCATAAACGTGTAATCATAGTGATCATACCATCATTTAGTTCAAGTAACAAGTTCAAAATCAAAGATTCAAAACATTATAAATAAATCATAGCATCATGTTCAACTATCATTGTTTTGTGTTCATTGTTCAACTAATGGAATAAAAATCTATTAATATTCTAAGTTCTTCAATCTTCATCTTCTTTTTTCATATTCATCTTCTTCATTTTCGTCTTCTAAATTTTCTTCTCTGGCATTAGTTGACTCAGCAATACAGCTAAGGCCAATGAGATCAGCAGTAGCAACAATCGTATCGGCATCAAATTCTTCAAAATCATCTAGTTTAAGCTGGCCATGAAAATTTATTAAATTTTGTGAAAAAAACACTTTTAGTTTTATGTCATCCATGAGGCCCAAAATTCGCACAGTTCGAACTTGGTTGGCTAGTTTTCAGCATGGTCAACCAAGGTTCGACCTGGGTTGCAAACAATTCGAACGAATAGGGAAAAAAATCAAACCCTGCCCGGACCACCCAACGAACCGGCCCTGAACCACAGAGCAATTTGAACCTGAGCTACTTTAGGGGATCCATGGGCCAACCCTAGCAACTTAGGGTGGAACCGCAAGTTCGTCTCTACTGCACTCTCTGGACCAATGTCTCTCTCGGGCTTCCCTCTGCACATAATGGTCAACAAAAGCTTCCCAAGCTGCCACTAGGTCTCGTGTCACTTGATCTTCCCTTGTTTTTTCTTCCTCTTTCTTGTCACTATTTGTGACTTGTACTTGTGGTAGATATGTTCTATCTATTACTCCATCCCATTTGTCATATGACCTCCAGGCTCAAATTTAGGCAATGGCGGCAAAATGTAGAATGGATACAATACACTCAAAATGATTCAATGTTACAAGTACCAACATAAGAAGCCATTATCAATGATACACATACCAAATTATTGCAAGGGAAAACAATATTCTTTGATTACCAAAAAAATAACAAGTACATCATTCATGTTCCAATGTTCTTAAATAGTGCTTGGTTGGTGAGGGAAACCAACTGACACATCCCCTCACTACCTAACTACACAAATTTATTACTAGATGTCTCTAATTACATTATTGTTTTATTACGCCCTACACTATTATTCTAACATCCTCACCTTAACTTGTCTACAGTAGCTTTACAAGAAAAAATTCTACAAATTAAGGCATCATGAGATTGTAGCCTTGGCTACAAAAAATAAAATTGCGCCCCCAATTGAAATAATCTTTAGCTGCAATGGTGGAGAAAATGAGTCGAAACAAGCATCAGTTACCTTTCAATTTGCAATATATATCCATGCATATGCCCAATGACCAGTTTGGAGGACTCCACACTAACCTAATACCTCTCCTTTAACTCTGACAAGGCTCACATCTATAATATTCAACATCCCCTTAGCATCCAATCAACACAATCACTTCCATTTTTAAAATTGTGTAGCTTTCAACTATTTAGATCAGCATCCTCGTGGAGTAGTATGATGCCCTTATTTTGAGTATGGTGACTCACAAACAATAGGACTTCCTATTAAAATGTTGCAGCAGTTTATAGGAAATACCTATGCAAAGGCACAATATTGTGACAAGGCAATTAAGCCTCTAATGATCAACCTGGCCCGTTTTGCAATTTATATGAATATGGACAACAGATTTCACTTATTTAGAGTTCCTCAACGTTCTACTTTAGCCTATATAGTTCCACAAAAGTGCTTCAAACCTTTCTTATGGGTTGCAGCTAGTATTGTCCAAGGCTTTTATGCCTTCCCCTTCAAGCTTTGACTCCTTAAAGGAGCTGACAAGGTGTTGGATCCCCTTAAGAGCTGGACACAAATAGTACAGCTCCTAAAAATTGGCAATAGTATATTTCATCCGTTTGTCTTTGCTTCCAATTGCTAACTAGCGAACTCCAATTATATAAAATAATCAAATATATACCTTCATCCTGCACATTCAAAAAATGATCTGAAGCTCCAAAATTTCTGAAAATTAATTTGCTCCAAATCTTAACTTCGAACGATCCCACCTCTTTAACTGGTTAGGAAGGAATCTTGAACCTCCAGACTCAATCTTTTGTCTGAGCATTTTTTCCCTACAGCAGTAAAAATATGTGCAGTTCCACAATTGCGATTTCAACCAAAATATTAAATGCTCAAAATGAGCAATGAATCTCGTCATTCTCTTTTTTATATTCTCCTTTACGACTTTCTGAGATAACATAACTAGAAGTCTCTACTAAAGCATAATAAATAATTGTTTCCTTCCACAAAATGACTTTATATGATTTTCACTTTGGTGCCTCAACTAAAGTCATTATAATATTCACAATAAGAACTAATTGAATGCAAATTGCTTAAAAAATGTCAATTTTTGGACAACTTCATTTAATTAATGAAATCATATCCTTTCCACACACTGAGGCCGTAAAAGGGACATTACAGATTTTCCATCTCAAAGATTGCTTGTCCTAAAGCAATCTCCACTCCATCACCAACCAACCTTGAATGTAAATCTTTGAGATTATAGGATCCAAGATAAACCTGAGATTTCCCTTTTTGTTTGTTATTTTCTTGATTGTTTTATCTATCTGCATCTTCCTATTATCACAGTATCTCCTTGCTCCATAATACACTATTCCACACTTTGTAATGTTCTCAATATCACTATTTCCTCCTTTTGCACTTCCTCTTTGTAATGTCCCCTTTCTAAGTCATATTGGTGCAAAGAGACCATTAGCCTATTCATGCAATTCCTATAGGCTGAGTGGGTTAGGGAACCGTAAAGGTTGTTGATTTGTGATATTTGAAATTTCTCCATTTTCAGCTAGTCTTGATGGGGATAGCCATTTTTGAGGATGAAAATCTTTAGAAATTTGTGGGATGGATGAGAACCTAACTCCACCTTCGGAGAGCAATCTATCCAGAGTTTCTTAATCAGCATATTTTTAAAGATTTGTGTTGGAGCGCCTAAGGTGAGGGTTTATTTATTGCAGATTTTTACAGTCCATTGTTAGCTAGGGTTTTGAGTGTTGATACAAATTGAAGATAATTGCAGATCAGATCTTGGAAAATCTGTCATCAATTTGGCATCATTTCGATGTTGTTTTGACAGATTTATGGACTGAAATAATTTTACATCGCTGGAGCTAGAGTTTCAAAAACCCTATTCTGTTGATCTTTGCAATTTTGAAGGTGAAAACATTTTTTGATATATTTTCCAGCTAGGGTAACTTAATTTGGGTTGATTTGAAAGCCACTGCAGGTTGAATCATATTTTTATATTATTGCTAGATTATTTTATATGAATTTTGGTAGAACGATTTAGAATATTTGTAAGTGTTTGGCATCATTCAGCTAGGGTTTGTGGGTCAGGCATATATATTAAAATTCCAAGGGTCATTTTCTGCCTATACTAGTCAACCACTTCATATTTGGTCACCATTTGATGCATTCATGCTTTCCACTTGATATTGAGATTCTATTTATGTATCTAGGTATGTGCATAATCACTTTGATCAGTTATAACCCTCATTTTTCAAGGAACTAGATTTCTGTTGTAGTTATGTCAAACCTATATCAGATCTGATATCATTGTATTATCCATTGTTATTCAAAGAGAAATCATAAACTTATGGTGTATTCGCTATTTATTTCCCATGTTACTGTTTATCATTTATTTATGTTTGTCTTGTTACATCCCAATTTTTGACCTAGCTTGAAATATAGCCATTGAGATTCGCATGAAGTCGGTAGTTTAATTTGTTATAATCTGACAAAATGGTAAGATAGTTAGTCGTTATGATTTCAAGTGAAGATGACACGTTAGTTGATTGTTAATCACGAATTCATGGAATTTAGATAAAGGTTAACTGTTATAATTATTTATGATTAAATAATTTATAATTTAACTACCGAGAAATTCCTTGTAGGAAGCATGTTGAAGGGGTGGAAGCATTGTCAAAAAAGAATTAGGCAGGCCATCACCATCACTGGGCAAACGGGTAGAGGACGTAGCGATTTGAAACAGGATACATCTGTGGAACCGCATGAGTTATTTAAATAGTTAATTTAATTAAAATAATTAAGTTAAAATATAAAATATCTCTCAAAGGATTTTAATTTATCTTTCATCATATTATTTTAATAATAATTTAAATATGTGCATATAATATAAAATGATTTGGCATCATTATTATTTAATAATAAAGTGATGTTTTTATGTAAATATAAATATAAGATTATAATAATGTTCGAATTATAATAATTGAATTATTATAATTTTCGAATTATAATCTTCCAATTCTATTCTCTTCTTTTTATTATTCTTGCTTTTAACCAATTATTATTTGGCATGTTCAATCAAATTTATGTTTTGAATTCATATAGACTTCTTGGGAATTCAAATGGATTCCTGTAACTACAAGAAGTCGTAAAGTCAAGCACTTCTTTTTATAGAGTCTCATATCGTATTACAACCAAATCTTTTTCCTTTTTATTATTTCCATATAGTCTCCTTGTTATCGGAGGTTCTCAAGACAACTGAGAACAATATCAATTTCTATTACTACTTATTCATCCGTCTCAAATCTCTTTGATATTTCTTGCTGCGGGTTTCAAATTGGAAGTATTTTTCTCAGCAACAGAGCAAGCCGAACTGCAGTAGAGGTGTCACGTAAGACCCTGAAAATACCTTGTGTTATTTCCATATGCCTTGTCTGTAGTAAAACGTGCAGAATACCAATTAGTATCTGCGGATTTCTCCCTTATTTCTTTTCAAATCACTACATCAGTCATTTATCTTTTGTGCCGATAATACATAGGAACCATAGCACTGCTGTATATCTCTATATTCTAGTACGAATTCAAGAAGATAATTAATAGAACTGAATTCGTTAAGTCTGCATAATGAAGTTTTACTCCGCCCTGAAATATTACCAATTCTGTATAACCATTTAGCTCAGAAATAAAATACATTTTCTTTTATTTTTTGTTTACAAGATGATAACAAGAAATTGGAACACCAAATCATTCACCAAGCAATGATGCCATCATAAGTGAAGAAGGTGTAAAACAATGCTGTGAATCAATTTTAAAAACAAAAAATGTTCCATCTCTTCTCTTTTCTGATTTAGTATTCATCCATAGCTAGCGAGGCATAGTAGTTAGTGATTAACATATAATACTAGCTGTTGGTTTTCTGAAGTGCATCAGAAATCATTAATCAAGTAACCTTGAGAATACATCATTTATAAATTCAAATGGCAGTTGTTTAAAAACTTGATTGATTTTATAAATCAACATGCTTCTCTAAACAATCCAGAATAATATTAACACTGAGGAATTCACCAGCAGAGAAGCCATGAAATGGTGAAGAGGTGGAGACAATCTGCAAGAATGTGGAAGAGAATTCAGTTATGATTAAATTAAGTAATTAAGCATTCAATTTTTGAAATCTTTAAAGAACATAATTTATGTAAATACAGAATGTGAAATGGTGGTTGTATGTAATCTTTTTGAATAATTGATAGAGTCGTTTGCTCTGAGAATTCCGAATACCTGGGACTCACCCGACTGTGTAGCCAAGAAAATGGTTGATGAGGTGTGAGAAAGGAATCATCAATAATATGAATCAATATCAATTATGACATTTCAATATTTATCATTTAATATGAATTAATTAATAGCTCAAGCATATACTTGTTATTGTGATCTCCTGTTGCCAAGTCATATGGTGAGTTTATTACTAGGAAGCCCAGTGTATGGCAAGATGACCCCTGTCTATTCCGGGTAGGGAGGGCCTTTCTCGTTAGAAATCGTGTGGGGACAAGTTGTGGTCCGAGGTTAGGTGGTTGAGCCCCTAACAATGTTTCATCTCTCCACACGTTAACGGAGGTGCATCAGACTAAAATAAGTCATACATTCAATTGGTTGTCGGAAACAGGTATTATCACTTTTATGATTAATATGCAAGAAGGTAAGATTAATTGAGTTATTTCATTATTTCATCTAGATGCAAGAGATAGATTTTATGGATTGTTTTTCATTTATATGAATATCAAATATATGTTCTAATTGAATAATTGATAGAGTCGTTTGCTCTGAGAATTCCGAATACCTGGGACTCACCCGGCTGTGTAGCCAAGAAAATGGCTAATGAGGTGTGAGAAAGGAATCATCAATAATATGAATCAATATCAATTATGAAATTTCAATATTTATCATTTAATATGAATTAATTAATAGCTCAAGCATATACTTGTTATTGTGATCTCCTGTTGCCAAGTCATATGGTGAGTTTATTACTAGGAAGCCCAGTGTATGGCAAGATGACCCCTGTCTATTCCGAGTAGGGAGGGCCTTTCTCGTTAGAAATCGTGTGGGGACAAGTTGTGGTCCGAGGTTAGGTGGTTAAGCCCCTAACAATGTTTCATCTCTCCACATGTTACCGGAGGTGCATCAGACTAAAATAAGTCATACATTCAATTGGTTGCCGGAAACAGGTATTATCACTTTTATGATTAATATGCAAGAAGGTAAGATTAATCGTGTGGGGACAAGTTGTGGTCCGAGGTTAGGTGGTTAAGCCCCTAACAATGTTTCATCTCTCCACACGTTACCGGAGGTGCATCAGACTAAAATAAGTCATACATTCAATTGGTTGCCGGAAACAGGTATTATCACTTTTATGATTAATATGCAAGAAGGTAAGAGGGCCTTTCTCGTTAGAAATCGTGTGGGGACAAGTTGTGGTCCGAGGTTAGGTGGTTAAGCCCCTAACAATGTTTCATCTCTCCACACGTTAACGGAGGTGCATCAGACTAAAATAAGTCATACATTCAATTGGTTGTCGGAAACAGGTATTATCACTTTTATGATTAATATGCAAGAAGGTAAGATTAATTGAGTTATTTCATTATTTCATCTAGATGCAAGAGATAGATTTTATGGATTGTTTTTCATTTATATGAATATCAAATATATGTTCTAATTGAATAATTGATAGAGTCGTTTGCTCTGAGAATTCCGAATACCTGGGACTCACCCGGCTGTGTAGCCAAGAAAATGGCTAATGAGGTGTGAGAAAGGAATCATCAATAATATGAATCAATATCAATTATGAAATTTCAATATTTATCATTTAATATGAATTAATTAATAGCTCAAGCATATACTTGTTATTGTGATCTCATGTTGCCAAGTCATATGGTGAGTTTATTACTAGGAAGCCCAGTGTATGGCAAGATGACCCCTGTCTATTCCGGGTAGGGAGGGCCTTTCTCGTTAGAAATCGTGTGGGGACAAGTTGTGGTCCGAGGTTAGGTGGTTAAGCCCCTAACAATGTTTCATCTCTCCACACGTTACCGGAGGTGCATCAGACTAAAATAAGTCATACATTCAATTGGTTGCCGAAAACAGGTATTATCACTTTTATGATTAATATGCAAGAAGGTAAGATTAATTGAGTTATTTCATTATTTCATCTAGATGCAAGAGATAGATTTTATGGATTGTTTTTCATTTATATGAATATCGAATATATGTTCTAATTTTGGGTTACTGTCACCATAGTTGGAAAACTCGCCAAAGGCAAAAACTCGCCAAGCCCCCCAAAAGTTTAATCGGGAAAAACTCGGCGATTTTTTTTTAAAACTCAGGAACCTAAAAAACCACTGAAAATTTAATTAAAAATACATTTATTTTGCAAAATTTAATGAGAATATGCATCTAATAAGTTAATTAAAGACAATACAAAAGAAACAAGCATAGTTTAGATATATATAAATGCATAGTGCATATAAAATTGCATTCTCATGCGGAATACTCATGGTAGGAAGCAAAATAGTAAATAGTTTCAATCTGTCAAACTAGAAGTAAATACTAAAAGTCTAAATACATCAATGATCAATACAATCACATCTTCCTCTTTCCACTTGCACTAGCAGAAAAGTGAGGGGGTCTAGTCCTAGAAGAAGTGCCCCGCACTGGGATAGGGCGTGAGCTGCGTGACTGTGAACTCTGTGGCTGTGCCCCCTCGCTCGACTAGCTCGGGGTCCTGGAAGAGGATGCATCTCCTCCTAATGGTAATGCCTCATCCTCTGAGCCTGAATCATCATCATCCTCGTCCTCATCCTCAATGTCATCCATTGTGAACTGAAAATCAGTTTCAACATCCCCCTCCATGGCCTGCCTCTCCAAATCAGTGATCTCATCCGGTGTAAACAATGGACCTGGCTCCTATGTTGTCCAATCAGAATAAGGATCTATCTCATCTAGAGCAAGTGGACCAGGTAGTTCTGAGATCTGTGCCTTTTTTATGCGCAACTTAAGATTATAGTGCACATAAATAAGGTCATTAAGCTATTTTTGAGTCATTTTGTTTCTTTTCTTTGTGTGGATGGACTCAAATAAGGTCCAATTGCGCTCACAATGGGATGAGCTACAAAGTTGGGATAGGACTCTGCGAGCAAATTTCTTTAAATTGGGGGTATTGCCACCCCAACTTGCCCACCAAGAATCTGCAAAACAAAATATAAAAAGTTATAAAGCAATAAAAAAAGATAATAAGAAGCACAACTTATCAATTAGCAAAAGTTGTAAAGTTTGACGCTTTACCTGGTGCTTGAGTAGATCTTGCTCTCTTTGCTAGCATAGAAGAGAACAAAGGACTCCTCGATTTCACAAAGAGTTGTTGTTCAGTCACAATAAGGTCTCTCTCTGCTTCACTGGATATCATTCTCTCAATGCATTTAGAGAGACCTTCCATGACCTCTCCATTAGGATCTGAGTAGGAATCATCAGCCCTAAAACAAATAGAAAATGATATCAAGTCTTACTACACAACCTTAAAAAGTAGAGTAAAATAAAGTCTTAGTAAAATCCCAACTTCAAGGACAATCATAGTACCTGAATTTGGGGTTGAGGAAGTAGCCTGCTGCATGAATGGGTTGGTGGAGCATATTGTTCCACTTCCTATCAATTATTTCCCAAAAGGGGTCAAATCTGAGACTGTCCCCATGATAGTAACTTCTAACAGCCTCTTTCGCCCTATCCATGGCCTCATAAAGACATCCCAATGGGGATTGTTGCCCATCATATATGCGCAAGACTAGAACCAGGGGCAGAGACATCTACATTTGAAATTGAAAAATACAAATTAGTTAATAGCATAGTAAGTTATAAAATAATAATGAAACTTGAATAAACTAAAAATATAATGTTTTGATTCTTGAAGTTAAAGTTACCTCCACAATCTCCGAAGCCTTTGCAAAAAAACTATCATCAAAGACTATCCGTGCCACAGCCTCTCCTTCGGGCTTCTTTGAATAAGGTGAAGCAACCCAATCAGCACACACAAACATTTGTTTCAAAGCCAATATGTGGTCAAGAATACTTTGCAACATCAAAAAGATCGTTGCAAACCTTGTTATAGCAGGTATCATCAAATCTTTGCCTTTAGTAGCCTTTCTCATCAAACTGAGAACCCATGGGTGATTATAGATATATTTGGTGACCCACCTAGCATCTTCCACAACTGGACTCACCCAATCAAGTTTTCTTATGTCCTCCAAAAGAAGGTCAAGGACATGTGCTGCACAAGGTGACCAAAAAAGTGTGGGATGCCTCTCTTGGAAGATTCTACCTAAAAGATTAGTAAAAAATCAATAATTAGTTACAAACTTTCCATATTTAGTATTTACAAATTACATCAAATCTAAATTGAATAATACCATAGCATTACATTCATGATTCATATTGATTCGAACATAAAAAATTAAATTTACCTGCTGCTGCATTATCTGTGATTATTTGCTCCACATTCTCTATTCCCACCTCCATGACAACATTCTCCAACATTAAAGCCAATGTGGCTGCATTTTTCACTTTGTTGGAGGCATCAACAGATTTCCAAAACACCACATCATCTTTGCAAGCAACCAAGAAATTAATGATGGTTCTACTTCTTCCATCTGTCCACCCATCAGATAAAATGGTGTAGCCATACTTCTTCCACTCTTTTTTTTGGTCTTCTATCAATACGATTGCCCTACCAACTGCTTTGTCAAGCAACCTACAAAATTTAGGCGTAATATTAAATAAACTGTTAGTAAAAAATAGGAAATAAGTTATAACAATTAAGATTTAAAATATAACAATGAACTAAAGTGAATCACAATTATTTACAATAACTAAATAGTAAAATACTAACCTTCCACTCATATCCTTGCGATTAGGTGGCTTGTACACTTTGCCCGATATTGTCATTGCATTCACCACATTGACCCAATAGGGACTATCAGCTACATTCATTGGGATATTGTTGAAAAACCAAAAATCAAATGCTGCAATATCAGTTTGCTCATGCACCTCCTTGAACCATGCAGTGCCCTCTAATGGTAGTTGTGCTCCAGGTGTGTTCCTGGGCACAAAATAACCCCCTATCCCTGATGTGGATGGTGATGAAGAAGTAGGAGATGTAGAAGAAGTGGAACCAGTAAAAGAGATATTTTGTTTGCGGATCTGTGGGCCACGAAGAGATCCTGGTATGTTCTCAAGTGCTTCTTCTTCCTCTTGCATATCAAAAGGAGCTCCTTTAGATTCAACTATGGCTGCCCTCATAGCTAATTTTGTCCTCTCCCTATTCAATTTTTTCTCTTCAGCAGCTGCAAGTAGGGCATTGATGAATCTTTTTTCTTCATCAATTACCTTGAGACAAGGATTTGAATCATGTTTCTTTATGCCTGCAAGGTGGTATTTGAGGCGGTTTATGCCTCCAGAAATAATTCTCGCACATGGAATGCATATCACTTTCCCAACATCATTTGGAGCTTCATAGGCATACCGCCATGTCTTATCTCTTGCATTTTTAGGCCGAGTGCCTACATATCCAAATGGGCATGGTGTTTGTGGCCACTCTTCTTGCCGGTTTGTCATGTTTTCTTAATGCTTGTCCGCTGCCTTACATATAAATAATTAAATTTATAGAAAAATGAATAAACAAAGTTAGAACTTAGAGTTAGAACTTAGAAGCTAGAAGTTAAGAACAACTAGGGTTTCAAATTTCAAATGATTTGAAATCATTTACAAACAACAACAAAAACAATAAAAACTTTGCTTAAAACTATAAAAAGTTTTCGAACAATGATAAGATGAACATACTTGGAAAGAAATTTCTCTTCTAAATCCGGTTAGAATCCTCCAAAATCCACTTCAATCTGCCTTGAATCACTTGCAATCAGCTAAAACCTTCTTTGCTCCACTCAAATGAAAGAAACAATGCATTTTGACCTATTTAGGCATCACCGGCCATGGGTTCTCAGAACTGTGAGTTTTTAAATAAAACTTGGCGAGTTTTTGGACACCAGCCGAGTTTTTGAACAGGCAAGTTTTTGGCCCATTTACTCACCGTCCCAAAATACTCGGCGAGTGTTTAAAACTCGCCGAGTAACCGGCGAGTCTTCCATCTATGACTGCCACGGTTAAGCAATCAGAAGGAAAGGAATCTGAAGCCCTAATTGATTGAGAGATGACTTGAACCCTAAATGATACAGTGGTATAGGAAGCCCTAATTGAATCCATGGTATTGGAAGCCCTATTTGAATCAATGGTATCAAAAGCCCTGATTGAATCCATGGTATTGGAAGCCCTAATTGAATCCATGGTATCAGAAGCCCTATTTGAATCAATGATATCAGAAGCCCTAAAAGATTCCAATGGTAATCGATGCCCTAATGATTACAGTGGTAAGTGATGTCCTAATTTTATAGTGTGGTATTTAATGACAATCGTCATTTGATTTTGGTTTAACAATATTGGATAGAAGTCATTTTGTGGTATTGTTATAGAAGTATTTGTGGACTAACCCGGGTGGTTGCAGAAGCAACCTTAGTTTGATTTCGATATCAGTTTTTCGAAGTATGTAGTTTTCAATTTCTGTAATAATTTCATGGTATTTCAAGTTTTTAAGTTACGAAATTTTGTCTAACTGATTTTAACAGTAAATCTTATTCACATGAACATGAATGATATAATTGTCTTCCTCAAAAATGAAGTAATAACTGTAATCTTTGAGTATGTTAGATGTTAATTTAGACCCGGGGAAACCGGATGTTACATATCTCTGATTTGGCATTGAAAACAAATACCAAACACAATCCCAAAACTCAGAAATTGGATTTCATACAGTTAGCATGCTAAATGTTGGACTAAATGCCAAACACCCAAAATTGAAAAAATTCAAGTCAGAATTGATAAAGGACCTTATAATGGTATCATAGTGCACATCATCCTACCAGCCTATGGAATTTAGTTTAAGTGAGCATCAGATTTTGAGAAATCCACAAAGTTTATCTCAGGAAACCATAGTTGTCAGAAACTTATTCGGCCCTCCTTGGGCGCACATCCCTTTATCTCATTCAAATAGGGATCTGATACAACCCAGAAATGCGTAGAATATTAAAGAAAGCTTAATTTTCCAACTGTGTGGAATGCTTTGGTTATGTTGCTTTTGAATTAATGACTATCCTCTAGTAACTTAGAAAATTGTGTTAAATTTATGTGCACATGTCCTTCATTAATGTTGTATCCAGTCATATCCGTATTGAAGGTCTTTAAAAATAATTGTATCCTTATCCAATACCATGTATGTATTTGTATCCATATTTGGGTCCATGGAACTTTGCAAAAAACAAAATATATCGCAAAAGTTGAACACGAGATTTCTTGACAGTGTTCTCTCTAAGTTGAATGAGTTAGTCTCATACTTATCCAAAGCAGAGCAGTCATATACATATTGAAGGTCTTCAAAAATAGTTGTATCCTTATCCAATACCATGTATGTATTTGTATCCATATTTGGGTCCATGGAACTTTGCAGAAAACAAAATATATCGCAAAAGTTGAACACGAGATTTCTTGGCAGTGTTCTCTCTAAGTTGAATGAGTTAGTCTCATACTTATCCAAAGCAGAGCAGTCAGATAGGAGGCCTCTAATTTGTTCTTTATAACCCCAATGCTCACTTTGGTCTAGCACAAGTTTAGGAACATCCACATGAAGATGCTAGACTCATCGTTGCTTCATGTTTCAATGAGATTAAATGAATAGCAAATCCTATAGCACCCTATAATGACAATGTATTGAAGAAGGTTTTGTAGCTGACTGTGAAATGCTTTCATGGGTTACATGATGTCAAGGGCCTACCTTTCGTAAGAGGGCTAAGAATATAAAAATTACGTCGAGAATTGGATCAATTTCCATTATGAATGATCTCAAATGTAATGATTTGATTCTTCAAATATTTCAATGCTTCTTAAACCAAAATCAGAAAACATCATCCAGACAATGTGAGGGTTCACATGCAAGCTATTGTGTCCCCAATATTAGATGATGACAATGATATCTACAAGAAATTAGAATTGGACTTTTGGTAATTTGGAGATAGGAGCATGCTATATCAACTATTGCTTATAAGTTCTCCTAAAGATTGGTTGAGCATAAATCTGAGAAGTTCAAGGAACTACTGATTGAAGACGAGCCAACATCATTGGGTTTATAGACTTCAAGATCTCAATAAAAGAGCATGAATCAGATGAGAAGAGAGCAGATTTATTTCACATATTAGGAGGCTTACACCATAATTATGTAGTTAATAAGGAGAAAGATCTATTGCAGCCAAGTAGTGATGAGGACAAAGATAAAAATGTGAATCCTGCCTTAACTCATGAAGAGCAAGCTACAACAGAAGTTTTCTATACATCTAAAATTGGGCATGCTAAAAGAAAAAAGAAAAAAAATTGCTTTGAATGAACTAGTATTGATATTATGGAGAATGAATCAATTGTCATAGGTGACCTATAGATTATTTTTGATAAAACTCATGAAGAGGAGCTCCTTTGATGAATCCATGTATGACGATAATGTTGTTCCATTATTTCTACATGAAGAGTGCATGACATCATCTAGAGATACAATTAAGCATGATGGTGTCAATTGATAAGATAACATAAGATAAACTATTAATGTCCAACAAGAGACCACAAACAGGCCAAAGGGACTAAAGATACAACAAGAGCCCAAAAGGCAGCAGACCACCAAACGGTGTCCGAGAAAAAGGAAGCAAACATAACAAGAAGCAAACAAAGAGAAACAAAACCACACAAGGAGACTACAAGACTGTGAAACAACTAGCAGTTTGTAGTCATCAAAAAAAAGCCCAGAACCAAAGGATAACTATTCGTGGGCAAAGAGTTATGACCCTGCTATCGGAGAGACCACTATCAGTGATGGTGTATGTGCATAAGATCTCTGCACGGCCTCATCAATCTGGTGTTGCTAACAATGGACAGGCTCCCAGCTCACTTGGTTCCTATAGAAGAGGTAACCAGAGTGAAGAAGGAAGTGATAAGTTGGTGAAGGGATGCAGACCCAAGGGGGATAGCTCCCGAAGACGGAAGACCTCCTGGAGATAGAGTGCAATACATTGTTAATCATCGTATCTGAAAAAGGAGAGGGGCCTGCATTCTCTGTCTACTTATCTGTCTGTCTGTCTGCTTATCTCCTCCTATGTACCCTTTCAATAAGGGCAACCATGTCTTCCTCTTATTGGGGATCATCTTCTAATCTACCTCCTAATGTATACTATTCCCCCTAGTGACCACCTTGATGTGCTAAACAACTCAACCAAAACTCCCTTTGCTGCAAACTTAACAGCCCCTGTCGTTTTTGTTGCTGTTTTCACATGCACTAATGTATAAGCATCCGCCATAAAAAATTCAAAACTTTACTCTCCATTAACCATAATATGGTTTCAATTAAAGCCATTTTTTCAAAAGAGTCTTATAAATTCCCAACTATTTGTGCTTTTATTTTGCTTAGAGTAAGTCTGAACAGTTGTTTGATGATTGTTAAAAGAATCAGATCTAGAAAGTAGGATACGCATATTGGAAAGAAAGTAAACAACATCTAAACATGTTTAGGTTGCTGTTTAATTCCATTTCACAAAGATGCAGGTTCAAAATATGGAAATTATGGGTGAAGTTAATGAGAGAATATTTCAAGATTCTAGCCAAAGCTCAGTAGCAATTCTGAATCATCAAAAGTAAGTTCAGGACGGCAGTATCGAACTATAATGAAACTAGAAAATGAGAATTAAACTACAAATTCATTAACACACAGATGCCTTCACGAGGAGAATAATGTTATCTCCAATTACAATCATAAGTGTTCAATGAACACTCTGCTGAAGTAGATCCATAACACCAACAGAATAGAGGGAATCATACATACAACAAAAACTCAACTTCTGAAGATCTATCAACAGTAATAGACAGTCACATGGAGTCTATGACTTTGAGGAAAGGGTAAGCATAGCAACAGTGAAGCACTGTGCCCAAATCCATCACCAAGAATGTTGCATACAAACGATTCCTCATAGATAATGGGCCTAAAACAAAACTGAATGAGAACAATGAATTCAAGCTATCAAAAAAGGTTTTCTTGAATACAACTGCCTTTGTCATTGATTTCTTTAGGTTTTTTTATAGTACCTGATGAAGAGACACCTGCACAAATACCAGTGAATCCTGATTTTAAAGATTGCATTCTTAGACTCTCTTCTGACCTAGGATCCATCCCCAAATATTGATCTACGCAGTGTTACCCCAAGTTTCCAGGACAGAGACGGGGTCGGCAGGGGATGGGGTGATGAGTTTGCAGGACAGCAATGTTTTTCCCAAGTTCAGGGACGGCAAGGGCACGTCTATATAGGGAAATTTGCATGTGTCCATTACATTCATATGAAAACATGGATAAACCATGCCGTTTAAACATCATAGAACCTTAACAAAAATATGCATTCATAATTTGGAATTGTTGTCGATGTGCATGTAATATTAAAACAATAACATAAACAATTGAAATAAACCCAAGAACATAATTCAGAATTCACTGTCAATAGCAACAAGAGAAATAACCCACCTTCCAAATTGAAACATATTACTATCATTTAATTCTAAAACTACACCTCCAACTCATTGTAAGTGGACTGATATTAATACAAAAAGGTCTGCTCGAAAGTTCCAATCATGATATAGGTCTGTTATAGTGAGATGGTAGCTTGATGAAACCTTCAATATTCACCATATCTTCCACATAGGACCCAAATCAACCCAAGACCAACCCAACACTGATGTATTGCCACAAATGACATAAAAATGCATGTTCTAGGTCTTCAATGCACTTTTCAGGCTTTCCCAACACCTTGAAAACAGTCTGCTACATGACTCTGAGCGTATAGCATGACTAACAGCATTATTAATTTCACAATTTTTTGATGTAGTGTTGTCAAATAATAATCAACAGACCCCGAATAGCAGGATTAACTACCAAACCATAACAAGCATGTTAGGGCAAACTTGGAAGGAGTGGCCAACTTGGAGATTAAAAAAGAAAAAGAAAATTTATAAAAGAAAACTTTTTTAAGTACTGACGTTGCCTATCTAATCAGGGATGGCCCATGCGTTCCAAGGACTTCCAAGACGTCCCCAGAAACAATTCTGAAGTGCCCAAGTTTCGAGGAGTTTCCCTGTGAATTTTCAGAAGAGGACAGGGTGGGGACATCCCCTAGCCATCCCCAAGTCCCCGAAATATTCCTGGTACGGGGTCGGGTTTTTAAGACTGGGACGCGTCCCCAAGTAATGCTGATCTTAAATACTTTGGCACACATACCAAGTCGAAGAGGCAATGTTTCTGTCAAACAATCTTAGAATCGCATAGTGGTGTTGATGACAGACCACTCAGTTGCATAGCATCCATTATGATAGGTTTAATTGTGTGGTCTCTACCATTATAGTAGCATTACACTTGAAAAGCATGTCCGCCCCAAGTTATCGCAGTCCACAACATTTGTCATTCTCTTTCCCAAGTTTTCAAAAAGTGCTTGTGCTACAAATGTAAGGCAGGTGGAACATTTTCAGTATAGGGTTTAGGGTTCAGGTATTTTAATTTTCTTTGTTTTACTTTTAATAGGTTTCCTTTAGAAGTCATTTTTATTCATCTCAAATTTTTTTTAAATTCATACTCCAATGAAGATTAAGGTAAAAGCATAGGGCTGCACCTAAAATAGTAATCCTATGCTTAATGGTGGAATGACACAGGTTTATGGCCAGGTGATACTTATTACGCAAATTCTTAAAGGTTTAATTAAAAATAAAATACATTTTTATCAAAATCCTATAAATTATTTTATATTAGTATTTGTATAAGATGGCATCTGCCAATAGTGGCATGTTGTGATGGTTAAGTTGTTGAGTTGTTATCCTTCCCATCAAGGTTCAAATCTAATGGGGATGAGGTCCCCCATTTGTGGCCTCACTAGTTCATAGCTCCAGATCAAAGCATTTACCCCTCTTTAATAAAAAAAAAGATGGCATTTGCTTTATTTGTATGCACTACTTTTGACATCAAGAAAGAAACGTTTTTTTGTGCTATTTAAAACTAGTACATTGCTATTTAATTGCCAGGTATTCTCAGTTTAAACCCAAGCACCAGAATTCCATTAATACTTTTACAAATGCCATGTGAATGAAACATTACTATGATACCATCATGTAAGGTATTTTGATTCTTAAAGGATATTTTAGGCACTATCTATCATGTATATTTCTGTCCCATTGGCACACTCCTGTACATCTCAAAATTAAGACATTTTCTTTCCTTCTTCAAACAGAATTTTATCCAACCTGAAAGCTTGTGTTCAACACAGGAAAAATTGTAGGACAAAATCATTTCCAAAATAAGATTTTTGTCTATCTAACTCAAGTACAGCTTTTTTGTGCTGCCACACTGCTTCTGTCAATTTTAGTGCCTTCAGTTGCCCAATATGAACAACATACATCCAAATGTAATAAGGAAATAGAGCATGTTGACTGTATCTGATGTGTTAAAAAACATTTTTAGAAATTCAACTCTACAATTAGCAAACAACAAATGAAATGTCCCCGTTTTTGGCAAGTCAATGCAGTTGATAGTGTCACCTCACCATAGCAACCCTCACGAGCTGAAAAGGTGATTTGGGGTTCCCAGTTCTGGACTTACTATTTTTAGTAAGCCTATTTTTGGCAATTGCTATTTTTAACAATGTAGTGGGTGGCTCTGACAGTTGGTTGTCACCTACAGTGGATATGGTTATTGATTGCAAGAGCTCATATTTATCAATTAATTATTAAAATTGCATTATTATTATAATATTTATTATTATAATAACGATATTAAGAGATAATGATTGAAAGAGTTCTAACGGAAAGTTCATGAGCTGAGTTCATTTGGGAAACTCTCACAGTTTCTGAAGATGAGTTCTTTTGGGAAACTTTTGATTATAAATATGAGTTTATTTCATTGGAAAAAACACGCTTGAATGTTTATTTGCTTTTGTTGCCTTTGTGGCTTCCCTGAGGTTCTGGATTTGGTGCTCTTCCTAAACTTAAATGTTTATGACTGATAAGTGAATTTGACTCCACAACTGAAGTATTGTGGAAGTATGAAATTTGCTCTATCTTCCATGTCTGTATATGTTGTTGCTTTGGAAGAGTTAATTGGTCGAGGGATATTTTTCTCTATTGTTGAGTGTATAATGGAGAACTTTTACAAATTTTGTGTGCTAGGGTACTTGGGGTGAAATTGTGCTACTTGTAAAGGGTTCGATTCAAGCTTAATATTGCAATTGTGTTTTCTATGAATACAATTAACAGAGAAATTGTAAGTCGTGATTTAATCTATCATCATTTGCAACTGTACTAGAGGAATTTGTAACGCCTTTAGAAGCTGGAAAATAGTGCTCTGCGATTGAAGAGAGGTATTCATCTTGCATGTCTGGTTTGAGGAAGGTGGTGTTAATAATTATCGGACGATTAGTCATCACTAGAGGCAACATCATCCATCTGGAAAGAGGTTGCAACCTAGTTTGAGCCCCGCATGAGAAGCCACGAGCCCTACATTTGTTTTTAATGAGCCGCAAGTCCATGATTGTGAAGGTTGTAACTTGGCTGGCCCACATCAAGGTTTGAACAAATGTGCATTTGTCTTTTTCCAGTATCTATGATTTGTCTGGGACCACGATATCACTTATAATGTCTGTCAGCATCCAGTTTGTGAGAGGGTCAATGTGTTGCATTGGCAGCGAGCCAATATATGGGCAGTCATTGTGGGACCTCTTTAACATGTTATACATTGTTGTGTTTTTTTAACAGAAAGTATTTTGTGGCTGCACGTAATAACCCAAATGGATATTTGCCCAATTTTATCTCAAGAACAAATTTCAGAATACAACTTGATTGTTTATACAATAAACCTTCAGATTTAACCAGCAAATATACGATAATTGCTCATATAGTAAACCTCAGAAATTTCTATTGTTTCATAATATTCAGCAATTACAAGAGCAAAAGAAGCAAAGCTCATAAAAACTCTTCAAAATAAGTTATTGCATTATACATCAGCAATACAATAACTAGATATCAAGAATCCAATCTTAAACATAGAGTTACAGTCAGATTGGAAAACTAAGAAAGAACCTATAAGCCCACGTGAGACATCTAATGTGATGTCTCCACGAACAATGGGGTTGCGTCCACTATCTACCGGCACGAGGGTTTCCGTACTCAAGCTGGATGAAAGTTGAAGCTTTCCAAATAGCTCTCCAAGAAAGAAAATTGAAATATGAATCACAAACCAAGCATAAAGAAATGAGCTTCTCCTCCTCCTTTTAAAGACCCAACCTGTGACTCGTCAACTTCTGTATTCTTGTCCCTATCCCTCATGCCAACTCATCTCTTATTCACTCTCCTTTAATTAAAATTGACTTAATAGTTTTGTATTAAGTCCTCGAAGGGCATATATTGGATTGGCCTATCAGTTTTAATGTCCAAAAAAAGGGGACATTATACTCCTCCCCTCTCGAGATTGTTTGCCCTCAAACAACTACAAGCATGTGACCATGATACCTAGGTCCCATATCAACATCATGAATATTGCTCTAACAATCCACTACGCTACTGTGATATGAATGAATGACTGAGAACTGCAAAGCCATTCACCGTCTTCCCATAATAACAATACATCAAGCATGCTAATGCCAAGATCCCAAACCATGTTGTCATGACCATCAGATATGATGAGATAGAAATGTATCAAAGAGCTATGTATATCACAGTAGATGATGACGACCCGACCTAAATTGTTGATGTAAAATCAAGCTACTCAATAGCTGAAATCAACACCATGGGCTCATTAAATACCATATTGTCGTCATCAATCTGGAGAACCCCTAAGTACATAGGTGCTATGAGTAAGAATGAGGTTGAAAAACCATCCCCTATAATCAAAACATAACACTCATCAATCCTCCACCAAAAACTATTCAATGGCTAATGTATGAAATCCATCCAACTCATATATAGGTTGGAATCAGGAACCATATATGGGCTGATCAAAGGATAGGTGACTGTAGTCAATTCACCACACCAATCCTATGACCAAGATTCACCACTAGGAACTGTATCTAGTTCCAATATTCTAAAGTTAAGATCATCCTCTTCATGACAATCAAAAAGAGTTTCCTCATTTTTCTCAAAAAGAGGATTATCGGAAGTCCAATCATCATCTACTCCGAAAAGGGGTTGCCTAAAAGCTAAATGTGATCTGAAATTTTGGTACATGGTCTTTTGGGACAACTATCCAAGCCATAAGTTTGCTAAATGCTATCAAGCTCATTAATTACTTCTTGGAAAAACTCCTGCCTCTCTTTATTCTCATGCTCCCTAGTATGATTTGTGACCTTAACCTGATTTTTTACTTCATGAAGAGCAATCTGTGTATCATCCAATGCCTCATGAGCATACTTAAGGTCCCTATTGAGCTCCATAATCTCATTCTTTCCTTTACTCAATTGATCAACATATATTCCAGCAACCTTAAGAATATAATCCCTGTCGGAAAGCAAACATTAATAATCTGATTTCATAGATTCGAGGGCTGTTTTGACTACCTACAAATCAGCAACAAGCAAATCTCCTTCAAATACCTTTTGAGCCTTCCTAGGGAGATCCTCAATGATCCTGTGAGTGCTATCATAACGTACCAAAGATGCCACAACCATGTCTTCACTAACCTTCAACTACTTTTTTAAGGCATGCATCTCATTATTGTCATGTCGATACAATTCATCGTCTTGTAGTGTCATCTTGGACTGTTCCTCGAAGTCAATATCATGTGTATAAGAAACACGTGGTTCATCACACCTCTCAAAAACATAATCATAGGCCTCAATTTCCTTGTTCCTTTGATTTGCATGCAAAGATATAAGTGTTGCTATGTTATCATTTTCACACAATGGCTCGTCATGCAAAGACTCCAACACGCTATTACTTCGAGTACAAACAACCTCATCAACATGTTTGTCAAGGCTAACCTCCAAATCACCAACATAGAAACTTGTATGTTCCTTATCCACAGTGGAAATCATCTTATCTACATTTTTCCCAGCGCTGACCCGAATTTCTTTAGCGTCCTCTTCGTTATTACGATTCCCACAAACATGATCAAGTGTGCTAGTGTCCTCACATGTCAAGCAAATGTGTTCCTACCTCATAAGGGTTCCTTTAACTTGTAAGCCCACGGAGATCAACTCACTATCCATCATGCGATCTTGAAATCTGTTGATTCTACGCTTAATTACTTCCTCCACGAGCTTGAAGGCTGCAATTGAGATCATCAACTTAAACGAGTCTTTGCAATATCTATGTTCCCTCCTCCAAAAGGCTTAAAAGGCTAACTGCAACCTCTTGCAAATTTCAACATCTACATCAAGAATTGAAGATATAATAGAGTGCATGCGAGTCTTTACACTTGTTGAATGGTAGCTCCTAATTTCGAACAAGAAGCATTCTAACAGCTGAAGAATTAAATCATTGCATTCAAGGTCAATCATAATATAAAATAATCTCATCTTTGCCATAATATCCAAAATCTGAACCCTCTTGTCAAAAGCAGGGTCGTTGTCATCATGTAATCCCTCCAAGTTCTTCACTATCAAATGCAAAACTTTTTTCGACACCACATCATTGTAGGTTGTTGTAGGAGATATTATTCGCATAATCTCATTGAGACAAAAGGCAACTGCAAGCCTCACATCTTTATGCGGATGTTCCATAAACTTGGGTTGGACCAAGGTAACCATTGAAGGTTGTAAAGCCCAATTTGCAAGCCTACAATCTGCCAGCTCTACATTGGTCAAATATGTTTCTATCTCTTCCAATTTGGAGAGAACATCATTTGAGGATTCCATGTGTTCTAGTTGCAACCCAAGTATGTATAACCAACCCAATTGTTTTTCTTTCTGCAAGTTTCTTAGTTGAGGAACATTGAAAGTATTGTTAAATTCCTTTGAAAAAACACTGCCTTTCAAATCTTCCATGGTTTTTAACTGGTTCCGTTATCACCAAATCTAAAGAGCTCAAAACTTCAAAAGATTGTAAGCAACAGTCAAATACCAGTTCAAAGTTCCTAGTGCATAAGACCACTGACCTTTCCGTTCTTGTATCCAACTCTATAAATCCTGAACAACACTCGATATGCAGACTGAAAGGAGTAGATATCCTCTATATCACTTATGGTTTTTCCTTTTTTTTACAAATGAAGGTGCCTGAACCAGTACAAGAAATAACTAATGTCAAAAAATTTAACAAGTTGCAATTTATCAACTCTGCTAGCACATATGCATTTATGAGCATCTTGGGATACAAATTCTATTAGCCCCATCATCACCATAATTTCCAGTCACGATAAATAGGAGATTTTTGAATGTCACCATAGAAAAAACCAGAGACTCTTCTTAGCTCAAGAAGTTGTTATGTCAATCTTCAACCAATATTAGAAAGAGTACCAAATGTTGCCTTCAAATTTCTTCCCACGACTGAAAATTTTGAACTCTGCCTCTTGATCGAGCGCCAATAACAACAGACAAGATGGCTGGAGAGGACTCTGGCACTTCACCATTCTGCAAGACCTTTTGACACCGGCCCCTCGGTAACAGCTAGGTTCGATATACATTCAACACTTTTAATATTCTAGTGTTTATGAGATATATTGCACTATTCAGACATCACATGACAACCTATAGAAGATGAGTGTTACTACCTTCAACTAGACTGAGAAGTGAAATAAACCAATTTTCGTTGCTACCTGTAACTTGATTTTCCTGAGATGATATCGCATAATAGAGATGCTTGACAAAAATGGGGCATTCTATAATAATTTATTGCGCCATATAACTATTCACCTTCTAAAGTATCATGGAGGGTATACCAAATAATTCCTTGTGCATTAACTTCCACCCTAATCTTTGACTATCGAATATAATCTAACTATAGTCATTTTGTCAAAAAAAAAAATTCCAGCAAATCAATTAATAATGCTCAACTTCAATATTTAATTATTTCCCCCGACTATAGTATTTTTTCCCTTTATCCAAAGTGACACGTACCTTCTATACTTGAGTTTTCATTTCATAAATTGCATGACAAAAGCTCCTTGTCAATAATGTGGAAGGCGCATATTAAATTCCTGTACTATAGTTTTGACATCGGATATTTCTATAGTCTACAATTGTATTTCACAAGCTTAAATCTTTAAAAATCATAACACCACCTCAATATTTACAGCAATTACAAATGATTCTTCCAAACACTATTCGTGTCTCCTTGGGCTCTCAACAATATTGCAGCTTAATTGCATATTTCCAACAATGGTGTTTCAACGCTTCAACAAATCTTGCATTAGCAAAAAAATGGCTACCACAAAAACCGTAGTGTCTCCTCTTATGGCTCCTACAACTATTGATACTTCATATTCTGCTCTTCCGACTCAATAGTGTTTGTTGAGCTTGGCAATAGTTCTCTCTCCAAATGCACACAACACTAGCAATTGTTATTGTGAAACACTTTTGTCTCACCCCATCAGTCAGATTTTGCTTAGTTAGGCTGCCCATTTGCTCACACCCAATTTCTGTCTTATTGTCACAGTATTGCATCGCTCGAAAGGAAATGGAAGGGTTGTCAATTTCTTCCTCACGGAACCTTTGTGGAAGGATATCATATAATGAATGCATGATAAGAACTTTGCATTGTGTAATTATTCATCTCACTGAATAATCTTAGCTCACTAGGTTTGATATTAAGGTAGACTTAGTCTTATTTCTTCAACAACCAAAAGAATTTTCACTCCTGCAACAACAATGTTATTTTCCACGGCACCTCTATGTTTCTTCACTTAAGATTTTCGACCATAGTCTCACAACAAGAACTCATCTGTCATTTTCAAATAAACAATATTCAGATATAAAGCAAGGCCCGATAAAAATCTTACACTCTTTAAGAATTCACAACCTCCAGAATAATGAAATTCCCACCATAGACATTATTAAAGACTACTCTCTATTGAATATGGGCTCCAGAATTATGATAAATCACACCCTTACATATCAAACATCCATTACTCCATCCAAAAATAAGCTATGATCGAACCTCTAACTATACCCAACAAGATGGCAAGCTCGATGCTCTAATACCACTGTAATATCCCAAATGGATATTTGCCCAGTTTTATCTCAAGAACAAATTTTAGAATACAACCAGATCAAATATACAATAATTGCTCATATAGTAAACCTCAGAAATTTCTATTGTTTCATAATATTCAGCAATTACAAGAGCAAAAGAAGCAAAGCTCATAAAAACTCTTCAAAATAAGTTATTGCATTATACATCAGCAATACAATAACTAGCTATAAAGAACCCAATCTTAAACATAGAGTTACAATCAAATTGGAAAACTAAGAAAGAACCTGTAAGCTCACGTGAGACACCTAATGTGGCATCTCCACGAACAATGGGGTTGCGTCCACTGTCTACTAGCACGAGGATTTTCGTCCTCAAGCTGGATGAAAGCTGAAGCTTTCCAAATAGCCCTCCAAGAGAGAACTGAAATCTGAATTACAAACCATGCATAGAGAAACGGGCTTCTCCTCCTCCTTTTAAAGACCCAACCTGTGACTCTTCAGCTTCTATATTCTTGTCCCTATCCCTCATGCCAACTCATCTATCATTCACTCTCCTTTAATTAAAATTGACTTAATAATCCTACATTAAGTCCTCAAAGGTCATATATTGGATTGGCCTATCAGTTTTAATGTCCCAGAAGAAGGGGACATTGCACTATGTATATTTCTTTCCTCTGCAGTGATATTGAGAATAAAGGGAAAAGATATTAGAATAATAATATCAGGTGCCATTTTTTATAATTAAATAAATTGGTTAACAGTTGTATAGCTGGCAGAATACAAGGAAATAATATAAGTGTTATTTTACATTGGTTAGATGAATTCTGGTTGGCTTTGAACATTTAACTGTTATAAGAAATAAAAGGAATTTGTATGTTTCAAAGAACCAAGCAAAACTATAAAATTCCAAAAAAATATAGACGAAATTCTTTACACCCGGCTAGTTATCAGACTGAGCCAAGTAGAGCCTTTTACAACAACCCGAATTTCCAAAAAATACAAAAAGTAGTTTCATGAAATAACAAGTATAAAATTGTAAACAAAAACAGTACTTGCCCACACTCACAATAATAGGGAACAAGCTTAAAACAAAAAGAAAATACTTATGACTTACTTCGCGTGCTATGTGCACAGCCATATCGGTACTTAAATTGAGATGTGCATCGCCTAAATGCTTCAAGATCCATCCTGGCAGTTTTGAACGCTTGTCATGCCGACTGTATCTGCAAATAATTAAAAAACAGCATTTGCATCTTAATACACGATTGGCAATTCCTACATACCTATAGAATAATATACAAGTGCAGCAACTGCAAGCAAATAAAGAAGTAACATAGCATTAGCACTAGCTGTAGGGTTGTCCAAGATAAGAAAGACAAAAAAGCTCTCTTGGTAGAAGAGTGACAAGTGAGATCAGTAGCAACAGTTATGGATGAATGGAATATTTGGAAACTCTAAATGGGTGGAGTAAGAAGCTGTAGATGCTCAGAGCGAAGGACGGCATGGAAGTAAGGAAAATGTTATAAATGCTTTGTGTTCCATCCATTCGCATGAGAGATGGAATCTTGTACACACTGCTCATGAAAATTGGGTCAATAAGTTTGACTTGAACTATACAGATGAATCCTAATAGCAATATCACAAATGAATTCTACTTATATGAATATGAAGATTTTCTTTTATTAGCAATACTTTGCGAAGAAAGCTTCATTCACATATTAAAAAATAAGAAAGCTCACATCATCGACTGGTGCTACTTCAATCCATAGCTTGGTTGTAGTTTATACAAACAAGATCACTGCTAAAACTTTGAGTCCTTCAAGTTCAAAATATACCAGGAGGAGGTTGTGCAAGTGCTTTGAATCATTATATAGGTCCTTTATCATCAATGCTTTGGAAATATCCTTTAATTTTAAAAAACTAATTTTTTATTGTTTTTCTTCAATTTTCCACTTTTTTTTGTAAATCTGATTTTTTCCTGATATTTGCTCAATTTTTTCCAAAAAAAACTACTCTTTTATTCCCCAAACGATTGATGCTTCCATGATGTAAATGATGTTATATAGCATCATAATCTCAATACAGAATAAATTGCTAGATCATAAAGGTTAATTATTAAATTTGTTCCATGAAATTCAAGCTTAACTCTAAGGATCTATTTCATCTTCCATATTTGTTCAATCAAAAAGGCAGCTTTCTGAATCAAGATTTGTTGCAGAAATTTATGTCTAAAGTAATTTCATAGCTTCTCACAACGATATAATTAATTCAAAACAGAAAATATATGCTTCTCCAACGATAATCTATTACAACAAAAAGATAGCTGTAAAAAAAATTAACTAAGGACAAAATCCAGTATATTTGAACAAACAATGCCGAACCACTCACCTTTTGTCAGCAAATATCATCATTCCATAATCTGCTTTTGATCGAATTACACGACCAACACATTGTGCTGCTTGTCTCTGACCAAATGAAGACATTAAGTAAATAAATATAAGTACACATAAAACATCATACTAAATGTTTATACCCATAAAGCTCAGGCAGTAGGGCATGGAGGGCAACAAAACAAAGTTAAAGACAAACGATACTCAGAAGAAAAAACACATACCACAGCATCAAAAGTTAGAAAATCTCCTTCTTTTATTTGAAATGTCTCCCTTAAATAGTCCAATCTAGCACGCAGAATCCTGAACAGTAGTATTTTAGAATTTGACGAAAAAATACAATATCTGCAAATATTTTATTAGTATCGCCAACAAATACATAAACCCTTTACATATGCCATCGTACATTTAAGTTGTGCTCATTAATATAAACGTATTCATGAACACTAAATAAGTTATTCTAAATAAAAGAGAATACAACCTGCTCAAAGTATACTGGAAAGGAACTCCAAACATAATCACAAGCCGCCCATAATGCCGATCAAAATCAATTCCTTCTGCCACTTTACCTCTGAGACAAACATTTCCATTCACTTGTTAGTGATTAGGCTATATAGAGAAACACTATGAACCATCAAATATAATCAGGAATCCACTCATATCAAAATAAAACTCATGAGAACATAACATCTAGTTTTTGAATTCTACTGCCTATTTTCCAGTGCAAGCATCTTTCACTAGTGTACTAAAAATAGTTATTCTAAACTAGACTTAAGCACCAAAAGAATATCCCTTTCTTCCTACGAAGTAAAGAAAAACTAAATATAAATCCAACAATTTTCAAACCAAGCACAAAAAACATTTCACAGCAATTGATTAGCACAAGAAGCTTTAATTCATTATTTGCAAAAGACAGACATGATTGTCAATATTAATGCAAATTTAGAACATATTAATTTCCACAAATGACCAAAATACAGCATCTAAGTAGCAGTGTAGAATGATGTTAGTGAACAGATTGTCCTTTGAAGAAATACGTGCAAATTCAACCCTGAATGCCCAAGTGAGATGACAAACTAACACCAACAGTTGGATAGGTTATCATGGATTGATAACCTTCCTCTGAATTTTTATCGGGTACAGCTCCCCGTATAAGATATTCAATGAATCAAATGTGGATGCTTTTAACTAGAAAGCACAAAAGAATATCAAACATCTACCTATAAAT
Source organism: Cupressus sempervirens (assembly GCA_028749045.1). Lineage (NCBI taxonomy): Eukaryota > Viridiplantae > Streptophyta > Pinopsida > Cupressales > Cupressaceae > Cupressus > Cupressus sempervirens. The sequence continues at coordinate 445,027,335 of CM053792.1, read as the reverse complement.
ACAACGTACATGCAGAAATCTATACTACAGCATGAAAAGAAAGCAAAGAACAGCAGATGACACAAAGTTCATTTACTGAACGTTGCATTACAAAGGACAAAGGTCAAAAGAATAATTTCCATTCTCCTGAGAAAAGACGAATCAAAGCTTCCAGAAGATCCTGATATCGAATGCGTTCAGAAAATAGCACATCTGATGCACTTAAAGAAAACTGAAAGTTACAGCAACATAACCATCAGTGGAAAGAAAACTACATAGACTCAAAGTTCTAATTTGCAGATATCTTTCAAACCTCCCTCCTTTAAGATGTAAAAGACTACACAGATCCTATTACACATGCATCAGAAAATGAAAACCATCTCCCCTACATTACATTTCGAAATCAAATTCCTCTTTAATCACTAACACAAAGTCTAGCAAGTAAAGCTTTGTTCTGCTACAACTCCAAAGTCTGCATTCTTTTCCCTCAGAACTGAAAAATCTCCCCCCTGCTGACAGCACACAGTCTGTAGTTGCCGAAAGAAAAAGTGGAACCCCCGTTCACTTTGATGTTGGCATATTTAACCTACTCTTTCCTATGGCTTTTCAGTTTTCATAACTGATTCTTGAATGTCCAGTCTTTTCACCTTCTCGGGAAGTTTCTCATTCTTCCTTTCTTGGTTTACCTTTTTGAAATAAACCTCATTCCAAGTTTACATTTATCAGTAAATTTTCAAAAGTTGTTTCCACGTGACTCTTCAATCTTATAATGCCATCGTGTGCTAAATGATTTTCAAAGTCTTTTAAATAAGAAGAGGAAGCACCACGATTATCTTGATATCTCCTTTCTTAATGCTTTGACATTTTGGCTTTATACCTTATGCATTAACTTTGGGGCAACTCGAGTTTGAAAGTTTAGTATCAATCTTCATGTTTTGGAATGCTCATACCATGATAGACCCAATGCCTTTGTTGTGTACTAGCTCGTGGCTCCACATGGACAAAGCCAAAGAACTCGGGTCATTCCACTAGTTGGCCAACTTTTCTGTGAAACAAAAAAGACATTTGCCAATCTGAACCGAATTCATTGTGATTTCCTTTAACCTCAAATGATTCTAAGGACAAGCTATAAAGGCGAGCTTAATCTATGTAAGTTCATAGTCACCATAACACCGATGATAATCAATGACCATCCAACAACAAATAAGATCCATGTAAATGAAATGACAGGTAACGTTTCACTAAGGGCCAACATGACCACAACAAGGTTAGTAATGAGAGATGAAACTGTTACACATGTGGATACTACGCTTGCTCTTCCATGTTTTAAGCTGTCTTTTACCTTGAGTGCCACAGTTTTTCTGTTGATAATCCTCCAACAACCGACACATGGCTTGGTATTGGGTTCCTTTTGAATTGAGCTCCTCGATATAAAACTCGCCTCTAGATCTCAGGTGCTTTATTAGACATTCAATGCACAGTTGTGAAAGACTGTAGGAAAACAGTGAGCAGAGTAGGATTGCTATATGATTGTGTGTGGATGACTTACATGCCCGTTTTCCTTCCTCGTACTCGTGGTCTCCAAACTGTTGCTTCTCTTATTCAACTAGTGTTTAACAAAATATGAAGACACATAGGTTTAATTGGGCATAGGTCATGATGAAGATAATATGTCGCATTTCATTTTGGATACTCCCTTAAACCGCTATGGGCCCGCGGGTCTGTAATCCTTTTTCACCCTTTTGTCGGCAGGAAATGGCTCAAATACCATACACCTAATTGCAATTGAAATATGCTTTGGATGTATTCAGGTGAGTACACACGGGATATGCTCCAAACCAAATTGTCATATGGGATGTTGACAGTTTGAATTCTTGAATATTCTTCATACAACTGCTCTTAATCTCCAATTTATCCATGTATATGATGCACACACTCATTGAGAACCTTAGGAAATAGATCACTACATTCTTATTGATTTTTGCTTTAGGAATTCTAACACTTGGATTCGCATGCAATGAATCCACAGCTTTTATTTTCAACTGTCACTATGCACAGGCCGTGGGTGCCTATCTTTTACATTTTCATCATCACTGAGCTTGACCGATTTTAATATAACCATATATGCATTCTGTGTTCAATAGTTTTGAATTTGAAAAGGTATCTTAACTTGCAAACATCAGACTGCTACCCTTTTTGCTTTGATATTATTCTTGCATGGGTTTTGCTCTCGATCCTTCAAGAATTTCAGTATCTCTGCCTGTAATATCTGATACATAGAATACCATCATAATCCTTGTGTAAATGCAAGAGCCTTATGAGCAAACATTTGAAAAACTGACAATGATATATTTACTCATCTTGCATCTGATACCTTTCTTTTATCCATCTATATTTCCTTTGAAACATTATAATCATGATGAAGACATCACCATTTTATGACAATGCAGTCGTCCTCAACTCGGATATCACCAATTTTCATGATATGTAGGCCCCGAACATGATGGATTTAGTTATCCATTGACAACTTATACAAACTTCAATATTATCTTCTTCAATACTTATTTCTCTAGCTCCATTAAACTGATATTTTAATCACAGTCCATATGTATGAATGTCTAAGAGCTTTGAGTCCTTCCCTGTATATGCCACATGTCCAATAATGTTGAACTTCAGGCTTTCTGTCCTGAATTTGAACTGTTTGAAACTACAAATTGAAGTATTGAACTGTATCTCAAACTCAACACTGTAAGCTCCTGAATCTGTTTATGTGATCTTGCAAATGTTGGACTTTCAAATACCAAAAATTAATTCGTATCGGAAGCTAGGATCTGCACTTCAACTTCCATCGATCATGAGCTCGCAAGATGAACATTTCTGAACCACCAAACCACTTTGAACTACTTCGAACTAAAGTTCGAAGTGGTTCAAAAACTCTGAACTTGAAGTTTTGAAACTGTGACCATATCGGGCACTAACAAATGAATTCTGCAATCTCTCTATATATAAGGCTCCTCATAACACTTATCTATTGTCATCCTGACTGCCCAATGCAATTATTTTCTCCAGAACTATCCCCACAGCTGTCACGATTCTCTCTTAGGGACTTGAAAGAATGTGCTACAACGTGATGCAGCCATAAGACACTCTTCAAGAGCCTACTAAGAGGGAGAGTGAATCACTATATCAACAATTTTGCCAATTTAAAACTTTTATCCGGACAATAACTTCAAATGGTGGAATTAACAATTATGCACATGAACACAATGACACAATGTTTTATGTGGAAACCCAATGCAGCAGAAAACCATGGCAAAATAATTGCTTTTATATAAATTTGTCCTTTTACATTGTTTTTTAGGCTCCAACCCCTATGTTTATGAGCACTGACTCACTGGAAGCTCCAACTCCCACATTTTGCAGGCACTAACCTATAGGAAGCACCAACCTCTCACTGTTGTCTTTGAGCACCAACCCACTGCACACAAACTGTTCTTTCCACCTTATCAACATTGCTTGCTCAACTGATGATGGATACTTTTATTTCACATTTTTCTTTTCGTATATCTGTGTGAAGTTATACACTCTTTTTTCCTTGAAGTCAACCTTATACATATATTTTTCTTTAATTACAAATTCACATGTGTGCGTGTGTGTGTGTGTGTGTGTAATTCAGATTTTAATCTGATTATATCTTTCCCTTTTTTGCACCTTTTAGATTTTGCTTACTTCTGACTTCACACTTCACTGCTGAATATATATAATATATATACATCAAATAAAAATCTGATTTTTTATATATATATATATATATATATATATATATATATATATATATATATATATATATATATATATATATATATATACTTTTCTCTTTTTGTTCTTATTAATCTCTAAACTGCTGACCCTTCTATTTGCAAATAATACATCGTCTTTTATATCCTTTCATTCCAAGTGAATGGTGTGTCTTTTGGCAGAGAGAAACATCTCTTATAGGCATCACATATTTTCATTTCTCCTTTTTTAGTTTGATCACACCTTTTCTAAAAAATAAACTCCATTCATTTTAAACCATCAACATATCTTGTCTTTATGAGTGCTTGTTTATTATTTTTTTCTAATATGATAACTTAAATTATCTTTGATGGTTGCTTTTCGTTTTTTATAATATAGGGCCTTCACCAATCTGCCGCCAGTTAAGTATTTTTAAATGATTATCTAAATATGATGGACTTGCCATAAATTTCCACTGTTGACATAATATCCTTGGTCACTGTTCAACAACTCGACATTAACATCTGTAGTGTACATTCGCTTCATATGCAATTTAATGGGTCTTCAGTTTGGACTGTTTAAATATAATCGCAGCTTAATTCTCCTTCCAAATATCATGCAAATCTCTGCAATTATCAGGGCCCGGTCGCTGTATAGGTTATCGAATTCATGTTGCTATTGTATGCTATTTATATATTGCTGCAGTGGTGAATCAAATCTTTCTTTAAAAATGATACTGCTAATCTTACCGTCATGCATCATTACCATCTATCATATTAACACTGACTATCATATTACCATCTATCATATTAACCCATGACATCATTTGTTGAAATAACTGTAGACTCAGTTTCCCTCACTGTTGACAAATATATTAAATATACAGTTTCCGTAAACTCCAAAGCTGAAGACGCTAAGATGCTACCAGGTATCTCGACACCTATACAGCTGATGTGGTTCATGTAGGTGGACTTATTTAATTACTTGAAAAACCCCTGACAGCATCAATTCATTACCAAACTTGATAAATTTAAACCCAAGAAATGTGGCCTTGTTTTTTCATTATTGCACTTGTAAGTACTTATCATTTCTTATTAATAATTCTTCTTATGGTTTTTCTTTACACATATCGCTGTCTTTCCTTACCATGCGATCTTTGAATGTCGTTGAATGTGTTGAGTCTTATCTGTTCAACTCTCTGTATATGTTCACACAAGCTTAGAATGTCCTCATGTGACTCTGAATACTTCTCAGAAGTTTGTCGCTTTCACAATTTACGCATTTTCTGCCTTCTTTGCCTACTCATTCAGACTATCGGGAGCATCTTGATCCATCGTTCCTTGTAGATGTGGATTTATCATTATCGTTATTTGCATTAGTGGCATCTTGTAGCATAATATTCTTCTTTATTTTATCGGGCTTTCTCTTTTATATAAACCATCAATCAAGCTACCTTCAAGTCACTGCCTGTTGTTCTGTATTTCACAACTACTCTTGATCGAGACTTCTTGGCTAATGTTAATTCTCTTTGATTATTTCGATGATTTTCATAAGTGCTTTCGCAGTTTCCAGTTACACATTATTAATGTATTCGCAGTTTCCAGTTAGTTGTTCACCATTGACTTATCAGGATTTTCAAGATTTGTATCTGTACTAGAGTTTTCTTTCTCAATGTCATCAATTGATGCTGATCTTAAGAGTTATCATTGTCTTCTTAATAGGAGTATACAATATATAAATAGGATATCACTCCAGTTACACATTATTAATGTATTCGCAGTTTCCAGTTAGTTGTTCACCATTGACTCATCAGGATTTTCAAGATTTGTATCTGTACTAGAGTTTTCTTTCTCAATGTCATCAATTGATGCTGATCTTAAGAGTTATCATTGTCTTCTTAATAGGAGTATACAATATATAAATAGGATATCATAATCACATATTGTCTTCCTATACATCTCATCTGTCATCTCCTTCATCTACTATAACTTTGACATTGATGAAGGTTATGCTAACAATCTTGGCTTGATTGTAAACCCATTGACATCAATGACAATATTTTCATCAACTTTGGTTGACAGGACTTCAGAAAAGAGCTGGAAATTTTAGACTTTATATATTTTTATATCTCAAAAATTGACATTAAACCCTCCTTTATTCTTTACATTATTTTCTCATGGACTACCTTGACAACATTAAATGCAGCTCTAGCAATGGCAGACTCAGACTTTCTTAGTTGCATCCTGCCACATGTTTTCGTGTAATGCTATATAACTACTCTCTACGGTCCTCATTAAAGCAGCATGAAGATTTTGAGAGACAAAAAAATAAGACACATAAATATGATGTCACCTCAATACAAAGCAAAGGAAGCATTAATCTTCTCTAGCTCTCATGCGCATGCTGCTCCATAAGCTAGAGATCATTCGCTTTGGGTTTTCTTCAACTCCCTTCACAAGTTTATCACCTTCACACTACCTGTAGTTCACCTGGCTGCCATTATGGTCTGCAACAAAGAGCTTCAAAAGGAAAGCTTCCTCAAACAAAAACCTAAACACCAAGTAATCATACTGAAGTTTGAATTAACTAACCTTTACCTCATAAATCGCCCACATTCATGGAGGAAATGGTTATCAATGATTTTGTTTGAACCCAGAAAACTTCCCTCCAAAATCTCCTCGAGCTCTTTGGAGATTTTAAAGGAGGATCTGGCGATGGAACCGTCTTGACCTTGACCATCATAAATGAATGTGCTAGGGCAGAAACAAAACTGAAATTTACAAATTCGTCCCAAGAGAGGCTATGCACCCTGAGTACTAAGGCTGAGCAGCTACGCCCTCAGGCCAACAGATCGTTTTTTTCTTATTCCAAAAACCAAATTGTGTTCCAATATGGAAACATTAACATCCATATATATCAACCTAAGGCCTCTCAAGTCGGCCACCCAGAAAAAGAAAAAAAATTAATTTAATAAAAAACACTTGCTCGGTCGGCCCAACTCAATCGAGGATATTACAATCCCTTCCCTCAGATGGTTGCTTCTCCTCAAGCAATCTTAAACTCGGATGTTTGAAAATTTCAAACCCTTCCCAAGTAGCATCTTCAACTGGGAGGTTCTTCCATTTCACCAAATACTCTGGAATGATCTTGTTCCTCAACCGCTTCTCCCTCACATCAAGCACCGTCTCAAGTTCAAGGATGAGTTTCCCTTCATTGTCAAGTGGCGGCAGCTCCTTGGATGGAGTAATCTGCTGTCCAATCGCTTTTTTTAGGCATGACACATGGAAAATGTTATGAATTCTACTTTCTGGGGGTAACTCGAGCTCATAAGCGACCTCTCCGATTTTGCCGGTGACTTGGAATGGCCCGTAGAACTTAGGCTTTAATATTTCTGCTCCATTCCCTTTAAGCAATGACTGATGGTATGGCTGTAGCCTCACGTAGAACATATCAACAACCTCAAAACTCCTTTCAGTCCTACGCTGATCTGCGTAAAGTTTTTGTTGATTCTGGGCATGCTGCAAGTTCTCCTTCAAGGAGTTCATTATATCCACATTTTCTTGGATCAAATCTTTAGCCCTTGGAACATGGCTATCAGCAAGAATTAAATTCATGAAGGAGATGGCTTCATAACCGTAGAGTGCTTTGAACAGGCTCATTCTGATTGACATATGATGTGTGGTGTTGTAGCGAAATTTCCCCTAGGTGTAACCATTTCACCCAAGCCATTTGTTGCCCTGTCACGTAGTTCCTCAAGTATCCCTCAAACCATTTGTTTACGATCTCTGTTTGCCCATCCGTTTGGGGGTGGTAGTTGGTGCTAGGAGTTAGTTCTGTGTGGGCCAACCGAAAGAGTTCTTGCCAAAACCTGCTGATGAACTGGCTATCCCTATCACTCACAATATTTTTTGGCAGCTTGTAAAGACGAAAAACCTCTTTCATGAATAAGTCTGCAACCTACTGAGCCTTGAAGTCTGATGGAATGGCATAAAAATGTGCATATTTGGTAAGTCGATCTACCACAATGTAAATGCAATCCTTACCTTGCACCTTTGGAAGGCCTGTGATGAAGTCCATGGAAACACTTTCCCATTTCTGGTTAGGAATGGGTAGGGGCTGCAATAACCCAGCTGGGAAGATGTGCTCTGTTTTATTTTGCTGACATGGTGCACATTCCCTCACATGCTGCAAAATATCTTTCTTGAGTCCCTTCCATGCGAAACGCTCTCTCACCTTCTTGAGAGTCTTGAAAAATCTAGGATGGCCTGCAAGAGGAGTGTCATGACATGCTCTAATTATCTTGTTTTTAAATTTGGACTATGGTACCAGGTAAATTCGCTCTTTGTAGAAGATGAGTTCACCGACTACCTTGTATCTATCATCAACAATTTTACCTTCCCAAACATCACTAGCAAATGAATCTTTAGCATATTCAACTGTAATCCCTACTCTCCAATCAGCAGATATATTAGTCATAGCACAAAGGTGAGGTTTTCTAGAAAGAGCATCTACCACAATATTATTTTTGCCTTTCACATAGTCAATATCGAAATCGTAAGCTTGGAATTTGTTAACCCATTTCTGTTGTCAATTGTTCAAATCACGCCGATTGAGGAAATATTTCAAGCTATTATGATCTATCTTCACTACAAATTTCCACATACCAAGTATTGTCTGAACTTTGCAAGGGCGTGCATGATAGCCAACATCTCCTTATCATAGATAGAAAGACCCCTTTCTGGATCAGTGAGCTTCCTACTTTCATAAGCAATGGGGTGCTTATTTTGCATCAGCACCACTCCAGTGCCCTCCCCTAAAGCATCGCATTCTAACATGAAAGGAGATGAAAAGTCTGGAATAGCTAAAACGGGGCATGAACTCACTACCTTCCTGAGTCTGTCGAATGCTTGTTGAGCCATGTCACTCCAAGCAAATGCTCCTTTCTTCGTTAGATAGGTTAATGGTGCTGCTAATTGTGAGAAACCCTTTACAAACCTTCTATAGTAGCTGCATAAGCCCACAAATCCCCGCAACTGTGTTACATTTTTGGGTGCAGCCAATTCCTGAATTACTTTGATCTTTTCTTCATCTACACTAACCCCTTGTGTGCTAATCTTGTGGCCCAAGTATAAGATTTCTGTCATCCCGAATGCGCATTTTGACATCTTGGCATAGAACGAATTCTTCTCGAGAATATCCAATACCACTTCTATATGTCTCAAATGCTCCTCCCAAGTCTTGCTATAGATTAGAATATCATCAAAGGAGACCAACACAAACTTCCTCAACTGTAGATTGAATACCTGATTCGTGCAAGACTGAAATGTGGTGGGAGCATTGGTCAACCCAAATGGTATTACTAAGAATTCGTAATGCCCATAGTGACATCAGAATGTAGTCTTCTGCACATCTTCATTTCTAACTCTAATTTGATGGTACCCAGAACATAGATCAATCTTGGAGAAATAGACTGCCCCATACAATTCGTTTATCAACTCATCGATCTTGGGGATTGGGTAGCGGTTTTTTATCGTCTTCTTGTTGAGGGCTCTATAATCAATGCACATCTGGAATGTCCCATCCTTCTTTTTGACCAGCACAACTGATGATGCAAAGGGGCTTGAACTTGGCCTTATGAGCCCCATTTCCAACAGCCTTGATGGCTTTCTCAATCTCTTCCTTATATATTCATGGGTGTCAATATGGGGTGGTGATAACGGGTTTGGCCCCTTCCTCGAGCTCTATCACATGCTGAAAGCCTCTATCAGGTGGTAACCCTGTAACGGGTTTGTCCAGAATTTGTTGAATGTCGGTAGGGAAAACATCTTCCTCCTTTGTTGAACGTGGATCCATGACCAAGCACTCAACTGCCCAAGCTAACTCCTCTCTATGAAAGAATCTCTCTATTATTTTAACAGAAACCATCATAGGCCCGTTTTGTGAAAGGCCTTTGAGGACCACTTCTTTCCGTCCCATTCAAACTTAAGCTCCATTGTACAGTGATTGATCCTATATTCTCCCAATATTTGGAGCCATTGAACTCCTATGACTACCTCGATATCACCTATGTCCACCACATAGAAGTCATCTCGAATTTTGATACCCCCGAGTGTTGAACTCCATCTGGTTCACTCGAGTGGTGCAGGTAAGGATGCTTCCAGCGGCAGCAACATCAAACCCTTCAAAATGCTTGGTCTCCAAATGCATCCTGAGCACTATCTTAGTGTCAATAAAGTTGTGAGTAGCTCCTGCATCTATCAATACTATCACTCGCTGTCATCGAAGTACTCCTCTAACTCGGAATGACTTGTATCGAGGGGCTATTGAAAGTGTTGCCAAAGTACCTCCTATGTTTTCTCCTTCAACTACAACCTCTTGCTCTTCTTCATTGGTGGTTACTTCATCTTCTTGGGATTCGTCCTCAGTGTGTATTTCTATGTAGTAAACTTGACTCCTTCCTTGACACCTATGATTGTTGTTGAAAGTGTTGCCAAAGTACCTCCTATGTTTTCTCCTTCAACTACAACCTCTTGCTCATCTTCATTGGTGGTTACTTCATCTTCTTGGGATTCGTCCTCAGTGTGTATTTCTATGTAGTAAACTTGACTCCTTCCTTGACACCTATGATTGTTAGTCCACTTATCCTTGCAATAGAAACACAGACCCTTCTTCTGAAGTTCATTTCTTGACATCTCATGAGGCCCTTGAAGAGGAACTTTGGGTGGCTGATTGGCCGGGCTGGTTTTAAAGACAGGCTTGGTTGGCTATATTGCTGGTATGTTCCTGACCCCCATCTTGCCTTTCTTGGTGGAGTCTTCCAAGTTTAATGCTCTTCGGGTAGCTTCTTCTAACATGGCTGGCTCGAAAGCCCTTACAAGTCCTCGTGTTGATTCTGACAAGCCTTCAATGAATAGGAACGTGAATCTTTTTTCTGAAACATCTGTCACCATAACTACAAGCCTCTAGAAGTCTGCCACATAGTCTTCCACAATGCCTATCTACTTGAGCCTAGTGAGCTCCTAGAAGTAGCTTTCAGGATCTTTCCTATTGAACCTTTCTGTCAATTTCTGGGTGAATTCAGCGTATGTAGTTATTTGCCTGAACCCTTGAGTAACCAAGCCGCGATGCCACCATTTGTGAGCTAAACCTTCCAAGTGCAAAATTGCAAACTTGATAGCCTCATCTTCTGCCATGGGGCTGAGAGAAAAGTAGGTGTCTAACTTTTGGATCCATTCTTGTGCTAAACCTTTTTCTGTACCATCAAATGTTGGCAGTATCAACCTAGACATCCTATTCTGCAGATGTTGAAAAAACGGTTCGTTTGACTTCCCGTTGATCCATTCTTTAAGTTGTGAAACTGGATAAATGGGAGTTGTCATATTTCTGGATCAATCTTCATATAAGCCTCCATGCTGGCGTCGAGATCTCCTTCCGCAAGCCTTAGTTCTTCACCTCCATTGCTGAGGACCTGTTTGGGTATGAATGAAGGCTATGTAGGGCATGTGTCTTTGTTCTGTGACTCGGAACCATTGCCTTCCGTCCCATTGTTGGATGCAGATATGCCACCCATGTCTCTCATAGTCTGCAATACTGTTTGCATCAATTGGTTATTCTACTCCTGCTGTTTGGTCATTTGGTCCTGCATTTGACTTATGAAATTGAAAAGTTGTTCATCCTTGTCCATCTTATTACTACTGCCTCCTATCCTTGATAAATTCATTGTTGCCCTCTTTTGTTCTCTTTCAAGAGCGCACTGATCTCTTTGACTCAATCGCATAACATCTCCATAGGCTGGCAAAGAAACTAGGCTCTGATACCACTGAAATGTGCTAGGGCAGAAACAAACAACTGAAAGTTACAAATTCGTCCCAAGAAAGGCTACGCACCCTAAGTACTGACGCTGAGCAGCTACGCCCTCAGGCCAACAGATCGTTTTTTTCTTATTCCAAAAACCAAATTGTGTTCCAATATGGAAACACTAACATCCATATATACCAACCTAAGGCCTCCCAAGTCAGCCACCCAAAGAAAAAAAAAATTAATAAAAAACACTTGCTTGGTCGGCCCAGCTCAATCGCGGATATTACAATTAAAAAGATATACAACACAGAAGTTTATTTATAAAGACCGAAAAGATGTGTAAATAAGGAATTCTTCTCTCACACAAATTTCCAGCATCCACATTAAAAGAGGGGCTTTTACAAACAGAGTGATAAAAGAATAATACACTAATCTAAAACCCATTGTGGACTAAAAGGAAAAAAATCGTGACAGCTATTTAATGGCCTTTGGTATGGGTGCATGATCTGTCATCCAAAGAATGTTAAGAAATACTTCATTACTGCTAAAAAAATCTAATGGTAAATTAAGTGAACTAACAGTCACAAATCTCTCTCGTATATGAGTACTGTTACAGCATTATGTCTTTATCTTATTCTCGTGTCTCTGTTCTCATGGAAGTTACCTCTTCAAATATAAACTTCAAATGTTATCTGATTTTGTGTTCTGATATTAAACAATCATTTATTTATTTTTAATGCTTGAACTTCACACACAAAAACCATCAAATAACCTTTCAAACAATTTTAACTATTAGCATTGAATTAGCCACGTCAAGTAGTGAGGCCATGACAAGTCCAACAAAAAATGGATCATGAAAGTACCACGTAACAATGCATGATGAAAGGATATTGTGTATACATTAATTAATTACTTTCACCCGACTGAAATAAGGAAATAGAGAGAAAGATGTACCTTGCAACAGAAAAGAATACAGCACCTCGTCCACAATCACATGCCCTACGGTAGTTATCCAATGCCAAAGTTGTTTCTACAACATCTTGTGTCTCAATAAAAACTAGCTTATGTTGCATGATATCCTGCATCAAGAAATGCATGGCTTTAGCTTAGTGTAGTATCTTGCTTGCAAGAATGTTAGTGCTTATTTTGTGTTTTTAAGTCAAAACCAATGAATTAAAAAAATAAAATTTGAAATGTTTAAATTGAAGCTCAACACAACCCACAAATGGTCTTCAAACTGATTACCAAGCAACCATTTATTCCATATTTTTAACGGATCCAAAGACAATTGAAATGTAATGTCCCTTTTTTGGGAACATTAGAAAATTACAAGTTCAACCTATAAAATAATTAAAAGTGACTTTGGAGTTAAATTAAAGCTATTTAAAAGGTCTCTTTTAATTAAAAAGGGTAAAAGTTGACAAAAGGGAAATAGGATGGAAGACACAAGGGGGATGTGAAGGGTCACAAGATGGATCCTTAAAAGAAGAAGAGAGAACAAATTATGATTATGCTTGGATATTGATTTGGTTTGAGAAAAAAAGCATTGAAAATCGTGAAATCTTATGCATACAACTATTTCCCTCAGTAGCATTATGACATATAAGGTTAATGCAGAATCCAAGATGAATGATGTCTCAATAAGCATCATCAAGGAAATAATCATCTTTCCAAATAGAGATAGTAACCAGCATCTCCATGAGATTAAGTAATCATTAGTACATGAAGAAGACTCAAGTAGATGACATGACTACATCTGTGCATCCTAATCAACAATCATCATACAAGGTAGAATATGGATTGCAATGGTCTATAAATGTTACACCCTTATGAACCAATCAGCTGTAGACATTAAGTCAATCAATCATTATTACATGAAGAAGACTCAAGTAGATGACATGACTACCATCTGTGCATCCTAATCAACAATCATCATACAAGGTAGAATATGGATTGCAATGGTCTATAAATGTTACACCCTTATGAACCAATCAGCTATAGACATTAAGTCAATCGTCACTATCATCATGCTGGCGAAGATCGACCATCAAGTATTGAGCATTCAACATAAGACAAAAGAAACCAACTGCTTCAGATCAATTGTATATGAAACAATTGTTGAAGATCCATCCAATGAAGGACAACAATATTAATGAAAACTATATCAGTATTATGTAGATCAGTCACATACACCAATGGAGAAAACACGTAACACATCATTGCATCTCAGTCAATGCATATTCATAGATGACAACAGCAGATTGTTGATCAGTAATCGGTCTGACTAAGGTTTATGAAAGAAAGGGATCAATGAAGTATAGAAAGCTCTGATTAATATTAATGAAAAGACAGTGATTTAAGCAGCACCTATTTGAGAGAGAAGATGATTAGATCAATGAGAATCACTATGTCTAACATCAGCAATATAGTTAGCATTAGCTAACGATGAAGATCAATATTAATTCGGAAACAAATTTATATATTTAAACCGATTTAAGGAAAAGACAAAGGATCATTCATTAACCATCACAAATCACTAAGCAAAGGATTCTTATTAAGTGGCAGATATTTGGTAAAATTATAAAAAAGGTAAATGCAAACTATCGAGTATGAAGTAACTGATATTATAGCAACAATGGCAATATGATTAAATAATTTGGATTAACCAATTATCATGGAAGGATGCTATTTTCTTAAGGAGAAACATATGGAGAGACATGTCTGTAGAAAGGCAACCCTTCCATCATATATATGGGGTTGAATTCATTCCACCAATAATCATTGGGCACTTTTATCTCTTACTTTATCCATTCTTGGATGTGCTTAGTTAAGTGATTGTCTTATTGGCATTAACCAACTGCATACATACAAAGTGAGATCAAGGACAGTGCCATTGTTGCAAGGAATAATCAATCATATCAGAAACAGCATCAATATTTGCCACAAGCATATATATATCCATATCTGAAAAAGAAACATATTGCTTCAAGCGATATTGTCATACCTCTACATTGCATATATTGAAGGATTATATCAGAATTAGAAACTCAATCACTATAAGCAATTATAAGACAATATTTAAGCATATCTCCCATTGTCAAATCAAAGAAAGCTATTGCACATCAAGATATAGAAGAAAGCATCACCATGCATACTCAAATCAGTCATATCAGATATAGAAGAGAGCATCTAATAGCACAAAGTGCAATTATATAAGATCAAGTCATCTAGTATACATCAAATTGTCCAATCAAACATAGAAGTCATAATTATACTAACCATATAATAAGAACAACTATCCTACAAGTGATCTAGCATATATATTGCTCTTGAAATCATATTCTCATATATATCTAATCAATTACACAATTTGTATCATAGATTGTAATTCATAGTAAGAATAGAGAATTCAAGGTAATTGTCCCAAATTAATATATTATCTTAAAAAGGGCCATTACACTGATAATTAAGGAAAGATCGGCAAATGCTACTATTAATGATTTGTTTTCGATGGTGTAATGCCTGGAAATTTATTAACGCTAATTAATGTGTCATGACCCTCTTAAATGGGTCCCCATACTTAAAACAGTTAAAACACTGAATGAATATATAACAGTAATTCTGAGTAATATAATGCCTAACTAAGATACAATTTCATAATGTATGATATCATCATTGATCTATCTTATATTAATGACAATTACTAATACCATTCAAATATATTGTTACCCTATCAAAATAATGAAATCATTAAATATTGAATAAATAGTCACATCATCTTCATCATATTACGAGATCGTTATATTTCCAAATAACCAAAAATGAAAGAGTTGATGGTAAATCACCACAACGATCAAATATAAAGAAATTCAAAAAATAATATAAATCCCATATAAAATTCTATTATTATTTATACTAATAATAAAATCTAATCTCTGTTTAAAAGACCATATTAACTGATTGACATTATAAATCAATTACATGATAATACCTTTTGGACAGGCAAGATCAACATGAAAAGACACGTTGGTCCCATTTTGGGCATCTCGGCACATATATATATGAGCCCTCTTAATGTATTCGAATGATATGGAAAGAGAGCAGAAAATAATAAAGGAAGGTAGAAATAAAGTTAGAAAGCTGCAACTTAGCAAGGAAATCGCATGAGGCAACAATAAATTAAAAATGAGGATAAGGAAGAGACTTCAGCCCAAAAATAGAGTGAGGATATAAAAAATAATGAAGTGCACATGGAGACCAAGAAGGAGATAATAGGCACCAATAAAAACAAGCAAACATAATAATAATAATAATAAAACCTGCGATGAAATGAAGAAAAACTCGATAGAGTGAGTAAAACCATTGAAAAGGAAATAATAAGGAAAGTCAAAACGTGGAACATAGAAGATGAAAGACATGACCTATAAAACAACATAGAGGGAGCTGACAAGGAGTGGGCATCTTAGGTACACAACTAATAATGTCCAAAACCTTGAATAGGAAATAGAAACAAAAAAACACCAATACGGGAGGAGAAGACGGTAATAAAAGGGAGGAATTAAGCATCAAAAAGGAAATAATCATACATGGACAAATATTAATGGACTCCGCATCATCTTAAGTGGTAAATAGAATATCGGTGTTATAAAGGAGGATAAAGGGTGAAAGAAATTACGGAGTGTGAAAATAAGGTGATTAAATTAATAAGCAAAAACAAATGATAAAGGATATCTTATTAATATATAAGAAAATGAAAGGAATGTGAATATTAGAGATAGTAAGTAAATTGGGAATAATTTAAATGATATCTTTTAGGTATTTAAGGAATGAATCACTGATTCAAGTGGAAAAAGACTGTTAAAAATTAAGAGGAAGGAAATATATTAAGCTAATGAACTAGGAAACGATTAAAGTCTAATTCCTAACAAGCAATCAAAGTTGGACTAATTGTTCATCATATGAGATGAAGTCCCGAAGGGGACATTACATAATGTTCAGTCAATATGAGATTGAGTCATGATAAATTAATGTTCAATCAATTTCAATGTCTCTAGCTGCAAGGAGTGATAGCTTTGTTTCCCAGCATATCTTGGTCATTTCCAGAAATTCTGCAGAATCAAGGAGGTTTCAGCAGCAGGCTTATTTTGCAGCACATTCTGAAAGAGAATGGAGCAGCCTTCTCTATGCATTCATGACCAGAAGTGGGGGTACCCTTCTATAGATTCGTGACCAGAAGTGGGGTAACCTTCTATAGATTTGTCACCAAAAGACCTGTAGATTATTTTCAATAGAACTGTTAAAACGATGACCATTAAGGGAGGGTATTAAAATATTGTAATGTTTCTTTAATTTTCATCTTAGTTACTCTACGAAATTTCCTATTCTAGCTTTAGTTCACAATTGTTTCACTTAGAACCATCGTGTTTGTAAATCTATTTAAAGAGCATGTCTCCTTTATTTAATTTAACATTAAAAACGTCAATTTAAATAACTACTCAAAACAAACCTGTAAATCTCTGGCTATTTGGGGGTGTTTAGGGGAGTTGTGTAATGTCCCCCTTTTTGGGGACATTATAATTCTGTGTTGCCGGCTCACTTCGCCTAGGTTTCGGGGGCAAAAAAGTTCTTTACGGGGTTCAGTTCAGGGTTTGACCTAGACCTTTCCAATTTCAAACCCATCAGAGCAGTTTTGGCAGATTGTTAGGATACTTACTATTTTTCATTAGTAAACAAAGCTCAATGTTCTTGATATCCCAGTGTTGGTTTGGAAGTGTCTCGCTAAGAGCTTTCTAACGAGCTATTGCGCGTGCTTATCCAAGTTCGTTTGATCAGTTATTTTAATGCCTGATGATTATAGGGCTTACTGACTAAGAGACTATTAAAGTGCATTTAACTTGTCACTTTATTTTTTTTAAAAGGTACTATGTTCACTTAAGTGACTAAAAGACAAAAAAAGTGCTTTATCCCACATTGCTTAAAAGAGCGTGCATCACATTGGGAAAAGTGATAAAGGTACAACAAGCTCCACAAGGGAAGATATGAAGATTATAATATTAAAACAAGTATTAATCTGGGAGCTGGAAACAGTTACTAGTTATCTCTTCAAGGACACAAACCCTTGAAGAAGCTTTGGAAGTTAGATGCAAACCTAGACCTCTTACAGGTTTTATATATAGTGTCAATTTGACTATTATTTCTATTTATAAGATTGGATTTTCTGAATTGTTGTGTGTTATTGTATTGCTGATGTATAATACAATAACCTTATTTGGCAACTATTTGTGTTAATTGTTGGTTTATATATGTACTTCTGAATATTGGAGGAAATAAACACACTTTTATGGGTTTTCTCGTATGCATATCTACTGGTTATAAATCAATTAACGTTTTGGAATTTATATCAAATATCGGTTTACTGTTTGGTTTTAAATTTGTTGGTTTAATATCAAGGGTTTTTAGTAAATATCTGGAAGGGGATATTATAGTGGTATCAGAGCCATGCATCCTACCAGCCTGTGAAATTATATCAACAATTAAATTGTAGAGGGAAAACATAGAAGAATTTTAAAAAGAGAAATATTGCAAGTTCTGGTTGCTTTAATGTGATTGGTCAAAATCTCAAGGACGAAAACCCTTGAGACGTTAGAAGCTGGACGTAGCCCCAATCTTCTTATTGGAGTCTACAACAGATCATTCAAAGGTTATTGGATATCCAAGATTTCCTGTGGGTTATCAAGTTAGCACAAATAAGTTTTGAACATATACAGGTTGGTATGGCATATAGAATTTTTAATAATATTTGCATTTGTTGGAGTTCACATGGGTGATTTTAGTATATAATTTGGGCATGAGAAACACGGTGAGGGGCTACTCTGAGAAAGGACACTATTAACATTACAGATAGTTTGGAGTAAGTAGCGACAGGTTGAAATTTTATATTTCCCAAAGCTCAATCATCTCTACAAATATCCTCACTCCCAACCGTGGCCTTGGTTATCGGTGGTCCTCCCACAGTGGCAAGAGGAGAGTCAGTCACCGTGGCAAGAGAGCAGGTTCAGACGGAGCTCACGACATCAGTTTTCCTGAGCACAACGTGGACGGGTTAGTGGACTCACAGTTTCAGGAGAGGGTTTCAGGAGAGGGTCACAATGCAGTAAGATATCGTTCTTCCTTACCATGCAAATGTAAAGACTGTCGGCGTGACCTCCTATACGGTATTTTGCACGTGGTCATGATACTCATCGGCAGCAATAAAACACTGACCCGTGACAGGTAAAGGCTAACAGTCGAGTAGAGGCTAGCAGCGGCTCTGCTCCAAGTCGGAATGTTAGACTCACATGAATACAGTAGTCACAACTCACATGGCAATATCTTCACACAGCTAGACAAGGTGGACGCATAAGAAGTGGAGTAATACGCATTAGTTCAGGCCCCCGTAGGAAGGAGATTCTTCACCAATATTGACAGCATCCTTCCGCTAGCATACAAGAAGCGGCCTCAAAGGATGGTCGGTCGCTTGGTTAAGACATCAAAACCCACAGAGCTATAGATTCAACTTCAAATACGTTCACGAAGGATATTCTCAGTATCTCAGTTACAGTTTCAGAACTCTATTATAAAATTTAGCCAAGCATAGTACAGTATGCCAACAAGTATATTCCTATCATTGCGAGTGTTAGTAAACATCAACCACCTACATGGCCTTCATATTTTATGGATATAAATGTTCTAGCATTTCTAGTACCCGTTGGCATCATTACATGTTTCCTAACATTGTCTGATGCAAGCTCATTTTTGGTTCTCTACATTGTGACATCAGTATACTTTTATAACGTAACTGCGCGGCTTATGCTAGTCCTGGCTCCTGCAACTTGCATTTCATTTGGAATCGCTCTTTCTAAAGCTTTTACAGTGCTAACACGATCAATCAAATTCCAACATCATAAATGCTTTCTTTGAGTTGGGATTCTTTTCTTCAGAAAGATGCCTTGACAGATGGAACAGAAGCAATCACAGATGAGCTGAAGGAAGGGCCTAAAATTTTTGAAGCTAGAAAAGACAGAGAACCTTTGAGAGAGAAGCCCTCAAAGAGAAGCAGAAAAAAGGTACAGGATTGAAGGGTGTAGTTGACAATCAAGTCTAAGGGAAAGCGCCATATCTTTTCCTACGCAGTGGGGAATGTCATGTAGCAGCGTGAAAGAAGTATATTGTTCCAGTCACAGGTTGTCCTCAGTCCAACCTCAATACGGGTCTGCCTTTATCAATCCACTTCCTTGCAATTTGTTTTTATCTATCATTACTGTGTTATTCTAGTATAACTTCTGGAATACAACGAAGAGTATATTGTTTCCTATTGTCCGCATTAGAATGAATGATTAATGTTATTTCTATCAGATTTTCTTTCAGGGTGGATTTTCAATGTATTTACTGATGGTTAACATTTAGTCCCTAGTCTTAATTCCAAGTAGTGACACAGATTGTTTTCAGAACATTTATACATTGAAGAGAATTAAGATTGCATGACAAGTGTTTGTCAAAATACCCCAGTTCCAAGATCAAAACTCAGTGGTCAAATTTAGTAAAGCTCATTGTAGTGGTATCAAATTTAATAAACAACCATAGTGGAACAGCTAATCTACAGCAGTTTAATGCATGCCAACTGGTCTTGAAATCAGCTACGCTAATCAAAATAGGTGCAGTTTGCAAAAGAAACCCGACAAGTAAGAACATATGAAACAAGATTGGGTCCATCTCAGGCACATGAAAAGCTACATGATAGAGGAAGTGGGACGAGACTTCTAGCTTGATATTAAAACTGAAGTAAGGAGTTTGTACGATGATTATAAAAAATTCCCACTAAAGCTTCAAAAAGAATTTCCTTTCATTGATTATGTGCACCTTTAGCTAGAGTTGCAAAACAAGACAGATACGATAAGGAACAAATGCTATGATTTGGCTCGAGATCTCCTTGCAGAGGACGGTTTCAGAAATCTGCATAAGGAAGATATCAATCAAATTGATAATAGTACAAAAAAAGAAGAGCAACCTTCGCATGATAATATGCAAAATACTAATGATGGAAAAAGTGTACTAATGGGTAATTGGGAGACAGAAGTAACTTATGAAGTTGTTTACACTAGTCCTAATGAGCATATTGATGGCCCAAGTAGAAAAGTTGACCAAACCACCAATGTTGGCAACTACCCATCTTGTTTAGACATGTAAAATACCAGCATCTTATTTGGTGACATGGAAATTAACTTGGATAAATTTTATGGTGATACTAGGCTAGAAATTATGTCAAGTTTTGAGGAGGAGCAAATGGACCGCAATGTTGCCAGGATAGATGACATAGCACGCATTGAGTTAGAGGAAATATCTGAAAATATTATTCCCCTAGGTGATGAAAAATCAAAAAATTCTATGGAGAGTAGCCGACTTATATTCGAAAGAGATGGTTAAAAACCATTATCACTCCTTGACTTATTGGATATGCTTTTGGTCAAAGATGACAAGATTGTCCAAGTGTTGACAAGGATGGATGATTCTTCCAAATTGGTTGAGGATCTCATGCGGAAGATTGTGATAGAAGAGAGACATGGTAATGTATGTGGTGGCACAAGTTCTCTCTTACATACTTTGTTGAAACTTTGAAAATGATAAAATACGATTACTTGCAATTATTAATGGATAGAGATCTAGCCATAAAATTTGGAAAGGACAAGGAGAGTGAGGTAGATGAACTATACCTTCAATTGAGTTTAACACATTACTCCATCCACAAAACTGAAAATCAAACGAGTGGGGCAGCCACTTATGAAGAAGATAACTGTGGTTCAAAGGTACAAGAAATCATGCAAATCATTGAAGAAATTCATAAAGTGGGTAGATGTGAAGGCAAACAATGTAATTCAATCACGTGTTCCTCCTCTGAGACTTTCTATGATGAGAAAAATTCTATGGACCAGCAAGTTGATGAGTTTGAAAATTCTGATTTTTATGACAGCAGTTGTACATCTTCACATGAGCACATGGTTAGTGATAGAACAAGTGAGGATAATTTAGAGATTTCAATTAATGGTGAACCTTCCTTTTACAAAGACTTTGACATAAGCAAGGGTACTTATGGTGGAGTAGGAAGTTCAGATTTATCCTTAGCATGCTCTAAGGGATTCTTTAGCTTGCCCAAAGATATATCACCCAGTTTTTACGAGATGGCCACGTCCTACTTGTTGATTGGTGATTTTTCTTGTTGGTATATTCCAGCTATCAATGACTTGCATGTGGATGTTAGTAGCATATTCGTTGATTCTATTTGGCCTTCAGGGGTCAATGAGTTATTTGCAAATGAGTGGGGAGAACATACACTACCCTACGTTCCACATGAGGTGTCTTCATTTTTTATCTAGCAGCATATTGAAGACAGTGTGAGCATTCATGAAGTTGGCAATTCACCAACCACTCCTTCCTTTATCCAGGATCATGTTGATTGGGTGATCAAGAATCCAGGTGTTAACAGTATTTTACATTTGGTGGATTATGTTGTGTTGTTACATAGTCACAAGATTATGATCTGTGTGTTTCAGCCTTCTGACACATCAGAGTTCCAAAGATTAGGATTACTTTGTTTTCGCTAGGGTGATATAGTGGTGGAGTCAGATGGTTGGATCTATCATTGTCATCAATACAGTTATTGCAGGAGTGGTACAGATATTATAGGAGCTAGTCAGTGGTATCTCAAACAGCACACGAGTTCTCACTTGGGATCCAGGGGGAGCATCCCTTTGTATTGCCTTTTATTGGGGAGCTAGGAGGAGAGTTTGGTCGTTATCATCTTGGGATGGATATTGGTATATTGTTGAGCTACCATCATCACTTGACAGTAGAGACCCGTAGGGTCACTCATGGAGTGAGGCATTTATTTTGACTAAGCATATTGGTACACATGGCAGTAGGTGTCCCTTAATGTTGAGCCTTGGGATCTTGGCATTCAGTTATTTGGCATATCGATTCCTATTGTACTATTTCACCATTCCAAATTTGGGAAGATGCACGCCAGGTTACATCACCTAAGGAGTAGAATCTCATTCTCACAGCGAGTATGGGATCCTGGCATTTAGTTTCTGCAGGTATGAGCGGATTGCTTGAGGGCAAACAATCTTTGAGAAGGGAGGCTTTGTAATGTCCCCTTTTCTGAGACATTATAATTCTGTGTTGTCGGCTCACTACGCCTAGGTTTCAGGGGCAAAAAGGTTCTTTACAAGATTCAGTTTGAGGTTTGACCTAGACATTTCCAGTTTCAGACCCATCAGAGCAGTTTTGGCAGGTTGTTCGGATACTTACTATTTTTAGTAAGTAAACAGAGCTCAGTATTTTTGATATCCTAGTGTTGGTTTGGAAGCATCTCGTTGAGAGCTTTCCAACAAGCTATTGCACGTGCTTATCCGAGTTCGTTTGATCGGTTATTTTAATGCCTAATGATTATATGGTTTACTGACTAAGTGACTATTAAAGTTCATTTAACTTGTCACTTTATTTTTTTTAAAAGGTACTATGTTCACTTACGTGACTAAAGAACAAAAAAAGTGCTTTATCCCACATTGCTTAAAAGAGCGTGCATCACATTAGGAAAAGTGATAAAGGTACAAAAAGCTCCACATGGGAAGATATGAAGATTATAATATTAAAACAAGTATTAATCTAGGAGCTGGAAATAGTTACTAGTTATCTCTTCGAGGACGCAAACCCTTGAAGAAGCTCTGGAGGTTGGACGCAAACCTAGTCTTCTTACAAGTTTTATTTATATTGCCAATCTAGCTGTTATTTCTGTTTATAAAATTGGATTTTCTAGATTGTTGCATGTTATTGTATTGCTGATGGATAATATAATAACGTTATTTGGCAACTATTTGTGTTAATTGCTGGTTTAAATATGTACTTCTGAATATTGGAGGAAATAAACACACTTTTCTGAGTTTTCTCGTATGCATATCTGTTGGTTATAAATCGATTAACGTTCTGGAATTTATATAAAATATTGGTTTACTGTTCGGTTTTAAATTTGCTGGTTTAATAACAAGGGTTTTTGGTAAATATCCGGAAAGGGATATTACAAGTTGTGCATGTATGTGACTGTTCAGTAATCTTTGGGAAGTGTTTGCTAGTTGGAAGAGTTTTGAAGTGTTTATGATGCTGTTATGACCTTCACTCACCTTAAAGTAGAGATGCAACCACGTTTCCTACCATACTAGGCCTACAAGTTGGTATACTCCTTGCCTTTAGGAGACTTTTAGTGAGTGCTGAGTGTGGATGGAGCTTCCGAGAGTTATTGGGAAGTGATGTATGCAAGATTAGTTCGTTGAGGAGTTGACATTGTAGAATTGGACCTGTAACTGCTGGCAGCAGTCCTCTATCCGCTGAAGCACATCATATCATATCTTTCATAGCCCTGTCAATCATATCTGGACTCATTTACCTTTACAACAGATAGTTTGAAGAGTGTTGTTGGTCTTATATTTGACAGGCATCCAGTTTAGTCCTTCTGGAGGTTTGTTATTTTGAGTTTGGAGGCTTGTTGGGTAATGACACTCACTGTTCTGCCTGCCACAGTGTATGTGCTGTCTGTCGCAGACATGCAATATCTTTTGTAATCACTTGTCTAAAGTATTTCCTACTCGAGCATTGGCTTTGTTGTTTATTTTGGTGCTTTGGAAACATTGCGGTAATCTAACAGCAGGATGCTCTTTATCGATTTAATGACAAAAAATATAATTTTATTCTCATGTGTATATTGATGTTTCAGGTGGGCCAAAAAGAAAGAATTTGAGGGTGGCTTTAAATAAAAGAGTCCCATTGAATCAAGGGTGGAATTAATCACAAATGCAATGGCCTCCGTTCACTTCTTCCTTATCCTTGTAACTCAAAAGTAGAACTTCACTCTCTGATCACACCACTTCTCTACTTCACAAAAATATTTGACATTTAACCAACAATTTGAGCAAACTGATGTTTGAGGCAAATTATACCTCCTCTCAGATTAAATTCACAAAAATTGCAAGTCGTTGTGCTCTTAATCGAATCCAGGTCATTCTAACATTGCATAATGCCTTCCACATTGTATAGAAATCAAACAATCGGAAAAAAAAAATAGTAGGGTTTTAAAATAGGAAAAGAAAAAGAAAATTGAATTAAACCAAGCAAATACCTACCAAGTCACACTTCAGCTGTCAAAAAATCTTTTTCATCACCCAAAAGACACTTCATGCACTAGCAATTCAAATTTCTCAAGGCAAAAAATCAACCTTTAGGGGTTTTAGTTCTATTTTTCAGCAGCAGTTTTCTCTATGGAATTCATTGAGACTAAACAGGCTTTTATGTGCAAAATGCTGGATAGCTCACATTTTTATAACAAACTCAGCTTGCAAGTAATCATACATTTTTAAAACACTGGGTCTCCCACAAGGGGAGGTAGATTTAAGGTAACCTAATTAGATTAGGAATATTATTTGTTTGCAATTCATCACCCTACATATGCACAATGTTAGCCATGAGGACCAGAAACTGTCTTCTTTGAAACTAGCAATATTATTATTAGTCATGTTTAACCAAAGTTTAAGCTTAGTTACAAACATCATTAATTTTCAGTCAGTGTTGGTTGTTCAGCAATTTGAAATGGTTATCTCAACTGCCACATCAGTCGCCCTCTACTGTATCAATGACAAAGTGTAAATCTTAACCTGCAAAACAAGGCCTCCAAGTCAAAAAAATCCACGAAACAAAAACCCATGCAATTTGAACAGATTAAATGCATATATCATTCAGTTTTGGATTGATTTGTATTCTATGCTTGTGACATTTTATAATGTAAGCTGGTCAAGATGATCATTGAAAAAATTGACACCAAATATCTCAAGAAAGCATGAACACATTAAGTTCAAAAGGTTAGCTTTACCTTTAGAATACCCATTTCATTCCAACTATTAATTATCCCATCCATGTATGAGTAACTGACAAAGAAGCAAACAATGCCATCAGGCACAGTAGCTACCATCTCTAACAGAAGACGTCCGTAATTCCTCACAACACCGGGATCGCTACGCATATCAAATTTAGTACTCAAGGGCAAGTGATCACTGAATTCAAAAAGTAAGATTTTACATCAGAATTAATATCATCTCATATCTATTACAAAATCCTATAGAAAATAAATTGAAGATAAAAATAGTGTTATACATCAATGCAAAAAAAAATGTCTCTGAAGCAAATCATATCCCAATTTCCTAAGAGAAAGCATTGAATGACAATTTAGTTTCACAATAAAAATTCAAATACTTAACACTTCTGATTAAAAATTTTAATACTTAACACTTCTGATTAAAAATTTTGTCCAAGTTCCATGAAGAAAAGCCTAAGTTGCCGAATCGGAAATGGGAACCAGTACAGGTATGGCCCATGGGTACGAAATGCTGGTACATCAGATTTTATTTGAGGTGTTGAGTACGTTTTTTATTCGTTCAACTTCATACATATACGCACACATACAGATACATATGCATATACATATACAGGTATATGTACACACACACACACACACACACCAAGCTTTCCTTCATTAATATTGTGTAAAAGATATGAACTATCATGATACATCCAAATATATCAACCATATGATAGGATGTAATGTCCCCTTCTCCACACTAGACCTAATGGCACCTTGTTGGTCTATCTTTCCATCCAGATAGGCTAACGGCATTTGTTTTGAGGATGCCAGCCAGTCACAGGGATCTATTTGGTTTTGTTGGGGGAGATATTTAAGTGGGAACTCCTAAGGCTAAGTCACTTTATTTTATAAAGTCGATTTATAAAGTACTTTATCATTTAAAGTCACTTTATGACAGAAATGACTTAGGTGACTAAAAGACAAAAGAGGCTTTTATCCCACATTGCTTAGATATTCGCATCTTCCCTCGCTTCAAGGTTATAAAAGCAAGCATCTGCTTTGGGATTATCACCATGAAATATGTTATTTTCTCAAATCCTAAAAGTCGCTTAAATGTGACTGGTTACTAAGGAGGAATTCCTTAAGGAAAATAGTGAGGGCCGCACGCAAACCCAGTATCTCACCCTTTTATACACAGAACTGAAGTTGGAAGTAGCACAGTGGGAGCTATCTGAAAACTGGAACTCAAACAGCTGGTAGCAGGAACAGACATCTGAAAGGCAGTTCAGGATAATACTGATGTACAGATCTCAAGCAGGAAGACAAACAAGTCGGCAGACAGGATAGACAGTTCCAGCCCGAGACTGCAGACGTAATTCCTTGCATTAAGTATATTTTGCATCAGTACTGGTTAATCACAGCCGTGGTCCCTCCTAGTCCGGAATAGGCAGTGGAGTTAATACAGGTGTTGGGAGCAACAGGTCGGCCCTATGCATGAAGCACACGGCAGATGCCGCACCGAAGTTTCTACAGACCCGTCAACCAGAGATCAGTAACACAGGTATAGTGTCAGACATAATCACCATTCCGCAAGCAGCATCCATCCAGCATATGCGTACACAGCAGCGAGTTCTGAAGATTACATGAGTGAGTGTAACTACAGCTGGGCTGAGCAGACTACAGGCAACGTATGGCATAGAAGAATAGGTGTCTAGATGTTGGATGTTGAGCAAGCACACACAATACAGCCAGACCTCCACTGCAGCATCCTCCATTGCTAAAATGGGTCTGTACTACATTTACCTAAACCGCATACCAGTTGCTGTTATGTTTATGTTAATCTTTACATGAATTTGGAGTTCTGTCAATGGTGCCTTGTATAACAGATCTTGGTTTAGTGTTACTGTTATAAATCGATATTACAAATTGATGTTCTCGTGCCAATATTAATGTACGTTCCTGAAATCACTATTTCATTGTTAACATAGCTATTCCATGACATTCATGCTGATAATTAGTGAAGTGATATCACAGTAGTACCTTTGCTTAAGATCCTTAATTGCATATCAACTGTTTGACAAAATTCCGCTAGTCCAAGTTTAAATTATCTGATCAAACCAAGCAGGGATTCTTACATAGAACATAGCCCCAATCTTGTAAGTGTGAATCTACCTCTTGGCTCACCATTTGGTTTAACTGTTGCCTAAAGAATTCGAATGGAGGAAATTGATCAGTCCCAAGTATTCTGATCCATGGCAAAGACACCCAATATCATAGAGATGGTCTGTGTTTTCTAACAGACCGAGTTTGATTGTTAGTGGTTTGAAGGCCAGCTACATTATTGGATTCCCCCTGGAATGAACTCATCCGCTCATAGTACTTTATGCTTTCCTATCCTGGACAGTTGGGTATCATCTATGTTCATTTAGTACAGTGTTATATGAGCTAGCCAAACAAACATCAGTTCAGATTTAATATGAGTTTAAGGATTATCAGAGAATTCTATTCAATACACTGAGTACTTTCACTCTGAAAAGTTCTTTCAGAATATACCTGAGAGTAGGCTGAGACAATATTTTTTCAGCTGGAAAAAAAAGAAAATATCCAGAAAGCCTGATCAGGGATATTACAAAGGATGATGTAAGGTTCATAAATATGCAAGCACTGTTTTGTGCTTGCATATTTAGATGGTGTATTTGACAGCACAAAAATAGTGCTTGCATTTTATAAACCTTGGCCAAGGTGGCACAATGCAAAAAGCATGTGACCATCCATCACATAAACCAGGAATGCATGTCTAGTCGGGAAGGTCATACTTAGAATGGGTGAAGCCTAGAGAATGTGACTGACTAAGATTGACTAAAAACAGAGACTTGGATGGCAATCGGACCTAGCCCAGTTTTTGCACCTCTCGTGCAGGTTCCGGCTACATCCAAAAAGAAGTTGTGCAGGAAACCAATTGTCCATGGATGAGAGGAAAAGCACCTGATGATGCTTTCCCTCTCTCAGGAAGACATTAATGATACAGAACTTTGAGAATGGATCAAAGCACAATTATCCTCTTCCCTCTCAAAGTTCTTGTATCGCATGAATGAAAGTACTTATTTCCAATATACAGTCATTTTCCATTTCATAAGGAGCACTTTTAAACTATTAGTTATTTATGTTCATGTGAAGGCTGTTATTTACTCATGGTTTTCTTTTTGTGCACTTTATGGTACCTAATTCACTTGTAGAAGATATTTCACATTCATATGAAAAGACACAATTTATTTTGAAGAGATAGATAGGTGAAATTTTTAATTTAATGGAAATTGTTGGAAAATGTTTAGAATTTTCTCTTGTTAAATTTAGCATGTTACAGAACATATTAATGAGAAAAGAAAATGATAAAATTTGTTTCAACAATATAATTGGTTATGGAGCTTTGGGATTTATATCCTAAATGCAAGGCTGTTCTGTTTACTGCTTTCCAAAATGCTTTTATTAGTACCCTTTATTTTCGTGGAACCACCAGATAACACATATGATCATGATGTAAAGGGCAGCATATCATGAAAAGTGCAGAACAATATGATTTTAGCCTGAATCATATCTTACATTTTAGAAGCAAACATTTTAAGGGCCACCAATTAGGAAAAATCAAAATACAAATTATATTTCTCTCAGATGCAGTTACATTGAAACATGAGGAAATAACACACAATGTATCAGTTATTGCAAAAAGATGAATAGTTTTGTTACAAACCTGCCACGTGTAAGAACCATTGGGCATAAGCAATCTCTTGTCAAAGACATTGTAAAGGCCTGAGAAATAACTGGATTGAAATTGAGAAGACGAGGGTAGAGATCAATAGGACTGAGAGTCCCCGATGTTATTATCACAGATTGAAACCGTTGAAACACTGGTTTTATTGCAAGTGAAGCATCAAGGCAACTAAGCTGCATTACCAAAAGAACATCAAAGACAATGCTTCAACCATATAAGATTATACTGAATTCAAATTCACCCAAAAAAACAAGTATGGATTTATAGTGATGGCAATAGAATATAATCTATATTCAGTATGTCAAGTTTGTGTAAGAATACCTGCAAAATAGGATCAGGAACTTCTGGCATTCGCTCATCAAAAGGTTCAATAATAATAGAAAACCCACGACTATATGTCCCTACTAATGTGGCAAAGTCACACACAGTTTGAATTGGCAGAAATTCATCTGTGTCAGTTACTTCCAGGGTTACCATAAGAGAATGTAAACGATCATAGCAGAATTTCAACATTTTTTGGTCTATGCCAGCTTGTGTCGTAACATTAGCAACAAATTGAGGTGTTCCTTCAGTTTCTACATCCTCAGTTCTTAGCCGGATCTTTAGGTATTGAACTAGCCTTTTCAAAACTGATAAAAAATGTTCGGCCCGTCTGATATTCCCTGGCACAGCTTCCCTTACAATATCATCTGGCAGAATAGGATTTGAAATCCATGTGTCTGAGACTGCACAGCAAATAAGTTCAACAAATTAATACAAAATAATGCCAGAAAGCAAAAATGTACTCCTAGAGGTCTATTTTAATAAGGAGAGAAACGTCATATTTGTAGCACAAAGTAAGAAATGTCCAATGATCCAGCCTATTTACACTAAGAACACTTCTAAATGTCAAAGTTTACACTCAAATTCAATATACTTTTTTCTCACTTGGAGCAAGATTTATATAATTTTGAAAACACCAAGAAGGATTTTGAATATGTAATCACAAAAAGATATAAGCATAGATAAACCCGAAATGGGCATTCCCATTTGTGTGAATGGTTCAAATATCCAAGTTAGACATCAGTCCATTATCAGGCCATTACGAAAGCAATTCTCCAACAAGATCTCCTACATCATAATTTTATCCCATTAATTCAGTAAAAAATATCTTTTACAGTCCAAGAATCATTAGAATGTCAAAGTAGTTTTGAGATTTAAAGTTCATATATCTCAAGTTATTATTTAGAGTAAATGTTGTACGTACTAGGCAAATCATCTCTTTGTGCTAATCCTTCCACAAGCCTGTTATATTCTCTCCGCAATCTATCTGCATCTGAGGCCTTGAACCTTCCTAATCAATTACAGCAAGTAAGATGAAGCATACAAAAGAAGAAATGTCTTAAAAAGGCTAAACTTCTTAACATATATGACAGCAGGCAATAATATAGCATCAGTGATATGCCATGTAACAATAACATTAAACATGATAGAGAGCAGAAATGAGAAAACCTATCTATGCTCCTTTCTGCAATTCTATAACAAGCGCAAATCACCACAAGGTACTTTTTGCTACTTTCCAAGCCCTCAAATTCTGTTATGACAACCTATTTCCTTTCCCAGTTGAAGATACTAAATAAATTTCTAACATCAACTTTAAGTCCGTCTAAAACAAATGCTTATCTTTTTCTGTCCAATTGACATTACTCTGCTGGGTAAACTAAAGGAAGACAAACGGGAACATCAGATTGTTTATTTAAAAACGGCTTTTTCTTGTATTTAAAAAATGAACTTCTACTAGAGGCTAAGTCAAAGGTTGAAGCCCTTTTCTATTTGGTCTGGCCAATTAACCATCCTTGATTTGAGTGGCCTTAAAAACTTAAGGGAGAAAAAAAGAAATGAAATGCTTTTCCTGGATTTAAAATTTAACATTGAATAAAAATAACTTAAAACATAATAAGGCCCTGTAAATTGAGAAACTTGTAGAGAAACGACATACCTATCAACAATCTCGGCCATCTTATTAACATTCCTTGTAGCTCCAGTGAGAGTTTGCTCCCTGATATTCACGCTGAGTGCCTCAATACAAACATTATCAATATTGTGTGCCTCATCAAACACCACAATACACTCTTTCTGCATTTCCCTTGAAATAATCCCAGATACCTTAGGATCAAGCAGATATTGATAATTATAAACAACAATATTTGCAAACTGGATCATATGGCGAGCCAAAAAATACGGGCACCAGCCTTTCGCTCTACCAAAGTTTCTTAGGTCATGAAGTGTGTAAACCCCAGGGGGCAAAATTGCTTCAGTCCCTTGCTTGTCATAATTTTCATAAAATTGACACGTTTCAATATTAGGGTTTTCTACCGCTAGAGCTCTAACCCAAGAAGCTGTAAGTTTTCTGCAACCTGAAGCACAAAATATTAAAATTTAGAAACCTTCCCTGATCTTCTTCGGCCCTGGAATCTCAATCCCTTATGTTGAATTATAATCCAAACATGTTCCTTCAAAATCTTACATCTTTTGCATTAACACTTAACATTTTTTTAGATACTAGAATTATTAAAACTAGGACAAAAGTTTCTACCCAGTTAATCCATAAGAGTTTTGTCAAATATGTACCTCTGCAAACTGCAAAACCTGAAAAGGAATATTACGGGCATTTCCTCATTTTCAAATGTCCAATAAATACACTATCTTTTAAGATCTGTTTGTTTCCCATGAAAAGCTTCTAACATATAAAATATCCTTGCCCAGTCCCTACTGAAGAAACTCTGTAGAAACTTTTGTCCTTACTCGTTGACAGAATCTTGTAAGTAATAGAGGAAAGAGCATTTGATAAATTACGTTGCTACAGATATTTAGTATCTGTGATTTATTATTGTGTTGAATTTTAGGCGAATGTTAACTATCGAATTCGAAGAATCAATCAAAATAAGTGTTCTAGTGGTTGCCTTAAAAAACAGAAATTTTGGTAGTTGAACCATCTCCGACTCACCCGCGTCAACGCTTTCCCTGGAACTCGCGCTCTGGACCATTTCATTAATGCAGAGGTTTTTCCTGGAACTGAGGCCGAGGGCCAGAGTTTTGGCTGCGCTTCCAATTTCTTTTTGCTGGTAATCATTCAATAAGCGTAGTTCCGCAAGAACTTTCTCCATTTCGTGGACTGTGCGTGTACAGTAAATGAGTTTCCCAACAGAGGGGTCGGATAACTGATAGCTGGTGATAAGAGAGAGGAGTGTTATAGTTTTGCCTGTACCAGTCGGCATTTCCAAGAGGCAGTGGCCTTTCGCGTCCAGCGCTCGTTTCAGTTCCACCATGTACTGGTGTTGCTCTGGGTATATGTGCTCGTAAGGGAAGTAGACAGTAAGATTTTCGATTTTGAACTTCATTGCGGAGGTCTTCGGCTTCAATTTTCCAATTTGCAGCGCCTGCAGGTTGCGAAAGCTCCCTCGCCAGCCGGTAGGCTATTTTATGTGAGAAACAGGCAGTACCCGCGTGTAATGTGAGGGCAGGTCTTGCGCCGTAAAGGCTATACGGAAGCCAAGATGTATCTCATTGGACAATTTGTTTATACATAAAATAACTAGCACTTGCACCAGGAGGACAAGGGGTACACGGATAGTGACAAAATCTGGATGCTTATATAAGATAGTTTCACATATAAAATATGGAAGGATTATTTTTGTTATAATATTAAAGGAAATTTAAAAGAATAAACATATTTGAAAAATAATAATAAATAGTGGGTCGCATACATACTTTGTTCTTAAATTCATTTGCCATTTTTATTTATACCACTAGTTTGTCATAGAAAAGAATTTCTCTATCTCTTCTTCGTCGAAAATTGTGACCTTTCATGCAAGAATATAGACGTGGTATGCATGTTATTAATAATATTATTTGTGTGTTATTTTTTTTACTTTTAAGGATATATGGAATGCCACATAAAAATAATTATTGAAATTAAGGCCATTTAGTATCCACGACATAAAGGTGAAGAATAAAGTAAGGGATTCTAGTTAGTTAATCATATTTTAAATCTCACCACAATATTTTCTCTAGTATGCTCGAGTTCCCCACAAAGAAGATCCAAAATGCATCTATTCTCCAGCCAATTGAATTTTGGGAAATTGTTGTATGTGGATGTGAAGGTTTTCATGGTGGTTGGGATACGATCATTTAGATTTTTCTTAACAAACACATAGAAATCATCAAAGAAACCTTAAAAATTAAAAATTAGCATGACACCCCTTCTCACTCACCATAATTTGACACATCTCCAATAAATGAATATAACATTGAGGGTCTTCAAGACATGGCTTTTCCCAAAGTCTTCTCGAACAGTTTTGCATTACACTTGCAACCTTGATGTAAACAAGTTGAGATATATGAATATGTTTTGTACTTGATGAGATTTCATGATAATAGATTGGGAAGTTGTTCAAGGTTCAAATATTTTGATTTGAATCTTATTCTAGGACATCATAACCAAGGACTTGCTTCTATTTCCTATGTAGAAAAGTATAGAGGTTACATGCCCACACCCCTTGATAATCTTCACCTCCACTAACAACGATTTACCTACAAATGATTAGATGAAGATACTTGGAGTAAGCAATTTATTTTCCAAATCTCATCTATTGCCCAAATTTTTGTTCGCCTTATCGTTTGCAGCAAACATAGCTTTTACAAAAAATGGGTTAGAGAATGATTATGAAATCAAGATGAACCATGTGAGCATTT
Organism: Cupressus sempervirens; assembly: GCA_028749045.1. Lineage (NCBI taxonomy): Eukaryota > Viridiplantae > Streptophyta > Pinopsida > Cupressales > Cupressaceae > Cupressus > Cupressus sempervirens. Next base: position 444,993,337 of record CM053792.1, on the reverse strand, counting down.
GGATTCAAGCAAGTAGTTAGAGAAACAAAAAATGGTGTTGAAGGTGAAGTCAAAATTCTACTTTGAAGATGAATTGTCAATCTACGTCAAGATTGTATTTTAAAATTATATGCATAAGAAAAAAACTACATTTTCAGTAAGATACTAAAATTAAATTAATATATTTTTATTTTCATATAAAATGTTACACTCTTTTAACATATTAACTTATATAATAGATGTATTCTAAAAGGATTAATCATTCAACATCCTACACATCAAACCTTATTTTGAGATCTTGTCATTAAATGTCCAAATCTAACAACATAACTCAAAACCTTAAAGACACTACAATTGTTGTTCTTTTGTTGGCGTGATTTCTTCACTCAAATCATATTTTATTTAATATGTTCTTTTGAATCTTGATGTCCAAGGCAATGGAGGAGATCCAGTAGCAGGAGACTTCTCTCTAGCATCCACCTACATTTCACAATTTTGTTACCATAGCCTAGCTCTATAGGGATGTTTTCCTCTCACCAAGAGAGATCATAATATTAATACCCAAGCTCTATGCAAGCAAAGATTTCACTACAATAAACTTGTCAAGGCAACAAAACATTTTCTGAAATTAACATTTTGCTATCAAATATCTTCAACCCAGGACAATGTGCTTGAGCAATGATTGTGGAAAACAAGACATTTAAACCAATATTCTTATTAGTATAAACAAAAATTATGTGCATAATAATTAAACCCATTAAAATCTAGGTACATTAAGACGTAGTGGTAATAATGTTTAAGTAGGAATATATGTAAAGAGATCTTCCTATAAAATAAACAAATATTCATGCTGGAATTTAATGAAATTATATACATGTTTGCATAGGTTCAAACTTGAAATGTGCTAGGGATGATACTTTTCTTTTTTGTGGGGAAAGTGGATGAAATATTGGAATTTTGTATGGTTGTTGTACAATATTTAATGAATGAAATGTTAAAATTCTATTCTATGTGGTTGTCATGCAATCAGATGAGGAAATACTATGTGGTTGTGCAATCAGATGAAGTCACAAAATTGATGCTTTTCTTTTTTTTAGTGAAAGTGAATGAAATATCATATTTATGTGTGGTTGTCGTGCAACATACCAAATCATAAAATACTTACTTCATTTGTTTAAAAATATATATATTTTTATTTTATATGAGAAATGAAAGTCAAATATTTTACTCATTACTTTCTATACAGTCATCCACTTTTTATTCAATTACATCATATTCATAGATTAAACGGTTGTCCATCCATCAAACTAAAATTGAACCATTTAATGATTTGTTTTCCTTTCCTATGACTCACCCTCCCTCTCTTTTTGGAGTTAAAATTCTCACTGAACAATGAATTTAAAGATATTTATATTGATAAAATAGAAATTGCATCCCATGAACATTTTCCTTCATTCTCAATCCACTTTAATCAATCTATCTATCCTTAGAGCAATGGCTAACGTAGAAGTGACATGATCTAGGATGAGAACCGAGAAGAAACCCGATTCATACCAATTTCTAGCTGCACTGTTTGATTATCTGTGCAAGAATCAAAAAATATTGGGAGATATTTGGAGATACTTGGATGTTCTAAGGTTCCCTTAGTCTTCAAAACCTCATCACTACATTGCACATACCCTCAACCATAGGCAAGTCAAAACACAAAGTAAATACCATCCAAATTTATAAGTTTTAAAGTATTTCAACAATAATGCACTTACCTGATGTAAAAGAAGTTACTTAAATTTCATAAAAAATAACATCAAGATGTGGTCAAGCCAATGATGCAAGCCATGACCATGCAAAAAAACTATAGTTGAAAACCAGGTAGGACATTCTGATATTTTTCATCACCACAATCCTGTCACCAAATTGGGGAGAAGTGCCCATCTTGTTATATCTTGAGGATTTTTTAAGCATGCAGAAGAATTGGATGTGTTTAATCAAATAATACTGTAATGATTGATATTTAATCCATGGTACATTGTCTCTGCTCAAAAGAAATACCACCAAGAAATTTAGCTTCATAGATAGGGATGCTATGGTCTAAAATATTAACTGTTACCATATAAATTGACAACTGGAAATTCAAAATTATACAAGATCCAAACATGATAAGAAAATGAAGCGTATTTGTTTTATTTAAATGCAGAGAATCGGTAAGATACATCAAATTGTAGAAACATTTCAAAAGTTCAATATATTTTTGGATTATACAAAACATTCTTATTCCTTTCGATATATGGAAGAAGCTCAAAAATGGCTCCAGCAGCTTCCAAGGAAATGTTGTTGGTAGTACAAAATTCCAAATTTTCTAGCATTTTATGAGATTTCAGGAGTGGTGCAAAATATTTGATGCCCTTCTCTCCCAATTCCCCCAAATTAAGAGTCAAGGATCTCAGCATGCACCCTTCTAAAACAAAGGAAAATACTAACATAACCTGAAGTACCTCATTCTCAGATCTTTTGTACACAAGTCTTGTAAGACACACATCTTTTAAAGTTGTGTGAACATTTAATAGGGCTCTTTTTACAACAAGGGTTGCCTCCACTCCAAAGTTGTGGTTGCATAACCATATCCTAGTGCAAAAGTTTTTGAGCTCTTCCATTAATGGCCTCTAGAGCTCTATGGCTAAAGCTTCGTCAACAAATCCTCCCAATTCACCTTCCCCTCTTGATATGTCAAATTTAGTTTCCCTTTGGATAGTGCTCATGAGATTTATCTCAAGAAAAATGCTCTGTTTTTGTGATCTGTATCTAAACAACTCAAACACGGGTTTTGAAGATTAATACCTTGAATGCAATCATACTAGATTTAATCAATACAGATCTTCGAACAATAATCCACTCCACTCCATTCCATAGCCATCACTCCATCCACTCTCTTTCATCAATTGCATGAAAAAAGATCAAGGTAAAAGTTTCATATTTTTCCCTAAAGATTCCATCTTTCGGATTGAGATGAACATGAAAGAGAGTGTGGAGCACACTAATGCTCTCTTTCATGTTCATCTCGATGATGGATCATAGTGTGATCCAAAATGTTGATGTGTATGTTTTATTTCATATTCATCTTGATGATGGATCATTGAGTGTGATCCATAGTGTTGATGCAAAAACTCTTACGCAATCAAATCAAGAAACAAGTAGTTGCAAACCTACAAATACTAGGACTACATTTGATTGATCTGGACAAAGAATATCTCAGAAACTCTATTGAGCAAATGAGGATTGTTGAGAAAATATAACAAATAAATTGCATGATAGTTTCCTTACCGAGGATTGTAGTAATCCCACATCACAAGCCATACTCATATTTGCATTGAATAACCCAAAATTACATTCTGAGGTCAGTCCACCCTTCAGATCCTCACTGAAAAGAGCCAAGATAAATGTAATGGTTTTATTAGGCTTCAGCAGGGTCCCTACCATGGAGGTTACCTCTCTTCACACCCACCTTCACTCCCATGAAAAATGCCTCCCATGCACCACAAATAGATGGTTGCAGGGACTCATATTTTTGAGATCCACCCCTCATTATCTGCGAATATATATAGCATAGATTACATGTAGTCAAGCCATTTTCTTATGTAGCACATTTCAAGATTAGGCATTTATCTTTGAGGATTTGAAATGGGTGAACTCTGTCACTTTCCATATACGCATGGTCCTCATCACTACTTCCCCTGTAAAAAGGATAATATATTCATAGATACTTATTTTTCATCTTCTTCCAGAGGAAAATAGCTAATTTTAAGAGTGTCTGTGTAGTCTTTCCTTGATAATATCTAATGTAACTTTTAATAAGCTTTGTTAGTGCCCAACACATGTCCGCCCATCACTTGAAACAAAAGAGGTAAACCTCCATAGGCTTCAACAAAGTTGTCTACCAAATTTTGAAATCTACTTTTGCAATATTTTTCATGAAACGCATGACAACAAAACAAAGGAAAGTGCAGGTAGTGCACGTAATGTTTACTCCATTTAAGCAGAGGACATATATAAAGGGTAGAGGAAATTGGAAATCCACTTAGCTAGCCACAAATTAATTCATTGGAAATTTCTGCCCAAAAATAATCTAAGTGCAGATTTCATGAATCGTATAGTTGAGATTTCAGAAATCATGCAAAGATTCATTGAGATATTAATAAGATTGCAAAAATCTCAAAAAACAAATTTGTGGAGATTGCAAAAGATTTTCATTTATTGTTGATTGAGCAGTTTTGAACAAAGATTAAAACAATTGATGGTATGAACAGATAGGTTTTGTGTGAAGTCTCCACCTACAATAGTCTATCAGCTAAAAATCACAATCTATTATTTGTAGTAAATTGAAATGATCAATAATAAATTGAAATGTACTCACGATTTGATCAGATGTTAATAAGTAGGAGATATTTTTCTCTGTTACTGAAATTGTGATATTGTTATCAGGACTCAATTGTGTAGTTCTTTTGAGTTAAGCTTATTGACTCATGTTTCATGAGCAGCGGTTCACACTAACCCATCACTAATGAGAATGAATGAGAATGAATGGAACACTAGCACTTATTAGATCTAGGTGACACACACAAAGGTGAAGCATTGGGACTTCTCAAGAGGTCATGCATCCTGTGCTACTCTAGCTCGAATGCACTTAACTACGAAGTTTCCTCAATGATAATAGATGTATTTTGACTTTGGGTAAATATTGTTGTTTTAAGTTTGAGAGGAGATTTTTTTGTACTTATGAATTATCTAGCAATGTAGTGAGTTGCTTTATATAAAAACATTTATTTGCCTTATCCACATTTGAATTTTTTTTAGCGTGGAAGATTTATAAAGCTAATAGAACTAAATCTAACATAGATCATTATTTTGTAGATTTTATAAGGAAAATTTTATTAGCCTCTTTTTAGCAGGAAAGATTTGTGAAGATGAGAGAATTAAATCTAATATAGATAAATATTATGTAGATTTCATTATGATAAATTTAACTTTAAATTGAATTAAATATTTATTATTATAAATTAATAACATAATATAATTAAATTATATATATGAATAATATAATATTGTGTAAGTTTTTAACATAGTAAATATACATTCAATTGAGGATGATCTTGTAGTGTAATGGTAAAGGTTAACATTCTAAGTTGTGTTGATATGGTGATGAGCAATTGAATCTCGCTCGTGTATGCAAGAACAAAGAGGCAGATATACATTCTCATACAATGTGGAGTTTAATAGATGGCTTTGATGAGGATGAATTGGAGTTTGGATCATGCATGTGCAATTATACCTAAATCAATTAGCTTTTCATCAAGTTTAGTCAAGGATCTTATTGAAACCAATAAATCAAAACATTTATCAACACTAAGGGCATGTTAGTTCTCTTTGATCAAGTTGGAACTATCATGCATTTGACTTCATCACAACATATCAAGTTCATTATATCTATTTCTAAGTTCAATCAATCTAATAGATGATCAATTTCATCACACCGAATCAAATTGGTTACTATGTTTATCAAACATCATTGCTTTTGATATCTTCTGACATTGATCAATTTTATTGCTTTGAATCAAACTGGATATTTTGGTTAGCTCTTATTGACCTTTGTCTCATCAATTTCAGAGTCAGTATGGTTGGTTCTCATTCCATCAAGTTTGGAATCAGTGGCTTAAAAACTTTTTAAACTAATTTGGTAAGTTCTCATCAGCCCAAGTTGGCATGATTGGTTCTCATTCCATAAAGTTTAGAACCAATGGCTTAAAACTTTCAATCGATTGAATTTAATGTGATCAAGATTGGAATTCTCAATATGCAAATTGGGAATAGTTTCATCGCTTTTTATCAAATTATTTTGTAAGTTAACATCGTCATTTCTTTGAAACATCAATTCAAAGAGGGGAAAATGAAATCACCCTAAATTGGGCTAGTGAAGTAGAAGCCCTATTTGCTCTAATTAGGAACTACCTCTCAATTATGCTAGTATGATTATCCAATCATCAATATAATTCATCAAAAACAATGAAATCCCTAATCAAACAATTAATCATCATTAATTGATCATAAACACTCATCAATTATTGTGATTTATTTAATTAAATCAAAATACATTAAATACACTTCACTAAAGTAATTAATTAAAAAGAATTAATAAATCCCCTAAAATGTAACTCATCACAAAGGAGACAAGGTGGTTATGAATGAACTGATGAGAGTTGACACGCATGGATCACTCAAGGATGAATCCTAATCACTCCAAAACCTTGAATTTATAACACTCATTTCCTCTACAATTCTATGAAAGGAATGAATTTGAAGCTCAAATGGCTCATTCATTTGCATCATAGTGTTATGTTGTAGAATTCATATAGCTTAATTGTTCAATTGTGTCTAGTTAATTAGCACACACTTTGTTTCATAAAGGAAACTAATAATTTAGTTTTAATTATTTCATGTTAGATGCATTAGAATTGCATTGTTTATTGAAATAAATCTCTCATTCTAAGCTTGGAATGTCACTGATCAGGATCTAAATTGAAGGACAATTTAGATATTTTGGTCATAATCTTCTTAGATAGAGATCAATATGATGCTTTTGTTAGCTTCATCTTGCTCATCTTTGCTTGATGAGATGTACATATGAACTAAAAAGCTAATATGTTATTGTTGTGTTATTTGTAGTATACTAATTTACACATGCATATATGGTGCCCATCTTAGAGCCTAGCCCTTTTTCTTTATTTTTTAGTTTGATTTCATATGTAACTATCAATTTTTAGGTGCAAAGACATTTCTATAGATTCTAGGTCATTTTTGGAGATTGCCAAAAATCTTAAGTCATTTTTGTGAATCTTGAGTTGCTTCTAGTAATCATGGCTCATTTGTAGGAGGAAAGGTTGTCTTTGGGAAAGATGGTTTTTGGAAAAAGTTGTCTTTAGGATCTTGTCCCACCTTTAGGGTCCTATCTTGCATTTAGGTGATTATTTTCTCATTTTTGAGAACCCATAATCTTCATTAGTCATTTTTGGTTGCTTAATTGACATATTTTGAGTTTTGGCTAGCCTAATGGTTGTTCAGACATGTTTTGAATGAATTTCACAACCTAACTTGTGTTTGTAAAATAATTGACAAAGATTTCTTATCAAATATACTTTTAAAACAACATGACTAATAATGTTTGGCTTGCAAGTTGCCTTTGAAGAGAATTTTAAATATTTTTCTTGCTTAATGCTCTAGTTGTAATCTAGTAATTAGCATTGTTATAACTGAATGTCTTGATTTGTAGGGGAGTATGCTCTTCTCTCTTGGAATTTATCTTGAGTGAATAAGAAACCTAGACCAAGCTATGATAGAGAAGTTCCTAGAGGCAATAAGAGCATCATTGTGAGAGATCTTGTTAGAAGTGAGGGAATTATGCTCTTCTCTCTTTGAGAGAATCTAAACATATAAGCTTTTAACATTTTCATGATCATGATAGCTATAGTAATTGTGTTGGAAATATAAGGTAGGCTAGGTTACTGAGAGGGGAGGGGTGAATTAGGAACCAATGTAACTTTATCTTATTTCACCAATTAATACTTCATATAATATTCTGATCTAATTGATTGCATGAAAGAATGAAAGCAATAAAACATTCAGAACACTTTGACACAAGATATGGTAACCCAAAAACCTTCCAAATAGAAAGTAAAACTAGGGTGGGGATGATACCCACAAGCTTTAGTACTACAGTATAAAGTTAACCTATTAAGGCTTACAATTGATCACTTTTGGTGATCTACCTTGTTAGGAGCAATAAGGACTGTAAGGTCCACCTTGTTAAAGGATTTACAAAGATACAATGAAATATGTGTTGAAAACAATTGATTAATTGTGTATTGTCTTTGATGTTATACAAAATGTCATATCATTACTAGTCAGTGTATGTCGAGCTCACTCAAGTCATGAAGACAGTTTCCTGTGTTTGTCAAGCATTTCAGAGTTTGTCTAGTTTAAAAGATATTGTCCATCGAATTCACTCAGTCGTCAAAGGGAAGTTTGCAGAAGTTGAGTGTTAACCGAGCTCACTCAATTAATAAATAAAATTTTGGATGGAACCAATGTCAACCAAGCTCACTTGGTTACCAAAGGAACTTTGAGAATATCTAGTGTTAACCAAGTTCACTTGGTTAACACAGGAAAATCATTTCTGAGTTAGTGTCTACTGAGCATGGTCAGCTAACGAAGGATTTTCTTATTTTGGCATATTGAGTTCAATTGATTTAGTTATTAATTATAGTCAATTGAGGAGATGAATATTAAGTATTCTATGTTGTATTCAAGCTGACTTGACAATGTGTAAGATATTAATATAAGGTCAAGTTGAGGATTGAATGTGTGGAAGTGAATAGAAGATTTGATGATGCTTAGAGGAAGCAAATTAGAAGGATAAGCATAATATCCTTGTTGAGTTGCAAAAATAAATTCAATCAAGAAGGATCAAGTATACAAGCTAGAATTGAGATATATAATCAACAATTCAATTGCATCAGAAATCAAACCATCTCATTGTTACTCTCTAACCATTATAGTAGTGATCTAAATCTATTAACCAAGTTGTCTTAACAACTATATGTAAATTCTCTAACAATGTGGCATTTCTATTTGAAGTGTCTAAAGACCTCTAACAAGACCACTCCTAACACGGTGATTAAATCCTCTAATAGGGTCACACCTAACAGTGTGTTTTGTAACCTTTAACAAGGTTGGCTCTTAACAAGGCTCACTTCAGAAGAGTAAAAATCACTAACTAGTTACAATTGGTGGTTTTTCCCAAATTGGGTTTTCACATTAAATCTTGGTGTCACGTGTGTTCATGCTATTTCTTTTATGTGTTTGCAACTAAGTTAATCTTGAGGCTAATCACAGAAAACATCTTATGGTTTACATTTGCCGAGTTATTATTGTCAAGTTACAGTATTTGCTAGAGTAAGCTGAGTGCATGTGTGTTTATTGAGTTACAATAGAATACAATTTAATCAGAGTATTGATTTGTATTGACATCTAAGGGATCTGTGATTTATTTTTGTAGTAACTGATTCACCCCTCCCCTCTTAGTTACTTCTCTTATATTTCTAAAAATTGGTATCAGAGCTTTTGGTGCTTGCAGAAAAGGTTTCAAAGACCTAAGCTAAAGATTGGGATGTCTTATAGAAGGGAGATTCCAAAGTTGAACAAAGATAACTTCAAGGCATGGAAAAAACTCACGAGGCTATACTTGGCAACTATTGGAGATATAGGGCTAAAGAATCTAGACACCAAATACAAGGCTCCTACTGGAACTATGACCATTGAATAAATTGCAAAGAAGAAGAGTCGTAATATCATGATGATTTATATTGCTTCATCTCGCAACCATGTTGAATTTGATGAAGTCAAAGATTGTGGAACTACTCATGAAATGTGGACCAAACTAAAGGATATCTATGGAGGTGATGACAATGTAAGGAGAGCCAAAGCTGAAAGACTGAAAGGACATTTTGATCAAATGAAAATGAGAGAGGATGAAAATATTGCAAAATATGTTGATAGAATCAAAGCTAATGTCAATGCTATCAAAGCCTCTGAAGGAACAATTGATGATGTAACAGTGGTAAGAAAGGTACCCAAAACCCTTCTTCCTATTAATGCAATCAAAGTGTCTGCTATTCAAGAGATGAGATGTAATCCAAATCATACTATAACTTTGGATGCTCTAGTTGGAAGATTGACAAAATTTGAACTAAACAAGTATGATAATTATACTCCTAGTTTTAGTAATCTTGAGTCTGCATTTGAAGTTAAGGTATCGTTCAAGAAGAAAGCTAAAAAGTTAAAATCAAACAATCTAAAGATGACGATGAAGACAATTCTGTCAGTGATCTTGAAGTCATTGAAGGATTGCTTGCAAGAAGGTATCCCAAAGGAAAAGGAAAGTATAAAAGGTAAGATTCCTCTAATATGTTTCTCTTGTGAAGAAGTTGGACACATTGCTACAAGGTGCCCAAATAGAGAAGACAAAGATGAAAATAAGCACAGTAAGTTCAAAGGCAAGAAGGGTTTTAAGAACTTGAAAGACTACAAGGAAAAAGGTAAGAAATATTATTTTATTGCTAAAGATTCCGATAGTAGTGAAGATGATGAAATGGTTTACATTGTTGTAAAAGATGAATCTGATGATGAAGGAGATAAAATGGCATTTATCTCTCATGTTAGCAAAAATGATACATGGATTATTTATAGTAGTTGCTCACATCATATGAATGGTGATAAAAATAAATTTGAACACATGGAACATTATGATGGTAGTAGCGTGAGATTTGGAAACAATGAACCTTGTTGCATAAAGGGAAAAGGTTGTATTTCACTAACCAATGAACTTAGATGTGACAATGCTTATTGGGTTGAAGGACTAAAGCATAATCTATTGAGTGTGACACAATTGACTAACATTGGATTCGAGATAGAGTTCATGAATGGGAAGTCCAAACTATTGGATGGAAAAGGAAATCTAGTTGGGTCTAGCAAACAAACAAAAGATAACCTATTCCACCTAGATCTTAGTAAAAGTTCATGTTTTATTGCTCAAGTAGAAGAAAGTTGGTTATGACATAAAAAGCTGGTGTCATGTGAACTTCGATAATCTTGTCAAGATAAGCAAAAATAGAGGAGTAAGAGGTATTCCTAGTTTGAGGAAACCCGATATGGGTCTATTCAAAAATTGTCAAATTGGTAAGATGGGCAAGACAAGTTTCAAAAGCAAAGATTATCATTCAGAAGAAGTCTTGGAGTTAGTACATACAGACTTATGTGGACCTATTGGAATAGAGAGCTATAATGGAGATAAGTATTTTGTTTTGTTTTTTGATGATTATTCTAGAAGGATGACTGTAATGTATCTAAAAGAAAAATATGAAGTTTTTCAAAAGTTTAAGTAGTATCTGAAAAGTATAGAGAAAGAAACTGGAAAGAAGTTAAAATGTTTGAGATCAGACAAAGGTGGTGAATTCATTTCTAATGAGTTCAATGAATTTTGCATTGAAAAAGGAATTAAGAGACAAGTATCAGCCTCTAGTACACCTCACAAGAATGGAATAGCTAAAAGAACAAACATATCCATCATGGATTGTGCAAGAACCTTGATGATAGAACATAGTGTTGCAATTAGACACTGGAAGGAAACAATCAGTACTATAGTGCATACCTTGAACAGAGTACAATTAAAGAAAGACTCAAATCAAACTCCTTATGAAATATGGTATGGCTATAAAACCTAATGTAGGTTACTTGAAAGTATTTGGTAGCAAATGTTATATCTTGAAAGAATCTAGGAAAGGTAAATTTGATGTCAAAGATGATGTAAGCATATTCCTAGGGTACTCTTGCAAAAGTAAAGCATATACGTGTTTGAATCTAACTACTCATAAGATCATAGAAAGTGCACGTGTAAAGATTGATGAATTTGCAGAAAAGAGTGAAGAGGAAAGCAACAAAGAACCTGAAGATTACAAAAAGTGTATTTATTATGAACTTGATACCGTACCAAATCTATTTGGAAGCCCGGAGGCATCACCTCCCGAGTCCCCAAAATCTCTAAAAGCTACTGTATTGCAACCAGTGCAACCCGAGTCACAGTCTGAAGGATCCAAGTCGCAGTCAGACGCTACCGAGCTAGTGCCTGAGCAAACTGAGTCAGTTGGACCAGAGTCACAGACAGTGGGACCCAAGCTTAACATAGAAGATCATGAAGAGGTTAATGGAACATGTTCTAAATCCAAAGTACCTATGTCAGGAAGCACCATGTACCTAATCAGATCATTGGAGACAAGTCGGATGGAACAATGACAAGAAACAAATTGAAAGGTACATGTTTGCTTGTTGAATTCAAACCTAGAAATGTTAAAGATGCTTTGGATAATGAAAGCTAGATTGAAGCTATGAATCAATAAATAGATCAAATAGAGAAGAATAAGACTTGGACTCTTGTTCCTAGACCCAAGGATAAAAATGTAATTGGTACAAAGTGGGTATTCAAAAATAGGCTAAATAAAGATAGAAAAGTTTCAAGAAACAAAGCAAGGTTAGTTTATAAAGATTATTCTCAAGAAGAAGGTATCGATTATGGTGAAACTTTTTCTCCTGTTGCAAGATTAGAAGGCGTTAGAACTTTACTAGCATATGCAGCATACAAAGGTTTTTAAGTTTAACAAATGGATGTAAAATCTGCATTCTTGAATGAAATTCTTGATGAAGAAGTCTACATAGAACAACTTGAAGGTTTTGTAGATCCTAGCAAAAGAGATATGATTTGTGAATTACACAAAGTTTTGTATTGTCTCAAGCAAGCTCCTAGACCTTGGTATGAAAGACTTCATAACTACTTGATAAAGATTGGTTTTCAAAGAACAAATGATAACAACATTTGTATATCAAAGAAGGACTAGACAAAAAGATTGTGTTGGTAGAAATATTTGTGGATGACACTTTATTTATAGGAAATAATGACTTATGTAAGAAATTTTTAGTAGAGATGAGTAAAGAGTTCGAGATGTCTATGTTTGGAGAGATAAAACTCTTTGTTGGATTGCAGATTCAACTGAAAAAAGATGGTATCTATATTACTCAATCCAAATATATCAAGGAGATATTGAAGAAGTTTGGGATGGAAGATTCAAAACCTATTAGAACACCTATGTCTACTGAACATAAGCTTTTCAAAAATGATGATTCCAAAGAGGTAGACCAAACCACACATAGATCAATGATTGGAAAATTGCAGTATGTAGTGCACACAAGGCTTGATATTGCATTAGCAGTTGGTATGGTGGCAAGATTCTCAACAAATCCTAAAGAAAATCACATGATGGCAATCAAGAGAATTATGAGATATTTTAAAGGTATTGAAGACTATGGATTATGGATTTAAAAGCATTCATAGATGTTAATTGGGTAGGAAGTGTTGATGATAGAAAAAATACAAGTGGAGGAGCATTCTTTCTTGGTAAAAGACAAGTATCTTGGACAAGCAAGAAGTAGAATTGTATTTCTTAGTCCACAGTAGAGGCAAAATATGTGGCAGCAACAGCTAATTGTTCTACTATTGTTTGGTTCAAGCAATTGTTGGTAGATATGGAGATAAAGATCAAGGATCTAGTGGTTATCTTCTGTGACAACATTAGTGCAATCAATATATCCAAGAATCCTTTGATGCATACCTAAACCAAATACATTTCTATAAAATGTAATTTTTTGAGAGAATTAGTACAAGATAAAGAGGTAAGATTGGAATATGTGAATACTAAAGAGCAAATTACAGATATATTCACTAAGTCATTACCTAAGGATGCATTTTTGTATCTAAGAGGTAAGTTAGGGTTCATTCCCCTATCTGAAGCTCACTAAATGTAGTTTAATGATGCATCAAATAGAGCATGTTGAAGATCAGAAAATTGATGCAATATTGACAAGGCACATTAGAAATGAATCAATACATGAGGTACACTGATATTCACTGAGCATTGTCTTTGGCATGAGATGTCAAAGAGGGAGAAGTTTGTTGTCATATCTCACATAAATTTTATTACTTCAGAGATGTCAAATAAGGAGAACTTAGCCTGATATCAAAGAAGGAAGTTTGCTATCAGAAAAAGATGTTGAAGATAGAGTTTTGCTAACAGAGGGAGAAACTGAAGGTAGAGAGAATTTGCACAGATAAAGGGAGCTCTCATGGATGAGAATCAAAATAAAACTAAGGATATGTTCCTTACTTTATTCTTATTTTAAAATTTATCTGTATTATGACATGTTGTGTTGCCATTAATGCCAAAGAGGGTGATTGTTGAAAATAATTGATTAATTGTGTATTGTCTTTGATGTTACACAAAATGTCATATCATTGCTAGTCAGTGTATGTTGAGCTCACTCAGGTGATGAAGATAGTTTTCTATGTTTGTCAAGCATTTCAGAGTTTACCTAGTTTAGAAGATAGTCTCTACCAAGTTCACTCGGTCATCAAAGTGAAGTTTGTAGAAGTTGAGTGTTAACTAAGCTCACTTGATTAATAAAGAAAATATTGGATGGAACTAGTGTTAACCAAGCTCACTTGGTCACCAAAGAAATATTGAGAATATGCAATGTTAACCGAATTCACTTGGTAAACACAAAAAAATGTTTTTGAGTTAGTGTCTATCGAGAATGGTCGACTAACAAAGGATTTTCTTGTTTTGGCATATTGAGTTCAATTGATTTAGTTGTTGGTTCTAGCCGACTAAGAAGATAAATATTAAGTATTCTAAGTTGTATTCAAGTTGACTTAACAATGTATAAGATATAAATATAAGGTCAAGTTGAGGATTGAATGTGTCAAAGTAAGTAGAAGATTTGATGATGCTTAGAGGAAGTGAATTACAAGGGTAAGTACAATATCCTTATTGAGCTGCAAAGATACATTCGATCATGAAGGATCAAGTATATAGGCTAGAATTGAGATTTGTAATTAGTAATTTAGTTGCATTAGTAATTAGGTCATCTCATTGTTACTCTCTAACTATTGTAGCAGTGATATAAATTTGTTAACCAAGTTGGCTTAACTACTATTTGTAAATCCTCTAACAAGGTGATATTTCCATTTGAAGTATCTAAAGACCTCTAACAAGGCCATTCTTAACAAGGTGATTAAATCTTCTAACAGGGTCACACCTAATAGTGTGTTTTGTAACTTTTAACAAAGTTGGCTTATAATAGGGCTCACTTCAGAGAAGTGAAAATCAATAAATAGTTGTAATTGGTGTTTTTTCCCAAATGGAGTTTTCACTTGAAATCTTGGTGTCACTTGTGTTCATGCTATTTCTTTTTTGTACTTGCAACTAAGTTAATCTTAAGGCTAACCATAGAAAACATCTTATGGTTTGCATTTGTCGAGTTATTGTTGTTATTTAGTTATTGTTGAGTTACAATATTTGCTAGAGTAAATCGAGTGCATGTGTGTTTATCGAGTTACAACAAATTACAGTTTAATCAGAGTATTGATTTGTAATGTCCACCCATAGTTTGCTTTTATATTCTTATTTCCAAATTTTTTTAAGCCAATTTTATGTATTGATTAGTTTTAGAGATACTGGATTTATAGTTTTATATTATTTCATGACTTGGATTAGTGATATATCAGTGATGATTACTTCATATTTGTAACGATGCATTATTTTATTTAAGAATTTGATGTTTGACTTATAATTATTATGGTACTTATCTCATACTTGCATGTGTATGGTGTGTGTATCTATTTTATCTTTATGTTTGTTGTGTTTGATGTGGTTAAAGGAGGGAGTCATAGTCACTTGCTAGTTAGGATTTACATGATGTACTACTCCAGGTACCATTGTTTGTTTAGTTTAGATATATTTATATACATGTACATGTTCGTCTTTTATGCAGAATGTAGGTACCAGACATCAACTTCCCTGAATTGTCAGGATAAGTGTGCCCCATCATAACAACTTAATGTTAAGAATGAGGAGATATTGTTCAGGTGCAATCCCAACCATAACCTAAATACTTGTCTTGCAAGGAGGACTCGTAACTGACTTTCCACCCTTTTTAAAACCTACGAGTTTATTTTTGTTTGTGTTATTTGATTTTGAGTTTCGGTCTGTTTTAGTAATGTTGCTTTCATGTAGATTTCGCTATGTGATTT
Organism: Cupressus sempervirens; assembly: GCA_028749045.1. NCBI lineage: Eukaryota > Viridiplantae > Streptophyta > Pinopsida > Cupressales > Cupressaceae > Cupressus > Cupressus sempervirens. The sequence goes on along the minus strand of CM053792.1, from coordinate 444,977,616 downwards.
ATTTGGTAAATGATTTAATTATAATATTTGAATTAATCATATAATTAAATATTATTTGATTGAAAATAAAATATTAAAGCATGAGAATATTTAATTACTTAAAAAAATTAATTAAATATGTGTTTTAATTTAAAAGTCTAAATTTAGAAAATTAGTTAAAAAGAAATTAGAATATGATGATATTTAATTAATTATAAATTAATTAAATATGTATTTTAGTTTAAAAGATTTAATTTAAGAACTTGGACAAAAAGATAATTAAAATATTAAAAATTTAATATTGCTTTATTATAATTATTTATTTAATAATAATTAAATTAGAGTTGCATTTAAACAATGAGATTTGATTATTATTATTAATTTAAATAATAAACTATGCTTTGATTAGTGCTTGCACTAATTATTAAATTGGAGAAAAATAAAATATAAAAGAATGAAATTTAAAGAGAAAGTTATAGTTCTAATTGTGGCGTAGTTATATTTATTTAATTTAATGATAATTATTTAGGAGTTTTATTTTAATAATAAACTCTAAATAATGTTATTAATAAAATTAATAAATATATTATTAAAAACGCTTCAAAAATTATTTAAATTGAGAAAACCAATTATTTAAATTATGATATTTTGTAATGAAATATCTAAAAAGGTTGTGCACAAAAAGGTAAAAGGTAATAAAGTAATAAACAATAATTGATTAGTGAGTTCCCTCTCGTGATTGCACAATCAGAGCCCCAATGTAGGGGAGAACTCTTTATCAGAGATGTAGAGCTCATTTTGCAATTACTAAAGTTTTGGGAGCGAAAATTTAGAATTGGATCAAAAGAATTGTTGAGAGTTTTAGAGGGTTTGGATTTGCATACATTCACAGATTGTCTCAAATGTTAGTTGTGGTTTTGAGGTAGGGTTTGAAAACCCATTAAAAAAATTTATTGAAAGATTTGTCTGCTTTGTGTCTTCCTAAATGTTTGCATATTGCTTATTAATTTACTGTAGTGATTGTTGAATAAGGAATTATGTTGTAGATTTTGAAAAAGGAAAACTTATTAATCAAAAAAACTTGACTGAAGAAAATTATAGATAAATTGTAGAAAATTATTATGATTGTATACTTTTAAAACCCTTCAGATAATATAGGGAATATTTGATTATGGAAATTTGGAAGAAAATAATAAATTGAACAGTTGGGATTTCAACTTTAAAGTTGTCATTAGAACCATGAGATTATCATAATTTTCTAAATATAGATAAATATTATTCTTATATCTAAAATAATTTAATTACAAAATTTATTGGAAAAAGAAAAAGATTAATTGAGAAGAAAGCATATTTTAACTGAACTTATGCATGTGAAAAAAATTATGCTAAAAATAGAAGCTTAGTATGGTTACATGCGTGTGAAAACAATTATGCTAAAAATAGAAGCTAAGTATGGTATGGTTACATGCATGTGAAAACAATTGTGCTAAAAATAGAAGCTAAGTATGGTATGGTTACATGCACGTGAAAATAGTTATGCTAAAAATAGAAGCTAAGTATGGTATGGTTACATGCACGTGAAAATAATTATGCTAAAAATAGAAAGCTAAGTATAGTAGGGTTACATGCATGTGAAAACAAATATGCTAAAAATAGAAAACTAAGTATAGCATGGTTGCATGATTTGAGAGATCAAAGACATGCAAAAATACTAATTGCATGTGTATTTTTATTTTATATAGTTTAATTTTTAGATTTATTAAATTTAAATAATAATAATTTATTAATTTCTAAAATAAAATAAATATTATCCATTTGTTATAAAGTGAATGTTAGTATTATTGATTATTTAAGTTACTCTTAGTTGCATATAAATGATTTTATAATTATTAATACGAGAAGAAAGTTAATAAACAAATATTTATAATTTTATTATATTTTAAGAGAAGTTGTGGTAGAGTTCACTTTGTAATCATTTACTTAATAACTATTTGACTTGATGAGAGAAATTATAAATAATTAAATTAAATTTTTAATTTTATCTCTGTTTGCATTATGAATTAAAGAAAAATTAAATGTTAATATTGGACTAAAATAGAAGTCAAATTAGTATTTAAAAAATGAAATTGATATTAACATTTAATCTAATAAAATAAATTTATGTTATTAATTAAATCATTTATGATTTAAGATTATTTAAATTAATTACATGATAATATTGCATGATATTTTATATGCAAAGAGATTGGATATTTAAATACATATTGATTTAAACAAGTATATATATTAATATGTATATTCTTACCTTACTTCTAAACACATCCTTATGACCCAAATTAAACAAGAAAATTTGATGGAATTAAATCTTGTGGCTTAAAACTATGTGTTTTCTAATATTCTATTTAATCTTGTGATGTTTGTTTTCATGATAGTTTTTCTTTGTGGATTGTTTAGTTGGCCAAATTAGGATGTGAACTAGAGGAGTTTTTTGAAATTTCTTTTATGATTATTTGACAAGGTGTCATAATGAACTTTATGATTTGAATTGAGATTTATGTTTTATGAGCTTTATGCTATTGAGCATTTAAGAGAACTTGGGTTTTGAAAACTAATGTTATTTTTGGGTTGCCTATTAAGGAACCAAATTCGATCTATATTACTTTTGTGGTATGAGACATTATTGTGATTTGTGATTTTTGGAAGGTTGTCTAGGTACATATCCTTGGGAGTGGCTCATAGTAGGGGTTCAAGACTTGAAGTGGTCAGTGCCAGGGTAACCTATTGTAAGTTATGTAATAAGTGATGATTTAGTAATTAATATTATGGGAAAACACACTAAAAAGATAAGTTAGAGATATTTGTCCTGTCTATGCTTTGAGTGCTTGTATAGACTAAAGATGAGAATGAGATGACAATATGACTGGTTTGCCTTGTCTTCTTGAGAAGGTTTTCTGGTTCTGCATGTGTCACATTGAGGGTCTGGGGTTCAAAGTAACAGTCTAGGGTAACTCAACGCTTGAGGGTCCAAGATCTATTGAGAGATCAATCTAGGATAACTCAAGTAGTTTGACCATGTGATGACACTCCCTAGAATGTAACCTAAGTATCCTTTGTAGTTTTTTTTTAAATTTGCCTCTAGTGGTGTCGTTATTGTTAGTGTACTTGTTGTTGGATGTATTTAATGTGGTTATTTACTTTCATTGATAGTGATTGGTGATTTATGGTTGATGTACTTTTGGCATGTGGCTTTTGTCTTGGGGTGGATATCTTTCATTGACTTTATCTTATGATTTTGGTGATTTGATCTATTCTTCTTATATGTATGATGTTGGTATTGGATTGAGCATTCTTCTTTTTGGAGTATCCTATCTTCTTGATTAGTAAGTGTTACCTCTGAGGTAGTTTTGGCTGTCAAGATTCTTTTTCTAAGATTATTTTGTGATATTATTATCTGTGTGTGGATCGTACATTATCTCTCCTGCATGATGGGAGTGGGAGCCTAATTAGGTAAGCACGTGGTTGGGAGGTACTGTATTCTTACCATTTGGGCCCCCCTCATATTGACAGATGTTGGATGCTCTTTGATATAGTGATACCATTATTATTCTTCTTCTTCTTATCTTGTAGACTTCTATTCATTTGATGTATTTGTGTATCATGTGTTTTGATATTCTATGGGATATTGTATTGTATATTGATGTACTTGTATCTATTTTCACATACCTTATGACATGTGCAGTGGATGTTATTCATTAGATGTGCTTTCATATTATTAGTTATACTTATGCATTTGCTTATATGACTCTGTATGTGTTTATTCATTTTATGATTATGAAAATTGTAATTGAAACTTAAACTTATTAATAAAACTTTCTTAAATGTGACTCAATGTGAAGGAACCCTTAAGGAGTTGAAATTGTATCTGTAATTGATTACGTGTTCTTGATATGTATGTATATATTGCTTCCGCATTATTATTACTTTGATTTTTTAAAAAATTTTAGTGAAAAAATAATTCATAAACTTTGTAACATATTAGGTTTATTTCTTTTGGGTTCTCGAGCGAGGCATTACATAATTTGTATTGACATCTAACGGATCTGGGATTTATTTTTGTAGTAACTGATTCACCCCTCCCCTCTCAATTACTCCTCTTATATTTCCAACAATATGTACTCATTTAAGAGATTTAGCAAAAGACTATTAAGTCTACCCTATTAAAGGATTTGACTAATGCACCTGTTACGATGAACCAGTGGTTGATCTTTGATTTGCAACTCTTATTTGTTGAATGAGATTCCTTATATTGTAATGATCACCTGATTGTGATAGATAAATCTTTGTTGTCCCTTATACTACTTTTAGCCTTCTTCAATTCACACTCATGCACATCATGATACTCTTCACATACTTATTTGGATATGATACAATGCATTACATATATATACCAATCCAATTCATTACCTTAGGGCCTGTTTGGTTGCTGGAATTAATCCGGAATAAGGAAATGGGAATAGGAAAATTGGAATAAATTTATCCCAATTTTGGTCCAATGCAAGAATAAATCTAATTCCTAAAAAAACTTGGAATTAAATTTATTCTCATTTTGGGCCAAAATTGGAATAAATTTATTCCAATTTTCCTATTCTTGTTTCCTTATTCCAGGTTAATTCCAGCAACCAAATGGGCCCTCAAGGATTTAGCTACAATAACAAATTCATCATAATTCACAAAATCAGACCAATTATTGTAACTCAGGTTCTAAGGACAAACTCGGTGATGCTTTGATACATGACAAACACTATCAACACTCGACAAACTCTGGCACTCAATTGTAGTTGAAGTTTGACCCATACTAGTCACTCTTCAAGTAGCTCGAACTCGGTCAACATTGTGTGACTCGATGAACACTGAGAAAATTGGTAACAATTGAATCACTCGATTGACATTGCATGACTCAATCAACACTAGATTCACATCATTCACACTATGAGCTCGGTAGACACTTTAGAACTTGGTTAACACCATAGAGATCGGTTAACACTAGAGTCTCCATCACTTCCCCTAGATAGCTCGGTAGACATTGCTATGCTCAGGCTACATTGTGCATTGTCTTTGAAGCTCGATAAACACTGTGAAACTTGGAAAATGCTGTAAACTATCTCAGGTGCTCAGCAAATACTATGAGGCTCAACATGAATTGCATTCTGACTGTTTAGCTTGGTAGCAACTAAGACACTTGGTTAACACTATTGAGTGAATGATAAGCTCAGTAGCAACTATAGATCTCAGTAGCAATGTAACCAATTGACTGAGTGTTGAGTCACTTATAGACAAATTGACCTTAAATGTCAACAATCTCCTCCTTTGGCATTAGTGACAAAAACACTTATCAAACCATATCTAAATACTTAGAATTACAAGTTAAAAAAACTTTATTTATCACCATATTGTGTCTTTAACACGATTTTGACTTCCAACTTTTGTAGCTTGGTAACATACTCTATTTTTCTAATTTTTCAAAATTGCTTTTATAAAAATGTTTTGTTGCTTATCTGTACATGTATCTGTTGGAAATATTTAGGATAAGATAGGTTACTGAGAGGGGAGGGGTGAATCAGTAACTTATAAAACTTTAAATCAATTCAGCGTATTAATCATTTACCATTCATTTATTTGATCTACTGCATAACTGAAAGAACAAGCATTCATTGCACATGTACACAGAGATTTGGTGACCTAGAAACCTTTCAATTAGAAAATAAAACTAGGGCGAGGATGATACCCACAAAACTTCAATACTGCAGTATAAAGTTGGCCTGTTAAGGCTTACAATGATCACTTCTGATGATCTGCCCTGTTAGGAGCAAGTAGGACTACTAGATCCACTTTGTTAGAGGATTTACAAACGTACACTAAAGTATGCACTCTATTAGGAGATTTACAAAAGACTATTAAGTCTACCCTGTTAAAGGATTTAGAAACCGATTCACTTGTTAGGATGAAGCAGTGGATCTGCTCACAACTGTTTGCTAATAAGATCTTTTTTGCATTAATCACTTGATGTGATAGATATAACTTCTCTGCTCCTATGCTGACCTTGCTAAATCCCTTTTACCCTACTGTTGATTCGCTTTCAGATCTCAAAAAAAAAAAAAATACCTTTCACATTATTCTCCCTTTTTTTTTTAAATATATCATGCCATACTACAAATGATATCATACATTACATATATACCATTCCAATATTTACAACTACAAGGTCAGCCAAAACATAAGTGAACAAAATATTACTGAGTCGGCCAGATAGTAGAAAACTTGGGTTCACTGAACTAACTCGGTGACCTTCTGATACTCGGCATCCACTACATTACTCGGCATCGTCATGCACTCGGTAGAAGTGAAGGCTCGGTCCATACTAATCACCTGACGTAGTTCTGAACTTGGTAACCATAGATGACTCATTAGATATAGTCTCACTCGGTAGAAACTATCTTCTTCATTTACCTTGCTATGCTCAGTGAACACAGAGTCTTGTTTACCTTCTTCACTCAGTAAACACTGATTCCTTTGTTTACCTTCTTCACTCAGTAAACACTGATTCCTTTGTTTACCTTCTTCACTTAGTAAACATTGATTCCTTTGTTTACCTTCTTTACTCGGTATCCTCTGGAAAGCTTGGTGAAAACTGTTTACCTGCTGAACTTGTAAGATAACTACTGAATACTCGGTGTGAACTATAGACTAAGTGATGAGCTCGGTAAGCATTCAGAATCGAATAAGTGTTTTCACTAATGACAAATATATCATAATTCCAACAATCTCCCCCTTTGGTATTAGTGACAAAAACACTTATGAGTCAAAACTTATGTGCAAAATTTATCGAGCTGATTTACATATATCTCCCCCATACAATATACACATAGTATTTACAAGTATCTCTATCTTTACATATGGCTTCCTTATTTACATATATTCTCCCCCTTTTTGACAATAATGCCAAAGTAATCAGTATGTATTTACATAGAAACACCAAAATGAGAGATAAACTTAGAATGTACCTTGAGAATAAGAGCCAAAGTCTTGTCCCAATTTTCCTGCAAAATTGTGCAGGTGGAAAGTGCAATTTGAATTTCAACTGAAAGTTGAATCATGTGATTTGCAATTGAAAAATTGTTGTCATGGATCAATGTTTTGGAGTAGACAATATGTTTTTGCATTGTGTCCATGACAGGAAGAATCATATTCTGAATGTCAATCAATGTACATCTGATCCTTGCTTCCTCTCTCAACAGTTCTGCCTCCTTTTCTGACAAAAATCTAATTCTGAGATGATGGGATGAACTTGAACTGGGGTCAAGTTGCAGCTTTTAGGCACTGACCTTCACATCCTCATCAATTTTATTTAATTTCTCTTTGATCTTCTTGGTGTATTCGGTAACATCACAGAGTTTGGCAAAAAGTGAAGTTACATTATTGAAAGAATTTTCAAGATTGACCAAAATTGTGGTCAATTCTACCTGTTTTATTGCAATATGCTGAGCAATGTGCTGAAGCACCTTATTATCAAATTTCTTTTTCGCCTTTTCAATCAGTTTGTCCTGACCAGAGGTGTCCTCATTGAATTTATTTATAGCCTCTTCTAACTGAATCAAAATGTGTTGAGTAGAATCTACTTCAATAGCTATAGCTTCTGTAATAATATTCCAGGTATTGTTAATTATTCTATATTCCTTATCCCTTTCAGACCTTAACTGCTTTTGCGTAGCCTTCATCTCAATTAGTTGACTAGCATACCTCATTTCTTCAGTGGTAGCATTTTCGTAGTCAATTTTAGGAATCACTATTTCTGTGTCTAGGTCAATATCCTCAGGAATTTATTTTCCAGTGAGCAGAAGTCTTAATGGTTGCTTTTTTTTGGCTTCTGTGCTGACTAGTTTGACCTTGGGAATAGACACAATAGTGGAGATGGAAGGACTAGCAGTGAAAATTGGGATACTTGAGGATTGAGTGCCAATAGGAGTATTTATCGGATAAAAAATTGGAACACTTCCCAAAAATGATGATACACTCGGTAATGCAGTATCTAATCTAACTGGATTTGAAGTAGATGCAGATAGTGCTGACAAAATTGTAGAATAAATTGGAATTGACAAAATTGTGGAACTTACTACCATATTGACTGAAGATGATGGAGCTGAGGAGGCTGGCTCGGTAGCTGAAGGAGAGGACTGTAGCTCGGTAGATGAAGTGGTAGACACTTTCATTGATGATACCTGGAGCTGTGATGTGGTAGGTGCAGATGATTAATCTGATGTGGATGATATCAAACCTGCCGAAGCTGACTCCAACCTTGATGATGTAACAATTTTAGGTGGAGAGTGAGGAAGTGATGCAATAACTACTACTGCAATTTTCACTAGATCATCTTCCTCGTTATCTTCCTCTTCAGCTTCTTCCTCTTTGCCTTCTTCCATTAATGCATGCAACTCTCCTGGTGAGACTGCAATGGGTGGAGTGCTATCAAAATCTTCACCCTCACTGCTGTCATCATCTTTGATTTCCAATAGGTCTTCACTGGGCTTATGCAAATGATAGATATTTTCCCACATGTTTGTAGCATCATTTACAACATGCTCAATGTCTTTGATCAAAATCAAACAAGTGTGAAATCTGATCATCATTTTACCTTCATGATTTTTCATTTCAGTCTTTACTTCTACTCCAGTGAGACTTGGTCTCAGATTCTTTAGAGATTGCTCATAGATGTCTTTTACCGTTTGGGTTGCTGACTCCCATCTCGGTTGCAATCTCTCTAGTAGTTCCTTTGATATTTGAGGGGCAATCTGGTCTGGGGAGTATTTCCATTCACTCATCTTGCTTAGTACCAGTTCCTCTATCTGCATTTTCTCAGCATCTATTCTTGTTTCAAATTTCAATGCCTTAAAATTTGTGATGCCAGCTCCTTCTTCCAATTGTTTAAGCCTTTGCTCGAATGTAGGTGCAGGCCTGACCAATATAGGTTCTTGCTTACCTTTCCTTATTCTTCTTGTGAATACTACAGTAGGCTTCTTCTTAGGTTTGGTAATGATTACCTTGCCTTTCTTCTTTGGCTATTAATCTGCAAATTCTTCTTCTTCTTTTTCTTCTCCTCCTCCTCCTTCTTCTTCACCTTCTTCATCTTGACCTTTTCCTTCGGTGAGCATAAGAGGACCAATTGTAGTTTTCAATTTAGCTATTTTCTTCTTGCCCTTGCTTATGGCCTGTGGTAGCTTGATTTCAAGCTCAATTTTGGCCTTAGCTTCATCATAGGTTCCAAAAATTTGTTGCCTTGGGTCTATTAGCTCATTTACCAGTGCTTCTATGATGTCTCGAATTTCATCAATATTTACCTCATAGGGAAGAGGTTTCACCCATGCAACTTGGGGTCTGACTGCCTGAATGTAGACCTTGTCATAGTTGACCATAAAGCATACATCATCCTTATAATCTTCAACAAGCTTAGGAGGAATCCAGAACTTGTTATTCATTCTCTCCTTGAAGTCTTCAAAATAGTTGTCCATGATGCTATCAAAATTCTCACCCATCTCTGTTACAAACTCATTTATTTGATACAAAATTGGAATGTCTTTTCTCCATACGACAGTTCCTTTGGATGGAAAGAATTTTTGTACATAAAAAAATAAACATATTAACAAAGAACCGAATTTACAAGGGTTATTTTTGGAAGTCTTTATACTATTCATATTTTTATTCAATTGTTTCAGTAATACCTCAGATAGATCAAATTCAAGGTTTTTCTTTACAATCTTGAGGGCCAAATCCACAGCTTCACAAGGTACACTGTTCAGTCTACTGGAATTGTATAATTTATATGCAATTACATGAATGTTGAATCTTAGTTCGACATCAGATATAGTGTTTACCTTTAAACCTCTACCATCCCATTCGGCTAGGGTTTGTTTTTGTAGCTCTTCCTGACCTAGGGTTTTGGTAGCTTTGGCTTTGCTGAGCATAGGGAGACCTGTGATTTTGTGAATCATCTTCTTTGTTATCACTACGGGTTGCTCCAACCACAACTGACCATTATGCACTCGACTCAAGATATACCTAATCCATTTGGTTTGGAATTTTCTAGGCATATGCGAGATATGAGTCAAGCCCTTGGTTTCCAGATGCTTGAATTTGAGTTTCAGAGAGCCATCTAGACTCATTTCACCTAGGACATTGTCCATCTCTAGGTTTCTAATTTCTTGAATAAAACATTTGAAATGAGTATGAATATCATTGATAAGAAGTACCTTGGGTGGTATTTGTGATTGAGCTCTATTTGGGTCGAGTGATTCTGCAACGGTCGGAACAATCTTGAAGTTGGGCGCTTTCCATTCTGTATTCTTTACCAACATTTTTGAACCTCTATTCGCCTTGCTACTGCTGGTGCTTGCAGATGCCATTGCTGCTCGGTGAATGATAAATTCTTCAAACAAATTCTTCATAGAAATTTGCTTCAAATTGCTTCAGAATCGCTATCATTCAACTGGAAATCTCTTAGCTCTTTAGTCGCGGTGAAGAATGAAATCAAATTCTGCCTTTTTTGACAAAAATACTGTCATTAATGCTCAGTACATAGGTAGCTGAGATGACATAGTGCTTGCCAGTCTGTCATTGATTTACTCGGTAGAACCTTGCAACTCGGTGGATGAACAAAATCTTTGATACTCCTGACTTAGCTCGGTGAGGTCTTCAACCAACCTTGCTCGGTAGATGCAACATGGTGAATGATAACCTTTCTTTGAACTTTGTATCTGAAATACTGATTTGATCATTTGCATCCTTTCACTCTCAAACTGCTTAAAATATGGCTTTAAGATGCAGTTCTTGATTCCTCTTAAATTTAATTGGAAATGGTGGAGTCACCCATTTCTTGAGTGACATGACCATCATTTGAACTGTCTTGCTCAGTAGATTTAAGAATCCACTGTTGTCTCATCTGCTTCCAAATGTTATCAGCTTTAGCTTTCTTTTCATCTTCAATTCTTCCAGTATTCATGCAATTCTTGGCTATATGGCCAAGTTCTGTACATGTAGCATCTTACTATTGTGTCTCTTTTCCTCAAGCGATGCCTTGAACAATCTTTGCCAACGTGTCCATATTCTCCACAATAATGACATCTGCACCAAGTATTGTAGTCTCATCCAAAGATTTCTTTGACAAGTTGTTCAGTTGGATTGAGTGATTTGGATCTGCATTCATATGCTTTGTGACCTTGTTTCTTGCATTTGTGACATTTGCCTTCAAATTTTGGTTTTTCTTTGCATTCATTAGCTTTGTGACCATGCTAATTGCAGTTGAAGCATTTACCATTGAATTTTGCTTTTCCATTACTCCAACATTTGTTTGATGTATGACCTATCTTTCCACAGTGATTGCAAGTGGGTCTTTGATTCCTTTGGGCACCTTGTCTGGAGGATTCACCTTCTTCCTTATATCCAAGACCAAATTTACTTTTTTGTTTATGAAAGTTTTGCTCACTTTGCTGATTTAATTGAGTCATGTCTGCTTGGGATTTTATCATTCTCTCATTGATTTGCTTTTTAGTGATTAAGTCATTTTCCAAACTTTCATTGATTTGTCTTTTAGATCTCAGATCATTTTGTAAGCTTGCATTGATTTGTCTTTCAGTGATTAAATCATTTCTCAAACTTTCATTCTCAGATCTTAGATTCACAATTTCTTCATTTGCATTAGATAGTTGACCTACAAGATTTTCATGCTAAAGGGATTGATTATTTCTTACCTCTAAGTCTTCATTTGCCTTATTTCTCTGTTCCAAAACTTCACATACCCTGATGGATTGGATTTCTTGTTCTCTTTAAGCTTTCTTACTTCTTCTTGTAGAGAACCATTCTTTGCTAGGAGTTCCTTGATTGCTTCATTAGCTTCATTTGAGCTGCTTTATGGTAAAAGGTCTTCAATCTTTTCTTCAACATATTGATGATCATTCATTTGTCTTGCAAGTTCCTTCCTTCTTTTTAGAGATTGAGAGAGATGCTACTTTGCTTCTTTGAGTTGAGCCATGTCCATTTCTAGATCTAGCTTCTCATTTTCAATAGATTTGTCAAGTCTGAATATCTCCATTGTCCTTGATCTTTGCTCAAGCTGTCAAACTTTATCATGAGAACCACAAAGCTCTGATACCAATTTTGGAAATATTCAGGATAAGATAGGTTACTGAGAGGGGAGGGACGAATCAGTAACTTATAAAACTTTAAATCAATTCAACATATTAATCATTTACCATTCATTTATCTGATCTACTGCATAACTAAAAGAACAAGCATTCATTACACATGTACACAGAGATTTGGTGACCTAGAAACCTTCCAATTAGAAAGTATAACTGGGGTGGGGATGATACCCACAAAACTTCAATACTGCAATATAAAGTTGGCCTATTAAGGCTTACAATGATCACTTTTGATAATCTGTCTTGTTAGGAGCAAGTAGGACTGCTAGATCCACCTTGTTAGAGGATTTACAAACATACATTGAACTATGCACTTTGTTAGGAGATTTACAAAAGACTATTAAGTCGACCCTGTTAAAGGATTTAGAAATTGATTCACCTGTTAGGATGAAGCAATGGATTTGCTCACAACTGTTTGCTGATAAGATCCTTTTTGCATTAATCACCTGATGTGATAGATATAACTTTTCTGCTCCTATGCTGACCTTGTTGAATCCCTTTTACCCTGCTGTTGATTCGCTTTCAGATCTCAAAAAATAATAATAATACCTTTCACATTATTCTCCCTTTTTTTTTAATATATCATGCCATACTACAAATGATATCATCATTACATATATACCATTCCAATATTTACAACTATAAGGTCGGCCAAAACATAAGTGAACAAAATATTATTGAGTCGGCTAGATAGTAGAAAACTTGGGTTCATTGAACTGACTCGGTGACCTTCTGATACTCGGCATCCACTACATTACTCAGCATCATCATGCACTGAGTAGAAGTGAAGGCTCGGTCCATACTAATCACCTGATGTAGTTTTGAACTCGGTAACTATAGATGACTTGGTAGATATAGTGTCACTCGGTAGAAACTATCTTCTTCGTTTACCTTGCTATGCTCAGTGAACACAAAGTCTTGTTTACCTTCTTCACTCGGTAAACACTGATTCCTTTGTTCACCTTCTTCACTCGGTAAACACTGATTCCTTTGTTTACCTTCTTCACTTGGTAAACACTGATTCCTTTGTTTACCTTCTTTACTCGGTATCCTCTGGAAAGCTTGGTGAAAACTATTTACCTGCTGAGCTTGTAAGATTACTACTAAACACTCGGTGTGAATTGTAGACTAAGTGATGAGCTTGGTAAGCATTCAAAATTGAATAAGTGTTTGCACTAATGACAAATATATCATAATTCTAACAGTATCTACATAATATTACACTACTCCCCCATACATATACCTCTTCTATACACATATATCAAGAGTATAGTATATTTCTCCCCTTTATCAATAGCATGCGATACAGATAATCTTCTCTATACATCTGCATACACTTCTGTCTCTTTGTATATTACTTCTCTCCCTTTTTGACATAAATGTCAAAGGTTTATAATATCTACAAGTTGATACCAAAATGTGACAAAAAATCAGAATGTACCTTCAAAATTAGTACCATAGTCTTGTCTCAATTTTTTTGTAATACCTTACTTGCATGCAAGACTATCTAAACTTTTGCTGACAATTCCATCATGTGGTCAACTATGTGTAGTGCCCACCCATAGTTTGCTTTTCTATTATATTTACCAAACTCATTTATGCTTATTCATGCATGTGTTAGTTTCAAGAAGATTGGATTATTAATTATAACATTTTTTCATGACTTGGATTACATGTATAACAACAAAGAATTACTTAGTGTATTATATTTCACATGTTGATTGTTGATTTTGATTACTATTGCATTAATAATGCCTTAATGGTTCTTAGTTAATAAATGTGGTTGCTTTGAGGATGATGTCAAATGATGAGTTTTCATGTTTGAATATGTGATGATTTATACCCAAGTGATTATTATGATACTTATCGTATATTTGCATGTGTATGGTGCACATGTTTATTTTATCTTTCTGTCTCACATGTTTGATCTGGTTAAGGGAGGGAGTGGTAGTCACCTACTAGTTAGGATCTACATGATATACCACTCCTTGCCATTGCTTGTTTAGTTTAGATATATTTATATACATGTACATGCTCGTCTTTTATGCATAATGTAAGTACCAGGCATTGACTTTCCTGAATTGCGATGATGAGTGTGCCCTATCACAATAACTCAATGGTAAGAATAAGGAGATAATGTTCAAATGTAATCTCAACCATAGCCTAAATACTTATTTTGCAAGGAGGACTCGTAACTGACTTTCCACCATTTTTAAACCCATAAGTTTATCTTTGCTTGTGTTGTTTGATTTTGAGTTTTAGTATGTTTTGGTAATGTTGCTTTTATGTGGATTTTGCTATATGATTTATTTGGTAAATAATTTAATTATAATATTTGGGTTAATCATATAATTCAATATTATTTGATTAAAAAAAAATATAAAAGCGTGAGAATATTTAATTAATTAAAAAAATAATTAAACACGTGCTTTAATTTAGAAGTCTAAATTTAGAAAATTGGTTTAAGAGAAATTAGAATATGATGATATTTAAATTAATTAGAATATGTACTTTAGTTTGAAATATTTAATTTAAAAGTCTAATTTGAGAAGTTGGACAAGGAGATAATTAAAATATTAAAATATTATAGATTTAATATTATTTTATTATAATTATTTATTTAATAGTAATTAAATTAGAGTTGCATTTAAATAATGAGCTTTGATTATTATTATTAATTTAAATAATAAACTATGCTTTAATTAGTGCTTACACTAATTGATAAACTGGAGGAAAATAAAATATAAAAGAATGAAATTTAAAGGTAAAGTTATAGTTCTAATTGTGGTGTAGTTATATTTATTTAATTTAATATTAATTATTTAGGAGTTTTATTTTAATAATAAACTCTAAATAATGTTATCAATTAAATTAATAAACATATTATTAAAAATGCTTCGAAAATCAATTAAAAAGAGAAAGATAATTATTTAAATTAAGATATTTTATAATTAAATATCTAAAAGAGTTGTGCATGAAAAGGTAAAAGGTAATAAAGTAATAAACAATAATTGATCAGTGAGTTCCCTCTCGTGATTACACAATCATAGCCCCAATTTAGGAAAAAATTCTTTATTAGATATGTAGAGCTCATTTTGCAATTACACGAATTTTGGGGAGCCAAATTCAAAATTGATCAAGAGAATTGTTGAGAGTTCCAGAGGGTTTGAGATTTGCATGCATTCACAAATTATCTAAGATTTTAGCTATAGTTTTGAAGTTTTGAGAGCAAAAATTCATAATTGGATCAAAAGAACTGTCAAAGGTTTTAGAGGGTTTGGATTTGCATGCATTCATAGATTGTCTTAGATTTTAATTATGGTTTTGAGGTAAGATTTGAAAACCCATTGTAGAATTTTATTGAAAGATCGGTCTACTTTGTGTCTTCTTGGGTGTTTGCATATTGCATATTAATTTACTATATTGATTGTTGATTAAAGAATTGTGGTAGATTTTGAAAAGGAAAATTTATCAATCAAGAAAATTATTATGATTATATTCTTTTAAAACCCTTTTAGATAATATAGGAAATTTTTGATTATAAAAATTTGGAAGAAAATAATAAATTGAACAGTTAAGGTTTCACCTTTAAATTTGTCATTAAAACCATGAGATTATCATGAATTTTCTAAATATAGATAAATATTATTCTTATATCTAAAATAATTTAATTACAAAAATTATTGGAAAAAGAAAAAGATTAATGGAGTGGAAAGCATGTTCTACATGAGCTTATGCATGCATGTGAAAACAATTATGCTAAAAATAGAAGCTAAGTATAGTATGGTTACATGCATGTGAAAATAATTATGCTAAAAATAGAAAGTTTAGTATGGCTACATGCATGTGAAAATAATTATGTTAAAAATAGAAAGTTAAGTATAGTATGACTACATGCATGTGAAAATAAATATGCTAAAAATATAAGCTAAGTATAGTATGGTTACATGCATGTGAAAACAAATATGCTAAAAATAGAAAACTAAGTATAGAATGGTTGCATGATTTGAAAGATAAAAAACATGCGAAAATACTAATTGCATGTGTGTTTTTATTTTATATAATTTAATTTTTAGATTTATTTATTTAAATAATAATAATTTATTAATTTTTAAAATTAAATAAACATTATCCATCTAGTTATAAAGTGAATATTAGTATTAGTGATTATTTAAGTCTAATTAAACTCTTAATTGCATATAAATAATTTAATATTTATTAATGCAAGAGGAGGTTAATAAATAAATATTTAGAATTTTATTATATTTTAAGAGAAGTTGTAGTAGAGTTCACTTTGTAATCATCTAGTCAATAACTATTTGAGTTTATGAGAGAAATTATAAATAATTAAATTAAATTTATAATTTTATCTCTAGTTGCATTATGAATTAAAGGAAAAATAAATGTTAATATTGGACTTAAATAGAAGTCAAATTAATAATTTATAAATGAAATTGATATTAATATTTAATCTAATAATATACATTTATATTATTAGTTAAATCATTTATGATTAAGATCATTTAAATTTAAAACATAATAATATTGCATGTTATTTTATATGCAAAGAGATTGGATATTTAAACACTTATTGATTTAAATAAGTATATTAGCATGACAATTTATATTAAAATTTATATTCTTACCTTATTTCTAAACAAATCCTTATGATCCAAATCAAACAAGAGAAATAGATGGAATTAAATTATGTAGCTAAAAACTATGTGTATTCTAATATTCTACTTATAATCTTGTGATGTTTATTTTCATGATGGTTTTTCTTTGTGAGTTGTTTAGTTGGCCAAGTTAGGATGTGAACTAGAGACATTTTTGAGTTTTCTTTTATGATTATTTGATGGGATGTCATGATGAACTTTATGATTTGAATTGAGATTTATGTTTTATGAGCTTTATGCTATTGAGCATTTATGAGAACTTGCGTTTTGAGAACCAATGCTATTTTTGGGTTGCCTATTAAGGAACCAAATTTGATCATTATTATTGTTGTGGTATGGGACACTATTGTGGTTTGCAATTTTTAGGAGGTTGTCTAGGTACATATCCTTAGGAGTGGCTTACAGTAGAGGTCTGAGACCCAAAGTGTGTAACCTATTGTAAGTGATGTAATAAGTGATAATCTAGTAATTAATATTTTGAGGAAACACACTAAAAAGATAAGTTAGAGATATTTGCCCCGCCCATGCCTTGAGTGCTTGTATAGACTAAGGATTGGAATTGGATGACAATATGACTAGTTTGCCTCGTCTTCTTGAGAGGGTTTTTTGGTTCCTCATGTGTCACATTGAGGGTTCGGGGTTGAGAGTAACCAGTCTAGGGTAACTCAATGCTTGAGGGTCCGGGATCTATTGAGAGATTAGTCTAGGATAACTCAAGTAATTTGATCATGTGATGATACTCCCTAGAATGTAGCCTGAGTCTTCTCCATAGTTTTTTTTTTTGTATTTGCCTCTAGTGGTGTACTTGTTGTTGGATGTATTTAATGTGGTTATTTACTTTCATTGATGGTGATTGGTGATTTATGGTTGATTTACTTTTGGCATGTGGCTTTTGTCTTGAGGTGGATATATTTCATTGATTTATCTTATGATTTTGGTGATTTGATCTATTCTTCGTATATGTATGATGTTGGTATTGGATTGAGTGTTCTTCCTTTTGGAGTATCTTATCTTCTTGATTAGCAAGTGTTACCTTTGAGGTAGTTTTGGCTATCAGGATTCCTTGCCTAGGATTATTTTATGATTTGGTTATTTTGTGTGGATCGTACATTAGCTCTCTTGCATGGTGGGAGTAGGAGCCTGATTAGGTGACCACACAGTCAAGAGGTAGTGTATTCTTACCCTTTGGTTCCCCCTTAGATCAACAGATGTTGGATGCTCCTTGATAAATTGGTACCATTATCATTCTTCCTCTTATCTCGAAGACTTCTATTCATTTGATGTATATATGTATCACGTGTTTTAAGATCCTACGAGATATTATATTGTATATTGATGTACTTGTATCTATTTTCATATACCCTATGACATGTGCAGTGGATGTTATTTATTAGATGTTCTTTCATATTATTAGTTGTACTTATGCATTTACTTATATGACTATGTATGTGTTTATTCATTTTATGATTATGGACAATGTAATTGAAACTTAAACTTATTAATAAAACCTTCTTAAATGTGACTCAACGTGAAGGAACCCTTGAGGAATTGAAACTATATTTGTAATGGATTATGTGTTCTTGATGTGTATGTATATATTACTTTCACATTATTGTTACTTTGATGTTGTTTAAAATTTTTAAAAAAATTGTTTAGTAAACTTTGTAACATATTAGGTTTATTTCTTTTGGATTCTGAGTGGGGCATTACACTATGGAGAAGTTATTATCATGGATGAGAGTCTTTACATGTGCAATGTGTTTCTACAATGCATCTATGTTTGGAAGAATCATGTCCTAAAATTTTGTAAGTGTGGCCCTGATTCAAGCTTCTTCCCTTAATAATTCTACTTGTAGATTTGTCAAATATCTGATCCTTGTGTAATGTGCAAAACTATAACTCAGATCAAGTGACAGATGGTGTGCACTTGTCTTCATATCCTCTATTTTTGATAATTTATCCTTGATCTCCTTTATGAAGATAGATGTGTTACTCAGTTTGACAAACAATGAAACAACATTATTGGCTGATGTTTCCAGTGTAGCAAGAATGTTAGACAATTCTACTTGGTTTATTGTATTCTTCAGTGCAAGTTGCTCCAACATCTTGTTTTCAAACTTTCTTTCAACTCTTTGCAGTAGTTTATCTTGTCCATTTAGATATTTGTTATACTTGTGGACAATTTCAATTAATTGGTCCAGAATAGGTTGTTTGCTATCAACTTCAATACTCAGAGAATAAACAAATATGCTCTTTATGTCCTCAAATGCTTGATTTTATTCTTCATCTTCTCTTCTCTAAGATTCTATTTCTTAGCCCTTTTCTTCAATAGTTCACCCAGGGTATCCATTTGATCAGGGGTGAGGATAGAGATATCCCAATTTGGAATAACTATGTCCTCATCTAGATCCATTACTTCCTCTTCTTCTTTATCCTTAACCTTTAGAATTGTAGAAACAATTTCTTTACCCTTATTTAGAACTTTAGTGCTTAGTTGAGACTAATTCTCAACTGTTATTGCACTAGCTATGGATACACTTGGAATAGAAAAAATTGTAGAAATAGATGGAATAGAAATAAATGTAGAGATAGCACTGACAACAATAATAACTTTATGTTTCTTAGTCAAGCTTGATGATGGAGGAACTTATTGCTTGATGATGCTATGCTTGGTAGGGTTTTGGAAAACATGAGAAATTTTCAACAACAAACACTAAAATTGTTCGGGGGCTCTAAATTCACTCTTCACAAATAGCTCTAGAAATTCACAATGAAATGATGCATTTGATTCTTTCTTTTAATGAATTTCTTCTTTTTGATCACCATTAATGCTTTGTACTCATATACACTCGGTGATAGATTGTCCCCCACTTGGTTTGACTTTTAATGCTTGAGAGAAATTCATAGCTCATTAGAGTCACCATCACTCGGTATCCACATCCAATGTTCTAGTGTATCCTGACCTTTCTCGGTAAGGTCTTGAATTTCCATCATCACTCAGTGATCCTTGTACATCTTGAATGTTGATTGGATCATTATGCTTGCTATCTAGAATTGATGTTAGATGACTTCTTCGAAATTACAGTTCCAGTAATCTCTATAGGGAACTAAGTTGAAATGATTGTACCACCCAACTCATTGACTTGGGTGTCATTCACTTTATAATTTTGGCTTGCATTCTCTAGAGATTTTAGTACCCATTGTTGCCTCATTTATTTTCTAGTATTGTTAGCTTTGGCTTTCTTTTCATCTTCAATTCTTCCTATGTTAATATAGTTCTTGGCAAGATGTCCAAGTTTTGTACAAATAAAACATTTTTTTGTAGTATCTCTTTTCCCCATATGATGTTTCACACAATCTGCTCCAATGTGCCCAAACTCACCACAGTAGTGACATCTACACCATGTGTTGTAATCGCATCCAAATATTGCTTTCACAATTTGTTCTATTGGGTTCTTTGCATTCTAAAGATTTGTGTACTTGTTTCTTGCAATTGTGACACTTTCCTTCAAAATTAGGTTTATCTGTGCATTCACTTGCTCTATGACCATGCTTGTTGTAATTGTAAGATTTTTCATTGAATTTTGCTTTACCATTGCTCCAACATTTTTTTGATGTATGACTTATCTTACCACAATGATTACAAGTAGGCCTTTTGTTCTTTTGGGCTCTTGCTGAGATGATTCACCTTCTTTTATATATCCTAATCCAACTTTTCCTCTGTGTCTATACTGACTTTTCTCATTCAATTAATTAATGCTTTCCTAAGATTTCATCATTCTCTCATTGGTTTTCTTTTCAATGCTAAGATCACTCTATAGTCTTTCATTCTTTGTCCTTAGATTGATAAGCTCTTGGTTTGCATCATTGAGTTGATCAATAAAGTTTTCTTATTGAAGGGATAGTTGTTGAATTTAATTATCCTTCTCTTCTATCACTTCTTTGGCTTTGTATTTTTCTTCCATGACTTCACATAATCTGACTGATTGGATTTCTTGCTCTCTTTTTAGTTTTAAGTTTTTTCCAATAGGTCTTCGATTACTGCATCAACTTCATCTGAATTTCTTTCTGGACATAGGTATTCAATTATACTTTCAATGTAGAGATTATCATCCAATTGTATTACAAGATCTTTCCTTCTTTTCAATGATTGAGATAGTTTCTCCTTTTCTTTCTTCAATTGTCCAATGGCCAATTCCAGATCCAACTTTTCATTCTCAATAGCCTTATCTAGCTTGTATACCTCCATTGCCTCTAATCTTATCTCAAGTTTTAAAACTTCTTCTATGAGAACCAGTAGCTCTGATACCAATTATTGGAAATATAAGGTAGGTTAGGTTACTGAGAGGGGAGGGGTGAATCAAGAACCAATAAATTTTTATCTTACATCACCAATTAATCCTTCATATAATATTCTGATCTAATTGCATGCATAAAAGAATGAAAGTAATAAAACATTTATAACACTTTGACACAAGATATGGTAACCTAGAAACCTTCCAAATAAAAAGTAAAACTAAGGTAGGGATGATACCCACAAGCTTTAGTACTATAGTATGAAGTTAACTTGTTAAGGCTTACAATTGACCACTTCTGTTGATCTACCCTGTTAGAAGCAATAAGGACTGTGAGGTCCACCTTTTTAAAGGATTTACAAACATACAATGAAGTATGCAATAGGTTAAGAGATTTGGCAAAAGATTGTTAAGTCTACCCTGTTAAAGGATCTGACTGATACACCTATTAGGATGAATTAGTGACTAATCTCTGATCTATAACTTTGATTTGCTGAATGAGATTTCTTGTATTGCAATGATCACTTGACTATGATAGATAAAAAAATTATTGACCCTTATACTGCTTGTATCCTTCTTCAATTCACACTCATGCACATCATAATACTCTTTACATGCTTATTTGGATATGACACAATTCATTACATATATACCAATCCAATTCATTACCTTCAAGAGTCGGCCACAATACCAAATTCATCATAATTCACAAAGTCAGACCATCTATTGTAACTCGGGTTCTAAAGACAAACTTAGTGATGTTCTGATGCACAAAAAACACTATCAATGCTCTACAAACTCTAGCACTCAGTTATAGTTGAAGCTCAGTCCATACTAATCACTCTTCAAGTAGCTCAAACTCAGTCAGCACTGTGTGACTCAGTGGACACTGAGAAACTCGGTAACAACTGAATCACTTAGTTGACACATCATGACTTAGTCAATACTAGATTGACATCGTTCACACTATGAGCTCGGTAGACACTGTATAACTTGGTTAACACTACAAATCTTAGTTAACACTAGAGTCTCCATCACTTCCATTGGATAACTTAGTAGACACTGCTATGCTTGGGCTACATTGTGCATTGCCTTTGAAGCTTGGTAAACATTGTTAATTGTCTTAGGTGCTCTGTAGATACTATGAAGCTCAACATGAACTACATTCTGACTATTTAGCTCAGTAGCAACTGAGATACTTGGTTAACACTACTGAGTGAATGATAAGCTCAGTAGCAACTGTAGAGCTTGACAACAATGTAACCAATTGACTAAGTGTTGAGTCACTGATAGACAAATTGACCTTAAATGTCAACAAAATGAAATTTGCTATGTATCTTAGACATGTGAAGAGGTAGAGGAGTATTCACTTCTCTTTTTTAGAGAATAAAAAACTCATATACTTGGATCTAATCCACTTTCTTTCTTTTACCTTTAGAGGTATTGTCAGTTGAGGTAGATATCTCCTAGTAATGACCCAGGTGAGAAATAACTAATGACAACTTTTTGATCTCATTATAATCAATATGTTTCCTTGAGCCTAAAGAGTCAGAAGACACATAGACTTCATCCATTCTTATCCTTGACATGATTGATTCATGGACACACTAATTAATGTGTAGGGTGGAGTCATTTCAATCTTTCTTTGTGAGACTATACTCCTTTAGATGTCAGTATAGTTGAGAGGTCTTAATCTGATTTATGACACTAAGTGAGGATTGGCATTAAACAAAAACCTTTACTAGAGACTTACATAGATAGTATACTACCTATTGCACCTCAAAAGGTGTCATAATCCTTGTGTAGAAATCGATCTAAGAGGTTTCCTTGATCACTTGAAGATTTTACATTCACCATGTGTATACCACATAATGCAAACACGAATGGGACATCTATAATCTATGGGATAAAACATGTGATTTCATTCAAAACCCCCAGACTAGTTAGTTATTTTTAGATACTTAGTGTGGTCAAGGATTCTAATTACCAAGCTAATATAGGGTTAGTGTATGCTTATTTGTTTTCTTTTTGAGTATCCCCTTGACACACTCATCCATCCATATTTCTTTATCCTTAGTAAGGTTGTCTTTGACTATTGAAATAATATTAGACATGTCTAGGTATTTACATCTAACAATCAAATTAAAAAGATGTCACATACTTGACATATTGAATTTACAAATTAGAAAACTTATCCAAAGTGCTACAAAAGGTCATTTCTAGGACACAAGTAGTCTTAAGCCATATTCAAGAAGTCTTGGATTGTTTCTAGTAGTCCAAGGTTGTTACTAGGACCATTGAGGCTCATTTCCAATTCTAAATTCATTTATAGGGATTTTGAACCATTTTTTAGGTCCTACCTCATTTTTTAGAAAGGTAGTTTCATAAAAAAGTCATTTTTGGGGTCCTAGGTCATTTTTTCAAAAAGGTAGTTTCATAAAAAGGTCATTTCTGGGTTTTTGGGTCATTTTTAGGGCCCTAAGTAATTTTTAGGAAGTCATAACTTATCTTAAAAGTCATTTTTAGTTTCTCATTTATGAGATAATGAGTACTTCCATATGTGCTATGAAAAGTCTCTTCATATTCTAGTAACCTTTTGGATCCTTTGTTAGACATAGTTGTCACAATAATCAAATGCATAATTGTTTGTCAAAAATATTTCAAGTGTACTTAAATCACATTGTCAAACACTTAGTCCCGCATTGCTAGTTGTGTGTGTTTTATCACTACCAATCAATACAATTGGTTCTCAACTCAACATTAAGGTAACAAGCTTTATGACAGTGTATCAAATCTTTGTCATGATCACTTATCAATCCTTTTTGGACAAACACATTTGCACGACCACTATACCTCTTTTGAAATTGGGATGTAACTTGATATGATAAATATTTCATGGTTCTTACGAGATCCAAGGTGTACAAGATGAACACTAATAATCCTTTTGAACAAGATAAAGAAGAGTTACCAATACTCATAACCTTTGAACACAATGCAAATTTATAGAGATATCCCTTATTTGGATCAAGCACACTTGCTACACAAAGTAATCAAATAAAAACATCTACAAATACTACAATTATGTTTCAATATCAATATGAATTGGATATACATCAAGACAATTAAACAATAAAGACTTTGATGACCAATCTATCTTTATGCTCTTAGAACAATGTCAAGCTTCATAATCCAAAAATGAAGAAAGAAAAGGAGACCTCATCAAACAAGTATTCCTTATGATTAATATGTCCTTTTCTATTTGGTCATGATTCACACATTCTTCCATCTCCTTCAGATATAGAAACACTGAGGTATGACAATCTAATCTTTGATCAAGAGGTTTTACTACAATCTCACGATGAGCCTATCTTTGATCAAGAAAATGAAGAAACAAATATATCATATTCACTTAAGAGTCTTCTCTATCTACAAGAATGTGAAGAAGGGCCTAATCATCCCTTAGAGAAAATCTTTACTCCTCTAGAACAATCACATGATTTCTTTTTGGGAAAAAATTCTTCAGAAGAATCTCATCACATTGCCTCAAACAACCTCATGTGGAATGTCATTCTTGAGAAATTATTTAATGTATCATCAAAATAATGAGCATGATAGTTTAAATTACATGGAATTGAAACATAAAATCCAATATCTCATTAATAATAACTTTGAAATTGAAAATCTTAATAACTCATCTAATGAAGATACTACTCTTAATCAAGATAATGAATATATGCCTAGTATTGGTTCTCTTGTAGCATCTACTTATTTGAAGATGCACGCATCTCCTAAAGCATACAATCTATCTAACATGACTCCATAAAACATAGAACCTAATGCTTTTCATATTGACTATGTCTACCCTCAAGGGCTACCTCTAAAAGAAATCCAAGCTAATTGCATCTGGCTGCAAATATTTTTCATTCTTCTAAAATCAAAGATTCCAAACCTTTGGGTGTTACCATGCCTATCATTTAGACACAAGATACTTCCTCATCCTTAGAAATGGCTCCATTAAGAGGACTATTCAAAAGATAAAGATATAAGTATCAATAAAGATCAAGATCCCTCCATCCCCTTTTATGTCTTCCAAGATGTTTTGAACCCTCTATCTTAAGAACAACATATCCCTCCATGTCCTATATCTTGTCCACTTACCAAGTGACATCAAGATACTATCTCTAGTGATATTATTAGAAATGAAGAGAACAATATTCTTCCTATGCTATCAAAAGATTCTTGTAAAGATCAAAGTATCCCCTCATTATATTGTTATACTTCTCCATATCCATCTCAAAAATCCCTTATTCTTCCCAATCCTTGGCATAAGAATAAGTATCCACAAGAATCATATTCTCCTATCAAGGTTGTTCCTATCAAATCTATTTATGAGCCTATTAGTATAAAAAATTATCCTAAAAATCTAAGCCTTGGCCATATATGTTTCTCATTCTATACATGTTGATATCCCTATCCATTATCCATTTGTATCTTCAAAATCTATCCTTGATCCTGTTGTGGTTCCACAACACATGCCCCATTTTTGACATAAAAAATGGGGACCCCTTTTTTTGGCTAACAAAAGCTTGTTTGTCAGAAAAGGTTATTTTCCAAGGTGCTTGAGGGAGTGGAAATTTTGTAGTTTAGGTTTAGGAGTCTGGTTAATTAGAATCATTTTAAACCCCTAACACTAGTATACTGATGTTTATCTTTTGTGTAGGTCATCATGGCATCCTCATCATCCATAGCACAAAAAATTACCATGGTATTGCATGTGCATTTTCAAAACAAGCGCCTTGGGATTTCAAATAGAAGAAGCAGGAGTTCAAGTCTATGACAATGTTGGGTTATAAAGGGGGTATAAATAATCAAAAAGAGAAAAATAAGTACACAAGATTAGTCTTAGATCTCATTTGAGAAAAACCCGAAATCCATTTTGAAAACTAAGAACTTTGATTTTTGGGTGAATTGAGCACCTTGTGCTTTTCACAAGGTGCACTTTTTGAAGGTGCACATGTGCAAAGGTGGGAAGGTGCACAATTCTAAAGTCTTGAAGATGCCTAAGGTCCTAAAGATGCTAAGGTGCACAAGTGCACAATTTTACAAAGTTTGAAGAGCAAAGTGCATAGGTGTGCAAATGGGCCTAAATCATAAAAAAGATCAAAATAAGTACACAAGAGTGATCTACAAACCCATTTGAGAAAAAGCTAGAAATTGTTTTCAAAACTAAGAACTTTGATTTTTTTGGTGGATTGAGCACCTTGTACTTTTTGAAGGTGCACTTTTTCAAGGTGTACTTTTTAGAGGTGCATTGACAATTAATTGCTACTTTCTATTTTTGAGCATTTCATGCATTAGAAACATGTTTTGACAATAGTTCAACTCCCATAAACACCTAGAGAAGGCCAAACTTGCATTTTTAGAAGTTTAGTCACTCTCAGATCATCTCATGGCTTCTATCTTCTTATCTTATTCTTATTTTATTGTTTTAAGTCATGTAAAGGCTCATGCATCCATTAATTGATATAAACAAGTATTGAGACCTACATAGCACCATTCAGAGAGTTAGTTTGTATGTAATTAGCTTTATTTTATTAGTTTTTTAGCATGAGTTTTCATTAGAAGAGCTCTCACTCCTAA
This sequence comes from Cupressus sempervirens, assembly GCA_028749045.1. Lineage (NCBI taxonomy): Eukaryota > Viridiplantae > Streptophyta > Pinopsida > Cupressales > Cupressaceae > Cupressus > Cupressus sempervirens. The sequence continues at coordinate 444,950,778 of CM053792.1, read as the reverse complement.
CACAAAAGGAGGAGAGGATTTCTTTTAAATATATGGATGTAATATGTACTCTAGGCCATTATTTTGATGCAATAATATATGCTATTGGTGCTCTCATTCTGAGTATAGTAAATTTTGCCAGAATGTGTTATTTTTGTGAATGCATGTTCATGAATAATAATGGAGCTAATGGTTTTATTGTGTTGTTATGGTTGTGTGATCTTTTAGTTCTCGTGTTTGCCTTGTGTTAACAAATTCCACTGTTGTGATGAATTATAGAAAGGATCACTATAGTTCTTGCATAGCATTTTATCTTTTGTGAGTGCACTTTTCATGACCTCACAATTTGATAAAACGTGAAACATCTTTCAATTATTATTAAAGTTCCCATTTACGATTGCATTAGTGGAGTTGAGGAAGTGTTGCTCCTAATTTCATTGGTTTCCTACTAGATCCTTTTGATAATTTAATTCGTAGACATGTTACTTTGACTTATGTCCATTAGGAATTTCCCTTTTTGTAATTTTCTTAAAATCTCTTGTTACTCTATCTTTGTTTTTTTCTTTTCAAACACTTGGTTAAATATAAATTCATATAGTTGCATTGATAAATTGCATTCATCAGAAAACAAAAAATACAAAAATATATCTTCCTTTGTGATTACATTTTAATAGAGTTGTGTAGATTGGTTGGTACTAACAAAGGCCTCCTTGTGAACATACAGATTTATCTTCAATTGAGTTACCCAATAGGTTGAAAAACAACCATTTGAAACCTTGGAGTTGGTCATTGATCAATTTTTCAAGAGAGAGATTCGAAAGGACTTCTGTCATTAAGCATCATCTAAAATGACCACTCAACAGAAGTGGTGCTAGAAGGAGGGCTAGAAAACCATTCTACTAAAAAACCAAGTTGTTGTTTTAAACTTTTGTAGTTTTTGGAAGTTCTGAAATTTTTAAAGTCTGTCATTGTCAGAAAGTCAACTTTTTGAAGGTGCGCTTTTCAGAGGTGCATTTTTTTGAGGTGTACTTTTCACCGGTGCAATTTTTTGAGGTGTGCTTTTCAAACAAAATATAAACAGGAAGATCTTTATCCACCATCTCCATTTCAATGAGCTTTAAGGTCTTCACCCTGTGGACATGAGTTTCTAGAACTCAGTCCCTTTTGCAAGCATTGCACTGATAAAGGGATACCTAGGCTCCACCCACTCAAATTAAAAATTTCATCATCGTCATCATCCACTCTACATTCTACTTCACCCATTCCCATCATTATGCAACATGTCTTTCTTCAATGCCCAAAGTTCACCTTTGAACCTAACTACTCAATTACATGACTTGCCCAAAAATCTTGATTTTTTTTTCCCATGGTTCATCTATGGAGAATCATGAACAATAGAAGATCATATTAAAATTTTCAAAGAAATTTGTAAACAAAGCTAGATTCAGCATATGTACATGGTTTGTCACCTTTTCCCTTGTGATTTGGGGAAACACCATTCAATCGGTACCTCAAGTTGCCACCACTATCAATAAGAGATTGAAACTCTTTTAAAAGCAAGTTTCTAGCACAACTCAAGGTCTATATTGATCCACATATCCTACATCATCAATTCATCTCAATTAGGAGGGATCCTTACGATACTATTTCATAGTTTAATCATTGCTTCTATAGGATATATCGAAGAATGGAGTTTCCTTACACTATACCACAAGAGGCTACCATCCAGATCTATTTGGTAATAATGGATTCATTGACTTCTATTTTTCCAAAAAGGATCCCACCCAGAGACATTGATACTATTGGAAAGGTTTTCAAAGAGGTTGTTACATTCATGAAGTAGGTAGATACCCCTGGTGGAGGGAACTTTGTGTCTTCCTTCAATTTGATTAATACAGAGCCATGCCACCATTTCTAGTAGGAGCATCTACTATGCCCAATCAAATGCCCCTATTGAGTCTAGTACCTTTACTGCAACAATTTATTGCTGCTCTAATGCCAACATTTACAAATTCAAGGTATGAGCTCCAAAAGACCATATTTTTTGAGCAAAAGACTTTTCCACCTGCTAAACTTGAGAACAATATGGCTAGTGAATTTAAGGCCATAAAGAAGATGATGTCTCTTTTATCCAATGAACTCATTACAATAAAGTTGAGTTCCTCAAGAAACCAAGGCAATCATCCAAGACAACTTGCTGCCCAAAACAATTATTCCTAAAATCATAGTAGAAAATTTGGCCCCTATGGTAGCATCAACAATGAGAATAATGGTATTACAGCTATGAGTCCAAGTGAAAATGGATATGGGTACATTGATGTTTCAGATTAGCCTCCCCAAATCATGGAATAACAACCTTTGTAATTTAGTGCAATGTTGTTTGAATCATATGATAAATCTGTAGGAGGACAAAATGATGAAGATAATCAAGAGGAGTTTGTGTTCCCATTCAATGAAAAGGAAGAGCATGGACCCTCTGGGATGCATGTTTATTGTAGAAATAATATGAACAAACAAAGTTTGAAAAGTAGAGAAGGGTCTTTAATAAATGATGTCTCTGTGGTTACATCCAACTCCTCCAGACATGTTGGTCTATAACATTACAATGCATTATGAGGCTTCAACCATCATTACCCTGATAGTTTAGAATGAATTGCATGTAAAGGATGAGGTTTTGAAAGGTTTTATAGATAACATAGCAAGAAATTTGAAGTATCTTGGAGAAGATCAGAATCCAAGCATCCTTTTGCTTCCTAACTATTATCGCCTCCATTAAAGGATTCATTCAGAGTTGAAATGTCCTAGTTGCCAAGATGCAGTATCTATTAGAGAAAAAGGTTAATTTAATTTAATTTATTAAATTACCTTTCCCCCCATCTTAAGATTTCACTTTATGCACCTTGCATTTCTATTTAATAATTAATTAGTAATTATTAAATTTCATTTACCTTTTAGGTTACCCCTTTTAGGTTTTTGATCTCCTTTATAAGGATTGATCGATTGTAATTTCTTTCATTCTATTTTGTACAAGCAAATATAATTTTCTTTTTTGTTTAGAAGACCCTTATCTCTCTTTGCTTTTATTTCTTCCTTGTAATAGGTTATTTGCATGTAGGATATCTAGGGTTTGTGGATTTTTTCATCATCAAATCCTACATAGTATTATAGCCTTGCTTGTAGCCACCTGTTCTTTTTTGAAGGAAAAGAAGAATGAGGGTTTGACAGAATAGATCTAACATTTTTTGAGTATTTTTTGTGAAAACAGGGGGTTTTTTATTTTTGAAGCACTTTGAGGCCAAACAAACCTCACGGTTGAATTCAAAAGGCACCAAAACCCCCATTTTCATATAAAGTTTTGTCAATTTTGGACAACTTTGATCTAGGAGGCAATTTGTTTTTGCATAATGGGTCGTATGGCCTCTGCATGAAATATAAGATGCAAGAAAAATAAAAAATTGCAAAAATGTTGATTTTTTGTGGTTGCAGTTAGCAAAACTGGGTAGTAGTCACCAAAATTGCTAGTGGTCCTGGTAATCGCTAGTGGTGACTGTTAGCGGTTTCCTGCCCACCCACCCGACCACCAGCTCTGCCCATCCACCCATCCACCAGCCACCACTGCTAGTGGTGATTTTTTATTTATTTATATTATATATATATATATATATATATATATATATATAGTATTGCTTCCAGGTGCCTTGTTGGTTTTCTCATGATATCTTGAGCATATGAGGGTCTTTTTTAGATCCAAAAGAAGTGCCAGAAAGCTGGTTTAGAGACAAAAATGATGATCTAGGTATTTTTTGGAGTTTTTTTGAGTTTGGTACCTACTTCTGTGCTTTAAGTCCATTGACAACTTCTATCTTTCGGGGGCCGTAACTTCTTCATTATAGCTCCATTTTCTAATCCAAAAAAAGCATTGGAAAGATCTTCTCAAGACCTATTCAGATCCTTTGGTTTTTTAATCAGTATTCCTCAAAGGTAAATGTACTTATAAACTGAAGTCTTTTTTCTCTCTTCTTGTTTACACATTCCTTTTAGCAACTGTGGTTCCATTTTTTTTTGTATTATGGGGGTGCTTTGTATTATTGTTTATGATATTTACATTAGTAAACCAATTTTTTAAAAAAAATAATCCAACACTTTCTAAAACAATGGTCGAGACCTCTTCTTGTCTAGAACTTCTGACCCCTCATAACTATTACACATGGAAGACCTCGATGACAAATTCTCTGGTCAAAAGGGTTGTGGTATTGTTTAGATGCAGTGCAAGTAGTTTTACAGAGGCCTTTTGAGGTCATGAAACATAGGAACAAGATGGATGAGGTAATAAGATCGATTTCCTTACAGGTATTGTTGAGATAATGGGTGTTGCACACATTGCATAATATTGTTATTTTATTATTTTATTTTTATTATGTAATGTTGTACCTAGATGGACGTGCAACAAGTAAAGATTCTCATGGAATATTCTTGATGAGTTGTATTGTAACATTGTGATAATATTTTATGTAATTATTTAATATTGGGAAAAAGAATTAAATGCCCAATATTAAATGTAGGGTCAGTGGATTAGGTAGCACATGGTTTTAGCACATGGTTTATGTAATACCACTTGGTGGTTTTGTGAGATTTGCTACTATATAAGCAACCACAAGGGTAGTTGTTGTAGAGTGAGAAAGGTAAGAGTCGAGCGGGACAAGGCTTGACAGGTTAGCCAAGGGAGCATTTGTGAAGGTTGGAAGCATGGCATGGGATGTGTGGATTCATGCTTGTTCACATAGTTTGCTCAGTTGTGGCTATGGCCATGAAGGCTTCCATGGTTGTATGGCAATAGTATTTTTTGCTAAATAATACATGATGATGGATGCTTTTGGAGGCTGGGTTTTTCCCTCAATGAGGGTTTCCCAGGGTATATCTTGTGTCACATTTTTGTGGGTATGTTGTCTATTCTCTTGCATGTGGATTTTAATTTCGTATTTATTTTAGATTTATTATGGGTTATGTGGAAACGGTTATATTCTTTATTGCCAAGTTTCCTTACAAGTGGTATCAGAGCTATGGTTTTATTATTGTAACCCTAGATTGAATCCATGGGAATGCATGAGAGGATAAAAGAAAGGGCAAAATATATGAATGATTTATTGCAGATCTGAGGACTTTGGATTTGCTGTTATGATGGGATGTTAAAATATTTGGGCATGAAAAATTGTTGGACAAAAAGGTTTTTCGAATGTTTCATTTAAATGAGGGTTTTGGGGGTAGCTTGCAAAAATGATCTCCTGGGTAAAAACAGACCTCACCATTGGATCCGGGTCGACATTTCTATAAAATTTGATATATAATATGCTCTAGTTTGGCCATGTTCAGAGAAAATGAAAGAGTTTTTTTGGTTTCAGCCCATGATGGCCGTCAAATTTAATCCCGTCGGAATTTTCGTCACTGAAAAAAATTAAAAATGAAAAATCGTACTGAAAATGGTAAAAAGACTGTCTTAGTAAAACGGCCATAACTTTCTCTCAAAATATCAGATTTCAGAGTTCTTACAGGCGTTGGAAAGCTAATTCAGAGCACTACAACATGGTGTAGGTTTGGTTCTATAATTTTGAGACTTTTTTAGGTTTTAAGAGCCCTAAAGTTAGATGTTGTTTATTTTGAGCACAAATTGGGGCATAACTTGGGCATACGGAGTCGGATTTTGGACTTCGAGTAGTCAACGAAAAGCTCTTAGAGAGCTCTACACATTGGTTTAGATTTGGTGTAGGTTTGACATGATTTATTTGTTGATATATTGATCTAAATAGTTTATAAGTATATTTTGACTATGGTAACATTGTGAGTTTATGACATTGGAGATTTAAGATTTGATGTCATTGTATACTCAGTTCATATTTCAGATTGGTCTCATGATGATATGGTTATCAGTATTTGGTTTGGATATGCATGATGACTTGTTGGATCTACAAGTTGTGCAGTGTTGTAAGCGGTCTATACTTACAGGTTGCATTTATGGCTTGGTTATGGGTTGTCTTTGCCCATTGATCTTTCATTATTGATGCATATTCAGATTGGTGGCTTAGATTTGGGTTGTCTATGCCCTAAGTCACATGATTTACTATTTTCTTCATGTAGAAGGGATGAGCACATGATTTACTATTTTCTTCATGTAGAAGGGATGAGATGTTCTTACCAGGTACAGTCATGGTGGAGGATTGTGGTTGACTATTTTATGCTGACAGGTTGGACATATTGAGAGCCAGATGCTCGGTTGATGGATGTGATCATGGTGTCATGTATTTTGGCATGACATGATTGGTTATACAGGTACATCCTTGATGTTCATTAGCTTGGATTTCTAATTCAGTTATGGTGGTATATCTTCTTGGTTGAGGATCATAGTTATTTAGTTTCTTTTGAGGAGCTCATGATGTGCTTTTTTGAGTTCTTTGATGGTTTGATGCCTTGGTTGATTCTCATGGTTAGAAGATAGTTTTTTCATCATTATGTCATGGATAGCTTGGATACACGGTTTAGTGGGAGCTTGTGATAGTGATGGGGTGACAGTGCAGGATTAGTTCCTGGTTTGGTTTATATCTTCTTGGTTTGGAGAGGATGGATTTTATGATGCCATAGGTGACTTGGTACCACAATTGAGTGGGAGTTGTTGGCATTGATATATTTATTGAGTGTTTGCAGATGTTGGAGGTTTGTCTTAGATCCTGTTGCTGCAGAAGCGTCTTTGACATTTGCATGGTGCACTTGTTATCTTCATGGTGTGTGAAGATGGATAGATCTTAAGGACTCATGGGGTTCTTGGTTATCTTCATGGTGTGTGGAGATGGTTCTTCATGGTATGTGGAGATGGTTTTCGTCATGGTGTGTGGAGATGGTTGCATCTTGAGGACTCACAGGGTTCTTGGCAAAGGTGTGGTTTATATTTTTTATTTGGCATATTATCCTTGGCGTGAGGATGGTTTCATTATTATGTCATGGTATACTCTTGATACGCGTTTAGAGTTGTGACATGTTATAGTGTGTTCATATGGAGCATGTTATCTCTTTAGTTGAGATGGTAAGATCATGTTGTCATGTTTATGTTCCTGAGGCCATGGTTGGAACTTTGACATTGATCTTGATTTAGTTTCTTGGTATTGAGTACACTGATCATAAGCTGGATACTTCATGTTATTGATATGTTGCATTTGGAGTTGGCATGGATTGATTGGTTATAGGTGCTCATGGATACTTAGAGACGGTGGTGACGCTGATTTCTCTTAGATTAGAGAAGTATTTGTTGGGACGGTTGATGGTTTCAGCACAAAGTCTGAGGGGCAGTCACTTGATATGGACTTGAGAGGAGATTGTTCTTAGATGAGTCTTGGTTGGAGACTTGGGTATCTTGATGAGCATTCTCATTCCCCACTCTTGGTCTACTCGGTGGTTTGCTACTTGAGAGGTATAGCCCATTGTTTCTCTCAGTTGCATTATATTTATGCTTGTCTTTCATGGATATGGATCTTGAGCTATGGTACATGAGTTAGTTCTGGAGGGTTCATTTGAGAGATAGTTTAGCATTGGTTATCTCCATGTGCATATGTTATTATGCTGGTTGATTTTGGGAGATGGTTTTATATTGGGCATATTCCTTGGTTTAGGAATGGTTTTTATTGAGTTTGATCTTCTTGTGAGAGGCTTACATCCATGATTAGCTATATGGTATGGTTTGGGTGTTGTTGAGGCTTCTTGTTGAGGTTTTATGGAGGAGATCATACTTGCACAGTTTACATCTAGAGGTGTGTGTAGAAGGACATGATACAGGTTATGATTTGCATGGTTTCTCCGGTCTTGGTTATCTTCTTGGATGTTCAGTTTTGCTTACATTGGATTTGAGATTGGTTAGATATTGTGATCACTGGTTTGTGCTCATGTATGTCATGTGAGAGATGACATGGTTATTCCTTTATCTCTCTCCTCTGTTGGTTGTGGTGAACTTGAGAGAGCATTGGAGACTTGTTATGAGAGTTGTTCTTGCAGGTTATCAGTTGATGTATTGTGGATGTCCTTGATACTACATGGATTCACTTCTTTGAGATGTGTTGAGTGGATTGGTTATAGATTTGACATTATCTTTTGCAGTGGGAGCTTCTTGGTATATATGTGGCAGGTATTGCTCTTGAACCTTATGATTGTAGGTTGCAGATTGGATATGTCGGTGATATAAGATTCACTTGTTATGCCTTTGAGGTATGGATAGTTGGATGGGTTTGGCACTTGCTGTGGGTGCTATTTCAGCTATGGATATTTTTGACAACTATGGATACATGTGATTACCTTTGGATCAGGTTATTTGTGCTTGGAATTTTAGTTGGTACAGGATTTTATGATCTTCTAATGCGATAGGTTGGGTGGCTTTCTCTTTGGATGGCTTCTATGTATGTCCAGTGGGAGTGGCATAATAGGAGGTGAGATCATTCATGTTTGAGATGCTGGATACTTTGATTTTGTTGCGGGTACCAGGATGGAGCACTTGGTGTATTTTGATCCATGATGGTGGATGTGCAGGGAGGGATTGTTCCCTTGTTCATTTATGTGGCTACGGATTGACCCTATGCAATGTATACAACAAGTGGGAGATTGTTGAGATAATGGGTGTTGCACACATTGCATAATATTGTTATTTTATTATTTTATTTTTATTATGTAATGTTGTACCTAGATGGACGTGCAACATGTAAAGATTCCCATGGAATATTCTTGATGAGTTGTATTGTAACATTGTGATAATATTTTATGTAATTATTTAATATTGGGAAAAAGAATTAAATGCCCAATATTAAATGTAGGGTCAGTGGATTAGGTAGCACATGGTTTTAGCACATGGTTTATGTAATACCACTTGGTGGTTTTGTGGGACTTGCTACTATATAAGCAACCACAAGGGTAGTTGTTGTAGAGTGAGAAAGGCAAGAGTCGAGCGGGACAAGTCTTGACAGGTTAGCCAAGGGAGCATTTGTGAAGGTTGGAAGCATGGCATGGAATGTGTGGATTCATGCTTGTTCACATAGTTTGCTCGGTTGTGGCTATGGCCATGAAGGCTTCCATGGTTGTATGGCAATAGTATTTTTTGCTAAATAATACATGATGATGGATGCTTTTGGAGGCTGGGTTTTTCCCTCAATGAGGGTTTCCCAAGGTATATCTTATGTCACATTTTTGTGGGTATGTTGTCTATTCTCTTGCATGTGGATTTTAATTTCATATTTATTTTAGATTTATTATGGGTTATGTGGAAACGGTTATATTCTTTATTTCCAAGTTTCCTTACAAGTATCCAACAGTTTATAGTTTCATCTTGATGGGTGAAATACCCCTCTAGCTATGTGGACCAAGCTTGAAGGCTTGTTTGGTATAATGAATGAATTCAGGGCACTTCAGATTGAGGCAAATCTTACCTCTCTTATATTGGATTCTTTTGCTTCCATTGAGGACTTCTTGATGAAGTTCAATCAACAGAGATCTTTATTTTAGGGTTGTAGGAAGACCAAGATTGATACTGAGTGCATTTATCTTATTCTCTCTAATCTTCATGGAAACTTTCTAATTTTTGCTTCTAAATTCTATTCCACCAAAGATGCCTTGGGTAATAGATTTATCATGCCATCCTTTGAGGTTTTTTGTGATCATTTGACTCGAGAGCAAGCTAAGCTCTCTCAGTTGGATTCTCTCATAGGCTCACAGACTTATGCATTGGTAGCTCGACCATCTTCAGGGATGAAGGAGAAGACACATAAATCTCATTCTATAGAGTCTTAGATTGATTCTAGAACTCATAGTTCATTTGGACCACCTCCTCCTAAGGTGGGTAAACCAAAGGCAGAAAGACCAAAGTGTGTTTATTGTAATGAGCCTAATCATGATGAGTCATATTTCTATGAGAAGAAGTTAGGTGGCTATGCCAAACAGGTTTCAAATTTGACAGCTCTCCTTCAAAAGAGAAACATTGATATTCCTTCTACTTCATATAGATCTTCTTCATCGTCATCATTTTAGTCAGATGGTAAAGATATAGGAAAGGATCATTCACTTTGTGCAACTACTATTCGTAATTCTTCTAGATGGTTATTGGATTCAGGTGCTTCACACCATATGTCATCTTCTCAAGATTTCTTCTCTTCTTTTTAGGCTTCTCCCACTCCACACATTTTGATGGGGAACAACATTGTTATGACTATATGAGGGAAAGGTTCTATTGATGATGGTACATTTCATGATGTACTTTGCATTCCATCTTTGTCCTCTAACCTTCTCTCTATTTATCAGATTACACCCAGTGGGAGAAGGAAGACAATTGAGTTTGCACAAGATTCAACACACATCAGAGATAGTGAGGTAAGCAATATTAGTGCTATAGGGATTGTTGATCATGCTTCCCACCTAGATTTCTTCTCACATTTTGGTCCACCATCTCCACTATTGGAGACTCACTCTCCTTGTTCAAGTGAAGTCAGGTCACTTGAACTTATGTGTTGTTCCTGAGACAAGTGTTGTGACTTCCACACCTCCACTTCCTATTTAGATTCCATCTCTTGCATAGGATTACTCTTCAACATTGCCTACTATTACAACTCCAATCATCGAGCCACCTGTTATTGTTGAGGATATATTAGAGGACACACATCTCCTCTCAAATTGCAGATTCAACACACCTATTATCCCACCTCCATTGGAGATTCCATTTTAGTATTCTCGTTCTTTCTCCTTTGAGCATCAACTAGGACTTCCAACTACACCTTACATACATGGGTTTTATCATCCTTGTCCACTACCTTTGTTTCCTTCATATTGGAGCCACATTGGTATTTTCATTGTCACAGGAGTTCTGCCATTCTTAAGGGTGGTGAGGGGGGGGGGGGGGAGCACTATGGAGTCTCAAGCTTCTATCATGGAGGCTTTTATTGTACTTATGGTATGGAGAGATTCTCTTGAGATGTTTTATTTGTGCACCCTTTTCTATCTCTTTTTGGGTTAGGGTTTTTCCCATTGGGTTTTCTCTATTTCTCTATTTCATAGAGATTTGATTATGATTGGGTACCTCATCAGGCCTTGTTGGCGAGACCCAAGTTTACTTTCAACATTGTTTATAGCTGAATTATTGCTCATCTTAAAGGGGGGTGTTAGAGAAAAAGGTTAATTTAATATAATTTATTAAATTACCTTTTCTCCCTTCTTAAGATTTCACTTTATGCACCTTGCATTTCTATTTAATAATTAATTAGTAATTATTAAATGTCATTTACCTTTTAGGTTACCCCTTTTAGGTTTTCAATCTCCTTCATAAGGATTGATCATTTGTAATTTCTTTCATTTTGTTTTTCACAAGCAAATATAATTTTCTTATTTGTTGAGAAAACCCTTCTCTCTCTGCTTTTCTTCTTTCTTGTAACAAGTTATTTGCATACATGATATCCAAGGTTTGTGGATTTTTTTATCATCAAATCCTACAGTATCTAATGTGTTAACACTGACAGATCAACCTATTGAATTTTTCAAAAGCAATGAAATTGTTACAAGTTTTGATGTTGCAATAAGTGTGGATATCCCAAGAAATTTTGAGGATGCAAAAAAAATTGAAGTGCCAAAATTCAATGGAGTTGCAAAAACTCTCAAAATTGCAAAAAATGATGGAAATTCTAAAGATCCCAAGGTTGGTGAGATTTTTGAATCAAGAAGTCATCAAGAAGAAGATGCCAATGCTTCCTATTGTGATATTGATTCCCCATTAGATAATGAGAAGATACCTCCCATAGAACAAGATATGTCATTAGATGAGATCAATAGATTGCTTAATTTGGTCTCAAGATTGACTAAGGAAATGATATTTTATGGGTATTTTACACATATATTAGAACATGCAATAACTGAGTCATGTAGAATCCATCCATTTGGGTTCTATTCAGAAGTAAGTTATCCTGATCTATTATTAGCTTGGGAGATCTCAATGGAGGTAAGTATGATTTTGAACATGATTCTTTGGGATATGAGGGAGAAAACACCTTGGTTAATGATATTAATGAATCCCGTAATTTGAAAGGAAGGCTTATGATCAATTTTTCTAGTCCTAAGGAGCCTAAAGGTGATAATTCATGGTTTAAGCCTAATGATGGTGATAATAAGGACCATAAAAATAATGTTCTATCTTTTGGATTTTGTCCTAGTAGCTATATTACATCATCGACACTAGTGTTTCCATGTGCACATGGAGTTGTGTACCATAAGATAAGACCACTAGAAGAATAATTATAATGTGTGAGTGTATACCTATGGTGGCGCAATTGCTAGATCAAGTGATATCTTTCCATTATCCCTCTTAGTTTGATGATTTTCAATTTGAATATGATTCTAAATGTAAGAGAACTTGTTTGTGGATTAATCATGGCCATAGAAAGTTACCACAACTTCTAATTTTGTGTGATTTGTACCCATAATTTGAACCAAGATTGCCCAAATTTAATTTTTGTGAGTACAAAGACAACTAAACATTTTTTAGAACTATATGGATTGGGTTATTACTATTGCACATAATGAGAAATATACTAACGACCACCCTACATTCTTATTATTTAGATTTTTTTGTATATATATTTTTGTTTTTATTTGTTTATTTAGTCTTTTTAGTTAGGCGTTAGTTTTCTTTGTGTTGATTCTATTTTGTTTGGATTTTTCATCTTTTTTGCTTCTTTTTCTTTTTTAGTCTTTGAGTGAGGGATTCACTAAGTTTTGTTAGGGTTAATCCCAACATGTTGTCCATCCCAACTGCTCTTGATTTCTAGAAGAGGTGTTTCTTTGTCAAAGTATTTGGATAACTTTGTTTCTTGTACGAGCTAAATATAAATGTTGCTTGCAAGTAAAGAGGACTTTTGACCTTAAAATTGGATTCTAGATTGATCACTCTCAAAACTTTACAAATTTAAAGAATTGGTTATATAGGTTGCTTTCAACCCAGGTGGACAGTGGCTAAAGGATAGTCCAAAAATTTCCAGTTTGAACAAAGTTCATTAAAACATGAATCCACAAGTAATCAGATTGGAAAAGGTCCATAATAAAGGAAAACCAACATCTTAACCACACAGTCTAATCATTTTCAAGAGAAAAAATAAATCAATAAATGACATCATCAAATAGGATTCTAAAACTTGGTATGAACCAAAATAAGGTGATCAATGGGAGCTAGCACAATATAATCGCTGGCTCACTTCAAACAAACAAAAGTTTCAAGGAAGATTCAAGTGGAAATGTACAAGCTCCATGAAGTTGACATGTGGATCACCAGAAATACAAAAGACAAGTAACTAATGACTCATTAAGAGCCCTCTGAATGGTTTCTCACATTTGGTCATATAGTGATTGAAAATTTATTGATGGGGATTTCTCAAACTCTCATCAGTCAACTAAAGATTATTTCTATGTTGTTGCACACTCATGGTGGTTGGTACTTAGGAGCATCAAGGGAATTAAGACAGTGAACACACATTGAGCATGAAAATTGAAAAGTTCAAGTTTCTTGTTTGAAGTTCTCAAAAGCCATTAGTGACATTTGGAATCAAGTTGCAAACTTGATATGGGTTTGAAAATTGCTCGTTGATAAAGAAATGCCTTTGTCATTTCTTCCTTTTGTTGGGGCTATTTGTTATGGTTCCACATCACACGCCCTATTTTCAACTTTGAAAATGGGGACCCATTTTTTTGGCTTACAAAATCTCATTCGTCATAATAGGGTATTTTCCACGGTGCCTTAGGGAGTGGAAATTTTGTGTTTTGGGTTTAGGAGTTCGGTCAATTAGCATCATTTTTCACCCCTAGCACTAGTAGACTGATGTTTATCTTTTGTGTAGTTCATCATGGAATCCTCATCATCCATAGCACAAAAAATTACCATGGTATCATATGTGCATTTTCAAAACATGCGCCTTGGGATTTCAGATAGAAGAAGTAGAAAGAGTTCAAGTCTATGACAATTTTGGGCTATGAAGAGAGTATAAATCATCAAAAAGAGAAACATAAGTACACAAGAGTGGTCTTAAACCTCATTTGAGAAAAACCTAGAAACCATTTTCAAAATTGAGATTTTGATTTTTGGGTGAATTGAGCACCTTGTGCTTTTTGAAGGTGCACTTTTTGCAAGGTATGCTTTTTAAAGATGCTCTTGTTAAAGGTTCACTTTTTGCAAGGTGAACTTTTTGAAGGTGGACATTTTACAAGGTGTACTTTTTGAAGGAGCTCATGTGTGAAGGTATGCAATTCTAAAGTCTTGAAGATGCCTAAGGTCCCAAAGATGCTAAGGTGTGCAAGTGCACAATTTTACAAAGTTTTGAAGAGCAACGTGCATAGGTGCGCCAATGGGCCTAAATCATCAAAATAATCAAAATAAGTACATAAGAGTGGTCTAAAACCCCATTTGAGAAAAACCTAGAAACTATTTTCAAAATTGAGAACTTTGATTTTTAAGTGAATTGAGCAACTTGCAATTTTTGAAGGTGCACTTTTTACAAGGTGCACTGACATTTAACTACTTGTTGCTATTTTTTAGCATTCCATGCATCAGAAATACATTTTGATGACAATTCAACTCTCAAAAATACCTAGAGAAGGCCAAGCTTGCATTTTTAGAAGTTTTCGTGACTCTTAGGTCATCTCACAGTCTCTCTCTTCTTATCTTCTTCTTATTTTATTGTTTTAAGTCATGTAAAGGCTCATGCACCCATTAATTGATATAAACAAGGGTGGAGACCTACATAGCACCATCTAGAAAGTTAGTTAGTTTGTAATTAGCTTTATTTTATTTATTTTTTAACATGAGTTTGCATTAGAAGAGCTCTCACTGTTGACATATTAGTCAAGGTTGTTATTAGTGACATACACTTATTTAGATTGTAAATAGCTACCGAGCTCATTATACAATGAAAAATGTTTTCCAAGAATTTTAGTTGTCACTGAGTTCTATAGTTGGTATTGAGTCCTTTGGACAAATCCTAGTGGTTATCAAGTAGTTACAATTATAGTGAAGATCAATAGTATAAATTGTGCATCTTAGTGTATGCCGTGTTTACTAGTGCAAACCGAGCTATTTAGTGCTTATCGAGTTTGCAGTTTAAGTGATGCGAGTCCAGTGTTAACCGAGCTACTCAATGTTAACCAAGTGACTCAGTTTATACCAAGCGCAAGGAGATAGTGTTTCTCAAGTCATTCAATGTAAATGAAGAGACTCAATTTATACGATGAGTTTCGTAGTATCTACTATGTCACTAGTGCAGACCGAGTTCAAGACTACTTGGAAGTGATTAGTATGGACGAAGCTTCTACATCTAGCCAATGCATGATGATGCCGTGCATTGACAATAGATGTCGTGTATCATAAATTCACTAGGTTAATCTTCAGAGCCCGAGTGTCTACACTTGAGCCAACTTTGTAATATTTGTGTAAACTTGTATTGTGGCCAACTTTGTAATTTGTATAATTGGATTGGTATATATGTAGTGAATTGTATCATATCCAAATGTGCAAGTGTAAGAGCATGAATGTGAATGCAATGCAATCGAATGTAATTTTAAGAGAAGAGCAGAAAGAGTGAATTAAAAGGCTACAATAGTATAAGGAGCAACAAAGACATATCTATCATAGCAAGGTGATTAGTACATAAAGGAATCTCATTTAGAAAACCACATTGCAAATCAAAGATCAGCTACTGCTTCATCCTAACAGGTGGATCAGTCAAATCCTTAAACAAGGTAGACCTAATAGTCTTTTGTAAATCTCTTTACCCAGTGCATACTTCATTGTATGTTTGTAAATCTTTTCACAAGGTGGACCTAGTAGTCCCTTATTTTCCCAACATGGTAGATCATTAGAGGTGGTCAATGTAAGCTTTAATAGGCCAACTTTATACTGCAATACTAAAGCTTGTGGGTATCATCCCCACCCCAGTTTTGCTTTCTATTTGGAAGGTTTCTAGGTCACCAAATCTTTGTGTCAAAGTGTTATGAATGCTTTCATATTTTTAGTTGCTTCTGCATGCAATTAGATTAGATTATATGTAAAAAATTAATGCTAATTGGATTGTTGGATTAAGAGTTAAATTGCTGAAGTTTTAGAAGTTACCAATTCACCCCTCCCCTCTTAGTAACTTAGCATAGTCTAGAATATTTCTAACAATTGGTATCAGAGCAGTGTGGTTCTCAAAAGAAAGTTTAATAGCTTGAGCAAAGATCAAAGCCATGGAGATATTTAGACTTGACAAAGCTATTGACAATGAAAAGCTAGATTTGGAAATGGCTATTGCCTAACTCAAGAAAACAAAGGAGAAACTCTCTCAATCCCTAAAAAGAAGAAAAGAACTTGCAATTCAAATGAATGATCATCTCTATATTGAAGAAAAAATTGAAGACCTTCATTCAAGTAATCAAGATGAAGCAAATGAAGCAATCAAAGAACTCCTAGAAAAGAATGGTTCCATGGAAGAAAAAGTAAGAAAACTAAGAAGAGAACACAAAATTTAGTTAGTAAGGCTATGTGAAGTCATAGAGTAGAAGAACACGATAAAAGAAGAGATAGAAGGTAAGAACAATGAAATATAGCACCAATCCCTTCAACATGTAGACCTCATTGATCAACTCTCCAATGAAAATGAAGAAATCATGAGCTTAAGACCTGAAAATGAAAGATTGTGTAATGATTTAAACTCTGAAAGGCAAGTCAATGAAAGAATGATCAAATCCCAAGTAGACATGAATCTATCGAATGAGAAAAATCTCTCTAGACAAAAAGGAAAAGCAGGAATTGGATATACAAAAGAAGGAGAATCATCCAAACAAGGAGCTCAAAAGAATCAAAGACCTACTTGCAATCACTGTGGTAAGATAGGTCATACATCAAACAAACATTGGAGTAATGGAAAAACAAAATTCAATGAAAAATTCTACAATTGCAATCAACATGGTCATAAGGCTAATGAATGCAAAGAGAAACCCATATTTGAAGGCAAATGCCAAAAATGTAAGAAACATGGACACAAGTCATCAGAATGCAAAACCAAGACATTAAATCTAGCAAAGAAAATTGTGAAAGCAATATTTGGTTGGGACTACAACACCTAGTGCAGATGTCATTATTATGGAGAATTTGGACACATTGGAATGAATTGTGTAAAACATCATTTGAGGAAAAGAGACACTACTAAAAGATGTTTCATTTGTACATAACTTGGTCGTCTTGCCAAGAATTGAATGAATATTGGTAGAATTGAAGATGAGAAGAAGGCAAAAGCTGATAACATCCAAAAATAGATGAGACAACAATGGGTTCCAAAATCTATCGAGAATGAAAGTCCAAGAAGTGATGAACAATTCACTTAAGAATTGGGTGACTCTACTATTTCAACTTAAGTTCTCAAGGAAGAACTGGAACTAGGCTATCAAAGAAGACATCCAAAATAGTTCCAGTTGAAAGAAAAAAATGATCCATATCTATATTTAGGATACAAAGGGATCATAGAGTGAAAAGGGTACTAGTGTCTACTGAGTTACCTTCTCTACTGAGTGAGGTTGAGTCACAGACTCTACCGAGCGAGGTTGAGAATGATGAAGATGCATATGGTTACCGAGTCACGAAGACTTCACTGAGTGTTCAATGCAAAGAAGTGGATGATAGTTTGTCAACATGATGTCAATTGATCTACCTTTTGTATTGAGCATTTATGGAAAAATTTAATAAAAAACATGGAACCGAAGTCATTCTTGTTGTGAAATTCTTGAGAGCTATTGTGAAGTGTGATCTTTAGAGCATCCAAGCAATTTGAGTGAATTGTCAGTGAAAGATTTCAAATTCTCTCAAAACCCTACTGAGTGAAGATGGCATCTAGTAGCAACAAGGCAAAGTAAGGATTGGATATGTTGGTTTGTGGTGAATGGAAGGCACCAGATTTCAAACTCACCTGTGCAATCATAGAAACCCTAGATCTGAGTGGAGTTTAGTCTCAAATCCCTCCAAAGGTACTATTGATCAATGATATTCACACTCACTTTAAATGTGTTATTCAAGAGATTGGCACTTTGGAAATGGATGATGCCTTAGGTAAACTATGTGGGAATGGAGTTTTGAAACCTGAGCACCAACACCTGGAAACTAAAGGATTCACTTACATCCCTCACTTGCCCTGTGAATTTAAAGTCAAATGGATTAGGTTTATCCTTAGTTGGGTGCATAATGGATAGTTTTGGTTGGAGCAACTAGTATTGATCACAAAGAAGATGATTCATCTAATCACAAGTCTCCCAATGCTAGCCAAAGCTAAAATGACCAAAACCTTAGGTTAGGTGGAACTTGAAAAGAAAACCCTAGTAGAATGGGATGGCAGAGCAATGAAAATTAGTAGTGTTACTAATACAAAATTGAAGTTCAAAATCCATCTTATTGCACATAATATTTACAGCTCAAGCAAGTTAAACAGTGTGTCATGCAGAGCAATTGACCTTGCATACAAGGTAGTAAAGAATATACTCTCTTACGACCTTGATGTGCTACTGTTGAAACAATTCAATAAGAATATGGAAAGCATCAAGACTTCAAAGAATAACCCATGTAAGTTTGGTTCCCGGTTAACCTATTTATTCTTTTATGTTAAAAAATTCTTCCCTTCAAAAGGAACTGTTGTCTGGAGAAAAGATGTACCTGTGCTATATTAGATTAATGAATTTATTGCTGAGATGGGTGAAAATTACAATAGTATAATGGATAATTATTTTAATGCATTCAAGGAGAAAATGAACAATAGATACCGAATCCCCAAGAAACTTGTTGAAGATTATAAGGATGATGTGTGTTTCATGGTGGATTGTGACAAAGTATACATTTAGGAAGTTTAGCCTAGAATTCTATGGGTAAAACCTCTTGGATATGAGGTTAATATTGATGAAACTAAAGACATCATTGAGGCTCTTGTCAATGAACCAATTAATCATAAGGCTTCATATTTAGGTACATATGATGAAGCGAAAGCCAAGATAGAACTTGAAACAAACCTCCCTCAGGTGGTTAACAAAGGAAAGAAAAGGATTGCAAAATTGAAAACAAATTCTACCCTTTTGTTAACCGAAGGAAAAGGTGAGGATGAGGAAGTAGAGGATGAGGAAGAATCTAAGGAAGAAGAACCATTAAGGAAAAAGGGAAAGGTAATTATTACCAAGCCAACCAAGTCATCCACTATAGTGTTTACTAGGATATCAAGGAAAAAAATCTGGGAAGGAAGGAGGAGACATTATATTTAGAAAACCTCCACCCACCATCCAAGATAGATTCAAAGATCTAGAAGCAAGAGCCAAAATAACAAACTTTAAGTCATTAAAGTATGAAAATAGGATAGCTGAAGAGGAGAAGCAAATAGAAGATCTGGTGATGGACAAAATGGGAAAATGGAAATACTCACTAGACCAACTTTCTTCTCAGCTTCCTAGCATTTTGTTAGATAATATTAAGCCAAGATGGGAATTTTCCATGCAAACTGTCAAAGACATCTATGGGAAAACTTCGAGGCATCTTATATTGAGCATATAAGATCTAGAGGTAAAAGAGTGACTAAAGAAAAATGAAGAAAAAATGACTCCAAAGTTCAACACTTGTCTGATTTTGATGAAAGACATTGAACATGTTGTAAGGAATGCAACAAACACTTGGAAAAATATCTATATGTTACATAAACCAAGTGATTTTTCTATTGATGTTAAAGATGATAATGATGATGATGATAAAGAAGAGAAAAATGAAGAAGAAAATGTTGAAGAAGCAACTAATTTTGATAATGTAGAAGATGAAGAGGAACAAGTGCAAGAGGCTACCGAGGAGGCAAAGCAAGATGATGAGGAAACTGATCTAGTTAAGATAGTTGCAATAGTCATTGCCTCACTTCCTCACTCTCCAAGAAAACTAGTGACAACATCAAGTGTGGAGACAACCCAAGCAAGATTGGTCATGACCACTAGTGACAACTCAAATGTCCAATCACTCTTTGCTCCTATTCAACTTAGCATATCACTGACTGAAGTGACCTCCACTTCATCTACCAAGTTGCAGACTCTCACCTCTTCTGCTGAGTTGGCTACTTCAGTTTTGAGCACATCAGTTGTGAATACATCAATTTTGGATTATTTAGGTATTTCTATTAATATTCCTTCAATAAGTGTAGTATCAGTTTTTACAGCCAATCCTAGTATATCTACAATTATTTCTATTTTGGGAATACAAGGAATAAGTGCAAGGACAATTGAGACTAAGGCTCAATCGAGCACAAAATTTTTGGGTAAAGGAAAAGAGATGGAGGAAGAAATTGACCTTGATGAGGAAATTGTAATCCCTAATTTGGAACATTTCTAAGCTCACTCTAGACCAAATGCAGTCATTTGGTGAACTCCTCTAGGAGAAGGCTAAACAACAAAGATTAAGAGAGGAAAGAGATAAGGAATTCAAAATTATTGAGGATGCAAAGAACATTTTGGCAGAGGCCATAGGCATTGAGGTTGATTCTTCACAACCAATTTTGTATCAGTTAGCTGAATAGTTCAAAGGTTCAATGAAGATACTAATGGACAGAATAAGCTAGTGTAGAAAGCAAAGAAGAATTTTGAAAATAAAGTGTTGGAGCACATTGCTCAACTTATTGCAATTTATCAAGTAGAAATTTCTACAATTTTGGGTTCTCTAAAAACATCTTGTACAAATGTATCATCACTTTTTGGTAAGCTATGTGATGTTTCTAATTTTACCAAGGAAATAAAGAACAAATTGTCCAAGATAGATGAAGATCTCAAGGCTAGTGCTCAATAGTTGCAACTTGACCCTAGTTCAAGTTCAATTCACTTCAAGAGGATAAGATTTTTGACAAATATGCAAGCAAAATTGCTTAGAAAAGAAGCAAGGATAAGATCTACATTGGTAGATGTATAGCATATGATTCTTCCCAACATGGATGCACTGCAGAAACACATTGTACATTCTAAAACTCTCATCCATGAAAATAATTTCTCCATAGCAGACCATATGATAGAGCTATCTGCAGAAGTGCAAATTGCACTACACACAAGTAAGGTCTTGCAAGAGGATTGGGATAAGACCTTGGCAATTATACTCAAGGTACATTCATAATTCTTATCTCATTTTGGCATTAACATGTAAATAAATAGAATAAATCTTTGGCATTAATGTCAAAAAGGGGGAGAAAGATATATGTATAGAGAGTACATATTGTGAATAAGGAGAAAGATATATGTTATGGGGGAGAAAATGTAATAAGTTGTAAAATCAATGGGGGAGAAAGATACGTACAGTAAGTATATGTTGTATATAGCAAAAGATGTATAGTATACTATATGAAGGAACCTTACCATGTACAGATATATATCCTACAAAATAAATTTTGAAAAATCTCAAAAAGAATATACTCTATCGAGCTAAGAATCACTAGGTGATGGATAAAGGTATGCAGGAAACTTTTTAAATTTAGTTTTGGCTAATAAGTGTTTTTGTCACTCATGCCAAAGGGGGAGATTGTTGACATATTAGTCAAGTTTGTTATTAGTGACATACACTTATTCAGATTGTAAATAGCTACTGAGCTCATTGTACAATGAACAATGTTTGCCAAGCATTTCAGTTGTCACCAACTTCTACAGTTGCTATCGAGTCCTTTGGAAAAATTCTAGTGGTTACTGAGTAGTTACTGTCATGCCCTAAATTTACGTGGCAAAACACTACATTTAAAAAAAAAATTTATTTATTTATTATTATTATTTTTATATTTAATTTGTTGTTATCTTCACTATAAAGTTAACCATTGAATTCTCCCTTCCTCAACCTATGAAATGGTTCTTACAAATGCTAACATCAAATCTTTCATTTTAGTGAATATAGGGTAAAGGGGACATTCTAATTATTTGCTAATTTTCCACCATTTTATTTATTTCATTATTCCTTCATTTATTCTGATTTATTTTTAAATAATTATTAGCTTGCTCACCAATTTATTTTCATTAACCTTAACTATATTTCTAACCCTTAACATGATGCATCATACATAATCTATTTGAAATAACATTAGGCTGACTTAGACTCACTTAACGCTCTTAACTTTTAAAAGCTATTATTTTAAAATCCCTACATATGATGGGTGCACACCATAGCCCCAAATTTCTTGTCGCCACTATGTCATTTCCAATCTATTTTCAAGTCTATTTTTTTACCTTCGCATATTTCTTACCTCTATGTAATCTGGTTTTCTTATGATTTTTATCCTTTTCGTATAACCCCAAGACTATCTCATAGTTAACTAATTAATTATTAAATTCTCATAATCCAAATTAATGTATTACATCCCCTTAATTCTATGAGAGAAACCAAGTTATGATAATTATCTTTATTTAGCTCCTAACCATAATTTTTAATCTCTTAAACATTACTAACAAATGTTTATAATTCTAACTTATACTACACAAACCCCACCCTTCTAATGAGATGCCCCCTTTTCACAAAATTGGATGATTGGACATGGGTTCACATGTCCACCTAAACTCCCTTACAAACATGTTGTAAAAAACTACATTTAGCAAAAGAAAAGATTGTGGCAGCAAGTTTAATGATAACCCACCTTATCTTGGAACACTCCCACAATACTTGCCTAGCCTCCACTTTTTTCAAATGCATAAGATCTTTCCTAGGCATGTGGGGAGGGGAGATGGTTGTTATGCATGAGAAAAGAACATTTTCTTCCTACCCACATATGTATGACACTAGTTACAAGGTGTGATAAGAAAGTTCTTATGTATCCTATAACACTACTAGAGTTAATATCCTAAACAATCACTTTATACTAATAACCAGCTACCTTACTCCCTACGTGACTACCATCCCTAGTTTGGTGCCTATCTCCTCCACAAGAAGTGGTCAACAAAATAAATCAATTAAAGTAGACTTGGCTCTTCACTAGGCACCCATAATGCTTCCCAAGGAGATGTGATGAGAGACAAACCACTTGCCAACATTTGGTCATGTTCTTTGAAAAAAAAGGTGGATGCCAAAGAAGGAGGGAAAAGGTTTCTGACTTGTGTTAGAGGCAAGGTCAATCTTGTCACCTTCTTCCCTGCATCCAAGTTTGTTAGAAAAGAGGAAGGCCACCTAGGTGGGTGTGGGGCCCTCTGTCCCATGTTTTTTTTTTTGTGTGTGCACATTTTATGGTATTTTCCTCACATTTCTTGTGGGCACCTAGTTTTTTTTTTTCTCCTTGCTATTTATTCCATTTGCTTTTTTTTGAATATTTTATAAGTTAATGTCACAAGGGTCACGTGACATATGAAAGTCCCTTTTTTGAACAAGATTTAGGAACTAGTGATTAATTACTGAATTTAGTCTTATCCTATAGGTAAGTTATTCTTTTATTTTATGCTCTAGATTCTAAAGTATATTCTTTTTTATTATTTAATTGTTCTGTAATAGGGAAGATTATTTTGCCAATCCTCATACATTTTCTAGAGAGTAAAATGTGGACCTATAGCAAGGTTGAAATATGCATTTTCTCTACTCATGTAAAGCCTCATTTCATTCCTTTGTAATTTCTTTTTTTTTAAACGAATATATTTGTTGGTAGGATGGTTATGTCTTCTTAGCAAACTTAATTGAACTTGAGAGCCAAATGCATAATTTTTATACATGTATAGTGAATTATCAAACTCAAAATTTTTATTTCAAGTTATGAAATGCACAACATATATTCTTTCATTGCAACTTATATATTTTGAATCTTGTCAACTCTATTCATAGCATACTTTTACATGTCATTTATGAAATATATAGCTACAACTACATCAAAGGAGAAGAATCACATACAATCTTTCTTCATAACACATGCAATTTAATATAGAAGATTTCATTACAAGTAAAAATACAGACATACAACATTTCAACCTTCCTTCCACAATTTCAAATGGTAACAATGATAACAATATATTTCACAACTCATACTAATCCTTTCATAACACATAAAACTTCAAATGATTGTTTCTTTACAAGTAGACATATATGTACAACTTCTCAAATTATTCCCTCTACATATTCAAATAGTAACAATGGCACAACCTCCTTACATCACATTGAGACAACACAAGAGACTTTGAAATCATATCCACTTAAGAAAAGATGAACATTGAGTTTTCTTTACACACTTGGATCTTCTCCACTTAAACAAGGGTGAAACTCCAATACTTCATGGCATGCACCTTCACAAAACTACACATAACACCACAAAATAGGAACCATGGAGGCTCACTTCCTAGCCTAAGCTTCTATGAAGCCACCCACCAAGTAGGGGAAACAAGAACCAAATGGATTACACACATACATCATTTACCATTGCATGAACACTACATAAACACAAAACAACTCCCTCCCATGGCTTGCACAACGATTCACCATTGGAATCACCTCACATTGGGATAAGGTGGGCTCTTCAAAGAGGAGATGCCATAACTAAACATAAACACCATATTTTCCATTGCATTTTTGCCTCTCAAGGCCATCATAACATCATTTTGCCATTGCATTTTTGCCTCTCAAGGCCATCATAAACATCTCCTCCTTATTCACACAAAATCCATTATTTCTCCCACAATATCAAAGGTACATGGCTTCAATGGATCCCATACTCCATGAAATAAAACAAATCCTCATCATGAGGTAACTCTCTCAACTACAATGATGAGCCCAACTATGCCCTTCACCCAAGGCTTCTCTTCCCTCCCAAGGGTGAGTGAAGCCTTCATACCCATAACACATTCAACACTCACATTCAAAACAAGAAAATCAAGAAGGCAACAAACCCAAAAGGAAATCTTCAAGAACACATAATACATTCACACTTACACAACAAAATGCCAAGCCCACAATGCAAGATTCAAGCACAATGCATGTTCCATCAACAAAACCTTCACACTTGCAAATTTATTGCCATACTAAAGGAAAGAAGAAAGAAAGTGAAGCATAGTATGAAAACGCCAACCTTGGTCCAAGCTAGGGTAAAGATAGTTGTAGTAGATCTCCCTTAATCTCCCTCCAAACCTAACTGTCTCTAAAATTAGAGAGTGGGTGAACAACCCACTAATTGGTCACCCCTCCACTAAAAAGACTCTCCACTAACCCTTTTTAGTAGGAACATCAAGCCTCCCCTTTCTTACATTGTTGTTCCTCCAAAATAAGAAAGTTGACCAAGTGGGATTGTGAGGGTACTCTCATGGGAAAACTCAAAATTTCGAATTGGTTCAAGATGAATTTGTTTAAGGGGTTCCCTAATATAAGAAATCACTAAAATAGTTGAATTTAAGCCCCTAACATGTTATGCTACCACTAGGGTGACTTTTTATCAATAAAATAACACTTTAGGGTCCCATTTAGGCCCCCTAAAATCCCTAAAAAGTTTGAATTCGAAAATCAACATGATGGTGACCCATCCTAACACTCTCTCCCAAGTGGGTGTACTTAAACATTAGTTGGAAGAAAAGAAAAGGACTAAGATCAAGTGACCTTGTGACCAACACTCTAAGTCACATGTCATCAACACACAAACAAATACAAGCATCAAGTAACACATTGAAATACATTACACTTCACCATGGCATGTCCTTAATGCATCTAATTTATGATTAACATATTCACAAGTAGGCAACCATACAATTACGAAGAAAAACACTTTCACAATGAGGATTTTGAATCTTCGAAAGATTCACCTTGGTTAAACTATGTTCACAAGGTTTGGAACTTGTTTCCCCCAAGAATTTCCATGGTTCCTCTTCTTGCACATTAAACTCGAGCATCAGTAGTCCAAGGGGGTCAAATAAACATATACAACATAAATGCATATAATAATAATATCCATATTAACATGATTCAAATTAAGTTTCCTTTCCTAATCTTTTCAATTTTTCCATTCAAAATGTTAAGATATCAAAATTTGCATGTCCTAAGTCATCATTATTAAATTAACACTTATCTACATATCATAACCATTCATCTGCATGTCATAAAGCATTATAATCAAATTAACATCCATCTATAATTCATAACTCATTAGAGTCAAATTAATATTTCACATTGCATCATAATTTTATATTATCATGTTATAAAGTTGCATCCATATGTGTTCAAACATTTCTTATACAATAACAAGTTCTTAGTGCATATAACAATGTAAAACACGACTGAAGTATCAAAATCAATAGACAAGCAATCCACTATCCATCTAAATCTCAAATAACTATCAAAATATCAAGGTCTAAAATATCAAAATGTAAATAAAATATCCATGCTATGATAGGTTAGGGTGAGGCCTCATAGTTACAGTTACAGTGAAGATCAGTAGTATAAACTGTGCATCTCAGTGTATGCCATGTTTACTAGTGCAAACTGAGCTATTTAGTGCTTACTAATTTTGTAGTTCAAGTGATGCAAGTCCAGTGTTAACTAAACTACTCAGTATCAACCAAGTGACTCAGTTTATACTTAGCTTAAGGAGACAGTGTTTACTGAGTCATTCAATGTAAACCAAGAGACTTAGTTTATATGATGAGTTTCATGGGTATCTATCAAGTCACCAGTGCAGATTGAGTTCAAGACTACTTGGAAGTGATCAGTATGGACCGAGCTTCTATGTCTACTGAGTGCATGATGACACCATGCATTGATAGTGGATGCCATGTATCAGAACTTCATTGAGTTAGTCTTCAGAGCCTGAGTGTCTACACTTGAGTTGACTTTGTAATATTTGTGTAAACTTGTATTGTGGCCAACTTTCTAATTTGTATAATTGGATTGGTATATATGTAGTGAATTGTATCATATCCAAATGTGCAAGTGTAAGAGCGTGAATGTGAATACAATGTAATCGAATGTAATTTTAAGAGAAGAGGAGAAAGAGCGAATTAAAAGGCTAAAATAGTATAAGGAGCAACAAAGACATATCTATCACAGCAAGGTGATTAGTGCATAAAGGAATCTCATTTAGCAAATTGAGTTTTAGATCAGAGATTAGCTACTGCTTCATCCTAATAGGTGAATTAGTCAAATCCTTAAACAAGGTAGACCTAACAGTCTTTTGTAAATCTCTTTATCGAATGCATATTTCATTGTATGTTTGCAAATCCTTTCACAAGGTGGACCTAATAGTTCGTATTGCTCCTAATAGGGTAGATCATTAGAAGTGGTCAATGTAAGCCTTAACAAGCCAACTTTATACTGCAGTACTAAAGCTTGTGGGTATCATCCGCACCCCAGTTTTACTTTCTATTTGGAAGGTTTCTGGGTCACCAAATCTTTGTGTCAAAGTGTTATGAATGCTTCATGTTTTTAGTTTCTTATACATGCAATTAGATCAGATTATATGTAAAGAATTAATGCTAATTGGATTGTCAGATTAAGAGTTAAATTGTTGAAGTTTTAGAAGTTATTGATTCACTCCTCCCCTCTCAGTAACTTAACATAGTCTAGAATATTTCCAACTCCTAACACAAAATGAGGAGATAATTTATTTTAAATACATGGATGTAATATGTACTCCAAGACGTTATTTTGATGCAGTAATAAATGCTATTTGTTCTATCATTCTCAATGTAGTAAATCTTGCTAGAATGTGTTATTTTTGTGAATGCATGTTCATGAATAATAATGAAGCTAATGGTTTTATTGTGTTGTTATGATTGTATGATCTTTTAGTTCTAGTGTTTGTCTTATGTTAGCACAATTTTAGTGGCCTCATGAATTGATGAAATGTAAAACATATTTTGGTTATTATTAAAGTTCCCTTTGACAATTACATTAGTGGAGTTGAGGAAGTGCTACTCCTAATTTCATTGGTTTCCTACCAGATCCTTTCGATAATTTAATTTACAGATGTGTTGTTACTTTGGTTTATGTCCGTTAAGAATTTCCCTTTTAGTAATTTTCTTAAAATCTCTTGTTACTCTATCTTTTTTATTTTATTTTCAAACACTTGGTTAAAATAGGAATTCATATAGTTGCATTGATAAATTGAATTCATCATAAAATAGAAAATAGAAAAATATATCTTCCTTTGTGATTACATTTCAACGAAGTTTTGCATATAGGTTGGTATGAGCAAAGGCCTCCTTGTGAACATACACATTCATCTTCAATTGAGTTACCCAACATCTTGAAAAACAACCATCCACAACCTTGGAGTTGGTCATTGATTAGCTTTTCAAGAGAGAGATCCGAAAGGATTTTTGCCATCAAGCATTGTACAAAATGATCGCTTAACAGATCCCTATATATTAAATCTAAAACTATCAAACCTTCCATCTATATTGGGTCCTTAAATCCCTCCATTTCCTATACCTCTCACTCCTAGCTTGTCATCAACTTCTCCCATCATATTTCAAGATCAACAAAGATATTCATTCTTGAGAATCCATCCATCCATCCATATAAACATGTTATGTCAACCTCATACATCCACAAATCTAAAGTATATTAGAAGCAATTTGGATTACAACATAAAAGGAATAAATATAATAATCCATTTACAAATGAATATCACCATGTCTTATCTAAGTGATATGTGAATACAAAGAGAAAATAAATTTTCAAGAGACCTCAAGGGTCTACTAAGCAAAGAACAAAGTCAAAGAAAATATAGGTTCCTAAGTGCATCATTGAATAAATGCTTCCCAAAGCATCCAAAAGAAAATAAAAATAAAAAGTTATATGGTATCCCAAGTTCCTCTTAAAAGACCTGAATATTAAAAAGAAATTAGACTTGGCATTCAATCTTCCGAAGGCTTCCACTCCATATCCTTCCAAACATCTTCCACAATCTCATGTGTCAAAGCCTCAAGCCATTCTATCCATGTCTTTTCCATCATTCTACTACCCTTCAAGGTGTGTGTCAATATTGATCTTGCCTACTTTTCCATCTACCCTTATGCAATCTTTTCAATACCCGATCCATTATCCTATGCTTACCTACTATCCTTCCACTTTATATCCTTCCATCCAAATTATTGCATTCAATACATAAAACCTTATCCACAATATACATTTATCTAATGTAACATCTCCTTTCTACCATCTTCTCAACACATTTGAGTGTGACTTTTATCGGTCTTCACCCATCACAACATATCCTTTGAAAGGACCATTATTTGGAAATATAAAGAGGCTTGAATTCCTTCCAAAAATTTAAAAATAAAAAGAAGACAAAAAGAGAAAAAGTGCCTTGGTGAAAACCTAGTTAATAGTCACCTTGGTAGAAAAAAAAGAAAGAGAAATGACTCCGTCCTATAGTAAAAACCACTTCTTGTCGCACCTTGGACAAGTACCATGTGAAAACTTGGCAAAGAGGCGTCACAAACAATCCTGTGTATCCAAATATTCTCCCTTTCACTTATGATCTTAACAATGTTGATATATATGTTAACATTGATTATCTTATCCATCAACTACCCTATCATGATCTTTCTTATCCCAAATAATTCCCTCATAACCTCCATAACCAGCTTTAGCCTGGTCATTCTACCCTATCACTATCCTATCCAATTAACCCCTTGGTCTTGATCAAAAGAGGAAAAATTAGAAGGAAAAGAAAAACATGGTTCTAACAAGCCTCCTGATGTGTCCACTCTTTTGGGGTTGCATGCTTTCATGACATTAGGTCATGATAATATATGTTATCTATCTCATTGGCTTTCATTCCTCATCCAAAGCATGCTTCATTAAGCTATTTCATATTGTCTTAGCTTGGGTAATCTTGAGAAGATGGTCCTTGATGATCTTATTATGCTACAAGCATCATTAGCTATCCATCTCATCCACTAGCTTGCTATTCCATCATGTCCTATACTTTGCTAGATACTAGGGACAAAACAATTTGAACTTGCTTGAGAATTGACAATCTGCCAAATTTTAAAATAAGTGAAAAATGTTCTTTGAATAAATCTAAAAAATATCTAAATATCTTAAAAATCCAAAAACATCTAAATATCTTTAAAACATCCAAAAAATTCTAAAATCTCTAAAAATCCAAACAAATGAGGCAAACTAAAATCTAAAAATTATAAATCTTAGGATTAGTCCTGAATCTATCAGTTGTGTGATATCTCATATCATTTAATCTACATCTCATCCTCTAGAGAATTGTATCTTTTAGGTGGAAAGTTCCTAGAAGATATTTTAGTTGTAAGAAATATTCAAATGAAAAACTATGAAAGGAAAGAATCAAAGGGAGTTTTGTAAATAAATTTGTTACCATAAATCCATAAGTTTGAAAGTGATTCCAAAGATGAACACAAGGAGACAAGAGTTTTTTGAAGGGGAAAAAATAGGAAAAAAACCCCGTGGAATTATATGAATGAGGCAAATTCCTAAGGGGAGAGAGAGAGAGGGAGAGAGGGAGAGAGTATGTAGTGTGTAGAGAATGATAGAGGGACATATCTTATATAGAGATGAGAAAAGGTGTTATTTAGTAACTCCCAAGTGAATTAATGCCACATTCATAAGTGTGTGTGTACCAAGTTTCATAATCCTCTTAAGGAGGAATAAACTATTTTCCTTAATAAAGAAATTACAAAAATGACATGTCCTCACACATGGACAAGAGGAAAAACAAGTGACATATCCTCAACTTGTACTAGAGGAAAAACAAGTATATAATAGATACATTAATATATCCCAATTAATAATTGAATATAGCCAAGGAAAGATTACTAATTCTAACACCCCCCTTTAATCTTTACTTGGGGAGATTACATCAAAGGGCATCAAACTTATGCAATAACATCTTAGATCAACGAGCAATCTTGCATCACCTTAATAAAATTATTATTTTCTATACCAATTTTTTGTTCATGGTGTAGTCATTTTCACTTAGAGTTTTGTGTGTTGAGGACCTATTTTTAGTCCTTACCCTAAGAGTGCGAAAATTGATGTGTCATATGCTTTCATTTGTGTCATTCTTTTCGGTCTCCATTTCTTGTAATTTTCATCCAGTGAGACATGTTATATCTTTTGGCATAACCTATGATAATGTGGCATCTTGTGCGATTGGGAGGCGACTCCTTGGTAATGTTTGGACCTACCTTCAAGAGCGTGTGAAAAATTGATGCTCATCACTTGGATTATGACTCACACCTCCAAGGCAAGACCTATATTATAATTAAATGCTTGACTGGTTGA
Source organism: Cupressus sempervirens (assembly GCA_028749045.1). Classification (NCBI taxonomy): domain Eukaryota; kingdom Viridiplantae; phylum Streptophyta; class Pinopsida; order Cupressales; family Cupressaceae; genus Cupressus; species Cupressus sempervirens. The sequence continues at coordinate 444,919,526 of CM053792.1, read as the reverse complement.
CTTGTGGTCTAGCTAGCTATTTAAGACTTGGATTTATTGTAGGAAGGTGAGAGCAAAAAAAGTAGGAAGAAAGCTTCTGGGATAAGAGGGGAATGGAAGAAGAAGAAGGCGAGTTGTTAGCTCCATACTTGTAAAACTTTTTGTATTGGCTGCAAACTAGAACACCTCACAACCAAACATATTGGATATTGTTACATAAAATTTATCATGCTCGATGTGTAATTAATCAAAAAAATTGAAAATTATATTGTGTCTTGGTTCCAATTCAGTGTTTTCTTTCATGTGTATTCTAGGTAGGCTGTTAGATGATTGGTTCCATTCTCTACTAGGTGTTGTGTTAGGTGGTATTAGAGTGAAATTTATCTTTTCTTGTAAGTTTGGGATCATAGAAAACCTTAATTGGATTGGTTGTAGGGCAGTATATCTAAAATATAACCTATAACTTGAAGAAGGTTACAATCTTGCAAGAACTATTGTCAAGATGGTTTGAGGTAGCAAAAATGCATATAATATTATAATGGACATGTTGAGGCAGATTATAGCAAGACTTAAAGCTGTTGAGACAACCCATAGAAGATGTGTACATCTTGAGGATGTTAGCAATGATGAAGGAGCAACACCTAATCCTAACCCTGAACCTAAAGTGGAACAAGATGAGGAAAGGCTTCTAAGAGTTTTGTCTACAAAAAAATCCAAGCCTATTGTTGAAGTTGCTTGCTATGATGGGAGACTTGAGACTAATGTTATATTGTATTAGATCTTTGAGATGGATAAGTACTTTGAGTATGAAAGTACCCTTGATAATAAGAAGGTTAAGATAGTAGTCACCAAGTTGAAGGGTCATGCTTCACTTTGGTGGAATCATTTGCATATTGAAAAGAAGAAAAGAAGAAAAGAAAATATCAAGACTTGGGAAAAGATGATTAGAAAAATAAAGAAGAAGTTCCTTATTGCAGATTACCAAAGTAATTTATTCAGAAGAATGCATAAGTTAATTCAAAAAGACAAGAGTGTGAAGGAATACACTGAGGAATTCTACAAATTGGATATTAGATTTGGACATGTGCATGATGAAGTTCATAAGGTGGCTAGATACATGAATGGATTGATGATATTAATTCAAGATGATATTAGCTATGTTAAGATGGATAGTATGGAAGAAGCATATCAATATGCCTTGAAGGTTGAAGAAAGGTTAGCAAAGAAACATGATAAAAAAACAAAGAGGAAGAGGTGGCATATTTCAAAGCACTGGTGCAAAACCTATGGAGAAGGTAAGAGATTTGAAAATGAAATGCAAGGTAAGGAAAAGATCGAGTGGAAAGAGGAACCTTTTGGAAAGAGAGGTAATTAGACTAGAGGTAGGTATACTAGTTACTCTAGGAATAATAATGGTGGGAAAAGAGAAGAAAGGTCTTAGTTTAAGGGCACTTGTTTCAAGTATGGAGAATGACATAGAGCTTTTGAATGTAGTAATTCTTCCTAGAATATTGGAGGTAGCAATAGAAATACTTTGAACCTATTATGAGCTGGAGTCTACTACAGACTAAGTGTAAGATCACTAGATAATATTGCAAAGTAATCATTGATAATTGAAGTTTAGATAACTTGGCATCTGAGTAGTTGGTTAACAAGTTGTATTTGCAGAGGTTGAGGCATCCTAAGCCTTATCATGTTGCTTAGATCCAAAAGGAGCATAAATTACTTGTACATGGATAATGCCTTGTTAAGTTCAAAATTTAGAGTTATTATAATGAAGTCTTGTGTGATATTATGCCTATGGATTGTTGTCATATTCTTTTGGGTAGACCTTGGAAATATGATAGACAAGCTTTGCACGATGGTAGTTTGAATTTGTATACCATTTGGGTTGATGAGAAGAAACAAGTTTTGTTGACTTTGATAGAGAAACCTAATGAGAATCATAGGATGTTTTGTTGAAGGAAATTAGTTTGTTAAAGATGTAAAGGAGCATAATGTTTTATTTTCATTGATTCAAAGGAAGACTAAGAAAAAAGTTCAACTTGAGCATGCACCTGAGATTAAATCTTTGTTCGCTACATTTCATGATATCATTTCTGATAATGCACTTGATGGTTTACCCCCTGTGAGAAGTATTACTCATTGTATGGATCTAATATCTAGATCTAGTTTTCCTAATAAAGCACCACATATATTGACATATGCTAAAATAGTTGAATTAAATAGACAACTGCAAGAACTTCTTGAAAAGGGCCTGATTAGAGAAAGTTTGAGTCCTTGTGTTGTACCTATTGTATTGGCACCTAAGAAGAATAAAGAATGGAGGATGTACATTAATTCTAGAGATATAAATAATATAATAGTGAAGTATAGGTTTTCCTTGCCTAGGATAGATGACACAATGGATTTTTTGAGTGGAGCAAAGTATTTCATGAAGATTGACTTTGGTGCAGGAGCACCTAGGATCCTAGCAAAAGGTCCAAGACAATTTTGGCTAATAGGTGGTTCTAGCCAACCATTAGGGAATAAGGACTAATATAAAGTCCCAGGTGTGTTTGTGATTCCTTTTAAATAGGTTGTTAGTTGTATATAAGTTTGGAAAAGTTTGTGTCAATAAGTTGTCAATAGGATATTATAAGGGTACAAGTTGCTCAAATAAGTGTTAGTTGGTGAAACATTGACTTTGACCCTTGAATGAGTAGAAATGTGTTTAATATGATATATGGACCAAAATAGGCCCATTTGGATTGGGTTTGAGGTTAGAAAGTGTTGAAATATGAAATAATGTAAAGTTGCTCATGACAACTTTGCAACTTTGCAAAGTTATCATGACAACATTGACAACATTTGCACAAACAAGTACAATTTTTTCAAATTTAGTTGTAGACCCATACAAATAGTTAAGGAACTTGTGTTAGAGGTATATAAGCCCATTCCAACTCTAGGGGAAGATTTGGAAGCTATATTGTATGAAGTTGAAGTTGGTAGTTACCAGCAATACTAAGAAAATTATTCATAGTCAATTTGAAAGCCATTCTTCCACAACTTAATTGATTATGTTGGAAATTTTTTTTACATGATTACTTAGAATTTTCTCAATACTTTCTTTGTGTGCCATTAGTTTTGCATAGTGATTAGGTTATATAGGAGTTGTGATAAAGTCTTCATAGTGACTAGTTCACTGTCCTGTGCATAGTAGATTGCATAGAAATGACTCTATCTTGAATTCCAATGGTTGAACCTCCACGAAATTTTGGAATTAAGTAGAGAAATGTAAATAATTTGTAAATATTTTTTTTGGAGGTATTTTGAGTTGGTTTTCTATGTTGAAGGAGAATCCATAGGTGAGTAATAATCACTCAGCTAGGCAAGAACAATGAAATCAGTGCATGTTTGGAGTAATGAGTGGATTGGTTTGAATAATAAAATTTGATGGAGTTGTAGGGGATCCTATAAAGGCTTAGTGTCCATATATTTAGAACTTAATGAATCCATTTGTGCATCTTTGGAATCTATTGAAATAGTGACTGTTCAAAAGTCTTAAATCCTTAAAAAATAAGAGTTTTGTGGACAATGGGTGTACGGACAAGTTGGATATATGAGACTAGTAAAATATTTGAGTGCTCTCAAAAGGGTATTAGAATATCTCATTTTTTTGGATCCTTGTTAAGGATTTTGGAAAGTTATTGCAATAAAGGTCTATTAGGAGATCTGATTGAATAATTAGGCCTAGTAGTCCTCTTACCAAGGGTTTAAGGAGATTGGTAGAAAACCCATGGGTCTAGCCTCCAATATGATGCCCAAAACACTAAAAATTTAATAATGAAATAAGCCCTTACATGCAATTCCACAAGGAAAGGTACCCTAGTTTTCTAGGTGGATCCATTGATTGCTAAGTTGTGTTTCAAGGGTTGGAGAGGTGTTACTTGATTGGTGAGGATAAAATGAGAAGGGGAATAGAGAAGAGATTCCTCTTATGTTAGGGTAAGGATAAGAACCCTAAGAGGCTTAGGAAGAATCCTAGTTTGAGTCCTAGCAGAGAGTTAGGACCTAGTAGGGATCCTCCCCATCAAATTAGTATTAGAGCCTCAAAATATTTGGGACAAGGCATTGTTTATGTCTAACTTTGAAGATGAATTAGCAGGAGAAATCACCATGGTCATAAATATTGAGTTAGCTAGAGAAGTGATAGAGCAAAGGGAGGAGAATAGACTCCTAGAGGAAGCCCTAGAGGCCATGAAGAAAAAACTTGATGAAGTTGTAGAGGCAATTGATAAGGTGAAAGAGAAACTAGAAGATACTGAAGACTAGGGAAAGGAAGTGGATGAAGATGATTTTTACCTAAACTTGATCCTCCATTGCAAGAAGAACCCTTAAATTCATCAAGGCATTGGGTGACAAATAGCTTGAGGGCATACCCCTATTTAATGGTAAGATGGATTTAGAGGTAGTCATGGAATGGATTAAAGGTATAGAAAATTATTTTGAATGTGAAGGCATCATAGAAGCACAAAAGGTGAAGTTTTCCAAATCAAGATTGAGAGGATGAACCCTAACCTGGTGGAAATTCCTCCAAGAAGAGAGGTACTGAGAAGGTAAGAAGCCTATAACTAATTGGAAGGCTATGGTGGCTAAAATCAGAGATAACTACCTACCTGAAGACTATGAAATCCAATTGCATAAGAAAATACAAAGCTTGAAATAAAAGGACATGGATGTTGCCTCTTACACTAAATAATTTTTGAAAATTTTCTTGAGATCCAAGGTTCAAGAAGAGGAAAGTATCAAGGTGGAAAGGTATCTAGGTGGGTTGAGATTAAGTATCTAAGAAGAGATCAACCTATCAACTCCTACTATTATTCATAAGTTCTTTCAATTAGCACTCAGGGTGGAAGAGAAGAATAAAAAGAAACAAGACTCTAACTCTAGAGGAATAGGAAGAGGAAGAGACTCTAGAGGACATAGGGGTGGATATGGTGGTAGAAGTAGTGAACCAAAGAGCCAAGGAGACTCCAAGATGATTGAAAAATGTAGGGAATCAAGTGGTAGAGTTAACTACAACAAATGAAGGGGTTTCAATGGTGGTGGTAGAGTAGATCAAGTAACTTTAGTAGAGGTTCACACTTTTCTAACATGAAGTGTTACCATTGTGTGCAGATTGGTCATCTAACTTATAGGTGCTCTGAAAAGGCATCATCCTTTCAAAATGTAAAGAAGATTGCATGTCCTAGAGGAGTGTATGTAATGTCCCATTTTGGACATTTCCATACTTATTCCATATTTGATAAGTTTTTAATAATGATATGAATATGATATCCCTTTAGCCTATCATTTACTCTCTTATATATGTTATTACAAGTGAAAGGTCATATATGGTTGCAGCCCTTCAATAATTAACTAGTTATTATGGTTAGGGTTTAATAATGATTATTAACATATATTTAATAATATACATTAATATATATTATATATATGTATAACTTTTATTAATTATTCAAACTTCCATATTCGTAGTGTATCCTTGGGCTTATGGATAATATAAGCCATCTATATAACATAATAATGTTATCACCAATATTACCATCCTTTATTATATATATATATCATATTGTATTTATATCAAATCCTGTATCCTTATTATATTGATTAATTAATCAATTTATCATTATTAGTTATTAACATTACATAAATGAAATATATTATAATCTTTTATTATGATAATATTTATTTATATATATGTAATACAATTACTATTGGTTAGATATATATTGCATAATTCATTTATTCATTAACGTATATTATTAATAATATTTATATTTACTATTATTATGAATAATAACTAATATTTATTCATATAGTGTATCAATATTATTTCTTTTGTGAACAATTGATAATAGGATATGAACTATTATTATATTTTATCCAATTATAGGATTCCCTCTTAAAGTATGATATAAGAATAGGGTAATATGGATGTATTAAGATACGCATATACAATGGCATGATATTAATACAATTAATATAATTACGTAATATTGAAGAATCATTCTAATCAATGAAATGTTGATTTATTTTGATTTCAAATATCAACTCATTCACTACTAGAATGGAGGTCGATGAATAATCTACTAATGATGTGATAGATTCACAATCATTCTTGCATTAATATTAATTGATTATATTAACTATATTATTAGATCATAATATAGTACATTGTTATATTAAATTAGTTAATCAATTCATTACCCATGTGATAATAGTTTAGACATACTATCAGTTATAGATTTATAATGTAATTATAACATATAACATATATATATTATATTAATAATATCATTATTCATAATACTATTACGTAGTATATTTCTTTGTATATTATTTATAATAATATGTAATTCTCAATTATATTATAATATTATCCACTGTAGGTGCGTTATAAAATTATTATTAGTGTTTGATATCATTTATAATCAAACTACTTATTAGTTATTTAATACAATATTTTACATTAAAATTATGCTATAATCTTATATATTGTTTACACTATCTAATATATTACTATTATAAAGGATTATAATATTATTATTCTTAGTTATTATCATTGTATAATATGTTAATCAAATATTCATATATCCTTAAATTTGGGGTCATGACAGTGTAACAACACTATAAATTCAAAAGTGAATCTTGATTTGGAAAAAGGAGAGAACCTGATGTTTAGAAGAGTTTTGATCAAATAACCTAGAAAGGAGGAACCTAAGAATAGAAGGGCACTCTTTAGGATGAAGTACAAGATACTTGGGAAGTTTTGTAAAGTCATTATAGACTTAGGTTCAACTGATAACATTATATCAGATGAGGTTGTTTAGAAACTCAAACTAACAAGGATCCCTCATGATCATCCTTACAGGGTCACATGGCTAAGCAAAGGACATAATGTGTTAGTTAATGAACAAGTTCGGGTTGAGTTCTCCATTGAAGAATACCAAGATAAGATCTTATGTGATTTTTTTCCTAGGGATTCTTGCCATCTACTATTAGGTAAACCATGGCAATATGATAGGGATGTTGTATACCATGGGAAGAAAAATATGTACACCTTTAAGAAGGCTTGAGTAACATACAAAATTCAGTCTCTTGTTGAACAAGGGGCCGATAAAAAAGTAGATCCAATCATACTTCTCATGAGTGGGAATGAGCTTTTGCATGATCTCAAAGAGGAGGATGGATTTGGGTTTGCCATAGTTATGAAACCAAAGGAGGAAGAAAACACCAAGCAACCACCTTTGCCTAAAGAGGTACAAGATCCACTAGATTAGTTTCAAGACATCATTAGTGATGGAGTACTAGCCATACTCCCACCACAAAGAGCACTCAATAATCAAATTAATTTTGTTCTAGGAGCCTCATTACCTAACAATGCTACTTATAAGATGACACCAAATCAGAACAAGGATATTGCAAGACAAGTCCATAAGAACTACTTGATCAACGCCTAATCAGAAAGAGTATTAGCCCATATGTTGTTCTAGTTGTTTTGGAACCTAAGAGAGGAGGTAAGTGGAGAATATGTATTGATTCTAGGGAAATAAATTGGATTACTATTAGGTATATATTTCCTATTCCTATAATAGAAGACTTAATGAATTGCCTTGGGGGTGCTAGTTATTTCTCTAAGATAGACCTTAAAAGTGGTTATTAGTCAAATCAGGATGAGGAAGGTGATGAATGGAAGACAACCTTCAAGACCATAGAATGACTTTATGAATGGTTAGTTATGTCATTTGGCCTCACTAATGCACCCTAAAAAATCATAAGGCTAATGAATGAAGTGTTAAAGGATTATGTAGGCATATTTGTAGTGGTTTATCTTGATGACATTCTCATTTTTAATAAGACTAACAAGAACACATGAAGCATTTGGAGATTGTATTGAGAAGGCTACAAGAAGACAAGTTGACCATAAACCTAGAGAAGAGTGATTTTTTAAAACAAGAACTTGTTTGGCTTTGTAGTTTCCCAAAGTAACCTAAAAATGGACCCAAGCAAGGTAGACAATATTCTAAGTTGGCCCACTCCAAAAATAGGGACTCAAGTCAGTAGTTTCCATGGCATAGCTCTATTTTATAGTAAGTTTCTAAGAAGGTTTAGTGAGATATGTGATACGTGCACCAATTTTGGATACTATCAAGGGAGGACTAAAAACCAAGTATAAATGGACCAAGGAAGCCAATGAAGGTTTTAAAAAGTTGAAGAAAGAAGTAGCTACACAAACTATACTAGTATTGCCAAGCTTTGACAAATTGTTCATTATGGAATGTGATACAATTAACATTGTTGTTGGAGTAGTATTAAGCCAAGAAGGGAGGCCAATAACATTTTCTAGTGAAAGGTTGAATGAAGCCAAGTCTAGGTACTCATCCTATGATTTGGAACTCTATGCATTATTCCAAGAACTTAGGAAATGGAGGCACTATGCCCAAGGAATTTGTTGTTTACACTGATGATCCACTAAGATACATATGGCCGATTAGCTTAATACCTTAGAAATAAAGGATTGGACATCCTTTTATAGTGAAATCATGATTAGACAAAATCACATGCTTTCCTAAAAATAACATACTGACTTCATTTTATTTTCTCAATCTGGGAGCATAAGCTTGAGAGGGTGGCTGCAAAGTATATGCTCTAATTCCTATTTAAGTTATTACAACTAAAACAAAGGGAATGTTGAAGTAGACTTAAGCTAAAAATTGAAACAACATCTTAACATAGAGCTTAGAGTAATGCTATAAATAGTAAACCTATCCATGCACCTATGTTTCACGAACAATTCATTGATTCTATTATCATTGGCTATAAGAACAACAAAATTCTACCTTGTGAAGAAATAAACAAAGAAATGAAATCTAGTTTAATAGAGCAGTTAACTCACCAAGTGGGCCCCTCTTGGATGAGTGAACATAAAAGACAATCAAGAAAGAAGATGCAAACTTGAACTTTGTATTCTATTCATTCATGGTAAGAGATTACAACAAGATTACACATTGCTATTATGAAAATTAATCTATTCTACCTCCCTTCGAAAAACTTGTTTCAAAGCCACAATAGGCATTATTTAAAGGAAAGCTACAACAACTTCCTAACTCTACGATCACTCCATCAATGAGGATCAATTACAAATTCATAAAGTTTGCAACAAAAATATCATTAACCATAATTGAATCCTCCAAGAATAGAGTAGGTTGAGGGAACTATATTCGTGCACTGCCATAACAGAAAACATTCAATATCTTTCTCATTTGTGGTGGTTCAACAATCTAGTCAGCTTTGACTTAGTGCTAAGGTGCTGGCTTTGAATACTTGCAAATCATTGAATGCATACAACTTCCACATACATATATTCATTTCATCATTAATTTTAGAAAAGATGTAATGTTTAAACTATCACTCTTTGCAAATCCTATGGCTGCAAGAAGGAATCTACCCAAACATAGCATGGATGAGGAAACATTTATCAGCATGTAACATTCCTTCATTATACTATAGAAATCCATAGATTCAAGCAAACATAACATATCTGAACTATCTATACTTCAATCTTCACGTCGTAACATATAGATAGCATATTCATAAAAACACAAGTTCATTTTCTTAGAACCATAGAGTCATAAGTGTTTTTGCAAGATAAGTATATAAAAACAAGATAAAAAGGATCTCAAAATAATGGCTTTTTAGAGGCTCATCATTCCCCCCAACTAATCTATTGTTGGTCCCCAACAACATGAAGTTCCTAATCTAGGCCTGAACTCTCTAGTCACTAGGTGTCTTTTCTCCTGGCTTATCATGAACATAGTCAAAGTAACCATAATTTTCCTTGGGCCTTTTCTAGCGCTAAACATCAACTGTCATATCATGAACTTCTACATTGTCATTTGCTACTAGTAGTGGTTGCAGGAGAATAAGAGGTTCATACCTTAGTGGAAGCCAATGTTTGCACTAATTTCTCCCCAACTCAATATACCATGGAACCCTAATAGTAGCAAGAGTCAAATTTTGAGGAGAGTGAGGTTCTCTTATCCTTAAGTCACATGGCATCCTTTCCCACCATTGCCTTGAAGCAACAATTATTGTCTCAACATCTTAAGATGAGTGATGTTCCTAGTCTGTAAAAGCTCATTCTCTAACTGAATACACTTTACTAGATCCTACAAGGTTTCCCAAAATGGAAATCCAATCCAAAAATGCTCGTCTAGAGTGTTGAACCTCTGGTCTCATGAGCAATGGTGTTGTCATTTCACTCTCCTTGCAAGGTGCAGCTTGATGTTCTCTATTTATCTCATTCTATATCCATGACATCACTATTGTCAACTACACATCCCCTACATATAGGAGTGAGTTCCACTCTATGTCATTTGATACTACCAGATTTTGGAGATACAATTCACATAGTAAATTTTTCAAAGGCATAGGAATAGATTGGAATGCATCATAAAACTCATGTGGGGTAGAAATAAAGGGATTAAGACCTTCCACAATTCTAATCAATTTAAAATTTGCAAATTGCTCTTTAAGAAACAAGGAATACACTAGTGATGGTGACCTACATTCCATTAATTCATGAATCAATCCTGTGATCTATTCAATTCTTCTTTTCAAGAGTTCATTTTGATCTAAACTCTATTTCAACTAATAACTCTACTCATTAATAACATGTTTTAGTTTTTATTTCTCCAGCTTCTATTGAGCTCTTTCCCATAACAACTATTGAAAAAAATTAATACCTACAGACAAAGGTGTAGATAGATTGGGTGGTGGCAATGGTTCTTGGTTAAAGTTTTGTTGACACTCTATGGTGTGGAGCATTCTTCTTTTCTGATGACAATTGTTATCACCACATTTTCTTCCCTACTAGATTCAATAGCTACTATAGCTAATATGTCTAGCCCATCTTGATCAAAATTTTTATTACTTAACAATTTCTAGTCTAAATTTTGGATATTCATTTGAAGGAAACTCTGTAGAATTTTCACCAATATCTTGCATATCATGGCTTTCCTCAAATTCCTTGGATATTTTAGGCTCACAAAACTCCTCATCACTATTAATAAGAACATAGTTAACACTACAGTCAACTTGAGGTTGCGGATTCTAGAATTTATACTCATTTTCATTGGCTACATTTTTTTGTAATTTTTCCTCTAGAGAGGACTCCTTTTCACATTAAGAAAACTCAGAGGTAACTATTGGAACAGAGGTTTCATGAACCCTATTTCTCTTAGAGAGCCTCATACTTCACCTTGTGGGTGGTGTAGACAAGCATGGAGAATTCTTTTGTTTCCTCTTACTTATAAGTATTTCCACCATAGGTGCTTCAGGAGGTTTTTCCAAATCCTTATCCTCTTGCGAGTGTAGGGCTTCATTAATGTTACTATCATCATCTAGTTATTGTTCTAACCTTTTTGCCTCAAGTTCCACAACTTTATCTTTACCTTCCTTAATGGTAGACCTATTCTTAGTAGATGATGGGGTCTCAGGGGCACTAGCAACTTCTATATTTTTTCTTCTCTTTTTTCTAGCATTGGAGGCTTCAACTTTGTAAATCCTTTTCTTAGTAGGTCTAGAACTAGAGGGAGAGGCTCAGGAACATTTTCAGTTCTGGGAACAACCTTACATAAACTACTAGATGTTCTTTCCCTTCATCCAACACCTTGACCTCTAGGGCTGACCAACCCAGGCTCTACCTCATTTAACTGCAAAAAATATTCCCATGTCCCAATTGCTTGCTTATTTAACTCCTTTTCTATGATTAATTTTATTAAGAAATGGTGAGAGACAGACTGATCCTTTCCTGATTGTACTAAAGAAGCTTGATTCTTAACAATGTTAAACGAGAAATTTGAAAGGTTCATTTGTCTACAATAATGTCATAGGTGAGCCAAAATCTTGAAATGTAGGGCATGCAAGTATGTATAACGTCCCTCACATGTGAAGTACTAGATGATAAACACTAATGGCTAAATAAATTCCATTGGCAAGGATAATCTAGAAGTACCTTTCTTCTTGTCAATGTCTAGTGGAGGGTCCTGGTGTACACTAAACTGTGCCCTAGTTGTCCATAGGTGAAAATCTTTTTCCCAATTTTTGCCTTCCTAGGGTAACCCGATGACCTTGGCTACTACCTCTTTTGTGAACTCAATTCTCAGGCCCTTAACTATTGCAATGCCATCTTTTAAGGTGCTCATGAATTGAAGAGTGACCTCTTCGTCAAATCCTTTTTGACTAAGTCTGTAATCCAACCATCCCCTTCTTCTAAATGTCTCACAACTGGATGCATCACCAGAAGAACCAAGTAATCAACTAGCTCACACCTCTAGAGAGCTCCGCCCATTGTTGGTTTCAACAGAATTTTGGAAAAATTATAATGTTTCAGATCTTGGTGAATCAAAGTTTGCAATATTACAACCCTACTTATCTTCAAAAAAAATGGCATGTACTTGGAGAGTTCAATGCACAATATCTCATAATATCCTTCTTGCATCAAGTTTAATAATTTTTTCTTGTGTACAACTCCATCACCCAAACACGTTGCAATATTATTGTTAAAAATTAAGTAACTGCTTTTAATGTCCTTCGTTTCACAATGACGTGATCACAAAAGGACAAGTCATAAATATGTGACATTAAACATTCAATTACTTCCACTCATCTCAATTAACTTTTAAAGTTACATGTGATTTGAAAATAAATATTTAAATATTTTCCTCCCCCAACTATGAAAAGGCATGGGTCCCACTAGGCTAGGATATGAAAGAGTGAATAATTATAAAGAATACCAATTCCTAACAAAGCATGAATAAAAGAGAATGTATGAAAAGTTATGCGACATGTACCTAACAATTGCTGTAGGAAAGATGTTCTAGAAAATATCATCAAAATTGACAAAGTGATGGGATGGAATGGTAAGATGGGAGAGAGAGAAGGTGAAGTGGAGTGGATGGTGAAGAAAGTACTTTCAAGAAGAAAGTGTTTATTAAGAATGCCTTGCATGGAATCAAGAAGTTGCAAGAGTGAGGGTAGGAGACCCAAACTCTTTCACTACAGGAATGAGAATATCCTCACTATGGTAAAATTGCTTATAGGAACTCCTCACGACTAACTAGTTTATTGTAAAGCTTGAGGTAATTCCCATTGACAAGTAACTTGAAGTAGATAAGATCAATGGTAGATAACTAAATTGCACATTTAGGAAATACAACAACAATCTCATACGGTCCTAACTAGTGTGTTTGAAACTTTCCTAGATTATGCTAGTATTTGGAGTCATAAAGGAGTGCCCGATCTCCTACAATAAATATTTTCTCTTTGATAAACCTATCATGCCAGTGTTTCCACTGGTGCTGAATGAGTTCAATGTTATTTAATGCAAATTTCCTCCATTCATCAAGACCATTTAAACTTAAGATTCGGTCATATTGTGTAATAGTGAGTTCCATACCAAGCTCCAAGGCAGTCCTCAATGTTTTATATTCAAATTCTATAGACATTACTTCTAACTTACCATAGACAAGCTTAAAGGGAGTAAAACTAGTCATGGATTTCCAAGTGGTTCTATAAGCTCAAAGAGCTTCAGGAAGGCATGTGGCCCAATCCTTCCTATGGAGTGCTACTATCTTGGTGAGGATGGATTCTATCTCCCTATTAGTAACTTCTACTTGACGATTAGCCTGTGGATGATAAAGTGATGATTTACCATGCCTGATAGTATACTCCTTTATAAGAGCAGTTATCAAATTTGATGTAAACTGAGCTGCTTGATCAGATGTCAACTCCCTAGGGACTCCAAACCATGTAAAGATGGGTTCATACAAGAACTTGGCCATGTTGATATCCCTCAGGTGTTTAATAGGTTTGGCCTCTACCCATTTGGTTACATAGTCAGTGCAAACTAGAATATAGGATTTGCCTTGTGAAGAAGGTTCAATAGGTCCTACAAAGTCAGTCCACCATTTGTCAAAGGGTGCAACAACTACTTGTGGCTATAGGGGCATTTCATCTAATTTAGTGGGTCTTCCCATACATTGACACTTGTCGCATTACTTTTTATATCTAGCTGCATCCTTGTGCAAACTTGACCAATAATACCTAGTTGTCAAGATTTTGAAAGTTGTTCTTTTGGCCACAATGTGACCTCCATAGGGCTCATCATGATATGCCTTTAAGACATCATATATTTCATCCTTTCGTAGACATCAATGCATTACTTGATCAGGTCTAGTATAGAACATAAATCTAGCAATCCATGAATAGTTAAAGCTCTTCTCTGCTAGTAATTTTCTTGCTTTGGTAGAGAAGTGAAGTGACATTTTACCTGTGGTGAGGTAGTTAGCTATATCTGCATACCATGGATTTTGTGCTGAGAATAGAAAAATATATTCATCTAGAAAACTATCATGAATGGTTGCAGGATCATCAGGGATATGTAAACAAGAAATTTTTTTGGCTACCACATTGGCCTTGCCAAGTTTATCAACTATGGTGATATCAAATTCTTGCATGAGTAACAACCAACAAGCCAATCTTCTTAATATTGCAAGCTTGTTCACCGAATATTTTAGAACTTAATGGTCAATATGAACAAATATTTCATATCTAGTAATGTAGTGCCTAAATTTATTGAGGGCATAGATGACTTCGAGTAATTCCTTTTTAGTGACTGTGTAGTTAAACTCCATACCTTGGAAATTTTTACTGATGAAATAAATGCCATGTTCAACTAAGTCTATCTTTTGTCCTAGCATGAAACTGATAGCATAGTATGAAGCATCTATATGAATGTGAAAAGGTAGTCCCCAATTGGGTCCTCGCAAAATAGGTGTTGTGGTAAAGACTTCCTTAAGTTGTAGGAAAGATAAAACATAGTTAGAGTCCCAAGAAAATTCATAATCCTTTTTTAATAGGTTGTAGAGGGGTGTTGTAAGTTGATTGAAGTTTTTTATGAATCTTTTATAGTATCTTGGCCCAAAAAAATTTGTACATCCTTCAGCTTCTCTGGCATAGGCAAGGTACTAATGACTTCAATCTTTGTTGGATCTACTTAGATGCCCTTAGATGAAATGAAATGGCCTAGCACTATACCTTCTTCCATCATCACAAAACATTTTTCACTATTTAAGGAAAGGTTATAGTCTTGCAATCTTTTGAGTACCATTCTAGATTTTCTTTTTCTTCCTCATAAGTAGTCCCATAAATAGTAAAATCATCAATGTCGATCTCCATATAGTTAGAAGATATATCTAAAAGGATACTGATGACAGCTCGTTGAAATGTGGCTGGGGCATTGCACAAGCCAAAAGCTAAAATTTAGTAGGAAAATGTTCCCCACGGGTAGATAAAAGTTATTTTTTCTTGATCCTCTAGAGCTATTTGTATCTAATTGTAACCACTAAAACCATCTAGGAAAGAAAAATACTTTTTGCCAACTAGGTTGTCAAGGACTTGGTCTATAAATGGCAAGGGAAAATGGTCTTTTTTAGTGGCTGAATTGAGCTCCCTCTAATCTACACAAACTCGCCATTTTCCTCCCTTCTTGGGTACTAGAACTAGGGGTGAGACCCATTGACTATCAGAGGTGGTGTATATAAAATTAGTACTAAGTAGTTTCTGTAATTCATTCTTAACTATATCTTTTAGAACAGGGTTAACTCTCCTCTAAGGATGTTGAACAAGTTTTAAGTCAGGGCTGATGTAAGCCTTGTGAGTGCAAAGCATATGATCTAATCCTTTTATGTCCATGTGATCCCAAGTGAATTCTTTTTGATCCTCCTGTAGTAATTGCAACATAATATTATGTTGGGATGGTGATAAGGCATTGTTTACATTTAATTATCTACTTGGACCAAATTCCATCTTAATAACCTCATCTACCATGAATAATTGGGCAATAGGAGAAAAATCCATCCCATGAGGTAATAATGAGTGGATAAACTATGAAGCTTCTAAATGATGTGGTGAATTCAAGGATGGTAATATAGTCTCTAAGATACATTCATCTTGAGGACACACTTGAGAATCTATTCCATATTCATTCAGGATAATAGATGAAATTATTTCATCTTCTTCTCAAGCAACTATAAATGATTCTCTACCTATCGTCATCAATTGATGAATAGAATTGACTTTTGGATCATCATCACCCAAGTCTAGCCAGATTACTTGGTCAGCTAGTAACAGTGGTTGAGTAGTGGAGTATAAAGTCAGGTTCTTAGTATGAATACCATTAGATATTGCCATTTTTCTAGATTGACAAGCTATATAAGCATCTGCAGTGGCCAACTAGGGTCATCCTAAAATTAAAGGATATCCTCCCATATTAGCCTTTGGGGAAAGGACAACAAAATCAACTAGATACTCCCAAGAGTTTATGGTGAATATGACATCTTCTATCATCCCATTTGGCTTAATAGTAGAGCTATCATCAAGCTAAAGTATGGTGGGTGTCTCTCTAAGGCCAATGATATGCAATCAAGACAATACCTCCTTTGTCATGACATTTGTAGATGCTGCTAGGGTTAGAGTATTTAGGTACAATAAATTTCTCCAACATTAAGTTAGATAACTATCCTAGGACATGAATGGTTTTTGGATTTTTCTTCTTCCTCCCTAGCTGTTTAATACATGCTTCCTTAACAACTTTAGTATAGGTAGGGACTTCCTTGATAACATCAAGTAATGGTATTTTTACTCTCATTTGTTTCAGTTGATTAAGAAAATCAATGACTACATGGTTTTCTATGTGTTGTCTTTGTTCGATCAACCTATGGGGGAATGGAGGTTCTTTGGCTATAAGAGAGGTCTTCTAATTTGACTCATCTGTCTGCTCACTTGAAGAATCTTCAACTTCAGTTATAATAGGGTTTTGGGGTGAAGGAAGAGTGGTGCTTGACCTTAAGTGAATATCATTCAAAGAGATAACATAGATTTGTTATTGATCCTATTGTTTAGTATTGTTCAGATTAGGATTAGGCTAAACTGGTAGTTGGGTCTACTTGGGAGGAGTATTAGTGGCTATAGGAGGAGGCATTAAAGCTTGCTATTGAGGTGGTGGCAATAGGATTTACTGACTAGGTTGGGTATCCAATTTTGAGTTTATTGCCAATGCTATTGACATTGTTGCCAACCTTGTTGGGGTTGCTGCCAACCTTGCTGGGGTTGTTGTCAATTATAATTTCCACTAAAACTAGTATTTTAATTTTTTTCCATTGATTGTTATTAATATAACTTTTAAGAGGATCTTGTGGCATACCTTGTCTTTGAGCCCATGGCCTTCATTAAGTGACATAAAACACTTCTCCATTTTCATTGATGGCTTTGAACTTAGTAGGCATTGGTTGTGTCTCCATACTCACAAAAAACTTACATCTACAATGCCTTTTCTTTTTCCTACAATGTGGATAGTACTCAATCAACATGAAATCAACTTCATCTCTCTTCCTTCTTTCTTACATGGTGTCTAGCTGAGTGGCTACATCATTAGTGATGTCTTGCTTGAAATCTAACAACAAACTGGATAATTCCATCTTTGATACTCCTAAGTTGCCATTAGACTTTTATGGTAGATCTCTAAGTCCTCTACCCTTCTTTATAGTGGCTTTGGAATAATTCAGGCATATATTCTATATATCAGTCCAAGTTTTTTTAGTGATATCTCCTCCTACCATAAGATTTAGAGCTTTAATGCTTCCATCATTCACATCTCACAGAAAAAGATGTTTCTTTGATTCCTCATTCAATTGATGCTACGTATTACAATACAAGTTGAACATGAACTGAGAAACATAATCTTCTAGGGTTTCATCATCCTTTTAGGATAGTTTGAAAATGCCATCCCCATTTAAATCTTGACCTCTGTAGTATTCTTTATAGTTTGTGAGAAACAAGTTACTCATTGCAAGCCAATCTACTACAACATTAACACCCAACCCCATGAACCATCTCAGAGCAACTTCTTTTAGGGTAGAGGGAAACAACTTCAGTTTGTGGGCATTAGTTGCATAGTCATATTTTTTACAAAGTATGTTTAACTCAAAGAGAAAGGTTTTGGGGTCTCCAACGATTAGGCCATAAAACTTGGGAAGTGTAGCAACAAGTATGTTCTTCAAATTTTAGTTACCCCGCTAAGGAGGGATAGGAAAAGGAAATGTAGGTTGAGGCTGAGGCTGAGCCATTCCTAGAGGAGGTACTAGTAGTGGTGGTTGATAGATAACAAGGGAAAGTATATTATGTTGATATTCAGGTTCAGCAAAAAGATCATTCAGATGTAAGGATTCTTTAGAGGATGAGGGTATTCATTCTTGAATAGTAGCGAATGCATTTTCAAAAGGTTCTTTTTTATTCTTACTATGAGATTCTTCAGGTTCATGATTAAAAATGTCTTCTGGAATATTATGGGGAAGAAATCTCCCAAGGAGGTCTCTTCTTCTATGTATACAAAATAATTCAAAATCTAAACTAACATAAGGACTTCAGGGTTGAATTAGATTGATACCTTCCCTAGCAATAGCGCCAAAAATGGCCATTTAGCTTAATACCTTAGAAACAAAGGATTGGACATCCTTTCAAAGTGACTAGAGGTCATGATGAGATATAATCATATGTTTTCCTAAAAATAACATTCTAACTTCATTTTATTTTGTCAACCTGGGAGTGTAAGCTTGAGAGGGTGGCTATAAAGTATATGCTCTAATTCCTCTTTAAGTCATTACAACTAAAACAAAGGGAATGCTAAAGGAGACTTGAGCTAGAAATTGAAACATCTTAACTTAGAGGTTAGAGTAATGCTACAAATAGTAAACCTATCTATGCACCTATGTTGTAGTAATAGTTCACTGATTCTGTTATCAATGGCTGTAGGAACAAAAAAATTCTACTTGTGAAGAAATAAACAAGGAAATGAGATCTAGTTTAATAGAATAGTTCACTCACCAAGTGGCCCCCCTTGGCTGAGTGAAAAGAAAAGACAATCAAGAAAGAAGATGTAAAGTATTCTATTCATTCATGGTAAGAGATTACAACAAGATTAAACATTGTTGTTATGAAAATCAATCTATTCTACCTCCCTTACAAAAACTTCTTTCAAAGCTACAACATGCATTATTTAAAGGAAAACTACAACTTCCTAATCTACGATCACTCCATCAATGAGGATCAATTACAAATTCATAAAGTTTGTAAAAAATTTATCATTAACTACAATTATATCCTCCAAGAATACATTAGGTTGAGGGAACTATATTCGTGTGTTTCCATAATAAAAAACATTCAATATCTTACTCATTTGCAACAGTTCAACAATTTGGTTAGCTTTAACTTAATGTTGAGGTGTTGACTTTGAATACACATGGTAGGTACCTGCAAATCATTGAATGCATACAACTTCCACATACATATATTTATTTTATCATTAATTTTAGAAGAGGTGTAATGTTTAACCTATCACTCTTTGTGAATTCTATGGCTATAGAAAGGAATCTACCTAAACATAGCATGGATGAGGAAACATTTATTAGCATGTAACATTCCTTCATTATACCATAGAAGTCCATAGATTCAAGCAAACCTAGCATATCTAAACTATCTATACTTCAATCTTCATGTCTTAACATATAGATAACATATTCATAAAAACATAAGTTTACTTTCTTAGAATCGTAGAGTCATAACTATTTCTACAAGATAATTGTTTAAAAACAAGATAAAAAGGATCTCAAAATAATGGCCTTTTAGAGGCTCATATACATCAACACTCAAGAGAAGTTAAGTCTTAGACATATCAAGTGGATGAAGTTTCGCCAATGTTATACATTCACTATTAAACATAAAAAGAGCAGGCTAATAAAGTAGCAGATGCACTAAGTAGGAGATTGCTTACACTCTAAGAATTATTATTGTGAAGTATAGGAGTTGAAGGATTTAAGAACCTATATGTAAGAGATGAGGAATTCTCAAAAGCTTACGAGCTATGCTTAGACTTTAACAACCATTTCTATAATGAGTTTGTTGAATATACCTTGCAAAATGGTATATTGTTCAAGGGTAATCAATTATGTGTACCCAAGGGGTCACTGAGAGAAAATATTATACAAGAAAAACATAATGGTAGTCTTAGTGGTCACATTGGATTGAATAAGACCTTAGACTTATTGGAAAGGTTATATTATTGACCTAAAATGAAGAGAGATATTAGAAAATATATGGAGCAATGTGTGATATGCCAAAAGGCCAAAGACACTTCCTCATATGCAGGGTTGTATCAACCTTTACCCACTTGTAATAGGCCATAGGAGTGCATCAATATGGACTTCATAGTGGGTTAACCAAGGATTGGTCTTGACAACGTTTTTGTAGTTGTAGACAGATTTAGAAAAATGAGTCATTTCATTCCTTGTAAAATAACTCATGATGCTAGCCATATTTTTCATCTATTTTTCAAAGAGGTGGTAAGGATTCATGGCTTACCAATTAGCATAGTTTCAGATAGAGATGTTAAATTTATGGGACACTTTTTAAAAAATCTATGGAGGAGACTAGGTACAAATTTGGCACATAGTTCAACATACCATCCTCAAATAGGTGGTCGAACAAAGGTGATCAATAAGGCGCTGGGAAAAAAGGTTGATGAGGAAATAAAAGACATTAAGATACATATTCAGACCAAGCCTTCAACTGAGAAGGTCCTTGATTCAAGGGTCAAGAAGAAAAACTAGGCACCAAGTCCACATGGAGCATGTTGTCAAGTGAGAACACCAACCTGAATTAGAGGCTACTTGGGTAGTAGAAGGTGATTTCAAGAATTTTGGTATTATTTTGGACATGTTAGCTCTAGAGGCAAATTATTTTCTTGTTGTAGGGGGAGAATGGTGTAGGAGCACCTAGGATCTTAGCAAAAGGTCCAAGACAATTTTGGCTTGTAGGTGGTTCTAGCCAACCACTAGGGAATAAGGACTAAGATAAGGTTCTAGGTGTGTTTGTGAGTCATTTTTAATAGGTTGTTATATATGTGGAATTTTGGAAAAGTTTATGTCAATAAGTTGTCAATAGGATATTATAAGGGCACAAGTTGCTTAGATAGGTGTTAGTTGGTCAAATATTGACTTTGATCCTTGAATGAGTAGAAATGTGTTTAATAGGATATCTGGACCAAACTAGGCCCATTTGAATTGGGTTTGAGGTCAAAAAGTGTTGAAATGCAAAATAATGTAAAGTTGGTCATGACAACTTTGCAACTTTGCAAAGTTGTCATGACAACATTGACAATATTTGCACAAACAAATGCAATTTTCCCAAATTGAATTGTATACCCATACAAATAGTTAAGGCATGTACATTAGAGGTATATAAACCCATTCCAAGTTTGAGGGAAGGGAAGCTATATTGTAATTGTACAAAGTTGAAGTTTTTAGTTACCAATGATACTAAGCAAATCATTCATAGTCAAATTGAAAGCCATTCTTCCACAACTTAATGGATTGAGTTGGGAAAATTTATTATATGATTACTTAGCATTTTCACAATAGTTTCTTAGTGTGGTCCAAGGGGTTTAGCTTAGTTGGTCGAACTAGTGAGTTCTCATTGTGGACACCCTAGTTCAAATCCAAAGAGGGACATCTATGTGGAATTCTAAGTTGTGGCTCTTGATCTTCTATTGGTTGTATTTGTCCTATTGTAAAAAGTGGATTCTAAGTTGTGACTCTTGGTCTTCCAATTGTTGTTTCTAGTGTGATTGCTCATAAGGAGCTTTAATAACTTGTAATTGTTTCTCTAGGAGAACCCAATTTGTAAATGATCTTAATATAATAGTTTCTTGGTGTGCCATTGGTTTTGTAGAGTGATTAGGTTAGATAGGAGTTTTGATAAACTCTTCATATTAACTTGTTCACAATCCTATGCATAATCGAATGGATATAAATGACTCTATCTTGAATTCCAATAGTTGAACCTCCATGGCCTTTTAAAATCAAGAAGAGAAATGCAAATAATTTGTAAATATTATTTTTGGAGGTGTTTTGAGTTGGTTTTCTATTTTTAAGGAGAAGCCCTATGCGAGTAACAATCACCCAACTAGGCAAGAATAGAGAAATCTGTGCATGTTTGGAGTAATGAGTGGATTGGTTTGAACAATCCAAGTTCATGGAGTTGTAGGGGATACTTTGAAGGTTTAGTGTGGAAAGAGTCATAACTTAATGAATCCATTTGGGCATCTTTTGAATCTGCTTAACCAGTGACTATTCAAAAGGTTTAGAAACCTTTAAAAATAGGTGTTTCGTGGATAGAGGGTGTATGGACAGGTTGAATACCTAAGACCATAAAAATATTTAAGTTCTCTCAAAAGGGTATCAAAATATCTCATTTTTTTGGAGCCTCACTAAGAGTTTGGAGAGTTATTACAGTAAAGGTCTATTAGGAGACCTAATTGAACAATTAGGCCTAGTAGTCCTCTTACAAATGGTTTAAGGAGATTAGTAGAAAACCCATGGGTCTAGTCACCAATATGAACCCAAAAACACTAATGATTTAATAATGAAAGAAACACTTACATGTAATTCCACAAGGAAAAGTTCCCTAGGTTGCCAAGTGATGGACTTGATCCATTGATTACTAAGGTGTGTTTCAAGGTTTGGAAAGGTGTTATTTGATTGGTGAGGATCAAAGGAGAAGGGGAATAGAGAGGAGATTCCTCTTATATTAGGGTAAAAGAAAGAACCCTTACAGGATTAGGAAGAAGCCTTGTTTGAGTCCTAGAAGAGATTTAGGATCTAGTAGGGATCCTCCCCATCAAATTTGAAAAGTTACTATCATCAGATCAAAATCAGTGAAGGAGATGAATGAAGAATTATCCTTAAGACAAATGAAGGTTTGTATGAATGGTTGGTTATGCATTTTGGTTTAACTAATGCAGCTAGAACTTTCACGAGGCTGATGAATGAGGTTTTGAAGAAATTCTTGGGTAGGTTTGTGGTTGTATATCTTGATGACATTCTAATATTTAGTAAGAGCAAAGAAAAACACCTTGGGAATATTAGGCAAGTAATGCAAAGATTGAAGGAAGAAAAACTACTAATCAATTTAAAGAAATGTTCTTTTATAAAGGAAGAGTTTGTGTACCTTGGTTTTGTAATTTCAATTGATGGTTTGAAGATGGACCTTGAAAAGGTAAAAGTTATTCTTGATTGGCTTACACTTGAGAATTTTTGAGAAGCTAGATCATTTCATGGGTTGGAAAGTTTCTAGAGGAAGTTCATCAAAAGTTTTAGTTCAGTATGTAATGTTATGAAAAAAACCATGAGAGGAGATAAGAAGGATTTCAAGCAAACACATGGAGCAAATAAGAGCTTTGAAACATTGAATTAGAAGGTTGCATAATTTCCTACACTCATTGTGCTTGATTGTAGTAAAGTTTTTCAAGTTGATTGTGATGCTAGTAGAAGTGTCATTGGAGCTTTTCTAAGTCAAGAAGGAAGACCTATAGTTTTCTATAGTGAGTAGTTGAATGATACCAAAAAAATATATTTAGTTTATGATCAAGAATTCTATGCTATTGTTCAAGCTTTAAAGAAGTGGAGACATTATTTGATGCCTATATATTGTGTTGTGCACTAAAAATAATGCCTTACAGTATTTGGGAAGTCAACATAAGTTGAATTAGAGGCACATGAAGTGGGTAGAGTGTTTGTAGAAATTTTCATACATAAGAGTGAAGAGTCAAATAATGTTGATGATGCTTTAAGTAGAAGAAGGAATTTGCTAACATAACTAATGGTTGAGGTACTTGGTTTTGATGATTTGAAATATTTGTATGAATCTGATCCTAATTTTCTAGAACCTTGGAAGGCTTGTAAGAATCAAATGATGAGTGAACATAATTCAATTACACATACTTAGAGGATTTATGAGAGATAAAATCATGAAGGAAAATCATAGTTGAGGACTTGCTGGACATTTTTAAATTTATAAGTGATGAAGGGCCACACTACCCTACCAACTCATAACCAAGAATGCAAAAATATGGAGACAAAGAGATGAAAAAATGCTTCCCAAACAATTTTATTATTCTTTAAAATCCTTAAAATATTCTCCAAATGAGAGAACTCCAAATTCTTACAATATGAGAGAGCTTTCAAACCAAGAGCTTCCAACTAGCTTGCACACCAAGAGCTTCTACAAGAAATTACACTTGAAGACTTCTACTTCCCAAACTTCTACTTGAAGAGCTACACCTTGAGAGCTTGCTTACAAATGTTCATATGCCTTGCTTAAATAGGCACTTCCAACCTAAGACATTATAAACACAACCAATGTGGGATAAAAAGTAAATACAACTATCTTAAAAAAAAATTTAAATTCCCCCCCAAATACAACTAAGCACCACCATGTGGCCTAATTAGAAAATTACATTTCCTTTATGGATCATAACAAATATTAAATGGATGATTTAAGAAACTTTCCACAAGCTTCTAAGATGTCACCTACACACTTCGATAAATGGAATGACAACCATTTTCTTATTTTTTTCTATTTACACCACCTATGCACCTTGAAAATAGAAATTTCTCTTTTCCTCTTTTTTGTATTTTCTATTTTTTATTATTTTCTTTCTATTTTCATCACTTTCTCTCTCCATTTAAAAAAAAATAATTTTTTTTTCCCATACAAGATGCTCCTGCATCAATAAGACAATAAAATTGATTATAGATAGGTATTATTGGCCTCAGATTTATAAGGATGTGCAAAAGATGGTTAGAAGTTGTAAAGTTTGTCAAACAACAAAAGCAACTAGTAAGTATTTGGGATTGTATTGACTACTGCCTGTACCAACTATGCCTTGGGAAGATATCAATATGGATTTTGGTCTTGGTTTTCCTAGAACTCAGAGAGGTAAAGATACTATTCAGGTAGTGATTGATAAATTTTGAAAAATAACTAATTTCATAGCTTGTAAGAAGACATCTGATGCAACACATGTGGATGAATTATTCTTTAAAGAAATAGTAAGATTGCATGGGTTTCCTAGGACTATTATTTTAGATAGAGATACTAAGTTTATTGGTCATTTTTGGAGGACACTTTGGAAGAAATTAGATATAGAGTTGAAATTTATTTCTACATTTCATTTGTAGACACATGAACAAACTAAAGTTGTGAATAGAAGTTTGGATAACTTGTTGAGATATTTGGGTGGGAATAAGCCCACTAATTGGGATATGATTTTAACACAACAAGAGTTTTCATATAACAATTCTATGAATAGAAGTACCAAGAAGACACCTTTTGACATTGTTAATGGATTAACCCCTAAAGGAGCTATTGAATTGAGAGATTTGAATGTTGAAATGAAGAGAAGCGTTTTGATTAAGTAAAAATAGGTTTTAAAGGACCCAAAACCTTATACAAAGTATCATACAGAAATAGACAAGAAAGTCCATAAGGAATTGTGCATTAGAACCAAACTACAAAACAAACTAAGACAAAAGCCTGAAAACAAAAAACAAGAAAAAACAACAAAATTCTAACACCCAGACAGCTACAAGGTCTTTAGTCTATTAGCGGCCTAATCAATAAGGATATTCATGTTCACTACAGAGGCCTTCAACTCTTTAATTTATTTGTCTTTCACTACCTCTTTCTTCTTGGAATCAGCTCTAGTGCATTTACTAGGGCCTTGATCCCCAGTACTATCCCTAGAACCATAAATACTCCCCTAATCTAGTTTTTCTAGTAGAGTATAGATATTGTCTGCAACAGTCTTTAATATGGAATAATTATGGTTAGCCATTTTTTAATAGCCTTTTCCATATTGTCAACTTTATTTCCCATGGCCTCCATCTTTTTATCCTTAATCAATTGTTCATTAGCTCTGTTCTTCTCTTCCAGTGGTGGAACTATCTTCATTAATTTTTTTACTTCTTCTGCATTACCAATAACCTCAAAGAGTTTGTCTAGATGCTGACCAAGAGTCCTCTCCCCTCTAGTAGTCTTGCTAAGTTGCTCAAAATCCCTCCCGATCTCCTACATTTGTTCCTTCATGGTGGAAATATCCTTTTCCATCATCCTTAGGTTACCCAAGATCCCCCTTAGATACCCATGATCCTAATAGTCCTTACTCTAATTAAGACAATCCTCATCCATATCCATAGTATTTCTCTCAGTATCTACTTCCTTGATGCCAATGTCATTAATCTTCCCTTGAGATTGCACTTTCTTACCCCTCAACATCCTTTGAATAAGAGGCTCATCATTAGAGGGAATGTTCAAGGCTCTATTAGTCTTCTTCCTCTTGGTTCTAGTAATGGTACTAGTTTTGCCTTTGAAATTCTTTCCTATAGATTTCTTAGAGTCCTCCTCAAAATCCATTTCCTTCTCATAATCCACTTCCTTCCCCTTACTTTTCTTGGTAGATGAGCTCCTAAGTGAGAGGTTTTTCCTCTTCTTGTCAACAATATCCTCCTCATCATCCTCCATTTCATCATCATAACCCTCATCCTGATCACTCCCATTAGTTTCACACTCTAGGTTTTTAAATTAAAATTGGGCCTATCCACTTTTTTAGCTTTAAGGAGATTCATGATCAACACCATCAAATCCTCATGGCAAGCATGATCCCCATCAGGGTCATTCTGAATAAACAAAATGGTGTTATCAAAGGAATACCTTAGGTAGAAGGGGAAACTAATTCTAAACCTATGCCTAAAATGATTGACCAACATAAAATGGTACCCAAAGATATTGGTGAAAAAAACATCAAGGGTAAGGTATTTAATCACAATAAACATCACAAATCTCCAAGGTTTGGAAATGGAGTGCAGAGTACAATAGGAATTATCAAATTTCACCAACCTATTTCTCTCCTTGGTCATCTCCACAAACTCATTAACAACCTAATTAGACAACTTCCTATCCTTGTAGAAATTGATCCCATCTAGCTTAAGACTAGTGGGTTCAACTATGATGTCCTTGACGACTTTAATTATCTAGTTTCCCACCAATATACTACCATCCTTCCAAGTCTCGATAAACTAACAGGTAATAGCTGGGTTACTGCCCTTTAACTTCTCCATGAAGCCCATAAAATGCCCCTATTCAAGGATGTCCCAAATGTTAGCCTTCTTCTTCCATTCCTTGTAGCTTGCAGGCTCAACCCTCTTTCTCTTACCACCCATCTTCAAACTACAACGAATCCTTACAATCCTAATACTCTCATGTGAAATGAAGAGAAGTGTTGAAGCAAATAAATTTGAAAATTTTATTTGGAGGTTAGTAACCTTGAGTATAAACAAAGAGTGGATAAATGAAGAAGACAAAAATATTTTGATCTAGGAGATGAAGTGATGGTTTATCTAAAGAATTTTTTTTTTCCAGTTGGTACCTAGAGTAAGCTAAAAATGAAGAAGTTTGTTTCTTGTAAGATCCTATGGAAGTTTGACAGTGAAAATGCTTTTGAAGTTGAGTTACCAAAAAATATGGATATTTCACTGATTCATAATTGTAGACATCCTTCAAGTTTTTAAAGCATACGAGGAACCAAAAGATAACCTAGATTGTCCTAGGAAGAAGGCTGATAACATCGAGAAGGTTTTGGATAGAAAAGTAAGAGTACTAGAGGAAAATACTACATGTAGAATACCTTATTCAATGGAAAGATAAACCAGTTGAGGATAGCTCATGGATAACACAAGATGAGTTAGTTCTTAATGATTTAGGTTAGAGCATAAGGATTTCTTGATGAGGACATCAGTTCTTTACTTACCTTAGGTGTTTGATGCAAGAGCATCTTGGGTCAATGAGCAAACTTGCATCTCCCAAAAAAATTTGTTGCTTTCTCTATCAGTCTGTTGTTTGTGGTGTAGTCATTATTTCTTAGAGTTTTGTATTATGCACAATTAATATCTTGTTGAGAACCTATTTTTAGTCCTTACCCTAAGAGCACAAAAGTTGATGTGTCATATGCTTTGAGTTCTATATCATTCTTTCTAGTCTCTATTTATAGCAATTGTAATCTAGTGACGAGTATTATTTCTTTTGGCATGGTTTCCTATGATGACATGGCATCTTGCACTATTGGGAGTTGGTCGTGTTTGGACCTACCATCAAGAGCATGTAAAAAATTGATGCTCATTACTTGGGTTCTGACTCACACCTCCAAGGTAGGACATATATTGTAATTAAATGCTTGACTGGTCAACTAGTGGTCTAGATGGCTATATAATACTTGAATTTGTTGTAGGAAGGTGAGAGAAAAAAAAGTAGGAAGAAAGCTTTTGGCATAAGAGGGAAATGGAAGAAGAAGGAAAACTTTTAGCTCTATACTTGTAAACCATTTTGTATTAGCCGCAACCTGGATGGCCTCACAACTAGGCATATTAGATATTGTTACATATAATTTATCATGTTAGCTATGTAATCAATCATTAAACTTGTGAATTATGTTGTCTCTTGGCTAAAATTATGTGTTTTCTTCCATGTGTACTTTGGTATTGTTATTAGATGTTTTGTTCCAATCTTTGATTGGTTCCATTATCTACCAAGCTCTGCATCAAAACCCAATCTTCAATTAAAAAAAAAGCTGCATCTTGATCTTTGATGTAAGGAAAATTTTGAAATGTCTTTGTGTGAATGAGATCTTTTATCAATGTGGATACATTTTGTACATCCATCTTTGTAAAGCCAAGAGAAGTGAATGGTTCCTTTGAATATGATACATCTTCAAATGAATTCATGATGCATAGGATACATTAAAAATAATGATGTCTTGCATGTGCCTTAATGGATCACTTGAAATAAAGACAAGAAATAAAGAAAATCTCCACAAGGAGAATTCTATCTTATATTCAAGTTATCAAACCTTTTGAGATGTTATATATATATATATATATCTTAACTCTCATAGAGTACATATAGATAGAGTGATAAATATAAATGTAACATTGATGCGAGAGAATCTAAGGTCCTTGACAATCTTGCATCAACCAAAATATTTTCCTTTTAATTTTCCTATCTATTGTTTGAGGAATGACCTTTTTTGTTTGTGTTTTCTTTTTCTACATACTTGGCTCCTTAATCTGGACCTATCATGGATCCTTGTCCTATATGGGAGTTATTCTTTCTCTTTGCTTATGGTGTGTTCTTTCCTAGTAGCTTGAGTAATTGTAGGTTTGGCTTTGGAGAGGTTACATGTGGTATCAAGGCTTTCTATAGCCTTTGGGATCTCTTCTTGGATCATGTGTGGACCTATCTTTGTCCATGCATATTTTCTTTTTCTTAATTTTATGGTCATTTCTCCTTTGGGGTAGGACCTATAATTTGTAATAATTTGCCTGATAGACTAACTTGTGGCCTTGCTGTCTATATATTTTCAGATCTAGGATTAGGATAGCTAGGATGAAGATAATAAGTTTGGCTTTGTAAGCCAAAGCTTCTAAGCTCATAGATTGTAATTTGACTATTTATGGCTACAACAAAGTAGGCCTTATGTTTGTCATGTTAAGGGAAGATTGTCTCATCATACATATATTGGTTTCAATATAATTTATTGTATTTTCTCCTATATTGTTGTCTTCTATTTGTAACTCTAGAGAGGGTATCTTGGGAGTAGATTCTCTTGGCTTCCTAGCCTTGTGTCAATCATATGCTCAAAATATTAAAAATAGAAAGATATGAAAGTATTTATCAATTATCTCATGAAAGTAATATACTAATAGACATATGACCATATAAAAGTCCAACTAAAGTCACTCACATCAACATTACATCAATCACATGGATATAGAGAGTCCACTAATGAATCTATTGATACACTCAAAATTCACAAGATTTTTGGAGTGCCATATTCAAAACTTTACAAATGTACTCCTATGTGATTTGTTAGCCCCTATTTGTCTAGTTTATGTTTCAAGGTCTATCATGAGTTTCAAGTGCTCCGCACCTTTCATTTAGCATGTATGTGCATCTTAGGTTGTTAGTTTGAAGTTTTTAGTCATTTGGTGAGATGTACTTTTGAGCACTTGTGAAATTTGCATTTTTACCTTTGTGTCAAATGGTGTGAAGTAGACCACTTTGACTTTGAACAACTTTGACCTCGTTAAGTATTTTGATGATTCCTGTTGGTGCATGTTGATTCTAACCTCTTTGTTAATTTTAGTTCCTTCAATAATTTTTAGAATAACCTTTAAGTATCTTTATTTTAAATCCATGATGTATGACTGAAAGTGTGTTAACTTCAGCTTTGATTTTTGTAATTGAGGATCTATATTTCTCATGCATTAGTTAGTGCTCAAACTAAGGTTGTCAGTTCATATAAACTCATATTAATTATTCATGCATGATTGGTGATAGCTAAAACTCTTCACCATAATTTGGTCTTGTCAAAGGTGGTTTATCTAAATCATGCATAATGTAATCATTATTAATCAACGAGAGAGAGAGAGCACAGTGAAATCAATAGATTTTTTATTCTATGCAACTTTGTTTCTTCTGTTTATTTTTTGTTCAAGTTTTGCCTATTTTTTGAACTATATCTAATTGTACTATATCTTATATCTATAGAAAATATTATAGGGTATCAAAGCTTAGAGAGATGGAAGAAGAAACATTTTTTGTAGGTACAATAGATTAGAGCTTGAAAGAATGGAGTTCTTAACCTTTTCTCTTCCTATGTCATACAATTATTTTGAATAGAAGCCACCAATTCTACTTGGGGCCATGAGCATATGCATGCATAAAAGAGTAATGACATTAGAGGTTGAACTCAATTCTACATCATAGTAGGCCAAGGTCATGCTCTCTTTGCATGGTTCTTGACTTCATTTTCTCTTTAGTGACCTTTTTTGTTCCTTTTTGTGGATTTGTCACACCTCTTTGTGAGAATGCTTTCTTGGTTCCATAGTTAATCATATTTATAGACGATTGAAACCTATATTTTCAATCAAAAATTTAATCTTGCATGGTTGAGTAGTGTCATTAGGGTCACTCGTTCATATCCATGTGTCATATGCTTGAATGGTAGATGTTATCCGTATGTTTGCCATCGATTCATTGTTTGGGAGCACATGTGTAGATTATTGTCTTCTATATCTTTGATTGGTAGATGTTCTGTCTTTGTTTTCCAATTTGTTCATTGTTCAAGTAGTGTCATTGAGGGAACTCATGCAGATTGATCCTGATCATCATCTTAGTTTTGAAGAAGGCTTTTCATTAACAACTATAGTGGTAATTTTTGATAGATATTCACATTATTCTCATCCTAGAAGATTTCTTCCTCTTTCCTTTCATTAGGTTTCTTATTTCTTCTTAGATAGAATTAAGGCAGTGGGGGGGGGGGGTGTTGGTGCATGTTAATTCAAACTTCTTTGTTAATTTTAGTTTCTACAATGATTTTTAGAATAACCTTTAGTTATCTTTATTTGAAATCCATGATGCATGGTTGATAGTGAATTAATTTCAACCTTGATTTATGTAATTGAGGATCTATATTTATCATGGATTAGTTAGTGCTCAGACTAAATTTTTTAGTTCATATAATCTCCTATTAACTTCTCATGCATGATTAGTGATAAATAAACTCTTCACAATAATTTTATCTTATCAAAGGTGGTTTCAATTTGTATAGATCATGCATAATGTAATCATTACTAAATGACTTTGTTTCTTCTATTTTCTTGTGTGGAACTTTTACTTGTATTTCAACTAGATCTAATTGTTCTATAGCTTACAAATATAGATTTAAAAAAAAAAAAATCCTTCACCATTGCATTCTAAAGGTCAGCGATATCCTATGTTTCAAGTTTCATCACTTGACAAACCTATTTGACCATTTTTCAAATGAGATTCCGAATGAAATGTATTTTTTTTGTATTGCTAATCAATTTACAAAATTCTTGGAGGCCCTATTTGTGAGGTCATATTTTGGAATCTATGATAGTTGAGCCTAAATTGGTTATAACATGCATTCTACATATAAAAAACTACTCAATCTGCACCAATTGGCAGAACTCTACGAATCCATTTGCCTACTTTTTAGTGTCCCAATCCATTTGCAAAATCTTTGTTTCGAAAAGTGCCCTGTTATGAAAATCTAAACGATCAACTTTATAAGTTTTCTAAATGCACACAAATTATTATCATGAGCCCAAATTATGTTCATATATTCTCCATATTAGAGATAGTCAATGCCTTAGATCTAATATCCCCATGTTATCACGTGATAGATTTTTTAGGCTAGTTTTGAAATCAGTTTATTTAAGAACTTGCATGTGTTAAACATATACTTTTGTAAGTAGGAACTTTCAAGGAGTTGTAAATTGCAGTCTATAGCTTGTCATGAAGATTAGGATGTTGGACAATATTATCAATATCTTAATGCACTTGCATGCAAATGTTTAGGCTCCTCAGATCTCATTTGATATTTTTGCCATCGTCTTTTGGTTTGCAATTTCTTATTTTTGATAGAGGGTAGTTATATAATAGAATGAAATAGACATATTTAGAAGCTTATATCTTTTGATTAAAATATCTTCATGAGGTAAAACATTGCACAATGAAGTGTTATGGATCAGAGAGTGCACATGTCAAGTGCTAAGGCATGGTTATATTTTTTTGGTCAATTTTTGAAGTCCATGAAGGGGACACTTTCTTTGAGTTCAACAAAGTAAGTTTTTTGTTGGAATTAAGTTTTTAATGATCAGTTGATGCTCAAATTTGATCAAAACAAACAAATGGATAGTTTAGAGTTCCTTGAATCAATTTGGAGGGGGGAGGTGTTTGATTTCAATTTTTTTTAGTCAATCCACTTGGGACCTAAATAACTTCATGATTTCTTTTGTCTGATCAAGGTTGATATCTATGAACTAGATAATTTTCTCATCAAGTAGTAAACCTTGATTTTTGGATTCAGTCTATTTTTTAGGTCATCCAATGTGACAATTTCATCCATTTTTATCATATTGCATGTTGAGTTAGAATCAAGGTTTTGAATGGATGAGATGTAATTCCATTCAAAGAAGTTGCCTATTGGTGTCCTTTCTTATTTCATGATCTACATTATGATGACTAACGAGTGTCATATTGTGCTTAGATCCTATAAGAATCATAAGGGCCCCAATAAGTATATAATATAAGGGCAACCAATGAAATCACATGGGACATTTCTTCCTATCTATGTAGGGATAAGTGTGACCAAAATTGGTACCATTAATTTAGAGTCAAATAGAGGTGTTGTCTAATACTAGTCAAATAATTTTGTTAACATATTGGGGTACTATTTATAGATTAGGTGCCACTTTAAATTTGCACCACTATGGTAAAATTATGATAAAATGTTTTTGGGATTTAATTTTTCTCAAGGGTTAACTCAAAATGTACACATGTATTATGGCCTATGGTCAATGCTATTTTTATCTCTAAATATAGATTGAGGTGACTATAATTACGAAGGAGTCACTACTAAGACAGGGAAACTATAGGTCTCTAAGGGCCCATTTAGTAGCGAGAATATGAATGGAATAGGCATATGTAAATTCTTAAAGTTTTGAATCCTTCATTTGGGTGCACCAAATCAGAAATATAAATAGGAATATGTATTCTAATTTTGGCCGAAAAATGAGCATTTGAAATTCCACCTAAATAGTGTTGGAATTCTTTAGAATAATTGAGAGGGGGGGGGGGGGAGGAGTGAATTAGTTATTGAAGATCAAAATGCACAATTAAAAATTTCCACAACTTAGTGAACCCATATCCATAAAACATTTTCATCATGAATGCATCCATTAGATTATCTGATTATGTTATTGTCAAATAAACTTTGTAGAAATTTAAACATGAAACATATCAAATTCAATAACACATTTGAC
The DNA here is from genome assembly GCA_028749045.1 of Cupressus sempervirens. Taxonomy (NCBI): domain Eukaryota; kingdom Viridiplantae; phylum Streptophyta; class Pinopsida; order Cupressales; family Cupressaceae; genus Cupressus; species Cupressus sempervirens. The sequence goes on along the minus strand of CM053792.1, from coordinate 444,885,645 downwards.
ACATTGATTTAATGTGGAAACCCAATTTGGGAAAAACCACTAGTAACATGCTACTCATTCTCACTCTTTTGAAGTGATGCCTTGTGAAAGGCCAACCTTGTTAAAGGTTACAATGCACACTGTTAAATGTGACTTGGTTAAAGGATTTCAATCACCCTATTAGGAGTGAGCCTTGTTAGAGAACTTTAGATAATTCACTTACAATGTCACCCAAGTAAAGGATTTACAAATGACTGTTAGGTCAACCTTAATCTAAAGGATTTACCCTAGACTAATACAATGATTAGAAAGTAACAGTAAGGCTTGATTTGACAACAACTTACAACTCCATTTGTAGATTATAGATCTCTATTTCAGTCCTCCATTATTCTTGGCTTTCACACACTTCAAGTTGGATAGATTGTTCACCCTTCAAGCACCCATACACTTAAGCCTTCTTTCTTTGCTTGCCAACACAAACTCTTTTATTAGGTCACTGAATGAAGCAATACCCTAGACTCCTTGTCTTCCTTAGGTTCTCACACATGATAACCTTTGCTTCTGACCAACCATCTTTATAAATAGAGAATTAAGATATTTTTCTGTTCATCCTCCATTGTCCATTTTAGGGTTAGGTTGGATTCAATGAATCTAGCCCTCATTTCATTTCATTCCTTTCTAGAAACTTCTCCTTCATTTCTCTTTGAATTTGCCTCAAAATAGTTCATCTTGAATTCTGTCCCACCAAGTCATCAAGCTTATCTTTCACATGGTTCACACAATCCAAGAAATCAAACTTGTCAGTTCAGATTAATTGAATTTACAATCTTTCTCATAATGCTGACACTTGACATTTACTTACCTTTGATGCTCAACACATACTATGTTGCTCGACATCCACTGTCAAAACACTCGACATGAACTAAAGTTTACTAGTGCTCGATATCAACTAAGCTTTACTTGTCTTACACTTTTTCACTTGGCTTACATTGAAATTGACTTTTCTTAGCTCCAACTAATTTTTTGCTTGGCTTACACTAACTTTTCTCAGCATCTACTGTGCAAATTGTTAAGCTTGGTAGACACTATTCATTTAACTTGTTCTTTTGAGCTTAGTGTAACCATCCTTTGCAACCTTAATTAGATTATCAATGCACTATAATATCACTTTCTTAACTAATCCTTGTACTCCTTTTCCATATCATAACTCAACCTTTCCTCTAGGTGTTATTGTTACCTCATTTGACCAAATCCTCTTCATCAATCAAACAAATGATAGTACTTAAATGATATAATAAATTATCTCACAAACAAGTAGTAGGTTTGACATCAGTGACAAAATAATGATTTAAAAACATATTCATACTTGTATTAATCTATTTTCAACAATGTTCCTCTTGGGCATTGATGGCAAATCAAATTGACCAAACTTTATCAGTATAACCAACAAAATACCAAAAAGAAAATAATTTTTTGTATTGAAATCTATCCCTCTATCAATGACTTTCATCTTCTAAATATGTTACAAAAATTCTACAATCAATTAGCTCATCCTTATGAATCTCTCTAAATCATTTCTTATATCTCCTTTGTCATTAACTCCCTCTTACTAGGTATTCCATGTTTCTTCTATGTTTTCTTTCATCTCCCTCTGTAGTCAAAATTTATCACTCAACAAGATTAGGATTTCTCCCTTTGATTTCTCCAAATGTCTCTGTCTTTCTCTCTTCATAATTTCTCCCTCTTTGACAACAATGCCAAAGACTTGTCATCTTCATATGCATATATGAACATTTTCAGATTCTCCCTTGGTCACCTAACTTGTGACTAATTTGTAACTCTAGCTCTTTGATTACTTTAGGCAGCTCCTAAATGTGTAACATATGTCAACCAACTTGTTTGATGCAGGGAACTCCTAATGCTTATTAGATAACCTTTGATAGGGGTATCACCCCCAGTTTACCTCTTAGACACTCATGAGCATCCTTAGGTAATGCTTTTGTGAAGATATCAGCTATTTTCTCTTTTGTGTTGAAATATTCCATCTTCACCTCTTTATCTTGAACTATCACTCTCAAGTAATGATACTTGATTACAATGTGCTTAGTCTTTGTGTGCATCACAAGATTCTTTGGTATATTTATAGAACTTGTATTATCTCAATAAAGTATGATAGGTTCAATGATTTTCTCCTTCATACCTTTGAGTAGCTATTTGATCCATACAATGTTTGTACAATTTACTACGACAACAACATATTCAACTTCAGTAGTAGATTGAGAGATGCAATTTTTTTTCTTGGTATTCCATGTAACTAGCCTTTTTCCTAAGAAAAATATTTTGCCACTAGTGCTCTTTTTGTCATCAATATTTCTAGCCCAATCAACATCAGTGTGGGTTCTCAATTCAAATTTCTCATTTTGCTTGTAGTATAGATCATAGTCTTATGTTCCTTTCAGATATCTCATTATCCTTTTAACTACTATCAAATGATTCTCCCTAGGATTAGCAGAGAATCTTACAACTATCTCAACAAATAATGCAATATCAGGTCTACTGTGTACTACATATTGTAATTTTCCCATCATAGACTTGTGTAATGTTTGATTCACCTTAGCTAAATCATCATTCTTTGACAATTTATGTCATGTTACCATAGATGTGCTTATTGGCTTGGAATCCTTCAATCCAAAATTTTTCAATATCTCCTTAACATACTTTGACTGAGTGATGTATATACCATGTTTCATCTAATGTACTTGCAAACACACAAACAACTTGATCTCTCCAAACATAGACATCTCAAATTATTTCTTCATTTCATTTGCAAAAGCCTTACATAAAGTATCTTGACCTCCAAATATGATATCATCAACAAAAAATTTAGACAACAAAATACATTTGCCTTCTTTGTCTTTAAGTATAGATTGCAGTTATCATCAATCCTCTCAAATCCAATCTTCACAAAATAATTATGAAGCCTTTCATACCATGCACTTGGTTCTTGCTTCAAACCATATAAAGCTTTTTATAGTCTACATACCATGTTTTTGTTGCCAACATCAACAAATCCTTCTAATTATTCTATATAAACCTCTTCCTCTAATATACCATTTAGAAATGTAGACTTAACATCCATTTGATAAAATTTGAAACCTTTGTATGGAAAGTAAGAACGTAGAGTTCTTACTCCTTCCAACCTTGCAATAAGAGAAAATGTTTCTCCATAGTCTATCCCTTCTTCTTGTTATATCATTTACAAACTAATCTTGTCTTGTTCCTTGTGACTTCACCGTTTTCATCTAACTTGTTTTTGTATACCCACTTGGTACCAATCACATTTTTGTCTTCTAGTCTAAGAATTAGAGTCCATGTCTTATTTTTCTCAATTTGTTCAATCTCTTCTTTCATGGCTTTACTCCAATTCACATCTTCTAAGGCATCTTTCACTATTTTAGGTTCTTGCATGCTAAGAAAACATGTATCATTTCTCAACTTGTTCCTTGTCATTGGTCTAACATCTTTATCTCTAATGATTTGTGTAGCAGGGTGATGTCTCTTGACATACTTAGACAATCTTGGTACTGCTCTATTTTCTTCATTTGGTCTTTCAAATTCTGAATCACTATGTATATCTTTGTTAGGTAGTTCAACATCTCTTTCATGTATACTAATCTCAAAATCATAATGTGCTTTAGCTTCATTCTATAACTCGACACCTAAATGTAACTCTATTCTTGAATGCAACTTGACATTCATAGTATGTGAATTGAAAGTCACTAAAACTTGCTATCAGTTTACAACTTGATTTACAACATCTTCATTAGCATGCATACATTCATAAAAGTATACAAATGATTTTGTATTCTTTTGGTTCCTTCATAGGTTCAACCTCATATACTTCTTTATATTCATCAAATTTTACATTTGCACTTTCCATAACTTTGTTAGTGTTAGTATTTAAACACTTATAAGCTTTAATTCTTATGGAATGACCAAGGAATACACCTTCTTACTTTTTTTCAATTAATTTACCATTCCTAAAATCTTTGAGAATATAACACTTGCTTCTAAATACCTTAAAATATTTTACATTGGGCTAGTATCTATACCATAGTTCAAAAGGTGTTGAATGAGTACCTTTCTTGACTTGTACACAATTCAAAGTATAGACATATCTACTTATAACTTCTCTCCATTATTTTAAAACAATTTTTTTCTCCATCATGAGTGTCCTAGCACAATCCATTACAAACCTATTCCTTCTTTCAACAATTCCATTTTGTGGAGGGGTTCTAGCAGTAGATGTTTGTCTTTTGATTGCTATGTCATTGCAAAACATCTCAAAATCATCTGATTTAAGTTCTCCTCCTCTATCAAATCTCAATTATTTTAGACTTTTACCTATTTCCTTCTCAACTCTTAAGTACCATTTAAACGTTTGTAAAGCATCAGATTTTCTATTTTAGAAACATAATTGTCATCATTCTAGAATAATCATCAACAAGTAGCATAATGTACTTATCTCCTTTGTAGCTTTCACTTCAATTGGTCCACACAAGTCCTTAGGAATAATCTCTAATATTCCTTTAGAGGTATTAGTCTTACTCTTAAAACTTGACTTTGTCATCTTGCCTAACTGACATTGTTTGCAAATTATATTGTCATGCTTCTTGAACTTAGGTAAACCTCTAACTCCTCTCATGTTATTGATACTAACCAAGTTATCAAAATTAATATCACATAACCTCTTGTGCTGTAGCCACACGTCATCAAATTATACAATTAAACAAGTAGCATCCTCTATATCAAGGTAGAATAGATTACCTCTACTTTGATCACCTTTTCCAATCAATTTTCCATCAGTATCATATATCTGAGCAATCTTGTTCTCAAACTTAACCTTACAACCTAAATTATTCAATTGTGACACACTCAAAAAATTATAGTAAAGTCCTTCAACATAATAAACATTGTCACATAAAATCTTTTCCATGAGCTTGGTAGAACCTTTTCCTTTTATTAGATAGGGTGCATCATTGCCAAACCTTACACTATTTCCATCATAATAATTCAAGGTAATGAAATTACTTTTATCTCCAGCCATGTGGTGTGGACACCCATTTTCAATGATCCATTTGTCATTCTTGTTTACACAAGACCCTAGTGTAGTTGCCTCATCCTCATTAGATTCAACCTTCATTGTAACATACACCACTTCAACATCATGATTGTCAGATCCATTTTTTGTTTCCTCTTCAACAATGTAGCAAGACTTCTTGCCTTTGTCTTTGTAATCTTTCCTATCTTCATCTCTTCTACTTTTGTAATTGTGTCCACCTCTATAATTCTTCTTCTCTGGACATCTAGTAGCAATATGACCAACCTCATTGCAATTAAAACACATGATAGGTAACTTCCCTTTGAACATGCCTTTACCTCTATGAAATCTCCCTACTAGCAGTGCTTCAAGTTGATCTACATCTTGCTCATCTATATCACTATCATTGGACACATATTTTGCCTTTTTCTTCTTCTTCTCATTAGGTTCCTTCAATGAAAACTTAGCTTTGCAAGCATATTCAACATTTTCATGTTTGTAATTATCAAAATTAGATAGATTAAAAGTAGTGAGCCTACCTACCAGACCTTCAAAAGTCATATCATTCCCTAACATACATCTTAGTTCTTGTATTGCATAAATTCTAATAGAATAGATGGGTAGCAGTGTTCTCAAACTTTTTTTAGTGCAATATCATCATTTATTTTATCAGTAGCTTCTCTTATTTCATTAACACCATCTTTTATCCTAGAGAAATATTGAGCAATATTCTCACCTTCTTGAATTCTCATATCATCAAAATTACCTCTAAGACTTTTAGCTTTGGCCCTTAGAACATTTTTGTCCCCTCCATAGATAGTGTGTAGAGGACCCCACATTTTCTTTGTACAATCACAACCCTTTATATCATAAACCTCGACATAAATTAGGGCAAATGCAATCTCCAACATTGCTTGGTTGTGTTCTTTCTTCTTTTTCAGATCTTCAAAAATTAGGGCTCCAATATGATTGACATGCTAAACAACAATGGTAGATTGTGCATGATCTCCAAGACCTCCTAGGTGTAGCTTCATCAGAATTTTCCATGCAAGAGAGTTATCTCTATTAAGCTTGGGTACCTCTCTTTTTGACATCTTGATCTCTGTGTTTCTAGTACCTTCAAACTAGTCCTCTTAAGCAGATGGCTCTGATATGAATTGTTGGAATTCTTTAAAATAACTAAGAGGGGGGTGAATCAGATATCCAAGGTCTAGATGTACAATTAAAAGTTTTCACAACTTAGTGAACCCATATCCATAAAACATTTTTATCATCCATGCATCCATTAGATTATGCAATCACTTAAACTTGTAGGTTACTATCAAATCAATTTTGTAAAAATGTAAACATGGAACATAATAGATTTAATAACACATTTGACACAATGATTTAATATGAAAACCCAATTTGGAAATACCACTAGTAACATGCTACTCATTCTCACTCTTCTAAAGTGACGCCTTGTGAATGACCAACCCTGTTAAAGGTTACAATGCACACTGTTAAATGTGACCTGGTTAAAGGATTTCAATCACCCCATTAGGAGTGAGCCTTGTTAGAGGACTTTAGATCATTCACTTGGAATGTCACCTAGTTAAAGGATTTAAAAATGACTATTAAGTCAACCTTAATCCAAAGGATTTACCCTACACTGATACAATGATTAGAAAGTAATAGTAAGGCTTGATCTGATAACAACTTACAATTCCATTTGTAGATTATAGATATTTATTTTAATCCTTCATTCTGCTTGGCTTTCACACACTTTAGATCTGATAGCTTGTTCACCTTTCAAGTATCCATACCCTTAAGCCTTCTTGCTTATCTTGAATTCTGTCCCACTAGTTCATCAAGCTTATCTTCCACATGGTTCACAAAATCCAATAAATCAAACTTTTTAGCTCAGATTGATCAAATTCATGATCTTTCTCATAATGCTAACACTCAACATTAACTTACTTCTGATGCTTGACACATACTGCATTGCTCGGCATCCACTGTCAAAACACTTGACATGAACTAAAGTTTATTGGTGCTCGACATCAACTAAAATTTACTCAGCTTACACTGAAATTGAATTTTCTTGGCTCCAAATAATTTTCTGCGTGGCTTACACTAACTTTGCTCGACATCTACTATGCAGATTGTTAATCTTGGAAAACACAATTCATTTAACTTGTTCTTTTGAACTTAATTATTGTAACGATCCTTTGTAACCTTAAATAGATTATCAATGCACTATAATATCACTATCTTAACTGATCCTTGTACTCCTTTTCCATATCATAACTCAACCTTTCCTCTAGGTGTTATTGTTACCTCATTTTATCAAATCCTCTTCATCAATCAAACAAATGATAGTACTTAAATCATATAAGCAATTGCCTTACTAGCAAGTAGTAGGTTTGACATCAGTGACAAAATAATGATTGAAACACATATTCATACTTGTATCAATATGTTTTTGACAAATAGGTGGAATTGGAATACGTATTCCTATTCCAATTTTATTTATTTTATAATTTTTTTTTGGGTCCATGAATTCCCCATCAAATTCTAGCTAAACCAAACAGAGAATAGGAATATGTATCCCTATTTTCTATTCCAGAATAACAATTCTTATTCCCATATTTCTATTCCTGTAGCCAAATGGACCTTAAGTGTTTGAACTACCCATTTCTATTTCATAGATCACCAACATTATTACTAGCCTAATGGCCAAGCATTCAAAGGATCAAGGGGCTGATTGGAATGTTATATATAGTCTTTGTTCATTATTTTCTAGGCTTTAGGAAGCATGACAACAACCTAAATAAAATGAGACAGGTCTATGTAATAAATAATTCTACAAAAAAGTGTATTCTTGAAGGGGTATGATATGATTTGGGGTTGCTACCATTTATTGACACCTCAAATGGAGATCCACACAAGGGGCATGCTAGGAGGTTGAGCATAAGCCTATGCACAAGTAGGGTTGCCAGTCTTTGGATACAATCATTTGCAAAGTGGGTCATGTTGAATTTCTCCATGGAAGGCCCAATGTGGCAAAGTAATGTTGAGAAGAAAGTGACACTCAAAACCATAGCATGAGCAATTTTTTGGAGTATATTGTTAGAAGACTAGAAAAATGGCAAGTAAGCATAACTAGAGCAACCACAAACTCTACCAAAACTATACATACATATCCTAGTCTATCATGGAAGCCATTTGAAATGAAAGTTTAAACAAACACATAAAAAAAAAACTCCCTTCAAATGTAACTCCCATTTTCTCCTTTTTTTTCTTTATAGTTGAAGTTGATGTAGTTCCAAATTGATAAGGTGTACCTACAAATTAAAAGCAAAAAGATGATGGTGATGATGTGATAAAATGATACCAAAATGACAAGAATATTAGGAGAATGTGGTTAGCCAAAACAAGTGCATAAGAGCTCAATTTATGGAGTTTGAGAGCCAAATGCAAGAGTTAAAAATAAATGTGCAAATTGGAAGGATGTCATAGTCATGTTGTGAAACTTGGAATTTTTGTCATGAAATATAAAATTATGACAATGTGTAAGAAAATGACATAGAAATATGTAACAAAATGGTGTAAGAAGAATGTATAGAAAGTGTAAGAGTGGAAGCTAGAAAATATGAAGAATGTAGGAGTTAGAATTTTTGAATTCTGAAAACTCATAATTCCCTCACAAATTAGAAATTAAGAATTAGAAATTAAGAAATATAAAAATTAGGAATTAAGAAATATGGAATACCCATACTTCATGAAAGGGAATAATTAATTAATAAATATTAATTAGTTGAGAAAGTTAGTGAAGGGAGGAAATAAGAAGAGTGGATGCGTTAATAGTTAAGAGATATGAGTAAATTATGGGTTATACACTCCTATAGGGGAAAGTAATAAATTGTTTGGCCAATATGATAAAATAAATAGAAGGACTAACCCTATTGAAGGATATGATGAAATTGCAGATCAAAGGTGATGATGTAGAATTAAGATCAAAGGCACGATCAAATTGATTAAATAAATGAGGCCAAGTTGATTGACACAAATTGATGACATTTCAAGGACACAAGACATGAATTTAAGACATATGAAATTTAACAAATTCTAAAAATATCATAGATTTGATTGAAATTGATTGATAAGGATTGATCATAATAACATCAACAGACTCTATCGATGCTATTAAATTAATTGGATAAGAAATGATTAGACATTGAAGAACTCAACAATGTTAATGATCGAGTTGATTAAAATTGATGATGGGATAGGTTGACAAGGCACCGAGGGACATGACAATGCCAAGGGATCAATTGATGAAATGATGACATACCAAGGACACATGACATGGATTAATGACTATATTTAATGGTGATAATTGACTTGATTGAGGTTGATCAGTATTTGATATTGTTCAACTATGCATTAAAGGGCATGAAAATGCCCAAGATTGGATGATGATTGATTAGGTTTGATTTCAAGTGATTTTGATGATACTTAAATGGTTTTGAATTTATTTTAATAGTTTAGGTTGGATATGAATTGGTTCCAATTTTATCTACATTTGACTAAAAAAAGGGTTGAAGATGACAAAAAAATATCAAAAGATGTTTTGAATGATGATCAAGTTGGCCAAAAGATTAGAGTTAGTGAATTGAGAAAATGGGATAAATTAGCATGCAATAGTGATGAAAGAGTAGGCATGAATAATTTTTGAGTGTCTACACTTTGCCTCTCTTTAATATAATGCAATTCTGAGTGTTATGTCAAAGAATAATAATGAAAAATATGCAAAAAATGTCCTAAAAAGGGTAGGATATATGGGTGCCCCCTTGATAAATTGACCAAAAATAGAAAATTTATAGGTCAATTTTTTTTACAATGAAGAGATGAATCCATAGGAACTGACAGATGAAAAATTGGAGTTCAAATGCAAAAGTTATGAGGCTCAAAAGTGTAAAAAGTATCACAACCAATAAAGAAAATCCCTCTTTCACATCCATCTATGCAAAAAATGGGCTATGAAAAGGCTTGAACATAGGTTTGGAGGTTATTTCCACCCTCTCATTTGGAAGAAAAATATCTTTGAAGCAAGGAAGATGGACATACTACCTATGAAGAACCATCGTGGGGAATGAATGTGGAACTACCAATAATAGGTGAGCATAGGACCACAAACGAGTACTCTAAGGTCTCTCTATGTAGTTTACATATTTAATGCAACTATAGGTTTATAGGGGGGTCAATAGGGGTCAAACAAGGTCCTAGGAGCCGTTTGGGGGCCCAAAATAGCCCAACTATATGGGAAAATGATGTTGACTATGCATGGTGTGCAGTTGGGAAGCCCAACTATGCACTTGGAGCCCTAAAAGTGAAGAAATAGGTTAAAATAGCTTGTAATGCCTTAAAAAAATGAAAACATGGTAACAATCCTAAAATAGATCCAAATTTAGGTCAACTCAGTCACACATGGGTCAAACTTGGTCAATAACAATAGAAAACCACAAAATGTTGATGCAAGGTGTATGAAACATGCAGAAAGAACCACCTCCATCATAGATGAGAAGATATAGACCACCAAGCCTAGCACTACAAAATAATATGACATCTTAGGAGCAAGAGATAATCACAAGCCCAGGGTTACACTAAATTACATTCATGCTAGAGATCAAGGTAAATAAGGTGTTAATTACTGGACGAACAAAGTGATGACACTCACAAACAAGTTCCTTCCATTTGGTGATTGGAGAGGCTATTGTGACACTAGAGGATGTATGGTACATCCTAGATATACCCATACATAGAGAGCTAGTGGAGTATGATCATGCCATAAGATGAGATGCACAACATAGGATGTTCGAGTATGTAGACGTTGAGCTAGGTATTTGGGGTTGTGAGATCATATGAGAGTCCCTAGTATTACATCATAAGAGGTTTATTATAGTACTATGTTGGGTTATTGGAGGACTATTGATACTAGATAAGTGAGGTCACATATTCCTAATTGGATGGGGTAAAGTGCTCAAGAGGATGGTTGTGGATGAGACAATATTTTCTTGGGGATCATACATATTAGCGATGTTATATTATCATCTACACTAGATAGAATATAGAGTAGGACTATCTATTAATACTATTGTCACACTTTTGTAGATATGGACCTATGAGCATATAACAATGTTTAGAATAGGGGAACAATGGTGATGAGGGTAATCAGATTGATACTAATGCTGGTGAAGAAGAGATGGAAAAGGATAAATAGGACCTTTTTACTAGGAGAGAGGAGAAACAGTCTATTAAGATTGCTTCACCCACCAGAGAGGTTGTGGAATAGGACAAAAATGAGGACCCCATTGCTATAAGGGAGAAGGAACATAAAGATAAGATTGCTTCTCCTACTAGAGAGGTTGTGGAAGAGGACAAGAATGATTCTCCATAGAGGGAAACTATGCTTTCCTTTTTTCACTCTACTAAGCAAAAAGCTAATTCCATTCTCCAAGTTGATTCATGGATATATAATGAAATTATGGGTCTAAAAAAGAAAACGGATATTGTGCAACAAAACTAGGATATAGACCGTGCCAAAATTAGCCAACTGGAAGTGTAGGTGGGAAACATCCTAAACAAACTCAAGGATTATAGACAAAACCTCTGAATGCTTATAAAAGAAACTAGTAGTAAAATGGAACAGGTGACTTCTAGTATTTGCACTGCTGTTGCTAGACTTGGCAAATGTAGAAATGAAGAGATCATATCACCAGGGGGTCCAAGCAAGAGAACTAGGCAGAGCTCTAGGAAGCGGGCTCTAGAGGTTGCTGTTGCTAATTCCATTCAAGACACTACATAGATTAGAAAAGATGTTGTCAAAATGATCAAAGAGCTACAGTAGCAACTTTCTCTGGGTTTTGATCTCTGGTTTTTGTCCCAACTTTTGGTCCTTTTTGTTGGTTACAGTTAATGATTTTTGTCTTTGGTCCTATTTTCTGGTTTTTGTCTATTCTTTAAACTAGGTTCCAGATCCTTGTAAAACCTGGGTACTTTTATTGGTTATTTATGTGGTTTTAGGTCCCTATAAATCTTGATTTTGATGCTGTTTCTCAATAAGTTTCAGGTCCTTGTAAAACCTAGTGAACTTTAATGCTTTATCTTTTCTGCTTTTGTTAAAGGGTTTCAGTTTCCCTTCAAAACTTATTTTTACCATAATCTAAAACAATGTTTAGACCAATAATGAAGAGGGTTATAGTAGAGGATATGCCATAAGTATACTAGTGTCTTGGAGCCTTGGCAAGGGGTCCAATGGGATATGTGATGTATTTCAAACATCTACTGGATATATTGATTATTATCTAGAGAATGTATAAAGACTACCCCAAATGGGAGGATGATGAAGAAAACCTACCCTAGTTGATACATGAGATTTACCTAATTAGACACATAATCATTATACATGTAGCTATTGAGGTGCATCTACTAAAGAGTGTGATGGTAGTTCAGAGAGAGTTAGGATGTACCAACTAGATTCACACTATTTGCACGGTCTAGGAATGAGATCATGGGGAGAACTATTGAGGCTGTAGGTAGCTTATGCATATCTAGAGGAACTATAGTCAAGACACTGGGGAGCAATGCCATATGTGATAGATGAGGGGACAATGCTAGCATATGCTAGATGGTTTACACAACATAGGCCTATTCTCTTGATAGATCCAACATTGTTAGTACCTAGGGTGAGAGTGAAATTTTTTTTGGAAATAGAGGAGGAAGAAGAGGGAGAGGAGGAGGAAGATGAAGAGGGAGAGGAAAAGGGAGAGGAGAGAGATAGAAATGAGGAGAGAGGAGATAATAGAGGGAAAGAGGAGGAAGAGGAGGAGGATGAGATCGAGTTTGACAATAATGGGTTTGATAAGAGTACTGATGCAACATTGCTATAGATGGAGGATGAGTATAGGGATGCCCCAGAGGAGACACAAGTACTAGAGATAGTAGTAGGGCACAATGAGGTAGATATTTGAGTAAGGAAAATCATAGAGGGTCTCAAGAGTGAGTTAGATGAGTGACAAGAAATATGGGAGAAAGAGAAATAAAAAGTCACAACAAAGATTGACCAGTTGAGGTTTGAGTAGGGCAGACTGATAGTAGAGAGGGACACAATGATAGCCTCTCAAGATAGAGTAGTGTCTAGGGAAAAAAGAGTAGTAGATGAGACCCAAGACTTTGTGCATAGCATCAAAAATGTGAGTGCATGCAAGATAGCCATACTACTAGGGAGTGCACATGCAAAGGTACATCACCAGAGATGTCATTCCAATTTAGTGATTCCTCTAAAGGAGAGGGTACAGAGCTACCATGCTTCAAGATATAGCCTTAGAGGGTGCAAAAGAGGCTGAGGAGTGGTAGGGCCAAGGAGGTCACCACGACTAGATCAAATACGTGAGGCTTCATCCTTGAGGCCAGGCAGGGACTAGGAGGTTAGAGACAACTCAGGGACAAGGACATGCTCATATGTAGAGGGGCATATTGAATTTTGATATACCATGATAAGATTCACTCCCATGGGCTATTAGTATTTATGTAAACCATAAGCACACACTCCAATACTTTTTTGAGACATATATGATATGCAGTTGTGTCATGTTGATTGTATGAGATGAATTTATGTACATGCTTATACAGATACAACTTACTTTTATATGTGAACATGATGTTTCTATATACATGATGATGTTATACTTTTATATGTGATACACTTATGATATGTATCTCCTTTTTTATTTTTGAAAATTTCTATGATGAATGCAAATGAATGGAAAATATTAGGAATGCAATGTTTTTTTGTGCTTTGTTGGCTTTTAGATATGCATGAAGTTAAGATCTAAATATTTTTGGTGTATCAAAGCACTTGACCATGGTGATGGTGGACAAAAGAATTGTTAGTGGACAAAATAAATGAGACATGGAGAAGTTAGTACTAGGTGAAGATTTTGCTTTCATAAGGTACATTGTATGTTATAAGAACTTTATTTTGATATGGAAAATGGAAAGCAACACATCATGAGATAGAGAGCTAGAGAAAAAAATGCAAGAATTTTTGTAAAAAAACACGATGCAGATAGAGAATGATCTTATCCATCTTGAGGCATGGAGTCATGCCTTAGACTATCAAAGGGACATTCAAGAACTAGAGAAAAAGGATCATGAACCATCCTGACCTTTCTTATAAATTAGTTTATATCATCGAGTAGAATATGAATATTATCAAAGGAAAACAAAGAAAAAATATAACATTCACTACATAACATCAGCCAACAACCATTTTGATCCTTTTATTACTTACTCTTTAGTGTTTTTTATTTGCAATAAGTTTGTCTAATTGTTGCCTTGACAGGTTGATTATTGAAAGTGGGAAATCAAATTGATTGTTGGTTTAAGCAATTTAGTGTGTACTTCATCATATTATGATTTTATTGAAGTGTAACGTTTGAGTCTATATCCACATGTGCAAGTTTTTAACAAAAAAGGGTGATAAATTACAATGATTATGTACAAGGTTTATTGTAAGTTTTGGGTGGATTTTTAAATTCTTTTTTTGTGTTTTTGAAGATATCTTTTTTTTTTGTGGTGGAAAGTTTTAGGACATTTTTCAATTTTTAGGTTTTATTTTAGGATATTTTATGATTTTATGATTTTTTAAGGATATTTTATCTTTTTCTTGATTTTTTCATGACATTTTATATTTTTTAGGGTTTTTTTAGGTTCGTATTCGAGTTTTTAGGTGTTTTTGAGGTTCATATCTATAATTTTTGTTATTTTTACTAAGATTTTTTTTTTGGGTGTGTTTTTTTAGGATCATATTTGATTTTTTTTGAGTTTTTTAGGATTGTATTTGATTTTTCTAGGTCGAATTTGATTTTTGTGTGTTTTTAAGGATTGTATATGATTGTTTTTTGTTTTTTGATTTTTAAAGTATTTACATGAGAAAGAATTGCCTGTAGTGTCTAGCAAGGAAAAAGAATTGTGGATGAATGAGTGGAAAATCTAGGTGGATGATGGACAAGGGTTACTTAGAATGTCTTTGAGGTGAGGTCACTAAGCACTATACATGGAATAGGACATGTTTTATGCAAG
This sequence comes from Cupressus sempervirens, assembly GCA_028749045.1. Classification (NCBI taxonomy): domain Eukaryota; kingdom Viridiplantae; phylum Streptophyta; class Pinopsida; order Cupressales; family Cupressaceae; genus Cupressus; species Cupressus sempervirens. Next base: position 444,870,437 of record CM053792.1, on the reverse strand, counting down.
CTCAAGGATTGGGTATGATAATGATAGGATATTGAGAATTTGGACATTGGATGACAAGGAATACATGAGGATGGACATTTCAAGAAGTTTCTTTGAAAATATGTTGTGCATTTTGTGTCCTTACTACCATCAAGACCAAGATAATGATTGTGATAAGAAATGATGGGATATGAACATGCTATGAAAGATCAATAATGGACAAGGGAGTATGGAATGAAGATTATGATAGGATAGGATAATATGGGCCAAAAGAACTAGGATAATATAAGGTGGGTAGGACATGAGGTTCTTCTAGTGAGATTTGTATCCTTGTCAAGATCAAAGTTGGAAAAAAGGAAATGTGGATGCTAATAGGATAAGGGATATAAGGGACATGATAAAAGGAATGTGTATCATATGATAATACTGGTAGGATATTAGGGGTGAAATATTTCCACAAGTATGAAATGCAAGATGTTCATAGATTACACATGACACCTATTTGCTAGGTCTTCATCATGGTACTTGGCCAAGGCACATGTCTGCCAGGTTTTCACTGATGGAAAAAATTATTTCTCTTTATTCTTTTTTTTTTAATACCAAGATGCCTATTTTCTAGGTTTTCTGTAAGGCAACCATTTTTAAATTTTAATTTTTTTCTTTTTTTCAAATACTTTTTCAGAAGATAATGGATGCGTGGCATGACATGAATAAAGGAATCAAGCATCCTTATGCTCAAAGATGTTGGTATGATAATAGAAAATGGGGATGAAATGGATTCAAGCTAGGAATTGGATAAGATCGACGAAAGGATAGGAAAAATGTGTTGGATGGTGGATGGAGTGATATAGGGATTTCTTTTTAGTGGATGGGAATGGATGCAAGAAAAAAATTGGCACATACCTTGAAGGGTGATGGAGTGATGGAGGGAAATAACATTTTGGATTTGATGGAAGAAAGGATGTGGATTTTGGGACATAAGAACCCAAAATATATTTTGAAGATGGAAGGTTTTTTGATGGAGCGATAATAATTTTGGATACCAACTTTGATCTTTCTTTAGAACTTTGTACTTCAAGAAGCTTCTTGGAAATCCACATGCATTTTGAATTTTTATTCTTTTGTGGGTCCTTTGATTGCATTGTTTGCAAAAGAAATTTAGGAACCCATATTGATTTTGAATTTTCTTTTTGATTGATGGGCCTTTTTTATATTTCTTTTCTTTTTGGATCATATTTTTCTTTATTTTCATATGTCGATTAGATTGAACATATTGGTCCTTGATTTCATGTGAATTATTTGACTTATAGACTTTATGCTTGGCATCCAAATTACTTGGAAAGAGAATGAAATTCATGGATGGATAAAAATAGTGTCTTTTTGATGGGTGGGAAGTTCTCCAGGATGTGTGCCTTTACCGACTTGCATATGAAGATGTTGGAAATGATTGAAAAGATCATGAATGAAGAATGATGGAATTGGTAAAGAATGTTTTCAATCATTGTTTTGTCGTTCATGTCAAACTTGCTACTTGCAGGAATGACAATTGCTTAAGTGATCCAAATACTATCAATTGGTTGATTGACAAGGAGGAGGCAATCAATAAGATGTAACTAGAGCACCTAGAGAAAGGTTGAAGTCATGATGTTGTAATGAAGTATAAGGATCAGCTAGGTCATTGATGAAATAGTGTATTGGTGACACACTATAAGAGGATGGACACACTAAGACACATCAAAGATGCAAGTTTTAAACTAAGTCATTTGTAAAGCCTAACTAAGTTCATTTGAGAGAGCCAACCAAGCTAGTTAGAGCTGAGCAAATTCTTAGTTGAAGCCAAGCAAGTTCAACTTCAGTGTGTGCCGAGAAATCCTTCAGGTGTCGAGTAACACAATAATTGTTTAGGTGTCGAGTAATTGTTCAAGTGCTGAGTAACTCAGGAAAAGACTTCAGGTGCCTAGCATTAGTAAACCAATAATGCCAAGTTGCTACATTATTTGTTAAGTCAAAAGATTTGCTAGATCAATAACGATAAGTTTGTTACATTGAATTTTATGAATTAGTTGGATGATAAGGATGATGAGTAGATGTCACAGAATTTTATGTAAACCATGCAAACCAATTCAAGGTGAATGCTAATGGATTTATCGTGAAGTTTTTGGAAGAAACAATTTGGAGGGAAAACAATATCATTTTCTCAAGATTAAATCAAATTGATAAGCAGGAAGATTTGAGTGGGAAATGAAGAACATAACTTCTTTATAAGGAGTTACAGGTCAGAGATCAAGCGTGCATGTGAGAGGGAGTTAGTCATAAGAGTGGTCGTATGAAGAAGCCAAGAGAAGGCTAGTGTGAAGTGTCAAGAAGAGGACACAGTGAGGAGTACGCACAGAGCATTAAGACTCTGATTTCATCAAGTGACCATAGAGTGCATTGGCATAATGAGTGGAAGAACTCAAGGAGAGAGATCTTGAAGGGTGAACAAGCTGTCAGCACTGCAAGGGAGAAAAGCCAAGCAAAGAAAAGAACTAAAGAGTGATCTAAAATTTGCAAGGTTAAAGTTGCAATCTTTATCAAATCAAAAATTTTCTAATACTCTCTTACCATTTTATTAGACATTGAAATCCGACATTGCTAGGTTAGCTTAATAGCTAGGTGGATAAGCCTCAAGAAAAGGATAGAAGATCCCCACGAGAAGGATAAGAGATCCTTAGGAGAAGGATAGGAGATCCTTAGAGAGGGATAAAAGATTCTTTTGAGAAGGTGACTGTAAATCCCATGGACTTGGGTGAGCCTAACAACTCTATGTAAATCCCTTAACAGGTTGGCATTCTAAGTTGGATGTTCTTAAGTCCTCTAACAGGGCACACTCCTAATAGGGTGTAGAAATCCTTTAATAGGGTCACATTTAACAGTGTGTAAAGCCTTTAACAGGGTGGGCCTTTAATAGGGAAAACCATTAGAAGTGGTTGAAATCAATTGCATAGTTATTTTGTGGGTGTCATCCCCGCCCCAGTTTTACCTTCTTATTCATGGAGGGTTTCTAGGTCACCAAAATCCTTTGTGTTATGGTGTGATGCATGTTTACTTTTCATGATTGTTTAATGTTTAATTGCATGCATGATAAGAAAGTAAAAAGGATAGTACTTCTGATTCACTCTCATTTTATTAGAAAATTTGGATTGGACATTATTGGACCTTGAATAACTGATTCACCCCCCCTCTTAGTTATTCTAAAGAATGCTAACATGAGAAGGGTAAGTGGGTTGTAAAATAGTGGATGGATGAACATATGGACCTATAATGGATGGAAGGGGTGAAGTGTTCACCCCAATTGATGATGTAAATGATAATGCTATGAATGTATGTGAAAGAGTCATATTAGTTGTTATGTTTTCATTAATGTCAAAGTCTTAATTGGCTAGACATTATGATAATTTAGTAGAGTGCCATATCATTTGATTCATGAAGAGGACTTGATTAATGAAGAGGATTTGAAGAAAGTATGTTGATGATAGAGTTAATAAGCATGCTATTCAATGGGCACTTGAATTAGTTAAATAATGATAATGTAATGTTAATTTGATTTTTTTATAATCATATAATTCTATGATGTAATGATGAAATCTATGTATTCATTGAGCTATACAAGCTACAACGAGTGACAAGGTAAAATGAGTACAATATTACCCAAGTTACTTCAGTGTTAACTAAGCAAATCACATGTTAATTTAGTGATGTATTACTCAAGTGAAATGTAATTGTCACTGAGTATGAGCTGGAAGAACAAGTTAAGAAAGTTGGAATCTAAGGCCAAATTTTGGTGAAAATAAAGAATGTACAATAAGTTCAAAGGTGCGAGTCAAATTTTGTTACAAGATCAACGAATGGAAAAATAAAATGACAATCTAATGATGGAGATTGAAACATGATAAGGATGAGCACAAAGTTCAATGAAATTTTTATTTTCTAAGTGACTAAGGACAATAAATCTGAGATCTATAGATGTGTTTAAGCAATAAAATATGGAAGAAGGTGGAAGCTAAGAGTTTTCTATTTAAGGATATGTTGGAACAAGTTTTTGGTTTTTGATTATGTTGTTGTGTAGTTGTTGGTTAATTTGTTGATTGATATTTTTAAGTTGGATATTTGTGAGAAGAAGGAGAAGCAAAGAAGCAAGGTGAACTAAACAAAGTAGAAGGAAGATCAAGCAGAGTTAGAGAAAAGAAAAAGTGTGAAGAAGTGAATCATCCAAGTAGATATTGGAGAAGAAAGAATATAGAGTAGAACATAGATATGAACACGCAAGGTAGTGCCAATCTTATAGATCATTTAACTATTACTTTCTTACCATTGTAGAAGAAAAATCTCTTAACCGACTGGACCTAACAAGTCTATGAAATCATATATGGTAACATCAACTAGTGATGTTTGTAAGTCCTTTAGAGTAGGCCACTCTGTAGACAAGATCAAGGAGTGATAAGGTCTAGATGTTATTCACGTTAAAACAATCTAACTAGGTCACACTAAAAATGTGCATGTCAACCTTTAACAAGGTTGGCTCATAACAATGCTCACTTTAGAAGAGTGAAAATACTTTGGGTTGATGGTCCTAGGTTGTTTTTCCCTTTATAGGGTTTCCATGTTAAATCATGATATCAAATGTGAGAATTTTGTTGTGTTTCAAGTTACATTTTATGATTTTTACTTTATACTACAAGTCAACAAGAACTAGGTAACCATAAAGTTATATTTTTTTATACTCGGTAAAAACATGAACAATGAGTAATAGATTGGTGTAAATTAATTACAAGATTGAGTTGTAAAGTTGAATGAGATCACTGAGTTATTTCTTTTGATGTTTATGAAGTTGTATTTGTACTAAAGTGTTTAAAAGGCCTGTATGATAACTGGTCATTACTGATTCACCCCCCCTCTCAGTTAACTAACATGAAGGAAGAGATATTTGGATTTGGAAGGGATATTAGTGCCTTGAGAATGAGCTTTAGGACTGAGGTCATGACCTTTAGATTTTAATTTGACAAAAAAGTGTTTTGACATACTTTTTTCTTCAAATTAGACCCTTTAACTCAATAACAATTTTGATCCCATGAGATACTTGCTACCAGATACAAGTCCATTTTTAAGTGTATATGGAAAAACTGGTAGGACAATAAATTGTAACAAACTCAATAGAACTAGGGGAACCCATTTGAAGTGGAGGGGGTTCATGAACATCTTGCAAAACTAGCCATTAGGGGAATCAAGAGGAATAACATGATCCTGTAATGGCATAACAATGTTGATAGGATCATCTAGAAAGATGTGATCTTATGGAGGATCTAAAGGAATAATGAAACAATGAAATTAAGGGATGATGGGATTTTTTTGAGGATTTAGGGGTGAAAGGATACTTTAATCTTGAATTAGATTTGGATCATGGGAATATGGAAAGGTAATTTTGAGCTTTCTTAAGAAAAGAAAGGTTAATGGGACATGGAAGGAAAGTTTGGTCTTGAGATGGAAGGAAATTGTCATGTATATAGGTAATAGGGTCATTATGTGGTTTAAGGAGATTGGGATCTTGGTCAATGATTTGATGGGCTTAGTCACTATTGGAATCTTGATCTTGATTAATTTTAGGACTCATTTCTATACTTTCTAAATCATCCTCGTGACATGGGGTATGGATTTCATCATGTATAGGAAGCTTTAAAAATGGGTCAATGTTTGGACATGAAGGATATGGAATTTGAATTGAACTCTCTAAAATACGTCCGCTCAAAAATGGAGGAAAATAATGGTATTGTATCTAGGACTTTGGAATTATGATAGGGACTTGTATGAAGAATGGGACTACCTTGAAATTGTTATATGGATGGCCCTTGGGAGGTTTTTTCATTGGAATTGAAGTTTGAAGATGATGAGGGATACTACTTATGTAAAGGTTTGGATGCGAAGGGATTGGAAGGAGACATGGATGTTTCTTGAAGGTAAATTTATTGGGAGGACATTTGTGTTGCATCCATGTGAGATTTTTGGGATGAACCATTTCTAGACATGGTGAATCATAATTCTCATCTTTTTGAAATAATTTTTGAAAGATTTTCTTAAGAGTATATTATTTGGATTTTTGTTTCTTGGTTGATCTCATTGGTGTTGCATTGCTTATGTAAAGGTTTGGATGCGAAGGGATTGGAAGGAGACATGGATATTTCTTGAAGGTAAATTTATTGGGAGGACATTTGTGTTGTATCCATGTGAGATTTTTTGAAATAATTTTTGAAAGATTTTCTTAAGAGTATATTATTTGGATTTTTGTTTCTTGTTGGATCTTGTTGGTGCTATGGTATTGATATTTCTATGTTGTATGTACTTGGATTGAAAATTTTCCTTAAAAGGCATGTCATTGATCATGTTTATTTGAAGTGAAAAAGTTGTCATGTTTGAGTTTGTGCTAATTGGATTTGAGGACACAAAGTATTGTTATTAAATATTTTTGAAGGCCAAGTTGTTTTTGATGTTGCTGTGGATTAAATTATTTACACAAGAGGTTGTAATGTTATTTGAGGATAACTTGATTGGAATGAAATGAAGATTGGTTCAAAATCAGGGGGTGGAACCCATTGGATCATTCCACATATTCATGAATTGGTAGATGGAGATACCATGTTTCACATGTCATTTGGAAAAGATAAAGCATGTTTTTAAATGGGATTGCATTGATCATGTTCAAGGACTTGGTTGAAAATGGTTTGGTCTTGATCATGATTGGATTGGTTAAAGTTTATATTTGACTCATTGAGTTTTGAAATAAATTGTGGTATTTTTGATCTTTCAATGAGAGATTGTATGTTACCTTCATGAAAACTTTATAATAATCAATTACAAAGTTAACCATTCCTATGCAATTTTTTTCAATATTTTCTACTTGCTTTTCCACCTTTTTGACCTCTTTGTCTAATTTTATTTGTAATTTTTTTATAAGACGTGTATGGAAATCATGTGATTAATTTTAAGATGTTCAGGTTGTCACTTTTTTTGAATCAAAAGAGGTTACATCATGGGAGGTGTGTGTTATGTTTGGGTGAAACATTCTTGTTGGAAATGTATGTCTTGTTTTAGGTCAATGAATGTTTGTGTGGTTATTTCACTTCGAATGTACATGGGTTGGTATAAATATTATTTCCTTGTGGAAGTTTGTGACCTTGTAAGGAATGAAATTGTGTCTAAAGTATGAAAATGCACCTAAGTATGAGGGATACATGTAAAATGCACTTTGTTTTTTGATTTTTGGATTTGGAAATGAAAATGCAAACTAAGGTATGCAAGAAGTTTTTGGATTTTTGTTTTATGGAAGGAAAATGCAAGCTAAGGTGTGATAATTCAAAGATTCAAAAGGTATGCAATGAAAACACAAGTGTCGATTGGATTCTTGACTAAGGTATGCAAGTTTTTTTTGAATATCAGAGTATGGAAAATGCACACAAAGGGTATGCATGAAAAATGTAATTGGGATTTTTTGGTATTGGATTATGAAAATGCAACTAAGGACATATGCATGAAAGGTATTTTGAAAATTTGGACTTTGGATTATGAAAATGCAACTAGAGGTTTTATTTATGCAAGTATAAAAAGGGTTAATGATGTTAGGGCATGCAAATTTTGGAGTGGAAGATGAGATTATTCAAAGGTTGGCTTATGCAAAGCAATGCTGGGTTTCAAAGTTCGTGGACTTGGACAAAGTTGATGTTTGGATAGTGCTCCTTGGACTTGGAGGTTTTTGATGTTTTGAGAAATATTGTTGGATATGATATGAAAGATGTTTGGGATATGATATGAAAATTTTTGAACATGATAATAAAAAAATGTAGCTATGTTTTTGTATTTTTGGGGATAAATAAATGATATGCAAACCAAGGTTTATGCAAATATGGCTAATACAAACTAGGATTATGCAAAATAAGGGCAAGGTCATGCAACCTAAGTTTAAAATGAGGATTATGACAAATAGGGATATCCAAAATGAGGTTTTAATTTTGAGGAAAATATTTGGAAAATACAAGGATAGGAGTCTAACCTTACAAGGATGAATATTAGATCTTGACCAAGAAGAAAAAGGACAAAATGAAAATGACAAAGTTGATAAAAGGACTAAGTCAAATCCATGAGAACATAAATGAGGTTTGACCCAAAGATAGTGATAAAAATACAAATGAAAAAAGGCCAAGGCCACGATCCTTTATTCATCCGTATAAGGAAATTCTCTAAGACTCATGTTTTGTTCAGATTTTGTACTAAACTCAAGGGTTCTAAGTTCAAAATTAGGGATACATGCAAGAACATAAATGCAAAGTGAATATTATAAGAATAAAAAATAAGGATTAGGACATGAAAAATGAGGATAATGTAAGGTATGTTAAGTATAAAATGAGTATAGTATAAGCATCAAAATAAGGGTTATGCTATGCAAAAGGAGTCCTAAATTCAAAATGACAAATATGTAAGGTCTGAAAAAAGCATATGATAATGAAAAATACAAGTGAGATGCGCAAGATGAATCCTAAGGGTCATACCATAAGATAGTAAGACAACAAGTTTATGTTTCCATGTTTTGCAATGTTTGATAATTTTGGCAAGTTTATGTTTGCAAAATATTTTTGAAGGTTTTGAACAACTGTTTGTGCAAGTTTATCAATTTGGCAATTATCTTGATTAGTGAAATCACTTGTGCAAGACACATAACACTAAATGGTTATTTTTAAGAGTAAAAAGACACACCACCATCTAGATTGAAAGAACTATATCCATTGAATTCCCACTTGAATTGAAGTTCAATTGTGTTTATCCAGAGAGGAAAACCTAAGATATTGGTAGCATAAGATCCATCTTACAACACACTCACTTCTCAGGCATCCCAAGATATGCTTTCCAAGGGGCATCACTTCCAAAGGAACTTTTGTCTCTACTAAGGAGCATGAGAGCATAGGATGCCTTTATGGGCATGGGTAACCCCTTGAGCTAGTGGATAGAAGGATTTTGGCCACTAAAACACATTTTTTAGTTCAAGAAACTCCATTTAGTAGATGTTTGATATAATACCATAAGAGGTCTTCCTACCTTGAGAACCAAGTTTTGATGCATCTCTAAGGGCATTGGAGGGGACCTATCATCTAGCCATACTATTGATTGGACATTACTCACAATCGAGCCTGTATATAGTGGTTTGAGAGGAGACCTAACTTAAGCCTATTACCACTCCAAAGTCATCCCTTGGGGCACCCAATATTAGATACCTTGGTCCAAGGAAGGCTTCTCTAAAATAATCACACAGATTTCTCTTACACCGAAGATCCACAAAGGTAAGGGTAGAGGATATGTCCATATAACCCTTTGGGTTCTAACACCACTAAAACACCAGATAGAATAGAAAATTCATTTTAGTGCTCCAAAACTAGACATTTTATAATCTACTAAAAACCACACATAATGTTATGAAAAATACACAAGGTCTTTGTCATACATCTTGCATCAAAACCATTAGTATATTTTAGTATTTTCCTTCATCCCACAATTTCCACAAGCAAGAGAGAGATCATAAACACCATCCCAAAATAAATTCATAGATTTCTCTTCACCCAAGTTCCACAAAGACAAGGGTAGAGGATATGTCTATATAGCCCTTTTAGATTTCAAATAAACACTTAAAAGAATTTTTTTTTTTCAAGCACCAAACAAAGTGTTTGATTAACTACTAAAATGAAGAAGATTTTTTTAAATAAGCACACATGGATATTATTATTCTTCTAATTAGAAAGGAAATTTGATTTAAGCATAATTTATTGTTCCTTATCTTCCCAATTGAAACTGCATGATACTTGTTGTTCATTAATCATTAAGAAAGGAAATTTGATAACATATGAAAATTTGTTGTTCTTTTCCTCCCTTATTAAATCTAAGTGAAAATTGTAGAATTCTTTGATCCTCCTACTTAGACTAAATGAGATTTGTGGTTTATTTACCCTTTAAGAAAGGAAACTTTGAGAGCATTTGATTTTTTTTTGTCCTTTTCCTTCCTAATTAAATCTAAGTGAAAATTATTATTCTTTAATTCTCGTAATTGGGATATGTGAGATTTGTTGTTCATTAACCTCCTAATTAGGCTATGTAAAGTTTGTTGCTCATTTAAATGTCAAAAAGCCATAAATCCTGAAAGTAAAAGAATTATACTATCAATTGCTCAAAGCTCTTTCTTTATACTTGCAAAATAAGAAGTATATTAGAAATGTGTCTGACGTTGGGTTCACCAAATTTAGGAATAGAAAAAGGGTGAGTAATCATGAATAGAGAAACCACAAAGTCTACCAAAAACATGTAAACAAATCCTATTCTAGCATGAAAGCCATTTGAAATTAAAGTTTGAACAAATGCATGGAAACACAAATTCCCTTCAAATGTAACTCCTATATTCTCCTTTCTTCTCTATAGTTGAAGATGATGTAGCTCCAAATTGACAAGGTGTACCTACGACTTGAAAGAAAAAAGATGATGATGATGTGATAACATGATAGAAAAATGGTGAGAATACTAGGAGAATGTGGTTAGCCAAAACATGTGCATAAAAGATCAATTTATAGAGTTTGAGAGCCAAATGCAATAATTAGAAATGAATGTTAAAATTGGAAGGATGCCATAGTTATGTTGTTAAACTTGGAAATTGTGCCATGGAATGCAAAAATTATGACAATGTGTAAGGAAATGACATAGAAATATGTAAGAAAAGGGTGTAAGAAGAATGCATAGAAAGTATAAGAGATATGTGTAAGAGTGGAATCTAGCAGGAAGAATGTAGGAGTTGGATTTTTTGAATTTCAAAAACTCACAATTCCCTCACGAATTAAAAATTAGTAAGTAGGAATTATGAAATATGAAAATTAGGAATTAGGTAATATGAAATTCCCATTATTCATGAAAAAAGATCAATTAATTTATAAATACTAATTAATTGATAAATTTAGTAAAAGGAGGAAATAATAAGAGTGGATGAATTAATAATTAACACATAGTTGTAAACTATGGGTTATTCACTCTTATAGGGGAAATTAATAAATAGATTGGTAAAGATGATAAAATAAATACAAGGACTAACCCTATTGAAGGGCTGTGATGAAAATATAGATTAAAGGTAATGAAATGGAAATAGGATCAAAAGCGTGATCGAATTATTTAAATAGATGATGCCAGGTTGACTGACACAAATTGATGACATATCAAGGGCACAATGACACATGAAATTTAACACACTCTATAAAATGCCATAGGTTTGATTGAAATTGATTGATAAGGATTGATCATAATAACATCAATGAACTCTATCAATACTATTAAATCATTTGGATAAGGACACGATCAAACACTGAAGGACTCAACAATGTCAATGATCATGATGTAGGAGCATTCAATGGTGTAAGGGCAATCCTGTATCACCCAAAAATATGCTTATTGTTAGTTTCTATTTAAAGTTTTTTCATTTTTGGATACCCATTTTAGTCAAATAAAGATTCCAACTCTCATAGCTCCACTATTGGTTTTCTGGGTTAGAGTTTTTGAGCACCTTGGGATATGTGTCAATCTAGAAAATGGGTTATTTTGTAATTGATCCATAATTATGATGAGTTAGAGGGTGTAAGTTAGAGGGATTATTATATTTGTAATTTAAAACACTCCAAAAAAAGAATAGGGTCAAAAGGCTTTACGATTTGAAAGTTATTGCAGTTTTAAGTTGCTTGGAGACCTCCAAAGAGTGCTTTTGAGTCAGGCATTAAACAACCTTGTACGGGCCCAAAAAATGGGGTATGAGTGAAGGTTTCCATAGGGTTATAGAGAACTTTGAGATCTTTCTAGAAATGTAAACGGTTTGTTAATCGGAGTCCCAGATCAAAAGTTATGCCTCCCACAAGTTGGATTACCATTTTTAGATTCTTCTAATTTTACATTGGCTTCTAACGTGATTTCTAGAACCTTCTGTTTTGGTGGTGGATTCCAAATGACATATTATAGAATTTGTTCCTAACCCAAAACCTAATTGGGGTTTATTTAAGAACATTTCTAGCATTGTAAAGGTAGTTCTTGGTGGAGTTTGAGAGAAGGTGCTATGAGGAGGATTTTTCTCCAGGATCTAACCATTGTAAGCCCATAGGGCATGTATTTGGGTCTATTTACATGTACTAAATGTAGTAGAATATTTTACTAATATTAATATTCCCCTTTTCCTCTATCGCATTCATTCTAGTTATGGTTTGTGTCTTCATCAAGTGGTATCAGAGCAGGTTTTCCTAAGTGTGTAGATAGAGAGTGCCGACTGTAAGCCAGTTTGCACCAGGACTGTGTGGTTGTGGGTTTGAGGCAAGAAGATTCCTCCATGAAGGGAGCATGGTGGAAGGGCTAGAGTTATTACTCCTGAGGTTAGAGCCCTCCAGAGACAAGTCCAAGCATTGCAAGAGGAGATTTGTAGAGGGATGAATGTTGCTGTAGGCGATGAAAGTGAGGAAGAAAATGAAGAAGAAGGAAATATTGGGCCAAAAAGGGAAGGAGATGGAGAATTCCTAAACTAGGTAGAGTAGAGGCTTTTTAGGGCCATTGTGGCCATTGCTAAGCTTGGAAAAAGACCTAAAATTGACGTGGGTATGTTTTTGGGAAGTCTAAATCTAGATGAGTTGATTGATTGGATCAATGAACTAGAGGAATATTTTGAGTATGAGGATATTAGGGACATAAATAGGGTTAAGTTTGTGAAGGCCAAAATGAAAGGCCATGCCAAAATCTGGTGGGAAGAGGTTCAACTAGAAATAAATAGAAGAGGAAAGGAGAAAATCACAAGATGGGATCGTATGGTGGACAAACTAAAGAATCAATTCATTCCTATTGATTATGAGCTTGATTTGTTCAAGAAAATGCAAGGGTTAAAGCAAGCAAGAAAATTTTTCCAGGAATATATAGAGGAATTTTATTGAGTTCTTATCAGGGTAGGGCTTGCAAAAGCAAACAAGGAGAAGGTTTCCTATTACCTTAGTGGATTAAGACCTAACATTCAAGAGGAGTTAAGTCTAGTTAGAATGACTAGGATTGAAGAGGCATACTAGTTTTCCTTGTGAACAAAAGGTTTGATGGAAGGAAAAGAGGGCATGGTCAAGGAGGAAGGGGTGGTGGTAGGTCATTTGGAGGCCAAAATGAGAACCAAAGGAAAAATGAAGATGTGGGTACTAGTCAAAACTAGAGGAATGAGGGTTTCAACCACTCTCGTGATCAAAACTTTAGAGATTAGAGAGGAAGAGGTAGAGGATGTGGACAAGGTTTTGGAAGAGAAGGCTTCCATGGTACTTGTTTTCATTGGAATGAAGAAGGTCATCATGCCTTTGAATGCCCTCAATGCCAAGGAAGGATAGATAGGAGAGCTGATGGACAAGCAAGGGTTGCTCATGTGGATGAGGATGCATAGTCATCACATTTAGATGATGCAAAAAGAGGAGAGGTTCTAGTAAATGAAAGGGTCTTACTAAGAAGTGAGACTAAACCTAGAAAAAGGAGGAGTTTATTTCATATCAAGTGTAAGTGTGAGGGTAAATGTTGTGATGTGATTGTTGATGGTGGTAGCATTGACAACTTGGTGTCAGAAGAGATGGTTTCAAAGCTAAAGTTCAAGAGGGAGAAATACCCCCAACCATATTGGATTTCTTGGGTGAAGGATGATCATAAGGTTTTGGTTAGTGAACAATGTCTAGTGAAGTTCAAGATTGGGAGTTACCATGATGAGGTTCTCTATGACATCATTCTAATGGATGTCTGCCATTTATTGTTGGGAAGGCCATGGCAGTTTGATAGGCATTCTATTCATGATGGTCATGCAAATACATACTCTCTGACAAAGGATGAAGTTCACCACAAACTAAAGCCCTTAATAAAGGAAGGTGAGAAGGTATGAAATAGTGCTAGGGTATGTCTTGTTGATGGAGGAATTTTTTTGGAGGGCATGAAACATCAATGTATGTGTTATGCTTTGATTCCTTGAAAAGATAAGGAAGGAAGTAGTGAAATTCCACTTGAAGTTTTAAGCCTATTAAGTGAGTATGGAGATGTCATATTTGATAATGTTCCAGAAGGGTTACCACCAGTAAGGCAAATTAGTCATCAAATAGATTTAATCCCTAGAGCTAGTTTGCTTAACAAAGCTGCTCATAGGATGAGTCCTACTGAAACTAAGGAGCTAAATAGACAAGTTCAAGAGCTATTGAGGAAGGGTTTGATTTGAGAGAGTCTGAGTACATGTGCAGTACCTGTAATGCTAGCACCAAAGAAGGATGGAGAGTGGAGAATGTGTACATAACCTCAGGCTATAAATAGAATAACCATTAAGTATTAGTTCCCTTTGCCAAGAATGGATGATCTTATGGACTATTTGAGTGGAGCTCAGTACTTCACAAAGATAGATCTCAGGAGTGGCTATCACCAGATATAGATATGAGAGGGAGATGAGTGGAAGACTACATTCAAGACTAAGGAGGGTCTATATGAGTGGTTAGTCATGCCCTTTGGACTGACCAATGCACCAAGCATCTTTACGCAACTTATGAATGAGGTATTAAAGAAATTCTTGGGAAAATTTGTTATTGTCTATCTGGATACTATTTTAATTTTTAGAAAGTCTTTGGGTGAATATTTATTGCATATTCATAGTGTCCTTCAAAGGTTGAGGGAAGAGAAATTGTTGATTAATTTGAAGAAGTGTAGCTTCATAAAAAAGGAGTTAGTCTATTTGGGGTTTGTTGTATTGCTGATGGTCTCAAAATGGATCTAGAGAAGGTAAAGACCATCCTAGAATGGCCTACTTCAATGTTTGCTACTAAGGTGAGGTAATTCCATGGTTTGGTTAGTTTTTATAGGAGGTTCATTAGTAATTTCAGTGGCATATGTGCATCCTTGACTGAAATAATGAGGGGGGATAGGAGAGAGTTCAAGTGGACTACATGACCTGCAAGGAGTTTTGAATTGTTGAAGAAGAAGGTGACAGAGCAACTTGTGTTGGCACTTCCTCATTTCAATAAAGTATTCCAAGTAGATTGCGATGCTAGTGGTAGTACTATTAGGGATATATTGAGCCAAGAAGGTAAGCCTATTGCCTATTTTAGAGAAAAACTGAATGATGCAAAGAAGAAATATTTTGTTTATGATCAGGAGTTCTATGCAATAGTTCAAGCCTTAAAAAGAAATAGAGGCATTATTTATTACCAAAATAATTTGACTTGTATATTGATCACTAGGCATTGCAGTACCTAAATAGCCAAGGTAAATTGAATCAGAGACATTTGAAATGGGTAGAGTTCATGCAAAGCTATACATTTGTGTTGAAACATAGAAGTGGAAGGTCTAATAGGGTAGCAAATGCATTGAGTAGGAGACAATTGTTGCTGACAATAATGCAGGTTGAAATGGTTGGGTTTGATGAACTCAAAAATCTGTACCCTAAAGATCTTGATTTTGCTAAAGCATGGAAGGCTTGTAAAGAACTTGTTACTCTAGATAGAACCAGGTGGCTAGATTATTTGATTCAAGATGGTATGTTGTTCAAGGGTAGTCAATTATGTATTCCAAGGATTTCTATGAGGGAGAACTTGATCAAGGAGAAACATAGTGGAGGAATGGCATGACACTTTGGTCAGGATAAGACTATTTCCATTATTAGAGAACATTATTTTTGGCCTAATTGTCACAGGATGTGAAGAATTTTGTGTAAAGTTGTCAAGTATGTCAAGTAGCCAAAGGATTTAGTCACAATACTGGACTTTATTAGCCATTGCCTATTCCATCAAAGCCTTGGGAGGACATAAGTATGGATTTTTTTCTTGGATTTTTGAGGACACAAAGGGGTAATAACTCAATATTTGTAGTGGTTGATAGGTTCTCCAAGACAAGACTCATGATACAATACATATTGTAGATTTTTTTTTAGAGAAGTGGTGAGACTACATGGTCTCCCAGAGAGTATTTTTTTTGACAGAGATACTAAATTTGTGGGGTATTTCTGGAGGACTTTGTGAAAGAAGTTGAGGATGGAATTGAAGTTCATTTCTACCCATAATCTATAGATTGATGACCAAACAAAAGTGGTGAATAGAAGTCTAGGAAATTTGTTGAGGTGTTTAGTGGGATATAAGCTTAAGGGCTAGGATTTGATTCTACCACAAGCAGAATTTTCTTACAATAATTCTGTAAATAGGAGTACTGGTAGATCACCATTCTAAATTGTGTATGGGAATAGTCCAAGGACTACACTAGAGCTGAGAAAGATGGAGCAAGGGGAGAGGACACGTGCTGAGGTAGAAGAATTTGTTAAACATGTCAAGAATCTACATGGTGAGGTACATGCACATATTACCAAGATGAAACAATAGTATAAGGCTAGGGTAGATCAAAAGAGGAGACATAAGGAGTTCCAAGTAGGGGATTTGGTTATGGTATACTTGAGGAAGGAACACTTTCCAGTGGGTACCTACAACAAGTTGAAGATGAAGAAATTTGGTCCCTACAAAATTTTGAAGAAACATGACTTAGGAAATGCATATGAGGTGGAGTTACCAGATGGGATCCACATTTCTCCTATCTTTAATATTTTAGACTTAATAGAATATCATGATGATGGTGCAGATGAGGCGTTGATACTAGAGACATGTCCAATTCCTACTTCGATGAAGGAAGTGATTGAAGACATTCTGGATAGTCGTGTGGGTTGGAGTACTAGAAATAGGCAGTATGAAGAATACCTGGTGAAGTGGAAAGGATTACCAATAGAAGACTCAGATAGCCACAACGGAGGTTGCCCATTTGGGTTTTCCTCTACTAGCTATAAAGTGATAGGGTCACTTTTCAATCTACCCTAGGTGTTTGATACAAGAGCATATAGTGGTGTAAGGGGAATCCTGTATCACCCAAAAATATGCTTAGTGTTAGTTTCTATTTAAAGTGTTTTCATTTTTGGATACCCATTCAGGTCAAATAAAGATTTCAACTCTCATAGCTATACTATTGGTTTTTTGGGTTAGAGTTTTTGAGTACCTTGGGATATGTGTCAATGTAGAAAATGGGTTATTTTGTAATTGAGCCATAATTATGATGAGTTGGAAGGTTTAATTTGGATGGATTATTATATTTTTAATTTAAAATACTCCAAAAAAAGAATCAGGTCAAAAGGCTTTACGGTTTGAAATTTATTACAATTTTAAGTTTCCTAGAGACCTCCTAAGAGTGTTTCAGAGTCAAATTTGGGGCATTAAACAACCTCATATAGGCCCAAAAAATGGGGAATAAGAAAAGCTCATCCATAGAGCTATAGAGTGCTTTGAGAGCATTCTAGAAATGTAAACGGTTTGTCAATTGGAGTCCCAGATCAAAAGTTATGCCTCCCGAAAGTTGGACTACCATTTCTAGATTCTTCTAATTTTACATAGGCTTCTAACGTGATTTATAGAACCTTCTATTTTGGTATTGGATTCCAAATGAAATATTCTAGAATGTATTCCTAACCCAAAACCTAGTTAGGGTTTATTTAAGAACAATTCTGGCATTGTAAAGGCAGTTCTTGGTGGAGTTTGAGAGAAGGTAGTGTGAGGAGGATTTTTCTCTAGGATTTGACCATTGTAAGCCCATAGGGCATGTATTTGGGTTTTTTTACATGTACTGAATGTAGTAGCATATTTTACTGATAATAATATTCCCCTTTCCCTTTGTTGCATTCATTTTGGTTGTGGTTTGTGTCTTCATCAGATCAAGTTGATGATAAATGATGATGGGGTAGGTTGATGAGGCATTGAGGAACATGACAATGCAAAATGATTAATTGATGAAATAATGACATGCCAAGGACACATGACATGGATTAATGACTATTGATAAGGCACCAAAGTATGTAACAATTCCTAAAGGCTTAATGGTGATAGTTGACTTGATTGAGGTTGATCATTATTTGGTAATGTTCAACTAGGCATTGAAGGACGTGAGAATTCCTAGGATTGGATGATGATGATTAGGGTTGGTTGCAAGTGATTTTGATGATATTGAAATGAGTTCGAATCAATTTTGAAAAAGTTTAGGTTGGATATTAATTGGTTCCAAGTTTATCTATATTTGACTAAAAAAAGTTGAAGATGATGAAAAACATATCAAAAGATGTTTCGAATGATGATTAAGTTGGCCAAAAGATTAGAGTTAGTGAATTGAGAAAATGGGATGACTTAGCATGAAATAGTGATGAAAGAGTAGGTACAAACCATTTTTGAGCACCTATAATTGCATGCTTAGAATTAGGCACTGATTTCAACATTGGATGCCATTTTTACATAGTGAGCTAACTATCCTATAGGTAATGTTGAACACATGATCTTAGAGGAAATAAATATGGCACTTGCAATGATAAATAGCTAAGTGACACCTTTCAACATGTGCACATGGGAGATGCTCAATCACATCAATCCTTTATTCTATGTTAATAGTTCAAGGTTTGGTCATGAGTAATATCCCACATTTCCAAATAATTAGGATTTAGTGTTGTCAAAGCTTTGCAGGCTTTTGCTAAGGTGGAGCACTAGAATGTGTGTGGGACCAAATTTGGATTGGCATTGATAAAGTGGAAATTTTGACCAACAAAATGGGTTATTTACAAATGACTCAATGCTGATGTGGAACCAAGATGACAAGTGAGCTCGTGCTATGTGGTACACATTTTGAGGGGAAAAGTTGGACCATGTTTGACATGTGTCATGTGAGCACTAAATTGCATTCAAAATTTGGTCCCACTAAAAATGAATGCAAACATGCAAAGTGATGACATGTGGAAGGAATGCCCGAGGTAGGTGAGTTGGCATAGATGACACATAGAAAGAAATCACATACTTGTAAAGAGGTACTGGGTCCCAAACAAATGCATATGAAATTGCAATAATGTGACACTCGAAAAGATGCAAAAATGTAACACTCGGAAAGATGCACATAGGAGGTAGCAAGTGACATTAATTAGTGTGTAGGTTGGCGACCACATGTCATGATTACACTTAGTCACATAGGGAAGATGCTCAAGAGTTAACTGATGAGAAGTGATAAGATGTTGCCACATGGCAATGGGGTCTAGGAAGGTTGGTGATGATGAGGAAATTCAAGCCAATGAGAGGCTTCCACATGACACCCAATTAACCGTCAAATAGGGTGTTGACCAAGTTTGGAGTGAGAAATAATTTCAAAGTTTCCAATAAAGTATTAAAAATTAAATGAACTCCCCATACGTAAGTTCTCAAGTAAGTGCATAGGAGAATGTGGAGGTCAAATAAAATAATGTTTCAAGGGAAGGTACTAATATGGTGGGGCCCACCTAGAAGTGAAAGCCAATAAAGTAAAGGAGATAAAAGGTGAAATGTGATTGGTTAAATTCCCACCTTGCATAATTTTTTATATAAGCCCATGCATTATTTTAAAAGGATGTTTCCTTTTAATATAAAGTGAAAACTATATGGAATGTGTTAAAAAAATTTAAATGAAGGCCAAGAAGTATTAAAATAATGAAATAGTAAAAGGGCATAGTAAAGGTGATTGTTACTAAAATATCAATAGTGTGAACTTTTTAACAATAGAAGCATTTTTCACAGAGAAGTTATTTTATGTTATAACAAAGGTATTTTGATGACACTTTAAAGACATTTCATGGCCAAATGAGGTACCCAATATTCTTCAAACTTTGTAGGGGTTCTTCTAGTAATTTTATTTTTCCATTAAAGTCATTTGGTGGCATTTTTAGTAGAAGTTTTAGTAGGATGCTATTTTTTGAAGTGGTTTCTTTACCATTTAGAAGATATTTTTAAGTTGTTACAACTAAAATGATGATATTTGTTTCTTCCAATTTTTTGGGATGAGATTGAATGTTTTTCTTCAATAGGTGGAGGAAGATTCAAGTGGAAAAATAACACACACATATCAGATCCAAGCATCTTTTCTTCTCTCTTCTCATTATTCTAGTTGGTTCCAGTTTATTGGACAAGTCTTCCACTTTTGTGATACCACTTCTAGCAAGATTTCTTGTGTATGAGCAACATTGTATAGTTCTCATGAACATAAATAATGAATATGTTGTTGGGTCTTTGTAGCATTTTGAGTCCTTTGAGTCTTGTTGTCATTATAAATAAGGAATAACAAGAGGTTTGATAAAGATGTATTCTTATTTAGTTCTCTCCAATGTTGTGAATTACTTGAGTTTTTGAATGAATGGAGAAAAGTTTCTTTTATTTTCATTATCTTGTTATGAGATACACATTTATCTTTCATGATTCAATCTAATGGATTGACTAAATTGCTTGATAAAGATTGTGGGTTTTCTGATTTCACACAGGCATTTGATAAGAAGGTTGAACTAGAGTAATTGTTATGAAGTTTTGTAAGGAAACATATCATATATCAGAAACTATTTCATAAGTATATTGTAAAATGATTATATTTCTCATGACTCCATGCCCCATAGATAAGGAAGTGAATTCCTTGTTGTCTCATATGTGTTTTTTGCTACAACTTTAATCATATATCTTTTCTCCTTTCATTTTTGTAGTTTCAGATATTCTATATCTCATGCTCCTTGAAGATGTAAGTTCAATGGATGATTAGCCATCATCTAGACGCTCTCTTCATGATTGAATCCCTTGATATGAGATGATCCATTTAAGTATTCAAGAATACTTTTAGTACTGGTTGTATTTAGTGAATCCAAGATCCACCCACCTAGGTCTTTTAGAGCCTAAAGTATAGAAGGATTTATCCTTATCAAGTTGGTCCAACCCTTCCTAGGATTTGAGCATTGGAGTTGGCTTTCTCCTTAGAATTTGTATGAATGTGTTAGTAATAAACCTACCATTTTATTGGGGAACCAACATAGTCATATCAATGCAAGTGAATGGGTCATCAATCCACAACCTACACGACTCATGATCTAAACAATAAAGTATGCATAACACTATCACATTGGTATATTTATTAGAAAAATGTGCGAGAGACAAAGATAAATCAAAAGAGCAAGTGACTCAAGCACCAGATCAACTCAAGATCCTGATTTTCCAAGCATTTTTTTGGTTAGGTACCAAAGGGAAGGATTATGAGTAGCAACAACAAATTACCTTCAAATATGAACATATTGCCTTCAAGATGGGTCAAACCAATTGAATTGGAGGAGAACTCCATGAATAACACCCTCTCCATGAAGAAAAAAATGGAGGAAAAATCCATATAAACATCATCCTTTCAAAGTGGAACAAATAGATAAAAATGGAGGAAAACTCCATATAAATATCATCCTTTTAAAGTAGAACAAATAAAACAAAATTGAGGGAAACTCCATATAAATATCATCCTTTCAAAGTGGAAGAAATAGATCAAAATGGAGGGAAACTCCATATAAAGTAAATGTACACCATTATAGGATGGACGAATACTCCACGGGCCAGATAAGGCATCTATGAGTTAGTTATAATTGATGGGTTTTTCATAATATGAATCAGGTATAACTAAGGGGTCCTTTTATAATTAAACTTGCAAAATTGGCTCCCAATGCAAATTATATAAAATCCAATAAAATTCATAGAGATCAATGGTATAAAACTATAAAATGCCAATATGGGCATAAAAGATGCTATAAAAGAATTAAATTGTAATTATGTGCAAATTAATAGAGCATAGTAAGATTGAAAGCAATTGTGTATGATAACTCATAAACCTAAATAATTTGAGATAAATGAAGTGATAATTGGAAGAGCAATGAGCAATATAAATTTATGAATATCAGTTAGAAACTCCATTGAAGGTGAACATGAGTACTTAATTTATTTTATTTATTTAAGTATTAAACACATTTAGTTTACACAAGAAAATACCCATACAATTTATTAATCATCATAGTCATAAGAGCTTGTATATTTATCTGGGCATATATGTGTGCTTTCATATATACTTGAATAAATATGCACTCAAATGATAACTAAAATAATATATACTAAAATAACTCAAATGATAAATCAATAATGTTTGGAAGAATTATGACTTGCGTTAGCAATAATTCTATGTATATTGGATCAACCATATGTCAAAAAACTTGAATACAAAAACTAGTTAGGAAAAATGTTTACCTCCTTTGTTTAAGAAATATACAAATTTTTTAAAAAAAAATGATATTTATACACCCTCAGAAATCACTTAAAAATATTAAAATTAAATGTAATAGATATTCCACCAAAAAACATTGATACAAAAACAATTAAATCCAATAATAGATAACATAAGCTTATTTGTATATTCTAGTAAAAAAATTGAAAAAAAAAAATCATTCTTTGATTGATTAAGAGTCTTAAAATAAATAAATAAATAAATGTAAACCTTTTTTTATTAATGCAATAGTATAAAAAGATATTGTTTTATAAAAATAGAATTTGGAATAACTTTGATTCATTTGAAAGATAAACTTTAATAGTCACAAGAGAAAGTTTTCATAAAGGTTACCTTTGACTTTTTTTTGATGTAATTAATCAAACCTAAAATTTTAACATTATTAAAATGTTATATTGAATGAATGAGGCAAAATATGTTTTCTAAAAGTTAGAGAATGACAACATTTTAATGCAAGCAAAGACATTAAGAAATATAATAAAAGCTTAGAAAATGATATAAAGAAAAAGTGAAATTAATTAAAAACATTTAATAAGATAATAAAACTTTACTTTCTAAATTAATTATAATATACTTTAAATAGAATTGGTAAACATAATGATTGATTATTGTCAGCGAAGGACCAAGAATACAAACAAGAACATAACAAAAGTCAAGATGTTTAAAAAATGAAATCAAAAGGATAAATAGCCAAAAATTGCCTCAGAATAGAAATGTGCATCAAGAAATGAAATGCTTATTGAATCTCAGTAGAGACATTTAAAAAATGAAAGTTACTTGAGGTGTCTCCCTTGTCAGTAGTTCATAAAGACTAATCTTTGTCAACACAAATAAATTTTTTTGACACATTATTATGAAAAACAATATAATCTAATACCCCCACCCATTAAAAACTAATGCTAGGTTTGAAATCAATTTTTGGTAGGGATAAGACTTAATAAATATTTGACCTTTAGACTGAAGACTTCAAAAGCCTCCTCACCAAAGATAAAAAAGAATAATAATGATGAAAGTGATATAATTATATGACAAAAGTGTTTCTAAAAAAACATTAATGCAAAAAAATGGTACAAGTCCAATGAAATTCAAATACAACAAATAATGATGAGAAAAAGAACTCAACATGGAATAATCAAAACTCAAAATAGACAATTTAACTAAATAGCGTTACACATATAAAACAAAATAATCTTAAATTTGAGGAATCTCTATGACAATGAAATATAAACTTTCGAGGAAGACAACTTTTTTACATAAGAACTTATTTAGTAATGACATGCAACAAGAGGAAGAGATAGGGCACAAAATTTAATAAAAATAAGGTTGAAGAAGATTCAAAAGAATAAGAATAGTCTGCATAAACATGAACTCAACTCCTGAGAATTTGAATCGTGAAAAATATAATCAAGGCTTACTTTGGGGTCAAAAACTAATCTTTTATTTATCGTATTTCATAATAAGTACAAAGACTACTAAGATAAAGTATGCTTGACATGACACATGAGAAAATAACTATCAAAAGTATGCTATTTAATGAACAACATCAAATAAAATCACAAACATCACCAATTTGATTAAAGATATATCATATATTTTCCATATTATGCAACAATCACAACAACATCGTTCACATCAACTATTTTATTAGAAAGTGGGGTTTTTAAAAATGGGATGTTAAGAGATAAACAAAAGCAAATAAGAAAAAAACAAGTAAATAAAATTTAGAATTAAAAAAATGAGTTAGATAAAACTGATTGTTGTATGAAGAAAAGGAATCAATAAGCAACATAAACAATATCTTATGCGTCGATAAAGTAATCCTCAAAGGTGACAATTCAATAACCTGTGATTTATATTTATGATCCATAAAAAAGTGCAACACTATTATTACATTGTATTTAAATATTACTTTTAGGTAGTAAAATGAATCTAATAATTAAAATAATTGTTACTTACAGATTTATAAAGAATACAATAAATAATTACAAAATGTTACACACATATAATGAATAAAAACTGCCAAAAATGTGCAGGTCAAAGCTATGTCAGTCAATAAATTCATAATAGGGGGAACATGATATGATGAGTGCTAGTGCCAAAACTCTATGGACAAAGAAGGATGATGAGAGAGTATATTCAAGCTTAAATTTGGATGTTGAACAACTAAGTCTCTTCATGAAAATAGTAGGAAAAAAAGATAATTGTCGATGACTAAGAAAAAATGGGCCACTTAGAAAAAGACCAACCATTAGCATTCTCATCTTTTTCTTTTTCCTCCTCATTCATAGGAGGAAAAATAGCTAGTGCCAAGTGAGGATTGCACACTTTGGAATACTATTTGGAATGTCATCACTGGGCCAAAAATTGCACACTTTGCTTGGTGTCTTTTGTTCTAGGGACCGCCTCTAGGTCCTCAACTCAAGCATTTGGGGGTTCTTGACCCTTGATGTTCCTTTTGTGGGAAACTCGAGCCTTTCTTACATATTTTTTGGTTCTATCATAGAGCCCTACAATATTGGCTTTGGATCCATGATTTTTTCAAGCCTTTTAGGCTAGAGCCATTTTCTTGGCATATGATCTTGCTACGAGATTCACCTAGAATTACCTTCGTGTACACTCAAATTTGGCATGCTTTTAGGATGGAGACTCTATTAACTCTTTGGAAGGATATGAGTGCTTTTCTTTTAACTTGTAGCTTTCTAGATATAAATGTTTGTATGTATACTAAAGCTTGTATATATAACAATGTAATGATGCGGAAAACAACTACAAGAAAATAAGGTGGCTAGAGTGCCACTAGATTCTAGTTTTACTAACTACAAACTACTCTGTGGCTACTTCTAGGGCCATAATTCTTTTGCTTGCCACTCCCAGATACCTCAGTTATAACCTCCCTACCACTCTCCCAGTGGTGGTAATGACAGTTGGCATCATTGCTTGGGTTCTCCACCATGAAGAGACTCCTATTGGTCCCAAGGTCTTGCTCCTACTACTCCTACTACTCCCATTGCTACTGGTTGGCCTACCCCTAGTGGTGGTTTTGTGTGGCTTGAGGCCACTTCTTCCAAATGATCCTTTTCCAAAGAATATTCCATTTGAAATAAATTTAAAATATTAAAAAAAAACTTTTATATTATTTCCAAATTTTTAGTAAAAATAGGGATTGAGTTAGGTGTATTATGTAATACGAGGCAACTAAAACCAAAATTGAGTACAAAAAATTAGCTATACAAAGATGGATAGTAAATTTTTGGGTCAAGGATTAAATTAATTTCAAGTTGGATTAGAAAAAAAATCAAAGGATAAAATTAAAAAAAGTTATTTAAATCTTATCATAACTAAATAAATAAGTTTAATATAGTCTTTTAATTTTCCAAGTAGAAGATCTAGAATAATAATATCTATCTATTAACTTTTTTATGTTTGGGTATTTGCTTGCTAATTCCATTTCTTCTAGCTATGTTAGAGGCATTTCCCTGTCCAAATCACCTACCCAACTTTTTAATGGGCATCTTTCTGATGAATTCTTCCTCACTTTCATTGAGGATGAGGAAAATGTTTCCAATGCTTTGTACTGCCTTGAAACTTTTTGTGTTTGGCTTCTAGGTCAGCTATGCAATAGCACAAAACCTTGTGCTATAGGTAGTCCTTCCTTCCTATACAACCATGGATCACATAGTACAATTGGAAATGGATTCAATACAAAGAGATCTTCCATTTTATGGTATCCTCTTTTCCTTCCAAGCTTTGATTGTAGATCTGTGGAATGTTCTTGCCAAGATTGCAAAGAAGCTTGATTATTAGATCACTAATCCTCTTTCTTTGGTTGGAAAATTCCAAATTTCTCTAAGGTCCTAGTCGCAACCCATGTTTACTATTCCTCTTGTTGGGCTCCTTCCAATGCCTCTTATTTGAAGATAGAGAAGATTCTTAGGGATTTTCTTTGGGCTTCAGGGTCAGATCACTATGCATTTCACAGAGTCACCTGGGAGTATTGTTGTCTGCCCAAGGAGTCTGGCGGCCTTGGTCTTATTTCTATTCAAAAGTAGGGTATTGCATTATGTGCCAAATGGGTCATCAAATCTCTGACTGGAGATGAAGATTAGAATTTTTTTTCTTAGGCATTGTATTTCTTCCAAATTCCTTGTCAATATACATACTTGGAAGGGGATTAGTTTTCAAACCCTTCTTATCATGCTTGAACCAATGTAAATCTATGGTACTTCTATTGTTAAAAGCATTTGGAGAGCCCAGAAGCCATTAAGCCATGGCTTTTTTGGGTTGGTGATAGTTTCAGGGATGAGTTATCTATGAACTAGTACAATATTTGATGGTCTCCCCTTTTTTTGGTACAAGGGGTTCCACTTGCTAAAGTGCATGATGCCAATGCCCTGTATTTTTTCAAATGTGGCATCAAGACACTTAAAGATCTATTTTCCAGAGTTACCATGAGCCTTAGAACATGGGGAGCCATGCACATCTACTTTTGTCTTACCTATCTAGATCATTAGACATTTGACCTACTCGTCTCTGCCTTGCCTTCTCATATGCTCCACAAGTTGGGTATTTATCCAGTCAAGCCATGGTGGAAGGACTAGAAGTGGTATTCATGTACTCCTCTTGTTAACTACAAAACCAAGATGGGACACCTTCGGCTAGTGCCACACTTTCCTATGGTTGATACTCTCAAACAATAGTGGCACCTCTAGTCTTTGTAGTAGACCTAGATATACAAGTTTAATACTATTTGGAATGCTATTATCAAGTCAAAGATTGCACACTTTTCTTGGCATGTTTTGTTCTTGGGATTTCCTCTGGGTCCTCAACTCAAGCATTTGGGGGTTTGTAACCCTCAATAGCTCTTTTGTGGGCAATCTAATTTTTTAGGCTAGAGCCATTTTCTTGGCATATGATCTTGCTAGGAGATTCACATAAAATTCCTATGAAGTATACTCAGATTTGGCATGGTTTTAGGATGGAGGTTCTATTCACATTTTTGAAGGATGAGAATGTTGTTCTTTAAACTCACAACTATCTAGATATAAATATTTGTATGTATACTAAAGCTTGTATATGCAAAAATGTAATGATGTGGATACAAGTATAGGTGAATAAGGTGGCCCACCTCTAAGAGCTTCTCAATTATAGGGGTAATTCCCATTGTACTATGGCTAGATTATTTCTAGATTTTGGTTCTACTAACCATACTCTATCCCATGGTTATCATTGGGGCTATAGTTATTCCTCCTACTGCTCTTAGACACCTTGTTCATTAGCTCCCCACTGCTGGCTAGTGTTGCCACTCATCTTCTCTATCGCAATGTGACTCTATCTGGTCCCCAAGTCCTTCTCATATTTCTCCTATTACTACTAGTTGGACCACCCCTAGTGGTGGTTTTGTGTGGCTTGAGACCACTTCTTCTAAATTGTCCTTTGCCGAAGACCTTGACATTTCAAATAGTTTTCAAATATTAAAAAAATTAACTTTTATATGATTTTCAAATTTTTAGTAAAAATAGGGATTGAGTTAGGTGTATTATGTAATATGAGGCAACTAAAACCAAAATGGAGGACAACAAAAAATTAACTATTAAAAAATGGATAGTAAATTTTTAGGTTGCTGGTTACTATGGTTTTGTTTGGTGGTACCAAGATTAAACAAATTACAAGTTGGATTAGAAAAATAATTAAAGGATAAAAATAAAAAATGTTATTTAAATTTGTATATAACTAACTGAATAAGTTTAATACAATCATTTCATTTTCCAAGTAGATGATTTAGAATAAAATTACCTATCTATTAACTTGTTCAGATTTTCAAAGGCACATATCAATATAAGATTAACAAGTTTTATTAACTAAGCTTGCATAATAAAAGAGATAATAATGATAAAAATGAATATTATATTGAAACAAGATAGATTAGACTGAATTTTTTTTCAAGAAAGTGAAAGTGAAAATATGCAAATAAAATTTGTTAGAACCAAGTATAGCTTTTGGAAACAAGCCATCCAAAAAGGACCGGTATAATAAAAAACTTATAAATTTAAATTAAAAAAATTGCAACACAAAAATGTTAGAAATGAAGCTCAAGCTTCTCTTCTTCTCTAAACAACATCATTTCCAAAAATAAATGTAGCCTTGAAAAAAAACTCAAACAAGGATTAAATAACTCTGATACTATGTAAGAAATATTCAAATGAAAAGCAATGAAATGAAAGAATCCAATAGAGTTTTGTAAAGAAAGTTGTTACCATAAATCCATAAGCTTGAAAGTGCTTCCAAAGATCAACACAAGGAGACAAGATATTTTTTAGGGGAAACATAAGAAAAAACCCAATGTGAATTATATGAATGATGAAAATGCCTAAAGAATGAAAGAGAGAGAGAAAGAGAGATGAAGCCATAAGATCATTACAAGAACTACATATTATGTGTGTTGTGTGTATAGAATTATAGAGGAGTATCTCTTATGAGAAAATGAGATATTATGTAACTCCCAAGTGAATAAATGCCACATTCATAAGTGTGTGTGTACTAAGTGTCATAATCCTCTTTATAAGGAGGAATAAACAATTTTCCATAATAAAGGAATTACAACAATGACATATGTTGTCACACATGGACAAGAGGAAAAACAAGTGACATGTCCTCACACTCGTACTAGAGGACAAACAAGTAGATAAGGGATACCTTAGTTTATCCTAATTACTAAATTAATACAACTAAGAAAATATTACTAATTCTAACATTAATCAAGAAGTCCCCAATCATCATGTAGAGGTTGACTCTAATTAGCAATTTCCTAGTCATCTTATAGAGGTTGACTCTAATTGAAAAGTTCCTAGTCATCACATAGAATTTGTCTCTAATTGGAAGTAGTCAACACCTTGAATGGAGTTAGTCATCATATTCAATCAATCCTATTAGTCATTGTTCAATCCACCAAACTTTGTCCATCTAGGTCATGGACTAGGAAATTTTTATGATGACATAAAATAGCATTTCTTCATACTCACACAAAATTATCATCATCAGTATCACAAATTTTTTGTGAAAGTGAAAGTGAATAAATACTATTTTATGTCACCAGAAGACACCATTAGTGTTCCTTTGTTTTTTTCCTGTGGTGATTGTTCCAATGATCTTAAAATTCTACATAAATTTGGCATCCATCATAAGCACCTCCATCATGATTGGACCTATATATGGAATTTTTGGTGAGATTGGATCATTCTCCTCATTTGCATAAAAATTAATTTCCTAGTAATGTGTACATGGGATCATGTGCCCAAGGATATGAACACAAAAATAAGGGTCATTGTGGGTTACTAATCAATTTACACACAAATCAACTATGATTATTAAGTCAAAAGGAAGTTATTGAAAAGTTAACTTGAGCTACATGCATTGATGATTTCACTTTCAACATTACATTCAATCTAGGTGGTATTCATATCTTCATGATTGCAAAATCTATCAGTAAAGATCGTACTAACTTATGATGAGCATTACCAATATAATGAAAAATTGAGCTAATTTGAATAGTCAATGAAAATTCCTAGAGATCTTAGTCTAGTTTCATTCATGGTTAATCTATCTGCATACATGTTTATGTTGTATGGATTATATGAGCTTTAGAATATTCATATCACAAATGAGATTCTAATAGAATATGAGATCAGAAATCAAAATCTAAGCTCATCTACTTGTTTAAATAAAATAAATCAATAATATTTTATCAAATCATAATCAAATAATTCTATTAGACATCTAACTACAAATTGAGACCAAAATTGAAATTAGATGGTCTAATATTATCCAAAGAACTTGGTCAAATTGTATTTTATTAATACTAAATCAACTCAAATTAGATTCTAATTGATTCAAAATATCTCTAATTAATTAAATAAATATACAAATGGTTTCAAAACATATTCAAGGTTCTAATCATATTCAAATCAATCAAAATCACATTTCTATCAATTAGACCCCATGAGAATACTTGGAATTAGGATTTCATCAATTTCGATTTTGATTTCACTCCTAAGGAGACATGATCATACCTAAATCTATCACATTTTTATCAAATCTAGTAAGTGATCTTATCTAGATCAGTCAATCAAATTATCTATATAAAAAAGGGGAATTTTAGTTCTATCAAGTTGACTTTATGTGCCTAAATCAAATCAATGTCACAACTAATCACTTTCATCACACCAAATCAAATTGGCTATTTTGCTTTATCAAACATAATTTTTGTTGATATCTTCTGACATTGAATAAATCCATCACTTCAAATAAATTGGCTATTTATCATAAATCATGATCTCTCATATATTTAGTTTCATTCCTTCAAATGAATCTGGATATTCTTGTTAGCACTTATTGACCTTCATTCCATCAAGTTCAAAGTTAGTACAGTTGGTTCCTATTCCATCATGTCTGGAATCAATGGATTGAAAAACCTTTCAAATAAATTGGTAAGCTATTATCAATCTTTGTTCCATTAATTTCAAAGCTAGCATGGTTAGTTCTTGTTCCATCAAGTTTAGAATGAATGGATTAAAACTTTCAATCAAGTGAATTTTATTCAATCAAGCTCAAAATTCTCCATATGCAAACTAGGAATAGTTTCATCACTTCATATCAAACTATTCTCTGAGTTAACATAATTATTTCTTTAAATGAATGCACTTATTGCACATCAATTCAAAGAAGGGAAAATTTAATCACCCTAAATTGGGCTAGAAAACTAGAAGCCCTATTTTCTCTAAATTAGGAAGTACCTTTCAATTATGCTAGTATGATTATTTGAGCACCGACATATTTCATTAAAATCAATGAAATCCCTAACCATAAAATTAATCACTATGAATTGACCATAAATCCTTGTTAATTACCTTGGCTTATTTAATTAAATCAAACACATTAAGTACACTTGGCTAAAGTAATTAATAAATCCCTTAAAATACAACTCATTACAAAGGTTACAATGTGATTATGAATGAACTAATGCGAATTTACACATATGGATCACCTCACATAGATAACTCAAGGATGAATCCTATTCACTCCTAAGATTTAAATATACACCATCATTTCATTTCCAATTCTAATAAAGGAATGGATTTACAACTCAAATAACCCATTTATTTGTGTTGTAGTGTTATGTTGTAGAACACAGATTAATTTTTCAATTGCATCTAGTTAATTAGTCCACACTTCATTTCATAATGAAAATTAATAATCTAGATTTTATTCTCTCATATTAGATGCATTAGAAATTTATTTTTTCTTGAATTTATTCTCTCATTCTAAGCTTGTAATATCACTTATTAGGATCTAAATCTGAGGGCAATTTAATATATCTTGATCATATGCTACTTAGATAGGGAGGAATGAGTTTATTTTATTAGCTTCATTTTGCTTATATTTCCTTGATCTGATCTGTATTGACTTATAAGCTAATGTCTTTTTGAAATGTTGTATTATTTTCAAGTACACTATTTCACACACACAATGTGTACGGGTGCTAACATTGGAGGTTGCTAAGGTTTCCGCACCAACAAGATAGTCTACAAAGTGATAAGGAGATGAGTTTTCAAGGGAGGTATTAGTTGGAGGCCAATGAGTGGAGAGATAAGGATGGACATTGACAAAGGTAATCATCAAAAGGGAAAATATGAGGGTGTGACACAATCAATTAGTGTCTGAATAAAGAGATTTAAGGATAATTTAGATAATAAGGAGGTGAGAAATAAGGATTTAACATTTCCATGAATCAAGACAAATATGAGAGGCTTTAATGGCTTAGACACTAAGTTGTAATTACCTCAAGGATGGGGTCCCTCACATTCAACCCCACTATTTCATAACTCAAGTCAAAATCATTCACTAATAAAAAAATATAAAGAGAGCTGATTTAAATTAAATATTTAATCTTAACAATTGTTAACACAAAATAATTATATTAATCTATTGAAATTTAGATATATTGATGATATTAATATTGTTTTTAAAATAGTTGTTACATTTTTTTCACATAAATATTTTATCAATATGTAATTGTACAATAAACCATAAATTGGTTTATTCTTTTATCTAAATATTTGTTGTCTTATAAGTTTAATTTTATTAAATATATGGATTATTTAGAGTTTTACATGTATTGAGTTAAATATATTAAATAATAAATTAAAAAGTGTTTTTTATTGTTTAACATTTAAGTGGATGATGCTTAATTAATAAAAAAAGTGGAAGATGTTTTATTTTCTTAAATTCCCAACAAGCTAATTTATGAAAAAATATATATAATGATTTTTAATTCAAAACAAATTAAAAATAGATTGAATAATTAACAAATCAATATATATTCATTGCTTACAAAATAATAATTTCTTTTTTTTTCTTTTATAAACTTCAACAAAATTAAATATCATCTATGATTAGTTAACTAATATAGTGAAGGATCCTAAGGGAGATAAGTTTGCAAATAGTATATAGACAAAGTTAGGGATATTCCTACATAGGGATAAGGTTGACTAAGGGCAAGGTTAAGAATTAAATTTGGGTTTTTATTCTAAAATAAAGGTTAGGTTAGGATTGGAGTTACTATTAGGGATCAATTAGGGCCATAATCAATATTGGGATTCAAGTAAAATATTATGATTCCAGAATAAAACATGTACTTGGGGTTATAGTTGAATTCTAGTATTATAGTTAACAATGTAGATCAAATGGAATTAGAGTTGGTGTTCTTAAGATTTAAATTAAGGTTAGAGATATTGTATAGGTTAATATTTGACTAGTATTGGGGTTAATGAGATGTATCAAGATTATAATGTAATTAAATATACTATCCCTCTAACTTGTTATTTAATGTGTATATTTTTCTATTGACATAGCCATTACACCTTCTTTTGGTTTAAGTGCTAGTTAATGAAAGTATAAAACTTCTACAACCATTTAAAAACTAATACAAATTGAAAATCATTGATCTTTGTTGTTTAAAATTGACAACTTGACTCTCATCAAATAGAAATAAATAAAAGATTTAGAGTGATAAGTTAATTTTGGGAAATTTTAGGGATAGATAAGCTAAATAAATGTCATTGGCTTAGATGAAATGAAAGATATTAATAATATCTATGAGGTAAAATAGTTTATGGAATCAACACAAGTTAGTAAACAAAAACAAGAAAGAAAATCCCAAAATAGAATTCTTCTACCAACTAAATCTCATTTTCCTTATACATATTGGATCTTTTGTTGTCTATTTTGATTACAAAATCTATAACATTTTTTTCAAACAACTTATTCAAGGTGTTCACATTTAGCATATTAATGTAATTGATTTGAATATCCTTGTAGTTTGAGAAATCCATGATGTAATGTTCTTCTATCTCCATCATTTCTTGAGTTAAATAGCGACACATTTTGTTTATTGATGTAG
The DNA here is from genome assembly GCA_028749045.1 of Cupressus sempervirens. NCBI lineage: Eukaryota > Viridiplantae > Streptophyta > Pinopsida > Cupressales > Cupressaceae > Cupressus > Cupressus sempervirens. The sequence goes on along the minus strand of CM053792.1, from coordinate 444,836,761 downwards.
CCCAAACCCCTTTCAAGATAATACTTGAAAAATAATAACACAACACAGATTTTCAAAAACACCATATTCTTCACTTAGCTTCTCCAACTCTATTCTACCTTACAATGAAAGAAAATGCCTACTTATTACAATTATGGAAATTACCATATTTGGTAATTTTTTAGAAAAATAGAATTTTCCATTTTTGGTAATTTCCAAAATCCATCCTATGAATCTTGATTTTTCCCAAGAAAAGACCCTAACTAAGGCAAGATGAATTGCCAACTAATCTATGAAATCAAGAGTATGATTTCAAATTTATTAGAAAAACAACTTTCTAAAAAAATGGAAAAAATACAAGAACTCAATTTCAGAGGTGAAGATGAAATTTTAGGTACTACACATGGACTCATGCTTTCCTTGACTAGACCCTTTTGCATTAGTTCTATCACTTGTTTATTCAACTTTGCATGTTTTTTGGATTCAACCGATAGGCTGCTTGATTAGACAAAGTTGCTCTAGGAATAAGATCAAGATGATGCTGAATATCTCTTTTGGGTGGGAGACCATTAGGTAGTTCCTTAGGAGCAACATCAAAAAACTCCTCCAACACCTTCATTGCCTTAGGTGGCACCATGTTTTCCTGTTCTTCTCCTTTTTTAGTACCAATGAATAACAACAACCTATTACATTCATTTCTTTGACAACTTCTCTCCCAGACAACATGGTTTCATTCTTCTTTTCATCCTTATGAGGTAACAAAACCACTTTAGATCCACCCTTCCAAAATGTGTAAGTATTTTTCTCCCCATCATGCATGACCTTCATATCATACTGCCATGGTCTTACCAAAAACATATGGCAAGCATCCATAGGGATAACATCACACCGTATCACTGTCATGCCCAAAATATAGGGTAAAACACACACAATTTTTTTTTTTTTCTAAGTTTGAAAAGATAATTCATTTAGAACAAAAGATCACTGAGGATGGATACAAACCTCCTAATAAACTGTGAGACTACAATTCAAATAATAACACCTAGAAGATATAGGTTGCTAACCTAAATGTTCGTTGATAAACTCATTAATTAACTTAAACAACTAAAATTCAATTAATTAAAAAAAGACCTATCACATGATTATTTTTTTAATTTCCCAAGTAAGATCGTACATCCTTAGAATAATAGTAACACAAAATCCTAACCAATTATCGAGTTATGAATTCAACACTTAAAGTTAAATCTAATAGTCAACTCAACTTATAAAGTGTATTAATCAAAATCAATTTACACTACAATAACACTATCTTTCAATTTAAAGGCAATATGACCACTAATATTACAATGAACTAATTTACTAATCTACTATTCAACTTTAATTTATACTAAATTTCAACTTAACAAACACTAATAATTATCTCTTTAAACAATTTAAATAAATTGACTAACCTTTAAAGAATGTATTAAACTAATAATAGAAACTAACTTTTTCAAATTACAAACCCATAGCAAAAGGTACTAACACTAAAATATTCAATTATTTAAAAAACTATAAATCAAATATTATTCTAGCTAACCACTTAAAAATAATTTCCAATACTTACCTATGCTAATTACCACCAAATTAATACTAACTTAATAACACAAGTTAATAACTAAAATTAAATCTATTTAATATTTAAACCTTCATCTACTAGTTTAAACACATTATAACTAACTTGCCATAAATGAGAGTAAAACAAGTCATAGCAACTTAAAATCAATTAACCTATTCTAATATTTTTAATGAAAACATATTAATTAGATTACATTAAGAAAACATTCAAGACTAACTAATAAATAAACTAACTTATACTAACAATTAACCAAAGACACTAACCTAAGCTCTCACTAACCTACCTACTAACTACCCTTAACTTAATTGACAACTAGACACACCTCCAAGTTGCCTAACCTCTCCATTGTTCCACATCACCCTTCCCTCTTAACCCCATGCACTAACATATGGTACTATGAAAGGACGTAGCCACCCACTGCACACGTTGACCAAGGAGAAAGATGTGCAAACCAAGGGAAGGTAGGAGGTAAGAGAATTAGTTGCACCTATAAAACAAATGAAATTTGCACCAAATCAACTTGCACACGTTACATTCTACACTCCAAGGCCCCATGTATTACCCTCCACCACACAATGCCCAACGCATGAAACTCACAGCCCAAGGAATAAGAAGGAAAGCACAAAGGGAGTTTAGAATCGACACCATCCTGCCACCATTCATAAATTGATTGGCTAGGTAGATAGAAGGTGATGTGATAGGGGTGCATTGGCCAAGGAAGCCTTGTCAACGCCTGCTGGAAGTGATGGCCAAATCGAGGGCGGGCAAGGTTTTTAAGTTTTATACACACATTTATAAATCATTATTAATTTTGAAGCCATGAATCCTCTATCTTGCAAGACCAACTTGGCACACATAAGCTGTAGTTATGCACAAATAATTAATGGTTTTTTTTTTCCATGTGCTGGGATCGTGGAGATAATGAATAAGATGTCATAGGTGAAGACTTGGAAAGGGGGGGAAAGGAGTATTAAGAGTTAAAAGTTTATTCGGTGAGTTTATGGATAAAAGGTATTTCTCATGTATATATATTTGCTTTTAAAACCAAACTTATTTATTTTTATATTTAAAGAAATTGATAATACATTTTTTAAAAAAGGAATCAAATTGGAATATACTTTGTTGTTTCCCAAGGATTAAATTTTGTCTCTCATACAAATTCCAGAGAGCAAAATGCTTCTGGGTGTGTAATTTTTTTTTTCTTTGTCAAGCCAGTTCCTTTCTAAGTGTTGATTTATTTTTGAAGTGTGGAAATTTTCTAACTAGCCTAATTTTCGAAGAGGCATATTTTGTGTCTAATAGGATTTTATAACAAGGTAGTGTATATTTTTTTTGTCAATTCTTTTTTTTATACTTGCATAACTTTCTTCCAAGAGGCATGTGTTTTTGGTCATACATTTTAATACAAGGAAGTGTATGCTATCTTACTCCTTTCTAATTTAATTCGCAAAAATTCCAAGTTAACCAAGAAATTGAATAATGTGTTTAAGCAATAATACATGATTTGTTTTATTTCCAATTAAGGATGGATCGAATTGAAAATTTCAACATAATATAGTTTCCTTCTTTAGCAAGATTGAACTTGAAAATGCGTAATTGATCATCATCATTCTATCTACTCATCAATGCACATATGCAAGAACTGAAATAACATAAGCTACAATGCAAGAAAGTTTTTCAATCTTTTCTCTCTATTAATCAACCTAGTTCAAGGCTCCATTTGGGAAAGAACCAGTAAGAAAACCTGACATCCTTGCCAAATATATCAAAATTTAAATCCATTTTTACATAATGGTACAATTCAAATGAATTCTCTTCTAGGTCTTTCACAAGAGATCCTTTCCAATATCTTCAATGCATCAAGGGAATCATGGGAAAGATGAGAGCTGACCTGGAGGTAAAACAACATAATATGATGAATAATTCAAGCATGCGTCCCCAACCCGATTTTGCACAATAGGTTCAACATTGAACAAGACTAGGGGGGAGGTGGATTTTCTCAATAGGAGATGTCAATCACCACACCATAACATAGCGCTTTCAGGGCTAAAACTCAAGAACTTTTGTTCTTCTACAAATGCCCTGTCAAGGCCAATACAACAAGGATTTTCATTCCTTCCCTTCTTCAAGAATTCAAATTTTCAAAAAAGGTATGTGATGACAAGTAGGGGCCATACACCCTACCCTCTTTCCCTCTTCTCACCATGAGAGGAGACTCTACACTATTGAGGTCCAACTAAGGCCCTTCCCCCATACATGGCCACTTCTTCCCTATCCAAGGGTGACTAATGCCCAAACAATCCCCTTGAAATCCCCTCAAAATTTCAAAGCAAGCATAAGAATGACATCCAAGAACAAGCTAAGTTCCCTCCCAAACAACCTCAACACACATACAAGCAATACAAGAACAACACAATGCCTTATGCATGAATCAAAGTATGAACAATATGAAGAACATGATCAAAAGAGTGAACCCTACCTTCACAAAAAAAGTTATGGTAAAATGACAAGTTTAGAAGAGCTTATCCTTCCTTTCCTTCAATCTTCCAACTTCTCTCCAAAACTAGAGATTGAGTAACAACCCCAAAACTTCTCCAAAATGCCTCTAAATATGATACTAACTCAACTAGACTTTAGGTAACTCCAAGGTGGAGTTTGAGTCACCTCTCATGAAGGAGAGAAATCAATTTTCGAAATCAACCAAAAGTAGGGTTTTTGAGTGACCCTAAAAGTCAACCAAAGAGGCTAAGGGGGTGGAAAGTACTCCCAATCCATACCTTTACCCCTAGGGTACTTAAATTTAATATTTTTAGGCCTTAAAAACTTAATAGAAACCAAAAAAGAGCTAGGAGAATAGTAAGACCCAATAACAACCTTCAAGGAAGACAATGCAAAATAGCACAAATTAGCAAGGGGTTCAGTTCCGTCTTTCCATGAGATTTCCCTACTAACTATCTTGCACATTCATTACACACATCAGTAGCTCAAGAAATGACATGCATATATGTAAATTACATATTAGTAAAATCATGTAAATTAAAAATATCCATTTTTCTAATAATCAATTATTCATCTCATTCTACTCATATTTTTTACCATTAAAATTAAAAAAATCAAAGTGTTAGTTCTGCATTCATTTACTTCATCATCATGTATGTTCATAGAGCATTAAATAACAAAATCAAATATCTAAAGGTAAAGCATCACACATCATAAAATAGCATAATAATGTTCGGTGCATCAAATAGTGTCTTGACATATCGAGTCATGACAATCAAAATAGTAATGTATCCACTATGCTATGATGGGTCAGGGCGAGGCCTCACAATCTCACCCTTATAAAATTTTCCTATCCTAAATTTGACTAAACATCTTTTATCAACTGTTACTTCATTTCCTTTCTTAAACCATGCAATAGGATAAGGGTGAGGGTGGTTCTCACATTGTAAATTTAATTTCTCTACTATTTATCTAGACACCATATTCTCACAACTACCCCACCAACAATAACTTGACATACGAAAAAATTAAATTTTCCATTCTTGGTAATTTCCAAAATCCATCCTATGAATATGAATTTCTCCCAAGAAAAGCCCCCAACTAAGGCAAGATGAATTGACAACTAATCTATGAAATCAAGAGTATGATTTTGGATTTATTCAAAAAAAAACTTTCTAAAATGCTGAAAAAAGCACAAGAACTCAATTTTGGAGGTCAAAATGAAATTTCAAGCTCCCAAAAAATGTCAAAATGACCACCTATCAAGTTGAGCTCAATTGACAATCCAAATAACTCCTCCTCACAAGAGTGCTTGTAAAATTTCAGCCAAAACCCATATCCAAGTCAAAAGTTATGACTCCTGGAAGTTGATACATCATTTGTACACTCTTCTTTAGGTATCATCCACCTCCTAGTTCCACAACTATGCTAGTGTAAACTAGTTCTTATCTAAGTAATTAATATTTTTGTTTTCCATTCTAGTTCCATTCATATGTACTTACTTTGAGTATGACAATGTGTGAAATTAAAATGTTTGATGTAGTACTCACTCACCTCCCAATATGCCCAATCCACATCCTTTCCTTGAATTTTCCTTGAATATACATTTTTACTAGTCAATGATTGGGTGTTAACTCATTTGAATACCCTACTTATTAAACCATTAATTTTTTTTTTTTCATTCAATGTTTCTTCTTCTATCTAATTTCTCTTATACTATCATTTTTTTTCACCTATATAACTCTTTGTTCTTTAATCTTCTTAAATATTGTAGTAAACAACACAATTGCCACTTCAATAAGGAAAACCCCAGTCTTGATGAATATAATCTCATATGGATTATATAATTTAATATTTAGGCTATACATAATTAAATATTTTTTCAATATCTCCATTAATCTCCATTTCTTCAAGTGTTGAACTACCCCATACCTCACAACCATATAGTACACCCAAAACCACAAGAAACCCAAAAGAGTTTCCCTAGTTTTCCAATCCTAAACTGAACACTTCTACATCTAGTTTGCATTGAGTGTAATGTATTTCATCCTCCTTATAACCTTTTTACTCTGCATGTTTCAAGAAATATTTTTTTATTTTTTATTTTTATGTTTATGATTATGAGATGAACTCTTATGCATAATTACACATGATATAGGATAAAACAAATTTGATAAAAAACATTCAATTCAGTATTTCAAATTATCAAATCTAATTAATTTAAATGATTAATTGAAGATTTAATTAGTACAAGTAGTTAAATTACTATATAGAAAAATATACATGATATTTAATTAATGAAAAGGACAAGGATGTTTAGTTTTGAGAATCATGGATATTTTGGTGTAAATATATTTTGGAATACATCTATTCTTTAATAATTAGATTTTTGTATATAAAGTCTTATTGAAGTGGAAAGTAATTATCTTTCTTTTTAGATTATCTCGAATGCATTTTCTCCCCATTCAAAAAAATATATTTCCAATTGCTTCTTATTCTACCCATGAAAACTTGTTTGAACATCAAATGGAATTGAAAATTCAATGATTTTTTTTTTGCTGAAAATTTCTTCTCAAATCTATAAATGAAGAATTAATTTTGAGGCCCAATTGATGAATATGAATAAATTACATTATAGTTTGACCATTGGAGGCGAGATGGGGTGTTTTATAGTTCAACCCATTAGTTGTCTATTTTCCTACGAAGAGGACGATATATGACATAATTTTTCGAGATAAATTTTTTTATTGAGTCAACAATAAAATGGACATAATCCCAGATAATACAATTTAGCACATTATAGCCATACCTCATAATCTAATGATCTAAAGAATGAGAATCCTACAACAATAAAATTCAACCAAAAACATAGAACATGACAAAAGCAAAAACATATTTATACACCTACTTCTATTACTGTAACCCTAGACTAGTAACCATTATCAAGAAATATATGGCTGTGATAGTTTTTAGTCATCTACATAACTAATGAGGCAATCTTAGCTCATAGGCCATAAATATAAAAATAATAATAAAAAATACTTAATAGTAAAACACATAGACCTCTCTAAAACTAACATCCTACATATCATGAACCAAGGCCAAAGTAGGGAAATCAAAATTGGAGAGACCTCAAATAGATCAATCTAATTGTGAAATAAGAGTCACACAATGGAAACAATAAGGAATAATCAAAATATATTTAAGATCAACCTTCTTATTATAAAAAGTTCAATTACAATGGGCATACAACATGTAGTCATGTACATTATAGGTAAAAAATCCTGATTAAAAGTACAAATTTTAATGATAACCTTCAATATGAGACCTACTTTATGTTATTACCAACATACTATCTTGAGAGCTTAATTAAAATTTTTACAAAGACTTTATGACATGTAGGTCGACCTAGAAGATATTACATTCTCCAAGAATTAGAGAAAATGTATTACAATACAAGGCAGGACCTAAATCACATAGATCCCACCACATAAGCTATGGAATCTATTGTGATACAAGATAAAAATCCACAAATGATTCAAGAAATTTGAGATAAATTCCAACATGTTTTTCCCACTTGGGAATAACATTTCAAGGTGGAAAAACATAAACTACTCAAGAAATTGGCAAGAAGATTAGTAACCCAATAAGAATCCAAATATAACTCAATTGTAATGCAACCAATGAAGTATGACCCTAGGAAATGATCCATGACCATGTAAATAACACATCCCTCAATACGCAACAACTAACTCAAATAAATTAAGGATCTATGTAAAAATAATGTAACTAAAGAGACAAGGACCAAATATTAAATAAAGAATAAACATATTTTTTGTTGATGCAAGATTTTAAAGAACCCAAGATGCTCCCGAATCCGATAACCATGGTTATTGAAAAGTTAGTATCTCACATTAGTGATAGAGGAAAATCAAAATGATTCACATCATCCTAATAAATTCACAAATAATCCTCAACTAGTTTGTCTTTCTACTTTACTAGATGCTCCTGATATTGTTTACCTCTTGTACTCCTACCAACTCATCTATCTGAAGCTACTTCTATCTCGTCAAGTTTATTCTTAGGGAAATCTCATGCAATATTTTTTTCATCCTCTAAAATCAAATCAACTTTATGATACTCACATAAATATGCAACATTGAATATATTGTTAGAGTGGGGTTGTTGTTACAAATCTTGAGTAGAATGCTGAAAAAATTTGCAATAATCTCCCCCTCAGTGTTACTAGAGGGTCTGAGGATTTGAACCTATGACCAAGCTATAATACTAGTTGTTAGAGTGGGGTTGTTGTTGCACCAAAAGACCAATCTATCAATGCCCGACACAACCACTCAACTTGTCGTACATAGGAGGTGGTTAAGCCCTTCTCATGAATCCTAAGGGGAACACTAAACAAATTCCAACATATATATCATATATCAATATCCTCTACTAACTCAACTTCATAAGAATTAGTTGAATTAAACTTCCTCAAGATCTTACAAGGTCCAAACTTTCTCATCCTTAGCTTGACATAAGTACCAAAAAAAATATCCCTTCCTTCAAAAAAACTATTACGTCATCTCCCACTTGATATTCCTTATGTCTTATTTTCTTATTTTCTTTCTCCTTACACTTCTGATTCATACTTTCTAAGTGTTTCCTACTTCCCAGTGTAATGAATTCATAAGCTCTACATCTCTTTTTCTTCTACACTCATTTCAACCTCATGACTAAAATCTCTTAATTTAATTTCCCTCTTAGAATTTATTTGTGTGACTATATCAAATGATTTCATCCCTATAATTCTATTAATTGAATTATAATATACAAATTCCACTTGAGATAGAACCAAATCCTAATTACTATGCTTGTCTCTAACCAAATACCTTAATAAATTTCATAAACTCTTGTTTACAACCTTAATCCATCCAACAGTCTATGGATGAATTGTAGAACAAACTCAAATGGGTATCTATCTTCCTCCAAAGTGTCCTTCAAAAGTAACCAACAAATCACTATCTCTGTCTAAAATAATTCGCCATGGTAAACCATGCAATCTCACAAACTTTGTTAAAAAAACAACCTACATGTAATTTATCTCTATTCTTCTTACAAGGGATTGAATGTGGGGTCTTTGAAAACCTATCTACTCTCACAAATATAGAATAATTAGCTCCTTTTATTTTAGGTAACTTAAAGATGAAATCCATGCTAATGACTTCCCATGGTCTGATAGGTATACGTAAATGTGTCTATAATCCCACATTTTGATTACTACCATTTGCAACTTGACAAACTTTGTAACTTTGAATAAGATTCCTAACATCCCTATAAATTGAAGGTCAACAACACCTTTCACTTACTAAACACATTATCTAGTCAATATCAAACTTTCCAACTAGTCCTCCACAATACATTTTCTTAATCAGGTTCTCCCTCATTATTATCCTTGATATGCATAAGCCAACTACCTTAAATAACATATCACACTAGATAAAATAATCTAACCATATCCTTCAATCAGATAACACATGTTCTTTGTAAGACTTTCATGGTTTTGCAAAATTAGTGTTATCCTCCTTAAAAGTCTTCAATTCATAAAATTCAAGAATTTCCACTCTCATCACTATCAAAAAATTCCTTATCCTACTCAATTCACTGACTAACTTATTTGACTAAATATTCCTACGATTTAACACAATTGTGTAACTTAGTAAGAACTCAACCCATCTTACACATCTCTAATTCAACTTCCCTTAACTACTCAAATATTACAATGCTTTATGATTGGTGTCCAACATAAATTTATTAGGTAACAAGTAATGAATCAGCATATTTAAAGATTTAACTATGACATTGAAATCTTAACCATAAACTAAATACCTTTTATTTGCATCAATATAACTTCTCACTAAAATAAGCAATAAGCCAACCTACTTAATTTAATAATTCTCAAAGTACATTGCATTCCACTTGAAATATGTTTATGAAATTAGGTAGGGATACCCTAGTCTACTCTATCACCTTTTGCTTCAAAAAATTAAAAATCCTCTGTGCTTTGTTGCCCACTTGAACTCCTTCCTACCACCTCTCATGGTTTCTATTATAAGACTACAAACTTAACTAAAATTATTTATAAAATTCCTATAAAAACTAGTCAATCCATGGAATGATCTCAAATTCCCAATATTCTCTTGTGTAGGCCACTCAAAATTTTCTTTTACCTTCTCAAGGTCCATCTTCAAATATTTATCTAGAATTACAAATATAAAGTATTCTATATCATCTTCCATGAAAGAACATTTCTTGATATTGATAAAAAAGTTATTCCCTTAATATTTGGAAGATGCATCTTTGATGAAAAAAATGATCCTATCTTACCTTACTAAAAATTATGTCATGTAGGTACACAATCAAAATTCTCCTAAGAAATTCTTTAATACCTCATTCATTAACCTCATAAAAGAATCAGGTGCATTGGTCCAACTAAAAGACATTACTAAATGTTAGGCCCAACTGATATTTCAATTGATGATGTTATTAATGTATATAAAAGAGTCATATAAGTTGTTGTATTTTCATTGATGTGAAAGTCTTAATTGGCTAGACATTATGATAACTTAGGAAAGTACCATATCAAGATAGAGCTGAAATGTAAGGTATTCAATGGGTACTTGGATGAGCTAGACAATGACCATGTAATATTCATTTAATTTTTTTACAATCATGTGTTATTGTAATGTATTGAAGATCACAAGCTTAACCGAGTCACAAAGTTAATGAAGGGAGACTATATTCACTAAGTGACTATAGTATTACTTGAGCAATTGCAAAGAGGAATGAAGAATGTAGTGTTTCTCAAGCGAGTCAATATTAACCAAGTTATATGTTTCCCAAGTAAACATAATTTTAATTGAGTGACAACTAGATGGACAAGTTTGATAAACTAGAATCTAAGGCCAACTTTTGATAGTAATTTGGAAAGTTCAAGAAGGTCTATTATGAGAGTCAAAGTTTGTTGCAAGATCAATGATGGAAAAAAATCAAGAAGGATCTAATGAAGGAAATTAAAGAAGGATAAATATGGACACAAAGTTCTATGGAAAGTTATATTTTCTATGTTTCTAAATTCATTATATGAAGGAATTTAGTTGTAAAACTAAGATCAACAAGTGCGATTAAGTGACAAAAGATGGAAGAATCTGGAAGCATTGAGAATTATATTTGAGGAGGAGAAAATGATAATTTAGGTTGCTAATCTGCTGAGCTAGTTCACAGTTGATGCTAGAATTGGAGAATTGATTAAAGGTTTCTATGGAATGCAGAGGTGTTGAAGGTGAATAAGAAAAAGTTTAACCAAGTGAGATGAGTAGAGAGAAGAGAAAAGAGTTTGTGGAAGATAAAATCAATTGAGTGAGTAAAAGATAAAGAAAGAGAAAGATATGTGATCTCATTAATCAAAGATAGTTTCTATTCTTAATCGATCACTTCATACTATTTATAGTTTAACCATTGTAGAAAAAACTCGTAGAAGTACCAAGTGGACCTAACAAGTTTGTGAAATCCTATATGGTAACATTGATTAGTGGTATTTGTAAGTCCTTTAAATAAGGCCACTCTTTTGAGTCCTAGATAGGGAGTGGTAAGATCTAGATGATCTTTTGGAAAAATCCTCTAACAAGGTCACTATCATGTCCAAAATTATAAGGCAAAACACAACTACAATTTTTTTTTAAAATTATATATATATATATATATATATATATATATTTGAAAAAAATCGTAAGATTAAACATATAGACATAATAGTTCTCCATGAGGTTTTTGGTAAGTTAAATATAAGATGGGTTGGTGGTTACACCTAAGTGAGGGAGATGAAGTTTCAATAACTTTTCAAAAGTAGTGTTCAAAAGATATACTAGGGTATGTTCCAAAATGGTTGTACTATTCTCAAAATCACCTTGTTGTTTCATGTACAAATTAATATGATTACTTCCCAATATCCTTATTCCAAATTGGAGGTAATCACCTTAATTGGTGAAATTAAAATGGGCTAACATGCATAGTCACATTAGATATCATGCTTTTATTAAATATGAAATAGAACTTTAGGTACTATACATGCAAAATGATAAGCATTTTCTATAAAAAATATTAAGGTTGAGAGGATAACTTTAATGGGTAACGAGCTCAATGGTAACATTTCATTTAATATCCTATTCATTGTAATTCACATAACATATGTAATGTAATGGAGGTCCTCCTTATGAAACCTTCTTACCAATGGTTTCAACTAAGAAAATCCAAGTTCTATATTGAATGTAGGAAAGATGTGTTCATCGTTGTTACTTAGTTGTGTATAAATAACAATAATACCTATAACATTGTTTAGTTTCATGACCTATACTTATTGAGTCTTTGCATTGCATATACTATGCAACTTCTATTGGCATGCATATCTTGACACATTTGAATTCTATATCAATTTTATGCTCCTACATGATTACATAAAATAAATAATACAAATCTAAGATAATATACATGACATGTAACATCCAGTAATCACCTAATTAAAATATTGTCTTTTTATTAAAGAAAGTATATGTGTATAATATATATGGGTACATATGGAAGACTACCACACACACACACACACACACACACACACATATCACAAAGCATAAGATGACTAATTGTACTTCATTTTTTTGTATCGCTTATTACAAAATACATTGACTTAGCAAGAGGGAGGAAAAACACACACACACACACACACACACACTTCATAGGTATATACCCATTTATCTACTAGGATCCTACAAAACATAAATCTCTAGTTACCAACATACCCACTATTACTAAAATCTATCATATTGGCCAACTTGCCAACTTACTATTAATTCCTAAGTAATCACTAAACAATAATACTAATTTACTAACTCCCACTAACTCCTTAATGTGTAGTTTGTTACCAACTATAATTAATAACTAACTTACACATTTCCCACCCTATCTTATCTCCCTTTCTATTCAACCCATACCTTCTAATACCAATGTGGAGGTGGTGGTGAACTAGCCATACATCCCTTTGGACATTCATTTGAGTGTATAGAGGCACTTTTTGGGAGGAGTGCTTTGGAAGGTGGGGTCCCATCACCTCCTTAAAAAACACCTTTTGGCATGGGCACCCCTTTTCCTTTATTATCCCCATGTGAATCACCTTGAGCATTGGTTATTGGATCAATCACATGATCCCATGTTATTTTTTTATCCAATGCATAGTATCCTATCAAATGGAAGTTGATAGATTTTATATCATTACTTTGGGCCATTATACCGAGTTGACTGTGGGCTAACCAACACCCTTTTCAACTTGGCCAATCCTAGGCATCTTATAATCTCACACAACATTGTTTCTTGGAGGTTGAGGTGGTGGTGGTCTATCCCTAGTACTTGGACATTGACCTCTTTAAGGATTCTTTGGCATGAGTTAGGTTTCTTGAAGGGAAAGAGGTCCTTAGTAGTATAATATTGAGTGCATGATATAATTGGGGTACTTTAGGAGAGCGTATAACCATTATTATAATATAAGCATTCAAAATTATGTTACCCACCATCCTTAGCGACATATGGTGGTGTGTGGGTGTTATTTAGGGTAGGTGGGTTTGGTTGACATGTCTCAAGTACATGTAACTTATATTATTATCATTTTATTTATTTGTTTAATTCATTTTTAAATGTCTACTTGTGACATAAGGTCACATGTTTCTTATGAATCTCCCCACCTTTTTATGTATAGGCTATTTCTAATTAGTTTATTGTTTACTAGGTGTATATACTCTTATTTAAAAGGTTAGATATTCTAGGGAATATTTCCTTGGATTATTTTAGTGGTCTATAATAGGGAGGGGATTTACTTCCCACTTTCCATACAAAATCCGGATAGCTAATATGCATGTCCAGTCTTATTTTCTCTTGTAGTTTATGATTTATGATTGATTTGATTTCTCTCCTCTACCCATTTATGAGGTTATGAATATAGGTTCATAGGGATTTGATATTATTTTAGTATTATAATGCAAAAATCTAATTTAATGGATCTATTAAGAATCACTTGACAAATAATTAACACATGAAATGCATTGGATCAAGTTCAAAAGAACTAATAGATGTATCTTTCCTATCTTATTTCTTTTATATCCAACTATGAATATCATGCTACTAAAATTATTTCATTTCATTACATTTATTGAATGCTATTCAATCTTTCAATACAACACATAAGATAAAATCAAAATTCTTCATTTCTTTCATGGATCCATTCGTCATAACAATGTACACAAGAAGAAGAAAAAAATTACTTTTACAATACAATACTCAAAGGCCATAAGTAAAAGGGTTCAAATTTTACAATGCAATATACAATAACATGGAGAAGGATTTCATCCTTTTAAATACACTAAAAAATGACATATCCCTCCCTTGTTACTAGGCAATCATTCATTGCAATAACATGAATAAGATGGACAAAGATTCTCCAATAATGTACCATGCACAAAGACAATTTTTCTCCTTCAAGCAACACGTACAAGATGATCATTCCAAGATTTTCTTTTCCATTGCTCCATTGAGCACAAAATATGAAAATGCATCACAAAGAAAACAACAAGAACCATGGAGGCTCACCTCCCATCCTAGGCTTCTATGAAGCCACCCACCGAGTAGGGGAAACAAGACTCAAATAGTTTACACTCATGTAGATAACAATGCATGCATCATAACATCACAATACATAAACAACCCCTCCAAGGTTTAACACAATGATTCACCATTGGAATCATGAAACAATGGGTGAAGGTGGGCTCTCCAAAGAGGAGAATGCCACATCCATATACACGTATACTTTTTCAATTGCATAATGCCTCTTTAAGGCTATCAAAATACATCCTGCTCATCACATCAATACAATTATACCTCCCATAATACAAATGCCTCTTCAAGGCTATCAAAAAACATCATCCTCATCACCTCAATACACTTATTCCTCCCATAATTAAAAAAAAAGCATATGGATTCAATGGAGCCCATACTCCATGAACAACAAAACCCTCTCCAAGAGGAAAATCTCTCAACTTCAATGTTAAGCCCAACTAACCCCTTCACCCAAGACATATCTTCCCTCCCAAGGGTGAGTGAAGCCTTCAAACCCATTAACATTATTAAACAAAAAAAATAAAAAAAATTTCAAGAGAAATACATCACCAACAATGGCACATACCCACAATCTCAACACAAACACATTATATGGGTACACAAAATGAACAAGAACAATATCATTAAGAAAGTGAAATGAGAGTTATGGCATGGGCACAAACCTTGGTCCAAGCTAAAGGCAAGAATGAAAGTTTTTGCAAAGCTCTCCTCTTCTTAGTCTTTCCTCCTTCCAAACCCTAATTGTCTCTAAACTTAGAGAGTGGGTGAACACTCCACTAGTTTGTCAAAGTTCACTAAAAGGACTCTCCCACTATCTCTTTTTGGCAAAAACGTCAAGCCACTATCTCTTACAACTTTTTCCCTACCAAATTTGCTACTTTCACCAAGTGGAAAGATGAGGATGGACTCATGGGACAACTCAATTTTTGATATGGTGGAAGAGTGCATTGGTTGAGGGATCCCCTAGGCTAGCTAAGTAATAAAATGGTCAAATTTAGGCCCCTAGAATGTTATACTAACATATGGGTAGCTTATTTTCACAAAAATGGAACTTTGGGACCACATATTGGCCCTATAAAATCCTTGTCAAGTTTGAATTCGAAATTCCCCTTGATGGTGACCCACCCTATCCTTTCTCCAAGTAGATTTTGCTTAAATATTTTGAAGGGCATCTAGTTTAAAGTTAAGTGTTTCCATGACCAAAACCATAGGTGACATGTCATCAACACATAAATAATTACCTGTGTCAATGACACATTTAAAACACATTACACATCACCATGAAATGTCCCCAATGTATTTATGAGACTAAATTCACCACACACAAGCAAGCTTACATTTATAAAATAAACACATCACAATGAGGCTTTTGAATCTTCCGAAGATTCACCTTAGCTAAACTGTGTCCACATAAGTTTGGACCTTGTTCCCTAATTAAATTCCATGGTCTAATTTCTAGCACACTAACTCGAAAATTAGTAGCCCAATGAAAAATCATATAAAATGCGCACGCACACACACACACACACACACACACACACACACACACACACACACACACACACACACACACACACACACACACACACACAAACACACACACACACACATAGGTGCATGACAAATTTCATGTTAAACAATTCACATTATATACTCAATTGTCATAATCAACTTTTATTTTCTATTCATTTCCATATAATGCATTTAAAACATTAAAATATCATAATTTGCATATCAACATTAATATTTAATCCAATGATCCAACTAACATTCCGAACCACATCATAATCCATTTTTTATCATAATGATGAAATGTTGAATATGTACTATTAAATCAGCTAACATGAAAATTAGTTTTGAATACATATCTTAGGTCAAAATCACCAAAATATAAACATCTCAATTAGTATCATTTGATTCGATTAAATATATTTTGATTATTAAAAATATCTCATTATCATTATGAGATAATATATTATAAGGTGTATCAATTATGTCAGGTAATCAGGATGTTTGCATAGTCACATAGTTTCAAAATCAATCATAGAATAAATCCATTACATTTTATTGGGCCATAAAACCTATCCTCATGAATATCAACATACCCACCTAATACTACTTTCACAATAATTAACTCATTACATTACATCAGATCGAGTTCTACCATTTAGACCCTTATCCAATTTTGATAATAATGTTCATCTCTAATTATTAGTAATATCGTAAGGGTGGGTGTTGATTCATCTTTCTATAATAACCATTTAATTCAATTATCCTAATAGGCCATAAAATAGCATGAACCCATTGACATATTTTGTAAGTTATGAAATCTTGAGCCTTTATTCCATAGGGTCTTAGCTTATCAACCTAATGTAATTTTGAACCGTACTTAGCACAAGAATGCCTAAAATGTATATCAGTCTCATAAGATCTCAGATTCATTCTTGATAAGGAAAATGCCAACCATAGCATACTTAGATCCCAAAACCTTCTTACCATCGTTCAATCATAAGGTGTATGGTAACAATATATAATTCACATTCTATACACAAGAGACAAAAACATTACATCTCATCTCCTAGCTCTAACCATATTTGTGTTATTAAGATTTATAATAGAGTACTAGGAAAGGGGCCTTATAGTCACTTTAACAAAGTGTATGTAACCTTTAACAAGGTAGTCTCCTAACAAAGATCACTTCATAAGAGTGAAATTTTTGGGTTGCTAGTCCTAGTTGGGTTTTCTCTTAACATTGTTTCCACGTTAAATATTGGTGTCAAAATTGTGTGAATGTTATTTGTATTGTAAGTTTATTTAAAAGTTTTTATAGTTGACTACAACTTAGTAATAACTAAGTTATCACTAGATAATTACTAAAAAGTTATTGACAGTTAGTAATGCAAGGAACAATTTGATAACAATTTGGAAATAAGTTGATATATGAGTTAATTTTTATGTTGGTTATGTCTACTAAGTGATTGGACGTATTAAAGTTGTTGTTGATGTTTATGATTCTTTTATTGCAATGAAATGTTTGAAGGGACTGTGAGATAACTAGACATAACCAAATCACCCCTCCGCTCAGTTATCTAACACTAAACAATCACATAAACCTTTATTTTTATTAAATTCATTTTTCCATTTATCACCTTCTCTATTTCTAATCTAATGATACACACTCTTCAAATAAATCTTGGTAAAATACTTAAGTTCACTCAAACAATATGTAATATCATCCATCCTTTGTAAAAGAAATCTATATTTGATTGTGATTTTGTTGGTTGCTCTATATTCAATAAACATTCTTTGCTCTTTATTCTTCTTAGGTGTTAATAGTATAGGTAATATACAAGGATTGAAACTCTTATATTAGATCCTTCTCCAATAATTCTTTCTCTTACCTATTTCGTTCTTCATTCTATATAGGTCTCATATAGTGTACTTATTTTTTTGGTGAAATTCCTCAAGAAATTAGATCCAAATTATGACTAATAATCATTATAGGTGGTAATATATCAGGTACATTGTCATATATATTTGTTGGAAATACAATTGGAATAATTATTATGTTACATTTATGTCAAACCTTAATAGTAACACATTTTCTAATAATGTAGAGCACCATATCATTTGATTGATGAAGAGGATTTGAGAAGAGAGACAATAAGATCAACTAGTAAAGTGGTTGAGTAAAGAGGAGTAAGTATGATGGAACTAAAAAGGGCACTTGATCAGTTAGTATTTGACAAGATAATATATTGTTTGATTATTGTATTAAGTGGAGAAGAAAGATGAGTTAAACTTTAGAAGAGGTAATTGATGCAAGTCAAGAGGTTAAGTAAAATACTAGTTGGACCAAACAATAGGTTACTAGGTCAATGAAGAAATTAAGCATTACCAAGTAGAAGATTAAGGAACTTAAATATTAGTCAAGCATTATGATAGCCAAGTGAGCCAGTGTAAGCTGAGGGAGAAAGATCTGTAGTGATTGAGCTACCTAGTGATGGCTGAGCTTAAGAACATAGTGATGACTATGTGTCAGTACATTAACAGTTTTAGATAGAATCAAGATTTGAGGCTGACATAGTTGAATTTACAAAATAGTCAAATTGTGTTAAAGATGAGGATTGATGAGTTGGCATATTTAATGTATGAATTAAGTTTGATAAGTGATCTAAGGAAAATATTCAATGAGAAGTTTCTAGAAGTTTCAAGGAAAGAAGAAGAAAGACAAAATGATGAACTTATTCAATGCATTCGATCAAACTCTAAGATCTACAATTATGTTTAAGCAACAAAAGATTAAACTTGTCTATCTAAGGAGGGATATGAGATGTTTTACATGTTGGTTGGCTAGAGAATTTGTGAAGAATAAGTGGAAGAACAAGAGTTGCAAAACAAAAGTGAGAAGTTGGTGAAAGTGAGATTGCTTGAGGTGTTTCCAAGTAGATCAGAGATGGAGAATGTGATGAAGACCAATCAATGAACTAGGAATGAGCTAAATAGAGATTTGAACATGCAAAGCGAGTTGTAATTTATCAAATAAATGTAGCTATTAATTTCTAACTATTGTGGTAGTAAAAAATCCTTTAATTAAAGTTGACCTAATAGTCATGTTGTAAATCCTTTAATCAAGGTAACATTCTGATGGGAAGTTTTTGAAGACCTCTAACAAGGGCACTCCTATAGGGTGATTAAATCCTTTAATAGGGTCCCACATAATAATTTTTTTTGTAACCTTTAATAGGGTTGGATCTTAACCAAGCTCACTTCAAAAGAGTGAAAAAGTGGTAGCATGTTAATCCTGCTACACACTTGTGTGAATTTTATTTTCACATGTCATGCTATTTACTGTTATATGTTTTTGCAATTCAACTAAAACTAATGTAGATAGCTAAATGTTGATATGGATAGGTTGGCTTATTGATGATTTTCTATATTGACCAAGTGAATTTATGACTTTGATTAAGTTGTTTAAAGTTGTCAAAAGTTGAATTGGTACATCTAGACCTAAGGATAACTGATTCAGCCCCCTTCTTAGTTATTCTGATCATTCTAAAAATATTATGTCTTCATAATGTGTTATAAATTACATTACTTCTCATGGTTTATCCTCTACCAATCCTAAATCAATATTTATAGGAATCAAAGAATAACACATACTTTCTCTTTTTGAACCATCCAAGAATTTCCTAGCTTCAACCATGCATACTCTACTAGTAGCACAATTCTCTTTCTTAGGATTTTCTACTAAAGGTACCAATACTTGTCTAATACCATGTCAACAATATGGTGTACCTATTCATTCTACCACCATGTAATGCTTACCTATCATACATCCATGGTATACCAAACAAGATATAACATACATCCATTGAAAAAATATATCAAAGAGCTTCATCATGATAAGATCTAATATTATTTTTTCTCTCACAATACATTGGTAAGTTATCAAAACCTTATGGTCATCCTTGATCCATTTGATGTGATAAGATTTTGGGTGACTCTATAAGTACTTGAATCCTACTAAGCATGCTACATAATCAAGGATAATCTAACTAACATCATAATGATGAAAATATAACATTATGTGCATCATATAGGATCATAATTCCTATCAAAATTTAGAAATAAGAATTTTAATTCAATTATTATGCTAATATAATATCCAAATTCCATTGACCAATTCATAAAAAAAAAAAAGTTGCTAAGGATTGTACTGTCTCAAAATGGATGCACTCATCTTTTAAGACCTTTTGGCACATGTATTGTAGTGACTAGGACCATGGATGGATTTGTGCTCAATATGCTCTTTCTCCTATTTTCTTCCACATTTTCCTAAGTCTATCTGCATTTCCCTTTGAGGTATTTCATTTTCCTTCCTTGGGAATAGGTCAACTTAGGTTGACCTATTCTAGAAGAGGTCAACTCTAGGTCAACCTATTTTGGAAGAGGTTGGTCCTAGGTCAACCTATTCCAAAAGAGATTGACCCAGGTCAATCTCTTCCTTGGTAATTGTGAGGAACAAGGCCTAAAAAGTCTTGGGGTTCCAAATAACTAACTCTCACTCTTCAATCAACTTGTATTATTTTTCCAGCCAAAAACTAGTATATAAGGAGACTTACAGGCTTCAGTTTGTAACCATGATCTAATATTTAACTTACATGATAAATTTATACTTTTCATTCAAGGAATTCAAGAATTTCAATCATTCAAGAAAAGGAGTTTTCCTTAAGCGTTGAAGGATTCTTTGCGAGCATTTCCTCTTCAATATCTAGCATATTGTTGGTAATCAAGGGAGAATATCTACATTGATGAATTAATCATCTTCTTTATTGATGCATATTTACATCCATGACTTTGTGATGTGGTAATGGTAGATCCATTATAATTTGTGAAGATATCCTATATTTACATATTGAATTCAATATCTACAACATACAATAAGGAAAAATCCTTATTGAAAAGGATTTTTACAAGCAAGGTGAATACTTAAATTTATCTTGTTTCATTTACATAAATTTACATTTCTCAATTAAAGGTTGATTCCTCAATCTAGGGCTTGACTAAGGAAATCACTTATCCACCCAAGAATAAAAACCTCAATTTCATGTGTGCAAGAGTAGTATAGAAAAATTGTGATTGTAGATCTCAAAATAACTCCCCAAAATATTTTTGATGAATCTAGGTTGACCTTGTTATAGTGCCTTGGGTATCATATCTAAAGGATTTTCACTAAGTCAACCTGTTCTCAAAGCCTTGGCCAGAAAATTAGTTTTTGGTTTTTTCTAGCTGTTTGGGGATCTACAATCATATTTTTAGTTATAGGTCCATATTGCACTATTTAGAGATAAAAAAAAATTCCTCTACATAATTCAAGGTGAGTATTCTATCTTTCATTTCAATTCATAATTTTAGCATAATTTTGTATCTTAATTGGGCTACTTGTATTGTAATGCCCCGCCAAGGGATCCAAAGAATTAACCTAGAATTTCATTGAGTTTGGTAGCATTTTTTTTTCATGAAAGTAAATACCACATAAAACTTATGCACAATAATGGAAGCAATAGTAATGTCCATCTAAAAGTAAACATAACATACATAACATATTACATTCTTTAAGATCCCTTAACGTTGGATTACATCTAGATACATGAATCCATCTAATACAACATCCACATAAAATAATAATGATAAGTCCAATTTTTATACATTACATTTCAAATACTCAATCATCCACTATACAAGTCATAGGGTATGAAAAGCTCGAAAGAATATACATACATAGAATAAGGTACATCATCCTATTCTAATCCATGATACATCAAAATAGACTTAATCACATGATACACATGATACATCATCATAGAAGTCATATACATCCATCATAAAGATCAAACATAATGAATTAAGTGCATGGTTCCTCCCAACCATTAATAGCATCATTAGACCATCGTGGATCCTAGCCATCCCTCCGTGCGTAACATTCCAAACTACCAAACAGATCATCGGTACTAACATAATAGGAATGTCACTCCTAATATATACAAAATCATATGTAGAAAGTAATCTAACATGCAAATGAAAGCATAAGATAACATCATCTAACATATTCTAATCATCAATGAAAAGGATACATATGTATCATCATGAAGGACGCATCAGCCACGATGTCTCAATGAATCTCAAATGATAAGAGTGGAAAATACACTACCACCTGACCGTGTGGTACCTAAGTGGTCCACTCCCACCGTGCTGAGGAGATAATCTCAAGTCCCAAACAGGCTATCAAAATCATATAGCACAAATTTCTATAAGTCTAGGAATCCTAAAAGTATACTAACTCAAAGGTTCCAAACACAAAATCTGACATCTAATCCCATAGGTACATAATGACATGTAGGAACTTACTATGCAAGCGGGAAAGTGTCATCGCAATTATCATATACAAGTTACCCTGGCAGTTAGCTAAACTCCATAGGTCCATACTGATTTCATGCGGCCACTAGTATCCTCTCATACTGACGAGGCATACTACGAAATGCAAGGTTGCAACCATGCGTCTCACTACTCCCATCCTAGCCTGTACAAGCACTCAAGGCATGGGCGAGAACAAAAAACTTATCTTTTTAGGTTCATTCAGTTAGTATTAGGTGTGAATGTTATCACTTATTAATCCAACTTACAATGAGTTACCCTGGTAGCCTCTTAGGGCCCCGACCCCCATTGCAAGCCACTTCCCGTCACTACATGCAGATATCCTACCCTAATGCTCATGGACTCATACATCTCAAAATCACAAAAGATAATCCATAAAAAAATCATCAAATATGCATAAAAGCATCAAATCTCCATGAGCAAACATCTATAGAAAATCATGAACACAACAGCTCTCTATTGGCAACTGAAGTATCACTGATAATCAAAGTATCCAATGGTTCTCAATAACCAAAATATATATCCCAATCATACTAATCTAAGACTCCAAAAATGGTTGAGTCAAACATGTCACAAGATGACATCATCAAGAATAAATCCACATCATAGTCCCATCATGGCGACTAGAAAATAACCAAGGTTAATTGATCGATGACCAAAAATAATGGTTAAGCCAAGTGTCTCATACATAAGAATCTCAACCTATAACAATCAGTAATTACAAACAATCATAACCATGGTTGCGTTTATAAAGATCGAGATTAAAACATCATCATGACATCACAAACACATAAGCCCCAAGCCTCTGGTAGATGTCCTATACTGGTCAACACTAGTCAACCCAAAACCCAAAACAATAGCATAAAGAATACACAATGCAAACACATGTTTTGGTTTTGCCAAATTTACAACTTGAATTTAAATGTAGAGATCTCAGTTTATGTTTCCAAGTTTGAAGAATGAATAGAGGAACACATGTATTGTTTTGGATAAATAAAAGTTTTCCTTAAAAGAACTAGAAATCCATTTTCCAATTATAATATTTTTTTGATACTTCCCCCATCAAACTATCAATTCTTAATAATTTAAAACAATTAAATCTTAATAGTTGAAAATTATTAAAGAGTCACCATTATGAAAATAAACCTTCAATATAAATCTTTTGTCAAATAATAATAACTTAAATTTATTAATAACATATTTACATATTACATACATACATACATACATACATACATATATATATATATATACACATACATACATATGTAAATATATAAATAGTTATTACGTTTCATAAAATTGAAATAACAATTTCGATTGACACCATATATCATATGAGAATTGATTTCGTATAATTTTTGTTTCAAACATTTTAACATAAAGGTTTATACATAACAATATTATTAGTTAACCCCCCCCACTCTTGCTGCGGTATGGAGTACTTACGGTCGCAGGCACTGCGCCGATAGCTGGTACGAAGTACCCCTGTCGCCGCAGACCTGCGATGGTAGGCCTCTTCCTTCCGTAGGCATGGGGTACAAATCGTGCCCATGACATTTAAATATATACGTACGCAATATGAATCGCGATGCGATTTATTAAGTTTTCCGCACTGCGATTTATCAATCGCTCATTCGATGAATTATATATATATACATATGTATATATATATATATATGTATGTATGTATATATATATATATATATTCAAATTTTGTATTAGATTCATAATAAATGTATACATATACATATACATATACATATACATATACATATACATACACATACATATACATACATATACATACATACATACATACATACATACATACATACATACATACATACATACATATATATATATATATATATATATATATATATATATATATATATATATATATATATATATATATATATGCAGATCTGAATACATAAACATGTATGTTTTTTTTTCCGCAAAGATTATATCTACAATTTAAGAATTTTAAAATATTTGCATTATAGATTCACTCAATTAATTTCCTAATGGATTTGGCTATAAATTTAAACCCTAGCCCCGTGATCTTTCAGATCTATGCATATAAAATTCTCAAATAAATTAATCTACCCATATTGAGAATGCATAAAAATATGAAACTTCTCAAAAGACATATGGAAGACACGAAGAAGACAGGGAATGCATGATGCAGAAATAGCATAAATAAAATCACAAGAATCTACCTGGATTCTGATGCTAAATCGCTCTTCCTCAAAAAATCCGTAGAGCAAGCTCCTCCCTTCCTCAGAATTCTTGAGTCCTCCAATGCTCCAATTGCACTCCCAATGCTATGTCTAAGCTTCTAAGAATGCCTGAATATAAAGAGCTTTCAGGAAACATCTAGAATGCTTCTAGAAATAGCTGGAAGGTGTCACCAACTAAGCATGGGTCTTTTCCAACCTTCAAGATGAGCCATAGGGTTGTAGACACCATGTGCTTAATTGATGCACTAACCCCCGTGTTGTTGACACATGAGAAATAGAAAAGTGCGTTAACTCCCATGCAAGCTTATAACTCCAATTCACTTTTATTTAATTTCTATTTTAATCTTCATAACTTTCATTTTAATTTTTATAACTTTTATTATTATTATTTATATATTACTTATTATTATTATTTTATTATTATTATTAATTTTAATTTCTAAATTTTCTTTTATTTAATTCATTTTTCCTCAATAATTCACATTTAATTAATTATAATCAAAATATCAAATAACATGATATTTTATATTAATTTTCTCAAATAATTAATTTATTAATTAAATCTATTTATTAATACTTAATTAATAGAAAATTAACCATAGACCTCCAAGATAAAATATGAAAACCCATCTTAGAGCAAATCACTCAAAATTAGTCTAAAGGGTTCAAAATCACGAATCATGTAATCTGACACATTCGGTGGGTAAAATATTCAGATACTTGTCCTAACTCACTAGGACAATTGGCTTAAGGGTTTGGGATTTGGACTTGAGAATTTGTCTCCCTTCTCTTATCATTGAGATAGTGTAATAGGGTACACTCATCCTGGCAATTCAGGGAAGTTGATACCCGATACCTGCAACCTGCAGAAAAACCATGCATGTACATACAATATATATAATGCTAAGCTAAACAGACAATGACAGGAAGTGGTGCATTGTGTAGATTCCAACTAAGCAGGTGACTATGACTCCCTTCCTTAACCACATCAGAAACACCATACAATAAGAAAACACGCACACCATACACATGCAAGTATGGGGTAAGTATCCATAATAAAACACATGAGACAATAACCATCAACTAATCATCAACCATAGCTGGAAACAATATAATGATCATCATGTATGCATGAAATGTAAAGTCTAAGTGATCTCATCACATAACCTCTGAATCCATAATATAATGTCTGATAGTCTCAAAGCAATACCATTAATTCATCAACATAAAACTAGTCCATCATAGTCTAATAATAATAGCAACAATAAGTTTAGAAAAGATGTGAACGAGGGTAGGCACTACATGTATACACTTGGCATTTAGGTTAACATTACTTAATCAATTAATTCAATTTTGCATACACATTATTACACATAGGCCAAAGAGAGTAATTCCTTATATTGTATTCCTTTCCATAATTAAAATTCAACATTGGCCTCCTTTCCTTCATTTGGGCCTTGCTAATCTAATTTGGATTCAAGAAGGAATCATATTTGGGGATTCTCCCTTTCCCTACAGGCATATTTAATTTTTTAGTATGTCAAGTGGAGGCCTAAATCTTATTAGAGCATCTCCATTTTTCCCTTAAACATTTTGGTGAACTTTCCCTAGTACTCTCTTTCTTGGAGTTAGATCTTTCTATCTTGGGTGTTTACTTTATTTTTAGTGAACTCTTGCATTCCTTTTTTTGATCTTAGAGTTAGACTTAGCTATATTTTGTATGTGGTTAGATCTATCATTTTATTCTCTTTCTTATGTTTATATGGTTAGATTGCATTAGAGCTTCCTTTTGTGATCTCCCTTTTTATGAGCTTAATTATACTAATTCCAACCTATAACATTCTTGTTAGGAGGAGCCATAAAATCATGAGCTCCTTTGATCATGATTCTTCTTTTCCCTATAGGACTTATGATGACACAAATATCTTTCCTCAAGATCTCTATCCTTTAATGGAGCATAAATCCTCTTGCTCATCCCATGACGATGATAAAGCCCTAAGATTTCCTCCTTCACAAGTTGATAATATCTCTCATGAGTTTAATAAATTTGAAACTTGGCTTGTGCAATAACATTGAAATTGCAATAGTGTTGCTGCTATTAAGGCTATAAATAAGCTTATTAATAATGATAATAATAACATCTCTATTTTGTATGGTATATCTTTCATTATTAATGCTCATGCTAAACCTTTGATGAAATTTTCCCAAGAGTTAGGATACCCTCCTCCTTCCACAAACATTGAACCTTCTCTTCCAATTTCCATTACTCTTTCTAGCATTCCTATGTATGCTCCACATCTTATGACAACTTCTACATAAGTCTCCCCTCATCTAAGTGTTGGTCTTCCTAACCTTTCACTTCTTGTGAGTGGTCCTCATACTTCCATACCTTCTTCTTTACCTTCATATAATGCAGTTCCTTTTACATATTCCAATGCTTTACCCATTCCTTCTAGTCCTCTACCAAAATCTTTGAAAATTCCTTCATCTTCCTACAATTTTTCAAACACATCTAATATATCTATGTATCCTATTGCATCTTTTGATCCCACCATTAATAGCTTGGTTCAAACCATCACTACATTACAAAAACAAGTGGCTCAACTCAATCAATATAAGAACAACATTCCTACATATGACATGGATAATCTCCTTTCCTTAAATATTCATCATGTTTTTATACCACAACAAGATGAGGTACCTCATCTTGAGACTTATAATGGTATGAGTGATCCTATGATTCATGTTAAGACTTTCTAGACTATATGTAGTGATTTTGCTCACAACTATATGTTGATCTCTAAGATTATGTTGCTGATTTGTGTCCAAACACTTAGTCATTTGAAAGTCATTTAATAGATAGGATTACAAGGTCACCACTGTGACTGAGTTATCTAGTAAAGACCAAGAATATAATACTTATACTGAGCAAGACAGTGATTATCAAGTACTTAATAGAGACTGAGCATATATGCAAGCTGATGAATATAGTACGAGCCAAGCAATATAATGGAGACTAAGCATATTGAAAAGTTACCAAGAAGAAAACATGTATATAGAAGTTGAGTAACAAAATGGAGGTTTATGCATGACTGAGTGTCAGAGCATCCAAGTGCTGAGTAATTTAGTTTTGATATGTTAGTTTGTAATTGCATAAACTCATATGTAAATAGTGTTAGGAATAAGGTGTCTCAACCTTGGATAATTCCTATTCTTATTATTTGTTTTGTAAAATGTATTTCTTGCAAATAATGTTGATGTGTCGACATCTTGAATTGTGTATAAGGAGATCATTGCTAAAATGGTTATGACAGATTCCTATAACATGTAAGAGCTATGTTAGGAAGATTCAATGATAAGTGAAGACATGTGGCAACTGATAAATTTGAGTACTACACACTCTACCTCAATAGTGGGGTTAAATTTTTTTTAGGGTTCCTATTTTCTTAGAGAATGGTAAAACCCTAATACGGTTACCTTTGGGAGTAACCCTAAAAGTGAAGCACATGTTATAAACATTTTTAGGGTTATGAAGAGGAGTATGTGAAAAAGTGTATTGTTGGTTGCTACTGGTTGCTACTGGAGTCTTTTGTTGTTGCTGTTGAACTTGCATTGCAAGTGTATTTTAACCTTGTGTTGAAGATAATACATTGTGTAGGTTCTGGAGGGGTGGGGTTGTTTTACTGATAGTTTTTCCCCACTGGTAAATCTTTGTGTTATGTGTTTTTTTCTCTATCTATTTTCTTTATGCTTGGATGGCTGAAATATTTTTGTTTACATGATATTGAATTTGTAAGTGTAAAAGATTTTAATAGGATTTGCACCATATTTCTCTTAAGAGATTAGTGTAGGAAGCTGTTTTCGCACCTGAGGTTCCTTACAAATAGTTTTTGGCTAACATTTCTATGACATTCAATATTTTTAGGGCCATATTAGATGTTGATTACATGTTATTACAGAAGGTAATCATCCCAAGGTGAACAATTCAACCAATTAGAAAATGGGAAATAAATGAAAAAAGATGGTGAAACGTAAACTGTTGATCAAGATCTAGAAACTTCACAAAATGTCTATTTAAGATGGATTCTAACCCTAGAATCTATGTGTTGTTTTTGTGAGTTGTTATCAAGATGCATAAGAAGTCAATGCACATGTGAAGGAATAAGACAAAGTTTCAGAGATAGATCCAATAGAGAGCAATTAGGGTAGTGAAGGATTGGACAAGGTTATCACATTAGGAGAATCATATCAAAGATATAGGAAATAGGAGACCTAATATAAACTTGTAGAGAAAACTGAGGATCAAGAATTGAATCAACTATTTTTAATTGAGAAAAGGTAAATATCTTAATAGAGTAGTCTTAATAGACCAATGTAAATCTACTAATAGAGTTCTTACTTTATTGTGAGTGTAAAATCCTTTAACAAGGTGATACCTAATAGTATTTTGAGCTTTTAATAAGGCATATGTTTCACAAGGTAGATCATATCTTATGATCAAACATTGTAACCTTAACATGATAACTTTATTGTTGTAACAGTGAAGATTTGCAGGTTTTATCCCCACCCTAGTTTTACCTTTATCTTGAAGTGTTTCTGGGTTACCAAATCATTGTGTTATGTGTTGAACTTTTATGTATGTGATCTATTTCATTTATATTTCAACATTACAATTTTTTTAATACATTTATGTGATCATTTGTATATGAATTAATGGAATTGGTTTTGAAGTCAAAAGTTTAAGATCCTAATTCACCCTCCCCTCTCAGTATCTTGTTTCCCATATACTCATTCCAACAATTTGTATTTGAGCATAGTTCTCTTGTTAGGAATCCTAATAGCTTGAGAGGATCAAATCATGAAGATGGAAGTGTATAATATGGGAAAAATCATTGAGAATTAGATGATTAAAATCTAGATTGTGGTGCAACAATTAGAGACAACAAAAGAAGAGTTAAAGAAAACCCTAAAGAGAAGAATAGAGATAGATTCTCAACTAAATGGCACTCAATACATAGAATTTGATACAAAAGGACTCTTGGATAGTGGAAAGACTAGTAACAATGATGAAGCAATGACATAACTACTAGAGAAGAACAATAACTTGGTGAAAGAAGCAAAAGATCTCAAGATAGAACATGAAATTCAATCAGTTGCACTAAATGAAGCAATAAAAAAAAATAAGAAAGCAATGGAAGATAAGCTTATGGTTGAAGAATATAAAAGAAGAAACATCATTTGAAGTTTAGAAGATTACAAATAATCAGTTTGATATGATAAATCAATTAGTAATTGCAAATCAAGATGCAAATAGAAAATATTTGGAGATCAAAAAATCTAAGGCTACAAAATGAAAAATTGAAGGATGAGTTGAGGCATGAAAAGGAATTCATTGGAGAGGTTGAACAAACCAAATGAATCAATTAAGCACTTTGAAGACATGATGAAGTCAACTAGAGAAAAAGACACCTTTGGACTTGGATACAACAAGAAATCTTCAATTACTGAGGAAGGAGAATCATCCAAAAGTGGAGAAAAAAGTAATTCAAAATCAAAAGGAAAACCTACATGTCATTACTATGGGAAAATCAGACACACAACAAATATTTGTTGAAGAAAAAATGGTAAGCAAATCCCTAAAGCTAAGTCAATTGGTAATTGTTTCATTGTAAGAAGACAAGACATCAAACACATGAATGTAGATAAAAGAACAATGATTCACCTAGAAAGGTATCTAGATTCCAAGGTCACTACTACAATTGTCAAAAGTATGGACATAGAGATTATGAGTGGAAACTTAATAATAAGTCACACTGGCTACCTAAAAAAGAACTTAGACAAAAAATAAATACAATTCCTATAATTGTGATCAAAATACATGGTACATTTGTCACTATTGTGGAGAATATGAATACATTCTAGAGAATTGAATCTGAACACATTTTAGAGGAAATTACAAGAAATGGTTAAATGGAGAGACAATAGTTTTAGTTGTTTCAAAGTTGGGCACATCAGTAAGAACTGCAAAACCAAGATACTAGCACGAACACCAAGCAATGGAAATGACAAACTAGAAGGTAAGAAGACATGGATAGAGATAGTAAGAGCTAGAAGCAATAGAGTAGAAGACATTATGATCACCCAATTTGATGAAGTAGGTGATCACACCACATCTTACTAAAGAAAGAAGGTATGTAGGAACTGTACACTTAAAGCTATATCTTGCATCAATTCCTAGCATTAAAGTGATGGAAAGTTATATCTACATAAATAGATATGCATTAAGAACTATTAGAAATAGAAAATCAAAAAATATGAAGCATCAGTGGTATACTCAATATTGACTGAGCCTTGTATTATAGACCAAGTGATCAAAGAAAGATTACATAATGATCGAGTGAATAATCTTGATCAACTTAAACTATAGACTGACCTAGCTATCTTACACTACCTAAGTATAAAGACATTAATTATAGACCTAAAATGAAAAATTGAAGGTATTTATCGAATGTGAACACTCATTTTACTCATCAAGCTATCAGAGAGCTCACAAGAAGATTTAAAGGCGATCAAAGTGATTTCAACAACTAGAGAAAATAATCACAACAAGTTATCATCATTGTGAAGAGAAGTAAGTATTACTCTCAATGCCAAGTAAAGTATTTAGTGAAAGTATTTTTGAAAGTTTTGTTCAAAAATCTAGTTCAAAATGACATCTGAAAGTGAAATTATGAAGGATAGCAATATGAAAATCATTAGGGATGATAAACAACGTCCACCCAATCTCAAAAATATAGTTAAAGTTGAAATCCCCATTGATGATGTTGGAGCATTGTCATCAAATCCACCAAGATTCTTGATTGTACAAGACATCAGATCATGCTATCAATATAAGATTGGAGAGATTGGAGATTTCAAAATTAAGGCAACATATGACATGCTATGCATTGTTTAATGTTCCTATTTAGTAGTGTTAATTGGTTTTGCTCAACCTACACATAGAAGCTTGTTAGAAACACAATTATGATAATAATCCTATCCTTCTACCCTCTAGCTAACCCCCAATCTTAAGGATGTCACCAAGTCTAGATTCCTAGCTCATAGCTACCTTATTGTCTTCCTGAGAGCACACCCCTTAAGATCCTTCTTGGACGGGCATCCTCTATCCAAGTCTACTTACATATGCATATGTTGACAACATTGGAATATTTTGGCTTATCAATTATTGGCCATGGTAGAAAATGTAGATCTTAATATCTCCATGCTCCATGCTTTGATTTTGATTCTTAGCTATGGAAGAAAATGGAGATCTTAATATCTTTCATGTTCCATGCTTCAAGAATCATTGATATTCATGTATTAACCCCATAGGTTAACACAATCATATATGTAATAATTTTGGAATTATTTAGAATTACTGGGGGGGGGGGGGGGGGGTGGTGAATCAATTATCCAAGGTCTAGATGTACAATTAAAACTTTTCACAACTTATCGAACCCATATCCATAAAAAAATTTCATCATGCATGCATCTATTAGATCATACAATCACTTAAACTTGCAGGTTACTATCAAATCAACTTGCAAAAATGTAAACATGAAACATAATAGATTCAATGACACATTTGACACAACAACTTAGCATGGAAACCCAATTTGAAAAAAAAACTATCAGTAACATACTACTCATTCTCACTCTTCTGAAGTGATGCCATATGAAAGGCCAACCCTATTAAAGGTTACAATGCACACTATTAAATGTGACCTAGTTAAAGGATTTTAATCACCCTATTAGGAGTGAGCCTTGTTAGAGGACTTTGGATCACTCACTTGGAATGTCACCCAGTTAAAGGATTTACAAATGACTTTTAGGTCAACCTTAATCCAAAAGGATTTTGATTAGAAAGTAATAGTAAGGCTTGATCTAATAGCAACTTACAACTCCATTTGCAGATTGCAGATGTCTATTTCAGTCCTCTATTCTACTTGGCTTTCACACACTTTAGCTCTGATAGCTTGTTCACCCTTCAAGAATGCATACCTTTAAGCCTTCTTACTTTTCTTGCCAGTGCAGTCTCTCCTCTTAGGTTATTGAATGAGGCAATACCCTAGACTCCTTATCTTTCTTAGGTTCTCACAAATGACAACCTTTGCATCTAACCAACCATCTCTATAAATAGAGAATTAAGATCTTTTTCTATTCATCCTCCATCATCCATTTCAAGGTTAGGTTAGATTAGGTAGGATTCAATGAATCTAACCCTCATTTCATTTCATTCCCTTCTAAAACTTCTCCTCCCATATTCTTTGAATTCACTCCTAAACAATTCATCTTGAATTCTATGCCACCAACTCATCTTGCTTATCTTCCACTTAGTTCACACAATCCAATAAATCAAACTTGTTAGCTCAGATTGATCAAATTTATGATCTTTCTCATAATACTGACACTCAACATTAACTAGCTTTTGATGCTTGAGACATATTGGGTTGCTCAACATCTTCTATCAAAACACTCAAGATGAACTAAGGTTTGCTGGTGCTTTGCATCAACTAAACTTTATTTGGCTTACACTGTTTCACTTGGCTTACACTAAAATTGATTTTGCTTGGCCCTAACTAGTTTTCCAGTTTGGCTTACACTAACTTTTCTCAACACCTACTATGCAGAATATTAAGACTAGAAGACATACTTCATTAAACTTGTTCTTCTGAACTTAATTAGTGTAACCATTCTTTGTAACCTTAAGTAGATTATCAATGCACTATAATATCAATGTCTTGATTGATCCTTGTATTCCTTTTCCATATTAGAACTCAACCTTTTCTCTAGGTTCTATTGTTATCTCATTTGATCAAATCCTCTTCATCATTCAAACAAATGATAGTACTCAAATCATCTAAGCAACTATCTTACCAACAAGTAGCAAGTTTGACATTAGTAACAAAACAATGATTGAAACACATTATCATACTTGTATCAATCTAATTTCAAAAATAAGTTCACAATAAATTAGTAAATCTTTCCTTGTATTCAAATTTTCTAATCATAAGTTATTTCTTACATGTATACTCTTTATAATATTCACACCTCAACATAAAAGATAATTTACACTTTAATTCATTATCTATATTTGAACTAATTATCATAATTCTATGACTTGTAATCATATTGTAATAATCATATATATCCAAGCAATGATGAGACATCTTTGTATAATTTACCTTTACTCGATGGTCTACCCTTCCACATGGGTAAAACATGAGCTGTAATATGACTGCCACCTCCTTGTTATTGCCTCTGCACACAAGTTTGATGGTGATGTGATTGATTGTCCTCCCATCCTGCTACTGCACACAATCAGCATCTTAGATGTGATTTCTTGTCCTTGGTTTGTTCGTACGTCCATGTGAGTATATGGTCCAAGTGCCTCTATTCGCTTTCCTTCTTTCAATTCCCCTTTCTCTTCATTGCATCCTTATTTTATATGTGTATGAGGGGTCACAACCCACTTGAGTCTTTAATAATTAGTAGGTCCCACTTTTTAATACATGGTTTATCTTTGATTTATTAAAATAAAGTTTATTTTCTTGTTATTAATCATTATGGTTAAATCACTAAATTGTAGTTAATAATTTCCTTATTAATTTAATATTATAATTTGAGCACTTTTAATAAATGAGTAATTTTATTGCCTTGATGCTAAGAAAAAATCTTTCATTTAATCATTCTATATTTTATTTACAGAATGTTTTGTATTACCTACAAGCCATTGCATGTTGATGGAGTTTTGGAAGATGAATTTAAAATTGTCACTGACAAATGACTTACCAATTCCCTAGGATTTCCATAAGTTTTCAAGGTCAAATGGACCAAGATTGTGCTAAGCTGAGTTCATGCACTAGTAGATTTGGGGCTCATTTTTGACCAAATTTTTTGACAGAAGGCCAATTTGGCTTGTCAATTCATTTAAAAAACATATAATCTTGATAACATCAAAACTTTGACAACAATTGCATTTAGCATCAGAATTTTGACATTGTCAGGGATATAAACAAAAAAAAGAAAAAAGAAATTGAAACTTTGTCATGACCCCTCCTAAAAGGGAATCCTACAATTATAATTGAATAAAATTATATAATAATATTTCATTATACGATTAAAATATATACTATAATCAATTATTCACAAAAGAAATATTATTGACAACAATATAGATAAATATTTATATTCCATTTATTCTACTTAATTATTTATATTTTTCATTTTAATAATAATGATAAAAATATACATAAATAAAGATGCATAACTCACTACATTAATATCCATAGACATGTAAATATAAATCAATAACTAAATCAATACATTTAAACAAACAATATACATCTTGTATAAAATTCCATTACTAAATACGTAACCGATTGCATGGCTATGATTAATACATAGACAATTAATCCCTAAATCTAATAAACATTACTCATCTTTTTGAATATTAACTACTTATCTAAGCTCACAAATAACAAATTAAACTTGCTGCTCTTACCTATGTCCATATGACATACTTGCTGATAGGAAACAATCAAGTGACACATCAGGTTAAGGGACACAACCACTCAGAGAATCAAGGACCAATATTTGTACGAGATCATCATTGGTGGATTTTATTGAGATGTAATTTTGCATGATGATTAAATGATAGGAATCCTTTCAAACTCCTCTCTTGAAAAGTCAATCTTAGGGATCAACTCCAAGGTTTTAGGTGATCTTGCAACCTACTAAAATCCACTCAGTTAAAGATAAATGTTTTTGTTCATGAGGAGGCCTTTGCTGGTTTAGATGATTTTGGATGAGATGTAGAATCTATTTGCTGCTTCAAAATAAAACACACAAAAGAACAATGTTTTTGTGAATGAAATCTAACAGTTCAACTAATATGAATTTCTAATTTAACAAGGGGTTAATAAAGACAATAACAAAGATAACATAACAAGAAACTTATGCAAATAACATGATAGTAAACTCCTAATGAACATAAGCTATAGAAACAACATGTTTGCAAGTTAAGCTTTCAAAGAAATCGGTCAATAACCAATGAAAGTAGGAGTAGTGCTTCTTTGATTCCACTGATGCAATCATCGATGGGATTTTCTTAGCAACTATAAGATGTCTCACTTTTCATCAAATCACAAGGCCATAGAAAGTGTGCTCATGTGAGATGAAAAGTTATGCAGGAACAAAATGGGTGATCTCTTGTCAAACTAGATACGTCAGCAGAATTTGTAAAACCATAACAAACACCAGAATTAAAAGATTGCACAACTAAAAATAATGCAATAAACCCTTGGCTCAATCACAATTCTATCAACACACATTCACAAAAATATGACACCTTTAGGCAAGAATCACTACACTCCAAATGCGAGCAAAAAAAGCATACATTATTGCAAAATAATGGCTGTCCTAATTACATATTACAATCCTGTATTTATAAGAAATCATCACCTCAATTTGTGTTGAGAGTGAGAGATATCTTCATGCAATCATTCACTTCTAATTTAATAAATCAAACTAATTATATACAAACTAACTATCTAATTAGTGCTTAGTAGGACTCCATCTATTTTTATATCATTAATTGGATGCATGAGCCTTTACATGTCAAAAAACAAAGAAATAATAAGAAAATAAGAAGAAGAGAGCCTTCAATTAATGTAGAAGTGTCTGGAAGTATCAAAAATAGAAGTTCAACCTTCATTGGTGTCTATTAGGGTTAAACTACTGTCAAAATGCATTTTCGATACATGGAAAGCTCTATTTTTGGAACTAGTAGTTAACTGCCGATGCACCTCTAGAAAAGTGCACCTCAGAAGAAAGCACACTTGTGCACCTTTGACTTCTCCAAAATTCTTCCAACACTTTTTTGCAAAAAGTGCACCAGCGCATCTGGCACAGTAGCACATCAGGGCAACAATGCACCTCAAGGGTCCAAAAATGCAAAATTTCAGTGAGTGTCAAAAATAAAATTTCAGCTTCTGGGTTTTGTCCCCCCTTCATATGAGAGCTATGCCTAGATGCTTTCCCTTGAATTTATCTATTATTTTAGTGACCTTTGCTACATCTAGTAAATCTAAGGCATTATATTTATCCTTGACTTGTTGCATGTAGTTATCTACCTCTATACAATTTTTAGCAAAATCCTTGAGCTTAGTATCTAGTTCTAGAAAATCTTCGTCTATTCTAAATGCTTGCCAAATATCTTCATCAGTAGAAAATTCTTCAAAAATATTCCTAAATTTCTAGATTACTATCTCTACAAGTATCAACTTCTCTTGTGCATCTAGACCACCTATTTCTGAACTGCTCTTATTCCCAGATGGTTTGGACTGAGATTCTAATGTATTGGAACTTGACTTGGGTTCATCATAATAATGTGGAATCTTCTTTTAAAAGCTGGAAATGATCATCTAAGAATTCTTATGTTCAATTTCTATGAAAAATTACTTTTCCTCATCTCTGCTGGGGTATTTGGAAAGAAAGGAATACTAGAATTTTTAGAAACAGAGAGGTTCCTGGATGGGTGCTTGGTCAGAATATTATTAGAGCTTGTAAGGAGAATTTTAGATCTCTGAAAATATCTGATCAAACCTTTCCTATTGATAATCCTATGTTTCTTAGAAACCCTAAGACTCAAACTGATAACCCAAGATTGAATGTCACTTGGAGTTCCCCTCCGAATGGTTGGATTAAAGGAAACTTTGATGGTGCTTCTAAGGAAATTCGGGGAGGGTGGGTTGTGGAGGTGTGTTGAGAGATCATATGGGAATAGTTAAAGATGCTATAGCTATCCCTATAGGTCAGACTAATAGTCACATTGCTGAAGCTACGGTAGCACTTTATACTATGAAAATTGCAGTGGATTTGGGATGTCCAAAATTATGGTTGGAAGGTGACTCTTTAAATATTATTAATATCCTTAATAATAAAAGTGCTATCTCATGGTCGATAGAGACCACTATCAAGGAGATTAAATACCTTATTCAAAATTTTTAAAAAGTTGTCATATCTCATACCTTTTGGAAGGCCAACGGTGTTGCTGATTGGGTTGCCAACTATGCTGTCCTAATGGGGCAAATGGTGAGGTGGACCAATGAATTAACTAATCAAGTTGATCTCAAAGCAATTATTGATTATGAAGCTATTCATGCGCAGGTGGGTAAGATTTGAAAAGATTGGAAAGTTAATGATTTTGTCGAGTGATCAAATTATTGCTAGATTTTCATCCCCTATGAAGTACACTCAAATGAATGCGATGTGGTGTTCACACGTTTCTCCGAACAAAGGTGTCTCTTTTGGTGGGAAGAAAAATAGATTTATTTCTAACCCTCTCTTTCTATGCGTCTAGTTTTTTTGGTTTGAATGTGTTTACTATTCTCTGCTGATGGGAGGCGAACCACGCAAAAAAGAACCAAAAAACTGTGAGGCATGGAAGGCTTGCAAGGATGTTTGGAAAATTTTGCAGAAAGGAAAAGTGACTCATTACATGGAGTGAATCAATGGTTTTAAGCCACACATCACTACGGCTTTCTTTAAGAATTGGTCCAATGACAAAGTCACTCTCCATGGTGTGATTGTGAAACTTACATAGGAGTTTATTGCTGAGATCACGAGGCTTCCTACGGTGGGCATAAAATTCACTAAGCAAACTAGTATTTCAAATGTAGCCTACAAAAAGTTTCCAAAAATGGAAGAAGAGGAGAAGCTTCTGGAAAAGAATGGTGATTTCTTTGATGCGAACCAGATAAAGGAGATCCGGAGGGATGTTCTCTAATGCATCCATGAGTATTTCATACTTGATGGAAGAAATAAAAGAGTTCATAAATGTCATTTTGTTTTTTAAAATCATTTCAGATATAAAGATAGAATATCTTTCCCCTTCTTTTTGCGGTTTTCTTTACTTAATAGTTTAGAAGCCCATAAGAAAAAGGAATCCAGACCCATTCTTCATGAAGGTCTAATCCTTCTTATTGAGGGATATTGTAAAAATATGCACATTGCCTCTACTCCCTCTAAGGACAAGAAGAAAGAGCCCATTAAGAGTAAGAAGGGTGACTCTGTTAAAGGTAAAGAAAATGCCCTAAATTTGAAACCCTCTGCCTCTCGAGTTCTTGAGGATGAGGAGTATGAGACTGATAATTTAGAAAGCTGTGAGAATTGGAAACCTAAGGATGAGGATGATACTAAAACTAGAGAGTTAAGTTCTAATTTGGACGGGTATCTAGAGACTGAAGATAATAATGAAAAAGGAAAAGAGGAAAATAATAGTGAAGGTAATTTTGAACAGAGTAAGTCTAATAATGAGGGTAACCAGGTTATTTCTAGTGGGGGTAATAAAGTGGAAGATAACAGTATTGGGAATCCTGTTGAGAAGAATAAGGAGGACCATACGGCTATTACTACTTCTCCTGTTAAGGGGATAGAGGAAGAAAAAAGGAAGGACTCTGCTCATCCTGAGGACTATGCTGAGGGTCGAAAGGAG
The DNA here is from genome assembly GCA_028749045.1 of Cupressus sempervirens. Classification (NCBI taxonomy): domain Eukaryota; kingdom Viridiplantae; phylum Streptophyta; class Pinopsida; order Cupressales; family Cupressaceae; genus Cupressus; species Cupressus sempervirens. The sequence continues at coordinate 444,797,229 of CM053792.1, read as the reverse complement.
GATCAAACAGAAATGGAGGATATCAATGACAATGTCTGCTCCCCCCCATATGAGACTGCTAAAGATGATTGTGATGCTATCCAGAGGGATACCATGCTTACCTTCCTACATTCTGCTAAGGAGAAAGGTAACACCAGTCTCAAGGTTGATTCCTAGATCTATAATGAAATAATGGGTTTGAAGAAAAATGTGGAAATTCTACAATATAACCTGGATACTATCAATGCTAAACTTAGTCATATGGAAGGACAGATGGGAGACATCCCTAAAAAAATTAACAACTATGAGCAGAACCTCACAATGTTAATCAAGGAGAGTAGCACTAAGATGGAATAGGTCACCTCGAGTATTTGGGCAGCCGCTGTTAGCCTGGGCAAAAGGGCGAATGAAGATATCATTTTGGCTGAGGGTCCAAGCAAAAGAACAAGGCAGAGCTTGAGGAAGAGTGCTATGAAAGATGCGGCTACTATGGATGCTGTTTCCATTCAAGAAACTACTGCAATTGGTAAGGAAGCAACTAAATTGATCCTGGAGCTGCAATAGTGGCACTGGGGTGGGTTCTCTCATTTGGTGCCTGTCTGGTATTGGTCGCTGGTTGGGGACTCTGGTCTTGGTTTCTAGTTTTTTATAGTTTAGACTGTTTGTGGTTTTAGGTCCCTGTAAAACCTGGGTTAGTTTTTTTTTGGACTTTTCTAGTGGTTTCAGGTCCCTGTAAAACTTGATTTTGATACTGTTCTTCAGTTTGTTGTAGGTCTTTTCCTGGTTGGGTTGTCTTGCTTTATCTTTCTATTTTTTGTTATAGTGTTTCGGGTTCCCTTCAAAACCTACTTTTACCATAATCTAAAACTTCTCTTGTGCATCATTTTCAAAAATTTCTAGACATGCATCACTATAATGTTTCTCTGCTTCCAAAATTTTCTCTTGGGCTTGGCCCTTAAGCCGATGGATCTCCACATGTTATGATTCCATTACTTTATTGTTATCTGTTATTTTCTCTATCCAATCATTTATCAAATCTAATTCTCCCACTGTATATACATCCATAAGCATTTGGTACCTTTGGCTTTTTATTGCTTGTAATACCTGTAAGTCCTTTCGCTAGGTATATACCTCATCCATGAGATTGAAATATTGATTCAAACTTGCTACCATTTTATCCACATTCTCTTGCATAAATGTAGTAGCTTTATATTTCATTGGATGATAAGCACACCTTTCTCCTCAAGATTTTTCCTGCATTACTAACAGGTGCTCAAAAAAGGATACAATTGCACCCTTCCCCTATCTCTTCTTTCAATAGCTGCATTTAGAGTTTCTTTGGGGTGTTCAAGATCTAAGGGACCAACAAGTTCTATTAAATATCCCTTTAGGATTTTATTTTGTCTTTGAAGTGTTATCAGTTCTTCCCATTCCTCTTCTAAACTTTTGAATACTTCTTTAATTCCCATTGTGACCATCAGCTAATTCGCTGTGTCCAATGTAGGCTTTCTAAGCATAACTTCAATTTGATAGTCTTGTGGATCCAAATCTTCTATTTTTGTATGAGGAGAAGGGATAGCCACTTGTGTGAAAAAATATTCTTTTTGATCACTATTAATAAAAGCTAATGCTCTTGCATCCTTTGATGGAGACCGAGGTTTCTGAAAAACCTCAATTAATTCTATCATATCTTTCTCATCTGCATTGAATTGTTGCTTCTTATTTCTTATCATTTATTTCTGCATTCATCTTGGGATTTGTTGCACTAAAGTTTTTCCTTTCAAGGATGGAGTTATTTCAGCTATGCCTTTTCCCTTATCACTCCTCTTCAGAATCTTTTCCTTCTATGATGACTCTCCTTCTATAGTCTCTATTTTAGTGGAGCTCATAGTTCTTACCTTTGTGTCTTGGGAAGCTTGTTGAGGTTTCTCACCTATTTGTCCCTCTTCAAACACTTCATCGATAGATACTTGTTGTGGCTCTTTTTTAGGTTCTACCTAGACCTATTCAATTTCTGCCCCTTGAGTTAGAGGAGTAATTGATCCCTTGTCAACAAAAAATGCAATTTGTAACTAGGATGTGGATGCAAGAACTATCTTGAGTCCTTGTGACTCTAAGGTAATATGAGTCCAATCTTCCTATTGAGGTTCAATGGTTGGTGTCTCCCAGATCTCATACCCAACTAATTCAGTTTCTATGAGCATGAAATCAAAATTTGACATCTTAAAGACATCAGTCCCCTCAACATCTTGTTCATCAATCCATTTTTGCATCTCATCCTCTGATGTGGTAGTTTGCAGAGTTTTATCTAGGATTTGTGGTGGTGTAGCTGTAGAACTTCTCCTTCTTTTCTATTTTGTGGCTCTAGCTATCCTGGTCCTCCTATTTAAAGGTACATTATCCTCATCATCCTTCTCTTCATCTTCTTCAAGAATAGGTTTAGGGATTGATGGGATAGGAACTACTTTCCTGATCATCCTTTGCCTCTTCTTGATTGGAGTCTTGATCTTTCCTCCCTTTTTAGACATAGAAGGGGATGCTTGTTCTACTTGCTAAGGTGGGGAAACTTATTGAATTTCAACCTCTATTTCCATTTGGCTAGGTGCAGCTAGTGGCACTTGAGGGTCAACTTGGACTTATGAAGCTCTAATTTCTTTTGGTCCTTGTACATTTTCTTGTCCTTGCTGTGTAGGTGTTGGGATTTCACCCTCTTCTAGCTCAACTCTCTAAGGGAAACTTCTTTTCCTCTTGCCTTTGCCTCCACCATTCTAAGCTTGATAATATCCCACCGGCCTATTGATTTGATGCACCATATTGGGCCTCATTGGTGACTGAGTTGTGAATGTAGGGATAGTGACTTTCTTTGTGTCTCACCCTATGGTTGATATCTAAATTCTCCTCCCTATCAACCTCAACATTCATAATAGGCCTATCACCTATCTTATCTCTATTGAATAGAGGATATGGCAACTCCTTAGAAACTTGCTACAATATCTTGAAGGGATTCTTTATTTTCAAGGCCTTCTCTACCAAGTATAAAATCATCCTACAATAATAGCTTATTCAAACATTGTAGTCATTTGTAACATTCATCCAATGATCTTCAATTGCCTCTTCATGTTGAAACATTTTGCTAGCCAAATATTGCTCTCCCAATGTTTTCAAAACATGGCCATAGAGAATTGTATTCTTCCAAGGGATACTAATCCATTCACATTCAAAAGAGGAGACATCTTGTCTCTGATCTACCTGAAAAGGTCCTATAATATTTTTCCTTCTAACCCTATCATGGGCAGGCAAGATTTGTAAGGAAATCTCCACGAGAACTAGTCTATCACAAGGGTGCCTTAGGAGCTTCTTGGGATTCACTATTGTACCTACTACCCTCAAATATATAAAAGTTTGGAATTGAATATAATATGCTCCAAGTAATATTATCTATGCAGCTACATCATCTAATAACCTCTTTGCATAATCCCCTTCTATAAATCTAATTATAGTGAATATAAATGCGTCATTAAAAATTCTATACTCTTTTCTTTTTTTCAGGAGTCTCTTCTTTACCAATTGAGGATAGAAAATATATGGCCATGCATTAGGATCTTGCATGCTACCCTTCTTGTCTAGCCTTGGATAGTCTGTTATTCTTGGGGCTAACAAGTATACTAGGTATGATGTCATATAAAACTTCCTTTGGCTCTTTGCCACTACCAGCTACTCACACAAATTATGACTCAAAGTGGAAGCCCAATCTAGTGGCATTTTCGCTTTCTTGATTTTTTCAATGAAGTGTCCCATGAAGATATTCAAATGTCCTATTGTAGGTAAACCCATAACTCTACTTAAGAGTATGATCGAGTACCCAATATCTTCAATCATGTATCCCCTAGTCATATCAACTTTACCATTCTTCTTTCTTAGAGGAGTCTTCTCTATGAGGTACAAGGACTAAATGATGTTAGAGCCCTCCTCAATATGCTTCCTATACCACTTTTATGCCTACTCATATGTGAGCCTGTTAAATTGATATGGCCATGGGAGATGAAATACTTTCTCAATATTATTTGTGTGCAGATCAAGGACAATTTCTCCTGTCACACTCTTCACACCCTCTCCTTAGGGACAAAGTGTTTCACAAGTGTCATGATGAGCTCTGAAGATTGTACTAACACCGGGTGTGAAGTTGTGTTGACAAGCCCTGATCTGATAAGATCAAAGACCATTTGTGACCTCTTGGTGGGTTTGTTACAAATCTTTAGGAATTATCCTTAATATGTATATCCCAAATTTGCATCTTTGATCTCTCAGTTATCATCCTTAAATCGTGACTTTGTCAAAACTCCTTGGAACTTAAATACAATGAGTTTTAGTGCCATTTTCTTGCCCAAGGAAGCAAAGAGGATGCCATTATATTTGCACAAAAGGACACTCATTTGTTTGGAATTGAAGGGAATATGACATATTCAACCCTTAAAGTTAAGTCACACAAAATTTGAAAAAACCAAATTGCTTGTAAACACAAAAAAATGTTGTGCACTAGGTGTAGTAGGAAGATGTGTTTGATGCATGATACCCTTTGTTTGTGCCTATGTTTTTCTATCAAGTTCTAGGTGTGCATCAACACACCTAATCAGGTGCACTAATGTGTACCTAAAACTTGGTGTTCTTCATTAATTTCTTCTTTTCCTTTTTTTGCACGTAGAGTTCAATGCAGATTAGTGCACTAGATATGTGCACCATAATGCACCTAACTCTAGCCCTTGAATCATTTGTAATAGTTTATTTCTAACCTCTTTTTTTTCTTTAGATTGGATTTGGGTGTACATCAGCACACATGAGCAGGTGCACTAATGCACACCCATTTTTGGGTTTAAAACATGTTTATGGTTTAAGCTTGGCTTTGTTTGTTTTAATGTGATGTGAAAAAGGTGCACACTAGTGCACCTATTGAGGTGTGTTGATGCAAATGAGTTAATGTTTTATTCTTTGTGTTTTCTCAAGGGTAGAGATGGAGGGAGAGCTGAGTGGGAACACCTAGTCAGGTGGGGAAGTGTAGACGAACATCGTTGGGGGGATACAACAAAGATGCTAATGTGAAAAGAGCCAAAAGATGAGGTTAGAAGGGAGGAGTCCCCCCTTTAAATAAATTTTAAGAAAGCTCAGTGTGGCTATGTACATGTACTAGTGCACAACTATGCCTAAATAATGTGTAAAAGCCCTTTTACAAATTTTGGGCACACTAGCATAGCTTGGGAGGTGTGCCTAGTGTGCCAAAATCCTTAATACTTAGCTTGTTCTCCTAAATTTTTGAATTCTTGACCTTTAAGTTTTTTTTTGAAAAGACCCAAACATGACTTAGGGGACTAGGGGAAACCTCTGAATGGCTAAGATCTTGGACTACGAGTCCAAAAGCCCAAAAAATAAAATAGGGGGTCCCCATTTCTGTCTGGAAATGGCGCATGCATTGTGGAATCACAAAAAATAGCCCTAACAAAAGGAAGAAATAACAAAGGCATTTCTTCATCAGTAGACATTCCTTCAATATGTGTCAAACACCAATTAAATCTCAAACATTACAAGCATATTTTGAGTCACTTTGTAGTCAAAACTTCAAAAATTTTGAACTCCAAGTTCAGTGTGTGCTCCATGTATTCATTTCCTTTGACATCTCAGGATGTGGTCTATCAAAATCTTCTGACAACTCAAAAATAATCTTCCACCCCTTCTAGCTCATTTTTTTGGAATCTCCACGAAAGTTGTTTGTCGATCCATTGTTAGACTAGATGAGAGAATCAATTTGAGGGCTCTTGGTGGGTTGTCACTGTTAAGTTTCAATATTTGCACCCTACTGAACTGGAAATGTTCAGTAATCCTTACTTAAAATGGGAGTCATTTCATTACGTAAGACTGGATAATGAAATGAAACCTCCAGATTCTAGGCCGGCTCCTATTATATCTTTCAGTGAAACACTCTAAAACTTAATGAAAACTTAGAGGGAAAAGGTAAGAAAGTGCAGAAAATAAACCTAAAACCTAAAACTTAAACTAAGAAAAGAGGTGATACACCAAAAGTTACTATGAAGACGCAACACACATGTAACAAAGAGGATTATAGTTCTATGAAATACAGATGAAGCACATTTTCCTGTAAAGGCTTGCACATGTGATATATGATAAGGTTTCAAAACTGAAACTACAAAAAGAGGATAAATTACTATCTCACTTTGACTAATTTCACCTATAAACACATATCATAACCTGCAAGCAGACTTACTTTTCCACAAAAAGGTGTTGGAATGAGACAGAAAACAAGGAATAATGTAAACATTCACAGGTTAACTTATCAAATCATTTAAAACACACACAAAATTTGTAGAAAGGAAAAAGAACTTGACAATTTACTTCATAGGGCATAATCACACTGCTGTCACTAGCATTATTTCTTCAAAATGTTGAATTACAGATTCTGTAACAAAGCTCAAGACTCCAAAGATGTCTCCAAACTCAGTCATAAAATCAGAACTCCCTTATCAATGAGTTAGAAAACTCATTAAGTACAATGACCAATTGTTTGGGTCGCATGCAGAAAGATAGCCTGGAAAAGAGGTACTGGAAACTTCTAAAATAATGATCTTTTTCTCAAAAAGCTCCACTTAGTCATAAAGAACACTATGACTCACCTTTCATTGTCCACAAAATGCTCAAATTGGTCATAAAGACCCCCAAACTGACTTAGCAAAGTCAAAATCTGACCTCCTATATTCCATGCATATGTTTCCTAACTATTTTCAATCTTAAAGACCGTAACATGAATATAAAATGACTCATCTTTTGCATTAAGCATAGAAAAATATCTAATGACTTATAGTTACGTCATTAAAATATTTCTCTTTTACAATAATAATTATGCAAAAGAAATGATTTAAAATAATATTCTTGTATTTTGAATAAAATAATATTAAATGATTAGAATTAATCATTTAAATACTATTTTCTTTATTATAACTATGCAAAATAACAAGTAACATTATTAACTTTACAAAGCCTCTAAGACATTAATAAAACTTGCAACCTCACTCATCGCAAATACAAATTTTTTTAAAAGGATGTAAAATCCCATAAAAAAAAAATCATGGACTCCAAATGGAAATTCATTTTGAAAGAGGTTATGAATATTTTGATTACCCTAAAATGAGTTCATTTTATCTTGTTTGTTTTGAAGTTCTGGAAGCTACAAGATGAGGGTTTCAAGTCTGAAGAGGTCATTTTATCTAGATTTTTTCCCTGCTTATTGCTTGGTCTTTGAATTATTTTCATTTTCTCGTGACTGTGCACCTTCCATTGTAGCCGTAGAGGTAAGAATTTAGATTTTCTGAATCTGATATTGTCATGAATGATAATGAAATTTGTAACTATTGAAAATGTAGTTTCTCTTATGTAGCCAATCTTCTCCTTGCTTTGACAGATTAAGGTTTTTTGTTTTTGGTATTTCCCTAGCTGGAAATGAAGATGTAAAATCATTGTCTATTGACTGTGGAAATTTAATCTCTACTGAATCTTATTGTATGGGCTCCTATTTGTATTTGGATGTCGTAATGGAAAATACTGTTGAAAATCTCTCATTTTGCCGCTATGTTGACCTTGAGCTTTGATTTTTTTATTACTGAGATAGAGCTTGATTTCTTTGTTATTTTTTAACTGTGGGTATTTGCTGATATTGATTTGCTGCTGTTATAAGTTGGAAACAAGCTCCGGTGACTTGAATAGTTTCTACTTCGATGTTCCCATATACATGACTTGCTGCTTCAGATAATGAAGACCCTCTTGTGTGACAACTCTGTAGTAAGGATCCATTTCCTTCGTTAATCATTGCATAACCCAGCAATAAACATTTTAAATCAAAAAATCTATAATAGTCAGAGGTGAATGCCGGCTTGCTGATATTGATTTGCTGTATGATACATTCCAATCTACATTTTTGCATATGGGTTTTGTTAAAAACAAGTTCTGGCAATTACATTTCATTTTTAACAAAAATCGGTAATTTCTCCTGTAAATTTTTAGCCAATCTTCATTGTCATCAATGAATTTGAAATACATGTTGCTATTGTTGAATCTTACTAGTTTTTTTAACTGCCACGATGATATTTGTTGTATGTAGTCTTTGAGGATAGAAACAATGACAACTCTGTGACATGGTTACTAGAACATTTGCTGGAGATGTTTATTTGATTGCACATGCCATCTTATCTTGAAGTGTAGAGCATGCTTTTAACTTTGAGAAAACATTATTGCTAACCTTCTTGTGTAGAATGAATCAGCAGCTTCATTATGTTTCAAACCCTTTTGCAGGTTGCTCAGTTTAAAGTTATATGCACAATCAAATAACATCTTTTTATGGTTCCACTGGATGATATTTTTTCATTCATCCTCCACTAAAAGCTTCATATTACCATGCCATAAGCCAATTGAGGCATTTTTATAAATGCATCAAGTGATCAATTTGAAAAAATTTCTGCAATTATGTTTTTCATTTTTAACAAAAACTTGGTTCAATTCACTGAGACCTCCAGCAATCAATATGTGGTCTATGTGTTTCCAATTGTAAAGCATCACTGACCAAGTTTGAGTGAATAATTTCCCAACCTCAACTGACTATAAAAGCATATCAAAGGCATCCATCTTGAAGACAACAAAATCCTTTATATAGTTTTCACTAACCATTGTACCCTCAAAACTTTTCTGAACCCCATTAGATGCAAGAATATTCACTTGGGCTATAACTTAGTTGCTGTTGGGATTTCTTTAAAAGAGCATTCCAGTCACATGATAATTTGTTACAACATAACCTTGTTCATCCTTTGTCTGCCTTCTGAGATTTTGTCAACATACTTTCTAGTGGCATGTTTAGCTTTGCAATAAAAACTCCTTGCTTCTTAGCATTGATTAAAATATTTTCTGTTACTTTTCTCTCATGCTTTCTTGTAGCAAGTACACTCTTGCAATATATGATGTTAATCATTATTTATTCATTGAAATCTTGTAGCATACTATTCTGTGAGGTTCGAGCGTAGGCTCGTGACACTCACAGATAACCTCTATTTCTTTCTTTCAGTTTGTTTACTCTTGTAATGAAATGCATCAACAGATAGAGTATATGTTGTAGAGATAGGCAGTCATTGCTTAGATCCTTTGGGATCTAACATCAGTTGTTTTCATGTTTTTTGCAGTTTCTTGAGATCACGGAGCTCAGAGCTGTATGAGTGCACCAGACAGAGGGTGCATAACCAGTCAAAGCAATGGGAAATGACTGGTTATCTCTACTCCTCTTTATTTCTTTCATTCATATGTATCTGTTCATGTATTTCCTTATGAAAGAAATTTAATATAGTGAGCTATACTCATGGCTTGTGTGAGACTTTTTCCTGTTCAATATATCATTTCATTTCATTGTTTGAAAACATCAATGTATAAAAGACATTTCTATTGCTTGAATGAAATGAAAAGCATTTTTGTATTTTCACTGCATGTATACTTAAAATTTTACACATGTGCAAAATTTTAGTAACAGTCACTTTTCTTTTAAATTTCTTGGCAATCCTTTGAATATTTACTCCATGTATTTCATAATTTCACCATTTGATTCTTAGACGAAGCAATGTTTTGGTACAGACAACTTATTTTGAGTGCATTATCCATTTATCTGATTACCTTTTTAGATCTCTTAAAATCCTTTAGTCTTAACACTGTTTCTTCTTTTTTATTTTTTTCTTCTATATCCCAACCATGCTTAGACTGTGTGGCCAAGACATTGGTGTTGTTTCTTGGATTCAATTTTTTGTGAACATCCCTTGCATTCATCTTGTTAGAACTTTTTAGAAACTCTCATGCCAAACAATGATCTTAGAAACTCCTTCGAGAAGACCCTTATGTTTGAACCAAATGGAGTTTGGATCATCCCTTGCTGTCTTCAACCTTAATTTGACAACACCTAAGACAATCAATCTTTAAATTTTCAAAGTGTCGAGAACTTGTTGATTTACAATCTTGAATTCAAGACTAAAAGTCACCTATTACTGCAAGTAACATCTGTTCCTTAGTTGGTATAAGACACATAATCATCAAAATGTTTTGACAAAGAAGTACCTTTTCCTAAAATTGGAACCAAAAGAGTAGTTAGTAAGATATGTCAAGATAAAATCTTGAGTACACCTACCCCTTGGACTGATGCAACTTTGAAAGAAAACACCCGACTGAAATCAAACATGCAACTAAAAAAAAAAACACACTTGCAAAAAATAAACACACTTGCAGAAATGAAATCTAACTTTTTAAAAAAAAATTCTTCTAGGCTTCAAAATAATGTTTCAAAAATTTCCCATTGACTAGAAATGAAACTAATTCCTCCTGTAAGGAGCTGAGCCTAAACATATTTTCTATGAGAATCTCTGCAATCTGATAAGGACCTATGCACAAGCATTGAAACTTAGTGTGGCTACTTGACTTTTCTTTGTGTTATCCCAAAGTAGAACAAGGTCAAAATTTTTGAAAGATTTTATCATGGCCCTCTTTTCAAACCACTTCTTCACAAAACCTTGATGTTTAGCCATGTGCTCAAATGTAGTAGTTCATTTCTTGTCCATTTCTAAAAGATTCATCAATCTAATTTGTACTCTATCATCATCTTTAGTGTACCCACTCATGAATTTCAAAATAAGAATCTTGAGGTTAAGTGGGAATACTAGCTCTTGTCCATAAACAAGAAAATAAAGAGATGTCCCCAAAGTGTTCTTAACCCTTACTCAATTTGTCCATAGAGCATACTTGAGTTGTTTATGCCAATCTTTAGGATTCTCCTTGAACAATCATCTTATTACCCTGATCAAGTTCTTGTTTGTAGATTCTGCAACCACATTTCCTTATGGGTAATAATTTGAAGAGAACTTGATAATAAACTTATTCAAAATTCCCATTGAGTTAATAATACTGATGCAAAAGCTGATCTATTATTGCATACTAAGGTGAATGGCATCCCGAATCTAGTAATAATGTGTTCCTCCAAGAAGTCCAGTACCACCTTAGCAATGCAATTTCTAAAAGTTTCTACTTTTGCCTATCACATACAATAATCCATGGCTATGAGAGTAAAAGTGTGTCCACTTGATGATGGTGGATTGACTGGACCAATGAAATCTAGTCCCCATTTTGTGAAGAGGCGTACCTCATACATTGGTTATAATGGCATTGCTAGGTGTCTTTCTCTATTAGCACTAGTTTGACAAATATGACAACAATGTACATGCTCAAAAGTATCTTTGAATATCATGGGCCAAAAATAACCTGATCTTAAAATCATATGAGTAGTTTCTTCTGCCAAACCATGCCTTGTACCATAATTATTGTGAAACTGTTCTAGAACTTCCTTTGCTTTGTCATGTCCTAAGTTCTTTAGGTAGATTCCTTCATAGTTCCTTTTGTACAACTTTCTATCATGTAGCATATAGGATTCACACTTCATTTTAAGTCCTTTACATTGTGAACTATTCATCTAGCTGGGGCACTTATTCTATAAAAGATAGTAAATAATATCCTAGTACCATACATCTATTATTATACCTTGACCAATATCGACTTGAGATACAATCATCTTCTTTTGATCTTTCGTATCTATTTCACCATCATATATGAATTTATTTTTGTCCCTAATCTAGTTATCAGCTATCATTCTTGATAATCCTTGACCTCTAACTAACCTCATGGGTTGGATCTCTTGATCAAATTCTTGAAGTATCACCATCCATTTCCCTCATCTTTCACCGAGTTCATTTTGCATCAATAATGTCTTTACTATTGGATCAAGAACAATATCATACACCTTGCTTCTTAGTATGTAATGTCAAAATTTCTTTACTACTTTAATCAAATCAAAAGATTGTTTATTGATGTTGGAGTAATTCAACTTGGCATTTCTCAGAGGGCAACTCATAAAAGCAATATATTTTTCAACTTCCTTTTCCTTGTTTTGGGTTAGGATCCCAATGTAAGAATGTTCTAAAGTGAAGGAATATATCTTGAAGGGAAGCTCATAGTCAGGACTTACTAGTGTTGGAGCCATGGAAATGGCTACTTTGATATCCTTAAATTATTTCTTTACCTCCAAGACCCGTTCTATTTTAGCCTTTATTTTGAGGAAATCATTAAGGGGATGAACTATTTCTATGAATCCACTTATAAATTTTCACACAAAATTTATCTTACCAAAGAAAGACTTATGTTCTTTTTGACTATGAGGAGGTGATAACTTTAGAATGGATTCAACTCTATCAAAATCAATGGAGATGCTAGCTTCACAAATAATATGACCTAGGAGCTTTCCTTTAGTGATCCCAAACAAAGATTTCTTTGGATTGAATTATATACCCTATTTATAACATCTGTTGAATACCTATCTTAAATCAACTATGTGAGTATTTCAATCCATTGAAAAGACAATTAAGTCATCCATGTAGATAACTATACACTTATTTATTAGTCCCTTAAAAGCTTCATCCACGGCTCATTAAAATGTAGCCCTTACATTAATCAGTCCAAATGGCATTCTCCTATAGGAAAAGGTTCCCCATTTGGTCATAAAGGCTATCTTTAGCCTATCTTCTTCTTCTACCATTACCTAATTATATCTTGAATATCCATCTAAGAAAGACATCATGTTTGAACCATTCACAATTTGCAAGACATCTAGTGAGGGTAATGGGTAGTTGTCCTTTTGAGATGCCAAGTTCAAGTTATGAAAATCCACACAAAGTCGAATCTCCCTAGTATTCTTTTTTATAGGTACTAAATTAGCCACCCACGCAAACTGGCACACAAGAAAAATAATCTTCACATCCAGTAATTTCTTAACTTCCTTCATTATTAGAGGTTCAAGATAGGAATAATAGGTCTCTACCTTTTCCAAAAAGGTTTGACATCAAGTTTGAGTGGAATATCATGAATAATAATCTGAGGATCATATGTCTTAAGTTATTTTTAGCTCCAAGCAATGCCATCCTTATATTCTGTAAGCAATTTGAGCATGTCTTCCCTTTCTTTTGGATCAAACACTTTCCCAATCCTTACCATTCCAGGATTATCATCCATACCTAAATTGTATGAATCAAATTCCTTGATATCTTTCTATTTAGTGGTCCTTTTATTAAATGATCATTTGTCATGATCCAAAATGTGCTCCAACTTGATCATCCCCTTAGGAATACTATTATTTTTCAAATTTAGGATTCTATCTTCATCTTGAAGCTCATTGTCCTCAAGTTTTTCATTTGGAGTGTCATCAATTTCTTGCCCCTTAAAGTGGCCACTGGACATAATAAATTTGAGTATATGTTGATCATCCTGAAAGACCTGAAAGTTTGTGATATTGTCAGGAATAGATGGAGTAGCAACCAACTCAACTGAAAATTATTTTAATTTCATTCTTTCAACTGGTTGTAATACACTTGATGAAATAGTGAGAGCATCTTCTACCATGTTTTTCCTTCTTTCAATATACTTTATGTTCAAAGCCTCAAAATCATCTAGTAAATCCCATACCCTTTTCCTATAAGCAAGCAACCTCTTATGATTGTAGGAATATAATGATTTCACTTATCGAATAACCAATTGATAATCTCCTTCAACTATGAGAGTTATAACTCATCTCTTGAGTGTGAAAAGAAGTCCTTGGATCAACACTTCATATTCTACAACATTATTAGTACATCTAAACTGCAATCAATATGCTATGTAGAAAGATTCACCTTTTGGATTGATCAACTCAATACCTGCACCGGCTCTTGTTTTGCATTTTGAACTGTCAAAGAAAAGTGTCCAAATTGGGTTTTCCTTGGGTTTTCTAACCTTATTATTATTTGTCCTTAGCTTTTCCTTTACTTGAGCCTAGAAGGATTGTCTCTTGGGTACTCATTGTAGTCTTTTATGGGGTGGGCTTACTAATTTTCCATTGTCATTCGTTGAAATTGGGAGTGTATATTTTTCTTGTTTATTGTGAAGTTTTCCTATCAACTCTTTGATTTCATCCACTTTAATTTTAGGATGGATGACTATAAAAGTCCATCCTTGGCCTTTTATGTACTATCTTCTTCTTTAAACTTTGACCATTCTGAGTGAAGGAGAAGAAAAACCTCCGCCATCTGAAGAAGTATCGCTATATGATGCATTTAGATCTTCAATTTCCTCTTCAATCTCTTTAATAGAGTCATACATGTTTATAGAACTTTGATCTTCTGTGGGTTCATCTTTCGGATCATTTCCTTTCTTTACTTCCATCATTCATGTTAATACCTTAACAACTACTTCTTAACATGATGAACATTCAAACTCTGAATGGCTAACTTTATGCAATCAACAAAATCTTGGGAGGAGGATATTGGGGTCAGCTTCTCTTCCTAGACACTATAAATTAGCCATCATGTGGTCTATGAATTGTGTTATGACCTTATCTTTTGGGGTTGAAATCATGGAGTCCATATCTTGATCATCTAATATTTTGATCAAAATTGTATTAAAAACCATTACCTTGTAGGATCCCAAATTTGTTTGTAAGAAGGCGACCCCATTACGAGCATTGTATTCTGAAATCATCTTTTTAACTTTGGCTCTACATCTATTTTGATTTGATTGTTCAAACCTTTTCATGGTAACCAAAGTTGAGTAAAATCCATGGAAAACCATCCCCTTAGGAATTTCATCCATTCTCTACTTAGAAGTAATCGATATGTTTTTGGGATATCAACCACATGTATATCAATGATATATTGAATCCATGGGTCAACTATTAATTGTATCTGAACATCTTATAACACACCAATGAATTTCACCTCTATTTTGTCAAACTGTATCACTATTTAGTTGGAAGGTTGAGGGATGACTCCTAACCTTTATGTTATGGACAACAACATGACATTACACGAAGCTCATGGATTGATTAGGAAATTGTGAAGATTCTTCCCATATATACTGATGCTCAGCAAAAATAGGGGCACCTTAACCTTGTCTTTAAACATAGTGGGCATTGCCTCTGCAACATTAACTTTTTGAGATATTGCCTTTTGAGGGTTAGTATTCATATTGTGGGATACCTTTGTATGATCTAGAGTCTTCATGAGAACTTCTCATTGTTGTGGAAAATTTTGCAACATGTCAAACATGGTTATGTTGGCCTTTGTTCACTTCAAATCTTGTACAAAACTATACCTTTTAGTAGACCAAGCTAGATTTTTCAATATTGTAGGTACATTTCCTTGGTTCTAATTTTTGTGTGCTCCATATGGTGGTTTAACTGGCACCAAATTGTTACTCACTCTTAGATTGAGAGAGTTGGTTGTAATGCTGGGGGAATTCCATCTGTCATTAGTTCTTTTCTACTTTTGAGATTGTATGTATTTTGATTATCGTTATGAAAAGAAAACATCTATTCATGCTAAAGGTCAAGTTTTTAGCTAAATGGGAATGAGAATTCTTTGTTGACTAGCTATTCTACCTATGCATTCTGTGTAGAATCATAGGATTCTAATAGCATAGCATTAAACTGCATAGGAGGAGAATTTCCATTTACTTATGAATTCTGAGCCATTTCTTGATTTCCATCATAGTATGGACCATCATTGTTAGATGTGTTTTGACCATCCTCATATTGATTGATATCTATGTATTGAACATTGTTGTTGTTATAGTTAGTAGAGATGCTTTCGTTACTCAAATGAGTGTTCCATTTTCAATTTTGTCTTTGGAAGCCATTCTTATGGTCAAGGGGGTTGAAGTTGTTCCATCCATTATTGTTTCCTGTGTTTTTGTTCCCACTATTACTATTCCCATTGAAGTTCCTATTATTTTTTGCCATAATTATTGTTGTAAGGGAAAATATTGTTTCTTTGAAAATTGTTGTTTTGTCCTTGTGACAACCTTAGATGAGTCAGCTCATTGTTCATTTGTGACATATTCAATTCATTTGACCAAATTTGGAAATAAAGCTATTATTTTCTTCTACAAGAACTGATGCCTTTTTCTCAAGGAAAGTAGCTTTTGGGGGTTCATACCCTGGATATATAAGAGTAGGGTTTTGCAAAGTGGGTGCCTATTGTAATGGGACTGGATCCATAGGTATGAATTGGCTAGGCATCATGGGTACTCCAATAGGGTATGTTGGTACTATTGTAATAACATGAGCTAGAAGCATCAATCCTCTTCTATTGAGATTGGCTTTCTTAGTGAAGATGATCACTTCTACAAAAACTTTATCCAATGTGTCGATATCCATTGGTGGAAGTCTTCTTAGAAAAATGGCAGTAAGATGGTCCATAGCATTTAGATAAATTTGAATAGCATATATGGTGCTTCCAAATAAATTTGAATAGCATATATGGTATGCCATGTGAAAATGATGGTTGAAGCATGACACTATCATAGCTAGATCCTTCTTGATTGATATGAATTGCTGATGTAGCATAGTTGGGTTGATGAAAGTTTTGAATTGTTCCAAGAATTTTTTTTCAAAGGTAGCCCAATCTCTAATACATCTAGGTGGAAAATTGACATACCAATTAAAAGAAACTTTTCCCAAAGATTAGGGGCATGGGTGAAGAACCAAATTCTCATTAACAATCTATTTTCGATTGCAAATTTCCTTGAACAACTTAATGTGATTTTTGGTGGTTCATGTCTCTCTATAGATGCACCTTGGGAAAAAATTTTCAAGATTCTTTGTAAGATCATTGAGTACTCATGTTAAGTTGATGGGTGAATCTACAAAATTTGCAAAAAAGGCCATTGGAGGATTTGGTGTGCCTAAACATGGTTGTTGTGGAGGTGGAAGTATTGGAATACTTGGTGGTCCACTAGGTGGTTTTTGTGGAGGTGGAGTCGAAGAAGATGATGAAATGTTGAATGAAAGTGGTTGAATTTGAGGTATTCCTTTGTTATTGCGGGGCTTGTAGAAAATGGCTAAGCTTGAGAAACTCATGTGTACTTGGGGAAGATCTCAAAGCTCACTAAAATGGGGATTTGGGATTAAGCTCCTCTAGTTTGCATCAGTTCTACAAAAATTGCACCTTTGCAAAAGCACACTTTTTCACAAATAAGACGCAGCTTAGAATTTAGGACAACAATGCACCTAAATTTCTCAAAAACTTAGAAATTTTTTGAACTTGTAAGAAGTTTAAAATTTCAAAGTTTTGGCAATTTTTTCTTCTATTTTTAAAATCAAGATGGCCCTCCTTCTAGTGTCACTTCTATTAATCTGTCGTTTTGCATGATGCTTAACAACATGAATCCTTTCAAACTCCTCTCTTGAAAAGTCAATCTTAGGGATCAACTCCAAGGTTCCAGGTGATCTTGTGACCTACTAAAATTTTCTCAGTTGAAGATAAATGTTTTTATTCATGAGGATGCCTTTGCTGGTTCAGATGATTTTGAATGAGATGTAGAATCTATTCGCTGCTTCAAAATAAAACACACAAAAGAACAATGTTTTTGTATTTTTGTATTTTTTATTTTATGAATGCAATCTAATAATGTAACTAATATGAATTCCTAATTTAACAAGGTGTTGATAAAGAAAATAATTAAGATAAGGTAACAAGAAGCTTAAGAAAATAACATATGAGTAAAATCCTAATGGACATAAGCTACAGAAACAACATATCTGTGAGTTAAGCTTTTGAAGAAATTGGTGGGTAATCAATGAAAGTAGGATCAATGTTTCCTATATTCCACTCATGCAATCATCGATGGGATTTTCTTAGAAATCATAAGATGTTTCACTTTTCATCAAATCACAAGGCCATAGAAAGTGCGATCATGTGAGACAAAAAGTTATGCAGGAACAAAATGGGTGATCTCTTCTCAAACTAGATATGTCAGCGAAATTCGTAAAACCATAGCAAACACCAAAATTAAAAAATCACACAACTAGAAATAACACAATAAAGCCTTTGCCCAATCACAATTTCATGAACATACATTCACAAAAATATGGAAAATTTAGGCAAGAATCACTACACTCCAAATGCGAGCACCAAAAGCATATATTATTGCAAAATAGCGGTAGCCCCAATTACATTTTACAATCTTGTAGTTATAAGAAATTATCTCTTCAATTTGTGTTGAGAGTGAGATATATTCATGCAATCATATGCTTCTAATTTAATAAAACAAACTAATTATATACAAACTAACTATCTAACTAGTGCTTAGTAGGACTTCATCTATTTTTATATCATTAATTGGATGCATGAGCCTTTGCATGTCTTAAAACAAAGAAATAATGAGAAAATAAGAAGAAGAGAGCCTTTAGTTGATTTAGAAATGTTTGGAAGTGTTAAAAATAGAAGTTTAACCTTCACTAGGTGTCTATCAAAGTTAAACTACTGTCAGAATGCATTTCTAATGCATGAAAAGCTCTATTTTTGGAACTAGAAGTTAACTGTCGGCACACCTCTAGAAAAGTGCACCTTAGAAGAAAGCACACCTATGCACCTATGTACCTTTGACTTCTCCAAAATTCTTCAAACACTTTGTTGCAAAAAGTGCACAAGTGCACCTGGCACGATAGTGCACTAATGCACCTCAAGGGTCCAAAAATGCAAAATTTCAATTCTGGCTTCTGGGTTTTCTCACCCCTTCATACTAGAGCTATGCCTAGATGCTTGCGCTTGAATTTCTCCATTATTTTAGTGAACTTTTTTGCATTTGATAAATCTCAAGCATTATATTTATCCTTGACTTTTTTCTTGTAGTTATCTACCTTTATACAATTTTCAACAAAATCCTCGAGCTTAGTATCTAGTTCTAGAAAAGCTTCTTCTATTCTAAATGCTTGCCAAATATCTTCATCATTAGAAACTTCTTTGAAAATCTTCTTGAATTTCTAGGCTACTATCTCTATAGGTATCGACTTCTCCCATGCATTGTCTTCAAAAATGTCTAGACATGCATCACTATAATGTTTCTCTACTTCCAAAATTTGCTCTCAGGCTTGGTCCTTAAGCTAGTGGATCTCAACATGTAATGATTTTGTTACTTTATTAAGATTTACTATTTTCTCTATCCAATCATTTATCAAATATAATTCTTCCACTGTATATACATCCATAAGCATTTGATACCTTTGGCTTTTTATTGCTTGTAACACCTATAAGTCCTTTCGCCAGGTATGTCCCTCATCCATGAGACTAAAATCTTGATTCAAAATTGCTACTATTGTATCCACATTCTGCTGCATAACATGTAGTAGCTTTATATTTCCTTGGATGATAAGCATGCTTTTCTCCTAAAAACTTTCCTGCCATTGGTGATAGGCATTCAAAAAAGGATCCAATTGCACCCTCCCCCTATCTCTTCTTTCAATAGCTACATTTAGAGTTTCTTCAGGGTGTTCAAAATCTAAGGGACCAACAACTTTAGTTAAATATCCCTTTAGAATTTCATTTTTTCTTCAAAGTGTTATTAGTTCTACCCCTTCCTGTTCTAAACTTTTGAATCCTTCTTGCATTCCCATTGTGACCATAAGCTTAGTTGTGTCCAATGTAGGCTTTCCAATCATAACTTCTCTGATTTCATAGTCTTGTGGATCCAAGTCTTCTATTTTTGTATCAGGAGGAGGGATAGCCACTTGTGCAAACAAATCCTAGTTTTGGTCACTATTAATAAAAGCTAATGCTCTTGCATCCTTTGATGGAGACCCAAGTTTTTGAAGAACCTTAATTAATTCTATCATATCCTCCTCATTTGCATTGAATTGTTGCTTCTTATTTCTTATCATTTCTTTTTGCAACCATCTTGAGATTTGTTCTACTAAAGTTCTTCCTTTCAAGGATGGAGTTATTTTAGCTATGGCTTTCCCTTATCACTCATCTCCAGAGTCTTTTCCTTCTATGATGGCTCTTCTTCTATAGTCTCTATTTTGGTGGAGCTCATAGTTCTTACCTCTATGTCCTCAGAAGCTTGTTGAGGTTTCTCAACTATTTTTCCCTCTTCTAATAGTTCATTAGTAGACACTTGTTGTGGTTCTTTTTCAGGTTCTACTTGGACCTATTCAATTTCTATCCTTGGAGGAGGAGGAGTAACCAATCCCTTGTCAACACAAATGTGACTTGTAAATAGGATGTGAATGTAAGAACTATCTTGAGTCCTTGTGACTTGGGGGGCATCTAAGTCCAATCTTCCTATTTAGGTTCATTGGTTGGTGTATCCTGGATCTTATCCCCAACTAATTTAGATCATATGAGCATGAAATCAAAATCTGACATCTTAAAGACATCAATCCCCTCAACATCCTATTCATCAATCCATTGTTGCATCTCATCCTCTGATGTGGTAGTTTGCAAAGGTTTGTCTAGGATTGGTGGTGGTGTAGCTATATAACCTCTTTATCTTCTTCAAGAATAGGTTCAGGGATTGAAGGGGTATGAACTAATTTCCTGATCACCCTTTGCCTCTTTTTGACTGGAGTCTTGATCTTTCTTACCTTTTTAGGCATAGAAGGGGATGTTTTTTCTACTTGTCAAGGTGGGGAAAATTCTTGAATTCCAACCTTTGTTTCCATTTGGATGGGTGCAATTGGTGGCACTTGAGGGTCAACCTGGGCTTGTGAAGCTCTAGTATCTTTCGACCCTTGTACATTTTCTTCTCCTAGCTATGGAGGTGCTAGTATTTCACCCTCTTTTGGCTCAACTCTCTATGGGGAACTTCTTTTCCTCTTGCCTTGGCCTCCACCCTTCTAAGTTTGATAATATCTCACTAGCCTATCAAGTTGATGCACCATCTCAGGCCTCACTAGTGATTGAGTTGTGAATGTAGGGATAGTAACTTTCTTTCCGCTACCTTTGGCTGGATGGGCTTGTGCATGAAAGATTACTATTTTAGGTATTGGATCAAGTTTGAATGGTTTCTTGATCCAATCTTGCATCGTTTTAATGATGTACCTCACTCTTTGGTTGTTATTTGAATTCTCCTCCCTATCAACCTCAACATTCATAATAGGCCTATCACCTATCTTATCCCTATTGAATAGAAGATCAAGAAACTCCTCCGAATCATACTATAATATCTTCAAGAGAATCTTAATTCTAAGGGCCTTCTTTGACAAGTACAAATTCATCCTACAATAATACCTTATTCGAACATCATAGTCATTTGTAGGATTCATCCATTCATCCAATGATCTTCAATAGCCTCTTCATGTTGAAACATTTTTCCGGCTAAATACTATACTCTCCTAATTTTTTCAAAACATGGCCCAATAGAATTGTATTCTTCCAAGGGATACTAATCCCATTCACATTCAAAAGAGGAGATATCTCATCTACGATCTACCTAAAAAGGTCCTATAATCAATGGCCAGGTCCAACATTTTTTATGTTGCCTTCTAACCCTATCATAGGCAGACAAGATTTGTCACAAAATCTCCAAGAGAACCAGTCTATCACAAGGGTACCTTGGGAGCTTCTTGGGATTCACTATTGTACCTATTACCCTCAAATATGTAAAAGTTTAGAACTGAATATAATATGCTCAAAGTATTGTTATCTGTGCCACTGAATCATCTAATAACCTCTTCACATAATCCCCTTCTATAAATTTGATTATAGTGAATATAAATGCATGATTAACAATTCTATACTCTTTTCTCTATTCTGAGAGTGTCTTCTTTACCAATTGAGGATAGACATTATATGCCCATGCATTAGGATCTTGCATGTTGTCCTTCTTGTATAGCCCTAGATAGTTTGTTACTCTTTTAGCTAACAAGTATACTAGGTATGATGTCATATAAAAATTCCTTTAGCTCTTTGTTGCTACTAGTTGCTCACAAAATTTTTGACTCAAAGTGGAAATGCAATCTAGTGGCATTTCTGGTTTCTTGATTGTTTCAATGGAATGTACCATGAAGATATTCAAATGTCCTACTATAGGTAAACCCATAACTCTACTTAATAGTATGATCGAGTACCCAATAGCTTCAATCATGTATCCCCTAGTCATATCAACTTTACCAGTCTTCTTTCCAAGAGGAGTCTTCTCTATGAGGTATGAGGGCTAAATGATCTCAGAGGCCTCCTCGATATGCTCCCTATACCACCTTTCTACTTTCTTATATGTGGGCCTAATAAACTAATCTACCTATGGGAGATGAAATACTTTCTCAATATTCTTTGGTGAAAATCAAGGACAATCTCTCTTGTCACACTCGTCACCACTCTCTCCTTAGGGAAAAAGTGTTCTGTAAGTGTCATGAGGAGCTCTAAAAATTGTACAGACATTGGATGTGAAGATGCATTGACAAGCCCTAATTTGATAAGAGTAAAGACCATTTGTGACCTCTTGGTGGGTTTGTTACAAATCTTCCGGATTTCTCCTAAGTTTGTATGTCCCAAATCTATATCTTTGATCTCTGAGTTATCATCCTAAAATCATGACTTTTTCAGAACTCATTGGAACTTAAATACAATGGGTTTTAGTGCCATTTTCTTACCCAAGGAAGCTAAAGAGGATGCCATTATATCTACACAAAAGGACACTCATTAGTTTGGAATTGAAGGGAATATGACATATTCAAACCTTAAAGTTAAGTCACACAAAATTTGAAAAAACCAAATTGCTCGTAAACATTTAGGTGTAGCAAGAAGATGTGTTTGATGCACGATACCCTTTGTTTGTGCCTATGTTTTTCTATCAAGTTTTAGGTGTGCATCAACACACCTGATCAGGTGCACTGATGTGTACCTAAAACTTGGTGTGCTTCATTTTTTTTTTTTTTTTGTACACACAGAGTTCAGTGTGGATTAGTGCACCTAACTCTATCCCTCAAATCATTTGTAATAATTTCTTTCTAACGGTGTACATCAGTGCACTTGAGTAGGTGCACTGATGCACACCCATTTTTGGGTTCAAAACATTTTTATATTTTAAGCTTGGCTTTGTTTGTTTTAACATGATGTGAACAAGGTGTAGACTAGTGCACCTGTTGAGGTGCACTAATGTGCACCTTTTGTTTTGAGTTAATGTTTTGTTCTTTTTATTTTCTCAAAGGCAGAGATGGAGGGAGAGTTGAGTGAGTGCACCTAGTTAGGTGCTAAAGTGTGGATGAAGATCAGTGCAGGGATGCAATGAAGATTCTAATGCAAAAAGAGCCAAAAGACAAGGTAAGAAGGGAGGCATCCCCCTCCCCCTTTAAATATATTTTGAGAAAGCTCAACACGGCTACATAGGTGTGCTGGTGCACAACTATGCAACTACACCTAAATAATGTGCAAACACCATTTTTCAAAATTTGGGCACACTAGTGCACCTTGGGAGGTGCACTCAATGTACCAAAATCCTTAATACTCATCTTATTCTCCTAAATTTCTAAATTCTTGACCTTTAGGTTTTTTCTGACAAGACCCAGAAATGACTTAGGGGACTAGGGGAAAACCTCTAAATGTGTCAGATCCTGGACTAGGAGTCCAAAAGCCCAAAAAATAAAATAGGGGGTCCCCATTTCTATCTAGAAATGAGGTGTGCATTGTGGAACTATAATATATTTCAAATGGACATCAATGCATCAAAGGATATAGAGCAGAATCCAAGGAGTGTATAGAAGATTGCAATCATTGAGAGATGTGAAGCTTGACATATTAAGGTACTAAAACACATATTTAGACACCTAAAATTGTCCAAATCCCCTTGTCATGACCAATTAAATAGATATTTATTATTTATTTAATTACCCTACCTTTAATTAAATAAATTTGTATTTGTTTAATTATATTTGCCTTTCCCTGATTTTAATAAACTAAGGTTTATTTAAATCATAGCCTTTCCCCTCATCCCACTTGCATCCTAACCCATTCACTTTAATTAAGTAAATTACTTCGTTTACTTAATTAATCCCTTTTTAATCCCACTTGGAATTAAATATTAAATTTAATCCTATTTGAGCACATGGCTCCTAACTTTAACCCTAACCCATCATTCTAAACCTACCCATTACCTAATCCCACTCATTTTTCCTAATCACCTTGCTAATCCCCTATTAATACTAAGTGTGTGTTCACACATGTGTGAGGAATCAGAACACTCACACTTCCTGCACCCTTTACGCCTTTCACACCTCTTACATGTTTGTCCCCCCTTCACATGAGAATCAAGTTGTCTCACACATGTGTGAGAAGCCATGCTTCTCACACCTCTTATACTTGTTATTGACCTATCACATCAAAGGTTGCTTACACATGTGTGAGCATATTTCCCCTTTTGAATGGTCAAAAACCCTAATACACATGGAGTCTACTTGGCCTCCACCTCATGGACACCTCACTGATCCTGAGAGATCCTAGCCCTTCATCTTGCATTGAATCTCAACCATCCATTTCATCTCATTTCCTATAAAAGGAGAGTCCTCTCCTCATTTCCATAAGCACTATCTAGCCCATTGTTATGCTGTAGGATTTGTGAGCATCCACATCCCACAACATGGAATCATCAACCACTTGGTGATTTTATGAGGTTTGCATTAGTGCTATTTTGATGTTAGGGTGAAATTACAGATCTATGCCACTGTTTATGATATAAAAATCTATTTTAGTCAAATCTTATTTCTCTATAAAAACTCAAATTTTTTCAAAAACTAAAAATACCCTTTTATAGATCTCAAATTCAATATCATCATTCTATAAATTTTTGAGTGTTTTGATTAGTTATAATGTGTTATAATCTCAAAATATTATAAGTCAATATTTCAACATTTTAGAAGATGCTCCCTCAAAAAAGGAAAAAAAAATAGTAAATCATATCAAAAAAAAAAAAAAATTTTTTTTCTCTAGAGGAGAGAATCCTCTTCACGAATATGTAATTTTTTTTCAAGAAGGTATAGATTTGATAGGGAAGTTTTGACTGGAGGAAAAAACTATTGGATTTTGATAAGGTCGAACTTGAGTACTTATAACAAAGAAAATATAGATAAAAAATAATTATTTCTTTTTTTGTTCACTAGCTATACATGTCATCTATAAGATATTTTCAAATTAGATTAAAAAAGATGATTTGCATATACTTGTTTGACGGGAACTACACCCTATATTTTTTACAGTTAAAAAAGGGACTTCAGAATAAAATAAAATAAAAAAATTCTTACTCAAAAAAAAATATAAAAGTCATTGGCATAAAGTTCATCCAATTCTACACATTTCATCAACTTACATCATCTTCATATTTTAAATATAGATACCAATTTTTTGTCATTAATGTTGAACTATCACATTCTGATATCACGTTTCTTTATAAAAGGTGACACAGGTTTGTGCTTTTACCCATCATGTCTTCACTATTTACATGTTGTCTTTCATATTTGAGTTTTTCATGAACATTTAGGAATGGGCATTAGTTAATTAGTGTTTATTCCTTTGTTACATTTTTATGCAACACATTTTGGCACGCCCAGTGGGACCCACTTCATGGGTTCAAACTAATCATCTAACATGTTTTTGGGTTTATGTGAGAGTTTTCAAGCTTGTAGGTTGAAGGCTTGCACTTGGAGATCAAGTTTCATGAGAAGCATCTAATGGAGCCATAAAGCCCATCATCGCACTTGAAGCACATAAGAGAAGTCTTTTGATATATAACACTCTATATTGCTTATTTCTCTATTTCCAAGTTGTAGAAGCATATTTTCCTTGAATATACTTCGTTGCTAGTGGGAAAATAGATTTTTTAAAGAAAAAGTCTATATTTGTTGACAAATAAATAGGTTAAAAAAAAGGGTTTGTTTTATTTTTGCTTTATCTTATTTATGCTTTTTTTAAATCATTTTTATGTATGTGTTAACAATATATATATATATATATATATATATATATATATAAATCATTAAAAAAATGATGATGTTAGTCTAAGTAGGGAAAGAATGAAAAAAAAATTTAAAAAAAAAATAAATTTTTTTTAACAGTTGGCTGTTTTGCAAGTTGGCACCTACAGGCGCCACCACCGGTGGTGCTCATGAGCTCCGCCCTTGCCTCTGCCATCTCTACCACTCAGCCCTCCTTAGCAACCACTGCCACCTACTACCTACTTCCCTCGTAGTCTCTTCCCTAGCACCACCGTTTGCAACCACTAACTCCTCCCGTGGCCACGACTCTGCTCCCCGCTGCAACCACTGGCCCCTCACCTTCCTCCTACTCAGTCATTGTGCTCACCACCACCACCTCCCATGTAACCTTTGAACTACCTCCTCTCTCTTGTGGCCATGGATCACCCTACACCAGCCACCACTTTGACTCCCCTTTGCCTCCGCCAAGTGCCATCGCTGAACCTCGCTGTCGCTTCCCTTGTGTCACCACCACCCTCAATTCCCCTCCACTCAACCACAGTCTACCTCCACTTAGTAGCCTCCCTTCTCACCCTACTAAAACCCTCCACTCAGCCATGATTCTTCTCTCATATGGCTGACCCTACATCTCCCACGGCCATGACCCACCCTGCTCTTCCCTTGCCCACCTTAGTCAAGCACCCTACCACCCTCCAACCTTTGCTTTCTCTATCGCTGCTTCTACCTTCTGCTTGTGATCTCCTCCCTTCCTTCACTAGTGCTCTTACCACCTGTGGACCATGCATGAGCCACCACTAAACCTCCCAACATTTTTCCCTCCTCCGGTGCTACCATGTGGCACCCATTAGGATTCCAACCATGTGGCATTTTTTGACATCTCACATGCTATTTCCACATCAGCAGACAGACATTTGTTTCTTTTTTTTTTCCCTTGACATGCATCTAATCATCAAATTTAAGTCTGTAGGTTGCTAATGTCATCATTGCACAAGCATTCCACATGCCCTTCTAGACCATAAGGAGTAGCCTTCAATTTTTTGCTCATAACTTGAGCATACGAACTCCATTTTTAACAAATGAAATATCACCAGAAAGCTGATTCCAAGCCTATCATGATGATGTTAGTTTCATTAGATTTTGATATTGTTTAGATCCCTATTTTTTCTATCAAAGACCAAACTTTGTGTTAACATTTTCATTATAGGGTTATTTCATGTTTGTAAAATATTTTTGATGCCCTTGCTTGTGGTTTTGCAGGGATATTTTCTCACTTGTGCATTGAAGGTTGGAGAATTCTAGAAATTACTAACCATATTGCTTGAAAGTTTTTCCTTAAATTTTTCTTGGAATGAACTTGTATGCTTAAACACTTGTCCTTGCATTTGTGTGGTTAAAGCTAAAACAATTGAATTCAATCTTGAATGCCTTAAGGAAATTGACATGAATGTCTAGGGTAGTAAACTTTTGGACTTGGTGCTTAAAATGAATTCAAACACTCTTGAATGCCTTAAGGAAATTGACATGAATGCTTAGGTTAGCAAACATTTGGAATTGGTGTGTAAAATGAACTCACACAATCTTGAATGCCCTAAAGAAAATTGATTTCATTTTCAGCAATTTGCTTATGCACATACTCGATTTACTTTCTTGTTGACGAATCCACACTTTTGATTTATGTTGATGATGATTTCAAGTTGGAAAGAATATTGTATGCTATAAACACGTGTTTCTTCAAAATAGATTACAAAACTTAAAGCTTCATTGTGAAAGAACACGTGTCTTTTAAACCTTGAGGCCACTTACATATTCTCTCCCCTCGTGCCTTCAGGTGATCTTGGGTGCACAAGAAATAAGTGGTCTTGTTTTTATCTTTTTAGGAGGCCTTCTTGGGGATTTCATCACCCCTTGGGATGACCTCAACTCCAGTGTTCTAGTGGAGTATAAAACTTGGGAGGTGAATTGAAAGACACCTCTCTTGGAAGTAAAATATTGTCACTCTTGGCTAAGCCCCAAAGAACTTTATACCTTTGGGAAGTGAAGGAGGAGATTTGGGTTACTGTCTCCTCTTGGCTATGTGGCATTATTTTCTTCCATCTATAGATTTGGGCCTCACGTACCTTGTGTATATCGAGGATACTCTCTAGTTGATCCTTTTACATCCTAGTTGAAACCTTATAGGATTGTTGGTGTGTTTGATGTTCTCGAGTGTTTGAAACCCTCCCCAGTTGAAGGTTACACACTGGCTACACTTGCTTTGTATATATTTCCTTATTTGATTTTGCATCTTAAATTTACAAAAACCAAAAACATCATAAAACATAAAAAGCCAAAAAACATCGTAAAAGTTCAAAAATCCAAAAAAATAAAAATAAAATAAAAAATAGTGAAACAAGTCTTGGTTTAAGTCCTCTTAGTCAAGTTGTCCACATCAATTCCACAACATCAAATTCATCACCCTCATACATCTCTTGTCTTCATCCTTCAAACCATTCCTTGAAGTCTTAGTCATCTCTACTTGTCCAAATCATTTCCTCATAATTCAATCTAATTCCTAATCTCCATCCGAGTCATGGTTCATACTCCACATCACACATCAATTCCCTCATCTAATACTTCATAATCATTATCCTTCTACTCCAATTCCTTGTCAAATTTAGTCATTTCTAATCAATTCTTAATTCAATCCATTTACATTTTCATCCATAATAAGTCTTTCTAATTTTAGTCACGTCTTCTTCTAATTCAACTTTGCATCACATCTTCTACTTTGGACATAGGAGCATTGTCATAAACATCGGACTTTAATTCAAATCCCACATTCACTTGTTTGCAATATCATAAGGTTTTATAAAAGCTATATCAAACTTTCATCCAATATCAAATCAAATCAAATTCAATCCAATCAAATCAAATCAAATCCAATTAATATCTAATCAAATCAAATCATGTCCAATCAATATAAGGTCAAATCCAATTCAAAACAAGTCAAAACAAAGTCCAAAATTGCTCCTAGTCCTAAGGTCATATTTCATCCATCATCAAATCTTTCATCACTCTTCGTCTAAGTTCCATGAATACAAATTGGCTTAATCAAATGCTTGAAGATATTCAAAGGAAATTTGGAGTCATACCTCCCATTCAACCTACATATCAAATCAATCCTCAACACTTCATATCCAACTCTCATCCATCTCATGTTCATTATTCTTCTACCTTTAACAAGGGAAATCCACCTCATTCTCCTTCACCCACATACGATTCCATTCATAGCCCACACAATGCCTTAAGCAAAAATACCATGGCCAAAGAAATTGAGGAACTAAAGAATTCTCTCTTGCACCTAGCAAATCAAAAGAAAAAGTCCACCTTCCATGCCATATGTCCTCCTCCCCCATGTTTCAAAGACCATAGTCCTCATGTCCCATCCAACCCCAACCGTCCATGCAATTCCCCCTACTCTAAGCTTAATGTCAAAAACCATAATCCTAATCCCCTACCCATAGTTCCACCTTCACACAATCCTAATCCTCCAAAAAAATCATCCCCACCTTGTAATAGGTTTTTCTCACCTGAATTCTTGTCTAAGTACAAAATGTTGGAATTATGATACATTTGTCATTAGTTACAACACTTATTTGATTCTGAATGCTTACCGAGTTCATCACTCAGTTTACAATTCATACTGAGCATTCGTTGGTTACCAAGTATGTTCAGTAGTGTTTACCAAGTCAGAAAGGTAAACAAAGGTTTTAGTGTTTACCGAGTCAGAAAGGTAAACGAAGGTTTAGTGTTTACCGAGTCAGAAAGGTAAATGAAGGTTTTGGTGTTTACCGAGTCAAGAAGGTAAACGAAGGTTTTAATGTTTACTGAGTCAGAAAGGTAAATGAAGGATTTATTATTTACCGAGTCAGGAAGGTAAATGAAGGTTTCAGTGATTACCAAGACAAAAAGGTAAAAGAAGTATTCAGTGCTTACCAAGTGAATCGAAGGAGTTAGTTTCTATCGAGTGACACAATGTTTATCGAGTCACCAGTGGTTACCAAGTTCTAAGCTACTTAGAGTGATTAGTATGGACCAAGCCCCTACCTCTACCGAGTGCATGACGATGCCAAGTAATGTAGTGGATGCCGTGTATCAGAAGGTCACCGAGTGAGTTTGAGAAACTTGAGTTTTCTACTTTCTGGCCGACTCAGTAATGTTTTGTCCACTTGTGTTTGGCCGACCTTGTTGCTGTAAATATTGGAATGGTATATATGTAATGTATTGTGCCATTTATGAATGATGAAGATAAGTAACAGTGTAGTAAGAGCGAATTGAAAGAGAATCAGCAGCGGAGTATTCAACAAGGTTATCAAGGAGAAGCAAAGATATATCCATCACATCAAGTGATCAGTACATAAGATCTAATCAGAAAACCAGTTGCAACTAGATCCACTACTTCATCCTAACAGGTGAATCTGTTTTTTAAATCCTTTAACAGGGTAGACTTAACAGTATTTTGTAAATCTCCTAACAGAGTGCATACTTCATTGTATGTTTGTAAATCCTCTAACAAGGTGGATCTAGCAGTCCTACTTGCTCCTAATAGGGTAGATCACCAGAAGTGATCATTGTAAGCCTTAACCGGCCAAATTTATACTGTAGTATTAATGTTTCATGGGCATCATCCCCACCCCAGTTTTACTTTCAATTTGAAAGGTTTTTGTGTCACCAAATCAGTGTGTTAATATTTTTATGCATACAGTAAAGTAGATAAATGAATGGTGAATTTGTTATTATGCTTAATTGGTTTAAATTTTAAAGCTTACTGATTCACCCCTCCCCTCTTAGTAACATTTTTAGACCTAAATATTTTCAACAATTGGTATCAGAGCTTTGTGGTTCTCAGGACAAAGCTTGACAGCTTGAGCAAAGATCAAGGACAATGGAGATATTTAGACTTGACAAAACTATTGAGAATGAGAAGCTAGATTTGGAGATGGCCATGGTTCAACTCAAAGAAGCAAAGGAACATCTTTCTCAATCCCTAAAAAGAAGAAAGGAACTTGCAAGACAAATAAATGACCATTTTTATGTTGAAGAAAGGATTGAAGATTTGTTACCATCAAGTAATTCAGAAGAAGCTGACAAAGCAATCAAAGAACTTTTAGAAAAGAATGGATCTCTACAAGAAGAGGTAATAAAGCTTAAAAGAGAGCAAGAAATATAGTCAATCAGGCTATGTGAAGTTTTGGAACAAAGAAAAAAAGCACAAGAAGAATTGGAAGATAGAAGTCATGAAACTCAAAATCAATCCCTTGAACATGAAGATCTAGCAGATCAACTATCCAATGCAAATGAAGAAATCAGGATTCTCAGAGCACAAAATGAAAGTCTACAAAATGACTTAAGAACTGAGAGACAAACCAATGAAAGCTTGGGAAATGATCTAAAAATTGAAAAACAAGTCAATGAAAGGATGATGAAATCTCAAGCAGACATGAATCAATTGAATCAGAAAAATGAGCAGAATTTTTATAAACAAAAGGGTAAAGCTGGTCTTGGATACAAGGAAGAAGGTGAATCCTCAAAACAAGGTGAACAAAGGAATAAAAGACTCACTTGTAATCACTGTGGCAAGTTAGGTCATACATCAAACAAATGCTGGAGCAATGGGAAAGCAAAATTCAATGACAAATGCTTCAACTGCAATCAGCATGGTCACAAGGCAAATGAGTGTAAAGAAAAACCAAAATTTAAGGGCAATTGTCACAAATGCAAAAAGCATGGTCATAAGGCATTCTAGTGCAAATCCAAATTATTCAATCCAGCTGAACAACTTGTCAAAGCTATATTCAGATGGGACTACAACACCTGGTGCAGATGTCACTATTGTGGAGAATATGGACATACTGGCATAAATTGTGCTAGACATCACCTAAGGAAGAAGGACACTACTGTAAGGTGCTATACATGTACAAAACTTGGTCATATAGCCAAGAATTGCATGAATATAGGAAAGGTTGAAGATGAAAAGAAAACTAGAGCTGATAATATTCGAAAGCAAATGAAACAACAGTGGATTCCTAAGTCTACCAAGCAAGAAAATTCAAATGATGGAAATGTCACTCGAGAAATGGGTGACTCCACCATATCTAATTAAGACTTATCAAGAAGGATAAGGGACTGCATCTTCAAGCCATATCCTAGGTAGTTCCAAAAAGAAGAAGTGGAAATGAAAAATCAGTATTGCAGATACAAGTCATAATTCACAGTGTTGCATCTACCAAGTAAGGTTGGTTTTCAGACTTTATCGAGCTTGGTCGGGAAAATAAGAAAGGTTTTGTGTGTTCACCGAGCTGCAAGGTTTATCGAGTAAGTCAGTGACTATTTATAAAACCCTAATTCTCAGCTACCTATGTACCCGAACATTAATGACAGGATTTTGATCAAAAAGGTAGAATTTGATCTCATTTTTCACCGTGAATTTAGAGTTCACAGAGCAAATATATTTTCAAGTACATCCAAGCGAGTTCAAGTGATTTGAAGCAATTTTCCAGCAAAGAAATTGTGTTACAAAATCGTTCTCTCACCAAGTAGCAATGGCATCCGCAAGCACCAGTGGCAGCAAGGCGAAGAGAGGTTCTAAAATGCTTGTGAAGGGAATCGAATGGGAGGCACCCAATTTCAAAATTGTTCCTGCCATCGCTGAATCACTCGACTCACATGGAGCTCAATCGCAGATCCCTCCAAAAGTACTTCTTATCAATGATATTCATACTCATTTCAAGTGTATTGTGCAAGAAATAGGGACACTAGATATGGATAGTACCCTAGCCGAGTTATGCATGGATGGAACCCTAAAACCTGAGTTCAAACATTTGGAAACCAAAGGCTTAACCCATATCCCGCATCTACCAAGGAGTTTCCAAGTGAAATGGGTGAGGTATATCTTAAGCCGTGTGCATAATGGACAATTGTGGTTAGAACAACCCATCCTCATAACAAAGAAGATGATCCACAAGATCAGGGCTTACCAATGTTGACCAAAGCCAAAACCACCAAAACCCTAGGTCGAGATGACCTCCAAAAATTAACCCAAGCTGAATGGGATGGTAGAGGTTTAAAGCTCAACAATGTTTCAGATATAGAACTAAAATTTGGTATTTGTGTTATTGCATACAAACTGTATAGTTCCAGCAGGCTGAATAGTGTACCTGGTGAGGCTGTAGATTTGGCATAAAATTGTAAAGAAAAATATGGAGTTTGACCTAGCTGATGTGCTATTAAAACAATTCAATAAAAAAAATGGATAGCATAAGGACTGCAAAGACAAACCCTTGTAAATTTGGTTCTTTGCTAGTTTGTTTATTTTTCTATTTATAGAAATTCTTTCCATCTAAGGGTGCAGTTGCATGGAGGAAAGATACTCCAATTTTGTATCAAATAAACAAATTCATAGCATAAATGGGTATGAATTTTGATAAGGTAATGGATAATTATTTTGAAGATTTCAAGGAAAGGATGAACAACAGGTTCAGGATACCTCCAAAACTTGTTGAAGAGTATAAGGATGATGTCTGTTTCATGGTTGACTATGATAGAGTCTACATCCAGGTAGTCAAACCTTGAGTGGCATAGGTAAAACCATTGCTCTATGAGCTAAATATTGATGATGCCAGAGATATCATTGAGGCACTGGTAAATGAACCAGTGGATCCCAAGTTGCCTGCATTTGGAACCTATGAAGAGGCTAAGGTTAGAATAGAGCTTGAAATCAAGCTTCCTCAAGAAATCTCTAAAGGTAGGAGAAAGATAGAAAAGCTAAAAGCTGATACTGGACCTCTCATGATAATAGACGGGAGAGGAGGAGATGAAGAAAAGGAAGAAGAAAAGGAAGAGCCTCAACGAAAGAAAGGTAAGGTGACTATCACCAAACCTACAAAGCAAACCACTGCAGTATTCTCCAGGAGAACAAGACAGGGAAAGAAGGAACCTGTATTTGTTAAGCCTCCACTCACCTTTGAAGCAAGACTAAAGCAATTAGATGAAGGAGGTAGCTTCACAAAATTCAAAGCATTAAAGTTCAAAACCAGAATAGAATAGGAGAAAATGCAGATTGAGGATCTAGTACTGAACAAAATGGGTAAATGGAAATACTTCCCAGACCAGATAGCCTCTTAGATCTCCAAAGAGCTATTGGAAAGATTGCAACCAAGATGGGAAGCTGCAACCAAGACTGTCAAAGACATTTATGAGCAGACCCTGAGGAATCTCCTGCCAAGTCTCTCTAATGCTAAAGTGAAGAAATCACTGAAAGATCACAAATGTAATATGATGATTAGATTCCACACTTGTTTGATACTTATCAAAGACATTGAGCATGTAGTAAATGATGCAACAAACATGTGGAAAAATATCTATCATCTACACAAACCCAATGAGGATACTGTTGAAATCATGGACAATGACAACAGTGATGATAATGATGATGATGATGAGGGTGATGACATTGAAGACATACCAGAAGACCTGCAATCATTAATGTTAGAAATTGAAGAAGAAGCTAGAAAAAAAATTGAGGAAGAAGAAGCCTCCCTTCCTCACTCTCCACCAAAGACTGTAAAATCTACTATGGAGATAGGATCTTCAAGAAAAATTGTGAGCACAACAAAGACATCCATTGCTCAATTTCCTCCAGTCTCCTCTCAGCTCTAGGTTTCTGCAATACAAGTGCCAAGCACTTCATCTACCGAGCTGGCGGTCACTTCTTCAGTTACCAAGCTTCCAAGCACATCATCAGCCACCGAGTCATCCACTGCAGCAACTACTTCACCGAGTGTATCTCTTACACCTGCAGCTTGTACAATAAGTCTTCCAAGTTTCATATCAATTTTATCTTCCTCAGCCACAATGGCCCCAATTTTTACTCGAATCAATTCTCCAATTTTAAAAATACTAGTATGTACATCATTTTTGACTAGCACATCATTTTTGGGAAGTATATCAAGTTTTGATACAGCCAACACTTCTCTTAGTTTGCCTTTAGTTGGTCCCATTCCAATTTTGACAGCCAGTCCAGCATCATCAACTATTGTTTCAATTTCAAAGGGCAAATGTGCAGTCACTGCAGAAAAACCAAAGAGATACATGTTTTCCAGTAAGGCAGTAGATGAAGAAATAGATTTGGATAAGGACATTATCATTCCTAAGATAGATCTAGATACTGCATCAGTTGATGAAATGAGAATGATCAGTCAGCTATTAGAGCAAAAGGCACGACAAAAACAGCTCAGGCATGAAAGAGACTAGGAATATAACATTATTGAAAGTGCTAAAAATATAATAACAGAGGCTATAGGTGTTGAAGTAGATTCTACTCAACACATTTTGATTCAGTTGGAAGAGGCTATATATAAATTCAATGAGGATACCTCCGGCCAAGAAAAATTGATTGAATAGGAAGAGAAGAAATTTGACAATAAGGTGCTTGAGCACATTGCTCAGCATATTGCATTAAAACAGGTAGAATTGTCTACAATTCTGAGTAATTTTGAGAATTCTTTTAATAATGTAACTTCACTTTTTGGAAAAATTTGTGATGTTACCGAGTATACCAAAGAAATCAAAGAAAAGTTGAATAAAATTGATGAGGACATGAAGGTCAGTGCCCAAATGCTGCAATCTGACCACAGTGCAAGTTCATCCCATCATCATAAAATAAGATTTTTGTCAGAGAAATAGGTAGAATTGCTGAGAGAGGAAGCAAGGATCAGGTCTACTCTGATTGACATCTAGAATATGATCCTTCCTGTCATGAACACAATGCAAAAGCACATTGCATATTCAAAAACATTGATCCATGACAATAATTTCTCTGTTGCAGACCATGTGATTGAACTTTCTACAGAAGTTCAAGTAGCTCTCTCCACATGTAAAATCTTGCAAGATAATTGGGATAAAACTCTGCAACTAATTCTTCAAGTACATTCTAAGTTTATCACACATGTTGGTGTCTCCATGTAAATACATTCTTTATTCTTTGGCATTATTGTCAAAAAGGGGGAGAAAGTAATATATAGAGAAAAATCAGACACAAAAGGGGAGAAGGTAATAAAGTAATAAAGAATAAAGTCATATAACTCATGTAAAAACCTTGTGTATATTGTATGGGGGAGTTATATGTAAGGTAGCCCATGTATATTCAGCATAGCAGAATCAAATCAGTTTTGTCAGATCTTGTATATAAATTTTGGCTCATAAGTGTTTTTGTCACTAATGCCAAAGGGGGAGATTGTTGGAATAATGATACATTTGTCATTAGTTACAACACTTATTTGATTCTGAATGCTTACCGAGTTCATCACTCAATTTACAGTTCATACCGAGCATTCGTTGGTTACCAAGTATGTTCAGCAGTGTTTACCAAGTCAGAAAGGTAAACAAAGGTTTTAGTGTTTACCGAGTCAGAAAGGTAAACGAAGGTTTAGTGTTTACACAGTCAGAAAGGTAAACGAAGGTTTTGGTGTTTATCGAGTCAAGAAGGTAAACAAAGGTTTTAATGTTTACTGAGTCAGAAAGGTAAATGAAGGATTTATTATTTACCAAGTTAGGAAGGTAAATGAAGGTTTCAGTGATTACCAAGACAAAAAGGTAAAAGAAGTATTCAGTGCTTACCAAGTGAATCGAAGGAGTTAGTTTCTACCGAGTGACACAATGTTTACCGAGTCACCAGTGGTTACCAAGTTCCAAGCTACTCAGAGTGATTAGTATGGACTAAGCCCCTACCTCTACCGAATGCATGATGATGCCAAGTAATGTAGTGGATGCCGTGTATCAGAAGGTCACCGAGTGAGTTTGAGAAACCTGAGTTTTTTACTTTCTGGTCAACTCAGTAATGTTTTGTCCACTTGTGTTTGGCCGACCTTGTTGCTGTAAATATTGGAATGGTATATATGTAATGTATTGTGCCATTTATGAATGATGAAGGTAAGTAATAGTGTAGTAAGAGCGAATTGAAAGAGAATCATCAGCGGAGTAGTCAACAAGGTTATCAAGGAGCAGCAAAGATATATCCATCACATCAAGTGATCAGTACATAAGATCTAATCAGCAAACCAGTTGCAACCAAATCCACTGCTTCATCCTAACAGGTGAATCAGTTTTGTAAATCCTTTAACAGGGTAGACTTAATAGTCTTTTGTAAATCTCCTAACAGAGTGCATACTTCATTGTATGTTTGTAAATCCTCTAACAAGGTGGATCTAGTAGTCCTACTTGCTCCTAACAGGGCAGATCACTAGAAGTGATCATTGTAAGCCTTAGCCGGCCAACTTTATACTGCAGTATTAAAGTTTCATGGGCATCATCCCCACCCCAATTTTACTTTCAATTTGAAAGGTTTCTGGGTCACCAAATCAGTGTGTTAATCTTTTCATGCATACAGTAAAGTAGATAAATGAATGGTGAATTTTTTATTATGCTAAATTGGTTTAAATTTTAAAGCTTACTAATTCACCCCTCCCCTCTTAGTAACATTGTTAGACCTAAATATTTTCAACAATTGGTATCAGAGCTTTGTGGTTCTCAGGACAAAGCTTGATAGCTTGAGCAAAGATCAAGGACAATGGAGATATTCAAACTTGACAAAACTATTGAGAATGAGAAGCTAGATTTGGAGATGGCCATGGTTCAACTCAAAGAAGCAAAGGAACATCTTTCTCAATCCCTAAAAAGAAGAAAGGAACTTGCAAGACAAATAAATGACCATTTTTATGTTGAAGAAAGGATTGAAGATTTGTTACCATCAAGTAATTCAGAAGAAGCTGACAAAGCAATCAAAGAACTTTTAGAAAAGAATGGATCTCTGCAAGAAGAGGTAAGAAAGCTTAAAAGAGAGCAAGAAATACAGTCAATTAGGCTATGTGAAGTTTTGGAACAAAGAAAAAAAGAACAAGAAGAATTGGAAGATAGAAGTCATGAAACTCAAAATCAATCCCTTGAACATGAAGATCTAGCAGATCAACTATCCAATGCAAATGAAGAAATCAGGATTCTCAGAGCACAAAATGAAAGTCTACAAAATGACTTAAGAACTGAGAGACAAACCAATGAAAGCTTGGAAAATGATCTAAAAATTGAAAAACAAGTCAATGAAAGGATGATGAAATCTCAAGCAGACATGAATCAATTGAATCAGCAAAATGAGCAGAATTTTTATAAACAAAAGGGTAAAGCTGGTCTTGGATACAAGGAAGAAGGTGAATCCTCAAAACAAGGTGAACAAAGGAATAAAAGACTCACTTGTAATCACTGTGGCAAGTTAGGTCATACATCAAACAAATGCTGGAGCAATGGGAAAGAAAAATTCAATGACAAATGTTTCAACTGCAATCAGCATGGTCACAAGGCAAATGAGTGTAAAGAAAAACCAAAATTTAAGGGCAATTGTCACAAATGCAAAAAGCATGGTCATAAGGCATTCCAGTGCAAATCCAAATTATTCAATCCAGCTGAACAACTTGTCAAAGCTATATTCGGATGGGACTACAACACCTGGTGCAGATGTCACTATTGTGCAGAATATGGACATACTGGCATAAATTGTCATGTTCATTTCCTTGTCATGTTCATTTCTTCCATCCTCCATCCATACTCCTATATAATTCGATGCTCCTTTCATATGTCTTAGGTCTTGGTTATCCCATACCTTTCCTCCATTTCATGTTTCACATTTCATGCATACTCTCCATATCATTACCCCTTTTCCATACCCTCCCTCCCATATCCCTTATTCATTCCACTTTCATACCTATGCTTTTGATCACTATTAGAGGCACAATACCCAAATGTTCATACATGCTTTGGCAGAGCACATGCCTTCTCTTGCTCCATTCGATAGCCTTCGTACCATCTTTCCATTTTCATGCATCCTTTTCCACTATGTTTTCTTCCATTTTCCTATCCTCGGTATGGGGCATTTTGACTCCTTGGAAACATGATCCTTGGCTTTGCATTTTCTGATACCATATCATTTGGCCCCTTATATCCTTTCACCATTTCTTTCATCCACCAACTCACCTTATTTTTCCTCCATTTACAATGCCTTGGCTCTCCCTTGTCATTGGTCCCAATCCATTCTATCCCACATTCATCCAAACAATTCATTTCTATCCATTCCATCCCTCATTCGTTCATATCACATTCAATCTAATTCTTCCAACTCACTTCAATCAAATTCATTCATCCTCTATTTCAATCAATTTTCCCTTCTTCTAATCCTTTCACACCAAATCAATTCTACTCTCATCATTCTTTGTCCTATCAACATCATTCTTCCAATCTCATCCATGTTCATTCTTCTACTTGCATGCCAATTTTATCTATCCATCCAACTCTCCATAAAATCAAAAACAACAAAAAAATCTCAATCAATGTGCAATCAATACTAATCCAATCATTCTAATCTTGCAATCTTGTACATCAATCCTTAATCAATTCATCAATTTGACCCAATCAGTTGATAA
Organism: Cupressus sempervirens; assembly: GCA_028749045.1. NCBI lineage: Eukaryota > Viridiplantae > Streptophyta > Pinopsida > Cupressales > Cupressaceae > Cupressus > Cupressus sempervirens. Next base: position 444,757,884 of record CM053792.1, on the reverse strand, counting down.
TCCATTGACCATATTCAAACATTATCATGGGATGTATCCTTCCCAATCCTTGGATGTGCATTATTCTTATCATTAGCTTTTTCATCCTTAATCAATCATCATCAATCAATCCATTAATTGGTTTTCAGCTTGACTAGGGGCAAATTTTGATTTTCAATTGGGTTTGTTGTGGATAATTTCTTGTCACTTGTATGCATTAGTATTTTTTACATTTATCATGGTCTTTGCATCCTATTGTCCCAAGGAATCATGGTCTTCCATATCATGGTTTCACAAGGCATATGGTTGTCTTAGACCCTTTTTATCATGTACTTGACAGTTTGTCATCTTGGTTCCTCATACCTTGGTGCATAGTGTCAAATACAATATCAAACTTAGGTTGTTCACACCATTGCAACATAACTTTATCACTCATATATTTTTTCACTCCCTTTCATACTCCCATCCATTTCAAGAGAACATTCATGTTCTCCTAACTTGCATATCCACTCGAGGGGCATACCCTTCCACCCTCATCATCCTTCCTCATCCTCCCATGATTGGGGCATCATGCTACTAGTGTTATCCTCCCATTCACTATATTTTATTCTTATTTTATATAGCATTACTAATGCTATATCAAAGAGAGGCAAAATGTAGACACCTAAAATTGTCCAAATCCCCCTTTCATGACCAATTAAATAGACATTTACTATTTATTTAATTACACTACCTTTAATTAAATAAATTTGCATTTGTTTAATTATATTTTCCTTTCCTTGATTTTAATAAACTAAGGTTTATTTAAATCCCAGCCTTTCCCCTCATCCCACTTGCATCCTAACCCATTTGCTTTAATTAAGTAAATTACTTCATTTACTTAATTAATCCTTTTTTAATCCCACTTGGAATTAAATATTAAATTTAATCCTATTTGAGCACATGGCTCTTAACTTTAACCCTAACCCAACCTCACTTTCCTAACCTAACCCATCCTTCTAAACCTACCCATTCCCTAATCCCACTTACTTTTCCTAATCACCTTGCTAATCCCCTTTTAATCTTAAGTGTGTGCTCACACGTGTGAGGAACACTCACACTTGATACACCCCTCATGCCTTCCACACCTCTTACATGTTTGTCCCCCTTTCACATGAGAATCAACTTGTCTCACACATGTGTGAGAAGCCATGCTTCTCACACCTCTTACACTTGTCATTGACCTATCACATCAAAGGTTGCTCACACATGTGCGATCATCTTTCCCCTTTGAATGGTCAAAAACCCTAATACACATGGAGTCTACTTGGCCTCCACCTGATGGACACCTCACTGATCCTGAGAGATTCTAGCCCTTCATCTTGCATTAAATCTCAACCGTCCATTTCATTTGATTTCCTTTAAAAGGAGAGCCCTCTCCTCATTTCCATAAGCACTATCTAGCCCATTGTTATGCTGCAGGATTTGTGAGCAACTACATCCCACAACATGGAATCATCAACAACTTGGTGATTTTATGAGGTTTGCATTAGTGCTATTTTGATTTCATGTCTTCACTATTTACATGTTGTCTTTCATATTTTAGGTTTGCATGAACATGTAGGAATGGGTATTAGTTTCTTAGTGTTTATTCCCTTGTTACATTTTTATGCAACACAACATCATCACCAAATCACATTGGTTGGAGCACATAATGTATCACATCTACATTGAAAGTTGAGCCAAATGTAAAGAATGAAGCATATTAAGGATAATTATAGTGGAAAAAGGTGGTGGACATTGTACAAGAATAACCAAACATTTCTATGGGGTTTTCTCTAGATGCATTCCCTAGGAATGATTACTAAGGCTAAAGCCCAATATTATAAGGAAGATTGAAGGGGATTTGAGTATTAAATTAAGTTGTATGTTGGAATGTAGTAAAGTATAGGTCTATGAATATTTTAATTAGTAATAGAAATGATTAAAGAGGGAAAGTAAGAGTGGAACATAATAAGAACCCAAATAAAAAATTTAAAGGTGATTAAGAATAAAACCCAATAGGGGACATTACAAGTGGTATTTGAGCATCTTTCTTGCTAGCCTGTGGAAACTAGTTAATGCAAAAACACCAAAGAGATCAAAGAGCATTAGAAAGGGAAGGAAGCAAAGATTACACCAACATGAACAAAAAAATAAGTGATGAATTGAAACCTTTCATAGAAAGAATAAACCAAACTACTCAAGAACTCATGTAACAAACTGAAAGAAATGCTTGAGTTATAACTGAGCAAAGTGAAACAAATTGACTTTGTTGGAATTAAAGGTAGAATAACTAAGAGGGGAGTGAATCAGTTACTCACAAAAATTAATCCATAGATCCCTTAGAAGTCTTAAAGATCTAGTTACTGCTGATACTCAGTAAACAAATGTTGCAACTCGGTAAATTAAACTATTACTTATCTTCAAGTGTTCATGCATGCAATTGAAAATAGAATGAACACAAGAGACACCAGTTTTAACGTGGAAATCTAATATGGGAAAAACCACCAAGTAACTAGTCACCAATTTTTCACTCTTATGAAGTGAGCCCTATTAGGAGCCAACCCTATTAAAGGTTACAATACACACTGTGTGGTGTGACCCTGTTAGAGGATTTAATCACCCTGTTAGGAGTGGCCTTGCTAGAGGTCTTTAGAACAATTCAACTAAACTATCACCTTGTTAGAGGATTTATAAAATGGCTGTTAAACCAACTCTGTTAAGAGATTTGAAATCACTACTACAATGGTTAGAAAGAAACAATGAATTGACCTGAACAAGATGCAACTGAATTTGCTGGCTACAGGTCTCTGCTCAACATCATTAGATCCTCCTTGATCAAATATGGCTCTGCTGCTCCTCAATGATCTTTGATCATCCTTCAAATTTGCTTCCACAATAATCAGTCTTCATATCACATTAATTCCACACACTTCCAAACACTTAGAATTTGCAACTTGATGTCTTATACCATTCAGATTGTCAAGTCGGCCCATTTACATGTTACATCTACCAATAAACCATACATCAGTCAGCTATAGATATTACTCTAAACAAATAAACTTTATTTCATAAAATAATGAAATCCTTTACTAGTCGACCCTGCTCGGTAAATACTACTTCCAAAAATTTCCCGAGTTAACCTTCTTGACTTGGTTAATATTACAATATTTTTAAAATCCTTTGGCTGCCGAGTTTACTCGGTAAGAACTGAATTCCTTCATGAGAGCTTGGTAAGAATTGTTTCTGCCACATTTCCTTTGATGACCAAGTGAGCTCGGTAGATTTTGTCCTTTTGCCTTGCTGACCATCTGAGCTTGGTAAACATTGTCCTTTGCCTTGCTGACCTTCTGAGCTTGGTAGACATTGTCCTTTGCCTTGCTGACCTTCTGAGCTTGGTAGACACTGTCCTTTGCCTTGCTGACCTTCTAATCTCGGTAGACACTATCCTTTTCCTTGCTGACCTTTTGAGCTTAGTAGACACTATCTAATGACTAATATGACATTTGTGTGACATCAAAGACAACACACAATTTGAATAGTTGTATCCAAAAATCTCCCTCTTTGGCATTGATGGCAACACAACATGTCATAGCAGAATGAAATTTGAAAACAAGTGTTTTACTGATAGAATACTTCACTTTCTTTTTTAAATACAAAAAACTCCCTCTTTCATAATAATCTTTCCCTCTTATACAAACTCTTATTTTTTTGCAAATTTTAAAAAGATATGACAATATACTTTATTTTTTGCAAATCTCAGAAAGATATGATAGTATACTCTCCCTCTTTGACAACACATACCAAAGAAAACTCAAAATAGCTGAATAGCATTGTACCTAATGTACTACTTCATATACAATGTCTTCAATTGTTTGCTGCATCAACTTATAGTTCTTCAATTCTGTTCCTATTGATGCATCACTAAAACTATATTTTAGTGAGCTTCAGATAGGGGAATGACCTCTAACTTACCTCTTTGATACAAGAATGCATCCTTAGGTAAAGGATTTGTGAATATGTCAACAATTTGTTCCTTTGTATGGACATATTCCAATCTTATTTCCTTTTCTTGTACCAATTCTCTAACAAAGTGATACTTTATGGCAATATGCTTGATTTTTGAATGCATCATTGAATTCTTGGAGATGTTAATTGCACTTGTGTTATCACAAAACATAACAACAAGATCTTTGATTTCTTGCTTCATAGCTTCCAAAAATTGTTTGAACCACACAATGTTTGAGCAATTTAGTGCTACTGCAACATATTCAACCTTTGCTGTGGATTGAGATGTACAATTTTATTTTTTGCTTGTCCAAGAAACCAACCTTTTTCCAAGAAAGAAAGCTCCCCCCCTTGTGCTCTTTCTGTCATCAATATTTCCTGCCCAATCTACATCAGTGAACACCTTTAAATCCAATTTTCCTCCAAGTTTATACCATTATCCATATTCTTCAGTTCCTTTTAAGTATCTCATGATCCTTTTGATTGCCATCGTGTGATTTTCTTTTGATTTTGCTGAGAATCTTGCCACAATTCCTACTACAAGGGCAATGCCTGGTCATGTGTGCACTACATATTGAAACTTTCCAATCATGGATCTATACAATGTCTGATCCACTTCCTTTGATTCATCATCATTGGTTAGTTTTAATCCAGTACACATAGGAGTCCCAACTGGTTTGCAGTCTTCCATACCAAAGTTTTTCAGTATCTCCTTGATGTATTTAGATTGAGTGATGTAGATGCCATTCTTACTATGTTGAATTTGAAGACCAACAAAGAATTTGATTTTGCCAAACATTGACATTTCAAATTCCTTGTTTATTTGTTCTAAAAATTCTTTGCAAAGATCATCATTTCCTGTGAACAAAGTATCATCTAAAAATATTTCTGCCAAAACAATCTTATTATCTGGTCCTTCCTTTATGTACAAACTACTGTTGTCATTAGTTCTTTGAAAACCAATCTGAATAAGATAGTTAAGCAATATTTCATACCATGCTCTAGGGGCTTGTTTCAGACCATATAATACTTTATGCAATTTGCAGACCATGTCCTTCTTGTCTGGATCAACAAAACCTTCAGGCTATTCAATGCAAACCTCTTCATCCAATATGCCATCGAGAAATGCTGATTTAACATCCATCTGATAAATTTTGAATCCTCTGAATGCAGCATATGTAAGTAAGGTTCTGACACCTTCCAATCTTGCAACAGGAGAAAAAGTTTCTCCATTTTCTACACCTTCTTCTTGAGAGTATCCTTTGCATACTAGTCTAGCTTTGTTCCTTGATACCTTACCATCATCATTTAGTTTATTTCTGAATACCCTCTTTGTTCCAATCGCATTTTTGTCTTTGGGTCTAGGTACAAGAGTCTATATTTTGTTTTTCTCTATCTATTCTATCTCTTCATTCATAGCTTCAATCCAACTTTCATTGTCTAATGCATCTTTGACATTTCTAGGTTCAAAATTAGCAAGTAAAAAAGTTCCTTTCAACTTACTTCTTGTCATTGTTCCTTTAGATTTATCTCCAATGATCTGATTTGGTGCATGATGCATTCTGACATACTTGGCTAACATGAGCTCCTTGCCTTTTGAATGACTCGCACTATTATCATTCTATGTTTCAACTTATGGTTCTGATTCTGGTTGCTCAGGCTCGGTAGATGCTAACTCAGTAGCTTTTGTTTGCAACTCAAGTTTTTGCAGCTCGGTAGGTACTGAATCAATTTGAACTTCTTGTGACTTAGTTAATGAAGACTCTAGAGTTGAGAATTCTTTATTAATAGGTATACTTTGCATTGTATTAGGTTCAATGTAAACAAATCTTTTGTAGTCTTCAGGTTCCTTTTTGCTTTCTTCTTCTGTTCTTTCTGCAAACTCATCAAATTTCACATGTGCACTTTCTATGACTTTGTGAGTAGGTATGTTCAAACATCTATATGCTTTGCTTTTGCAAGAGTACCCCAAAAATATTCCTTCATCACTTTTTACATCAAATTTACCTTTTCTAGATTCTTTCAAAATGTAACATTTGCTTCCAAATACTTTTAGATAACTTACATTGGGTTTGTAGCCATACAACAACTCATAGGGTGTTTTGAATGAGTTCTTTTTCAGCTGTACTTGGTTCAAGGTATGAACTACAATGCTGATAGCTTCCTTCTAGTATTTGATAGCAATGCCTTTCTCAATCATTAAAGTTCTTGCATAATTCATGATAGATCCGTTCCTTCTTTTTGCTATTCCATTTTGATTTGGAGTTCTAGGTGCTAAAACTTGTCTTTTGATTCCCCTTTCAATGCAAAAGTTATTGAAATCATGTGAAATGAATTCACCACCTCTGTAGAATCTTAAGCATTTCAGTCTTTTTCCTGTTTCCTTTTTTACTTTGGCCAAATACCATTTAAACTTTTCAAATGCTTCTAATTTCTCTTTGAGGTATGCGATAGTCATCATTCTTAAATAATCATCAAAAAATAGAATAAAGAATTTTTCACCCATATAACTTTCAATGCCAATAGGTCCACACAAATTAGTATGCACAATTTCTAGAACTTCTTCATTCTGAAAGTTCTTTCTTTTAAAACTAGTCTTTCCCATTTTTCCAATTGGACAATTCTTGCATAGACCAACCTCAGGTTTCTTTATGTTAGGAATACCTCTTACTTTCCTGAATTTACTAACCTTTATTAAGTTGTCAAAGTTTACATGACATAACCTCTTATGCCACAACCAACTTTCTTCAATTTGAGCAATGAAAGATGAACATTCACCAAGTTCAAGATAAAATAAGTTACCTTTTGTTCGAGTGCTTAATCCAATAAGCTTTCCTTTGCCATCCAACAATCTTTCTTTTTCATGCATAAATTCTACTTTGAATCCATTATTGAGTAGTTGTGCCACACTCAACAAATCATGCTTTAGTCCTTCTACCCAATATGCATTATCACGTACAAGTTCCTTGGTTAGTGAGATTCTTCCTTTTCCTCTTATACAACAAGGTTCATTGTTACCAAATCTTACACTGCCACCATCATAGTCTTCAAAGTATTCAAACTTAGTTTTATCACTAGTCATGTGATGAGAACAAGCACTATATATGATCCATGTATCATTTCTACTCATATGAGAAACAAGTGCCATTTCATCATCATTATTAGACTCATCTTTCACAACAATGTAGACAATTTCATCATCTTCTTCATCATTAGAATCATTAGAATCTTTAGCCATAAAACATGTTTTCTTACCTTTATCCTTGAATGATTTGAAATCTTTCTTGCCATTGTACTTGTAACCTCTATTCTCATCTTTCTTCTACTTATTTGGGCACCTAGCTACAATATGCCCAATTTCTTCATAAGAAAAGCAGATTAGAGGAAACTTACCTTTGTATTTCCCTTTGCCTCTTGAATATTTTCTTGCTAGTAGAGCTTCAACCACTTCAAGATCACTGTCCAAACTTTGTTCTGATTCTTTATTACTATTTGATTGTGGATCCTTCATCTTTTTCACTTTTTCTTTGAGTGAAATCTTGGCTTCAAATGCTAATTCAACATTCTTGGTAGCTAGAACATAATTGTCATAGTTGTCTAGCTCATATGCAATCAATCTTCCAACTATGGCCTCTAAATTTATTTTATGATTTTCCTCACATCTTCTTTCTTGAATTTCAAAGACTCTAATTGAATAAATGGGAAGTAGAATTCTAAGAACTTTACTTATAACTGTCTCCTCATTGATGTCTCCTCCAGATGCTTTGATTATACTAACACATGCTTTAACTCTTTCAACATACTTTGCAATGTTTTCATCCTCTCTCATCCTCATTTGATCAAATTGTCCTCTCAAACTTTCTACTTTGGCTCTTCTTACATTATTGTCTCTTCCATAGATCTCTTTCAGCTTGTTCCACATTTCAAAGGTAGTTTTACAATCCTTGATGTCATGAAATTCTTCATAATTCAAAGCAGATGCTATATCTATCATCATGTTGTTGCGAGTCTTCTTTTCAGAAATATCATTGATAGATAATGTACTAGAAGGTTCTTCATATTTTTCATCAAGGTACTTCAGCTCTATATCACCAATAGAAGCCAGATGAAGCCTCATCAATCCTTGCCATCCTGAGAAGTTGTCCCTATTAAGTCTTGGAATTTACCTTTTGTAAGACATCCTGATCTTTAGCTTAGATCCTTGAAATCTTTTCCTGTAAGCACCAAAAGCTCTAATACCAATTGTTGGAATTAAAGGTAGAGTAACTGAGAGGGGGGTGAATCAGTTACTCTACATTTAATTCCAACAGACTTCTCCTAGAAGCTATCCATAATATAAACAAAAGTGGGAAGGATAAAAATTCTCAACAATCTGAGAATGATGATAATAATAATAATCAATTACATACACAAAAACTAGATTGTAGACCCACAAGACCCCCTTCCTTCTTGGAGAGTAACAAGAAGATGAGGACAAGATAAATGAAGTAATTAATATAAATGACATTATAAATGAGTACTCTGAAATTGATCGTGAACTTAGAAGGGAGATACCGTTTAAAGATTATTGTGATGCTTAGATGAAGTCATTATCTAATAGAAAGAGATAGATACACCAAGTGAAGGGACTGTGAGAAGAGATAAATAAAGTGAGTTTCCCAAACTTTGACAAATTAGAAAGAACTATAGAACACTCGTGGGTACAAATGTTGGATACATATCTTTCCTTAAATCCTATGACAGAAAAAGGTGCTATTCAATTTTCTGTCCTTCATTTAAGAGGAGTAGCACAAGATTGGTGGCAACATAGCCTTAACAACTAGGAATATAAAAAAATTAAGAGTTATGATGAATTCACCCAAAAACTCATAAAGCGATTTGATCAAATAGATCTAGAATGCTACTTCAAAAGATTGACCCAACTTAGACAAGAAGGATTTGTGATGAAATTTGCTAGAAAATTTGAAAGGTTATTAGCCATGATACCTAAAATATCAGAAAAGAGACTCACCTATCTATTTATAGATGTGTTGAAGGAATCAATCAAGAGTGTAGTGGGAGCACATGAACCAAAGAATTTAGAAGATGCAATCCAAAGGGCATTAAAATTTGATATGCACCCAAAAAAGGATAGGTCCAAGAACTATGTACTAAGCACACATTCTAGGCTTTCTGAAAAAGGAAGAAATCACTCCAAAGAATCCCAAAAAAATGAGTTATGTTACCATTGCAAGGAACCATGGGAACATGGCCATAAATGTAGAAGAGAGCTCAAAAGTTATCATGATGAACTACAATGAAAAAAATTATTCTTTTATTGCAAGGAAATTTTGGAACTAGGACATACATGTGGAAAGAGAAGCCAAGCTCAAAGAATGGATGCCACACTTGATGATGAAGTAAAGGGAAAGATGAATAAGAGATCTAAACATAATCAAGAGAGTAATGAAGATGCGCAGGACCAACAAGATCTAGATGAGCTACAATTTCAGTGGTGAGTCAATGAGAAAAGGTAAACTTTATAATAACAAAATTAAAAAAAAGGGGGAATAATAATTAGTAGATCAAATTACCTCCTAAGTAGACCCCCTTGATGGATGTCAAGTGCTACCATCAAGGCTGAAAGGGTTAAAGTTTCACTCTTGCACTTAGGTAGGATATTTAAGAAGAATATGATTTTGATCTATGTGGATCACTTTGATGGATGCCGAAGTGTTGCCATCAAGGCTAAAAGGGCCAAAGTTTAACTTTTGGGCTTAGATTGGGAAAAGTATGTTAAGATGGACATCTAAGTAGACCACCTTGATGGAATGGTAGAATATTTCATCAAGGCTAGGAGGGCCAAAGTTTCACTCTTGGTCTTAGATTGGTCAAGTTAAGAAACATGTGACATCATGTCAACTTAACTCAGTTAAGAATCTACCAAGTAGACCACCTCATTGGATGACTACTGCCTTTCATTGAGGCCAAGAGGGCTAAATTTTTTTTCTCTTGGGATCGGTAGGATATCAGTTTAGAACTAATTTATCATGATTCATCTTTTCTTTGGAGATATTATATACATTTGCATGTTAATAATTACTTGTTTTTGCTGGATCCATGATCAATACAACATACTAGGGAAGTATGTTTTGTAAATCATTCCTTTTACTCTACTTCATTGTGAGAAATAAATCACAAAGAATCAATAAAGAATATATGATGTGTCTACATTATGTATGCTTCATGTCTTCATTTCTCTACATTGTGTATGCTTCACATTTTCATGCATTCATGTGACTACTTTTTGTTTGCTTCATGTTTTCATTTATTAAATATGTATGTCTCATAAATCTTCTAGGCCTTTTGTTTGCAAATATGTTTTGTTTCTATGAAGGAGCTTATGTATGAATGATATTGCTTGAGGACAAGCAATTTTGAGAAGGGGAGAGTGTCATGACCCCTCCTAAAAGGGAATCCTATAGTTATAATTGAATAGAATTATATAATAATAGTTCATTACATGATTAACATATATAGTATAATCGATTATTCACAAGAGAGATATTATTGACAACAATATAGATAAATATTTATATTCCATTTATTCTACTTAAATATTTATATTATTCATATTAATAATAATTATAAACAATGATAATAATATACATTAATAAAGATGCATAACTGATTACATTAATATCTACAGACATCTAAATATAAATCAGTACCTAAATTGATACATTTAAACAAACAATATACATCTTGTATAAAATTCCATTACTACATATTTAATTGATTGCATGACTATTATTAATATGTAGACAATTAATCCCTAAATCTAATAAACATTAATCATCTCTTGAAATATTAACTACTTATCTAAGCTCACAAATAAAAAATTAAAATCAGCACTCTTACTTATGTCCATATGACATACTTGTTGATAGGACACAATCAAGTTACACATTAGGTTAAGGGACACAACTGGTCAGAGAATTAAGGATTGGTATTTGTATGAGATCATCATCATTAGATTTCAAATGAACATCAATGTGAAGGATATAGAGTGAAATCCAAGGAGTGTGTAGAAGATTGCAATCGTTGAAAGATGTGAAGCTTAACATATCAAGGTACAATGACACATTATCACCAAATCATGTTGGTTAGAGCACATAAGGTATTACATCTACATTGAAAGATAAGTCAAATGTAAATACTAAAGCATATTCAAGGATAATTAAAGTGGAAAAAGTGGTGGACATTGTACAAGAATAACCAAACATTGCTAAGGGGTTTTCTCGGGACACATTCCCTAGGAACAAATATTGAGGACAAAGCCCAATATTATAAGGAAGACTAAAGGGGATTTGAGTATTAAATTAAGTTGTAAGTTGGAATGTAGTAAAGTATAGGTCTATGAATATGTTGATTAATAATAGAAATGATTAAAGAGGGAAAGTAAGAGTGGAACATAATAAGAGAGGTTTCTAATATCTAATACATTTATTCTTGTAGATGAAATTATCACCTCCTAAGGGTATACATATATTATTCAAGAAAAAAAATCATTTATTTCTACATCTAGGATATTTTTGAAATACCTATAGAACCCAAATCAGAAATTTCAAGGTGATTAAGAGTAAACCCCAATAGGGGACATTACAAACTTCATTTATTCACACAGAAAAGTGTGGGTTCTTGGGAGGGAGGCTTCACAAATATTTTTATAGCACTATTGAAGGTAAGGGTTTTCAAAATACAATTTGCTTAAGTGCATTCATCACATTCATCACATTATCTAGGAGGAAATTTTTATTTCATGATTCATGCTATTTGCAATCCTGAATGGAAGGTCAAGATCATAACTAGGATTGAAAGATCCACTAATAAATGAGATAAGCCAAACAATCTGTGATGTATGAAGTTCCTTCCCCTCTATTTGTCAAAAGTCTATTCATGTCGATTAATTGGAATTCCTTTTAATAAATAGTAGGGGTATTCTTTGACTTGATTGACTTTCCATGAATATATAGGGGTTCAACTGATACCACTTCAATTCAATAGGTTTTGCGTATTACTTTGCTCTGTAATATGCTAGGTCTTTCATAGAACAACGAGATTTAGATATGAACCCAATGAACAAGGAATACCATAGACCCCATGTATATATAGGGCACTATTAGTGATGCAAGTAGGGAACAAACTATGTTCTAGGCACAAACCCTTAGGAATCACCAATATGATTTGCATATGTAATACAAAACATTTCTCTCAATGACATGAAATATAGGAATCATACAAAATAGACTCACCTTCAGGATTGACAATGATATTATTAGATTTCAAAAATCACTCATTACAACTCTTAGATTTTACAATACAAACTGACTATAAATCATACTTCACATCTACAATCTCTAACACATCTCTAACCTTACTATAACACCGACTATACTCCTCATATTTGAAGTTTGAACTTAATGCTTCTTTGAAAAGATTTTATAGTATAAACACAATAAACTCATATATTCTTTTTAGACACTCATACAATATGAAAAAAAATATAAAAGATCATTGCTATCATATATCTTAATCTTCGTATAATTGACTCCATATACTTAGAATTTTCTCATTTGCAAAGATACATTAAAAAATATAGTAAATTTCTTGCAAACTCCAGTATCTCACCTATTCTACTCTTTCAAAGGGTTATTCAATATCCCAAAAATGACTCTAACCCTCCAAACACCATGCAAATTATACTCAAGCCTCTGTCACATTTCTTGGATGTTGATTCATTGTATCATGCATGCAACAATAAATACTCATTAATTGTTGGTCCATTCCTTACAGGAGTCAGGGTTATGGTGTAGAATCATGAGATGGAATTTTCACACAAAAAAAAAACCTTTAAACCTTCCCTAATCTCTACAAAAAGAAATCATGCAGCCATTGTGGTACTTTTATCTAAAAGTGTACAAAATTTACTATTTACATAGTGAGTATTGAGCTTGACCTTGGTAATAATCCCATTGATACTAGGTATCCATTTAACATCAAAATTAGTTCCAACCTCCATTTCCCTATATATGAAACTTAAGAATCATCGCAACCATGATATAAGGGAGAAGAGGACTATAGTTAAATACCAGTACACAAGTAGATTTTCAAAAAAAAACAAAACAAAATAGACTTTTATTATACAAAACCACACACACCATACCCTTCACCTTTCTTCTCTATATCTCATTCTCTATTTTCTTCATGAGATTCATTTCATATGTAATAGAATACCTTTCAAATCCCTAAAGAGTTTTTTAAAGATGGTTGACCTTCCATCTTCTACAAAACTATCATTTGCAAAAAATGTTGATAGCAACATTTTTGACAACTTTATATTTTTTACACATATTTGACAATTTACCTCTTTTGCTAACTCATGCCTATTTGACACCATATATAGGTCCAATAGGATTAAAATTTACATTTTTAATTCATTTGTTACTAGCATGATATTTTAATACTCCTCAACACCTTTGACCACCTTTGACTAATCCTTGACCAACCTTCCATCAAAATTGTGATTGTAGAACATATTATCATTAAGACTCAATCTAGTAAAATAGGAATTTGGATTTTAGTTAAATGTAGGAAGAGAAGAATTCACATCCTTAAGTTTAATTCATTCATTATTTCTCTAGTAGTTTCTAACTTCAATCCCTAGTAAATTCTTGCATTTTTCTGCATGCTAGAAGAAGATAAGATCTTCAAAAAGTAGGATTATTGATACTCTAACTATCATCCCTAAACTTGATCCTCCTTCCATTACCAAGATTCCATATTTTTCCTTTCTTAACATATTCTTATCTTTATGAATACTATTCTAGATTTGGTAACCATTAATCCAAACATCTAAATAGAGGTAATGCTGAATGTTAGGAGCTGAAAAGGCATACTTTTTCTTAATTAGAGAGTTCCATTCTTTATCCTCTTCAAATATTCTCTAAATTTGTTCAAAGAGAAGAAATTTGTTAATCATTCTGATAGTTTTGATGCCAATATATCCCTTCTTAATTGGTTCATAGGAATTTTCCTAAGACACTAACAAAAATGAACCTTCTCCTCTGTGTCCATCCAAAGAAACTTTCCCCAGATTTTTTAGTTATATTAGCATACTTAGCAAGGATATAGAAAAGGCTTAATGCATACACATGCATATTTTGGTGAATAGACTTGAAAAGTTGGATTTTCCCAGCCTGACTTAAAAGGGCTTCTTTCTAACCAATCAACTTGCTATTAATTTTCCCATAGAAATAAGTATAGGAAGAAAGGGAAATCTTAATTTTTTTACCTCTTTGATAATATCCATTCGCATCACGATAGTGTCATCAAAAAATTACTTGTGAGAATAAGGAGAAAAATTAGAAAAAAGTTGGAGACCCTAATTACTATTGATCTTCCATTTTGAGAAGGTTTCTTCTTTAATTACTGTTGATCTTACATTTTTGCAAGAAAAGTTGCATGACAACTTTTTTTTGCAATTTTCACAATTTTCTAATATTTCAAAACAAATGACTTTAAATGCCTACCACACCTTAAAAAACCATGCAAGAATACTAAAAAACATGAAAATTAAGATTTTTGGTCAACTCACAATATTGACCAATATTGACCAACCTTTGACTTGCCTATATGCCTTATTATAACATGCAAGAAATTTGTCTAAATGCATTCTAGGGATGCTTTGAGATTGCCTAAATGTCTTGTGTCATATTGAAGACTTATTAACATACTACTCTATCCAAAATTGGTGTTTGACGACCTTAGTTAGGACCTTGGGCCCTTGCATCAACTTTGGACTTTTTGCAAAATATGGGCCCACTTTACACTATAGGGGTTCCAATATTACATGTTTTCATTTCATGTTTTAAGACTTTTGTGTAATATTTGAGAAGAGTTTAGAGACATCATACATTATGATTTTCTTCACATATTTTACTATTTGGCATGTAAAGAAACCTTGAGTACATATTAAGTTTTTCTTATTCCCAACAAGAGGAACATTATTTAACATTCTTAATTTTCATCATTGTGTGTTGAACATCCAACATTTATTTATTCAATTATATATTGTGGGCCTACATACCTTCTATTATTCTATCCAATGGGTGGGAACAATGACTGTACATTGGTGATGGAAGTTCTTTGAGGGTTCCTCCTTCCTTTTTCACTTGTACATTTTTTCTTCATCTTCTTTCTCTTTTGGAGGGGCTTTTTTCCCATGGGTTTTTCTCCTTTATGATGTTTGTGAAAGATTCCTTTATACATAGGTACCTCACATGGTCTTGTAGTAATGAGCTATCTTTGCATGTTTTTTCATTCTCCCTTGAGTTGCACTCAACATGATCATAGGCTGAAGTTACTCTAGGAAGAACCTTAGAATCTGTAACCCCATTCTTGAAAACAATCTAAATGGATGCTGAGTGTTATTATACACCTAAATGAATGGAAGTTAATTGAAATGACATAGTTTGAGGAGGGAAAATCTTACCTCATAAAAACTCATGGCTTGCATGAAAGGGCCATGGTAGTAATTGAGATGCTCAAGTTTCTGAAACTTTATTGGTAGTTCAAAAATTTAATATGGAATTCAAAGGCATATGAGTTTCTTAAATGGTTTATGACATCTACTATTGAATGTTATTTATGGTCCATATTTGTATTGTATAATTAATTTGATTTGTTTAGATGACATTTTTACTAAATAGATAGTAATATAAATTAATTATTTAATTATTATCAATTATATACAAGATACTACTAATGCTTGTATGTTTATATTTGATATAATTTTATAGCCCAAATTTTTGCTTGTGAAGAAAGTCTAGGCTTAACAATATGAACCTAGAACAAAATAAGGTGACAATTAATAAATTATGGTCTAATCAATTCAAAAGAAATGATGATGGAAAATGTTATTGTCCTTGCAAAAAATGTAAGGTCTTAAAGAATTGAAGAATTCTAATCACAATAGCTTAGAGACATTATAGGCAACAAGATCACATTGAAGGGGGAAAGGATTTTCATCCTTTCATGAAAGTGGATTTTGAATTGGTGGAACATGGAGGTGTGAATGTTGAAGCAGAAGATAATTCTCCTATGGAAGAAGATGATCTTGGGGCAAAGAACACAATTAAAGATGTGGGTATTGGTGCAACTAATAATGTGCCAGAGAACGTGATAAAAGAAGATGTTATTGGTACAACTTATGAAGATGATGATAGTCATGCATCTAATGATGATGATAAAGATAATCTTGATATACCTATAATTGAAAAGGCATATGAGCCCCTGCACCAAGGCTCCCAAACAATACTTCTTTCTATTATATTGTTGCTGGTAAACTTCAAGGTTATGAATGGTATATCCAATGTATAAATCTCACATATGCTAAGGTATAATGTCATTTTTATCATCTTCTATGTTAGTGTACCATTAATGTTTTTTATATTAATAATTTTTTTCCATAGGTTGATAGGTGAGTGTTTGTTACCACCATCAAATATTCTACCTTGCTCTTACTGAGAATTATCAACCATTATGAAAGATATTGGAATGGAGTATCAAACAATACATGCATGTCCCAATGATCATATTATATATCATAAACAACATGAATGTGAAACATAATGCCCTAATTGTCACATTAGATCAAACAATAAAAAAGGTGTCTCACAAGGTTTTTCGGTACATTCCCATTAGTCCACATCTGCGACAATTATTCTGATGTACTAGCTTGGCACAAGTTATGGATTACCATGCATGCAATAGAATTCAAGATGACATTATGTAAATTCCCATAGATGGTTATGCATCTAAGGACATAGAAGATAGGTGACCAGTATTCAAAGAAGAACCTCGTAATATGAAGCTCTCATTGGCAACAGATGATGTCAATCCATTTATAGAGATGAGATCTGTTTACTCAGTCTAGCCTATTTTTATTATTATTAATAACATTCCTCCTTGGATATCCATAAAGATGGAGAACATAATGTTGGAAATGGTTGTACTAGGTATTTTTCCATTTAATGGTCATCTAAATTAATTTATAAACGTAGTATCAAAATGGTCGTACTAATTATATTTTCTTTATGTTCATTTAACTAGGTAAGTACCAAGTGAAAGATATGAATGTATATATTGAGCCCTTGATTGATGAGTTGTTTGAGTTATGGAATGGGGTCACTATGTATGAAATCTCTAGACCAATTAGTGAAAGGAAATTTCAATTTTGTGCAATGCTTGTATAGACAATACATGATGCCCCTGGACTAACACATTTTTGTGGTATGTAAAACTATTAATACATATTTTTGGTATGTAATAGTGCTAAGGAATTTTTGTTGTATGTTTAAGTTACATGTGATAATTGTAAATATAAATCTTATTGTACACACATCATCTAATTATACATGATCTTGTAGGTCTTTAAACAAAGGGAAAATTTGCATTTCCACTTTGTGGTGCAAAGATGAAATCTTGTTATTCAAAAAATTTAGGAAAGTAGGTGTTCAATGAGCATAGAATCTTTCTCCAGAAAAATCATAAGTATCAAATTGTCAAAAAACATCTTTTCAATGGGAAAGAAGAGACAAAATCAAAGCCATGAAGAATGACACCTCACATGTGGAAGTTGGAATACAATAGAATGAATCATCAAGGTAATGTCATTCTATCTGATGTATGCTTTCATATGAAATTTAAATTTGGATACTGTCTTTTGTTTACTAATGATATAATTAATGTTCATGAAGGTTGTTGAGACATCAATGAGAAACTTCCAAAAGGACTTAAAAGCTATCCTAGACAAATTAGTAGATTGTCGTACTAATAACACCTCCCAATCGTGCATTTATATGATTCTATGCATATTGGAAATAATGTAATAGATACACTATGGAAAATATTGGATGGAAGGCACGACAAAGAAAAAATGGTCAAAATTTGCAATGACATTGATGAATCCAATCACGCATTGAAGTTTTTCTTGAATCAAATAGCAATGGAAACTAGATTAATGCAAGTGCCATTCCTTGGTTATTAATGCAAAAAAAAATGATGCCATATATGAAGCCATAAAAAAAAGTAAATTTTTCATAGGATTTACTACAAACATAAGAAGTCTCATATCAAAGAAAGTGATTTTGGGTCAGGGTTGAAAAAACATAATTGGTATACCTTCATCAAGGTAAGTCATGTTCTTCTCTATTTACAATAAATTTGTAAAACATCATGTACTTTTGATTGTTGTATTTTGCAATATATTGAAAGGATCATTTTATTATTACTATACTATGTTCTACCTCTATCTGTCCCACACAACTTCAACAACATGAGTGTCAAAAATGTTATATATGATCTTGGGAAATACATGATGTTAGAAGTGTTATTTGTTATATTTGTTGCAGAAGTGTTATTAGTCTTGTTAATATATTTTTGAGTGGTGAATATCTTTGAGGTGGTTTTCATCTAAAGAAATTGATAAAAAAGATATAAAGCAATGGAAGAGAAAAATTCCTTAGCTTTTGCGTGAGATGCAAAAATGTCTACCTTCAACTTTTTTCAATGCACAAGAACACTACCTCATACATCTAGTTGAGGAGATCAAATTGTAGGGACCTATACCAACTAGGTCAATGTGGATGGTTGAGAGGCACTTGAAATTTTTGAAGGTCTTGGTTTGATAGAGAACATGTCTTGAGGGTTCCATAGTCGAGGGATACATGGTCTACTAGACCATGGTGTACATTAGTGAATATCTTCCCAAGTTTTCATCAAAGATCCATGTAGATTGCATTTGAGATTCCAAATCCATGAAAAAATTCAAAGGGGAGTACTCAATGGGGAAAGGTAGATTGAGGAAAGTGAGAGGCAATTATAAGATGTTATTATAGTTAATTAATTCTTATCCATCATTAATATAAGTTGTTTCTAACTGGTCTATTTATTTTATACAATTGTTCATGAGTGGAATGCACTTCATTTGTATATTGTAAACAATATTTATTGGATGATGGTATGTATTGAATGATCTCAACAAAATGGTCGCTCATTAACATGGGAAGGTGTTTCTTCATTAATTAAAGAAGCTCATCGTAATGGAGATCCCAATGTTAGGCCAATAGTAATTGATCTAGAAAATGGTTTAAGAGGTGGAAAGGTATCTATAAGTTAATCTATCATGACCGATTTGTTTAATATCAACTCAAGGATGGATGCATAATTTTGACATGTTTGAAAAATAATAGGTCACGCACCATACAACTATATACTAGAATGGCCATAAATTTTGCATAAAAAAGATGGACGAGACTAAGAGAACTTGTGATTCTAGGATACTTGTAGTCTTCGAGGTCACCAATATTTTGTCTTTAAATGACATGCATCCTCAACAATATGAAAATAAATACTATTGCATTTTGGATGATATAATCAAGTGCAACTTTAATTCCTTCAAACAAGTTGTATTTGGTGTCAAATGATATAGGTTACAACTAAATCAAAATGATCCCGATAGAACTATTATTGAACATGATAATACATTTATAATGATTAATACAAGGTCATTTGAGCAAGTCAAAAATTATCCCTATATTTTGTTGACATTAAGGTCAAAGTTTGTTTATTAGTGACTCACAGTTAGTCAATTGGTTAAGTTGCTACCGAGCTTATCTTTCAATTTGCAGTGTTAGCCAAGTGCTCCAATTACTACCAAGTAATATAGTTGCTATAGAGTAATATAGTTGTTACTGAGTATTATAGTTGCTACCAAGTTCCATAATCTTTATGTAGTTCATGATGAACAATATCTTCTGAGCTATTTAGTCACAGTGCTAACCAAGCTTCATAATATTAACCAATTTGCATAGTGTCAACCATGCTCTCTTGTATGTATCGAGCTTGTAGTATTAGTGATGAGAATCTAGTCTTGACCGATCCAAGGAGTTTCAACCAAGTGATTTAGTTAATACCATGCTCATGGAGTTAGTGTTGATAGAGAAATAGAGTCTCAACCAAATGATTCAGTTTACATATCGAGTTTTATAGTATTCACCGAGTCACACAAGTGTTGACCAAGTTCAAGCTACTTGGAATTGATTAGTTTGAACTGAACTTCTACATCTACCAAGTTCATGATGATTCCAAGTGTTGATAATGGTTGTTGAGTATTAAAACATCATTGAGTTTGTCTTTTGAACCTAAGTGTCAAAAATTGGGCTGATTTTGTGATCTTGATGGAAACCTATGTTGTAGCTAAATTTGATGCATTGTGATTTGGATTAGTATATATGTAATGAATTGTATCATATCCAAATATGTATGTATGAAGTGAATATGAAGAGCATAAGTGAAAATTGAAAAGGATACAAGAAGTATAAGGGACATCAAAGATTTATATATCACAACAAGGTGATCTTTACATTTAAAAGGAATCTCAACCATCAAATTAGAGCTGCAAATCAGAGATCAGCCACTGGTTCATCATAACAAATGTATCAGTTAAATCCTTTAATAAGGTAGACTTAAAAATCTTTAAAAAATATCTTTACTGAGTGCATACTTCATTATATGTTTTGTAAATCCTTTCACAAGGTGGACCTAGCAGTCCTTATTGCTTGTAATAGGATAGATCATCACAAGTGATCAATTGTAAACCTTAACAGGCCAACTTTATACTGTAGTACTAAAGCTTGTGGGTATCGTCCCCACCCCAATTTTACCTTCTATTTGGAAGGTTTCTGGGTCACCATATCTTGTGTCAAAGTGTTATGAATATTTTACTAATTTCATTCTTTCATGCATGCAATTAGATTAGATTATTATATGAAGGATTGATTGGTGAGATAAGTTAAAGTTTTATTGATTCTTGATTCACCCCTCTCCTCTTAGTAACCTTGCCTATCTAAAATTTCCAAAAATTGGCATCAAAGCATTGTGGTTCTCACAAAAGAAGTTCAATAGCTTGAGAAAAGATCAGAGGCAATGGAGGTATACAAGCTAGAAAAGGCTATTGAAAATGACAAGTTGGATTTGGAATTGGCTATTGAAAATATTAGAAAAGTAAAGGAGCATCTTTCTCAATCTCTACAAAGAAGGAAAGAGTTGGCAAAAAAACAAATGACAATCTCTACATTGATGAAAAAATTAAAGATATCCATCCAAAAAGGAATTTAGATGAAGCTAATGAAGCAATGAAAGACCTATTAGAAAAAAATTCCAATCTTCAAGAAGAAGTTAGAAAGCTAAAAAGAGAACAAGAAATCCAATTAGTAAGATTATGTGAAGTCATGGAAGATAAAGACAAAGCCAAAGAAGAGATAGAAGAAAAGAACAATGAAATTTAGCATCTATCCCTTTAGCAAACAAACTTTATGGATCAAATCACTAATGCAAATGAGGAACTCATGAATCTAAGATTAAAAAATGGAAGACTGTAGAATGATCTAAACACTGGAAAACAAACCAATGAAAGAATTTTGAAATCTTAAGAAAGCATGAATCAGTTAAATGAGTAAAGTTAGTATAGACACAAAAGACAAAGTAGGAATAAGATACACAGAAGAAAGCAAATCATCCAAGTAATTAGTTTAAAAGAATCAAAGGCCTACTTGCAATCATTGTGGTAAGTTAGGTCATACATCAAACAATTTTTGTAGTAATGGTAAAGAAAAATTCAATGGAAAGTCTTACAACTGCAATAATCATGGTCATAGTGAAAATGAATGCAAGGAGACACCTAAGTTTGAAGGTAAATGTCACAATTGCAAGAAACAAGGACACAAATCTTCTAAATGCAAAATCAAGATATTGAATCCAGTAGTAAAAAATGTAAAAGCTATATTTGGATGAAACTACAACTCATGGTGTAGATGCCACTACTATGGAGAACTTGGGCACATTGGAGAAAATTGTGTAAAACATCACACGAGGAAAAGAGACACCACTAGAAGATTTTTCATTTGTACAAAACTTGGACACCTTGCCAAGAATTATATGAACACTAGAAGAGTTGAAGATGAAAAGAAAGCCAAAGCTGACAATATCAAAAAAAAAATGAAGAAGCATGGGTACCAAAGTCTCTTGAGAATGAAAGCTCGAGTCATGAAGTAAATTTTAGTCAAGAGTTGGGTGACTCAAGCATCTCAACTTGAACTCCCACAAGAATAACTAGAATTGAGATTGTGAAGTAGACATCCCTCATCAGTTCCATCTAGCTAGAAGAAAATTCCATATCAGCATTCAAGATGCACAAGGATCACCAAGTGATTGTGAAAATTCAAGACCTTTACTGAGCTAGGTCAGGTTGCAAGACCCTACTGAGCAAGGTTGGGTTACATTGAAGATTGTGTGTGGACACCAAGTTGTTGAAGAATCTACCAAGTAATGTTGAGATTTTTGAGCTATGAATGTATGTCAAGTATTAAAAGAAAAAACTGAGTGGAAGATAGTCTATCACTGAGCAAGTGGTTGTACCAAAGCATTTATAGTGATTGAAAAGAGATTTTTTTTTAAAAGGAAGAAAATTGAATTCATTTTTCACTATGAATTTTTGAGAGCTATTTGCGAAGAGTGATCTTTGTGCTTCCAATTGATGTATGTGTTTATTGTTGGAAGAATTCTTGAAGTTTTTCAAAACCCTACAAGGCCCTATTGAGCATGGCTTCTTCTAGCAAAAAAGTGAAGAAAATATCAAAAATCTTGATTTGAGGACTAGAATGTGAGCTTCCAATATTCAAAATCAGTCCAACAATTGCCAAATCACTCGATCCAATAGGTGCATAATCAAAAATTCCTTCCTAGGTATTACTCATGCACAATATACACTCATATTATCACTATTATATTCAAGATCTAGGTACACATAAAATGCATGAGACATTGAATGAATTAAGTATGAATGATGCTTTAAAACCCGAGCATCAACATTTGGAAGAAAAGGGCTTGGCACATATTTCACATATGCCAAGGGATTTTTAGGCAAAATGGATAAGTTTCATACTGATCCAAGTTCACAATGAGAAGTTTGATTCACCAAATCACTAGCCTTCTAATGTTAAACAAAGCCAAGGCGACCAAAACCCTAGGTTAGTTTGAACTGACAAACAAAACTCTTGTTGAGTGGGATGGAAAAGGAATGAAGATAAGTGGAATCATAGACATGGAATTGAAGTTTTGAACTCATGTGATTACCCATAAAATCTATAGCTCTAGTCATTTCAACAA
Organism: Cupressus sempervirens; assembly: GCA_028749045.1. Classification (NCBI taxonomy): domain Eukaryota; kingdom Viridiplantae; phylum Streptophyta; class Pinopsida; order Cupressales; family Cupressaceae; genus Cupressus; species Cupressus sempervirens. The sequence continues at coordinate 444,734,607 of CM053792.1, read as the reverse complement.
TGTGTCACGTGAGGCAGTAGATTTGGCTCTCAAAGTTATGAAGAATAACATTTCATTTGACCTAATTGAGTTGTTATTGTACCAGTTCAATAAGAACATGGAAAGAATCAAATGTTCCAAGAAAAAGCCATGTAAGTTTGGTTAACTCTTGACTTATTTATTTTTCTATGTACAAAAATTATTCCCTTCTAAAGGCACAATTGTATGGAGAAAAGATGTACCTATTCTATATTAGATTAATGAATACATAGTAGAGATGAGTCAAATTTTGATAGTATAATGGATAACTACTTTGATACATTCAAAGAAAACATGAATAATAGATATAGGATACCAAAGAAACTTGTAGAGGACTAAAAAGATGATATTTGTTTCATGGTAGACTATGATAGAGTGTACATTCAGGTAGTTAGATTGAGGGTGGCAAGTGTTAAGCCTCTTGAATATGAGGTTAACATTGATGAAACAAAAGATATTATTGAGCCTCTATTGAATGAGCTTGTGGATCCTAAAGCACCATATATTGGAACTTATGAAGAAGCCAAGGTGAGTATAGAACTTGAAATTAAGCTTCCTCAAGCAGTTAACAAAAGAAGAAAGAGGATAGCAAAATTGAAGCAAGCAAGTTCTACACTTCTGCGTACAGAAGGAAAATGTGATGATGTGAAAGAAGACTATGTAGAGGATGAAGATGAGGAATAAAAATCTAAGGAATAGGAGTCTATGATAAAAAAAGGTAAGGTTATCATAACCATACCTACTAAGTCATCTACCATTGTATTCACAAGGAGGGCACAAAATCCAAGAAGTTGAAATTAGGTGAGGACGATGCTAAGAAAATTATTTTCAAAAAGCCTGCACCTACTTTTCAAGAAAAGTTGAAGGAATTGGAAGAAGGAATTGGCATGAAATGTTTCAAATTCCTCAAATATGAAGCAAGGAATGAAGATGAGAAAAGATATATTGAAGACACCATTATGATCAAATTGGGAAAATGGAAGTATTGTCTTGATGAACTTACTCAAAAAATTCCAAAGGAGCTTATGTAAGCAATCAAGACGAGATGGGAGCATGCAAAGAAGATTGAAAAAGACATCTTTGAATAGAATCTAAGGCAACTCATGTCGAGTCTTAGTGAAAAAGAGGTGAAAGAATCTTGGAAGAAGAATGAATAAAAGTTCACTCTCATGATACTTCTCAATGACATTGAATATGTTGTGAAGGCTACTACATCACCATGGAAGAATATTTACAAGTTACATCAACCTAGTGATTTTTTCATTCATGTTAGTGATAAAGATGATGATGGTGATGAGGAAGAGGATGTGGAAATAAAAGATGATGAAATAGATGATGTAAATAGGGATGATGCAGAGGAAGAACATAAAGCTATAGAGTAAAGTCTCTCTAAGATTTAGAGTATTGAGGAAATTGACCTAGAAAAGATTGCAACAGCCATGATGGCCTCATTTCCTCACTCTCTAAGCAAAGCTTTAATGACATCAAGCTTTGAGAAAGCTTCTGCCAAGTTGGTTGTGGAAACCACTGCAACACCAATCACCCAACCAATCTCTGCACCTATTTAGTTGAGTACTACATTGACTAAAGTGATCAAAACTTCATCTACTAAGCATCAAGTGCCTCCATCATTAGATTTTAAAATAAAACAACAAGATATTTATATTGTTAGTGCCATATCTACTTTTTTTTGCTAGGCCCTCTATTTCTACTATTGTTTCTATTCCACATATAGCTAGTACATGATAGTTGAGAACAAGTCTCAACTAAGTACTAAAGATTCAAATACATATAAAGGGAAAGAAGAAGATATTGATCTAGATGAGGATATAGTTATCCTGGATTGGGATATCTCTACTCTAAATCTTGATCAAATGAACATCATGGGTGAATTATTACAAAAGAGAGAAAATAAATAGAAACTTAGAGAAGAGAAGAGTAGGGAAAATCAAGTGCTTGAAGATGTAAAGAACATATTTGTAGATGCACTAAGTATCAAGGTTTAGAGTTCACAACCTATTTTGTATCACTTAGTAGAAGTTGTCCATAAATTCAATGAATACTTGAATGGATAGGATAAGTTACTATAAAGTGTAGAAAAGAAATTTTAGAACAATGTATTGGAACAAGTGGCATAAAAAATTTGGAGTAAACGAAGTAGAATTGTCTACTATTCTTAGTTCATTGGAAACATTTGCAAATAATGTAACTTCATTACTTAGTAAGTTGTGTGATACATCTATCTTCACCGAAGGAATAAAAAAATAATTATCTAAGATAGATGAAGACTTGAAGGCAAGTGCACACCAGTTGTCACTTGACCCAAGCTATAGTTCTACTCACTATTCAAATATCATATATCTAACAAATTTGCAAGTAGAATTATTAAGGGAAGAAGCTAGGATCGAGGCCACACTTGTAGACATCCTAGGCATGATTCTTCCAAACAGGGATGCATTATAGAAACACATTGCACATGCCAAGACACTCATCCATGACAATAACTTCTCCATAGTTGATCACATGATGGAGTTATTAGCAGAAGTGTAGATTACATTTCATGCAAACAAGGTGTTACAAGAAAATTGGGACAAGATAATGGCATTTCTTTTGAAGATACATTCTGACTTCTTGTCACATTTTAGCATTAACATTTAGTATACACCTTTGGCATTTATGTCAAAAAGGGGGATAAGTATAATATAAGATGAATGTATATATGAAGAGTATTGGGGAGAAGTATAATATGAGATATATGTATGGGGGAGCAACATAGTATTATACAAATACATGTATAGATAATTAGAAAACATTTTTTAGAAAAGAAATTTTGAAAAATCTCAAAAATAGAGTATGTTATCAAGTTGTAGACACAACAAGGATATAAAAGAATGTTTTAGACTTGAAATTCTAAGCATTCAATTTTGAATTGATAAGTGTTTTTATCACTAATGCCAAAGGGGGATATTGTTGACATTAAGGTCAAAGTTGTTTATTAGTGACTCACACTTAGTCAATTGGTTAAGTTGCTACTGAGCTTATCTTTTTAGTTTGTAGTGTTAACCAAGTGCTCTAGTTACTACCAAGTAATATAGTTTCTACTAATTAATATAGTTCTTACTGAGTTCTATAGTTTCTATCAAGTTCTAGAATCTTTATATAGTTCATGATGAGCAGTATCTTCTAAGTTATTTAGTGACAGTGTTAATTGAGCTTCATAGTATTAACCAAGTTGCACAGTGTCAACTATGCTCGCTAGTATCTACTGACCATGTAGTATTAGTGATGAGAATCTAGTGTTGACCAAGGCAAGAAATGTTAACCAAGTGATTCAGTTTATATCATGCTTGCAGTGCTAGTGTTGACTAAGCCATGGAGTGCCAACCAAGTGATTCAATTTATATACCAAGTTTTGCAGTATTCACCAAGTCACACAAGAGCTGACTAATTTCAAGCTACTTGGAAGTGATTAGTATGAACTGAGCTTCTACATCTACCAAGTACATGATGATACCAAGTGTTGACAATTGTTGCCAAGTATTAGAATATCATCGAGTTTGTCTTCTAAACCCAAGTGTCAATAGTTGGGCCAACTTTGTGATCTTGATGGAAACCTATGTTGTAGCCAACTCTAATGAATTTTGATTTAGATTGGTATATATTCAATGAATTGTATCATATCCAAATAAGTATGTATGAAGAGAAAAAGTGCAATTGAGAAGGATACAAGAAGTGTAAGGGACAAAAAAGATTTATTTATTGTGCAAAAAAGTAATCTTTACATTTCAAAAGAATCTCAACCAAAAAATTAGAGTTGTAAATTAGACATCAACCACTGGTTCATCCTAATAGGTGTATCAATTAAATCCTTTAACAGGGTAGACTTAATAGTCTTTGACAAATTTCTTTACTGAGTGCATACTTCATTATATGTTTTATAAATCCTTTCACAAGGTGGACCTAGCAATTATTATTGCTCCTAACATGGTAGATAATCATAAGTGATCAATTGTAATCCTTAATAGGTCAACTCTATCCTGTAGTACTAAAGCTAGTGGGTATCATCCCCACCCTAGTTTTACTTTCTATTTGGAAGGTCTCTATGTGACCATATTTTGTGTCAAAGTGTTATGAATGTTATACTACTTCCATTCTTTCATGCATGCAATTAGATCAAAATATTATATGAAGGATTAATTGGTGAAACAAGTTAAACTTCTATCAGTTCTTGATTCTCCTTTGCTCTCTTAGTAACCTTGCCTATTTAATATTTCCAATTTGTTTGTCCACGCCAATGCAAGAAAGTGTTTTACTTTTGTGTTCCAAATAAACTGAGTTGGTCATTTCTCGTTAGACACTATCCAAGAGGAAGTCTGGTAAAGTATAATGTGATTGAAGAAAAAGATAGTGAAGAAGTAGTAGACAAATTTGATGATGATGATGGAAAAGATGAAGAAGGAGATGATGATGGCAAACCTATTCATGATGATGGTGATGGAATTGATGATGATGGTGGTGGTGGAGGCAAATATGATGATGGTAGTGATGGTGATGGTGATAATGATGATGACGATGGTCATATTGATGATCATGATGATGAGATGGATGAAGAAGATGATAAATGACATGATCAATGGAGATGTATTAGGTGCTAAATACTTATAATATGTTTTTTGCATAGGTAACCAATTAAAAAAATTCCATGTTATGTTTTTTGTGATGTATACATATTATTCATGTTATGTTCTATTTAATTTTTAGCATAAGTATCATGTAATTTTCAACCAACTTAAGACAAATGATTTACATATGTAGGAAACTATACCCCTTTAATGAGGATCATACAAAGTGACATGGATCAAGAGTTATAATTTTATTACATGCTTGTGTTCTTTTTACCTTCAACATTAAATTTAGGCAAACTTCTTGAATATTAGCCTCATTTTATAGCAAAATATTTTTCTCCTTCAACTATATCTCTCATTTGATGGTCTCCAGGTACCACCAAATAGGTATTTTTAAGATTTGTCTTCCTCAAGTGAGGGAAATGCAAGAATAGAAGAGAATAGTGAGACATGTAGTAAATCTACAAAAGAGAGACAAACTAGAGGGCAAAATATTAGAAGAAAATTCAATAAATGCATGAATTTTTTTTTTGCTCAAGGGGGGTCATGTTCTTAAAATGATGAGGCAAAGGGAAAAATCAAGATTCCCTTGAGGTACACACATATTAAGAAAGAATGGGTACCCAAGTAATTACCTCCAATTAATGCTGACTTTTGTGTTAACAAGAGGATATATTGCATAGCTCCATCATCATTACATGGTTTGGGCCTATTCCTATGGATGGTATAAAGGTCAGTTATAACAAAGTTTTTGAATTGATGGAGTATGTAGGACCTTGTTACAATTACAAAAACTAGATGCAGATAGTTTAATAAAAAAAACTATGTGTACATTGGAAAGAAAATGATCAAAGTCAAAGAATTACTGTGTGCATTGATCGAAGGCCAAAAGCAACAGGGAACATTGTAGGTTCTATAAATAGTACTTGTGTTGGGTCAACTAATAAGAAACCCAATTGTGTTTTCTAGGCACATAAGGGAATCATGTTTTTGTATGTGATAAAATCATTAAGTCTAGGGGAAGAGTTGTTAATAGATTACAATTTGAATCACACAGATACAAAGAAAGTTAGTATCATGAGACTTGTAAGTACTATATATGTAATATTTAAACTAATTACTTCCAATTAGAACTCCAATATACAATTTACCATTTTAATAATAATTTTTTTGTTAAGTTGACTATTCCTTTCATTATGCTAATGTTTTTATATATATTCTTTGTCGTAGGGTGACATGGCCAATCCATCAGATGAAAAAGGTAGGGATGTTTCTCCCACCCCTTTTGCATAAAAAATTATGCAATTATAATTTTACAAAATATCATATTATTATGTTACTTTTGTTAAGATTTTGGACTTTTTTTGATTGTTTTACTGATATTTTTTATCACAATTTGATTCATAGGGAAAGGGAAAAGAACATATTACACAAGATCAATTACTTGATGATATGGTGGCCACAGTATTATGCGATGATGACATTTCATATAGCAGTGACGTTGTAACCCTATGTAAAAAGACCCTTAAGACCATCAATCTACAAATTCTTGGGCTTGTGATGGATCCAAATCCAACATAAGAGAAACAAACCACAAGAAATGAATTGTGTCATATGGCACGCCGTTTAGAAATAATAAAAAATGACTCTTTTGTTAGGACAATAGTTCAATAAAGCTTTATGTTTTATACTAATTTATGGATCATGAACCACAATATATATGTTTTGTTACAAGATTTTTTGAGACCACACCAAGTTGTTCCACCTAATGAGGGTACTAGTGTAGGTCCTATAAGTATGTGATCTCAATTCTCAATCATCAGAAGGGACATTATTTTCCTCATGATTATTATTGACAATAATATATTACTCTTGTAATTTTTTTAGAATCTATATTTTAAAAAGAAAATACGTTGTATATAAATGATTATTTTTTAGGTGTTGATGATTTCCATATACCTACTTCCATGAGGCCAACCAACACTTCGAGCTTGCTGATTGTAGGATTGACAATAAGGAGCATGCAAACATCTACTCTAGTTGTAACTAGAGATGGTAAATCCTTGTTTTACTACATTTTGTTATGTATTAAATATGATTTGATTTGTACTTTATTGTTCATTTGAGTATAGTATGACATTGATTAACTTTGTGCAGGGACATGTACACCTCCTCATGGTGATAGAATAGATACTAGTACTAGTGATAATTTACTAGCCTTTCCTGGAGCAACCCATGTTACTTGTACAAGATCATTGGAGGCATCATTGTTGATGGTCAAGAAAGATATGATTCCCTTAAAATTTCCTAAGCTTCCAAGTACTTTAAAATTGTAATTATTTAGAGTGTAATTGTAGTTTACTTATTCATAACTCATTTTCAACTAATGATCTCATGATGATTTTGCAAGAAATGATATTTTTTAATGAAACTTTTTATGATTTAACATTGAAGATATTTGGGCCCACATTACATAAAAAGTACATAGATTGATATAACTGGTTGTTACATTTTTTCGTTCATCCATTTGTTGTAATATATTCAACATACATAGCTTGAACTAATTTTTTTCATCTAACAATTTTGTTTTTTGTTAAAAGGTGGAATGAGCAAGCCCCTAAGTTAAAAGATTATCTCATAAAAACTATGGAGGAATTCTTTGGTCAAAATATTTTGAACAAAGCCCAAATTCTAAAAAAAGCTTGCATGCATCTAAAGACTGGGAGAGACTAGTACAAAAGGGCTCTAAAGCTCAACCCAAAATATGAGTGTCCTCCTATGGTGCCACAATTGGAGTGAAATGAAATCATTGAAGATGCAAAAATGATGAGACTAAGAGATAAAGGAATTAACCCACCACCCAACAAAAATACGTATGTGGTAGTATTAATATAATTATGCACAAATTAGTGATCTCTAGTTAGGAGGCTAATGCATTTGCTACTTTTACCATTGATTGCAATTTGCTTACAGATTTCCTTGTATGCTTTGGACATATCTAAGTAATGTATTGATTAAAAATCTTATAATAATTGACATTCCAAAAGGCTTTCCCCCTTTCTATAGCACCATCCCAAAAACTTGAGGAGATTATAGTGGATAAGTTTACCATTTATAATCATTTTTGAGTCATACACTTCCTACCCTTGATTGGAATCTGGGTTCATACTTTTCACAGCCACAACCTAATTTGTATTTAGAAGGAATAAAGTTGGAATACAACCACAATGGGTAATGTTGCTATGATTGACCATCCTAATCTAGCCTCACAAATCTAAAATTAATACAGCTTTAAGGGTTTCAACCTTAAGGAATCATCACGGCCCTCTCCTCTTAACAACATCAACTCTTTGACAATGTAAGCCACCACTTACACAAACTTAGCATTAACTCCTCAACCTTATCTGAACACCAACCTAAAGAAACTTAACAATCTCTATTTGAGCACCAAACACATTACAATATAAGAATCAACTCAATTACATTACAATTTATTTAAGAATCAGATTATGTCTCAATTCACATTAAAAAAATTTCTTACAAACTATGTCCAAAGAAAATGATCTAAGATTCTAATATCAATACAATACTGACTAGGTCTCTGAAACATACTCAATACTACAAATAGATTAGTTAATTAAGCCCTAAATATAACCACTACAATATTATATTCAATCTAAAAGATAAAACTAGTCTCTTCTGCTATATGTGTGTTATCATGTAGATTTTATCTATAAATATGCCTTTTAACAATTCTCTTATACTAGTAAACTGTGAAACAAATCTAGAGTATTAGAAAATTAATTGCCTATTTCTTTTGTTACTACAAGGCTCAAATAACATCAAATCATAATGTTGATCACCAAAATTGTATACGCGAACATTCGTTTGTATCACACATACAAGTAGATCAAATATTAATGACTAAGATGTTCAAAACCTTTCACTCCATTCAACAACAATACAAAGTCTTCAACAGTCAAAGAATAGGATAGTAGGTAAAATCTATAAAAATTACATCCAAGAAAAATGTTAAAATGTACTTCCACACTACGTATGTCTATCAAGTAGTTGTATAGTTGTTTTTCTCTGTAATGTTCTACAATATCAATAAACTTATAACCACTTTTTTATGGGTAAATGCATATGGTGGTATCTGTTATACTTATCTTTCAAATTAAATTTTATCCATTTGAATTTGATTTAATCTAAAATATTTCAAAGTTTACATATACAGGTTTCAAGACACATCAAAGGTGACACAAGCGAGGAAAGAGAAGATTGGTCAATACCATCGTGGCTCTAGTGGATATATGAAAATTCAATCATGCCTTGTAAGTAGCAATAAATTAAATTTCATATCAAATTTTTAATACAAAATTAAAAATAAGCAATATATTCAATATTGACAATATTATGCAAAAATTGCAGGGCATTGAATTTAATGGAGTGGCCACAGAAGAGGACAAACAAATTGGCTTCAAGCAAGGCTATAAAGTAGTGGTTTCTCACCACCACCCATATTCTAGTGGTTAAATAGATGTAGAAGATCCCGATGCACCAATTCACACATAGGTAAATAGGCCTAATGGATAATAATAGTAATTGAGAACTTCATGAGAAATAATTTATTTGATTTTAATTTTGAACAATGATAACAATGTGTGCATGAAATTTCATTGCAGCCTACTACTCTCAACATAGATCTTACTCATGATGATGAAGACATGAATCCTACACATGAAAAGGACCTTTATGTGCATCAAAATGATACAGGTACATATTCAATTTCTATTGAAAATTAACCTTGTAAAAGTTAACATCTTAAATTGCAATTGGTGTAACCTTTATGTGATAATTTTTGAGTATGTAGAGCATGATGTCAATGTTGAGCATGTTGAGGTTGGGGTTGAACAAAATGTGAGAGTAGATGATGTGGTGCTATCAGGTAAATAAAAATATAGGTATTATGTTCTTTAGATTAATGAAATACTTATAACATCAAAAAAACATATTTAGAATTAAACCCATTTATTTCTTATTGTAGAGGTGCCTCAGCCTTGTCCTCAAAAAAAGAAGAGGACGCCTCATGTCATAAGATCAGAACCACAAGAGCTACAGGAGAATGTCAAAGATAGCCATGATGTGCCTATCAGACTTTATCTTCAATACAACAAAAAACAAAAGAAGAAATGAATTTTAAAAACCTTGTTTGATGATGAATGTGTTGATGAATTTTTGAGAATGTTGCGTATTAATGAATTTAATGTCATGTTATTGAATATTATTATGTGATTATAATGATTGACATGTTCAAAAATTATTGATGAATTTTTATAGGTATTAATGAGTTATATGTTGTGAACTAATGGATGTTATTGTTAAAAATGCTTTAGAATAATTGAGAGGGAGGGGGGGTGAATTAGTTATTCAAAGTCCATATGTCCTAATAAATTTTTTTCACTAAGTAAAGTGAGTCCATTAAACTATTCATGCATCCAAGCTTAAACTTTCCTACTTAGAAAGTTACTATAAAATCAACATGCAAGAATAACACATGAAGAATAAACACATAACACCGTGATTTACACAGAAACCCAATTTGAGAAAAACCACCAATAGCATGCTACTCAATTCTCACTCTTCTGAAGTGATGCCCCATGAAAGGCCTACCCTATTAAAGGCTATAACACACTATTAAATGTGACTTGGTTAAAGGATTTAACCACCCTATAAGAAGCAGACTTGATTAGAGGACTTCAGAACATTCATTTTGAATGCCATCTTATTAAAGGATTTACAAATTGATGTTAAACAAACCTAAGTCCATTGGATTTTTACCCTAACTGATACAATTGTTAAAGAGTAACAACAAGGGCTTTCAACCTGATACAACTTGTAGATTTAAGATCTCTATTCAGCTCTCAAATTTTTCCTAGCTTTCAGTCTCTACAACTTTGATAGTTTGTTTTCCTTTCAAGCTTCATCTCCTTGAGTCTTCATGCTCAATGTACCAATGCTATCTCCTCTATGGTCACCTATCAAAGCAAAGTCTCTGTACTCTGTTCCTTCCTCTCTCTCGATGCCTTCACCTTGACATCCTACCAACCACTTCAACAAGTTGGTAACTTAGTAACTCTTGCTTCTTGACCTGTAACTCCTTAAATAGAAGTCTGGAATGCTTTCCCCACTCTAATCTTCCCACTTTTAATTTTAGTTTGAATGGATTAGGTAAAGATTCAATGAATCTACCCCATATCTTGCTCCTTCTAGAAACATCATGAAGAATCCTCCTAAATTTTCCCAAAAGGGTTTACCTAAAATTTTGTGCCACCAGTTCATCATCCTTATCCTCCATCTACTTCACAAAATTCAAGGTAACAAATTTGTTGGCTCAGATCTAGTGAATCTTTGAATTTTCAAATAATGCAACAACTCAACAATATTAAAATTTTGATGCTCAACATATACTGTGTTATTCAACACCTAGTATGTTTTATTGACACTCGACACCTACTGTGGATTCACTTGGCATCAACTAAGTTTTTACTAATGCTCGACACATATTACATGCTTGGCACCTGAGCTTTCTCGGCTCCTTCTATTTCACTCGACACACACAAATTTTTTCATTTTCTCAACACTTAGTGAAAATCTACTTGGCATGAACTAGCTTGCTCAACACCCATTAATGAACTTAGTCAAGCTTTGCAAATAGCTTTGTTACAACTTATTCTTTCAAAGTTTCTAAGTGTAGCCAACATCTGTATCTTTAAGTATATTATTAATACATCATTTTAGCATTGTCTTAACTGATCCTTGTACTTCATTACAAAACCATAACTCAACCTTTCCCTTAGGTACTTTTGTTACATCTTATTGATTAAATCCTCTTCATCAATCAACTAAGTGATAGTACTTGGATCTTATAAGAAATTGTCATTCCAACGAATAGTAGGTTTGACATCAGTGACAAAACAATGATTGAAAACATTCTTTATCAACAATCTCCCTCTTTGCAAACAATCTCTCTTCTTCAATAGTGATCTTTTCAATCAGATTCCAACAATCTCCCTCTTTGGCATTGATGGAAAACCAAACTAATCAACCAAGTTATCAAAATGCTAACTAGGTTAGAATAGTAAAACAAATGCCAAAAAGAAATTTGTTACCCTTGCTATTTTCATCAACTTTCACATCTCCCTCTTTGCTGATACATTGTCTTCTCTTTTTTTTCTACTCCCTCTCTGATTTTCTATCCTAATTTCTTTGCTTTTGCTTCTCCCTTTTAGCTACTATTTCCTTTCTCCTTTATTTTTGATATTATTCTAAACTAATCCTTTCTTTACATATTAGATTAGATTCTGTATGTCTCCCTCTTTTCTATAGCTTACCTTTTTGATTAGTTCTGCTCTTCCTCTTAACTGCTATTTCTCCCTCTTACATTTTATTTCTTTTAAAATTTCTATTTCTCCCTTTGCACATTATTTCTCCTTCTATATGCATTGATCAGTTTTTTCTATTCTAGTATCATCTCTTTCTTTTGATCAATTTAGCTACTTCTCCCTTTGTCCATTTGATTCTATAGATTTGATCAATTTTTGCTATTTCTCCCTCTTTGACAACAATGCCAAAAACATCATTTCAACATCTTATCATGCAAGTGTAGCATTTACAGAAACTCCAATTTCTCTCTCTATCACCTTGCTTGTGACTTGTTTGGAATTTTAGTACTTTAATTACTTCAAGCAAAAACCTAAAGTAAGTATCCTCTACATCGATTTATAACATTTCAACAGTTAACTAATTTGATGCAGGGCAGTCTTACTATTGCTTAAATAGCCTTAGATAGGGGTATTACCCCTATCTTACCTCTAATATATTCAACTACATCTTCAGGTAATGCTTTTGTGAAGATATCAGTAATTTGTTCCTTTGAGTTGACATATTCCATCTTCACTTGCTTGTCTTCCACCAATTCTCTTACATAGTGATACTTAATTGCAATATTCTTTGTTTTGGCATGCATTACAAGATTCTTTGATATGTTGATGACACTTGTGTTATCACAATAGAGTATCATAGGTTCAGCTACCTCTTCTTTCATACCTTGCAATAGGTGCTTGATCTATACAATATTGGTGCAGTTGATAGTAGTAGCAACATACTCAACTTCTGTTGTGGACTATGAGGTACAACTTTACTTTTTGCTAGTCTAAGTGACTAATCTTTTACATAAGAAAAGTGCTCATCCACTGGTTCTTTTTCTGTCATCAATATTACCTCCCCAATCTGCATCAGTGTAGGCTTTCAATTCAAACTTTTTAGTCCTCTTGTAGTATAATCCAAAGTCATCAGTTCCTTTTAGGTACCTCAATATTTTTTTTATTTCCATAAGATTATTTTCTCTTGGATTTGTAGAAAATTTTTCCACTATTGCAACATCTAATGCAATGTTTGGTCTACTATGCACAACATATTGTGACTTTGTAATCATAGATCTATACATGGTCTGATTTACCTCAGCTGACTCATCATTCTTGGATAGCTAATGTCCTTTTACCATTGGTGTACTAACTAGTTTTGAATCTTCTAAGCCAAAAGTCTTGAGTATCTCCTTGATATATTTTGATTGGGTCACAAATATGCCATGTTTTAGTTGATGTACTTGCAATCCAACAAAGAATTTGATTTCTCCAAACATTGACATCTCAAACTCATGTTTCATTTGATTAGCAAAATCTTTGTAGAGGGCATCTTTTCCTCCAAATATTATATAATCAACAAAGATTTTAGATATCAGAATGTCTTTACCTTTTCCTACCTTGATATATAGGTTGTTGTTGTCATCTGTTCTCTCAGATCCTATCTTTACAAGATATTTGTGTAGTCTCTCATTCCATGCTCTTTACCTTTTTCTACCTTGATATGCAGGTTGTTGTTGTCATCTATTCTTTTAGATCTTATCTTTGTTGTTGTCATCAACAAATCCCTCCATTTTCTCTATGTAGACTTCCTCTTCTAGTATACCATTTAGAAAAGAAGACTTTACATCCATTTCGTAGACTTTAAAACCTTTGAAGGTAGCATATGCAAGTAGTTTTCTTACTCCTTCCATCCTTGCAATAGGGGTGAATTTTTTGGCCTTATTTCTTGTGATCTCACCATTCTCATCTAGCTTGTTCCTAAATACCCATTTGGTACCAATCACATTCTTATTAGCTAGTCTTGAAACTAAGGTCTAGATTTTGTTCTTCTCTATCTAATCTATATCTTCTTCCATAGCTTTATGCCAATTATCATCTTGTAGTGCATCTTTTACTATTTTGGGTTCAATCTTGCTTAGTAGGCATGATTCATTCCTTAGTCTATTCCTTGTCATTGGCCTGGCTTCCTTGCTATCAATGATTTGGTCTACATGATGATGTCTTCTCACATATTTGGATAACCTTGGTTCTTTCCTCATTTCCAAGTTTGGTCTCTTAGCTTTAGAGTCACTATGCACATCCCTTTCTAGTATTTCATCATATCTTTCATGTGTACTAATTTCAAAATCAGAATTTACATTATCTTCATCCTACAACTCAATTTTTGAATGCATCTCGACATTCACTAGTTGTGAATCGGCTAATACTATAACTTGTTGTTGATTCCCAACTTGATTGGCAACTTCTTCTTTAGTATACATTCCTTTATAGAACTATACAAAGGATCTATACTCCTATAGTTTCTTGGATTCATCATTTGAACTTCTACATGCTCATCAAAATTTACATTTGCACTCTCCACAATTTTGTTAGTGTTAGTATTCAAACGCTTATATGCTTTACTTCTAGTGGAGCATCTAAGGAATATACCTTCATCACTCTTTGCATCAAACTTTCCATTTCTAGAATCTTTAAGAATATAGCATTTACAAGAAAACACTTTGAAATTTTTTACATTGGGTGAGTGACCATACTATAATTCAAAAGGTGTTACATTTGTACCTTTCTTGACTTGGACTCAATTTAGGGTACAAACAGTTGTACTTATAGCTTCTCTCTAGTACTTTAGAGTGACATTCTTCTCCATCATTAATGTTCTAGCATAGTCTATTACTGATCTATTCCTTATTGATCTATTCCTTCTTTCTACAATACCATTTTGTGTTGGAGTTCTAAGTGCCGATGTTTGTCTCTTCATTCCTTTGTCATTGTAAAATGCCTCAAATTATTTTGATTTGAACTCTCCTCCTCTATCCAATCTTAGGTACTTTAGATTCTTTCATATTTCCTTCTTAACCTTACCCAAATACCACTTAAACATTTGAAATGCATTAGATTTTTGCTTTAAGAAAATGACAGTCATCATCCTAGAGTAGTCATCAACAAACAACATTATATATTTTTTTCCTTTGTAGCTTTTCACTTCTATTGGGCCACATAAAATTTGTATGGACTAACTCTAATACTTCTTTCAAAGTGTAGCTTTTGCTTTTGAAACTTGACTTGGTCATCTTCCCTAGTTGACACTGTTTGCACATTGTATTGTCAGGCTTCTTTAGTTTAGGAAAACCTCTAAATTTCTTCATTTTGCTAATGCTAATTAGATTATCAAAGTTGACATGACATAGCCTTTTGTTCCATAGCCACACATCATCAAATCTAACAACAAAACATGATGCATCTTCCATATCTAGGTAAAACAAATTACTCCTAGTTTGTTGTCATTTTCCTATCAGATTTCCATTAGTATCATAGATTTTGGCAGTTTGTTTAAAAATTCTACTTTGCATCCTACATTGCTTAACTGTGACACAATCAGTAGATTATAATTCAATCCTTCAACATAGTATGCTTTATCACATGAATTTTCTCTATAAGTTTAATAATTTTTTTTCCTTTGATTAGACATGGAGCATCATTTCCAAATCTAATGGTATTTCCATCATACTAAGTAAAGGTAACAAACTTACTTTTGTCTCCTGTCATGTGATGTGAGCATCCACTATCTATGATCCACTTGTCATTCTTGGTCACATAGGTTACCAATGATGTTGCTTCATCTTCATTTGACTCATACTTCATGGCTACATAGAATACCTCATCATCATTTTCATCAGAATCCTCTGCTTCAACAATGTAGCATTTTTTGCCTTTGTCTTTGTAACCTCTACTATTATCTTCTCTTCTATTATTGTTCTTGTTTCCTTATCTATAGTTCTTCTTTCTTGTGCATCTTGCAGCAATATTTCCTACTTCATTGCAATTAAAACATATGATTGGTAGCTTACCTTTGAATTTTCCTTTACCTCTGTGAAATCTTTGGGCCAGTAGTGCTTCCAATTGTTCCACATCTTCTTTATCTATGCTATTATCACTGGATGCATACTTTACCTTTTTCTTCTTCTTCTTTGGTTTCACCTCTTAGTATCTTTCATTGATAGCTTGGCCTTGAAAGAAAATTCAAGATTCTCAGGTCTGTAATTATCAAAGTTGGACAACTCAAATGTAGTGAGTCTTCCCACTATACGTTCAAGTGTTAGCTAGTTTCCTGGTACACATCTTAATTCTTGTATGGCTGAAACTCTAATAGCATAGATGGGGAGAAAGGTTCTTAAGAATTTTCTATTAATAGTGTCATCATCTAAATGACCACACAAACTTCTTATTGCACTTACTACTTTCATTCTAGAGGCATATTGGGTAGCATTCTCACCTTCCTCCATTCTCATGTCATCAAAATTTCCTCCGAGGCTTTCTCTTTTTTCTCTTTGAACATTCTAATCTCCTCCATAAATATCTTTTAAGTCTTTCCACATCTTGAATGCAGAGTCACATCCCTTGATGTCATCAAATTCAACATAGTTGAGGGCAAAGACAATCTCCAACATTGCTTGATTGTGCTCCTTCTTTTTCTTCATATCTTTTATAGTGGGTACAACTGCATCAACATGTTCTACTTCAATTAAGGTTTGTGCATGGTCACTTATTGATCCAAGGTACAGCTTAATTAACCTTTTCCATGTAGTGAAGTTATCTCTATTAAGCTTGGGAACTTCTCTCTTAGACATCTTGATCTTCCTACTTCTAGTACCTTTAAACTAAATCAGCATATGGTTCTGATACCAGTTGTTAGAAATGCTTTAGAATAACTAAGGGGGGGGGGGGGGGGGGGGGGGGGGTGAATCAGTTATTCAAGATCCAAATGTCCTAATAAATTTTTTTCATCGAGTAAAGTGAGTCCATTAAACTATTCATGCATCGAAGCTTAAACTTTCCTACTTATCAAGTTACTATAAAATCAACATGCAAGAATAACACATAACATAATGATTTATGTGGAAACCCAATTTGGGAAAAACCACCAGTAACATGCTACTCAATTCTCACTCTTCTGAAGTGATGCCCTATGAAAGGCTCACCCTGTTAAAGGCTACAACACACTGTTAAATGTGACCTGGTTAAAGGATTTAACCACCTTATTAGAAGTGGGCCTGGTTAGAGGACTTTAGAATATTCACTTGGAATGCCACCTTGTTAAAAGATTTACAAATGGTTGTTAAACCAACCTGAGTCCATAGGATTTTTACCCTAACTAATACAATTGTTAGAGAGTAACAACAAGGGCTTTCGACCTGATACAACTCACAGCTTAACTTATAGATTTCATATCTCTGTTCAGCTCTCAAATTTTGCTAGGCTTTCAATCTCTGCAACTTTGACAACTTGTCCTCCTTTCAAGCTTCATCTCCTTGAGTCTTCATGATCAATGTACTAGTGCAATCTCCTCTATGGTCACCTAGCAAAGTAGAGTCTCTATACTCTATTCCTTCCTCTCTCTCGATGCCTTCACCTTGACATCCTACCAACTACTTCAACAACCTGACAACTTAGCAACTCTTGCTTCTTGACCTGTAACTCCTTAAATAGAAGTCTAGAATGCTTTTCCCACTCTAATATTCTCACTTTTAATTTTAGTTTGAATGGATTAGGTAAGATTTAATGAATCTACCCATATCTTTCTCCTTCTAGAAACATTATGAAGAATCCTCCTAAATTTGCCCAAAAATAGTTTACCTAAAATTCTATGCCACTAGCTCATCATCCTTATCCTTCATCTAGTTTAGAAAATTCAAGGTAACAAACTTGTCAGCTTAGATCTGGTAAATCTTTGACTTTTCAAATAATGTAGTAGCTCGATACTATTGAAATTCTGATGCTTGACACATATTGTGTTACTCAACAACTACTGTGTTTTACTGATGCTCAACACCTACTATGGATTCACTTGGCATCAACTAAGTTTTTACTGATGCTTGACATCTATTATGTGCTCAATAGCTAAATTTGCTCAAATCCTTCTATTTCACTTAGAAAACACTAGATTTTGAATTTTCTTGGCACTTACTAAAAATCTACTTAGCATGAACTAGCTTGCTTGGCACCCATTAATGAACTTAGTCAAGCTTTGTAGACAACTTTGTTACAACTTATTCCTCTAGAGTTTCTAAGTTTAGCCAACATCTATATCTTCAAGTATATATTACCATTGTCTTAACTGATTCTTGTACTTCATTACAAAACCATAACTCAATATTTCCCTTAGGTAGTTTTGTTACATTTTATTGATTAAATCCTCTTCATCAATCAACTAAGTGATAGTACTTGGATCTTATAAGCAATTTTCATTCCAACAAATAGTAGGTTTGACATTAGTGATAAAACAATGATTGAAAATATTCTTTATCAAAAATCTTCCTCTTTGCAAACAATCTCTCTTCTTCAATAGTGATCTTTTCAATCAGATTCCAACAATTATGTTAATATAATGATTGATGTGTTCACATATTGTTGATGAATATTTATACATATTAATTAATTGTATGTCATGTTAATGAATGTTTCTTATTAATGAATTTTATGTAATGTTATTGAATATGGTTATGTGATTATAATGATTGATGTGTTCATGAATTGTTGATGAATGTTATACGTAATAATGAATTATTGTGTGCACCCTAAAATGGTCGCCTAGACTATGGGCCCCCATTATTCAAATTTTTTGAATCAATGGTGTGTAATATTTTATTAAATCAATTCAAATCTATTTCCGTGATCAAATTCAATTTGTTTTATTTCTAAGGTTGATAATTTTATCTTAAGTCTTATTTAATTAAAAGAACTTGCTCTCTTTTAATTAAATAAAATAAGTCTTCGTTTAATTAAAAGAAAACCTCTCTTTTAATTAAATAGTTCATCCACATTTAATTAATTAAGAGAAAAACCTCTCTTTTAATTTAATTAAATATTTCTTAATTAATTAAAATAACTTGCTCTCTTTTAATTAAATAAAATAAGTCTCCATTTAATTAAAAGAAAACCTCTCTTTTAATTAAATAATTCATCTACATTTAATTAATTAAGAGAAAAACCCCTCTTTTAATTCGATTAAATATTTCCTATTTAATTAAAAGAACTTGCTCCCTTTTAATTAAATAAAATATCCCACTGAAATCTCTTTTTGATGAAAAAGGAGTTAAAACAAATTAAAAATTAAATAAATCTTTTATCTACACTTAATATGGGACTTATCTTCATCCTTTCTCCACTTTCTTCTCAACCACTCCACTTTTCTCATTGGTGGATCTTTAGTTCACATGGATCATTATTTCTCCACCCTTGATTAAATCTTTTTCCTCTCAATCTAGATTGTCCAATCTTCTTTATAAGGGAGAGTCCTCTCCTCATTTTTGAGACACCCATTATTATGCTATTGTTATGTTGCAGGTTTGGAGAGTGATTTTTGAAGAAGGAGTTTTGAATATTAAAGCTTTTGTGGAGAACTTCTATCTTCTTGTCTCATTCTATATTGCATGCATGGCTTCCATCATCATGATCCATACTTTGATTTTCATGTTAGCTTAGATTTTGCATTGATATATTAGATCTTGCTTTCATAGATTAGATCTGCATTGTTATTTCTTTTTATAGATTAGATTTCATTTCTTGCATTGTTTTGCATTGTTATCATTTAGATTAGTTTTTTTTTCATTTCCATTTGCATGCATATTAGATCATTGAATCTCTTGTTTCATGGTGTACCTGTATGGGCACAAACTAGGTTAGACTGAGGGCCTCCATTACAAACCCCTACACTCTATGAATAGGGAGCTATGAGTCACCATTCAAGACCTCATTTTTGAGAAATCTTGAATATAATGACTCATAGAAGTGTGCTCACATTTTAGGCATACAATTATATGTTGTGTTAATGAATGTTATGTGAATATAATGATTGATGTACTCACAAATTATTGATGAATTTTTATACATATTAATTAATTGTATGTCATGTTAATGAATGTTATGCGATTATAATGATTCAGTGATATACTTCTAAAATGAATTAATGAAATATTTACTTAGTTGTTAATGGAGAATTTAGAGTGTTTATAGGGGGGGAGAAGGAAAATGATCTTCCACCTTCATGTGGTTGGCCTTGTTAAGTAGATAATTTGAAAGGATTCTCAAAACCAAGTAAAACTCAAACTAAACCTATTGAGTTGGGAGAAAACAAGACTTTCAGCTTGGAGACAAGTGGCATCCTATAGTGGACTAGGTTGAAAGTGAACTAGATGCTTTTTTCTTTGCATTAACTTTTATCTTCACTAATTTTTCTATAAATCACCACATTGTGATTTAGGGATTCCATCACCAATCCATTGTGTCAGAAAAAATGAAGATCATGATGGAAATTGGGAGTCACATTGTGGTCATAATGTTCTTGGTTTTTTCTATCACAATAGGAACTGACTATTACAATAATATGTGCTATGTATATGCTAGGCAAGGCTCTTCTTTGTCTCATAACTATAGAGATGCTCTCACTAAATCTCTTATTTTCTTTGAAGGCTAACATTATAGGAAACTTCTAGCTGATCAGAGAATGAGATGGCAAGAAGATTTTGGCCTTTTTGATGGGTCTATTGAAAAGGTACATTCAAATTCTTGGAAAGCTTAAGTACACTAAGTTTTGATAGTTTTTGTTCAATAATAATGATGTGGGTAAGCCTTTTAAGTGATAGAGGTCTAATACTATGTCCAATATGTTATCTCTTTAGCTCAAGGTGCTCTATTCTATTAAAAATAAAGTAGTTTTGATGTTTTTATAGTTTATTGAAATTGTTGTTGTGACAAGTGGATTTGACAGGAGGATATTATGACATAGGAGATAATGTGAAATTTGGGTTGCCAATGGTGTTCACTACCACAATGCTATTGTGGAGTGTTTTGGAGTTTGGAGGATTAATGGGTGATGATCTCCCACGTGCGTGGAATGCCATTCGTTGGGTAGTTGATTACTTGCTCAAAGCCATTGCTCACCTAGAGACTATTTTAATCAACCAACACCTTTCTTACTATTGGAAGAGGACCTCAATGTAACTTATTGTCCCACTACAATATTGTAAGTAATGAGGTGACAATAGTTATTAGTTATATTTTTGAGATGCTTAAATGTGTTATTAGAATTAAACTTAACAATGATATGAATATCATTATATTTCATTTATTTAGGATATCATAATTTAAATTTCTTTCTTATGTATCCTATTTAATTTTCAACCTTACTTTTTAAATCTACATTATTTCAAGTACAAGACATTAAAACATTTGTAATGATTTGTACTTATTTGATTCCTTTCTATAATGAAGTTAAATCTATAATCAAGAATCCATGAAATCAACCATTGATATAAATTTGAAGCGTACATTTTTTAGATTAAATTATGATGACACTTCATGTGGAAATCCAAGGACTATAGGTGTAGGCTATGCTATTTGGGATTCTAAGGGTTATCTACTTTTGGGATACCACTAACAATCAAGTAGAGGTTCTAGCATTTGGCATTGTTATTTTGCCTTTATGCAACAATTTGTCAAGGTATTTCACATCTTCTAATTGAAGGTGACTTGACAGTCATCATCCATGCTACCATAACCTTAGATTATCTTTATTGCAATCAAGTATATGCTTAAGCAATTATGGCCATATTTACAACAATTTCAAGATGCATCTATAACACATGTTTATCATGAGGGTAACACTCTAGCAGATATGTTTGTTAACATTGTTATTGATGATATTGAGCTACATGATTATGAGGCTTCTCTTGATTTGGTTGATTTCCATAATATTGCTACTATATTAGCTAAGGATCAATCCTCTCCCATATGCATGTCTTAACAAATCATCCTTTTCTCATTTGAAGAGTTTTTTTTTTATCAGTCTTTCTTATGTGGTCACATTGGTTAGCTTTATTCTTGATGCAATATCACTTCACATTGTTAGTAGATCATTCTTAATACTTGTCACCTATTGCCACAGAGGTAATATCCACTTTCACATGTCATACCAAGTAGTTGTGGGCACCGGCCGAATGTAATACATGTTTTCAAGTTTGTTGACAAATATAGAGGCACATATAATGATTAATTATATTTTGATGTTTTCTCATTTTATTGCTCTTATTTTGGATATCATGTAAGCATATCCTACCATAAACCCTCTAAATTAACTAATAGCAAAAAAATTGGAATATACCTGATATATTCATTATATTTATGCAGGATGAATTACTTTGGGAAGAAACATGGTTGCAAAGAGCCATTGCAAATGAATCTTACATGAACTACATTCAAGTAAATGGCCATATGTTGGGTGCTGAGGAAAATGTGAATATATTCAGCTAGGATGACAAACATGTAGGAACTCAAGTCCTTCTAGAAGAGGTAATGAATCTCAAAAAATCTCCTATATTTTTCCAAGCCTTTTCTTCTGAATGGTTCATTGTTGAATGAGTATCATCTATTTTGATATAGGACCTTGATGAAGCAATCAAAAAACTTAATGGAAAAACTATTGATGGTCTAGATAAAGGTACTAAGTTCAAGATACAAGTTATTTTTAAAATTTCCATTCAAATAATTTTGTTCCTGTGCTCAATTGATTTGAATATTCTTAATTAGATTTTTTGTAGGAGCTCAATTGATTTGAATATGCTTAATTGGATTTTCTTGTAGGAGCTAATAGTGATAGGATGAAATGAGATAGGGAGTTGTATTTATATGCAACTTACACCTTCGCAACTTTGTTTTTTTAGGTAAGGTTGACACTAGAGGAAAATTATTTGCATCTTTGTCCACTATCTCACCACTTCTTTTGATGTTGAAGGATCATCTAGAACTGTACTCTTGTATTTATTATGATCCATTGATCCACTTTGAGAGAATTGAATAATTAATATATGAGAAGAGAAAATTCAAGTTGATCCTAGGAAGTCATGATAGATTCAATCTGATAAGTATTTAGTGATATTTGATCATCGAAACACAACTTATCCACATGGAAAAGAAGAAAATGGATATGCAAGAAAGATTATTTACTCCAAGAAAATGAAATATTTTATTTTTCAAATCAACTTATCTAATTCTAAATTTGTAAGAATACATAATATAGTCTACAAACTTGAAAAATGAATATCTCATAAAGTTCTACATGAGTCTTCTGGTTAAAACTCTGTATATCTTTTTGGATCAAACTCTACGATCCATCATAACAATTGTAAGCACATGATTTTTATCCAAAAGCCAAAAAACATAAAAAACTATACAGATCTCTATCCTAGCTATAATCTTCAACAATAACATCTATATTTTTTGTTACTCCATTTTGAGAAGGGTATGTAAATATTTATGGGTCTCTTGACTATGATGATTGTGTGTGATATCTTTCATTAGATATTGACGATTACTACTTGCACAATACGATATCATTTGAAGCTCTTGTAGCATTGTATATGAGACTATTATTTGCATGGAGCAATGGATTAAAAGGTGGAAACTGATAGATTAGGTTTTAATTTTAAAAAAAAAAGCTATGATAGTCATTGATATTTCAATGCAACCTATCCTCGAGAGTTTGAGAAGATTGTCGAATCACCTCTGGGAGTCATCGATATTTCAATGTAGCCTTCCATTAACGGTATAGAAAACTCGTCGAATATTCTCTGGTGCAATTCAAGTTTTTGATGTCTCCCACTATCGATGATATGACAAACCCATTGAATCATCTTTGGATTCTGTCGATATTTTGATGTTTCAAACTAGTTGTCTAATGCCACCATGTTGTATTGATGGAGATGATTTATGATGGAGTATCTCATTGATAAATCAATATCCATGGAGTGCATTGAACTTTTTATGAATTATTTTATAGTCTGTTGTAGAAAAATACTATGATGAAATATGTTTCATTGCATACACAAATTTTGTGTATGCACAGGAAATATTACTGAGGATAGCATGGTTAAGGCCAATGCCCTATAAGGTAAATGTTGATGATGCAATGATAGTAGTTATTGTACTATTGGAAGAGGATATTGATGCTAGTGTTGAACAATTTGGCACATATAAGACTGTTATTGTTGAGCTAATTGCTAAAATAGGCACACTTAAAGCAAGAAAGAAAAAGAAGAGAAAAATTCCCAAGGCTAGTAAGAAGGAACAAGGAGAAAGGCCAAGATAGTCCTTAGAGGCTAAGGAAGGAAAAGGCAAAGAGATTGTAATTTTGAAGCCAAAGACCATAAAATAGAGAAATGTTGTTATTATGGAACCTAAGGTGAAGGAAGACCTCTAGAAAAATGTGTAAGAAATAGTGACACCTCAAAGGCCAAAAGGCAAGGTAATCATCAATAAAAAGAAGTCAACACAACCCCCTATCAATATATTAATAGGTAGTCCATCAAAGAAGAGGAAGCATGCAAATGAGAAAGTGAAGTGAAAGAGAAAGATGATCATTACACAAGAGGAGGAGGAAGTTGAAGAAAAGATTGTGTTTTATGAGACTAGAAAACTACAAGTAGTGAATGGATTCCCTCTAATGACTATGGATTGGGTATGTGCAAAATTGGTAGAATTTGAAAGCATTCTAGGATTCAAAGATATTCAGTATAATTCTTTGGACAATGATGATCAAGTTCAAGTGCACACCCCTAGAGTTTGGAGCTAGATTTTTTGTGGGATTGTATAATAGAGTGGAAATGGCCATTGTTCATTGAGAAATAAATAGGAGGAACAACATTGGCACAAGTTATGCCAGATTTAGGGAAGAAACATATATCTATAGCCCTTATGGATATTGTTAAGAAGTTTATGCAGAGGGACATGACATATAAAATCTTGAAGAATAAAGCTCATGAATTTAAGCAAGATAGTATAAGAGTACAAAAAAAGAATTTGGAGTGCTTACTCCAATAGTAGATCTAGGTGAGGGTTGACTGAGATGCTTTAGAACTTGAAGATGAATACAAGCAAGAAATGGCCAAGCCGATAGAGGAAATTAAGAGATTTTTAGTGGGTATGAATAGAAGGATACTATCACAATTGAGGATGACACTAACACCCCTCCACCTAATCCAATTATATTGACTAAAGAAGAAATTCAAGGTTTAATGAAGGACTCAAGAAAACTTTGTACAGACCTATTATAATTTTAGGTGACTCTATAACACCCCCAATATCAAATAAAAGACCAAGATAACTTCCAAAAGAGATTGGCAAGACAATTGCATGAAGATGCAAGAATGCTATTATTGATTATGGACTTGATTGAAATCTAATGGATTGATTTAAAATTTACATAATTATCCTCTTTAAATAGGAGAGGTAGTAAGAGAAAAATATAAGGAGAAGATAAGCTATCATCCACACAAGGTGGAATCACATGTCCAACAAAGGTGGATCATCCTCCATTATGCAATGAAGTATGTGCAGAGCTGAGGATGATAATGTGATATGTTCATAAATGGTGGAATGAGATAACAAATATTACCATCTAGAGTGGAATTATGCTACACCATGTGTTTAATTGAGGTGAAAAATCCTAAGTGTCTCAATCACAAACTACTATACAATGCATTATCCTAAGTAATATTAAGTAAGTGTAATTAGTGAATATTTAATTACACCAACACCCCCCTTAAGTGCAACTTAGGGGAATATAATTAAATTCACAATGCAAGATGGGTCATGGCTACTAGGCCATTTTAGGTACCCATGTACAATATGCAATGCAATACATGAAATTGAATCTCTCATAAAGTAGAGAAAGAGAGAAAACATCATGGGAGAAACCCTCCTCCAAAAAGAGAGATGAAAAACAAGATGCATGGATGGATGGAGTACTCAAGATCCCCCAAAAATTACATACATCATGTATATACAAAGAATGACCCCCCCATAGGAAGGAAATAAGGAGACATGATATCCCTCCCATAATGAAGAAGCTCCAATGTAGATTAAGAGTACCTGCAAAAAAATAATAATCCAATGACTACAAGAAATATGTCTCCCCTTAGGAAGAGATAAATACATCAAATGATGAAGAGGCCACTCCATGTAAAAAGTGAGGAAGGAAGAAGAAGGTCTCTATGTATGCATATCTGAAGGCTGAATAGTTCTCTCCAAGATCAAAGATTTTGTCACACCATCAAGATGACCTATGAGATGTGAAAAAAAGAGAGAACATGAGGGGTTGGGAAATCCAATTTATAAAGAAGGTGAAGAATTATCTCTATGAGAAATCCCCTCAAATGTAGTATCCAAATCTGCATTATGAGACTCATCTAAAAGAGCATCCAAGAATTCATCCCACACTGCAAGATTTGAAGCAAAAAGATCATCCTCCTAAATAGTAGAACTCATGTTTGAAGAAGAAAGAGGTGGAGAAGTAGGAAGTTGAACACTTGTCTCAAGATCAAAATGATTCAAGTGTCCAATATTCTCCTCACATAAATAATTTTCCCTTGATAAAGGGTTAGGTACATCATGAATATCATCATCATTATCAACAAAATGTGCAAAAGAATACAAGTCTAATGTATGATCAAAAACTCCCATAGCTATGACATCTCTAGTCTCCATGTCCCTAATATAGACATAATCAAGAGTGAACTCAACAATTTTACCTTGTGCTTCATGAGTAATTTGGTAAATGGAAAGGAGATTAGTGGTCAAGAATGGTACATAAAGAACATCATTAAATGTACCCTCTCTAATAGGAATACAACCTTTCCCACAAAGCTTCATCTATGTATTATTACCCATCAATATAGGTGGAGAAGTACAAGGATCAATACAAGAAAACATATCCATAAAAGATGCCATGTGATGTGATGCACTTGAATCAAGAAGCTATTTACCCTGTTCAAGATTTGTGGAAGCAATGAGTGCTCATCCTTTACCTTTGGATGATGATGTCAATGTAGAAGCTACCTAATATTGAGAGGAAGGAGAAGACATTGATGAGGGCAACTAGATATTGTTCTTTTGAAGAATGTGAGTGAGATCATCAATCTTCTTATGGAAATATTTATGCTCACCATATACTAGCTTTTTTCAATAAGAACATTTATCTCTATTTCTTCTAGATGTTTCCTCTATTGAAGAGGACTTGGATTCAATATTATGTTGTGAAGGAGAGTCATTGCCTTTTTCATGTTTCTTAAGATCCTTGTGTTGTTTATTTCCCTTTCCTTTGGGAGCCTTTGGAGAGGAGTAATTTGCAACCAATGCTTGATGCTTTGAAGGCTTTAATTGGACCATGTGTGTTAACTTTGATTGTTCCCTTGTGAGTTAAGCTACATATTCATCAAGTGAAGGCATTTTTTATGCACTACCAAGAGAATCCATAGTAGCATAGAATGTGGAAACAAAGAATGATTATTTAGGACCTAGCTTGGAAAAAATAGATAATATCAATTGCTCATCATCTTGAGTAATGCAACAATTAGAAAAAGTCTTGAATATTGTCAAAATCACAGGGATTGAGACCTATAAGATCATTCTCCAATTTGAATTTTCTTATTCTATTAGGTTTACAAAATATCCCTTCCAATGTTGTCTAGGCATCATGAGGATGTGTGTAGGATGAAATATAATATAAAAAATCATGAGAGATGGTAGATCTAAGAGAGTCAAGTGCTTTATCCCTTTGATCAAACCATTTCCTTCTTTCTACAACACCTATATCTAGTTCTAGATCATGTCCAAGAATCATTCTAAGCAATCCAATACTCATCAACCGATTAGAAATTGCTTGTTTCCATTCATGATAGTTATAGAGAGTGAGTAATGAAAATTTTGAGAAATCTATAATGAAATCAAATGATGACTGAAATAAACTAATAAATCCTTCAAATTACTAATTCAATTAAGAAAATTAAAATCCAAGTATACACCTAGTGCAAATATAGCCAAAAAAAGACCTATTTTTGAAAGTGATATATCCACTCCAAATCATTAAAATCTACTTATAGATCTAGAAATTAGAGGAAAAATAATGCACTTTCAAAAAAAGTTTGCACTTGAAAATGTTACCGAATGTTCCCAAAAAAAAGCCTTTGAAGTTGTGAAAAATGGGATTTGTGATTTTCAGAAAAATTCAAAGACAAATTCAAAATCACCTGCACCACTGTGTAGATTGTGAAATTCTACCCCCCAAAAAAAAATCGCTTGGAAAAAGGAGTCTAGATGAAGGAGATATCACTATTTGAAAATTGTCTCTAAATTTATTTTTTTGAATCACTACCATCACACTTTCAAAAATCAAATGGCTATTGATTTGGCCTCAAATGTCCAATTTGGATGAAACAAAATCTGATTTAGGGGTTTTTGAACCTCCTCCATATGATGAAAACATCTTATTTGCACCAGCAAGCTCCAATTTTCACTTGTAATAGAAGGTCACAAAATATGAATCCCAAAATCTCCTCCAAATTGTGATGTCTAAATTGCCAAATGCTGCACCAATAATGAGTCAAGCCAAGATTGTACTTCTTAAGAAGAGGTCTTCACACCATGAGGGCTCTAATACCATGTTAGAGTTTTAGATGACTCTACAACACCCCCAGGATCAAATGAAAGACCAAAATAACTTCCACAGGAGATTGACAAGACAATTGCATGAAGATGCAAGAATGTTATTATTGATAATGGACTTGATTGACATCCAATGGATTGATTTAAACTATACATAATAGGCTTCCTTATATAGGAGAGGTGATAAGAGACAAAAATAAGAAGAAGATAAGCTATCAACCACACAAGGTGGAATCACATGTCCACCAAACATGGATCATACTCCATTATGAAATGAAGTATGTGCAGAGATGAGGATGATAATGTGATATGTGCACTAAAGGTGGAATGAGATAACAACTATGACCACCTAGAGTGGAACTCTCCTACACCATGTGTTTAATTGAGGTGCAAACTCCTAATTATCTCAATCACAAACTACTATGCAATGCATTATCCTAAGTAAGCTTCAGTAATTGTAATTAGTAAATATTTAATTATGCCAAAAAAACCCAAATTTGTTATAGATAATTGAAAATCTAAAGCTTGAAGTCAAGAAGGCTGATGATATTATAATTACACTAGTTATAGAGGTTATAAGTGCTTAGAAACTTGGTAAGGCATTAATTGTATATATGCCACCAATTTGTTTGCAAATTTTGAATAAGGAAGAAAATTTTGAGAAAAAATCATGCACTAAGTTGGTAGAAGTTGAAGTAACACAAAAAGAGCAAGAGGCTACTCAACCTCTTATTCAATTGTCAAGTGCAAAGGATGTAAAACATACACATGTTACACCTATACAATAGGTGATTTCTACACCACTACAACAAAAAAAGTTGTGATCAAGTGAGAAAGAAAAATAATTGCAATTATTACTATCTAGTGATACCCCCTCCATATCTCAAAATGTGACTCATGTAGAAGAGGATGATGATGAGTTCGTGAACCTTGATGAGGTAATTACACTACCTACATATGATTTGAATAATATTGTACTAGAAAAATGCAAGAATTGCAAATATTGTTGAGCTGTAAGGAAAAACAAGAACAATTGAAAAGAGAACATAAGAGAAGATGGGTATTACATACTATCAAAGATATTTTTATAGATGCATTTGTAATTATAGATGTAAATAATCAGCATACAATTTTGGATCAATTAGTGTATGTAGTTGACAAAATTCAAACAAATGATATATAGACAAATGGGAAGCTATTACAATGGTCTAAAAAGAGAATGGAGCATAAGGTATTACAAAATGTCCCACATGAAATTGTACAGAGACAAGCTAGGCTTTCTACATCTATTACAAAATTGGAAACAATTTTGAAGACCATCAATTCTTTATATTTGAAATCATGTGATACATATTTCTTTATAGTAGGTACTACATGCTCATTACAACTATTGCATGTTGACATGAGAGCTAATGTTCTCACATTGGGCAAGAACGCAAGTTCAAGCTCAACCTCTTACAGTGAACTGACATTCAATCAAACAAGGTTAACTTAGCTCATAGCTAAAGATGCAAAGAAAAGGAATAATATGGCATTAATTAAACTTCAATTATTGCCATATATATAGATAATTCAGAAGGTAATCTTTGTTGCCAAAGTTATTTTGAAGCAAGACATAATTTTTTCACACATTGAAGGATTCATTGATCTAGTTGCCAAGCTAGAGTTTCAATTTCAGATTTTAGAACAAGTATAGGAGAGATGGAATTATGGCTAGGCCAATCTTATGGAAAGTCATCAATAATTTTTTTGAGAATTTTCAACTCACCCTACAAGCCCCAAGTTCCATCAATGATAAAAACAAGGGGGATAATTAATGAAAAACTATGATTTCACAAGAATAAAAGGGGAATGGAATAACGAGAAATGTGGAGATAAGAGATAAGAAATTGATACATATCAGATTAAACCAAATTAAAATCAAAATTTGGTCTCAAGAGGAGAATACATTTTTGTAATGAAATGATTTCATGGAAAAGTGCTTTTTCCACTAATATCAAAGGGGGAGATTGTTGATCTCTAAGACTATATTTCTAATTAGTGTCCAAACACTTAGTCATTTGCAAGTCATTTACTAGATAAGATTACAAGGTCACCACTATGAATGAGTTATCTAGTAAAGGCCAAGATTATATTACTTATATCAAGCAAGACAATGATTACTGAGCATTTAGTAGAGATCGAGTAGATATGCAAGCCGAGGAATATAGTAGGAGTCGAGAAATATAATTGAGACTGAGCATATTGAAAATTTACCAAGAGCTAACCAAAATGTATATAGAAGCCAAGTAACATCATGAAGGTTTATGCATGAATGAATGTCAAAGCATTCAAGTGCTGAGTAATCTGATTTTGATATGTTAGTTTTTAATTGCACAAACTCATATGTAAATAGTTTTTGGCCAACATTTCTGTGAATTTTAATATTTTTAGATCTAGATAAGATGTTGATTACACATCATTATAGAAGGTAATGATCCCAAGGTGAACAATTCAACTACTCAAAAAATGGGAAATAAAAATGTAAACTGTTGATGAAGATCTAGAAACTTCACAAAATGTCTATTTAAGATGGATTCTAACCCTAGAATCTATGTGTTATTGTTGCAAGTTGTTATCAAGATGCATAAGAAGTGAATGTGCATGTGAAGGAATAATATAAAGTTTCAAAGTCAAATCCAATAGAGAGCAATTAGGGTAGTGAGGGACTAAATAGAGTTATTAGATTAGGAGAATCAGATATGAGATATAGGAAAGAGGAGACCCAATATCATCTTGTAGAGAAAAATAAGGTTCATGTACTAAATTAGTTATTTTGTAATTGAGAAAGGGTAAATCTCTTAAAAGAGTGGTCCTAATAGACCTATTGAAATCTCCTAACATAATCATTACTTTATTGTGAGTTTAAAATCCTTTAAAAAGGTGAGACCTAATATTCTTTCAAGATTTTAATAGGGAAAACCTTTCATAGGGTAGATCATATCTTATGATCAAACATTGTAACTTGAACATGTTAACTTTACTATTGCAATAGTGAAGATTTGTGGGTTTCATCCTCACCCCAACTTTACCTTCATCTTGAAGTGTTTCTAGGTCACCAAATTATTGTATTATGTGTTGAACTTTTATGGATGTGATGCATTTCATTTATATTTCAACATTAAATTTTTGTTGATAAATTTATGTGAGGCTTTGGATATGAATTAATGGAATTGGTTTATAAGTCAAAAATTTAAGATCTTGATTCAACCCTCCCTCTCAAAATCTTATTTTCCATATACTCATTCCAACACTATAGGCTTATCATTAAGTTGATCTCACACACTTTTAGGGATAGAGCCTTGTAATGATATTTCTCTTTACTTCCTTATTCTATTGATTCTTTTCAAACATATGCTAATATTTTCATTCAAAAAATTCAAAATTATATTGGTCCAAAAAGTGATTTGACTAATTTAATTCATTGCAAATAAAATGTTAAAGAAATTTTTTACTAGTTTTATTAGTCGATTTAAACACTTGTATGCTTAAATATCTTATCTCATGCTTGATCACAATTTCTAATTTATAGAAATAAATTTGAGATAATATTATCCTTATTGAGTATACCTCCTTTTCATAGCTTTGTACACAACTTCACCATTACTAGTTATAAGTGAGTTAACTTGAGAGCTCTACTCCAATGGCTCTTGTTACTAGTGATAAGTACAATGTCATTGGTAATCAAAAGAAGTTTTCAAAACCCAACAACTTCATCAAAATCAAGTCAACCAACACAATTGGTGATCAAGTGGATACTACATCTAAAGGTACCAATACTATTCCTCTATGTACCATACTAACCATAATTACACTCAATTATGTGAACCTTTACCTAAGGTGCTAACTAACTTGATTTAGGCTAGAATTCTTAAGCTTCCTCTTATTTGTCCTATTGAAACTAGAAAACCAATACCTAAATCATTTGATTTAAATGCTTTCTACCAATACCATTGTCAATTGGTTCATGACACTCAAAGGTGTTATGCTTTTAAGAATGATATTCAAGACCTTATTGATTCTAATACTATATCTATTGATGCAGACGTTAATAGTACAAATAATTTTTTTGCACCTCCTAATCAGAATTCTCAAATTTAAACTAATCCTTTGCCTTCATATTCAATAAATGTCATGAATCAAACTTCTTCTAACCATAATATTAGTTATGATGATAAGATAGAAGAATCTAATCATGTAGTTAATCATGTCATTTATCAACCTCAACCTCCGATTTCATCTCCACCTAAACCTAAAAAATCACCTCCTATCACCTTTAGTTAGTTAGATATGTTTAAGGCACCTAATGGTCTTCTTTAAATTACTACTAGGGTTTCTCATATTCCTTCTCATAATGTTTTGGTTGATCCTTCTTCCACTATGAATATGATCACTGAAGAACATCTTTATAATAAAGAGTTGCATAAAGATACCTGTAACACTTCTAATATGTGGACCAAAACTTGTGATGGTTTTATGTATCATCCTCAAGGTTCTATCACTCTTCCTATAATTCTTTCTAAAAGAGTTGTTTATACAACCCTTGTTTTCATTCCTACTTATGATGAATTTCAAGTTAAGATTGTTGTTCCATGGCTCTCTTTCATACAATTTTTATCTTCTTCCATTCATAAGTGCATTAAATTTCCTTGTAATGTAAATTTTCACCATTTATCATTACCTTATAATCATGTCCTCAAGATTGTGCTAGGATTGATTTTTATTGACCATCTCTTCCTAAAATGGCACCTACTCAAGCTGATCATCCTTATCACTCCTATCAACAATAT
The DNA here is from genome assembly GCA_028749045.1 of Cupressus sempervirens. Classification (NCBI taxonomy): domain Eukaryota; kingdom Viridiplantae; phylum Streptophyta; class Pinopsida; order Cupressales; family Cupressaceae; genus Cupressus; species Cupressus sempervirens. Next base: position 444,701,214 of record CM053792.1, on the reverse strand, counting down.
AAGGTAGCTAAGTTTCTTGAACTTAGTCTTCCTAAAGGTAATCCTCTTGTACCTATCTTACTTACCATGTCTCTCCCTTTAAAAATAATTTCTGAACTCATTTTACCTTCTCTATCTATTCCTTCAACTACTATTTCAGAACTTGTAGTTGTTCCCTCTTCAAAACCTATGGTAGTCAGTCCTAATCCTTCTAGCTTATCTTGCAAAACCATTCATAATAAAAATTCTTGACAATATTACAAGAATTTTCAAGATAAGGCTAAGGTCCATTCTCTTTCTTCCTACATCATGTCTTCATATCAATCTTAATCTTCCTTTGATCATCCCATGCTTAAGCCTTCAAAAGAAGCTAATCAAGGTAACAATATGAAAATGGATAAACATGAAAATTCTACTTATATTTAAGATTTGATTATTCTTGATATGGAAGATACTCTTAATGATGAACATGTTAGTAGTGATGATGAATATATTGATATGGGTTATGATTTTCCCAACATGCTTTCTATATAGCTTACAATCACTTCTAGTGATAAGAAAAGTGACTCCCACTAGAGTTCTTGCTTAGATCTGGTTGTGATTCCTATTGTGTTGGATGTTATTCCTCTTATGAGTTATTATTCTTCCCCTCAAATTTTATCTTGAGATGGGGGGGCATTAATTATAGTAGTTTACCCTCTTCCCTAATCCTAAGCATAAAGACATCTCCAAATCAAGTTTCCTAATTTGAAGGGTTTATATAGAGCTTAGAAGTTACTAACTCCCTTAGGCTGACCTACCTAGGAATTAACACCCTAAAGGTACCTAGACATGGGAACCAAAGAGGAGACTCAAAATAGGTCCCAATCAGGGGCACACTATAGTGCCTACCCATAGTTTTCTTTTTGTTATATTGTCAAATTATTTTAGGCTAGTTTTCATGGTTACATGATTGGATGTAGTGGTACTTGGTTACCTAATTTGGTTGATACTATTTACATGTTTGGATTATGTATTTTATGAGCTATTTTATAGTCAAATATTTGATGTGTTAATTTTTATTTTATTGATGATGATACCTTTTATATTTCATATAGTGATTTTAGTTATTTTCATGATGATAGAACTATATGGATGATTCATATGTGGTTTTATGGTTGCTTACCCCATACTTGCATGTGTATGGTGTACATGTATGTTTTACTTATGTTTGATGTATCTGATGTGGTTAAGGAAGGGAATCATAGCCACCTACAAGTTGGTATCTACACAATGTACCACTCCCTTCCATTACCTACCTAGTTTAGATATATATGCATATGTACATGTTCAACTTTTATGTAGATTGTAGGTATCGAACATCAACTTCTCTAAATTTTCAAGATGAGTTTTCCCTATCATAGTATCTCAATGGTAAAAGAGGGGAGATAGTTCTCAAGTCCAAATCCTAAAGCTAAGCCAATTGTCCTAAAATATAGGACAAGCATCCAAGTTATTTATTTACCTTTTCAAATTTGTCAAAATGACATGAATTTGAGATCTTTAACCTTTGAGTTTGATTTGTACTTTGTTGTTTATTCGAGTTTTATCTTATTGAGTTTATGAGTATGTTGTGATTTTCAAGTATAATTAAATCAACTAAAGATATTATTAAAAAAATTCAATTAAACAATTTTTTATAAAGAAAAGTCAATTTTATTATATTTAATTAATTGAGAAATTAATTAAATGGAAGAAATAAATTTGAAGATTTAATTAAAAGACTAAATTTGGCTGAAGTATATTTATTTAATTTAATAATAATAAATTTAGAATTTGCAATTTAAATAATGGACTTTAAATATTATTATTAGTTAAATTAATAAGTATATTTCTAAAGTCATATTTCTTATTAAAAAATAAAGTGAGAGTAATTTAAATAAAGTTTATTCTAATTAAAGGAAAAAAACATGTGCAACAGAATTAAATAAATTAAAATAATAATAGTTTATTTAAGGAGAGACCTTTGCATGTTCAAAAACCAAAAACTCTAGATAGAGTTAAACTCTTTATTAAGAGATTCGAGCTCATTCCTACACACATATGTTTTGGGGAGAAAAAATTAGAATTGGAGAAAAAGAATTGTTGAAAGTTTCAGAGAGTTTAGATTTACATGCATTCACATGTTGTCTCAGATTTTAGCTATTGTTTTGAGAAAGGGTTTGAAAACCCATTGTAGAATTTTATTAAAAGATCTATCTACTTCATGTCTTCCTGGGTGCTTGCATAATGCTTATTTATTTATTGTATTGATTTTTGGATAAAGAATTATGTTGTAGATTTTGAAAAGCAAAAACTTATTAATCAAGAAAACGTGATTGAAGAAAATTATAGAAAAATTTAAAAAATTATTATGAGTGTATTCTTTTAGAACCCTTTCTAATATAGGAAAAAATTGATTATAGAAAATTAGAAGAAAACTACAAATTGAATAGGTAGGATTTAAATTTTAAATTTGTTGATTACCATGAATTTTTTAAATAAAGATAAATATTCTTCTTATATCTAAAATAATTTAATTACAAAATTTATTGGAAAAACAAAAGGTTAATTGAGAGGAAAGCATGTTGTAGCTAAACTTATATATGCATGTGAAACAAATATGATAAATATAGAAAATTAAGTATGTTATGGTTGCATGATTTGAAAGATCAAAGTCATGTGAAAATACTAATTGCATATTTTTATTTTATTTTATAAAAATATAATTTTATTTTCAAATTTATTATTTAATTTTTTTTGATTAATTATTAATTTTAGAATTAAAAAATATTTTAAAAAATTAATTACAAAAAAATGTTATTTAGTTATTTTGAAATTTAAATAGATAAATACTACTTATTTTCTTATAAGTGGGTTTTTAAAATTAATTCTAAAAAAAAATTTTGATTGAGTTATAAGTTGTTATATATTTACTAATGCAAGTGAAGCTATAATTTAATAAATATATATTTATAACATAGCTATATTTTAAGACACGTTCTAGTTGAGTTAACTATATAATCATCTAGTTATGAATATTTAAATATTATGAGAGAAATTGTAAATAGTTTAATTATAATTATAATTTTAAGTTTGAGTTATCTCGAGTGGCATTATGAATTAAAGGAAAAGTAAATATTAATATTAGACTTAAATATAAGTCAAATTAATATTTTAGAAATGAAATTGATATTAAGATTTAATTTGATAATATACATTTATGTTATTAATTAAATCATTCATGATTTAAGATTATTTAAACTAATAACATGATAATATTGCATGATTGATAACCTTTATCCAACTGTAAAACACTTATGGAATGAAAACTTAAATTTGACGCAAATCAATTTTTATGGAATTATATTAAAAAAGAATGACTAGATAACTACACTTTTTTGAAATGTATATTGAAATGTCATGTTTGATCTTGTGATGGTTTTTTGGAAAAACCTGGTAGTTCGGCCAAATAGGATTATTTACCAGAGGCTTGGGAAGTGATGGTTTTATGATGTTTTTTTGTCATGATTATTTCATTCCCAACCAATGTGCTATATTCACATATTTTTGTGATTAGACCAAGTTCTTTTATTTGAGCTCATGTATTATGATTTTCTTGTATAACCAATGAGGTTTTTGATCAGTTATCTATAGGTGCTTTCTAGTTCCTTGTATAGGACTGAGGTGAATATTGTGATATTCATGGTGTAACCTATGAGGTTTTGATAAGTTATCTATTGGTGTTTTCTAGTTGCTTGTATAGGCTGAGGTGAATATTGTGATTTTATGAGATATACTTTTTATAAGCTTAGGGTAGGTTATCTATGTGTGTGCTAGGAAGTGGCTTACAATGGAGTTCAGAGCCCTAAAGAGTCCACCTGGCTAACCCATTGTAAGTTGTATTAATAAGTGATAATATTTCATTAATGAGATTAAAATGAATTAACAAGAGTTAGTGTATTACATTACCCATACCCAAGTTCTAGTATAGGCTAGGATGAGAGTAGAGATGATGCTTGGTTGCCACCTTGCCTCATTAGTATGCTGCCACCTTATGTGTAGGAAATGATACTGATGCCACATAGAGTCAATAGGGAGTCAGAGTCCATAGAGACTGCTAGGGTAACCTTAGAGTTGACTCATGTGATGACACTTGTACACATACATATTAGGTACATGTCTTTGTTGCCTCTAGGATTATATGGTGCTTGCATACTTGGTACCTTTGAGATAGGTTTGTTGGAAATATTCAGAACTAAGCTAAGTTACTAAGAGGGGAGGGGTGAATCAATAAATTCTAAAAATTTAATAATTTGAATTCAATAATCCAATTAGTAATTGATTCATCACATTTGATCTAATTGCATGCATGAGAAACTAAAAATATGAAAGCATCCATAACACTTTGACATAAAGATTTGGTGACCTAGAAACTTTCCAAATAGAAAGTAAAACTGGGGTGGGGATGATACCCACAAACTTTAGCACTGTAGCATAAAGTTGGCCTATTAAGGCTTACATTGATCACTTCTGATGATCTTCCATATTAGGAACAAATAGGACTACTAGGTCCACCTTGTGAGAGGATTTACAAACATACAATGTGTAGACACCTAAAAATCCTTTAGAAAATAAAGTATTTTTATTTTTTGAAAAAGTCTCTGAGGACATCATCATTTATTAATTAATTTATTTATTTTTATTCCATTAAATCCTTTTATCTTAATTAAAAAATATTTAATTAAGGAATCCCTCCCAAGAATGTTTAAATCTTATTTAAACATTATTTCCTTATTTATTAATTATTTAATTAATAAATTGACCAAAAATTCCAAAATAAATAATTTATTTATTTTTTGCCCAAAATTTGGCCAATTTTCTTAAGACTACTAACCTCTTCCAAAATTTTCTAATCCTTCTTTAATTTCGATTAAAGGCTAATCCCATCATTTCCTACCCCTAATCCCAACTCAAAATATTTAATTAAGATTAAATATTAATCCTCATGTTTATTAAAAATATTTTAATAAATATCTTCTCAACCCAAACCCTTGAAATAAATAAAACTTTATTTATTTCCTAAAAACCTTATTTATCCTCATCCAAGGAAGTTCTAGACTCTTCTAGAAAGTCTTCATCCTCATCCAAAGCCTAGACTCTTCTAGAAGATGTCAATCCTTATCTTTGACCTTAATCCTAATCCCCCTCCTAACCTTGTCACATTCCCTAAACATGGGTTAAGACTTGCTAACCCAAGCCAAAGCTAACAAATATCTCCTCCTTCACCCACTCTCATTAAATTCCATCCACTTGCCCATCTCTAACAAGCCTAATCTAATCTTAACCCAAGCCTAATCCAAGCCTTAATCATTTGCACATTCCTAAGTCAAGCTTAAGACTTTCTTAATCCAACCCAAGTCAAATATCTCAACTCTCTCACAAATATCCCAACCATAAAACTTTATGAAGCCCACAAAGCCATAAAGACTCTTACAAGCCCATTCATTGCTCTTACAAGCCATTATGAGGGTCTTTATGAACTTTGAGCCTCCTTTGTTGACCCCTCAACCCCTCTTGCTCTAACCAATGACCCTATGACATGTGTCACTCCCTAATTGGCTGTAAAAAAGCACAATCCATGTGCTCTCCTCTCATTCAATCCAAACCTTCCATAAGCTTTCTCCCATCCTTGCATCCTAGCCCTTGATCCCTCAAGCCCTTTTCCTATTTAAGGAATCCTCTCCCAAGCCCTTTTAACACAATCTAGAAAGTAAAGCCATAATGCCATTTTGAGAAGCCATTTTTACATCAAATCCATTCATTAAAATCTATCAAAAATCCTCCATTGAAGCCCATTTGAGCATTTGAGCATACATACATAATCAAGCCATCTTAGCTATTAGACACACCTCTACATCAAGTGATCATCCTCATTGAGAGAGCCTATCCATGGCTCATATTCTCATTTGAGGACTTCACTTTGTTTCTCATGAAGTTATGTTAAATTAGTATGCAAATGCTTTTTGATTGTTTTAATTTAGTGTTTCTAACATACTAAAGTAGCATATACACAATGAAGTATGCACTCGGTAAAGAGATTTATGAGAGACTGTTAGGTCTACCTTATTAAAGGATTTTTATTGGTTCAACTATTAGGATGAAGGAGTAGTAGATCTTTGATTTGCAATTGAGTTTTTTGAAAGAGATTCCTTTGTGTACTGTCACCTTTTTGTGATAGATATGTCTCTGCTGGTCTTTATGCTATTATGACCTTTACAATTTGCTCTTTTTATGCTGCATTCATAACTTGAACTTTCTGCATCCACATTCACATTACATCCATGCATCCATAATGATATGGTATAATACATTACATATATATACCAATCCAAATTAAATAATTAAAAAGTTGGCCATGATACAATTTAAAACAAATATTACAAAGTCGGCCCACATGAAGATACTTGGATTTTAAAGATTAACTCAGTGAGGTTCGGATACTCAACATCCACTATCAATGCTTGACATCATCATGCACTCAGTAGATGTAGAAGCTCATTCCATACTGATCACTTTCAAGTAGTCTTGAACTCAGTCTGCACTAGTGAATCAGTAGATATTGTGCAACTCGACAAATACTGAATCACTTGGTTAGCATAAAGTAGCTTGGTTAACACTGGCTAGGCATCACATGAACTGTGAACTTGGTAGATATTTTAATGCTCAATAACCACTGATAAACTTGGCATATACTAAAATGCATAATTTAAATTGCTAGACTTCACACTGACTAAATCGACTCAGTAACCACTGGGATTTAACTTGGCATATACTAAAATGCATAATTTAAATTGCTAGACTTCACACTGACTAAATCGACTCAGTAACCACTGGGATTTGTCCAATGGACTCGATAGAAATTGTAGAACTTAGTGACAACTGAATTACATGGAAAACACTATAAATTGTTCAATAAGCTCAATGGCTATATACAATCTAAATAAATTTGTTTCACTAATAACAAACTTGATTGATATGTCAACCATCTCCCCCTTTGGCATTAGTGACAAAAATACTTATTAGCCAAAATTGAATGCCTTATATCCATCACCACATGATACTAGCTTGGTAGAGTAAACTATATTATTTTGAGATTTTTCAAAATTGAATTTGTAAGGTATATAAAATATACTATACATCTTTTTCTATATACATCATGTCTTACTAATCATTTCGCACTTGTTATAATTCTCCCCCATAACATATTTCTCCCATACTGTCTTCTATCTTTTTCTTCATACTATAAGTCTTTTCCCCTTTTTTGATAGTAATGCCAAAGATTTATTCTAACTTATTTACATAGAAACACCAAGATGGGATAAGAATTTAGAATATACCTTGAGAATGATTTCCAAGGTTTTATCCCAATTTTCTTGCAGGACCTTGCATGAATGAAGTGCAATTTGTACCTTTGTTGATAGTTTAATCATATGGTCCACAACAGAGAAGTTATTATCATGGATCAAGTTTTTGAATATACAATATATTTTTCATTGCATCCATGTTTGGAAGGATCATATTTTGTATATTAATCAATGTTGATCTGATCCTTGCTTCTTCTCTTAGCAATTCAACTTGCATGTCTGACAAAAATATAATTTTCTCAAAATCTACAGAGATTGAACTAGGGTCAAGTTGCAGCTGCTGAGCACTAGCCTTTAGATATATATCTATTTTTGACAATTTGTCCTTTATTTCCTTTGTAAACTCAGAAACATCACATAGTTTCCCAAAAAGTGATGACACATTTGAACAGGATAATTCAAGATTGACCAAAATTGTAGAAAGCTCAACTTGATAAATGGTTATTTGTTGAGCAATGTGCTCCAACACTTTATTGTTAAATTTCTTTTTAACCTTTTCCACTAGCTTGTCCTATCCATCGGTGTCCTTATTGCATTTTTGGACTACTTTTGCTAGCTGATACAAAATAGGTTGAGAAGAATCAACATCAATTCCTATTGCCTTGATCAAAATGTTCTTGGCATCTTCAATTATCTTATATTCTTTATCTCTTTCCTCTCTTAGTCTTTATTGTTTAGCCTTTTTTCTCGATGAGTTCACCAAATGTCTACAATTGGTCTGGAGTAAGGTTGTAAATATCCTAATTAGGGATTACTATTTCCTCATCTAAATTGATGTTTTCCTCTATCTCCTTTCCTTTCCCCAAAAATTTTGTGCTCAGTTGAACCTTAGGCTCAATTGTCCTTGCACTTATTACTTTTATATCCAAATTGGAAACAATGGTACATACTTGGGCTTGCAATAAAAACTAATATTGTACTAACTAATGGAATACTTATAAAAATAATTGAAGAATCCAAAATTGATGAAGTCAATTGTAGTAACCAAAATTGAAGTACTCAAAATTGGTGTGTTTAGCATTAATGTACTCAAAACTGAAGAAGTCAAAATTGGAGAAGTCAAAACTAAAGCACTCAACTTGGTAGATGAAGGAGTTTTTAGCTCAGTGGATGAAGTGGAAGTCACTTCTGTTAGTGATGTGCTAAGCTTAGTTAGGGAAAAGAGTGATTGGACATTTGATGTATCACTAGTAGTCACAATCAAACTTGCTGAAGTTTTCTCCATACTTGATGTAGTCAATGGTTTGCTCGAGGAGTGAGGAAGTGAGGCAATAACTACTGCAACTATCTTGAGTAGGTTAGTCTCCTCATCATCTTGCTTTTCTTCCTTAGCAGCCTCTAGATCCTCTTCATCTTCTTCATTATCAAAGTGAGTCACTTCTTCAACATTCTCTTCCTCATATTTCTCTTTATCATCTTCTTCTTCATCATCATCTTTTACTTCAACTAGAAATTCACTTGGTTTATGAAGATGATAGACATTTTTCCAAGTGTTTGTAGCATTCCTAACAACATGCTCAATATCCTTGATCAAAACCAAACAATTATTAAACTTTAGAGTCAATTTTTCTTCATTTTTCTTCAATGGCACTTTCACCTCAGCATCTGATATGCTTAATAATAACTGCCTCAGGGTTTGTGCATATATGTCTTTGAATGTTTGCATAGAAAAATCCCATCTTGGCTTTATCTTCTCTAGTAATTCATTGGGGACTTGAGAAGTGATATGATCTAGTGAGTATTTCCATTTACCTATTTTATTTAGCACCAGGTCTTCAACTTTCTTCTGCTCTTCTACTATCCTAATCTCATATTTCAATGATTTAAAATTTGTTATCCTTGCTCCTTCTTCTAATTACTTTAGCCTATCCTAGAAGGTGGGTGGAAGTCTACTAAATATAATGTCACCTCCCTTCTTTCATGACCTCCGTGTGAAGACTACAATGGATGGCTTTGTAGGCTTGGTGATGATCACCTTGCCCTTTTTCTTCAAAGGTTCTTTCTTAGATTCTTCCTCATCATCTACTCCTCCACATCCTCATCTTTTCCCTTGCTTAACAAGAGAGGTGCACTTGATTTTAGCTTTGTTATCCTTCTCCTTCCTTTGTTGACCACCTATGGGAGCTTTATTTCCAGTTCAATTCTGACCTTGGCTTCATAATACATTCCAAAGTAAGGGGCCTTAGGATCAATTGGTTTATTAACAAGGGCTTCAATGATATCCTTTGTCTCATCAATATTCACCTCGTAGCCAAGAGGTTTCACCCATGCACCTCTAGGCTTAACTACCTAGATATACACCTTGTCACTATCCACCATGAAGCATACATCATCCTTATAGTCTTCAACTAACTTCTTTGGAATCTTGAACCTATTTTCATTTTCTCCTTGAATACATCGAAGTAGTTGTCCATGATGTTGTAGTTCTCAACCATCTCAACAATATTATCATTTATTTGGTAGAGCACATGCACATCTTTTCTCTAGACTACAGTGCCTTTAGAAGGGAAGAACTTTTGTACATAAAAGAATAGACAGGTTAACAATGAACCAAACTTGCATGGGTTGTTCTTTGATGTTCTTATGCTTTTCATGTTTTTATTGAACTATCTCAATAATTGGTCAGAAAGGTCATATGACAAGTTGTTCTTAACCACCTTGTATGCCAAGTCCAAAACTTCACATGACACACTATTTAGTTGGCTTGAACCATATATCTTGTGTGCAATAACATGAATTCCAAATTTTAATTCTGCATTAGTGACATGATTTTCATACCTCTACCATCCCATTCAACTAGGGTTTTCTTCTCCAACTCTACCTGACCTAGGGTTTTTGTCATTTTAGCTTTGGCTGGCATAAGGAGGCTAGTGATTCGATGAATCATCTTCTTTGTTATTCGAATTGGTTGTTCTAACCACAACTACCCATTATGCACCTAGCTAAGGATAAACCTAATCCATTTGATTTGAAATTCTTGGGGAATATGAGGGATATGTATCAACCCTTTGGTTTCCAGATGTTGAAGTTTAGGTTTTAAGGCTCTATTTACACACAATTGACCTAGGGAATCATCCATTTCTAGAGTACCAATTTCTTGAATAGTAAATTTGAAATGAGTACAAATGTCATTGACAAGAAGTACCTTAGGAGGAATTTGGGATTGAGCTCTGTTTGGATCTAGGGTTTTAGCAACCACGAGAGTGAGCTTGAAATTTGGTGCCTTCCATTCAACTCCATGAACCAACATGTTAGATCCTTGCTTGACCTTGTTGCTACAGGATGCCATTTTCTCAGTAGATTGAGAGAACTTCAAAAAAAAATTGTTGGAAATTCATTCAAGTCACTTTGATCGCACTGAAAGCTTCTCTTCACAATAGCACTTGAAAATTCACAGTAAGAAATGAAATCAATTTCATGCCTTTTGATAAAAGTTTTCCATTAATGCTTAGTACAAAAGTAGATATGTTGATGGATTGTCATCCACTACATGGCATTGAATAATTGATGACATCTTTATGACTTGGTAACCATAGGTGTCTTTATTAGTCCCGACCTTACTCAGTAGGGTCTATGACTCAACCTTACTTGGTAGAGAAGGTAACTTGGTAATAACTGATACTAATCTTGCTCAGTGATCCCTTTGTATCTTGTATACAAATTTGGATCTTTGTCACCTTTCAACTAGAACTATTATAGATGTCTTCTTTGATAGCTTGGTTCTAGTTCTCCCTTGAGAACTTAATTAGAAATGGTAGAGTCACCAAATTCTTGAGTGACTTGACCATCATTGCTCAGACTAGTATCCTCGATAGACTTAGGAATCCATTACTGTCTCATTTTGTTTTGGATTCTATTAGCCTTTTCCTTCTTTTCATCTTCAATTCTACTAGTATTCGTACAATTCTTGGCAAGATGACCAAGTTCTGTATAAATGAAACATCTTTTGGTAGTATCTCTTTCCTCATATGATGTTTAACACAATTCATACCAATGTGTCCACATTCTCCATAGTAATGACATCTACACTAGGTATCGTAGTCCCAACCAAATATTGCTTTAACAATTTTCTCTACAAGATTTAATGTCTTGGTTTTGCATTTTGATGCCTTGTGTCCATGTTTTTTACATTTATAATAGTTACCTTCAAATCTTGGTTTCTCTTTGCATTCATTAGCCCTATGACCATGCTGATTGCAATTGTAGTATTTTCTATTGAATTTTTCTTTTCCATTGCTCCAACATTTGTTTAATGTACGACCTATCTTACCATAGTGATTGCAAGTAGGTGTTTGATTCTTTTGAGCACCTTGTTTGGAGGATTCACCTTCTTCTTTGTATCCAATTCCTACTTTTACCTTTTTCCAATAGAGGTTTTTCTTATTCAGTTGATTTATGTCTGTTTGAGATTTTATCATTCTCTCATTGATTTTCTTTTCAGAGTTTAGATCATTCCTAAATATTTCATTGATTTGTCTTTCAGATTTTAGATCATTTTTCATTCTTTCATTGATTTTCCTTTTAGAAATTAGATTATTCCCCATTCTTTCATTTTCAAATCTTAGGCTCATGATTTCCTTATTTGCATTGGAGAGATGATCAATAGGAACTACTTGATGAAGGGATTGATTCTAGATTTCATTGTTCCTTCTATCTATCTATTCTTTTATCTTATTTCTTTGTTCCAAGACTTCACATAACCTTATTAACTAAATTTCTTGTTCTCGTCTTAGCTTTCTTACTTCTTCTTGTAGAAAACCATTCTTTTCTAGAAGTTCTTTGATTATTTCATTTGTTTCATCTAAGCTGCTTGAAGGGTGAAAGTCTTCAAGATGATCATTCATTTGATTTGCAAGTTCCTTTCTTCTTTTTAGGGATTGGGAAAGTTGCTTCTTAGCTTTCTTGAGTTGGCAAATAGCCATTTTCAGATCTAGCTTTTCATTGTCCATGGATTTGTCAAGTCTGAATATCTCCATATCCTTGATGTAGTGCCTCTCCCATTTGACTTCTGTAAGTCATCTTGATGGATGCAACCTTGTTGACCTTTCATTGAGATGGGATCATGATTGTGACCATGAGTGGTCTACACCGTTGAGGTGTTTGGATTTATGTTCTATATCAGTTGCTTTGCTTATGCTTATGGCTGATTTATGAGATTATGATATGATTTATGGTTCTCTAAGGTTTGTGCTAGTGCTTACCAGGATCAATGTAGTATCATGAGGTTGTTCCGTGATTACCCTGAGATGTGTACAAAGATTGCACTCTGTACTATTACCATGCTACACTAGACTAGGTTTCTGTAGCAATGGGAAGTCATGTTTATGACTATGTTCGCTTATATCTTTTAAGTGCCTTTAATGTTGTTTAAATAATCATTATTAAATTCTTAAGTAATTAGAAATGGATTGTTCATGTTGGATTATTTGGTTATGTGTTGCGGACATTTACCTTGTTATATTTTGATCTGAGAGATATTTTATTACTTATGTTATGTTTTACATTTGCAATGACCTGAGGGTCAAATGTTATACCTTGATTTCAGTATCATAGATTTTAGACTACTATGTTGTTCATTTGATCATATTTGCATGATGATTCCATTATGAGATGACAGTGTGTTTTTATGATGATATCTAATTATTCGATATTTGGCATATCACTGATTATATTAGGTGATGGATTTAATGCTATGGATATTTACTTCATTCTTGCATTGTTATTCTTTATTAAAAAGTGAGTGATGTAAATATATTATTTTAATATAATTAAATAAATGGTTAAAATAGGTGATTTAATGCATTTATTGCTTCGGTTACATTGTTACATGCAATTGCACTTGATTGTGTTGTTTAGTGTACATGATTTATATCCCTGGTAGTGGCACATGGAGTTAGTGATTTAGCCATTCATATTTTACCAATGTCATCCCTATATGGTTGATGTATCCTCATTTTAATTATTTAATTAATCCTTTTGGTGATTATTAAATGTGAACTCATTTGCATTATGTGGTTAGACTAGCAAGTGTGTCTCTGCATTTAGAAGTTTGCATTGTCACGAAAGTTGTTAAGGAAATTTCTGTGTTTTTGGGTTTTTGAGATCTTAATAGATTTATTTTAATTTCTACCAGGTTTTTCATAGATGAATTTCTATTTATAGAAATAGCCTATTTTTGTTTGGGTCGATTCAGGGTTTAACCAGGTTGGCTGGTTATTTGCGCTAATCAATTATTCATTGAAAAAGTGAATAAATATCTAAAAAGGAATTTAATTCCTCACTTCTCACTTTTGAATTAGAAAGTTGGAGAGTAAAACCCAAAATCCTCTTCATGAGGATTTATTGTTTTGTTCATTGTGGGAAATACAAGCGTGGGATCATCGTGAGGTTAGGCTCGTTGGATCCAGCTCGGGGAAACATTGGATTGCTATGATTTTTAGCTACTTCTGTGGCCATTTATTCTATGGTTTGGATTCTCATTTTTCCCTTTTGGCTGTGAGGTAGGGCTTTCCTATTTTATTGTTTTTTCTCTATTTCTACTTCTATTTTTGGTAGTCATTTGTTTAGAGGTTGAGATCTAGTGTTCCCCTCTATTTTTGTATGCTAGTTCTATCCGACTGGGCGGGTATGAACATTTTCTTATTTTTCAGGATGAGGGTTTGGATTTTTACACCTTTATGTTGGCTATTTTTGCATACAGTGTCTGAACTCATTTATTTTTGGATTTTTTTAGTTTTTGTGCTCAAAGGTCAAATGGGTTTTAATTTTGAAGTTTTCCAAAATTTTGGGGTTTTTACCTCATTTCGTATGCCACCCTATTTTGTTGAATTTTCTTAGCACAATGTGGGTCATGGATGTGAATGATCTGTTTGGATATTAGTCATACCACTATTACACTTTTATGTTGCATTGGGATGCATGTCACATCTGTACTCCCAACGTTGTGTTTGGTTGAGTGATTTTTATACCTGTTGTTATGGTTTTTTTTGGATCCTTGATATTGTTTCTTGGACACTAGGATTCATGTAGAATCCATACTCCCAGATTGAGGCTGGTTGAGTAAGTTCATGATGTTTGTTCTTGTTGCATCATTAGAATTTGTGTAGAATCCATACTCTCGGATTGAGGCCATTAGAGTGATTTCATGATGTATGGTTTTATTGGCTTGGGACTCATGTAGAATCCATCCTCTTGAGTTGCTTTTGGTTGCATGTTTTGTTTTGTGTTATCTTCTCATCTAGTCCTTGTGTTATGATCTTCATGATGGGTGTGTGCCACACACAAGTACATGTGTGTACATTTGTCAGAGGACTTGCGGGTCCCAATCTTCTGTGGTACTTCCAAAAGTTATGATCATTTGGGCTGGGTTGGGATTATGCATGCCCATGGGCACTTGTCATTGGATGAGCATGGGTAGGGTAGAGTAGTATACGAAGGGGGCTTCTATCTTGTAGCTTAGTGACCTCAATCCCATAGGGTTGGTAGAGGAAGTTTTAATCAAGTGATAATTAAAGAAAATGTGTGATTGGTAATAAAACTTAAGATAATAAAATGCTTGTGCTAAGCCATTCCATTGAGGGATGTTGAATCCGCATGATCCAAGCTTGGGATTTTTGATGCCAAGCAACTCTCTATGATGTCAGCCCCTACTTAGTAGCCTATTGAGTGTCTAACTAGGACTTGTACTCCTTGCATTGTTGTAGGATCTCAGTTTCAGCCATCATATTGTCTGGCATGAGTGTTGGCCATGGATATTGTTTTTGTGTGTTTGTGGTGGGATCATTATCTCCATCAGCATGGTGGGTGTGGACCTATAGGTGCCACATGGTTTGGAGGCATAGCTACCTCTATCACTGCTAGGGACCAATGTACAAAGATGATCTTTTATCCTAGTGCGATTGTTGCTAGATGTTTTCACTTGGTACTTCAGGTTTTAGAGTATGCTTTCTTGTGATTTATGCTTTCATTGGAATGCTTATTTATCATGTTTAGATGATTTTATTTTATTTGATGCATTTCCATATTATGATGATTAGCATATGACTAGATGATGTGAATTGTTGTATTGGATTATCTATTGCTTATTGGTTTAGCATGTTAGATTTCCCTATTATGATGATTAACATGTGGTAGGAGACGTTATCTACTTGTAGGATTATCGTATGATTTTATACTAGCATGTTAGATTTCCTTATGTTTATATTGTAGCATGTTTTAGTAGTGATGTGCCTATTACAATAGTATTGATGATCTGATTGGTGGCTTGGGATGTGATGACTACAATCCATGATGGCATTATGATGCTATTGACTATTGGGAGGAACCACATACATAGTTTGGTTGTTCAATTATTGTGATGTTATTTTTGTACATTGCAATGTTGCTTATGTTCACTATGATGTTGCTTTCAGTACATTCTTTACTACTTTGGTTTAGATGGATAGATGTTCCTCTTTCTTGTTCCTAGGCATATTGTTGATTATGCACTCAAGTGTTCACTCCTCAATCTATGTGGATCTGGTACTCCTTGGTGTGGAGGTTTGGTTTCCCATTTCATTCCTCTTTTTGACCCTTAAAGTAGTTTTCTTTCTTTCTTGGGTGACTATTTGTCATCATGGTGCGATATAATAAAATGCTGCATGCCCATTGGAGTTTTGTCATGCATCCCCTGATTCTATTGCATGCCTCTTGGAGAAATATCATGCGATACTTTCTAGTATTGCACCTCATTATAAGAAATATCATATGTTACCCTTGAATTATCATAGGCCTTCAAGAGATGTATTGCCTAGTCCTTGAAAGTGTCACCCTGCTTCTTTAGGAATGTCATGTGATACTTTCCAATGATGTATTAAAGTATCACCTAGATTTTTGCAATGACTTGTGTGGGCGGGCAGCAAGCACTTTTTAGTTTGATCCAAACTTTTTGGAAGTTTTTTGGGGTACCCTCTTAGGTGTTCTTTAGTCCTTTAGTGTCACATTTTGAATTGGGAATGTGTTTGATTTGAATTCAATTATGCATTCTTCATTATCTGTCATTTTTTTCGATAGTGGCATTTGGAGATTCGTTGGTTTCTTAGATTGTTGGTGAAGTCTTTTGTTGCGATCTATGTGATCCTTGTATGATGTTGACATGTCCATTCATACTTGTAAATTTTTTTTTAATCTTGGCTTGAATTGAATCCTTGTTCCAAGGATCTCCAAGTAGGGCATTACATCTGGTATCAGAGACCATGTTCAAACATTGGGATCTCTATGTATATGTTTCCCATATGGTTGTTGCTATGTTGGTTGAGTGTGAGTGTCTTGGTGAGAACTTGTGATCTTTGTTGCTTTTGTATCTACTTGTGATGGACTTTCTTGTCTAGTAGATGTGACTAGATCAGTGTGAGGAGAAGGAAGTGTGTCTTCCCTTGTTTTGTAGATGGAATCGATGTGCCTTGTTGAGTTGGTTGCTTGTGTGACCTCTTTGGATGGAACTGCTGATTTGCGTCCTTGTGTTGGCTTTGAGTGCCTTCTTTTGTTTCTCCTTGTGGAGTGAGGTGTACTAATTCTCTATTTTTCTCCTTATTGTAACTAAATAGATGAATCTTATTTGTGAGTCTATCTTATGTCATTATACTAATGAAACGGTTCTTTTCATTGAGAAATGATTATTATTGTGAATCATTGCAAAGAAGTAGGTTTGCATTATATCCTTGGGTTAATGACTTAAGTCCCCAATCTAATTTCTTCTTAAGCTTATGTAAATTGCATTAATTTGATGGATATCTAATTGTTGCATTGCATGGAAAATAATTAAGGAAATTACTGTTGTCTACATATGCATGAGATTACTAATGGTATATTGCTTGATGTGTGTGAGTGTGTTTCTAATGTTGCTAGGATGATGTATTCCTTATAATTGTGTGGTGATTTATCCCTCTTGTGTGACTGTACTCAATCATCACTTGTAATGTGATTTGTTTGATGCCTTATTTTATTTGGCTAGAGGTACTTTCCTCATGTGTGGCTAGCATTGGTTTTTAGTATTTTCTTCTCTTGGAATAGTCATCAACATTTATCTATCGCTCTCTTTGTGATAGTTATCACATTTGACTTATTGTTGAAATGAGCTCTTTTTTATATTTACTATTAGAATTGACAATTTCCCCATTTGGACTTTTGTTTTGCTTCATGATGACTTTTCTAAATGTGTTTTAGCTCTTGCCTAGTTGTGTATTGTGACTCTACCATGTTCATCTTGAACCTCTGGTAGTACATATAAGGGATAATATCATGGAGAACATGCTAGTGTGTCATTGATAGATTTAAAAGTTGTTAATGTAATTGGATGGTTTAAAAGATGAGTAAACGTAATGTTATCCTTGAAAGAAATTGAAAGATATGTACTTGTTTTATGGTGATTCTTGAACCCTTGCTTTGAAAACCTTTCAGTTTCATTATGCATTTAGTACTTATGTTATATTTAATTAATGAAATTATGAAAGAGAAGTAATGATGGTTTTAGTGTGTGAATTACCTTTCATTCCATGTCTTATGTTGTTTTGGCATGTGTGTTCTTGACTGGTTTTGGACGTTTCATTCATTGCTTGTCTTGGTAACTGAGACTATTGTTTTTACCTATATGGTTTTGTCTTGAGTGGTGACTCAACTCTTAGGTCTTTGGACTCTCTTAACTTCATCATGTCATAGGCCTTATTGTTATCTTTCTTAAATTTTTCAAAAGGAGTCAATCAGAGTCTGGACATGAAAGTTATGGCCTTCGGAGTGAAGGCAATTTTTGTGCTGATTTGAAATTTCACATGAGAAACTAGTGGTTCATTGCATTTTCTCACCTGGTTTGCTAAGAAACTTCATGTGAGATTGTTCAAATGCCAAATTTCACTTGGGGAAAAATAGGCATCTCGTTCACACTTTTGGAGTTACTGATTGAAGTTTCGAGTACCCTTTATTGAGAAGAGGCCAAATGAATCATGACATATCATATTTATGGCCATTGGAGAAGTTTAATTCTTCATGTTATTCTTAATGGAAGAGTTATCTAGTCTTCATAATCTACTAGGTACTTGTTGGAGTTTGTGCTTGGGTTTGCATGTTCCCTTTTGCACCAACCCACCCTTGTGAGGTGAAGTATGGTTTGTGAGCATTCCTTGTTTGTGGATGATGTTGCCTTGTCATTTGGGAGTGACTAAGTTCTTTGACAAGTCTAGATTCTCCTTTTTGGATGTTATCTTTGGTGCATCTTTGTATCCTTTTCTCTCTTGTGAAAGTAGTCTAGTGTGGTCATACCACTAGCTCAATTAGTGTTTTCTATTGAGTATGTTGATGGTTGGTGGAATTGTGAGTTCCCTAATGTGTCTTGGGCTGATTTAGTGCAGAGGTTGAGAGAGAGACTCCCTCTCAGTCCTAATACTTTATAGTCTCCTTCTCTAACCTTTTATCTTTTAGAGGATTGTCTCAATCAAGTTACTATTTAGTAATTGGCTTGAGGTTGGAGATTGAGTTTAGTAGTAGGTTGGGTGGAGGTTTCCTAGCATGGTGTTGGAGGGGCATGGTATCATTGGACACATGTTACCATCTTATGAGTTGGTATGCAAATATTACATGATTTTGTCCACTGATAAAAGTCTTTGCAACCTTGTGGAAAGGTGAGATCTTGTCTGGAAGGATTATGTAACCCTAGTTTCTAGGGGTAGTTGACCTCTTGTACCTTGGAGAGGTGTTGTGATCCTATGCTTGGTGGGGAGTAGTCTTTTGGAGTGTGTAATTTTTTTGGTAAACTATCATTTGCTTTGTTCTAGGGGTGAGTTTACGTGGATTCCATAATGATCATGTGTGACATGATAGTATTCTTGGAATTTGGGATGGTTATTCCCAATGATTCCAACTTTTGTTGGAAGTGCATAGTATGTTGACCTAGTTTTGAGGTCATGTGATAGGTGCAAGTCTTAGTTGGGCCTTGTTGATGAGGTAGAGTGGGTTTTTCCTTGCCTTGTATTGTTGACTTTATGGCTAGATGGGTTTTTCCTAGCACATAGATGGTTCCTTGTTGGAGGACCTTGTGTTAGGGTGACACCTTTTCTCTTGTGGTTGACCAATTTTGGGGGTTGACGTGATGGTTTGAGAACATTGGAGTGATTTGGTTTTACTTATGGAGAGTTTGTTAAGTCATCCCTATTGCTTAGCTTGATTTTTGGTTCTTGGTGTGTTTTGCTTTCTATTCTTGGATTACAGGGTTCTAGGAGTAAGCCTAGTCCTTGGGGGGATGATGTAGTGTCTCTCCCATTTGACTTCTATAAATCATCTTGATGGATGCAATTATGTTGACCTTTCATTGAGATGGGATCATGATTGTGACCATGAGTGGTCTACACCATTGAGGTGTTTGGATTTATGTTCTATATTAGCTGCTTTGTTTATGCTTCTGGCTGATTTATGAGATTATGATATGATTTATGGTTCATTGATGTTTGTTCCAGTGCTTACCAGGATCGATGTGGTATCATGAGGTTGTTTCTTTATTACCCTGAGATGTGTGCAAAGATTGTACTGTGTACTATTTCCATGCTACACTGGACTAGGTTCCTATAGTAGTGGGTCATCATGTTTATGACTGTGTTCGCTTATATCTTTTAAGTGCCTTTAAGTGTTGCTTAAAAAATCATTATTAAATGCTTAAGTAATTAGAAATGGATTGTTCATGTTGGATTATTTGGTTATGTGCTACGGATATTTACCTTGTCATATTTTGATCTGAGAGATATTTTATTACTTATGTTATGTTTTACATTTGAGATGACCTGAGGGTCAAATGTTATACCTTGATTTCAGTATCATAGATTTTAGACTATTATACTATTCATTTAGTTATATTTGCATGATGATGCCATTGTGAGATGATAGTGTGTTTTTATGATGATATCTGGTTATCCAGTATTTGGCATATCACTGATTATATTAGGTGATGGATTTAATGCTATGGTTATTTACTTCATTCCTACATTGTTATGCTTTATGTGAATGTGAGTGATGTAAATATATTATTTTAATATAATTAAATAAATGGTTAAATTAGGTGATTTAATGCATTTATTGCTTTGGTTGTGTTGTTATATGCAATTGCACTTGATCGTGTTGTTTAGTGTGCATGATTTATATCACTGGTAGTGGCACACGGAGTTAGTGATTTAGGCATTCATATTTTACCAATTTCATCTATGTATGGTCAATGTATTCTTATTTTAATTTTTTAATTAATCCTTTTGATGATTATTAAATTCGAACTCATTTGCATTATGTGATTAGACCAGTAAGTGTCTCTCTACATTTAGAAGTTCGCAGAGTTGCAAAAGTTGTTAAGGAAATTTTTGTGTTTTGGGGTTTTTAGGATTTTAATTGATTTATTTTAATTCCTAGTAGCTTTTCCATAGATGAATTTCTATTTATAGGAATATCTTGTTTTCATTTGGGTCAATTCGGGATTTAACTAGGTTGGCTGGTTATTTGCCCTAATTGATTATTCACTCAAAAAGTGAATAAATATCTAAAAAGGAATTTAATTCCTCACTTCTCACTTTTGAATTAGAAAGTTGGAGAGTAAAACCCAAAATCCTCTTCATGAGGATTTACTATTTTTTTCGTTGTGGGACCTACGGGCGTGGGATCGTTGCATGGTTAGGCTCGTTGGATCTAGCTCAAGGAAACCTTGGATTGTCATGATTTTCAGCTACTTCTACGAGCTATTTATTTTATGGCTCAAATTCCCATTTTTTCCTTTTGGCTATGAGGTAGGGCTTTCCTATTTTATTGTTTCTACTTTAGTTTTTGGTAGCGATTTGTTTGGAAGTTGAGAACTAGTGTTTCCCTCTATTTTTGTATGCTAGTTCTAACCGGTTGGGCAGGTATAAACATTTCCCTATTTTTTAGGATGAGGGTTTGGAGTTTTATGTCGTTATGCTAGCCATTTTTGCATATGGTGTTTGAACTCATTTATTTTTGGATTTTTGGAGTTTTCGTACCCAAAGGTCAAATGGGTTTTAATTTTGAAGTTTTCAAAATGTTTGGGGTTTTTTACCTCATTTTGCGTGCTACCCTATTTTCTCAAGTTTTCTTGGCACAATGTGGGTCCTAGACCTGAATGATCCATTTGGATATTAGTCAGACCACTATTATAGTTTTATGTTACATTCGGATGCATGTCCCATCCGTGCTCCCAATGTTGTGTTCAGTTGAGTGATTTTTATACCTTTTGTTATGATTTCTTTTGGACTCTTGTTATTGTTTTGTGGACACTAGGATTCATGTACAATCCATACTCTTGGATTGAGGTCCGTTGAGTGAGTTCATGATGTTTGGTCTTGTTGCATCATTAGGATTCGTGTAGAATCCATACTCTTAGATTGAGGCTGGTAGAGTGATTTCATGGTGTATGGTTTTATTGGCTTGAAATTCAAGTAGAATCCATCCTCCCGAGTTGCTTTTGGTTGGGTGTTTTGTTTTGCATTGTGTTCTCATTCAATCCTTGTGTTATGATCTTTGGGATGGTGGTGCGCCACACATGAGTACGTGTGCATACATTTGTCATAGGACTTGTGGGTCCGGATCTTTTGTGGTACTTCCAAAAGTTATGATCATTTGGGTTAGGTTGGGAGTATGCATGCCCATAGACACTTGTTGTAGGATGAACATGGATAGGGTAAGGTAGCATATGGAGGGGGCTTCTATCTCATAGCTTGGTGACCTCAGTCTCATAGGGTTGGTCGAGGAAGTTTTAATCAAGTGATAATTAAAGAAAATGTGTGATTGGTAATAAAACTTAAGATAATAAAATGCTTGTGCCGAGCTATTCCATTGAGGGATATTGAATCCACATGATCCAAGCTTGGGATTTTTGATGCCAAGTGACTTTCCATGATGTCAGCCCCTACTTAGTAGCCTATTGAGTGTCTGACTAGGACTTGTACTCCTTGCATTGTTGTAGGATCTTGGTTTCAGTCATCATACCTTCTAGTGTGAGTGTTAGCCATGGATGTTATTTTTGTGTGTTTGTGGTGGGATCATTATCTCCATTAGCATGATGGGTGTGGACCTAAGGGTGCGACATGGTTGGGAGGTGTAGCTACCTCTACTACTATTAGGGACTAGTGTACAAAGATGGTCTTTTATTCTAGTGCGACCATTGCTAGATGTTTTCACTTTGTACTTCAGGTTCCAAAGTATGCTTTCTTTTGATTTATGCTTTCATTGGAATGCTTGTTTATAATGTTTAGATGCTATTATTTTATTTGATGCATTTCCATATTATAATGTTTAGCATATGACTAGATAATGTGAATTTTTGTATTGGATTATCTATTGCTTATTGGTTTAGCATGTTAGATTTCCCTATTATGATGATTAGCATGTGATAGGAGATGTTATCTACTTGTAGGATTATCTTATTCTTTTCTACTAGCATATTAGATTTTTTTATGCTGATATTGTAGCATGTTTTAGTAGTGATGTCCCTATTACAATAGTAATGATGATTTGATTGGTGGCTTGGGATGTTACATGTGGGGGATGGCTAGGATCCATGATGGTTTTATGATGCTATTGACGGTTGGGAGGAACCGCATACTTAGTTTGGTTGTTCAATTATTGTGATATTATTTCTGTACATTGTGATGTTGCTTTCATTATGTTCTTTACTAGTTTGAATTAGATGGATAGATGTTCCTCTTTCTTGTTCCTTGGCATATTGTTGATTATGCACTCGAGTGTTCGCTCCTCGATCTATGTGGATCCGGTACTTCCCAGTGTGGAGGTTTTTTTTTCCCATTTCATTCCTCATTTTGACCCTTAAAGTAGTTTTCTTTCTTTCCTAGGTGACCATGTGTTAGCATGGTGTGATACAATAAAGTGTCACATGCCCATTGGAGTTCTATCATGCATCCCCTGATTCTATCGCATGCCTCTTGGAAAAATATCATGCGATACTTTCTAGTATCACACCTCCTTATAAGAACTATCGTATGATACCCTTAAAGTATCACATGCTTTCAAGAGATCTATCACCCAGTCCTTGAAAGTGTCACCCTCCTTCTTTAGGAATGTTGTGCGATACTTTCTAGTGTTGTATTAAAGTATCGCCTGGATTTTTGCAAAGACTTGTGCGGGCAGGTAGCAGACACTTTTTGGTTTGATCCAAACTTTGTGGTAGTTGTTTGGGGTACCATCTTAGGTGTTCTTTTGTCCTTTGGTATCACATTTTGAATTTTGAATGTGTTCGATTCGAATTGAGTTATGCATACTTCGTCATCTATTGTTTTGTTTGATAGTGGCATTGGAAGATTCATTGGTTGCTTGGATTGTTGGTGAAGTCTTCCGTTGTGATCTTTGTGATCCTTGTATGGTGTTGACATGTGCATTCATACTTGTAAATTTTTTTTTAAAATATTGGCTTGAATTGAATCCTTGTTCCAAGGATCTCTGGGCAGGGCATTACACTTGATCTTTGCTCAAGATGTTAAACTTTTCTTGAGAACCACACTACTCTGATACCAACTGTTGGAAATATTTAGGATGAAGCTAAGTTACTAAGAGGGGAGGGGTGAATCAGTAACTTCTAAAACTTTAACAATTTGAATTCAATAATCCAATTAGTAATTAATTCATCACATCTGATCTAATTGCATGCATGAGAAACTAAAAACATAAAAGCATCCATAACACTTTGACACAAAGATTTGGTGACCCAAAAACCTTCCAATTAGAAAGTAAAATTGGGATGGGGATGATACCCAAAAACTTTATTACTACAACACAAAGTTGGCCTATTAAGGCTTACATTGATCACTTCTAATGATCTGCCCTATTAGTAGCAATTAGGACTGCTAGGTCCACCTTGTGAGAGAATTTACAAACACACATTGAAGTATGCACTTAGTAAAGAGATTTATGAAAGATTTTTAGGTCTACCTTGTTAAATTATTTTGACTAGTTCACCTATTAGGATGAAGCAATAGTAGATCTCTGATTTACAACTAAGTTTGCAAAAAGAGATTCCTTTGTATACTGATCACCTTTCTGTGATAGATATGTCTTTGCTGGTCCTTATGCTATTATGACCTTTATAATTTTCTCTTTTTCTTCTACATTCATAACTTGAAATTTTTGCATCCACATTCACATTAGATCCATGCATTCACAATGATATGGTACAATACATTATATATATATACCAATCCAAATTACATAATTACAAAGTCAAAACAAATATACAAAGTAGGCCCACATGAAGACACTTAGGTTTTGAAGACTAAATTGGTGAGGTTTTGATACTCGGCATCCATTGTCAATGCTTGGCATCATCATGCACTTGCTAGATGTAGAAGCTCAGTCCATACTAATCACTTTTAAGTTCTTGAACTTGGTCTGCACTGGTGAATCAGTAGATATTGTGTAACTCAAAAAACACTGAATCACTTGGTTAGTATAAATTAGATCAGTTAAAAATGGCTTCACATCACATTAAATACAAACTCAATAGATATTGCAATGCTTGGTAACCACTAATAAACTCGGCATATACTAAAATGCATAGTTTAAATTATTGGACTTTACACTGACTGAATCTACTCAGTAACCACTGGGACTTGTCTAAAGGACTCATTAGAAACTATAGAACTCAATGACAACTAAATTACATGGAAAACACTATAAACTATTCAATAGGCTTGGTGGCTATATATAATCTGAATAAGTGTCTGTCACTAATAACAAACTTGATTGATATGTCAACAAGATTGTTATCATGATTCTTTGACCTAGATTCTTGTTATGACTTTTGGATTGTTATCCATTTGGAACTTTGGATTATCTCCTCAATATGTGGGATTGGACCATTTAGATTCCACAAGGTTGGGTGGTAGTGTTTCTTATACCATTGAGAGCTACTAGCTGGATGCTAATGTGGGATGTACCTTGTGTAGTTATTTTATTCTTCTTGTCTTGTGATTATATTCCATGGTCATATTTTGGTATATTGTACTTTGATTATTTGAGATCCTATGGGATGTTGTATCTTATCATGATGTATATTATTTTAACATTTCATACCCTATGAAATATGCATAGGATGAGTATGCATTCTAGTTATGCCATGTGAGATCTTATGTACTTATATGTTCTTTCATGTGATTTTGTACCTATGGTTATTCTATGAAATGAAATTTGTTTACTTATAATATTTAATCTTATTAAAACTTATGCATTTAATTTAATGTTATGGAACCCTTGAGAGATCTAGTTGTTATTGTATTTCTAATTTATGTATGTGAGATATTACTTCCACTTTGTATCTCTTGATTGTTTTAATCTTTAAAAAAAATGTTTAGCAAACTTAGTGACACTATAAGTTAATTTCTCTTAGGTTTCTTAGTGCGGCATTACATGCACTATGACCTTGATTTTCTCATTAGGGGAGTAGTGTAGCCTTGGTTGGATCATTATGGGTGTACTACACCCCTAACAATTAGGTCCCAAAATCTTTGGGATCCCTCTGAGATCCCAAACTAGGTCTCAAATCTCTAAAATCAAGTACACAATCCAAGATACAATCATTATAGTATGGAGAGAAGGTTCCAAGTAGATAGATGAAGTGAAGGGAGGACTTAGGATGATAGATCCTACCTTGATTTTAATGCCATGAAACTAGGAGCTTTAAAGAGGATTCATTAGGTTTTACCCCAATACTACCTAGGAGGAAGAATAGAAAATGAAAGAAATAATGAAATATACAAATAGTTTGATGATCTCACATTACTTAAGTGTTAAACCTTCATTAAATTGGAGCACATCCAATTTAAGATTGCATATTTATCTCCAACTTTAGCAAGAGGATGAAATCAATC
This sequence comes from Cupressus sempervirens, assembly GCA_028749045.1. Taxonomy (NCBI): domain Eukaryota; kingdom Viridiplantae; phylum Streptophyta; class Pinopsida; order Cupressales; family Cupressaceae; genus Cupressus; species Cupressus sempervirens. Next base: position 444,674,894 of record CM053792.1, on the reverse strand, counting down.
CAAACTCTTGGTAAAGTAGAGAAATAAGTGTAAGATGCTCTTATTAAAATTGAGGAGAGAAAGAATCCTTCAAGCCCCCAAGGGATTGAAACTTTTTCTAACTCCCAAATCATAATAAGTGATAAATTTCCATCTAAGAAGAAAGAAGAGATTAGTGCGTATCTCACCCAGTGGAGTGTGCACCCTATTGTGAACCACTGAAAGATCTCTTGTAAAAGATGACATTTAAATAGTCTAACATGGTGGTACCCCACTAGTCAACCCATCATAGATCAAAATTCTTCTCATTTCCATGAAAAGGTCTAATAAAACTATGTTACCCATGTATGAGACTTAGAAAATTGATATGCATTACCCATAGATTAGATTTACCATATGTGCATGCAAAGGAAAGAGAGACCCAATGCTAAGGATGCCTACTTCCTATACTGAATGTGTGCATAGAGAATCCATTATTTAGGATTGTGCATATTCCATAATGGAATTCATAAGATGTGTGAATTGAAAAAGAGAATGAAGTAGCAATGCATTGATTTGAGGATAACTTAGTAATCATACTAAGCATTTAGGGCTAAACTACCCCAAGCTATACTCAGAATCCATATTCACTACCCCATGACTAGAATAAAAAAATTAGTTGAGCATATGCCCTGATATTAAATTCATTACTAGTGCTTTAACATGAGAAATGACTTTAACAAAGTATACACATAATCATTGAAAGATGTCTCTACTATAAGATGTCCCTAGGACGAGAAAAATCAAGGAAAATAAGTAAATAACATTAAAGAGCACAAAAAGGATACACTAACTTTGGGGTTATTGCGATCATATGATAACATGTAAATATTATATCAAGTATGAAATATCATCATCCCCCAAAGGAAGTAGAACTACAACACAATGGAAAAAAATATACATAAGAGTTATGAAGAAGAGTCTTTTTAGACCACCACCATGGAGAACAAAAGGAATTGGTGCTACCATGCCAAAAATCCAAGAAGATAAGACACAGATACAAGTAAAAACAATAGCACATGTATGACATAACACAACACAAAAAATAGAAGAAGTAAGATACAAATAAAAGAATGATACAATTTTTTGATTCCTTTATTACCTTGTGCCAATAGAACAACAAGGGTTATTTAAAGAAATCTAAAAAAACATTAAGAAAACATGATATAGGGGGAACACATAATGAAAAGAAAATAAACAAAAAGCTACTATACTAGAGCACTTCCTTCAAGCATGTTTCCATCCCCCCTATCTTAGTCAGTAGTAATATGAGAAGGTGGATAAATTGCAAGAGAAGTTATATCCAACATAGTATGAATAATAGATGAATACAAAGAAGGAACCTCAAGAGAGTCATTATGCTCAGGTGTAGATGTAAGTGTAAGCTCCATAGAAAACATGTTAGGTAAATAAACATCAAGATCAATAATATCATGCTCATCATCATCTAAAGAAAATTCTACATCTAAATTAATGGCAATAGAATCCAAAATAGGAATATTCATTTCATTAGTATGATTAACTTCTTCAACATACATGGGCTGATGAGAAGCATTCATATGGGCTTTAGCATGGGCCTAGTGGTTCTTTTGATGTTCATGAGCACTCAAGTTATGCTTAATTTTATTAGAGAATTGTTGAGAAGATGAATGAGGATAAAAAACCATAGGTTCCATACCTTTTTATGGAACAAGAGGAGAAACAAAAAGAGGTTGAGAAGAAGGAGGAACCACACTAGGAGAAGGATCCACACTAGAATAAGAAACCACACTAGGAGAAAATTCCACACTAAAAGAAAGAACCACACTAGGATGATAAATAAATGCAAGAGGTGATTGACCATTAGAAATAGATGAATCAAAAGAAATAGGCATCAAAATTGTATGTAAAAGACCATGAGAAATATCTGTAGGCATACTTGACAATATTTTGACATTTATGAAATTGATAAGTGATAAAAATATAATTTGGATGAGTAGGAGGTGTAGTAGGAATAGAAGGCCAAAATAAATCAAGAGTAGCACAATGTCTAGGTCTAGAAGGTGATAAAGACCATGCTTGATCATCTTAATCTCACCATCATAAGGAAATTTAATGCACTAATGAATAGGGAAAGCAAGGGCTTTCATGTCAGTCAACCAAGGTAAACCAAGATTCAATTGGAATTGATCAGAAGTAGGAATGAAAAAAAAGGTCAGTTCAAAGTCTGATCATTACAAGAAACCAAGTCTGAATCCAAGTGTCAGTTGAGTCATAGAAATCACCCATTAGAAGAATATTTAGAAATTTGAGTAGTAATATAGATAGGACCATTAGGAGCCTTGAATTTATCAAAATCAGTAAATGAGATAATAAGGGCTCTAGAAAACTTACTGATTTGGTTTAGGTTGAACATTAGACGTAGAGGGAATGTATTCCTTAGGTGGAGGTGGAGGATAAACTAAACATACCACAATATTAACAATATTACCATATCTAGTTGCAAGGTATCATAAGAAGCATTAAATTTAGGAGGAGAAGAAGAAGGATGATGCTAAAAAATAGTATTAGTAGTATGATGAGGTAATTGATTAGTATAGATTTGAAGATTTTAATTAAGAGTTGTGATAGATTTATTCCCATTATCATGAATATCAATAGATAATACATTAGAATCAATTAAATCCTAAATCTTATGTTTAAATTAGAAAGAAGAAGTGGCTTAATAGGAGGAAGTGTAATCATATTAGAACAAATCAGCCTACTCATAATAGAATGTAAAGACTCAGAAAGAGGAGTAAACTTATGATTCATCTAAAAGATAGAGAAAGAAGAAGTGAGACCTCGAGATGCAACAATTACTTGATCATCTACTATAATTTTTTCTTTATTAATCTTGACATAGTTGTTTGGTTTCTAAAATTTGTTAGGATTAGGAGTAGCATCACTCTTATCAACATGTACAAGAGCCATTGGAGAGGTGGTCTCAAACTAACTCACTTATAATTGATAATGATGAAGTGCTACACAAAATTGTGAAAAATAAGTAAACTTAGTAAGGATAACCTTATCTATAATGCCTTTTTATAAAATCACATTAAACATATGATGAATATCAATATTACACACATGATAAGGAATCTGAGCATGCAAATGCTTAAATCTACCAATACAATTAGTCATTTTCTCCTTAGGACCTTGTTTACAATGCATCAAATTTTTCAAAGAAATAAAATGACCAATATTATTTTTAAAATAGTTATATAAAGACATTAGCAATTTTATGAAAACAATCATTAGAATAAGGTGGAAAAATGCAATACCATTGCAAATCTTTGTCATGGAAAGTACAAGCAAACAACTTAGCTAAAATTATATGGTCATGAGCATAGTCACTACATATAACTTGGAAGGTCTTAAGATGTGTCACATGATCACCTTTACCATTTTATGAGTCGAGGTGAGGCATATCATCTTGTTGAGGACTAGTGGTAGTGATAATGTTAAAAGAGAAAGGACTACCCATATCACATGTAGGAGCATTAAACATAGATTGAGTAAATGAAGCGAGTTGTGTATCACCTAATCTAGTAGTGTAAAATAAATACTATTACTAAAAAAATAATTCACAAGACTAAATAAGCTAACACTTAAGATAGGATGAGGTTATCACAAAAAATGAAGGCAAACCAAGAATGGTAGGCTCCTTATGGTATAACCTATGACAATATAGATATGTCCTTGATGGGTGGAGATGTGTTCTCACAATGTGCTCAAGATTCCAATTGATGGATGATGATAAAGTATGGGGGTGGATGGATGATTCAACAATGGAGGTATGGAGGGGTTTCAACATTATGATGGTATTTTGGTAGTTTTTAGGCTCTCAAAATAGCATGATAACTTTTCATGGAAGGTGGATGATCAATTGTGAAAGGAAAGGGTTTTATTTATAAGCCAAGGGTGAGAGGATGGAGGGATAGGATGCAAGGAAGAGGAATTGGTTAAGGAGGGCCAAGATGCAAGGAGAAGAGAGCACATGGATTGTGCTTCTTCAAAGCTCCAACTTTGTGATAAGTGTTGCAAAGGGATTGGATAGGGAAGATGGTCAAGACAGGTGGCTAGATGGAGTTATGAGGGAGGATGATTGTGGAAAATAGGTGTAAAAATCTTTAAAGAACCTTCAAGTCATGTAAGAGTCTTTAAGGCTCTTGGATAGGAATGTAAGAGGGATAGGATAGAACTTTGACTTTGGTTTGGTTTAAGACTTTCTTAACTCTTGGTTAAAGTTGTGCACATGCTTAGGAAAGGGATTAGGCTTAGATTAGGAGGGCATTAGGGTGCAAGTGGCAAGAGGAATGCAAATGGGCTAGCATTTGTGAGGTAGGCTAATTAGTTGGTTAAGTGGGGTTTGCATGGGTCAATGGGTTGGATTTAGCTAATGGTAGGGATTTGGATATAGTTAGGGGTTGGGAATTGATTTAAAATTATTTATTAAATCAAGGGGGATTTTTGGTATTAAATTAAATATTTTTATGCATTTATTTAATTTAATACGAGAATAGGGATTTAACAGATAATTAGACTTTGGATTTGTCATTTGATTTTATCAATTGGGCTATAATTGATTAATTGAATTAATTAACTAGGGGATGAAAATAGATTAATTACATATTAAATACCTAATTTATGATGCCTTAGGAGATGACTAAATAGGATTAATTAAGTGATGTAATTAGATTTAGGTGTCTACATTTTGCCCCTCTTTGAGATAGTGTTGCAACAATACTATTTCAAAGAATTTTGAAGATAGACAACATGAAGAAAACTTTGAAAGCAACATGTTTGCCTAGTCTCAAATAGAAGAGGAGAGAATGGACTATATGATGCACCCTCAAGAAGGTGGTAGGGAGAGAAGGTGAGGCCCAAAAACTTCTTGAAAAGTACAAGAATCTTGGGCGAGCAGGAAGGTTGAGTGGCTAAGAAAGGGGGGTTTAAGGAAGCTCATATTCTCGCTATGGGAGAATGATAAAAATGAGAACCCTATGCACAAGGATACCTAATGGTTAAGAACACTAGTGATAGGGGGAGGTAGGAGGGTGATTGGTTGTTTTAAATTGAACCCAAGGAAGTGATTTTGAAGATGGTAGGCTTGGGGAGATTGTGATTCTAGGATTATTATTGGTGATGACTAAGATTATGATTGATGTAGGATTGGAGACTATATGATTGATAGACTAGCTGGATCATGATTATAGGACTGATTAGATGGGATGCTTGTATAGGAGAGGATGTTTTGATAAGATGGGATGCTTGGATAGGATAAGATTTGTGGATAGGATGGGATGTTTGAATAGGAGAGGATGTTGGATAGGATGGGATGCTTGGATAGGATGGGATACTTGGATAGGATGGGATGTGTTGATAGGATGGAAGTTTGAAGTAATCCATTGAATCTTGAGCATGGGGTGTCCCAAAGGGGAGCACCACCATGTAGGTAAGCACTTATTTTGATATAGGAATATTGGGGATATGGAAAGGTTACTAAGAACATCAAGGCCTATGCACCAATATTACATAGGACTAACTTGAAACAAACACGCAAGGATCACCCAAAAATCACACATGAATCTTGGAGGAATCAGAGTGGAAATGATATTGGGTAGCCTACAAGAAAAGGATATTTCCCAAATGCACCATGTAACCACAAGTGTTCATATGTTTGTAATATGCAAGGGTCATATCTAATTGACTCACAAGCAAAAAAGAAGATGAAAAAGACTAGATTAAAACCATGTTTTCAAGTTGTCCCAGTCAAAGCACACCATGATATAGAAGATCGTGGCAACCTTGAGGAGGGAATAACCCAAATTTCTTGGAAGAGATACTTTAAAGAACCAAACTTGAAATTCTAAAAAGAAAATAAATCCAAAGAAAATATAAATCCATGAAAAAATTAACCTTTTTCCAAAGAGATTGGTAGGACTGGATACTAATGGACCAAGATCAGAGGAGAGGAAGGATGCATCCTTCAAGGATCTATCGGTAATATCAAGGACTAGGATGAGATAGACAATCAAAAAATTTTAGGACAACATTTTGATGACAAGGGTTCTTGTATGAGGATTCACTAGAGCACCTAACTAAGATAACTATAATTTTTGATCAAACATGAATTGACATGAAGAGATGAGAGATATACAATGGTACCAAGTTAAGGACTAATGCACAAGGAATGTACAATCAACAAACCAAAGTATTTACAAGGGATTACTGTACAAAAGCTTGGCATGATAGGATAATAGTGGGAAAGATAAAGATGAGAAGATAGAAGATAAAAGGTTTGGGATGAGAAGAGAGATGGGGTAAAAATATCAAGATGAGAAGAGAGTGGGTGAAAAACTTAGGATGAGGAGATAGAAAAAATGGTCAAGATGAGGGGATAGTAGAGATGAAAAGGTTGAGATAGTGAATGAAAAGCTCAAGATAGAAGATGAAAAGATCAGGACAAGAAGAGAGTGGGTGGGAAAGATGTATCCCAATGATGGTGGTTGGGGTGTGACCAAGGGTTGCAACAAGGTAGGGTAGAAGATTAAGAAGGTGATGGGATGAGTTGAAAGATGTGCATTGGGATGGTGCAATGGATGGTAGATTTATTGGACCATTAGGACATGAATGGATGACATTGGGGTATATGGGGAGAGCCTAGACCTAGATACCAATGACAAGGGATGTACTAGGTGATGAAAAGATGGAGAGATGGTGAGAAGCTATTTTTTGGGATGACAAGATTGAAATGGGGCTAGAATTGGGGGGGGGGGGGGGGGGGGGAGATGGACATGACACAGTCTCCAAGGAATATAGTGCCCCCAGTTATATGTTATTCAAAAGGAGGTTGTATGAGGGATGTGATAGGATAGAGGGTTGGATGATAAGAGAACAAGGGAGATAGATGGAAGCTAGGATAGGAAAGGTGAACAAGCAAGGAAGATAGGGGATAATTACATTCAGCAGTGAGGATGATGGAGGGCTTATATGGATGAAAGAATGAGTGGATAAAGGATAGGTGGATACAAGCTTTGATGGGAAATGGATGCCAAAAGGATGACCAAAAGCATGTATCTGGTGGTGGACTTTGTTTATATCAAGATTCGAAGGAGGGTGGTGGGTGAAATGGATGGGATGTGGTTGGTATGCTGGGATGAGATGGTTATAGTGGGTGATGGAACATGCCCCCAAGTGTGTAGAGCATTTGGATGGAGAGATTATGCATGACACTTTTTTGCCAATTTTTCATCATGGTACTTGTCCAAGGCACTTGAACTACCAAGTTTTCACCAATGGATGCTTGTTTTTGTGTTTTTGTGTTGTTTTTTTTTTCCCTCTTTTTTGAATTTTTCAATGCATTTTTACTCATAAATGTTGGTATGATGGGTGGAAAGAGATTGGAGTAAATGAGTGGAATGGTGGGTGGGAGTCTTGTAGATAAAGGATGGGAAGACATAAGACTTTGTGGGTAAATGGATGAGGAAGATGGAAAGATCATCATTGGCACACACCTTGAAAGGTGATGAAATAGTGAGAAAGATGGTGTTGAGCGAGGTTAAGGAGAAAATGGAGGAAGAGAAATATAAGTACTAATGGTAAAGTTGGAAGATGGAGGATTGGAAATCTAGGATAAGAATTATATGGACTAACACTGGATTGAGGAGATGAAGGATGTATATAGGGATATTTGGATAAAGTATGAATGGATAAGGCTTTTTGAGTAGCAGGAATGGATGCCAATTGAGAATTTTCTTTAAGATGCATTTATTTTATGAGTATTCTCCTAGGTGTCCACATGATGTTTTATTTTTTTATCTTGGGCCTTTATGGCCTTTTGACTTTGTCTTTGATTTGGATCAAATGCTTCTCTTCTAGAACATGTATTTTAGAAGGGACATGTTGAAACTTGGATTTTTAAGGTTTTTTGGATTTACGCCTTTTGATTTTGGCAACCAAAATTCTTTTGTTAGCCATGGTATGGGAAAAAGAGCATGGAGGATATGGAGGGTTTATGGATGGAGTGATAGGGTTTGAAGGTTGGAAGGGATTCAAGGAGTGCCTTTGGTGATCTAGCTTGTGGATTTGAGGGGATGGAATGATGGATTGGAATACAAGATATGGATGCATATAATTTCCAAAAATAGATGGAGGGCATGAAGGATAAGGACCTAAAATAGATGGAAGCAAGGAAGGACTAGGTCCCAAAATATATGGAGGAGATAAAGGATTCATATTAGGTATATAAGGACCTAAAATTGATGGAAAGGGTAGGGGATTTAGATAAGGGATATACAAACCCAAAATGGAGAATTGAAAAGGAGTATAAGATAAGGGCCCAAAATAGATGTAGAGCAAGATGGATGGGAATTTTGGGGTGAAGATGGAAGGACTTGATATCATGCAGGGATAAAAGGGATACCAACATATAGAGATACACTTTTATTTATTTCTTCAATATGATGTTCATTATTTGGAACACAAGATGTGAGTCCATTTCTAGCTAAATGAGTCAAAGCTTTGGATATGATAGTTAGTTCTTCTTCCATTGATCTATCATCATGGATGATAGGGTATGTATGATGATGAAGTAGAGGAGATGGAAGGATAAGATCTTGATTTGGATGGGTTGATGGAAAGGGATCTTGAGATGGAGTAGGCATGATGGTAGGATTTGGATGTGGAGGGGATGGTGATTGGTCTTTGGATGGAGTGAAGGGTAAAAATGGATCACGTAGGGGAATAAGTGGGATCATCTTTTATGCCATGGGATTTTTCAACATGCTTTTGGACAAGATCTTGATAGGAGTGGATAAGAGTGGATTATGTGATAGGAGATGCATGTATGGTTTCTTTAAGTGAGGTAGATGGATGGGTAGGAGCTTCTGTAATGGGGATGAGTTGATGGGGGAGTGACTCATTAGATTTATTACATGGGATTCGGGTAATACTAGGAGGAGGAGATGTGGATGGGATTTGGAAGGATTCAATGGATGGGATGTAGGAGATGGAAGGGGTTTGATAAGTGGGGTGGATAAAATATGGATGATAGCAATAGGATGATCTAAGAGGAATGACGGATGTGGGAGATGGATTTTCTTTGGGTTTCCTTGTAAGATTCCTTAGAGATTCACATGTGGGATTAGGAGGAGTAAGGGGAGTGGGATGATGCATTGTATAACTAGGATTGGTCAAAGGATTTAGAAAGGGTTTTGGAGGATATTGGGATGGTAGGTTTGGACTAGGGATGTAGCTACTAGCATTGTTCTGGAATGGTGGAGACTAGGATATGGTGGAGGAAGATGGATATATGATTGATGTATAAGAGGAATATGTGGGCACAATATAGGAAGGAGGTGAGGATGAGGATAATAATGAATTTCCCTTTTCAAAGGTATGAGAAGGAGTACTAATGGAAATGCATGAAGGAATGGTGGAGTAGTTTGGAGGAATGTTTGGATTATGGAGGATGTTGGGAGAAATATATCTAAGGATTTCAATGTATCCATCATAGTTTACAAGATCTTCATCATCAGTGGAATAGGATGGAGTGGGAGAAAAGGTGGGATGATTAAACTATTCATAATAGGATTGTGACATCATGTTTTGATGATGAGTTGGGTAGGGATATAATTTTACTAGTTAAGACATGGAGAGAAAAGGAAGACTTGATGAAAGACCTTAGGAATGATGGTACTAGATGAAAGTGACATAGGAAGACCTTAGGAAGCTTGGATGAATCTCAGATGAGTTAGTGACTAGCTAAGTATGCCTTTTATTTGGGTTGAATGATTGACCAATGGTTGGGTTGTTATGAGTGGACTTGCTAACAACTGTTTCAAAGGACAGACAAGTGATCTCTTTAGCAAAAGGACATGATTGTTTTTGAAACATGAGGAGGATTTTGAATAATGAAGCATGTCAAACACACCAATAGCCCTATAAGATTTTTACTAGGATATACAAGATTAACTAGAGGTTTCCTTGATATATGCAAGGTATGTGAGGACCAAATCTTTAGATGAAAAAAAATAATGTCATATAGTTAGGAGGAGATAGTAACTCAAATCTCCACCTTCACTTCCCAAAGGTATAAACTTCTTTGGGGCTTAGCCAAGAGTGACAAAATTATGCTTCCAAGAGAGGTGTCTTTTGATTCACCTCCTGATATTTATACTCCACCAGAATGCTAGAGTTGAGGTCATCCCAAGGGGTGATGAAATCTCCAAGCATGCCTCTTAAAAAGTGTAAAACAAGACTGCATAAGTGATCTTGGGTTTAAAAGACACTTATTCATTCCCAAGTGATGATTTAGATTTTGTAATCTATTATTGAAGACACTTGTGATTATAGCAAAAAATGTTCTTTCCAACTTGATAGCATTGTCAGCATAATGCAAATCAAAAGTTCATCAACATAAGAAATTTGAGCATCATGAACATAAGAAAATCATGCATGAAGGCTTTGGAAATGATGGAATAAGAATGTTTTTCCTTTAGATTATTCAAAATTGAATGAATACTTTTTAAGCTCCAAAGTTGAAGTGTGGTGATTTGCAATGTTCTTTGATCTTTAGGAATTCAAGATTGAATGAAAGTGTTTTATGCCCAAATTTGAAGTCTAAATTATAGCAAAGGTTCTTTTATCCTTGGCATTCAAGCTTGTGGCGGTTGTTTTAAACATGCATTTCAAGATTGATTTGAGCAATATTCATTCAATGAGAAATTTGTTCAATTGATTTAGGCACTTAAGATTGTGTGTAATATTGTCTTTAAATGCATTCAAGAGTTGATTTGGATTTTAATATTAATTGCAACAATCATTCCAAAGACAAATGATGAAACCATACAAGTTCATTTATCCAAAATCGATAAAACATTGAGCAAACCTGCAAGAAAACATGGTTAGATGTTTCTAAAATGTTATCATTTTCAATATTGTAAAAAAAATCACATTGATTAGAATTACCCAAAAATTCTGAAAATCAAAGCTTAACTATGGGGAAAAAAAGGAAAAAAAAAAGAAAGATTTTTGTGATTTTTTTGATCATTTGATTTTTTGATTTTTAAAAAAAAAAATTAAATAATGCTTTTAAGATAAAATATAATAAAAGAATCCAAAATACAAAAACAACGACCATAAAAAAAAAAAAATTGGTGCCACTCACTGACAAGTTTGTGGCTACTCAGGTGGTGGTGGAGATGAGTGCTAGGGTTGTTGGTTAGTGGCCGCAGGTTGGCTTGGTGATGGTGGGTTTGTTGGTAGGTAGCATCATAGAGGTGGAGATAGAGGCAAGTGTAGAGGAGGTTGTAGGTGCAAGGCACAATAGGTGGTCATAGGGCGAGTAGGGTTGAGCTTTGGGGACGGGGCTGCAAGCAGTGACATGAGGGTTTAGAGGTTGAGCAACACCCATGGGCAGAGGTGGTTGTTGATGGTGGACAGTCTAGAAGGAGCAGGGGTTGTAGTGATGACATGGATGCAGAGCAAAGACAGAGGGGTCAAGGCCACATGGTGGTAGTGTAGGGAGCCGAGGAGGAGGTGGGTGTGGGTGGTTGTGGTGGTAGTGGTCATAGGTGCCACCAGTGGTGGTGGAGGTGTTGGAGTGACATTGTGGTGGCCACAAGTGGAGATTGGGTGATGCCTACACAAAAAAGGAAAAATTTTGGGGGGTAAAATTTGTGCCACCTGAAAAAGGTAGGCACATATTCTACATGTTTTGAGATTTAAAAAAAAAACCCATATATTTATGAATAGGCATATTTTCACAAAAAAGTTATCACCAAAATGATTTTTATTTTATTTTATTTTATAATTTTTTTTTTTTTGGAAGTTAAATATATAAGTATTAAAGAAAACTTGCAATATAAAGAAAATACAAGGAAAAGAGAAGGTGAGAATTTTTAATTTATTTTTTAATAAATAAATAAATTTCACCTTGTGGTTGTGGGTTCATTCCACTAGGTGTGCCAAAATGTAGAGCTATAAAACTAGTGCTTAAAGAATACAATGAATAACCAAAGAATTCAAAAAAAAAAGATTTAACTCACATATATGATTGGACAAAAGGGAATTAAAGTACCAAAGTAGCCTAAGAATGTGCAAACCTCTTAAGCCAAGTAATCTTCCCTTTGATGCCCAAATGTGTCTAAAAGATGGAAAGTGTGCTCAAATGTTGCTCAAGCTTCAATGGAAGATAAGCTCAAAGTGTAATTGTGGATGGATTTTTTCCCTCATAAGGGCATTTTGATAGTCCTTAGGCTCTCAAAATAGCATTATAACATTAGCATAGAAGTTGATTCTCTTTGTGAAGGGAGAGGGTTTTATTTATAGGCCAAGGGGTAGTGAGATGGAGGGTCAGGATGCAAGGAAGGGGAATTGTTTAAGGAGGGCTAGGATGAAAGGAGAAGAGAGCACATGGATTGTGCTTCTTCAAAGCTCTAGCCTTGTGACAAGTGTCACAAGGGGATTGGATAGGGAAGAGAGTCAAGATAGGTGGCTAGAGGGAGTTATGAGGGAGGATAAGGGAGTATGAGTGTGGAAAAATATGTGTAAAAGTCTTTAAAGAGCCTTCAAGTCATGTAAGAGTCTTTAAAGCTCTTGGATAGGAATGTAAGATGGATAGGATAGAACTTTGACTTTGGTGTATTTTAAGATTTTCTTAATCCTTGGTTAAAGTTGTGTACATGCTTAGGGAATGGATTAGGCTTAGCTTAGGAGAGCATTAGGGTGCAAGTGGCATGTTAGAGGGATGCAAGTGGGCTAGCATTTATGAGGTAGGTTAATTAGTTGGTTAAATGGGGTTTGCATGGGTCAATGGGTTGGATTTAGCTAATGGTAGCGATTTGGGTATAGTTAGGGGTTGAGAATTGATTTAAAATGATTTATTAAATCATGGGGGATTTTTGGGATTAAATTAAATAGTTTTATGCATTTATTTAACTTAATATGAGAATAGGTATTTAATTGATAATTAGACTTTGGATTTTTCATTTGATTTTATCAATTGGCGTATAATTGATTAATTAAATTAATTAACTAGGGATGAAAATAGATTAATTATATATTAATTAATTAATTAATGATGCCTTAGGAGATGACTAAATAGGACTACTTAAGTGATGTAATCAGATTTAGGTGTCTACAAGACTAAGGAAAGTGGAATCATTAGAAGAAACAAGTGGTATAGACACATTTGACACAATAGGGAGAGTGTAAAATTAGATGTAATAGAAGGCACTATGAGTGGAATGATAGGAACCAAAATAGCACAAGTTAAATGAACACTATTATATAAAGGTTGTGAAGTGGGAAATGAAACAAGTAGAACATTCATAGGCAAGGAAGAAATCAAAAGACTACTATGAGGACCAACCACTTGAATAGAAGTAGTCACAATAGGAGAAACATAAGTAGAAATGTTAGAGATAGGCACATAAATATGTAAAATAGGCTGAAGAGAAAAAAAAGGTGGAGCCATCCCTACTTCAGAAGCAACTTGAGTCAAAGGCTTAACATGAGTATGGAAGAGGTGAGTATGACCACAAAAAATATTAACACCATGTTCATCATTATAAATCACTTTCTTAAGAGCATCAAAGACAAAAATATTCTTAGTATTGTGATTTTATTGTAAAATAAAATCATGCATTTTATCAATCTTAGTAGCAAGTTTGTCAACTTGTTCAAGAGAAACCCTTAAAGCCTCATCCTCACCATGAGATGAGTGGGAATAGTCATGCTTGATAGAAGGATTAGGATCATGAGAAACCATAGGATCACTAAGGTTTACAAGATGAGGAGAAGAGGAATCTAGATCAAAGAGATTCATGAGTCTATGACTTCTCCTAACATGAATGCTATAAGTATGGATAAAAGTAGTAAAGATCATACACCAAACACGACAAGAAAACACCAAAAAAATCTAACCTTAAGATAAATTCTCAAATCCAAGGTAATGTATAACAAGATAAAGAATGAAAAGATAGATCACAAGATAATGCAAGAGAATAAAAAGATATAACTTTGAATAAGAAATCTAACACCAAATCAAAAGTGGAAATGTTGTAAGTCAAGTTCACTAATAAATGTTGTAAGTCAAGTGGTGGAAATATGAATCAACGATAAAATCCTAAGTTCCTCACATAACTACACACATAAATATGCATATGAAAGGAGGGAAGTCAAGGAATTTAGTCCTTTCAATCTCAATTCTTGAGAGCTAGGTCAAGAGAGATTAATGCTAACCCAAACAAGTAAGGAGAACTAATGCAAACTAGGTCTACTAAGAATAGGGTAAAAGATATCCAAATATTAAAAAACCCTAGATGGATGTAAGAAGCAAGAACTAGATATAAGTAAATGTTCTAAAATGAAAAAGAAGGTAAATAATACACCTTTATAATTTGTTTTATGATTTTTTTTGGTTCAAAATGAATGAAAATCTTAAGATCTAGGACTGAAACTACACAATGAACAAAACCTAGAAATATTTCAGAGATATGCGAGGCGAAAAATATATCTTTAGGGGTGAAATGGAGCATCAGGGGTATAGTGCACCCTTGATTGCTTGTATATGACATTGATTCTAATTTTGAAGTTATGAAGCAAGTCAAAAAGGGTAGTTAGATCCATAACATGTATGTTCATCGATTCAATATTCCCAACCTGTAATAAAAAGGGTATTTTTTTTATGGGGGATTTGCCTCGGTTAAACCCTAGTTTAGGAATTAACCTTGAATTGAAATAATTTAAATAGAATGAATGTAAAGTAAATGTAGAAATTCACCTTTCAATAGCTAGATCTCTCAAATCAAATGCAATGTGCTTACTTCACCAATTGATTTAAATCAAGAAGATGCAATGAATGATCTTGAATGGGTGAAGAAGATCTTAAAGATAAATTCCTTTAATTTCTTGAAATATTGAATCCTTGATCTTTAATGGAGGAATGATTGAATGAAGGCTTAAAGAATTGAAGGCTTAAAAGTTGAATTCTTGGGTGTTTGAGTGATAGAGTGATTGATCATAGAATTATTGTGGATACTTGGTTAATTATGGATAATAAATGGAGAAAATGGAAGGGTTTATATAGAGCTTAGACTTGACTAACTCCCATAGGATAACCTACCTAGGAATTAATACCTAGAAGGTACCTAGACATGAGCCTCAAAGAGGAGACCCAAAATAGCTCCCAATTAGGGGTACATATCACCCCTAACAAATGGGTCTCATAAGCTCTAAGATGCCTTTGGGATTGCAAAATAGGTCATGGATCTCTAGAATTAGGTACAAAAACTGAGATATAGCCATTATAGTGAAAAGAGTAGATTCCAAGTAGATAGATGAAGAAAAGGGATGACCTAGGAGGATAGATCCTACCTTGAGTTTAACACCATGAAAATAGGAGCTTTAAAGAAAATATATTATTTTTTATCCTAATTCCAACTAGGAGGAAGGACATAAAAGGAAAGAAGGAATGAAATATGCAAATAGATTGATGATCTTGCATTAAATAGGTGCTAAACTTTCATTAAATTGGAGTATGTCCTATTTAAGATGGTATAAGATTGAAGATAAATTCACACATTCTAATTGTGCCTCATTTATTGACACTAATCCTTAAGAAACTTGCAATGAAGCATCCAATTATTTCACTATTTATTCTTCAAGCTTGGCTGTAATCAAAATGTTTTTCTCCCAAAATTCTATTTACTGCTATCCATACCATATCATCAAAAACTTGTAAAATCCACCTTCCCACTTTGATAGAGGCTAAAAAGGTCATTGTTTTGTTCTCATATGAATAAAAAAGGATAAATGCAGAATCTATAGTACAATAAAAAAGGATATATTCAAATTTGATATTAGGAATGAAGCAAAGGACTAAGGAAGTATCAATAATGAAAGGAATTAAAGAGTAGTCAAGAAAAATCCATAAAAATTGATAAATAAGCCCCTAATTAAATATTGATTAGCTTGAGGTTAATAATGGAATAGACTTAGAGACTTAAGAGCTTATACATTTAAATTTTTCCTTGTGGCAAGTGTACGCATATATGATAGAGATTATCATCAATCAAGATTCCACAGGTCCAAAGAATGAATCTAATAAAATTCTTTTATGGAACTACCATATTGATCTTGGGAAATCTCTAGAGTTAATATCGAGCACTATGTTTACTATACTTTAATAATCCATGCTATTTTTGACATCACTAACATTAATAATTTATAAAACTAGAAACAAGATTGTGTTGTGTACTAATGATGTTAGATGTTCGGCTTAACATATAGTCCAGTGTTCACTCTTGATAATACTACTTAAAGGGAAACCAATATCCTAACCGTGAGCATCCTTAAGTACTTCTTGAAATGTATGGTTGATATATTTTTTGAAAATATTGTAATTGATTATATATAAAAAGTGTCAAATATCATGTAAATATCTTAAAGTGTATCAAAGAGTTTATTGCCCTACTAAAGATAGGATTATATAAGATACCTATCTACCCTCTTAATGATTTCTATATGATTTGTGATAAACATATCATTATTCTTTTATAAACTATGTTACAAAAGCTATTCAATACATATGTTCAAATAAAACTAGGGTCTACTTTATAAATAGTTTTAAAAAAATTCATTATTTTTAAAAATTATTTATAATTGAGATTATTTGATCTTAAAATACGAGTTAGCCTAGTTTTGGGTTTATAAACTTCCTAAAGATAAAATGGCTAGTTAACTTATTATTTCTCAAGAAAGACTAAAAAATGAGAATGATAAGAGGTGGAGAAATAATACTAGAAATGAATAGTTAACCTAAAAGGTAACTAGCTCAAAGAGGGAGTCGAGGAGAATGATATTTTCAATCCCAAATCTAAGGTAACTAGATCTAAGAAGATTATTGTCAACCAAGTGATAAAATAAAACTAATGCAAAAAAAGATCTAACAGTTATAGTATTGGAGAAAGGATACGAAAGTCCTTGAAACAATAATTTAGCAAGAGCTATGAAGAGCATCTAAGTAGATGTGCAAAGTAGAACTAAGATATATAAATCCATGATAAATTTTATTGAAATGAAAAAGGATAAATGATATATCTTGTGTAAAACTTGAAAAACGAGCTATCAAATGACCTTTGGAAAGGTTTCTTTTTGCACGCTAGAAAGAAAATTGCACAATTGACAAAACCTAAAAATCATTCTATGATATGTTAGGGTTGACTTCCATAATAAGGGTAAAAATGACAAGGTCAAAATGGAGCTATTAGGGTCAACTTGGAGCCAATAAGGGTTGACCTAGATCAATTAGGGTCAAACCAAGCATATCAGGGGAAAAAATAGATTATTAGAGGTGCATTGTGCCCCTAATTGACTATGTGTAACACTAATTCTAATTTTTCAGTTATGAATAAAGCCAAAAAAGATACATAGATTTGTAACCTATTCATCAATTTGATATTCACAAGCTGCAATTTTTATTTATTTATGGTTATGGGGGGTTTTCCTCAGTCAAACCCCATTTTAGGGATTAAACTTGAATTATAATAATTGAAATAACATGAATATAAAGTAAATATACAAATTCACCTTATAATAGTTGGATCTCTCAAATTAAATGTAGTGTGCTTACTTCACCAATTGGTTTGTATAAAGAAGATGAAGATGATTGGATGTAGAAGAGGAAACAAATGAGCTTGAATGGATTGAAGGAGATCTTGAAGATGGATCCCAAAATTTCTTGAATGCTTTAATCCTTGATCTTCAATGGATGAATTCTTTGAAAACTTGAGTGCTTTAGAAGTTGAATTGAGCATGAGTAATTCATCTCATGAATGCATGATATTGTGAAAGCTTGATGTAAAAATGAAATGACAAGGATCCCTTTTATAGGGATCTTAAAATGGCCAATGCCCTGAACTTTGAAATGAGGTAAAACCCATCTCAAAGTAGTGTAATAAATTATTGATCATAATAAGATTCCTTTGGGAAGTAAATTAAGGAATATTAATTTGAACTAATAAAGGTCTACCCCAATTTATAAAATAAGAGGAGATACATAATATTTATTAATATGGGAGTTAAAATATTGTTTAGGACATGACACATTCTAAATATTAATTTAAATCAATTAATAAATGATGACACAAATTTTAAAAGTAATAAAGGTCCTATTGAGATTACAAGTGGGAAGGTTTACTTATGAGAGGGGGGTGAATCAAAAGTAACTAACTTCAACCTTTTAAAATTTTTAGCTGAGATCATTCACATGCATCTAACATATCAACTTAACATGAAAAATAAAGACATGCATGAAAATAGATAACACAAGATTTTGGTCACCCAAAAACCCTCCAAAATGAGAAGATAAAATTGGGGTGAGGATGACACCCACAAATTATCACTGCAACAATATGTAACTATTTAAGGTTACAAAGTTTGACCACTTCCAATGTTCTACAACTTGGCTAAAGGATTTACAAACACTCACTTGGAATTTTACCCTGTTAAAGGATTTAGCACCTTGTTGAAAGGCTTACAACATGGCTGTTAGACCAACCTATCTCCATAGGATTTTCATTCCTAATACAATGGCTAGAAATTATTAGAATGTGTTGGCCTAATGACTTACAATCTTTAATTTCTGATTCTAGATCCTTGTTTTTCTCAATTTGATTTGATCCTTCCTAATTTGATATTTCTCTGCTCGAACTACTAATACTTTGTTCTAACCAACTAGATTCTACAATGATACTCTTCCTCTAAGTCCTTGTACTCCTCTAAACTTCATTATCATTCTCCCATACAACTCTCACTCATGCATTCCATATACCTCTCTTATACACATGAATTATGGGGTATCAACCTCCTTATAAAGGCTTTGAAGACTTAGGGTTAGGTATGAATCTACAAACAATATTCATCCATCTTTCTTGCTCAAATATTTACACTTTCCCTATTGGTTGAATGCTTTCTCCATTTTTCTTATTGGTTGCATGCTGATTACATAGGGAATGCAAAAGATTTGATCTTATCTTTAAGATCCTTTGAGATTCATCTTTAGTTAGCTCAAAAATGGTTTACATCTAATTTTGTGAAGAGACAAACTCATATGTTGATTTTGTTTTACTTAATACTTATTGATTGCTAATGCTTAGCTCATATAGGATTTATGTCTTGCTCGACTCTTATAATAATTTTGTCTCGCTCGGCATCTATACTTTTCTCAGCATCTATAGTGACTAGGTATGTATAGTGACTCAACACTTGAAACTTTCTTAGCACCTTGAAGTTTACTCAGTGCCTATTGAATCTCTAGCTCAACACATACTATAGCTCAACATCTATATTATACTTGGAATCATCTTTGAAATTAGTTAAGTGTGTTGACACTCAATTTTCAAAACTAGTCTGAGACCAAAAATCTCCCCCTCTGACATGAGTGTCAAAAACACATAACTAAACATTATGGATCTGATCTCTAATGAGTATAACATACATCTTATTTGTCATATGTACAAAACTTCAAAACTTGTTCAAAATTTTGTAGAAGATTATATACCTCAAAAACTTGTAACTCCCCTTGAGCTAATGTGCCATTTCTATATCCAAAATTCCTTATGCTAAATTTTCCTCATGTTGTTGTTTCCATTTTCTACCTCATCGTTCCTTTGCTTCTATTTTTGTTTGCTTTGTTTGTACTCCCCCTTTTTTTTTTACTCCCCCTTTTACACATCTTCCTTGTAGGTTTTGTATCCTTTTGGATTTATTTCCTTATCACTCCTCAAATTTCAAAAATTTGATTAGATTATCT
Source organism: Cupressus sempervirens (assembly GCA_028749045.1). Classification (NCBI taxonomy): domain Eukaryota; kingdom Viridiplantae; phylum Streptophyta; class Pinopsida; order Cupressales; family Cupressaceae; genus Cupressus; species Cupressus sempervirens. The sequence goes on along the minus strand of CM053792.1, from coordinate 444,655,036 downwards.
CCCCCTTTGGGTATTCCTTCTCCTTGGATCTCATTTATTATCTCCCCAAAATTATTATATCTCCTATCTTTATTATATCTCCCCCATTCTTATTATCTCCTATCTTTATTATATCTCCCTCTTTTTGACACTTATGTCAAAGGGTCCTAAGAATGAATGGAATACTTAGCCAAAAAGGTTTTATTTACCTCCATGATTATCTTCAGAGAAGCATCCCAATTGTCTAAGGCAATTTTCAGTGCTTTGAGATGGATGGATGTCTTTGTTGCAAGGTGTATTAGGTCTTCTAATGTAGAAAGATTTGGATTTTTCTTCAAAAAATTCTTTACATAGGCCATCTCTTTGTGAAATACTTCCATGTGTGGGGCTATTATAGACTGTATATGTATCAATTTGGCCTTAATATTAGGCTCATTTTTTGTTAATATAGCTAACTCCTTTTGAATGTGAAGCATTGTGGGAAAATTCTTCTCACTTTTAGCTAGATCCTTTTGTAGTTGTGTGCTTGATACCTTAAGGTTCCTCTCCAAGCTCAATATTCTCTAGCTAGTCTCTTGTGTGAAATATAAAGAGTCACACAGTTTGGAGTGCAATGAGAATATGTTATCAAGTACTATTTTCACCTTCTCTACCTTCTTGTCCAACTCAACCTGTGATAGTGCTATCTCACCAAATATTTTCTCATTGACCTTCATTTGAAATTTCTTCTCAAACCATTCTAGTAATTTGACATTGGTATCAAAGTCTTCATTTTGTACCTAGTCCACTATGTTGGATAGTTGCTCCATAATGGGCATTGTTTCATCAGGTACTAGCAGGCTACAAGCATCAAGAAAGATATCTTTTATTTCTATCAATGTTTTCCTTTGTCTATGCTCATTTTTGAGTATCTCTTGATTCTTCTTCTTCTCTAGTGCCTCTTGTGCTTCATTAATCTATGCTATGTTCATTATTTTTTAGTCATAGCTTGGTATGAAAATCTCTTCATCAATTGCAGGGTCTCTATAGTGAAGTACCCTTGCTACCTTGGTAGAGCTCAAGCCTAGTGCTGAAATTTGCAGCAGTACTGCATCAGTGCTTGACTACTTAGTAGGAATCCCTATAGAAGGAAAATTGACTAGATTTTGTATTGCCTCTTATTTTCTTTCCTTAGGGGTCTTCTCTTCTTCCTTGTCTTCTTCATTTCTACCTTGATCAATTATGGTGATCAAAGGAGGAGCACCTTGGCTTTGTGTTTTAGGAGCAAAGGTATCCCTTTGTCCTATTTTCTCCTTTGCTTTCTCCTCAATAGTTACTGAGATTGCAGTGTCAACCTTAGCAGATGCATCTTGTGCCTGTTTCTCTTGTGGTTGATCACTTGTAGCTTTAGGAGGTTGTGAAGGTGGTTCTTGTGTATTCACCTTCTCCTTGGTTATTTTAGCTACTACCTTTTGTAACTCTTCTACACTCACCAAAACTAGATTTGTACACAACTATGATTGTAAAGTTGTTTCGTGAAGGATCTTTCTAAGATCCTCTATAGTCACTAGATTAATGTTCTAACTTGAAGTATCAGGAACATCTTTCACAATTATAGTTTTTGTATATGTAGGTGCTATATGTGGAGGACTAGGTTGCGGAAATTGTGTGTCTTGGACACTCTATTCTTGTTGCTACTCCTCAACTGTTGCCATGTCACCTTTCTGTGTTTCCTCCTCTTCCTTTTCTTTCTCTCCTTATTTGTCTTCATCATTATTTCTTCCCTCAAAGGGATCTTCTTGTCCTTCCTTGACTATTTGGAGACCATATAGAACTTTCCAGGTGAGGGTGGACTTCTTCACAACATCCTCAATCTTATTTTGTAGAATGTTGAAGGCTTTGTATTTGGGTGCAAACTTGCTTACATGTTCTTGCTAGCCTTGATTATGTGACCTTTTGTAAGGTCAGGCATTACATGAGTCAATGTTGACTCTCTTATTTCTTTCTCCATATTTAGGCAATAATGACTTTTATTTTCAACAATTGAACTTAGCTCCTTAGGCATAGAATTAATCAAGTTCAAGTGGAGTAGTCTTGAACTTGGCCATCGTAGTGTAGATAGATTATTCCACTATGTTCTGCTCCTCTCTACTCAACTTATTAAAATCAATGGCTTTCAATCCAGTTAAATCTGAATTATCCCTAATGTTATCAAAAAAATTTTCAAGGTTAGATTTAGTGGTGTGACTTACCACTCTGAACTATTCATTGTCAATATCTGTTCTCTCCTCATCTGACTATAGGGGTGCAACATATTTTCTTTTCTTTTTCTCTACTGGCCCTCCTTGATGTGTTGCTTTTTGATTCTTATATTCCTTTTCCATTTTTTTATTTACCCTTGTGTATGCCCTTGTGGTAGGCTTGGCTAGGCTTGGCTTGGCTACTTTCTTCTTGCCTTTTAGTTGTACTACAGGTTATTTGTATGCTTTCTTTTTCTTGGGTTTTGCCTTAGGTGCTTTCTGCTCGACACCTTCTTCTTCCTTAGCATCCTCACCCATGCCTTGGATTAATGCTAGTGGTTCTTGAGCTTTTTCTTCTTCATCATCATCTGACTCTTCATCTTCTTCTACCTCCTCTATCTCTATTGTGCCTTCTCCAAATTTGGCCTTTAGCTTCTTCACTAGTTTGTCTTTTTTCTTCAATGTAGAAGTTGTCTTTAACTCCATGTCTACTTTTGATCTTACCACATCATAAGTGCCAAAATGTGGTGCACTCTTATCCACTTATGCTAGCAATGCTGTTATGGTTGTAGATGCCTCATCAATGTTTATTTCATATCTAAGAGGTCTCAACCATCTAAGCCTTGGTATGGCTGCTTGAATGTAAGTATAGTCAATGTCCACAAGAAAACATACATCATTTGCATTCTTCTCTACTAGTGAAATAGGTATCCTTAGTCTCTGTTTCATATATTTCTTGAAATCTTCAAAATAAATTGTCATAAGTGTTTCAAAATTAGCTCCCATTTGTTCAATATACTCATTTACCTGGGCTACAGTGGACCTATTGGATTTCTAGCTAACTTTACCAAAGGATGGAAATTCATTCTGTACATAGAAAGATATACAAATCAAAATTGCACCAAATTTTCATTGTGTTCCCTTGGTTCTTCTTATAGATCCTAAGTTTTCATTGATTTTCTACAATTGTAATTCTGCAAGGTCATAAGTATGATCCTTTTTTGACTAATTTGTATCCAAAATCTACTACAATGCATGGTACATTATTTAGTCTGCTGGATTGGTAAAATTTGTGAGAAATGACTCTAACAAAAAAGTAAATAAGAGGATATTGAATGGTATCTATAGTCATTCCTCTCTTGTTCCATTTATCTCCTATGTTCTTCTCAATGGCTTCCTTTGAGTCACTCCTAAGGGATTTGGGCCGATCTAGGGTTGGATACCCTATTACCTTGTGAACAATCCTCTTTGATATTTTAATTGGGCCATCTTCTAATTATAAACTACCATCATGAATCCTACTCAACACTATTCTAATCCATTCAGTCTTAAAGACAATGGGGAATTCTAGGGCATGAGTCAAACCCTTCCTTTCAATGATTTGGAACTCTTCCTTCAAAACTCTATTTTCACACAACCTATCATAAGCTTCTCTAATCTCCATGCCTCCTATGGAAGCAATCTTACAATTACAACACCTCCTAACATCCTGGACCATTACTACATTAGGAGGAATAACAGATAGGGTTCTAGCTAGGTCATTTTTGTATGCAACTTTAGGGATAGGCTAAAAATTTGGTTGCTTAACTTTATTTGACACAAGTTTAAATTCAAACAAATCTTTATCCTAAGGTTTCCTAGAATTGGAGGCCATTTCTTCTATCTACAATTTAAACATGAAGCAATTTGAAACTACGTAACTTGGCACTAGTGTAAATATCTTGGAATCGATGAAACTGTGCTGAATTTGTGTAGGAATCTACTCAAATGCTGGATTCTCTACTTGGAAATCATTCTGCACTCTTCTTCATCTTTTCTCTTTTTTCATAATGAGGAAAAATGATTCAAAATGCAAACATATACCCTTATTTCATAGCATTTAATGCTTAGGGCATTTACAACTGTCCACTCGGCTTCTTAAGCATTTCTGCATTACTTGAATTCCATTGGTTTTCAACACTTGGCATACACTGGAGTTTTCCTTACTCAGCTTCAACTAGAGTTTCTCTTCACTCAGCATCCACTACTAACTCAGTTGCAACTAATCACTTAGCTTCTACTGATTTAGGCAGATAACTTGACATGTATTAGATCTTTACTTGGCATCTGAAGGCAACTCAGCAACACTTATGAAATCTTGAAATTTTAACTTTGCATCTCTATTCATACTGATCTCTCCTTTTCAGTACTTACTTGTCTTGGAACTGATGTATGATAAATCTTTGTATATCAATCTCACATACCTTCTTTTTCTTAGTTGGATGAAGTGTGACCAATTGACCTTTTAGGAGAAGTGATCCCTTCATTGGATGTGCTACTTCCATCTTTCTTCTTCCATGTTTTATTCATTTCTCCTCTGATGTGTTCAACATCTACCTTTCCTTTTTTTTTGTTGAACTCTGATTTTTGTGTCTTTGACCTTGTTGGACAATTTCTATTGATATGTCCTATCTTTAAACAACTAAAGCATATAGTTTGGCTCAACCATCTACTGTAGTTTCCATTGAAATGTGTTCTCATGCAATTTTTAGGGATGTGTCCATATTCCTGATAGTAGTGACAACTATACCTAGTGTTGTAGTCCCAATTATAGTGATGTCCATTTCCCCTTATTGGTTGATTATTGTCCACATAGGCTTTGATCTGCACTCAAAATCTCTTTTTCCATACTTCTTGCAATTGTAGTAGTGATCTTCAAATCTTGGTGTTCTGGTAGTCCTAGTACTGTAGTCATGTGCTTGATGTCCTTGCTTGTTGCACTTGTGACAGTGACCCATATTCTTAGGTTTTCCATGTTGATGGGCTTTCTTGCTCCTACACACAATAGAGGTATTTCCCTTTTTACCACAAAAATGACAAGTAGGTTTAGTGTTCATACCTTTGTTACTTCTTTCTTCTGCAGTCTTGGATGACTCTCCTTTTTTAGTGTTGGTGTAGCCTAGTCCTAAAGTTTCATTACTGGGTCTTGGTGATTTTAGTAGTTGTTCAAACTACTTGATGGCATCATTTGGCTTGTTGAAGCTCTCTGAAATTTCCTTCTCTCTTTTTAGGTCATTTTGTAGTTGTTCATTTTGCATCTTTAGTGTGGAGATCTCAATATCCTTAACATTCAGTTCATGATGTAGATTCATCATCTAACTTAGGGTGTTTATCTATATGTTAGAAATTCTTGCAAGCTCAATTGACTTTTCTTCCAAACTATTAGCAAAGTTTTTCTTGTCATCTTCTAACATAGCATTATCTTCAATGACTCTTTTCTTCTATTTAGTCACTGCACAAAGCATCATGGCTTGAGATTCTTGTTCAATATTGAGAGTTCTAATATCTTCTTCTTGAGATATATTCCTTTCCATCAAGTTTACTATTGATACATCAAACTCTTTGGAATCTCCATTTGCAAACACTTTTGAGGTGTTAATCTCCTTTCATTGTGTATCATTCTTAGTTATGGCAATTTCTCTTCTTCTCTTTAAGGATTTTCTCATTTCTTCAATGGCTTCTTCTAGAGTATGTAGAGCGAGTTGTATATCAATCACCTAGTTTTCTATGACCTTCCCAAGTTTGTAGACTTCAATTTCCAAATCTTTTCTCCAAGCTGTAAGGCTCCTCCTTGTAAGAACTTAGCTCTCATACCAATTGTTGAGATTATAGGTGGGAAGGTTTACTTATGAGAGGGGGGTGAATATAAAATAACTAACTGTAACTTTTAAATTTTTTTAGCTAAGATCATTCACAGGCATCTAACATATCAACTTAACATGAAAAATAAAGACATTCATGAAAATAGATAACATAAGATTTTGGTCACCTAGAAACCCTCCAAAATGAGAAGGTAAAACTAGGGTGGGGATGACACCCAAAAATTATCACTGTAGTAATATGTAACTATTTAAGGTTACAAATTTTGATTTCTCCCAATGGTCTACCCTATTAAAGGCTTTACACTCTATTAAAAGTGACTTGGTTAAAGGATTTACGACGGCTATGTGTCGGCACCGATTTGCGACGGCTATGTGTCACAATTATGACAAAAATGTGTCGCGACTGCAATAGACATAGACGTCGTAGTTATTTAGTCGCAATTTACGACGTCTACCCTTGCCTTCACATTTGCGACGCCCATCTGTCGCTCTGCAACCACCTTATTGTCACACCAACCCCGTCACAATTCCTCTTCTTTCCATCGACATTGCAACGGGGTTTCTGTCACATTTGCGATGCCCATCCATCGCTATGCAGCCATATATTTTTGGTTTAACTTTCATAGCCATCACAATTGTGACTCCAATTGCGACGGGGTTGCCATCGCATGTACAACAACCCCGTCGCAATGTCTGGGGTTTTCGTCGCAATAGCGACAGAATCCCCAGCAATTGCAATGGGGTTGCTATACATGCGACAGCAACCCCGTCAAAATTGCGACGGATGTGGAAGTTAAACCAAAAAAAAATATTGGTTCGAAACTAATAATTTTAAAAAAATTACTTGACCTTTAAATTACTATCCATAATTTATTGCAACATAAATAAAATAATTAAATACACTTTCTAAACTATGACATTTTGTTTATGAAAAATAAGAAATTTTTAAACAAGCATATTACACTAAGATGTTTAAACAAAAATCTAAACCAAAAGTTCTCTTTCTGCCTACCAAAGCCATTAAAAAATTGAACTCATCTAACCACAAATCCAAAAAATTGAATGTTGATAAATGATATGATCAAAGAATACATTCTTACAATATAAAAAAGTAATTTTTTATATTGTAAGAATGTATTCTTTGATCATATACCTTGTCTCGTACATTATCTTGTCTCGTACAATGTATTTTTTATATTGTAAGAATGTATTCTTTGATCAGAAGCATACCTTGTCTCATACATTATCTGCATCTTCGCATAATAGTTAGAATTGATCAATAAGGCACCCATCCACCATGGAGACACTTAACCTTGATGCTATGTACAAGTGAACTTCGGATAATCACTTGTCTATATCGTCGACACTAGTGAGCTGCATGATGGACCAATGACTTGATTACTAGTAGCAACCATTATGTGATAATCATCATGATATGCATCGAACTTCATATGCATTGCCATCCACAGATATGCATCCACTCATGATACATACATTGTCATCCACATAAATGCATCAATTTATGATGCATACATATATTCATGACACCCACACCATATATAGACACATCCATCTAGATGTAAATGCATCATTATCATGCATCATCCACATCATGTTATCATTGTCACATTATTGCATTCCAATCCACATTTCATTAAGCATCATATAAGTATGCACATATCTCTGAAAAAAGGAAAATCATCAGATCTAATACAACAATAACCATAGATCATAAGACTGATGAATCACCATACATCATTAGACTAAAGAAAATTATGATCGGCCATCACTTTCGATTCATATATCAGCCTTATAAGTTTACCATAGTACAATAACATACACTGATAGTATTATCCACCTGGCAATTAGTGATTCATGATTAATAGCATAATCAGCTAGCAATTGTTAGCAATAATCACTCATGATTAGTTCACTGAGTAATCATGAATGATTATTGGGTAACAATATAATTAGCAGTTGTTATGAAGGGTGGCATCTTTCCACCCACACAATTTCATAGTTTGATGCACATATATATACAGGTCAATCAGCTCTCCAAGAGGTAGTGAAGAATTGACGTTTGATAACTTATATATTCCCTTGCGGAAAGTGCTCGACTTAGGAGCATAGAAGGTTACTACCACAAACACTGGTACAAGTTATTTAACTCTATATCAGAGACAACATCCATTAGAGAAGCATAAACCATATTTTCCATATCAGAGACAACTTCACAATCCAGAGAATCAGTGCATAAGCCATTCAAAGATATACCAGAGACAGCCTATCTCTGTCCATGAACACCATACCAATGTGTATTTGCAGCATGGATTAAATAGAGAGATCAGAGACAGCCCTTCAGGTTATTGAGCATATTTTTACATTGTTATATTTGGCACAGCCTTCGCTTATTTGTATGCTACATTTTGTACTGTACATACATTCAACATTTGCATTTGGACTTACCAGGAAGACATTTCATTCTGATCATAATTGTGTATGCCTTTGTATATTTGAATCATTTGCATTATTTACTACTTGTTAATTAAAATTGGATCAATAAAAAAATTATTTAAGTAGGAATTGTATATTTTTAGTAGTGTCTCATATATACCAAAAAGGGGACATACAAACACCTTGTATCTGGATGGCAGTGCCTGTGAAACAGTAGGTCTTAAGATAGCATCATTAATTGTTTTAAACAAAGCTTGTGAAGCTCTCAACTCAGCAATCTTTTTGAAAAAGGATTCTAACTATTCTCCAATCTTCATCAAGATATGTAGCTGATTCTGCAAATGATGTTGGGAAGTCCACCGAATTGCTTCATAGGCTTCTTCATCCTCACCACAATCTTGGCTTATAGACTCTTCCTTTTGGAGGAGATTTACTAGTTCCTCAAAACTTGGAATATGTTTCGTGACATTCAATGTTGTCACAAACGCCTTGTATCTGAATGGTAGTGCCTGTAAAACAATAGGCACCAAGATAGCATCATCAACTGTTTTACCCAAGGCTTCTAAGGAAGCTCTCTACTATTCTCTTGTAGAGTACAAGAGAATATAGAAACAAAAAATTAACATTTTTGATAAAAGGAGTTGAGAGATATACAAATTGTTTTCAAAACAAAATTTTACAATAATTCATTTTGAGATTTAGGAAAGAATTAAAAATAGCTCCCCACAAATTTAATCATATATGCAGGCTTCTAAGTTTTACATACATGTCTACAAGTAAACTATTAGAGAAAATATAGGAAACCAATTGACGAAATAGGGGAGAGTAAGATGAAATGTAGCTTACTAATCACCCAGATTAATTCTAGAAGCTTGGCATTTTAGTAGTTCTTGGACTCTTGGGTTTTGTGATGTCTGTTGGGACCATGATCTATGACTAAGGTTGTCAACCCACCTAGTTTCCTTTGCCTTGTCATCCAATGCCACTTATTCCATGATTCAACAACATAGATAAAGTGAGCCTACATCCTAGACAATGTCCAAAAGTCCTAGATAGTATGGACCTAGTCCACCTAGTCCAAACTCATCGCCACAATTGACTCTTGCAAGTTCAAGAGGAGATGCAGCCTCTTTTGCTCTAGCAAAAACTCTCTTCAATATTTTTAAGATGTTGAGGCTTTGGTCTCATAGGAAGATGTCAATGCTATTATTTTAAAAACAAAGAGACTACTCAAACAGAGGCAATAAGGGAGCACAGAGTCACCACTTTATCACCTAAGAAACATTCAATCAATATCACATGATAACATTCATTAACACATTAGATTCATAAACACGCAACATTCATCAATATTTTGCATTGACACATAATTCATGAACATTCATTAGCACATAATTAAATTCATTGAGACATGAAATTCAATCATTATCAATTAAGGTATGTAGATGACAATCATTTATTTTTTTTCTTTCTATTTCTTTTTTCTATGTAAGCTCTAAGAGGAGCATCAGTGTCATCATCAATTCCCCCCTCATCAGTTCTTTTCTCTATTCTTGATGATCTCAAATTCATATGCTGTTGCAAAGGGGAGTCCTCTGCAATAACAAATAAAAGAGTTAAATTAAAAATAATTTATTATAATTTTTACAAGTATTTAATTATTTTAAATAACATAACTATGGCGCTCTTTACCTGATCTGACCACATCATTTTTTCTGGACTCAACGTCAACACGCTCATGAACATCGACGCCTCGATCCTCTACAACTTCTATACAAAATGTTACATTAATCCAAACACCAATTGCAATTACATATAAAAAATTTAATAGCAAATGTATACCTCCACCACTGGGATGCACATCATGCGAACCTTTAGCATTCACAGATTGTGTAGAAGGATCGTCAGGCTACATTCCAACATCCTACGCATTGTTATCATTGCTTGCTTAACATCAAATAGACTAATTGGTAAAGTATTCAATTTGAAATAAATTTCATTTAGCTTATTTACCTGTGGCTCAGATGCATCATTATTAAAACCTTCCACACTAATTTCAGATTGTAGCCGTTCAGCCACGGCTCTATAGCCTTGTTGGAAGCCAATTCTCTTATCCTCTTCTGTGAGGCATCTCTTGAACTCTGAGCCCTGCATTTTTGCATGGTATGGTGAATTTTACTTGCATTGTTTCATCAACCAATGGAGGGTAGTTAAAATATCAAAAGGAAATACAAAAGTTGCAAAAGTTGAGGATCAAGAATACTTACAACTCGTGCTTGAAGTTTTGAAAAACCACCAGAGCCAAGCTTGTGTGTCCCGTGCTTTTCTAGTCTTTCCTTTGTTTCCTTTGATGTGTCAGACAATCTATGAAAAGTTTGAAATATGTTAGATAATATAAATATAGAGGTTAATTAGTACACAATTACATTCTCAACAGTATCACATACCTTGGCGGTGTACTCTCTACTGGTGTAATTGTATTTTTCTTGTCAGCTTTATACTTTCCATCCAAAATCAGAGCCTGCCACTTAGCCTCAAGAACATAGGGCGAACGCTCGTACCTAGGGTTATCCCGTAAATTTTTTCTGTACTGGTCCCTAATATACTTCAAACATAAACCAGATTTTTCAAGGAGCTTGTTTCTCTCGAATGCACGAGGTCCAAAGAGTTGGGTCATGCTCTCTAGAAGATCATCTTTCAATTTTTTGTCTTGTTGATTCCACCTTTTAAGTAAAAAAAAACATGTTAGACTCATAACTGAAGTGAAGCTACATTTAATATAGTTCAAGAAATGGATGAAAAAGAAAACTATTCTAGCAATGATATGAAATCAAAATAGTGGTTTGGGGTTTTAGTTAGGATATGATGTTCTACCAGGTACGCACGGTGGGCCCGAATATTTGCAAACACTCATCACCAAGTTTTTTTCAAAAAACATCATTCCCTACAAAGCAATCATGGGATCATTAGTCGATGAAGAGTGATCAAAAACTAAATTACTATTATATCACTATAGAATAATAACTTTAAAGTACCTGGAACTTTGGCTATTTTTAATGGAATGCCTTCATCATCGCTGACGATTAATATGACATCCTTCACCGTTCCCGTGCTAGGAACATAGGAACATCCAGGGAATGATGTTGCAACTCCTATTGCAAAAAGTTTCATAAGTTTCATAAGTTCAGATAAATTAACCTGTTTCAGATAAATTATTGCAAAGAGAAATTTGGAGATATTTATTGCAAAGAGAAATGGGTTTTTTACTTTATCTACATCTGCAAGGATCACCCTCTTTTATTATTAGTTGTTCCAACAATCAACATCAACTAACTAATCAAGTCAATTCAAAAGAGACATCAATTCAACCATCTCCTTGCTCTTTGGGCATTAAGGGTTGCCCATATCCTAAAATGCTGAAAGTATCCTTGTACATACCGATAAAGTGGATAGCGATACAAAGATAGTTTAAAGCTCTGATCCCTTTGGTTCTTCATCATTAAATGACTAAATCTATTATTTCAAATTACATCTAAACACGTTATAAATTACAAATAAATTAAAGAAAAGTATAAAAAAAACAACAATTATGCTTACCCTAATCTCAAATGAAAAGAATGGAATCAAATTTGTAAAGGTATTTCACTGTTTGTTTCTGTCTCTGTTGATTGGTGCCCACATTTGTGGTACTGCTCAATTCTGTATTTCTAGCTGTAAGTAATCAAACTCGCCATTTTTTTTTTTAAATATATTTTAACAGCAAGTGTTGGACAACATTAGTGACTTTGAAAGGGACTTCATTTCATATATTTTGCGGCAAAGGTGTTGTCTCTTGCCATTGTTTAACTTTACCTCATCTTTGTACCCTTCTGCTAGAGATTGTGCTATTTTGCAGCATACTTGTGAGATTGTGCACATGACAGATTTTTTAGCTAACCTATTAAAGAGGCTAAATCTTTAAAGAGAAAATAAATTCTGGGTCCCAGATTCAACTCTAATCTGTTCTGCAGATTCTATAATACATCCTGCCTTTCACCTTGGCATTTAATGCCTAATATCAACAGAACATTTTGTTGACTATTTTGTTTCTAAGTTCTAAAGCTTTTTTTTATTTTAAGCTTTCAAACATATCAGTTTCTCCTTTATGATTACATTCTGCTATTTGCAAACCAGGCACAGCTTCTCATTTGTGTTTCTATTAGGGACTGTCATTTCATTTGTGTTTCTGTTTGGGATAAGTCATTTCATTTTGTTTCTGTTTGGGATAAATCATTTCATTTGCTACATTTTGATTATTTTAAATGTAAAAATAAAAGATATTTCAAATCAATTGTTCCTTTATTATAAATTGACAACATGTGCATGACAAAAGAGAGAAAAAGAGGGATTTGTGTACCAGTAGATGGTGCAACAGTCGATGCCTGTAAACTGCATGTTGTCGACTCAGCAGTCGGAAAGAGATTTGTGGTTGTCCTGGATGGAGGCGGTGTCATCATAGGATCTAAAGCTAAAGAATAAAATTGTTAGAGCATGCATAAATATAGAACGCGTGCATAAATTCAGTCTTAATTGCATGTATTGTCAATGATTATGATAATTTCTATCTATATTCAATGGAAAACACAAGTGGGGAATGGAACATGCGATCTACCTGAACCACCTGTAGCACCCTCATCATGGGAACGGGGCTTGAAATCATGCAAAAAACTCTGTAAAGACAACACATCCATATTTTAATTAATGGCATAAAAGAGCATAACATAAAAACTATTATTGAACTCTTGTTATAATTAAAAATTTCATTAATACTTACTTTTAAAGTTTCAGAGGTGTGCAACAATTCAGATGCCCTATTTTTTATTTCTTGAGTAGTAGGCTTAATGGTTGCCAAACACATAATTTCTCTGCCAATTTTCTTTAGCAACTTTTTAATCGAACCGATCGAGTCATCGGTCTCTGCTAAATCAATATAAAATGGGTCCTCCTCAGGGGTGGACTGCTGAGGGAGTGCAGGTTCCTTTCCCTCCCTCCGACCACTAGCCCTCTATGACAACCATAGTATTAGTATTATCAAAATTACTCCAAAAGAATGAAGAAAAAAACATTAAAAAAATAACATTTTGCTTCTATCTAGTTTTCACAATTACAATGAGTTTTACCTGCTCAAGTGTAGATGAGCCGGGAACATCGCTAGCATCCCCTCTAGGCGGTTGCTCCATATTGTGCCCATGTGTCAAAGATCAAGTATAAAAATGTTAGCCAAAAATTTATTGACTAAATGGTATGTTGGAATCATTGATTAGAAGTTGGTTTAATAGTATGTACCACCCCCATGATAGTAGCCTCATTTGTATCTATGTGGTTCAAATTGTAATCAATAAGAAGCTCTTCCCCTGCACGTATTGATTTTATCACATAGATGAATACACGATTTCCATCGTGCTCCTCAAATATGCAATTGGGTTGCTTTATAGTTGACCCGGGTCGTGTACTATTTATAAAACCTGCAATATTCCCTGTTGCTTTTGGCCTTCCATCAATGTATATAGCCACACTTTTACTTTGATTATTGTCTTGCTACTGTATATAATTTGCTGAGAGGGCATACCTATGCATACTTTTTTTATATTGAACAATATGCATCCAACTTTTGTAATCATAACATGGTCCAACATACTCCATCAATTCAGAAACTTTGTTGTAAGACACCTTTATGCCGTCCATAGAAAATAGGCCCAAACCATGTAATGATGATGGTGCTATGCGATATATCCTCTCATTAACACAAAAATCAGTGTTTATTGGAGGAAGTTCCTTGGGTACCAAATGTTTTTGTAGATGTTGGTACCTCAAGGGCACGTCGATGTCACCTTCCGTCTCATCATCATAAGAACATGACCCCCCTTGAGCAAGGAAAAATTTCATGCGTTTATTTAATTTCCTTCTAGTCCTTTGACCTCTAGTTAATCTCCCTGTTCTAGATAAACTACATGTCTCACTTTCCTCTTCTATTCCTATATTTCCCTCACTTGAGGAAGACACTTCTGACAAATACCTATTCGCTGCTACCTGCAAATGGGAGAGATCTTAGAAGACATCAATCTTACTATTGATAAGTGTATTAAATAGACTATCTATAAGGAGTATTGACTTATACCTGTCGATCCATGAGACTATGCGGGATGCTCCTGAAAGGGGTTTAGTTTCCTGCAAATGTAATTCAATTATCATGAGTATAATCACATCATAATCATAATCACATCCATCATAAGCATCACATAAAAATTAAAAACATTAAAAGGTACACAATATAACACTTCAATCAGGCTCACATTATAGATATTATTCTAGTTACAACTCCCTTTTATAGATATTTAATGAATTCCCTTTTCTAAACTAAACACTTACAAATGCTTTTGACCTGAAAGAAAATAAGGCTCAATACATTCATGCATCAATATGTGTTTTAAATAGTTTTATTTAATTAATTTAGATTAATAGTTAATTTAGATTAGTAGTATTCTATTCTATTTCTATTAGCATACCTCTAAATTTCATCATCATCATCCTCGTCGTCGTCATCATCATCATCATCATCCTCGTCATCATCATCATCATCCTCCTCGTCATCATCATCTTCCTCACCATCATCATCGTCGTCATTGTCATCGTCATCATCAACATCATCATCATCAACATCAACATCATCTTCATCTTCATCATCATCATCAGTAGCAACATCTACATCATCTTCTACTTCTTCGATATCTTCTTCTTCCATCACATTATACTTTATTGGCCTTCCTCTCGGTTCATGTCTAACAAAAAATGACCAACCCAATTTATGTGGAACCTCTGAGTAAAATACCTGCTCACATTGGCTTGGGAGAACATAGGGCTCATCCCCAACTGGCTCAAACGACCTTGTATTAACCATTGTAAATCCATTATCATGTTCAATAACAGTTCTATCAGGATCATTTGGATTAAGTCGTAGCCTGTACCATTTGACAACGAAGAGTACTAATTTGAAGGAACTAAAATCACAGTCTAGTATATCATCCAAAATGCCATAGTATCGATTTTCAGACTCTCGAGGATGTAAGTCGTTTCTAGATGAAATATTAGTCACTTGAAAGACTGCAGTTATTCCTGAATCACAAGTTTTCTTCGTGTCATCCAACACTTTAATGCGAAATTTTTGACCATTACAGAACATAGCCTTGTGGTGTTTAACCTGCAATAATATGTGAAACATGTCAAAATTATTGTATCATGAGTTGATAAACATACGGGTGATTAATAAATTTGTACGTACCTGGAAATCTCTTAAACCACATGCTAAATCTATTTCCCTTTGCGTAACATTGGAATCTCCATTACGATGAGCTTCTTTAACCAATGAAGATACACCTTCCCATGTTAATGTCCGACCAGAATGTTGACATCGTTCAATCCATACCATCATCCAATCAAGATTGTTTGCAATATACAAATGTAGTGCATCCCACTCTCGAGCACCTTTCACTTTCCTCAATGTACCTTTCCCAATCAAGTATTCCCCTTCTAATTTTTTAAAAGGCTCGAGATCCCAAATCTGATCTACATGGATATTTGATGCAAACTTAGGAAGATATTTAGTAATGTAAACCATAGTCTGGTATACCATATATCCCTCTACCATAGAACCCTCAGGATGTGCTCTTTGTCGAACCAAAGCCTTCAAAGATTTCAAGTGCCTCTCAACCATCCACATTGACCTACTGTGTACAGGTCCACACAATTCAATCTCCTCAACTAGGTGTATGAGGTAGTGTTCCTATGCATTGAAAAAAGTTGGAGGTAGACACTTTTGCATTTCACACAGTAAATGAGGAATTCTTCTCTTCCAATAGTTTATATCTTCTTTATGGATTTCTTTAGATGTCAACCACCTACATTAAGAGATTCAAGTCACAAAAAATATATAGATACGAGACTTTACAAAATAATATACAATAGATTACATAGCAAGAAAAAAAATCACGAATATAATAAATATATACAAAAAATTGAATAGATATTACTGCTTACCTCATGTATTTTCCAAGATCGTATATCACTTGTTTGATGTTATTGTTGAAGGGCTCTGGGAGAGATAGAGGAAGCATGTACTGCAGTAATTATAAACCAATCATTTCATTGTTTTCTAACATAACATAACGAACAATACACGTAGTTTATGAATATATTGTAAATATAGAAGAACATAACTTACCTTGATGAAAGTATGCCAATCATGCATTTTGAGCCCTGGCCCAAATTTACTTTTTTTTGATATGAGATTGTTTATGTTCGCAGCAAATCCTGTGGGAAATTGAATTTTTCATATGACTTCTTTTATGGCATCACTTTGTTGCTCCGTTAATAACCAAGGAAGGGCACTTATATTAATCTGATCTCTGTTGCTATTTGAGTGAATGAAATTCTTCAATGCATGATTGGATTCATGAATGTCATTACAAATTTTGACAATTTTTTCTTTGTAACGCCTTCCATCCAATATTTTCCACAATGTCTCTATTATATTCTTTCCAATATGCATAGAATCAAACAAATGCACAATTTGTAAGTGCTCGTAGTAGGGCAACCTGCTAAATTGTCTGGGATAGCTTTTTAGTCCCTTTGGAAGGTTGTCAGTACTGCCTTGACGACCTTCATGATCATCAATTACACAATTAGTAAACAAAAATCACAATAGAAATATATAAATTACAAACATAAACCATTAGGTGGAATGACATTACCTCGACAATTAATTCTATTATATTCGAACTTCCATAGGCGAGGTGTCATTCTTCGTGGCTTTGATGTAGTCTCTTCTTTCCCATTGAAAAGATGTTTTTCCATACTTCGATACTTATGATTCCTATGGAGGAAGTGTCTACACTCATCAAACACCTACTTTCTTAAACTTTTTGAATGACGAGATTTCATTTTTGGACCACAAACTGGACATGCAAATTTTCCCTTTGTTTGAAGACCTACAAGATAATGATATAATTGGATTATTAAATATGTTGATTTTTATACATTAATGAATTATCGTGCACAACTTGAATTCACTATAACATACCACAAAAATGTGTTAGCCCTGGGGCATCATGTATTGTCCATGCAAGTATTGCATGGAATTGAAATTGTCTTTGTCCTATTGGTCTAGACACGTCATACATAGTGACACCGTTCCATAACTCCACCAACTCGTCGATAAGAGGTTCAATATATACATTCATATCTTTAACTTGATATTTACCTACTTGAATGAACAGTAACATTACATAATTATTGTAACCGTTTTACTCCAAGATTTGTAAGTACATGTAAATTAATAACTATCAAATGATAAGATACCTGGAACAATCATTGCCAACATAATGTGCTCCCTCTTTATTGACATCCATGGAGGAAGATTATTGTTGATAACAAAAATAGGCCACACCGAGTAAACAGATCTCATCTCTCCAAATGGATTGACACCATCCGCTGCCAATGAAAGCCTGAGATTACGAGGTTCTTCTTTGAAGTGTTGCCACTTTTCCTCTATGTGCATAAATGATGAACCATCTGCAGGGATTCGACATCTCGACTTCTATTGCGTGCATGATAATCCATAAATTGAGCCAAGCTACTACACCTGAATAATTGTCACATCCGTGGAATAATGGGGATGTAACGAAGAACCTTTTGAGGCACCTTTTTTGTTAGTCGATCTATTCGATATCTACTCGTATGACATACAGGGCATTGTGTTGCAAATTCATGTTCTTTATAATATATAATATGATCATTGGGACAAGCATATATTGCTTGATACTCCATTCCAATATCTTTCATAATAGTAGATAATTCTCGATATGAGCGAGGTAGAATATTTGATGATGGTAACAGAAACTCGCCTATCAATCTACAGGGAAAAATATAAGTTGTTAATATAAACAATATTAGTGGTACATTATTCACCCTTTGTTAACTATAAAGACATATATGACATACCTTAACATACATGACATAGTTATGTTGGATAAACCATTCATAACCTTCAAGTTCAACAACAACAATATAGTAGACAGAAGAGTTGTTTGGGAGTCTTTATATAGGGGCTCGTATGCCTTCTCAAGTAGAGGTACATCGAGGCTATCATCATCATCATCATCAGATACGCTTGGACTAAATGTGTCATGGATCAATGTATTTATACCATCATCTTCAATTGTGTTTTCTAGCGCATGATCGTCATCTTCCATGGGATCATTGTCTTCACCTTGGATATTTGCACCTCCATGTTCCTCCACTTCAAAAACTATATTCTTCAAATTGTTGTGGTTCATATCATGTACTTCCCTGGGGAGATCAACCTATATAAAATTGATTAACATAAATAAACCATGATCATCAACTCATCATCAAGTGATTTCATATGTATATAAATTGTTAAAATGATATAATGAACGAATTACCAGTGGATGATAGTCATGCCCCATTTTAATGTGACCATTCTCCCTGCAATGTCTCTTAGCTATTTTGATTAGCAGTCTTCTACGATTTAAGCCCTTACAAATTTTGCAAGGACAATAACATTTTCCATCACCTTTTCTTTTCAAGTTAGACCACAATCTAGCGATTGTCTCCCTGTTTTGTTCTTCACTTATATTATCTGACATGATCGTTCTTTGCAGAAGCAAAAATTGGGCTATGAAAACTTCGGTCTACAACTTTCACAAACTAAGAAAAACTGTCAAAAGTACACAAATCTTCTTAGACCTAGCTAAATAATTTAATATTTTAAAAAATACTTTCTTTTACTTTATTCCTAAGACATTTAATCCAATCACCTTTTATAACATTCAATCAATTGCTCTAGGCAAATTTCTAGATAAGATTATTTGTAAAACTTTGACCAACCGCCTGAAGGTCTTATTTCAAGAGACCTTACAACATTAAGCCACTAAAAAATATGCAATTTTCATACCCAAGCACGTGGCTATATAACTCGTGCAACGGCCTTCTTGCTTAGCTGTAGAAACTCTCCAGCAATCAAATCATACAAGCTACAAGGCCTAACAGCAATTTCAAAACATATAAGCTAAAAGTCTAGTTAAAATATACATTAGATTAAAAAATATGCAATTTTCATACATGAGTGTGCGGCTATATAACTCGTGCAACGGCCTTCTTTCTTAGCTGTAGAAGCTCTCCAGCAATCAAATCATACAAGCTACAAGGCAAGACATATTATATGACATGGCAAAAGGAACAAAATTTACAAGTGTTAGCAAGACATATTAAATGACATCATAGTGCTAGAGAGATCACAATTATATGAGTCTATATTTTGATTGTAGTCTTTCAAAATTGTGTATGGACTATGGTAGTATACGCATTACATAAAGACCATTGTTATGATAGATTATAACATTTTCATTTCTATTTTATGCATGTGAAGAGGAGGATATTGCAAATTGGAGTAGTAGGAGGTCCTCCACACTATCTGGTCAAAGATAGATCTATTTGGTGGGGGCTTTCCTATAATGGTAAACCTTTGGCTTTAACACAGAGTTGTTTAGCCAAGGCTTGGAACTTAAAGGGGATCTCGTTGATACAGGACATTATGGATGGTGGGCAGCTAAGGGAGTGGGAGGATATCAAATACAGATTTAACATTCCTAACTCGCAGAAAAAGACATATACCCTTATTAAGAAAGCAATGCTTAGTTGTAAGCCAAAAGAATTGTTAGATGCTAATGGATCCTTAAAGAAGATTAAATGGATTAATGGTAATCTGTTGTCAAAAAGTACTACCAAAAATGTTTATCTCTGTATGAAAAATGACTCCTCTCTCATAGCCAGGGTGTCTCAATGTTGGGGGAAAATTAAGCCTTTTTCTATTTGGTCTTTTTTCTTTGAATACATGTCGAAAAGTAAAGCAGAGCCAAAAAAAAACTTTGTTTCAAGTGGTTGCTCTTATTTAAGAAGTTAGCTCTTGGGAAAGTCCTTTCATCAATTGGTCTTGCTCCTGTGTGTTGTAATATTTGTAATGTTCATGAGTCTTTTGAGTACCTATTTTTTGAATGTTTATATGCACGTAAGATATGGTCTATTTTTTTGGGGTCTCCATGTAAGTAGAATTGTATTAATAGTTTTTCCTAGTCAGAGATCCTTGCTGGATATGTGGATAGATTTGATTCTAAATTCAATAGTTTTTTGTTTGTTTTGACTATTGAGGTGTTATGGATTCTATGGAAGGACAGGAATAAAGAAATCTTTCAAGCCGAGAGGAGTAAGCTTACTGAGTTTAATTTTAAACTCACCCATTTTAATATTATGTCACAAGTATCATTGGTTCTTCAAATCAAAAGATCAGACTTTATGAGGCTAATCTGTGAAGGGTGCTTAATGATAAAGAAAGATCAAGTTCAAGCTGCAAACTATGTTTCAGGATTCCAATCCTTCTTGGCTCAAACAAAAATGGACGAATTGAACAAATATATTAGTGAATGTCAGTTGCAAGATGTCCCTCAAACTGAGCTTCCTCAAATAGGTTGGGAAAATATGTATAATCAAGAGGAGGATCAGGTTGATGTTGTTCAATCCGGTTGGGGAGCTGATCAGCAATCTGGTGGAGGTTTAGTCCATAATCATGAAGAGCAGGGACTAGTGTAGCATGATGGTTGGAATACAATGCCCAATCAAGATAATAGACAGAGTGAAGCTGATCAAGTGGTTCATGCAGAGGTGTCCAACGTCAAGGATGGATGGGGTCAATTTCAATAGTGAATTTTCAAATTATAAATTTGCTAATATTTGTAATGAAAATGGATTGTAGTCTAAGTATAGCTAGTTAAAAAGAACTGATACCATCACCCCCTAATTTTGTAATTGTATATATTCAAGGGGGTGTGAAAAGTCCTTTTCTTTTTCTTTTTCTTTTCAAAACTCTGAACTCGTGATGTAGATATTTATTAAACTGTCTTAATAGAAAAAAAAAATTTATTATTATTGATAAATAGTTAGAATAATAAAATTACTACTAATAATAATAACTCTAAAAATAAAAAATAAAAATAAAAGTGAAAATATATGAACTTCAGGATTGAAAAAAATGATTGGCGAAATTAATAAAAGAGAGATGAAAACAAAGAGGGAAACTTAGATTTTAAATGAAGGTTTTGTATTTAAGAGTAATAAAAGTTTTAAGTCTTCAAATGTCGGCCGTTATTTCTGAGCTACATTATTTCAAGACTAAGATTCGGTTGGCATTCTATTTAATGACTTTTTTGAAAGCCAATTTTTCCAATCGTTGACGAGTGATTATTTTACAGGACGAAAACCGAACAGACTGTGAAAACCATGAATAAATCATAATACAATTATTCGCCAATAATTGTTTCTATAAAAATGCTTAATTTTGGTTGGATAGATGCTGCAAAACTGTATTCCTAAAAGCCATATCACCTGGATTAGAAAAGGCAGTTCAAATTAGAAACCACAAAATTTAATAGCGGATATCTATTGTTTGATTATTTTTTCCTGACGAAGCTTATCTAGACGAGCAATTTGCAACTAAAAAGTTCAAACCCACAGTGGAAAAGGTGCGATCTTTGTGAAATAGAAGAGGAAACTTGGAAACATACATTCATTCTACATAAAATTTAGATTTCAAACAAAGAAGAAACATTTACTATAGCATCACATTGCACAAAGAACAAAATTAGGAAATAACTCTATTAAGAATTTCAAAGAGGGTAATGGCAGTTGCAAAGGAGATAATGAAAAGAGTTGTCTTCTTAGAGAGTATGCACTGAAATGGTTCAACTCATATATCTCTAGGAAGTGAAATTTTAAAGAGGTTGAAGAGGAAGCAAATAACATGCAAAATGCAGAGCAAGATCACATGAGGAAGAGGGCAAGAAGGGATATAGATGATGGTAGCTCTCACTTTAAAGAGGTTAGCAAGATCTAATGCTCTTTTCTGTAAACATCTTCTAAATGCAATCACCACTAAATGTACTATTCATATTTATAAAAGAATGAATACTAAATATGTAAGAAATATCTCCTCCATATGAATACCTATTTTACTTCTAAAATTGCTAAAAAGTTATAGTGTCCTTTATTCCATGAATATTTTTACTGTGCTTGTAAGCACTACAGAATCTAAGTGGTCGCCCATACAGTTTCCAATTACAGGTGGGCAACACAACATTTTCCTCTCCATGATTGCCTTTGATTCTGGCTATTTGAGATAAAATATTGGTTGTTGACATGATACAATTTGCATCTTAGCTGTTAAAAAGTGGGAGACGCTCTTATATGCCGTTGAGGATGAACCAACAAAGGACAAGCTCTGACTTCCCATTGGGTAATTTTGGTGCATTTCAATCAGCTACTTAACAATTCAATCAAATAAATTATTTATTTATTATATTTAATACATTTAGGCTAAATACATGGGTGAGAGGTCATAAATTGAAATCTTATAGGAAACATGTATGCACGTCTTCTTTGTAACACAATTAAATAGTTCTTTTGAGAAGTACCGAATATGCTTATATTGCTGTAAGTTTCTATAAATCCATGTACACATTACTTGATATCATAGATTATAACAGAAGTGTTTTTTTTCTTTCTTTTGATTGCAGTTATCAAGAAACCAATGGAAATAGAGAAGCAGGGGGTTTTGTTGGCATATGAACTTCTAGTGTCGCAACAATCTGGAGTGCAGCTCATAAGATATTAGAGCATGTGGAGCAGTTCCAATCATTTTTTGAAGGAAAATCTTCAAGTCATTTAAAATCAAATGATGATTGTCAAATTTGATCAAGATCTCTAGAACCTTTGGCTTTGACAATTAAAGGTACATCTTCCTCAAGATTTTTGGGCATGTATCAAATTTTAAATCTAATTTTATGTGACAGTTTTGTAATTCATTTTTTCAATCCAATTGTAACTGTATTGTACACTGTTAATAGCTCAATTACAAGCCTATAATCTAAAAACAAAACATCAATTCTAGTAGAGCTCTAAATCAAATACATTAAAATATAATAATTCAAATATACCTTCTCACACATTGTTCGAATAGACTCCATTGTTCTCCAATCCTTCAAGACCTTGTACATATATTGTATTGTTTCAGCATTAAATACTAACTTAAAATGACATGAAAGAAAAATATTGTTGATTGATGACACAAAGAAGATAGAAAAATAATACTAATCATAATAAACAGACAATGATAACATGCCGGCAATAATACTTAATGTGATTTTTTAAATATCAACACACTAAAAAACCTCCATTTTACATCTGAAAGTATATTTAACAAGCAATAAATTTTCATTTAATTTTTTCCTGCATTTGAACAGTTTATATTTTATTTATTTTCTAATAATTGCTTCTCATTTGTTCCATAGAAAACACAATACCAGTATCAAGTTCAAACGGACTCTCTACATTAAATATTGCAACACCTTCATTTTGTATTAGTCATTGCAACATCTGCCTTGGACCTATTGGAGCATCATCTAGTATCACTAATGTTGTTGAAAGTATTCCAATAGTTCCAAAAGAGATGAAATGCTTTCGAATGTGTTTATCAGATGTATATGGGGTTCCTGAAAAGACAAAAGGTTTTCGAATGTGTTTATCAGAGGTATGTAAGGTTAATAATGGACTATGTCCCTAATTTTCCCCCTTTCTCAAATTCAAAACCCCCGTTTTGTCAAATTTGTCCATTGAGTGAGACCATGACTACACAAGGGTTGCAAAGATCTTGAAGAAATATGACAAGACAACGGGAGGCGTGTTACGACAACCATTCATCCAGGAGGTTCTGCAACAGCCATTCTTCACCACAGAGCTTCTCTCCAATCTCGTCAAGAAATGTGAAGAAAAACCCTTGAATTTGAGCAATGTTGCATGCTAGAGAGAATTGTGCATCCGTGAAGCATCCAAGGAATCATTTTTACAGAGCGCGATCTCACAGCAATCCTCTCAATGATTCGCACTTTCCTGTACCTCTCTGTCTGGCTCAATTCAATTATGCCGACCATTTCCCTTCATATTTCTCCAAAAAAATCTCCAAGACAACAAATCTCCAGCACCTAACCCTAATGGCGAAGCTCAAGAAGAACACGAAGTCTCAAACTCTAAGGATTTGAAACCAGTGAACGCATGTTCTGCCTCAACTGGTCAAGAAAAGAAAATTTGGTTTGGAGATATTGGTTGCGCCTTTGGTGGGATTCTGGTGCAGCTTTCACCCATTTTCCCATCGACCCTGATGATAGGCATGGAGCTCCGTGACAAGGTAAGCGAGTATGTTAAAGAAAGAATTTTGGCTTTTCGAAAAGCGAATCCGGGCCATTATGATAATATCTCTGTAGTGTCCCTACTGAATTTGTTTCCAGAGCATATAAAAAGGAAAAAGGAGGAGAAAGAAGCAGCAGAAAATTTTCCATAGCTTGGGTTTTCGATTTGGCGATTCGGAGGCAGTGATAATTCTCGGCGGCAGCGGAGCTCGATTCGGCGGCAGCAGATAATGAGAAATGCACCTCAAAAAAAAATCCAAATGCAAATTGACGTCACAAAACACTCCCAAATCTATTAGTATACAAACACTCACTTGGAATGTTGCCCTGTTAAAGGATTTAGCACCTTGTTGAAAGGCTTACAACATGGCTATTAGACTAACCTATCTCCATAGGATTTTCATTCCTAATACAATGGCTAAAAAGTATTAGAATGTGTTGACCCGATGACTTACAATCTTTAATTGTTGATTCTAAATCCTTCTTCTACTCAACACTTGAAACTTGCTCAGCACCTAAAGTTTACTCAGCACCTATTGAATCTCTAGCTTGGCACATACTGTAGCTTGACATCTATATTATACTCGGTATTATCTTAGAAATTGGTTAAGTGTGTTGACACTCAATTGTCAAAATCAATCTGAGACCAATAGGTCCAACCAATTTATATGAATTCAAAATTAATAGAAACTCCAATGAGATGAAATGAGTTATTTAAATGGAGAAAAGAAAGAAGATAAATCAAAATAAATGATAGAATTGCATTAAATGGGTGGTAAACCTTCATTTAACCAGAGTTCCACTAATTTAAGATGATATGTTTAGCCCCCACTTTAGGAAGAGTATGGACTCGATCCAAACTCTTGGTAAAGTAGAGCACATAAAATAAGATAATCTTATCACAATCAAGAAGAAAAAGAATTTGTGATGCCCCCAAGGGATTGAGTCTTTGGTAACCCCAAGATCATAATAAGAGGGAAATCACCAATTGAAAAGAAGTATAGAGAGAAGGGGAGAGTAATTATCTCACTTTGTAGAGTGCCCACCCTACTGTGAATCACTAAAAGAGATGATGAAAATGATGACATTGAAATAGTTTAATGGGGTGGTAACCCTCTAACCAATCAATTAGAAGGCCCATCCATAGATCGATGTTCTTTGTATCACCATGATAATATGCAATAAGACTCTATTACCCATGTCTAGGAATTAGCAAATTTTTATGCATCACCCATAGAGAGAGAGAGAGAGAGAGAGAGAGAGAGAGAGAGAGAGAGAGAGAGAGAGAGACTATGTTAATGATGCTCTCTTCCCACAAGGAATACATGATTTAGGATTATGCCTAATCCATAAAGGGAAAAGATGTATGTAAAAAGAAGGGATGAATTAGAAATGGATAGATTCAAGGATAACCTAGGAAGCATACCTAGCCCACAAGGCTAAAGTACCTTAATCAATAACCAAAATCTATATTTACTACTCCATGAGAATGATTTGAGAATGTGCAAGGATAGATAAAATGTTCTAGAAAGTTTGTGTGCCATGCTATTCAAAAAATTCCAAGAAATATGAAAATAAGTGGATCATGTATGCCTCACCTTAATATGGGAAAATAATTTCTTATTTTGGCATGTCAAGGAAGTGATGAAGATGGATAAAGAAAATTTAACACCAAGATAGTATCGACAAGCAACACCCAAACTAAACCAAAGATGTCACAACTCTTATGAGTTCATAGAAGGGTAGAGAAAAACAAAACGCCATGCAAGAAGTGAAAAATTAAATCCATGATGAGGATATCACACTATTATGAGTCTCTAAGCTAAGTGATCTATCTACCATGAAAACCCACTTGCTAATAATATAAAATTAGACGTGACATGATAAAAAAATAACACTCAACCAGAGGAAATAGTGTATCCTTGAAAGAATGATAAAGATGGATATAGTTCCCTTGCCCCCAAAGTGCAACAAAAAAGAGAAAATAGGATTTCTTATGCTACTCACAAAGTGAACCATGCATGACAATAATCCCTCAAGAGAGAGACTAACAATGTTACATGGCACAAAGCAACACAATAGGGACATAAATTTTATTTTAATATACTTAGATTAAAATAAAACTCATTAGAAGAAGTCATATGAATAACCTTATTATTAATCAATTGTTAAATATTAAAATACAAAGCTTGAAAATAATTATTAGAGTGAGCAAGATAACAGTGATACATACAAAATAGAAGATTCATAAGTTTTTCAGTATGTTTCTTTCTATGTTTAGGTCTAGTAATCACCTTAGAACAAGGAAGCTTAGGAAAAAGTAGCTATTGATTAGTAGAAGATGATAAAGGAGAGGATGTGAACAAAGAAGAACTTTCCTGCACAAATCCTAATGTAGGACTATCAATGGTGTTTAAATAATGCTTATGCCCCTCATCAACTAAGGGCATACCAGGTTTAAGAGAATCATCATGAGTGGAAGTAGAAACAATGTTAGTAAAGAGATGAGCAACTTGATTTATCATGAACAAAAGATCATTAACTATATACTCTCCAATAAAAGTCTGATTAAAATCTAATGTACCCTATCATCTTTGGATAAAAAAGAATAAGGGTCTTCTTTAATTTTAGGTTTGTTCATTTTCTTCTTAGGAAGAGAAACCCAAGTATAGTCTATATTTAAACAAGAATTAGGTGCATTGTCAACATGAGTATATAGAAGGTTTTTGTAAACAAATCTAACCTTGTGATGAAGAGTTGGAGGAACAACATGCATATACTATAACCAAGGTCTTCCCAAGAGAAGGTTATAAGTGGGAGGGATAGGGATAACAAGTATAAGACTATCCAATGACACTAGACCCTTTTTGATAGGTAGTCTTATTATACCCCAATTTTTTAAAAAAATAGATCCATGTTCATAGCCTTTAACATATCCATATTGAAAATATTAAAAAATAGATCCCTTATTAATCAAAGTCCATCATATAGTAGTTTTATTAATGGAGACTACAACCATAAGAGGGTCATAATGATCTTGAACCTCTTTCAAAGGAAAATCCTCATAAAAAACACAATTGAAGGTGGGATAAGAGTAGTATGCATGCATTGTAAAAAGGAATTGATTTTATCTTGATTAGGAGGTGGAATAGAGAGATTGGATAAATATTTTTTTAAGGCTTCATGATATATAGGAGATGTTTGGAGAAGTTCTCAAAGAGAAATCTTGGCAAGGTTATTACGTAATTGCAATGCTAAATTATAATCCAACCCAAGATTTTGAGGAAGATGAGGTGGAGGAGGAAGAATGGGTTGAGAAGGTGAAAGAGATGTAGAAGGTTGATGATTATCCTTATATGATAAGTGTGAGACACCACATTATAATCCAAAAGATTACTAGATTTTCCCTTAATTGATAGTTGAGGAAAACATTTAACAATGAGAAGATGGCAACCTTTAACAATGAGGAGAGGTTGAGAAACATCAACTTGATTAAGATTTCAAATCTCCATAGATTCATGGCTAGATTAAGGAGAATTCCACTATCCACTTGTTCCAAAGGAATTCTTACAAGAGGACTGATGGGTTTCCATTTATAATTCCACTTTACTAGGAATGTTAAATGAAGGAAAGGTCAAATTGATAAAAGTATTTATAATATCTTCTTCTTTCTCTAAAATATTGCTAAGATATGTGGTAGGAGAAGAAGAAATATCAAAATTTTCATGTTAAAAAGAAAAGGTATCAATCATCATGTTATCTTTTTCACAAGGAAGAGAATAATCAACATCCTTGTCTAGAGGTTCATCCCAAATAGTGGCATTATCAATAAAGGGAACATCTCTATTAAAAGAAGATATAGAAACATCCTCAACAAATGTGTCCCCATAGTCAAGGCCTAAAGGAGGAGAAGGGCCAATATCAATCCACAAAACATCTCCATAAAAAGTAAGATTATATGATAAAGGGAAGTTGATAAGAGGATGGTATTTGATGTCAAAGGCAAGGCAATGATGTTTGGAATATGTTTTGAATAACTTTCACAACATAAGAAACAGAGAAACACATGTAGAGTAAATCCAACTAATCATTTTTGCATTGAAGTGTATAGAAGATCCTATAAACATGTGAACAATAAAGCATGAAAAATACATACTTAATGTTACAATATCCATGAAAAAGAGATAGCTAAGAAGAACTAAATGCTACTAATGCAAACATGAGTAGATCTAGACAATAAAATAAATGAATAAAAGAGGCAATCAAAATTGGAAATTGATGCCATGTCTCAGGTTCACTAAAATGGTAAACACCTAATGTAAACAATATAACCCCAATAAGAAATAGAATTGAGGTCAAGGTCTATGTGATGAACTTAGGGTTTATATTACTTCATCTCTTCACTATATTTACTTAGTTTCCTTTTTCATAACATTTCCTTCATGTTTTGATTAAGTAAAAATAAGTTTTGAAAGAAACCAAAACCTTTTACAAAGTACCAAGAAGATAAGAAATGAAAGCCCATGAGAAATTGTGCATCACCATCAAAAAAATAGACAAGCTAGGCCAAAAAACCCTAAAACATCAAAAAAGAATAATGACAACAAAAAGACAACATCAAGAAAACTATAAGGTCTTTAGTATTTCAACAACCTGATCAGCTAGGATGTTCATGTTCACAACAGAGGTCCTCAACTTGTCAATCTTTTTTTCATCCATAACCTCTATCTTATTTTTATTTTCCCTTGTGTATTTTTTGGGGTCTTGATCATATTTCATATCCTTTGTAACCTAGTTTATCCCTTGCTCTAGCTTATTTAACAAATTCTTGATATTCTTAGTGACATCTTTCAATATGGAGAAAATTTGATTTGTAAATTTATTTAGCCCATTCTTAGTAGTGTCAATTATGTTCTCCATTATATCCATCTTCTTCTACATGTCCTTCACCATTTGCTCCTTAGCTTTGTTTTTGGCTTCAAGAGGTAGGACTCTCTTCATCAATTTCTTAAATTCTTCAGCATTCCCAATCACATCTAAGAGCCTATCCAAATGCTAGCCTAAAGTCATCTCACCTCTGCTAGTCTTGCTAAGATGTTCAAACTCCCTTCTAATATCTAGCATACAATACTTCATCATGGTAATGTCCCTTCTCATATCACCAGGGTTGCCAAATACACCCTTCATATACCCTTGATCATCTTGGGCACTACTCTAATTTAGATTTTCCTCATCGTTGTCCAAATTATCTTTCCCAACATCGACATCCTCAATGCCTTTATCCCCAATCTTCCCTTGAATCAAAATCTTCTTTCCTTTTTAGTTCTTCTCATTTCTTTGGATAAGGAGATCATCATCTAAGGGGATATTCATATGTTTCTCATTCTTCTTCAAACTATTTCTAGTTTTAAATATATTACCATTTTTTCTCTTAGTCTTCTTGCCTTTTTTCTCTTTAGAATCCTCATCTATCCTAGTCTCTATCTCATAACCCACCTCATTTATTTTCCTTTTCTTAGTTGATGAGCCCCCAAGAGATAGATTTTTCCTCTTTTTATCAATCAACTTAGCTTCTTCATCCTTAGTTTCTTCTTTATAGGCTTCATCTGAGTCACTTCCCTCAATATCACATTCCATAGTCTTTTTACTTAAGTAGGATCTGTGCACTTTATTAGATTTAAGAAAATTCATGATCAACACCATCAAATCTTGATGACAAGAATTATCTTATTTAGGGTCATTTTGGAGGGCTAAGATGGTAGTATTTAGACACTATCAAAGGTAGAAAGGGAAGTTTAATCTAAACCTATGTTTAAAGTGATTAACCAACATGAAGTGGCAGCCATAAATCTTAGTAAAATGACCATCTAGCATTAAATACTCAATAACAAAAAAGATAATAAACCTCCAAGGTCTAGAAATAGAATGAGGGCTGAAGTAAGAGTTTCCAATTTTGACCAGCCTATTTCTCTCCTTGGTTGACTCTGCAAACTCATCCACAACTTTATCAGACACCTTCCTATCTCTGTAGAAGTTAATCCTTTTTATTTCTAGACCAATGGCTTCGGTAATTATGTCCCCTATGACTTCCATTCTTTGATTACCTACCAAAATGCTATCATTCTTCCAAGTTTTGATGAACTTCTAGGTGCTAGCTAGGTTGCTTCCTTTAACTTCTCCATGAATCCTGTAAATTTTCCCTAATCTAAAATGTCCCATATTTTTGGCTTTTTCTTCTATTCCTTGCAACTTCCTATCTCACACCTCTTTCTCCTACCTCCCATATTCTTCAATCTGCATAAATTACTATCCTTACCAATGGGTTCGAGAAAATTGGAGTTCTCTATTTCAGATGCATAATAGGATTTTCTCTTTTGTAATAATACCCACAATTTGTGTGGTAATAAGTGAGTAGTCTCATAAACTATAATCATAATTTGCAATCCCCCACTCCAACATATCTCATAATGACAACTAATTTCCATTTCCATCATTATTAAAACACTTTTGTCTACTTCCAATTCTATCATACTCTATTAAAGATAGCTTATCAATTGGGATGTAATTACCATAATTCCAAGTCATCTTCATGTGACTTTTACAAGCCATGTTTTCTTCCTAGTTAACTACTTTATTGGGTTCTTTGTAATTATTTGTAATAACACATTCCACAAAAGAATTGATCAAATTTATAGCTTTGCATATAATGTTATGAATGGTCCATGAAGGGTTATTAACTTTATTGAGACAATTAATGATATTTAGGGAATCCCCTTCAAGCCAAATTTTCTCCATATTCATACTTTTAGCATGTAATAACCCATAAAGAGTAGGACTAGCTTCTGCTATGTGATTGATCTACTTTTCAATAGGGATTTTTGTAGCACCAATACTATCCCCATTTTCATTTCTAATAACAATACCACACCCTACAATCCCTAGATTTCCCTTTGAAGCCCCATAAAAATTAATCTTATACCATCCCTTTGGTGGGCAGTCCCATCTAGCCAGGCTTCTAAGACTTTGTTCACTTTTAGAGTAATTGATCCCTTCTACTTTCCAATTCTTAATGGCTTTGGCTTCACACTCATCATGAGGATCAAGGATTTTCTCACTTAGCTTGAAATTCTCTATCACCATACTCTTAATCTTATGAAAAACCTGATTTGAGTTTGATTCCTTGCCCCTGAAAACACTATCATTGCTTTCCTTCCAAACACCCCAACATAAATAAGGTAGAATATAGTTCCAAAAGTTATTAATCAAGGCATTCTAGGAGGGCAACTTCCATGTTAAGAATAGATCTTGGATATTGAAAGGGAGAACCTACTCCATCTCCAAAAGTCTAAAGATCCTTTCCAATAAGATTCTAGTGTAGGAGCAATGAATGGTCAAGTGATTAACCGATTCTTCCTCTTCCCTACAAAGATAACATCTTCTAACAAGACACATACCTGTATTCTTTAAATTGTTAATAGTGAGGATTTTATTTTTTAGTAAGATCCAAAAAAAGATGTTAACCCTCTAAACCAGGCCTTTTCCCAACAAGGTTCATGACAATCTTCAAAGGTATAACCATACAAAGAAGATATAGAAAATAGTCCATTAGGATTAAACATCCATATTAGAGAATCCTCCTCATTAACTAGAAAGACAACATTCAACATTTTATTAAGGTCATTAAGAGAATCATCGACTATGGTAAGATCCACCCATTTGTCTCCTTCCTAACAATTTGCATCATCTATCCCAAAAATAATCTTTCATTGTACCATGCAGCCATTCCACTGTTGGTCAAAATTTAGAGCTAAACCTACTTCCAAATAGCTAAACCACCTTGAATTTCATCACTGCTAAGGAAAATATTGAAACTTTTGTTCTCCATATTATATTTGTTATTCTATATGTCTTTCCATTCTCCAAAATCATTATATACTCTCTAAATAAGCTTAGCAAGTAAGAAATCATTCATATTATTTACCTTAATCCCAAACCTTCTTTCTTAATGGGCTTACAAACTTCATCCTAGGAAATCAATACCATTCTTTTCTTCTTTTCCATACCAATCTATAAGAAGTTTCTCTAAATTCTTTCAATAGCCATAACATATTTTATGGGTATCTTAAAAACACTCAAAGCATACAAGGGAAAGTTTTGAATAATATATTTTAGTACAATTATCTTTCCAACCTAGCTAAGGAGGGATCCTATCCAACTAGCTAACTTTGTATGGATTTGATCAATTAGAGAACTCCAAAAAGACTTAGGAGGGTCTAGACGTAGAGGCAATACAAGATATTAACCCAGAAGACTACCAATCTCATACCCCATAATTATTTGAGTTTTGATTTGTCTATTTACATTAACATTTATGAAATGAATTGAGCTTTTATTCAAATTTATAATCTATCCTATGGCTTGCCCATAATCATTAAGAGCCTTTTTAATATTCCTAGCATTTTTGACTGAAGCTTCTCCCATCACAATCAATTCATCCACAAATTATTGGTGAGAGGATATTAGTTCCTTTGATGAAGGTCTTAACCCCATAAAATCCCCCTTTTGGACCATTTTCTCCACAAATCTACCCAAACATTCAGCCATTAGAATGAATAAAAAAGGGGATAAAGGGTCCCCTTGTCTTATTTCTCAGGAAGCATGGAAAAAAAGAGTTTGGGACCCATTTACCAGAACAAAAAAAGTGGTAGAGGAGACTAGCATATGAACCATATCCAAAAATCTATTATTAAATCCAAAGGCTTCCAATCCACTCCTTAAAATGTCCTATTCCACTCTGTCATAGGCCTTTGACAAATCCAACTCTAGTAAGAACCCTTCTTTATTTGATTTAATGAGGGAATGAATATTTTCATGCAGTGAGATAATAGAATCTAGAATTTGTCTTCCTAGAATGAACCCATTCTGTTGTCTCAAAATTAGATTAGGTAATAAAGTTAAAAACCTAAGAGTGAGGACTTTGGAATGATCTTATAAAAATAATTACACAAGCTGATGAATCTAAATTGATCCATACTATTTGCCCCCATTTTTTTGGGTATCAGGGCCAAAAAAGTACCATTCAATTATTTAAGGAGTTTTCTAGATCAAAAGAATTCTTTAACCCCTTTTATAACATCCTCTTGTATGATGTGCCAATAATTTTGGAAAAAGAGAAAGGGGAAACCTTCTGGGCTAGGTTCCCTATCTCCATCCAAGGAAAAAAATAGCATTTGTTATTGCCTCTTTAGAAGGAATGATAGTGAGGTCTTTTTCTGAACTTCATATATGCTCTTTGGAATACACCTCAAGAACTTCTATTTTTCCTTATCAAGATTGTGTTCTCTCTCCAAAAGACCACTAAAAAATCTCATAGTTTCTCTTTTGATAGCCTCATCATCCTCAATGACAACATCATTAACTTTTAATTTGGAAATTTTATTAACCATTCTATGCTTCTGAGTGATCATATAGAAATATTTTGCATTTATGTCCCCTTCTTTAATAAAATATTTCCTAGATCGCCACCTCTAGTAAATCTTCTCCTTGGTAATAATTTCATGTAACTCAATCAACTTCAAGTCCTCCTCCTCTCTAGAAACTTTCTCATAACTCTCAGACTGATTGTTGTCCTGAATCTCTTTCAATTACTCAAGAATTTTACTTTTTCTTTAAAATATATTCCCAAAAGTTACTCTATTCCATCTTTTAATATTATCTTTTATATTTCTCAACTTTTTTACAACTTTGAACATAGTTTCTCCCTCAATTTTAACCCTCCACCAATATTTAATAAGGTTTTCCATCCTAGGTTGTAAAATCTATATTTTTTTCAAAATTGAAAGGATAATTCTTTTTAATGGAAATAAGGCCAACTAAGAGAAAAATGTGATAATGATCGGATCCTGCTCTAACGTGAGTCGTTAAGGAGAATTTATAACGTTGGAACTAATCTTTACTAATAAGGGCTCTATCTAGTCTAACTTGAATGAGATCCTTACCCAATCTTGTATTCATCCAAGTATAGTCTATACCTTGCAAGTCTATGTCATGCAATAGATGATTGTCAATAAATAAATCCATTTGGCTATCCAAATTGGTTTGACTTCCAGCCATCTTCTCAATTTCCTTCAAAGGTGTGTTGAAATCCCCCATAATGACCCAATCCTCATCCACAAATTCCTTCCTATGATTAGTAATTTCCATCCAACAAGACATCCTTCCCTATTTGGTATTGGGTGAATAGACATTAGTTTGCACCCACGAAGTGCCATCCTTAGTATTTGAAAATTTGATATTAATCATATTCCTATTTTGACATAAAAGTTCCCCATGAATATTTTTATCATTCCATAAAACTTCGATACCACTAGAGGCCCCATCTGCATCACCTCTTAAGATCTTACTACTACTAAATAAAAATAGACTTTCTACTTTATCCTTTGGAATCTTGGTTTCCTAAAGAAGCAAAATATCTAGTTTATTATCTCTAATCATATTCCTAACCATGTCCTACTTATGTGGATTATTCAATTCTCTAATATTCCATGAGATGATCTTCATTTCTTATGGAATGTTTTTGATTCCAAGATAGTCCTTTGACTACCATTTTCTATACTTTAGCTGGTCTCCAAAATTCTTTTTTGCTGATTTGAAGGCCTCCCTACTAGAGTATGGGTATGACCAACATCCCTTGTTTTGTTACTCTTTATGTTTCTACTAAGAATTTGACTTTATTTATTATTTTTTGGGTTGTTCTCCTTTTAATTATCCTTTTTCTTAGTCCTCACTTTCTTCTTGTGCTCCACATCTATCTATTCTTCTCCATTTACTTCTTCCTCACCCTATAAAGCTTTATCAATATCTTTTGCATCACCCCACTTGGGTGTTCTAACTTTTGTTATCCCATCCTTGTGTGGTCGGTTCCTATTATCTTTGTTATTCATCTAAGAGCATTTAGATGAACCCTGTCCCAGAATAATATATTCTTGTGACTCTTCATAATCCAATTCCTTTTTGTTAATAGTACTCTTGCTACTAACACCTAACATTTCTCTTTCAAAAATATTCACAACATTTATCTCCTTTGTCTTTGCCACTTCTATCCTTCTACTCCGGCCTTCTTCATCATAGGTATCCTTTATCACTATTTTCTTAATGGGAATGATTGGGTCCTTCTCCTAGACTTGATCCATTAGATTCCCATTCTCAATGTCTTTACTAGTCATCTCAAGAGGCTCTACCTAAGTGTAGTTATTATCCACTTTTACCCCCTTCTCTATTTAATTTTTTTTCATAGACTCAACATCCTTGATGCCTTTTTGAATCCTTTTTTTTTTCAAATTTCTTTAGGATGCTAACTTTATTAGGGCATTTCTTCTCCCATTGGCACAATTTTTTAAAATGGAAATAGGCAAAAGGGATGGATTCATATTCAATATTTTGCTACCAAACTCCCAATTTAAATTGAAGTGTGATGAAATTGAGCATATCAACCCCTTGAATTACTCCCAAACATATTTTAGCATAAGTTAATCTCCTTTTTGACACTATCATTGGGTCCATTGATAGGAGCTCTCCAAAGGTATTATCTATTCCTTGGAATACATATTCTACCTAGAACTCTAGTGGCATTCCTACTAGTTTAACCCAAATAGGGACTTGCACAACCAATTCATTATGAGAGATTAGGTTAGGGCACCAGTTTTGAAATATCATTGTATATTTTCCCACTACCCATGGTCCACTGTATAGGATGTTTCTGTGATCTTCCTCACAAGAAAAGAACAAAGAGAGGCAACCTTTTTCCATAGCAACAATATCAACCTATCCCTTCAAAGCCCATTTCCTTTTAAAAAAGGCTCTATCTATCTTAATATTTGGCCTAGCTCCCAAGAATCTCCCCACAAGGGTATGATCCATTCTAGATATTTTCATATCTATTATTTGATCCAAGATTTCCAAAATAAATGAGCCTTTCTCGATAATAGATACATTCTTGACTAGGGGAAAAGAGGACTTACTGACTGACTTAATGCAAAACGAACTTGACCATTTTTTGGTAGAAATCTTGTTAGCCATAGTAGACCTAGGTCCCCCTCCTAGGTGCCTAGGTACCCCACCTCCATTAGGTTCCTTCCCATGTTGTCTTGCATCCATAGTCGTCTCAAGTTGACCTCCCTCCCCTGACAAGCCTGTACCAATCCCATTTGAAATTTGAATTCCACTGTTCCCAATCAATCCTCCAGCTTTTCCCACTCACATCTTAGGTTTTAGCATTTCCTTTATGTTGCTAAAGTTGTTTAGTGCATTTTCCACCATTCCTCTATCCCCTTTGCCATAAAAAATCATCATCCTTTAAAATATATTGCCCCAAAAAGGAATCCATTTTCTGTATGTGATGTTTCCTTCTCTTCTCTTACATTCCCTCCTATGGAAATAGTAGGGCAAGAAGATGATCTTAACCTTTTCCTTAATTCTCTTTCTGTTGAAATGAGATTGATGAAGTGAAGAAGATTGATGAAACTATCATGGAGCAATCATTATTTTGTCATTGATGTCAAACCTATTACTTGTTGGTGAGACAATCACTTACTTTGGTCTAAATGCTATCATTTATTTGATTGATGAAGATGATTTGAAAAGAAAGGATAACAAGATAACCTAGAGAAAGGTTGAGTTATTTAGTGTATAAAAGGAGCACTAAGACCAAACAAGACATTGATGATATAGTGTATTATTTATCTACCTAAGTCTATAATGAATGTATACTTGAGAAAAGACTAGAAGGAGGCTAAGTAAAGAAAAGTGTTTTCCAAGCTTGATTGAGAAAATAGTACAAGCTGTGAAAAGTTAGTGTAGGTTGAGTAGAAAATAGTTGAAGCTGAGCAGAAAAGTTTAGTATGTGCTGAGTGAAGAAAGTTAGTATGTGCTGAGTGAAGAAAGTTAGTATGTGCTAAGTAGTAGTAAAAGAACCAATGGATGCTAAGCAATATAGTGTTGGCCAAGGATCAGAACACAATGTTTGCCGAGAAAGTAGAGTGTTATTTCCAAGTGCTATTAAAATGTGTTAGATCAAAGATTTAACAAATCAAAGCCAAAAAAGTTGATTTCTTGAATTGTGTGAAGCATGTGGAAGATTTTTATGATGAGATGGTGGCATAGAATTCAAGATAAACCATTTTGAGGAAAATTCAAAGAGGATTATAGAAGAAGTTTCTAGAAAGGACTAAAATGGAAAAGTGGGTAGATTCATTGAATCTTACCTAACCCTAGAATGGACTATTATGGTTAAGAGGGAAAAGACTTAAATTCTCTATTTATAGGGATAGTAGGCCAAAAGCAATAGTTGTCATGTGCAAGAACCTAAGGAGGACAAGAAGTCTAGGGTGTTGCTTTATATGGTGGCCAAATAGAAGAGTCTACAATTGGCATGCAAAGTAAGAAGGCTTAAGAGGATGAATGATTGAAGGTTGAACATGAAATCAAAGATGAAGGGTATGAATGCCAAGTAGAATGGAGGATTGAACTAGTGATCTATAATCTACAAGAGAGTTGTGTTTTATTATCATATTAAGTCCTATTACTAATTTCTAATCATTATATCAGTCTGGATAAATTCTGTAGATTAAGGTTCACCTAACAGTCATTAGTAAATCCTTTAACAAGGTGACATTCTAATGGAATGTTCTAAAGTCATCTAACAATGCTCACTACTAATAGGATAATTGAAACCATTTAACTAGGTCACATTTAATAGTGTGCATTGTAACCTTTAATAGGGTTGGCTACTCACAGAGCTCACTTCATAAGAGTAAAAATTGGTAGCATGTTACTAGTGGTTTTTCCCAAATTGGGTTTCCACATAAAAAGCATTGTGTCAAAATGTTTGATTGATTTTATGGTTTTGCATGCTTACATTTTTGCAAAGTTATTTTGACATAGGACATCAATATGCATATGTTTAATATATTGAATGGTCAATGCATGCATAAGAATAAGTTGCAGTATTGAAATTTTTTATTTGTACATTTGGACCTTGGATAACTAATTCAACCCTCTCCTCTTAGTTATTATAATGTATTCCAAAAATTGATATCAAAGCACCAATTTCTTGTGAAGAGAAATTTTGAAGGTACTTAAAGCTAAAGATCAAAATGTACAAAAAGGAGGTGCCCAAGTTAAACAAGGAAAACTTTCTTGCATGGAAAATCTTGATGAAGCTAAATCTAGGAGGTCTTGGAGATTATGCAGCGTCAACTATCACCACTGAGCATGTTGATCTAGCTGGAGCCCCAACTGCTGATCAATTGAAATAGAAGAAAGAATACAATCAAGAAATGTTAGACATTGCATGTACCCTAAGCTACTCAGAGTTTGATGATATCAAAAGATGTGATACTATTAAGAAGATGTTGGATGCCCTACATGTAATCTATGGAGGAGACATGAATGTGCTAAGAGCCAAAGCTAAAAGCCTTAGAGGAAAATTTGATGAAATGGGAATGTAAGAAGGTGAGACTATAGTCTAGTATTTTGCAAGGATCAAATATATTTTTAATGCTATTTATGGATTCGACTGAAAGATTGAAGATGAGACTGTGATCAACAAAGTGTTGAGAACCCTTATGCTTAACTATGTTATTAGAGTCTCTGCTATACAAGAAATGAGGTGTACCCCTAGAAGCAATGTGACCCTTGAAGGACTGGTTGGTAGACTCACTACTTTTGAACTTCCAAATTTTGATAAATTCAAATCTGAAAATGTTGAATCTACCTTTAAAGCTAAGCTGACACTAAAAGAGCCTAAATATAAGAAAAAGAAAAAAGGCCAAACCTGTTGTTAGTGATAGTGATATAGATGATGAAGAGCTAGAAGAACTAGAACCATTGCTAGCTAGGAAGTTTTATAGAGGAAAAGGAAAATACAAAGCTAAGTTACCTATCATTATATGCTTTAATTGTCATGAGGTTGGTCATATTGTAACAAGAATGAAGACAAATTTAGAGGTAGAGAATATGACAATAACAAAGGACCCAAGGATAAGGGAAAGAAGGCTTGTTACATTGGTGAAGAAGATGTCAATGATGAATCTGAAGATCATGATGATGAAGTTGTCTATGTTGCTATGAAGGATGATTATGATGAACATGAGATAACTATGCTGATATCTTATGTGAAAAAAAGTGATAGATGGATCATTGATAGTGGATGGTCACATCACATGACTGGAGACAAAAGTAAGTTCATTACCTTTGAGTACTACGATTGAAATAGTATTAGATTTGCTAATGATGCACCCTATATAATTAAAGGAAAATGATCAATAAGATTGACAGATAAGATCATGTGTGACAATGTTACTATGTGGAAGGACTTAAGTATAATCTATTAAGTGTAACACAATTGAATAGTTTAGGTTGTAAAGTTGAATTTGATAACAAAAAAGCTAAGATCTATGACACTAAAGGAAAAATAATTGGAAATGGAGATCAAACTAGAGGTAATCTATTTTATCTTGATATGAATGATGCTACTTGTCTTATTGTACAATTTGATGATGTGTGGCTATGACACAAGAGGTTATGTCATATAAATTTTGCTAATTTGGTCAGTATTAGTAAGATGAAAAGAGTCAGAGGTTTGCCAAAATTGAAGAAACTTGATAATGTAATTTGCAAACAATGTCAGTTAGGCAAGATGAAAAAGTCTAGTTTTAAAAGTAGGACTCATACTTCAAAATAAATTCTTGAATTAGTTCATACTAATTTATGTGGACCAATTGATGTGAAAAGCTACAAAGGTGACAAATACATTATCCTATTTGTTGATGATTACACAAGAATGATGACAGTAATATTCTTAAAAGAAAAATTTGATGCTTTTTAAATGTTTAAGTGGTATCTGGCAAGAGTTGAAAAGGAAATTGGCAAGAGCTTGAAATGGATCTAACAGAGCTGGTGGAGAGTTTACATCAAATTAGTTTGAAAAATTCTGTAATGACATAGAATCAAGACAAAAAATTATGCACCTAGGACCCCTCCACAAAATTGGATTACTGAAAGGAGGAACATATTTATAATGGATTTTGCTAGAACATTGGTGATGGAGAAGAATATTACTTTTAAATACTGAAGAGAAGTTGTCAGAATAACTGTCTATACCTTGAATTGAGTAAAAGTCAAGAAAGGTACAAATTCCACACCTTTTGAATTATGGTATGGATACTCACCCAATGTTAAATAATTTAAGGTATTTGGAAGCAAGTGTTACATTCTTAAGGAAAAAAGAAAAGGTAAACTTGATGCTAAAAGTGAAGAAGGTATATTCCTAGGCTATTCCATAAGAAGGAAATCTTATAAGTCTTTAAATACTAACACTAACAAAGTTGTGGAAAGTACAAAGTTAAGTTTGATAAATATACAAAAGTGTATAAAAATGAACCAAAGCAGAAACCTAAAAACTACAGAACCTTCATGTACTAATATGAAGACATGTCTATTTCTGATGATAATTATGTAAACCAAGTTGGTAATCAACAAGAATCAATGACTATTGACTCACATACAATAGATGTCGAGTTGGAGTCAGGAGTTGAGTTGTATTGAAGAGCTAAGTTGTAGTCAGAAGCTAAGGTACATTTTGGTATTGAGATCACTATACATGAAAGGAATGTTGAGTTACCTAATAGAGAAGTACACAATGATTTTAAAATTGACAGACCCATTGTAGAAAGAAGAGAAGAACCAAGATTGTCAAAGTATGTTAGAAGACATCACCCTTTTGGACAAATTATTGGAGTTAAGGAAGACATAACAGTAACAACAAATAGGTTGAGAAATTATACATGTTTATTAAGCATGCATGAGCCCAAGTTAGTGAAGGATGCATTAGAGAACAAAGATTGGAGTAAAGCTATGAAAGAAGAGATTGACTAGATTGATGAAAAAACAAAACATGAAATCTAGTACCTAGACCAGACAACAAGAATGTGATTAGAACCAAGTGGGTGTAAAAAATAAAATTGAATGAGAATGGTAAAGTCACAAGGAATAAGGAAAGATTAGTTTTGAAGGGATATGCACAAGAATAAGGAATTGACTATGGAGAGACATCTGCCCTAGTTACAAGATTGCAAGGAGTAAGAACTCTTCTTTCTTACTCTGCATACAAAGGTTTTAAAGTTTATCAAATGGATGTGAAGTTAGCATTTTTGAATGGTATACAAGAAAAGGAGGTTTACATAGAAAAACAAAAGGGATTTTTTGATCTAAACAAAAAGAACATGTTATGTAGATTGCACAAAAATTTATATGGTTTGAAGCAAGCTCCAAGAGCATGGTATGAGAGGCTTCACAACTATCTTGTGAAGATTGGTTTTGAGAAGCTTGATCTGATAACAACAATTTGTAATTGAAGAAAAAAGGAGACAAAGCAATTTTACTAGCTAAAATTTTGTTGATGATATCATATTTGGAGGACAAAATGCATTGTGTAAGACATTTGCAAATGAAATGAAGAAAGAGTTTGAGATGTCTATGTTTAGAGAGATAAAGTTTGTTGCTAGATTGCAAAGATATTAGACGAAATATGATATTTACATCACATAGTCTAAGTATGTGAAGGAAATATTGAAATTTTTTGCTATGGAGGATTTAAAACCTGTTAGTACTCCTATTATGATAGGACACAAACTATCCAAAATTGATGATTCTTTTGAAGTAAATCAAACATTGTACAGGTCTATGATTGGAAAATTGCAATATGTAGTTCATAGTAGACCCAACATTACATTACTTGTTGGGATTGTTGGAAGGTTTTCTACAAATCCTAAGGAGAATAATTTAATGGTTGTTAAAAGGATCATGAGATACTTGAAAGGAATAGAATACTATGGTCTATACTACAAGAAAAATGACAAGTTTAAATTGAGAGCCTATATTGATGCTAGTTGGGCTAGAAACATTCATAACATAAATAGTACAAGTGGAGGAGCATTTTTATTAAGAAAGAGATTGGTCACCTGGACTAGTAAGAAATAAAATTGTATATCACAATCTACTACAAAAGTTGAATATGTGGCCACCATAGTGAATTGCACAAATGTGGTATGGATCAATTAGATACTCAAAGGAATCAAGGAGGAAATTACTAAACCTATGGTACTTTACTATGACAATACAAATGTTATAAACATATCAAATAACCCTATGATGTACACGAAGAAAAAGCATATTGCAATCAAGTATCATTACTTGAGCGAGTTGGTTCAAGACAAAGATGTAAGAATAAAATATGTGAATACAAAAGAAAAAATAGGTAATATATTCACAAAAGCTTTACCTAAGGATGCACATATATATCATAGAGGTAAACTAGGGGTGAT
Source organism: Cupressus sempervirens (assembly GCA_028749045.1). Lineage (NCBI taxonomy): Eukaryota > Viridiplantae > Streptophyta > Pinopsida > Cupressales > Cupressaceae > Cupressus > Cupressus sempervirens. The sequence continues at coordinate 444,612,011 of CM053792.1, read as the reverse complement.
CCCCCTATCCAAAGCTACTTAAGAAGAAAGAGTAGTACCCTATATCAAGTGATTTGAATGGAATATTTTACAACTTGATGTAGTGGATCTTACTTTAGGACCTACCTAAAGTAAGGAAGGAGCTGAAACATAAGATTTATAGTCATACGCAAGATGACATATGGAGATTCTAAATTGACTATATCTACATGTATAGATGATAAGTCTTTGGCATTATTATCAAAGAGGAAGGTATAAGAAAGAGATAGATATAAGATATAAGGCTAAGGGAGATATCAGAGAGATCAGAGATTAGATGAGGGAAAAATTAGAGGAAGAGATTAGAGATTAGATGAATGCACCCATATTGATAAAGGGAGAGATTTCAATACAAGGTATAAAGTTTCTTTTTGGTATTATTGTTGGTATTTGTTTTCCATCAATGCCAAAGAGGGAGATTGTTGAAGTGAAGAAGATTAATGAAACTATCATGGAATAATCATTATTTTGTCACTAATGTCAAACCTACTACTTGTTGGTGAGACAATTGCTTACTTTGGTCTGAATGATATCATTTATTTGGTTGATGAAGAGGATATGAAAAGAAGGGATAATAAGAGAACCTAGAGAAAGGTTGAGTTACTTGGTGTATAAAAGGAGCACTAAGACCATGTTAGACATTGATGATATAATGCATTTTTTATCTACTTAAGTCTATAATGAAAGCATACCCAAGAAAAGAATAGAAGGAGGGCAAGTAAAGAAATGTGTCTTCCAAGCTTGACCGAAAAAATAGTGCAAGCCAAGCAAAGTAGTGTAGGCCGAGCAGAAAATAGTTGAAGCCAAGAAAGAAATTTTAGTATGTGCTGAGTGAAGAAAGTTAGTATGAGCTGAGGAAGAGAAATCTAGTTGGTGCTGACTGAAGAAAGTTAGTATGTGCCGAGCACTAGTAAAAGACCTAGTGGATGCCAAGCAACCCATCATTGGCCAAGCATCAAAACATAATGTTTGTCAAGAAAATATAGTGTTATTGTCAAATGCTAGTAAAATGTGTTAGATCAAAGGTTTAACAAATCTAAGCCAACAAAGTTGATTTCTTGAATTGTGTGAAGCATGTGGAAGATTTTTGTGATGAGTTGGTGGCACAAAATTCAAGATAAAATATTTTGAGGCAAATTCGAAGAGGATTATAGAAGAAGTTTCTAGAAAGCACTAAAATAGAAAAGTGGGTAGATTCATTGAATCTTACCTAACCCTAGAATGGATGATTGTGGTAAAGCAGTAAAAGACCTAAATTCTCTATTTATAGGGATAGTAGGCTAGAAGTAATAGTTATCATGTGTGAGAACCTAAGGAAGACAAGAAGTCTAGGGCATTGCTTCATATGGTGGCCGAATAGAAGAGTCTATAATTGACATACAAAGAAAAAAGGCTTAATAGAATGATTCTTCAAGGGTGAACAAAAAATTAGAGATGAAGGGTATGAATGCCAAGTAGAATGGAGGACTAAACAAGTGATCTGTGTTTTATTATTAGATCAAGTCCTACTGCTACTTTCTAATCATTATATTAGTCTGGATAAATCCTTTGGATTAAGGTTGACCTAATAGTCATTAGTAAATCCTTTAATAAGGTGACATTCTAATGGAATATTCTAAAGTCCTCTAACAAGGCTCACTCCTAATAGGGTGATTGAAATCCTTTAACTAGGCCACATTTAATAGTGTGCATTGTAACCTTTAACAGGGTTGGATCCTCATAGAGCTCACTTTAGAAGAGTGAAATTGGTAGCATGTTACTAGTGATTTTCCCAAATTGGATTGCCACGTAAAAATCCCTATGTCAAAATGTGTGATTGATTTTTCATTTTGCATGTTTACATTTATGCAAAGTTACTTTGACATAGGACAACAATATGCATATATTTAATATATTGAATGGTCAATGCATGCATAAGGATAAGTTGCAGTATTTAAATTATTTATTTGTACATTTGGACCTTGGATAATTGATTCACCTCCCTCCCCCCCCCCCACTCACCAAGCTATTCTAAAGTATTCGAAAACTTTCTCTTTGTGAGGAACAATTAAGGTGTAATACCCCTCTTTTACTATCCTTGTAGACTTCATTGTTAAATTTTTACCTAACTCTTCTATGGACATGTTAGCCCTTAACTAATATTTGTAATGTGATACTTTTTTAAGTAGGATTATTGATTATATCACATAAAAATAGTTACTTACTTGCAGTGATGATGCTTTAATTGCTCTTAATTAGAGAATGTAACTAACTACCTTCATAATGATGTCATATGATGTGTTCTCAAATGATGTTTACCATATCTTCATGATGATGTGTTTCTTATTTTAGAATATAATTATATTTGCAGTCATGCTTTATTAATTATGCTTATCTTATACTTACATGTGTAAGGTGTGTGTGTGTGTGTGTGTGCGCGCGCGCGCATGTGCATGTATATATATATATATATATATATATATATATATATATATATATATATATATATATATATATATATATATATATATATATATATATATATATATATATATATATATATATATATATATATATATATATATATATATATATATATATATATATATATATATATATATATATATATAATGTGCTTGATGTGTTGAGGGAGGGAGTCATAGTCACCTATGAGTTAGGATCTACACAATTTATCATTTCCTATCATTGCTTGTTTAGCTAGATATATATGCACATGTAAATGCTCATCTTTTGTGTAGGTTGTAGGTATCAGACATTGACTTCCTTGAATTGCTAGGATGAGCATGCCCTATTGCAACAACTCAATAATAAGAATGAGAAGATAATGTTCAAGTCCAATCCCAACCATGACCTAGTTACTTGTCTTAAGAAGGACATTCATTTGATTGCCTACCCTTTTGAAACCTATGATTTTTTCTTTGTGTGTGTTGTTTGATTTTGCCTTTGGTCAATTTTGCATATGTTGCTTTTATGTGGGTTTGACTATGTGATTTGCTTGATAAATGGCTTAATTATGATGTCTGAATTAATCTTATGATATTCTAATTATTAAATATTATTTGATTTAAAAAAGAAATTATTACAATACGATGAGATTTAATTAATTGGAAATTAACTAAATATATGCATTAATTTAATTAGAAATTAATTAAATATATGCTTTAATTTAACTTAAAAACTTAATTAAGAGTCTAGATTAGAAAACTAAGTAAAAAAAGAATTAAAATATTAAAAAGTAAATATTGATTTATTATAATTATTTAATTAATAATAATAAAATTAGAGTTTCTTTTAAATAATCAACTTTAATTATTTATTATTAATTAAAATAATAAATTATGATTCCAAAAGTGTAATACAAATTAATTAATAAAGTGGAGAAAAGAAAGAAAATAATATTTTATACTAAAAGTGCTTTGAGTGTGCATTAAATATTTAATAAATTAAGTTAATATTTAATTGAAAATTAGTGAATTTTTATTAAATTAAAAATTAGGAAACCCTAGTTAGGGGTAAGGCTCTTTATTAGAGGTTTTTTGGTCATTTTAGAGATAGAAATTTTTTAGGAGAGCAATTGGATGGACAATTAAAATTAGTAGGTTTACAAAGAGGTTCATGGTGACTTAACATTAAAGTTAAAGAGTAAATTCAAAGTTTAGGAGTATTTTGGGTCGCTTGTTTTGGGCTTGTGTTATCTTAGAAATTCTACTAGCATATTTGAGGTAGGGTTTGAGAACCTTGCAAATCTTTCCTTTATAATGATTGTCTTCTTTGTGCTTGTCAGGTTGCATTGTAATGATTGTTAAAATTTATGAATGATTTTTATTTGTGAACTTAAAAGAGAAATTACTTCTAGGTTACATTATTTTTGAGAAAATATAACCTAAAAAAAATTTACTATTCTTGTGTAGAAAATTCTAATAAAACCTAAATCTAGAAACCCTTGTTTTCAAATTAACAAAATTATGTTGCATGAAACCTATCAAAGCTCTAGATTCTTTTTGAGAAAACGTACCTACAAAATAATTAGAAAGTATGAATATTCATCCAATTTAGAGTTTGATTAAGTGTCTTTGTAGATAATTTATAAAATTAAAATGAATTGAAAGTCAAAGATAAACTATACATTATCATTCGAATAAAAAGTTAAATCTAATATCTAAAATATAAATAAATTTGAGAAAAATTATATGTCAAAATATATTTACATATTTATAAATAAAATATAATATATTTATTGTGAAAAGAATTATGTTTAAAAATATATGTATAAGGATATGCATGCAAATGAATGTAGTGATGCATGTAAAGGAATACATATAAATGAATATATATTTATGTATGTGAAAACGAATAAATGCATGTTAGAAAAATTGATATAGTAATCATGCATGCTTAAAAGTAATTAGGCATGTGAAAATAATGCATGCAAGCTTATTTTTATCTTATATATATATATATATATATATATTATAAAAAATAATTATTTATTTTAGAAAATTAAATAAATTATTAACTTATTATTTTGACTCTTATACAACAAAGTGTGATCAGAATGAGTAACATCTTTTATCTATTAAAAAAGAACTGCTAGAAAAATGATTATCAAAAAATCGTAAGGTTAGTGAACTTGATTTTCCGTTTATATTCAATCAATTTTTTTTTGCACAATTCTCATTGAGGGTGGGCTGAATTATTTCAAGTCAACACTCAAAATAAATTTCCAAAGCATGCAAAATGAAGATGATGCCCCTAGCCATTGATAATATAGTATGAACAATTGATTACATGCATTAGTGGCAATAATAACAAGTTTTGAATATGTGAGCCTCTAAAATCCATAATGACATCATCAACAAATCATTTTGGATGAATATAGCGGCTAGAGAAGCAAGATTTTGTGAACACAAATTAAGTGCATTAGTCGATATTTGTGAGGCCTCACCCCGACCCTTCGTAGCATAGTTGATACCTTATTATTTTGATACTCATGACTCGAGATGTCGAGACTCTATCTGATGCTTGAACATATTATATTATTTCATGTTGTGTGATGTTTACTTTAAGATATTTGGGTTCGTTATGTAATACTTTATGAACATGTATGTTGATGAAGTAAGTAAATGCAAGATTAACACTTTGATTATGAAATTGTAATGATTAAGAATATGAGTAGGATGAGAGAAACACTGATTTATTGAAAGATGTATGTTTTAATTTATGTGATTCCCTGATATATATATATACATATGTGCATGTGATTTTATGGGGCTACTGATGTGTGTAATGAGTGTGTAGGATATTTTAGCCGAGAAACCCGATGGAGGAATGGAACTAATCCCTATGTGTCATTTGTGGAAACCTTTTTGTTCATATCTTAATTGTATTGTGAGATGTATGAATGTATCTTTCTATAATTTAGTCAATGTTAACGTTCGTAACAGTATTTTTTATAGTGTCGCTTGACACTCGTGAATTGTTTATGCATTTCAGCATGCTAGTTAGGATTAACTATGTAACCTATGGACCTAAGTCAGACTAAGTTAGTGACCTTTTTGCTAATTTGTTTTTAATCAAGTTTAGTCACCCCTAATTTGGATTAGTGCTTAATCTGCATTTTGGAGTTGTTGGATAGTCCTAAATATTTCTAGCATTTGTTTGGTCCCAAATCAATTCTTAAGGCTTAAAAATCATGAAATCTTTATACCCAAAGGGTATGGGTATGGGTTGGGAGCATTTTCCACCCCCCTAGCCCCATTTGTTGACTTTTGAGGTCACTCAAAAAGTCTATTTTTTCCTTAGTGCGAAAATTGAAAGTGGTTATCATGAGTTGAATAACCTCAACTCCATTTGGAGGTTAACCTTAGGTTTGGTTGAGTTAGAAACTTCTAGATTTTAGGTAAGTGGGGGAATTTATTGCCCTTTTTGGTGGTTGAGTTTGGATCTTATTTAGAGGCCCTTTTTGGAGTAGTTTTGGTTGTTACCCAATCTCTACTTTGAGAGAGAAGTCTTGGAAGATTGAAGGCAAGGAAGGGAAAAGCTTTTCTCAAATTGTTCATTATACCATAACCTCTTTGTGAAGGTAGGAGTTCTTCATCTCCTTTGTTCACGTTACTCATGTTTTTTCATGCTTGATTCATGTTTATGTTATTGTGTTGTTTATTGGTATGCTTGTATGTATGTTGGGTATGCTTGGGAAGGATTGAAACCGTATTTTCTTGAATGCTTTTCTTTCATGTTTTTCTCAAATTTTGAAGTTTTCTTGTATGGGTGTTTTGGCATTACTCACTCTTGGATAGGGAAGAAGTGGCCAGTTTGGGGAAAGGTATTTAGTTGAACTCCAATAGTGTAGAGTCTCTTCTTAGGATGAGAAGAGGGAGAGAGGGTAGGGTGTTATGGGCCCCTACCTGTCAGCACAAACCACATATGAGTTTTGGCATGTAAGAATGGAAGAACGAAAGTTCTTGATTTATAGCCCTGATTGGGCACCTATTTTGGTGTTGTGTCTAACATCTCTTGTTGGAAAAGTTCACCTTTCCCTAGTTTTGATTCAATATTGTATCCTGTTGTGAAAAAACTGTATGGAAATGAATGTCTGATTTTGTTCCTTGTTATGTTTGTTTGTCAACAGGTTAGTCTTCATTTCCTCCTTGACCTCAACAATGTATTACAGAAATGAAATGGATCCCTTGTTAAAGGCCATGAAGAAAATTTAATTTGATTGTTGAAATTTTGGGATTTAAATCCTGTGTGAATTGTATTTAACACCTTTTTTGTAATGGAAATGACACCGAGTTTTCTTCCTGGTTCTTTCCCGGTGGAGCCTTTGAATTAGGTTGTCACTAAAATAGTGATTGAGTAATATCGCTTCTCATGAGATTTTTGTATTTTTTAGTTATGTGAATGCATATCACAAAAATAAGATGAAATGATGATGTTCAATTATGCAAAAATTCAATTTCCAAATATGTTAAGGAAAAATTGTGTTATGGGTGGAACGTTAATTTCATTTTCGTAGTTATAAGGAAATAAGATCAGTCGTGTAATGTCATTAAAATGAATTATTCAAATTTTTGGTGCAACTAGGTAGTTAGTGAATTCTATTAGAATTTTTTTAAAAAAATAATAGATTGTTTTGAAAAATTTATACTTAGGAAACAAAAGGGCCTTTAAAAAAAAAAGTATTCTTAGAGTAAAAAAAACTCTCTTTGGTTTTTGTATGGGAGAAAATATTAATTCCCTCCCCTTGCAATAGAGAATCTTTGAAGAATCTTTTATTATCCTTGAAATAAAAAAAAACTTATTTTGATTAAACTAAATAGATAAATATATTGATATGAAAACATAAAGCAAATATCCTAACTAAGCTTATATATTTTCCTACCAACTTAACTTTATGCATTAACTCCTCCCTTCCTTGGTGTCAGCTCTTGGAATGGGCTTGAAAAAGTTTTAAAGCAAAGTCAATTAAATCATGCTTAGGGTGACATCACTCTGTACTCCCCCATCCTTTTGTTGCAATAGTCAATCTCATGGAAGGATGCACTAGAGTTGCTATGTCTTGGAGACTGCCTTTGGTTAAATGCAACTGTCCCCTATGTCCTTGGGTCATCACATCACCCTGTAGTGATCAGTGCTTGGGTTGTTTTGGGTAGAGTGCCATAGCTTAGGAAGTGCTTGGGAAGTGCTAAGATCATGGGGAGAAAGGTAATGAATTTGGTGGTTGGGCTCCACTTGAGGGGAGCGAGGGTAGAAAGCTTAGGTTTGATATTAGTTTAGGGGGTTGAGGTAAGTTTGATTGTGAGGGAGATGTGATCTGGGTGTAGGGTAGTTATTAGGTTAGCATTGTTTTTTTTAAAATTGTTAAAAGTTTGGAATTAAGTTTTGTTTTAAATTTAAGTTAGGATTTAATTAAGTTTAGATTAGTTTTAGTTTATGTGATAGTTAGTTATATTAAATTTAGTTTATTTTAGTTTTTAAGTTAGTTTTAGATTTAAGTTAGTTTTAGAGTTAAGTAATCTTAGTATCATTAAATGGTATTATTTGGTAATTTTATTAATTGCAAGTTGTTTTATTATATTAGTTTAAGTTTTAAATAGGAGTAGTAATTATGACATTTAGATTTAGTTTAATTCAAATTAATATTAGATTTATTTAATATTAAGTTAGTAGTGTTTGTAATCACCTAAAAATGGTCATCTAGACTATTAGCCCCCTTTTCAACATTTTGGCTAAATTAATTTAATCATTTACCTAGACCAAATTGCTAATAATCAATTTATTTGATTATAACCTATAGTTTGACTATGCTATCCTAAGTTCATTATTTGATTAAAAGAACATGTCCCCTTTTAATTAAATAAAAGACCCCATTCTTCTAACCCACTTAAAGTGCACACATAAAGTCCTTTCTCTATTTTGCAATTAAAAGAAAAGGCTTTGTAACTTTTGTCTTATATGACAAGTCAACTTATATTCTATTGGTTGACTTTTGTGTGCACATGGATCACTCCTCTTTTCAAATTCCACCGTTGATCATCCACCATCTTCATCTTGATCTCTATTGTCCATACATCTTTAAAAGGGAGAGAGCTTTCCCCCTCAATCAATCCTCATTTTGAATATTGTTATGCTGTAGGTTTTCTAACAGGTTTCTTTGGAGCTTTTTGGAGAACTTCTATTTCTTGTCTACATTCTCTCATCCATGGCATCATGGCATTCTAGCTTAGCTTAGCTTTCATTTTTACATGTAGCTTAATCTCACATAGCTTAATAATGGTATTTTAACACTCTCATCCATGCTTAGAATAGCTGCACTTTTCATATTAATTCTAGTTTAATCTTTAGTTGCATTGCATCCTTGAGGAACTCCTTGGGACATTTGCATTCTTGCATCTTGTCTTTAGAACCTCTCATTGCATGGTTTACTAGCAAGAAGAGTATCTCTAAGACTCATCTGAGAGCCTTCTTATTCTTGAAATATACTCTCTTGCACTCCGTAGATAGGGAGCTCTAAGCTGGCATTCAAACATTCCAAACTCATGGAATCGTTTGGATATAAGGGTTTAGAGTGGGACACTTTCAAGTGTATAGTGTTAATGTCTTAATTTTCTATTTTAAATTTCTATTAAATTTAGGTTGCATTTTTAAATGAGACTTTTCAATAGATTGGTTAGATTTTCATTTGATGTTTGTCTAAAAGGTTAATAATTGATCAAAGCTAAATAAAGTATATTTATGTGTATGGGTAGATGTGATATTTCTTTTAATTAGTTCTTGATTAGATATTTCAAATTAATTTAAACTCGAATTCATTTAAATTGTTATTTAAATAATTTTAATATATTGTTGTAAAGTTAATGTAATAACGTAACTAATGTCAATATCAATTTAATAACGAGCGTATTAATTTAATGATTTATTCCTCCTCAAGATTATGAACTTAAGATGTAAGGTAGAGAACCTATACTTTAACTATGAACACAAACATATCAAACTTAGAGTAGTTTAATTTTTAACTTAAAAAAAAAATTGTGTGCTTTTACCCTCATAATTTTGGGCATCACAGTATTGGTCATCACTTTCAACTCTAATCATGCACTTTGGCAAAAATGAGGGAAACAAAAAAAAGTATTAAGCAATGGATGCAGTCAATATCCCATAATATTTTAGAAAGCTACTTTCCATTTATTTTATAATGAAGATTATGAATATTTTGAACTTTGTCATCTATTAAAAAAATAATAAAGTGCACTCTTTGCTGTAGAAAGTGACAAATTAAAGTATTTGTGAGTAATGGAATTATATTTAACAAGAGATGCAATGTGTCAAAGTTCCTACCAATAATTGGAAAAGAAGGAAAATATAGATTTATAGATAGGAAGGAGGGATAGAAAGAGAGAGCTAAAAGAGAGAATGATATGTTATTATATGTTGGAAATATAAGAGGAGTAACTAAGAGGGGAGGGATGAATCAATTACTACAAAAATAAATCCCAAATCCCTTAGATGTCAATACAAAATAAAAATAAATAATTGAATACTGTTGAAGCTTGGTAAACACACAAAATGTTGTAACTCAGTAGTAACTGGATTAGCTTTGTAAAAGATTAACATATAAACCTTTAGACGTTGTCTATGATTACCATTACTTTAACTTTATTGCAAACACATAAAAGAAAATAGCATGAACACATTTGACACCAGATTTTATTGTGGAAACCCAATTTGGGAAAAAACACCAATAGCAACCAGTTACTAATTTTCACTCTTCTGAAGTGAGCCTCGTTAGGAGCCAACCCTATATAAGGTACAAAACACATTGTTAGATGTGACCCTGTTAAAGGATTTAATCATCCTGTTAGAAGTTGCTTGGTTAGAGGTCTTGAGAATATTTCAATGGAGTTGCCACCTTGTTAGAGGATTTGCAAATAGTTGTTAAGGCAACTCTGTTAGGAGATTTAGATCACTGCTACAATGGTTACAGAGTAACAATGAGATGACCTAATTTGATTGCAACTAATTGCTAATTTTAGATCTTTTTTCTGGCTTGTACTTGATCCTTCCTGACTGAATATGACTTTGCACCACAAGGTTATTCTACTTATCCTCCAAATTCGCTTCCTTTGCTCATCAATATATCTTCAATCACATCATCACAATTTGTACATTCACTTGCATTTTTCACACACTTTGAAATCACAACTTGACCTTATACTTATATCTTCCACTTCGTCAAGTTGGCTCAAATACAACTTAAAATAATCAATATTCATCACCTTAGTCAGCTAGAATTAATAGATAAGTGAATTAAGCTTAATACAAAAAAATAAGAAAATCCTTTGTTAGCCGACCCTACTCAGTAGAAACTAACTCTAAAATGATTTCCTTTTTTAACCAACAGAAGCTTGGGTAACACTATAAACTTATGAAAATCCTTTGACAACCAAGTGAGCTCAATTAGCATTGGTTCCATCCAACTTTCCTTCATTACCCAAGTGAGCTCGGTTAACAATACCTTATGAAACTTTTCATTTGACGCCCGAGTGGACTTGGTAGATACTGCCTTCTAAACTAGGCAAACACAGAAACACTTGGTAGACATTGAGAACTGTCTTCACTACTCAAGTGAGCTCAGCATATACTAACTAACAATGATTATGACATTTGTGTAACATCAAAGACAACACACAATTTATCAATTGTATCCAACAATTATAAGGACAAGTAAAGGTAGAATGATACAAACAGTTGAAGGGAATTTCAAAAATATTAATAAATACATTATTTAAAAATATATATAAATAACAATAGAAATTATATTATATGAATGAACTACTCATTTCTACCAATTCAATTATAAGTTGAAATATTTAATCTTTAAAAAATAAATTTTTGATTACTTAATTCAAACTACCATAATATCTAGTAAGTTTGAGGGATAGTATTAGTTTTACAATTTGTAAAATGGTATTAAAAAAATTAGAGCAAGATTGTAAAATAATAACTAGTAAAACATAGTGTAAACTTAAAGAAATAACATTTACAATTGGCAAAAATAAATATCAAATTAAAACTAATAAATATATTTAAAATAAGAAATATAAAACATTTAACTCTATATTTGAACTTGGTAAGAAAAATAAATTGTGATAATTAATAGTGACTAGACATTCATTTTTATCCAAAGTGGTGTGAGGTGGAAGATAAAAATATTATTTTTTTAAAAATTTAATCAACTTGTCAAAAATGTGGAAAAGATAAAGTTGTAATTAATGCATGATAGAGTTTTTGAAAAATATTTGTATTTTTGTTGAAGAAATTTGAATTTTCTCCCTACCAAAAATAGTATGGTCCAATAGAATGGATGAAAAATGTGATTTAAAAAATAATGAAAAATTAAAAAAAGATATAAACATTTGAAATTTATTTTAATCTTTTAAATTCTATGATTTGATTGGTCAATTGAATTGAATGAAAGTAATAGTATCCTGCCAAAGGAGGAACTAATTATAATAAGTTTAAACTTTATGAATTAGTTTTAGTTTGATTTAGGGAATAAGAGAATAAATGATTTTGCATTTAAAACTAATAGGAATGGTTTTTGAACTAGTTAAGGATTATTGTTCACTATTGATGTGTTTTATAATTTAAAATAAAATAAAATGGAAAGTAGATTGTTTGAAGTATATGGAATTTAGATTGATTTTTAACTAATTAATAGTTGTATAAGAAATTCATATCTATTTGGTTATAGATGTGTATTCTAGAACTATTAAATATTACAAATTAGTAATGTTATTTTATTTATTTGGTGAGATTCAAATACTCCTAAAAATAATTATTATATTAAAAAATTCGGGTTGTATTAATTGAAAAAAGAGAGAAATGTTTTAACATTTGAAGCAATAGTTAAATTTTTTTTTTTTTTTTTTTTAAAAACTAAGTTATTTATTTTGAGTTTTTAAATAAAGTTTTAAAATGCTTTTATATGAAATTTAAATTAATTTAGAAATTAAGATTATAATGCACAAATTGATCTTATTTAATTAGTTAATACTATTAAGAATATATAGATTAATTTTAAGAAATCAAAATAATTTTCACAATTAAATGTACAATAATTGAGAAATTATATTTTCTAAGAATTATTTGGAAATAGATGGATAATTAATTATAGGAGAGTAGGTAAAAGTTAGATAAATATATACCTATATAAATATTATGTTGAGAGTAATCGTTCTTGAGACACCTATTTTCAATAAATCCAAAAATTATTTTTTCTTAATTAAGATTTATGAAAATAGGCACCTTGAGAATGATTACTCTCAGCGTGTGCAACTAGAAAAGTATTTTTAACTTTTTCTATTTTCGATAAGGTTAGTATTGATTTATTTATTTATTTTTAAATATAATTGTATAAACTCATTGTAAAATTGTAGTATAAACTTACTATAAAATTATTCTTCAACATTTTATTTTTTAATTCTATATATGGTGTTTATTTGCATCACTTTAATTCATTTTTATTTTAAGGATATTGTTACGTAAAATGTTATATTTAAAAGTAGAGTTAGGGTTAGGATTAGAATTAGAGTTAGGGTTAGCATTAAGATTAAAATTAGGTTAGGGTTAGGATTAAGAGTATTATTAGGGTTAGGGTTACAATTAGAGGTAGAGTTAGGGTCAGGATTAGAGTTACAAGTAGAGTTAGGGTTAGGGCTAAAATTAGGGCTAGGGCTAGGGCTTTTTTTAGGGTTAGGGCTATTTTTAGGGTTAGAGTTAGGGTTAGAATTAAAGTTAGAATTAGAGTTTAGGTTACAAATATAGTAAGGGTGTAGGGCACACCACCCATACCAACTCACAACCAAGATCACAAAAATATGGAGATAAAGAGATGACAAAAATGCTTCATAAAGCATCCATTAATATTTGAAATTCATTACAATATTCTCCACATGGAAGAACTCCAAACTCTTACAATATAAGAGAGATTCCTCACTAAGAGCTTCTACTTCCCAAACTTCTACTTCTCAAGCTTTCTTACAAGAGATTACATTAGAAGAGCTTCACTACAAGAGCTTACACTTGAAGAGCTTCTACTTGAAGAGCTTGATTACAAATGAACATAAGCCTTCCTTAAATAGGCACTTACCACCCAAGGCATGATTTATCCACAACATTCTAGAATTTCCACAACCTTCTACAATATCTACAACCTTCTAGAATTTCCACCTAAATACAACTAATTACCACTATGTGGCCCAATTAGAAAATTACATTTCTTTTGTAGATCACAACAAATATTAAATGCATAATTTAAGAAACTTTCCACAAACTTCTAAGATGCCACCTACACACCTCGATTAATGGAATGACAACTATTTTTCTTATTTTTCTTTTTACGCCACCTATGCACCTTGAAAATAGAAATTCCTCTTTTCTCCTTTTTCCCTTATTTTATTTTTAAATTATTTTTCCTTCTATTTTCATCACTTTCTCTCTCCTCCACAATTTTTTTTTCCCTCTCTCGCTCTCTTTTTTTTTAAATAATTTAATTCTCCCATGCAAGATGCTCCTGCATCAAAGGGTTAGAGTTAGAATTAGAGTTAGGGTTTGAGTTAGAGCTAGAGTTAGAATTAGAGTTAGGATAAGGGTTAGAGTTGGAATTGAAGTTAGGGTTTGCGTTAGAGCTAGAGTTAGAATTAGAGTTAGGATAAGGGTTAGAGTTGGAATTGAAGTTAGGGTTTGAGTTAGAGCTAGAGTTAGAATTAGAGTTAGGATAAGGGTTAGAGTTGGAATTGAATTTAGGGTTGAAGTTAGGGTTATAATTAGGGTTAAACTTAGGATTAGGGTTAGGGTTAAAATTAGATTTAAGGTTAGAGTTAGAGAAAGGGGTAGAGAAACGGTTAGATTGAGGGTTATGGTTAAGGTTAGTTTTATATTTAGAGTTAGGGTTGTATATAGAGTTACATTAGGATTAAGGTTAGGGTAAGGGTTTGAGTCAGGTTAAGGTTAGAGTTAGGATTAGGGTTATGGTTTTAGTCAAAATTAAAGTAAGGATTAGGGTTGAGGTTAGAGTTTTGAGTCAGCGTTAAGGTTAGAGTTAAGGTTCGAGTTTTAGTCAAGATTAAACTAAGGGTTAGGGTTAGGGTTAGAGTCTAATTATGGTAGAGTTTTTATGGTTAGAGTTAGGGGTAGGATTATGGTTAGGGTTAGGGCTAGTGTTAGGATTAGAGTTTGGGTTAAGCTTGGGATTGGAGTTAGGGCTAGGGGTAGAGATAGGGGTAGAGAAAGGGTTAGGGTTAGGTTTAGGGTTAAAATATGAGTTAGGATTAGAGTTAGGGTTAGGGTTAGGGCTATAGTTTGAGTTAGGTGTAGATAGAGCATTAGAATTTATGGTTAGGATTAGGGTTAGGTTTAGGGTTTGAGTTTGAGTCAAGATTTGAGTTAGGGTTAGGGTTAGAGTGTTGAATTAGGGTTAAGGTTAGATTTAGGGTTTGGATTACCATTACAATTAGGGTTAAAGTCCAATTATGGTAGAGTTATATTTAGGGCTATAGTTAGAGGTAGGGTTAGGGTTACAGTTATAGCTAGGGTTAGAGAAAGGTTTAGGCTTAAGGTTATGGTTAGGGTTACGTTCATATATAGAGTTAGGGTTATATATAGAATTAGCATTAGGGTTAAGGTTAGCATAATGGTTTGAGTTAGGGTTAAGGTTAGAGTTAGGGTTAGGATTAGGGTTAGAGTCTAATTATGGTAGAGTAAGATTTACAATTAGAGTTAAGGTTAGGGGTAGGGTTAAGGTTAGTGTTAGGATTAGAGTTAGGATTATAGATAGGGGTAGAGAAAGGGTTAGGGTTAGGGTTAGGGTTAGTGTTAGAGACAAGGTTAGGGTTAGGTTTAGGATTAGAGTATGAGTTTGAGATAAGGTTAGGGTTAGGGTTATAGTTTGAGCTAGGGGTAGCCATAACATTATAATTAGGGTTAGGTTTAGGATTTGAGTTTGAGTTAGGGTTCAAGTTAGAGTTAGAGGTAGAGTTAGAGTTAGAGTAAGAGTTAAAGTTAAAGTTAGAGTTAGAGTTAGAGTTAGAGTTAAAGTTTGGGTTAGAATTAGGGTTAGGGTTAGGATTAGAGTTACAAATAGATTTAATGTTATAGTTAGGGTTTGAGTTAGGGTTAATTTTAGAGTTAGGGTTAAGGTTATAGTTTTGAATCAAGTTTAAGGTTAGAGTTAGGGTTAATATTAAAGTCTAATTATGGTAGAGTTAGATTGATGGTTAGAGTTAGGGATAAGGTAGGGTTATGGTTATGATTATAGTTGGAGTTAGACAAAGAGGTAGAGAAAGGGTTAGTTTTAGGGTTATGGTTAGGGTTAGGTTTATATTTAGAGTTAGAATTATATATGGAGTTATATCAGGGTTAAGGTTAGGGTAAGAGTTTGAGTCAGGGCAAAGGTTAGAATTAAGGTTACAGTTAGGGATTCAGTCAACATTAAAGTTAGGGTTAGGGTTAGGGTTAGAGTCTAATTATGCTAGTATTAGATTTAGAGTTAGAGTTATATTTAGGGTTAGAGTTAGGGGTAGGTGTAGAGTTAGGGTTAGGGTTAGTATTAGGATTAGAATTAGGGTTAAGGTTAGGATTAGAGTTAGGGTGAGTGTTAGTGTTAGGGTTATAATTAGGGTTAGGGTTAGGATTATAGTGGTAGAGAAAGGGTTAGGGTTAGGGTTATGGCTAGGGTTAGCTTTAGGTTTAGGATTAGAGTTAGGGTTAGGGTTAGGTTTGGGATTAGAGTTAGGGTCAGGGTTAGGGTTAGATTTAGGATTAGAATGAGTTAGAGTTAGAGTTTAATTTAAAATTAGGGTTATAGTTTGAATTAGGGTTAGACAAAGCATTAGAACTATGGTTAGAATTAGGGTTTGAGTTTGAGTTAGGGTTATGGTTATAGTTTTAAGTGAGGGTTAAGGTTAGAGTTATGGTTATGATTACAATTATGATTAAGGTTAAGGTCCAATTATGGTAGAGTTATATTTAGGGTTATAGTTAGGTGTGGGGGTAGGGTTAGAGTTAAGGAAAGGGTTACATTTACTTAGGGTCACAATTATAGTTAAGAGGAGAGTAAGGGTTAGGATTTTAGAGTATATTTATTATTATATAAGGTGGCCTATATAATAATAAGTATATTCTCACAATTATGGATAAGGTTAGGGGAAAAAGTAGGACCATGGTGAAAGTTACGGTTAGTGTTATGTTTAGAGTTACATTTAGGAGGGCAGCTTGGTCTCATTACACATGCCTCTTAGCATAATAGAACAATAAAGGATACAATGTTCCTTAAGTAGTTTTATAATTTTATTAGTTACATTTATAAATAGACCATTGGTTAATGTTAATTATTCTTAGCATGAATAATGTATAATGAAGGGCTACTAAATGTTATTGAGGAAATGATTACACTTCAAATGAGTGTAAAATAAATATTGTGCTTTAGAGTAGGTTAATAGTTAGAAATAGAACATGGTATCAATTTTATACATAATTTAATGATCAACATATTAATGATATATGTCATGTAAAAGCTTTTATATTATAAACACAAAGGTCAAGGTAAAATGTTTGTTGAAATATTTGCAAGTATAGTTGAGAAGAATTTGAGCTAAAATGTTAAATTGTTTATTTATTATTCTAATACATAGATGAAAGGATAACTATATCTCCTCTAGTATAATTATTTAGATGAAGTAATAAGTGAAAAATTGAAAGATGTGAAATTATCATATGGACCATGTGTAAATTCTCCATAATGATGTAAGTACATCACATATTCTTCAGAGATTAAAATCATATTATGACCTTTGTTTGTAATATGATCATCATAGACCTCTTTCATTATGGGTGGAAATGCATCTACTTTTGCAGACGTGTTGTGTATGTATTTGGCAACATCTTCCATCTCAATTATATGTATTTCTTGTACATGATCAATTGATAAAGCTACATTCTCAAGTTCTTTTACCATAGTTGTACAACATTGTTTAATTATTCATGCACACTTGTAAAACTCTATCTCAAAAAAATGATATGATCCTACAGAAGAAGTTGGGCTCATGTTGACAATGCTTGACTATCTATTAGAGGCTACCATGCCTAAAACAATTCATGGAAAACAACTTAGAAAGCATTAGCACCAATAAAAAAGAAGAACAAATGTATACTTAATTAGAGGGATATAAATTTTAAATCAATAATGGTTTTGAAAAAAACATAATAGGTCGCTTAGTATAATCAAGTGTGGAGAAAATGAAAATAAAAACCATATTATATTAAAAATTATAATGAAATTTTGGGTATGGAAACATGGTAATATTATGACCATTGATGGACAATGAAGAATAGACAAACATACTTTTCAAATATTGAGTAGCAATATATTGATTGAAAGTCATGAAGCACAATCGTTATGATTTATTTCAATCGAAGTAGTCTTTCTAATTTGAATTAATGTTGTAGCTACCATAATTTTAGGACCTAATTGATGATCATAGTTAAATTTACAAATTAGAGAAATAGTATAATGAAATTTCAGCCTAATGGTACTTGCAACCATTAAAACGTGCAAATAATAAGGTTATCATGTTGCATTGAGCATATTAAATTATTGTAACACCCTGCCAAGGGATCCAAAAGAATTAACCTAAAGTTTTACTAAGTTTGTCAAAAAAAAATTTTTTTGAAACATGAAAGATAATCATGCACATTAAACACACAGTAGTGGAAACAATAACATGTAATCATCTAAAAGTATACATAACATGTTACATTTCTTAAGGATCCTAAGATGTTGAGTCACATTTAATCTAATCAATACTATGTCTAACAACTACCACATCCACATGAAAGAATAATTAAAGATCCACAGTCCATAATATACATTTTTTCTGAATGCCTCTTGGCAATTAAATTCAGAATGCTCAATCATCAACTATACATGTCACAGGGTATAAAAGGCTAAAATAATATACATATATAAAAATAAAGATACATCATTCTCATTGAATCCATGATACAAGTACAATAAAATAAATAAAACCAATAACATACATGATTCATCCATCCATCAATAAAGATATAACAACCATCATAAAAGATATCCATCCATCACAAAACACATCTAACTAAGTGTGCGGTTCCTCCCAACCATCAATAGCATAATGGGCCCTAGCCATCCCTCTGTGTGTAACATCCCAAGTCGCCAAAGAGATCATCGACATTATCATAGTATGGATGTCACTCAAAAAACATGCTACAACATATGCATAAGGAAAACTAACATGCAAGAATAGAGCATAAGATGATCCTACAAAGCACATAACATCATCTATCACATGCTAATCATCAATATAAAGAAACGTACCAATAAATAACATCCATCATAAGATCCAAGAACTAAATGAAGATAAATACCAACAAAGAATTCTCCAACCATAGTGTCTACGGACGGATCTCAAATGGTAAGAGTGAGAAAGCACTACCATCCGACCGTGTGGAACCCAAATGGACCACTCCCACCACATTAAGGAGATAGTCTCAAGTCTCAAATAAGATAACAAATCACATTACAAAAATACTCTCTAAGTCCAAGAATCCTAAAAGTATGCTAACTCAAAGGTTCCAACACACAGATCAACATCTACACCCAAAGGCACAACAAAGACATGTAGGAAACCTACTATGTAAGTAGGAAAGTGTCATGGCATGAATCACGCTAGAGTTACCCTAGTAGTCTCTTAATAGACCCCAGCCCACTAGTGATCCCTATGTGGCCACTAGTATCCTCTCATATTGAATGCAAGGTCGCAACCAAGCATTCTCTCTACTCCCATCCTAGTCTGTACTAGCACTCGAGGCATGGGTGAGAACATATAGTTATCTTATTAGGTTCATTTTAATCTCCATTTAGTGTAAATGTTTTCACTTATTAAATAACTTATAATGAGTTACCCTAGCAGCCACTTAGGGCCCCAGCCCCCATTGCAAGCCACTTCCCGACACTACAAGTAGATAACCTACCCTAGGCTCATGAAATCAAAAATCACAAAATCACCTCAGTCCTATACAAGCAACTAGAAGGCATCATATAGATAATCAAAATAATCACATCAGTTCTCCATGAGCAACTGAAAAGCATCCAATGATAATCATAATATCCATCGGTTCTCAACGAGCAACTAGAAAGTATCTCAAAATAATAATGGTCAAAGACTCCAAAATGGTCAATTCAAAACATGTCACAACATGACATCATCAAGATCAAAACAAACACTTTAGTCCCATCGAGGTAACTGGAAAGCAATCCAAGTATAACTGATCGATGACTCAAAAATGGTTAAGTCAAGTGTCTCATACACATACATCTCAGCTTCACACAAGAAGACTGAAAATCAATAACAATCAGTAAATACAAACATCTCTTAGAGCATACCATCACATTACCATGGTTGGGTTTAGAAAGATCGAGATCAAATAACATCAACATGCCATCACATTCACATAATTCCCAAGCCTTTGGTAACAACCTAAGACTGGTCAAAGCTAGGACAAACCCAAAACCCCAAAACACATATAGCATATAGAAACAAGATACAAACACATGTTTTGGTTTGCTTTTGCAATCACATGGTTAAGCCAAATATGAAGTTTCAAATTTCATTTTCAAGTATATTTCAAGTGTATAAGATTCTTTGTTTAATTTCCAAGTCAACCCATTTACCTCTTTGAAAATAAACATAGAATTATCCCTCCATTATTTTAAAAAAAAAATCTAAAATAATCAGAAGATAATTATTTACTTGTATAAATCATTTCACTAGTCCCATTGACTTTTAATATAATCATTCACATTATTTCACTAAAATTAAATGTTACTAATTGAATAAAATTCCCTTAATATTTAATTTCTCCAAAAATAATTATAGGATAAGTAACCATCTATTATTTAAATTATAAAAATATTGTTCTTTGATTTTCAAGAGATTCATCTTGACTCTATTAAACCAATATTACAATAACAACTTCCCTTAACTCCAAGAGCATCTCCCACTATTCAAATAATACTTATCAACTTTCAAATAATTAGTTTACAATTTTCTTAAAACACTTCAAGGACAATAATTTATTTAAAATAATCTTCATTGATTTTAAGTAAAATCAATGTCATTAATAATTCAATTATTTAATTCCACTAAACACTTATTAATATCTCTTTTCTTTTAATTTGCCCTCATTTAAAAATTCATTTTACTTAAATTGACTAATAATTAATTACACTTCTTCTACTATTAACTAATCTTAATTAAATTAAATTAAATTAAATTAGTAAATAAATCATATAAAACTAATGCATAATAATAGGATTCTATTTTAATTCGAACCCAAACCCGAATCAATTTCCAAATCTTGATTCTATTAAGGAAAGATTGCAATAATATTTTAATTCCCATAACTAGATGAAACAATATGCATGTTCAAATTCTAAATTAGAAAATTAAGGATTCATTCATAGAGAATTATTCAGAAACACATAACAAACATGATGAAGGCATGAAGAGAAAGAACATAATAAAATATGTGAAATAATCATGAGTGCCTACCTAGACACTAATGTTAATTCGCTATGCCTCAGAAAATTGTAGAGAAGCTCCTCCTCTTAGAACCTTCTCCTTTTCAAAAATTCCTTCCTTCTCCAACGTTCGCAATTCCTCCAAGAACCAAACCCCCCTGAGTGACTAGGAGTGCTTGTAGAAGCATATGAGGATGTCCATACACACTAGGAGAGCCTATATATAAAGGCCTCTAAGATGCATCTAGAATGTGTCTAGAAAGAACTAAAAGATAAGCATGACAACTAAGCACATATCTTCCATGATAAGAAGATAAACATGATGAGGTGTCAAGAATGTTGTAGACACCATGTGCTCAAATAATGTGCTCACTCCTAAGTGTAGACAACACGTGCATAATTAGAGTGCAAACTCCTATGTTGTCAACATGACAACTCACAAGAGTTCGCATACTCCTATTTGAATAAGTATTAAAATAATGCAAATTACTTTATTTAATATTCACTTTATTTTTATTTTTATATATTTTAATCACATGCACATATCATGCGATCTAAAATCTTTTAATAATTTTAATATCTTTTCCACTTTTAAATTTATTATCGAAACTTGATTGATAAAATATTTATTAACTTAAATAATAATATTATTTAGCATTTATTTAAAAATGAACTCTAAATATATTATTATTAAATTAAATAAATATTATCACATTCCAAACTTAAATTTATAACTTTTAGCTTCAAATTTAATTCTTTTTATTGAATTAATTTCCCAATTAATTAAATAAAAATAAATATTAAAATATCATATTAATTTTCCATTTAATTAAATAAAATTAAATATTAAAATATCATAATAATAATTTTCTATTAAATTAAATCTTTTAATTAGACTCAACTAATTTAAAATACACCAAAGACTCACAAAGTAAAATATGAAAACTCATCATAGCAAAACACATACAAAATCAAACCAAGGGTTAATATCATGAATTGCGTCATTCGACGCATTTAGAGGGTACTCAACTTAGATACTTGTCCTAATTTTCAATTAGGAAAAATGGCTTAAAGGGTTGGGATTTGGACTTGAGAATTTATCTCCCCTCTCTTATCATTGAGATAATGTGATAGGGTATGCTCATCCTAGCAATTCAAGGAAGTCGATACTCGATACTGGCAACCTGTATAAAATCTATGCATTTACAAGCACAATATATACTAAGTTAAATAGGCAATGGCAAGAAGTGGTGCATCGTGTAGATCTTGACTAGCAGGTGACTATGACTCCCTTCCTTAACCACATCAAAAATGCCATACAGAAAGAAAACAAACATGCACACCATACACATGCAAGTATGGGGTAAGTATCCATAAGAAAACACATATGATAATAAATCATCTAACTAATCATCGTCAATAACTGCAAACACTGTAATAATCATCATACATACATGAACTATAAAGTACCAAGAAATCTCATCATATAATAAACTGAATCTAAAACAATATCTGATAATCTCAAAATAATGTTACTAATAATCATCAACATAAAACTAGCCCTAAAAGAGTTCGACAATGATAGGAAAACTGCGAACTAGGGGTAGGTACTACAATTATAGTTGATTGTTTGCATTTGTAGGATGCTCATGTATGTCACTTGGTTGCATTTCAACATGTTGTACTTCACACCTTTGTGCATCTGGAAGGACCCTCTCAGAAGTATGCCAAAAATTGTTTAGATTTGTACATTTGTGTTCTCTCTTTCATCAGTTTCTAGTTGTGCAACTGATACTTCATACCTTCTTGTACCATAACTTTGCCTATCTCCTTGATTTAATGTTATTCTTTGTTGTTCTCTTTCATTTTTTGTCTGTTGTTGTTGTTGATGTCTATGGTATTCTCTATGGTATTCTCTTTGATATATATTTCATGACACTAAATAATTTGTCATATAAATTAGTAAACTTCATTTATTAGAATGTATATATAATTTATTTAGGGGATACTTTATTTAGTAGACATAAGAAAAATTGTAGCAATGAAGATTACTATATAAGTAGCTAGATTTATCTATAATGTTTGCATAAATGAAGAAAATTAATATTTAAACGAAGTAAAATCAAAGCATCTGTGAATGGAGACAAACAATTTAAACATTTATAGATTGTTGTAAAACATATTAATTAAGAGAAATGAAGGAAGTATGAACATTAAATAAGAGAATACATTAAACGATTATGAAAATGCATTTTGTTAAAGAAATATACAAACATGAAGATATATAACGATTTGTTATTTATGAAAACATTGGATACATCATCTAAATAAATTATTTTATTTATGAAAACCTTGGATACATCATTTTAAGAAAGAATGGTCTAAAAGACCTTTTATTGCAAAACATATGTATACATGATGTCAAACTTTGCAATACCTATTCTAACCCTAACAATAAAAAAAGTATTTGATTATTTCATTATAAACATATAAATCAATCCTTAATACAAATAAATATTTCTAAAATGTTCATAGTAAAATGCATATAGTTACAACTATATGTAAACAAAGTAATATTTGTTATTCTATGAAAGATTTACATTCTAATGTTTCAAATATGGTGGCATTTTTAAAACATTACAAATATTTTTAGTAATAGCTAACATTATAATAAATTTCTTGCTATTATAATATTTAAAAAATGGTGGCATTGCCTTCCACTTTTCAAAGATTGATGCCTAAAAGTTAATATTTATTCTTTTAAAATTGCATATAAGAAATAAACATAAGTTAAAATAATTATATGGTTACTCTAATTTTCAAACAACAAAATTAAAAGTATAAATTTGATTTTTCTTAGTTAGAAACAAATAAATTGATACTTCAATCAAATATATAATGGCATTGCCATCCACTTTTGAAACATTACAAATATTTTTAGTTATAGCTAATATTATAATAAATTATTTACTAATATAATATTTAAAAAGTGGCAGCATTGCCTTCAACTTTTCAAAGGTTGATGCCTAAAAGTTAATATTAATTCTTTTAAAATTTTATTTAAAAAAACATAAATTAAAATAAATATATGGTTACTCTAATTTTCAAACAACAAAATTTAAAGTATAATTTTGATTTTTCTTATTTAGAAAAAAATTAATTGGTACTTTAATAAAATATTTGGAAAATGACAACATTGCCATCCACTTTTCATATATTAATAAGTAAAGATTAATTTTAATCTAAATGTAAATTAAAAAACTATTATAATCAAAATAGTAATCTAATTCATATTAGTAATCTAAATCAATATACTTATCTTAATCAAAGTACTATTATAAACAAAACTACTTTTGTAAACCAAAATATTAATCATTAAATTTATAGATCATTTTTTTCAAAAAAATTATTAAAATTAGTTATATGGTGGCATTTTCATCCATATGAAACATTATAGAAAAAAATATAACATTAATCTAAAAACTACATTGCAAAATATGAAGAACAATAATCTACGCAAATCATATCTAGATAAAGTATCAAACATGCAAATGTAATTTTGAATACAACAATGTAAAACATTAACAAATCGCATTTAAAATATAAAATACAACTAAATGTAAATAGTGTAACTACTATTCTAAATGCGGATAGTAATCTAAATGCAAAATAAAACTTAATGGAAAAAAACATTAAGAAGAAGCTTACTTTGCTCTTTGATCTCCCTTGTTGATCTTCAAATTTGCAATGCTTCTCCAAATTTGCAATCTTCCTCTCTTCCTAAGAAAATAGCTATTCTACCTCTCAAAAGCAATCAAAGCTTTACTTTCCAAACTCTTGTCTTTCTCTCCAAATCCACTCTTCTACAAATGCAAAGCAAAAATGAAAGGAGAGTAGTGTTTTATAATCAAAGAAACAACTCTTCACCTCCATTGAAAAGACTCTTCATTGTCCTCTAAAAGACCCTTCAATTTCCACTCCCTCACTCTCCATACACATTCAAATTCTTTTTTTTTTAAACAAAAAATGCCAACAAGGCATTATTCTAAAATGAAATTAAAACTAATAATTTAAAATGTCCACCACATAGTGGTGGATGTTATTAATTTTATTTTATTTTTAAGTTTTTTTTATAAAGGTGGCAGGCCACCACCCCATCCGTAGTTACCTTGGTAGTAACTGTTGCTAATAGCAATGATAGTCACTGTCATAGCCTACAGGCTTCTACGGCTTTAAAGTTTTGTTTGTTTTGATTTGTTTTAATTTTTAATATTTAAAAAAATAATTTTTTACAAATAATTTTATTTAATTTTTAATTTTTAATTTTTTTCTATATAGAAAAAAATTAAAAAATTTAGGATTTATTTATTTTAATTTCTTTTTTCAAAAAAGAATTTAAAATTTTTGTATTATTTTATATATACATTTATATTTATATAATTTAGGTACCTATTTTTTCGGGCCCTATTATTTCGGGCTCCATTTGGCTTCCTCTCATTTCTACCAACTGTTATTTTGAAAATGCTTTTTATTGCCTTTTATTTCAGCCAGCTATTATTTTAGGAATGTTTTTTGTATTTTCCAATTTAAAAGTTTGTAACTGACCCCAGTTCTTTTTATTAATGGAGAATCTTTTTTGGTATATTCTCCTACTAGGCATTTGTGCTATCATTGTATAGAATGCCTCTTGATGTAATTATTATTTGAGGTTGTGAAGTATAAAGAAAAGAGTTATATTAAAGTAAAGTAAGAAAATAATATAGAAAAGAAAAGAAAAAATAAATAGAAATAATGTAATAATTTATATTCAAGTGTTTGTATTTCCAAATGAAGATATTTTGTGAGAGTCCATTTCAAATTCATAATACAAATCACTTAAAAATTAAGTCAAAGTTTTAAAAATATATTTTCAATAAATCTAATGTCTTATATTTATTTTGAATAAGGACAAATCTCAATAACTATATATTTTGAATGAAAAAATAGGCAAACATTTAAATAAAACTAAAAAAAGTTCAAGAGGAGAAGAAGAAAGAGTAAAAAAAGAAAAATGCAGTGAAGAAGAAAAATGAAAAGAAGAAAAAGGGATGGGAGAAGAAGGAGGAGAAGGTGTAGAAAAAGAAAAAGAGAACAAGGAGCGGGAGAAATTGAAGGAGAAGGAGGAGATGACAAATAAGATCTAAAAGAAGGAGGTCAAGAGAAAGATGAAGTGGAAGAAAAAGAAGAAGGAGAAGAAAAAGGAGAACAACAAGGATGAGGATGAGCAAACACGAAATAAGAAGCAAAAAAAAAGCAAGGAGAAAGATGGGAGGAGGCAAGGAGAAGGAGGAGACAAAGAAGGGGAAATAAAGGAAGGATAAGAAGGAGAAGAATAAAGAGGAGGAGAACAGAGTAAAGAAAGAGAAGATAGGGAAGGAGAAAGCTATGAAGGAAAAGAAGGAGAAGAAGAAGCATAATGAAAAGAAAAAAATACAAGGAAGAGGTAGTGAAAGAGAGAGGTTTAAAGAGACAATGAAGAAGAAGACAAAAAAAAAAAAATCCAAAGAAAAAGAGTAAGGATAAAGCAAAGAAGTAGAATAATGAGGAGTTGAATAAGATGAAAGAGACAAAGAGGGGGAAGAAAAATTGGAGAGGAAGGACAAAGAAAAAGAGAAAAAGAAAAAGGAGAAGACATTGAAGGAGAAGGAGGAGGCAATGAATAAAAAGATAAAAAAGGATGAGAAGAAGGGGAAGGTAAAGTGGAAGAAGAAGAGCAAGAAGTAGAAGGAGAAGGATAAGGATGAGGAGACACAAAATAATAAGCAAAAAAGAAGCAAGGAGAAGGAGGAGGAGGAGGAAAGGAGAAGGAGGAGGAGAAGAAGGAGGGGAAGAAAAGAAGGATATAAAGGAGAAGAAGAAAGAGGGATAAAATGAGAGAAACAACATTGTTGTCAATGGTTCCCAATCTCTGGGTGCATTTCCCATGAGGGATAAAATGAGGAATTTCCCATTTCCACCCACTTACAAGATGTCACTCATCTTAACTATAATGAGTTTATTTTTCTAGTTATAAATGAATCCTACACAAGCTTGACACAAATGTATTCTTTCAAAATATTGTTTGTATTTTATGGGTGAAAATAATACTTTATATGTTTTCTAGAAATATTTTAAATATAATAGTATAGTTATATTTTTTTTAATGTTTAATTTGGTCTATGATCTCATTTTTATTCATAATCGTTCTATCTTTATGTTATTCTTGTAAGCATTTATCATTTCATTTTTAGTCATTCTTAATTTTATAAACTTATTTTACATGTTAAAACTATTGTATTTGTTAAAGGTTCACTTTAACATTAAGATTAATTAGGCTCAATCATAAATATTGAAATAAACCCTTTTTAAAGGGAAAAATGTTTCATCATGTGTACAGGCACTATAGAAACATTGACATTTTATGAAAGCTACATGACAATACAATAAGATCCATTATTACAAACCTTAGAAAGCCTATAACCCCAAGCACTTATCTCATTTTTTACATGAACATGGATGATCCACTGCATTTTATCTAGGTGACACTTGGCAAAATCAAGCACTAGGCATTTTTGGAAGCTTAACCACCACAATGTTCCTCTCAATGGTACATTTAAGCTTATCCCAAAAGAAAAGTAAGTTGGATGCCCAAATCATCATAAAGGTAAGTAAAATTAATTTCTTTGAACATATCAAGGATGCAACTTATTGAAAGATTTTAATAATTTTTTAATATTAAAAAACATTATTTTAATCTCTATAGTGTCATGATCCATGATTATTTAAGTTTAGTTAGCCTTGTATGAACAATTCCATTACATGGGTGTTCATTGTAGGCTTGGTTCAAATTCATATCTAGATTTTAATTTTATTTGGATGCTACAAAGACACATACCTTGTGAGTGTTTAGAGATCTCCCTTGCTAGGAGCAATATAGAAAATGCATTTTTTATTCAACAAAGGTTTCAATGGAGAAGCGGAAGCTTAAAAAATTAAGTATCCATCCACTTATATGCATCTAAATGTGTGTGTGTGTGTGTGTGTGTGTGTGAGAGAGAGAGAGAGAGAGAGAGAGAGAGAGAGAGAGAGAGAGAGAGAGAGAGAGAGAGAGAGAGAGAGAGATTTCTGTTAGATAATTTGATAATGATTGGTTATTTGCATTGGTAAAAATTGGTGCAAGTAACTAGAATTGACAAGGAGAGGGGGGGGTGGTGGAATACCAATATAAAGAGCGAGAGACAAAGATAAAAGGACAAAGATAAAGATAGATAGAAACTAGAAAAGGTAGAGGCAATGAGACATAGATAAATCTAAATAGAGGGAGATAATGACAAGGGGGAAAACTATTATATTCTAGAATTAATAATATATAATATAAACTCTAATCATTTATTAAAACCAATCTTGTTTGAGTTTTGTAAAGAGGGTGCAAAGAATTATATTAACATACCTTATAAAATATGGGCAAAAGTATCCAATATAATTTCTATTATATTCTAATCATTTCCATTTTTTGCAGTTTAGGATCACTTATTTAGAAATGCTTCAAACAAAAAAGATTTTTAGTTATATACAATTTTCAGCCTCTAACATATTGCACAATATATATATATATATATATATATATATATATATATATATATATATATATATATATATATATATATATATATATATATATATATATATATATATATATATATATATATATATATATATATATATATATATATATATATATATATATATATATATATATATATATCATATCAGCATAATTGTTGCACCTCCTTTAGGTGCAAATGCAAGTTGTATGTGAGTTGTAAAAATATCTAATAATGATGCTTTTAGTTATACAAATAAGTTCAATTAACTCTTGGTGGAATATAATCTTCTTAAATGTTTATAAATGCATGTGTAGTTATAAGTTGGTAAATATTTAATTATGATTTAGTTATATTTTAAGTGGCATTAACTAGATAATCATTTATTTATGGTGAGTAGATATAATGAGTGGAATTATATTTAATTTAGTTGTAGTTATAATTTAATTCCAATTATAATTCAAGTTGAGATATTTATAATAGAACTACGAGTTTAATAGAAATTAAATATTAATAGTGGAATTTGGAAGTTAAAATAATACTTTAAGAATGATATTGATATTAATATTTAATCTAATACTTTATGTTATTAACTAAGACATTTATAATCTAAGATCATTTACATTAATAATATGATAATATGTTATACTCAGAATTGATAAAATGTTGTTGTAGTTAATATTTAATTAAGAGATAATTTTTGAGTTGAATATTAAATTATTCAGTAAATTATAGGAAATAATATCATTATAATATTTATTAATCACAGTGATTTGATATATATGAAGAATTCTTTTACACTTATACCATAGGTATTCATGCATGTCTTTGAACATAAAATCCTAAGTCAAATTGAACTTTATAATATAAATTAATTTAGTTGCAAAACTAAACTTGTATTATTATTGTGATTTCTTAACATATATATTTTTTGAAATTTCTTTTATGATTTTTTGGGGGTTATATAGTTGGCCAATTAGTATTGCATACTAGAGGCTATAAGATCCTATTCTCTATGTCAAATGATATAACTATTTGTTAGAAACTACAATTGGAACAATTGTTATGTTGTCATTGATGTCAAACATTATTGCTGAGACAGTTGCTACCTAAGTAGAGTACAATATCGATTTGATTTGTGTAGAGGATTTGAGAAGAATAGATAACAAGAAGACCTAGTGGAAAGGTTGAGTTATGTGGAATTTTACAATGGGCACTTGATCAATTGGACTTTGACAAGATAATGTGTTGTTTAATCATAACACTAAGTGAAGAAGATAGTTGAGTTGAAGCCTAAAAGAGATGTTCAATTAAGGACCAAATGCAAAGGCTAAACTGAGGATCAAACCAAAAGATTAAGGAGTTTATTGTTGAAGCTGAGCTAAGATAGTGTCGACTGAGTGAATAGTAGAAGCTGATAAAATATAATGTCGACTGAGCACCATTAAAAGATAGTGTGTAAAAAAAGTTGGACTGAGTGAAGACAATGTAAGTCAAGCAAGAAACATAGTGATGACCTAGTTTTTTAGTGATGATTGAGGCCAAGGAACACATTATTGACCAAGTGTCAACATTTTTTAGTTTGTGAAGGAATTGAGATTCCTAGCCGACATAGTTGAAATTTTGAAATTGTCAAAGCACATGAAGAATATCATTGATGAGATGGAGCATTTAACACAAGAGAAATCATGTTTCAGTATTTCCATGCATGGATTCAAAGAGAAGTTTGAGAAGTTTCTAGAATGAGAAAGGAGGAAACAAAATTATGCTAGGATTTTATGAATTTGACCTAACCTAAGATAACAATGATGTTTAAGCAACAAAAGATCAAATCTACCTATTTAAGGAGGTATAAGGATTAATCTAGTTAGGTTGGGAGTTGCTAATTTTGTTGACTAGCGAACTTGAGAAGAAGGTTGTGAAGAAGGAGAAGAGTTGAGGTGAAGAGTGATTTGTTGAAGGATTTTCCAAGTAGATCAAAGATAATGACAGAGACATGAATGGAGTCTAGTCAATGAGTTAGTAGATGAGCTACATTATGATCTATATTTGCAAAGTGAGTTGTACTTATCAGATCAACCTGTTGTTACTTTCCAACCATTGTATCAGTTAAAATCTTTTAATCAAGGTGACATTCTAATGGAATTTTCTTAAATTTCTAACAATGCCACTCCTAATAGGGTGATTAAATTATTTTATATGGTCACACTTAAGAATTTCTATTGTCATCTTTAATAGGGTTGGCTCCTAACAAAGCTCACTTCAGAAGAGTGAAAAATTGGTGACATGTTACTGTTGGTTTTTCCCTAATTAGGTTTCCATCTTAAATCCTAGTTTTATATTTTTGTGGATGTTATTTGAGATGTTTTACTATTTAATTTTTTACATTATGGAAGTTATTTATCATTGGGATCATGGACTAAAGTTTATGTTACTACTAAGTTACTATAGAGACTGAGATACTTAATGAATAGCTCTAAGTTGTTTGAAGTATTCAAAAGTTTGATTGGTACATCTAGACCTGAGGATAACTAATTCACCCTCCCTCATTTATTTTAAATCATTCTAATAATTGGTACCAATACATGTGGTGCTTGTGAAGAATTTTTCGAAGGGAATTAAACCTAAAGATCAAGATGTATAGAAAGGAGGTACCCAAGATGAACAAGGAAAACTTCCCTGCATGGAAAAGTTTGATGAAGCTACACATTGTTGGAATTGGAGATTCAATAGTATACTACTTAGACAATGAGTACATAAAAGTACCCGCACCTATGACAACCCATCAAATAAAGGAGAAGCAAGAGAATAATCATGTAATGTTGGAGATTGCATCTTCCTTAAGATACTCAAAATTTGATGATATAAAGCACTGCAACACTACAAAAAATATGTGGGAAATTTTGGTAAAAATACATGAAGGAGATAAGGATGTACTAAGAGCCAAATTACAAAGATTGAGATGAAATTTTGATAACATGAGGATAGTAGAAGGTGATAACATTTCTCAATATGTTGGAATAGTCAAAGAAATTGTAAAGGAGCCAAAGGAAAGATCAGTGATGAGACTGTGATCAACAAGGTATTGAGAACTTTACTTCCTATTTATGCTATTAGAGTTTCTAAACTACAAGATTTATGATGTACTCTTGGTAACGATCTAACCTTCGATAATCTGGTTGGTAGACTTACTACTTTTGAATTGTCAAATTTTGATAATTTTACTGCCCTTGCTATTGAATTTTCTTTCAAGTCACAATTGGTTTTACAAAAGTCTAAAAAGAAGAAAGAAAAATATGAGGTTAGTAAAAGTGAATCTTCTGATAATGATCATGAGGAACTTGAAGCATTAATGGCTAGGAGACTACCAAGTGGTAAAGGAAAATTTAAAGGTAAACTTCCTATAATCTATTTTTCATACAATAAAGTTGGTCATATTACTACAAGATGTCATGATAGGGATGGCAAGGATGAAAGGAAAGTCAAAAAGTTCAAAGGAAGAAGAGATGGAAGAGACAACAAAGGATACATAGATTACGAGGGAAAAGGTAAGAAGTCTTGATGCATCATTGAAGAAGAAATTGATGATGATTCTAATAGTCATGATGAAGAAGCTATTTATGTTTCTATGAAAGATGATTATGATGAAGATGAGAAAAATGCACTTATTTTATATGTGAGTAAATGTGATATATGGATAATTGATAGTGGTTGCTCACATCACATGATTGGTGATAAAAGTAAGTTTGAAACCTTAGAACATTATAAAAGAGGCAGTGTTAAGTTTGGTTATGATGCACCATGTTTTGTGAAAGGTAAAGGATCAATAAGATTGACTAATAAGATAATATGTGATAATGGTTATTGGGTTGAAGGAATTAACTACAATTTATTGAGTGTGGCATAGTTTAATAATTTAGGCTACAAAGTTGAATTTTAGCACAAGAAGGCTAAGATTTACAATGGTTTTGGTGAATTTATTGGAAGTGGAGATTGAACAAGAGGTAACTTATTCTATCTAGACCCATTTGATGATACATGCTTGTTTTCATAATGTGATGACATTTGGTTGTCCCATAAGAGGCTATGTCATGTAAACTTTGATAATTTGTTAAGAATTAGCAAGATGAAGAAAGTAAGAGATTTATCAAGATTGAAGAAACCTAATAATGTGATGTGTAAACAATGTCAATTGGGAAAAATGAAAAAGTCTAGTTTCAAGTGCAAGACCTATACTTCTAATGTTATTTTAGAGTTAGTTCATACTGAACTTTGTTGACCTATTGGAGTGAAAATATATTGTGGTGACAATTATTTTATTCTATTTTTTGATGACTACTCTAGAATGACAATTGTGATGTTTCTTAAAAAAAAAATTTGATGCATTTCAAATGTTTAAAGTATTTGGCTAGAGTTGAAAAGGAAATAGGTAAAAACTTGAAGTGTCTAAGATTTGATAGAGGAGGTGAATTCATATCAAAGGAATTCAACACAATCTATAATGATAGAGGAATCAAGAGATAGATGTCTACACTGAAGACCCCTCTAGAAAATAAGATAGCTGAAAGGAGGGATACATCAATCATGGTCTATGCTAGAACATTGACGATGGAGAGGAATATTACACCTAAGTACTGGAGAGAAGTTGTAAGTACTACTTTTTATACCTTGAACATAGTACAAGTCAAGAAATGTACAAATATTACACCTTTTGAGTTATGGTATGGTTATGCACCTAATGTGAAATATTTCAAAGTTCTTGGAAGAAAATGTTATATACTAAAAGATAACAGACATGGAAAGCTTGATGCAAAAAGTAATGAAGGAATATTCTTAGGATATTCTACTAAGAGAAAAACATATAAGTGTTTGAATTCTAACAGTAACAAAGTTGTGAAAAGTGCAAATGTAAAAGTTAATGAATATGTAGAAAATAATGAAGTTTAATGTAGGAAGGAACTTGAAGATTAAATAAGTTTCATATACATTGATGAAGGTGAGCCCAACACCTTACCTGAATGTAAGAAGAAGGCTATCGAGCAATAACAACTAGTATATATTGAGTTACAATACAAACATGTTGAGCATTAGGTAATTGGTGTCAAGTATTAGGAAGAACATGTCAAGCATCAATAAGTGATTTGCAAACAAATAGAAGAGCAAGCTAAGAGACATGAAGTGCTACCTGAAGCTAATCCACAAGATGAACCTAAAGAAGAAGAAACAAGACTTGAGCCTCCACTAAAAATATATGTGTGAAGACACCATGCACCTGATGAAATCATTGGAGACTAAGATTCAAGAGTTATGACAAGAAAAAGACTAAGGAGTGATACATGCTTACTATGTGAATTTGAGCCTAAATTAGTAAAGGATGCTTTGGATAATGAACCTTGGATTAAAGAAATGAATGAAGAGATTGAGGACATAGAGAAGAACAAAACCTGGTCACAGGTACTTAGACCAAAAGACAAGAATATCATTGGTACAAAGTGGGTATTTAGAAACAGGTTAAATGAGAATGATGAAGTCACAAAAAATAAAGTAGGACTAGTTTGTAAGGGATATGCACAAGAAGAATGAATTGACCATGGGGAGACATTTTCCCTTGTTTCAATATTAGAAAGAGTTAGAACTTTTCTTTCATATTCTTCTTACAAAGGAGTCACAGTGTATCAAATGAATGTAAAGTTTTCATTTATGAATGGAATCTTGGAAGAAGAAGTCTATGCTGAACAACTTGAAGGATTTGTTGACCCAAACAAAAGCAATATGGTATGCAAGTTGAACAAAGCATTATATGGATTGAAACAAGTCCCTAGAGCTTGGTATGAAAGATTGAACACATATTTGGTGAAGACAAGTTTTACAAGGACAAATGATAATGGAAATCTATATTTGAAGATTGAATCTAAAAAAGGGATATTGTTAGCTGAAATATTTCTGGATAATATCATATTGGAGGAAAATATGCATTGTTTAAGTCATTTGCAGATGAAATGAGGCAAGAGTTTGAGATGTCTATGTTTGGAGAGATCAAATTATTTGTTGGCTTGCAAGTGTATATAACGAAGAAAGATATCAACATCATACAATCAAAGTATGTTAATGAGATACTAATTTTTTCTAGAATGGAAGACTCAAGACTAGTTGGAATACCCATGGAAATTGGAAATAAAATTTCAAAGAATGATGATTCTACTAATTTGAATTAGACCTTATATAGATCAATGATTGGATAGTTACAATATATTGTTCATAGAAAACCAAATATTGCACTAGCAGTTGGGATTGTTGCTAGACTTTTTGAAAATCCTAAGGAGAATAATATGATGGTTGTGAAAATAATACTGAGATATATAAAAGGAATATAGGAGTATGGATTGTATTACAAGAAGAATGACAAGTTTGAATTGAAAGAATATACTAATGCAGTGGGAAAGAAATGTTGATGATAGAAAGAGTACAAGTGGTGGAGCTTTCTTTCTATGAAAGAGACTAGTTTCATGGACAAGCAAGAAGTAGAACTACATTTCCTAATCTACAATAGAAATTGAATATATAGCAATAATAGTTACTAGTTCTAACATAGTGTGGATCAAGAAATTATTGAAAGGAATGAGGGAAGAGATTACTGAACTTATTGTTATATTTTGTGATAACACAAGTACTATAAACATATCTAAGAATCATGTGACATACACCAAGACCAAGCACATTGATAGTAAATATAATTACTTGAGAGAGTTGGTACAAGACAAAGAAGTGAGATTAAAGGATGTGAATACACATGAACATATAGCTACTAAATTCATAAAAGCCTTACCTAAGGATGCACATGAATATATAACAGATAAATTGGAGGTAATTACCCTAATTGAGGCTACCTAAGCTAAGATGAAGCCCTGCATCAAATGCTCTGATTAAAATATCTTAGGACCTTCATAAATCTATGAAGAGACAAGCACAAAATGTTGAATCAATCATAAGAAAGATAATAGAAGAAGAAAATAGTTAAGAGAACTAACAAAGAAATATCTAATGTTGAAGATGTATGAGACAGAGCTAACTAAAGAGGTTGAAGTGTCTTTGGCATTTTTCTCAAAGAGGGAGAGAACATATAGTTACCATGAGAAGAAAAAGTAAAGCAGGAGATATTAAAGATGAGAGAAGTCATATATGAAAGATGGACAGATTATGAAGTAAATTACCTATGTAGTAATGAGAAAAGAGGGAGAGTTTATACAGAAAGTGATTAGTAAAGGTGTTACCATCAAAGAGGGAGACAAGTTCAGAAGATAACTATCATAGAGGGAGTTCATGTTTTGGTATGAAGTTGTGAGTTGTTACCATATAAGAGTGAGGTGTTTCATATCAGACCTACATGAAATGAGAATTAGAATGAAAATAAAAAGATGTGATTAGAATCGGAATGAAACTAAGGATATTAATGAAGATCTATAATATACATAGAGGGAGTTGATTGAAGGATTTCAAGAGCTTTCGATTGCATGGTAACTTGAAGTAAGGTGTTTCCATCAATGCCAAAGAGGGAGATTGTTGAAAACTATAGTTGGAATAATTTTTATGTTGTCATTGATGTCAAACCTTATTGGTGAGACAATTTTTACTTAAGTAGAGATCCATATCGATTTGATTGATGAAGATGATTTGAGAAAAAGAGATAACAAGAAGACCTAGTGGAAAGGTTGAGCTATGTGGAATTACAATAGGCACTTGATCAATTGGATTCTGACAAGATAATGTGTTTTTCAATCATAACACTAAGTGGAAAAGATAGTCGAGTCAAGCCTAGAAGAGATGCTTAATGAAGGAACAAATTCAAAGGCTAAACCAAGCATCAAAGCAAAAGATTAGGGAAGTTATAATTGAAGCCAAATTTTGCTAGTGTCAAAGATTAACAATCATTAATAAATATTTTAATCAAGGTGTCATTCTAATGGAATATTCTTAAGTCCTCTAACAAGGCTACTCCTAATAGGGTGATTAAATCCTTTAACATAGTCACACCTAAAAATGTGTATTGTAACCTTGAACAGGGTTGGATCCTAATAGAGCTCAGTTCAAAAAAGTGAAAAATTGGTGACATGTTACTAGTGGTTTTTCTCTAATTTAGTTTCCATGTTAGATCCTAGTGTTATAATTGTGTGGATGTTATTTGAGATGTTTTACTCTTTAATGTTTACATTCTACAAGTTAGTTATTGTTGGGACAATGGACTACAAGTTTATGTTATTGGTAAGTTACTATAGAGACTGAGCTACCTAATGAATTATAGATCTAAGTGATTTGAAGTGTTCAAAATTTTAATTGGTACATCTAGACCCAAGGATAATTGATTCACCTCCCCCCTGTCTCAATTATTCTAAGTCATTATAACTCTATTTTTATATCTCAATTACTTTGTGTATGGTTTGGACTGTAGGTATGTGTAATCCTTCTTGATCCGATCATAATATCTTATAAACAAAAGGGGTGATGACCATTATTTTGTTAAATATGATTTACCTAATCACCTTATATTATCATTATGTGTTATATTACCTTATTCTGGATGGTTTTGTTGTGGAGTATGTTATTTTATGATTTATTTTATTGTTTGAATGGTTATTTGTATGTGAGATGTACTCTATGATGGAGATGGATGTTATTGATATTGGTTTATTGATCTCATGATTATGAGATTTTATTGATTTTCACTATGATTATGGGATATCCATTATGAGATGGATGATTCTTGGAGATGTTATATATAGATGGACAATGAATCCTTGTGTGGATTTGATATTCTTTCCTATGCTCCATAATTTTACTT
This sequence comes from Cupressus sempervirens, assembly GCA_028749045.1. Taxonomy (NCBI): domain Eukaryota; kingdom Viridiplantae; phylum Streptophyta; class Pinopsida; order Cupressales; family Cupressaceae; genus Cupressus; species Cupressus sempervirens. The sequence goes on along the minus strand of CM053792.1, from coordinate 444,574,417 downwards.
TGGTGACTTTCATGATTATGATTTATGAGAAAAAAAAATTGTATTATTTGAATTATTTTGATTGGAGTAGTGTAGGGTATCTAGGTGTATAAGGGAAAGTGACTTATAAAGGGCATTGATGCCCTAAGAGGATACCAGGGTAACTCATTGTAATCAACTTAATTAAGCGATAACACTATACATTAAATGGAGGTTCTTAAAATGAATTAAAATGTTTAAGTGTTCATCGCCCATGCTTTGAGTTCTAGTACATGCTAGGATGGGAGTGGAAGAAGATTCTTGATTATGATCTTACATAGTTAGTTTCCTTGTCTATATGAAAGGATTACTGATGTTGCATAGAGTCACTAGGGGGCCAAAGTTAAGAGTCTATTAGGGCAATCTTAGAGTTGAATCATGAGATGACATTTCCCCATATGCATCTTAGTTTTCCTATATATTTATATTTCTACTTTTTTTTCAGGGTATCTTTGGGATCTTCTTTTCATATGAGTAGTACCACCTATTGTAGAGAGATTTTAGGATCCTTGCCTAGGATTTGTGTTTCTACTTTTGTGTTTTGATTATATGTATATGTGGATCATACATTATCTCCCTTGCATGGTGGGAATGAGAGCTTGATTATGTGACCACACAGTCAAGAGGTAGTGCTTTCTTACCATTTGGGTTCCCCCTTAGATTGAAAGATGTTCAATGTTCATTGATGCAATTTTCCCATTATCATTCTTATTGATATCTTAGATATTTCTATTTAGATGTTGTATCTATGTATTCATGTATCTTGTGCCTTAAGATCCTATGAGATGATGTATTGTTTATTAATGTACTTTTATTTGATATTACTTACCCTATGACATGTATAGTGGATGTGGTTATTTGGATGTGGTTCATTGTATTAGTTTTACTTATGTATCTACTTATGAGATTATGCATCTATTATTTATTTATGATTATAAACATTGTACTTAAAATTAAAACTAAGTAATAAAACCTTCTTAAATGCAATTCAATGTGAAGGAACCCTTGAGAGGAATGGAAAAAGTATTTGCAATTGCTTATATGTGCTTAGCATATATGTGTATATTACTTCTGCATTGTTTAAAAAAAAAAAAAAAACACAGTGACAAAGCCACTATACATATATATACATATATATATATATATACATATATATATTCATTAATATTACATTTTTATATTTTTCTAATTCTAAGATACAGAGCTCTTAGAGAAAAGAATCGGGAAGAAAAACTCTATTCATTACCCCATCAAGAAGAATAAAAAAGAAAAGGAGAGAGGAAAGAATATGAAAGTTACACAGACCTAGTTATAACTTCCCAATCATGATACTTCCAAATTAAAATGTATATCAAAAGAAGAAGATAAGAAAATAAGAAGAAGCATTTGGCTAGAATGTACAATTTACAACATGACTATAATGTACAAGTATCAAGAAGTATAATCTCTATAAAGTGCCACTAGATATCAGCCAAAGATTGCTACAAAACCAAGCCAAAAACAATCAAACCATCTGCTGATCAAAAGTTTGATGTAGCTCCATGAAAAAATTGCACACAAAATTGTGGAAACACAAAACCACATAACACCAACCAAAAAAACTTACTCCTCCATGTCCCCTACCATAGGAAAAAAACTACCAATCTTGAGGGTAAGATCAGGAGTGGTAGTAGCAGGATTAAACGTAGGAGCAATAGTTAGAATAGATGCCTGAAATGAGTCATGTTCTAGTAAATCTAATAAAGAAAAAACAATCTAATGCACATTGTTGATACAATTTTTGGGTAACCCATTACCAAATTGTTGCAATACAGCTTTCACCAGATGAAAAGATTGCCTCTAAAGAGTTTTCTTAATAATCTCATAAACCATGTAAACACTATGATTACTAAGGACAGCATGGTGGTGAAACAAACTCCCAATGAGGGCAACACCACTTCATATATCATATTTCTAACAAGCTTTAGTAATCCTTCCCTCATGAAAATAAGTCAGTTTAATAAATCTAGTAGCAATCAACTCCACATGAAATGGGGACTATAATAAATCCATAGCATTGGACAAAAAAACCAAGAGAATGTGGGAAGGATAAATTAATCTTTTACTAGAAGGAAATAAAACTTCATGGCCAATAATCCTCTTAATTCCTCTATGAATGTGAAGATGATCACAGAAGAACAATGTGGGTAGCATTTCATCCTTAATACAACCAAGAAAAGGCTGCTCCCAATCCTTTGGCTCCAAAAAATCCTAAAATTCCTCAGATAATATACCATATGAAGAGAAGAATAAGTCAAGCAGAAATCCACTAGGTAGCTAACACCAACCAGTGAGCTTTGTTGACTCAAAATAATGAAAGTTGACACAAAGCAGTAGAATCCAAAAATAACCACACATAAAACTAGACAACCAAAGAGGGAACAAATGTTTCAGCAATGATAATCGACTTAAATAAAATGCAAACCTCAAAATCCTCCTAGAAAACCATGATAATATCAAGAGCCAATACACTAAAATCATAATGATAAAATATATGCAATCAATCTCATCTAAAACACCACTTTGGCTACACAAGCGGAGGACATGAAATTAAGCCCACATAATGAGAATACAAGACAACTCCCATAGATTAAGTACATGTCTGAGTGAAACATGAGAGAATAATTAACCACACCCAATAATAAATTAATATAGTTGTCTTTTATGGAATAAAAAGTAATAAGGTACAAAACTTTGTAAGATCAAATCCCAAGAAGAATGAGAATCGTAGGCATGTGATGAAGAATGATGCCACATGGGAGTAATACAACAACTTATGTGTTACATAATCAAGGACATCACCATAGCCACCTCACAAAAAATCCTAATAAAATACAAATGCTAGATCCACAAAAATCAATTGAGTGCATACAAACCATCATTAAGACAAATATATTTTCCCTACTTGATGTCAAATACTAAACCAATACTATAATGAATAACACAACAAGCTCACTATCAACTAGGATATGCATAAAAAACATATCAAAAGGCATTAAACATTATAGCACTACCTTAATACTTCACATCAACAAGGAAAAACAAAAAAACTCCTAACATACATCTCCCCCCACTTGATGTCAATTACTAGCCCAATGCTAACATGAATAATATCACCATTATATATGCACACATAAACCAAAAAAAAAAAAAATGTAGTTGAAAACCATACCTAGTGATTTTAACCATATACCATAGAATTAGTAATTCCCGCCAATAGGGAAAAATTAAGATTCATTCCTAATGATAGAAGCAATAAAAGGAAATCTTTCTAGCATACAATTAGATGAACGAGAATCCAAGATAATACCATCACATCCAATATTTGTTAGACTGTTAGCCATAACATTGCCCTCCCTGAGAACATGAGATATTAAATAACTATGAAAAGAATCAATGAGATCCCAAATATGCTAGAAAGTATAGTCCAAATACCAACTATTAATCTTCCTATGAATACATGCATTGATAACTATAGAAGAGTCACCTTCTATATGCACACAAGTAAAAGACATATACTTAGCCAAGATCAGCCCCTCTAATAGAGCTATCAATTTTGCCATATTATTGGTGCCAACTAGAATTAGTTTTGCATAAAAAGCTATTAGTACATGAAACTGATTATGCAAGGGAATCCCAATTCCTAAATCACCAAGATTCCCCATCAAAATTAAGCTTAACAAGCGGAGGGTCAAGGGGCTTTCATTTAATAGACTTTCTACAAATTGGCATAGATCTAATGCAAGGAAACATAGGACATGAGGGCAAAGAAATAAGCTTCCAATTATGAAGAATAAAACTATCCCATGAAGAAAACATGCCATTACACTTGAAATGGCTATTAACAAAGTTATTTACTAATTCAGAAATAAGCCGCTCAATTGTGTCAATCACACTACTGACATCAGATATCTCTTTACGAAAAAATCTCTTATTTCTTTCCCACCAAATGGACCAAATGATAGATGAGGGGGCAATAATCCATAGAAATGCAAAAATAGACTTATAAAACAAAATCAGCCAAGATTGGAACATATCCCATAAAGACTTAGGAAGAGGTTGTTGAAGAGGCAATCTACCCAAAACTAAATACCAACATTGCATGGAAAAATGATAATGCACAAAGAGATTACTAGCTGATTCAATATGAAGACCACACAAGATACACTTGAAAGGCTTTGCAATGTGCAATCTACTAAGTCTATCACTAGTGAAAAGTCTACTCTAAATGGCCAACCAAGAAAAAGCTCCTGCTTTTGGCAAAACAATCTTATCCTAACAAAACTTGAAAGCTCATTGCGAATCATGTTTCTTTGCCATACCCAATAAAGTCTCGTATCCTAATTTAACTAAGTAAAACCTTGACCTAGCAACACATGACACAATCCTATCACAACCTCTCAACAAGAAAACCACTCTGCTGGCTAGGATGGCAACAAAATTCCTAGCAAATTCGCTACTAATAGGCAACAAATAGGGATCTTTCCAATAGATCTTATGAGACACAAGATCAACATAATCCACATAATCCACTAAATGACCTTCAACTACACGTAGACTCCATAACCTCATGTAAGGAAGAATTATGACACAATAGAAGATTACCGTTCCAAGAATCTTTCCAAAAGGAAACATCATTACCATAATGAACCTACCAAGACAAAAATTAAGTGACAACTACCCTAGAGGACATCATAAAATTCCAAATAGGTGACCATACAGGAAGATTAGAGATAGTAAAAATTCTATGAGGGAAAGTAGAGTCAAGATACTTAGCTTACATGATTTGACACCATAAAGATTGAGATTTAAAATAGATATTCTAAACAAGTTCCCCCCAAAAGCTTTATTCCTAATTGAGATGTTGTGAAACCTAGCCCCACCATAGGATTTAGATAGGGCCATATTTTGTAAAGAAATAAAAGGTATTTTCCTCACATTATTCATATTAGACAAACATAGAAAATTATGAATGATTTTCACAATTTGAGCAATAACAAAAGACGGAGCTTGAAGAATAGAAAGATAATAATTAGGAACGGCAAGAAGGATTGTTTTGATCAATAAGATTCTCCTAGAAAATGAAAGCCACCTCACCTTCCATGCTGAAATCCTACCCTTTATTCTATTAATTACATTATCCCAAAACAAAGGCTTCACTGGACCCAAAAATAATGAAATCCCTAGATAAAGAGATGGTAGCTCCACTAAAAAACTGAGAATGTTAATTAACCTATGTTTAACTGGCATTAGTGTAAAAAGAAAAAATAATTTAGATTTATTCAAATTAATGACTTGGCTAGATCCATTAGTATAGATATTTAAAATATTCTTTATACACTTGGCTTCCTTGATCAAGGATCTACCAAAAAGAAGAGTATCATCAGCAAAGAAGTTGTGAGTGACAGAAATATCAGAGTTCGATATATGAATACCTTACCAATGAGCTAGGGCCTTCTGCCTTAGAATAGACCTACTTAAGGTTTTAGCCATAACAATAAATAAAAAAGAAGAAAGTGGGTCACCTTGTCGAACCCCTTGGGTAGTATGAAAGTAGGAAGAAGGCACACCATTAATAATAACTACAAACAAAGTGCTTGAAAGACACTTCTTAATCCACTTACACCAAGACTGTGAGAAGCCAAATTTAGCTAGCACAACCAAAAGAAATTCCCAATCCACTTTATCATAGGCTTTCATCATGTCTAACTTTACAAAAAATGTAGGAGTTTGATAAGATTCGATTGTATGAAGAACTTCCAATGCAACTAGAGCCCCATCCAAAGTATCTCTACCCAGGACAAAACCTCCTTGTTGAGGAGAAACTAACCTAGGGATTAGTGGTTTAAGTCTATGATAAATAACTTTAGTAATAATCTTATAAATTGAGTTGCATAGAGAAATAGGTCTGAAATCTACAAAAGTAGCAGGGGATTTCACCTTAGGGATCAGAACGATATTCATTTTATTAAGACTTTTTAGAATAAACCCTTTCTTCTAAGATTCCTCTAATACAAAAAGTAGGTCAAAACTAATCACATCCCAACATTTTTGGTAGAAAATAATAGAAAATCCATCAGGACCAGGTGCTTTATTAGGAACCATAGAAAAAATAATAGAACAAATCTCTTCCAAAGTGAAAGGTTTCATAATGGACTCATTTTTTGAATCAGTAACAAGATGAGGAATGGACTACAATATCATACTTCTATCATCCTTAATATTCCTTGGAAACTTATCTAGGGCAAGTAATTTTTTGAAAAAATTAACCCCCTCATTACAAATATCTTGATGAGAAACCAAATTGGCCCCAGATGAAACATTGTTAATAAACACTATAAAAGAGGATGCCTTCTTAATCTTAGTCAAGGCATGAAAAAAATTCATGTTCCTATCACCCTCTCTTAACCATAATTCCCTAGACTTTTGCCTCCAATAAATTTCCTCCCTAGCTCACAAAACTTCCCAATAACCTTGAAGATTTCTTTGTTTTATGGACAGTTTTGCATCAATCCCAAACTTCATAATGTGATCAACAACACTTTTGAGATCACTCTCAACCCTAGATTTTCATGAAACACATTCTTAAAGACCTCTTTATTCCAAACATAGATTTTGGAATGTACAAAAGACAACTTGTTTGCAAATTGAAACATTCTATTTCCTTTACAAAATGGAGCACTAACCCACTATTACCCAAGTAAAGATAAGAAATGAGGATGAGTAAACCATATACTCTCAAAAAGTAGACCTAGCTTTAGGTAGATTTGGCCTATTAATTTCCAAAGAAATGGGAAAATGATCAGATTCAGAAGATGATAGAATTTGAGCCGAAAACAAAAAATTGAGAAGCTTCATATCTAGAGACATTAGAAATTTGTCCAGTTTGGAAAAAATGGGATCCATAAATCTATGATTAGACCAAGTAAAATCACCATTTGTGAAAGCCACCTTAGATAAATTATTATTCTAAATAAAAAAAATTAAACTCCTTTATAATTCTCGAAGTAGTAATATTGCCCCCAATTTTGTTAGTGGGCTAAGAGATGGCATTGAAATCACCCCCAATAATAATAGGAAGGTCCTCCAATTTACTAATCTAATCAGTAATAGTATCCCACAATAAAGATTTATCCTCGGTTGAAGAGGGCCCATAGATATTGAAAACAAAAATAATTAAATTCCCACCAATTAACTTTGATGAGTTGCCAATTAGATTGTGACATCAAGGGCATGCCTGAGACATGTTTATTTTCCCACAACAAAATGAGACAATCGGAAGCACCATAAGACATAACACATGTATACTCCTAGGAAGACCAACTATGCACAAACTTCTCAAATGATTCCTGAGATAATTTAGACTCTTGAATAAGAACTATATCAGCCTGAGAAGATAGAATAAACTTCCTAACTCTACTAATGTTGTCTAAAGAGTTTAATCCCCTAACATTCCAAGATAAAATCCTCATACTACAATAGGAGATCACAACATGCTCTGAGTTCGAATAATAGATGAGAAAGAATCCAAAATAGTTGGCTGAATTCTAGCCTCAATTTCCTCTTTAACTTTACAAGCAAGAGGCTTTCGACCCCTTCTCTTTGGAGTCTTAAAAACTACACCTAGATTTAGCAAAGCACTAGAAGACTCTATTTGTGATATGGATAATTCTTGAGATAAGTCAAACCCATGAGCAGCAGATAGACACTTATGCTCAAAAGAATCAAACCCATTAATAGCAAATGGGCATTTATACTTAAGATAATCAAACCCAAACACCCCTTCTTCCAAAAAAATCTCATCCAACAAAACTAAAATGATGATACTACTAGACTTCAAACATGTCTCATGACAATCTTGTAGGAAACCTAAAGAAGACAAAATAGGAATAAATGGTTGATTACAGAATAACAAATTGTGAATGATACCCAAGTCATCCACTAGAGGAACAACTAGCATAGACCCCAACTAACTAGGAAAAACAAGAGATATATGAGAAGCTATAGAAAGAAGTGGATTCTTTAGAGACAAACTAGAATCACCAAGCAAAGAGAAGGAAAAAAAAAAAAAAACCTACCAAACATACCCAAGACAAACACTGAAAAAACCAAAAAGAAAGGATGGGGGAGAAGGGAGAGAACCTAATGAACAACCATCACACTAAGTTCATAAGGAGCCTCAGAGACATACTTTGGAAGAGAACCCTAGTAGGAACCACAAGAATTAGGAACCAGCTACACTCAATAAGTATTAGGAGCCAATTGAACTGGAAGCAAATTAGTCCCAAGAGAGGACATCTCTGCCTTAGCCTCAAAATGACCTTCATCAACAAAAATATGGTGTCCCAAAGCTAGATGCAATGAGTTCAATTCCAATCCCAACTGCCACTCATCAAAAGAACATGACAACATATTTGAGCAAAAATATTGATAAATTTCTTGCAATACCGAAAAAAATCTATATATTGATACATAAAATGTTGTAGAGAATTAACATTCTTGGCAACACCCTCTAGATGCACATATTGAATTTGCTACATCCAAATCCCAAATTTCGAGCAAATAGAAAATTCTGTAGGGGGTTTCACACCTCTTTGCATAAGGGTACACACTTGAATAACCATATGTGGCCACACAAATGGTGTTAAATCATACCTAATGAAAATGTCCAACTTATTAGCAAAAATCTTGACCAAAATCATATCCATGTATTCTAATAGGAGATTTGGAAGTGCAATCCATTGAGGGAAAAAACATAGTAGATCCTTCAACATATCAAAATATGGCGACCACCCCCTTGTAGTAATACCAACCCTTAAACTTATGCACCATAGTTTTCTCTTCTATAGAATAAAAAATGGGTACAAAAGAGAGAGAATCCTTGTTCAATAAAGAAAGTTCAAACAACCCCACCTAATATTTGCTTGCCCATGAAAGAAAGAGGTCAAAATCCACATGGCTTGAAGCATACCAATAAGAGCCTTTGAAGTTAAGTCATCCACCTTCTCACTAATTAACTCAAATGGAACAAAAACCCTAGGTTTGAATGACCAGCAAGACTCCCTTCTAAAAAGTGGATCACACCTAACTTGGTCTAGGGTAGATGACAAAAGAGGGTTAGGACTAGTATCTACTGACTTTGGATTGAAGAGATCTCTATAGGAATGAGAAGGGGCCTTCAAAACTAGATTTCTATTCAGAGAGCTCATGAATCACGAGGTAGAGCTACCATGAAACAATGAAGTGGTGACACAAGCTGAGAATCCTTGAAAATATCAAAGGGGGATTGCTGAACAAAATTCTTCTTGTGAAAAGGTTTATGCCTGGGCAAATGATGTCTTTTACCCTGTGGCTGAGAAGGTAGGCCAAAAGCTTTTCTAGAGAAACTAGTTGAATATGGATGAGGGCCCAAAATACCTTTAAATACAAAAGCCCTAGGTGGAACAATAGAGCCAACCCTAGCCCACGAAAGACAATTCTACCATGCTTGGGAACCAACAAAAAGACCCAGCTTCATGCAATCTCCCCAAACCCCTTGACAAAGAACCCATTGAGGAAGATGACCAAAAGACCTTGCAAATGCCACATCCTCTATACTTACTAGGAAACCAAAAAGAATATTTCCATCCTCATAGGCCTCCACATGTAAGCCACACCCCTCCTTTACTGACAAGCCAATTAGATTATGTTGAGAATTTGATCCAGTACGAGTATGACCATTCGCCATTAGGATGCTTAACTTTATTATTACTCTTGCATTGTTATCTTGATGTTTTGTAAGATCTTAAGGAAACAAAATGTTCAATAAAACATTGTAACATAGTAGGTTAATTTCTCTTGGGTTCCTGAGTAGAGTGTTACATAAGGATTGATGTTAATATTTCTCCTAATATAGACCTTATCTATAATGATTCTTTTGGTAAGGATAATTTTTTACCTTCTTTCCATTAGTCTCCTTTTCTTCTATGGTGTGCTTTCTTAATCAAGATACTCTTCCTGATGATGATTCTCCTATTTAGGATGAACCTTTGGATGATGCCATTGATTATTCACTTCCTTAAAATATAAGTTTAGAAATAATTTTCTTAATTAAAAATTTAATTATAGAATTCAAAATTAATATAAATGTGAGTTCAATATATAATTTGAATTAAAAATTTAGAAAATCTTTTAAACTTATAAAATTATTTAAACTAATTGGAAATATAAAAATAATATTTAATAAGCTTTCACAATAAAATTATATAACAAAAATACATCATATATAAATATTTTATCTTTAATGTTTAAACATTGTTTATATACATTTATTTATTCAATATTTACAATAAATAAAACAATCTCTATTTAATAGTTGTGTGTGTGTATATATATATATATATATATATATATATAGGATCGGTAATAGGCTGAAGCTATATAAATTTTTATTAAAATAGATTTTTTTTACAATAGTCTCTATTCAAAAGGGCACTAGTAGGAAAGATCGAAGAAGAAAACCTCCAATCTTTCCTGAGACATTGGTCCTATACAAATTACAAAAAATAAAAGGGGCATCCCCTAGTATTACATTTGTTAGGGTCTTGCCGCATTAGATTTTGATTGGAAGGACTTATATACAGTTATTCTTTATAGTGCTGGTGGAATTAGGAGGACATTCCTTCCTTCACTTTCTTTTAAGAAATTATATGGCTCTCTGATGTTCCATATCTGTCCTTATATCTCTATAATTATTTTTTATGGTGCTTACCTAGGATGTTTCTTGTTAATCTCCTGCTTCCCTTTGCATTTTGCATGCTAATAATCATTCAATACTCAATGGAAATATGTTAGATAAAGATTAGTATAATAATAACCAATGAAATTTTCTCCAATGTATATCCCTATGGATTTTGAGATATATCAAAAAAGAGCCCTAAGAGATACATATAAATTAATTACATTCATACCTACAAAAATTGTCTAGAAATTTTGTGTTAGATTTTTCTTAAATAAACAAAAATAAATGAAAATAGTTGATCTACCCTATATATCCTTAGAGAAGTTTTTTTATTCAATAAAAGGGTATGAAGGGGAGTAACGAAAGTAGTTAATGATTCTAAGGAACACCAATCAAGCTGATGAAAGTCAATAGACTAAGACCTAAGGGATCCCCTAGTGGAAATGAACAGTCTATTACTAAATGATGACCCATGTTTTGATTGATGGTTATTTAAAGTTGTCAAAAACCAACTTAAGTTATGGACTCACTTTTCTCATGGAGAGGACCTTCTATTACTAGTTAAGTTTTCTATTATCAAGAATTATTTATTGCAGAACTACAAACATGAACATTGTGATAAAGTTGAAGGGATTGGTTGCCCAAATGACCTTTGATGACCCTATTTCTAGCCTGCATCTCTTTGTTGTTCTCCTAAATACCCATTTCTTGATCTTAAGGGTTGTATACCAAATTTTGGGCAAGGAACTCGTTAATAATTAAGAATGGTATAGAGATCCTAGTGGTATTCCTTCAATGTTCTTAGCTATGAGTTGCTTAGTCAAGCCCAAAAAATCTAGTATATATACTCTCTACAAATGATTATCTAATGCATAGTAATTAGGGAATATTGATAAGGTATTGGCCAATATTCAGAATCATATGTATATCTATCAATCTTTTCATTATGATCTACACTCAGATAGTAGACAACTCGTTCACCTCTATCCTTTAGTATCAACATTTGACACTGGAAAACTAATAAAGTGGCTCCCCATAGTGAGGAGTAATGTTTCTTTTCTACTAGTTTTCTTTCATGTTTGACCCACAACTAAACTCAATTGGATGGATGAGTACATATAGGAAGACCATTTGGATTCATGTGAGACTAATCAAATCTTGACACTTGATTTATTGGAGCTACCTATTTTAGAGTCTGAAGAGTCTATAAAAGATGGGGAACCTCGATCTCCTCTCTTGATGTCAGAAGATGAGGAGTCTATTTGATTCCCTATTTTTCAAAGGATACTTCAATTAAATACTAGTTGATAGGGGTTAATAGTAGGTAGTGAGAGTAAAACAGAAGTCGATGAGGAAATATCAAGTGTTTGTATTGTGATTAGTTAAATAAATAACATGAGTTAGAACTCTCTTTGAGATTACCTATTTAGTGAGTAACTTGATATTACAATTTTTGGTAAGGTTCTAGGAAATGATGGATACAATCTAGGTTAAAGATAATTGATAAGTGTTTTAATAAGTTACTAGTTTTAGTGCTCCTTTGCTAATTGCTTTGATTGCCTATTTTTATGAGCATAGCTATTTTTGGAAGGTGCCAAATAATTAGAGGACAAAATTTATCCTAAGTAAGGGATCAATTTGAGTAATGATATGCATGAAAACTTGAAAATTCAATATTAGGGGGGAGACTAATGAGGGAAGGGCTAAGTTAAGCTCTACTAACAACCATTTGTACCTCCAATATTATCATAGCTCAATGGTATTGATTTGGAAGGAGTTTGAATGTCTATGTTGAAAGTGATCAAGCATACAAGGAATATTTGATATTTATCAATTTTTATTATAAGTGCTATATCATCAATTGATACATATTTAGATTAATGATATTTTTTTAGCTTTGTTCCAAGTTTATACATAACATAGCTTCGAAATCACCACTCAAGTCCACATATAAGTTATAATGTTAATTATTTCCATGTTACATCTAGTACCAAGAATCATTAAAGCTATTATTTAAAGTATTTATCCTTTGATTGAGGATCTTCCATCTATGTTAATTCTAGAAGAATTTTTTTCAACAAATCTTTAAGTGTTTATAGCCTCTCCTATCTCTATTCTTATATTTAAAATTAGAGAATTCTGAATCTATTGCTACTTTAGAAAATCTAAAATTACCTTTGCCACACATAAAATTGCTTGAAAAAGAGAATTACTTTAGATCGATATGAAAATTCATTCATATTTCCATAAAGTCAATAAAAAAAAGCTATTAATTGGCCAAAATACTATAACCAAGAGTGTTCTAAAAATTAGTCAAAAGGGCATGCTCAGTTAATAACCTTCAGAACTAGTGACCAAGATAAGATTGACAAAGTGAAAGAACTTCCAAGAGCATATCTATTATAGAAAACATAAATGATGGGACAAGGTTGTAAATAATAAAAGATCCTGATTCTAGAAAACCTAACCCTTGAAGGACCTGATCAACATTATTAGAACATAAGATTTAGACCTATACTATAGAGTATAATAGAGAGAAACACATAGGAACCAACAAGCTAAGCTATAGCATTTTATTTCCAAAATACCATGATGAGGTCTTTCCACTTCCTCTAGATCACATTCCCTCAAACCTGGTGATAGGACAAAAACAATTTTCTCCTTGCTAGATTCATTAAAATTGGGTAAAGAGAAATCTAGATTGTTCAAATCGAAAAATTCCATCCCTGGCTCAATATATGAATCAAATATATGAGATAATTAAGTAGTCATTCTTGATTTGGGTCTTCTACAATGCATCTCCATCTCAGTATAGAATTAAGGCTTGCCTTCATCTTCGACCAATCTCTATTAAACAAATTATTATCTCTAATGTGTAAGATAGGGTGTCTAGGGACATTTGCATGGAGAAAGCTCCGTGGATTGTTGGACATGTACTCTTTTTCAAAAGGAATTTCTAGATTCCTATTCACACTAAGGACCGCATGTTCTAATCCTTCTAGCCAGGTTGGGTCAAATAGATTCTGACATAATTGGATCATATCCCAATGGTCAATCTAGGCCCTTGCAAGACATGCTATTAGAGAGCCTATCACCAAGCTATTGGTGTACAGGGTATAGTCATAGTTAAAGTCCTTCTCCCCTAATGCCCTGATAATAGCCATCCTAGACATGTCATCTATAGGGTTGAGAATCCTATTCCAACACTTGAGTTTGATAGTACCCCTAAAGTCCATGGTTCCAACTTCAAAAGCATGAAACACATTAATTGAAAATTCCATACTAGGCCATGGAGTATAGTTAATAGAAAACACTTGGTGAAGATGTAGAACCAGAGTGACAAATATGAATAAAATGGAGATCTTTATAGTCACTAATCTATCATATGATGGAAAATACTACTAAATGAAGGAGTACAAAATAGCAACTTGGAAACAAGGGGCCTTCATGCAAAAGAAAGATAATCTCTTTTCATGATTGAATATACTTGATTTTGAAAATGACCAATTTCTAGATAATTAAAGAAAAAATATTAAAATATATATATTAGTCTAAAATTTAGGGGGAGGAAAATAGTAAAGTTTCTAATATTTCTTCCTAGGCTAATTGCACTATTCATTAGGTATATACATGAGTCTAACACTATTTGATCCATGGTTAGTGATAACAATAAAAGCTTGAAAGGATTATTGTGCCTCCTTAAGGCTTGAAATCTATAGTACTATTTTTCCCCAGTTATCAATACTCTTCCATAATCGAGTTTTAGGGGGTTTAATACTCAAAAATATTGAGGTAAATTTTAGCCTTTAAGGAATAATAAATCTATAGTTTTAATTTTCCCATATCGAAGGCTAAGAGGGAAAGAAGACCAATAGTGAAAAATTAGACTTAAGAAAACCTTAATACATGGAGATGACGGAGTCTTGAATGAGAACTTTGTAATCAAAGACCATCAGCGGATGAAAGAAAGGGGTTAATATGAGGAAGGGGTCTACATGACATAATCTATTCTAAGATACTTGTAGGATGGTATCCTCACCATCCACTCCCTTATTTTCTAGTGGATATGCTACTTTGTTCCCCTCTCAATTGATGTGTTGGATTCTAATTTCCTTGAACTTGTCTACTAGAGTCAACACTATCTCAAGCTTAGAATTTATGATCCAATTTGGAGTGCTCCATTTTCTTAATGCATTCAAAATTAGCAGAGAGCCCCTTGCGATAATTAGTTTCTTTATTCCCAATTTTAGACTTGGTTTGAGCCCTTCCCCTAATGCTTATAGTTCTGCTATATTATTTGTAGTAACACCTATTGGCTTGGCTTTCTTAACTATCTAGTCTTTATTATTTAAACATATGATACACCCAATTTATATCTTCCTTGGGTTACCTCTGGATGCTCCATCAAAGTTCAATTTAGTCTAATATTTTGGAGGCAATTCCCATTGCAATCCTTCTATGCTTGTTGATTTTTCTTGGGGTATATTTGTGGTGGATTTATGAGTTTAGTTTTTTTGCATATCTGCATCCTATTCCATGAATGACCCTTCTTCTTTAATTTTCCTCCTTAGATTGTTGTTCATTACTTCTATAATACTAGCTTCTACTTTATTAAGGAAGGGATGTTCATTTCAAAATCGTTAAAAAAAAATTTCTTTCTTTCCTTCCATATTTCCCACATGAGGATAAAGGGAGAAATATTCCACAATTTACTATAGATTTTCTTGTTTTCACCATGGGACCAACTATTTAGAAGACACTAAAGATTTTTTGGGAAGGGTGTTGCCCAGTTAAGTTACTAACAAAGCCACTGCCAAAATTCCCTTGTAAAGGGACATTGAAATAGTAAATGTTTAGTTGTCTCTGAATTTTCTTTACATAACGTACATATTGATGGTCCCTTGAAACCCATCTTTAGAAATCTGCTAGTTGTTAAATTTTTCTTTTGTATTGTAACCCATGGGAAAATTCCAACCTTTGGTAGACAGGATGGGTGCTAACAAAGTTTTAGGGGCATGTTGATTTTCTCCCATATTTTTGAATTAATTATTAGGTCACAACCTTTCTTTACACATTGTACTGCCCATCCTTTGATGGCCCCCATAATAGTTTATCTTTTCTATTTTTATGGTTGACTAGTCATTTTCTGAGGAAGTTAGTAAAAACTTCATTTTCTTTGTAGATAGGTTAGTTCCTTCTAATCATTTCTATGACCATAACTCCTCCCCATTTTCCTTATTAACTAGTTTATAATCTTTAACTTGTTTACCCCATAACTAAACTAATAAGTTTTTGATATTAATAAGCATATTGAGATTCTCAAGTGGGGGAAGTCCATCCCAAGAGTCTTCCTAGAATAAAGCTTCCTCCTTTTTCCATAAGTCCCATGTGACATAATCACTAATGATGTTGCAACATTGTAACATAAAGTTCTAGGAATTAGACCCTTTTGGAGGGTTCCTAATTCTAAATAAAGATGTTGGGTCTACTTCATTAATATATTGAAAAGAATTTTTGCCCATTTTCTATCATCCTCTTGGGAAAATTTCCAGATTAGTTTTTCTCCTAGTGCTTCATTTTGCCAGCTAAAATTCTTGATTCCTAAACCTCATAACTCTTTAGGTTTACATATATATTCCCATTTGATAAAGGCTAATTTATTTTTTCCTTCTATTCCTTTCCAAAAAAATGTTTCTTAATTTTCTCTCTAGTTTCTTGTTTACTCCTTTGGGTAGGGGTAAACATGGCATTTGATATGTAGGGATGGCTGATAGGGCCGCTTTAATTTTAGTAGTTCTTCCTGCTTTGGTTAACAATTTTCCTTTCTAGTTTTCTATATGCTCATCAATCCTTTGTAGAATAGGGTCCCATGTTTTAGGATTTTTGGCTCATTTTTCTAGATGAATTCCTACATAGTTACAAGGGAATATACCTTTCCTAAACCCCATAATATTGCAGATATTATTTTCCATTTCTAATGAGGTATTAAGAAAAAATATTTTTGATTTTTTCAGCATTTACCTTTTTCCTCAATGCTTCCATATATTCTTCTATAATTTGTTTAAAGTTTTGCACTTCTTCTATTGTACTTTCCCTGAGTAAAATTGTATCATCTGTGAATTGTTGATTAGTGATGTTCGGGATATTTTTAGCCACTATTGTTGTTAGATTGTGGTGACTGATCAGGAAAGTACTGTACATACTTCATAAATAGTGGGGTTCGGGGCATCGGCCCGAAAAATTTTTTTTTTGGGAAGTAGCCGACATCGACATGGTAGCCGACATATTATGGCCGACATATGGCTGACATGTTATAACCCTAAAGCGGTTTAATACTTGTATAAAAAGGGCTTAGGGTTGGGTATTTTTTTGATATGTGGTGATACGAAATTGGTTCTTGCGGCGGTATTGAGCTGTAAGGGATTACGGATTGTAATCAGGTTGTAATCACTGGATTGTAATAAGATCGGACTTGCTGTTTGGTGGACGTAGCCCAGGGATTGGGTGAACCACGTTAAATCTTGGTGCCTTGTGTTCATTTCTGTGTGTTCTATTATTTTCTGTTATTGGTTATATTTGCATGTAGTTTTTATTTCTGTCCGTGGTTTATCCTAACAAGTGGTATCAGAGCCTAGTTGTTTCTCAGTTATCCTCTGCAGGAAAGTCTCACGGTTAAGTGGGAGTCTCACGGTTGAGTGGGAGCAATGGCAGATGATGGTAAGCTGAGGGTTGATAGGTTTAATGGGCAGAACTTCCAGTTATGGAAGATGCAAATGGAAGACTATTTATATCAGAAGGATTTGTGGAAGCCGTTGGAAGGAAAAGCCAAGAATCAGGGAACTATGTCAGAGGCTGAATGGGATCTTTTGGATAGAAAGGCACTTGGAAGCATTCGGTTATGCTTGGCACCATCGGTGGCATTTAATATTACAAAAGCAAAGACGACAGAAGATTTGATGAAAACCCTAGCGACACTGTATGAAAAGCCCTCCGCTTCAAATAAGGTATTTCTCATGAAGCGTTTATTTAATATGAAAATGGCAGAAGGTGGATCTGTTGCAGATCATTTAAATGAGTTTAATACTATTACTAGTCAATTATCTTCTGTGGGTATCAATTTTGATGAAGAAATTAGGGCTCTCTTGATTTTGTGTTCTTTGCCTGAAAGCTGGAATGGCTTGGTAATGGCGGTGAGTAATTCTGTTCCTGGATCTAGTACCCTAAAATATGATGATGTGATCGGTGTTATTTTAAGTGAGGAAACTCGTAGAAAATCCTCAGGTGGATCTACATCAGGAAGTGCTTTAAATGCGCAAAGTAGGGGCAGAACGACTGAAAGAGGAAGTAACTCTGGAAATCGTGGGAAATCAAGAGGAAAGTCAAAGGGGAGGAGGTCTCAATCGAGAGGACCAAATGATTGCTGGTACTGTAAACAAAAAATTATCCTTCAAACATTGTAACATAAAGTCCGATCTTATTCCAAGTTGTTATCATGAGGGTCACTTAGAAGCATACCCTACTAAAGTAGCAGAGGTTTTTGTGGATTATTATAGAAACATCTTAAATAATTTTGAAAGTTCTAATCAAACAACTCAAAACAAAATGTTAAATGCAATCCCTAAACTAGTCATAGAGGATGATAGTAAATTGCAAAATAAACATTTCTCTACAAAAGAACTTAAAAATTCCTATTTAGTATTAGTCCAGATAAATCATCGAGATCAGATGGATTCCAAGCCTTCTTCTTTCAAAGTGTTGGGACATCCTAGGGGTGGATCTTTGGAAGGCAATAGAAGCTACTAGAAATCTAGCATAATTACCAACTGAGATTAATCACACCTTTTTAACCCTCATTCCCAAAAATAGGAATCATGATGCATTAGGTGATTTTAGACCTATAGCATTGTGTAACACCATTTAAAAAATTATAACAAAAGCATTAGCATCTAGAATAAAAAATGTCATCCCAAAACTAATATTTAGAGAACAAAATGGTTTTGTCCTAGGTAGATCTATAATGGATGGAATCTTCATCATCCAAGAAATAATTAACTCATCCCAAAACAATAAAGATGCATGTATGTTTATAAAGCTATATATCCAAAAAGCATATGATATGGTAGATTAGAGTTTCTTGTGCAAGACCCTAGAAGCATTCATCTTTTCACATCAATGGATAAACCTCATATTTAAGTGTATTACAACCCCAAAAATTTTACTTCTCATCAATGGTTCACTAGAAAATTGCTTTAATATCTCCAGAAGAATTAGACAAGGAGATCCAATATCACCCTTCCTATTTATAATCATGGCTAAAGCATTTGGGAGAGCAATAAAAAAATCCCAAAATGAAGGAAAAATCAAAGGAACAATTGTTAGGATAAACCACGGACAGAAATAAAAACTACATGCAAATATAACCAATAACAGAAAATAATAGAACACACAGAAATGAACACAAGGCACCAAGATTTAACGTGGTTCACCCAATCCCTGGGCTACGTCCACCAAACAGCAAGTCCGATCTTATTCCAAGTTGTTATCATCATTGTTCTATGGGCAAGAACTTCCCCTCCCTTGCATTCAATATTTCACTAATCTTTTTTTGAGTTTTTGTCTATCCTATAGTAGATCTCAATTCTATCAACGTCTATCTTTCTCTCTTCATCTTTTTTTTTCCCACATCTAGGACCTTTTAATCCCTCTTAATTAGTTGAGATACCTAGTTTATCTATGTTCTTGTTAGCAATATTAGTGCTCATTGATGATCTATCTTCCCCTAAAACCACCTCTTCATCTTCCAATTATTTCATAATCTGATCCCCTATATCCATTCCTTCCATTTCTATTTCCTTTTCTTCTTCATGTTGTGGATCCAATCCTTTAGTCTTTTCCTTCTCAATAAGATATTCTATAGTATCTAATACTCCAAAATCTTCCCAAGATTGTTCATTTTCTATCTATTTTCCATTTATTTTTCCTAACTCCTTGGAGATTTCTAGTTCATCTTTCCTTCCAACCGTAATCTCATTTGTAAAGGTTTCTATTTCCATTTGTGAAAGGGGACACTCATTCTTGTCCTTCCCATCATTCTTTTGTTTAGATTCTCTATCACTATCTTCAAACAGGTTTTCTCTATTTGCTAGGATTTTCCAAAATTTGTGTGATCTCTTTTTGGCTTTTCTCTAGATAGTAATGGTTTCCCAGTGTATGGATGATGTTGGAGGGATATAAGTTTATCATGTTTGACTTTATCCTAGAGCTATTGTTTCTATCCACTCTAGCCTATTGTTTGTATCTAGCATTCCTAAGATATCTTTCCTTTGATATGAGTCTATCTCTTTCATAAAATATTCGCCTTGATTTATTTTTTAGGTTTATTACTTTAGATTTAGCTTTTTTTTCTCTTCATATGTTATTTCTTCATCGATCAAAATTCCTAGTTCAACTTCTTGTGATAATATATCATCCTTTGATTTTTGTTGTTCTTTGCTTTTAATTGTTGCATGCTCTATGTTCTTACCTATGCCCTAATTCAATGCTACTAGACTCAAGTACGAGATTGTTTCCTTTTGATGAACTTCCAGGTTTCTATCTTGATTAACCAATTCTCGTTATGATTCTGATGACCTTCTTTATGCAATTACACTTATTGATTCTTCTGTAGCTCTTGCTTCTTTTGTTCTAACATTCTTTTCTTCGTATGCTTTGGGATATTATTTCTCCGTTTCTTGATTCTGAATATAATTCTTGAGGTGTTCTAGGTGCTCCTATTCTCCTAAAATAATTTTATCATAAATATCATTCTAGGTAAGTGAAAGGTCATGAGTTAGTTTGTTATAAAACTTTAGGCTAGAATTTAGGTCTTCTAATACTCCATTCTCTTTTTGACATAATGTGCATTGATAAAATTTATTTATTTTTTGTTGCATATCTTCATATACCTTATTACCCCTTTATTTCTCTTCCACAAAATCCTTCCCCCTAGATATTCCTTCTTCTTTTCTTATTGATCATTTGTTTTAGATGTCATTCTATCCTCTAAGTTCCAGTCTCTAATTTCTCCTTCCAGTGCTTCATCATTAATGCGTTGTTTTCTATTATTTATTGTTATTGTATTTTTAGTCACTTCTAGTTTTCCATCTTTCTCTTGATTTAACCTCTTTCCCAAGGCATATGTTCTACTAAGTATCTTTTAAATATTTGAGGTTCTGTTTATTTGTTGTGTACTCCTATTAGAGTCTATACTAATGATTCCATTAATATTTCCTTCATATCTATTCAAGGTGAGATTGTACATAGATTTATTTGTAATTATCTTTTTAGATGTGAGATCACTCTGCCCTACCTTTGAATTTATAACAAACTTGATATTATTGGCTAAGTTATGATCTTAGAAAATACCTATTAAGTTTCCTCTTTCCTTATTTGAAGATATTCTAATTTATGTCCATTGCAGTTTGGTATCTGGTCTACAAATTTAACTGAATGACCCTTATACAAACATAAGGAAATTGACATAAACTCATTCCTAATATCTTTATTTTGACAATGTAAAGATATAAATTGATTAGAATAAGTAGAAATACTTACCTTCTCCCTACAAGTCTCCTTTAACCATCTTACCAATTTCATAATATTTTCTACGGGACCATTCCAATAAGTGTACACTCCTAGCTCTTGACATTCCCACCACCTTCTTTTGTTTAATTCATTGGTAATAATTTGAATATCTCTAGGGGAATTGTGGTTTACCAAAAACATACCTTCCTTCAGCTTACTTCTTGGCTTTAATGTGATTGAACTTAAATTATGAAAATTAGATCCAACTCTTGTTAATTTCCTATGTGGTGGAATATAGGCCTTAGTACTTCTGGCTAGAGCATTGAGGTTGTTGATCTCCTATGTAGTTTTCTGGTCTATGACAATAGGGGATGACTTGGATCCAATAGGTATGGTATTGGCTTCAAAAATAATTTTTGGACGAATATTAATAAATGGTGCTTCCTTTATAGAGATCTAGAGAAAAGCTTGTTGGTTGTCTTTTGTCTTTCCTTCCCTCTACTGATTGGTTTCTTTTCTCTTCGTGAAGTGTTTCTAGAATAGCAAAACTCTTATTGTGATGGAAAGTTTCTGAAATTGCCAAGTTTCTATGAATTCTTAAAGGAATATCTACCTAGATTCAGATTCTTGGGGTTTTTACCCCCATTATTGAGAGTGTGAAATGAATACATGATGGAGGAGGTCTAACCTATTTTTTTTGCATGTATTGATGTGATGTCCCTTGTTTTAGACTAGGTTTTAATAAGAGTTAAACAATAATATTCTATTCATTTAATATATTTATATAGATAAATATATGATATAAAATCATCTAATACATTTTATGATATATTTAAATATAATGATAATATACATCTACTAATATAAGAATCTTATGATATATGTAATAATTATAATAAATAAGGATGGTACTAAATAAATGGTGATAACATTATTATGTTATCTAAATAGCTTATATTACCCATAATCCTAAGGCTACAATACAAATATGAAAATTTAATAATTAATAAATGTTATACATAGAATATATATTAATATATATTGTTAAATATTTTTTAATTAATAACTATTAAAATCCTAACCATATCAACTAGTTAATTATTTGAAGGGATATAACCATGCACGACTATTCACTAGTAATAATATATATAAATAGAAGAACATATGATAGGGGAAGATATATTAGATATGAATTATCACGAAGACTAGGAGGATAAAAAGAAATAGATCCAACAATCATTTGAGGTTATATATGGCACACACAAGTTGCAGAACATGACTGGAATTCTTTGGACGGTAGCATATATATAAATCAATAAGATGCCTTGAGAATCGATAGCTACCATTGAATATGATTGGAATGGATACGAAATCAGATAGAAATTATCAAAACCATCCTAAAGAAAATATGGCAAAGAATTTATTTAAAAGGGAAGTCGTAGATAAATAATGGACCTCCAATTTGAGTTCATTACTAATGGTATCAGAACCAGCATCCTGCCAGCCTGTGAATCATGAAGACAAGCATCTGGTCATGGAGATTTTGGGTCCATTACAGATAATCTGCTTTGAACCAAACTATCTCTGCATATACGTGACTAAAATTAATTTATATGTTTGAAATATATCATTTGCTTCAACATCGAATGATGAGGTCCTTACATATGTGAAGAAAATCATATATTAATCGAATGAAAAAGACTTCTGAAGCTTATTTTCTCTCATCTTGATTAAGGTGTTACTAAAGTGGTTCTGCATTGGACAATCATTGAAAGTGTGAAGACCAGCGAACTGACAGTATTAAAGGTGATGTTACTTAGTGGAGAAAACATATGTGGTCAGAGTTATTTGTATATCAATCTATCGCTCAAGTCTGCCTTCTATTTGAGTTTCAAAACATATTATAATGAGTGTTTTTTAATGGACTAAAACTTTTGAAGACAAAATGTCATCAAAGATAGACTGCTATACAACCCAATAAGATTATCTTCGGGTGTTAAGGGAGTGCTGATGACACATCATTGAGGAGTTATATTTCTAAACAAAACAAAAAAAAATCTGGCGTAGATGCATTGGTCAGATTAATCGTACCAAGAACTGTAATATGTTAAGAGTCTGCAAAGATAGCAGTTGAAATGGTAGTTGAATATATGTTATAAAACTTCCTCAAAACCAACAGATCACTCCTCTATATATGAACAACCTGCACTGATTTGAGGATAAACATTGGCTTGTGATTGGAGGCAACGAAATGCAGATTATTCATCCACAAATTCTCTTGCTTTTTCTATTAATAGAACGCTTGTGTCAAAAGAATTATTGGTGAACGTCAGATTAAGACAATATCACTCGAATTGAATCAACATATGATGATATAATCTAATAATGAAGACAAAAACATTAATGATAAGATAGTATTTTAAGTAAAAATATATTGTGCCTCTACGGGGAATGAAACAGCAATTCAAGGGACGGATAATACTCGAAAGATCAATATAAATGTCCATGTTTGGGATCCTTATATTCCCCTTGATTGTGCAATCATTATCTGGCATAGCATCTTATCATGGGTTCATTACACAAACCCTAGAGGCCCACCGATAGTTTCTCCAGTTAGAGGGAAGTTTAAATTCTCCAAATTTCCAATGGAATCGCTTTTAGGTGTCATGCACCTCACCTAAGAACAATTAAAATCTTCTTTTACATATCTCTGCCAGCAGACAGAGTTATTCTGAAAATGTGTAAAACAGACTGCCATGCTCTCTAAAAATATTTGTGAGTAGGCTCGAAATCATCCACGCTTTCTAAAAATATTTGTAAATACATTGGTAATTTGCCACACTTTCTGAAAATATTGCTAAATAGGCGTGTAATCTTATCTCGCTTTATGAAAATATTTGCAAAGAGGCCCTCAATACGCCACACAATTTGGAAAAAATCTTAAAATAGGCCCTCAATCTGAATAAAAATCTAAATAGGCTCGTAATCCGCCACACTTTCTCAAAATATTTGTAAATTAGCCTGTAATTTATATTTTTTAAGCCAGTTTCATGAAGAGAACATAGACATTATAAAATGGTTTTCTTGCAAATCTCAAGAATTGCCCATAGAACATATTTACAGTTACGGTTGCTCCTCGAGACTGAAATGATATCCGCTGCATTATGGCTACTTCTTATTGACTATCCAATGGTTATGTTGTATTGGAAATTATTTATTATCTTAGGATGAGTATACACATATAAGTCCTTGTTACAATGACCTAAAACTCAGGAAAGTGGAAATCATTATTTATAGTTTCTATCCGCTACAATATAATTTTCGATGTACCTTGTTTCTTGAAAGACCGTAAACTACATTTGGGAATCTACATTTCGGCTGTATATAACAGAGAAAATATCTCCAAACTGTGACTACACAGTCTCGTACCATGAGATAATTTAAGAAGTTCACTGTTGTTGTTTTTCCTTACCGAATCTTACTGTGCATTTCCATTATACCATTAATAGGAAAGGTAGATTCTGGTACAAGGTTATTATTCAGTCAAAATTATGTATTGGACTTACTGATGGACACTTTACGGCTCACATGGAAGTTAGAGATTAAATCATCGATCACATGGAATAGCTCATAAGGATTTGTTGAATATAGAAAATGCCATCATGAATTGTGGCAAGTGGAACTAATAGAATGCTTTTCAAGATGGAAAATTAGTTTAGAAAATGGAGATATGGCACCCGTGTTCAAAGATAATAAAGATTAATGATGTCAATAATTGCTGGCATCAAAAGGTTATTAAGGCCATCATAATTAAAGATGGGATTGTAATACACAAAATCTATAGGAAAATGTTTTTACAACCCTAAACCTACCTCTTGTATGGTAGGAAGTTCAAAATTTAGGATTCATTCTACCCAACTAGCATGAGTAGTTTATCAATGTATTATTTTCAAAATATTGTAACATGTGATCTATATAATATTATACAACGGAACTTCAAAGTATAAGGCAAAACATGCATTCAAATATTTATGTAACAATAAACTATTGGATATTTCTCAACTTCTTCGAGTTGTCTCCCAAGCTTTGACTAGGTACAATAAGATAACTATCAAGCCAAGCCACTTCAATATGCATGGCGTCCTCTAGAGGAGAGTAGGTTAACCCTCCAAACCTATGGAACCACATCATTTATTTTAAGCACCAATAGTTGCTATGATTGCCATGAAGTTATTGCACATGCTTATATAAGAGACCAAGAAAGATATAGATTGAGACAGATTTACTGATATATATCTATATATATTATTAAAGAGAATACATGTGATGAAGACGGCAAATAAAGATATCTATAAATCTAATTATTGGTTACGGCAAAACTAAGGAGATAACCAATGATCTGAGAGCATTGAACAAGAATAAGGGTTATCATGAGCACCAAAGATTACATTACATAGCATTGGACAGTGATAATAAGAACAGCATCGTCATGGACGATTACACCAGCAAGTACAAAGGACTGTGCATCAGCATTTAAGGTGGCATGAACACCAAAGTTTACGTCGACAATTAAGGATGTGGAACAAAGACCAAAGGAGTGTCTTGAATAATATTCATACCATCTATTACATAAAACCTGGAACAAGATAATGATGAAGTGTTAAACACTTTTGGAAAAAGAAAAGCAAACCTAAACCTAATATCAAGGAATCCGGAGAGCTTATGGGAGGTAAATGGAAAGACTTGCCAAAAACCCTCTCTATTTCACAAGGAAAGATATTTTTACCTTCCTATTAAATGAAATGGCAAGTGAAGGTATTACATGAAATGGAAAGTGAAGTACATTTGTTTAAGATATACGTGCAAAGAGTTACAAGGAAAGCATGGAAAAATATTAAAGAGAATATTGTTAAAGGTAATATTGAGGTAATGTTAAGGTAAATACTATTTATTTATTTCATCATGAATCTATGATTTAAGTGAATGATAGATTACTCAATGTATTTTCTAATGATAAAGAGAAAACACATTAAAATATATATATTGAGTATATGTATATACACAAGGAAATACACAAGGGAAAGTGGATAAGAAGTTACCCCATACTCCTACATCACCACTTCAACACATGAGGGTAATGAGGTAAGATATATATTTTGTACATATATTGCTATGAAATAATTGATACTATCTTTCTTATTACTAACACATTTGTTATTGTGAAGAATATTGAATAATCAATCAATGATTCTAGTTACAAAGAAATGAAATTAGAATATATGAAAATGGAAAATATATATATGAAAAATAAAAAAATGAAATATAAATATGTTGATTTAAGGAAAACATAGTAATTAGAATACATTTCAATTATAGTACAAAAAAGTCTATCTCTCGTCCAAATTACGTAATCTTAGATAGGGAGTTGGTGGGGGGAAAGGTAGAGTAATTTCGAGCACTTGTTGGATACGCTTGGAGCTTGTTTCACGCGCCCTCTGCACCGTCATTCTACCATCAAGATGATTGTAACAAGGAGAGAGAAAGTTGTTTGTGTACTATAAGAAGAAATATTTCAAATGAACTAAGTAAATTAAATTTAATACTCATCTTCTCATCCACATTATGAAATTCTGAGATAGGGAGTTGGTGGGGGGAAAGGCGGAGTAATTTCGAGCACTTGTCGGATATGCTTGGAGCTTGTTTCACGTGCCCTCTGCACTTTCATTCTACCGTCTCAGAATGATCATAATCAAGATAAGAGAAGATGATCTAGCACTATGAGGAGAAATCTTCCAAACAAACCAATAAATTAATTTAATGCTCAACTCCTCAAATATCTTAATAGCAATAAGGATCATAGGTTTGTTTAAATTGGATGACTTCCTAATTTATGCCTAAAATTGAATATTAGGTTAAAGATTAAAAAGGGGTCATCACAATTGATTCTTTCCAAAGGATTATGTAAATGAGAAAAAGGATCACCACAAGATTCATCTTTCTTTAAGACTATTATATGCTAATAATTATTTGTGTTGCAGGTCCATGATAAAAAGGCATATTAGGGAAGTATATTTAATAAATCATTCCCTTGACTCTACTTCATTGTGAAAAATAATGTATGATGTGTTTGCATCGTGTTTGCTCTGTGTCTTCATCTGTTTGCATCGTGTCTACTTCGTGTTTTCATCTGTCTACATCGTGTATACTTTGTGTTTTCATTCATTAAGATGTATATTTGATAAATCTTAGGACTCTGTATACAAATATGTTTTGTATCTATAAATCAGTTTGTGTGTGACAAGATTTTTCTTGAGGACAAGCAAATTCTACAGGAGAGGACTGTGATGTCCCCTGTTTTAGACTAGGTTTTAATAAGAGTTAAACAATAATATTCTATTCATTTAATATATTTATATAGATAAATATATGATATAAAATCATCTAATACATTTTATGATATATTTAAATATAATGATAATATACATCTACTAATATAAGAATCTTATGATATATGTAATAATTATAATAAATAAGGATGGTACTAAATAAATGGTGATAACATTATTATGTTATCTAAATAGCTTATATTACCCATAATCCTAAGGCTACACTACAAATATGGAAATTTAATAATTAATAAATGTTATACATAGAATATAGATTAATATATATTGTTAAATATTTTTTAATTAATAACTATTAAAATCCTAACCATAACAACTAGTTAATTATTTGAAGGGATATAACCATTCACGACTATTCACTAGTAATAATATATATAAATAGAAGAACATATGATAGGGGAAGATATATTAGATATGAATTATCATGAAGACTAGGAGGATAAAAAGAAATAGATCCAACAATCATTTGAGGTTATATATGGCACACAGAGGTTGCAGAACATGATTGGAATTCTTTGGACGGTAGCATATATATAAATCAATAAGATGCCTTGAGAATCGATAGCTACCATTGAATATGATTGGAATGGATACGAAATCAAATAGAAATTATCAAAACCATCCTAAAGAGAATATGGCAAAGAATTTATTTAAAAGGGAAGTCATAGATAAATAATGGACCCCCAATTTGGGTTCATTACAATTGAGAAGTTCGCCATAATCATTCCTACATAAATCGCTCTAATTTTTGTTCTTAGATCTAACCTATTTTCCTAAAAAAATATTTTTCTGCATTATATTTATTCAATAATACAATTTAATAATACAATTTTATATAATTCTTATTTTTAATATTACTTTAGAAAAATACATTTGTAATGTCATATTTTTAGTTAAATCTAAATTTAATTTTATTGTAGGTGAAATTTTAATTTATAACCTTGTGAATATGATTACTCATGTGGTTATAGATACAAAATAAAAATATAGAAGTCAGAAGGATACAAAATTGTTTGTCAAAATGACTCACCAAAATCTTATTGGTAAGCTCTAAAGTGCATAATGTATGATGTAATATTTTATGAGAGGATTTATTGATGTATAGGAAAAAATCAAGAAAATAATTCTTACTAAAATCAAAAAATATAATGACATTAGTAGTTCCTCCATAGGATGGGATTGAATGATTGAAACTAAGATAACAATAAATCTACAACTATAATGGCATTACTAATTTGTGTGACAAAATGGTTGAATGATTGAAGGTATATATAAGAAGGGGAAAATATATCAAGACAATATTTAGGACTTATTGGAGAATATGGTAGTATATCCAAACATGGTACTTTACAATAGAGCAATAGGCATGATATATGGACAATGTCTACTAGTTACTATTATATTTAGAAATATAGATTTTTGTTATGCCCTACATTATTGATGGAATCGGTGTTTTTTAGTGGTGAATATTCATAATTTTGTGAATTTTAGAATTTTTTTGCAACTAATTTGGCTAATAATTTAAGATTTAACACAACCTAAATTGCCACATTTTTATAAAATTTAGTTCTAAAATATTTAAAATCGCTCAATAATATATTTTATTAAACTCAAAGATTTGCCACAATATTTGATACATGATTAGATTTGATTCAACTAAATATTATATATTATCAAAGAAATTAAAATTAATTCACCAATAATTATCATAATTATTAGTTACTTTAGGGATATATCACCAATATTTAGTTATCAATATTGATTTAAAATATAATGTAATTATCCTAAGAATTTTCATGAGATAAAACATGTTCAATTTTGATTTGTAATAATCTATGACGATTAGGGAACTTCCTATTATTATTGAGATTCACTAATATTTTCTACTCAAAAATTATAATTCCAAAATAATTGCTAATGTAAATAATATTTAAAATAAAAAAATTGAGAGATTTGGAGATAAAAATAACTTGGTTTTTTAAAATAATGAAAGATTTGCTAATAGTTTATATCTTTTTCTGGAGGGGGTTTCTTAAAGTTTACCCTGATCTTGAAGATATTTTCCATGCCAACTTATGCCTTCCATTTTATACTATCAACATGTTGCTCTTTTCAAGTATAGAAACATTTCAAGCATGTTATAGTATAATGTTTTGGATACGTAATTCTTCATGTTTGACTTTTACAATATATCACTTGAAGAGAAAACAACTATACCAAAATTTTAATGAAGTGGAAGAAAAAAACTTTAATGATGGGGAAAACCATGATGTTATGTGAATAGAAATTAACATGAAGCCATCAAAGTACACATAAAACTATTTTTAAATATATGAATATATAGAGAACTATTTTAAAAGATATGAAAATTATAATTTGAGAAAAACTAACCAAAGGAACCATAACACATTAAAAGTATTTTTTGTTTTTTCAAATGTTATTTAAACAATTTGCCAATGTTGAGAAATCTATCTATGACATGACCCATTAAATAAAGGGAAATGGGGAACCATTTATCTAATAATATGGAATGTGTAGAAGTAGTGTTAAGTATAATGTTGTAATGGTAAATTATTGAAGATGTGATTTTATGGTAATATTGAATTTGTATGCAATGCCAATATTTGTTTGATTTAGGAGGGAGTGGAGAATAGGGAGAAAAGTTGAAGTTAAGAAAGAGTTTATGCAAATAGAAAAATTAAAGTTGAGAAAAAAATTATATTTTTAATAATTTAATGTGAAATTAATGCATGAGCATATGTTCTAAGTATATATAGATATTCTATTAAAATTTGAAAGGGCTTATAAGATAGGACAAAAATTTTCTATAATTTTAAAGTATATATTTTTCTATCAACATAACCATTGCACCGCATGTTGGTGCATATGCAAGTTATATACTTTCTTAGCTCACAAGAGCTAACATTCTTGACCAAGTTTGTGGCATGCATTGTTGTTAAAGGATATCTCCTTGTTGCTAGAAGTAGTTATCCTTGATTATCTTCCCCATGATGTCTATAGCTATGTAGTCATTATAAGGAGGGGGGCATACATACACCCTCCTTGTACTATAGTTTACTAATATTACATTTTTACTTTCACATTGTAACATGCCACTCCCTAATAGATATCAATAATACTTCTCCATGTTAGGGAAACACATTTATTCACACATTTATCTCTATGGATAATATACCCTTGTTCATCGATAGAGAGCACACACATATTTACACTCTGATACCAAGGAATTAATACATAGGCATACACACACACACACATGCATGAAAATGTTGTTGATGAGGGTACATAGTTTAATATCAAACACGCAAACTTCCTAGACCACTTGATCCTACTTTTTTCCTTTCTTTTTTGTGATTAGCAGCAAAGAACACAAACCTTATTGGGAAAGATAATCACATCTCTCTCTCTCTCTCTCTCACACACACACACACACACATACACACACACGCGCACGCGCGCGCTTTTATGCTAGTAGGATAAAATCATGAGGGATATGATCTTTTGTGGTTATACTCTTTCCTTTCTTATGAGAACCTTTATGCTTTGTAATAGCCTTTAAAATATGATATTAATGGATGAAATATTTCCTTAGTGAATGTCTCTTTCACTAGTTGATTTGGGATTTAGTACTAACCTCTTTGTGTCTTTTGATTTGTTTTGTTTTTCTTTCTCTTTCCTTTGTTCTCTTTGGCTTTATTTTTGTTCTCTTATGCATCGGAATGGAGTAGCATCCTAGGTATAGGGGTTTATGTCCTTGATCTTGGTGATGTTCTATCTTGTTGTAACATGTCACTTGTCTCTTCATCTCTTCTCCTTATTCATTTATGAAGAGTATGAATTGCATCATACTCCTACTAAAGAGGGGGCTAAATGTACCATCTCAAAATGGAAGTACTTAATTTTGAGAAATTTTAGCTATCCTTAGTGTGGCTTTTGCTCTCTCTCTCTCTCTCTCTCTCTCTCTCTCTCTCTCTCTCTCTCTCTCTCTCTCTCTCTCTCTCTCTCTCTCTCACACACACACACACACACACACACACACACACACACAAATTTCTAGGTCATCCCTCTTTTTTGAGCATGGCTCATTAGGTGCTATTTTATCACCTTTTGGCCATATCTCCTAGAATTTTATCATTTCCCAAATATTTTTTCACTTTCTTTGAGACCTTCTAGGACCCCTTTTTTGGGGGCCTCTAAAAAATACTTTGATATTCCTTAATGGATTCAAGTCTCAAGGCTTGAAGTGTCTTGGGTGTTTCAATTATTTGATTTTTCCCCAGATCAACCTATTTTATTTTCAATCTTAAAATATAGTATGTAAGGAGCCTTGGACATTTTATTTTCATCCATCATCATCACACAAGTAATAGAGAGAAAGAATACTTGGGTTCATGAGACTTCTAGCAAGTATGTCAAGGCATACATCATCAAGTATTCATCAAGATAAAGTATTTCCTTCTTGCATCAAGCTTCTTCCTTCAAGGTGGTAGTGGAGTTTGGCTTCTAAGGAAATATATCATCCAAATCATTCATATTATTCTATTCTTCTTCAAGGAACATAACAAGCATTCCCATTCATGAGGTGCTGACTTGTATTTTTTCCTTTTGGTTTCTTTGAGTCAAGGCTATTACATTTTCGTACTTAATCACATATCAAAATAAATTGTATCTACCTATATAAATGTAAATATTATTGATATATTTAGGCTTACTATGTACTAGCATTTCCTTTATCAAAATTTTCATCCCAATTTCAAGCTTTATTCCTCAATTTAGGACATGGACAAGGCACTCCCTCATCCAACAATATAAAACTTATTTTTCTCATGTGTAGGAACACAAGTTCAAAATTACAACTTTGAATCTAAAAACTACTTGCCAAGGTCTTTGGGGAGAACTTGGGTCAATTTTTCCAGAAAGCCCTAGGAATATGTCCAAATTTTTGTAAATCTTTCAAAAGGCTTTCTTTTGGTTGACCTATTCCTAGAGATCTAGTTAAAATCAGGGTTTTATTGGTTTTCTATCTTGATCACATATCTATTGTTAGAATCTCATTCATTATTTTAGATCTGCAATTTTTGGAGTGAACAAAGCATCTTCTCTTGCATATTTCAAGGCAAGCTTTTCACCCTTTCTTTTATATCTTAGCATAGACCTATTCCATATCTTAGTTGGGTTGATTAATTACATATTGTACCTAGATCTATTTTATGTTAAATATATAACTTATTAATCATATTGATCTAATAATAGATTCATCAAATCTGATATGCATGATAATTAAGGGATTAAGTCTTTACATTATTACCTTTGCAAGATTAGTGTCTATCCTTAGGAGTTTGGTTTAAATACTAATCTAACAACATTTTTTATGTTTGTAATTAATATTTAATTATCCTTAGATAGTCTCCAACTTCTAGACGTTAGGCAAATTATTTTTAGAAGAGACATGTCCTTTCTACAGACATGTCCCTTGACTCCTATACTTATGTAAGGATGAAGTCTAAGGACACACAAGATCAATACAAGTAAAAGGCAATAATCTGAAGTTACTCATAGAAAGTTATAAGAAGATAGAGAAGGTTGAATTAAATCTAGATTCATTCCAAAGAATTTGTAGAAACTTTACATGGTATCAAAGCTCTAGTAGTCAAAGCTAGGCTTTGCAAAATTTAGTAATCAGACTTTATATATATCTAGCAACCATCTCCTATCTTCAATGGTATACATAATTAGACCGGAGGATAGGTTTGATGGGAAAGAACACTTTGATGCTTGGAAATTTAGAATCATGATTATTCTTGAAGAGAATGATGTAAAACAATTTGTTGATAGAGCATCTAAACAACCTCTAGTTGAACCTCATAAATCTATCTAGAGAAAAGGAAATAGAAAATCCATTCAAATCATATTAGATGGAGTAAAAAATGATATCATACCCATGCTTACAAGACATCAAACTAAATTTGATATGATGAATGCGTTACGAAATGCATATGAGGCTAACAATGCAACTAGGGTTCTCACACTGAAAAGGCAACTAAATCACATTCAGATAAAGAAAGGAGAATCAATAAATTCTTACTTCCTAAAAGTTGCTAGCATTAGAGATGAACTGTCAAGTATAGGAACCATTATTAGTGACACAGAATTAATACTAATGGTTATAGATGGATTACCTAATTCATGGGAAACTTTTGTACAAGGAATAAGTGCCATAGATAATCTCCTTGAATTCAACAGACTTAAGAATGATTGTCTTTAAGAAGAATCTAGAAAATTAAAGAAATGATGGAAACTAAAAATAGAAGATGAAGAACTCCATGTTCTTAATACAAATTCCTATAAGGGCAAGAAGAAGCATTTCAAGAAGAAAAATGAAAATGAAAATAATGGAAAACCCAAGAAATATCTATCCAAAATAAAGTGTTTCAAATGTGAAAATTTTGGACACTATAGATCTAATTGTCCTGAGAATTCTAAACAACAAGCAAATTGTTAAAATGTTACTAGGGAAGAAGACACCTATAATCCTATGAATTGTGTATTGTACTCATCACTATCAAATAAAATTTCAAGTAAAGCATGGGTAATTGATAGTGGATCTTTTAGACATATAATAGGATATAAAGAAGCACTAGACTCTATTTTAGAAAAGGTCAATGGAAAAGTTACCATTGGTGATAATTCAACACATCCCATTGAAGGAATTGGAAATTGTACCTTAAAACTAAAATCTGGAAAAATAATTCTTCTCAAAGGTGTACTTTATATACCAGGGATTAAAAGAAATCTAATTTCAATAAAAACACTTGAAGATGATGGGCATAATGTTGTATTTGTGGGAAACAAAGTAATAACTTGGGAAAATAACTCCTCAATCAAGAAAGACAAGTTGATTGGTGAAAGAAGAGGATATTTGTATGAATTGAATTCAAAATCTAGTTGACCTATTCAAGCCTTAATTCATGAACCTAAAAACATAAATGAAATTGACATAGAAGATTAGGGCATCTAAACTTCAAAACTTTATCAACTATGGAGAAGATGGTTACTAGTTTACCGAAACTCAATAAAGACCACTCAAGCATATGCAAAGGGTGTGCAATGGATAAGAACATCAGAAGTCCATTTTATGATAGAACTAGAAAAACAAATAATGTTTTAGAATTAATTCATTCAAATTTATGTGGACTTATGTCTATTCCTTCTCTTGGAGGATTTTGGTACTATATTTTGTTCATAGATGACTTCTCTAGGAAAACATGGATTTACATCTTAAAATGTAAAGAATCAGAATAAATCCTAAAGAGATTTAAATAATTGAAAACATTGATCGAGATCTTAGTAGGACATAAAATTAAAACTCTTAGAATTGATAACAGAGGAGAATATACTTCAAAAAATTTTAAAATATTTTGTAAAGAATCAAGAATTAATAGGGAGTCCATCGTTCCTTACTATCTAAAACAAAATACAGCAGTAGAAAGAAAGAATAGAACAATTATAGAAGCTGCTAGAGCTATGATATTTGATCAAAATCTAGAATATTATCTTTGGGTACAAGCCTCTTCTACTACCATCTATATTCAAAATAGAAGCTCACATTCTTAGCTTAGAGATAAAAATCTTGAAGAAGTATTTAGTAAGGTCAAACCTAATATAAGTCATCTTTAGATTTTTAGGTGCCCTATATATATCCATGTTCCAAAAGAAAAGAGAACCAAGTTTGAACCCTCTGGGTGGAAAGGTATTTTTGTAGGGTATAGAAAAACATCTAAGGCATATAGGATTTTCATACTTGGATAGAAAAGTATTGAACTTAGTAGTGATGTAATTTTTGAAGAAGATCTAGCATTCAAAAGAGCCCTAAGTTCTGAAGAACCTTCTCCTTTACCTAGTTCTGAAAGAAATAGTGAATATGGGTCCCAGAATGAGAACTTAGAAGAAATTGAAGATGAAATTCAAAATCTAAATCTTGAAGAAACTCAAATTCAAAGAAAAGACCACTTTGGGTCATTAAAATAGTCAAGGCAACTCAAGACTTTGTTGCACTTTTCGAAACAGTCAGAGAAAGAAAAAGACCTAAAAGATTCTCTAGTTATATAGCAAACATGAGTAATTTATCCAAAATAGAACCAACCAATCCTTCTAATGTTATTTAACATACAGCTTTGAAAGAAGCTATGATAGAAGAATAGCAATCTATTATGAAGAATAATGTTTGGGAAATTGTTCCAAGACCTAAAGCAAAATCTATTATTTCTTCCAAGTGGATATTTAAAATAAAGCATGTTGTTAATGGTAGCATTGAGAAGTATAAAGCTATATTTGTAGCCAGAGAATTTTCTTAGAAAGAAGGGATTTATTATGAAGAAAGATTTGCTCCTATTTCCAGATATACCTATGTAAGAGTAGTCTTAGCAATTACAGTATTGAAGGGATGGAAATTACATTAGATGGATGTAAGAACTATATTCCTAAATGGAAATATTACAGAAGAAGTATATTTGGAGCAACCTGAAGGATTTGAAACTCATGATCCTAACATTTTTTCCTGTAGGGTCAAGAAAGCTCTCTATGGGCTTAAGTAGGCTCCAAGGGCATGTTATGAAAGAATTGATAAGTATCTCATCGGCTTAGGATTATCCAAGAATGAAGATGATACAAATCTATATTATAAAAGAGATAAAGGTGATATGGTAATTTTGATACTATATGTTGATGATTTACTAATAACAGGTGATGATCATCTTATAAATCAATGCAAGAAAGATCTAACTAGAGAATTCGAGATGAAAGACTTGTGACTCCTTCATTACTTCCTAGGATTGAAGTATGAAAGAATTCTGACAGTATCATACTTAAGAGAGGGAAGTATACATCAAACATTTTGAAGAGATTTGGAATGTGGAATTGCAAGTCTATGTCTTCTCTAATGGAGACTAATCTACATAAACTTAAAGAAGCAACAACAGAATCACCTTCCATGAATTCTACTCTCTATAGACAAATGATTGGGTCCCTTATGTACTTAGTAAATACAAGACCTCATATTTGCTATGCTATTAATGCCTTAAGCTAGTTTATGTGTGAGCCAGAGGAGATTCACCTAATTTCAGTTTGACACATTATGATATACTTATAAGGAACTCTTAATTTTGGACTCAAATACGAGAAGGTTGGATTAGATTTAGATGGATTCACTGACTCAGATTGTGGTGGAAGTGTTAAAGATAGGAAAAGTACTTCAGGATGCATTTTAGTTTAAGATAGCAATGATATCTTGGATATGCAGGAAGCAGTCTTTAGTAGCTCAAAGCTTCATAGAAGCTGAATACATTATAGTAGCAATGGCCTCTCGAGAAGTAGTTTGGCTAAGGAAGTTACTTGTGGAATTATTTGGGCAAGCCATGAATCCTATTATTATTCATTGTGATAATAAGAGTTCCATCAAGCTTTTAGTGAATCCAGGTTTTCATGACAGGTCTAAGCATATTGAAATTCCTTACCATTATGTAAGAGATATGGTAGACATGAATTTTGTAAAATTGGAATACATTTGCACTACAGATCAGACAACAGACATACTCACCAAACCTCTATCTAGAGTGAAGATAGACCACTTTAGGAGAAGACTTGGTATGGTTGAGTTTTAATCCATTTGTACTCTTTAAATTATTAATAAAATAATTTTATTTGTTAGGCTATTGACTATTATGAGCTCCACCATTTGTATTCATTATTTAAGAGGTAACAGTCTCTAAGATAATGAACACTTGTATATAAGACATTATGAGAGCTGACGATCTCTCAGATAATGTGCTAAATAGTAAAGTTCTACTGTAAGATCTAGATGAGTTCAAGATCATATTGTGATGTTGACATTTCTATGTGAATGAGTCACAATTTGGATAAAGGAAGAATTTTATTATTCTCCAGGTTTATCCTATATTCTAGTAGGCCTTAAACTCAGGATCATGTTATATGATATAGAAATATCAGTATCTATGAGTCACAACTTGGATAAATGAAGAAATTAAAATACTCTTTAGATTTATCCCTAAGGAGATTCAGATAGATATAGAGTATCAATTCTTGCTTGTTCATCTTTATTGATGTTGCTAGGTATGATATCTCTCAATATGATTATCAAGTTAAGAGGGAGTGTTAAATCTATAACTTATTAATCATACTGATCTAAAAATAAATTGATTAGATCTAATATAGCATGATAAGTAATGGATTAAGTCTTTGCATTATTACCTTTAGAAGATCTACATCTATCCTTAGGAGTTTGGTTTAAATACTAATCTAACAACATTGCTTATGTTTGTAATTAATATTTAATTATCATTAAAAAGTCACCAACTTCTAGAGGTTAGGAAAATCATTTTTAGAAGAGACATGTCCTTTCTAAGGACATGTTCCTTGACTCCTATACTTATAGAGAGTAAGGACGAAGTCTAAGGACACACAAGATCAATACAAGTTTTTTCCTTAGTCATTACTACCCTCATACAAATTGCAGAAGTAAAAGATAGAATTCTAATTTACATTTCTAATCCAGTTAAAGGAAATAATCTGAAGTTACTCACAATAAGTTATAAGAAGATAGAGGTGGTCAAATTAAATCTATATTCAGTCCAAAGAATTTGCAGAAACTTTGCATTTTACCCTTGTCATTAAATCAATTGGCTCAATTTGCATTCACATTGCATATCTTAAAGTTGATTAACATTGCATAAGAGAGGACACGATTGTGTACTTCCTTAGTAAATTTGGGTTTAGCATTAGCATCCCTTCATATTATTTGGGTTTTTCTAATCTTACTTGGATCATATTGAGAGTTATGTTTGGATGCTCCTCTTTCTCTTGTATTCAATGGCTAGTTAACAAATTTATCTCATAGTTTACATTCTTAAATTCATTGCTCCCATTTTCCCCCTGAATAACAAGTTTTTCACTTTATTCATCAAATGAATTCATTTTCTCCTACTATATTAGTAATATACCAAACATGGCTTACAAAATTGAAAAATACCATCCCTTCCTTATTCCCACACATTTGGCATATTTGACCCACTTTGACCAATCAAGACCCAAATGACAATGCAAGAGCAATTTGGCCTTTAGTCCTTACAAAATGATTCAATGATTTTCAAAATATCTTAATAAAGTGCAAAGGACCTTATTACAATTTGAACATCATTACAAAAAAATAATGGATGGGTCTCTTTGACCCATGAGCACTCTTGCACTAGGATGATAACTAGTGCTAGGTGTTAACTTTGTGCATGTCAATCTAAAGAACTACTTGAAAATGTTTAGAAACATAGTCTCTATCATGATAATGTTCTTGGGTGAGCCATGAAATCGAAATACCTTCCTAAAAAAATATTTTCCACTTGATAGGATATCTAGTTAGTTTTAACATCATCAAAATGAGTGAATTTGGTCAACTAATTAACCACAAAAATATTTTGTTCTTACCTTGTATTCTTTGTAGACCCTTGATGAAAGTCATGGACACAGTCTCCAATTTTTTCTCAGGAATAGGTAGGGGATGCAATTATCTAGTAGGAAACACATGCTCTAACTTATTTCTCCCACAAGTCAAATACTATGACATGCTTATGGACACCATATTTAAGACCCTTCCAAGATAATCTTTTCCTAATGTTCCTATAGGTCATAATATATCCTAGATGTTTTGATGTTACTGTATCATGAGAAACCCTCCTAATTTTATCCTTAAGTCTAGATTTAGGTACCTGATAAGTCTTATTTTGACAATAAATCACATCAATATTTAAGACTCCCCATAGAGCTCTATACTTATCATCTTGAACCTTATCGTCAATGAGTGAAAAAAGACATTTTTGGAATACTCAACTTAAAGTTGAGACTTCCAATTAATTGAAATCTTATAATAAATCACAATAAAGCAAGAGGTTCCTTATAAATTGTATTAGCCACAATATTTCTCTTAACCTTGATATACTCAACATAAAAATCATATGTGTGTGTCATGTTAACCCACTTTTTTTGTTGTTCATTCATCTTTTTCTCCAAGATATATCTCAACTTGTTATGATCAATTCTTAACACAAACTTACCACCTATGAACACCACATGAACTTTGCCAACACAAGCATGATGACAAGCATATCTTTATTGTAGGTGGAATACAACTTTTCAATATCACTCATCTTCTCTCATATGCAATAAGATGTCCTTTGTACATAAGCGATAGACAAATTTCCTCACTTTAAGTGCCACATTCTAACACAAATGGCCAAAAGAAATTTAGAAGAGCTGATAAAAGTATTAATAACTTTCTAAAGCTTGTCAAATCACTCGTATGCATCATCTTTCTATTTGAAACTCCCTTTCATGTATGATCCATGAGTGGAGCTACAAAAGGAAAAAAATCACTTGACAAATCTTTTTTAATAAGAAAAAATATCAAATAATCTGTTGGAATTATTTAGAATAACTCGGGGAGGGGTATGAATTAGTTATCTAAGGTCTAGATGTACCAATAAAACTTTTGAATTCTTAGTAGACCCATATCCATAAAACCTTATTATACATGCATCCATTAGATCATACAACACTTAAACTTTGTAGTTTACTGTCTTAGGTCAAAACATAACAGATTCAATAACACATTTGACATAAGGATTTTAAATGAAAAACCAATTTGAAAAACCATTAGTAACATGCTACTAATTCTCACTCTTCTGAAGTGATGACCTGTTAGAGGTTACAATACACACTGTTAAATATGACCTCATGAGAGGATTTCAATCACCCTATTAGGAATGAGCCTTGTTAGAGGACTTTAGACCATTCACTTGGAATGTTACCTAGTTAAAGGATTTACAAATGACTATTAGTTCAACCTTAATCCAAAGGATTTACCCTAGACTAATACAATGATTAGAAAGTAATAGTAAGGCTTGATTTGATAACAAATTACAACTCACTTGTAGATTAGAGATCTCTATTTCAGTCCTCCATTTTGCTTGGCTTTCACAAACTTTAGCTCTGATAGCTTTTCCACCCTTCAAGCATTCATACTCTTAAGCCTTCTTTCTTTGCACGCCAATTGCAGTCTCTTTTGTTCGACCACTGAATGAAGCAATACCCTAGACTCCTTGTCTTCCTTAGGTTCTAACACATGACAACCTTTTCTTCTAACCATCTCTCTCTATAAATAGATATTTAAGATCTTTTCCTACTTAACCATAATCATCCATTTTAGGGTTAGGTAGGATTAGGTATGATACAATGAAGCTACCCACTTTTCCATTTGGTTCCTCTACAAAGTTATTCCTCAATCTTCCTTGAATTCACCATAAAATGGTTTACCTTGAATTCTATGCCACCAACTCATCATTGTTATCTTTCACACACTTCACATAATTCAAGAAAACAAAATAGTCATCTTAGATTCATCAAATCTAAAATTTAACATGAATCATGACACTCGACATCAATATTTTGCCACTTGGCTTTTAACTATTCTTCCACTCAGTCAACACTAGTTTACTTGGCAAACATGAAAGTTTACTAATCATGCTCAGCATCAACTAAAATTTACTTGGCATATATTGACAATCACTCAGCTTGGACTAATTTTCATCTTTGTTGTACACCTCTTGTTTTTCACTTGGCATCCACTGATTTATGCTCATCTTGCATTGACTACTCAGCAAGGCTTGGCAGACATTTTTCATACTTGATCTTCTTCCAATCTTAAATTGAGTAATCTTTCATTTTAGACTTTAAGTATATAAACAATTTACTATAGTATCAATGTCTTATTAGGTCTTAGTGCTTCTTTTACATACCAAATAACTCAACTTTGTCTCTAGGTGTTATTGTTATCTCCTCTTCTCAAATCATCTTCATCAATCAACTAAATGATAGCTTTCAAACCAAAAAAGAAATTTTCTCACTAATAGGTAGCAGGTTTGACATCATTGACAAAATAATGATTATTCCATTACAGGTTATTCACTTCAAAACAATCTTATATCAATAGAATCCTCTCAAGTCTGATACATTTCTTGGTTGTGGCTTGTCTATAATCTCTTGTATCTTTTCATGATGAACTTTGACATCATTAGCCCCTATCACATGTCCTGGATATAAGATTTCTATCAATCCAAACTCTATTTGGATGCTTTATCAAATAAATGTTTCTCCTCTATGATGCTCAATACCTCATCTAGATGTTGAAGGTACTCCCAAGATTTACTAAATATCAAATTATCATCAAAGAATACCCAAAAAAACATACCAACTTAAAAATGTGATTCATGCATTATTGAAACATTGTAGGTTCAATGGTGAGACCA
The DNA here is from genome assembly GCA_028749045.1 of Cupressus sempervirens. Taxonomy (NCBI): domain Eukaryota; kingdom Viridiplantae; phylum Streptophyta; class Pinopsida; order Cupressales; family Cupressaceae; genus Cupressus; species Cupressus sempervirens. The sequence goes on along the minus strand of CM053792.1, from coordinate 444,532,283 downwards.
AATGCCATCACTAGGAACTCATAATATTTGTAATTGCATCTTAAATTTATTTTGTGAACATCTTCCTCATAGACATGTATCTAATGGTATTCCAATTCAATGTCCATCTTCAAAAAGTAAACAACAACATGTAGCTCGTCAAACAAATCATCTATAAATGCAATGTGATACCTTCTCTTAATTGTCCTCTTATTCAAAACATAATAATCAATGAACATTTGTAAGTACTGTCAATCTTTAATAGAACCACTAAAGAAGTTAATGACCTCCATATGATGTGTTGAAATAATCCTAGGCCCACCATTTGGTAAAGCATTCATCTCCACTTTCTTCTCACCACTCATTAGTTCCAACTATTTCTCTATATGTTAACAAACTTTAACCACTACATATATAAGATCACATCTTGTCCCTCAAATGTGATAACATAAAATTCATCCACCAAAATATAGTCACACAACTATATTTTAAGCTGAGGTATCATCCTAGAGAATCTCAAAATATCACCACGTGCAACTCTCACATCAAATCTAATGAAATCCTCAACTTGTAATCTCCTCTTTGCCACTAAGTTCTCATCAATGTAATTATGTATAGCACCTATGTCTAGAAAGAAAATAACTAATCACCCCATGATAACTCCTTTCAAGCAAACCATATGACATGAAAGAAAACCTTAGAATGTGGCAATTGCAACATCAGGCTTCCTAATCACCTTTACTTCCATCTTTTCTCATGTAGGTTGTTCATTCCTCACCTCACTATTGCTTCCCTTAGACCTATTGTCCTTACTTTTCTATTCTTCACCTACTAAAACGACAACCTCAATCTAATGTACCTTACCTTTTTCTATCTTGTCCTCAAGGATCCAAGATTCCTTACATATAAAACATAGTTTCTTTCTCCTTAACCCATTTCTAGTCTCAACACCCAACTTGCGAGGCATATTCTTGGATTTGTAAGATTTCAAATCTGACTTTGACCCCTTAATGTTCTTTTTGGTGATTGAATGCTAGTAGATGAAGTATCTAAATAAAGTACCATCTTAATTGCATCTTGTAAAGAGTTAGGTTTGAGGACTTTAATAAAACCTTTAATCTTGTCATTCAAACTTTCAATAAATAACATGACCTTTATTTTCTTTGACATCTAAAATCATCACTGAAATTATATGAAACTCATTAATAAAGTAATAAAACTAGCCACTATAGTTTAGCTATGCCAAATCCCTTTAGTATACTTCTATATCTTTTCTATCAGAAAAAGCAATCAATTTATTACCGAAATCATCATATGACTTAATTAATCTATGGTCCCAAGTTAGGAGTCCATAATGCCACCAATCATAGGCTTCTCCATCTAAGTGTATAGTAGAAAATTTATTATATTTCCTAAAATAGGCTTGAGTGTCAAAAAAGTATCCAACTTATATATTCAAACTCATGCACTTGTCTTACTGTTGCCATTGTATGCAAGGAGTGACAACTTATTCATAGCCTATTTTAGGTCCTTGTTTTGTTTTTAAGGCCTTCTATTTTCTTTGGTTCTCATTCTTAGCCTCAATTTCCCCTTATTGGATCAAAGATATATTTTCCTTAACATGATCTAGAAGGGGACTCTATTCATTTTCATAGTCATCACATTAACTAGAAATATGATCTTCACATTTTCAATATTTTCCTCTTCCTCATAATTTATTGCTAAGAATATTGGCATCAAAGGTCAATCTAAAGTATGTGTAGGATCTCTTTCATCTCACAGGGGGTTCCAAATACTATCACCATTTGTATGAATGTATTGTGGTCTCCGTGTTGCAACACTCATTTATTGGATGACTATAGTAAGTTTTCATTAATACATTAGCCACTTGTTCCTCTCCTATTTTTATGCCTCTCATGATATCTCTAACTTCTCTGTCTTCATCTCTTTTTGGGTTATTACAACTTATATCCCATATCAGCATTCTATCATGTACTATTAGAAGACAAATTCTAATAAACATCAGTTAACTTAGATGTCGTTTCTACTTTTGACACTTGTGGGGTTAGTAAGTCTTCCTTAATTATTTGTGATAGTACCTTAACTTCCTATTACTTGGTTGCATCAAATTATAATACACCTAATAGACAACAATACCTTGTCTTTAATACTACTATAATAACCCTTTCTATTTTGTCCTCAAAATTTTAGTTTTGCCTCATAGGCATTTCAACAAAATGTTGGTATGCAAAGTGTGGTATGAGTTTTTTAATGACTAATTACAGTTGAATTTTGTTGGAAAACATCATATGATTAATATAGATATAGATAATACATATGCATACAAAATAATAACTAATGAGAATGGGAAATCACACTTTATTGCTTCATATTAGTTAAGTGCAATCATGAATAATTTTGATTTAGAAGCTCTAGGAAATTGTTGGAATATTCAAATATGGAAAGAATACTTATGAGAGGGGGGGGGTGGTGAATCAGAAGTATTTCAACCACTTCTAATGGTCTGCCCTGTTAAAGGCTTTACATTGTGTCAATAGTGACCTGGTTAAAGGATTTACAAACACTTAACATGAAGTGTCACCCTGTTAAAGGATTTAATCACCTTTTGATAAGGATCTACAAATAACTGTTAAGCCAACCTATCTACATAGGATTTCCTTTCCAATACAATGGTAAGAGAGTATTAGGTATTATAAACCTGATAGTTTGCAATAATTGATTGTTGAATGTAGGCACTTGTTCTGGCTCTCTCTTTTTGATTTTGATCTTTTGAGATCTAATTTCTGTTTGTCTACTTTGCTTTGTTCTGATCAACTGAATATTGAATTCTTGCTCTTACTCTCTATGTCTCCTTTCACTGGATTTCATTATTTTTTCCCTTAAACTGTTCTCCTTCTCTCATCATCATCATCTTAGTGAAAAAATATCATCTTCCTTCAAAAGCCTTCGAAGATTTAGGGTTAGATATGGATCTACGATCCTCATTGAATCTTAGTTTCCCGCTTAATACTTGCCTTTTTTTGATTGGTTGCATGTCTTTCCAATTTTCCAATTAGCTACATGCAGATTGCATAGGAAATGTAAAAGATTCATTCTTATCTCTATATCTTTCAAGATTTATCTTATGTCGGCTACAAAAATGGTTTACATCATAGTTTGTGCAATTACAAACTCTTATGCTAATATCTTGAGTTACTCGACTCCTGAAGCATTACTGATGCTCGGCACATGTTGTTTCCTGGAGAGCTCGGCACCTAAATGAAATTGTATCACTCGACACCTTATGTTACTCGGCACTTGATATTACTTGACACTTCATATCACTCGGCACTTGATATTACTTGGCACTTCATATTACTTGGCACTTCATAACACTCGGCACTTGATATTAATTGGCACTTGATATTACTTGGCACTTGATATTACTCGGCTCCTACTCTTTTCTCAGCATGTATAGTGAAAAATGGTTAAGTGTATTAATACTCAGCTATCATAATTATTCTTTAAACCAACAATCTCCCCCTTTGACATGAGTGGCAAAATAACTTAACTAATATCCTATGATCTTTGACATTATTTCATTTATCTTCTTATTTGCTTCAAAAGTATTAGGAACAAATAACAATATACCTTATGACTCCTTGTGAGTTGATTATGCTTTGTACACTCAGTGACTTCTGTCCTATTTCTGCATTCTGACCAATATGTTATATCCCCTTTTCATCATATCATTTTGCACTTGACTCCCCCATACTTAATCTCTACTTAACACTCTCCCCCATACTTATTCTCCCCCTTTTTGACACTTATGTCAAGGGTCTTACAAGGAAATGCCATACTTGGCCAAAATGGTACTATTTACTTCAAGGAGTACCTTCAGAGCTGCATCCCAATTTGCTAGTGCAACATCCAATGACTTATTCTTGATGGCAATCTTTGCTACTAGATGTACAAGTCCATCAGATGTAGAAAGATTAGGGTCTTTCTTGAGGACTGTCTCTACATTCATCTACTCCTTGTGAAGTATTTCCAAATGAGGAGTAATAGAGGATTGAATTTGCATCAATTTAGCTTTTGTGGTTACCTCCTTTGCTGCTAAGACAACTAACTCTCTTTGTGTGTGAAGCGATTGGACAAAATGCTTCTCACTCTGAGCTGGATTTGTAGGGAGTTACATGCTAGAAATCTTCAGATTTTTCTCCAAGTTCAGTATCTTCTAGCTAGTGTCCTATGTGAATGTGGAAAAATCACACAACTTTTTATATAGGGAAAATATGTTTCCAAGTACAGTTTTGACTATTTTAATTTCCTTAGCCAACTCCACTTGTGATAGTGCTATATCATCAAATATTTTCTTATTTACCTTGCCTTGAAACTTTCTTTCTGACCATTCCAATAATTTGGCGTTTGTTTCCTGGTCTTCACTAGTCACCTGGTCAACTATATCAGATAGTTGCTCTATAATTGGCCTTGACTCATTAGAGACTATAAGCAGAAAGCTTCTGTGAATATGTCTTTGATTTCATTCAAGGTAAGCTTGTGCTTATCTCCTTCTATCCAATGCACTCTAAATTTCATTGATCTTCTCCTCAGTGAGAGTGTTGGATTCATAATATGGAATCTTTATTTCTTCATCAAGCTTAAGAACTCCATAGTGAAGTTTCCTGACTGACTTTGATGAGCTCAAGCTTGGTGTCCTGATTTGTACTTGTAACCTATTAGTACTCGGCTGCTGAAGAGTCTATGTTGGAGTACCAGATTTTGGTAATGCAACCAATGTTTGTATTGCAGACTCCTCCTTCTTGCTTGTCTCATCTTTTTCTTCAGCTTGTATATCCTTTTGATGATCACTAGGTGGGGTTGAACTTGTTGGCTGTTCAGATGTTTCTTTAACTTCCCCTGCTGTTGTACTCAAAATCTAAAGTGTGTCAATGACTACACTTGGTGGAGGTGGTGGTGGAAGGAATAGAATACCAGTAGGTTGTAAGGCCGAAGGTGGTTCTTGTGTTTTCACCTTGAGTGTCTTTGTTTTTACTACTAGATTCTGCAATTCATCAACACTGACCAATATAGGATTTGAACATAATTTTGCTACTAGTGTTGATTGATCAAGGATTTCTAAATCCTCTGTGTAGTTAATGGATTAATGTTTGGACTAAAAGTGTCTATAACATCCTTGATTTTGATCATCTCTACAGGTGTGATGGATACTTACCCCATACTTGCATGTGTATGGTGTGTGTGTTTGTTCTTATGTATGGCATGTCTGCTGTGGTTAAGGAAGGGAGTCGTAGTCACCTGCTAGTCGAGATCTACACAATGCACCACTTTCTACCATTGCTTGTTTAGTTGAGTATATATTGTGCTTGTACATGCATGGATTTTATGCAGGTTGCAGGTACCGAGTATCGACTTCCCTGAATTGCCAGGATGAGCATACCCTATCACATCATCTCAATGATAAGAGAGGGGAGATAAATTCTCAAGTCCAAATTCCAACCCTTTAAGCCATTGAGTTGATTACCCTCCAAATACGTTGGATGATGTAATTCGTGACATTAACCCTTGGTTTGATTTTATATGTGTTTTGCTATGATGGATTTTCATATTTTACCTTGTGAGTCTTTGGAGTATTTTCTATTAATTAAGCCTAATTAAAAGATTTAATTAATGGTTTAATTTAATGGAAAATTAATATGGTATTTTAATATTTATTTTATTTAATTAATTGAGAAATTAATTAAATAAAATAATTAAATTTGAAGATAAAAGTTATAAGTTTAAATTTGGAATGTGACAATATTTATTTTAATAATAATATATTTGGAGTTCATTTTTAAATAAATGACTAAATAATATTATTATTAAAGCTAATAAATATTTTAGCAATTAAGTTTTGAAAATGAAATTTAAAAGTGGAAAATATATTAAAATTATTAAAAGATTCTAGATCTCATGTGATTAAAATATAAATATATTAAGATTGAAAAGTGGAATTATTAAAGTTAGTGCATAAGATTTAATAACAAATAAATTAAATTGGAAAGAGTAAAGTAAATATTATATTAACTAATGTGCATTATTTGCTCACATAGGAGTTTGCTAATTTTCAGGAGTTGTCATGTAAACAACACAGGAGTTTGCACTCTAAGAATGCACTAGTTGTCTACACTTAGGAGTTAGCATTTTATTTGAGCACATGGTGTTTACAACCTTATGACTCATCTAGAAGGTTGGAGAAGATTCATGCTTGGTTGTCATGCTTATCTTCTAGTTGTTTCTAGAGACACTCTAGATGCATCTTAGAGGCCTTTAAATAGAGGCTCTCCTAGTGTGTTTGGACAAGCTAAAATGGAAGCTTCAAGCTTCAAGCTTACATGCATTTGAGAAGCTCATATGCTTCTACATGCTCATATGTTTCTCCATGATCATATGTTTCTACATGCTTTTATGCTTCTTCTAGCACTTCTAGTCACTTGGAGGATTTAGTTGACTTGGATCTTGGAGGAATTGTGAATGTTGGAGAAGGAAGGGATTTTCTATGGACTTCTGAGGCATGGAAAATTAGCATCAGTGTTCAAGTGCACTCGTGATAATCACATAATTTATTTGCACTCTTTCTCTTTCTATCTTCATCATGTGTCTGAATACTCTTTGTGATTGAATCTGCAATTTGAATTGGAATCTAGTTATGTATGTTAATAGAAAACCCTAGATCCAATTAAGGAGAAATTAGATCTGAATCAGGTTTGGGTTCGAATTAGAATCAAATTGAAAAATGATGATTTCAAAATTTATAGTTAAACCTATTGGATGAATTATTGGATAAATTTAGAGAACAAATTATATATATACATATATATATATATATACATACATATATATATACATACATATATATATATACATATATATATATACATACATACATACATACATATATATATATATATATATATATATATATATATATATTTATTTATTTATTTATTTATTGACAAATCAAATACTTAAATCGCAGTCGAAACTTTATTGTAAACCGAATCGCATGAAAACATATTTGAAAAAATGTTATGCATTTTTAACAAAATATATATATGAGATTTTGGAAGGCCGGGGGTTTTAACCTCACCCACCCCCCTTTATTTATATGACCGGCGACAGTACTGGCACAGTTGTACCTATGACTATGGTCGTAGGGCCGACTGTGGCCATGGCCTGTCCGCACAGCTTCCCTTAAAAGGGCATCGTCAACATTATATGTATTCAAATTTTGATGTTAATTTTTTTGAATGTCAATTGCAACGACAGTTGTAGAGTATAGTACTACGGGTACATATTTATTAAGTATTATATATTAATAATATATAATAGTAATTATTATATAAATTGATAATAATTATTATTATGTATTATTATATAATATGTTGATGATATTTTTATTTGTAGAAATCAATAAATAATATAGTTTTAAATTAATCAAAATTACTTAATTAGAATTAGTCTAATTAAGATTAATAAGAAGTTTTAAAATAAAATAATGGAAATTTTAATGGGAATGATAGAATTGATGGAAGGATATATTGAATTCATTTGAATATTAAGGGATTAGAGAATGTTTGTCTTTCAGTATTTATTTAATGTATATTAAATACTATTTAATATATATTAAATAATTTAGAGTTGTTTAATGAAGATGATAATGATAAGAATTTGGAGATTATTCATGTTAAAATCTACAATGAGTCTTATTGGATTGTGATAGGGTTCTTTTTCAAACAACGTTTATATAGACAAAATATTATTAGAACAATTAGAAAATGGAGTCTAATGGTTGACTTTTAATATTGATTTTATTTAATGTATATTAAATAATTGTGAGATGATAATTTATATTATGTTAATTTAAATTTAGAGACTCTAAATGATATTGGATTAAGATTGAATTATTATGTTATTGGTTAATACATTTGAATTATTGAATAACCTATTGATATACCTTAATGGTGTTAAGAGTTAGTCAAATATTAACTAATGAGTTTATGGAAGAATTCTATAGATCGAGTATTTATAGTTTAATGAGTTTATTATTTATTAATGTTTGTAAGGACTAGCAAACTATTAATAAATAATGGTTTAAATAGTTACCAACAAATTTGACTAGAGTTAATCTAGTGGAGATTATTTAAAGATTGAAGTTTTGTAAAAGATATTAATTTTTGGATTTGAAGTATAATTGATTTTTAATCAATTGATATTCATTGAGTTGTCAATATAATTATATTATGCGATAGCATTTTAACTTGAAATTATTATCATTAATACAAGTATGTTAAGAAAATATTAGTATGATGAATGTGGTCATTATGGATAAGTTTTCCAAAATAACTTGTTATTATTATTATTGAAATATTAATATTTGATTATGGTTGACTTTTAGTTATTAGCCAATTGATAGTCATTGGGTTGATGGTATGGTTGTGTAATTATTAATTAAATCAATTAACTAGAGTTAATTGGATTTAATTAATAATTATGTTATGTAATAGAGATTTAATTGATATAATTCTTTTAACGAGATTGTAAAAATATTGATATCAAAGTTTATAAGTCTTATTCTCATGACTTGAATAAAGACCTTAGATATTTTTAATTAAGTACTATTAGAACGATAAAGGTCATGTATTGTGTACCTATGTTAATTGATTGATTTAATTAATCATTTTAATAAAGTTATAATCTTCTTATTCGAAGATTGATAATTGGCTCTCTTATAATTCAACAAATAATGATTCTATGATTATGTTGAAAAGTTAAAGTAACATTAAAGAAGAGGTAATCAATTAGAATATGGATCTTAGTTAAATTAAGAGAACAATTTAATTAAGGGTCAATGAAGATTAGTTTAAGGAGTAAAGCATTTATCCTTAAGCTATTCTTAGAATATTATTTTAAATAATGGAAGGATAATGCTATCAGGGAAACAAATGGGTTGACGTGTAGGTCAAATGGTAAAACCTATACACTTGAAGTATACTTGAAACGAAAATTGGAAACCTCTACACTTAACTCATCCATGTGATTTTAGTAAACCAAAACATGTGTTTGCATCGTGTATTCTATATGCTTCTTGTTTTGGGTTTTTGGGTTGACTAGTGTTGACCAGTCTTAGGTTATTACCAGAGGCACGGGGGTTATGAGATGTGATGGCATGTTGATCTTATTTGGTCTTGATCTTTATAAACCCAACCATGGTAATGTGATCGTATGCTCTATGAAATTTTGTATTTACTGATTGTTATTGTTCATCAGGTCTTCATGTGTGAAGCTGAGATATATGTATTTGAGACACTTGAGCTAATCATTTTTGAGTCATCGATCAGTTATCCTTGGTTTACTTTGTAGTCACCATGATGGGACTAAAGTGTTGATTTATTTCTTGATGATGTCATGTTGTCACATGTTTGACTCAACCATTTTGGAGTCTTCGATCAGTATGATTTTGAGATATTCTTGGTTGCTTGTTGAGAACCAATGGATATGGTGATTTATTTTGAGATATATTTTGGTTATTGAGAACCAATGGATATTATTATTATCAGTGATGCCTTCAGTTGCCAATAGAGAACTTTTGTGGTCATGATTTTCTATGGATGTTTTTCAGATGCTCATGGAGATTTGATGATTCTTATTGTCGATATTTGATGATTCTTTTTATGGATTATCTTTTGGTATTTTTACAGTCGCTTGTACAAGACTGTGGTGATTTATGATTCCATGAGCTTAGGGTAGGTTATCTACTTGTAGTGTTAGGAAGTGGCTTGCAATGGGGGTCGGGGCCCTAAGTGGCTACCAGGGTAACTCATTGTAAGTTTGGTTAATAAGTGATAACATTTACACACTAAATGAGGATTAAATGAACCTAAAAAGATAATTGTTTTGATGTTCTTGCCCATGCCTTGAGTGCTTGTACAGACTAGGATGGGAGTAGAGAGAATGCATGGTTGTGACATTGCATTTTGTAGTATGCCTTGTCAGTATGAGAGGATACTAGTGGCCGCATGAGATCAGTATGGACTCGTGGAGTTTAGCTAACTGTCAGGGTAACTTGTACGTGATAAATGCGATGACACTTTCCTGCTTGCAGAGTAGGTTTCCTACATGTCATTGTGTGCCTCTGGAAAGTAGATATCGATTTTGTGTTTGGAACCTTTCAGTTAGTATATTTTTAGGATTCCTGGACTTATAGAGATTTATGCTATGTGTTTTGGATAGCCTGTTTGGGAATTGAGATTATCTCCTCAGCATGGTGGGAGTGGACCACTTAGGTTCCACGTGGTCAGGTGGTAGTGTTTTTCCACTCTTATCATTTGAGATCCATTAAGACACTGTGGCTGAAGCATTCTTGGTTGATATTTATCTTCATTTTGATCTTGGATCATTATGATAGATGATATACCCTATGATGGATGTATTCACTGGTATGTTTCTTATATTGATGATTTGCATATGTTAGATGATGTTATCTTATGCCTTACTTTGCATGTTAGTAGGATGTTTTAGGAGTGACATTCCTACTATGATAATACTGATCATCTCTTCAGTGCTTTGGAATGTTATGCACAGAGGGATGGCTAGGATCCACGATGGTCTAATGATACTATTTACGGTTGGAAGAAACCGTGTACTTAGTTAGTTATGTTTTGTGATATATGGTTATCTCTTATGATGGATGTTTATATCTTTTGTGATGTTTTATCATGTATGATATGTGATTTCATTTATGTTATTGCATCATGGATTAATATTGGATGATGATGTACTTTATTTACACAGATGTTTATTCTTTTAAGCCTTTCATACCTTGTGACATGTACAGTGGATGATTGAGCTATCTAAAATGTAATTACTTAAAGGACACTTGTATATGGTTTAAGAATGTTGGATGTATCAATTTTATTTCATAAGGATGTAATGTTAGATGAATGGTTGATTTAGATGTGATTCAACGTTAAGGGATCTTTAAAGAATGTAACCTATTATGTATGTTATGTTTACTTCTATTCAAATTATTTCTATTGCTTCCATTGTTAAGTATAAGTTGTAAATGGTTTATCTTTCATGTTTAAAAAAAATAAAAAATTGTTTGGCAAACTTAGTGAAATTCTTTGGATCTTTTGGCGGGGCATTATAGGCATGAGGAGGACTAGGAGGGGATACATGTGTCTTGCACACTTTGATCTTGTGGTACTGCTATATCTTTCTCTTCCTCTTTCTCCTCTATATGTGCCTTTTCTTCCTTTTCTTCTTCAACCTTCTTCTCCACTTGTTCCTTCTCTTTTTCCTTGATTCCTGACACCTTCATCTCCTTTATCTTGGCACTTGCCTCTGCCTTATATTCTTCATTATACACATCTTCTATTTTCTTGTAAACTATCTTCCACAATCTTGTGGATTTTGTAACTACCTCAATTTTGTTCTGTAAAATGTTGAAAGCTCTATATTTGGGAGTGAATCTATTGTTATGCCTTTTGACTACATTTGTTATTTGATCCTTAGTTAAATCAGGCAACAATCTAGCTAATGTTGATTCCCTTATCTCCCTTTCCATTTGTAAACAAAAATGCCATTTATCCTCTACAATTTTGTACAATTCTTTAGGCATTGATTCATCTAATTCTAGAGGTGTGTGCTTATACTCAGCCATCATAGCATACATAGATTCCTCTAATTTATTTTGCTCTTCTTTGGTGAGCTTGGAAAAATTTAGGTTCTTTAAACCTTTCAAATCATGATTCTTAATTTTTGAACATAATTTATCAATAGTAGTCTGAGGTTTGTGCCTTACCACTTGAAATTGGCTATTTTCCTCTAACTCTATCTTCTCCTCATCTGTTTGAGGTTGGGCAACAAATTTTCTTTTCTTCTTTGGCTCGGCAGTAGTCTTCTTTGAAGTTTTCTTCTTCTCTTTTGCCTCCTCTTGGGCTTTTTGTGGTACAGCCCTTGTAGTAGGTCTCTTTGGTGCAGGAGCAACTACTTTCTTTCCCTTGGGTTGAGGAGCAGGAGGAATTGTGGCATTTCTTTTTGTGACCTTGGTTTCAACTTGTGCTTCCTTAGCTTCTTCTTCCTTAGCACTTTACTCTTTGTCTTCTCCTAACCCTTGAGTCAGACCTTGTGGTTCATCTCCTTCATCTTCAATGTCTTCTTCTTCCTCTTCTGTTGTTCCTTCTCCTTCAACACCAAATTTTCGTTTGATTTGCCTCACCAATTTTTCTTTCTTCTTTACTACTGAGGCATTCTTCAAATCTGTTATCACCCTTGATTTTACAACATCGTAGGTTCCAAAGGCTTTTGCATTCCTATCAACTTCTTCTACAAGGAGGGTTGTTATTGCTGTAGAGGCTTGATCAATGTCGAGTTCATAGCCTGGTGGCCTAAGCCATCTTACTCTAGGTATGACTGCTTGTATACAGGTATAATAAATATCTACAAGAAAACAAATGTCTTTTTCATATTTCTTAGTCAATGAGACTGGAATCCTCATTCTTTGTTTCATGGACTATTTGAAGTCCTCAAAGTAACTATTCATTTGGGCATCAAAATTATCACCCATCTGTTCAATATATCCATTGATTTGTTCAACAATTGTTTTGTCTGGACTCCATCTCACCAAGTACCTACAAAAGGGAATTCTTTCATCAGATAGAAAAACATGCACACCAAAATTGATCCAAAATTGCACTGAGCTCTCTTGCTCTTCCTTATAGCTCCCAGATTCTCATTAATCTGTTGAAACATGAGCTCTGCTAGATCATAGATATGATCCTTTTAAATTATTTTGTATGCAACATCAACTGCTATACAAGGCACAATGTTTAACTTGCTTGACTGATAGAATTTGAGTGAAATAATTCTCACAACAAAATCTAGTAGGGGTTCTATGATTCTATCAATAGTCATTCCCCTATTGTTCCATTTAGCACCCGTGTTTTCTCTATTACTTCTCTTTTGTCACTACACAAGGTCTTTGGCCGATCTAGGGTTGGAATACCAGTAACCCTATGAATAGTTCTCTTGGTGAATTTTACTGGCCCTAATTCTAACCAAAAGGCTCCATCATGTATTCTGCTCAAAACTATGCATACCCATTCAACTTTGAAAACAATCAAAAATTCTAGGCTTTTGGTCAATCCTTTTCTCTCGACTATTGAGAACTCATCTTTTAGTATTTTGTTCTCACATAGCTTTTCATATGCATTGTAAATTTCTAAATCTCCTATGGCTCCAATTTTGTAGTTATAGCATCTACGAACATCTTGGACCATAACAACTTTATCAGGGATAACTGATAATGCACCTGCGGGATCATTCTTGTATGTAACTTCTGGAATAGGCTTGAATTTTGGTTGCTTAACTTCATTGCTAACCAACTATATTTCATGACTCTCTTTACCCTTAGTGGTTTTAGATCCAAATGCCATTGTTTTCCAAACTAGGGTTTATAGTTTAAAAAAGTTTATAAACTCTACGTAGCTCGGTACTTAAGCAAAATACCTCAAATCGATGACACTTGTGTTGAATCATTGTGGAAATCTTTTGCAAATGACTTCTGAGCTGACCTTGATCTTCTCCACTCTTCTCAGCTTTGCTTCATATTTGAATGGTGAGAAGTGATCAAAAATTGAACTATGTACCCTTCAAAACAGAGTAATTAATGCTGACAACTATCTACTTGGCACTTGAAGGATTTTGACATGACTCGGCACCCATTTTGTTTCACTTTGCTCGACTCCCATTAGTATTTCGTAGCTCAGCATCATCTATCAACTTGGTCACTGTTAGCAACTCGGCACCTGAAGACAATTTTGGCAGATTTTGCAAGATTCTTAATTTTGACTTAGCATCTTTGGTTATGTTGATTTCTTCTTTGCAGTTCTTCTATGTTTTGGGACTAATGTATGATGTATCTTAGTTTATCAATCCCACACACACATTCTTGCTTAATTTGATGAAGTGTGATCACTTGACCTATTAGGTGAAGTGATCTCTACACTTGATGTGTTGCACTCATCTTTCTTCTTCCATGTCTTATTCATCTCACTTCTGATATGTTCAACATTTATCTTTGCCTTTCCATTGTTGAACTCAGAACTTGGTGCCTTTGACCTTGTTGGGAAATTCCTACTGACATGACTAGTTTTTAAGCAACTAAAACATGTGGTTTGACTCAACCATCTTTTATAGTTCCCCCTGAAATGTGTTCTTATGCAATTTTGGGGTGTCTGTCCATATTCTTGACAATAGTGACAACTGTACCTGGTGTTGTAATCCCAAAATTCATGGTTTGATGTCCTTGCTGGTTGGTTTGATGTCCACATAGGCTTTGATCTACATTCAAAAGCTCTATGTCCATATTTCTTGCAATTATGATAGTGACCCTCAAATCTTGATGTCTTAATAGTCTTGGTTTTACATTCATATGCTTGATGACCTTTCTTTTTGCACTTATGACAATAGTTCACACTCTTAGGCTTATCATGCTAATGGGCATTATTGCTTCTACATACATTAGATGTATGTCCTTTCTTTCCACATAAATGACATGTAGGTTTGACATTTTTACCTTTGTCGCTTCTTTGTTTTGCACTCTTTGATGATTCTCCAACTTCAGTATTGTTGTATCCAAGTCCTGATGTATCATGGATTGATCTTGGGGATTTCAGTAATTGCTCAAAATACTTGATGGCTTCATTAGGTTTGTTGAAGTTTTCTGAAATTTCCTTTTCTCTTCTTAATTCATTCTGCAATTGTTCATTTTACATCTTCAGTGTATAGATCTCAATGTCTTTCACATTAAGTTCATGATGAAGGTTCATCATTTGGGCAAGTGTATCCATCTGCATGTTTGAGATCCTTGTCAATTCAGTACATTTTTCTTCAAGTTTGTTTGCAAGATTTATTTTGTCATTTTCCATCATGACTTTATCTTCAACTACTCTTTTCTTTTGTTCAGTGATTTCACATAACATTATGGCCTACGATTCATGTTCCATCTTGAGAGATCTTATCTCATCTGCTTGAACTTTTTTTTTCTCCATCAGTTCTGCAATTACTGCATCAAACTCTTTAGTATCTCCATTGGAAAATATTTTTGTGGTATCAATCTCCTTGTAGTTTATCTCATTTTTGGCTATGGCTAAATCCTTCCTTCTTTTCAATGAGTTTCTCAACTTATCTCTAGATTCCTCCAAGCTATGCAGAGCAAGTTGCACATCTATCACCTGATTTTCAATGATCTTTCCTAGTTTGAAAACTTCCATCTTTAGATCTTTTCCTCCAAGCTATTAGGCTTTTTCTTGTGAGAACTTAATCCGCTCTTATACCAATTTTTGGAATATTCAAATATGGAAAGAATACTTATGAGGGGGGGGGGGGGGGGGTGAATCAGAAGTATTACACTTTTATCCAATAAAACTTTTAACTGAAGGTAAATTGCATGCATGTAAATACATCAAGAAAACATAAAACTAAGACATGCATCAACAACACATAACACTAGAATTTGGTAACCCAAAAACGCTCCAAAAATAAGAAGGTAAAACTGGGGTGGGGATGATACCCACAAAATTCACTACAGTAATATTGTTCAACCACTTCTAATGGTCTATCCTGTTAAAGGCCTACCCTATTAAAGGCTTTACACTGTGTCAATAGTGACCTAGTTAAAGGATTTACAAACACTTAACATGAAGTGTCACCCTGTTAAAGGATTTAATCACCTTTTGATAAAGATCTACAGATAGTTGTTAAGTCGACCTATCTACATAGGATTTTCTTTCCAATACAATGGTAAGAGAGTATTAGGTATTATAAACCTAAAAGTTTGCAATCCTTGATTGTTGAATGTAGGCACTTGTTCTGGCTCTCTCTCTCTGATTTCGATCCTCTGAGATCTTATTTTTGTTTGTCTACTTTGCTTTGTTCTGATCAACTAAATACTAAATTGCTGCTCTTACTCTCTATGTCTCCTTTCACTGGATTTCATTATGTTTTTTCCTTAACACTGTTCTCTTTCTCTCATCATCATCATCTCAGTGAAAAACTTTCATCTTCCTTAAAAAGACTTTGAAGACTTAGGGTCAGATATGGATCTATGATCCTTATTGAATCTTAGTTTCCCACTCAATACTTGCCTTTTGTTGATTGGTTGCATGTCTTTCCAATTTTCCAATTGGTTGCATGCAGATTGCATAGGAAATGTAAAAGATTCATTCTTATCTTTATATCTTTCTAGATTTATCTTATGTCGGCTACAAAAAAAATTTACATCATAGTTTGTGCAATTACAAACTCTTATGTTGATATCCTGAGTTACTTGGCTCCTGAAGCATTACTGATGCTCGGCACATGTTGTTTCTTGGATAGCTCGGCACCTAAACGAAACTGTATCACTCAGAACCTTATGTTACTCGGCACTCGATATTACTCGGCACTTCATATCACTCAACACTTGATATTACTCGGCACTTGATATTACTCGGCACTTCATATCACTCGGCACTTCATATTACTGTTAAGTTTCAGGATTTGCACCCTTTACTAAACTAAAAAAAAGTTCAGTAACCCTTACTTAACATGGGGTTCACTCCACTATATGGGACTGGACAGTGAGATGAAACCTTTGGATTCTAGGCCGGTTCCTAATGAATCTCTCAGTGATAACCTCTTAAAACTTAAAGAAAACTTGGGGGAAAAGGGGAAGAGATTACTGAAAACCAAAACCTAAACCTTAAGTCTAAACTAAGGAAGTGATACACCAAAGAGGGATATGGAGATGTAACCCACATGCGACAGAGAGGATAATATAGCTTTATGAAACACAGATGAAGCACAACTTCCTATAAAAGATTGCACAAATAATTTATAATAAGGTTTTCCACTGAAACTACAAAAAGGAAGACAAACTAATACATTCCTTTGACTAATTTCACCCAAAAACACATGTTATAACCTGCAAACAAACTTACTATTCTACACAGAGGTGCTGAAATGAGACATAAAATAGGGAATAATGAAACATTCACAAGTTAACATATCCAAACATTTTAAAATGCACACAGAAATTGTAAAAAGGAAAAGGGCTCACTGATAACTTCACTAAGCATAATCACACTGCTACAACCTGTATTATATCTCCAGAAATGAATTATAGACTCTGTAAAATGAAGTCCAGGACTTAGAGAAAAGCCACAAAACCTCCATCCACACAAATCAAAACCCCCCAAATGAGTTGAAAAACTCATACTTAAAATCCTTTTCCAACTGCATTTACCAAAAGCCATAAATGTTGGGTCGGATTCAACCCCAAAGGCCAACTTGAGTCTTTTACAAGACTTCAAAAAGGTGTACCAAATAGCCAAAAAGGCATGGTCTGATAACATCACCAACTACCTCTCATAAATGAAGCCCCAAAACTCCTACTAGACTCCAGAAGCAATGATTTCCTACCCCCTAGTCTTATCATACATGACTGATGCTATAACTTTGCAAAAAAATATCTTAAGACACTTCTAATTACTTTAAAGTCAAATAAATATCCTTTTCTTTTCATTAATATTAAATATTTTATGATTTAATTATCTAGTCAATATTGATTAATATCAATTAGATAAATAAATCATAAATTGTTTAATATTTCATTTAATAATATTTATTATAATACTTATATTTTATATTTTGATTAGTATTAATTGTATTAATAATGTTATTAAATGACACGTTAAATCACTTAACATTATTAATGTAGTTGATACTAATTAAAATGTAAAATATAAGGTTTGTGATAAATATTATTAAATAAATAAATAAAATAAATATAAATTATAGTGTCATGAGTATTGTTTTGATGTATCAATTGGATTAACAATGTCGAGTGATTTCATTTAAATGATTTAAATCATAAATCACTCAATAATGTCGCTAACATTGATTTATCAAAAGCACACTCCTAATACTATAATGCATATTTTAAAATATTCATTTTACCTTTAAAATAAAGTTAGAGAAAGATAACTTTTTTGCAAAATTATAATAAAAATTAGTCAAAAAGAGAATGCTCACGGCATGAAATAAAGACTTGAAAAAGAATAAACCTATCCCACAAAAAAAAGATAGGAAATTTGAAGTTCTAGAAGGCATATGCATACCCTAAAACATACCAAAGGCATTTCATTTTACACATTGCAAATGTGAGAAAGAAGAGCTCTCGCCGCCATGGGGAAGAATGAGGGTTTTGTAAAAAAATTTAGAGCCTTCCTGTGCATCTTCTTTGACCCTTCTCTCTGTGTTCTTTCCTGGGTCTTCCTGATTATGGCCGGCTTGGAGGAACTTGTTGGAGAATTCGTGGAGGATGAAGAGCAATAAAAACTTCAAAGCTGACATTTGAAAGGTATTTTGAAGTATTTTTTTTGCTTAAAAGCTTTTGCCATTGCTTGATATTTGAAATTAGGTTTCATGGAAGATGTTGAACTCATTTTTTATGTAAAACACCCAAATGGGGTTCTTGTGCATAGTTCATTTGTTGAAAGCTTCATGTGATTGATATATGTGCTGAGAAATCTCCAACTTGAGCTTGCATGGCTCCCTCTGTTTGCTTGTTGGGACACCCATTTACTGAATTCGAGTTTGAGCATTTTCTAGGCATTTTGTCATCCAGAACGTTGAGTCTTCTGATTATGACCAACATGAAATCATTCTGCTTGTTGTTTGGGCACCATTTACTGAACTGGAAAATGTTCAATAAAATAAAAGGTTTTTTATTTTGGCTACCGACTGGTGTTTGATAATGAGGTCAAGTTTTTGTATTATTGAAAAGAACTCGTTTTGGAGTTTTTTGCATTCAAATTTCATTGGTGTTCCACCCTTGTTATGTATTCCATGATCAAATGCACAATTCTAATGTCGCCTCTTGCTTTGGAACAAGACCCAAGTCGGGCTTCTCATGCAGATCATAACATATAAATTTCTTCCTTCTAATGTGAGGGTGTCGGCTTTGGTTGATTTCTGCAGAAAAATGTTTTAATTCTCCTTTGGGTTTTGCAATAAAATTTAATATGTTAACCTGTATTGTATTACCAACAATGTTCATAAGACAATCAATCAATTTATTTGATATTTTCCCTTGGTTCATTGATAATATTACAACTTTAGCAAGCCCCTGTCTCACAACTGCAGGCAACTGTCCCCTTGCTACTCCTTACGGACGAGTGGCAGGAAGAAATTGTGGCTTCACCTGTGGCACATTATAATCATAATTTACTGTGATAAAGGCAACACAATTAACTGTAGTAAGTTCCTCCTGATTTTGTACATGTATGCTAAAAGATTCTCCTCTGCTTGTTACTTGTTTCACCTATTATATAGTCCCATGGCTCCTAGGTTGTACATCCTTTGTGTTTCTAATCCAACTGGAGCTGTCATTTGTTCTGCTGCTCCTTTATGTTAAATTCATTTGTGAAAACTTCCATGCAGCAATTAATGTGCCAAAGTCCTCTAGCTTGAACTGATTAATGACTTCGCATGTTGCTAAACTTTGCTGTAGCTATTTATTTAGATGTCTCATGCTTTATGAGGATCACATGGCCCAAGAAATACCTCATCTGATTTCCGTTGCCCCACTATCAAAATGTCCTAATGTTTCTTGTTGATTGCCAAGCTTTGCTGTTTCCACCACTGTTATGTAAAATTTTGAATAGATGTTTTCAATGTTCGAAACATAATTGACTTGCTGTAAAATACAATTTATACTTGAGGTACTTGCCATTTTTTTGAAAACAAGATGCAAACAGCATCATTGGTACCCCTGGTTTCTTGTTGCACATGTTCATAGATAAGTTCATAATATAGATTTGTTAGTTTGTTCATCTTTTCTATTCTTCTGCATATCTTATGAGGTTCGAGCATGGGCTCATGACACTCACAAATGGTTTTATTTCTTTTTAACATTAAATTTTATCACTGCTTGTTTTCCTTCATGATGGAATGCATTGATAGATAGAAAATATAGTCGTAGAGGTAGGTAGTTATTACTTAGATCCCTCGGGATCTAACATCAGTTGCCTCATGTTTTTCTTGCAGCTACTGGGGACCATGGAGCTCGGAGCTAGACAAGTGCGACAGAAAAAGAAACCATAACAAGTCAAAGCAACAAGCAATGACTGATTATCTCTATTCCTATTTCTTTCATGTATATATTTATCTGTTAGTGTATTTCTTGATGAAAGAAAAAATAATCAGTTATCCTCACGGCTTGTGTAAGACTTTCTCCATTCATCATATTAATCCATTTTATATTGTAAAATGAAAATTGTACATATCAGTGATGATCTATACAATGAACATTTGTATCTCTTTTGCACATGGTTTCATAAATGGTTGCAAAATGATAAAAATGAATAGAAATGAATACTTTCTTTTGCAATGTTTTTTGTGATGTTACTTCTTAGTAAAATTCAGCATGTGTGAAATTTTGGTAACATTTTTGGTGACTTCTGCTATATTTCTACCTGCTTGACACTTGACTAGTTTGCTTTTAGTCATTCTTATGTTTTTGGGCACAGATTCTGATTATGCACTCTTAGCACCTAGACCTGACAAAAAGCAACTTTTAAAGTTGCTAGTTCAGTTTTGAATGCATGCACATGAGTTTGGTAAGACCAGAAACTCTTATTGGATTGATGGGTATGCAGAGTTAGAACTCAAGTATCAACTTTAGGAGTCAAAACCATCATAGTCGACCATTTGGTTGATGTATGGGTGAATGCGTGGGCTTGAATGGATGCATGTATGCAGCGTATGCATGGGTATGCAGATATGTATGGCTGGCAGCTAGACATTTATTTGCAGCAATATATGTGTGTGTATGTATGTGTATGTTGGATATGTGTGTGCATTTGAGTACACATATTTACGCATGCATGAATGAAATGAGTAGGGATGATGGCTTCCACAAGATAAACCAACAACTTAATCGAACTACACTACAAACAAAATGGGAAACTAACCTAGAATAGAAACAAAACTAAACTAAAATGCAGACGTACTTATTGAAAACAAGGGAAACTAACCTATTATGTACAAGGCAGGACTAAAAATCATACCTCAAAACATAGTTTAAGGTGGATCTCATTCACAGGGATCGGTAGGATGTCTCCTTCCATGGTAGCCAGCTAGTAGGCATTGTGTTATTTACACTTAGCAATTTGAAATGCCCCAGCCCACACGTGATCAAATTTATTGTGCTGGCTGGGTCTGCTCTTGAGAACATCCCATTTTAGTACCATGTCACCAACATGGAATTCTTGAGCCCAAGCTCTTTTATCGAAGCTCCTCTTTATCTTCATTTGCTGGTACTCCATGGTTTCCATGGCCCTTTTCCTGGTTTCTTCTAGCTCCATCAACTGGGCACACCGCACTAGCCTAGGGTCACCTTCCTCAAATAAAACCAGCTGTGTAGCAAGATCAAGCACTGGCACTTAGGTCTCAATTGAAAATCTGGCCTCTTTCCCATATACAAGCCTATAAGGTGAGTTTCCAATGACTTGTTTTGGGGTGATCCTGTCAACCCATAAGGCAACCTTCAATTTTGAATGCCAATCTCTTTGATTATCTTGCAAATTACACTTGATGATTCTTATCAGGTTCTTGTTGGAAGATTCTGCTAATCCATTACCTTGTGGGTAATAATTTGAGCTCGTATTGAGATATATTCCATGATTGAAAGCCTAATTAGTGACTTTCATTCCAATGAAAGCAAGTGCATTATCAGAGATAATGGAATCCGGTACTCCAAATCTGTTCACAATGTCATCATAAAAGCTTAGGACTATTGTTTCATTTGCATCCTTTAACGTTGTTGCCTCAGTCCAGTGTGTGAAATAATCAATGGCTGTAATGATCCACTTGTGACCCACACTTGATGGAGGGTTAATGGCCCCTATGAAATCAATGCCCCACTTCTGAAAGGGTTGTTCGGTCTTAATTGGTTGCAAGGGAAAAGCTGGCAGCCTCTCTTTTCCTGTAAACATGGCGCATTTAGTGCATTTTCTGACATGTGCATGATAGTCCTTAAATAGATCAAGCCAATAATAGCCAGCTCAGAGAATCTTATAGGCTATTTTTCTAGGAGAAAAATGTCCTCTTGAATGCCCATCATGAAATTCATGCAACACTTGAGCAGTTTGATCTAAATCTACGCATCTGAGAAGGACTCCATTGAAGTCTTTTCAGTATAAAATATCATTTATCAGCACAAAAGGGGCTGATTGCAAGTGATAATACCTTCGCTTTGCTCAATCTAAGGTGGTTGGACATTGACTGGTTTTCAAAAAATGTATCATATCTTGTACCCAGCTTGTTGTTCCATCATTGTTTCCAGCAGCACCGATTAGTAAAATAGCATTTGCTTGCTCTTCAAGCTCTGAAATATCCTTATCTACAATTTGCTCACATAATCCCTTTCCTCTAACTAGCTTAGTTATCTAGATTTCTACATCATATTCCATGATGCGTGTGATCCAACCAGCGCACTTCTCATTCAGGTCTCTACTCAGGAGGAACTCTTTGACACTTGGATGCGTGACATGCAAAAGGACCTTGTTATGTGTCAACAAGTGCCTAAATTTTTTAAGGCTTTTTACAACAGCAAGGACATGTTTCTCAAAAAAACTGTACCTTTGCTCATATTCTTCTAGCCCTTTGCTGAAGAATGTGATTGGCTATTCCAATCCCTCTGCATTTTTTTGTACTAACATGGCTGAAATCACATCATGGCCACCGTATGCATAAAGAATGAAATCCTTACCAAAATCAAGATTGATTAGAACGGGTGCTGCTACCAATGCATCTTTAATGGCCTAAAATTTCTCCTTGGCCTCCTTTGTCCATGCAAAAACTACATTCTTTTTAAGCATGGCTATCAATGGCTTGAGAAGAGCAGCGATGTCAGGCAGAAATCTCCGTACAAAATTAATGCGACCAATGAAACTTTGAAGGCCTTTCTTGTGTTGTGGTAGGGGAAACTCCAGAATTGTTGCAACTCGTTCAGGGTCTACTGTGATGCCTGACTTAGTTACAATGTATCCAAGTAACTTACCCTCATGCACAGAAAATATACTCTTTTTGGGATTTAATGAGATGCCAAACTTTCTGCAACACTCAAAAATCTATCTCAGGTGATCAATATGATCTGTTATTTTCTGTGAATAAACAGTTACATCGTCTAAATAAACTAAGACAAATCTGTACATCATATTACTAAACACCATTTCCATGGCCTTCTGAATGGTTGCTCCAACATTGGACAATCCAAATGGCATTCTCTTGTACACCATTGTTCCCCATTTTGTTGTAAATGTTGTCTTGAACTGATCTTGCTCCTTCACCAAGATTTGATTATAACCTGAGTACCCATCCAGCAAAGAAAACCTTTCAACCCCTAATACACACTGTAATATCTGCTCCATGGATGGAAGCGGGTGTTTATCCTTGAATGAGACTCTATTCAAGTCTCTAAAATCCACGCACAACCGTAGCTCTCCATTTTTATTTCTTACTGGGACCAAGTTAGCAACCCAGCTTGTGTGTTTAATAGGGAAAATTATCTTACTTTCGATCAACCTGAACACCTCCTTCTGCATCAAAGGTTCCAGCTTAGGATTATCAGCCTTTGCTTTTGCCGAACTGGTTTAGCTGCTAGTTCCAGCTCTATTGTATGTTGTGCAAGCCTTGGATCGAACCCTTTTAAGTCGTCATATTGCCAAGCAAAGACATCATAGAATTCTTGGAACAATTGAAGAAAAGCCTCCTTTCCTTCGGTTGAATTCACTTTGCCAAATTTTAGGCATTTACCCGATGCAATATCCAGATTTGCATACTAGTTTTCTTTTACCAGCAAGTTGGCCTTTCCAGGTTTTAGCTGATCATCTGAATTAAAAATGCTTTACAGCATTACTAAACCCTTTGGCAACTTGTTGTTTTTTAGTTGTATCACCTGATTTCCATACTGATCTTTATATCTCTGCTAGTTAGAACTGGCAAAAACATCTTCTTCCAACAAAAATTGTAGAATTTGTTCATCATTGTCAAAAACTTGCCAACTAACATCATTTTCAGGAACTGAAGGCCTGGTAATGATTCTAATATGATACTGATCAGTATGTGTGGATACGCTATTGACAATGTCATATTGAGCTCCTACAGATGCCAGTCTATCAGCATGCTGGTTTTCTTTTCTAGGAACAACCAGTATATTAAATGCATCAAAATTTTCAAGCAAATCCCAAACACGATGTCTATAAGACTTTAAAATGTCATTTTTTGCAACATTCAGACATCTGATTTGATTTACTACTAGTTCACTATCACCATACACCCTCAAGCACTTAATACCGTGCTTTCTTGCCCATTCTAATCCCTGAATTAACCCTTTGTACTCTATTGTATTATTGGTACAAGAAAAAATGAATCTAAAAGCGGCATAATACTTATCTTTGTCAGGTGAAACCAACATGACACCTCCACCAACACCTTGTTTACCCCTTGAACCATCAAAAAATATGCTCCATAGCTGATCTTGGGATCCTTTGCACTAATTCACTGGTTTGACCAGATTGGGAATAACTTCATTTTTTACATGTATAATGTAGGTCCCTAAGTCAACATTTGTCATATGGTAAAACTAGTTTTCATAGGTTTGACTTGATGCCCATTCATCAAGAAGAATATCTGGGACATCATCTAGCTGGGTTCAATTTTCAGCAGCTGCATGACATTCTACTTGGTCAAATGCAAGCAGGTTCACATTGACAGCACTAGGAACATAAGGCTCTATGTGGTTTTTTGCAAGTAATTCAGATTTAATCATCACTTTTGTGCCATACCTAGTCCTAAAAAGAATGTGGGACCAATTGGATGACAGGTAAACACCAATCTTTGCTATGAATTCTCTAGACAAATAGATGGCAAAGTATGGAGGTAAATCTATAACATAGATATCCTGTTGAATGGAAAAATTAGGGTAGGCATGAAGGGTGACACTTGCATCTCTAATCACACCTATAGTACCTACGAATGTCCCATCAAGCTAAACAACACCCTTTTCAATGGGTTGATATTTTAGTCCTAACTAGTCAGCTATCTTTTTTGGCATGACTGAGCTTGTAGCTCCACTATCTACCATATAGTTATGGACTAGTTCATCACCAATGATCAAAGAAAGATAGAAAGGAGGTGGTTTTATTACCTTATTTGGTTCCTTGGCAATTTTATCACTGTCCAAAAACTCCTTCTCACCAGCGCTGGTTAACACCGCTCTTGCTGGTTCATTCATCACCCTTGAGGGATTTGCTTTATCTAAGAGAGCCTTTTGCAAGATATCCGCTTGACCAGGGATGGCCAAAGTCTCCCACATTGACATGGACATGTTTATCTTCTTCATGTTCTCCATGATATCAAATGGCATAGCAAAGTGGGATTTTTGATGTGCTTTAACAACACCATGCTCCGTTGGCCTGTGAACGATTTCCTTAGCGATAGGGATATGAGTGTCTCCCACTGCATTTGTGGCACTTGATGGCGGCTTAACAGTATCAGGTAGTTTACCCTTATTTTTTGTTTGCTCTATTTCAAGGGCTCTTTTCTTAGCTCGGGTATTTGCTGATATTGGTGAGTCATTATTGACCGCACAAAACTCATCTTCTGCCAGTTAAGGAAACCAATTTTAGGAGTAAGTGCATCATGCTGCTATTCAGGTGCATCATAAGTGGCATTTTGTTATCCTACCACTGTATTTTGTACCATTAATGCCTAATTTATAACTCCATTTGTGCATGTGGCCTAATTATGCAGTTCACTACAAGGGTAACACCATTCAAAATCCACTGCAAGGTTATTTTACATGGGGACTATGTCTCTTACTGGATTCGCAACATTAAGAGGGGTCAGGTTATAAGGTTGGAAAGGTCTTTGATTGATATTTTGCCTATAACCCATTGCATTACTTTGAAATGGTTGTCTATTTCCTTGGGCCTGACCTTGATTTTGCTATTGGTAAGTCGGATTTACAACTGGATTCTACTATTGGTAAGGTGGCCTAGACTGGAACTGTTGTTTTTTAAGATTAACCAGCTTGTTACTAAAAGTTTGCATCATGTTTTCAATCTTAAGCTGATTGTTTTTTATCTCCTACAGCTCTTGTGAAGGGCTTGTAGTACCCAAAGGGCCTGCCATGGTAATTTCTTGACTGGGAACAGCAGGTAACTGGTTGAAAGGTGGAATTGTCAATGGTATATTTGGGTGGATGTCCAGAAAAATGGGCATTGGAGGCCTAGGGGCTATTTTACCAGCCTGGATAAGACTATTTTCAGCTCTAATGGTGATATCATAAGCTTGAGGTGGCGAAACACCTCCCATAGATTGAATCATTACTGATATATCGCTATTTAAGCTTCTCAAATAATAAAGAAAAGCATGATCAGCTAAGGGTCTTACCGTAATGGGTATTCTAGTCTAGGTTCTTTGAAACCGGTTGTTAAAATCCATCATTTGCTCTTGTGGCACCCACTTTATAGTTGTGATCTGCTTTACCAGCGATAAGAAGTCAGACTTGTCCTCAAAATGCTTCGTCAAAGCATCACCTAAAGCATCCCATGAGCCTATGGAGCCAACAATTAGGCTTCCAAACCACTGTAATGCTTTCCCCTTTAAAGATGCTGCCAACAACTTAGTAGCCACATCCTCCTCTGTAACATGATGTATGTTGCACAAAGTAGCAATGTCCCTTATGTTCTCATAAGTTGTAGTCTAGTTTTCTCTAGTAAAATATGGCAGACTCTTCAATGGTGCAAGTGGTATGTCATGATGTTGGGCAAAATTCAAGGGACTCCCTTGATTAAAAGGCACAAAAAAAAATTGCCTCGCCATTGGTGGAGGTCGCTGTACGGGATGCTGCACTGGTTGTTGTTGTATAGGTTTTTGTTGAGCAGGAACACTCTGTTGAAAGCTTGTATTTATTGTACCTGCTGGTATAAAGCTAGTACTTGCTGAATTTGTAGGTGAATCAGTAGATATGTCAAATAATTCAGCCCTTACCGATGGACTTGCTGAACGTCTGACTTTCCTTTGACCTGTTCTATTGTACACGCGAAAACCAGGGGCTGATAGTTGCCTTCTTGGTGCTGGCTTCATTCTAGCAAGACTCCTTCCACATCCTTTTGGAGTTTCTAGCTGTAGATATTCAAAAGAACTGGAACTTTGTGTTTGTATCTTTCTCATAAATTCATTATTTCCTACTAGTTGGTTGAAACATGGTCTTCAGCTATACCAGCATAGTTGGAAAATGTATTCGAGTCCCATCGGGCATGCCAAAACTGTTAAGTTTCAAGATTTGCACCCTTTACTAAACTAAAAAAAAGTTTAGTAACCCTTACTTAACATGGGATTCACTCCACTATATGGGACTGGACAGTGAGATGAAACCTTCAAATTCTAGGCTGGCTCCTATCAAATCTCTCAGTGATAACCTCTTAAAACTTAAAGAAAACTTGGGGGAAAAGGGGAAGAGATTACTGAAAACCTAAACCTAAACCTTAAGTCTAAACTAAGGAAGTGATACACCAAAGAGGGATATGGAGATGTAACCCACATGTGACAGAGAGGATAATATAGCTTTATGAAACACAGATGAAGCACAACTTCCTGTGAAGGCTTGCACAAATGATTTATAATAAGGTTTTCCACTGAAACTACAAAAAGGAAGACAAACTAATACCTTCCTTTGACTAATTTCACCCAAAAACACATGTTATAACCTGCAAACAAACTTATTGTTCTACACAGAGGTGCTGAAATGAGATAGAAAATAGGAAATAATGAAACATTCACAAGTTAACCTATCCAATCATTTTAAAATGCACACAAAAATTGTAAAAAGGAAAAGGGCTCACTAATAACTTCACCAAGCATAATCACACTGCTGCAACCTATATTATATCTCTAGAAATGAATTACAGACTCTGTAAAATGAAGTCCAAGACTTAGAGAAAAGCCACAAAACCTCCATCCACACAAATCAGAACCCCCTAAATGAGTTGAAAAACTCATACTTAACATCCTTTTCCAACTACATTTACCAAAAGCCATAAATGTTGGGTCGGATTCAACCCCAAAGGCCAACTTGAGTCTTTTACAAGACTTCAAAAAGGTGTACCAAATAGCCCAAAAGGCATGGTCTGATAACATCACCAACTACCTCTCATAAATGAAGCCCCAAAACTCCTACTAGACTCTAGAAGCAATGATTTCCTACCCCCTAGTCTTACCATACATGACTGATGCTATAACTTTGCAAAAAATAATCTTAAGACACTTCTAATTATTTTAAAGTCAAATAAATAATCTTTTCTTTTCATTAATATTAAATATTTTATGATTTAATTATCTAGTCAATATTGATTAATATCAATTAGATAAATAAATCATAAATTGTTTAATATTTTATTTAATAATATTTATTATAATACTTATATTTTATATTTAGATTAGTATTAATTGTATTAATAATGTTATTAAATGACACGTTAAATCACTTAACATTATTAATGTAGTTGATACTAATTAAAATGTAAAATATAAGGTTTGGGATAAATATTATTAAATAAATAAATAAAATAAATATAAATTATAGTGTCATGAGTATTGTTTTGATGTATCAATTGGATTAACAATGTCGAGTGATTTCATTTAAATGATTTAAATCATAAATCACTCAATAATGTCGCTAACATTGATATATCAAAAGCACACTCCTAATACTATAATGCATATTTTAAAATATTCATTTTACCTTTAAAATAAAGTTAGAGAAAGATAATTTTTTTGCAAAATTATAATAAAAATCAGTCAAAAAGAGAAGGCTCACGGCATGAAATAAAGACTTGAAAAAGAATAAACCTATCCCACAAAAAAAAGATAGGAAATTTGAAGTTCTAGAAGGCATATGCATACCCTAAAACATACGAAAGGCATTTCATTTTACACATTGCAAATGTGAGAAAGAAGAGCTCTCGCCGCCATGGGGAAGAATGAGGGTTTTGTAAAAAAATTCAGAGCCTTCCTGTGCATCTTCTTTGTCCCTTCTCTCTGCATTCTTTTTTGGGTCTTCCTGATTATGGCCGGCTTGGAGGAACTTGTTGAAAAATTCGTGGAGGATGAAGAGCAATAAAAACTTCAAAGCTGACATTTGAAAGGTATTTTGAAGCATTTTTTTTTGCTTAAAAGCTTTTGCAATTGCTTGATATTTGAAATCTGGTTTCATGGAAGATGTTGAACTCATTTTTTATGTAAAACACCCAAATGGGGTTCTTGTGCATAGTTCATTTGTTGAAAGCTTCATGCGACTGATATATGTGCTGAGAAATCTCCAACTTGAGCTTGCATGGCTCCCTCTGTTTGCTTGTTGGGACACCCATTTACTGAATTCAAGTTTGAGCATTTTCTGGGCATTTTGTCATCCAGAACGTTGAGTCTTCTAATTATGACCACCATGAAATCATTTTTCTTGTTGTTTGGGCGCCATTTACTGAACTGGAAAATGTTCAATAAAATAAAAGGTTTTTTATTTTGGCTGTCGACTAGTGTTTGATAATGAGGTCAAGCTGTTGTACTATTGAAAAGAACTCATTTTGGAATTTTTTGCATTCAGATTTCATTGTTGTTCCACCCTTGTTATGTATTCCATGGTCAAATGCACAATTCTAATGTCGCCTCTTGCTTTGGAACAAGACCCAGGTCGAGATTCTCATGCAGATCATAACATATAAATTTCTTCCTTCTAATGTGAGGGTGTCGGCTTTGGTTGATTTTTGCAGCAAAACATTTTAATTCTCCTTTGGGTTTTGCAATAAAATTTAATATGTTAACCTGTATTGTATTGCCAACAATGTTCATAAGACAATCAATCAATTTATTTGATATTTTCCCTTGGTTCATTGATAATATTACAACTTTAGCAAGCCCCTGTCTCACAACTGCAGGCAACTGTCCCCTTGCTGCTCCTTATGGACGAGTGGCAGGAAGAAATTGTGGCTTCACCTGTGGCACATCATAATCATAATTTACTGTGATAAAGGCAACACAATTAACTGTAGTAAGTTCCTCCTGATTTTGTACATGTATGCTAAAAGATGCTCCCCTGCTTGTTACTTGTTTCACCTATTATATAGTCCCATGGCTCCTAGGTTGTACATCCTTTGTGTTTCTAATCCAACTAGAGCTATCATTTGTTCTACTACTCCTTTATGTTAAATTTGTTTGTGAAAACTTCCATGCAGCAATTAATGTGCTTAAGTCCTCTAGCTTGAACTAATTAATGACTTCGCATGTTGCTAAACTTTGCTATAGCTGTTTATTCAAATGTATCATGCTTTATGAGGATCACATTGCCCAAGAAATGCCTCATCTGATTTTCGTTGCCCCACTATCAAAATGTCCTGATGTTTCTCGTTGATTTCCAAGCTTTGTTGTTTCCACCATTGTTATGTAAAATTTTGAATAGATGTTTTCGATGTTCAAAACATAATTGACTTGCTGTAAAAAACAATTTATACTTGAGGTACTTGTCAATTTTTTGAAAACAAGATGCAAACAACATCCTTGGTACCCTTGTTTGCTTGTTGCACATGTTCATAGATAAGTTCATAATACAGATTTGTTAGTCTATTCATCTTTTCTATTCTGCTGCATATCTTATGAGGTTCGAGCACGGGCTCATGACACTCACAAATGGTTTTATTTTTTTTTAACATTAAATGTTATCACTGCTTATTTTCCTTCATGACGGAATGCATTGACAGATAGAAAATATAGTCGTAGAGGTAGGTAGTCATTTCTTAGATCCCTCGAGATCTAACATCAGTTGCCTCATGTTTTTCTTGTAGCTGTTGGGGACCATGGAGCTCGGAGCTAGACAAGTGCGACAGGAAAAGAAACCATAACCAGTCAAAGCAACAGGCAATGACTGGTTATCTCTATTCCTATTTCTTTCATGTATATATTTATCTGTTAGTGTATTTCTTGATGAAAGAAAAAATAATCAGTTATCCTCACGGCTTGTGTGAGACTTTCTCCATTCAGCATATTAATCCATTTTATATTGTAAAATGAAAATTGTATATATCAGTGATGATCTATACAATGAACATTTGTATCTCTTTTGCGCATGGTTTCATAAATGGTTGCAAAATGATAAAAATGAATAGAAATGAATACTTTCTTTTACAATGTTTTCTGTGATGTTACTTCTTAGTAAAATTCAGCATGTGTGAAATTTTTGTAACAATTACTCTGCACTTGATATTACTCGGCTCCTACTCTTTTCTCCGCATGTATAGTGAAAAATGGTTAAGTGTATTGACTCTCAGCTGCCAAAATTATTCTTTAAACCAATAGCAATATTATCCCAGAGATATTTCATCATTTGATTACATATATGGCCTGAACAAAAAAAATTCAAATACCCAAAGATTACATGATAAGAGTCCAGTAAGAATTTTTGATATCAATCTTCCAATTTGGCATCAACTTTGATATATTCTATGTGATTGTAGTCCCTCAACTCATTATTTTAGCTTTTGTTCACAAGTCAACCAAGGAAGAATATAAATGCATGCTTATAGAATGTAATTGATTTACATCAAACTTTTTCACAATGCATTATAATAGTTCCAAATGCACTTAAGGTATTGGGTAGGTGTAGGATCATGGCCAACCAAACTATGCCCATAACTAACATTAAAAAATCAACAAATCAGGGTTATGTATGTTGTCCTCAATTTTGACATCACAAAATTGAGGCAAGCCTATGAAATTTTCTCATGGATTTGTAGGTGCATCCTCTTTGTTTTAATAGACTAATGAAGCATCACAAAAATAATTCATTATCTTTGACTTGTTCTTTGTGTAGTCTTTTCTATGTGTTATTTTGAAATTTTCTATTGAGATTATCCCTAATTGTTTGTTGGTAAGAGTCTTTCTTCTCGCACTACAAACACTTGATATTTGGTAAAGTTTCACGTCTTCTATTTAATTTTTTTTATGTGTTGCAAATATTTTTTGCTTTTATTTTTTCCTTAGGTGAATAGCCCATGAAATTATGCTCGATTCAAGCTATGTTAAGTCCAAATCAAAGTTCTCTAGCTCAAGTTATAAGGGGAAAAGTGAGGGTTTTCAGGTCAACTACATATTTTTATTAAAAACCTCATAAAGTTGGGCTTTTTATTGATGATTGCATGATCCAAGATTATATTTGGTATTTAAAGTGGAGTTTGTAGTCCATTTTAAACTTTCAGCTCAATCTGTGTTGATTTGACCATAGTTTTTTATTTTTGATGAAAATAGCCTTTTTCAAGACTATTTTTCATATTACTTTATTAAAAACTATAGTTAAATATTAATATAAATGCATGAGACAACTTAAGTGCATAAAGTAGGACTTTTATTACACATTTCATACATCAATATGCATATCACAATGTAAAAACCCACTTCCAATAAAATATAAGTCCCAACATTAATTTAAATGGACTTTTTATATGCAATAACACATTTTAATGTGTTAAGTAGGTTTTAAATATGTATTTTCATATTTTAAACTTATTTAATCAATGCAAGTGGGAAAATATTACTCATTTACATATGTTGTTTTTGATTAAGTAAAACAAGTTTTATAGGGATCCTCAAACCCAAAAGTTTTATAGCAAGTGGAAAAATATTACTCATTTACATATGTTGTTGCATAAGTTTATTTTATATATATTAATGCATTTAAATGGGTTTTTTCTAACCCATTACATATACATCTTTTAAAATTGGTACATAATGGACTTTTTAAATTAAAATACATATTTTAATAACATGTAAATCCACTAGGTAGTGATTTTGGACTCAATTGCATGTATATGTAATATTTAAAAACCCATTTCACTTTGCCCAAGCCAAAGCGACATTTTTCGGCCCAACTACATGCATTTTAAAATATGTTTTCATGTTTTAAAACCCCACTAAGGCAAAGTGGCAATTTTTTTTCCAATTGCATGTCTTTCAAAAACATGTAAATAGTCTCCAAAAGTGCATTTTTCACCAAGTCCTTAATGAAAAATGCAAAAAGGAAATTTTGGCGCACATTACA
Source organism: Cupressus sempervirens (assembly GCA_028749045.1). Taxonomy (NCBI): domain Eukaryota; kingdom Viridiplantae; phylum Streptophyta; class Pinopsida; order Cupressales; family Cupressaceae; genus Cupressus; species Cupressus sempervirens. The sequence goes on along the minus strand of CM053792.1, from coordinate 444,499,042 downwards.
TGTATTATAATATATGCATTTGCATAAGGAAATCCCATTTTTAACTTGTAGCTTGCATTTGGAGGGTATTTGGACACATTTCTCACATGCAAATGCAACTAAAATGTGTGTTTTTACTTCATAACATGAGACTTTTTTATCAAACATCCAAAAGTGACAATTTTTAGCCCAAAAAACACATGTTTTTGGCTATCAAAACTTGACATTTTTGGGCATTTTTCTCCAAAAATGAGTTTTCTAGCTTTCAAATGCTCATATCTTAAGCATTTCTTGGTCATTTTTTATGATCTAAGGATCATTTTTTCTTAAAATCACCCAAAGAACACATTAGGCTGATAAAAATTAGAGTTTGTTGTGTATTTTCTTCATTTCTCAACACATCTAAAGCATGCTTTTGTTAAAAAAAACCCCAAGTTTTCAGCATTTTGTACCATTAAAACATGAAGTGATTGGATCAAGGTAAGTTGGAAAGCATTTCCTATCCTTCCCAACTTGCATTCAAGTCTTCTAAACCCCTTGATATGCTTAAGACTCCATTTTTCAAATTCTTTGCATGTTGCACATTACTTGGTCAAAATGGTTGCTAAAATGATGCAATTCTTTGCTCTAACTTCCTACACTTGGCAAGCTACAAATTTTGACTCATCTCCTGCAAGGCTCAAGTCATGATTTGAAGTCCATTTAAAAATTCATCTTGCAATCTTTCTAAATCCAAGAAATCTCTTTGATTGCATTTTTAGATTTTTCACAAGTGTTTAAAATGACTTCTTCTCTTGCCTCTTGATAAAAGGGTATGATTCCTTGTTATTTTTCATAAGGTTCTTGTTGTATATATTTGTTGTGTTGTATATTCAAGTCTTATCATTTCAATTTTCAGATTTACATATTGTCACTTTTTTTTCTTTCGTCTTCTTCTTCAATTTGCATATGCAAGGTCCTATTTCCTTACATGTTCAGTTAGGGATAAACACTTGTTCTAATATGGAAGCAAGCCTCTCTTTTCCCCTCATGAGAATGCAAGTGCAAGTCCCACCAATACACATTTTGTGAACCTCCATATGGTTGTCCTATGGATGAAGAAGAATTTTCCATAGTATGACTTGCACTTATCAAAGTATGCTATGTTTTTATTTCATTATACTATAGGACATTTTAAAGCTTTTTGTCCACATATGCAATCCACTCCAAAAAACTTATTTTTGGCTATTCTAATCATTTTTGAGTCATTTTGAGCTTGACCCATTTGTTCATTCACTATCCCTAACTAGTCTATGTCTTTTCCCTATACATATCTTGCTCAACTATGTGTTTTCACACACCCAAGTTTGCTATGCACCCTTCATATGATAATGTTCATATACTATGGAACTTTCATGTGATAGTTGCATAGGCACACCATTTGGTAATGACAAGAAAAGTTACATCTACAAAAGGGAAAGAGACTATTGTTGGATTGAATAACATTCTCAAATCATTCAATCATCAACTCGAGTTGTTGGACAAAATCTTGGTGCCTGGAACAACATCATGGAGATTGATTTGGACATCTTTTGTGAGTATGAAGTCATTACATCCATTGAAATGTACCATGATTATGCACATTGATGACCAAAAAAGATAAAGTTCTTCAAGGACTTGCAAAAGATGAAATGAAAAGAGTAGCTAGGATAACTAACCAAGAAAGCATGATCAGAGAGTAATTCAAAGGGTTATCATTCAAAATCATCAATGAAGATAATGAACTCAAGAATGAAGAAGGCATTCTCACAGAGTTCATAGAGGTCATCCACTTAAAACTTGAAGTGGATGAGTTCAACATTAGTGTGTTGGATATATTTGCAAGTTGGAAGTATTCATTGAATAATTTGCAAAATCAAATGGAGATTTGTAACAAAGAGATATTTGGAATAACAAGAAAACTTAGGAAGGTTACAATGATCTCGCAACACATCTGTGAACCAAATGCCACAGTTGTACGTGAGTCTTTGCAGAAGTTTGGAGAGTTGGTTGATACCATATGAATACTTCAATTCAGATTTTCATATGCTTTAAGTAGAATATTAGTAGGAATGCTACATGTAAAGAGCATCTATGTTGTAAGTAAATGATACATGAACCTCTATAACCAACTCATGTAGTTAAGTTGCAACCGCATTAGGCATGCAACTTTGAGTAAAGTAAAAATAATTAGTTAGAGATAAGTCAAGGTGGTTGAGGTTGTTCCACTTTTTCCTCCACCTTTCTCTCTCCTATTTTTCCATATAAAGGAGGGAGGTCATTGTAAATAATCATCTTTTGGCAAGGCAAGAAAATTCTACCAATTTGTATTGTGCTCTCTAAGACTTTGTGCTTGGATGTGAATCAAATTGCTTTCATTAAGAGAGGCAACTTGATTCAAGGTATCATGTGATGACATTTTTTGGATATTGATTATGATTTTTTGGAGCTTTGATCAAGAGGGATTCGAATTTAATTGTGCATACTTTAAGTTGCCTATTGCATTCAGAGCCAATTTGAAATTTTGAAAATTTTGTGCTGGAGGAGGACAAAGTGGAACAAATAGTAGTGGTTATAATCACTTAGAGTTGAAGACTTTAAGCTTCAATTATAAGATTTGTTATTGAATTTGAGGGTATCTAGTAAGAGACTTTGTGCCTTACTAGTTATTATGCTTGAATATTCATTCAAGACAAGTGCAAAAGACTTTAGGTTTCTATCTTTGTCTCACAAAATATAAAATGTAAACTATTGCCCCTGGTGTTGTTCTTACATCAATTCTTGGGTCACCAGTATTATCGTAGCAATAAGACACTTTTTGTTTAGTTGGAAAGTTATAGGTGCATGCAAATCATTCCTAAAAAAAAAGGAATTGATCAAGAGAACCATCCTTTTTCTAATTTCAAAAGTTCCTAGTGAAGCCACCTACAGAAAGAAGGGAGCCTCCCCTATTTCTGCAAGGAGAGATAAATCTAACAGAATTTTGCTAAAAGTCACAATTTTCTAAGTTGTAGTCAGTGATGTACAAAACTTTTAGCCAACAGTGTCAACTTGACATGTAATTTTAAAGTAGTTATGAACTTTATATCAAAAATTTGTAAGAAAAGAATCTATAGGAAATTGAATGTAGTTTCTAAACTACAGAGCCTTATTTGAAAAAAATGATTGGTCAAATTTTGGATTTTAATGCAGTAGTACAAAAAATTCAAGACAAAAATAAGAAGTATGTGTATGTTTGACCAACTTAATCAAAATCAAGTGATAATATTTTTCTATAAGATCCTAGATAAAAGAAGTAGACTCGTACTCAAATGTGACACATATTTTTGGGTATTTATATTCCAAATAAATAATTAATTATGAATTTTCTACTATAACTTTTTAGAATAAAAAAAACTCTTGTTTAACCACCTTAATGTTAGAATGTCATTCTCGTTGCACCAAAAGACTGATATGTCAATGCCTGATACAATCACTCAACTTATAGTACACATGAGGCAGTTAAGCCCTTGTCATGAATCCTGAGGGTATTAGGATTAAACCATGGACATAAATAAAAATTACATGCAAATATAAACAATATCAGAAAATAATAGATCACATAGAAAAGAACATAAGACACCAAGATTTAACGTGGTTCACCCAATCCTTGGGCTACATCCACCAAACAGAAAGTTTGATATTATTACAATCCAGTGATTACAACTTGATTACAATTTGTAATCCCTTACAGCTCAATACCACCACAAGAACCAATTTTTGCATCATAACTATGAAACAATCCCTAACCCTAAGCTCTTTTATATAAGTATTTTTACTGCTTTACGGTTATAATTAATAATTACATGTCGGCCCAAAATCCTAATAAAATAGGGCCCCAAAGAATTTATGAAATATGTGTTAGAGTAATTATTTGTTCTAACTTATTAATTAAATCACTTTGATTTAATTAATTAAGTTGCCTATTACTCTAGTTTTCTTAAGCTATCTTGTAGGTGCATATAATTAATATTCTATTAATTATATTGTGCAACCCTAGCTTTTTTAGGCTTTAGGTTACCCTTTTCGGGTTTTGATCTCCTTTATAAGGATTGATCTCTTTGTATTTTTTATTAATGATGAAGATCCGTTGAATATTATTTTCTTCGTCTGAGTTTTTTAGATCAAACCCTTGCCTCTTCTTGTCTTTTTCTTCTCCATGACAGGTTTTCTTGGGCTTCGTGGATTTGTTGTGCGCTTTTGATCAAATCCTACATGGTATCAGAGCTAGATCTGTTGTAGCTTGTTTAGTGTTTCAAGAAAAAGGGAGAACAAGGGTTTGGCGGATCAGATTTGGTGTTTTTTTGAGTTTTTCTGAGAAAATAGGGGGGCCACTAATTTTTAGAGCAGTTTGAGGCCAAACAGACCTCACGAATGGATTCAAAAGATGTCAAAACCCCCATTTTGATATAAAATTTGTCCGATTTGGACAACGTTGATTTGGTAGGCAAAAAAAATTTTGCCGTACAGGGTCATACGGCCTCGACACGCAATCCAAGATGCAAAAAATTGAAAAAAAATATTAAAAGGTGGTAAAAAACCCGCCATAGTTTAAGAAAACCATCGGCAGTCACCGCAACCGCTTGCGGGAAACTGCTGGCGATCCTGCTGACTACAGCGACTCTACCCCACGGCGGTGTCAACCCTCCTGCCACCCCGGCCGCTGCTCCACCGGTAGTGCGGGGGTGGTGGAGGTTTTTTGTTTTTTTTCAATTGTTTTTTTTATTAAAAAAATAATTTTTTCTTGCATCCAGAGGCCCTAGAGGTTTTTTCTTCGTAACTTGAGCATACAGATGTATTTTTTCGATCTGAAAAATGCGCCAAAAAGTTGGTTCCGAGATGGAGATGCTGGTATAGGTTTTTTTGGGTTTTGATGTAGTTTGATTGCTTGTTTTGGCAATCAAATCTAGATGTTCTGTTTTGCACTCCGGGAGGCGTATCTTGAGCTTTCGATCTTTGATTTTGGACTTCTTTATATCGCTGAAAAGATCTTTCTATGCTCTTTCTAGTGATGCTGGTTGTTGTTCCAGATTCTATTCCAGGCACATCCTATTTAGTCTTTTTTGTTTTAGCATTCTGGTGGATACCCTTATTGTTTTAGGTCTGGAGATCAATTTTGTTGCTTCAAATGCTTTGTTTTGGGCTTTACCTTCTGTTGTTTCAGCCTCTTTTTTTTTCTGATCATTTTTTATATTCACTGTAAGCATCTTTATGGAACGCACTGAGATAAAGTGCCACTCTTGCATTTCGGGATCTTTTTCATCATTGTGATTTTTTGTACTCGCACTATTTTATAAAGTGCCATGGGGGGGATATTTTTTTGCCGCTTATAGGCCCTCTTTCTCTATTTTCTCATGCAGTTTCGATGACACGTGCCTTTATTGGTGTTTGTACCTCACTCTCGATGTGTTTGGCTCCTGTGTTGTAGGAGATTTTTGGCCCATCTTTTCAGCTGCCTGTCACCTCACTTGCCTTAAGGGGAGGTTATATTTTTTTTCTATGCTTCTTAAATGGTTGATGGTTCGTGCCTTCTATTTCCATGGAGGTTCTACAGATCAGCATTTTGACAGAGTTTTGTGGTTCTTCATGCTTCAATGATTCTCTTCTGATCTCTTTGTTCCTTCTTCTGGAACATTCTTTGCTATCTCTTTTTGGAGTAGGGTTTTTCCCATGTGGTTTTCTCTATTTCTCCTCTTTATAGAGATTTTTTTGTGATTGGGTACCTGATCAGGCCTTGTTGCCAAGACCCAATTCTACTTTCATAGCTGTGCTAGGTTAGCTTACCTCCTGAGCTTTTCTTAAGGGGGGGTGTTAGAGTAATTATTTATTCTAACTTATTAATTAAATCACTTTGATTTAATTAATTAAGTTTCCTATTACTCTAGTTTTCTTAAGCTATCTTGTAGGTGCATATAATTAATATTCTATTAATTATATTGTGCAACCCTATCTTTTTTAGGCTTTAGGTTACCCTTTTTGGGTTTCGATCTCCTTTATAAGGATTGATCTCTTTGTATTTTTTATTAATGATGAAGATTCCTTGAATAATATTTTCTTCGTCTGAGTTTTTCAGATCAAACCCTTGTCTCTTCTTGTCTTTTTCTTCTCCGTGACAGGTTTTCTGCATGCAGGTTTTCTTGGGCTTCGTGGATTTGTTGTGCACTTTTGCTCAAATCCTACAATATGTACAGTACTTTTTTGATCAAAGTATTGAACAAATTTCCAACAATCTCCCCCTCAATGTTACCTAAGGGTTTCAGGATTTGAACTTGTGACCAAGCTCTAATACCACTTGTTAGAATGGGGTTTCTATTGCACCAAAAGACTGATCTGTCAATGCTTGATACAACCACTCAACTTATAGTACACAAGAGGTGGTTACATCCTTATCACAAATCCTAAGGGGGTCACTAAACAAATTTCTAACACTTTACTAATTCAAAATTTTGGAAAATTAATTAATTTTTTATTGTAGTAGGAGAATCATAGAATGTGAAACATCTTTTCACTAGTACATTTGGGGGTCATTTTTTATGGCAAGCCAATTTGGCTTGTCAAATTCTTTTTTTTAAAAATATGATCTCTATAACATCAAAATTTCAATGACAATTAAGTTTATTGTCAAAATTTTGATGTTGTCGAGGATATAAACAAAAGAAAAGAAAAGTGAACCTTCATTCATTCACACGGCAAAGTGTGGGCATGCGAGAGGGAGGCTTTAAGAAGATTTTTATAGTTGTTGAAGGTAAGGGTTTTTATATGTTTATGGTGGCTTTTCCATCATGAAAACCTTTTGACTCTTGACCTAAAAGTGTGATTTTTATTTTCTATTGTTTTGAATCGGCCCGAGATTTGAACTAGTGCAACTATGTAGCTTATGATTTATGGCAATTGGTCACCGTTGTAGTTTCTATCTTGAAATCCTTTCACCTTGTGACTTTAAAATGTGATGTTTTTATGTTCTTCTAGTGTACTAAATTGGCCCAAGATTCGAACTAGGTCTGTGTATAGCTTACAACTAGGGCAATTGGCAGTCATTGTAGTCTTCGGTAGTTGCTTATTATTAACGCATCATTTTAGTAGCAATGAAAAGCTCTTAAAGGAAGAATCTAAAGCATTAACAATTAATATTGGTAGTGAAATGTATTATGGTTTCTTTATGTAGTCAAATTTAGAAGTTTTCTGTATTAGGGTTTTTTTTCTAAAAATTGAAATTCATTTGCAGCTTTCTTTCCCGCTAATTATTCAATCACTCATTTTCACATATTTGTTCTCTATTTTATTCAATATGTAATCTTCCACATTTTTAAAAATTAATTACATCCACACATGCTCATTTTCATTATCCTATCTTTGCAGGTGTTAGGTGGCTCTTAGAGGTAGAGACTTCTTTAACCAAATTTCAAAGTTTACACTTTGATGAGTAGATTTTACAATCTATGATTTTTTTTTTTTGTTTTTTAATTTGATTGTGTGAGTATTTTGTATATCAATTATTTATTTTACACTAAAATCCATCATTAGATGAGAAGAGAAAGCATAAGTAAAAAGTGAAGTAAGTTAGAGACCTAAATTCTTTAGAAAGGGAAAAAAGTTGTAGAAAGAGAGTGGTCAAAAGAGTCAACTATATAACTGAAAGATAAGACCACAAATAACCTTAGGCTATTATTTTCACATGTTTTTATTTTTTATTATATTTATAATATCCCAAAATGAATTTTGACCATATCCAAAAAATAAACCCCAAAACCAAAACTTGAACTGGTACCAAGTTCAATAACTTAGACTAAAAGAGTGAATGACAAAAAAGGTACGTGTCATGAACATGCCTGTGGTTATGCCCCAAGACAACATGAGGGGCAACACCTCTCAACCCTGCTAGTGGTTGCCATTCCTAGACCCCTACTTTGGTTTTTTTTTTTAAATGTAAAAAAATGATTTGAGTTGGACCACATGGAAAGAGAAATTTTTGGTACTAGGGACTTGAGTTGCAATGCATGTTCCATGTTTGATTGAGAATTTGATACTTATCAAGAATATGATAGTAATTGGTAATATTAAATCTATTTGGCACAAAATAAAAATAATATATTTTTCTATTTTTGAAGTATTTTAACATTCTTTAATTTGCAAGATTTTTAAGAAAATATCTAGTTCTAAACCCATCTTTCATTTACACATTGTTTTCCATGTCAGTACCATTTACATTTACACACTATTTTAGAAGTTTCCAAAATTGCGTGCACTTTAAATTGAGTTAATTTCGTTTACTTTGAATTTAGAAATTGGAATATGTGCACATAATAAGAAAAATTTTAATTATTTAATTAAAAGGGAAATTTTATTTTAATTAAATGGGACATATAAAAATTTGATCAAATTTTAGGATATAATCAATTTAATAATTATTTTAATTATACAAAGTTCATTTATTGCATAATAAGATCTAGTATTAGTTTAATTTGATTATTTTAGAATAGGGGCACATAATTTACTAGACCAAAATCATATTATTATAATACCTAGGTTTAGATTAAACCTATTTAGACCTATACTCTAATTTGACCTACAGGTAGAGTTCTATAATTTTCATAGTCTATAAATAAAGGTTTTGGGGGTCCCAAATCCAAAATAGTTTCATTTTGATAGTTTTTTGATATTGCATATATGAATCTTTATCCTCTGCTATCCCTCATAGTGAGTAAATTATCCTTATTCCATTTTAGAACTTACTTTCATAGATCATTTTCTCCTTTCCATATCATTTACAATTCCTTCTCTTAGGGAAAAGAAGATTAAGACAAAAATTCTACGTTATGAATCTTCATGAATTGTCATCCTATTATGTGCTAATCATAATTCATTTATTACAAGGTTTTAAATACTCTTATAGCAATGTATAATTTTTTGACTTATGTATCCTAGAATTTCAACCTTAAAATCTAGTTGTTCCTACTTCTCTCCTACCTTCTCAACTTGTTCTTCCCCCCCCACCTCATCTTCTTCAAAATATTAGAAAGGAGTATGACATGGTAGAGAAATTATGTAATAATTCAACCAAGATTACTCTTTGGAAACTTCAAACTTCTCCTACATATCATGAAGCCTTGAAAGATCTTTAACTACTCTTCCAACTTCATCTCCCAATACATAAAAGGTACATCCCTTTTTCCAATGCATAAATGCTACTCCTATCCCACCTAAATCATGTTTGGTCAAGATTATTTACCTCCTAAAGAATTTCAAGATCAATATGATTCCCTTATGCTAATTGTCCTTCTTAATGGTAATCACATTCATAGGACCTTAATTGATAATGGTTCTGGGTTAAATGTTTTTAGTATGAATATACTGAAAGAAACCAAAGCTGATATTTCAACCATTATACTTGATAACATTCCTATATAGGACTTTGATAATGTTTCTAATAAAGAAATAGGCATCATTATCTTACATATTAAAGTATGTCTAGTTATTATAGGTACTCCTATTTATGTGATGTTTGGATATCTTAATCATAACCTTTTTTCAAGAAGACCTTGGTTGTACGTCATGCATGTTAGAAAGTCAAGTTTATCCCACCCCCATTGTTTCTTGATCAATGCCAATATATAATTTTGTTCAAAATCAATTCCAATATTTATATTGTATGATTCATTTGATTTGTTTAGATGTCATCTTTATTGAAGAGATAGTCATATTTAATTATTTAATCATTATTGATTATATACAAGATACTACTATTGCTTGTATGCTTATATTTGATATAATTTTATAGCCCAAATATTTTCTTGTGAAGAAAGTCCAGGCTCAACAATATGAACCTAGAAAAAAAATAAGGCGACAATTTCTAGATTGTGGTGTTAGTTAAAAAGAAACGATGATGAAAATTTTTATTGTCCTTGCAACAAATACAAGGGCTTAAAGAATCAAATAATTATAATCACAATAGCTTAGAGACATTATAGGCAACATGATCACATTGAAGGAGGAAAGGATTTTCATTCTTTGGTGAATGTGAATTTTGAACTGGTGGAACATGGAGGTGTAAATATCGAAGAAAAAGGTAATGCTCCCATGGAAGAACATGATCTAGAGACAGAGAACACAATTGAAGATATTGGTATTGGTGTAATTGATAATGTGCCAGAGAAAAAGATTAAAGAAGATGTTACTAGCAAAACTAATGAAGATGATGATATTCGTGCATCTATTGATGATGATGAAGAGAACCTTGATATACTTGTAATTGAATAGGCATACAAGCTCCTATACCAAGGCTCCCAAGCAACACTTCTCTCTGTTGTATTGTTGCTGGTAAAATTCAAGGTTATGAATGGTATATCGAATGTAGCAATCTCATGTATGCTAAGATATAGTGTCATTTTTTTCATTTTCTATGTTAGCGTACCATTAATGTTTTTTATATTAACAATATTTTTTCATAGGTTGATAGGTAAGTGTTTGTTATCACCATCAAACATTCTACCTCACTCTTACCAATAATTATCGACTATTATGAAAGATATTGGAATGGAGTATCAAACAATACATGCATGTCCTAATGATCATATTATATATCATAAACAACATAAATTTTCAATAGAATGTCCTTATTGTCACATTAGTAGATATTGATCAGATCAAATAATGAAAAAGGTCTCTTGCAAGGTTCTTCCACACATTCCCATTATTCCATATTTACAACGATTATTTAGGTGTACTAGCTTGGCACAATTTATGGATTACCATGCACACACTAGAAGTCAAGATGACATTATGTGAATCCTTGTGGATGGTTCTACATTTAAGGACATAGAAGATAGGTGGCTAGTATTTAGAGAAGAACCTCATAATCTGAAGCTTTCATTGGTAGCAGACGGTGTCAATCCATTTGGAGAGATGAGATCTGCTTACTCGATTTGACCTATTTTTGTTATTAACAATAACATTCCTCCTTGGATGTCCATAAAGAGGGAGTACATAATGTTAGTAATGATTGTACCAAGTACTTTTCCATTTAATAGCCATCTAAATTAATTTATAAACACGGTATCAAAATGGTCATAATAATTATTTTTGTTTATGTTCATTCAACTAGGTAAGTACCAAGTGAAAGATATGAATGTAAATATTGAGCCCTTGATTAATGAGTTGTTGGAGTTATGGAATGGGATCACTATGTATGATATCTCTAGATCAATTAGTGAAAGACAATTTCAATTTCATGCAATGCTTGTATGGACAATATATGATGCCCCTGGACTAGCACATTTTTGTGGTATGTAAAATTGTTAACACATATTTTTGGTATGTAATAGTGTTAATAAATTTGTTTTTTATGTTTAAGTTTCAAGTGATAATTTTGATTATGAATCTTATGCATGATCTTGTAGGCCTTCAGACAAAAGAAAAATTTATATGTCTAATTTATGGTCCAAAGATGAAATCTTGTTATTCAAAAAGTTTAGGAAAGTAGGCGTTCAATGAGCCTAGACACTTTCTCAAGAAAATCATAAGTATCAAATTGTCGAAAAAACATCTTTTTAATGGGAAAGAAGAGACAACATCAAAGCTACGAAAAATGACACCTCACATGTGGAAGTTAGAATACAATAGAAAGAATCATTGAGGTAATGTCATTCCATCTAGTGTAGATTTTCATATAAAATTTAAATTTGGATATCATCTTCTATTTACTAATCATATATTGATGTTCATGAAGGTCGTCAAGGGATCAATTAGCAACTTCCAAAAGGACTTTAAAACTACTTTAGACAATTTAGTAGGTTTTTGTACTATGAGCACCTCCCAATCATGCATTTGTTTGATGTTATGCATATTAGAAAGAATGTAATAGAAGCACTATGGAAAATATTGGATGAAAGACATGACAAAGAAAAATTGGCTTTACAATGACAATTATGAATCCAATCATGCATTGAATTTTTTCCTTGAATCAAATAGCAGTGGAAATCAGATTAATACGAGCGACATTCCTTGGTTATTCACATAACAAAAAACTAATGCCACATATGAAGCCATACAAAAAACTAAATTTCTCATAGGATTTTCAGGAAACATAAGCATTCTCATATCAAAGAAAGGTGATTTTGAGTCAGGGTTGAAAATGCATGATTGACATACCTTTTTCAAGGTAAGTCATGTTCTTCTCTATTTACAAAAAAATTGTAAAACATCATGTACTTTTGATTGTTTTATTTTATAATATATTGAAAATATCATTTTATTATTAATGTACTACGTTCCACCTTTATCTCTCCCACACAACTTTGACAACATGAGTGTCAAATATGTTATATATGATCTTGGAAAATACATGAAGTTTGAAGTGTTATTTCTTAGATTTGTTATATAGAAGTGTTATTAGTCTCGTTAATATATTTTTGCATGATGAATATCTTCTAGCTGATTTTTATCTAAAGAAATTGATAAAAAAAGACATAAAGCAATGGAGGAAAAAAATTCACCAGCTTTTGTGTGATATGCAAAAGTGTCTACCTTCAATGTTTTTTTAATGCACAATAACACTACATCATACATCTAGTTGAGGAGATTGAATTGTGTGGACCTATACCAACTAGGTCAATGTGGATGGTTGAGAGACACAAAATTTTTTTGAAGGGCTTGGTGTGACAGAGAGCACATCCTGAGGGTTCTATGGTTGAGGGATATATTGGTCTACCAGACCATAGTGTAAATTAGTGAATATCTTCCCAAGTTTGCATAAAAAATCTATGTAGATTGCATTTGGGATCTCAACTTCATGGATAGATTAGAAGGGGAGTAGTTGATGGGGAAAGGTAGATTGAAGAAAGTGAGAGGTAATTATAAGATGTTATTGTAGTTAATTAATTCTTATCCATCATCAATATAAGTTGTTTCTAATTGGTCTATATATTTTATATGGTTGCTTATGAGTGGGATGCACTTTATTTGTATATTGAAAACAATCTTGATTGGGTGATGGCATGGATTGAATGATCACAACAAAATGGTTGCTCATTAACATGGGAAGGTGTTGCTTCATTAGTTAAAGAAGCTCATCGTAATGGAGATCCCAATGTTATGCCAATGGTAATTGATCTAGAAAATGGTTTAAGAGGTGGAAAGGTACGTATAAGTTAATCTATCATGACCCATTTGTTTAATATCAACTCAAGGATGGATGCATAATTTTAACATATTTGAAAAATAATAGGTCAAGCACCATAGAGACATGCACTACAATGGTCGTAAATTTTGCATAAAAAAGGTGGATGAAACTAAGAGAACTTGTGATTTTAGGATAACTTCAGTCTACGAGGTCACCAATATTTCATCTAGAAATGACATGCATCCTAAACAAATACTATGACATTTTGGATGATATAATTGAGTGTGTCTTTAATTCCTTCAAACAAGTTCTATTTGGTGTCAAATGGTATAGACTATGACTGAATCAAAATGATCATGATAGAACTATTATTAAACATTATAATGGATTTATAATGATTAATACAAGGTCATTTGAGTCAGTTAGAAATAAGACCTGTGTTCTTCCAAGCCAATGTGAGCAAGTTTTTTACTTTGGAGTTCCAAATAAATTGGGTTGGTCCTTTGTCATTAGACACGTTCCAAGAGGAAGATCATTAAAGTGTAATGTGATTGAAGAAGAAGATACCGAAGAAGTCAAAGATGAAGTAGATGATGATGATGGCAAAGATGAAGAAGGAGATGATGATGATGATGGAAAAGATCTTCATGATGATGGCGATGGCATTGATGATGATGATGATGGTGGTGGTGGTGGTGGCAAAGATGATGATGATGGTGATGGTGATGGTGATGGTGATGGTGATGGTAATGGTGATGATGATGATGATGATGATGATGACAATGATAACGGTCATAATGATGATCATGATGTTGGAAATGGTTATTCTAATGATTTGGATGGTGATGGTGATAATGATGATGTTCATGATGATGAGATGGACAAAGAAGATGATCAATGAAATAATCAATGGAAATGTATTAGGTGTTGATTACTTATACTATGTTTTTTGTAGAGGTAACCAATTGAAAATTATACAATGTTATGTTTTTTGTGATGTATACATATTGTTCATGTTATGTTCTATGTAATTTGTAGCATAAGTATCATGTAATTTGTAACTAACTTAAGACAAATGATTTACATATGTAGGAAAGTATACCCCTTTAACAAGGATCATACAAAGTGACATGGATCGGGAGGTATAAGTTTATTACATGTTTGCTTTCTCTTTACCTTCAATATTAACTTTAGGAAAACTTCATCATTATTAGCCTCATTTTATAGCAAATTATTTTGATCCTTCAACTATATCTCTCATTTGATGGGCTCCAAGTACCACCAAATAGTATTTGTCAGATTTCCCTTCCTTGAAAAAAGAAGAGGAAGCCTCATGTCATAAGATCAGAAACACAAGAGCCATAGGAGAATGCCGAAGATAGCCACAATGTTCATATTAGCTTTTATCTTCAACAAAAGAAAAAATAAATAAATAAATGAAATTAATGTTAAAAAACTTGTTTGATGATGAATGTGTTGATGTATTTTTATGAATGTTCCTTATTAATGAATTTAATGTCATTTTATTGAATATTGTTATGTGATTATAATGATTGATGCATTCATGAATTATTGATGAATTTTTATAGGTATTAATGAATTATATATTGTGTTAATGGATGTTATGTGAATATAATGATTGATGTGTTCACAAATTATTGATGAATGCTTATATGTATTAATTAATTGTATGTTGTGGTAATGAATGTTTCTTATTAATGAATTTTATGTAATGTTATTGAATATTGTTATGTGACTATAATGGTTGACATTTTCATGAATTATTGATGAATGTTTATAGGTATTAATGAATTATATATCTTGTTAATGAATTTTATGTGAATATAATGATTGATATGTTCATAAATTATTGATGAATGTTTATACATGTTAATTAATTGTATGTCATGTTAATGAATGTTATGTGATTATAATGATTCAATGATATACTTCTAAAATGAATGTATGAAATATTTACTTAGTTGTTAATGGGGAATTCAGAGTGATTATAGAGGGGAGGGGGAGAGGCCAAATGAACTTCCACCTTCACATGGTTGGCCTTGTTAAGTAGAGAATATGAAAGGATTCTCGAAACTAAGTGAAGCTCAAACTAAACCTATCAAGTTGGGATCAAGCAATATTTTCAGCTTGGAGGCAAGTGGCATCCTATAGTGGATTGGGCTAAAAATGAACTAGCCGCTTTTTGCTTTGCATTAAATTTCATCTTCACTAATTTTTTTTATAAATCACCATATTGTGATTTAGGAATTCCACCACCAATCCATTGTGTTAGAAAAAAAAAATGGGGATTGCAATGGAAAGTGGGAGTTGCATTGTGGTCATAATGTTCTTGGTTTTTTCTATCATAGCAGAAGCCAACTATTACTTCATTCTCATTCAAAAATTCTGAGCCCCACCCATAAAGTCCAAAATCATTACACCCTTGCTATTGAAAAAAATTGGTTAATTGTGTATTGTCTTTGATGTTGCACAAAATGTCATACCTTTACCAGATAGTGTATATCGAGCTCACTTGGGCAATGAAGACAATTTCATGTGTCTGCCAAGCATTCTAGTGCTTGCCAAGTTTAAAAGACAATGACTACCAAGTTCTCACAGGTGTCAAAGAGAAATTCATAGAAGTTGAGTGTTAACTGAGCTTACTTAGGTAACAAAGGAAAAGTTGGATGGAACCAGTATTAACTGAGCTCACTTGGTTGCCAAAGGAACTTTGTGAAGATGTTGCATTAATCGGGTTCACTTGGTCAACACAGAAAAATCAGTTTTGAGTTAGTATCTACCGAGCAAGGTTGGCTAACGAAGGATTTTCTTGTCTTGACATATTGAGTTTAATAGTTTTGTTTGTTGGTTCTAGTCAACTGAGGAGATGAATATTAATAATTCTAAGTTTTATTCATGTTGACTTGACAATGCATAAGATATAAATATAAGGTCAAGTTGTGATTTGAATGTGTGCAAGTGTATGGAAGAATAGAAGATGCTAAGAGGAAACAGATTAGAAGGATAGGCAGATTATCCTTGAGGAGCTGCAAAGATACATTCGATCAGGAAGGATCAAGTATTCAAGCCAGAATTGAGATCTCTAATTAGTAATTTAGTTGCATTAGAAATCAACTCATCTCATTGTTACTTTCTAACCATTGTAGCAATGATCTAAATCTCTTAACGAAGTTGGCTTAACATCTATTTGTAAATCCTCTAACAAGGTGACATTTTTGGATTGAAGTGTCTAAAGACCTCGAACAAGGTCACTCCTAAAAGGGTGATTAAATCCTCTAATATGGTTACACCTAACAGTGTGTTATGTAATCTTTAACAAGGTTGGCTCCTAACATGACTCATTTTAGAAGAGTGAAAATCAATAACTAGTTACAATTGGTGGTTTTGCCCAAATCAGATTTCCACATTAAATCTTGGTGTCACTTGTGTTCATGATATTTATTTAAATGTGTATGAAACTAAGTTAATTAAGGTTAACCACATATAATATCTTAAGATATGCATTTACCGAGTTATAGTTGTTATTGCATTGGTTACCTAGTTACAACATAATATCAGTATTAACCAAGTGCCTATGTGTTTGTCGAGCAATAGTATTTTCAGTAGTGTTTATATTTTGTGCTGACATCTAAGGGATCAAAGATTTATTTTAGTGGTAACTGATCCACCTCTCTTTCTCAGTTACACCTCTTATATTCTAAAAATTGGTATCGAAGGTTTTAGTGCTTGCAGAGAAGGTTTCAAGGACCTAAGCTAAATATTAGAATTTCTTATAGAAGAGAGATCCCCAAGATGAAAAGAGTTAACTTAAAGGCATGACAAGAACTCATGAGATTTCATTTGGCAACCATTGAAGATTTAGGCCTAAAGTATCTAGACACCAAATATGTGACACCTGCTGGAACTATGACTATTGAAGAAATTGCAAAGAAGAAGAGTCATAACATTATGATGATTGATATTACTTCGTCTCTCAACTATGCAAAATTTGATAAATTCAAAGACTGTAGAACTGCTTATGAAATGTGGATCAAGCTGAAAGCCATCTATGGAGGAGATGATAATGTAAGAAAAACTAAAGTTGAAAGTCTTTGAGGACAATTTGATCAAATAAAAATGAGAGAATATGAGAACATTGCAAAGTATAGTGACAAAATCAAAGCTAGTGTTTGTGCAATCAAAGCCTCAGGAGGAAAGATTGAGGATGAGACAGTGGTAACTAAGCTTCTTAGATCACTTCTTCCTATATATGCAATCAAAGTATCAGAAATCTAAGAAATGAGATGCAATCCAAAGAATGATATAACATTGGATGAAGTAGTTGGTAGTTTGACAACATTTGAGCTAGATAACTATGATAATTATGTTCCT
The DNA here is from genome assembly GCA_028749045.1 of Cupressus sempervirens. Classification (NCBI taxonomy): domain Eukaryota; kingdom Viridiplantae; phylum Streptophyta; class Pinopsida; order Cupressales; family Cupressaceae; genus Cupressus; species Cupressus sempervirens. The sequence continues at coordinate 444,481,497 of CM053792.1, read as the reverse complement.
AGTTCTAGCAATCTTTAGTCTACATTTGAAGCCAAGTTATCGCTCAAGAAGAAAGCTAATGTCAAAAGGGAAACAATATGAAAGTGAAGAAGAAGATAGTTCTGATAGTGATCTTGAAACTATTGAAGCATTACTTACAAGAAGGTATCCCAAAGGTAAAGGAAAGTATAAAGACAAAATTCTTTTAATTTTCTTTTCTTGTGAAGAAGTTAGTCACATTGCTACAAGGTGTCCAAATAGAGAAGACAAAGATGAAAAGAAGCACAAAACATTTAAAGAAAAGTAGGATTTAAAGAACTTCAATGACTACAAGGATAAAGGAAAAAAATCTCATTTTATGGCTAAAGATTCAGATAGTAGTGATGATGATGAGATGATCTATATTGCTATAAAAGATGGATTTGATGATGAAGAAGATAAAATGACACTTATCTCTCATGTTAGAAAAAATAATACATGGATTATTGATAGTGGTTTTTCACATTATATGACTAGTAACAAAATAAAGTTTGAATATATGGAACACTATGATGGTGGAGGTGTGAGATTTGGAAACAATGAACCATGTTACATAAAGGGAAAAGATTGTAGCTCACTAACCAATGAACTTAGATGTGATAATTCTTATTGGGTTGAAGGACTAAAGCATAATCTGTTGAGTGAGGCACGATTGAATAACATTGGATTCAAAGTAGAATTCATGAATGAGAAGGTCAAGTTGCTAGATGGAAAATGAAACCTAGTTGGGTCAGGTAACCAAAGAAAAGGTAACTTATTCTACCTAGATCTTAGTGAAAGTTCATGTTTCATTGCTCAAGTAGAAGAAAGTTGGTTATGGCATAAAAGGTTATGTCATATGAACTTTGATAATCTAATCAAGATAAGAAAAAATAAGAGTGAGAGGTATTCCTAGTTTGAGGAAACCTGATATGGGCCTATGCAAAAATTGTCAAATTGGTAAGATGGACAAGACAAGTTTCAAAAGTAAAAACTATCATTCTGAAGAAGTCTTGGAGTTGATTCATACAGACTTATGTGGACCTATTGGAATTGAGAGCTATAGTGGAGATAAGTACTTTATTATTTTTGCTGATGATTATTCTAGAATGATGACTATAATGTATCTAAAAGATAAGTCTGAAGCATATCAAAAGTTTAAGTGGTATCTAGCAAGAGTAGAGAAGGAAATTGGAAAGAAGCTAAAGTTTTTGAGATCAAAAAAAGGTGGTGAATTCATGTCCAATGAATTCAATGAATTTTTCACTGAAAGAGAAATTAAAAGACAAGTATCAGCTCCTGGTACACCACAATAGAATGGTATAGTTGAAAGAAGAAATAGATCCATCATGGATTGCGCTAGAACTTCGATGATAGAAAGGAATATTGCAATCAAATATTGGAAGGAAGCAATCAGTATTGCAGTACATACCTTGAACAGAGTACAACCAAAGAAAGACTCAAATCAAACTCCTTAAGAACTATGGTTTGGATACAAACTTAATGTAAGTTACTTGAAAGTATTTGGTAGCAAATGTTATATCTTGAAGGAATCTAGGAAAGGTAAAATTGATGTCAGAGGTGATGAAGTCATATTCTTAGGATATTCTTATAGAAGTAAAGCATATAAATGTTTAAATTTTTCCACTCATAAGATCACAGAAAGTGCATGCGTGAGCATTGATGAGTTTGCAGAAAAGAGTGAAGAAGAAAGCAACAAAGAACCTAAGGAATACAAAAAGTTTATCTAGTATGAACTTGATACATTGCCAAATCCAATTGGAAGTCAACGGACTTCACCTCTTGAGTCCCCAAAATCTCTAGAAGCTACCGAGTTGCATCTAGTGCAATCCAAGTCACAGTTTGAAGGACCCATGTCAAAATCACAGGATACTAAGCTATTGCCAAAGGAAACTGAGTCTAAAGGACCCGAGTCATAGACAATGGGACTCGAGCTTGATATAGAATATTTTGACAAGGCAAGTGAAACAAGTTCTAAATCCAAAGCATCCACATTAGCAAGATATGTCAGAAGGCACCATGCACTTGATGAGATCATTGGAGACAAGTCAAATGGAACAATGACAAGAAATAAATTGAAAGGTACATGGTTTCTTACTGAATTTGAACCTAGATCAGTTAAAGATGCTTTGGATGATAAAAGCTATATTGAAGCAATGAATGAAGAGATAGAACAAATAGAGAGGAATAAGACCTGAACTCTTGTTCCTAGACCCAAGGATAAAAATTTAATTGACACAAAGTGGCTTTTCAAAAAAAAGTTGAATGTAGATGGAGAAGTTTCTAGAAACAAAGCAAGGTTAGTATGCAAAAATTATTCTCAAGAAGAAAGTATTGATTGTGGTGAAACTTTTTCTCTTGTTGCAAGATTAGAAGGCGTTAGGCCTTACTTGCTTGTGTTGCACATAGAGGATTTAAAGTTTATCAAATGGATGTGAAATCTACATTCTTGAAGAGGAAGTTTACATACAACAACCAGAAGGTATTGTCGATCCTAGCAAAAAGGATATGGTTTGTAAACTGCAAAAAGCATTGTATAGACTCAAGCAAGCTCTCAAAGCTTGGTATGAAAGGATTCATAACTATTTAATGAAGATTGATTTTCAAAGGATAAATGATAAGAACAACCTATACATCAAAGAAGGACTAGACAAGAAGATTGTGTTGGCAAAAATCTTTGCAGATGACACATTGTTCACTAGAAATGATGATTTATGCGAAGCTTTTTCAGAAGAGATGAGTAAAGAATTTGAGATGTCCATGTTTGGAGAGATAAAATTCTTTGTTGGATTAGATATTCAGTAGAAGAAAGATGGTATCTACATTACTCAATCAAAGTATATCAAGGAGATACTAAAAAAGTTTGGAATGGAAAACTCAAGACTAGGTTGAACACCTATGTCTACTAGACATAAGCTTTCAAAAAATGTTGATTCCAAAGAGGTAGATCAGACCACATACAGATCAATGATTAGTAAATAGCAATATGTAGTGCGTACAAGGCCTGATATTGCATTAGCAATTGGTATGGTGGAAATATTCTCAGCAAATCCTAAAGAGAATCACATGATGGTAATCAAGAGAATCATGAGATATTTGAAGGACAACAAATGATAGTCCAAACCCCATTGGTTCAAACAGAATGATCTTCTCGAAGTAATTGCTAAAATCATTGTTTGGCGTGACATTTCCTAAAAGTTCTTAAAAGAGGAATGCAAGGGATATTCACAAAAGATCGAATCTGAGAAACAATAGTAATGTCTTGGCCACAAAGTCTAAGCATGGTTAGGATACAAAAAGAAAATAAAAAAGAGAAATAAAGGAAGGTGTTAAGAATGAAGGATTCTACAAAGTTTGAGAACGGTAATCCAATTATAGAGATAAGCACTCTAAAAAGATATCCAATATCAAAACCATTGCTTCATCGAAGAATCAAATTGCAACATTATGAGCTATGTGAAGCAAGTATTCAAAAGGTTACCCTGGACTTCAAATGGAAAGATGATAACCCACCAAGAGCCCTCAAAATTGATTCTCTCATCTGGTTAGACAAAGGATTGATAAATAGCTTTTGTACAGAGGTCCATACTGACTCATGAAGGTTCGTACCGACTCATGAAGCTCTCAGCTCATGGGTTGATAAAAGTCAAGCCATAGGGGTGTTCAAGCCCTTTTTAAAGGTGTACCGTTCTATTTTTCACACCTATTGCCTTATTCATAATAGCTGCACAAGTGGGTTGCGTATGAGTATAGTCAATTTCATTCTTGAGACGGTGGCCAACTCAGGAACAAACAGGGTGGAAGAATTTTTGTTGAAGGAAATGGATAGACTAAACACACACTGAACTTGGAGATTCAAGATTTTGAGCTTTTGACTATGAAGTGACTCAAAATATGCTTGGAGTATTCAGGATTCACTTGGTGTTTGAAACATATCAGAGGAATGTTTACTGATGAAAAAATGCCTTTTTCATTTCTTCCTTTTGTTGGTGCTATTTGCTGTGGTTTCACAATGCATGCCCCATTTCACCTAGAAATGGGGACCCCCTACTTTATATTTTGGATTTCTGGATCCTTAGTCTGTGGTCCAAGTCTTTTAAGGTTTCATTTAGTGTTTTTGGTCAGATATGGGTCCTGATTCGAAAACCCAGAGTCCAAAATTATTCATCAGAGGAGATAAAGTCATTATTGCAAAGAAAAATGCATACCTAGTGCACCTGAGGAGGTGCACTAGGTGCTGAAATATCCAAGGAAAGCATCACCCTTGGTGATGTGCAAATGCATAGTTGTGCAACACCAAGGATACACTAGGACCTGGGTCTATAAAACCCAGGCACCTACACTCCCTCCTCACTTGTTTCTTTGTCTTCTCTAGAGCTCCGCATTGCACCACCACACCTTAGTAGGTGCACTACTCTACCTCCCCGCTCTACCTTCTCCCCACACCTACACTCAAATATGTTAAACAACATTTAAAATACCCAAAGGTGCACATCAGCGCACCTATCTGGGTGTGATGTTGTGCACTTTTGTTATAAACTTAAACACAAAACTTTAAAAATAATTAAAAACTTTAAAAGAAAAGGATGAACCCAAATTGAGGTGTGTAGTAGCACACCTAATTAGGTGCACTACTGTGCACTTTTAGTTTGACATCCTTTGCATTATGTATTACAAAAAAAGGGCGTGCATTAGCACACCCCATGAGGTGTACTGTTGCACACCCATATTAAAATTTTTGTTAAGTATAAAGGCATACCATGTGCACCTGTTAGGTACACCAAGTGTGCCCTTTTTTGAAAATAAGGGTCATAAATTTAGGTTTTTGATATTTTTAGGTAAATTAGGGTTTTGGGTTTTTGTCCATGTCTATACTAGGGTTTGATTTAATCGATATTTCTTCGACTTTGGATTAATACACATTCTTTTTATGCAAATTCAATGGCTTCTTCATCATCCTCGCTTGCAACAAGGATGGTCCCAAAGCCCATAGTGTTCAAGTTTCAGGGTGTTCCACCAAAGTCACATTTCTAGGATGATCATTTAGAGATCCAGGACACCGAACTAGGTCACACAGATTTATGTGCATTGCTGACACTATGCAACAAACCCATAGAAAGGTCTTTGATGATATCTACATTGATTTGATCAAGACTTGTTAATGTAGCATCACACCCAGTATTAGTGCAATCTTCAGAATTGATCATGACATTAGCAAATAAGTATGTTCCTGAATGAAAGGTAGTGAAGAGCATAGCTAGAGAGATCGTCCTAGATCTTCGACCCAAGAATATAGAGGTGGTGTTCTATCTCTCGAGGCCAAATCAATTCATTAGAATAACCCATCATCAAGTGGAGAGATGGTATAGGGAACATGAAGCTTCTGAGATCATACAACCGTCATACCTTATTGAGAAGACTCACCTAGGATGGAAAGTAGGTAAAGTGGACATGACGAGGGGATATATGAAGGAAGATCTTAGATATTCAATCATACTCTTGAGTAGAGTCATGGGTTTGCCTACATCTGCACTTGAACATTTGGATGGTGCATTTTATTAAGACAATCAAAACAATAGAGATGCCATTGGATTGGGCTTCAATTCTTAGTGAGAACTTGGGTGAGCAACTGGTGGTGATTAAGAATAATTGAAAGTTTTACATGACATCATAGTTGGTGTACTTATTAGCTACTAGGGCGATAGATTATCCAAGGCTTTATAAGAAGGGTAGCATGCAAGATGCAAATGCATGGCCCTATATCACATATCCTCAGCTGGTGAAAAAGAAGCTTCAAGAGCATAGCAAGGAATATAGGATTGTAAATGATGCTTTTATATTTGCAATAATCCAATTTATAGAGGGGAATTACACAAAGAGGATGTTAGAAGAGGTAGCTGCAAAGATATTAGAAGTTGGAGCCTACTACATCCAATACCGAACATTCACATATTTGAGGGTAGTGGGTATGATGATCAATCCTAAGAAGCTCCCTAGATACCCAGGTGAAAAACTAATACTATTGGAGATTTCTTGACAACTCTTGTTTGCATATGACAGAGTATGACAACAACACAAAGTAAATTGGATATGGCCTATTACGATAGGACCATTCAATGTGGATCAAAGATAAGATATTCTTTCTTTTGAGTCTAAATGGGATCAATATCCTTTGGATGAGTATAATTCTCCTTGGCCTTATTTTGATAACATCAAAAGAGTACAATATTTGGTCGGCAAGACATTCCAGCATGAAGATGCAATTGAGGATCATTGGATGAATGCAGTAGATTACTACAACATCCGCATAAGGGATTATGGTAGGATGACTCTATATCTAGCAGAGAGTGCTTTGAAGATAAAGATTGCATTGAATATCATACAACAAGATACTAAAGATGTCCTTGATCCATTGTTTAATAGGGACAAGATTGGTGATAAACCTATTATGAATGCTAAGGTGGATAAGGAAGAAAATGTAGACATCAATCACAAGGCTAGACATGTCATCAAATTGACAAAGGATTGGATTAAATGACCTTTCAAACTTGATCCGATTCCTCAAGCGATAGTCTTTCATGCTCAAGCCCGCCTAGCAAAAGGTTGAGGACCTAAGGTCATAGTACCTACATTTACAACCCAATCACTAGTCAGACTAGAAACAGTGCACCAACTTGATAGACCAGTTGGATATTATTGAGCTCAAAGGATAAAGGAAAGAGGAAGAGAAATTATCCCAAACAAGCTAAGCCAGAAGAGGGAGCAACTCAAGAACCTCCATAGACGGGAGAAGAAAATGTACAAGGGTCCAAGAATGTGGAAGCCATACAAGACCAAGATAATCCTCAAGTGCCACTAGTAGAACAAGGCCAAGGAAAGATCAAACTAAAGTGAAAGAGGTATCTCCACCTCAAAAAGAGGTACAAGCCTCCCCTTTTGCTCCTAAGAAAAGAAAGATTAAAACTCCAGGCAAGAGGAGACAAAGGGTCATTAGGAGAGTGATTCCTTTCCCATCAATCCCAGAGGCTATCCCAAAAGAAGAAGAAGAAGAATAGGATGATGAAGATGAAGAGGATAACTTGCCTTTAAACTAGAGGACTTGTCTCACAAGAGCCATAGAGTTGGAAAGGAGAAGAAGCTCCACAACTACACCACCATCTATTCCTAAGCAACCCATTCAAACTACAACATCAAAAGATGAAATGCAATAGTGGATAGATGAGCAAGATGTTGAGGACACTGATGTCTTCCAGATGTCAAATTTTGATTTCATGCATGTCGGTACTAAATTGGTCGGGGATAAAATTAGAGATGCTCTAACCAGTCAACCTCAACAAGAGGATTGGAGTCAGTTGCTGTCCGAGCCACAAGGACTCGAGGTAGATCCATCATCCCCAATGCAAGTCACATTTTGTGTAGAAAAGGGATCGGCTACCCCTCTTCCTCCAAGCACTAAAGGAAAATAGGTTCAGGCAGAATAAGAGGAAGAGCCACAACAAGAATTCACCAAGGAAGTGTTAGAGGAAGGGCAGATAAGTGAGCAACCTCAGCAAACTTCCCAGGACACAGAGGTAAGGACTATGGACTCTATGGACATAGAGACTCTTGGTGTGGATCTCATACAAAAGGAGAGGACTCTAGAAAGGGGAGATAAGGGAAAGAGCATAGCAGAGCAAACTCCTTTGTCCTCGAAAGGAAAATCTCCAATGGAACATATCCCAAGGTAGCTAAGGAAAGAAGTGATAAGAAACAAGAAGAAAAAATTCACCACTGAGGAAGAGAATAGGAAAAAATTAATTGAAGTTCTAAGGAAACCTAAGTCACCACCAAAGGATGCACGGGCACTAGCCTTCATCATGAGTGATAAGAACTAGGACTTGTTTGCACATGTGGCTATCCCTCCTCCACATACAAATGTCAAAGAATTGACTCCAAGGGATTATCAAATTAGGAAGGTCATGCTTGGGAAACCTACCTTGGATACTGCTAAACTGATGGTTGCAAAAAGAATAAAAGAAGTATTCAAGAGCTTAGATCAGGAGGGGGTAGAATTGATAACACTTCAAAGACAAATGAAATCCTAAAGGGATATCTAAGAGAACTTGTTGGTCTCTTAGATCCTACAAACCTTGAGGAAACCTTGAATGCAACACTAGATAGAAGAGATAGGGGTACATGCCAATTGGATCCATTTTTGAAGGCTTGTCAGCAATGGCGAGAAAGTTTTGAGGAAAAGGGTATAGATTATTCAAGGAAATCTGAAGTTGTTAGACATTATGCAAGATAATGCAAAAAGGCTAGTCACCATTTTGAATCAAGATTTTGGTTTGATGGATGAAGTACGTACCTAGGGCAAAGACTTGCAAGCATTACAGTCGATCAAAGGACAAAGGTATCGGATGCTGATGGAGGTGTATACAATTGAGGAGTTAGATAAAATTGATGATTGGATAGAGAAGATTGTGGATGGCAATCAAGTAATGGAAACATTACACACGAAGATTCACAAGCTCAAGGATCAAACCTAAGAGCACATTTTGGAGGTAGAGAAACATTATAACGATGCATGTTTAGACATTTTTGAGGATGATACAAGGGGTAAATTAATAAAGGTAGAGGTAATAGTTGAGCAATTCTGAAATTTTTTTGAGGAAGCTTCTAATGATGATAATATCAGGCAAGCATTTAGAACGAAAGAAGCCTTATTAGAGTTGGATGTAAAACTTGGAGATTTTGTAGAGACTCGTATCGAGGTGGGCAACTACAAGCAGAAAGTCAAGGACAAGTATGAAGCCTTAGATTTGCTAGATGCAGCTCAAGTCACTGAGATCGTCGAGAAATTCAAGGGAAAATACCCAAACATAGCTTTGGTATATAGGGAAACAAAACCTAGAAGCCAGAATTTCAATTTTGACACTTAGTGAAATTTTGCATTTTTAAAAACTTGCTTCCGAGGTGCGGTTTTTCAAAGGTTTGCCAAAAGTTTTGAGAATTCAGAGGTGCACCAATAGTTAACTGCCAGTTCCTACATCAAAAATGGGTTTTGACAGCAATTTAACTCCCACATATACCTAGTAAAGATGGAGCTTTTATTTTTGGCACTTCCAGACACTCCTACATTATCTCATGACTCTCTTTCTTATTTTCTCATGCTTTCTTTGTTTATGATATGTAAAGGATCATGCATCCAATTAATGATATAAATATGGATGGAGTCCTACCAAACACTAGTTAGATAGTCAATTTGTACATAAGTAGATTTATTTTATTAGTTTAGAAGCATATGATTGCATAATGATATCTCTCACTCTCAACACAAATTAAGGAGAATATTTCTTATAAATTCAAGAATGTAATATGTATTCTAGGCTGCCATTATTTTGATGCAATAATATATGCTATTGGTGCTTGCATTTGGAGTGTAGTGATTCTTGCCTAAATGTGTTATCTTTTGTGAATGTATGTTCATGAAGTGTAATTGAGCCAATAGTTTTATTACATTGTTTTAGTTGTGCGATCTTTTAATTCTGATGTTTGCTATGGATCTACAAATTTTGCTAACATACTTAGTTCGAGAAGAGATCATCATATTGCTCTTGCATAGCTTTTTGTCTTGCATGAGCACACTTTTCATGGCCTTGCAATTTGATGAAATTTGAAACATCTTGCAGTTAGTGAATTCCCATCGACGATTGCATCAGTGGAATTAAGGAAGCGCTACTCATATTTTCAATGGTTACCTACCAATCTTTTTGAAAGCTTAATTCACAAATGTGTTGTTTTTGTAGTTTATGTCCATTAGGATTTACTTTTCATGTTATTTGCTTAAGCTTCTTGTTACCCTATCTTTGTTATTTGCTTTACTAACCCCTTAGTTGAATTAGGAATTCATATAGTTGCATTATTAGATTGCATTCATCATAAAAATAGAAAAACAAAAAAAAAATTCTTTTTGTGTGGTAATTCTTTTGAGATAGCAAGTAGATTCTACATCTTATCTGAATTGTTTCAGAGCTAGCAAAGGCCTCCTCATGAAGATTCACATTTATCTTCAATTGAGAGGATTCTAGTAGGTTGCAAGATCGACCAAAACCTTGGAGTTGATCCTAGATTAACATTTCAAGAGAGGAGTTTGAAAGGATTCCTGTTGTTGAGCATCGTGCAAAACAACTCAACAAGGCTGTTGGGACCATTACTTCACTATTGTTGTGGTGAGTAATTTTTGTTTTGTAGTGCAGGTAGATCAAGCCAAGGATTGTATGAGGGTGGTAGGAGGATCAGGTGACTCTCATACAATTCGATCATTGAAAGTGAGTGAGAGCATGTTACATAGATTACTTGAAAAACACTTGGAATTGTTCAGTTTAGAGTATGCTTTTTAATTTTATTTGCAAGTTTTCACGTATTACCCTAGTTTTTTTCAACTAGTTTAAAAGAGATGGGGAGTTGTATTTATATGCAACTTAGACCTTTGCAACTTTGTTTTTTTAGGGAAGGTTAACGCCAGAGGAAAATTATTTGCATCTTTGTTCACTATCTCACCACTTATTTTGATGTTGAAGGATCATCTAGACCTGTACTCTTGTATTTAATATGATTAGTGATCCACTTTGAAGAAAATTATTAACTCCATTAAACCTTCGATGAGTCCCTTCACTTGTTCCAAACCTTTGCTCCTAACCATCATGCCCAGCTGAAAAATCAACAACTTTTATAAACATGTGAATTCTTCCACTATTATATAGAAGTTGAACTCAAGGACAACAAAAATTGAACTTTTTGAAGATACGAGGTGAAAATATAGCAGAAATTTTTGGAAATTAGCAGAATAAAATTAAAAGAGAATTGAATAATTAATATATGAGAAGAGAAAATTCAGGTTGATCCCAAGAAGTCATGATAGATTCAATTTGATAAGTATTTAGTGATATTTGATCATCAAAACACAACTTATCCATGTGGAAAAGAAGAAAATGGATATGTGAGAAAGGCTATTTACTCCAAGAAAATGAATTATTTTGTTTTTCAAATAAACTACTCTAATTCTAAAATTATCAGAATACATAATATAGTCTACAAACTTGAAAAATGAATATCTCATAAAGTTCTGCATGAGTCTTCTAGATTAAAACTACGTATATCTTTTTGGAACGAACACCATGATCCATCATAACAATTGTAAGCATGTAATTTTTATCTAGAAGCCAAAGAACATTACAGACTATAAAGATCTCTATCTCAGCTATAATCTTCAACAATAACATCTATATTTTTTGTTACTCCATTTTGAGAAGGGTGTGCAAATATTTATGGGTCTCTCAACTATGATGAGTGTGTGTGATTTATTTCATTTGATATTGACTATTACTACTTGTAGAATACAATATCATTTGAAGCTCTTGTAGCATTGTATCTGAGACTATTGTTTACAAGGAGTAGTGGATTGAAAGGTGGAAATTGACAGATTAGGTTTTAATTTATTTATTTTTAGAACTATGACATTCATCAATATTTTGGCGCATCTTTCTATCAAGGGCTTGAGAAGACCATTGAATCATCTCTATTTCGATGCTTCTTGTCGTAGACGGTATGAAAAACCCATCAAATATTATTGGGCATGAGTTGATATTTCGACATGGCCCACCGTCAACGGTATGACAAACCTGTCGAATCATCTGTGCATGCCATTGATATTGCGACGTTTTAAACTAGTAGTCTAACACTACCATGTTCATTGATGAGGATGATTTTCAACAGAGTATCCTATCGATAAATTAACAGCCATGGAGTGCATCAAACTTTCAACCAAATTCTAGTGACGTTATTTTTTGACAAAATTCTAGCGATGTTATTTTTTGACATGGAAGCGTCAAACTTTTGACCTCCAAGCATCGAAAATAAGGTCCAAATTTACTAGTGTTTGGATTTCAAAAATGTTATACCTTTTGAAATTTATAGCCATTTTTCAACCAGTATGTCAATTTGCACTTTATAGGCATCTCCATTAGAACTAAGTAATAATTATTTATCAAATTCATAATTTGACAACAATTGTATCGATGGAATCTTGACAATGTTCTCAAGAAAACCTTTTCATTTCAAAGAATTTGGATGAAATAAGAGTTGTCATATGATCAATTGAAGTTTGGATGTTAGATAAACATGGTAGAGACACATTTTCTCAGTTGACCAACTAGGCTTGGTAAATACCAAACCTGTTCAGGTACCTGATATTTTGGGTACTCGACTGATGGGGGCAAAATGAAAATTTTGAATATTTGGAACTTTATACATTGTAAGAAAAAGTTATATAAATATATTTAAAACATATTTAGTAGTTCTAAGTTATATTAATATATAAATATTATTATAATAATACTATATATACTATTAATTATAATTATATAGTATATTCTAATCATAGTAAAATATATTATTATATAGTATTCTTTATTATCTATAGTATTATATATTATATTATCATATGGTATTAAATATATTATAATATGCTACATAATATATTTTAACATAATATTATAAATCATTATATAGTATTATATATTTTATTTAATATTATATAGTATTCGATCGAACTAAGTTGTCATATGTTGTTGTGTAATGGGCTGAGAAGGATTTCAACCCATTAGAACATGAGAGTTATCTCCCTAAGGGTCCTAAGACCCTTAAGGGAACATATGTTGTTGTGAAATCAGTTAAAAGAGGTCATAGGATACCCTATGACCCCTTTCAACCCATTAGAACCCAACACATATGCCCTTGGGGGTCCTAGGACTCCTACAAACATATTATATTGTATAATGGGTCAAAAGAAGTCATAAGATAACCCCATGTCCACTTTTGACCCATTGGAACTGAACATGTATGTCCCTAGGAACATATATTGTCATCTATTTGGTCGAAAGAGGTCATAGGTTATCCCATGACCCCTTTCAACCCATTTCAACACATGATGTATGTCCCTAGAATTCTTAGGACCCCTAGGGACATATTTGTCGGGAGGTTGGTGCCTTTGTGCCCTCTATGTGAAGGTACCATTCAACATAGACCAATGAATTTGTGACATGTGCTTAAATGCCTCCTATGGATCCTTGTCTCTAGTTGTTGTGACATTCATTGACAACTCGAGCTTTTGGTGTAACAACAATAGTGATTCCAACAAGTGGTATCAAAGCGTTGGGTTATGGGTTCAAATCCCTTGGGTCATGTTGGGGGGAGGGGGATTGTTGGGAGGTTGGTGCTTCTATCCCCTCTAGGTGAAGGTACTATTTAGCATAGACCGATGAATTCATGATACATTCTTAATTGCCTCCTGTGGATCCTTGTCTCTGGCTGTTGTGATGTTCATTGAAAACTCACACTTTTGGTGTAACAGCAACAGTGATTCCAATAATATGTTGTCATGTAATGGGTCAAAAGGGGTCATAGGATATCTGACTCCTTTTGACCCATTGGAATACTTGATGTATATCCCTAGGGGAGCATATGTTGTTGTGTAATGGGTCAAAATGGGTCATAGGATATCTTATTACTGCTTTCAACCCATTGGAACACATGATATAGGTCCTTAGGGTTGTCTTGTAATGGGTCAAAAGGGGTTATTAGATATCCTATGACCCATGTCGACCCATTTGAACACATGATGTATGTCTCTAGGCATCCTAGAACCCATAGGGACATACGTTTTCATGTAATGGGTTGAAAGGGGTCATAGGATATCCTATGACCCCTTTCAACCCATTAGGACATATGATGTATGTCTCTAAGGGTCCTATTCTATGACCCCTTTCGACACATTCAAACTCATGATGTACGTTCCTAGGGGTCCTAGGACACCTAGGGATATATGTTTTCGTGTAATGGTCAAAAGGGATTGTAGGATATCCTATGACCCCTTTCAACCCATTAGGACATGTGTTTTTGTGTAATTGGTTGAAATCCTTTTGATCAATTTTAACACATGATGTATGTCCCTATAGGAGCATATGATGTCCAGTAATGGGTCGAAAGTGGTAATATGGTATCCTATGACCCCTTTTGACCCACTGAAACACATGATGTATGTCCCTAGGGGACCTAGGACCCCTAGGAGTATATGTTGTCATGTAAAGTGTTGAAAGGGGTCATAGGGTCTATGACCCCTTTCGACCCATTGGAACACATGATGTATGTCCCTAAGGGTCCTTGGATCCCTAGGAACATATGTTGTCTTGTATTTGGTCAAAAGGGAACATATATTGTCTTGTACTTGACCTCATACCCGATTTTATATCCTATACCCGAAGCATTGCACAAGAAAATGCCAAACAAACAATGAAAATAACATTCAAATTTTACCTGATACGATATTAGGTACTCGATAATATTAGATACTCGATAAGCAAGGTAGCAAGATGGGTGGGCAAAAAGTCAAACTGAATTTTGAAACACTTTTAGTTGTTTCAAACTACATCTTTTTATATCACTACTTTTTGGCACACCATGATCTTGCACATACCCTATTCTGAGATCAAATATCTTCGTTGTGAATACTGTATGACTTGATTATTTATATAGCTGCATATGCAAAACTCTTGATCATGACCTTACCACAAGTGTTGATCATTGTAAATTGAAATGATTGCGAATGAGATGGCAATTTGTCCACAACGTACCCCTAAATGCTCTCCAAGCTTGCGACAAGTTTGATTATTCATGGATTTGTGATACTTATATAATTCAACATGCATTGTGAAAATATCACTTTAACTTGAGTGTTGCTTGTGACTTCAAATTCAAAATTCATTCCCAAACAATCTACACCCTTAAAAACTTCCACGCTTCAAATGTAATCAATTTGTGCTATCTTGAATCCAAAACTTAGTCTAAGTAGATGGTATGGCTTTGTCTTTCAACCTTCAGTTTCCAAAGGGATTTTTTCCTTGAAAACCAATCACTAAATCACAATCATAATGGAGAAAGTGTCCTAATAATATAATCTCATAACGTGCCACCTCTAGTAAGTAATGTGGGATAAAGTCACTGTCATTTTATAAAGCCACTTTATTAAGTCAATTTTTATAATGTTATTTTATAACATAAAGTAACTTTAGCTTTATAATCCATTAAATAACATTTTATTTCCACTATTTTTCCTCAAATAAAATCCTGACCACCTTTTGAATAAATTATTAGCCTATTAGGATGAGAGAAGGCTAAACATACTCTCGTGGATTCATTGAGAAGGGGACATGACAAGGAGATGTTCCTTGAGGCCATCCTTAGTGCTTGTGGGGGCCGCCCTCACCATCAAGGTAGTCTTTTGGTGTAATGGTTAGGACCTAGTGGTATTTGAGTTAAGGTTGAGATTCATGCAACATGGTGGACTTGTGACGTCCTTGCACCTGGGATATGTTCTCTAGTCGTGTCATGCCTATATGGGATCATCATAAATACTTGAATGCTTGTAGGAGATGTGCCTTGAGGACACCCTTAACATTTGCAAGCACATCTTGCACATGTATTCCACCTAAGCATTCAAGGATTTATAACAATCCCATTCAAATAGGTAGTTGTGGGACACATCTCCTGCATGTAGGGACATTGCATACTATCACCCATTACCAAACATTTTTGAAAGTAGATGCCTTCCTAAGAAAAAAAGGCGCGTTAAGTGGAAATTTACTATGACGTGTGGTGATTTTACAAATTTGTGAAATAAATGACTTTCCAAATTAAATTTCTCATATCATTTTCAGAATTATGAAACTTTCTAATAAATTATGAAATAAATTTTCCTGGAATTGATAGCATGTGAGATCTCCTATCAAAACATACAAGAAAAGAGGCGATTCAAGCTACAATTACATTGACAAACAACAAATCATGAAAAGATTTTATCGCTGCTCATAAGAAGTTGAAATTCTGACTTCATATGCCCGAGTTATGACAAGGGAAATAAAAAGAAAAAGAAAAGCAATCCCCTTATAGGAGCTTTGCACAAGCCTAACAAAAGATGTACTGCATGTTTAGAACTTAATGCTTTGCAATGCATATCCAATCTGGTATCCATAGGATCAAAATTTCCTCCACGAGGAAGGGGAAAAGCAAGGTGACATCAGAAAACTGTCTACATTATTTCAAATTCCAATATGAGTGCAATACTGTAAAATTTACTTCCCTTTCATTTTTATTAAGAATATACACTCAAAGTGCTATAACAATAAATCCTTATAAAGTGAAGGAGAATACTACATATCAATTTGGATACAGGTTTCCTTGTTCAAGATCAGTTTGCTTCTGAAAACTTAAGCATAGTTATAAGACGGGTAAAGAAGAAACAATGATAGAGATTCAATTCTAGGTAAAATCCTCAACTATCACATCTCATGAAATTCAAGAGTCATTGTTTATCATACGATTGATATGGCCGTAAAAAACTCATCTTTCTCATTCTGTAGTAGTTATTCTTTAAAAGGAAAGAGAGCAATGTTCATTTTGAGAGTTGAATGAGAATAGTCACTAATAAAGTTACAAACATGGCAGCTTGGACTGTTGTTATATGGGATATGAGGACATTCCCAAAAGAAAAGAAATATTATTATGGCTATTTCCAGTATTGCATCCAACAAGATAAGACTTTTACAATTAAAAAAAACTACTGCTATTGTTTACGCTTCTCTATTCAGAGGTATATTGATAGTTAATTTAGATACAAGAAGCCTTATGAATGAATAAAAGAATGAGACTCTATTCACCAGATATGCTAAAAACATGTCACATATTTATCATCTTATGTAATTGTCACTCTCTTTGATGTACATCAGGGAAAAACGGAAACATAAAAGTTTCCTTTGAGCTGTAGCTTTACAGGCACTAAGGCGAATGATCTTTTGAACATTGTTTTTACCAAGATTTAAAACCATGCCATACTTACGCCATAGATGAAGAATTTCACAAATTTCTTTCACTGGCTTTTCAAATTACTAACCCATCCTTGATTGTTGAGTTCTTTGGGACTACGGTGATTCCAGAACGAATGTAAAATCCCTCGGTAGTCTTATCAGCCTCTTGTATATTCTGCAATGATGTTTAGATAACAGCCCATTTGTAATCAGTTATCTCATTAAAAAAATATCCACCTGAATACTAATCTCTAAGGAATACAACCATATATGCACTATGTTGTGAAAACCACAGAAAACAATTCAAAAATATTGAATGAACTTTGTTGCAAATAAGTATCCCTCCCGTATTTACTCATTTATCTACAAATCTATGATTGAATTTGGGAACTTGATGAAGCATGAAATAATAGATAAAACTATAATGGTTATAAAACTTCAGAAAGCATAATTTTGTTTGATATAGGTTATACATATATCATGAAAAGTCATAACAGCATCCATTAAAATAAAAAACTCCATGCCATGGTGCAGCCAGATTACAATTATGGTTGTTAGCAAGTATAGACCATTTGCTTGATGGAGCTATTGGATGACCCAGCTATTAAAATCCACAAAGTTTGGATCATTTGAGTCGACTGGCAAAATATGTTGTAATATGCTGCATTTATCATATTCTTTGTATTTTCTGCATTGATCAGAGCTATCTGCAATTTGACAGATTGATTTTCTATTTGACCAAGAAAAATTGAGTGTGTTGATTCCTTTTGATCAGTTTGATTTCTGCAACAATTGACTGAGTTACTGGTTCTTGTCATGTCCCCAATTTTCGGTGGCAGTCTGATTAATTAATTTGATTAACTTGGTTATCCAAAATAATGAATATTTTATGAGGACGACTAATTAATCATTTTAATTAAATAAATAAGTGATATTAAGTTAATTATTTATAAAGTTATCAAATAAATAAATATTAAAAGGTAACTTTATATTTAATTAATTTAATAAAGTGACTTGGATTATAAAAATATTTAATAAAGTCACTTAAGAGATAAAATCAGAAATGTTCTAGAAGTCTCTGGAGAAGATGGAGAGAAAAGAATAAATAGGCCCCCGGGGCTCCATTCGAATCAGGCAGTTGTTTATCTCTCTTTTGATTTCAGATTGTGATTCAATCACAGGTGCATTGTGGAACCTAGGGTTTTCGCAATTGTCACAGTTGGCCATTGAGAATGATAACTCTCAATTGGTACGCAATTTTGAGGGTGTGAAATATCATCTGAATTATTGCAGATTGGAGGTGACATTCAGTCATTTCATCAGGGCAGAATCTGTGGCTTAAGACCGAAATTTTGGGAAGATCATTCTGAGAATTGATATTCAAAGATTTAAGCTATTGCAAGGTTTGAAGTTCATCATTTTTACCAGAATCTGTTGGCAGAAGAGTAAGGAGATTTCTTCAGCATTCTAGCCAATCCAAGCAAGATCTATAACATTCAAAAATTACTAAACACGTGGGTCAGAAGGTTCGAATTTTTAAAGGAGATTACAAGCAGCGATTTATCTCCAGCAAGCAAGATTCGGACACCTGGGTCGGGCGTCTTTCCTCAAGATATTTTCATCATTAGAGGCCTAGCAGTTATCGCAGGATTGTAGATTTGTGGGCGTTTGTATTGACAACTAGGATTGAGGTCGGAAATCCCTCATTTTCTAATGGCGGTTTGAAATGTATATAACCCTCGATCTTCAGCAATAGTTGAGATGCACATCTTGGGAGCAAAGTCGAGGGAGCGTAGCGGAAACAGTGATTAGATAAGGGTCAGAATATATGTAAAGTCTGTATCATCGCAAGCGGAAGTGTGTACGATCTTTCATATCGGCTTCCTCCTGACGTCCAGAGGATTCAAAGACCAACAGTCCGGGAGCCCTTCCGTAGGTCGTGATTTGTTAATAATAATCACATACAACAGTCGGGAATCAGTCCGGAAATCCTTCTCTGGTTCCAATCATTAAATCACAGGTGACAGAGATAAGGTGACCAGGCGGAAAGCGATTCAAGATGGCTCATTGAACAGTTGGAAAGAACTCACGAATTTCGACCAAGTCAGCTCACAGGCCTTAAACGGCAGTTGGTATAAAAAAGAGATGGCACCAACATTCCTTCCAAACTGTAAAGATAAGCAGATCTGACCAACTCATGCATATTACGATTAATGGAAATGGCGATTATCAGGTTCCTTTCCTAGTTTGTTCAGTTGTAATCTTCAGACTCAATTACTATTCTGGATTGCCAATAAAATATAGTATTTGCAATTGAAAGGTCCGTAGGTATTAGACAATATTATTCTGA
Source organism: Cupressus sempervirens (assembly GCA_028749045.1). Taxonomy (NCBI): domain Eukaryota; kingdom Viridiplantae; phylum Streptophyta; class Pinopsida; order Cupressales; family Cupressaceae; genus Cupressus; species Cupressus sempervirens. The sequence goes on along the minus strand of CM053792.1, from coordinate 444,462,228 downwards.
AACATTGCAAAATGGTTCAAACATTATACTTGCCTGCATATATGGTTGTATGATTAGCGTTTGACGAATTGCTAAAGACAGCACGGGTTATCTCAGAAAGGTCATTCCAGCAGTCTTTGAGTTGATTGCTAATTGCTTGATGAAATGCCTAACCCTTGAAGTTTTAAGATTTTGGTGTTAAAAGAAGCAATAGCCTGTCGGGGTTATTTCAGTTCTGGTTCAGGTTCAGATACGTTGAGACAACAAAAAAGGGGGTGGGGGTAGAGGGATTTTAGCCATATACTCGACAGGTCTAAAAAGTCATAGAAAATGGTCAATACCCATATATTTTAGCCAAAAAAAGGAATCAAGTTCAGATACCAACATGTTGATGTTCTAATTTGTTTTGCAGTAAAACTTAGGGTTTAGGGTTAGGTTTTTCAAGTTTATCAGTCAACCTATTAAGACCAAAGAAACACAAAAGTAGACTTTAAAAAGAATTAATAAAATAAGAAAAAAGGCCTTGCCTGTACCTGGAGCAAACTGGACAGGAACTTGGACTTGGTTTCTTCAATCCAATGAACTGGTAACAAAGCTTATTTGCCATATTAGCAATGAAATATGCAGAGCTGTACTTGAATGCTATGATAAAATCAGCAATCATCATGTTGTTTCATTATACACACACACACACACACACACACACACACACATGTATATGTGCATGTGTGTGTGTCTGTAGAGAGAGAGAGAGAGAGAGAGAGAGATTAATTTTAAGATCTTATGTTCAATTGAAGTTTCTAATGTTTACTACTAGATCAATGGTAGGGTTTAATTGAGTTCATTCATATCTCTAATGACTAATTTTGGGGTGCAGTTGATGCTATCTACCGCCACAATCACTAGTGGGTGGGGTTTGCTCTAAGTTACTTAGTATTCTTAATGACTGATGACAGGGTGGGTTAGGGTTTATCTCAGTCTAGATGACCACTAAGGTCAGTTACTAATGTCCCAAATAGATAATTGGGCGATTCTATTATGATTAAACATGCCCTTGATGGCTGATGGCTAACTGAGGTTGGTCATTTCCTAGACATCGACTTGGGTTTAATAAAGATTATGCATGAGGTAGTTTGTCTCCCTATTCATTGATTGCATAGCTCAATTAAGGTAACTCATTAGCCCCTTGATTGTGGAACCCTTAGTCCATATAACTGGTGAAGAACAAGAAAATGTTTATCAAATTGTATTGAAATTTAGATATTTTTTACTAATTATGTTTGGTGTGGATGGAGATCAGTGTTTTCCCAAATTATCAATTATTCATGTTGATAAATGCTGAGAAACATCAATCTTCATAAATATTGCAGTGATGATCTACCATTGGCCTATACCTAATGGGTTTCAATTTTTGACTAAAGTGGACTATATGTAGAAATTACCAAAGTTAAGAGCTATCTGGTAATTTTTCTTATATGTGGTATTTCAGTGGGATTTGATATGTAACTGCCTGTAAACAGATTTGTTACTATGAATGTTTCTTCAAAAATAACACCCCGTTTTCCTTATAAGCAGGGTTAAGCATTTACAAGAGTTAGAGATATTGTTGTGGAATGCTGATCTTCCTTTCTTTTTGAGAGGGCCAGCTTGCCCATATGACAAATGCATGTTGAGTTCTTGGGGTATTTAACCTGGAATGCTTAAATAAACTATAAACATTGAGTGGGGAAATGTAAACAAACTTTTGAACTTCAACATATTCAAATCAAGATACTAGGAAGAAGATTTGGTTGTCAGTAATCTCATTCACATATGATACTTAGGAAAACAAAGGTTATTATTCACGAGACACAACACCTCAACAATAACACATAGGAAACAATTTGAATGCAAAATCTAGAACTTTGCTTTCTATACTTTTTTTGAACAATAATATTCAAGAATCTGTGTACAATATCTCATGTATATTCTTTTGAATGAAGGTATTTGCACTTGGATGTCGGTTTATGATTAGCATCCCCCTCCTAAGCATCTCATTTCCTCTCCTACAAAAAGACCTTAAAAACCTACTACACTTGAGACTCCATCAATTGCCTTGGAACCCCTCTTACAACATCTCAGAGCATATATATATATAGGTTTAGGTTGGATAACCACTTGGGTTAAGCACCATGATCACTTTCCATAACTATCTAAGTATTCTCTTTTCATAACTACTCTTTGGGAACAAGTTAGAATTTATCTAACTTTTCAAGAAATCAAGTCCAAGTTCTGATTTAAATATACAAGTCATATTACAATGATAGTACCAAAATTATGATATGTAATCATTTCAATCCAAAAATGATAAAAAAATTATTGCTATAATTTTAATCTCATTTTGCACTTCCTCTTAGTGTCTTCAATGTAGTGTTTTGAGTTGAAGTTTGACTTTGATGAAAGGGAGACTTTTCCTTGAATGTTTGAAAAAGTTTGATGACAAGGGCAACTAAATTGTTCCTAGGGATTATGATGTTAGTCACTCTCAAATCCCAAATGTCTTGATTCCCATTAGTACCAGCCAATTCAAACTACATATAATATAGACAAGCACTAAAAGCCCTCAAATCCATAGAGATGTCTCTTAACCTAAGTTGTCAATTTAGATTTCGGGACAGGTTCGGGTACAAGAACCTGAATTGTGGATTTGCTATTTTTTTCCCATTATGACTTGTATGGATTCGTGTGTATAGTACATATATCTATGCATTATATGTAAAAATATATATGTATGCATTATATATGTGGATTTGTGTGTACTTACTCCAAGTTTAGCCTATGAGTCCCTAGGATCTACATGGATTTGTATCGGATTCTCACAAGTCCGGGTGGATTCACACCAAATTCTCTTGAGTCGTCTTCGATTCCTGCCCGATTCGTACAAGGTCTGGATTTGACCTTGTGAGTTCGTTCGGATTTGCGGATCGTGAACCCAAACAAACCCACAGGGTCAAATCTGGACCTTGGGTGAATCCAATATGTACTAGTTTGCAAATCCAAACCTAGTACAGACCTAGATCTAGTCCGCGGGATGGATGCGCAAATCCAATAAGCTCTTAAACTTTCATTATATCCACAATGTAAACTTCTTAACTAAAGATCTCATTGTCAATCATATCCTAGAAGTTTTTTTCTATTGTGTGGATTTCATCCATCAAAGATATATTAGGAAAAATTGAGAGTTGTGAAAATATTTAAATATTTCCTGAATTATTCATAAAAGGCACATCTAGACTAAGAACTGAATTTCGATTAAAGCTTTGGGATCACTGACAGCATTCCTATAGGCCAATTGACAGTTCCTCCTAGAAAGTAGGGATTGGCCCTAAAAAGTAGGAACCTATCTCTAGACACCAAAGACTAATCGAAAGAGATCTTGCTTTGCTCCATGGTCTCTTGGGTGGTCATCCAATCAACTACCAATTGTCTATTAAAAAATAAACCTCCCTAAACTACATAAACTATCCTCTAAAAGTTCAGAACAACTTATCCTTTGCAAAATTCCATGATCCTCTACTATTGGCATACAATAATTCAAATGATAGGTCAAACTCTACTCATTTACCCGTCACCTAGGAAGGGTACATTAGAGTCCTCCCTTAGCGGAGATTGCTTGTCCTCAAGCAATTTGCACCTGTGCATTGAACACCATTTTTGCGATCTTATACCAATCTGAGACACGTCGCTCCTCCAATCCACTGTGCGATTTTGATATAAACATTGAAACATGCAAATCGAAGCAACTCATTATGGATCCATTGGAGGAATGTCAATGCTAAGATTCTTAACTAATCTTTGAAAGAACCCACCATGTTAATACTATGTCCCTCCAAGAATAACTATAAACTTATGTTGCCAATGCATCTAAATGGGGTCCATAACAACAGTCTTGATACCTGATAGTACAATCCTAGGTAACAACAAAATAACATGTCGAGCCATAGAAAATAAACCTTAATATCTCTGCTCATGATGTCCCCACCTTGAAGAAGATCAAACCCTATCAAAAAACTAGTAGAAATAATGTCAATAGGCTCATCTCTAAAGTTACAGATCTTGGAATGCGCTATATAACCTTGACTAAATATTTCCATGGGTACAAAGTCCATCAACTCTATGATGCTGGTACAACAGGGACTAAAACCCAAAAAGCTACCAATCACGTTGTTAAACCTAACCTTAGCCTCTAGCTTTGTCCATTCGACTAGATGCTTCACTATGTAAGAATTTCCAAACGTTGTAAACCATGAAGCAACCTATAGGGATCCATGTAATATAATGCACCTAGAAAATCCATAACTGGATCCCCCATCACGATATTGACTTTGTTGGATGAGATGTAGAAAGAGTATCTCAAACAATCACCATCAAGTAACCATCCATGGATGTAGATCATCAAAACAATGTCAAAATAGTTTCCCACATGTTCAAAAACTAGAACTAATAGCCACTCTATCTCATTGTCATAACTTTTTCCAGCTCAACATAGATGGTCTCAAACATAGCATCAAATCAATACCAATCAAAGAATATCCAAAATGAAACCCCTACACACTCATATTGAATCACTAACGTAGTCAATGCCAAATCTAGAAGTGCTATATGGTTCTAACTTGGCCATCCACTAGTCCATAAGGCATCGAAGACCTATGAAGTCACTAATCAACAAGGACATGGCTGCCATATCAAGAGAAATGACACTAAAAAATGAAGCATGTATGCCATCAGTTCTCCACAAAGATGTCTCTAGAGTGATAAGGCCACTAAGAGAGACATCCATAGAATCACTATCACCATCGCGAGAATGATCAACTACCTCAATTGGAAACTTTGAATTAGGTGACTCATGCCCCTCAACAACAACTGTATCAAATTGCATAAGCTCAATCTCTATACAAGAGACATCATTAGAACTATCATGCACCATACTTGCGTCATGTAGACTATCTATAGTAGGAATAGTTCCATTACTTTCTTGATAACTATTAATGACAAAAGTTATGAGAAAAATAGAGTATATCATTACTGTTTTTAGCATGAAAATTATGACTAATTTCAACCTTTGCATTGTTGAGGGAAAGGATTTCTGCAAATGTAAAACACTGCCATTATTTCTGTCTTCCAAGTGCAGATTACAATGATATATAAATATGAGTAGAGGAGACAATTCTCTATTGTAATCACCATTAGACAATATATCAACAACAATATAACTATATATATATATATGAGTTTTGTCTAATTGATGATTAACCAATTGCAATAATGTTTAACCAATAACCATAGAAGGATTATCTTTAGATCAATTCAATCCGACTGAAGCTACACCATTAACACACCCTCTTAGCTAGGTAGGATTGTTATAGACTTATAGGACATATTATGCTCTCAAGCATATAGAGAGATATCATCTCAATATGATATTCTTCGAAATGACTTATTTAAGGATATCAAATCACACTCACCAAAATTAGATGTTATCTTTCAATATCATCAAAAGTATGATTCAACAAGGAATATCAACCATGTGATATTCGTCATACTTATATTTTCTTGGTTTGTGCACTGGCATCAAGTCCATGATACCAAACAAGAGAATATCTACATATGGTGTAAACATAATGTCATATCCTAGTGGAATATGTGTTATCTAATCTCCGAGACAGCGGCTGAATGTAGTCCATCAGAATAACAAGTTATCATGATCTCCGGGACAACAACTTAATATAGTCCACCATAATAACAAGTAAACTATCATGATCTCCGTGACAACAACTTGATGTAGTCCATCATGATAGGCTATCATGATCTCTGGGATAGGAATTTAATGTAGTACATCATGAAATGCTGTCATGATCTCTAGATAACTAGTTAATTTCGTCCATCATGACAATAGGTCAAGCCATTGTTAAGATCGTCACCTTACAATAGTGACCATAACAAAACATCAATGAAAGATCATCACCTCTCATGATGTTTTCCAACAGAATCATGTAGTGACTCACATGATATCCACCATGAACCATGTTAGCAGGTGGATCCACCATAGCTTCTCCTAGAGAGTGGAACAAAGGTTTTCACCTAAAACTTCTCTCATTCAGAAGAATGCATTACAAGGAATCTCACCTCGAACTTTTCCCTCTCAATTTGTTGACTTTTTTTCTCCAAGGTTGCTTCTGATAGAATGTCAAACTCCCTCTGAAACTGATATCAACCTTGTGATCTCCTAGTAGCAAGTTGAGTCATACTTCCCTAGTTCAACAAGTATCCTAATAGCATAAGTCCTTCCAACCTACATACATTCAAAACCTTATCCGATCAATTATAGTCCTTTAACTTTTTTTGTCTAAGGTTGCTTCTAATAGAAATAGAGAATATTTGCATATGGTGTAAACATAATGTCATATCCTAGTGGAATATGTGTTATCTAATCTCCGGGACACCAGCTGAATGTAGTCCATCAGAATAACAAGTTATCATGATCTCTAGGACAACAACTTAATGTAGTCCACCATAATAACAAGTAAACTATCATGATCTCCATGACAACAACTTGATGTAGTCCATCATGATAGGCTATCATGATCTCCAGGATAGGAATTTAATGTAGTACATCATGATAGGTTGTCATGATCTCTAGACAACAAGTTAATTTAGTCCATCATGACAACAGGTCAAGCCATTGTTTAGATCGTCACCTTACAATAGCGACCATAACAAAACATCAAGTCTATGATACCTACTGTATTAAGGATTAAGGATTAAGATAAAGGATTAACATGACTTAATTAAGGATTAAAATAGCCACAAGTTGACTATTCATAACCCTATATATGCCAATATTAAGGGCGTAGCATGCCCCCTCTCTTGAAAGAAGCATTGTCCTCGATGCTAACCAAGTGCAGATTCTTTTGAATGAACTCCTCATCCTCCCATTTGGCCTCTTCAACTAGTAAGTTCTTCCATTGGATGAGATACTGAGTTAGGGTTTTGTTCCTTAGCTTCTTCGTGCGTGTTTGAAGAATGCATTCTGGTTCCAAAATTATTCTTCCTTCTTCATCAAGTTCCGGTAGTATTGTTTGAGTAGGAATATTCTGCCCAATTACCTTCTTCAAACAAGAAACATGAAAAACTGGATGTATCTTTGTTGTTAGTGGCAACTCAAGCTTGTAGGCAACACTACCAATCTTTTGCATGATTTGGTATGGTCCATAATATCTTGGAGACAACTTATTATTCTTTTTTTGTTGCCTCATTGAGATTTGTTTATAAGGCTGCAATCTCAAGAAGACCCAGTCCCAAACTTCAAAATTTCTTTCACTACGATGTTGGTCTGCTTGTTGTTTCATTCAATTTTGTGCCATAGCTAAATTCTCCTTGGGTCCTAAAAGTACTTGTTGTTGATGAAGCAAGTGGTCCTCTACTGCCTGAACTCTTGGTGACACCTTTAATGATGATGTGATGGAAGGAGGATGATATCCATAAAGTGCCAAAAATGGAGACATTTTTGATGAGCTATGAAAAGAACTATTGTACCGCCATTCTGCAAGAGGTAGCCAATCTACCCATTGAGAATGTTGTTTTGAAGTGAAACAACGTAGATATCCTTCCAAACATTTATTAACAACCTTAGTTTGCCCATTTGATTGAAGATGGTATGAAGAACTATGAGCCAATCAAGTACCCAAACATGAGAATAAATCTTTCCAAAACTGACCAGTAAAGATAGGATCACGATCACTAACAATAACCTTAGGTGTACCATGTAGCTTTTGGATATTCTCCAAGAAAACTTTTGCCACTATACTTGTTGTAAAAGGATGTGATAATGCAATGAAATGTGCATATTTAGTGAGGCGGTCAACTACTACCATGATGACATTATAAACTTTAGATTTGGGAAGCCCTGTGATGAAGTCCATGGATACCTCTTCCCAACGTTGGCTAGGAATAGATAGAGGCTGCAAGAGACTTGGTGTCTTAATTGTTTCCCCCTTATTTCTTTGACAAACCAAACATTCAGCCACAAATTTTTGAACATCACCTTTTAGTCCTCCTCGAAAAAAATCTTGCTTGACTCGATGATATGTCTTCAAAAATCCTAAATGACCACCAATTGGATACTCATGTAGTTCTTTGAGAATCTTGTGTTTAAGAGTGGAATTCTTGCAAAGATACAAGCGCTCTTAATACCAAAGAATATCCCCCTTTAAACCAAACTTATCTAAATTACTAGGGTCACTTTTTATTTGTTGGATGAAATTACTTGTTGCAACATCATTTTGCCATTCTTCTTTGGCTTCTACCACCCAATTTTCTTATAATATTGAAAGGGCATACAATAAGGCTTCATCTTTTTCATCCTTCCTGGAAAGTGCATTGGCCAGAATATTTTCCTTCCCTTTATTGTATACAATTTCAAAGTCATATCCCAACATCTTAGTGACCCATTTTTGTTGCTCTTCTGACAATAGTCTTTGTTCCAAAAAATATTTTAGGCTATCACGATTTGTCTTAACCTTGAAGTGTCGACCCATTAAATAAGGCCTCCATTTTATAACTGCATGAAGGATTGCTAGCATTTCCTTCTCGTAAATAGGTTTGAGTTGATTTTTACTTTTTAATTGACGACTCTCAAAAGCAATTAGTCAACCTTCTTGCATGAGAACTGCTCCTCTCTCATTTCCAGAAGCATCACATTCCACAATGAATTCCTTGATGAAGTTTGGAGTGGCAAGCACTAGAGTTGTACACATAGCCTTCTTCAATTGCTCAAATGATACATTAGCAGATTCATTCCAATGAAAAGAATCCTTCTTCAATAGAGTGGTAAGGGGTGCTGCTATACGACCATAATTCTTCACAAATCTTCTATAGTATCCTGTCAATCCCAAGAAACCCCTAAGCTTCTTATTAGTTTTTGGAATAGGCCATTCCATGATAGCCTTAATTTTGTTAGTGTCCACCTTTACTCCTTCATGTGAAACTATGTGTCCCAAGTACTCCACCTCCTTAAGACCAAAAGAACACTTGGATGGCTTAGCATAGAGTTGATGATCTTTGAGTAATTGTAATTCTTGATCTACATGCTGGAAATGTTATTCCCAAGTCTTGCTATAAATTAATATATCATCAAAAAGCACTAACACAAAATTTCTCAAGAACTTCTTAAAGATGGAATTCATCAAACTTTGGAATGTAGATGGTGCATTGGTAAGACGAAATAGCATCACCAAAAATTCACAATGACCCTCATGAATTTGAAATCTTTTCTTACAAAAATATTCCTCAAACCGAATTTGGAGATAACCTGATCTAAGATCTAACTTGGTAAAATACATAGCTTCATTTAATTCATCTAGAAGAACATCGATGACTAGAATAGGAAACTTATCTTTAATGGTATACTTGTTGAGCACTCTATAATCTGGACACATGTGCCAAGTTTCATCCTTCTTATGCAACATCACAACAGATGAGGACTAAGCACTTTGGCTATGCCTGATAATTCTTGCCTCTAGCATTTCCTGAACAATTTTTCTATCTCATTTTTTTGTACGTGTGGGTACCTATAAGGCATGATGTTTGGTGGTTGGCTCCTTGTAACTAGTTGTATGGCATGGTTATGATCCCTCGTAGGAGGAAGTCCTTTAGGTGTATCTCCAAGAATCACTGAGTGACAATCAATTATTGCTTGTAAATCTAGATGCGTAAGAGCATTAGATTGAGAGACTTCTAATGAATATAGCTGGGCCACAAATCCATCTGCATCTTTCTTTAAAAACTTTTGCATTTGATGAGAGCTTACCATTTGTGGGGATTTTGCCTTCAACCCCCTTAGCTCCACTACCTTTCCTTTTGATTGAAATTGCATAAATAGTTCTTGGAAGTTCATCTCAGTTGTTCCAAATGTAGTAAGCCATTGTACTCCCAAAACAATATCTACTACACCCATGGATATCGCATACATTGAGGTATCAAGTTGATAATCTCCCATGGATAATTTGATGCTATGACACTTCCCTGAATAGCTAACTGCAACCCCATCTGCAATCAAAACCTAAAGCTCTGGGGCTGGATATATAAAACAATTTAGAAGAGTTGCCAACTTTTTGTTGATGAAATTATGAGTACTACTTGAGTCGATCAATGCTGTTACTTTTTGCTTCTTTAAGAAACCCGCTACCTTAAGAGTTTGTGATGCACTGAAACCAGAAAGTGCATGACAAGAGATGATTGGTTGAGAATCATGTGATTCCTCACCTAACTCCCCATTCTCCTCTGATATGGGCTCATCCTCTTCTTCCTCACTTGGACCTTCAATATAGAACAATTTCTTTTAACTACATTTATGTCCTTGACTATATTTGTTATCACAATTGAAACACAACCTTTTTTCTCTTTTCTCCTCAATTTGTTGTGGAGTCAACCTAGTAGGTTGAGGAAGAGGAGGTGTTGAATATCCTTTTTTTGTTGTACATTAGTCCCTTGCTTTTTAGGAATCAAGAACTTCTCCTCTACCCTGCATGCCAATATAAAAGACTCATTTACTAAGCTGGGACAAAACATGCGTACCTCATGTTGAATGTGATCCTTGAGACCACCCAAGAATAAATCATTCAAGTTCTCCTCTATAACTGCATCCACTCTTAAGGATAGCTTTTAGAATTTTTGAATATAATCCTTAACTGATCCTATTTGTTGAAGCTTAGCAAGTTGACTAAAGAAGTTTTTTGTCACACTATTGCTATATTGTGCTTGGCGTTCTTCTATAAAAACTGACCATGATACAATGAAACCCTTTTTCCTCCTATGAGTACAAAGCCAACGATACCAAATGAATTGATCTGGTTCTAGATATAAGGAAGCCATCATGACCTTTTGTCCATATGGGATTTGATGTACTTAAAAAAAAATTCTCCATTTGATTTATCCATGGTAGAGGATCCTTTCCATCAAATTTGTGCATATCCACCTTTGGAAAAAAATTCCTAGATCTCGTAGGAGTATTAAAATTCGTGTCATTATTAGTTGACTTGAAGATTTCACCTTGATTGTTTGACAACTCTTTCCTTGTTTCATTCATATAGGTTCTTAACATGCTTCGTATATCTAATATATCTCCTCGTAGGTCACACATATCCCTCTTAACCTCTTCCTTGAACTTACTTATTTCCTCATTGGGATTACTATCCTCTGTTGTTTCCTAATCTTGATCAGAAGATTTCCTTGGTGTGGTAGCATTCTTTTTGCCTCTTGTTGGAGGCCTTGTTATGATGGAAACCAATATTTTTGAAATAAATCACACAAATGAAATATAAATTCTCTGAATTTTTTATTTGTTTATTACTGTAACTTACTAGGGCCAAGATACCCTTACTTAGGAAAAATCAAAAAAATTGGCAAATTTGCTGCCTTAAAAGAATTTTTTCCTAATTTTGTAATAACTTGCTTATTTTTGCTTCAATTTCTCCAAGCTTTGAAATGTAGGCTCCTCTACTAGGTATTCAAAAACCCAATACAAGTTATACTCGAATTCGGTAGGATGTGAGAGATATGTAGATCTCAATAAATTGTGTAGAAATAGTAATTCTACAATAATTTGCTCAAATTTGCTCCAATTTCTCTGAATTTTGGACTATAGCTTCTTTAATATAGTCTTCAAAAAACCCTTTAAATATCTTCGAAAAATTCGCTAAAATCTGAAAGTTATGCTCTTCCCAAAATCGCCCCAATATTGACAAAAAATCTTGCCTCTACGGTGCCAAGATCATGCTCGGATACCACTTGTAATGAAATAACTTGCACAATAGAAGAAATAACATGAAATATTATATAAATACTTAATAATAACTTAGAGTAATAGGCCACTTCGAGGGGGCAACCTACAAAAATCTCTAATGAGAACACACTTCACAACATGATGTTGAAATAAGATTCACAACCTCCTATATATACCCAATTATGCTTAGGTTGAATAGACACAACCCTACATAACACTTAGGCCGAGCTACCTACCTAAATAATAATATAATAATGATAACATGACTTAATTAAGGATTAAGATAGCCACAACTTGACTATTCATAACCCTATATCACCAATATTAAGAGCGTAGCACATAACAACAACACTCTAAGAAGATTGTTGCTGAATGACTTTGTTTAGACGAGAGACCTATTCTAGTTGATTTTTCTTTTTCCAAAGCTCATGATTGCTCTTTGATACATTAGCCAATGCATCTTGAGCATCTTACAAAAAAATCAAACGTGATTACTTTCTAATTTCAACCTTAGTAAACTTGTAGTCAGAACGAGTAAGTTCCTCAACAATTTTTTCTACCAGGGGCTCAACAACTTCAACAAATTTGGTTTTATCGGAATCAACCAAAATCTTGGAAACAATCTTATCTTTCAAAGATTGGGATTTGGTCTTCTTAACAGGAAGATTGTCCAAAGGAACAACCACTTTTCTCCTCTTCATTGTTATTTTGCTCAACCATGGGCTGAAACCTTCATCCATAGAAGTAGCTATAGTGGAGACCATTGGCATTGATCCTGATTGTATTTCCGTTGTAACAGAGTAGGATTCAATTTGCACAGCTGAAGGCATAGGAACATGTTGAGAAGACTCTGTCACGAAAAGCTCAAACCTTATTAAAGATGTATCAAGTTGGGAAACTTGACAACTGGTAAGAGTTGGAAAATCCTCAAACACATTTGCTAAATGTTCATATTGTTCATGTGCAGGGATGCGAGGAGCAGTAGAGAAAATAGGAAGAGTCATGGTATTAACTTCTGAGACTAGAATGGAAGGAGTAAAAAAGTGGAGAATGAATCCACATCGTCATCCACTTCATGCAGAAAAGACTCTTCATGTATAGAAGAAGTACAAGCTTGTGCAGGCTTTGGAGGAGATATGATCATGATTTCCCCTTCTTCATCTGAATCTCCTTTATCAAATTTTGTTTCTAATTCCTGTTCTAATTCTTCCACTAATTCTTGAATTAGTTTAGGTTTTTGAGATGAATTAGCTCCTTTTCCGCCCTTCAATTTGAATTTGAGGGAACCCTTAGCATCAGAAGATGAGGCACCATCTTTCCATATGATTTTCAGTTGTGACTTCCTGCTGTTGTCAAGAAAAAGGGTAGTTAGACAATTACCGGTGCAGCGACAATTGTGTCGTTTCATGGCATCGTTTCGTACATTATAAATGTTGCGAACACTATTGTATTTGGCATCATTATCTAAGTCATTGTTATGGTATTGAGTATCTTTGCTGTGTACAGAAACATTTTGATAATGAATAGTGATTTGCATTAAGTTTCTATTTTTTTCCTTTCCTATTCGCCATGGGCTGAACATTTGGTGCCATTGCTAGTTCGAACTTGGAGTAGTATGGAAGCACGGAGATAAATGGGAAGAACAGTGCAAGACAACCGAAAGACAAATGATGATGGCATAACTGAAATCTTTGAAGGAGAGCACGAGGCAGCAAAGAACTTTTGAATCTTGTACCGCATAGGGTTGGAAATAGTTGTGCGACAGGAAGCTGAGGAGAATGGGGTTACCATAGATAATGTGTGGGATGATATGCATGCGAGCCCTACCACAACCAAATTTATAGACCAACTCCCCCATCTGATTGCACAAGCCTACGTGGCACAGAAGTGACGTTGGGAGGAAGCAGAACATGAGGAGTGCCATCAGGAAATCCTCAAGAAGTTCTATGAGGAGAGAGTTGCATGGCGGCAGAAAACTAAACCATGAGCCGTTGCGCCATGGTGTCTAGGGCACTCAAGTCTTTAATTGTCGTCGCATAAGTTGACATACTATGTATATAGAGTAAATAAATAAAAGTGTCCTATTTTTGTTTTATTTTATGATGGTTTATGTGAGATGCCCAATCTTTTGAATAAAACTAGAAACTTGAGGGAGGAAATCGACGAGTTACGAATTGTGCATAGCAAAGCCGAACGTCGGTGGAGAATAAGACAAGTCATTGGGGAACGAACTGAAGGGCAATCAGAGGAATTACCTAGCATAGTGGTTGTAGCAAGGTTCACAAGAACCAACGAAAGGTGCCACAGTTCGTCGGAGTGACAGGGACGGAGCAACGAGGAGTTGCTGGAGGAAACTCGACATAGACTAGCGGTGCTTGAGGAAATGAAGGAGCAATTCTTACATTCATCATGTACACCACTACAAGAGGGAGCCTATGAAGAAGTAGGAGAGGAGGCGAGGCCGACAGAAGACACTGGGGCAAGAGGAAGTGCCAGAGCGGCATTGCACGGTGGTCAGAGTAACCCACCAGGGCCAACTTCGAACAATTCGGTGACACAATCGAGTGGTAGTGGTAATCAACAAGCAAGAAGCACAATGTCTAAAAAAAAAAACTCCTGAAATTCATAGGCGGCAGGAAGGAGGATCCCGTGCACCATTGTTGTACGTGTGAGACGATATGAGCGGCCAATTCTGTCACGGATGCAAATGAATGGTTGAATCAATTTCTCGCCAGCCTATAGGGAGTCACAGTGGATTGGTTCTCGGACATGGACAAAGCAAAGATCTCCACATGGGATGATCTGAAGAAAGAGTTCCAAGCCGAATTCGCACTGTTTCGTGATCATAACGAGGTTGTAGAAGAAATCTACAACTACAAACAAGAGAAGAAGGAGATGGTTAGAGCCTACAATCGAAGGCTTAAAGATCTTCTAAGCCGAATGGGAACTCAGCTAGCAGATGAGTTAAAGAAACAATGGTTTGTAGAAGGCCTCCAAGGGGCGTTAAGAAGAAAAATGAAGCTTGTTCCACCCACATCATACACTGAGGCATATGAACATGCTCTGAATCTGGAAAGCGAAAGAAAAATGACAAAGAAAAAGAAGAAGAAGAGAAGTAAATTGTCATCATCCTCTGAAAGTGATGAATCATCCGACAAGGGAAGCATTACTGATAGCGAAGAGGAGCCTAGCAAGAAAGTGCAAGCACTCTAGAAAGACTTGGAGTGGATGCACAAGGAATTTAAATCAATGGTGGGAACGGGTGGCCGCATGGAGGATGGAGAAATTTGGTGCACGGATTGCAAGGAAAAGGGCCATTCAAAAGGAGCGTATCTGAAGAAGACGATGTGTGACATCTGTCAAGTCCTAGGGCATTCTATGAAGGAATGTCCATCCAACATGAGGATAAGGAGCCAAAAGATATTGTTCCCACAAGAACAACCATCCACGTCCAGCACAAATAATGAGACTCAGGGAAACACTAATGCCACATCTGGTGGCTACTGGAACAACTGTCGAAGAGGAAGAGGCGGAAATGATAATAGAAATCAAATTCAATATGATTCGAAAGGTAGGCCCATAATCCAATGCCGGGCATGTAACCAGTGGGGCCACTTCGCTAGAGAGTATATGAAGAATGACACTCCGAAGAAGTTATGTTGATGGGACGAAGATGCGAACTGCCTGAAACAAGTGAATCTCATCAACATTGACAAAGAAAAAGTTCTGGTTGTTACCTACAACTAGGCTAAACAGGCGACCTATATTGACCTCTACACGAAAAAGAAAAGGCTGTGGGAGGCATGGGGGGACGTGAGAAAGCAATGAAAGCTACAAAGGATACGAAAGAGGTTGTTCCCCGACGATCGGGGGAAGAAAATAACTTAGTCAATCAAATCCTATAAATAGAGGTGCTCGTCAAAGTCCAGGATCTGTTACAAGTAGTACCGCAACTCAGAACGACATTGTTGAATACCCATGCAACAACGGCAGAGACAAATGGGCAACCAACGATGGAGATGAAGGGACAACCAACTATACCAGGAGGGTCAGTGATAGACCCCATGTTGCTTACAGTAAGCAGCGGCCGACATCTGGCTGTGGTAGAGATGGGAATCCTAGGAACCATCCTGACGGACACCATCGTGGATGGTGGGTCCGATGTGAATGTTCTCCTGGAGGAGACGTGGAGGAAATTGGGGAAGTCGACCCTGTGGCCATCTACATTTAACCTACTCAGCACTGACCAGCAAGGGATAAAACCCCTCGAGACCCTAGTGGCCCAACAAGTAACTATAGGGACACAACCATTTGTGCTAGACTTTGTCATAATCCCATTGAAGAAAAAGGGATATGATGCCATTCTAGGAAGAGGATGTTTGGTGGCCGCGAAGGTAAATCATAACTGGAAGAAGAATACCCTGACAATGGAAAGTGGAGGGCGGAAATTTGCAATTGATCTCCCAACACAAATGGTAAGTGAAGAAATGGCCTCGTCGTCAGAGTCCAAGTCCGATGGAGAGCATCGGGGAGATGAAGCCAGAATGAATCCGAACGATGAGGGCGTCTTGGAGTTGGAGGAGTGTTTGGAAGATGTGACAAGTTCTCTGAATAGACTTTTTCGTTGGCAAATGGAAGACTATGAACTCTTCCATACATACATGCTTGGCATCGAAGAACCCAATGATGAGGAGGTATTTCCACCACAGTTTGTGGAGTATAGAGAGGGAAATGCAGAGATCAATGAGAGTCCTGCTCATTGCTTTGAGGGAAAAGAGATCAAATATGAGGAGCCATCCATAGAAGTTACCAATCTGGGAGATGCCGAGAACCCAAGGAACATACTTGTGGGAGACGATTGGAACTCGGTACTAAAGGCTGTGGCATTCAAAAAAATTCTGGAATACAAGGATGTATTCGCTTGGACTTACAAAGATTTGAAAGGAATCCCACCTGAGATGTGTGTTCATCGCATCTAGTTAGTACTAGGAGCCATTCTGGTGGAGAAACACCCGTACAGGATGAACAAAAACTACGCCGCCCGTGTAGAGGAGGAGATACAATGCATGCTGGAGGCCGGCATAATATTTAAAGTTCAAACAAGCGAGTGGGTGTCACCAATAGTTATATCGATGAAGAAGGACGGGATCCAAATCTGAATATGTGTGGACTTTTGGTGCCTCAACATGATAACAATAAAAGATCCCTTTCCAATTATGTTTACTGACACGATTCTGGAAGAAGTAGCCAGACATGAGATGTATTCTTTTATGGATGGATTTTTTGGCTATAACCAGATTTCCATCACCGAAGAAGACAAACTGAAGACTACTTTTGTGGTGGAGGATGGCGTGTATGTGTACAATTGAATGCCCTTCAGATTGTGTAACACACCCACCACATTCCAGAGGATCATTCTACATATATTCGACAAAATGTCGTTTGGCAACTTTCGTACCTTTCTGGATGATTGGTCCATTTTCAGTGGACATGACAACCATTTAAAGGCACTTTAGGAGTGTACGGAGAGGTGTCAACAGGCGAGGCTAGCATTAAATCCAAAGAAATGCCGATTCATGGTTCCTCAAGGAAAACTACATGGACATATCGTTTGTAAGACAGGACTAAAGAGCGACCCAGATAAAGTAAGGGTCATAGTAGAAATGGAAGCCCCGATAGATGTATCTGGAGTCAAGTCCTTTCTTGGGCACATCAAGTATTATAGGCAGTTTATAAAGAACTATGCTAGAATTGCTCTGCCCCTCGACAAGCTGACACGAAAGGGAGAACCATTCATTTGGGGATCTGAGTAGGAGACTTCCTTCTCAGAATTGAAGAACAGATTGCTGGGAGCACCCATACTAGTGTATCCTAATTAGGACAAGGAGTTCCACATCCACGTGGATGCATAAAATTTTGCTATCGGCACGACGTTGGTGTAGACTGGTGATCATGGTCTCGATCACCCAATGTATTTTGCAAGTCGGCTACTATCAAAAGCCAAGAGAAATTATAGTACCACTAAAAGAGAGGCTCTTGGGATGGGTTACTCGGTGCAAAAGTTCAGACATTACCTATTGGCTACACTATTTACTTTTTACGTGGATCACCAAGCGTTGATGTACCTGGTAAACAAACCAATCATCCAAGGTAGAATCAATAGATGGTTGTTGCTCCAAGAATTTACCTTCACCATCATCGTGCAAGCCGGGAAGAGTCATGTTATTGCCAATCAGTTTTCCCAACTCAAGTCCGAGGAACCACCGGAAGGGATCAATGACGACTTTCCAGATGCACATCTCTTTAGAATCACCATTCTTCCAGAATGGTACAAATCTATCGGAGAGTACTTGTCAAAGTCTCAATTTCCAAGAGAGATGCCGCCAGGCGAACAGCTGAAGTTAGTTCTCAGAAGCCGAACATTTCAGTTAATAAATGGTCTTCTCTATAAGATGGGTCCTAATCAAAAACTATGGTGATGTGTCGTGGAGGAAGAAGTGCAAAATGTTTTAAGGGAAGCACATGAAGGACCACCTAGTGGCCACATGGGACCTAACACAACAACACAGAAGGTTCTACTTTCCGGATTATGGTGGCCCACTCTTTATAATGACACACAAGAATGGGTGTTGAGTTACAACACATGCCAGAGAGCTGGCAAACTGCTAAAGGGGGACTTCATGCCATTGAACCCATCCCATGCTCAGGAGTTATTTAAATGTTGGGGACTAGACTTCGTCGGTCCCCTAAAGCCGAGTAGGGCTAGGTGTTGCTAATACATAGTGGTAGCCACAGAGTATCTCACAAAATGGGTAGAAGCACGGGCATTGCCTGATAATTCTGCAATCAATACGGCTAAGTTCCTCTATGAACAAATTATCACACGGTATGGTATACCTATCCAGTTGACAAGAAATAGAGGAGGTCACTTTGTCAACCACGTGATTAGATTACTGACAACAGAATTCAAAAAATTTCACTTGTTGTCAAGTCCTTACTACCCACGGGCTAATGGCTAGGGAGAGGCCACAAATAAAATTCTGGTGGGCATCATATATAAATCATGTGGTGTTGAACAAACTGATTGGGAGGAGAAGCTACCTTCGATGCTATGGGCCTACCATACCACATTTAAAGCCACAACGGGACAGATGCCGTTCCAGTTGATGTTTGGTCAAGAAGCAATGGTATCGGCTGAATTTATGGTTCTGAGCCTGAGGATTGCAATCGACAATAGACTAGGAGATATGGAGAGCTTGCGAGAACACCTTTACCAATTGAACAAACTAGATGAACATAGATCAACAGTGCAATGGGCGATAGAAGTGGCGCAGACCCGTCGGAAAGCATGGTATGACAAATATTTGAAAAGGACAAAATTCCAGCCAAGCCAACTCATGCTTCAGTACAATGGCCACAACGAAATAAAACCTGGTAAATTTAAGGTTAAGTGGCTGGGACCATATAAAGTGAGAGAAGTCGGTGACAATGGATCCATCAAATTGTGGACCTTGGACGGGTGTGAGATTCTCGAGGCCCTCAATGGGTCAAAGTTAAAAATTTATCAAGAGCGACAAGGAGGCGAAGTGAATAATAATCGCACAATCAGACAAGACTAAATTTTTTTATAAAAAATAAAAATAAAAATAAATTTTTAAAAAACAAAAAAAAACAAAATTGAAAAAAAAAAAAAAAGTGAAGTGTTCCACAGACACGTGGCTATGGACATAGAGTGTTCCACGGACGCATGGCCGCGGGCACTCGTGTCCCGCAATAGGTGTTCCGTGGGCAGCTTATGCACTTCCGTGGACCATTTTCCTCGACTCCTGCAGATGACTAAGTTTCATTTTAAAACCCCACAGACTCATTCAACTTTCACGAACGACAGGGGAGCAGTAAAACATTCAGCCATAGCAAATTACCCAGCCCCCAAGACGGTAAGAAATACTCATCCTCTGGAAAATTTAAAGTTCCATTTTATAGCATTGTGTTAAAAGGAGTATGTTCCACGGAAGGAAGTAGGGAAAATAACAAAAGCTGAAGTGGGTCAGATCGCAGCCGTAGGAGTCTTCATCTGTCGGAAGAAAGATCCTAAGACTAGTTGAGGACAGCAAAGATAATTAATGGGGGAAATATTGCCGCGGGAAAATTTTGCTATTTGGAGACAAAAGAGAAAAGGAGTAAGAAAAAACCCTAACCATTTTTCTGGGTACATTAAAAGACAAAACAAGAAACAGTTGTTATGGAATTTGCAGGGAAACGAAAGTAGTGGAAGAACCAGTTGAAGGCAAATATGGAGAAGAATGCAAGAGTCTTGGCTTCCAGAATTCATGTTGCAGGGCCAATAGTATCTAGCAGTAAGAGGCAAAAGATGAAGGCTGACCTCTCACACCTCACGGTTCAGTTTGAAGGACTGAATGGTAGAGAGTGTCAGAAGTGGTGGCAAGAAACTCCAAACACAGAGGCAATCAAACAAATTTTGGTATGAGCACAAGTACATTGGGCCATCCAACTTCTAGTATTTTCCATTCGGCTGTTTGAATCGGTTTTACAAACCATGATTGAATCATACAATAGGAACAACAGATTCAGTACATTTGTGTACAAGAAGCACCGTATGACAATTTCCTTCAAACCGAGGGATTTCAGTAGGGTCTTTGGCATTCCTGGCCAAGGAGGACAGAAAGTGGAGATCAAGAATCGCAAGTTATCGCAGGAACAAAAAGAATATTGGGTGAAATTAGTAGGTCGTGACCTCACGCTAGAGGAAATGGAGTTGGTGGTAAAGGGTGCTAAGAGCAAAGGGCTACAGAGAGATTTTATTCGAGAGGGCCATTGGAGGTGTATCACGGATGTCATCAAAAGAAGGTTGACAGGGGCAATTCAGGCCTCGGATATAGCTTTGCCACAGATTACATTCATGAATGGCACTGTGTATGATTGGGCCACGGTCCTCGCTGACAGGATGGAGGAGTTTATGACACTCCAACACTGCACATTCTTCATGCCGCACCATGCCATTGGTTTGGTCTTGGAGGTAGCCCTTCATCAAGTACCAGTCGATGATTTTGAGGTTCCATTGAGGGGGAAGTTGGCGCCGAGAGAAGCCCCGATATTCTACTAGAGACATTTAGGCACGGATGGAACCACGACCAGGCAAAAGAAGGTATTCTAGGGGCTAGAGGCATACGGAGATATAGACAGCGGACAAGAGGACACCACAGAGAACAGTGGGGCCAATTTCGAGGAGAGTATTTTGGCGAAAGTTAGTAGTGATGCGGCGGCTAGCAAGTCCACATTCTTTACCCTTCCTCAATTGCCAACTTCAACGCACTTGACTGCCACCACTTCGCTCATTCCTCCGTTTAGCCAGAGACATGCATCGGTCGTCATGACTCCATTGATGGCAACAACAGATGTGGTCCCACCAATGGCCACCACAAATGTCCCACTGATGGCCACAACAGATGTTCCATCAGTGGCCACAACCAAGGGCATGCCTCCACAGAGTTTTTTCCCAGACTTCGTTGCACCAACAGAACTAGCCTCAGAGATGGTAGAGTCGCCAGTGCCAGAGCTTGAACCTTAGGTTCGATTAGATGCGATTGGCTCTGACGCTGTGGTCACTATCTCTTCCTCTTTGTTGGTTGACGCCTAGGCAACCAAATTAGTTTCACAGCCCAACTAGTTGTGCCAGTACAACCAATTTTGCTAGCCCAGCTAGTTGTGCTAGTACAACCAATTTCACTAGTACAACCAACACAACCTGATGAGAGCATGCAGCTGATGTAGATAGCTCAGCTCGAGAAGATGGAGGTGATGGATAGAGTGAGTGCATTCCTACGACAGCAGTTCCGACTCATTTGTGCAAAGGTTGGTCCGTCCATTCAGTCCCTGAGGCATGGAGGGGTATCCCCAGGACCAACTGCCATATCAGAGCCACAAGAGGTGGGAGTTCCATAGACCGAGGATGCACCCAAAGAGGAGGAGGCCACATCAGATGTGGACAAGGCTATCGCAAGCAAGGCAGAGATGGATAGTGATGGGGAATGGATGATGGACGATGTGGTGAAGGAGGATTATGGGTCAGATGAGGATAGATGTAGGGACTAACTCAAAGCTATGCGGATTGCATTGAAGAAAGGACACACCGTTGCATTACAGGCTATGACTTATTGGAGAGAGTTGCATTTGATCCAAGTTTATCTTTGGGGGGTTTGTCCTAAGAGGTTTCACTCTTGCTTCAAGGACAGGGGATGGCCAGTAGTTGAGACACCAGAGATGTTGGCTGATTGGGCCACCGAGCCCGAGCTAGGACCATGCAATACTCTGATGGAGAAGCTAGCACACGAGATAGTGGGATTGTATAAAGGTGTCTATTATGCTCACAAGCATGCAGAGGCAGACAGGGCATCAGAAAAGATCACAGCTAAGAGATCTCTGGCAATAGAGAGAGAGACTAGAGAGAAGTTAGCTATGGACTTGGTTAGCCAGTAGGCGGCATGGGCAACTGAGTGTACAACACTATTGCAAGACAAGGAAACCGCCGAGCAGGAATTGCAAATAGCTAAGGCCCAGGCTATGGATGCAACGCTTCTTCTAAAGGAAGTTGTAGAGGTTAATACACAGACTCAGAAGGATTTACACATCCGGATGGATCAAGTGTATGAGTTGCGCCATCAGCAAAGCTCTTCAAGGATGCAACCTCCTCCCTAGTATTTATTATTTCTATATTGTATGTTGTTGTCTCCTATTTTGTTAGTTTTTGGAAGTCGCCAGGAGATGACTTTTCGTTTTTTTGGAGGGATGATGTTGTCAGGAAAAAGGGTAGTTAGACAGTTACTGGTGTGACAACGGTTGTGTCATTTCATGACACCGTTTCGTACATTATAAATGTTGCAAACACTTTTGTATTTGGCATCATCATCTAAGTCATTGTTATGGTATTGAGTATCATTGCTGTATATGGAAACACTTTGATAATGAATAGTGATTTGCATTAAGTTTCTATTTTTTTTTCTTTCCTATTCGCCATGGGCTAAACACTTGCCAGGAGGACCAAAACTTCCACAATCCAAGCCCATCTTAGGATTTACTCTTTTAAGGCCTTTATTTTTCAACCATTTATTGTTTACCAAAATGAATTGAAACCTGTCCAAGATAGATGTACCTTTCTTTTGTTGCCACTAGATAGGAAAATGACACTTCTTATAAAAAATGGCTTGATGAAATTCTAGATGAAGGATGTAGCCATTATCTTCAACTTGAAAATCTGAAGGGATCTCTAACATGTTAAGATTGATTATCCGCTGCAGGGTTAATCTGCAGTAGTCGATATTTATTATTTCAAGCTCTGTTCTTATATCAATCCAGATGTCCTCGATGTGATGAACATGAGTATAAGCTCTTTTCATTTGAGAGTTCATCTCTCGGTAGTCAAAATCAAATTTGGCCTTGAACTTCTTCAAAGTGATCAACTACAACTCTACTTCCATGTTCTTTTCTTTAGGCACAAAAATGATTGAATAATTGCCAATAACCAAAGGTTTAGCTGAGGTAATGCTGAAATCAGGCCTATGCATAGCATGCTGATCACTCTGCACGTCCATGAGCTGTCTGGCTAGCTCCATCAAGATGATTCGATTTGTAGCATACCTAGGTAAGGTATACAACTCACCTTTGAAATATTTAACTCTCAAGTACGTGAAAGTGGGAAACTGAATGAAAATATAGCCGTACTAATTCACCTTCTCCCATGTTACATCAAATACTCTTTTGACAGATAAATGTTTACTGAACAAACACTGGAAATGCCCAAAGAAAGCATCTTGAACTCTTCTGTAATGGAATTTACTATTTGCCAAAGTGATTTGGTCATAGTAATCCCAAACAGGAACCTAAAGACGATCTCCCTTGGTTGAAAGACTAGAGAAAGATCCCATGGCAGTAGCAATGTAAACAAGGTAAGAATTCATGTAGAAGGGTACCGAAGTTTCCACGTTGCCTATCTGCTAGCAAAGTGTAGTGCTGATGAGCTCTCCCCAAAAGATGTGTTCTTTATTCTCCATAATTTGAAACATGAACTTATACATCCATGGCTTGAAATCACTAGAATTTTTAAGGCCACAAATTTTGCTAAAATTTTCCTAAGAAGGATGATGAGATCCTTATATTCTTGTTTGAAGTTAGACCGATGAATGGTCTTCGACCATCTGGAAAAGTTGGTTCTCTTATTGTCTAACCAATAAAGGTTGACATACCCTTTTACCCATTCCAACGTGCCAAAGATAATTCTTTGGTCAAATCTACACATTTTGCTTTATGTGGAACCTTGAAGATTTGTTCAATGACCTCAGGATCAAGGCTAATGATAACGTTGTCGTCAGCATCTTTGATAGTCTTCATCTTTGGAGTAAAACGATGTGCAAATCCGAGAATGAAGTCAAGTTCGATGGCCGCCATAGGAAATGTAGACACCAGGTGAATATTGCTTCTCTTAATATGCTTTATTTCTTGACTAGCCGGCACTTCAAATCTCTGTAGAAAATCAACCACGTCCACATGACCAATCTTTATGTCCATACGTTATCCATAATAGATATGACTAATGAAAGAGCTGCATGAGCCAATTCTTTATTATATTGATATTTCATTTGCGTTTGGATTTTGATGGTGAGAACATTTCTTATGCTTGTACTGCAACACAAAAATCCCAAAACATAAATACATCATCAAATGGAATCACCACACAAATTGATTTGTGACCAACAAAGATTTGGGAACAAATTGGAGACTTGGTAGATCGAACAAAATGATCTCAAAGAAATCTTATGCATATGCAATGGATGGAAATGAAATGAATGGAATGTGGAATGAAGTGTTATGAAAGTGGAAAATATGGAAGATGGAAAGAAATGGAATGAAATGAGAATGTGTGATGGGAATGCATGCAAATGAAAATTGTTGATTCCAAAAATGACTTAGTGTTTTGAAAGCATTATTGCATGAAAAATGAGTACATGTAAGTGCAACATGTAACAGGAGATGAAAGGTGAGATGAGATGCAAATGCGGGTGGAGGATGCACTTCACATGTAAGTGTGAATGGAGGATGAGATGAAAAGCATGGAAACATGTGGAAATATGTATTTGCTCATGGAGGTACAAACGCATATGGAGGAATGCAAAAGGAAAATGGAAGAGGGATAATGAACTTTATAGTCACTTTTGGTGAAAAAGGGGAAGTCAAAGTACATGGGAGATGAAAACGACATCTTTCTGACTTTTCAGAAAGTTACTTTTAATCAAAATAGAACCTTTTGGATACAATTACACGTAAGAAATTTCATGTAACTGTGTCATGCAAATGGATGCGAAAAGTGAGATGAGTGAAAATAGAAGCAAAAAATGAGATTACATGCAAGTGCGAATGAGATGGAAAACATGTAATCACATTCGTTGAGTGAGAGGTGAGGTGTTGTGACATGGAAACGGAATGTGGAACATGATGATGCTTTCACATGAAGTGAAGCAAGAACAAGTTCTTTCTCTTGGGAAAGAACTTGCAATTTCTCCAAGTGGAGAAAACTAGCAAGCAAGCACAAAACACAAAAGAAAAAATGTACCTTTGGAAAGTGACTCAAACATGTCAAGATGCAATGCACTCAACACACGAATTTGAAATTGGGACTTGGGGAAGAACCAAAAACATAAAAATGAACAATCTCTTTATTTTTAAAGAAAAAATGCACTTTCCATGATAAAGATTTCAACCGGTGGCAATCATCAAGCAATTACATGCATAAAATCAGCAAGATAAGTATGAATGAAAAGCAAGAAAGACTCCACTTACATTTGCCAAAAATGAAGGGAAAAGATGCTCCAATGTTTGAAAAATTCTTTAAAATGTTTGAATCTTTCAAACTTTCACAAATTCGAATGGGAGAAGGCAGCAATCAAGGAGAAGTTGGTAAAAAATACCAAAACATGCCCTAAAATCACTCCAAGCTCCAACTTTTGAAAGATAACATACTTGGGACGTTTTTAGCAAAAAATGTGTTTCTCCATGATGCAAGATCAAAACATTTTGGTGTTTAAACACCTAAATATGCATCAATATGTAATGCAATCCCAAAAAGAAGCCAAATCGATTTGCTTTGGAGTCAAAACATGAAGCAAAAATGGATTTATTTGCTGATTTATCCAAAAACGTGCCTTAGATGGGAGCTTCCAAAAACATTTTAAAGCTTGTTGAATCCATTTTAAATGCAAGAAAACTCATTGCCATCAAAAATGCCTCCAATAGAAGAAATCTCATGCAAATCCATTGAGAAAATCTCTACTTACAATCAAAATCGGGTTCTTGGAAAGCAAAAACATGTTCTTCAAAATCAGACTTTTTGAGTGTCATTGCATATTAAAACATGTTTTTGATCAAAATCAAACCTTTTTGGGTCACTTGCATGTTTTAAAATATGTATCTCATCAAAATCACACCTTTTGGGTGTTATTACATGTTTTAAAATATGCACATAAGCAAAATTGGACCTTTTGGGGGAGGGTACATATTTGAAAATGTGTCTCACTTTTTAGATGGAAAAGCAAAAAAACTCCACTTTTGATGCAGTAACATTAAAAAGGTCCACTTATGATAGAATTTTGATGTAATGACGTCAAAAAAGTCCACTAAAATGAACTTTATATGTAGTGACATATAAAATGTCCACTTTTGATGGATTCTACATGTAATTGCATATAAAATGTCCACTTTTGAAGACTTTAAGTCATTTAATTCACTTAAAATTATAAAAATGTTACAAAATGGGCCATAAACAATATTTATTTATCATATTTAAAAATATAACCTACAAACATCATTTAAAAAGTAACATTTAAATAAGCATTTGATTTTAAAAACGAAAAATTAAACTGGAACTATTTAGTTATATAGTTACTTTAAGTGAAAAATTAAAAAGTAACTCAACTTAAAATTATAACATAAAGTGCACTATACTCACTTTAAGTTAAAAATTTAAAGTTAAATCAACTTAAAACATAACAAAAAGTGAACATAAATTAAATTTACTGAAAAGTTAAAGTCAAATTAAAAATATAATATCATATTTTTAATTCATGTTGTTGCACCAAAAAGGTCCATTTTTTAGGCACTAAAATGAGCATATCTCTTGACTGACAACTCCGATTAAGCTCTAGGTTAGATCGAATCGAAGGGAAAAATGAAAAGCAGAACCTAAGACAAAAAACCAACAAACACAAACTCAAAAGAAAAGAACAGACAATGAAGGCTTCAAAAATCAAGCAAAAGCTCGACAAAAAGAAAACGAAAAAGACTTGACAAAGGTCTTCAGTAAAATGATTTGATATATGAATTGAAATAGATTGATCGATCAACATTAAGCAATTGAATATCAAACTTAAGCTTAGAGAAATGCGAAACTAGCTTGAAAAAGTTTCATGTTGTTACCAACATATTGTGGTGACAAAATGCAAGACAACATGTTTGCATTATGTGGAGAAGTTGGTCTTGAGGGCTTTGAAGAAATTTCATGGTTGGATGCCATGCCTTTGCTTGCACTTTGAGCCATTCTGGATAATGGTGAATACTGCCTACTAAAAAGTGATTGAATGCTAACTTGAGTGGCATTCTCTAGGAGCAGCGAATTGCCTTTATGAGTTGCGAGTTCATGTGTGGTCAACATTCATTCCTACTAGAGCTGTGTTTATTTACATTGAGCTGGGCATACATAATTTGCAGTGCTGTGTACGTCTTGTGGCCTGCAATTTACATACAGGGTCTGCGACCTATACTCAAAGGCAGTGTTTCATCTCTTTGAGCTGCGATTTGTCTTAGCAGCATTTCATCAAAGGTGCATCATTTTGGTTCAATTTGCAATTCAAATGTTTCTTTCAGCATTGAGTATATTTGCAACTAAATTTTAATTGCAAATGCCATCAGTTGTATTTAGCAAGAAATTAAATAGAGTTAAATTTGTGCATTTAGTTTGAGAATTCTAGATGCATTTTAGTTATTGTTGCAAACTCCAAAAGTGCATAATTGTTCACAAACATAGGGGAACTAGAATTTCTGGCATTGTATCAGATTTGAGGCAATATCCTAGTATGGGGTATTACATTAAAGCACTTCTATAAAGTGATTTTTTTAATATGTATCCTTTTAAATCACTTAAGTCACCTTTTTAATAAATTAAGATAATGTCACCTAAAACTATTGCTTTATAGGATAACTTAATTTGATTAATTAATTAATCCATCATGAAGCCCAAAGTTAACCTACAAAAATTAGATAGTCTAAAAGGGACATTTCCAACTACTCAGTGGAAGGGTACATAATGCCCAAATTTTATTTGTTAGGATTCACACTTGGCAAGAATGACTTCACCTTGATCCTCAATTGAACATAACTAATGATATAATAGATCTTATGCAAATTGTCAAATAAAGTGACAATGTAGTTTCACATGTTTCATATGCTTGTGGAAGAATAGGTGGTTGTGAAGTTAAAACACACCTTGATTTTCACAGAAAAAATCATGTAGTTATGATTTATATTGATATCATTGGGTTTTCTTTTAAATATTTTAATGTCATTTATATAGCATTGACATTTGTACATCCATGTTTGAATGAAATGTACTGATTGTTATAAGACAAAGCTTAAATTTTTATGTTTGTATATGAAAGTTAAAAAATGTAAACTTCTACAAGTGACGCATTCAAACCTCTGCATTAGTGATGGTGACATTCTTCCCAATTCGTGCATTTTTGTCTATAATGCAGTTCCTGCCAAACAGGAGGAAAAAGCTAATTTAGCATCCATCTCTTGACATAACACATAAGCACAGGAATATGAGAATAAAAATATGCAATCCTCATCCTGCCTGATACTGGTGTTTTCTCCAATTCCTATAGCAACTCCGCCTTCTGCAAGAAGTGAACTTCTTTCATTATCTGTTTCATAGTAATCTGCACCAAGCATTACTGTATCCTGCAAGAATGAAAAAAAGAAATATATTCCAGAATATAAATGAGCCAACATTGATTGCTTTATCAAAGCTAAAAGTATAGTTATTATAATTTTTGAGCTGCTGTTTTCAAAATTTCATAATAATGGGATAGAAAAGGAAATCAGAACCCCCTCATAAAAACTGATACTTTGGCTCTGAAATTTATTAACACTAATTTAATTTAAATGAAAATGAAAGGTCTTGTCTCTAGACCTTTAAGGAAACACCAGATTCTATGCGAGATCGGAGACCAATGATTGAGTGTTCGATAGAACAGCTTTTCAAGAAACAACCATGGGAAACAATTGAATCCACTATCTGCAAAAGTAAAATAAAGGATCATTTGCAATCTGGGGATATGAAAAATGTATTTAAATAATAATAAATCATCTTGTTGAAAATAGATTACAAAATAATCATTTTTTTCTTTCATTCTTAATGTGTTTTTCTGCATAAGTTAATGAAGTCATGGATGTTACTCCACCCAGCACGGAATGCCTTCAATAAAGGAAAGAAAAATAGAAGGGTATATCATTGAGTTTTGGGTGCATTTTGTTCCTATTTGTGGTCCTATACCACTTAAATTATATGTATTATGTATTGATACCCTGCACTAACTTCAATTACAGTCTCCAAACTACATCGCACCTTAGATTGCTCAACTTTGGTTGGTGGTATACTCCGAGGTGCTGTATAAATAGGCTTTTCTGCATCATAGAAGCTGAACTTTGGTGGCTGCATTGGAAAACAGAAAGAGATGGTCACAAAACATTCTACTATCCCAAGAAATGAAAAGTTAAGTTTACATTTGCAATAATTGGTTCACTGGCACAGTTAACAATTTTAGCTTCCATGTGTGCAATTGCATGAATGCAGCAAACAAGCCACTACTAGGGTAAAAGTGGTGAAATTTTATTTATAAATATAATATTAGTGTCATTTGATTTCCACAATCCATTAGCAATATCAGAATTTTTCTGGAATTTGATTGTATGTGAATTTTTTAGCATCAACGTTTCGGATCACACACAGTGATCCATCATCAAGATGAAGAGAAAGATAATAGAAAAAATTTATTTCCCAAAAGAATTGAAATTTGAACATGAAGAGTTCATTTAAGGCCTTCACCAAAAAGTAGAGGCAAAAATAGAACATACCAACTATGGCTTCTCCTAAATTCCTAATACAATAATGACAAACAATTCATGTACTTCTAGGTCAATTCACAAATAGCCTTTATGCCAAGGCATTATAGAATTGGTTGAACACAATCAAGTTAAAGGTAATATCCATTTAATGATTTATGTTTAAGATCATATATCAATATTTACATAGGTAAAACACAAAATTTCCAACACATCCTAATGCTTAAGGGCAATGAAATGTGGACTACAAAACAAACTATATGTAGACTCATTAGAATATTAAGTGGTCCTAAAGAAGAAAAAATAGAGAGGCCTCTTTCAACTTCAATAAAAGTTGAATGTTCATTTATTAAAAGACATGGTAAAAGAAAGGTTTTCCTTCTCTCCAAATGTGAAGAGACCAAAGAGCACAGTATAGGCGAGCTTGTTTAAGGTCCATTTAAGAATAGAATATGGAAAGTAAAAGTTTCTGGTGTCAGCCTGAAGTAGATTACTTAGAGGCTATAGAGAAAGAACTATAACACACCTCAAAACATAAAAAATACACATAAAGATGTGGATGTACACCAAGAAAGACATCTTTATTTTTTCTTATTGGCAATGTAATGTACATGTAATTTTTTATAAATTTATCCTACTTGATAAAGATACTCCACACTTTGAGATCATTGAAAAACACAATGAAACAAAAACCAAATTTCATATTAGTATCATACAGAGCACTTATGAATTGAGCCAAAACAAACTGTTATGTTACAGGTCACCTAATTTCTTTTGTACACAAAATCAATGAATTACTCATGAAGTTGATTAATGAACTGCCTCTACATAAGTGTTAAGTCCTCCCATGCCTTAAAAAAAATTGTTTTAATAGTATTTTCTTTCAGGAAACTGAATGCAGAGAGGTAGGATTTCCACCAAAAGGTCTAGTTGAAAGAGTTTTTTTCGATAGCTTAGAGATCACAATTATGTGCCACTTTTGTTCTAATTGCTATTCAAAAGCTGAGTACTGATCACTTGATCTTTTCCACCTTTTTAATGGCTAGGCGATGTTTTGGATGGGTTCAAGCATACGGAATGTGCACTCAGCTATCATCTCAAGAAGTTCATAGGTACTGAACACTTAACCTATAGCCACCTTATGTTTAGCAAAGCTTTCTATTGCTTTTACCACTCAAAATGTGTGCCAATTGATTGATTATTCTTTTTCCTATACCAGGTGTGGATCACATAAATCTTCGCCAGCTGCCTTAAGCAACTCTTTCTGTCCATTCTCAAATATTCTTGTTGTGGATTTGGGATGTTTAGTTGGCTGAATGTACAAACTATGCTAATGAATAAATATTTGTTAGTCAAGAGTAGATAAGGTTTTAAAAGTAATCAGTTACTTGGAAGTAAACTATGTTTTGTAAGTGTGTTAATAGTCCCTGCCAAGTGGTTTGTTTGTTAATAGCTTCTGACAGTTGATAATCTTAACTAACCAGGGAGTCCTCTATATGTGCTCATTTTGTACGTGTTGGGGACAAGCTATGATTTTGTTATGGCCCCACTCCTAAAAAAGAATTCAAGTTTTATATTAAAAATAAAGAAAAATAAAATAATAATATAATATAAACTGTCATTAATACAGTAATTATTTAATAAATTATTTATTTAATAATAAAGAATAATTAAAGAATTGAAATAGAATATAATGAAAAAAAATAAATGAATTATCAATACCTTATAAATCACATGAGGACAATGACTATATCAACCATGAATGAAGACTCCCAATTCACAATAGGGAGTCAAGGAAAAGAATTATACAAGCATGAATACAGCATGAAGCAGTCAAAAAACCACAGTGACGCCTCATAGAGACCCCAACACACATTGTCATTAATATTTCAAACATTAACCATCAATAATAGAGCCAATTGCTTTCTTCTACATACAAATGAACATCCAAATGACAGGGTCGTAATAGAACATTGGATCAAGATTCGATAGCTCATACATTCGATCAAGATAAGAATCAAATAACAACAAAATAAAATATTAACATTGAGGTATAGGTATTCATGAAGGTAATCTACACTCAGTTTCATATAACCAGGTTCCTGAAGATTGAACAGCATTAAGGGATTATTCCGGATAAAACACTAGATCCATCTGCAATCCATTCATCAACAATATCTTGTTTGTATGGAAGTTCAATACTTAATGCCATGTGTATACTCTGATTATTATAATTGGAGGGAACATAGCATGATCCATTTGTTGGTGCAATAGAAAAATTCTTTGCTAGCAAGAACAAGGTAAAAATAATATTAATCAAGCATATTCCTAGGTGGCAATTTGAGGGAACACAAAAAATTATTACATAAAAAAGACCAACACTTATCCTGCACCCAGTACTAGAAGAGATTATATGTGTTGGCTAAGTATGAAGTATGAGAATTCATAAAAGTCGGCATTGACATTCTGAGTGGATTAATTATCAGATAGTTAAAGATTTATATGAATTGAGAGAACTTGTTTGGTTATGATGCAAAACGATTGGGAAGGGATCTGACTCTTCAGCATCCAAAGAGTACAACCCCCTCACCATTTGTGATATAAAGGTATGATGAAACTTACTCTAGTTGGGGATAGAAAGGAAAGAAAAACAATGACATAGAGTCTTTTAATATGTATGAAATAAAAGGAATCAGTCAATCACATCTGATATAGCAGTACCATTAGCAAGACATAACATATCATCATATTAGTGGGATCAATTACATAAATTGAAAGATTGTATTACAAACAGAAAAATCAATCACTATAAGTGATAATAGAACTACATCACGACACTTCTATTGTTAAATCAAAGAAGGTTATCAATTTTGCATGTTCAGCAAGAAGAAATTGGGGAAAGTTTCCTGACTTCCTGAATCGTTAATGGAAGGGACATCACAGATTTGTCATGTGCACATTGTAAGTCAATCGAATGGAATGAAGGCTCTATCTCTCTGCAAATTGTATTGTGCTTGATATTCTATGTTTTGTACTTGATGTTCTATATTCTTTAAATTACATTATTGTTTATCCTATGCATTAACATAACCATACCCAAGTAAACATCTTGCATCATTACCGATATGAATCCTACAAATATAATTCATATAGAGTCAGTATGTTGATGTAATGGGCCCACTCGGGGAAGAACCAGAAGTAATTGAAACCGGGGAAGAGAAATACACAAAAAAGACAAATTGACACAAGACTTGGTGTACTTTTGGAAGGTATCCATAAATACGTACATTTGAAGGGAGGCTATCTAGTGAGAGGTCCCCAAGTGAGTGATCTTAAATAGTCTAACAGCGAGTTGAAGTTGATCATCTTCTTTGGAGATTGTAAAGGTTGCCCTGTAATGACCCACAGCTGGTTCACACCTTAACTATACTAAGTAAAATGAAAACCCATATGTTTACTAATTGCAAATTTACCAATTACTGAAATGCCACGCTTAAGTGTTCAAAAGATCAAGGCAATTATCACATTCCAAGAAAGATTTTGTAGATTATCCAAAATAAGCAGAATTGTTATTTAATCAGAATGCCCTGTTCACTAAATACTGAAATGGTGAATAAAATTTGCTGCTAAATTACAGCAATCAGAATTTGAAGTCCATGCTCAGATTACAAATCGAGTGGAATTTATTGTGCATAAATTAAATAGATAGCAACCTGTTATTAGTGCTGCAATTCCCAAACGCAGCCCTTAATTCATAACAAACTCCAACTGCAGCTGCTAACAGTATGAACGCTGGCAATATCCAGCCTTCACACTCAGTCCAAGAACCACATGCAACAGCTGGCGCTGCGTAGGTTTCCGTTCCGGTCAAACAAAGGGCCCGAAGTGCAGTAAAAGACATTCGATCATCAGCCACGCTGCCCCAGAAATCAGGTCCAAGTTGGCAAAGAAAGTGCAGAGAATACCTCATGCTACAACAGACCCAAAACTGGGCATACAAATGCCATAAACCCTCAATGCCAATATGGTTGATTACAGATTCAGTGACAATAATCCATAGGGATATAAATTCCCTTATCTGGGTATGCCAAAACTTAGATAATTGTATAGGAAAACAAAGGATTGAATTACCAATGCGCTTCAAAATAACCCTTCTTCTCAGCTACAGTGAGTAATAGTAAGAAAGGACTCCAAATTCTCCAATGAACAATCAGCTCCTCAACACAAAACTTCTCAGCCACAGTCTGAAATAGTAGAGAAGTAATGGCAAATTGCTATACTTCAGCAGCAAATTGTAAGACAAACTCAGAAGGAAACTCAGTATCTCCCAACCACAGGATATACAGCAAGAGATATTAATAATAATTTCAAAACTTTAATCCACAATAACCTCAGCTACGGATTAAAGGCACAACCCAGCTTCAAAACCCTTATACTTCAACAAGGGCCACGGAATATAAGAACTCAGAAAAGCCACAAAGGAAACAAAAGCATATAAAATATTCAAGCATCCTTTTTTCAACAAATCGGCTTGTATTTATAACCTCCAAATTCCCTTTTGTTGCCAAAATGTAACTTCACTCAAGAAGCTTCACCACACGACATTAATTTGAAGCTTCCTCTAAACTCTCTCACTTGACTTGGTGTAACTAATTAATAAATGGCACTTTCCAATGATAATTCAACTCCCAACTTAAGTGAAATTATAACTTTATAATAAGCCATTTAATAATTATTAATAATTTGGCTACTAAAAATATAATAACTCCCAAGATACTAATCATTTAAATATGTTGTCTGAAGTAGGAGTCATACCCATTATTTCTCCATGTGACCAAATGCACTTTCCAAAAATAGAAAGGGTCCATCTCAATCAACACCAACTTACCACCAATAGTAAGTACACAAAACTAAGCCCAAACGATGTCCGATCTGAGCCAAACAAAGGCCAACCTGTAGCTTACTGAAATGTGGAGAAGATAAGACCCTCCCGACCCAAGCCTCTACCACAAAAGACCCTCTATCCATAATAATTAGCATACGAGGATCACAATAATAGGCTAATCCCTAAAACTCAGATACCGACAAAATTGGGGACATTACAGCCCACATTCAAGACCCAACATGAGAGGGATCAAGTGCAATGTATGCAACAAATACTATAGTGGTACAAAGAACTAAACCAGAGGAAGGAAGAAGAATATGACACTACTAGGAGACATACCCTCAAAAATCAATGCCCATGTAGCTGAAAAAAGATAGAAGATACATATAAAGAAGTCAAGAATTCATACAAGGATTAGTAACATATATTCGGCTAAAAGAACAAAGAGGGGACAAGGATGACTAAGAACAATCATTGAAGCGGAAAACCCAAGTTCATCAAGAAGCACAAGTCAAAGCATTAGTTGTAGTCATAGTTGGGGGGAGAGTAAGAATGCCATTGATGATGGGTAGAAAAAGAGTGAATTGGTAGAATTTTCTAGTCATCTATCACTTTCTATTGAAGCATATAGAGGTCTTTCCAACCAAATAGGCAACCCATCCTTACAATTAAAATTGAACAAAGAGGACAAAGAAGAAAGCCTTGAGATTGAGTTTGTAGAGATTCTAGAGAGTAAGGTACATTAAATCAAACAACTATCCACATTGGAAGAACTAAGGATTGGGGGTAATGACCCAAAGAGCCCAATGAGAAGGGAGTCCAAGAATGAAGAGGAAGGTAACTAAAGTGCAAGCGATGTTGAGGGTGGACATGTAGAGAACTCATGCATGGCCATGAGTGCAAGTGAAGCACCATAACATCATAGGAAAACAATCCAACTAGGTCCAAGGTGCAAGGTACATATCAACTGAGAATGAGATAATAGCCATTGATTGGTTCTTTGAGTTGGATGAGAGATCCATTAACTGACAAACATTAAAAATAGAGCCAAAATATCCTCTCAGCATGATACAGATAACCTAGGGTTGATCTAAGTTTTCCTTAGGGTTTAGACTATTTGTCTTCTTTTCCTTGACACCCTCCAATAGTCCACCCTCCTAGCCTTCTTCATACGCTACCACTCAACAAAGACTTGGTCTTAGTCCTCCTTATGAGAAATCTCTTGAGAAATCCAATCTCCCTATTCTAGAGATACAACCTCTCACATTGAATCTCCCCTTGGGAAAATCTGAACAACTCTAAACTCTAGTACCTTAGGACCTTTCCACCATACTTGATGTTTTGGGTTGTGTAGTTCTCGTTCCTACCCCTAGTATCTCATTTCATCAAACTGCACACTTAGATCCATTTTATTGTCTCAAACCCCAAAATGCACAATAAGGCCTAATAGGAGACTTAATGCCAATTAGACCTCTAATTGAGGTTTTCGCCTTCAATTCTATAAAAGTTCCCAAACAAGCCTCCAATCAATGGAACTCCTGAGTACCATTATGGTACTTATACGAAATACTTCAAACTGGGATCTAGGATTTGAGTTTGACCCAGTCAACCTGAATATGTTGGTTCTAGGCCTATTAGCCAGTTTTGGCTAGGGTCTAGGAAAATGCTTCGCCAATCAATACTTTTAAGGGTTTGGTTCATCCTAATAGGTCTGCACACATGTGAGAATCCCTAACAACATTTGTTTTGTGCCCACAATTGTCATATCACTGTTTTAAGATAGAATTTTAATAATAATTACATGATACAATGTTATCAAGTAAAAATGATAATAAAGTTATATTATAAGTAATAATAAAATATAAAAACAAGAAATAATAATTATTTAATCTATATTATGAATGAAATAATATTTAGTATGATATTTTAAATAATTAGAAAATAATAAAATTACAATGAATAAATAAAGAAATATAGTTAAATACAAGAGACAATATTGTAGAAAGTAAACTTTCTAAACAGAATTTAATAATAAATAAGTAAATAAATAATATAATATAAATTAACTAAATCTAATAAAATGTCAAGAGACGTAATAAAAAGATGTGACTTTCAAATTAAGGTATAAAAGGGAGGAGAATTCATTTTAAAGAGTAAGGAGCAAGAGAAGAAGGAAAGAGTTAAAGAAGGATTTTTAGAAGAGGAATGAGAAGAAAATGAGTGACATCTTTTAGATATTTTCAATGATGAAAGGATGCGACTCTTTGAAAGGGTTGTAATTATGAATGGTTGTGACTCTTTAAAAATATTTTAAATATGAAGAGTTGTGACTTTTCAAAA
Source organism: Cupressus sempervirens (assembly GCA_028749045.1). NCBI lineage: Eukaryota > Viridiplantae > Streptophyta > Pinopsida > Cupressales > Cupressaceae > Cupressus > Cupressus sempervirens. Next base: position 444,425,014 of record CM053792.1, on the reverse strand, counting down.
GGATTTTGATTATGAAAGGTTGTGCCTTTTTGATAGTATTGTAATTATGAAGTGTTGTAACTTTTTGGTAGTATTGTGATTATGAAGTGTTGTGACTTTTGAAAGGATTTTGATTATGAATTGTTATGACTTTTTCAAAGGATATTGATTATGAAAGGTTGTGACTTTTCAAAAGGATTGTGATTATGAAGGTTTGCAACTCTTTGAAAAGGACACTAATGATAAATAAAATATGGGAGGATTAAAAAAAGAATTATACCTAAGAGAGTTGAACTACAAAATCATCAAAGTAGAGAAAGTAAAGAAATTAAACTAATATATATTGAATGTTGGGAATTAAAGTAATATACATTCTATGAAGGATTATAAAATGAAAAACTAAAGGGAACTAGAGATGTGTTCATTTCATAAATAAATATGAATCATTTTGTGGATAAAATTATCAAGATCAAGGATTGAGATGAGAAATTTATAGTTTTCAAAGAGATCAAGTAAGAATTTGGTAGAGGGCATTCATTAGAATGTCGAGTTTCTTTTAAAAAAACTCAAAGATTAGAGGACATTCTTGATTGAATGTCAGGATTCCAAATTGGAACCTAGAGAGAGATTTGTAGAGAATCTCTTAGAGACAATATATATTGTAGTGGTTAATCATATGCATATGTTAGAGACAAGAGACTTGGTTAGAGGTGGGATCTCTACCAAGTAGTGATTATTAATGAGTATGCTCATTAACAGAGATCCAAAAGGCCTTAGGGATGCATTCTTTATATGATGGTTGTCCAACAAAGATTTATTCTCACTATAGGGTTGAGTAAACCAGAGAAAGACTCTTCCTAAAGATTAGGAGGGGTTAGAAAGGGTAGTACTTAGTTAATAGCTAATTATTTCATCATTACTAACATGTAGTATCTTAATTTCATAATTATATATATTTTTATCATGTACTAACAATCTACTGCAAGTGTCGGGAAACAGGGGAAAGAATGCTGAAAGGGATTCTGTCCCCTCTGATGATGAACTCTTAATTAAGAGTAGAAAGAAAAAGAAAAAAGGAGCTGGCTCAGGATGCGAGTGACGACATTGACATTAAGGAGGTGGACCTGGATAGAAACAAACAGGGGGAGTAGGACCACTTTGAGCCTAACAAGGAAGAGGATGACCAAGGGTTCCTAAAGGGAATCATGGGTAACCCAGGGTCAATAATGAAGGATATTGGTACCCTAAAACAGAAAATGCAGGATATATTATAGGACTTTGATCAGCTCAACAAGACGGAAAGGGGGGAGAGAACACTGGGTTAGCACATTGATAGGCTCTCTGAGGTTATTGGCAATGCGGAGGAGGTAAAAAACTTGATGAATCATGTGCCAACAATTGAAACTAAGAATAGGAACCTAGATCAGTTTGGCAAAGAACTTCAAAAAAGGATGCATGGTCTAGATTCTAGAGTGAGTAACATGGAGAAGACAGTCAAGAAACTAGCAGATCAAAACTGCAATATTTTGCACATTGTGGTTGACAACTTCAATACCTTGCTGAACAAGATGGAACAACCAAGACTCCCCTACGGTGAATAAGGACCAAGGCCTGAGCAAGTGCACGAGGGCTAATTCCAAGAAGACTGAAGGAATGGAAGCTAAAAAGTTGGATGACATGAAAGCTTCTGTGGAAAATATGAACATATTAGTAGACCAAGCTGCGAATCTGTTGAAGACTCTATAGTTGTCTGGAAGCTATCTTTTTGCTTTTCTTTTGTTGTCTTTTACTGCATAGTTGTTCTTTGGCCTCTTGTTTTTTGGCTTTTTCTGTCAGCTTTCTTTTGGCTCTAAGGCCTTCTATTCTTTGAACTTTTATGTTATTGTTTCTCTGATACTTTGTTAAAGGTTTTCAGTCCTTTAAAACCTATTTTTACGTAATCAAAATAATCTACTGTAGGTTGTTCTAGTGTTTGCTCCTCAAACTAGAAGTGGGGACATTTCAAGACTCATGAAAAACAAGCTTTGTTTGACATCTCTTGCTCTTTCATCTTGATGATGGATCAGGTAGTGTGATTTGAAACGTTGATGGTAAAAATCTCCACACAATCTAATCCAGAAACTGATTTACATAAAAACAAGCTTGCTACATAAGGATGCCAAGCCTAGGGCTTCTGAAAAAATTTGTGGGTTCCATGGATCATTCCCAAATATTTTGCAAACTATAGTACATCCTTAAACCGAAAACTTTCCAAAGATTTTGCCAGAACTAATGAAGAAATCTCAGGCAAAGTTTGTTTTTGTTCAGGATCTAGGGTTTTGGTTCCCAAATAACCAGTTTTCATTAAATTGATTGGATCTCCTTGTTTAGAGAACCAAATGGCTTCAAACTTATTGCAATGAAAAGTTAATTCACCTATCTACACATTGATATGCATAAAATATAGATATCAATCCACCATGAATCTCACCAAGTCAAGAAACAATAAAATTGCATGGAAATCTTCTATAATGTCCCCTTTTTGGGACATTAGAAATATTAAGGGCATATTATATATAACATTAAAATTGACTTCAAGAGCGTGGTCTTAAAATATAAAAGGTCAATTTAATATTACAAAGTGGGCAAAAAGGACAAAGAGAGATAAGATGAAAGGCCAGGAAGGGAGTCGAAGAGTCACAGCTATGAAGATAAAAGGAGATGACACTAATTCATTTGATATGCTTGGATTTATTATTCAGATTTCAGTTCTCTCTTAGGAGAGTATTCGAACAGCTTCAACTTTCATCTCACATGTAAGGACGTAGCTCCTCGTACCAGCAGACAGTGGATGTTGTTGTCTTGTATTTTGTCAGCACAAAATGCAGGTAACAACACGAAAAATTTTCAAGCTAGTTTTGCGTATCTCTAAGTAGAATTTGATATTCAATTAGTTAATGTTGATTGATCGATCAATTTCAATTCGTAGATCAAATTGTTTTACTAAAGGCTTTTGTTAAGTCTTTTTTGTTTTTCTTTCGGTCGAGCCTTTGCTTGATTTTTGAGGCCCTCATTGTCCTTTTCTTTGTTTTTAAGTTTGCATTTGTTGGCTATTAGTCCTTTGGTTTTGCTTATGTCATAGCTTTCGATTTTTTCTTCGATTTGGTCTAACCTAGAGCATAATCGAAGTTGTCAGTCAAGAGATATGGTCGTTTTAGTGCCTCAAAAGTGGACCTTTTCGATGCAACAACATGAATTAAAAATATCATGTTATATTTTCAATTTGACATTCACTTTTTGAAAAATATAACTTAAATTCACTTTATGTTATGTTTTTAAGTTACTTTATCATTTAAATTTTCACTTAAAGTAACTATAGTGCACCTTATGTTATAATTTTACGTTGAGTTACTTTTTGATTTTTTTCTTAAAGTCACTATATAAACTACATAGTTTCAATTTAATTTTTTTTATTTTAAAATCAAATGCTCATTTTAATGTTATATTTATGTGTTGTATTTTTAAATATGATATATAAATATTGTTTATGTCCCATTAAGTAACATTTTAATGAAATTAAATTGATTAAATGACTTTAAGTTATCAAAAGTGGACCTTTTATATGCAATTACATGTAAAATCTATGAAAAGTGGACATTTTACATGTCACTGCATATAAAGTTCAACTTGAATACATAAGTGGACCTTTTGGATGTCATTACATCAAAAGACTATAAAAAATGGAGCTTTTTGGTGTCATTATATCAAAAGGTGAGCTTTTGTGTCATTGCATCAAAAAAGTGAGATACAACTTAAAATATGCATTGCACCCCAAAAGGTCTGATTTTGACCTTATGTATGTTTTAAAATGTGTATAGCACTCCAAAAGGTCTGATTTTATTTGTTGAGAGTTTTTAAAATATGCATGTAACCCCAAAAAGTCTGATTTTTATCAAAAGCATATTTTAAAACATGTACCTCCCAAAAGGTCCGATTTTGGAAGAACACATGCATTTGCTCTCCAAGAACCCGATTTTGCTCATTGTGAGAGATTTACTTGGTGGATTTGCATGAGATCTTTCCCATTAGGGTCATTTTTTCTTGGCAGTGGATTTTCTAACATCAAAAATGGATTTATCTTGCTAAAAAACATTTTTACAAACTCCATTCAAGGGCACATTTTTGGAAAAATCTTCAAAAAACACCATTTTTGGCTCGCGTTTTTGCCCAAAGAGGAATCGATTTGGCATTTTAAGTATTCATCATTGCATTGCATTACACATTTTCAACTTTAGAAGCCAAAGCATTTTTGTTTCATGCCTTTTATGAATCACGTTTTTGCTTAAAATGCCCAGAAAATTGAGGTTTTTATCCACTTTTATACATTTTGAAGTCGCATTTTTGCATTTGGATCTATAATGTTCCCACTAAGAGGGTTGGTTAGGGACAAGTAATACTTACAAAATAGATGTTAGAATCACAATAATAATAAAACTACATTACTCTACTCTCTAATTTAATCTTAATCTTAAGGACGTCTCCAAGTCGGTCTTCGTAGCTCATAGCTACCTTACTGTCTTCCCAGAAGCGCACCACTTAAGATTCTTCTTAGACGGACATCCTCTATCCAAGGCTAGTCACATATGCATATGTTGACAACTTTAGAATATTCTAGTAGGTCAATTATCGGCCATGGCAGACTATGGAGATCTTAAATATCTCGCATGCTCCATGTTGCGATATCGACACTTGGCCATGGCAGACAATGGAGATCTTAAATAGCTCACATACTCCATGCTACGAATAATATTAATTCTCGGCCCTGATGGACAATGGAGATATTAAATATCTCACATGCTTCATGCTTCGAGTCTCATTAATATCCATGGTGTTAACCCCATAAGCTAACACAATATTATCCACAAGTATGATTCATAAACATGGTTAAACAAATATAATCCATAAACATACCTTTCTTACCTTCTTCTTTTTCAAGAGTCACACCCTTTCATAATACATTTCCTTTCAAAAGTCACAACACTTCATAGTTATAATCCTTCTGAAAAGTCACAACCCTTTATAACTAAAATCCTTTGGAAAAATCTCAATACTTTATAATCACAATATTTTTAAAGAGTCGCTACTGTTCATAATTATGACCCTTTCAAAAAGTACACATCCTTTCAACATCATTGATACCTTTTCAGAAAGTCGCTTCCTTATTTTGTTCATTTTACTTTCCTCTTCCATTTTTCCTCTTTTAACTCCTCTCTTCTTCTCCTCCTTTTTTCCCCTCTAAAATAAACTCTCCTCCCTTTTATATCTTAATTTTAACAAGTCATGTCTATTTGTTAAATCTCTCCTGACTTTTCATTAGATTTAGTTAATTTATATTACTCTATGTTATATTATTTATTTACTTACTTATTTGTGTTTATTATTATTTATTATGAAATTCTATTTAGAAAGTTAACATTTTTTCTACAATATTGTCTCTTGTATTCAATTTTATTTCTTTATTTTCTTTTTAAAAATTTATTATTCTTTAATTATTTGAAGTATCATACTAAATATTATTTTATTAATAATATAGATTAAATAATTATTATTTCATAGTTTTGTAAATATAACTTTATTATCATTATTTATTTAATAACATTTTCTTATCTAATTATAATTAAAATTTTATCTTAAAATGGGGATATGACAAGATCCATGTATATGCATTTGGGGAAATTTTTTTTGTATTCACAGGTCAAAAATGACTCAAAAATATGCATTTTTTGGCCACGTTTTTGCAAAAATGGCCCAAATTTTTGTTTTAAGAAGTCATGTTTTCGTTCAAAAAACTCACAAAATGGCATTTCCAACCCATACCTTTGATCAAGAGGGATTGTTTGAGTTTTAAATGCATGATATTGTCTTTGGAGACCATGTATTTGGCACTTTCACGTCAAATTCGACCCTTCATTTCTCATTAATATTTGTTAAATGCAACTATGGAAAAGGCCAAAAGCTATTTGAGAATCCAAATTTGAGGAAGAATTGGTCTTCAAAGTCTATGATTATTGCTATTTTGGCCCTTTGATTTCCAAGTAAGTGGACATTTTCAAACTTGCTCATCAATTCATACTTATCTTGCTATTTTCATACATATTATGACTTTTTATTGCACACTTGTCGATATATATGCCATGAAAAGATCATTTTGCCTTTAAAAATGATGAAAACTCTCATTTTCACACTTTTGAAATTTTCTCAAATTCCAAATTCGAATTTGCATGTTGAAGTGCTTTGCTTTTTGACATGTTTGAGTCACTTTCCAAAGGTATGTTTTTCTTTTGAGTTTTTGTGTTTTGTGCTTGCTTTCCAGTTTTCTCCACTTTGCAAAAGTTACAAGTTCTTTACCAAGAACTTGTTGTTGCTTCACTTCATGCTAAGGCATCATCATGTTTTAGTTCCATCTTCCATGTCACAACATTTTGCATCTCATCCGACAAATGTGATGACATGTTTCCATCTCATTCACCATCCGCACATGCATGTAATCCCATTTTCCACTTCCATTTTCACTTATCTCACTTTTCGCATCCACTCACACGACATGATTAGACGAAAAATTTTACGTGTAATAGCATCTCAAAGGTCCAATTTTGACTAAAAGTCACTTTTTAAAAAGTCAAAAAGATGTCATTTCCATTTTTCATGTACTTTGACTTCATCTTTTCACCAAAGATGACTATAAAGTTCATTATCCATCTTCCATTTTTCATTTCCATCTCCCCATATGCATTCACACCTTCATGAGCAAATACATGTTTCCGCATCTTTCCATGCTTTGCACCTCATCCCATCACCCGCACTTACATGTAAAGCACATCCTCCATCCACATTTGCATGTCATCTCACTTTCCATTCCTCATTACATGTTGCATTTACATGTAATCCATTTCCGTGCAATGACATTTTGCAAGCCCAAGTCACTTTTTAAAAGTCAAAAGTTCTCATTTGCATGCATTCCCATGCGGCAAGCACTTTGCTTCAAAAAAAAAGTTAAAGGTCTTGATGGAAAGTTATTCTAAGTTTACATTGAGACATTGTCAAGAAGGTTTTCAAAGTGTTAGAGAATCCAAAATGTGTCAGTCTACAAAGGAGAATTCACGACAACTTGAGTGAGAAAAGCTTGATCACATCAAGTTTTCAAATGACAATGGACAATTCAAAAAAGAGCGTCAAACTATCAAAAGACATAACACCGTGATTATCAAGGTGAATGCAGTGGCACAAAATATAGGAACTTCCAATCCTGTTATCATCCGAGATAGCATCGCTAAGTACAAGGCCTTTCAGGATAATCCCTAGGATTGTTTCAATTATCTTCCGTCTTTCTTCTTCTTTTTTCATGTTTGTAATTGAAGAGGATATATTACATGAAAATGTGTAATTACATGTAATGCGAGTTGCATGTACATAATAAGGTGTAATGCGAGTTGCACGTGTAGTTACATGCATGTAACCCTATTTTTTCTCTTTTAGTTAGACTAGTTCAAAGTTGGTTGAGTTGTTCCCACTTTTTCCTCCACTTTTCTCTCAACTCCCGTGCCTATATAAAGGAGTGCCCTTTCATTGTAAAAATCATCTTTTACTGTATGCAAGAAAGCTTTGTCACATTTGTGCAAGCATAACTTTGATTGTGTAGTACAAATTTGGGAGAAAAGTGAATAAAAGAATCGATTGAATTCAAAGCTTTGTCTGGAAGCAATTGTGATAGAGAAAATTAGAAGCTTTGACTGTAATTTGTGCCTATTGTTTTTTATTCATGTTATTATTCCGTGCTCAATAATAGAGCATAGTGATATAAGAAGCAATCAGAGCCTAAGCTTTGACTGGGAGCGGTTGTGGAAATATCTAGCTAGAAGCTTTGTCTGTAGCTTATACTTTTTTCTTAATTCGCAAAATAGTGAAGTTATTCTTACTTTTAGGAGTCTTTGTGCCCTAATTGTAAAGTTTTTCCATATGGAAGTACGACCAGACTTAGAGCCAAACCAATACATTTTTAGCTAGCCTTTGATTTAGTGAAAGTTTATCGATATCACTATTTCCAGCTCTTGATAGAAGTGTAGTTAGAGATTCACCCTACCCATTACTCACTCCACGAGTAAGTGGATTCTTTCTTGAAAGATAAGAAGAAAGGATATTGATAACACCCATTTTATAAAATCTCTCGACTTTTTGCTTACCTTGAGTTGATACAATGGTGAGAAGGGGGAGCCTTCCCTTTAAGGTAGGAGAGACTCTGTCTCACACGTTGTGGCTGGTCATCCTATTTTGCGACTGAATTTTTACCCAAAACTGTTGGTTGCAAAATATCCACCCAACAGAAGCAAATCCATTATCCATGGAGAGGTCACTTCAGGTGTCTCGTATATGCTTACAAGTTCTTTTGATATTCCAATCTAATTATAAAACTGTATTTAAGATTGGGTTCTAATTGTTGGTTATTGTATTGTTGTTGTATAATGCAATAACGTTGTTTTAGGAAGTATATAAGAGTGTACTAGTTTTTTATATTACTGGTTTGTAGCGCATTTTTATATGCTCAAATCCTGAATATTATTTTGAAAAAGCAGGTTATTATCTTGTGGAGAATCTTCTAGCTTTATTGTTGTATCGTATTACATCTTCTTATGTTTGAGTTTTGAATAGTATATTCAAGGAGAAGTTGGATAAATATCTGTTGGAGTTTCTCCTATTTTGATTAATACATCTACATATATTTTGGGTAAAAATGAGTAACTATCCGGTTAGGGATATTTCATCTTCTAAGAACAATCCACCAATTTCACTATTGATTTACAAAATTGCATATTTACATCATTGATCAACCAAATGGGTCATATTGGATCATCCTACAACCATTCCAATAGATTCCAACTGAAATTTGAATTGGTTGGTTGTGGAGATCAATATTGCAAAAAACGTTATCAAAGTTGCTCATGAGTCTATGACAACATTGACAACTTTTTGTCAAAAGTTGCATTTTGTCCTAGAAACAATTCAAAATGACACAACATGGTTCCAAATGACTAAATACACATAAAACATATCATGGCATCTTCCTTTAATTGTAGGGTGTTTGTTGACTAAGGTTGACGACCAAGCCTAAATGCACTAAATTGCCTTACAATTACAAATTGGCTTTTCTAGCCTTATTTAATGAAAACATTATAAAGAAGGTCTACAAGAGACCTTATTACAACTTTGAGAAGTTCCCAAGACCCTCTTGGGTCCTTGGGCACAATTTGGGTTCTCTAAAACATACTCCTCGAGAGAAAATAAACTCAAGTCCCTTGAAGCAACAATGCATCAGCAGTAGTCCCATGTTTGATAATGTACTCTATCATCCAAGTGGCGTCTTCATCAGGCTAGGTACTCCACTTGACAAGGTACCCTTGGTAGGTCCTATGTTTGCTCCTCTTAAGAACTTCGAAATCTAGAATCCTTTTAAGCTTCAAGGGCACATTTGGAGGAAGATATTTGATCCATTCAACTACATCCTCATCATTTGCCCCTACATCCACAGAACCTTTATAGGGAAACAAATCAAACACATTGAAAATAGGTGAGATAGCTAAGCCTGGGGGTAAATGAATCTCATATGCTTTATGGACAAATTTATGCAAAATCTTGCAAAGGACCAATCTTGTTCATCAGAAGCTTGATAGGTTGCCCTTTAGGAATCTTTTCCTTCTTCAAGTAAGCCGTGACCAAATATCCCACCTTATACTGAACATCCCTCTTCTTCTCATCAAACCTTGTCTTATACTTCTCTAAATTTTTGAGTAATGAATCCCTAACTTGATCATGGATTTCTTTCATAGTGGCTGCAAAATCTTCTCCTTGTGCACCCCCATTGTCTAATCCCTATATATCTCTCAACTCCATGATATTCCTTGGGTGAATGCCATAGACAACCTCAAAAGGACTTGTGCCAGTGCTCCTATTTATGGAATCATTATGAGCAGTTAAAAGGTGAGGTAAGGATTCTATTTACTTCTTGTCTAATGAAGGTCCTAAGAATTTTAGCACTACAAGAACACTATGAAGAAGAAATAATTGAGGTAGTTCAACTCATTGTTGATAGTTTTCGACATCTAGGTGATAGTAGTAGTCATCAATTCCCTAGAAGAGTTTTCATCCTCAAGTTATTTGCAGAAACCAGATTATGCAATCTTATGCTTGACATCGGATAGTATGATTTAATTCGTACCATGTTTCAACATTTCTTGGGAACAATTGGGAAAGGCCACAATGTCTATAATTTTGCAGCTATGAAAACTATTGTCTTAGAAGCTTCAAAAACTGCTTGTAAGTTGGTCAACAAGGTGCTGATGCAAAGCAAGCCAAAAATTGAGAAGTACCATTAACATTGTGCTAAAGAAGAACTAAATGCAAAGAAATTACAAATTGTAGGATTGCAGGAAATGAACAAGAGCCAAATGAGGTGAGAGCAGATGTTTTACTTGCAAGCATTTTTTGTCACTTGATCGCACTTGTGAGGATAACAAGGAGAAAGAGTCAGCTCAAGAAGTGTAAATCAGCATTCAAGAAAACATTAGTATAGCTTCAACATGATGAAGACCATGAGAGGGAACCTGCTATGGATTTAGTTCACTTCCAAATATAGGAAAAATCACCTTTGGAACTTTGAGCCTAAATTCGAAGTAGATAGGTATCTGTAAAGGATGTGCCCTAGGAAAGAACATTTAGAAAACCTTTTCCTCTTAGTGAACACAAGTCTAAATCAGTTCTAGAACTAGTCCCCTTTGATTTATATGGGCCCATGCCAACACTTTCTCTAGGAGGTTACTCTTACTACATAATATTCATTGATGGTTATTCTAGAAAAACTTGGATTTACTTTCTAAAAGTCAAAGAATCAAATGAGGTTCTATCAAAATTTAAAGAGTTCAAAGAAATTGTGGAAAATCAAACCTCAAAGAAAATTAAAACTCTAAGATCTCACAATGGGGGAGAACATACATCTGAAAATTTCAAAGCTTTTTCTAATTTTGTTGGGATTAAGAGGGAGTATACAGTACCTTATAATCCGCAACAAAATGGGGTAGCAAAAAGAAAGAATAGAACCATTGTTGAAGCAACTAAAGCCATGCTTCATGATCAAAACTTACATTTTTCATTCTGGGCGAAAGCTACCAATACTGTTGTATACATTAAAAATAGATGTCCTCACTCTATACTAGAAAACATAACACCTGAAGAAGTCTTTATAGGAAATAAACCTAATTTAAGTCATCTTAGAATTTTTGGTTGCCCTGTTTATATCCACATACCTAAAGAAAGAAGAACTAAGTTAGAACCATCCGGAAAGAAAGGGATATTCGTTGGGTACAATGAAAACTCAAAAGGGTATAGAGTTTACGTTCCTAGACAAAGATCAGTTGATGTAAGCTGAGAAGTCATATTTGAGGAAAACACTGAATTAAAACTATCTACAAATACAGAAGATGAGCCCATTACAAACTTGAATGAAAATCCTCAAACTAAAATTCGAAGGGAGAGCACATCTGAAGGAAATAAAGAATCACTAGATACAGAAGATAGAGACATCTCCAATACCAAGAAAAGGCCCTTATGGGCAAGAAAAACGATCAAATAAAATAATGTTGAACTAGATGAAATTTCTAGTGAAAGCAAGAAAACTAGAAACAAATCTTGTTATACTGCTTTAGTAATTGAGCTTGCTAAATCTAAACCAACAACTATTGAAGAAGCCCTGACTTGTCAAGCATGGAAAGATGCTATGGTTGAAGAATATCAATCAATACTACAAAATGATGTTTGGGATATTGTACCTAGACCAAAAGACAAATCAGTTGTTTCTTCAAAGTGGCTATATAAAATTCAATATGCAATAGATGACAGCATTGAGAAACATAAAGCAAGGTTTGTTGCTCAAGGGTTTTCCTAGAAGGCGGGCATTGATTATGAAGAAACTTTTTCTCTAGTTGCTTGTTACACTTCGGTCAAGACAATTACTGTGATTGCAACAGCTAAAGGATGGAAGATACATCAGATGGATGTAAAGATTGCATTCTTAAATAAAGTCATTAATGAAGAAGTATATATTGAACAACTTGAAGGATTTTTTGTAAAAAATAAAAAACCTGTATGTGTGTAAACTCAAGAAAGCCTTGTATGGCCTTAAACAAGCACCTCGAGCTTGGTATGAAAGGATAGCCATCTACCTCACCAAATTAGGATACTCTAAGAATGAAGCTGATTCTAACATATATTTCAAAATCTCTAATTATGATATGTTAATACTTGTTTTATATGTTGATCATCTATTGATAACAGGAAATGATTATCTAATTGAAAGATGCAAACAAGATCTTATAGCTGAGTTTGAAATGAAGGACCTAGGTTTACTATATTATTTTTTGGGTCTAGAAGTATGTCAAAAGAAAGACTACATATTTCTAAATCAAGGGAAATACAACCAGGATATCTTGCCTAGATTTGGGATGATGGACAACAAACCACTTGCAACTCCAATGGAAACTAATCTACACAAGTCAAAAGAGGAAACTATACACTTAGAATCTATTAATCCAACTCTCTATAGACAAATCATTGGATCTCTCATGTATTTCGTAAATACTAGGCCCAATATCTGCTATGCCACAAATGTATTAAGTCATTTTATGTGTGAGCCCAAGAAAATACATCTAATAGCTGCAAAACATATTTCGAAATATTTACGTGGCACTATTGGTCTTGGATTAAAGTACATAAATGTTGAAATCAAACTTGAAGGCTATACTGATTCTAATTAGGCTAGTTGTTCCATAAACCGTAAAAGTACAACAAGATGTTGTTTCAATCTTAGATCTACAATGATATCATGGTTCAGTAGAAAACAACCTACAGTTGCCTTGAGCTCCACTGAAGCTGAATACATGGCAGCCTCCATGGGAGTGCCTGAAGTAGTATGGTTATGAAAGCTATTATTTGGATTATTTGGAAAAGAGTTAGATTCCACTATGATTCATTATGACAATCAGAGTTGTATCAAATTCTCCGCAAACCCTGTGTTCCACAATCGGTCAAAGCACATTAAGACTCCTTACCACTATATCAGAGACATGGTTGACAGGAATGTGATCAAGCTGATCTATATCAGCACAAATGATCAAAATGCTGATATTTTTATCAAACCTCTTGCAAGAGTGAAAATAGAGTACTTCAGAGGTAAACTTGGTATGACAAATTTGTAATCATATTTGTAAATTTATATATATTCATGAATATTGAAAATTAGATTGTTTGCAAACTTGTGAAATGAAAGGTGATGATCTTTTATATGTGTTTAAGGTTTCTAATGTAAGGTGATGATCTTATCAATAGATGACCAACCTTCTAACACCAAAAGTGTTGAAGGAAAGTATTATCATTGTTCTTCAGGCTAGATTTTGCCGGACACATTGATAACCATCATGGTTCTTCGGGCTGGATTTTGCCTAACACTATGAAAATTACTATGGTTCTTTGGGCTGGATTTTACCAGACAAATTGATAACCATCATGGTTCTTCGGGCTGGATTTTGCTAGAGACCATAAAAATTATTGTTATGGTTCTTCGGGCCAGATCTTGCCGAACACCATAATTGTTAACCATAGTTGAGTGGTATTTGTATATATATAATTGTCTCAAACCCTCATTGCTAAAGAGGGAATGTTAATGATGTTAGCACTTAGTGTATTATATATGTTGTTTATTATAAGTGATTGACAGTATTTATTTATATATCTATATATATATATATATATATATATATATACACACACACACACACACACACACACACACACACACATTACAATCTGTCATCACATTTACTAAATGTAGAAGCATTGTTTCATATCTGTTATTCTTCTTTTTATGGCAATCGATATTTAGATCGAATCATTATTCTGCATACAATCATGTTACATTGCATTGTATACATTCTCGATCACTATCGGGTGTCATTACTGATCATTGTTCATATTATATACTCACACCGATTAATCGGGAGCCTCCTTCAATAAATGTTTGTTGAAAGGGACTTGTCATCAGTTGTGGTTAATATAGATTACTTTTAGTTATGAGCAATTTAATTACTATTATATATATTGAGGCATGATCACGTAGGGTCCTGCCCCTACTTGGTTATGTTTTAATGTATATATATACTAGGTTCATTTCTCATCTGCAGATCACATCAATAACATTGGCATATAGATCTCAGACTAAAATTAGAATACAAGTTCATAGATTACATCAAATCAAGAAAATCAAGCAATCGCATAAAGAACAAATAGGTCTGTCAAACAAAGGAAATCAAACTAGTATCATTTCTTAGTCTCAACCAATCAAGATCTATAAAACTTTATAGTGGGCCCCTTACTTAATGGTTCCCTTTACCTTCGATGCTTGGATATTTAGTGCTTGATGATTTAATTATTCATTCATTAGCATGCCACGTGATATTTCCATTTATGCTAATGTGATTGGATTTGTTATTTAGTTCTAAAATGATAAGTATTATTTAGTTTTTAAATGATAGTGAAGTATTATTGTTGGAATAATATGATTTGATAATTAAATTTCAAAAATTAGGGGGAAGTTAAATATAAAAATACATTACTAATAAGCATACATGTATTTATATCATTTTCCTCAATTTTTGTTTGTTTGATTATTTTAATTATTGTAACCATTTACTATCGACTTTCTTTTTCTCATGATTTGGGGATGTAACACTCTCATAGCATGATGGAGGTGTTGTGATTGTTGATTTGATATTTAATGATTTTTTTTATTTCACAATATATTCAAATGTTATTATCATTCATATAAGGGTTTCCACATGACAAATCATTGTATCACTATCATCATTCTCTTTGTGTTTGGTTTTTCTCAATCAGCATTAATTTAAAAAAAATACTGATTCAACCCTCCCCCTCCAGTATTTTCCTTGATTTTCATAAAGGAGGGAAGTATGTCTTTGGATTTAGAAATTGGGCCATAAATGAAGATCTTTCATCCTTTGAATTAGAGTTTGAAGATGTCGAGTTGAGAATAAATGAAGAGAGGAAATGCATAGAACCAAATGATAGTGGTGTGTTTGATCTGAAGAATTCATCTGAAGACAATATGAGTTCCTTAAGAGAACTATTCCACTAGAAAATGGAAGACTATAAATCTTCCACCATGAATGCAACATACTATGAATTAGAGAAATCGTAGAAGGAAACCAACGTGCAAAGTCTAAAACATTTCTTTTAGAATAGGAAGATTACAAGAAGGGAGTAGATGAGGGGATAATATGATAGCTCATCACTTCAAAAGGTGCATGACAATAAAATATGAGCTGAGTGTGATAGATGAATTTGTAGTGTCCCCAAAATAATTAAACAACTCAATTAAAATTAATTGTTTGCACAGCTTTGGTCTTAATAATATATTTCAGGCCTTTTTTAACAATTAATTATAAATTATTTTGTATCGGCTTGTTTGTAACCCTTCACAAAACTTCTTGGAGCACATTTACAAGGCCTAGTCTTGCATAGTTGTAGGCATGCTGAATTTTATGTTTTTCTTATATTTGTGAATTCCAGTTGGAGCTCAACACTATTGTAATTTTGAAGGTGCAAGACCCTCTCTATTTTGTATTTGCAGTTTCAGTAGGAGTAACTCCTCACCCTAGTTTGCCTTTGGTCCAAAATTGTAATGTTTTGTATTGAGGATATATTGTGTAATCTGAAAATATCGTCATACTTGATGACTAATTCCAGCATTGAAGCATTTCTATTTGAGTGAAACTTATCTTTAATAACGCATATCTATTTGAAGTGAAACTATAAATCTGGACAGCTCCATTATCGAGTAGGTATTGGCATCTTAGGGAACTTCGTACTATGCTTAGGCGACAATGAAGGAGCACACTATATGCGATTGAGTGACTGGCCACCACTAAAAAAGTGTCTGTATGGGTAGTGGGTGTGGTGCACGAGCACCTCTATCTTAGAAGCATCATTTTAATGTCCTAGGATGTCTAAGGATGTCCTAATTTCATTTTGGGTCCATGGGATCACTTTCATGTAATAAAGATCCATTGTAAGTCCAGTTAACAAGGTAGCAAACTCTATAAGCCCCTTGGTCAAACTTGGTCAGTGGATCACAAAATAAATCTAGGATAGGTTTTTGAATCTTTTAGGTCTAATAGGGTTGTTTGGGACCCCTAGGAAGCATTAGATCACATTAATGTCATAAGTTGCAATAGGTTGCAAAAAATGTCGCAAATGCAACTTTTGCAACAGATTGTTCAACTCTCCCAACCAACTCCTACAATGGCTATTTAGTTTGAAAATCAATTAGGAATGTTGGTTGAGGCCTATTTACCTTCATTGGAATAAAATCTAAGCAAAGTTGATTGTGGAGTACAAGTTTTTGGTGAATTAATAAAAAATGTTAAGTTTTCCTACAATTTGTGTTTGTTCATGGTGTTTTCATAGATCTATTGGATTGGGATCAATGCATGAATGTTATGATTGGAAAGCCTCTTGAAAGCTCTCTCAAATAAACTTGATTTGAAGTTCTGATCAATCCTTACAAAGAATAAAAACCAAACCCACTGCAAGGTGCCCGGAAATTGATGAGATGGCAAGGATTTCATAGAAAAATGGTCCTAACTTGAAATTCCACCATAGGATCAAAACAAACTTTTGGGGAATGCAAGCTATGGAAATGATCTATCGGATTCCAAAAGAATAGACTTAGACAAAAGTAACAGCTATTTTTAATGCCAAGCCCTAGGCTAAACATCTCTATGTGTTTAGCCCGTTTTAAGGAATTAGGTGTGCAAATGAGCCTCAGGAGTGGATAAACTCTATCCAATTTTGGATCAAGTATAATTTGACATCCCTTGACATGTTCTAGTCATTGGTTTAGCCCTATGAAGCCACTAGTGAAGACTTCTCTCTTTTGCGAACCTAGTTAGCTCTAATAGGGCTTAACTTTGAGTCTAATTGGCTTATAGTGACACAGGAGTAAAGTTAGAACCCAAGAATTTGGAATCTCAAATAACTTCCAAAAGGGTATCCTAAAAGGTGGTCAGTTGCAAGGATCCTTTGGAAGTTATAAGAGTTAAACCTCAAAAACCTCGATCGGAGGGCTAGTTGGCAACTAGTCCAGTAGGCCTAAAAGGAGATTTTAAACTTAGGGGATATAAGGGCTTAAGGGATCTATTGCTTTGGCTGAAATTAGGTATCTTATGACTAATTTAACCCTTTCCACTCCCTGATGTCACGGGTTCTATATTTGCACACTTCTTTGAATGAACGCCAAGAAATAAAGGGGATTCTTAGGATGATATGGTTGTGGGGATGTTCCTAAACCATTTGAAGAGGAGTTGAATAAATGGAATGTTTCTATGACATAACATATTTTGACTCAAACCTCAGTGTGAGACCATGGGTGTAGATACTCTATTGAATAACCCTATTACTAGTGGGTTCATTGTACTTCCATTGTCACCTTAGCATCAGGGTGGTTGATGTAAGTAGGCACTATGTCCTATGATGGAGTGTTGTAACTTGTAACCATACAATTATTGACGTACGTGGGTTGGTGCTACCATACGTGTCAAAGAACATCAGCATATGACCCTTAGAACCACCACATGATCACTATATGGGCTAAGAGTTATCACCGTACAAGTCATATGCACAATCAGCAAGAGGCTATTGGCCCATATTTGTTTGAGACAAGCAAGTGAACATCCACACTTACTTTCATTCAACCAAACTAAAAGAAAATTGTATTCTAACAACTTGGAATGAAATCTAATCTAACATCTTGAAATGAAAATCTATTCTAAATGAGGGATGTATATCACCATGCAATAACGAAAACTTGATCATAACAATCCACCATGAAAGACACAATAATGAAAAGTAATGCAAATTTGACATTATATTAGCAATAATTCTCAAACAACCTCCTCTACAAATGAGAGTTGTGGGGTTTATATAGGAGCCCTAATTACAATGAGCCACTAAGATTGATTTGACATTAATGGCCCAAATCAAACCATTACAAACCCTAGTTAGGGAAACATAAAGTAGCCGAAATAAATGAAGCACCACAAAATGAGCCAATGAGAAAACTCAAAAGCTTGAGGACCAATAGAAAGGAAGAAAACCAGCTAGTCATCATACAACTCATCATCCAAGATGTATACCCCTTTCTTCTTTTCTCTTTTAGACAAAAAAAGAACTTAAGTACAATTGCTCTAAGTTCCTCTACGTTAATACTAGGGAGGCTGTCATTTTGTATCTCAATAATCTCTAACTTCTCCATGCAACTGCCTAAGATGCTATCCCAATTTGAAGTTTGTCACTATAGATCATTGATAAATACCAAAAGTGAGAGGAATCCACTAGAGTAACTCTAGGGAACTCTTCTCAGGAGAGTCGATGTCTCTAATATAAATTGATTCCATTATTGCCTTCAGCTCATCCAAATTTAATTCATAGGAGGTCAAAGTCAAAACCAAGCAATTCCTTGATTGCAACAAGGACCTTTGCACATATCTCTAGGATAGGACTCCTGATATCTATCAGCCGACTGGATTGTCGTCGGTACTTCTGTAGCTGATGGGATGATTGTCGTCGATGTTCTGTAGCCGACGGGTAAATAGTTTGTAGCGGACATAATGTTTGTGGCCAACGGACTCCTTTGGGAAGGTTCGGTGGATAGTAGTTATATCCCGTCTGAGATCATTGTAAATCATCATTCATCTTATCTTATGAAGCATAATGTAATGTTTTGGCATATGCGAATAATCTAAGGAATTGTGTTGTTCATGTTCCATTGTCTGTATGCATTCATTTATTTTACCTGTACGGTAAACATTTGGCGCCGTTGCCTATGAACCTAGAAGGTGGGAGGAATGAAGATTAATGCCAAATTAGCTTAACAAGGATCGAAATAAGGTCAAGGAAAAAGATGGAATCCGTACAGTGCAAGAGAATTCAATTCTGGCATAGCAAGCCGAACGCCGACGAAGATTTCAGAAGAGTGCCGATGGAAACCGAAGCGCCGAAGATTTGTTGGAGCAAACTCGGCAGCGGGTGGAATTGGTGGAAGAGGCATGGGAGGAGTTTTTGAATTTGTGTTCGCCGAGGGAAGAGAATCCAGACGGAAGAGCACCAACTTGCACAGCTCGGAGTGCCGATGGAGCAAGAGCATGGAGTGAACTCTTCGTCCAGGATACACTTCCACTAGAGACAACTTCAGAAGATCCTTTTTCTTCACCAAGGTTCGCAGCTGTTGAGATTGCCAGTGTTAAAGTATAGATTGCTAGTGTAGGAGTGCAGTCCGCCAGTGTGGGAGTGCAGACCGTCGATGTGGGAGACCAGTTCGCCAGTGTGGGAGTGCAGATCACCAGTGTGGGAGTGAACAACGCCAATATTGCAGGATTGAGCAACACCTATTTACATAAACCAATTGTGATGGTGGAACCAAAAGAAAAACTGCCGAAGTTCGATGGCAATGGTACGGCCGATCCCATTCGACACTACAAGACATGTGAAACGATCTGGAGGGAAAATGGCATAACTGATGAAGACGACTGGATGAGACAATTTTTGGCAACCATACGGGGTGTGGCAATTGACTGGTTTACTAGTACAGATCCACAGAAGCTAGGCAGTTGGAATAACATTAAAAAGGAGTTTTTAACCGAATTTCAACTGTTGCGAGATGATAATGAAATTGTAGCAGAGATCTTTAATACCAAGCAAGGAAAGAACAAAACTATCCGTGTTTACGCCAGGAAATGGAAAGATTTAATAAACAAAATGGAAAATAAGCTGGCGGACGGACTTCAGAAAAGGTGATTCGTGGAAGGCCTACGCCCTAACTTGTAGAAGAAAATGAAAATTGTGCTGTCGTCATCATACACATAAGCCTGTAATAGAGCATTGAATCTCGAAAGTGAGCACAAGACAAAGAAGAAGAAGGCTAGTTCCTCTGATTTTGATGACGACGAGCCTTCCGGCGAAGATAGCAGCGACGATGAAGGTAGTAGCAAGAAGGTCCATGCCCTACAGAAGGACATGATCCGCATGATGGAGTTTAAAAACATGCAAAAGGAACCAAAAAGCAGTGAGCTGTGGTGTACGGAGTGTAAGACTGACGGTCATACTAAAGGATCCTGTCCAAAGAATCAATTCTGTGACATTTGTCAAATCATGGGCCACTCGACAAAGGAATGCCCCTTTAACATGAAAACCAGAGGATCTCCACAGGTGCTTCTTGCACAGGAAGCCTCCTTGTCGGGTAGTAGCGGAAACACGAATACCGTTGGTGCTACATCCGGAGGATATAGGAATAATCGATGTGGACAAAACAATAACAATGCAAACAATAACAACAACAATATGAGCAGAAGCCGAATCTAGTATGATGCAAATGGACGGCCGATTATTCTGTGCCGCGCATGTAACTTGTGGGGGCATTTTGGGTGGGAGTGTCCAACGGCGAATACACCTCAACTATTGTGCCCATGGTGCAGACCTGGTGAACACGATGACTCCAAGTGTCCAAAATCCGGAGTAAACTTGATCACTGTCGAGATAGATGAGGAAGAAGTTCTGGAAATCATGCGGAAACAAGCAAAAGAATACTCGGACCCTGCCGAAGAAAAGAGGAAATTTGTGGAAGCACGGGCAGAGGTTGAAAAAGTATCCCAAGTAGCAACACCTCAATCGAAGGACACCATCGGCACTTCAGCGAGGAATTCTGCGGAACAAAACATAGTATGGCAAATTTTGCAAACGGAGGTACCAGTAAAGATAAATGATTTGCTTCTCACCCTGCCTCAACTCCGATTTGCTCTCTCAAATATTATACCAGTTCCCAAGTCACCGGGAGAACGAAATCGAGGGAAGGAAAAATCACTGAGAGAATCGAGTTGAGGGGAGGAAAAGGAGATTGCTGAAGGCGAAGAAGATCAGATGTTGTTGGCGCTGACATCCGGACGACACCCTGCAGTCGTTGAGATGGGGATCCACGGACATGTTCTCATTGACACAATAGTTAACGGAGGGTCCGGCGTAAATGTATTGCTAGAAGAAACCTGGAGGAAGCTTGGACAGCCGACATTGTGGCCTCCGAGATTTCAGCTGTTGATAGCCGATCAACATGGCATTAAACCCCTAGGTATTCTCATGGCATAGCTAGTAACCATTGGCACTTAGCCATTCCTGATGGATTTTGTGGTGATTCCATTGAAGAGAAAAGGATACGACGCCATCCTGGGCCGCAGGTGGCTTATCGAAGCACGAGCCTGACACGAATGGAAGAAGAACACCTTATCACTGGAAAGAAAAGGCTGCCAATTTGTCATTGATCTGCATACCCAAATGGTAGGAGAAGAGGCCCTGTCATCAGATTCTAAGGAAGAGGAGGATGAAGGCAGACAACGAATGGAACCAGATCAGGAGGGAGTCTTACCATTGGATGGGGGATCAACGGATGACAACTTGGATTCGGTCAATGGTCTCTACCACTGTAAAATGGAGGACTATGAATTATTTCACAGCTGTAATGTTTTGTCGATTGAGGAAGGCCCGAGAGCGAACGAATATCTGAAGGAGTTTACTGAAGTAAAGGAGGGGGAGGCACTGTTGGATGTTACAATCGCCCATGCATTTAGTGAAGGGGAGACAATCAAGTATAATGAAGCTACGTTGCAAACAATGAATTTGGGGGACAAGGCAGAGCCGAAGAACATACTAGTCGGAGATAACTGGGATCCAGTACTCAAGGCCGTGACATTCAAGATATTTTTGGAATACAAGGGTGTGTTTGCATGGACATACATGGACCTTAAGGAAGTACCATCGAAATTATGTATGCACCACATCCCGCTAATGGAAGGAGCGATACTTGTACGGAGGCGACCCTACAGGATGAACAAGAACTATGCGGTACAGTTTACGGAGGAAATCAACAGGATGCTGGAAGCTGGCATTATCTTCAAGGTGAAGACCAACGAATGGGTGTCGCCGATAGTCATCTCATTGAAGAAGGATACTACTCAGATCTGGATATGCGTTGATTTCAGATGCCTGAATGCAGTCACGATCAAGGATCCTTTTCCGATTCCATTCACAGACAGCATTCTGGAGGAGGTCACGAGACATGAAATTTACTCCTTTATGGATGGGTTCTCCGGATACAATCAGATCTCTATAGCGGAGGATAAGTTGAAGACAACGTTTGTCGTCGAAGATGGGGTCTATGCGTACAACCGGATGCCATTTGGGTTGTGTAACACGCCGGCCACATTCCAACGAATTATACTGCATATCTTCAACAGGATGTCCATGGGAAACTTCAAAGCCTTCCTGGACGATTGGTCAATATTTAGCATGGAGGATGGATACCTGGCAGCA
Source organism: Cupressus sempervirens (assembly GCA_028749045.1). Classification (NCBI taxonomy): domain Eukaryota; kingdom Viridiplantae; phylum Streptophyta; class Pinopsida; order Cupressales; family Cupressaceae; genus Cupressus; species Cupressus sempervirens. The sequence continues at coordinate 444,402,523 of CM053792.1, read as the reverse complement.
CTTGGTGAATGCATGGAAAGATGTCGAAAAGCGCGGCTAGCGTTGAATCCCAAGAAGTGCAGATTCATGGTTCCGCACGGAAGACTGCTCGGACACATTGTCTGTAAGGAAAGGTTAAAGAAGGACCCCCACAAAGTGAGAGTCATTCTTGAAATGTAGCCATCTACTAATGTGACAGAGGTAAAGTCTTTTCTCGGGCATATAGGTTATTACAGGAGATTTATTAAAATTTTTGCCAAGGTGTCCCAACTGTTAGATAGGTTAACCTGCAAGGAAGAATCATTTAGATGGGATAAAGAGCAGGACGAGGCATTTGAAGGGCTAAAGGTACAACTGGCTACAGTACCCATCTTGGCGTATCCGGACTAGAATAAAGAGTTTCATGTTCATGTGGATGCCTCCAACTATGCGATTAGTGCGACCCTGGCACAAACAAGTAACCACGGACTAGATCACCCGATATACTTTGCCAGTCGGTTGTTATCAAAGGCCGAGCAGAACTACAGCACGATTGAAAGAGAAGCGTTGGGAATGGTCTATGTTGTGCAAAAATTCCGTCATTATTTTCTCGCTACGCCGTTTGTGTTCTATGTTGATCACCAGGCCCTGTTGTACATGATTAATAAACCTGTCATCCAAGGGAGGATTAGTAGATGGCTACTCCTGTTGCAGGAATTTACTTTCAAGATCATTGTCCGGACGAGAAAGAAGCATGTCAGCGCCAACCACCTATCGCGGATCAAAACAGGGGAACCGGCAGAGGGTGTGAATGACGACTTTCCTGACGCGCAGCTATTTCAAATTGGAGTACTGTCGGAATGGTACAGGAGTATCGGTGAGTACCTATGAATAGGACGGTTTCCCACTGGGATGCCACCAAGTGAAAGGCGCAAGTTGATAATTAGGAGCTGTACCTTTCAATTGATCAATGGATTATTGTATAAAATGGGACCGGATCATATTCTTCGACGGTGTGTGTTAGAAGAAGAGGTACCGCAAGTGTTAAAAGAAGCACATGAGGGTCCCACAGGAGGACACATGGGACCCGACACCACTGTGCGAAAGATATTGCTTGCAGGTCTCTGGTGGCTAACGGTGTACAACGACGCATGGAAATGGGTCGTCGAATGTGACACTTGCCAACGTGTCGGGAAGCCGCTGAAGCGAGACTTCATACCACTTAACCCCTCCCATGCACAGGAACTTTTTGAGCAGAGGTGATTAGATTTTATTGGACCACTGAGGGTGAGCAAGACTCGACGGTGCCGGTACATTATCATTGCAACGGAGTACTTGACCAAGTGGGCGGAGGCGCATGCATTACCAAATAACTCGATCGTCAGCATTACGAAATTTATTTATGAACAGATCATTACCATGTATGGAATTCCGTTGCAATTAACAAGCGATAGGGGAGGTCATTTTGTTAATCATGTCATTTGACTGCTCACCACTCAGTTCAAGATTTATCATTCACTATCGAGTCCGTACTATCCAAGAGCAAATGGACAGGCCGAGGCTACTAATAAAACTTTAGTATCCATCATCTACAAATCCTGTGCGGTGGAAGGTGCTGACTGGGAGGAAAACTTACCTGCCGCCCTATGGGCTTACCGCACAGCGTACAAAGTGACGACAGGGCACACACCATTCTAGTTAATGTTTGGACAAGAAGTAGTAGTACCAGCGGAATTCATGATTTTGAGTCTACAAATAGCACTGGAAAACAAGTTGGATGATGTGGACAGCTTACGGGAGTGGCATAATAATTTGAATAAGCTGGAGGAGAAGTGATTGCTGGCGCAGTGGGCAACAGAAGTCACGCAGAGAAGACACAAGGTCTGGCATGACAAGCATCTGAAACATAGCAGATTCCAGCTGGGACACCTAGTATTGAAGTACAACGGTTGCAATGAAATAAAACCAGGAAAGTTCAAGGTGCGATGGGTCGGACCATATCAGATCTGAGATATTGGCGACAATGGAGCAATCAAACTATCGACCTTGGATGGGCAAGAGGTGCCTCAGGTGGTTAACGGATCCAAATTGAAAATATACCGCGCTAGAAGGGTGTCGTCGTCACCCAGTGCTCCCATGAGTCTTCCGTTGTCGTCATTTAACGACAGAGCGATGCGGCGACGCCAAATTGAGGTACCTTTGTATTTTTGAATTTAAAAATTGAATAAAAAAAAAAAGTCTGTGGAAGGTGTTCCACGGGCACCTATCCGTAGGCAAGAAGTCCGTGAAAGGCATTCCGCGGGCGCCTGTCTGCGGAAGGCAACCTACGGGGCCCTCTTCCAGCGGTGTTGTGCCTGCAGAAGATCTTTTTCGCATTTGTGCCGCACATAAAATAGTCTTCTGCGGAAAGTTTTGTCTCCCGCAGACTGCTACCGCTATGTTTTAACCTCCCGCAGGAAAAATTTTCATTATTCTATGCTGAGATTAAAAAAAGGAAACTCAAGCACTTCTAAGTAGCGATTGGAAAGGAGCAATGAGTGCTGCTTGAAGTTTGAGGGAAGTAATCTTCTATTCTGCGTTTGACTTGAATCTTCAGCAATTGCTCCAGGAATCTGAATGTCTCGAGCTGACATGCACCTTGGAACACGAATCAGGGAAGTGCTTTCTATGTGTAAATATTTACCAACGTAGGAGACTCTCAACTTCAAACCACAAAAATAGCTTGGCTGCGGACAGTTTCTGTTAGTGCCATTGGGTTTGAGTTTGTGTCGAAGCTATTGCAGTATGCGGATTTGATTGTGCTCGGCTTTAGCACGGCTTTCCAACAGTAAATTGGAGATAGTCAGCAATGTGAGTGTGGTAGACTGGCGTACACTGGTTACGGGAAGATGTGAGTGCGTGTGTTAGCTGAAGATTCGGTGTCGTGGAACACAAATATCATCGGTGTTTGAGTACAGTGTTGTCGTTTGTGCTGCAGATTGGTGTCATCATTTGTGTGGGTTGAGTTGAGAAATAGTTGATTATCCTAGCAGCCTATGGATATTCTGAGTACCACATCGGCAATAGAAGGAATTTTGGAGAAAGACTGATTTTTTCAATTGCGGCGTTGGGATTCAAGAGTTCTTCCGCCATTATCCGCTGCCTTACCCCTCCGTGGGAAAGGTGTACTTAATTACGGCATAATTTTGTTGGCCTCTTCCACGAGGTAACGGATAGAGGAAACTTATATGAGGAAGAAAAGAAGCCATTTTGCATGGAATCAGCAGGGAAACGAAAGCAATGGAAGAATCAGTTGGCAGTAAATATGCAAAAGCATTCAAGGGTTTTGGCATCGGTGATTCGGGTTGTAGGCCCCTCGGGTTCCAGTAGCAAGAACCAGAAGGTCAGGGAGGAACTCACTTATCTCACCGTCCAGTTCGAGGGTCTTAATGGGAGTGAATGCCGGAGGTGGTGGTAGGAGATTCCAGAGGCAGACCAGATTAAGCAAATTCTGATCCTGGCGTAGGTACATTGGGCCATCCAGCTTCCCATTTTCTCCATCCGGTTGTTCAAATCAGTATTGCGCACCATGATAAAGACATATAGTCAACACAATAGAACAAGTACATTTATGTACAAGAAGCAGCAGATGACAGTGTCTCTTTTACCTAGGGATTTCACTAGGGCTTTCAGAATCCCTGGCCCCAATGGTAAGAAAGTGGAGATCAAGAACCACAAAATCTCATGAGAATGGAAGGAGCATTGGATAGATCTAGTATGCTGGGATCTTACACTCGTGGACAGGGACGCAACGGTTCAGGGGTCAAAGTGCAGAGGGCTTCGCAAGGACTTTATTTGAGGTCACTGGCAATGCATCATGGACGTCATCAAGAGCAGGTTGATAGGTGCCACTCGAGCTTCAGATATAGTGTTTCCCTAGGTGGTATTCATGAATGGCATCATGCAGGGTATGGTATATGATTGGGCCTTAGTGCTTGCTGACAAGATGGAGGAATTCATGACCCTTTAGCATTGAACATTTTTTATGCCACACCATGCCATTGGGCTATTCCTGGATGCTGCAGCTAGCCAGATACCACTGGATAATTTTGAGGCTCCTCTGCGAGGCAAGTTGGTGGACGGGGAGCCTCCCACATTCTATTGGCACCAGTTGGATACAGGTGGAACAGCAACGGGCCAGAAGAGAGTACTCTGAGGACTGGACACTTCTGGAGATACAGATAGCAGATGGGAGGACACTTCGAAAAATGACAGGGCTGAGTCTGTGGAAGAGGAGGAGAGCACTTCGGTGGAAGTTGGCGGTGAGGCAGTGGGTAGTGGGTCCACATTCTTTATCCCTCAGTTGTTAACTTCGGGGCACTTGACTACCTGCACGTCACTCATTCTCCTGTTTGGCTAGTGCCATGCCCCGGTCATGATGACCCCTATGACGGTGGCAGAAGTTGTACCACGGGCAGTGACGGAGATGGTCCCACAGACAGCGACAGATGTCTCGCCGAGATATTGCCGACGATTGTAGCGGAGGTGATTCTAGTTGTACCAGTAGAGCAAGTTGCACAAGTAGATGTTGTTATAGTCACAGTCTCACAGAGAGCACAGTTGCCAGCATCGGAGGCTGAGCCTGAGATTTGTTTAGATGTGATGGATTGCGATGCAGTTGTCACTATCTCATCATCTTTATTAGCAGAGGCCGAGCTAGTACAGGAGGAGGAAAGCATGGAGCCCACGCAGTCAAAGCAACCAGAGGTGATGGATAGAGCTAGTATGTTTTTGAGGCAGTAATTTCGACTCACTCTTGCCAAGTGGGGTCCGTCCATCTAGTCTCCCAAGCGTTCAAGAACATCACCAGCAGTACTAGAGCCTCAGTCTGAGGAGGACGGAATGCCACATGCCGTGGTTGCACCAACAGCAGAGGAGGCGGCACCGGATGTGGGCATGGCTCCCACTGATGAGGAGGAGAATAGTGATGCGGAATGGTCATTGGAGGACTTCGCCAAGGAGGATTACGGGTTGGATGAGGACAGGTGCAGGGACTACCTCAGGACTATGAAGTCTGCATTGAAGAAGGGACACGATGTGGCAATTAAGGCTCTGACTTGGCAGAGGGAGTGACATTTGATCCGAGCATATATCCATGGGATCTGTCCTCGACGATTTCAGACTTGTTTTGTAGACAAGGGTTGGGCGGCAGTTGAGACAGCTGAGATGTTGGCAGATTGGGCTACTGAGCTGGAATTGGGACCCAGTGACACCCCTCTGATGAAGCTGGCACATGAGATTATGGGATTGTACAAGGATGTTTACTATGCTCATTGGCCCGCGGATGCGGACAGGGTTGCAATAGAGAGATCATTGGCAGTTGAGAGAGAGGCTAGAGAGAAGCTAGCCGCCAACTTGGCTGACCAGTAGGTAGCATGGGTAGCAGAGCGGGCGGCACTATTGGCAGATATGGCAGCAGTGGTGCAGGAGAGGGACGTGACTAGGCAAGGTACAGAAGCAGCTGTCCGAGATAAGGATGCGGCTAAGCACGAGATGCAGTTAGCTAGGAGGCAGGCTATGGATGCCGCACTTCTACTAAAGGAGGCCGTAGAGGTGAATTCACTAATTTAGACAGATCTGCACATCCGGACAGAGGTGTATGAGTTGCGTCGCCAGCAACACTCTTTTGGGACGCCTCCTCCTTCTCTCTAATATTTCTTTTGTTGTTTGTAAGTTGTCTCCTAATTTTGTTAGTCGTCAGGAGACGACTTTTTCTTTTTGGGGGGATGGTGTCAGCCGATTGGATTGTCGTCGGTATTTCTGTAGCCGACGGGATGATTGTTGTCGGTGTTCTGTAGCCGACGGGTAAATAGTTTGTAGTAGACATAATTTTTGTGGCCGAGGGACTCCTTTAGGAAGGTTCGGCAGATAGTATTTATATCCCATCTGGGATCATTGTAAATCATCATTCATCTTATCTTATGAAGCATAATGTAATGTTCTGACATATGCGAATAATCTAAGGAATTCTACTATTCATGTTCCATTGTCTATATGCGTTCATTTATTTTACCTGTACGGTAAACAATATCCTCATATTGTGTGTGTACATGCTCATATGTAGCCATCCTAGTATCTAACAAGAGATACCAATGGCAAAAAATGTATGCACTTCCTCTATTAATAACTTCTTCCTGAGTCAAAACCAATATGGGGATAGTCCTTTATGCCTTGAGACGAGGAATAACCTTATGTTTCATCGACTTAAATTCCTTCAATATCTTATCCAATCCCTACATTGTATCTATAAGTACCATGGTCCTCTCATGTGCTTGAATCATCTTAGTAAGAAATGTTTCTGCCTACTCTTTGATGTGCTTTGCCTATTCCTTCATCATGCTACCATAATTATGTGAATTATGAGGGGTAGGAACATATAGGATAAATGATGTGCCCCCATGCCTTGATGGATTTACATATTTGTTGAAAATTTGGGGCCTAGGTTAGGGCCATGGGTCCACGTGCTAGAAAATCTTGGGCCTAATGTCATTGCTTTTAGGTCTGATTTACAAACTCTAGGCCACATACTACATGACAGCGCCTAATACATTCAGATCTGGGCTCATAATCGATCGGCCATATGTTTAAGATAGGACTTAGATGTGTTTGAACTTAGGCCTGATCAGGTCTACACACTTCAGCTTGGGACTGGTTTCATTGAGATTAGAGCTTAATTAGGCCAATGCATTTGATTTAATGTCTCACTTAAGCCCTTTTTTCATCGAATCAAGGCCTGGCCTAGTTGGACCAGACCTACATGTTACATATTGGGGCCATATTACCTTGATCTTAGGCTCTAGCCTTGAGCCTTGAGCTTCATGTTTCATCATAGATCAGCTTATAGGCCTCATTATATCAGGTTTAAGCTTGATCATCGCATAGATGGCCCAGATATTTCATCTTGAGGGCCATATGTTGGCACTTTTAGGCCTCATCCTTTCAGATTTAGGCCACACACTATCCATCAAGGTCATATACTAGCCAAATGGGGGCCATATGTTTGGTATTTGGGCTGCTTTGCATTCATTTTAGGCTTCACCCTAGAGCTAATAGCTATATATTTGGTGATTGGAATCTATGCCATCCCTATTTGAATAGAATTTGGTCTTGAACACACATAGCAAGGGCCATATGTTTGACTTTAGGGCCTTCGTGATTGGTTAAGGCCTCCTTCCCTCATCAAATACTTTGAGTCAAGTTGCTTCCTATTTTTTAATAAAAATTAACTTCTTCCCCATCATTTGGTGATTGGGATCTATGCCAGCCCTATTTGGATAGAACTTAGTCTTGAACGCACATAGCAAGGGCCACATGTTTGACTTTAGGGCCTTTGTGATTGGTTAAGGCCTCCTTCCCTCATCAAATACTTTGAGTCAAGTTGCTTCCCTTTGTCCAATAAAGGTTAATTTCTTCCTCAGCCAGATGGGGAGGTGGAATCCACTCCTTGAGTGGCAGCCTTTCCACTTGAGAAGGTGGAGTCAACTCATTGATGTGTCAAACACCATATACAGTAGAATCTAATCCTCAAAGTGGCAATCTTACTGCTTGAGAAGGTGTAATCCACTCCTTCAAGTGTCAACTTTGAAAAATAGAATATTATTTTAATTTTAACAATAACTTTCCTTTTATCTCCCCTTCATGGTTATTTACTTGCAATTTTTTATGTTTTTGACTCAATTTTAATTCAATTTCTCAATTTTTGCATAACCCAAATTTCACCATTTATTTCCATTTTTTTTACACTTGCCAAATATAACCATTTTCTCCGATGTTTTGAAGCTTAGCCAAGTTTCAACATTTCTTTTCCAATATTTTGACACAGCCAAATTTCATTTTCTTCCAACATTATATAGTGGGAAGGCCTACAAAATTCTGAATTTTTGTCAAGATTGCTCTACCATGTAAAACCTTCAAAGCAAAAAAGGGGGTTCCCCATTTGCAGTGAGTCAATGATGTGAGAATATCACAATACACCCCAAAGTCATTCATGATATGCTTGCATTCAATATTAGTCTTCCACTATGAAAATAAAGTGCTCACAATATAATGTCTTCCCCCAAAATACAATTTAATGTCATAGACTTAGTTGAATCACACAATTTATTGTTCATACCATATGTATTACAACTAACAATAGAAATCGCACCCTTAAAATTAATATCACTAAAATCTTTAGCAATTGATATTATATTTCTTCCAATGTTATAATACCATCATTTCATCATGGGTCCACTTAAAATTATCCATGGAAAAATAGCTCAGATATAAATATATTCCTACAAAGCAATAGCTAAATGAGACCTTCAAAACTATAAAGCAATTGACCCAATATAAACAAATTGTTGATGCCTTCTTTGCAATGGTAGTTGAATATTAATAATGAAAATGGAGTTTACAATATATAGGCAAATTACATTATGATGTTTCTAAATGAAACAAATGTAACTGGACGACAAATTAGAAACAACCTAAACTATCTAAGGTGACCTTTAAAGAAACATTACATTATTTGATACCCTCCCTTAATGGTCATCGTTCTAGCTACCCTATAAAAGACATTCTATAAGTCATTTTGTCACAAACGTATACATAGCTACCCCCTTCTAGTCACAAATATATAAAAGGCTGCCCAATTCTCTTCATAATGCTCTATGACACAAGTTTACTCTTAAGACCCTCTATGATGCTGCAAAAACTTTTGAAAATGACCACAAAAATCAAAATCCTTCCAACCTGATGTTGGGAAACAAAATTGTCCCGCCTTGTAGCCAAATACACTGAGTTCAACTTTTGAAACTAAAACCATGAGTTTCAGGGGAATATTGTTAAACCCTCCACTTCTTTAAAAAACATCCACAATTTTGTTAGAAAAAACAATGACTTCTATAGATAAACACTACAACCTAAATCATACTCTAAGACACCACAACTTTTGTAGAAACATTTAATCAAGTTTAAAAGATTGAATTTCATTAATATATTGATTCAAGGCCCACACCCCACCTTTCCCCTTGTGACACCCATCCTCTCCCTCCCCTTTCTTAGTATATCTGTGATGTTTAGGTAACTTTGCAAAAGGAATGATATGTTGATAGAGAGAAATATTAGAACATGAAGCACGAAAGACATCATGAATTTTACTATGCTTTGGAAATTCTAACCGATAAGCAACTGACCCAATTCTCTATATGATATCAAAATACTACTTAGAAATTATAATACTAAATAAAATTATCAAAATCGTAAATGAAAGATTTTCATTACATTAGAAATATCATAAAGATGATTACAATGAGTAGCATGATATCAAAAGAAGTACAAAATCCCAAAATGTAGTGAAGAGAGACCTCTAATCATCCCTCAAGAAAAACTCCTCGTCATTGGAACTCACTATGTGGATATAAAAACATCAACTCAATTTAACATGATTTCTCCATCAATTTCTTCTTTTTCTTTTAAATTTTAAAGCAGGGATTGGGGAGTGACAACCCCAAGGGGGTCAAGGGGTAATGCTGACCATATTTCCCCTCTTGCATGCTCCTTGGATTCTTTATTTTTTAAGCATTTTTACCCCAAAATTGATGTGTTTAAACTTTAAACAAAACTTAAAAGCATACATTATTTTTTAATTCACTTTTATGGTCACCTACTTAGCGGGGAAATGCAAATGTCATCAGAACAGTTGAGGTATGGTTGGGCATCCTCAATTTGTTCCAAGGATGTCGTGTCATTATGGTGTCCCGACGGCGTCTCAATGATGCGATGGTGGCTAAAATGCGGTGGTGAGGGGATGCCCTGTCCCAAGAACAAAAGGATCCAAGGGGTGATGTCCCCATGTATCACTGGAATTTGTGTTTTCAGTGCATTACATCAATCGATATAATTATTTCAGCTCTTGTAAATTAAATAAAACTCACTTTCAAAGGGTTTCTTGTTTATGTTTAATTGTTTGATTTAGATTTGAATATATTTGATGCCCTAGATTTCATATTTCTACTTGATTTGCACTAGGGCTAAAATGTTTATTTATGTTCTCATTTTGTTTTACACAACATGAAATATAGGAAATTCTACGAAAAGGAACATAAATTATGAGATCAGTACATCACATGAAACTTACACACATTAGTGGGCAAAAATGGATGTAAATTTTAAAACACTTGCACAACCAATGAGTTGCACACTCTACATCAAAAGCAAGATGGAAGAATTGTCCAATGTAGATATCTTTCTTTGAATACGATAATAAAATGGGCAATACTTAGGGATGAAAGATCCTCTATAAAGAGACTTCATATGACTAAACCTTTTTCTAAACAACCATGGTATCTCACCTCAAGTAATTGCACAAACAATATGACATCACTGGCATACAATATTACCTTGAGATTAGTGCCACAACTAATACCAAAATGAGCTAGTTCAAGACAACTATCACTTTCTTCTAAAATGAAGTTTGCTATTGAATTATGCCTATCATCAGGTCTTGAGTAGAGTTCCATTCCCAGAAGATCCTTGGAGTCATATTAAGACACAAAGGTTGGGTATCTCTCTGCTATTTTCTTTTTCTTGTGTTATCTCTTCCTTAGACGAAGAAGAGATGCAATAAAAGTTATATACCAATGCTAATAAGGAATGCATAAAGACTACTGTCAAAATAGGAGCATCACAAACAGCCATATGGGATCCAATTGAGATTTCGAGTTCTTACCTGTGCAGTGAGAGCAAGATTTGCCTCAAAAAAAGATTTAATGGTACCGATATCTTCCCAATAATCATCAAATAAATATGCCTGTTCACATTAAGTAAGCTTGTCAGTTAGGTGAAAATGGCTTCTAAATTGCCAATGAAAAAATGTTATTCAACTTTAAGTTCATATGCTCATTTACAAAATATCCCAATCAACATAACACTGATAGAAAAAGAGTATGTAACCAGTAACCATGAATCTACAGTTATGCATACAGAAAACAACCCGCTAGTTTCTGACAGACAGAGGATGAATCCAGAGTAATGGAATTAATGAGCCTCCGCTAAATATGTTAGATCTTTAAGTAAATCGTATATATGCTAGTCAAATCTAGTTTCTTGCTACTATTTGTTTCCTCATGATATAGAAAACCTTGTAGATTGCACAACTTAAGACTTTTGTACAGCTATTCTTCTCAACTTATCCTGATTGTAAGGCTTCCGGAAAGAATGCAAATTATATAAGAGAAACCTCGTAGACAATCTCAAAAGTTGTATCAGATTTTTAAAAAGGTCCGCAATAAATGGTACAAAATTGCTATCAATTATACAAATGAATTTGATACATATAAGCCGCCTTTGATGCAAATGAATTGTTAAATCAAAAAATCAAGTATTATGAACAGTTTTTGGTTTCTTCGATCTTATAATATCAACATACAATTGCAAAATTGTAGTTCATGAGAAAAATTAGTAACTTCTAAATTTCATTTCTTGTAATTTCAAATAAGTTTTAATGTATAAAGTACAAACAATTAATGTATAAGAAAAGTCAACAGAAATACCACAAAAAAACTAGTTAATAATTGTCAAGAACAAAAAGAAAATTTCATGAGTTGTTTATAATTCTCAACGCATTTATCATTTTTACCTCATCTTTTCCAGTTTTTTGAAAAATCAGGCAATTAAAAGATATCTAAGAAAATGAGTGGTGGTTTTAGATCATTCACACGCTCTTTGTTCATTTAAACTTCTACCCTCTTTCTGCTAGTGTATGTTTACATGAATATTTTCTACCCATCAGAACTATTCATTATTTGTGGCTCATTTATGTTTTCAGCTAAACTCTTGCAATGATCCGTTCCTATAGCTTGACCTATAGTAAACATAAAATATAGAACTAGTTAGGGTTTAAGGTTAGGAAACTCACCAACTAGACAAAGAGCTCGTATATGATTGCTGCACCCAACCATAGAAGATGTATGTATATATCTTTGACTCATCGTCTAGCCAACTTTAGCCAAGTACATTATTAAATGCTTAAGAATTATGTAATGTCCTCATTTTTGGGGAGCTTTTGCGGATGGTTGAGTCAGTTCATTATAGCGACCCTCGTGAGCTGACAGGGTGATTTGGGGGTCTTAGTTGCAGACTTACTATTTTTAGTAAGTCTATTTTTGGCAGTGCAGTGAGTGGCTCTGGTAGTTGGTCATCACCCACAATAGATGTGGTTATTAATTGCATGAGCTCATATTTATTAATTAATTATTAATGCTGCATTATTACAATAATAGTATTTTATTATAATAATGTCATTAAGAGATATTATTAAAAGAGTTGTGTTGGATAGTTTCTGGAGTTGAGTTCTTTTGAGAAGCTTTTGCCAATAGGGGATTATAAATATGAGCTCATTTCATTAGAAAAAGGCATTTGATTGAATATTATTTGTTTTTGTTGTCTTTGTGACATTTTTAAGTTTCTTGAGTTTTGTGCCCTTGCTGAATGTGATGTCCCCTATCCACTCTTACGGGATTTGGAACTAAACTCTTATATTTCAATGACAAGGTTCGTGTAGATGTTAATATTGTTATCTTCTCAAACTATGAACTGGATAAATTCTAGTGTTTGCTATAAAGTCTATCTTGTAGATGTTATGAAGATCATATTGTTGCAACCTTCTTATAGAAAAATCTGCTCACAACTCCTTCATTGGTCTTATAATTATAATGTTTTGATCACACTCTATATTAGCAATTACATAGATTTACAAATGCATATGTTTTAATGTGCATATATTGACTGTATATTAACTATGCATATATTCTCTTGTTTATTCCACCATAATTGTTAGTTTTAGGTAGCTTAGACAGCTGTTCATCCATATGTGTGTTAATTAGCAAAAATTTGTTAATTAATTGACTTCTAGAAGCAATTAGTAACCTATTGGTTAGGTTGTTTTAATCAAGAAGCCACTAGAAACTTCTTGGTTAGGTTGTTATCAAGAAGCAACTAGAAACTTCTTGGTTAGGTTGTCTTGATCAAGAAGCAACTAGAAACCTCTTAGGTTGTATAAAAGGGGGGTCAAGGGAGGCATTTGGAGAATAGAATAGAACATAGGAATACAAGAAGTTGTAGAAGCATTTGCAGTGTTAGCAAATGAGTTTGCAGTGATAGCAAACAGTCTTGCAATGTTAGCAAGGGCACTGTGATAGTGTTGGGGATAGCAATGAGGAATATCAGCAGGAGAAATTAAGAGGTTGTCTGAATTCTGCCAATGAGAGGCAAGGAATTTTGTATCTCTTGATTTCCTGAAGTTAATATATTTTCCATCTGTAGAATTGGTTTTCCCTTAGGGGATTTTCCAGGGATGATTTGTCCAAAAATATTGTGTTCTTTGTGTTGTGAATTTTTTTCGTATTTTATTGGTGAAGTTACAGTTGTGTTATTTTTTCGATATTAGCTGTGAATTTAATTTTGATAATTTAATAATTGTTTACAATAGGAGATTAATAATTGGTGATAGCAATAGTGTTCATTTTCACATGGTATTAGAGCAGTGTTGAGGCTAGAAGAGTTTTGCCCTAGGAAAAAAATTAAGGGTTTATATAACCTGGTGTGATCTCTTCAAAAATATTATTGCTTTAATCCATTGAGATGGCTTCAGCTGGTTTGAGAGATTAGGAAAAATTGGATGGTGCCTCGAATTTTAGTGTCTAGAAGGCCATAATTTCTTTATTGTTGGAGAGAATGGTATCAAGGATTATGTTACCAGTGTTGTACCTATACCAATGCATGCGACACAACTTGCAGCATATAAGAAGGATGATGCCAAGTCGAGGAGAATTATCCTTGATGGTGACAAGGATCATATTGTTCCACATATCTCAGAGCTAGACACAACATAGAAGATGTGGGATGCCATTTTGAATCTGTACCAGAATGCTACCACTAACAGAAAGATGATTCTCAGAGAGAAGCTGAGGAATAACCAGATGAACCAGGGAGAAGAGTTACAAGTTATCTCACCAGGCTTAGACTTGTCAAGGATGAATTAGCAACTGTTGGAGATAGTAGTGAGAATAGCCCAAAATGGGTTTTCTAAACAATGGAGTGTCTTTGTTCAATTTACCAGTGGACAAGATACCTTACCAAGTTGGGATCGATTATAAACTGATTTTACTCAAGAGGAGTTTAGACTAAGTCTTGTTAATGGGGCCAACAAGAGTCAAAAAAGTGAAGTGGAACAAGAGAACATTGCCCTAGCAAGGAAAGGGAAAGCAAAGAAGGGATCTCAGAAAGGATCGACTTTAGCAAGTCTAGAAGAACTCTCTAATAGAATGGAAGATGAGTTTGCACTTATAGCTTGTATGGTGAGCTCAACCTCACAGACTATCTAGTACATAGATAGTGGGGCATCATTTCATATGATAGGAGTTAGAGAGTACTTCTCCAGTTATAAGGAGGAGAACACCAATATCTAGATTTCTATGGAAAACTTGTCCAAACTCAACTCGATTGGAAAAGGGACTATTTACTTTCAGAGGGAGAATGGAAAGATAACTCTAGTTCATGATGTGTTGCATGTGCTAGGATTAGGTATGAGTTTGATTTATGTATCTATTCTTTGGGATAGGGGGTATAATGTACTCTTTAGAGGGACACGTGTTGATTAAGCACAAGGATTAGAAATCACCCATAACTATTGGAGTTAGGAGTGGTCGCCTTTATAAGCTGCAGATTGATACTCCTAAGGTGCTCATGAGTAACTGTAATCCTAGAGATCTTGAAGAGCTATGGCATAGGAGGATGGGCCATATTCATCATGGAGCACTCAAATTGCTTTGTGAGATGGTGACAAGTGATCCAGAGGTGAGCACAGAGCATGATGATGTATGTAAAGGATGCATCTTGGGGAAGTTTGCAAAAGCATCTTTTCCAAGGAGTGACACCAAATCTGAAGGTATTCTTGATCTAGTACATTCAATTGTATGTCAACCAATGTCGACAAAGTCTATTAGAGGATATGAGTACTATGTTACTTTTATCGATTATTTCTCTAGGAAGACCTAGATATACTTCTTGAAGACCAAGGACGAGGTTTTTAGTCGATTTCAAGAGTTCAAGGTTCTAGTGGAGAACTTGATAGGAAAGAAGATAAAGGTTCTTTCAAACAATGGAGGTGAGCACAAAGGAAATAACTTCTAGGAGTTCTGTACCAGGGAAGGAATCAAGAGAGAGTGGATTGTTCCTTACAATCCATAGCAGAATGGAGTTATTGAGAGGAAGAACCGTTCTATATTGGAGGTGGCAAGAGCTATCCTACATGACCAGGATATGTCGCGCTACTTATGGAGAAGAGTGTAGTACAACAATCTACATTTAGAACAGGGTTCCACACAAGGTACTAGGGAGGATGACACCAAAGGAAGCTTTCATAGGAAAGAAGCCTGATGTTAGCCATTTCAGAATATTTGGGAGTTTGGCATATTTTCATATTCCAAGTGATACATGTACTAAGTTAGATCAGACTGTAGAGAGAGGGTACTTTGTTGGGTACAGTGAAACCTCAAAGGCATATATATTTTTATCCTCGGGACTAGAAGAATTATTGTTAGATGTGATGTTAAGTTCATGGAGGACAAGGCATTTAGAAGGTCCAGAGATTTTCCAATAGATGATTAAAGTGAGCAGCGAACAGGTGCTCCAAGGCCTAGTCAAGGGCAGCAAAACACAAGTACAGTTACCAGTACAAGTGTAGGCTCAAATGGTGAAGTTTCACAGAGTATGGAACAATAGATACAACAGGAAATGCATCTAGAAGACTTAGAGGTTGATATTTCATCCTCTACAGCTAGCAGCAGGAACTGTGAGGTTCAACAGACACTAAGGGATACTTAAGAGTTTGTGGGAGCTCTTATGAATAGTACAAGACAACGGAGACAACCAACCAAGTTCAATGACTATGTGGCATTAGTTAGTCAGTTGGTAGATAGTTAGCCTTCCAGCTATCAGAAGGCTACAGAGCATCAGGTATGGTGAGATGCTATGGTTAAGGAGTATTCCTCAATAATGCAGAATGATGTGTGGGAGGTAGTTCCTAGACCAACAGATAAGGCAGTTGTTGGATCACACTGGATCTATAAGATAAAGCACAGTGCAGATGGTAGCATCGAGAAATACAAGGCAAGGTTCGTGGCTAAGGGGTTCTCTTAGAAGGAGGGAATAAACTACGAGGAGAAATTTTCTCTAGTGGCCAAGTATACTTCTATACGAGTTGTGATCTTGTTTACAGCACAGATGGGATGGAAAATCCATCAAATGGATGTCAAGACAACGTTCCTTAATGGTGAGTTAAAGGAGGAAGTATACATAAAGCAACCAAAAGGCTATGTAGCACACAACAAAGAGACCCATGTGTGCAGATTGAAGAGAGTATTGTACGGACTCAAGTAGGCTCCCAGAGTATGGTATGAGTGCATTGACACATACTTGCAGAAAATGGGCTTTGTGAAGAGTGAAGTAGATGCTAAACTCTACTACTTGGTGGTTGGTGGTGAGATTCTCATTCTTGTTCTTTATGTGGATGACTTGTTTCTTATAGGCTCACTAGGGCTCATAGAGGACTACAAGAGGGACCATGCAGAAGAGTTTGAGATGAAGGACTTAGGACTTATGCACTACTTTCTAGGCATGGAGGTGTGGCAGACAGATGGAGAGATTTTCCTTGGTCAAGGGAAACATTGCATTGAAATCTTGAAGAGATTCAGAATAGAGGATTGCAAAGCCATTTCTACACCCATGATCACGAATTGGAGAAAGGTAGATACATCTAAGGAGAAGGATGTAAATCCCATCTTATATAGATAGTTGATTGGTTCGCTTATGTATTTGGTCAACACTAGGCCATATATAGCATTTGCAGTAAACTCTCTTAGTCAGTTCATGGTTGAACCAAAGACAATGCATTGGACAACAGCCAAGCATGTATTGTGTTACTTGCGTGGTACAGCTGAGTAGGGGATCAAATATGTTTAAAGTGAAGGTATCAGGTTGATGGGCTATATTGATGTAGATTGGGCAGGAAGTACAACAGACAGAAAGAGCACTTCAGGGTGTTGTTTCAGTTTGGGATAAGGAGTTGTATCTTGGTTCATCAAGAAGCAGAAATTCGTGGCTTTGAGTTCAGCTGAAGCAAAATACATAACAACTAGCATGGTGACATGTAAAGCTATATGGCTTCGGTAGTTGTTAGTAGCCTTGTTTGGTCAGAAGGTTGAGACTACTGTGATACACTGCGATAATCAGAGTTGCATCAAGTTATTTGAGAATCCAATGTTTCATGATAGGTCTAAACATATAGACATTAGATATCACTTCATCAAAGATTGTGTACAACTAGGGGGTCATTTAGCTATAGTACATACCTATAGGGGAGCAGGTAGCAGACATTCTAACTAAAGCATTGGGGAAGGTTAAATTCATCTTCTTTAGAGATAAGTTAGGTGTCATGTAGAACAACTTCCTCGCTAAGAGGGAGTGTTAGTTTTAGGTAGCTTGGACAACTGTTCATCCATATGTGATTAATTAACAAATATTTGTTAATTAATTGACTCCTAGAAGCAACTAGTAACCTATTGGTTAGGTTGTTTTAATTGAAAAGCCACTAGAAACTTCTTGGTTAGGTTGTTATCAAGAAGCAACTGGAAACTTCTTTGTTAGGTTTTCTTGATATAAAAGCAACTAGAAACCTCTTGGTTAGGTAGTATAAAAGGGGGGTCAAGGGAGGCATTTGGAGAATAGAACAGAACAAAGGAACACAAGAAATTGTAGAAGCATTTGCAGTGTTAGCAAATGAGTCTATAGTGATAGCAAATAGTCTTGTAGTGTTAGCAAGGGTGTAGTGATAGCGTTGGGGATAGTAGTGGGGAATATCAGCAGGAGAAATTAGGAGGTTGTCTGAATTCTATCAGTGAGAGACAAGGAATTTTGTATCTCTTAATTTGCTAAAGTTAATATATTTCCCATCTGCAGAATTGGTTTTCCCTTAATGCTTTTTCCAGGAACAATTTGTCCAAAAATATTGTGTTCTTTGTGTTGTGAATTTCTTTCCATATTTTATTGGTGAAATTGCAGTTGTGTTATTTTTCAATATTAACTGTGAATTTATTTTCAGCAGTTTAATAGATAGGAGATTAATAATCAATGACTACAATAGTGTTAATTTTCACAATAATTAGCTGAGTTTATAAATCAAAAAAGAAAGATCAACTCATGATATACACTATGTAGTCTAAGATGTTTGTCTGTCCTTAATGTCCATTCCCATCTCTATTCCTTAGTATTTGATTGCCTCAAACGTGGAATTGGCGTATGTCTCTTCATGTGTATGTTGGCGTGTATGATTTTTATGTCCATGGCTTCAATATTACTTACATTGGTTGACCTTTCTAGCAATTGACATCTCTAATTTGATCAATTCTTAAAGGATGCACTCCTATTTCGTCCAATAATAGCAATATATATGACACCCATGAAATATGATTTATATATATACTCACTCATTTCATTTCTGAAGGTAGATGCTTCTTATCTCGGTAACCTCTTTACTCAGTGTCTTGCTTTACAAAAATATATTGCATATTTGTATGGAGACTCTTCGTGTTGTGTTTGCTAATCCCTTTTTCCTTCATTCTGTACGTGACTCTCATTCCCTTTACTTATCTCTTATCTAATCACACTTTTGCCATTATTTCTATTATTGCTTGTAATCTTTGATATGACTAACTCCTTCCTTCCTAACCTTCCTTTTCGACACTAATGAAACTCTTCTTAGTTATTTTGACTCATATTATATCTCTGACCTGGCCTTGATTTCCATTGATGACGTTGATGATGCTTGCTGATGGGGGTCAGTGTGTGATTTGTATTATCACGAGTTCAACTATCAAGAGTTGAATACATTCTCTATAATATCATATCAAATGATAAACACATACTGTTCATTCTTTGTTGTCCTAAATGTTGGCTCTACTGGTGATTGTATTCTTTTCTCCTGCCTTGTTCCCCCTTTTGTTATTTCTATAGTATCATCTCCTGTTCACTGTAATATCTTTTATGACCCAATGTATTAATGTTTTTGGATTCATTGTCTCTTTTATGTAAAGAAGAATTGTCTTGACAATGTTAGTGTGGTGACCCCTATCCGCACCACCGTTAGAATTATTAATTCTGCTGCGATCTCAGAGGAAGTGCTATTATTCAATCCCTTATCTTTTTTTGTGTAATTTCCTATCTGAGTTTTATATTATCTGATGCCTTCCCTTTCTCCTCGTAGATGCATTTGTGCCCTCCATCTATTAATTTTTGGGGTACAATTATTCTATTTCTAAAGTTATATGCTTGTATATTTTTTAATTTATTTATGAAAATAAAAATCCTTTTTTTCTTGGCTATGGATTATTTTCCTAGGCCTATTTTCTATTTTATAACTTGAAAAATGTAGAAAAAAATAGATAGATAAGAATGCAATTAATACACATCTAAGAGTGCAATTAATACACTGTCAACCATCACAGACATTTTGGTGTAATGCATCACGTGAATATTGGATACTTTTCCTATTTCATACGATGCTCAACAGAAGGGATACAATTGTTCGTCTCTACTTATTAATGGAGACCAAATGAGTCTTTACAGGAGTTTTATGAAATACGTTAACTATGAATGCAACAGTTGGAAAGGTTTTGAGGATTTTAAATTAAGATGGATTTTCAAAACAAGGGACACATGCATCAAAGTTCCTACCTTCATGTTTTTATGGTTGACTGAAGTAGCTTTTGCAATGATCTCTATCTTGTTTCTAATTATTATAGCATAGATTTTGGTCAATTTTACAAAAGAATCTAATGGAAAATGTTGAAAGTGTCTTTTAAAATGGAAACATTCATAACATTTTTCTGTATATATACAACTAAGCTAGTGTTGATATCAAGGATGCCTATGGCCCATGACATATAATGTTATACAAAGAAAGAGATAAAAGAGAGAATGATATGTTATTATAAGGATAAGTAAAGGTAAAATAATAGAGAGAGTTGAAAAGAATTTGAAAAATATTAATAATTTTATTATTTTAAGAAGTACATAAATAACAATAAGATTATATTATATGAATGAACTACTCATTTCTACCAATTCAATTATAAGTCGAAACATTAATTTTTTTTTTTTTAAAATGTTGATTACTTAAATCAAAGTACTAAGATATGTAGTAAGTTTGAGGGGTAGTATTAATGGTATAAGAAAAATTGAACAAAATTGTAAAATGGTAGAAGATAATAAATGTGTTTAAAATAAGAAATATATTTAACTCTATATTTGAATAACATTTTACAAATTACAAAAATAAACATCAATGTAAAACTAGCAATAAATATATTTAAAATAAAGGATATAAAACATTGAAGCCTATATTTGAACTTGGTAAGGAAAATAGATAGGAATAATTAAAATTGATTAGACATATTTGTGAGGTGGAAGATAAAAATTATTGATTTTTAAAAAAAAATTATCCACTTGTCACAAATGTGGAAAAGATAAAGTTGCAATTAATGCATTCATTAATAGAGGTGTTAGAAAAATGATTATTTTTAAAAAAAGTTTATCCACTTGTCACAAATTTGAAAAAGATAAAGTTGCAATTAATGCATTTATTAATAGAGGTGTTATAAAAAATATTTGTATTTTTGTTGAAAAAAAATGAATTTTTTCATTGCCTTTTTCATCATGACCAATATCCTCCCCTACGCTCCGAGTTTCCATTGGTTTTGGCGCCGGGTATTTGGATGGGGGATGGGTAGCAGTAAAGCAAATAGCTCCCTACTATTATATCAGGAGGCAGGCGACCTACTATTTTATGGGCCCTACCCTATTGATTACGCATCTATCAGTGCATAGCCCATAGAATTGTAGGGCGTAGACCTTATAAATAATTCACAAGCCAATACAATTTTTAAAAAATTGTATTTTTCAATTCCAAAAAAACATGCAAATTAATATAGCTTTTGCAAACATTAGTATATGTTGAAATTTTTGGATTATGTAACTAATATGGAACCTCATGATTCCATTACTTTCCTGCCAAAGACAAGAACGAATAAATATTCCAAGACATATAATTTTATACCCCATATTGAGCTGCATTTTGTTGATCACTATATGATGTTATCGAAACCATTTTATTCTTTTCAAACGGTGATTTTATATTTTGTTTATTGATTTACGCACAACCATGAGAGAGGTATATTAAGTATAGTTTTATATTTATGTTACGAGTAAAAAATGTTAATGATTTGAAAGATTAAATATTTCTTATTTTCAGTTTAATTAAATAAAAAATAAATAGTTTAATATGAACAATAGATCAATATTTAATTAATATAATATTTTAGTTAAGACTAATCAAGATATTATACATATATAACATTGTAAATAATGTTTTTGAAACTTTAATAACATTTTTAAAAATTACATAATATCATTACTAAACTTTTCATATTTATCAAAATCATTAAATAGTTTTTAAAAATATATATAAATAGTAAAATTTAATTTTCATTAATCTATAAATTTATTTATTATTTAACTAAATTAAAAAACCAAAATATTATATCTATAAAACCATTCAAAATTTGTGTTGTATTTAGAGTTTTTTCAATATTTATATTATCTATCAAATTTTAATTTTGGGTAAAAATAAATTTTAAGACGAAGTCTAATAAATTTCAATGTGTTCATATTTCACAATGAAAAGTGAATGAAATATAAAAAATATGCATTAAGTAATTAAATACATAAACAAATATTAGACATATTTTTCACAAACTAAGATAAATAAAATAATTCTTATACAAGTAAAAGTAATTCTTCAAACTTTTTATAAAGAATTTATGGCACAAAATTAAATATTTTTAATATAAATATATAAACTTAAATTTAATACATCTTTAGAGGTATTTTAGATATTTATAATAATTATTCTTGATTTTATTAATTAATTATCAAAGTCGTAATCTTATAAAATTAATATCTCACATGATTATTTGTGTCTTTTAACACATGTCAAGATGCACACACCACTGCCTACTTAGGTTGTGGATATTTCTTTTGGCTTAGAACTCACTAAGTCTACAAAAGCTCCCAAATACGTACGTTATATCTTAAGGCAGGGACTCCAACTCACTTAGAGCTCTTGTTTATATTGGAATTTATACTCTTAAGAGACGTCTCTTTACTCATCCAACTAGAATTACTTATGTCTTAAATAGAATATAATTATCTATTCTCAAATATACATAGATCATGATTATATAATTTTTTTTACTATATTGATAATATATAACTTGTTAATAATATATTATTATTATTAATTATATTGTATTGTTTATTCAA
Source organism: Cupressus sempervirens (assembly GCA_028749045.1). Lineage (NCBI taxonomy): Eukaryota > Viridiplantae > Streptophyta > Pinopsida > Cupressales > Cupressaceae > Cupressus > Cupressus sempervirens. Next base: position 444,380,107 of record CM053792.1, on the reverse strand, counting down.
ATTTTCAAAATTTTTCTATTATTATTTAATTAATAATTCTTTTACTATGTCTTTATTTGTTTAATATTATATTTTAAATTCTATTTTTATTAAAATTGTTGTCGCAAATGGGGACATTACATTGAAGTATAAGGGCCTGTTTGGCGAGCGGAATAGGAATATGTATTTCAAAAAATTTGAATTCCTTGTTTGGATGCACCTAAACGAAATTGGAATACGAAGTAAAATAGGAATATGTATTCCAATTTTGGCCCAAAAATGGGGTTTTGCAATTCCACCCAAATAGGTGTTACTGGAATAAGTATTCCTATTCCACTTTTTTTAATTTTAGAAAACATAAATTTTGGGTTCCGTGAATTCTCATCAAATATTGGCTGAACCAAACAGATAATAGAGATACGTAGCTCCATTTTCTACTCCAGAATACGTATTCCTATTCCGCTCGCCAAAAGGTTATGGTTTTGAGTTGTCCATTGACTGCAGAGCTGAAGGAAACTCTGAGTACTTGTTGCTTTGGAAGAAATTTTAGGCTTCTCAACTGTGGCTACTGTAATTGAGGAGTTGATTGTGCAAGAATTGTGCTTATGTATGAGATCCATTAGTGAGGAGGTGATTTAATGTAACTGCATTTGTATACCCTGCATTTATAATCAGAAGTTTGAACTGCATTATTGAGGCTGCTATTAATACCTAGGAGGTAGTTTTTTGGGCACTAGACACATCTACAACCTTTCTCAAGCCGGAGATGTCAATACTGGAAGCTGGGCATGTTCCTTTAGAGCCCGGGTTTATCATTTCTGGGGCTGCATCACACCGCGGAGCCTGTGTTTCTCTTCTACAGGCCTGCGGCTTAATTATACAGTCCTGTGGTTTGCTAGTAGGGCTGGAGTTTGCGTTTACTGGCTGCATTTTGAGGGAAGAACCTGCAGATCAATTTCCCAGGCATACATCTTAGACAATGGCATTGACTCAAGCTGGCTGAAAGTCATTCCTGCAAGCAAATTATTCTTGCATGGGCATTTTCAGACTCATATAGCAGGTTCCTATTGATCATATGCATTTGTACTGAATTTACAAGCAAATATTATCTTACATTGCCCATCCAATTTCAAAAAAAAGTTCCAGAGTTTCTTGTTATTTTCTGGCAATTGCATTTCATTTCAGACCTGTATATGCAAGCTCATAAAGAAAACTTACACAACTGATGACTAGCATTCATTCTGGATTAAACTGAAACCCAAAGTGTCCTGGAAATTGTGAGAAAATCATTTGCAGTCTCTAATTTGGTGTTCGAAATTTAGAAAATCATCTTTGCAGTGAGATTAGTTAAGTGTTCCAAGTGTTTGACAAAATGTTGGATTATTGGATTATGAATGAAATAGATGTTGATTAAGCTATAACCAGTATAGGGTTATTACAAATTATCAAAATTCACTTAAAAGATTAAAGATAAATATACATCATGCTGATATTCTATTTCCTCATAAAATATTGAGTACTACTGATTGTATGCATCTGTTCTCCCTATCTTTGCTAAACCCAACATAGGATAGTGGATTTACTATGTCAAGGGTGCATGAAATAGTCTACAAGTGGGCTTCCTGAAGGTTTTTATCCATTGTGGGGCTTGCAGGTCATATGACCGAATTTGCTCAGCCTTTCCCTCCACAAACCACCATCCTTTGTGAGCATTAGAGAAAGATTGTGAAACAGACTCATCAATCCATGTTCTTTCCAAGATTACAAATATGATAAAGAATCAGCTGATTCTCTGATTATTATAATGATTAAGTATGCGTGAGTTTGAGTACGATTATATGAAATTATTGTTAACTAACGTAGGACCAATTCCCTAATGGCTGTTATATAACTATAGATAAAATAAGAGAATAAAGGTGTTTTAATGTATTGAGCCTGCTGGATTCCACTAACAATGCCAGAGAAATATGTTTCTTCCTTGTTTTTTTGTTTTGCAATTTGTGCTTTTTTTTCAGAATATATGAATTTTGAATTTTCAAATACAACCAATACTGAAATGGAAAACAAATATACATTTAAACAAGCAACTTCCAACTAGAAATTGCAGCGATGGAACTACAATTTGTTATCACTCTAATAGGTAATTACAACAGATTTAATTTGAACCTGTTATGATGCTTGACAATTATGGAATTACATTCAATTTCGGAGGAACCTGATAACAGCTGAAGTAGTTCAATTTTCAGTAGTGAAACATGCACTTTCAAACTCCTAAATATCCCATGTCAAGTACAGATTGCAGCTTGGAAAGGAGAAACATTGCCTTGTCTAAATGCTTGAAAACCCCTACATGTGGCTTCCAGATAAATGCCACACCGAAAGAATGCAGACTCATGCCTGTAATGTGAGTATTTGCAGCAGATTGAATGCCCTTAATGACATCAGCAGCATGGCCCATTAGGGTGATTTAGGCACCCCAAAATACCACTGTAAAACACCAATAGAAATGCTGCCCAGACTGATAATTAATTGCAGGAATCTCCAACACCAAAACAGAGGCAATGGATGCCAATTCACTCAAGTAATTTTTGCCCAATTCGCAAAAATGGTGGGCAACTGTCTTCTGAGATATTAAATGCCAAGAAACAGAGATGAATGGCACCTCATTTGCAGCATAAACTTCCAGATTTGCAGGGTCCAATCCAAACAGAAACACCCAGAATAAAATAAATAGAAGAGATAATCAACTCGAAACGTTGCTCCAAATTAGCAAGATAGATGACGCCAATCTAGCGGCAGAATTCACCTTCTCAAACACAGTAACCATAGTAGAAAAATTTGAAATAGTTCAACCCCCAATTCAGTCCAGAACCCCAATTCAATTTGCTATACAACAACAGCCAATTGATTCTCAGTTCAAGAGGAATCAGTTCTGAAGAAAATTCACAACTCAAACCCTCACAAGACAATATATCAAAAGTAATAAACAAGAGTGAATCTATTTGCTTCATGGAGCCTCTTTTATAATGCAATTTGGCTTCTCCAATACACCTTTCATTGAAGTTACTCATTAATACACCTTTTTTTAGAAGCTTTCATCAATTATTTTAAATAAATAATGCTCAAACACATAGCTTCATGAAGAAACTTTTTACTTAAGAGGCTTCTTCAACAAACCATCGAATTATAACACTTAGATGATAGTCATTAAGATAATCTTAATACACGACTTATAATATAGAGCTCCATTAATTTACCCAGTCAATCATTGGAGAAGCCAACACTTGGTGCCTCAGCTGCACTGCTAAAAATATTAATTGCCCACAATTGACTTCCTATAAATAGCGAGTCAATTAATAGAGAACCTCAAAACACACTATCAACTCACAAGGGCTACAATGATGAACTAACTAAGCCCAACTACAGGAGCCTACTAAAATGGGGGCATTGTAGTCCTCCACAAGTTTGCTTGTCCTCGAGCAATCACAATCCAATAACACAAAGAATCCCAACCTCAACAAGGATCCATAAAAAAATGTGTCCAATGCCCATGTCATCTTTGAATAACTGTTGTAAATAAAACACCATCAAAGTAAACAACCTAGTCGATGGAACTATCAAAAACACCAATGTTGATGATGTAGAAACAGGAACATCACAAGGAATAACCTCAACAAGTCTAGATTTGCCCACTTCTTTTGTGTCAATCAAGCTATTGTTGGCAATTTGGTTAAGGTATGTTGATAGGCATTGTCATTAATGGAAACATTATGATGTATTAAGGCTGCCGATATTAAGAGTTAAGTTGAGTATGAGGTAAATTACAAAATTGTCTAAGTATAAAGTAGGAATACAGTAAACAGTCAGACTATTTTGTTCAATGGGGTTCACAGAGAGAAGATATCAGCTTGCAATTTTAGAAGCAGTTAGATTGGACATCATAGAAGATGTGTTTAAGGCTGCTAATCATTATGTTGAGATTTGCATATGTTTTGGTTAGATTTTCTGAAGACAAGTTTGATATCGTAGGAACAATGTAGTCAATAGAGTATTGGCAAATAGGTCAAGGAATTCATTTGACTTGTCAAATCAAGAACTTGACAAGGTAGGGATGACATCCTACATGTTAACCCTAACATGGAAGACCTTAATTTTGAGTTTCTGGTAAAGTGTGAAGATGATCAAGGCTGACAATTTAAAGATTTAATAGACAGGAGAGAATATTTTGATTAACTGAGTGTGCAATTGTATTGTTATCATATAATTGTTATATGCGCACTTTGTTGGTATTGTATAGATGTGAGTTTGATGGTTATAGTAGAGCAAGATACTATTATGAATGTTTTGAGGCAAGAAACTACAAGGAACTAATCAGATATTGAAGATATTAATATAGTTGACGTTTTGGTATTCATCTATACTTGTTGTAAAGTTGTATGAGTTTGCATGAGTATTGAGCTCTACCTCTGTATTGCACTTATAACTCCTAATAGGGTTAAGGCTTCTTAAAAGGCCTAGTCCTCTAATAAGGACAAATACACTATATGCATTTAATAGACTCATAAGAGGGTCAATATCTTTTACAAGATGCTTTTGAATAGTGGGTCATTTTGTGGGTAGCATCCCCACTGGGGTTTCCCCTTGGCCAGGGTTTTCCTAGTTAACAAAATATGGTGTTATGAGTTTCCTTAAATTATGCGTATTACATTTCAGTTTATTCTTTCATGCAAGTTTAAGGTTTGTAATTGATATTCATAGTTGGGCAAAAAGTTATTTGTGGAATACTAATTTGCCCCATTCCCTCCCTCTCAATATTCCCTATTTCTAATAATTGGCATCAAAGCTCAGTTCCTCAAAAGGAGTCTAACAGCTTGAGGGATATCACTATGGATTTAGTGGATTTGCTCAATTGCTAGTAAATGCTCCTTGTCATAGAATCTTCCCAATTCATTTTTGTTGAAAGATTTATGAAGAAAACTATGCTCACATTATTCTGCATTTCTGATTATGCATTGAAGTGCTACTTCTTCATCTTGTTATTACACACTTACTTGTTATGCACTTGGTTGTAGCATTCATTATTTCTTTCGCATATTCTGAAACAAAAGGTTTCTAGTTATAATAGCATGTCCCTCTATTGTCTTCTCTTCTGATTATGATCTTTACAGCAACATGTATTCCTTGATGACATTGAAAGCACAAGGTTTCATGTGAAAAAAAATATTCCTTTTATACTTTACTGTACTATTCTTATCAACTCCATAAATCTTATCTCTAATAGGAACCCTAGGATTGATAACCCTTGTGGGAGCCTACGATTATATTCATGTACTTATTAGAGATAGGATGTTGCATAGGAAACAAACATGTTAGCAATAAAACTTGACGTATTTTGGATTGCCTCTCCTTCGGTTGATAGATATTTCTATTTTATGCAAATATGTGATATGACAGTAGCATAAAATGTTTTACATGAGGTGAGGTATTCCATCATTGCTTAGATCCATTAGATCTAACACACCTTCTTATGTATGCATGTTTCAGACACTTGGATGGGCTATGGACCAGGGTAGTAGACAAATGGGACCGGGGCAAGACATCACGACCAATCATTACAGGCAATGACTGGATCCCATAAAAAAATGTGTGCAATGCCCATGTCATCATTGAATAATTGTTGTAAATAAAGCACCATGAGAGTAAACAACCTAGTTGATAGAACTATCCAAAACACCAATGTTGATGATGTAGAAACCAGAACATCACAAGGAAGCAACTCAACAAGAAGTCTAGATTTGCCCACTTCTTTTGTGCCAATCAAGCTATTGTTGGCAATTTGGTTAAGGTATGTTGATAGGCATTGTCATTAATGGAAACATTATGATGTATTAAGGCTGTTGATATTAAGAGTTAAGTTAAGTATGAGGTAAATTACAAAATTGTCTAAGTAGGAATACAATACATACTCAGACTATTTTGTTCGGTGAGGTTCACAAAGAGAATATATCAGCTTGTAGTCTTAGAAGTAGTTAGATTGGACATCAAGAAGATGTGTTTAAGGCTGCTAAACATTATGTTGAGATTTGCATATGTTTTGGTAAGATTTGTTGAATACAGGTTTGATATTGTAGAAACAATTAAGTCAATAGAGTATTGGCAAATAGGTCAAGGAATTCATTTGACTTGTCAAATCAAGAACTTGACAAGGTAAGGATGACATCCTACACATTAACCCTCACATAGAAGACCTTAATTTTGAGTTTTTGATAAAGTGTGAAGATGATCCAGGTCGACAATTTAAAGACTTGATATAAAGGAGAGAATATTTTATTAGCTGAGTGTGCAATTTTATTGTTATCATATAATTGTTATATGTGCACTTTGTTGGTATTGTATAGATGCGAATTTGATGGTTATAACAGAGCAAGATAGTGTTATGAATGTTTTGAGGCAAGAAACTACAAGGAACTAATCAGATATTGAAGATATTAATATAGTTGACGTTTTGGTATTCATCTATACTTGTTGTAAAGTTGTATGAGTTTGCATGAGTGTTGAACTCTACCTTTGTATTGCACAAATAACTCCTAACAGGGTTAGGGCTTCTAACAAGGCCTAGTCCTCTAACAAGGATAAATACACTATATGCATGTAATAGACTCATAAGAGGGTCAATATCTTTTACAAGATGCTTTTGATTAGTGGGTAGCATCCCCACTGGGGTTTTTCCCTTAGCTAAGGTTTTCCTAGTTAACAAAATATGGTATTATGAGTTTCCTTGTATTATGCATATTACGTTTTAGTTTACTCTTTCATGCAAGTTTAAGGTTTGTAATTGATATTCATAGTTGGGCAAAAAGTTGTTTGTGGAATACTGAATCGTCCCACTCCCTCCCTCTCAGTATTCCCTATTTCTAATAATTGGGTATTAAAGCTCAATTCCTCAGAAGTAGTTTACAACTTGAGGGCTATCACTATGGATTTAGTGGATTTTCTCAGTTGCTAGTAAATGCTCCTTGTCATAGAATCTTCCCAATTCAATTTTGTTGAAAGATTTATGAAGAAAACTATGCTCACATTATTCTGCATTTCTAATTATGCATTGAAGTGCTACTCCTTCATCTTGTTATTACACACTTACTTGTTATGCACTTGGTTCTAGCATTCATTATTTCTTTGGTATATTCTGAAACAAAAGGTTTCAAGTTATAATAACATGTCCCTTTAATGTCTTCTTTTCTGATTTATTCCTTGATGACACTGAAAGCACAAGGTTTCATGTGAAAAACAATGTCCCTTTTATACTTTACTGTACTATTCTAATCAACTCCATAAATCTTATTTCTAACGGGAACCCTGGGATCAATAATCCTCATGGAAGCCTACAATTATATCCATTTATTTATTAGGGATAAGATGTTGCACAAGAAACAAACATGTTAGCAATCAAACTTGATGTATTTGTGATTGCCTCTCCTTTTGTTGATAGATATTTCTGTTTTATGCAAGTTCCTGATATGATAGTAGCATAGAATGTTTTACATGAGGTGAGGTATTCCATCATTGCTTAGATCCACTGGATCTAACACACCTTCTTATATATGCATCTTTAAGACACTTGGATGGGCTATGGACCAAGGCAGTATACAAATGGGACTGGGGCAAGACATCATGACCAATCATTACAGGCAATGACTGGTTCCCTAACAACCCTCTTTTATTGTATGCTCTTTCTTTTCATGTTATACACTTTCATAAAATAGAGATAGATATCAGTAGAATAGAGGCTACTCTCATGGCCAATTGTTTGAGAGGAATTTACTTTCAGCATTCATTTCATTTCAGCTTTGTAAATATCAATTGTATTTATCACGATGAATAATTCAAAGGACATTTTGATACTAATCTTTTGTTCTGAATGAAATATGATTTGGCAATAAATATGAGCTGAATGCAAATAAAAATGTGTACCTTACTTTTACTTACACATTGTTTAGGAATGAATTTTGACATGTGTGAAAATTTAGTAACATTAAGATAAACTTAAGAAAACCACTTATAATATAGAGCGTCATTAATTTACCCAATCAATCATTGAAGAAGCTAACACTTGGTGCCTCAAATGCACTCTTAAATATAGTAATTGCCCACAATTAACTTACTATAAATAGAAAGTCAATAAATAGAGACCCTCAAAACACACTGTTAACTCATGAGGGTTGCAATGATGAACTAACTAAGCCCAGCTACAGGAGTCTGCTAAAATGAGGACATTACATTTAATTACCTTTTTTGGATTAGATTGATGATCATAAGCTGCTATGATTTGAAAATTGATTCCTTCCCATATGCAGACGATTGCTATTCATTGTCATGTTTGAGATTTAATGGTGTTGTAGGGAATATGGTAATGATACTTAGAATGTCATCCATAGCACTGGTGTGATGCATACCTTTACTACAGATTTTGATATTGTTAGTTGATGCGACACACAAACATTTGCTCCCTTGATGATATCAATGTAAATTAGAAAACACTAGATTGTCTTCATCCTTGATGATCTCTTGAATGAGATCAAACCCCTATTAATATGTGATGGAAAGGATGTGGCTCTTCATGATTGCATTCTTTCAATACTTAGTTGAAAAACTATAAAGTTTGCCAACAATAGTTAATAGATTGCTTGGAGATAATTTATATAATTTTCACTTTAAACCGGGTACTTCACTATCCACAATGGTAAGGATGTATATTTCTCAGTGTTGGGTATTAATACAAGATACTATTATCTCATTACTTCAAGTATTAAAATTATAAACTATAAAAATAACATAACAATGTAGGAGAGATTAAGTACTAAAACTATGGACTACATATTTTATCCATATGTTTAATATTTTATGTAAATATTTTAAATTAAGAACATGGATTAGGTATGGTCTATGACAGTCCACCTTTCTTGAATTTTCTTGTCTTCAAGCAACTTAAGATTTGGATGAGAAACAATCTCTTCTCCTTCCCATGTAGCATCCTCTTGAAGTAATCTTTTCCGTTTCACTAAGTTCTAAAAAATAGTTATGTTCCTCTAATGTCCTCTTTTAAATCGTGGTATTAGTGACCCTTTTAAGCTTTGTTAGATGGATAGAGGGTCTCAATTGGCATACCCATCAACCAATTCCCACTCCAAAGGTCAAGGATGTTTAGGATTGCGATTTGTTTGAGTCAGATTGACACTATTTTTGGAAAGCTAGGGTTACTATTTTTTGAAGGGCACTTTAACAGTTTAGTAGTAGTATTGAGTTGTGATATGACAAAGCCTTCACTCTTAGACTTACTATTCATAGTAAATCACTAATGCCATGTTGTTTTTTGCAGTGCACTGGGCCTTGGTGTTAGCGGAATTCTTCATTGGTCTGATTTGGAATAAATTTATTTCCTCAAGATTAAGGCATTAAGTACTAATAAATAAGGTATCCATTCGTTAATATGCTTTACTAATAATTAGGTATTAATGAGCTATTATAAAGTCATGTGTAAGTGGGGCCAAAGTAATTAATAAAGTGTATTATTAATATTTTTACAAATTGGTGCTTAAGATCAAAGTATATATTAATGAATTAATAAGTCAACCTTAAACCTAAAAAGAAAATATATCAATTCGTTAATGTATCTTCTTGAAAAATCTACTTGGGTCGAATCCTTATGAGGAATTATAAAAAGGGATTTGAGAGAAATGAAAGCATCATTGTGAATTGTTGAATTTGTTTACATTTGGTGAAGACTGTGACAAACTTCAAGGGTTTCCAATTTAGCTTGAGTATTGGGAATTCTATAGGCTATTTAAGCACTTCGAGTTGGTAAAATACCCAGTTAGGTTGTGCATAGGCATTGGTCTTATTCAAAAGACCAAGAATGAATTATTTGTTTGTAGTGGTTGGGGTTTCAATGCTTCATATTTTCACAGAACAGATTGTAGAGGCTGGAGATTCTTTTAATGCAGATCACAACTTTCATCAAGGCCAGCAATCAAAGTTATAGGGTGGTTGAAGGTCAAATAGAGGCCACATTAGTTTAGAAAAGGGTTATACTACGGCCCAAGAAGACTCATCTTGGGGCTGTTTGTGCCCAACACTTCCAATTCCAGCTTTGGAATCAAGCAATAGATGGTTTCACATTTGCAGTACCCTTATTTGGACGCTTTCAATACTTGCATTAAATTTTTCATGTTCCAGCGTTTGCAATCGTTAATTTTATATGCATGTAATTTGCATTATAAATATATTGTTAGAGTGATTAATAGAAGGTTATTTTACGCAAAGTCTACTAGCTAGTTTGTATTCCTACCATTGTTATTTTGCTAAGTTGCTGGTTCAGATTTTGGTTTAGATGCGGGTTCGACATCTAGGTTTGAAATTTGATCCAAATTTTTTGGGGCTAAGTTTGGGTTCATCCGTACAAGAATTTGATATTTTAATTTTTTTTATATATATGTAAAATTATGCTGCAGCAAATAAGTTCATACACCACTATATGAAGTGCGGGCATGTTTTAGGATTAGGTCAGTTGGATAATAAATCAGATTATATTTAAACCAAAAAATGCCTTTTCGAAACAACAAAAACATTAAAAAGTCAAACCTTTTTGGTTGCACACCCAAATTGGCTCCAAATTCCTCCTAGGTTCTTCAGTCAACTACAAAGTTCGCTCAACATTCGCCCAAATTCATCTAGGGTTCGAAAAAGAGAATCCGTAGGGAATTCATTAGACAAATGACAAACTTGACAAGAACCAAAACCGACTTCAAATTGGCTACGAATCGAATGTCAAATTTGCATGCCATTCATTGAGATTCATTGTGGACAATCCTTTGTTATAGATGGATACAACAATGTCATATCATAATCTACTATTTGAGGTTGATTTTGATCATTCACTTAAGTTGATCTTCACTCTGAATGTAATGTTCTATTCTCGTCACCTCTTTCTAACCGCTCAAACTCATGAGATAAACAAGCCATACAGCTAATAGTCAGATGTCTGTATAGTAGGGTAAGTATCAAGCACAAAGATGATTGATGGAAACTTGCATGGATGTCTTAGAGAGCCCATACGGTGGGTGTTGTGATCTTGTCTATGTCAAAGCCGTATGGCATGCAATGCCAAGAAGGGTCATACGGTGTCTAGATTTTGGCCACACGGTGGATAATGGAGACCGTACGATATAAGAAAAGAAGACCATACAATGTGGGGAAAGGAATCTGTACAGTAGTGGGGAGGATGACTGGTCAGTCATATGGATGGGGTAAGTACGTAGCTGGCCGTACGGTGTCTTGATGCACAAAGAGGGTCGTACGGTGGGGGTTGTACAGTAGGGGATGTGGGAGTTGTCTGCCAGGAAGCCATATGGTGGAGCAACAATTAAGCCATACAATAGAGGACGGATGTTGGGCCATATAGTATCAAGGGTGCAGGTCGTATGAATGTGCTAGAGAGTTGTATGAAGGAGGACAAAAGAGGCCGTCCTGAAGGTGTAGGAAGTGGTGATGGTGGAGATTGCAGTACAGGGTCGCTTGCTAATTGTAATGGGCACCCCTAGATGTCCCAAAAAACTAAACCAATTTGCTGAAAGGAATTTTGTCAAATAGTTTGTATTCAACCTCTTATTTCTCCGTTTAATGTTTTAAACCCCTTATAACTCCGGAAATCAAACGTTTATTTGTTTGTTGTGTTTTGTGCATGGAATTGGTATCATACAACATAAACAAGAAAGAAACTACAATAATATGCAAAGTGGAAATGAACTGCTGCTAATAAAATGTTATTTTCAGAATTCATAAAACCAAATACATGGTAGATTTATCAACTCACTAATTACTTCAGCAGTATTGACATAATACTCCAACCCATGCTTTCGAACTTGCTGCTACAGTGCTTTGTCCTTCAATCAGTCCACTACCTTCGTAATATCATTCCCTCAAAGCGGCATAAGCGTCGGAAAAGTAGTGAAGAAGATATGAGCAAAATACCAAATCTGCCTGTAGCTGGAAATGCAACTAAATTGCCTGATAATGAAGCCAATAACAAATAATTCCAAAGGCCAAACCCCAAGGGAATGACGTCTAGAATGTTACAAGAGAGGATAGACATCCTCAAATGCCAAGAACGAAGCTGCAACTCACACACCAATTTCTTCTCATATTCAACCTCACTAATGAAGCCACAAATGCTTCCTTTTATTCTATTTCCAAGGGTCCACTCAACTCATATGGGCAATGTGGGATAAAAGATGTGTAGTATATAAAACATATATTAAAATACCCTTTATGTCTCCCTTGGGTACACATCCCCATAAAATAAATATTAAAGTAACACTTTAATATTTTACAATTAAATTAGAGGTTACTTTAATAAAACTTCAGGCATTAAAATGTATTAGCAATCGGACTCCGAATAATGCGAGTGATAGCTCATCGGAAAGCTCACCGAGGAGTATCAAATCCAATCACCAAAATTGACCTGCACTGTGTCTTGCTGACTTACTAAAAATAGTAAGTATGCCTGAAACTGAGTAAATCAACTTCGTTTTGGCTCAAACTGGAAATGACTAGGCCAAAACACTCCAGGGTCCCATTAAACCCTCTGTTAGCCCTTGGGACCATGTAGAACAAGGCTAACACACACACACTTGGTCAACTGCTAAAATGGGGACATTACAGTCCGCCCCCCTTGAAATTGCTTGTCCTCAAGCAATCTCAGTCCAGCCTGCTGAATAACCTGCTCACTCTCCCATGTAGAATCTTCCTCTGGCAGGTCTCTCCATCTGACCAAATACTCCTTCACTATCCTGTTTCTAAGCTTCCTCTCTCTAGTGTCCAGAATAGCCTCGGATACTAACACAAGCTTCCCCTCCTCATCCAAAGGGGGTAAATCTGCAGAAGGCACTACATTCTGACTAATGGCTTTCTTAAGCCTAGACACATGAAACACATTGTGCACTCGATTGCCCTTTGTAAGCTCAAGCTCATAGGCGACTTTGCCCACTTTGCGAATCACCCTATAGGGACCATAAAATCTAGGTTTCAACTTTTCAGCTCCGCTCTTCTTGAGCGATGACTGTCTATATGGTTGTAGCCTCAAGTAAACCATATCCCCTACCTCGAAGCTACGCTCTATTCGATGCTGATCAACATACAATTTCTGTTGATTCTGGGCCTGTTGTATATTCTCTTTGAGCACTTTCAAGATGTCCTGACTATCTTGCAATAAGTTTTTGGCTTTGGGCACTCTATTGTCTCTCAAAACTAAATCCATGAAGCTAGGTGCTTCATAACCATAGAGTGCCATGAAAGGAGTCATCTTGATGGACATATGATAAGTGGTGTTATAACAATACTCTCCCATATGCAACCATCTGATCCAAGCCTTTTGTTGTGCAGTTACATAGTTCCTCAAATATCCTTCCACCCATTTATTCACAATCTCTGTTTGCCCATCTGTTTGTGGATGATAACTAGTGCTAGGTGTAAGATCTGTACCACACAACCTAAACAACTCTTGCCAAAAAACAGTCATAAACTTACTATCCCGGTCACTGACAATGAATCTGGGCAGCCCATGTAACCTGAATATCTCTCTAAAGAAAAGATCTGCCACCTATACTGCTGTATAAGTGGACAAAATAGCAAAGAAGTGAGCAAACTTCGTCAAGCGGTCCACCACCATATAGATGCAATCTCTTCCCTGCACTCGTGGTAAACCAGTGATGAAGTCCATTGAAATACTTTCCCATTTCCTATCAGGAATGGGCAAGGGTTGTAATAAACCTGTAGGAAATGTGTGCTCTCCCTTATTCTGTTGACAAACCACACACTCCCTGACATACCTCTGAACATCATCCTTGAGCCCTTTCCATAAAAACCGCTCTCGGATCTGCCTGTAGGTCTTGAAGACCCCCAGATGTCCAGCTGTGGGTGCATCATGAAATGCCTTCAGTATCGCCTCTCTCAAATGTGATGACAGAATCAAATAAACCCTATCCTGAACTCTAATCAATCCATCTATCACCTCATAGTGATCATCCTATATGGTACCTGAAATCAATCCAAAAGCCCAAGCATCTCCGACATACTCTGCTATAATCCGATCTCTCCAATCTCCTGAAATCTCTGCCAGAACACATAAGTGAGGTCTCCGAGATAAGGCATCAGCCACCACATTTTTCTTACCTTTGACAAACTCTATGTCAAAGTCATAAGCCTGCAATTTAGTCACCCATTTTTGTTGTCGGTCATTAAGATCACATTGGCTCATGAAGTATTTAATATTGTTGTGATCAGTCTTGATCACAAAACGTCCACCTACCAAATATGATCGAAATTTGGCCAATGCATGCATTATGGCCAACATCTCCCGATCATAGACAGAATAACTCTTCTCAACTCCCCGTAGCTTCCTACTCTCGAATGCAATGGGATGCTTCTCCTGCATCAATACTGCTCCAATCCCATCACCTGATGCATCACAATGAAGCTCAAAAGGCTTCGTGAAATCCGGTAGAGCTAGAACTGGACATGAAGACATTACTTGCTTGAAATGCTCAAAACACCTTTGTGCTGCCCTTGTCCACACGAAGGCTCCTTTCTTGGTAAGATTTGTCAAGGGTGTAGCAATCTGTGAGAATCCCTTAACAAACTTCCTATAAAAACCACATAAACCAAAGAATCCCTTAAGCTGTGTAAGGTTTGTGGGAGTAGGCCACTCTATAATGGCTCTAATCTTTTCAGGATCAACCTGAACGCCATCTGCACTAATGATATGCCCAAGGTAAAGGAGCTCAGTCATGCCAAACTCACATTTAGATTCCTTGGCATACAATGACTCTCTCTCCAGAATAGATAACACCTCCTCCAGATGATGTAAGTGCTCCTCCCAAGTCTTACTGAAGACCAAGATGTCATCAAAGAAGATCAAGACAAATCTCCTCAGCTGCTTCCTGAATACCTGGTTCATACAACTTTGAAATGTAGCGGGTGCATTGGTTAGACCAAATGGCATAACTATGAACTCAAAGTGGCCATAGTGACATCGGAAGGCTGTTTTCTCAATGTCCTTTGCTCTCATCCTGATCTGATGGTATCCGGATCGCAAATCAATTTTGGTGAAGAAGCATGCCCCATGCAACTCATCAATTAGCTCATCAATCCTAGGAATGGGATACCTGTTTTTAATTGTTTTCTTATTCAATGCCCTGTAATCGATGCACATGCGCATCGTCCCATCCTTCTTCTTTACCAATACTACTGCTGAAGCAAAGGGGCTCTTATTGGGCCTGATATGCCCCATCTCCAACAAATCCTTAATCGCCTTCTCTATCTCATCCTTGTGTTTCTTAGGATGACGATAGGGAGTAATCATAACTAGTTTGGCTCCCTCCTCGAGCTCAATAACATGTTCCATCCCTTTGTCAGGAGGAACTCCATGAGGAATATCGCTAAATACTTTAGCGTGTCTATCAAGTATCTTCTAGATATCTGGTGGATGACTCTTTTCTTGTGGCTCTGGTGAAGTTGGCATAATGTAGCACTCTGCCGCCCACTCTATGTCATCATGACGAAAAAGTCTCTGCATTCTCCTCAAGGACACTACTCTACAACCTCCATCTGAAAGACCTCTAAGTACCACAGCTCCGCCCTCATGCTGGAATCTCATCTCCAATTTCGCTAAGTTGAGTGTGAACTCCACTAGTGAAGCCATCCATGTCATGCCGAGGATGACATCATAATCTCCCATGTCCACAACATAGAACTCATCCTTCAACTCGTAGCCATCTCCAAACCTGATGTGAAGATTAGATATCTTCCGAGTGCATAATAATTTATCACCGTTAGCCACCATGACTCTAAACCCATCATGCTCCTCTGTCTGTAACCCTCTCCTGGCTACCAACTGTGCATCTATGAAGTTATGTGTAGCCCCAGTGTCAATAAAAGATATCACTTTCTGCCCCTGGATAGTACCCCTGACCTTAAATGTGATTGCCTTTTGGGCCCCTGTCAAGCGTGCCAATGATCTATCATCCTTAGGAATGCTGCTCTCCTCTATAGTGTTACCCTCATCTGAATCGGAGTGCTGATCCTCCCCCTCTGACTCTGAATCTTCTGCTGAAAAATACTCCATTTGATTTGCCTTAGCCTTGAGAGAACATTTATGAGATAAGTCCCAAGGCTCTCTACAATGGAAGCACAGCTTCTTCTTTCGAAGTTCATTCAAGGTTTCATTGTCTAGTCCTTTTGATCCTTCTTTGGGTTTGCTATACTCTTTCTAAAACCGTTTTTTGTCTTTGTCCTTGCGGTAGGAAGAATCTGTTGAATGGTTTTTTCCTTTGTATACCGAAGGGGCTAAATCTCGTGCCTTTTTAGTTGCTTCAGCTAAGGTGAGTGGATCATGTCCCTTCACCCAACCTCATAATGGATCAGCAAGACCATCACAAAATAACACCACCAATCTCCTAGGACAGATATCAGTAACAAGTACAGACAAGCGTTGAAACTCGCCAATGTAAGCATCCACAGAACCTGACTGTTTTAACTATGCTAGTTCCTTGAAATGTAACTCGAGATCCCTAGTGTCAAATCTCACAATCAATGTTTCGGTGAATTCCTCATAGGATGTAATCTAATTATGCCCCAAAGTCACCATGCCATGATGCCACCATTCATGTGCAACGCCATCCAAGTGCATAGCCGCATACTTGATAGCCTCCTCCTCAGGCATAGGATTTAGCTGCAAGTATGTATCTACCTTCTGCACCCAAGCTCGTGCAGTCATCTTCCCTGAAGCATCATAATAAGGTAAGGAAAGTTTTCCAACTTTCTTTCTCAGCTCAAAGTTTTGATTCCTCCCTCCTGCTCTAGGCATGTGTCTCATCCTCAAGTCCATATAATCTCTGAGGGAAATATCCGCCTGAAACTCCGGTCCACTAGCCTCCCAGTCCCTCCTGAACTGATCCTGTAACTCGGTAATCTGCGGTTCGTTTACTGGTTTAACCGGATCTCTGGGTGGGAAGGTGGGTAGAAGAGGTCTTGAGCTCGCAGTCCGCACTGGGCATGCAACGTGTCTAAAGTTATCAGCCTCATTTCCATTGTTGCCGTGTCCATTATTACCATTAATGTTATTCTCAGGACCATTGTTGTTGCCTTGGCCTCCATGGTTATTGTTTCCCCCATTGTTATTGTTTCCCTCATTGTTATTGTTTCTGTTGTTGGCATCACCTGGATTAATATTGACACCCATCTGTCTAGCCATGAGCTACAACATCATGTCCATTCGCTTATTTTGCTCCTGCTGCATACGCTGCCCCTGCTCTAATGTATCCAGTAATTGTCTGAACATTACGTCCCCCTGATCTAGACCGGCATTCCCACCTCCGCCTAATCCTATATTCCTGTCATCTCGATCACCCATATTGTTGTCCTGATCAAAGAATATCTCCTCTATGTCTGTATGGCTGGATTCAATGTCCCCCTGCACGAATGTACTATACTGTTTGCTTTGCAAGTTTGAAATCCTATTTGGTCTTCCTCTGGTATCGCGGAAATTATAAGGCCCCTATCGCATGCTCAAACATAAATGCTTAGCCTGTGTTTTTTTTTTTTTTTTTTCTGATTTTAGTGTTTTGACATTTCGTCAAACACTTTTCCCTCTATCCGGCTATTCCAAATTCCCTATAAGACCTCCACAGGATGGCAGGACTTATAGCTCTGATACCACTGTAATGGGCACCCCTGGATGTCCCAAAAAACTAGACCAATTTCCTGAAAGGAATTTTGTCAAACAGTTTGTATTCAACCTCTGATTTCTCCGTTTAATGTTTTAAACCCCTTATAACTCCGGAAATCAAATGTTTATTTGTTTTTTGTGTTTTGTGCATGGAATTGGTATCATACAACATAAACAAGAAAGAAACTACAATAATATGCAAAGTGGAAATGAACTGCTGCTAATAAAATGTTATTTTCAGAATTCATAAAACCAAATACATGGCAGATTTATCAACTCACTAATTACTTCAGCAGTATTAACATAATACTCCAACCCATGCTTTCGAACTTGTTGCTCCAGTGCTTTGTCCTTCAATCAATCCACTACCTTTGTAATATCATTCCCTCAAAGTGGCATAAGTGTCGAAAAAGTAGTGAAGAAGATATGAGCAAAATACCAAATCTGCCTGTAGCTAGAAATGCAACTAAATTGCCTGATAATGAAGCCAATAACAAATAATTTCAAAGGCCAAACCCCAAGGGAATTACGTCTAGAATGTTACAAGAGAGGATAGATGTCCTCAAATGCCAAGAACAGAGCTGCAACTCACACACCAATTTCTTCTCATATTCAACCTCGCTAATGAAGCCACAAATGCTTCCTTTTATTCTATTTCCAAGGGTCCGCTCAACTCATATGGGCAATGTGGGATAAAAGATGTGTAGTATATAAAACATATATTAAAATACCCCTTATGTCTCCCTTGGGTACACATCCCCATCAAATAAATATTAAAGTAACACTTTAATATTTTACAATTAAATTAGAGGTTACTTTAATAAAACTTCAGGCATTAAAATGTATTAGCAATCGGACTCCGAATAATGCGAGTGATAGCTCATCGGAAAGCTCTCACCAAGGAGTATCAAATCCAATCACCCAAATTGACCTGCACTGTGTCCTGCTGACTTACTAAAAATAGTAAGTATGCCTAAAACTGAGTAAATCAACTTCGTTTTGGCCCAAACTGGAAATGACTAGGCCAAAACACTCCAGGATCCCATTAAACCCTTCGTTAGTTCTCAGGACCATGTAGAACAAGGCTAACGCACACACACTTGGTTAACTGCTAAAATGGGGACATTACACTAATGTTTTCAGAATGGAATTGATAACTTGAGCGAAATGTATAAAGACACCAAAGCATGTATATAAATGTATTTCAGACAAAAAAGTGTTCCGAATTTGCCAGATCTGAAGCAAAGAAGTACAATGGGCGGAATAGGGCGAGAATTGAATCCCACCAAAATTGGAAGAGCCAAATAGGAAAGGTTTTTCACTTCCTAATGGCGAACAACAGAGAATCCCAACGGGAATTCATAGTATAAAGAAATAATCCAAATCACATGCTAACAACTACCTACAGGTCGTTCTTAAATGCCTGTCGGGTAAACCTTTTCAAGGATGTCCAAAGATAGCCGACGGCTACACCTACCTATAGAAACAAAAATAAAAATGGGTCTGAGATATACTAAATCAATCAGCCCATTAACAAAGGTTTGATTAAATATTTATTTAATGACAGGAACATTACAATCCTCCCGTCCCAAAATTTTCCTATCCTCAAGAAAATGCAAATCCGATTCTTGGAAACCATCTGTAATCAGCTTCTTCAGTTTCGAGTCAGGTACCAAGTAGATCTTATCGCCAAAGTAATGATATCATCAATGACTTTGTATCTTTCATCATGTGTACAGCCATCCATTAATTGACATGCAAAATGGTTCTTGGAGTACTCAATGAATAGATGGGCCTGCCAATTATCCAAGTAATATCCAAGTAATGGGGTAAAGTGTTGATTGTCATGTTTTTACTTCCAGTGTCTGGGATCATATCATGTTTAAAAATGGCCTCCATCTTCTTGATTGTGACTTCCTTCAATCCTTTATTGAACATTCCTCTTAGCAACACCTTCTTGCCATCTGTCTCGAATGAAAATTTAATATCCCCATGTTCAGGCCTATGGAATTTGGAACTAATTCCTTCAAATTAATTATAAAATACTTCCTTCAGGTCTATGACTTCATTTAATACTTTAATAACTTTCAAGTATTTGTAGAACTTATCCGTTATTCTCGTTGTATACCGATAGTAATACTATTCAAAGGCTTCTCCATTCTTGCTATGAATTATTATATTTGGTATTGAGTATACAAGATGATATTGATAGATTTCTCAATTGTTTCATTACATTACAAATTTTTTGAACTCCTTATGTTCACTTCCTTGACTTTAGTTTGTATTTCTATGTTCAATGTATAGCTTGTAGATTTTTTGTTTTGCAGACGCACAAGGTAGATTTCATCATTTGTAATCTTTCTTAATGATATTCTTTGATTGTCTTCTGCAAATTACTGTGATCCCCCTCAGAGTGGTAAATTCTCTAGGTTAGATATTTCATATCCCAAGGGAATGTATGGCTAATTAAGATAATCTTAGGACTGTTCATGCCCACAACTTCTTAATGTTGACAAATGATATGGTAAGAATCAATAATCAAATAATCTGTTGAGTGCTCTTGAGTACATATCTTCCTAGGTTAACCACTAAGTGTGTTAATGTATGCATGATGGTCCGATCCTAAAAGAAGAAATTATGGCTCTCCACTAAATAGGTACCTCGACTAATGATGTCTTTGAGAAGGATATCGATTAAATTATGTAAGTATGTAACTGAATGCTTATACCAATAGCTGAATGAGGTTTCTGAATTTATAAATCATTTTTTGACTGACAGTAAGGAATCACGCAGAGCTAATTTATATAAGGTTTCTGCTGTATATATCCTCCGAACACCTGAGGCTTCAAAGATTGTCCTGGTGAATAGTTATGTTTTATATTTTGAAGTATTTGAAGGTTCATGTAATGTCTCATCTGTTAGATGATAAACAGTCTTGTCCTTCTTCACTGATTGGTGTTGCCTGTTAATATCTGTCGTTCCTGTATCCTCCTCTTGCATTGATAACTCAGTGTATATGCTGTACGTTTACTACAGTATGTTGACATTGGAACATTGGTACTGATTGTCAAATGATCTAGTGAGAAACTTATCACAGGAATTGGGTCTGATTAAAGAATCCTCCTGATTCAATCTGCCTTCCCATCATCCTTCTCCATATCCTGGTGACATCAAATGTTTGGATTATCTTCCACTCCTGATGGTCCCCCAATGATTACTTGTTCTCTGCCCTTACATATTGAATCATCTCTCCTGATTCTCCATCTTTGTTGCCTCCTTTGTCCCCCTCTCCCCTTGCTTATCCATCTACAGTGGCCATTTATATGTCCACTTAATAGGTAATGGTCATGACTAATCATTGAGTCATTTTAGTTTGGTTTTTTTAGTATAATTTTATGTAGTTTGTTTCACTTACATTAATAACATATTTTTAACTATCTTCATATTAATTAATATAATATACTATACAATGATCTTATGAATATTATATTATAATAATAATAATACATTTATAAGTATATTTATTAAATACTTGTTTCCTATCGTTATTTATAATTATCATAAAATATTATTATATTGATTATATTGATCAATATATGTATTATTAGTTTCTTATTATATTAATAATAGATCATATTATTATTATTATTTATTCTATTATTAATTTATTTATTATAAAATCTTATAAATATGGGGACATGACAGTCCACCCTTCCCAAAATTGCTTGTCCCCAAGCAATGCAATATTTGCTCCTTGTGATTTTTATGGTTGATGCACCTCACTACAGTCCTACAAAACAATTCCAACTTTGGGATTAGATTGTCATAAATATAAATTTAAAGATTGCAAGATTTGATTTAAATACTAAGATTGATTTTAAAGAAGGAACTTATCTTGATGTGTTGTAACACTTTGGATAGTGTTTGTTGCCTTACATGAATAAGTCTCTTAGATATAGAATCTCCAAAAAGGCTCTTTGCCAATAAGGGCGGCAAACTCCAAAAACATCCTCTACTAGTAATGGCAACATTCTTAAAGAATTTTCTTTTCCACAAGCAGTATTGCTTACTAAGAATGTCCTTGGCATTCACTAAGAACACCTTGAATCTCTAACACTCACTAAGAATGTTCATGATGCTTGATATTCCTTAAGCATGTCCTTACTTTCTAACACTCATTGAGAATGTCTCTAATTCTTGGCACTCATTAAGAAGCATATACTAGGCTATATGAAAACACAAAGCATGTACAAAATATAGATATATGTAAATGTACGTAGACACGATGCAGACACGAAGTATACACATTAATGCATGAAGACACGATGCAGACATGAAGCATACACATGTTAAAAGCTTTGGTAGATTCCTTTAATTACAGTTTTTTTTTGGTATTGTCAGAGTCGGTGGTGACTTCCTCCTTGACAGATATACCTACATAATATGTTAGTACTCCAAGGAAACATGTATAGAGTTATTCATGATTCAATTTCTAAAAGTCTAAAAACTGTAGGATACTAATTCCCAATTTGAACCCTTCTTAAGGAGAAGTTGTGATCAAATGCTTAGCTCTTGGGGGAGTGCTTCTTGGGGCTCTAGTTAATAGAACAACTCTCCACTAAGCATCATCTTCTCACAATACTTCTCTCATTAAGACCTTATGGATAATCAATACTGATATATCCATTCTTCCTAGGAAAGAGTTCTTTCTCATCCTAGGCCTTATGGATACCCACTCTGGGTGTATCCATCCTTACATATGCATATGATTTTCCTTAACAGTATATACTTTCCTTTAGAGAATACTTGATTCCCTGCCTCACTTCCTTAAGAGTATTCAATTATAGAATATCTTGTGAAGTCCTTGAGAGAGGTTAGCTCTTTGCCTTAATTCCATACTAGGAATTATAACATTCAATTTAGAATTTCATTGCTTTAATCTTTATTTCCAATTTGATGCAAATGAGGAGTGCTTTACCAAGTCCTGATATTTTCTATTGCCTATACCTTGCTTGATTCATAATAAATGATATATCTTGGTCACTTAAAACCATTGAATTAGTAGGATCTAGAAATTATATTTATTATGTCCAAGGACCCAAGTTGCTTACATTGTTTCCAAGACGTTACTCGGGCCGCTCTGATATGGATTATACCTCTACCTAATAGAGTTTGAATAGAGTCTTCAATCTTTATGTGTTCTCAATGGATGAGGTATCTTGTCATTTTCCACTTACATGAACTTGTTGTTAATCTAAATGATGATCATCCGCAGCCATGTCACTAATGCTTCCCATTGCTTTAAGCTTTTTGCTTCATATATTTTCTGTCTAAAATAACAAGTTTCCCTTATTATCGCTTACTGTTTGGTCTATCTATTCAAGGTTGTTGTATATTCTTCTTCTTGTTTGTTGATTGTATGTATCTCTTTTTTCTTTTTTCTTTTTCCTTTTTTTCTCTTCTTCCACGTCTTTGATGACAATTTGTATTCTTATATGCTGATCCTTATTTAAGATTCACCCTATAGGATGGCAAGATCATGCTCTGATGCCACTGTAATATCCCCATGTTCAAGCCTATGAAATTTGGAACTAGTTCCTTCAAATTAATTATAAAATACTTCCTTCTAGTCTATGACTTCATTTAATACTATAATAACTTTTAAGTATTTGTAGAACTTATCCTATATCCTCCATTGTATACCATTATGTCATGTCTCCTCCCCCACACTAGTTCTATGGTGTTGGGTTAATCTATCTCTACATCCAGATAGATTAACAGCATCACCAATTGGGATGCCCGCCAATCACAAGGGAGATTTATCTTAAGTCGTATACAGCGGTAATGGCTCTAGGTCCATCAAATAATGATAACTTTACCTTTGCGATCTTTCTCTTGAGATCATCATTAAAATAACCACGATTTCCCCCACATGAATATCTCATTCTTAGATCAACATAGTCTCTATAAGATATATCACCTTCCGTATTCACATTCCTCCAATCTTATCGAAGTTTTTCTTGCATTCATGAAAAGTGGGCTCTCTTTCTTTGTGTGGTGCTTCCATCGTTGGAAGGAAGATGGGTATCGAGGGTCAAGAGTGAGAGGGTTGGAAATTTTCCCTTCCCGAAATAGTCATCGCTATGCCCATTTTGTTCTCTTGTTGTCTTTCCCTCAGATAATTTTTGTAATGTTTCCTGCATCAACCTTTGGGTTTCGTTGATTTGCATTTGGTTTCCGCCGAGCACTCTTAAAAGATTCATGAGTTCATCCATAGGAACCTAATGATTTTCCATTCTACCAACAAGGTTATTTTTCTTTCTCCTTCAAGTATAAACTTGCATTCACTTCCACAGGCTGGCAGAATCACTGGCTCTGAGACCACTGTAATGTTTTGTTCTCGTCACCTCTATCTAACTGCTCAAACTCATGACATAAATAGGTCATATGGCTGATAGTCAAATGTCCATACATTAGGGTAAGTATCAAGCACGAAGATGATTGATGGAAGTCTGCATGGGTGTCTTAGAGAGGTTGTATGGTGGGTGTGGTGATCTTGCCTATGTCAAAGCCGTATGGTATTCAATGCCAGGAAGGGTCGTATGATGTCTAGATTTTGGCCACATGGTGGATAATGGAGACCATAGAGTATGAGATAAGAAGACCAGACGGTGTGGGGAAAGGAGTCTGTATGGTAGTGGGGAGGATAATTGGCCAACCGTACGGATGGGGTAAGTATTCAACTGGCCGTATGGTGTCTTGATGCACAGAGAGGGCTGTATGGTAGAGGATGTGGGAGTTGTCTGTCAAGAAATCATATGGTGGAACAATAATCAAGTCGTACAGTGGAGCAGGGATGTTGGGTTGTATGGTATCAAGGGTGTAGGCCATACGGATGTGTTGGGGAGTTGTATGAAGGAGGACAAAAGAGGTTGTCCTGAAGGTGTAGGAAGTGGTGATGGTGGAGATTACAGTACGAGGTCACGAGCTAATGTTTCCATATTGGAATCGATAACTGGAGCGAAATATATAAAAGACACCAAAGCGTGTATATAAATATATTCCAGACAAAAAGGTGTTCTAGATTTTCTAGATCCGAAGCAAAGAAGTACAATGGACGAAATAGGGTGAGGGTTGAATCCCACCGAAACCGGAAGGGCCAAATAGGGAAGGTCTTTCACTTCCAAAATGGCGAACAACAGAGAATTCCAATAGGAATTCATAGAACAAAGAAATAATCCAAATTGCATGCCAACAACTACCCACAAGCCATGCTTAAATACCCATTGAGGAAACCTTTCTGAGGGTGTACAAAGATAGCCGACTGCTACACTTACCTATGGAAACAAAAATAAAAATGGGTCTGAGATATACTAAATTAATCAGCCCATTAACAAAGGTTTGATTAAATATTTATTTAATGATGGGAACATTACACTGCAGACACAATTGAGTTGCCTATTGCAACAATTGGTGATTTTCCTGCATTAGCAAATTTTGATTGTGCAAAGGTTGAGGATATGGTTATATTCATTGCAGTTAGAATTGCAGTTAACACAGTTGGGATGGATGCATCTTTTGAGAGTAGAGGAGAACCATATGTCACACACAGTTCTCCTATGGTTACTTCCATTATAGGGGTTGTTGGTGATTAGTTAGATGACAAAGGTTTAATTCAGAACTATAACAATCAATGCTTGACTTAGTTGGAAGTTTTTGTCATTACCACATAGGAAGGGGTATTCATCAATACTTTTTTATCCAAATATATAGGATTTGATGATGCATTAGTGTGGATTGGTCATGAGATTGTACCATCATTTGTGGGATGGTATATGCCATTTGTAGCAGATGGGATCAATAGTTGTGAGTTGGATTACTTGCAGTGATAGCACATCCATGGGATCCTAGATGAGGATGCAAATTGTGGTTCTGTTATAGACACCTTAAGATGTGTTAGCTCCATAATACGGATGAACATGAGTTTAGAGTGCTTTTCGACCTAAGTGACGACTGTCATGTCCCCACTCTAGCTCAGTCTAACAGAGACATGTGAGTCAGCTTATTATGGGGTCTTGTAGGCTGACAGGGTTGGATAGAGACCCAGTATGGTTATTCAGTGTTGGGGACTTGGTTTTCTGGTGGGTATTGATCAGTCGGGTGACGTTCCTTGTTTTTAGGAGGTAGTTCCTACATTTATGGGGTTCATTCCTACTTTTTAGGAGGTATGATCATGCCCAGGGCTGGGTTTCCATGAGATGACCCTTTGGGTTCAGTTTCAGAGGGATAGGGCTTGTTTCCTAAATTTTAGGAGCATCCCTAGATTTTAGGGATGAGACTGCCAGTGGATCCTTGATTTTCGACTTTAGTCACAGACAGGTGACAGGATGATTTTATGGTTTGTGATGTCAGTTGGGCAGCTTATGGCTATTTGGGTTATATTTTTAATATTTCCTAAGTTAGCGTTTAATATTTAAATAAGGCTAAGTTAATAGCCATTTTGGAGTAATAAGGGAATTTTGGCCTCATCTGGATGCGTATCCCATGTTATGATAGCTCGTTGGAAAGGTCTTGAAATTCTCTAAATCTTCCTCTTTGGTCTCAGGGCAATTCGGTGAGCAGATTTATTACTATGGTGGAAAAGGTCATTTTCTAGTGACATGGTCACTTTAAAATAAGATTTAATTCATTTTTCTAGCCAACGCCAATTGGGGGTCACTCTAGGGTTCGAATTGCTTTGCAAGGGGTTATAAGGAGATGGGCGCCATTTCTCATGATTATGCATATTTTTCAAACACTTCTTTTAAGATTTGCTCTGCTTGAGCGATTTGCATTCTGGGACGCAAACCCCAGGGTAATTGCTAGCTGGGACGTAACCCTCAACAACATTGGGTATTGGTTTGTCAGTAGTTTCAACAGTATTCAGGAGGAAGGTAGACGCCACTTCAGCTTGGGCCTACAGTTTGTTTTGTTGGGCATGTTCTTTGGCGTATGGGAGGTGAATTCTAGCAGCCGTACACTGTCATTTCTTGCAGCCGTACTCTATCATTTGCAGCACTTGGATACATAGAAAAATCGGTTACTCAGCAGTAGAATCTTGCATCTTATCAGCCAGTTGTGGCGTCATTGTTAGAGGAAATGTACTGGATCTTTTATTTGGCTCTTTAATTCAGAGATCTGCCTGGTACAATTTGTATCAACTCTGACTTTACTGCATATTGTTATTTATTTTCAAACTCTTTTCTTGCCATTTGTTACTTCTCATTTCTATGTGGAATAATCATCAAAAACACAAAAACAAACAAACTCTTCTACATTTCCGTCTAGTTCTACAATAAAACATTAATAAACAGGAAAAAACAAAAATAAAATAAATCTACAGCAGATTTGTAGCAGAGATCCATCAGGGATCTTTCAGTGGAAATGTACTGGATCTTTTATTTGGCTCTTTAATTCAGAGATCTTCCTGGTACGATTTGTATCAACTCTGACTTTACTGCATATTGTTATTTATTTTCAAACTCTTTTCTCGCCATTTGTTACTTCTCATTTCTATGTGGAATAATCATCAAAAACACAAAAACAAACAAACTCTTCTGCATTTCCGTCTAGTTCTACAAGGAAACATTAATAAACGGGAAAACACAAAAATAAAAATAAATCTATAGCTGATTTGCAGCAGAGATCCATCAGGGATCTTTCAGTGGTATCAGAGTTTACATCCTGCCAGCCTGTAGGGTTTGTGAGAAATTGTCACAACAGATTTTGGCATTTGGGTATTGGATAAAAGTTTTTGATAAATCATTTCAGCATCTGGGTAGTCACTAGTTGGTGAATTGAATACAAATCTATGCATCTTGGTGGAGAAATACACAGATTCTACGAGCGCAAGAGAAACCAGAGGCAAGCCGAGGCCGCCAGAGACACATAGATACCAGCTATGGGTGAGGCACAGGGTGCTGCTGCTGACGGCATGCCTACAGAGGCAGAAGAAAGAGAGATGGTGCGGACCCTATTCACTACTCAACCCAGGATGGCTCAAGCTCTAGATAGGTTACAGGATACCTTGGAGCCTTTGGAGATGGGTGGACACAGAGGCAGGAAAAGTAGATCAGTTTCAGTGGCTGGTAGTCAGCGCAGCCATCAATCCCATTCTTCAGTTGGGAGCTCCCTTCATTCCAATAGGAGGCGTCGCCATCGTACACCTACTACGAATAGGCCATTGCTTCCCCAATTCATACTAGGTGAACGGCCAGCGCAGGTGGAACCACCAGAAGTGGGGTTTCAGGAGTCAGTTTTGACGGCCACAGCTGAGTGGAGAGCTCTACCTCCTGAGGTTAGGGACGTCTTCCCTCTTCCCCAGTATTGTGCACAGCGTAGAGATACAACCAGGTTCAGGGGAGATCGTGGTAATAGACTACCACAACAGCAGCAGAATTATGACCTCAATAGAGCTATTGGGAAGATTACATTGGCCCCATATAATGGCTCAGGAGACACTAGTGCACGAGCTTGGGTCCACAAGCTAGACATATACCTTTCATTGAGGCCCATGCCTGAGCGTGAGGCTATTCAGTTTGCTATGTTGCATTTAGAGGGGATTGCCTATGATTAGTGGCACCATGGATTGGTCACCCAGGATCATGCTTTAGTTCACTCCTATGTTGAGTTCACCGAGCGACTCATTGCACGATTTGACCGTAAGGATACAGAACTTTATTACAGGGAGTTGGCTCACCTTAAACAAACTGGTCATGCAGAAGCCTATATTAATGAGTTCCAACATATTGCAGTTATGGTACCAGATATGCCCCAGAAACGCAGTGTGATGTTGTTCATTGAGGGTTTGCAGGATAGACTAAAAGGATTGGTACGTGCTTTCCAACCAGCTACTCTTAAGGAGGCTATTGATGTGACATTGAGATTGGATACTGTTCCCACTTCTTATCAGGCAGATAAGAAACCATTTAGAGATTCACGGCCTGCACAGAAGGCCAATACGTCACAGAACAAAGGAGGGACCTCATCTAAAACTCCTTGGATGAATCAAGAGATGAGGAATGAATTGAGGAGGAAAAAGTTGTGTTTTTCTTGCAAAGAACCATGGGAACTAGGACACCGTTGCATGGGTAAAAGAAAGGTTCATTTGATTGAGGTGACTTCTGAGTTAGGAGATGAGGAGGTCCCTGATACTGATATTGAGGATAATACAGAGGATGTTGAGCATTTTTCGACAGAGTTGGAGTTAGACACTGTTGAGCCCGTGGCATCAGCTAAAGTAGCTATGGCTACCCTCTCCAGTTATCCTAAGTTTCATGCCTTCCGGTTGAAATGTACACTTAAGGGTAAGCAGATCACCAGTTTGGTAGACACAAGTGCTACGCATAACTTTATTGATCAAAAATTAGTTGAGAGGCGTGGCTTACAGTACGAGGAGTTTGGTGGTTTTGAAGTGAAGGTGGCTGATGGTGCCATTTTGGATTATACCAAGCGGATTCCACAGCTTAGTATTCAGATAGGAGATTATACTTTGATTGATGACTTCTATGTGCTTCCCATAGAAGATTATGATGTGGTTTTGGGCATGCAGTGGTTACAGTGTATTGGGCATTACATTATTGATCACCACCATATGCAGTTAGAGTTTCTTTCTGGCGGGCAGAAGGTGATTTTGAGGGCAGTGTCAGATGGTGGAACTAGGGAGGTGACTTCTCGCAGGATGGAGACCATCCTTAGGCATAATGATGTGCTTTGGGCTACACACTGTTTGGTTAAATCCAAAACACCCATATCTCAAGATGGTTGTGTATTTCATGTGGACATTCAGTTAGTGATGGATCGTCACAGTAGAGTGTTTGGTGATATACCTCCTAGATAGCCACTAGATAGAGGGTTTGAGCATGGTATAGAGTTGGAGGATGGAGCGAAGCCAGTGATTACTACCCCATACCGTCATCCTAGAGCCTATAAGGATGAAATTGAGAAGACTATTCATGAGCTTTTGGATATGGGTTTCATTCGACCTAGTTCCAGCCCCTTTGCTTCTTCTATAGTGCTTATTAAGAAGAAGGATGGGACTCTACGGATGTGTGAGATTATGGAGGGATTGATAGTGGATGACAGATACAGTGTGGTAGATGATATTATCTACTATAAAGACAGGGTTTACCTTGTTCTGGGTTCTCAGTTGAAGGAACAAATTTTGCATGCTCTCCATGATATTCCTACAGCCGGACACCCAGGATATGGTAAGACTTACAGGGCGGTACGTGAGAGATTCTCTTGGAAGCGTCTCAAAGATAATGTTTTACACCATGTCCGTGAGTGTATGACTTGTCAGTAGAACAAGTCGGAGCATACCTACCCAGTGGGATTATTGCGGCCCTTGCCTATATAGGAACAGAAGTGGACAGGGATCTCCATGGATTTCATTACAGGTCTTCTTCGAGTTCAGGGGAAAGATTGCATCTATGTTGTTGTGGATAGGCTAACGAAGTATGCCCACTTCTTTCCCATTGCATTAGATTTTACAGCATCGCAGGTGGCTGAGTTGTTCTTCAGTGAGGTGTTCAGACTTCATGGTCTTCCCAAGACCATTATGAGTGATAGGGACAGCAGATTCATGAGTTCCTTCTGGCAGGAACTTTTTACACTAGCTAGTACTTTGTTAACACCTAGTACTAGTTACCACCCTCAAACGGATGGGCAGACAGAAATAGTTAACAAATGGGTTGAGGGATATTTGCGTAACTATGTATCAGGGCAGCAAAAAGCATGGGTGCGTTGGCTGCATTTGGGCGAGTATTGTTATAATACTACGCATCATATGTCCATTGGCATGACGCCTTTCAAAGCTCTCTATGGATATGAGGCATTATCTTTCATTGATTTGGCATTTGGTGACAGTAGAGTTCCCTTGGCTCAGGATTGGTTACAAGAGAACCAGGATGTCATGAGATCTCTTAGGGAGAATTTGCAGTAGACCCAAAATCAGCAAAAGATGTACACTGACAGGAATAGGATTGAGAGGGAATTTGAGGTGGATGATAAGGTCTTTTTGCGTTTAGAACCATATCGACAGAGCACCCTAAAAAGGGGGGGAGCTGAGAAGCTCAAACCACGTTTTTATGGTCCATACAGGATACTCAGGCAAGTGGGAGAGGTTGCATATGAGGTTGAGTTACCACATGGCAGCAAAGTTCATAATGTATTTCATGTATCTTGCCTGAAAAAGGCCCTTGGACAGCATATTATAGTTTCACTCAAATTACCTCCTATGGATGAGGAAGGTAAATTGATTTTGGTCCCTGATGAGATTCTTGAGGTGAGGGAATGGCGGCTGAGAAGCCGAGTGATTCGAGAGCATTTGGTTCGATGGAGAGATCTTCCCATAGAGGATGCCAGTGGATCCTTGATTTCCGACTTCAGTCACAGACAGGTGACAGGATGATTTTATGGTTTGTGATGTCAGTTGGGCAGTTTATGGCTATTTGGGTTATATTTTTAATATTTCCTAAGTTAGCATTTAATATTTAAATAAGGCTAAGTTAATAGCCATTTTGGAGTAATAAGGGAATTTTGGCCTCATCTGGATGCGTATCCCATGTTATGATAGCTCGTTGGAAAGGTCTTGAAATTCTCTAAATCTTCCTCTTTGGTCTCAGGGCAATTCGGTGAGCAGATTTATTACTATGGTGGAAAAGGTCATTTTCTAGTGACATGGTCACTTTAAAATAAGATTTAATTCATTTTTATAGCCAACGCCAATTGGGGGTCACTTTAGGGTTCGAATTGCTTTGCAAGGGGTTATAAGGAGATGGGCGCCATTTCTCATGATTATGCATATTTTTCAAACACTTCTTTTAAGATTTGCTCTGCTTGAGCGATTTGTATTCTGGGACGCAAACTCCAGGGTAATTGCTGGCTGGGACGTAACCCTCAACAGCATTGGGTATTGGTTTGTCAGTAGTTTCAACAATATTCAGGAGGAAGGTAGACGCCACTTCAGCTTGGGCTTACAGTTTGTTTTGTTGGGCATGTTTCTTGGCGTATGGGAGGTGAATTCTAGCAGCCGTACACTGCCATTTCTTGCAGCCGTACTCTGTCATTTGCAGCACTTGGATACATAGAAAAATCGGTTACTCAGCAGCAGAATCTTGCATCTTATCAGCCAGTTGTGGCGTCATTGTTAGAGGAAATGTACTGGATCTTTTATTTGGCTCTTTAATTCAGAGATCTGCCTGGTACGATTTGTATCAACTCTGACTTTACTGCATATTGTTATTTATTTTCAGACTCTTTTCTTGCCATTTGTTACTTCTCATTTCTATGTGGAATAATCATCAAAAACACAAAAACAAACAAACTCTTCTGCATTTCCGTCTAGTTCTACAAGGAAACATTAATAAACAGGAAAAAACAAAAATAATAATAAATCTACAGCAGATTTGCAGCAGAGATCCATCAGGGATCTTTCAACGACAGGCTTAGTACTGCAGTTTGAGAAGGTCTCATTGATTGACTTCACCGATTTGGGCATGGTGAAAAAGAGTTCAGATTTAAACAACAGAAGTATGAGGATGTTCTTCTTGGCAGGCTCAATTCAGAGTTTGGGAACCTTCCGGTGCATTGGGATTTCAGATAGATTTCACTTAGGAGTTTATAGGAGCTTACACAATGAGAAGTGCCTATAGCTTTCCTTTTGATCTTCCTATGGATGACCCCCTTTTGGTGAATTATTTAGCTACGTATGGGTTGGACAGCACATATGTCAGATCACCTTGCACAGTTTTCAGAAGCAATTCTTGTCAGACTTTTGTGTTGCTTCCCTCCTCAATTGCACTTTGTTTTAGAAATCTTGATAAGCATTAAACCTGGAAAGTGCAAGAAAAGAAGAAAAAAGAAATTCAAAAGTTGAAATGAAATTTTGAATAACTAAATAAATCTCTTGAAGTTTCAGCGAAACATTCTGATACATGAGTCTATCCTGATCAGCAAAATCAAAGGCAGTTGAAAGCTAGAGTCATCTTTGTAATCACACAATTCATCCATTTAGTACATTAGAAGATTTTGTTCAAGAGAGGATAGAGTACTCCTGATATTTTATTTTGTGTTGTCTGTAGCATTAAACACACACCAACAATAGCCTTTACTGAAATTGGAAATCAATTTACACATTCAAAGCTTGCAAATAATTCATCCAAGATTGAAACTACCATTCACTGACGTAATAAATTGGTAAGGAAGAATGTCTCAATTAGTTTTAAACCTGTGACTTAATTATTTATCTTCATCTACTGCAATCTCTGTGGTTACAAAAAGCTACAATTTCTTTGTGTTAATTTAGTTTGAATGGATGCCTTAAATTTATGAAGCCACTCAAATGTAGTAGTACCCACATAAGATTGAAAACTGATCCCAATACTTGTAGCTGCTTCTTCACTGTATGGCTGAATGAAAAATCATGAGATTCGCTTGTAGTTGCATCCAAGCATACACCTTTAAAGGCTTTTGTTCCAAAAGGCAATATGAGATACTTGCAGAGAAAATTTATTACAAAGATTCATAGATAGAATACCCCATGAATTCCTCCAATCAATCTTTTTATAAAAATCCTTCAGCTCCAAAAAGCATTGACTTCCTTCCCCAATACCTTAACTTCGGCAATTTCAGGAATTAGTGATATTGTCAATTTTGTCTCCTATTTAATAAATTGCACCATGGAGTTTGTATTAGGAAGACTTAAGTGGCCCCATCTAATGGTTTTTAATAAATAATTAAATTCATATTAACAACTAGTATAGCTTTTTGGCCCATAAACTTAATTATTAACTTATCCCCATTATTAATATAATGCCTTAGCCTATGGGAAGCAAAAATAATAGGCTAGCTTTATTATTTATTTTATTTATTAAGGTGCTAGGAGAAAGGGAACATTATACCCACTCTCACAATTGGAACCACTTCTCACCACCTCCTCAACAATGAGGTTGGACTCTATCCTTGTAGGGGAGACCTTCTAGGCATAAGATGATAACAAGGTTACTATTGTGCCTTCAACACTTAGTGGGGTAGTGTCAATGTTTCTCTTGGACCAAGATCCTCAAGATGGCTCATAGGTCACGTATACTTAGTGGTGGTGAGTGTGTTTCCTGTTTTGGCCAGTAGTTATTAGTCCTACATTTGCATTGTTTCTGTTTTGATGAGTTGTGCATACCTACTAGCTGATTTTTATTGTAAACATTCTATTATGTGCCAATGTTTTTGATTAATATATGATGCTCATAGAAGTGTTTCCAATATAATACAAAGAATAAATGTTGCATTCTACGCTACTTAACAAAATCATAGAACCATAATTCATGGAAAGGAAAGGTCACGATGAAGGAATTTTGAGCACTTAGACTTTCTAGAAAATTTGTTTGAATGCTAGATTTATTTGTAACTTGAGCCATAAATGGAAGCATTCACATAACTGAAATATTTGAAACAATATTAGAATAGCAAAAAATAATAAAATATAATATACTATTAAGGACAATATAAATGTGGATGGAAGCCCCATATAAGTTTTAGTTTGTGAACTGCTATAATCCATATGAATTTATCCGAAAAAATGCTTCCACGTTACAAGGTCTAAGGCAAAAGAATCCTTCTTGGATAAGATATACCATCTTGTTTTGATAAAGTTTTCCAAAGAGAATTTTTATAGTTAAATTTTTAACATTTAATCAATTCCAATAACATGTCACACAAGACAAAAAGAGAGATATGCCATCACACCTTTAAAACATACTCTTTTGCTGAGGCAGGAATAATTTCTGAGCCAAAGTCATTTGCAGTAGGAAAGCGCCATCTGAAATTTAAAAATAAAATAAAAGTTAAGGGTCTTTTTGAAAAGTAGTGCATTAGAAATAAATTTTCTTCCTTACTCCAAAAGTAGTTTATAAATCATGAACCATAACATTCACATGAGAATATACATCATTTTGGAAGATATAAAATAAACAAATGGCAAATGTCAGTTTGTCAAAAAAATCATGTCTGATCAAAAAACAACGAAGTACTTAATTGTTTCACCAGAGAGCTCCATAGAGTTTTTGCTAAAAAAAAATACAACTTGAATTACATGAAACAATAGCATTAATCACATCCCTCCATTTTCTGTGAACAATGAATCCAATGTATGACTTGTAATGAATGCATTTTCCTTCAGTGAGCTGGTTTATTCAGTGTTCCAGGACTTTGTGAGTCCGAGCAAGACTCTACGAGTCCGAGGCAGAGGCGGCCTTTCTGAGGCAAATGGCCTCTGGACTCTGACGTGGCTGAGTCCTAGCAGAGTCCATAGACTCTGCTGAGTCTCGAGCCCAAAACACTCCCAAAAATTTTTAATTTTTTTTTTTAAATGTAAAAAGATAGAGATTTTTGGAAGGTGTTTTTGTTTTTCAGTGTATATTAATTCTGAAAATGATGTTGTGTATGTCAGGAATTTATTAAGGATTGAATCTTAAATCTTAAATCTTCAACTTTATATTATGTTCTTCAGTTTTTTTCTTTCAAAAATTCACTATTATACTTATGTGATCTATGTAAAATTGTGACATTATTAAGTAGCTTCTATTTATCTCAATTATTGTGTATTTGATATTAATTGACTAAATGATGCATGAAAAAATTGTTAAATCCTTAAAAAGTTTTGAATTTCATGGGTTTTTTGATTTTCCGAATCCTTGCCGAGTCCTGGCCAAGTCCGAGTCCGAGTCCAATTTTGACTTTCCGAGTTAGAGGCGAGTCTTAGTCCTGTAACTATCAGTTTATTAATTGTGAGAATATTTATGCTTGACTATATGATCTCTATGTAACACTCCACTTGGGAACTTGTGAGGACATTTTTTTCTAAACAAGAGTACATAACAAGTACCATAGTGATTTCGCAAACAAATAAAAAAATGTGGAAGGAAAGTAACTTAACATTTAACAATAAAGCCACTAAGCCATTAAAAAGTGACATTGTTATGAGTTGGCTTTGTTAGTAAACATGGAAAACTTTACTCAGCAGGCTTTTAATTAATGAAGTATCTTTAAAATTGTGTTTTGTCATTCAAATGGGTAACATATTTCCTAGATTGGGTTCAGCTGTACTAGAGGATAGGGAGTTGTGATTTTTTCACATTCTTGCATATTTTCACAAATTGTTGCCATGTTGTGATCTCATGATTTAAGTTATCGCTGTATGCATATATGTTTCATATTGGCTTTTTTCTTGTGATTACCGATTCATAGAGATTGCGTGCTTCAAAAATGGAATCAATCTGAATATGGATAGATGCATATTGGGATATGGATGCTTCCTTATTTAGCCTATGCCTTGTTTTTTCATGGATAAGTTTTAATGGTTGGTCATCTAGAAGCTCAGTTAGGAAATGGCTCGCAATGGGGGTCAAGGTCCTCATGTGGCCATCTAGAATAACCTATTGTGGTTTGTGTAAATAATTTATAAGAAAATAAATATTAACTAAAGACAAGGTTATAAAGATGTTAATTAGTGACTCACCCATGCCTTGAGTGCTTGCACAATGTAAGGATGGGAGTGGGAGAAAATGCATGTCTATCCAAGGGACAAAGTGATTTGGCATGATCAGACTCCTCATCCTCACCAAATGATTATCTAATTCCACATATGATCTTCCTTGGGCCGGGGTCCAAAGAGACTATCTATGATAACCCAAGGGAAAGAGCTATGTGATGACACTTCCCTATATGTGTTCTAGGTATCCTACATGTGTTCTTGGTTTCCTCTGGTAGTTTGTCTTAATTATATTTTGAGTCTTATTTTTCTTTACATCTAGTAAACCTGTATACCATCCCTCTCTTGTATTTGGATGTTGTATGTGTGCGGCCTAGTGTCTATCTCCTTAGTACGATGGGTTGGGCTTTACGGGTTCCCAAGCAGTGCATTACACTATACCATTAACATCATGCACATTAAACTAAATAGGCCAAATGCTTGTAATTATTGTCTCAACAACTATCGTCTATCACCAACTTTGCACATGAAAATTATCGACTATTATGCATCATTCATGTAAGGATCATGTCTTGAATGTGAAAAGTCCATATCATTCTATTAAGAAATGATCCTCAACCACTTTCTAATTGTTAGTGATTGAACAAATTGTTATTTTCAACATGTTTTATGTTGGAATCATTTATCGTTGCTCTAAAGATCAAATTGTCAATCCCCGATACAAATGCCAAATTTGACCTGACCCATGGGAGGTAGTTAAGCCATGTCACAAATCTCAAAGGATGTGTTCACCACCAAGTCAAAAATCTCCCCCTTGGCATCGAATGAGCCTTCAACACCCATTGAGGGACACTTTGCAATATCTCTGTCATAAAATAAACAATTAATCAAAAACTTGTGTATGAGCCAATTGATTTAGTATATCTCGGACCTGTTTTTATTTAATTGTTTTCGTAGGTGTGGTCATCGGCTATCTTTGTAAACCTTTGGAAAAGTTCCTTCGAAAGGTATTTAAGCACGACATATAGGTAGTAGTTGGTATGCGATTTGGATTATTTTCTTTATACTGCGAATTCCAGTTGGGATTCTTTGTTGTTCGCCATTTTGGAAGTGAAAGATCTTCCTTATTTGGCTCTCTTCGGTTTTGGTGGGATTCAACCTTACCCTATTCCGTCAGTGTATTACTTGCTACAGGCTTGGTAAATCCAGAACAACATTTTAGTCTGGAATATATCTATATCTATCTGTGTTCATTATACTCTAGTGTCTCTTGTATAATTTCTTGAATTGTCCGTTCATTCGGAGGACTTAGCATTAGTGCATCTAAAGATCAACTTTGTGTCACATTTCACCCTCACCGAATGCTCAATCCATTTTTGTACAGTAGCTCCAACCTCACTGTACAACCTCCTAAGAGCAATTGTACAACTTTCTATCTCCACTGTATGACCTTCTATCTCCACCATATGGCCTTCTATCTCCATTGTACAACCTTCTATCTCCACCTTACAGCCTCATATCTCAACCGTATGGACCTATATCTGAACTGTACAACTTCCTCTGCCTTAGTTGTATAACCCATTCAGACTTCAACATATGGCCTACCAAATATACACTCCTCCCTTCAGGCTGTACATTGCCTCTAGTTCACTTGAGACGAAATTGGGTATTCAGTGGTATCACATCTTCAACTGCAGGGACCGAAACATTACAGTGGTATCAGAGCTTCTGATCTTGCTAGCCTGTGGACAATGAATGAAAGTTTATAGCGAGAAAAGAAGATCCCATTCAGTTGATAGAATGGTAGATCAAGAACCCACTC
Source organism: Cupressus sempervirens (assembly GCA_028749045.1). Lineage (NCBI taxonomy): Eukaryota > Viridiplantae > Streptophyta > Pinopsida > Cupressales > Cupressaceae > Cupressus > Cupressus sempervirens. The sequence continues at coordinate 444,342,001 of CM053792.1, read as the reverse complement.
CTGCTAAACTCATGCCGCAATTAAGAGTTCTTTTGAGGAATCAGGCTCAGATCAATGATACTTAGCGACTTATGGAAGAAACTCTCAGGAAACTGACAGAAAATAAGATATCTAGTGAACAAAATGGTTGCAGCATGGACTCAGTGTCGGGTAAAGAAAACCCTCATCCAGCACGCTCTTGACCTTCCATGTTGACCTTTCTCCCATAGACAGAAGTGCTAGAAAGAGAAAGAGAACCAACTTTCGCAAAAATACAAGAACAACTTAGAGTAGATTGGAGGAATGCCAATTTGGAAGGAGACATTTCATATAAAGATTATGTGGAATTGAGAATGTGTTATTCTAGAACTGGAAATAGAGGATATTTTAGTGATGATCTCAAAGGAAGTTGAGTAAAGTAAACCTATCGTCATTTGATGGATTGAGATCTATGAGTGCACAAGGGTGGGTAATGAAGGCAGGCACTTACTTCTAGCTCAATTTGATGCCAAAACAAGAAGCAGTTAAGTTTTCCAGTCTCCATTTAGAAGGAATAGCGCATGAATGGTGGCAACATGGTAGAATTACACTTGGATATTGTCGTCAGTAGATATTGTATAGCCGACAGGGTGTGTGTCAAGATGTATGTCGTCAGTATATGCCCCTTTGAGAAGGTTATTGTTATGTAGCCGACGGGTCCCTTTGGGAAGGTTCTTGTTATGTAGCCGACGGACCCCTTCGGGAAGGTTCTTGTTATGTAGCCGACGGACCCCTTTGGGAAGGTTCTTTGGAAAGTATATATTCACCCTTTGGGATCATTGTAAATCTTCATTCAAGCATAATGTAATATCTTTGGCATATGCGAATAATACAAAGAGTTCTGCTGTTCTTATCTATTGCCTGTATGCATTAATCTATTTACCCATTCGGTAAACATTTGGCGCCGTTGCCCCATGAACTTGGAAGGAGGGAGGAATAAAGATTAATGCCAAATCAGCTTAACAGGGATTGAAATAAGATAAACAGAAAAGATGAAATATGTATTGCGCAAGAAAATTTAATTTTGGCACAACAAGCTAAAGGCAAAAGGAGGTTTTAGAAGATTGCTAACGGACACTGAAGCAGTGAAGAGTTGTCGGAGGAGACTCGACAGCGGATGGAATTGGTGGTAGAAGCAAGGGAGGAGTTTTTGAGCTTGTATTCACCGAGGGAAGAGAATCCAAACGAAAGGGAATTGACTCGCACGGCTCGAAGTGCCGAGGGAGTACGAGCGTGGAGTGAACTCTTTGTCCACGATACACTTCCAAAACGGACAAATTCGCTTAACGGAGAACCTTCTTTACCAAAAAGCATAGCTGTCGAAATACAAAACGTTGGTGTTGGGATACAAAGCGTTGGTGTCAGGATACAAAACGTTGGCTTCGAAATACAAAACGTTGGCGTCGAAATACAAAACATTGGCATCGGAATACAAAGCGTTGGTGTCGGAATACAAAGAGTTGGTACTGAAGTACAAAACGTTGGTGTTGCAGTACCAAATAGCACCCCTACACAACATCCAGTAATAATGGTAGGACCAAAAGAAAAGTTGCCAAAATTTGATGGTGATGGAGTAGCCGACCCAGTTCGACATTGTAAAACATGTGAAACAATTTGGAGGGTGAATGGTGTAACAATACAAACGAATGGGTTCGACAATTTTTGGCAACCCTAAGGGGGGTAGCAATCAATTGGTATGCCGATATGGATCTGCAAGAATTAACCAGTTGGGACGATGTTAAAAAAGAATTTACCACTGAATTTCAATTGGTACGTGATGACAATGAGATTGTAGCTGAGATATACAACAAAAAACATGGCAAGAATGAAATAGTCCTAGTATACGCCAAGAAATTAAAGGACTTAATAAATAAAATGGAAAATAAGCCGGTAGATGGGTTGCAAAAAAGATGGTTCATTGAAGGCCTATGCCTGAAATTGCGGAAAAAGATGAAGATTGTGCCATCATCATCATACACTTAAGCATACAATTGAGCAATGAACTTAGAAAGTAAATAGAAGACGAAGAAAAAAAAGAATAGCTCATCTGATTCAGATGACGACATGCCTTCGGAAGAAGATAGCAGCAATGATGAAGGCAACAGCAAGAAGGTTTGAGCCCTCCAAAAGGATATGATCCGAATGATGAAAGAATTTAAGAATTTGCAGAAGGACGCCAAGGGAAATGAGCTATGGTGCACAGACTGCAAGACAGAAGGCCATACGAAGGGATCCTGTCCGAAGAACCAATTCTGCGAGATCTGCCAGATCATGGGACATTCCACAAAAGAATGCCCCTTCAATATGAAAACAAGAGGACCTCAGCAAGTGTTCTTGACACAGGAGGCTTCCGCATCAGGAGGGAGCAGGAACACCAGTACAGACTTTAACATAGCATTGTACAGGTTCCTTTTGATGCGTCTGTACAGCGATTTCCTGAAGGAATAACTAATGTGTTTGTATGGCAATTTTGTGGAAGGATAATTGATGCATTGGTATGGCAATCCATGGTGTACCTGTACATTAGCAGCACAGAAGAAAGGTGACAGGAGGTTTTCTATTAAAATAAAAATATCGACAAATAAAAAATGTTCAGAATGCATAATGGACGATGCCCAAGGGAAGGGAAAGACATAAACAGGTAGTAAAACATTAGTGGTTTCCAGAAAGAGTGTGGGATCAGCAAAAAATCACAAAGATAGTGTGTTCCATGCAGTTTTGTGTGGGTTTCAGATTGCTAATTTGGCCCCAGGACCCTGCAGGGGCCCTGCCCCTCGACCCCGCTGGGGGTGATGCCCCCTAGACCCCCAATTGATGCAGTTATCAGTCGTGGGAAATGTGACCAGTTGATGAGACCTCGAGCTGCTATAGGCATAGAGTGTCTGTGTACCAGAGGTAGAGAGAGCACCAGAGCAAACCCTTAGGAGAGGTGATATGCTTGGAGTAGGTGTTGGACATGAGGCTGTCTTGGTGGATGCATAGAGAGCTTAGGAGGAGCTGATCATCCAATTGAAGGCAGTATAGCGACACTTGGCTCAGTGTACCCAGGGGTTGGAAGCAGAGAAAGTGGCACGACAGGCTATCCAGGTCAGCTTGACTAAGGAGACAACATTGTGTTACCAGAGACTACAGATGCAATGTGGGTTGGAGACTAGTTTGGTGCAAGCATGGGACAAATGTGAAAGTGATGTGGCAGATCTATCTTGTTTTAGTTAGTCAGTTAATGTATTTCGTTTGTTAATTTGTCTTAGATATTTTGTAATTATCATCCAGAGACGACTTTTTCTTTTAGGGGGGATGATGTCCTTGCTAGATATTGTGTAGCCGACAGGGTGTGTGTCATGATGTATGTCATCAGTATATGCCCCTTTGGGAAGGTTATTGTTATGTAGCTGATGGGTCCCTTCACGAAGGTTCCTGTTATGTAGCCGACGGACCCCTTCGAGAAGGTTCTTGTTATGTAGCCAATGGACCCCTTCGGGAAGGTTCTTCGAAAAGTATATATTCACCCTTTGGGATCATTGTAAATCATCATTCAAGCATAATTTAATGTCTTTGGCATATGTGAATAATACAAGGAGTTTTGTTGTTCTTATCTATCGCCTATATGCATTAATCTATTCACCCATATGGTAAACAGACATGACCAGATCAACATATATGTGAAATTTACTAAAAGATTAATAGAGAGGTTCGATAACCAAGATCTGTAACTCAAATTCAAGGAGTTGGCATAGTTGAGGCAAATAGGATTAGTGGATCAATACATCACTAAATTCCAGAAACTATTTCGGAACGGCATCGGGTAGTATTGTTCATGGACGAATTGATGGAACCATTAAAGGGATGGGTTAAAGGGTTGAATCCAGCCACTATTTTGGAAGCAATCGAAAGGGCTCAAAGCATGGCACTTTTGTCATCTTCTTCCATCCGAAACAACTTCCACTCCAAGCCTTCATTAGCACCAAAAGAAAGCCGACCTTTGCCAAGGAAGCCCCTTATGGATGAAGCCACCATACAAGATCTAGGAAGGAAGAAATTATGTTTTGGTTGCAAAGAACTGTGGGAACCAGGACACAAATGCCTTGGAAAGGGGAAGGTACACTACATTGAGGTCATGCCTAATGACGAGCAAGAGGATTCTTCTACCGAAGTTGAATACCAACATGAGGTTCTTGAAGACATCAGTCTCAACCGTACGGAGAGAGTACCAGCATTGGTGAAACACAAAAGAACAATCACCCTTGCTGGCAGTCCAAGATATACAATTTTTAAGGTACGGGGAACTCTCCATGGTCAAAGGATGATTGTAATGCTGGACAATGGAGCTACCTTGAATTTCATTAACTCGTCACTTGCGGAGCAAAGGGGATTGCCCATAGAAGCTCACACAAGATTCCAAGTCAAAGTGGCTGGAGGGTCAGTGTTATCATGTAAACAACTTGTTCCCTAGTTAAGCATCACCATGGGTAACCACACAATAACAAAAGACTTCTTTGTAGTAGACTTGGCAGATATGATAGTCAATTTAGGAATAGAATGGATGGAATCTCTCAATGAATACACACAAAGTTTCAAGCAAATGGATTTCACTTTTGTTGTCGATGCAAAACAAGTGGTCATGAAAGGAATGATGAATGAAGGTCCAAAGGAAGTATCCGCACAGAAAATAGAAGCTATTTTTCGACATGATGACATTGTGTGGGCCACACAGTGCTTTGTGTCTATAGAGCCCACCAAGGGTCAACAGGCGTACTATCCAGATTCCAGATAATAAATTTCAAAACATTCTACATAAATATGAGCGAGTTTTCTCTGACATTCCGTCAGGTATACCTCCTCATCGAGGTTTTGAGCACATCATCAAACTAGAAATAGGAGCGAAGCTAGTTCTCACCACTCCATACCGACATCCAAAAAAAATCAAAGATGAGATCAAAAAGATGATTCAGGAACTGCTTGAGAAAGGATGGATCCGTCCTAGCTCTAGCACTTTCGCATCATCAGTAGTATTGATTAAAAGGACAAAACGATACGCATGTCTGTGGACTACCGGGCGTTGGCAAAGAAAAAGGTATACAGGTTACGAAATAGGTATGGTGAGCCCATTGTCAGTAGGCCTCACCCCATTCCCAAGATCGATGAATTGTTGGATGAATTGCATGGTGTGGTTTATTTTTCTAAAATAGATCTCTTCTCTAGATACCATCAGATCCGCATGAGGGAAGAGGACGTGGAGAAGATAGCTTTTTGTTATCACTACAGGCATTACAAATTCCTAGTCATGCCGTTCGGATTAACAAATGCACTAGCTGCCTTCCAGTCTTGCATGAATTGCATCTTCAACAAACAATTGTGTAAGTACTTGTTGGTATTCATTGATGATATCCTTATTTATAGAAAACCTTAGGAGGAACACCTAAAGCATTTGGATGAAGTCCTAAGGATCATGAAGGCCCAATCTTTGTTCACTAAGCAATCCAAGTGTGAATTCGGGATGACAAAAATATTGTACCTAGGGTACGTTGTCAGTAAATTTGGGGTTTAGGTTGTCATGTCCCCTTTTTAGCGACATAACTTTAACAGGGGATTTGCCTATCATCGACTCTCGTAGGCAAATGATTATGGGAAGAGGGTCATTTTTGTCTTCCGATAATTACAATTTTGCTCTCGAAGAATAATAATTGAGTAAGTGGGGCCTACTCGTCCTAATATTAAATTAAGGTTGTACTCTAACTTTATAAAGTTATTTATTTAATTTTATAAAGTTTTACATCATAAAAGATGATTCCGGAAAACTTCCAGAAACTTCTCAGCGAAGTGAATAAATAGAGGACATAGGGCTCCCATTTTGAACAAGCGATTTTTGGATTCTACTTCTATTCCAGTTGGAGCAGTTTGTAGCCATTTGGTCTACAAATTCTCAAATTGCCTTTGGGAACGAAAACTCCCATTGGTAAGCAATTTTGAGGGTGTGGAATATCACCCGAATTATTGCTAATTTGGAAGTGATATTACAGTCTCTTCACCAGGGCAAAAATTTGTGGCCAAAGGCCCATTATGATGGTACATCTCATTGAAGTCTGTTAGCAGTGAAGAATTGGGTGAGAGGCAATAGCCAAATTGAAGGAGGGAAACCAAAGTTTATAAAATGAAATCCTTCATTCCAACCTGTAGCGGCAGAAGGCAAACCGATACTTTACTTGATAGAGCTCACGATTGAGTACATCATTGATAAAGATAGACGGGCAGAAGGCATATTAATTTACATACGACCAAGGGTTTTATTTCTCTTCACAACGGGAGGAATCCATTCCAATCAAACCAGGTTTGAAGATTGTGAATCGCGCAAGTCCCGTGGTGTTGCATATGGATGGGGAAATTTAAAACATCAGCAACAATATTCCGTCTGAAGTGTGGGAGTCGCAGGCCCGAATAATTTTGCAGGTGACGATCTAACTCACTGCAAGAAATAATGCGATTTTTAGACCAGGCGGAAAGTAATGCGCATGAATATATGATGATTCATTGGATAGTTGGAAACAACTTACGAATACCCACCAGGCCAGTTCATCATTCCAACTGAAATAATTTTGCACGGGTTTAAACGGCAGTGGTGATAGAATGGCAACAACATTCGGTGAACGGCTAATAGATCTGACAAATCTCATGCATGTGACGAGGCAAATATTCAGGTTTTGTTTAGTTATATATATTTCAGTTCAGGCACTGTTATTCGATTGTTAAAATTTGTCATTATCTTAGTACTTGTAATAAAAATTATTTCCTGAATTTTGCTGGTACTATTGTCCATCGTATTTGTTACCTCTGATACTTGGTGAATTTGCTGGTAACATCACGAATTAAAGTTTTTTGTGCCAAGTGCCACAGTCCAGAATTGTTATTCTTAGTGACTCATATAGTGAGGGTCATTTCAGTGGTATCAGAGCAGTAGTCCTGCCATCCTGATTGGGTAGGAGTATTTTTATGCAACCATATTCCCAGTATTATATTCGCAAGAGAACCATATTTAAGGACGAAGATATGGGTGAAAGACAAACACAGAGTCCACCAAGATTTCCCAGAGTCGATGATGATGAAACCAGAGAGTTTTACAGAATCATGACTATTGGACAACAAGAAATAGCTCAGACACTACAGGCTTTGACTACCATAATGGAAAGAGTTGTTCAGCCCAGGATTCAGGATCAAGGAAGAGGCACATCTGATCACAATGATAGAAGTGTGGCAGGATCACAGGGTGCTCCTAGGCGCAGATCATGGACAGCAAATAGGCCTACTCGTCCCACCTTCCTAAGGGAAGAGGCTCAGGAGATGGGAGAAGACGATGTACCAGAAGATTTCCAGGATGATCTCAGGACTGCTACTGCAGAATGGCAGGCATTACCCCCGCATGTGCGTGAACTATTGAACTTTGATCGCTATTTAAACCAAAGGAGAGAACATATGAGGAGCAGCCGCCAAAATAGGAAGCCTAGAGGAGGTTATGATAGTGAGCTACAGCGAGCTGTTAGCAAACTCACTTTACCATTTTTCGATGGTAGTGGTTAGATGACAACACAAGCTTGGATTCATAAGTTGGACACCTTTCTAGCGTTAAGGCCTATGTCTGAAATAGATGCCATCAGGTATGCCACCTTGCATCTGGAAGGCGCAGCTCATGATTGGTGGTCACATGGAATGGTTACTTTGCAGCACAATCAGGTAACATCGTACCAGGACTTTGTGGATAGATTGGTTGAAAGTTTTGATAAGAAGGATCCAGAAATTTATTTTCGCGACCTTGCTCAGTTAAGACAGTTTGGCAATTTAGAGGTTTATATTAGTGAATTTCAAAGGTTGTCAGTCATGGTACCAGATGTGTTGGAAAGGAGGTTAGTTATCTTATTTACAGAAGGATTGTCTGAACCTCTCAAGGGATGGATTAAGGCATTTGACCCGCCAACACTGCAGGAAGCCATGAGGAAAGCACGGAGTATGGAGCTTACAGCACCCTCTAGCAGGTTCACTTCCAGGAGTACTACCTCTTTCAGAGACAATAAGAAGTTTGATAAGAATAAAGGGAAGAGCATTGAAACCAAAGGAAAATCTACTACACCCCTGGATGCAGAAGCATTAAACGACTTGCGCAGGAAGAAGTTATGCTTCTATTGCAAAGGTCCATATAACAGGGATCATGATTGTCCTTTGAGACCCAAAGGAAAAGCCAATAGGGTCATGTGGGTATATTATGAAGGATCAGATTCCGACAATGCGACAAAAGGGGATGATCACAGTAGTTCAGAGTCTGAGGAAGAAACAGGGAATTCAGAGCAAAAAGAGGAACCTGAATTGCATCTACAGCAGGGGTGTTTGTCTAGCATTCAGCAGGAAGGATCTTTTAGATTACGTGGTGTTCTATCAGGACAGAAGGTGATCACATTGGTTGATATAGGAGCTACACATAATTTCATCGATGCACGATTGGTCGAGCGCCGTGGTATTAAGACAGAAGAATTTGAAGGTCTCCGAGTACAGGTTGCTGATGGTTACACTCTTAAATGTAACAGGATGGTTAGAGATATGCCTTTACGCCTAAATAATTATGAGTTCAAGGCAGATTACCATGTGGTCAATATGGGCGACTTGGATATCATTTTGGGAATGACATGGTTACATTTATTAGGTGAGGTCACTTTTCGACTCCAGGACATGGAGATCAAGTTTGAAGTAAATGGGAAACAACATGTGTTGAGAGCTATCCGGAATAGCGACATCCGAACAATTTCTCTCAGATGATTAGAAAGATTGGTCAGACATGAGGAAATTGAATGGGCAGCCATGTGTACTCTCATGCCTACACAGGAGGAACAACAAAAAACAGAATATCATCCTGACATACGAACATTGAGGGAAAAATATAATAAGGTATTTAGTGATATCCCACCTGGTACACCACCTGATAGAGGGATTGAGCACATCATCGAACTAGAAGAAGGTGCTAAACCAGTCATGATCACTCCATACAGGCATCCAAAAAGGCTCAAAGATGAAATAGAAAAAACCATCAAGGAGCTTCTGGCGATGGGACACATCAGACCTAGTAAGTCTCCTTTTGCTTCTTCAGTAGTCTTGGTTAAAAAGAAAGATGGTTCGTTGCGGATGTGTATAGATTACAGGATGCTGAATAAAAAAACCATTAAGAATAGATATCCTATTCCACGGATTGATGAGCTAATAGATGAACTGCATGGGGCATGCTACTTTAGTAAGATTGATTTGAGATTAGGTTACCACCAGATTAGAGTCAGAGAACAGGACATTGAGAAGACTGCATTCAGGTGTCACTGTGGGCATTTTGAGTTTGTAGTAATGCCATTCGGATTGACCAATGCACCAGCTACTTTCCAGTCCACCATGAATAAGGTCTTCCATCATTAGCTGAGAAAATTCGTGTTGGTATTCTTTGATGATATCTTGGTATACAGTCGAACATGGCATGAGCACATGGCGCATTTAGAAACAGTATTGAAGACTTTGCAAGAAGAGTCCTTGTATGCCAAAGAGTCCAAATGCGATTTGGGAATGATTGAGTTGTTATACTTAGGTCATATTATCAGCAGAGAAGGAGTACGGATGGATCCTGATAAGATTCATGCTATTGTGGAGTGGCCTACTCCTGAGAACCTAACTCAGTTAAGAGGATTCCTTGGTTTATGTGGCTTCTACCGCAGATTTGTTTGCGGATATTCACGACACACGGCTCCTATAACAGATTTGCTTAAAAAGGGAGCTTTCGTTTGGACAGCAAAGGCACAGGCTTGTTTTGACAAATTCAAGGAGATCATGACTTCATGTCCGGTACTAGCATTGCCTGATTTCTCGAAACCATTTGAACTTCAGTGTGATGCCTCAGGAGATGGTATTGGGGCTGTTTTGATGCACGATAAACACCCAATTGCTTATGAAAGCAGGAAACTTCGTGGGTCAGAGAAAACATTCAGCATTTACGACAAAGAGATGTTAGCCATCATGCATGCATTAGCTAAGTTCAGACAGTACTTAATAGGTGGTAAGTTTTGTATAAAAACTGACCACAACAGTTTAAGACATTTCCTTGGACAGAGGGATCTCAATGATAGACAACAGAAATGGGTCAGTAAGTTACAGGCATATGACTTTGATATATCTTATGTTAAGGGCACACAGAATGTGGTAGCGGATGCCAGACCACATCTTAGTTCGATGATTGAGATCTCTGAGGACTGGAAGCATTTGATTATTGCAGAGTATGCTAGAGACTCATGGGCATCTGGGATAATTGACGAGACAATTGTTGATACCAGGTATACACTTGTGGATGAGTTGATTGTTTACAAGAACAGGATATTTTTAGTCCCAAGATCGAAGGTGAAGCAATTTATTATGCGGGCTCTTCATGACTCACCTATAGCTGGTCACCCCGGATACTTTAAAACTTATAGACAGGTCCGAGAACGGTTTACATGGAAAGGACTCAAGAAGGATGTTTTGCAGTATGTTCGTGAGTGTTCTATTTGTCAACAGAATAAACAGGAGCACACTTTTCCAGCAGGACTTCTACAGCCACTTCCCATTCCGCGTCAGAAGTGGGAATGCATATCCATGGATTTCATTACCGGGTTGCCCAAGGCTTAGGGTCGTGATTGCATTTATGTGGTGGTAGATAGACTAACGAAATATGCTCATTTCTTTCCCATCACCACTACTTATACTGCAGTACAGGTAGCCGAGGTATTCTTCAGAGAGGTTTTCAGGTTACATGGGATACCCCGCAATGTTGTCAGTGACAGGGATAGTAGATTCTTGAGTCAATTTTGGCGAGAGGTGTTTCGATTATGTGGCACTGAACTCACACCCAGTACCAGTTATCATCCGCAAACCGATGGACAGACAGAGATAGTAAACAAATGGGTGGAAGGCTACTTGAGGAATTACGTGGTTGATCAGCAGAAGGCTTGGGTAAGATGGATTTATCTGTGTGAGTATTGCTATAACACCACTTTCCACATGTCTATCCAGATGACACCTTTTTGAGCATTATATGGCTATGATACACCCAGTTTCATTGACTTATTGATGGGTGATGTTCGGGTTCCACGTGCTGGGGATTTGGTGCAAGAAAGTAAAGATATTATTAGCTCTCTACGTGATAACATAGCTCGGGCACAGAATCAGTATAAGCAATATGCAGATCAAAAGAGGACGGAGAGGAGCTTTGAGGTGGGCGACATGGTTTACTTAATGCTTCAGCCATTTCGACAATCTACTCTCAAAAAGAGTGGGTCAGAAAAGCTTAAGCCTAGGTATTATGGACCTTTCAGGATCACCAGGCGAATAGGGGAATTGGCTTATGAACTTGAGCTACCAGAAAATAGCAAAGTATATAATGTGTTTCATGTATCACGCCTCAAAAAGGCGTTGGGACAGAATGTGATACCTTCTGCAGTATTACCGCCTTTGGATGATGAAGGGAAATTGATCCTAGTACCGGAATTCATTTTAGAAAGCAGAGAAATACAGCTCCGCAGAAGAGTAATCAGAGAATATTTGGTTAAATGGAAGGATCTACCAGTCGAAGATGCTACTTGGGAGAATGAGACAATTTTGCAGCATCCAGCTTTGAGATTGCTTGAGGGCAAGCAATTTCAGGAAGGGCGGACTGTCATGTCCCCTTTTTAGCGACATAACTTTAACAGGGGATTTGCCTATCATTGACTCTCGTAGGCAAATGATTATGGGAAGAGGGTCATTTTTGTCTTCCGATAATTACAATTTTGCTCTCGAAGAATAATAATTGAGTAAGTGGGGCCTACTCGTCCTAATATTAAATTAAGGTTGTACTCTAACTTTATAAAGTTATTTATTTAATTTTATAAAGTTTTACATCATAAAAGATGATTCCGGAAAACTTCCAGAAACTTCTCAGCGAAGTGAATAAATAGAGGACATAGGGCTCCCATTTTGAACAAGCGATTTTTGGATTCTACTTCTATTCCAGTTGGAGCAGTTTGTAGCCATTTGGTCTACAAATTCTCAAATTGCCTTTGGGAATGAAAACTCCCATTGGTAAGCAATTTTGAGGGTGTGGAATATCACCCGAATTATTGCTAATTTGGAAGTGATATTACAGTCTCTTCACCAGGGCAAAAATTTGTGGCCAAAGGCCCATTATGATGGTACATCTCATTGAAGTCTGTTAGCAGTGAAGAATTGGGTGAGAGGCAACAGCCGAATTGAAGGAGGGAAACCAAAGTTTATAAAATGAAATCCTTCATTCCAACTTGTAGCGGCAGAAGGCAAACCGATACTTTACTTGATAGAGCTCACGATTGAGTACATCATTGATAAAGATAGATGGGCAGAAGGCATATTAATTTACATACGACCAAGGGTTTTATTTCTCTTCACAACGGGAGGAATCCATTCCAATCAAACCAGGTTTGAAGATTGTGAATCGCGCAAGTCCCGTGGTGTTGCATATGGACGGGGAAATTTAAAACATCAGCAACAATATTCTGTCTGAAGTGTGGGAGTCGCAGACCCGAATAATTTTGCAGGTGATGATATAACTCACTGCAAGAAATAATGCGATTTTTAGACCAGGCGGAAAGTAATGCGCATGAATATATGATGATTCATTGGATAGTTGGAAACAACTTACGAATACCCACCAGGCCAGTTCATCATTCCAACTGAAATAATTTTGCACGGGTTTAAACGGCAGTGGTGATAGAACGGCAACAGCATTCGGTGAACGGCTAATAGATCTGACAAATCTCATGCATGTGACGAGGCAAATATTCAAGTTTTGTTTAGTTATATATATTTCAGTTCAGGCACTGTTATTCGATTGTTAAAATTTGTCATTATCTTAGTACTTGTAATAAAAATTATTTCCTGAATTTTGCTGGTACTATTGTCAATCGTATTTGGTTACCTCTGATACTTGGTGAATTTGCTGGTAACATCACGAATTAAAGTTTTTTGTGCCAAGTGCCACAGTCCAGAATTGTTATTCTTAGTGACTCATACAGTGAGGGTCATTTCATAGGTTCATTAGGAGAAGATTCAAGCTATCCATGAATGGCCTCCACGAAAATCACTCTCTAACTTGCAAGGGTTATTTGGATTGTACAGTTATTACCAAAGATTGGTAAAAGGAATCTCTCAACTCAGTGCACCCTTAATAGATCTAACGAAGAAAGGCTCCTTCCAGTGAAATGAAAGAGTGCAACACACTCTTGATAAGTTAAAAGAAGCAATGAGCATTTTTCCGGCTCTTGGCGTACTTGATTTCACTCGAACATTCATTCTAGAGTGTGACACATCCAAAGAAGGCATTGGTGCAGTATTAATGCAAGATAGACACCTTATAGCTTATGAAAGTCAAAAGCTTACACAAGCAGAGCATTTATATTCCATTTATGACAAAGAGATGTTGGCCATTATGCATGCACTAACCAAATTTGCCAAGTTTTTCATCCGTACCAATCATTATAGTTTGAGACATTTTCAAGAGTAACAAGATTTGAACGAGAGGCAACAAAAAAGGGTAAGTAAGATACAGGCTTTTGATTTCGACATTGAATATGTGAAGGGAAAGAGCAATGTGGTTGTAGATGCTTTGTCAAGGAAACTCACTATCTACCTACTATCTCAGATTTCAGCCTACTGGAAAGCACACTTATTGGTGGAATATTCTAAAAACACATTTCCATGTGACCTAATGAAACGCAACACTCAAGATGACTGATACAAGGAGGTGGATGACATCATTTACTATAAGGATCAGATATACTTAGTACCCTAATCCAAATTGAAGCAGAAAATCCTGAAGGAAATACATGCCTCACCCTTGGCTGCACACCCAGAGTTTCTCAAAAGCTATAGACAGCTCAAGGATAGGTTTTCATGGAAAGGAATTAATGAAAATGCATTGCAGTACGTACCAGAATGTGCAGTCTGTCAGCAAAACAAATCCAAACACACTTTACTTACTAGATTATTTCAACCCTTGCCTATACCAGAACAGAAATGGGAAAGCATCTCCATGGACTTCATCAACTGACTTCCTAAAGTAAACGGGAAGGATTGTATCTTTGTGGTGGTCAACAGATTGACAAAGTATGCACACTTCTTCGCCATCTCCTCAAATTTCCAGGCTACACAGGTTGTTGACTTATTTTTCAGAGAGATTTTTTGTCTGCATGGGTTACCTCAAAACATTATGAGTGATAGTGATGGTTAGTTTATTGGTATTTTTTGGACAGAATTGTTTCAGTTGATAGGGACAAAATTGACACCAAGTACTAGCCACCACCCTCAAACAGGCAAATAGATGGAGATTGTGAACAAGTGGCTAGAAGGCTACCTTTGAAACTATGTCTCAGCACAACAATGGGCATAGGTCAAATGGATGCATCTGGGGGAATACTGTTACAATACCAATTATCACATGTCCATTGGCATGACACACTTCAAAGCACTATACAGGTATGAACCCCTTTACATTTATTGACATGGTACTAGATGATAGTCATGCACCAAGGGCGAGGGACTGGCTTCACGAGGGGCAAGACATCCTAAGATTCTTGAAGTAGAACCTACAAAGGGAGCAAAACCAACAAAAGATGTATACCGACAGACAATGGATCAAGAGAAGTTTCAAAGTGGGAGACTTGGTCTATCTTAGACTCTAGCCGTATAGGCAATCCTCATTGAAGGCAAAAGCGAAAGAATAATTCAAGCCACATTTTTATAGTCCTTATTGTGTAGCTTGCTACATCGGTGAAGTTGCCTGCGAAATAGAACTTCCAAATGGGAGCTGCATCCATAACGTCTTCCATGTTTCCTGCCTGAAGAAAGTTGTAAGATAGAACAATGCAGTAACTATAGATCTTCCACCGCTCAATGAAGAAGGGGATCTCGTATTGGAACCGATTGAGATCATCGATGTACGTGAGAAGACTATGCGGAACCATGCCATGAGGGAATACTTGGTACGCTAGAAACACTTGTCGTTGGATGACACGACCTGGGAGGGTGAACACATTTTGTAGCATCTAGCATTGCATTTTCTTAAGGAAAAGCAAATTTTGGGATGGCAAGACTGTATGTCCCCGTCATAAAATAAATAATTATTCAAAAACTTTTATGTATGGGCCAATTGATTTAGTATATCTTGGATGTCATGTCCCCACTCTAGCTCAGTCTAGCAGAGACATGTGAGTCAGCTTAGTATGGGGTCTTGTAGGCTGACAGGGTTGGATAGAGAGCCAGTATGGTTATTCAGTGTTGGGGACTTGGTGTTCTGGCGGTTATTGATCAGTTGGGAGACGTTCCTTGTTTTTAGGAGACAGTTCCTACATTTATGGGGTTCATTCCTACTTTTTAGGAGGTATGATCATGCACAGGGTTGGGTTTCCATGAGTTTGCTCTTTAGGTTCAGTTTCAGAGAGATAGAGCTTGTTTCCTAAATTTTAGGAGCATCCCTAGATTTTAGGTATGAGACTGCCAGTGGATCCTTGATTTTCGACTTCAGTCACAGACAAGTGACAAGATGATTTTATGGTTTGTGATGTCAGTTGGGCATTTTGTAGCTATTTGGGTTATATTTTTAATATTTCCTAAGTTAGCGTTTAATAATTAAATAAGGCTAAGTTAATAGCCATTTTGGAGTAATAAGGGGATTTTTGACCTCATCTAGATGCGTAACCCTTGGTGTGATAGCTCGTTGGAAAGTTTCTGAACTTTTCTAAATCTTTCTCTTTGGTCTCAGGGCAATTCAGTGAACGGATTTATTTCTATGGAGAAAAAGGGTCATTTTTAGTAACATTGCCACTTTAAAATAAGACTTAAATCACTTTTGTAGCCCAACACCTTTTGGAGTCACTTTAGGGTTCGATTTTCTTTGGAAGGGGTTATAAGGAGATGGAGGCGCCATTCCTCATACATCTTATGCATTTTAAAACTTGTTTACAAATTTGCTTTGCTTGGGCGATTTTATTTTGGGACGCAAACCCCAGGGTATTTACTGGCTGGGACGTAACCCTCAACAGTATTGGGTCTTGAAATTTTCAGTGGTATCAACTGTCATCAGGGAAGGAGGACGCCATTTCAGCTTGGGCCTGCAGTATTGTTTAGCTGGGCACGATTATTGGTACATGGGAAAGTGAGCCTTGCAGCAGTAGCCGCCATTTGCAGTACTTTGAAATATAGAGAGTCGGTTAATCAGCAGTAGACGTATGCATGTTCACAACCCTTTTCCATCAGCCAGTTTTGGCATCATTGTTAGGGAAAATGTACTGGATCCTTTATTTGGTTCTATAATTCAGAGATCTCCCTGGTACGATTTGTATCAACTCTGATTTTATTGCATATTGTTATTTATTTTCAAACTCTTTTCATATCATTTGTTCATCATTTCTATGTTGAATAATCATCAAAAACGCAAAAACAAACAAACTCTTCTGCATTTCCATCTAGTTTTGCAAGAAAACTTTAATAAACAAGAAAAACAAAATTAAAAGAAAAAAATTAATAAAGCTACAGTAGATTAGCGGCAGATCCATCAGGGATCTTTCAGTGGTATCAGAGCCTACATCTTGCCAGCCTGTAGGGTTTGTGAGAAATTGTCACAACAGATTTTTGGCATCTGGGTATTGGATAAAAAATTTTGATAATTCATTTCAACATCTGGGAACTGGTTAAAAAGTTTTGATAATTCATTTTGGCATCTGGGTATTGGATAAAAGGTTTTGATAATTCATTTCAGCATTTGGGTACTGGCAACAAATTTTTTTTTTGGCATCTGGGTATTGGATCAAAAGTTTTGATAATTCATATTAGCATCTGGGTAGTCACTAGTTAGTGGATTGAATACAAATCTATGCATCCTGGTGGAGAAATACACAGATTCTACGAGCGCAGGAGAAACCAATGGCAAGCGGAGGCCACCAGAGACACACAGATACCAACTATGGGTGAGGCACAGGGTGCTGCTAGCGACAGCATGCCTACAAAGGCAGAAGAAAGAGAGATGGTGCGGACCCTATTCACTACTTAGCCCAGGATCGCTCAGGCTCTAGATAGATTACAGGATACCTTGGAGCGTTTGGAGATGGATGGACACAGAGGCAGGCAAAGTAGATCAGTTTCAGTGGCTGGTAGTCAGCACAACCATCAATCCCATTCTTCAGTTGGGAGATCCCTTCATTCCAGTAAGAGGCATCACCATCGTACACCTACTACGAATAGGCCATTGCTTCCCCAATTCATACCAAGTGAACGGCCAGCATAGGTGGAACCACCAGAAGTGGGGTTTCAGGAGTCAGTTTTGGCGGCCACAACTGAGTGGAGAGCTCTACCTCCTGAGGTTAGGGACGTCTTCCCTCTTCCCCAGTATTGTGCACAACGTAGAGATACAAATAGGTTTAGGGGAGATCGTGGTAATAGACTACCACAATAGCAGTAGAATTATGACCTCAACAGAGCTACTGGGAAGATTACATTGGCCCCATATAGTGGCTTAGGAGACACTAGTGCACGAGCTTGGGTCCACAAGCTAGACATATATCTTTCATTAAGGCCCATGCCTGAGCATGAGGCTATTCAGTTTGCTATGTTGCATTTAGAGGGGATTGCCTATGATTGGTGGCACCATGGATTGGTCACCCAGGATCATGCTTTAGTTCACTCCTATGCTGAGTTCACCGAGCAACTCATTGCACGGTTTGATCATAAGGATACAAAACTTTATTATAGGGAGTTGGCTCACCTTAAACAAACTGGTCATGCAGAAGCCTATATTAATGAGTTCCAGCATATTGCAGTTATGGTACCTGATATGCCCCAGAAACGTAGTGTGATGTTGTTCATTGAGGGTTTGCAGGATAGGCTAAAAGGGTTGGTACGTGCTTTCCAACCAGCTACTCTTAAGGAGGCTATTGATGTGACATTGAGACTAGATACTGTTCCCACTTCTTATCAAGCAGATAAGAAACCATTTAGAGATTCACGGCCTGCATAGAAGGCCAATACGTCACAGAACAAAGGAGGGACCTCATCTAAAACTCCTTGGATGAATCAGGAGACGAGGAATGAATTGGGGAGGAAACAGTTGCGTTTTTTCTACAAAGAACCATGGGAACCAGAACACCGTTGCATGGGTAAAGGAAAGGTTCATTTGATTGAGGTGACTTCTGAGTTAGGGGATGAGGAGGTTCCTGATACTGATATTGAGGATAATACAAAGGATGTTGAGCAGTTTTAGACACAGTTGGAGTAAGACACCCCTAAGCCTGTGGCATTAGCTAAAGTAGCTATGGCTACCCTCTCCAATTATCCTAAGTTTCATGCCTTTCAGTTGAAAGGTACACTTAAGGGTAAGCAGATCACCAGTTTGGTAGACACAAGTGCTACGTATAACTTTATTGATCAGAAATTAGTTGAGAGGCGTGGCTTACAATATGAGGAGTTTGGTGGTTTTGGAGTGAAGGTGGCTGATGGTGCCGTCTTGGGTTGTACCAAACGGATTCGACAACTTAGTATTCAGATGGGAGATTATACTTTAACTGATGACTTCTATGTGCTTTCCATAGAAGATTATGATGTGGTTTTGGGCATGCAGTGGTTACAAGGTATTGGGCGTTACATTATTGATCACCACCGTATGCAGTTAGAGTTTCTTTCTGGTGGGCAGAAGGTGATTTTGAGGGCAGCGTCAGATGGTGGACCTAGAGAGGTGACTTCTCATAGGATGGAGACCATCCTTAGGCATAATGATGTGCTTTGGGCTACACACTGTTTGGTTAAATCCAAAACACCCATATCTCAGGATGACCGTGTATTTCATATGGACATTCAGTCAGTGATGGGTTGTCACGGTAGAGTGTTTGGTGATATACATCCTGGAGTACCACCAGATAGAGGGTTTGAGCATGGTATAGAGTTGAAGGATGGAGCGAAGCCAGTGATTACTACCCCATACCGTCATCCTAGAGCCTATAAGGATGAAATTGAGAAGACTATTCATGAGCTATTGGACATGGGTTTCATTCGGCCTAGTTCCAGCCCCTTTGTTTCTTCTATAGTGCTGGTTAAGAAGAAGGATGGGACTCTACGGACGTGTGTAGACTATAGAGCTTTGAACAAGAACACAATAAAAAACAGATATCCCATTCCGTGCATTGATGAGTTATTAGATGAGTTACATGGGGCTATCTACCTCTCTAAGATTGATCTTCGTTCAGGCTATCATCAGATACGGGTACGGGCAGAGGATGTACACAAGACTGCCTTCCGTTGTCACTACGGGCACTATGAGTTTCTGGTAATGCCTTTTGGCCTTACCAATGCACCAGCTACTTTCTAGTCCTGTATGAATCATATCTTCAACAATCAGTTGAGGAAATCGGTTCTAGTGTTTTTTGACGACATATTAATTTACAGCAGTACTTGGGAGGACCACCTCAGACATCTCGAGGAGGTACTTAGCATAATGGAGAGTCAGTCTCTATTTGCTAAGCTCTCCAAATGTGAGTTTGGATTGAGGGAGGTGTTATATTTGGGTCACGTGATCAGTGCTGAGGGGGTGAAGGTGCATGAAGAGAAAATTCAAACGATTCAGAATTGGCCTGTTCCTCGGAACATTACTGAGTTACAAGGATTCCTTGGATTGTGTGCTTATTATAGAAGATTTGTGAAGGGTTTCTCGCAGCTGGCAACACGTTTGACAGATCTCACTAAGAAAGGGGCTTTCAAATGGACAAAACAAGCATAGGGGGTCTTTGATAGACTCAAGTAGGTTATGAGTACTTGCCCCATTTTGGCACTACCTGATTTCTCACAGCCATTTGTCCTAGAGTGTGATGCTTCGGGTTTGGGTATAGGAGCAATGTTGATGCAAAATAGACACCCCATTGCCTATGAGAGCAAGAAGCTACAAAACAATGAAAAGTTGTACTCTACCTATGATAAGGAAATGTTGGCTATTATGCATGTGTTAGCCAAGTTCAGACAGTATCTTGTTGGCAACAAATTTGTGGTGAGAATAGACCATAACAGTCTGAAGTATTTCCTAAATCAAACAGAGCTCAATGATCGACAACAAAAATGGGCTAGCAAAATTCAAGCTTATGACTTTGATATCGAATTCATAAAGGGGAAGAATAATACTGTGGCTGATTCACTCTCTAGGAAACCTTCATTGGCTGCCCTATGTTCATTGAGCAAGATTTCAGCGGATTGGAAGGCTCAACTTTTAGTTGAGTACTCCAAGGATCAGTATGCTTGTGAGATCTTGGAAGGGTTGGTAGTGGATGACAGATATAGTGTGATAGATGATATTATCTACTACAAAGGCAGAATTTACCTTGTTCCAGGTTCTCAGTTGAAGGAACAAATTTTGCATGCTCTCCATGATACTCCTACAGTAGGACACCCAGGATATGGTAACACTTACAGGGCGGTTTGTGAGAGATTCTCTTGGAAGGGTCTCAAAAATGATGTTTTACGCCATGTCCGTGAGTGTATGACTTATCAGCAGAACAGGTCGGAGCATACCTACCCAGCAGGATTATTGCAGCCATTACCTATATTGGAATAGAAGTGGACGAGGATCTCAATGGATTTCATTATAGGTCTTGCTAGGGTTTAGGGAAAAAATTGCATTTACGTTGTTGTGGATAGGCTAACAAAGTATGCCCACTTCTTTCCGATTGCGTTAGATTTTATAGCATCTCAGGTGGCTGAGTTATTCTTCAAAGAGGTGTTTAGACTTCATGGTCTTCCCAAGACCATTGTGAGTGATAGGGACAGCAGATTCATGAGTTCCTTCTGGCAGGAACTTTTTAGGCTAGTAGGTACTTTGTTGACACCTAGTACTAGTTACCACCCTCAAACTGATGGGCAGACAAAAATAGTCAACAAGTGGGTTGAAGGATATTTGTGTAACTATGTGTCAAGATAGCAAAAAGAATGGGTGCGTTGGTTGCATTTGGGCAAGTATTGTTATAATACTACGCATCATATGTCCATTGGCATGACGCCTTTCAGAGCTCTCTATGGATATGAGGCATTATCTTTCACTGATTTGGCATTTAGTGACAATAGAGTTCCCTTGGCTCAAGATTGGTTACAGGAAAACCAGGATGTCATGAGATCTCTTAGGGAGAATTTACAGCAGGCCTAGAATCAACAAAAGATGTACGCTGATAGGCACAGGATTGAGAGAGCATTTGAGGTGGATGATATGGTCTTTCTGCACTTACAACCATATCGGCAGAGCACCCTAAAAAGGGGGGGAGCTGAGAAGCTCAAACCACGTTTTTATAGTCCATACAGGATACTCAGGCGAGTGGGAGAGGTTGCATATGAGGTTGAGTTACCACCTGGCAGCAGAGTTCATAATGTATTTCATGTATCTTGTTTCAAAAAGGCACTTGGACAGCATATTACAGTTTCACCCGAGTTACCTCCTATGGATGAGGAAGGTAAATTGATTTTGGTCCCTGATGAGATTCTTGAGGTGAGGGAACGACGGCTGAGAAGCCGGGTGATTCGAGAGTATTTGGTTCGATGGAGAGATCTTCCCATAGAGGATGCCACCTGGGAGGGTGAGAGCATTTTGCAGCATCCAGCATTACAGTTGCTTGTGGGCAAGCATCTTTGAGAGGGGAGGACTGTCATGTCCCCACTCTAGCTCAGTCTAGCAAAGACATGTGAGTCAACTTATTATGGGGTCTTGTAGGCTGACAGGGTTGGATAGAGACCCAGTATGGTTATTCAGTGTTGGGAACTTGGTGTTCTGGAAGTTATTGATTAGTTGAGAGACGTTCCTTGTTTTTAGGAGACAGTTCCTACATTTATGGAGTTCCTTCCTACTTTTTAGGAGGTATGATCATGCATAGGGTTGGGTTTCCATGAGTTTGCTCTTTAGGTTCAGTTTTAGAGGGATAGAGCTTGTTTCCTAAATTTTAGGAGCATCCCTAGATTTTAGGGATGAGACTGCCAATGGATCCTTGATTTTCGACTTCAGTCACAGACAAGCGACAAGATGATTTTATGGTTTGTGATGTCAGTTGGGCATTTTGTAGCTATTTGGGTTATATTTTTAATATTTCCTAAGTTAGCGTTTAATAATTAAATAAAGCTAAGTTAATAGCCATTTTGGAGTAATAAGGGGATTTTTGACCTCATCTAGATGCGTAACCCTTGGTGTGATAGCTCGTTGAAAAGGTCTTGAACTTTTCTAAATCTTTCTCTTTGGTCTCAAGGCGATTCAGTGAACGAATTTATTTCTATGGAGAAAAAGGGTCATTTTTAGTAACATTGCCACTTTAAAATAAGACTTAAATCACTTTTGTAACCCAACGCCTTTTGGAGTCACTTTAGGGTTCGATTTTCTTTGGAAGGGGTTATAAGGAGATGGAGGCACCATTCCTCATACATCTTATGCATTTTAAAACTTGTTTACAAATTTGCTCTGCTTGGGCGATTTTATTCTGGGACGCAAACCCTAGGGTGTTTAGTGGCTAGGACTTAACCCTCAGCAGTATTGGGTCTTGGAATTTTCAGTGGTATTAGCTGTCATCAGGGAAGGAGGACGCCATTTCAGCTTGGGCCTGCAGTATTGTTTAGCTGGGCACGATTATTGGTACATGGGAAAGTGAGCCTTGCAGCAGTAGCCGCCATTTGCAGCACTTTGAAATATAGAGAGTCGGTTAATCGGCAGCAGACGTATGCATGTTCATAGCCCTTTTCCATCAGCCAGTTTTGGCATCGTTGTTAGGGAAAATGTATTGGATCCTTTATTTGGCTCTATAATTCAGAGATCTCCTTGGTACGATTTGTATCAACTCTGATTTTATTGCATATTGTTATTTATTTTTAGACTCTTTTCATATCATTTGCTCCTTCTCATTTCTATGTTGAATAATCATCAAAAACACAAAAACAAACAAACTCTCCTGCATTTCCGTCTAGTTCTGCAAGAAAACTTTAATAAACAAGAAAAACAAAATTAAAAGAAAAAAATTAATAAAGCTACAGCAGATTAGCAATAGAGATCCATCAGGGGATCTTTCATTGGACCCATTTTTATTTAATCATTTCCACAGGTGTGGTTTTCGGCTATCTTTGTAAACCTTAAGAAAAGTTCCTACAAAAGGTATTTAAGCACGACATGTAGGTAGTAGTTGGTATGCGATTTGGATTATTTTCTTTCTACTGCAAATTCCAATTGAGATTCTCTGTTGTTCGCCATTTTGGAAGTGAAAGATCTTCCTTATTTGACTCCCTTCGGTTTCAGTGGGATTTAATCTCACCGTATTCCATCAATGTATTACTTGCTTTGGGCCTGGAAAATTCGGAACAACATTTTAGTCTGGAATATATCTATATCTATCTGTCTTCATTATGCTCTAGTGTCTCTTGTATAATTTCTTGAATTGTCCATTCAGTCGGAGGACTTAGTGTTAGTGCATCTAAAGATCAATTGGCAGTCTCATCCCTAAAATCTAGGGATGCTCCTAAAATTTAGGAAACAAGCTCTATCCCTCTAAAACTGAACCTAAAGAGCAAACTCATGGAAACCCAACCCTATGCATGATCATACCTCCTAAAAAGTAGGAAGGAACTCCATAAATGTAGGAACTGTCTCCTAAAAACAAGGAACGTCTCTCAACTAATCAATAACTTCCTCATTGTATGACCTCCTAAGAGCAATCGTACGACCTTCTATCTCCACCATACAACCTTCTATTTCCACTGTATGACCTTCTTTCTCCACTATACGACCTTCTATCTCCACCGTAGGGCCTCATATCTCAAACGTATGGACCTATATCTCAGCCGTAGGACTTCCCTTGCCTTAGTTGTATGGCCCATTCATACTTTGACGTATGGCCTACCAAATACACACTCCTCCCGTCACGCCGTACATTGTCTCCAATTCGCTTGATATGAAATTGGGTATTCAGTGGTATCACGTCTTCTACTGTGGGGATCCGAACATTAGACACTTGAACCTATGACCGAAAAATCTAATACAAATTGTTGGAATCGTTTGTCGTTGCACCAAAAGCTTGAAATTTTAATGCCCAATACAAATGCCAAATTTAACATGACCCAAGTGAAGCGTTTAATCCATGTCACAAATCTCAAAGAAGGTGCTGACCACCATGTCAACATTCTGTGCATTTATTATGAATTCAAAAGTATCACATACTTGCAAGTATTGACACATAAGGGTTCAAATGTAAGCATAGAGACCATATAATCAAAGACCTAATATATTCCTTATATATTGTATATATTCATATCTTTAATATTTTCTATGGAGCTACAATACAATCAATTTATAAAAATATGTAAAACAGATTTGAATGAGCCTACATTAGGCTTTTTAAAGTGTATATTTCCTCTTTGGAAGAGATATAGGGTTGCTATAAAGGAGGGTTTATTAGGACTATTATATGATCAATTAAAGATACTTCTAGAGAGCTAATATGTAAATTCCTCAAGCACATGATCTACAATGAGATTGTCACTATAAATTTGAAGTCAAGTAATTTTATTTTTATATAGTAAATGATAGTGGATAATGAGTCTATGCTGCAGAAATTGTATTTCTGTCAAAGTTAATGAGAATTGATGTTAAATTTAGGCTGCAAAAATTGTCAATCAAGTTATTTTTTCTTGTGAACATTAATGAAGTTTGTGAAAGTCATGCTTATGTTGTAGAAACAATTGTTCAACAACAGTGTTTGTGCAGTTATGATTGCATGTTTTTAATTTCCTGAAGAAAATAGAAAGTACACTGTTTTGAGCCAATCTTTGTATTGGCACAAATACATCCAAAATTGAAGGTTTGACTACAATTTAATAGTTCGTTAATGAAGTCATGTGATGTCATTGGTTTAAATATTTCATATCAATGCAGACTTATTGATCATTTATTTAGCCAACATTTAAAACTCGTCTATGTTTTCTTTCAAACCTTATTTTATAATTTAACATTGGTCTTTATTTTAGCCAATAGGAAGTTGAGGATTATTTGCAGACTTATTGGTCATTTATTTAGCCAACATTTAACACTTGTCTATGTTTTCTTTCAAACCTTATTTTATAATTTAACATTGGTCTTTATTTTAGCCAATAGGAAGTTGAGGATTATTGTTATTTTTGGTAATTAACCCTAATTTAGTTTTGAAAATATCATTTTAAGTCTTGACTATTGACAATCAAGTACTTACATCTTGAAATATCCCAAAAGCAATTGACGACAAAATATCCCAAAAGTGAGACATGCACGAATTGAGTTTTTATTGTAAATAGGAACTGAACGCAAACTACAGTGAAATTGCATGCACATTATGATAATTCTGCATGGAAAAATGCAGAAGAAAGGTCACAATGTGATGTTTGGATCTAAGGGGTTTCTTTAAATCTGGGTGAGTGTTTGCTGATTTGTTCCCTATACTCTGCTTGTTGTAATGCTCTAACTCGGACTGGTCACTACTTCACAGAGATCTTCCTCTTTCCACTCTATGATCTTCTTTCTGTAGTTCAGCAGCCAAGTCTACTGATAAAGCATGCACTAAGCCAAACTCCACCTTTAATGGTCTTTGCTGATTATCAATATTCAGAATGATGTGACTAGATCAGATGATAACTCCAAATAGTCTGCACAAATCTATGTGACAACCTAAATATTGCTTTTATAAGGATTATCCCCTCCCAATACATATGGAAACTTTTCACATCATCAAATCTTATGGAAACTATAACTACTAAATTACTGAATACCTGATCAAATCAGTGATGCCAAGAGTTAATACCACAACCATGGCCAATCCAAGTGCTTTGCCAAAAAAAGTTGTAATAAACATTGTGAAAATTATCTAAATATTATTAATAAAATAGTTGCAATAAAATGATTATTTCAAACAATTATAATAAAATTATAGTCATAGACATTTACTAATGATTTGATGCAATACATATCAATAAATTAAAGTAATTAATTATTGACTAAATAAGCATTAATTACCAAGGAATAATTGACCAAGTTACTAAATAAAACATTTATCAATCTATATTATATATAGATAATAACAAATAAAAATCATAAAGTTTAAACTATCTACTCCTATATTAGTGATGCCATATACCATGTGATGCGACCACTCATAATTCATACTATAACTACAAACTGTGGATAGGAAGAAATTGGATTGGACCAGAGAAGAATAGAATCCAAAGATAATATTATCCGGCGAACCATACTCTACATAGCTATTTCAAAATATTACCACCAAAGACACTCCCATAATTAATGGAAGAAAAGAGGAATCATTTCCACCCATACCAAGCATATTTGAAAAGAGATTAATAGAGGAGATGTTAAAAAAGGAAAACTCATATATCACAGAAATAAATATAGGGAGAACCATTAAATTTAAAAGATATTATAAGAAAAAGCAACCATCAATTAGAAGGGGATATAAAGGACTACCAAAGAAAAAAAGTAATAGAAAAATATATTATTATTGAGAGGGATAAGCTAATAAAGTCTATCTATCAAATTAAATGGTAATGACCAAGTAAAAATAGAAAATCTGAAATTTTAGGGGAGAAGGTCATGACATCTTGGGATGTGTAAGGAATTCGTAAATGATAAATTTTTTTTAAGAGTTATGACTTAATATTAAGGGGTGGTCACCAAAGGACATTGAACCTTGCATTGGTTAAAGGTATTGATCAAAGGTATGTTGTAATTTTCTTTCATAATTACTTCTTTCTATATTTCTTTAAAATATTTATTGAATAGATATTATAATTGCATAATATATGTTGCTGTATATATACAAATATAAATCTTTTGATAGTATATATAGAAGATATTATAAATATATATTTGATATTTTATGATACATTACTAATAGCTCTTGTGGTGAAAATAATTTGAGCTCAAGCTCTTCGTATCAGTATCAGAGATGGGTGAAATCCCATTTGGCCGGCACAATAGAACTCAAACTCTATGTATCAATATCTGAGATGAGTGATTTTCCCATTTGGCTGACACGATAGAGATGGAATTGAAACTCCTAGTGTCAGCATCAGAGATGGGTGAAATTTCCATTTGGCTGACACGATGGAGGTGGAATACAAACTCTAGTATTAGAAATGGGTTTAATTACCCATTTTGCTAACATGACGGAGATGGATATTTAGTGTCGGTATCAAAGATGAGTGTAATTCCCATTTGGCTAACACCATTTAAAAGGATATAATCTCTATGATTGGGTATGTGAGATTGATATAATCTCCATCTGACCAACATGCTTGAGATTGATATAATGGTCAGAATATTTTGAGGATGTCAACATATGCATATGTGAACCTTAAGGGGTGAATTCTAGAGAAGACGGTTAAATAACTAAGGCTTAGAAACCCTGATCTAGAGACATCTTTAAGGTTTGGGGTTAGGATAGAGGGTAGAATATATAGTTAGCCTCTCCTCCCAACAATAGGGGAAGCTAACTTCTTACCATAGGTGCCTCCAAAAGACACTTAACTAGAAAATACAAAAAGGGTGGTTTTCTTAATTAGTTCCTCTCTTTTTAGGAATGGTTTGCAAGAAACTACAACTTGCAAAATCAACAAAAAGGTTATGTTGCTACAATAATACCAGTGGCTTGGGGGTTGACTTTACTTATATACTTTTGTGAACAATACAAGAACCCGATGTCTCTAGCACTTATCTCAAATGAGGATTCAATCATAATAACCAATAACGTACAAAGTCTCTTATTGGATACTCTCAAACATCATAAAAACACTTACAACTGAAGCCCAAAGTCTTTAGCACAAAGTAATTACAGCCACTATTAACCATAACAATTTGTCCTCCTGTAGAAAAAGGTCTTCAAAAGTTCTAATTAGCTTTGAAAGCAATAGGCAACTTAAAGTCTGCCCAATTGAATTCAAATCCCTCTTGAGAAAAGCACAAAAACTCACAATCAATTCAAGAAAATGTCATCACCTGACAAGATGGATTGGCACAAAGGCTCAAAACAATCTGTATCTTTTATTGAATGCAATCTAATTTGAGTCGAAGCACATAGTTTTAGAGTGCAAAATACAAATTGGCAAAATTTCTGGCCTTGCCAAAGATGATTATTCACAATGATCTCCCTTCTTTATATAGGAAAAGAGTGGAGAGGATGGAGGAGAAAGAAGGAGAAAACCCTTAAACACCTTGACTTATTCTCTAAGAAACTTCTAAATAACTTTGACTTATTCAAAGTTGCATGCCTAGCACACTTGCAACTTGATTACATGTTACAAATTTGCACATGATACTATCACATTCAATTACATCTTGTTTTTCCATTACATATAATATGTCAATTACAAATTACAAATACATGATGAAAATATTCTAAGTACCTGACAATACACAACTTCTATTACATCATCCTTTTTGGTCTTCGTGCTGCTTGATGGAGCCAAAATTTTCAGATTTTAGGACTTCATTAAAATTTGATATGTGTGTATATATATAGGCATCATGGGGAGCCTCTGTTTTATGCAGCAAATTAATAGTAGCACTGTTTTTTGGGTTCAGGATGGTGTTTTCAGAGGACACATGTTGTCTGCTGCCAATCACTGATCAGATTTTATTTGGTAATCTGTATATGATAGTATTATGTACCTGATTAATAATTCAAGAATATGCATGAAACAAACGATCATGTGCAGATATGAGACTTGCTGTGGAGCAAATGGTGAGATTCAAATCATAGGCAGGTGAAGCCATGATTTGTGATTAGAGAGAGAGAACATTTTTGTCCCCAATGTATATTCAGTAGCTTGAACTAGGCTACTCTGTTCAGAAGTGGTTCAAACTTTGCCTTCATGGAATTCCTTCATCCATGAAAGAAAGTTCACTATTAGGATATAAAAAGGAATTAGGGAGTTGCAATCAAGGTCAAAATTTGAAGAGTTTATAGTTGAGGATACTTCTAAGGGTTCCCGTAAAAGAAGGAAACCGGAGAAAGTTCAATCTGACTCTGCATATGAGAGAAACTTACCTGTGTGTAGTGCTGAATTCATGCCATCAAAATTGAAGGAAACACAAACTACTGACAATGAGCATAGTATGCAAGATGAAATTTTAAAGGTTCCTGGAAGATGCCGTCTGGGTCAAGAAACATTAGCAGGTGTCTCTTTGCCAAGGGAGATCTCAAGGAAGGAAGCAGTATTTGGTACGTTGATCATCGTGAAGTTTCCAGCCAAAGGATGGAAAGGAAACAGAGGAAGTTGTGTTTTATGATTTGCAGCGATACCTGAATTAAAATTTGAAATAAAACTATTTTGAAATTGGGGATCGTTAGATTGAACAATACCATTGAATTATTTGATATAAATAAAGAAGTGTTATAGCAGCGTATTGAATATCCAGACTGCATGCACGAATGTTTAAAGTTTTTGACACCTTTAGTATAGTCTGTGATGATTGCCGGGTCCAGATTGAGGCGCTTTGTTTTATTGGTAAAAGGTAGTATCTAAGGGATGCCTTTTTGTATTCAAAATAATCATCGCCGATCTTCAAAGACAAGAGGAGATGGAAATATATGGGTGTGCGAAGGAGCCAGGTATTTGGTTTTGGTGTTTCGTGTCCCGCCATCTTAGCATCTGTATGGGAAATGCGCAGTGCCTGTCGCGATTTGATATTGATGATAGGGTGTCTCCTGGATTTATCATTGTTGAAGATGGCATATGAGATCCTGATTTGTGCAACTTTTCAATCAGTCTTGCTCCTCTACAATAACAGTTCCCATAGTATCCTTTGATCGGTTGTACTCATCTGAATGAATTGTTTACATTTTTAATATTTGCATTCTGTGTGTTTGATGCAGGAAAAGCATGGGTATATGCCATATCGTGAGAAGCAGTTCGTGGTAAAATACAAAGAACAATCTGCAGAAAAGGCTTTTCATTGGGATAATTCTTTGCATTCCGCAAGTCAAGAGCATATCAAAACGGATATCAACAATACGGTGAGGTTCACCCGCAGGTTGTGTTGTAGCCGGAAGAATGCCAACTCCTATGGGCATATACGTGGAAAATATAGAAATCGGTTTTGTATATGAAAGGCATCTCAAACAAGTATAACCGATCATTGTTTTAATTAAGCAATTTCATCATTAGTTAGTTGTTATTATGAAAAGGCGTGATGATTCAGATAGGCAACCGACACCTCTTGGTCATCTACATATATGTGATGTAAAATTCAAACAGAACTAACATTCAGGCTGCTCTCATTGAAATCCATCATTTTTCAGCATTAATACTATTGAAATTTTTCCTTCGAAGGGAAGAGTTTGAGATTTGAACTAAGCAAGAGGAATTCAAAAATTTTTGAGCATAACTTCTCAAAATTGCATAGGATCAAGCTAGTGTTGAATAGATCACTGATGATCAAAGTGTCTTCAATACCAATTTTTCCGGCAAAATAATTAGTAAGATTTTTATTTTGTTTTAGAGTTAGAATATATATATATATCTCTTCCTTTGTGATTTTGTTGTCTATTTGTTTATAATTTACTGTCTTGATAAGTACATTAAATTGTTCATTGCTATTTAGATTTGATAAATACAAATAGTGCAAGATATAATCTTTTCCTTTATTTGTATCTATTTTGTCCGCATAAGGGTTAAAGCATGATAGACTAATCTAAATACGTAAAACTATAACAAGTCGTGGCATCATAATAATTGAATTATCAACAAATATAATATCACCAATATCATAAAGTTGTATGTAAGAAATATATGTTTGACTTTATTACCCAATTAGAATTTGGCACTGATCATAAATTTGCTCATAAATTTTAATTCAAACGGTGGCATTTCTTTAGCCTCTTTCTTTAAGGATTTGATTTCATTTATTAATTCGTTTTAAAATTTTCCTTTCAGAAACATACAATTTTAATAAAGTAATCAAAGTTTGAAGAATAATAGTTATTAATCGCAATCCATAAAGTTTCCTTGAACACTTGCTAGTTGAGGAATTTATTTTTATGTTGTAATCCACTGTAAATCATCTTGGATCCGAGTTTTTTCTTTCCAGGATTTGGGTGAACAGGCCTTGGTCTAGCGGAGCCAAAAGTGCAGAGGATTTGAATCAATTAGATTAATCTTGTCAAGTTGGCTAAAATCGGTTAGTTACCCAACATCGAGCAAGCAAGGCTTCTAGGTTTCTAATTAGCGATTTTGATTACCAACACTGCCAAAGGAATGTTTTACGAATGATGTGCTCAGGTTTGGTGGAAGCATCTTGTAAATGAACTAAGCTTCTATCAGACTGTATATTTCTTTTAACTTTAATCATAGTTTAACATCCAGTTTGTACTCTTACTTGTGGGTAAGAGAGAGAAGATGTACATTCTTTAATGCTAAGTGATATATTCAATATATAATACCTTCAGATTAATGATTCTCTTGTATGTGTAAGCCTAATTTGCAATACCGAGGACCTCTGTGTATCAATTTGCAACCTTGTAACTCGATCTGCAATATAATTTACTATGTATTGAGAATGTAATATAGATATGATATAATGTTAGATTTGATACAAATGATGATGAGCAATAATATAAGATGACCTACTGATGAAGGTATTGAACATTTACTTATTTTGATGACAATACTTCAAGCATTGGTGTACATATAGATTGATTCCAATGGACGCCTTCCAAGAAGGGTCACGATCCTTCAATATCAATAGTCACGAGATTTCAAATTGATTGGTTAGTATTAACTGGCTAATCTGATCTTCTATAGGATCAGATTAGTTAGTTAGTACTAACTAATTTGTGACTATTTTGTGTTATACAAAAGATATATATATGATAGATCACAAGAGCATTATGTAAGGAATTGAATGCAAATATAGATGTACAGATTTTATCTTAGTTTGATATGAAGTGCTCGATCAGATTTCAGATGCATTATCAAACTAGGATAATATATGTATGTGAGTGTATGTAAAACATACACACACATACATGTATAATCTATAGTCTCTGACTGACGCTATTCAATAACACTCCCTCTTAGCTATGGAAGACAACTAAGTATAAGTTTTAGATATCACCTCACTCGTGATTTCAGGAAGTATAGTGAATATCAAGTCTCATGATATTCATATATTCCTTTTTATGGTATGTGCACTAACATCACGTCGCATGATGTCTACCATAACATATCATGGTGTCTCACCATGATTTTCTCAAGAGGAACATGATGATTTGAAAGACATCAAGTCTCATGATATCTTATGAACATGTTTCAAGAGATCCTACTATCATGGCCTACAAAGGATATCACATCACATGAAATCCATCATGATAGGAAACATTGTAAAGTCGTCACTTCACAATGTTAATACAAGTATACATTATTAGAAAGATCATCATCATAATGTAATGTAACAACTAGAGGGCCCATAAGTCATAGAGTCACATATGACAAAAGAGTTTACACATTTAAACATCTTAGAATATATAATTTTATAAATAAATTTTAGAGACTGAGTCTCGATTGCATTTCAATCATACCAAGTTTCTTTCTGATGTGCTC
This sequence comes from Cupressus sempervirens, assembly GCA_028749045.1. NCBI lineage: Eukaryota > Viridiplantae > Streptophyta > Pinopsida > Cupressales > Cupressaceae > Cupressus > Cupressus sempervirens. Next base: position 444,309,292 of record CM053792.1, on the reverse strand, counting down.
CACTTTAACTCTGGAAAGAGCCTTGGTGAGAATGTCTGTAGTTTGATCACTAGTGTTGATATATTCTAAGTGAATGGCTTTACTTTCTACCATATTTCTATCATAGTGGAAAGGAACTGCAATATGCTTGGACTGATCATGGAATACTGGATTCTTAGATAGCTTGATACTACATTGATTATCACATAGAATGGTAGTAGGTAATAGAGATTTTCCAAATAGTCCCACAATCAGCTTCCTGAGCCATATAGCTTCTCTAGTTCCCAATGTAGTGGCAATATATTCAGTTTCAATAGAGCTTTGTGCAACGAAGGTTTTTTTCTGCTTGTCCAAGAGATCATAGCGGATCCTAAATTGAAACAATACCCACATGTACTCTTTTGATCTATCACACAGCCAACCCAATCAAAATCTATGAATCCATGTAGTTCAAGATCAGTATTCTCGTATTTGAGGTCGTGTCCAATAGTACCCTATAGGTATGTCAAAATATGTTTAGTAGCAACAAGATGAATCTCACAACATTCACACATGAACTGACTTAAGGCATTTACTGCATAACATATGTCAGGTCGATTATTAACCAAATACATAAGTGACCCAATAATTTGTCTATAGAGTGTAGGATCAACAAATTTGGATTTTGATTTAGCTTCCTGTAATTTGTGTAAGTTTTTCTCCATGGGAGTGGACATAGGTCTACAATTCAACACTCCAAATCTTTTGAGTATATCAATAGTGTATTTTCCTTGATTCAGAAAGATACCATTAGGTTTCTGCCATACTTCCAGTCCTAGAAAATAATGAGGAATTCCCAAGTCTTTCATTTCAAATTCTTTAGTTAAATCTCTCTTGCATTGTGTAATAAGATGATCTCCTATGAGTAAAAGGTCATCAACATAAAGAATTAAAATTATCATATCACCATTGATATATTTATCTTAGTTTGATATGAAGTGCTTGATCAGATTTCAGATGCATTATCAGACTGGGATTATATATGTATGTGAGTGTATGTAAAACATACACACACATACATGTATAATTTGCAGTTTCAGACCGACGCTATTCAATAGCACATCTCGGCCCAGAATATGAATATGCATCATTGATTATTTTGTTGTCCATTTTTGTCTTGAAAATATTATATGCTTGTAATCATTCTTTCACCTCCTTGTAGTCTCCATTATGTGATCTTGCTTGCCTCATGTCCCTCTTTCTTCTTTGCATGCATGATTGAAGGACTTTTAAGCAATGTAGGATGAAGGAATAAAGGCAAAACTGGCTCTTTAAAAGGGGAAAATCTTTAAAATGGGGTTTTCTAGGAGTAGTGCATATGGATTGTGGCTGGAACCTTTTGGGACAATGAACGGATGTATGCATTTAAGCTCAAAATGTGTGGTTATATGGTGAAAAACCCAAGAATAGGTTTTTGGAGAATGAAACATATGCGGATAGGGATAATGTTATGTGGAAAATGCATGGAAATGAATGGAAAGGCATCTACTTATAATGAGCTTTTGTGTTTTCATTATAAGTAAATGTGCAATCACATGCAAGCAACCCAATCATGAGTTTTTAAATCATGTGGCAGCAGTATGTAAAGTATGAACGGAGTGCAATTAAGCATGGAAGTGGGAATTGTTTTGGATGGAGAAACATATCATAAATGACCTCACTTTTTATATAGTTTCTTTCAAGAGCGGGGTTTTTTTATTCTGCTGCACATACAAGGAAGGTGAAGTAATTGCACATGCAACTTGGAGAATTCAGATGAAAGATAGAAGGAACACATCATAGACAAAACAAAAGAAATGAAAAGATTTGGAAACAAAAATGAAAGAACAAATATATACAACTTTTCCCTATGAAATTCACAAAGAATCTTACCTTTTTCACTCAAGAAGCAAAGGAAGAAATCTCTTTAATCTCTTATGCAAAATCTGAAAATGAATCCAAAGAGATTTTCGGATTTAGAAAGATTTCATGAATGAGACATAAATAGACTTCAATTGTTGACTCAATCCTTGCAAAATGAATGAATTCTTGAGTCAAATTTCATACCTTGCCAAGTGTAGGAAGTTGGAGAATTAAAATGTACAATAATTGCAATCGTATTGACTAAATCAAATGCAATATGCCATGGCAATTAAAAATGGCATTTAGGACATCAAATGCAACTCTAAAAGAATGATAGAGAAACTACAAATGATAAGCAATACCAAGAACTCACCTTGAAAGTAAAAAGTTTGGATTTGATGAAGAAAAATGGCCAAAATGGGTCATTTTTGGGCAAAAGCGTGCCCTAAATGGGCTGCTTTGTGAGAAAAATCCTTTCAAATCTGCACTTTTGATGAGCCAAAAATGACTTTATTGGAGGCAAAAATCATTGACTTTTGATGATGCTTGTGATTCTTAGCTCCAAAATCCTGTTTTTTGCTAAAAATGCCCAAAATAAGTGGGTTTTTACATGTCAAAAACACATACTTTCCTCTCAAATATTGCCACTCTTGCTTGGTTGATAAAAAATGCATGAAAAATTAGTAAAGATGCATTTTTTAATGCCAAGACGCATGCTTTTTCTCTCCAAATGCCCACTTTATGAGTTCTTAGTGCAAATGAAAGTAAAGACATGCTTTTAGAATGCAAAAGCACGTGTTTTTGCCTTTAAACTACCTACCATTATGAGTTTCTAGTGTTAATGAAAGCAATGATGTATTTTTAGAATAGAAAAGCTTGTGTTTTTCACTTCAAAAACTCCACTATATGCTTTAACATATCCAAACACCTCTATTGCAGAAGTATAGACAGGTTTTTAAGATACAAAAACATGTGCTATTTAAAATGCATGTGTTTTTGGGTTCAAATTCGTCACCATTATGCATTTATACATAGTTACACTGCATTGGAGGATAGGGAGACATTGGGATGGGGGGACAAGTTTCAAAGCACAACGGACAAAGGGGCCTTTTTTATGGGACAATGAGGGGAGAGTGGCTAGGGATGAGAGGGGGAGGGTGTATATACTATATACTATATACTATATGCTAGTTACGAAAGGATATATAACATTGACAATATAAGACATAGAGATGTAAATTAAAAATATTAATTTTCTAAAATTTGAATACTTGAACATTGCATTGTGATTGAACATTGGACTATAAATATTAGAATTTTAAATACTTGAATCAGCAAAACCAAATAATAATAGTCATAGATATCAAACTTTCAAATGTATGAGTATCTCATCAATCACCATAAAGATGGTTACATTGAGAAAGTGCAACATAATCTCAACTCAATATGATATTCAATGTTCAATGTTCATATATCAAATTCAAAATGCCAAGAGTCAAGGCTTAAAATGTAGTGAAGGAGGCCTCTAATCATCCCTCGAGAGGGAAGCAAGCTCCTTGTCATCAGAACTATCAGACTCTCCAAGGTTAAGAGCTGCAAAAGGAACACCAACCAGTCCTACATCTGTAGTATCCTCATTGTCATCAATCCATAATGGCTCCTCAGGATCTAATTCCCATCGTATTGCGAGGCTCTCCTTGTATAGACATGTCATGTGATCATTCATACGCAAGACACTATGCTCAACCACTAGCTTCTCTACTCTCTGAGAGGTAAGAATGCTCCTCTTAATAAAGTGGATAAAGCTATATGTAGACCAGTTCCTCTCAGAAGTTAAAGAACTAGATACCTGACATAGCAATCAAATGACTAGTGTGAGAAAAATTGAAAAGTAAAACTCTTAAGTTCACTTAAAAAATAAAAACTTAAAACATTTCTCGAATACATATTATTATTAAATAGATTTTGAATTCGAGGAATTAGATACCTGAGACAACAAACAAATAGTTAGTGTGGTAGTTGGTGATTTCGGTCCCTGACAAGTCCATCACAAATTCGGATCAGCCTGTGCCATAGTTTCTAGGTTTGCCTTTATCACGGCTCTGTAACCCCCACATAGAAAATTTGGTCCACTTAAGGCGCACCTTCCTCGCGGTCTCAAAGTCAAACATCCTGTCAATGCACTTGAAAAGCACTTCCTTCACCTACAAAATAAAGAATTCAAAAATTCAAATTATTAACAAATAGAAGATGCTAGTTATGAAAAGGTTCAAGTATCAACATGTATAGCAGTATAAGACATAAAGATGATTAAAATAAGTAGCATGATATGAATCACCCCATCATCTTGAATCGGTGTGACTCTATCAAGCCTAGGCATGTACCACTTCGAATTTAATTCATAAGAAACTATATGCGGGGGAGTGTTTAGGTTGTCCCATCTACACTGAATGATAGGTCAGATGTGCTCATGGTAGAATGCTAAACTGGGTCCCCTCTCTTGTACAAGTGCCCTCATCTGGCCAAGCATAGAATTTATGGACTCATACACCTCTCCAAGGCTAGGCACATCACCATCCCCATATTTGATGACCTAGAAAACTAGAGCGATGATAGAGACTATGTATTTCGCATTACTCCAAACTACATGACTCTTCATTATCTCCTTCAGCCTCTTCGCCTACTCTGTCGTGGACCCATCCCACCTATTCCACTCATTCATCATAATCATGAGTTGTAGTGGCTTTTGCAACTCAAGCATTCTTTCCAAAAGAATGAAGTAGGATGCATATCTAGTCTCAATTGGTTCGGAATTCCTTCTTCGCGAAGATCCTAAAGAGTGCACGCGAATTTGGTGGTTGTAGATACACATCTGCACATCTCTAACATCGTTGACCACTCTCTTAATCCAACCAATCTTCCCCATGTTCTTGAGTGCATTGTTCATGGCATGCACACAACATGGAGTCCACCAAATATGCCTATATGATGCGTCAACAAGCCTACCTTTTTCTCTAGACATAGGTATTGCATAAGTCATCACTTGGACCACATTTTGTGGCCCAATCTCCTCTATAATTGTTTGAAGGATGTCAAACTGAAAATTAGCATTCTTTCGATGCCTTGTACAATCAACCACCCTGAGAAAGAATGGGTCATCTAAGCATGTAACTATGATATTGATGAGTGGACGATTTCTAATGTTTGTCCACCCATCCATAATAATGTTGCACCTTTAGTCCTCTCAAACTGCCCTCATGGTCTTCATCATTTGAATGATATTAGCATACTCATCATCCAAGATTGTGGTCCTCAATTTGTGCTCACCTAGTGGCACAAACGATGGTCCTCCCTCCTTCGCAACCTTCTGCAACATCTCCTTATAATAAGGAGATCAAGCTTTATCAAGTGGTATGCCATTGGAAAAAAAGAATCTATCAATGGATTTGTATCTCATCTTTCAAGTGTACATTAAATAAATCTTCTATGAGGTTAATTTGAATTGTCACATGCCATTTGCCCTTTCTCGGTTGAACTTCATACATAACACTAAAAATGGAAGAAAGTCCTAAGGTTGCCCTTGTAAATGATGATGCTCTCTATGGCGATCTAGGAGAAAAAACATGTCATTGCCCCTATAACCGTTTCTCATGAGACTGGTGAATAGACTAAATCTATTGCCTACCCTATAAGGTAGTAGGTAATTCAATCCCCAAATCATCTGGAATGGCCCAAAGCTTGCTGAATTCAATTCTATAATGCAAATTTTTATTATGGCTCAAAAACTCACATGCTCCCACACCTTTTCCTATCCAAAAGAGGAAGTGTGCATTCACTCTCATGATGCTATCAAACCATTATGTACCACATATGTTGCATTTCAACTTCCTTGTGTCACCACCTTCTTGTGTTGGAGCATCTATCCTCGTTGTAAACTATCTAAGAGGTGATTTAGGATCACATTTACCCCTAGCCCACTTTGTCAAAAGTGTGGAGGGGCAATCTGATGCAGAGGTAAGGGTGGTGGATGGATGGCCCAATTACAAGTTCATAAATTTGTGAAAGTTAACTAGTGTTTCCCAAGGCCTTAAGTACCTAAATGTCTTCAAAACCCCAGTTCCAAGTTATAGGGTTGATATATTTTGATGGTAATAACTTGGATTTAAGGTTTCAAACTGTTCTCAACTCTCAAACCCTTCTAATCTCTTCAAATTGCCTTCTAGGCCTAGCTACCCCTATTAGGCCTCTAGCGATAAAGATCCTTGATTTCCTACCAACTTTCCCAAAGCCTAAACCTAACTCTATAGGTTTTCAGATACCCATTTGTCCATATTTCAACATATCAAAAGGTTACCCAGGGTTCCTTTGGACCAAACCCTATTGTCACTATATTGTGGCTCTAAAATGTATAAAAAGAGAACAATTTAACAAAGAAACTATAAGTTCTTTGAACTCCCCAGATTCCCCACTCTAGACAATCTCTTCTTAGGTCATGAATGTCACAAATCCAAGAGGAATTAGACTAAAAAAATTTGCAACAGCAAAAGCTCCACATTGCTCCCCAAAACCCTCTCAAACTAGGGCTTTCTAATTGAATGTTGTCCCCACACTTATGAGATCTGACAAGGGTGGATTCACCTTTTCCTCAACATAATCACTTCTAATCATTAAACAATGACCTCCAATGGCTAGAACTTCTACTGCTTCTCCATAGCCAAGAATTTAATGTCTTTTTCTCCACAATCTTCAATGGTGATCACCTATTCTTATACTTTCTTCTCAAAACCTTGTTAGAAATGATATGTACATATTGTTACAAGATTATTCCATGCAAATCAGACTCCTACATCCATGGAATGATCAGCATGTTGACTAAAAACTCAAACTTGACAATAAAACAACGAAATCCTTCAAAACAGCAACACCAAACTTGATAGCAATGTACTTTACAACCCTTAATGTATTGGGAATTAATTAAACAGCATGTAGGTAAGATTAAGAGATCTCAAGGTTATAAGAAAAACAATGAAAGTCAATTCACCATGCCACAAATGCTTGAAAGTGAAGATTTTATTGCTTTCCTTCACACAGTCTGTACAAAATGATCAATCCTAGGTGCTGCCGGTTGTACAATGCCTCCAAATGATCTTAAAAACCTTCCTAGCAACTACTCCAACTGATTGAAATCAGTTTCCATGACTTAGTTAGGCTTAAAACTCCCTAAAACTACTGTCACTCCAAAATGCACAAACCGTTGGGATTCAAACATTTGAATTCTCCAACTTACAAATTATTGAATAAAACAACTATTTAACTTTGCCAAGTTTCCTATTGGGTCCTCTAGACCAAGTTAGTCAATCCTAGACCTACCTAAGATTCTGTAGACCTATTTGAGTCCCTATGTCCTTTCTACCTTTAATTCACCAATAGAGATCCTAAGGTCCTTTAACAAGCCCTTTAGGATTCATTACAACTTTAACATTTTTAAAGCCTCTTAGAGAGGTCGGGACATCTCCCTACCTCCTTGGGAATGACAATCATTTGATAGCATCCTTGGAGATGCCGGAACGACGTCCTCCCGACCTAGTGCATCCTTGTCTCCGAGATGTTGGGCTTTTGGGGGGAGATGCCTCCCCCTAGTTACTCTACATTTATACCATAACTCAAGTAAAAAAAACATTAATGGACTTCTAAAATGCAATAACATGTGCTTTTGCATTCAAATTCCCCACTTATAAGCATTTAAGTAATATAAAATAAGTGTTATTGCTATAAAAAGTGTACCTACATGTATTTAGGACTTATATTTTATTGGCAGTGGATTTTTAATAAGTATTTTGTATGTTGATGATATGCAATGAGTAATGAAAACGTAAAGTATCTCATATAATTAAATTTAATAATAACTATATTTTTCAATAAAGTAATGTAAAAGTAGACTTAAGAAGGCTAATTTTCATAAAACATTAAAAAACTATGGTCAAATCAACTCAGAATGAGCTGAAATTTTAAAATGGAGGCTATAATCCACTTTACATACTAAGAATAATTTTCTTTCGTGCAATTGCTGATAAAAAAACCCACTTTTGGAGGATTTTTCAACAATATATGTTGCCCTTAAAAAACCCACCTTTTCTTTAATAACTTGAGCTATACAACTTCGTTTGAGGCCTAAATTAGCTTGAATTAAGCAAAATTCCAAGGGCTAGTATCCTAGGGGAAAATCAAGATTAAAAACTACTAAAAAGAAAGGTAAAAATGAAGAAAAGATGCAAAAGTTACCCAAAAAATCATTTGTTTGCAATTAGAGAAGAAAAACTCTTTCTTATAGGCATTTGGGGATTTAACTTGACAGAAACCTTCAAAAGGAACGCATAAATAATGTTACATAAATCACAATTTAGGGATGACAAATTGCCTTAAAGGCACTTGACTAATATGTTAATACAAAGAGGATACATCTATGAATCCATGAGAAAATTCCGTAGGGTTGCCACAATTTTGTGAATTCAAAATTGAGGACAATACATTGAAGCTTTATCAATCAAAAATCAACAAAAGCTTACATTTTGAGGGACAACAAAAGAAAAAATAAATTTAACCACAAGTCCATAGGGCTATGATGTAATGATTAAAAAGTGCTTTCATGAAGAGAAAGGTCCTAATTCAATTCACTACACTACAATAGGGAAATCTATAACTTGTAGGAAACAAGCTTTTACAAACATGTCCAAGATTACAGCCTAGTCCTTCCATCAATGGTTTAGACTCAATAATGTGAATAGTTATCATCAACAACATAAAAAAATTAGCCACCAACTATTAGTTTTATTAAATCATAGGTTTAGTGCAGAAATAAAAGTACAAAAACTGCATTTAAAATTTACTTTAGGTAGAATAAAAAGTCAACATCTTCTTGACATGGTATTTGGATGTCATGTTTCAGCAACAATCTTACAGAATGATAAACCAAATGATTTAAATATCGTACCTTAGAAGATTCAAGAGGATATCCTTTTTAAATACATAGACACCCATTGATGCAATATAAGGCTTTTTCTTTGCATCTTGTGGTGATAAGCCCAAAATAGTTGTGTCCACACCCTAAATTTCAAAGTTGAATCATTTCAACAAGAATTTTCTATGTTATTGCTCTAGATTTACTTTCTTGAGTGTTATAATATAAAAAACTGCATAACCACATGTGTAGTACTGATTTACACGTTCAAATTATTGTTTTAATTACCATAGCTTGCAGGTCCTTTCCTTTTGGCTTCTCACTAAAGTAGAGGACTCTACCATTATCATCAATCTTCATTAACCCAAAATCAGATGCACGACTGCAAAAATAACCAAATAGCTTTTAGAGACATTTCCTTGATTGCTATGAGAAGCAAAATGAGATGAATTGTTTTTCCATTATGACTAAAAATCACACCTCTTCTAACACTAATAATACAAAACATGATATTATTGAAATAATACCTAAAAGGTCAGAGCTTAAGAAGATGATTTGATAATGAGGGCTATATCTTGCATTATAGAAATAATAATTTGTTTATGTTCCATGTCTTACTAATGTAATATCCCTAATTTCAAATCATCTACATTCTGCATAACTAGATATATCTGTTTAAACAAAGGGTGTCAGATCTTGTCTTATGCAAATAACTTTTTTAATATATTCAAAAAAGAAATGAACCTTAGCACAATTCCTGATTATTTGAGGATCGATGCACTTAGACAATCATCATTGAATTGATGCTCCATGCAGCAAATACTATTATATTGCAATTTAACACTGATATATACTACAATTGCCCTTAAATGGTACCATGCCATATTGACTTCAATGACAACCAGTGACATCAGGGTCTGCTAAGTCCACTCATCATCATGTAACCACATTTTATGCATGCATCCAGTAGCAATAAGTAAAGTCTACATGTTTTCCATCCATCATAACCTAGCCATTACATAGTCATATTTCATATCTTCATTATACATCCTTGACTGATTAGCCATAAAATTTATTAGGAAACCGTGAAGTCTTATAAATTAGATGGTTTCCCTGAATATAGTCCGATAATTAGGTATAATCAGCAATTATCATGGAGTGGTATAATAGAGGTATCAATAACATGAAGATATTGGTACCAATCTGAGGAATTGCCTATTAATTAATTGGCCAAGTGCCAACTGATTATCATATGTAAATATGTCAATTAATTACAAGAGATTATGAGATAAGGAATAATAACTGAAGAGGTGTCATTAAATAATGATTTTACTCAAGATGAGATGCATCCTGTTCTCATGTCATTTCATTCCTCAAACGCAAGTATATAAAGACAATTGATCAAGGCATCGAATTTTGTAACTTGTTTATTTATCCATATTGGATCTTCTGATATAGAGCGCTGGCCATATTGGCTATTTTTGGTTGCAAGCATAGACCATAGAGATCAAAGACACAACCATTTGCAAGTATAAAGTGCATATATCAGAAAAAGGCGATATACAGATTGCATGTGCGGAAAGATTGTATGAGAAATAACAATTCAATCATTGAGGATGATCATCACATATATCATAGCATTCACTCACTATAAGTGATTATAGAGATCTTCTTGTAAGTTCAGATTGTCATATCGGTTACCACAGGGATCCTATTGAAAACACATCCATCATAATTGTATACTTATACAGTCATATCAGACACAATAAGGATTATGGTGCATATACTTCATACTGTTACTTATTTCATCTACAATTTTAGATACAGCTAAGGTCATCCTATAAATACTTGACATTATCATTGAACTGTTAAAGATTGTAACTGTGATAGAGATCTTCATCTCTGATTTTATGAATTAGAAATATGTTTGTTATGACCATTATGGTCACCTTCCACTGAAAGAGGCATTTGTGATAATAATTATGATAATAATATATAAAAAAGACATGTGCCATATGTAATGCGAAGAGGCAAGCGTATGGAAATATGGAGTGTTGAATATTTGGAAATATGAAGGGTCTTGTATTTGGAATTTGAAGAGACCTTTTTGTGTAAGATGAAGAGTCTAAATTCAATCTATTTATGTGATTTCTTGGTGTATTGTAATAACATCAAGTGGAAAGCCTTGTACTCAAACATTTTTACATCAATAAGAGTCATATTTTGCTGGCGTGGCTGGACTTTTTCCCTCAAGTGGAAGGGTTTCCCAGGATAATTTATTGTGTTCTTTTGTACCTGTTTTGTTCTTCCTTATTGTTGTGTATCCTAATTTCTGAGCAAAACTTAACATAAACACCATAGAGATCATTCTTTGTGTGTGTATAGTTGTACAAATCAGTCACAGCAGTGTTGATATTGAATTAAGTCTTTAAAATTTCAAATTGCATACATTATCAGTGATATCAGAAGTTACAATCATAAGGATTCTACTCAGTTTCTCATAATCACAAATAGCCAGAAAAGGGCAATTAGAATCAGTATCAAACCCATGTTTCTTGCCACCCTGATAACTGAATCGGCAAAAAAGAGCACAAGACTTACAGAAGAAGAAAAACAGGACAGGACTTAGGCAACAAACAAATGGTCAAGGAAGGAGACATTAGCAAAAAGATGGACCAGTTGTTGGTTGAACAAAAGGAAACTGAAAATTAAGTTGGCTCAAGTAATTGAGGTATTAACACATACAGCCGGAACCTTGAAAACAAAGGAGGAAGGAATGGGTAAAATAGGCATTCACAAAATCAAAGCAATTTCAAGGGATAGAACCATCATTTATACATTTACAAGAAAAATTTAAACACAATTGGATTCGCAGTGGATTCCAAACTAAAGAATATCATTAAGGGAACATCCAGATTTGAGGATGAAGCATTTCCCTCAGAAAGGAAGCAAAGAAGGTTATTCATAATTAAAACGAATGGCTGGAAATTGAACCCAAGGACAAAAATGTAAGCTATTACGTCTTAAATGTATCACATTTAGGAGTTAAAAACATGGCTCTCTAAGAATAGGGAGGATCACCTCACATCATCACAAGGATCATACACAAGAGATGCCAAACTAGAGATCAATTCCAGAAGCCATAATACACATTTGGTTGAGTCCATTGCAAATAAAACTTCCTTTTCTCCCCCTGAAGAAAACATAGTAACCATGATTGAAAAAGAAAATGAGAGGCTTCTAGTGCATTACAAAATATTCAGTGTATTATACTTCTTTATCTTGAAGTTGAAAAATAAGGACAATTGATATTAAAGGCAGGGAGAGATGAATTACAAGAGATAGTAAAAATAAATAGAAAAAAATCTACACATGGAATCCCAAATCATTGCAATGAAAATGATAAGATAAAAAGCATAGAAGTATGTAAATTTTATCAGATTTAGATGGTAAGGAATTTTAATAATTTATTTCAATTATTATATTGATTTACAATGTCTTTAATGTTGCCACCAATATAATATTGCAGAACTAGGATGAAAGATCATTACTGATTTAAGTACGATAATATTTAGTCCCTTGAGGAGGTAAGTAATACTGCTGCTGCATCTTGTACTTGCACTTATTTGTTTTCTGTAATTTCCAAGATGTTTGTTCAATAATTATATATTGGAGAAGGCACATGTCTCATGTAGAGTCATGTAGAGACATGTCCCTACCTGAACATAGAAACAACAATTGTCACTTGAGACAGACGAGCATTAAGGGCACAATCATGATAGCAAGCTTTAGTTTGAAACAATTTGACAAGTGGACGTGACAAAGCATGCACAAGGGCATGATGCTAAAATTTGCATAGGGGTGCAACATGGAACATGCTATAGAATTGAAATATACCTATCATCCATAGGGATGCATGAAATGGTAATATCTGCACCGCTACTTCTGTGATTCTGTAGATGGGAATTAAAAAAATTAGTATTCAAAACTAAATATTTTGATTCAAATAACAAAATTTAATGAAGTACAAAGTTTCAAGAGAAATTTGATAAATTGTACATGAACAGCTATCTTAAGTGTGCATATTTAGAAGCTAAGATATTAAAATCTGGAAACCTGAACAAAGTCCATGTAATCCATACGGTACAAGTGATCTCCAGATAGGATCAGGACATCTTCAATTTCCTTACTTCTTGCATCCTGCAAGACAAGTACACAGGTATGTCAAGACAGTTAAACTTTTCCAGTAAGCTCAGAGCTCCTAGAAAACAATTACATAGAAAATAATATAAAATTATTTGCCATGTTCTTTGATTCACAGGTGCATGTAATTAAGCTTCCTCAAGATCCGCTTGTGCAACTTGTGTATTGACCTTGATTGCATTACACATCTGTTCTTGCACTCTTGGTCTCTAGTATTTTCCTTGGAATCATGAAAAAAGGGTTATAACTTATAAAATACTTCTTTGAACATATATGACACAGGTGGATTCTAATATGATATATACCTTTCCATATATCTTAATGTTATTGAATACTGTCTGGACGGTCCTTCACTTTCATCTACAAAATTTGTATTACATTGCATAACACTCCAATAACATATTCTGTCTAAAACAGTAATTCAAGTTTCTATATTTAATGATTTTGTTTATTTGGTTTTATCTTTCCAACCAGAAAGGTGCAAGTTACTTGAGAATTCTATGTTTCTTCTCAGTTTCTAGTATCATGCATCCAATACAATAAGTTCTCTTTCTCAAGTAAATTCGAAGAGTAATATTTTCTTCCTTGAAATTTTGGATTATCAGAGTGACTATGGTTTAGGGTGAAAGCCAAGAAATACTCGACTCATGTAGATGCATCCATGGAAGGCGGAAAGCCAAAACCAAAATAACTTCTACCAGACTGCCAAAAAAAAAGTTCAGTTTTTATCATGTGGCTTCCCCTAGTCATTGTCCCTGGCATGTTTAATAATTTATTGAAATGGTGCTCAAATAAGCATTTATTTTAAATGGGAGTCAATTTAAAAGAGGAAGGGAGAATGACAGACAAAGAGAGAGTGATAACATAATAGTAGAAGCAAAGGCAATATTTATGGTAAGAGAGAAAAATACTGTTACAATTTGGAAATGTGAGGATTTATCAGACTTCTGCCAAGATAATTGAAATGAAGGGCTTAGAAGAAAGTGCAAAGGGTTTGCATATCACAGTTAGCACAAGGAAGAGATCAAGTTTACTTTCCATTCACATTCTCTGTTCATTTGTATATGATCCTTGCCTATCTCTTTGGCATCTTTCAAGGAAATTGAGTATCTGTAAATTTAATAACAGCCTGAAAGCCAATTGTTAAAAAAATTTACTACAGTAATTTTGGAAATGCTTTCATCTGACACTCGTTCCTGCTTCTATTTTTCGTCCTTGGTTATATATTAGATTTCAAACTCACTGTCAAAACTTTGAGGAACCTATTGTTGGTAGCAAAGAAGCAATTTAGGCAGCTTATAAAAGAGATGTATTTCCAAGTTTACAAACAGAAGAGAACAATAAATAAATAAATAAAATTAAATTATAGTCTTTCTTGACCTTTTAACTTGTGCTGTGAATAAATTTTGTTTTGTCTTTTGAAAGTTGCTGCCACAGTGACTTGTTTCTATTTCTCTTGTATTGCCAATGTGAAAAAAAGTTTTTTGAGCCACAACAACAGATTCAACCACCAGGGGGGCAAATAAAAGGGGGTCTAGTACTCCAAATTTATCTATATATTTGATCATATGTTGAAAATCCACTCAATTTTAACAACATAGAAAAGAATAAGTGATAACCATCAGTACTGTGAGTACCTCAAAAAGCCAATGAAACTGACGTACAGCATCTGCAGTACCTTGAAACCAATTTTTCCCCTTCTCTCCAGGTCTTTGAGTAGCAGCCAAGGCCTTGTAGAGGAGAAAGTAGTTATTTGATTAGACTATGATATTGGTCCAACATTTACATTTTAAATAAGTGCACCAAGTTTTCGAAATCACTAACAGCCTAATAAGGCCAATCAAATAAAAGGAAACTTGCTTCACTAGGAATTGCATTTTTCAAAAAAAAATATATAAATGTTGTCTAGCAAACCCATTCCCTAGTCTTTATAGTTATACAGTCAACTGACAAAAACAGAACATCCAATTATTATATAAACACTTATTGATGTCCATGGTTGTGGAAATGACTTCAAATGATTGATATGACCTGTTCATCTAAAACAGAAAACACAGCCAAGTTTCAATATTTACTAGAATGTTCATCAAATTGCTCAACTAGAGTCGGAAAACATGAATAACTAAAAGAGACATATTTCTGGCATTTGTCTTAAAAGATGATTCTCTGTCACCTAAAATGACATATTGCAATGAGCTAAAACAAAAATTCAACAACCACCAAGATAAACATATTATCACCATGCCTATTGTACAGAGATTTTAACAGTAATGCATAAAGGTAAATTTGGAAGCTCCTAAAATTAGAACATATGACATGTGTTAGCATTTAGATGTCTTTTCCAAAACAATATAGAAATGAAATAGTGTGAGATAAAACCTGTCTTCAAATTCAAAGCAGAAGCTCTCTAAGATCTACATTGATCTAACCATAACCTAAACTAACCCAAAAGTTAACGTTCTAGAAAAGGTATACAGATGTCTACACTTCACATTACCTGAGGTTTGCATAAAAGGCATGAGTAGTTGCCTATGTTATTTTGCTTTGGATACAAGCACCAGGCTATTGTCAGGCATGCCTTGCAAACAAGATTTTTAGACATTTAAGGAAAAATACTTAACCAAAAGGCACAAATGCATAATTTCTTCCTCGTGGATAAAGAAAAGACTAATATTCACTGCAAACAAGATCCAAAGGAATAACAATTTGAACAAATAACAAATACACAATTCTAGGAATTAAATTGCTAAGTTGTATAGAAAGATATCACTTAATGAAAAAAGCATATGAATACAAATCTCAACAATAGTTCTGTTAGCACCAGAATTTGCACCCTAAAACTAAGCACCTAAATACTTAGAAATTCTGGTGAACATGGGAGCAATCACGAGTTTGTGGGTAAATTGTGTAGGTGATTGAACCTCTGGATTCTAGGCTAGTTCCTATTTGATGTTATGTGATGCTCTACCTATACTATGAACTTTTGAAGAAAAGGGGTAGGAGGTATGAAAAAGAAGGATTACTTAAACTAAAAAGGTGATGCACCAAAACAATGATGAAGGATTTGATGTTTTAATAACACAAAGATATGACATACAATCAACTATGCAATACAACTTTGATGAAAATCTCTGCATAGAAGTGTTTTAGAAGAAGGCTTTTAATGAGTAATACCAAAAGACATAAATCATAACCAATATTATTTCATTAAACTGCACAACTTATGACCTATGCATACCGATTTTACTAACATAGATAGGTGCAAAAATGAGACATAAATTTAAAGGTTCTTGAGAAAAACACAAAAAATAAACATCAATGACCAGCCTTGCACACTAAAAAATGAGTCCCAAAGTAGATCCAACTAACTGTATTATGCCTTCAAAGGTCAAAAAAAAAGAAAAACATCAACTTCAGAGATACAACTCAGAAAAATGAGCATACAAAAGACAATAAAATGTCACAATAGTCTTCTCTCCTTTAAGAATTGCATACATCCATCCCTTGGTATGACAGTTTCAAAATACTAAATATAGATCTGTCACAGTCGAAATCAAGGAACAAGGCTACAAAGAAGGAGTTAAATCTTATCAAAAAGATGACTCACTGCCTCATAACCCTACCAAGTCAAAACAGAACCTATGACTCACTCTTAACTATCCTCACAAGACTCAAAACGTCAATAAATGGCCTCAAACTGCCAAGACAAGGTCAAAATTCGACCCACAGTCTTGGAATGACTAAAAAAGTCTTAAATATGACCTTAAATGATATTACTAAGTCTTTTGAAAATAATAACCTCTAAGACTTAGTATATAAATTCCATGTCATATCGACTTGTTAAATCTGAGACTAAATCAAATTCCTTTTTTCTCTCAAATCTGAAAATGGATTTATATCTTTGAACTAAATTTGCTCAATTTAATAACAATTAATTGATTTATAATGATATCAATTAATTGCTATTAATTACAATTTTTGCAAAAACCTAAATTAAAATTACACTCATTTATAAAAAAATAAATAATATAATAATTTATTACTTAGCTAAAGTAATATATTACTATACTATTTAATGAAAATAAAAACAAATGAGCTAATTTTAATAACAGCAACAAGTTTCATCAAAAATATGAGACCGATACATATCTACTATCGGATTTTAAAGGAATTAGAAAATGGTTAAATGAAGGTCTTGACCTAAAACAAAAGGCAAGATATTTCTCTCATTTGCATTTGAAGCCTTTAGAAAGAGTACACGGTAGCTGAGAAGAGGTTTTAAAATCCTAAGGAAAATGCCAAGAAAGATGAGAAAATCTGCTTCTTTAGCCACCATAACTGGATCTAGGTCGCAGGTGTTGACGTCTTCCACTCTTTATTGCCCCCATTCCTATGAGATGCTTCTGTGGATAAGAGGTAAGTTTTGCTTGAATTTTTAAGGCACGTTTTCTATTGTTGTGGAAGTAATAATAAATTTTGGGCATTTCTTCTTTTGCTGCTTGGGTCACCATTTTGTGCTAAGCTGAAAGCATTTTAGAAGCAAAAGAAATTTCGGGCATTTATTTTCCTTGCGTGATTTGTTATTGCTGTAGATATAAATCCGGAACAGGAACAATGTTTCTTGCACTTGATATATCATTTTTATTTGAACAATTGATATAAAGACTGGACAATACACTTGTTTGGACATTGAAATTGTATAAACAGGAAGTACCAGGTTCAATTTAAATATACTCTTGCAAAAGATTCTTGTATGGCCTTTTTACATGCTTTAATGCCTCATCCTTAAGAGTGGATTGACTGATACTTGTATTCTTCTTGAATTTAAAAGTCTTGTATCCTTAGGAATTATTTTAATTTCCATTTCCATTTCCCTGCTCTTTTTTCAGCAATTACATCTTTAATAAGCACAAGTGTACTTCATATCATGAAGAGGCAAATCTATTTCAGACTTCAAAGATTTCTCATTATTGTCATTACATTCAAGTCTTTTAAAAGAAAGAGGAAACATTCTTTTTTTGTTGTAGAACTTATCATCTATATTTGATGGATCCCATTCCAATTAGCAATTTATGAGGTTCGAGCACGGGCTTGTGACACTCATAAATTACTTTATGTGATCTGCACTTGTTCCTTGTTAAATGAACGTGCCTGTAGTTGATTATAATGAAAGGTTTTGTATCAAAATAATACGTCCGTTTGACATTATACTTTCTGTTTTTGTGATTTAATCACTTAGAATACACTGACTGTTTTTATATGTATTCAGAATGAGAGAAATATGACATGTGCGGGTATGTAGTTTTGGATAACCAGTTATTGCTTAGATCTTTAAGATCTAACTCAACTCTTTCTTATGTAGGAAAACAAGAACCAGGAGCTACCAGATCGAGGACCGGACAAGGAGCAGCAACAAAGGACACTTAACCAATCAAAGGCTCAAAAGACAATGATTGGTTACCCCTGACTCTTCTCTCATATGTCATACCTTTCTTTTATTGTTAATATGTATAAAAATAGTGGTTAAACTCATGGGTTGTGTGAGATACTTTACTTTCAGCATTTCATTTTTTTGTAAAATATCAATTGTATATTCGAGAATTGAATGATACAAGGACATTTATATTCTTTCAAATATCAAATGAAAAGTGTTTTCAAAAAATAAAATTTTCAGGATTGAATTTTCTGTGTTAAAATTAACATTTTTGTTGACCTCTTGTTGTTTGTTTTCCTACTAGATACTAGATCAGTAGCCTTAACAATCCATTGGGCATAGAGTCTGAAATTAAAATGCATCCTAGCACCTAGACCTGACATGACGCGACTTCTAAAGTTGCTAGTTGGGTTTTGAATGCATGTGAATAGCAGATATGTGCATATGCATGTATGTATGGTTGGCAGTAGGATTTTGATTAGCTACAACGTTATGTATGTGCGTATGCATGTGTTTCCTAGGTATGTGCAGGCATTTAAACACATGTGTTGATGCATGCATGAATGGGATGGGTGAATTATGAAAGCTTAACAACACAAACCAGCAACTTGACCAACCTAAAACTTAAGTTAAACAGGAAACTAGCCTAGGAAAGAAAACAAAAAATTGACACGTGCTTGGACAGCGCTTAGGAAAACTCAATTAAAAATGTAGATACACTTATTGAAAACAAGAAAACTATCCTAAAATATACAAGATAGGACTGATAATTCATACCTCAAAACAACGCTTGAGGTGGATTCCATTAACTGGAATTGGCAGCACATCACCTTCCATATTAGACAGCTGGAACGCATTATGTTCTTTGCATTGGGTAATGATAAATGGACTGCTCCAAAAGTTATCAAACTTCGCATGCTTGCCTAGCTTGCTTTCCAACACGTCTCATTTCAACACAACATCTCCCTCAACAAAATTTTTAGAAGAAGCTTTCTTATCAAAAACTTGCTTTGTTTGAAGCTAATGATATTCCATTGTTTCCATAGCTTTCCTTCTAGATTCTTCTAATTCCATCAGTTTCGCATATCTTACAACCATAGGATCTTCCTCCTCAAACATTTATAATTGATGCACAATATCCAAAGTTGGAAATTCAACAGCTAACGGTAATCGAGCTTCCTTCCCATAGACTAGCATGTAAGGAGAGTTTCCTATGGATCTTTTAGAAGTTATACAATCTACCCACAATGCAGCCTTTAAATGAGAATGCCAAATTCGTTGATTATCTTCCATTACTCATTTGATAATTTGTATCAAATTCTTGTTGGTGCTTTTAGCTAAACCGTTTCCTTGAGGATAGTAGTTTGAGGATGTACTTAGGTAAATACCATTTTTTACAGCCCACTCTGTTATTTTCAAACCAACAAAAGCCAAAGCATTATCTGATATTATCGATTCTAGTATACCAAATCTAGTAATTATATCTTCATAAAAGCTCAAAACAGATAACTCGGTTGCATCTTTCAAAGGAATGGCCTTAGTCCACCTAGTAAAATAATCTGTTGCTGTGAGTACCCACTTATGACCAGCATTGGAAGGCAGATTGATTGGTCCTATGAAATCCAATCCCCATTTTATGAATGGCTGATCAACTTGAATTGGCTCCAAGGGCATGGTTGAAAGCTTCTCTTTCCCAGCAAAAAGTGCACACTTCGCACATAACAATCTTTAAACAATTTTGGCCAATAGTAAACAGCACGCATGATTTTCCATGCTGTAGTTCTAGGAGCAAAATGACCTCCTGAGTCTCCATCATGAAATTCTGCAAGTACCCTTTTCACTTGATCAGAGTCTATATATCGTAATAATACGCCATTGATATCTTTTTTGAACAACACATCATTCAATAGAACATAAGGAATAGACTATAAATGAAAATATCTCTGCTTAGCTCTATCCAAATGTAGTGGACATTCACCAGTTTTTAGAAAATGAGTCATATCATGCACCCAACCTCCATCTTTTGGTGGTTTCTCAGCTTGCACATCATCGCTGTTGAACAAAACAGCAACTGTAACTGCATCTTTTTCATCATTTTGACTTGCTGCCATTTCCTCACACGGTCCTTTACCTCTTATCAATTTTGTGACATTAATATCCACATCAAACTCCATGACTTTAGTAATCCATCCAGTTCATTTGTCATTCAGATCTTTGCTCAGCAAAAATTCCTTTACGCTTGGATGGGTTACCAAAATGTGCACTTTATTTGTAGCAACTAGGGGTTTAAATTTTTTCAAGTTGCGTACTATTGCAAGTACATGTTTTTCCACAAATGTATACTTGGTTTCATAATTAGCTAGAGATTGACTGAAAAAAGCTATGGACTGCTCATAGTTGTCATTATTCTTCTGTACAAGCATTGCAGAGATGTTGTCAATGCTACCAAAAGCATACAGAATGAAATCCTTAGTAAAATTTGGACTAACAAGAGTCAGTGAGGTTGATAATGCCTCCTTGATGGCTTGAAAACTGTCCTTCCCCTCTTTAGTCCATTTGAACTCTATTTTCTTCCTCAACATTGCTGTTAATGGCTGCTGCAATCTTGCCATATCTAGAATAAATCTTCTAATAAAATTTATCCTTCCTAAGAAACTCTGCAAACCTTTTTTGTGATTAGGTAGCGGTAATTCCAAGATAGCTTGCACTCATTTGGGGTCAACAGTAACTCCTTCCTTGGACACGATATGTCCTAGCAGCTTACCCTCATGTACTATAAAAATGCTCTTTTTCGGATTTAGGGAGATACCAAACTCCTTGCACCTTTCAAAAACTTGCCTTAAGTGAAGTAAATGTTCATCCGTAGATTTACTAAAATTGTCATGTCATCAAGATAAACCAATAAAAAATCATAAATCAGACCTTGAAATGCATGCTCCATTGCCTTCTGAAATGTTGCACCAGTGTTAGACAATCCAAAAGGCATCCGTTTGTAGGCCATAGTACCCCATTTTGTTGTGAAAGCTATCTTGAATTGATCAGCTTCATTTACATGCACTTGGTTATAACCAGAATAACCGTCCAAAAGGGAAAACCTTTCAGAACCAGCAACCAGCTGAAGAATCTACTCCATAGAAGGTAGCAGATGGCGATCTTTGAGGGATGCCTTGTTGAGATCGCGAAAATCTACACAATCTGATCTCACCATTCTTTTTCCTCACTAGAACTAAGTTTGATACCCATGACGTGTGCTTGATTGGAAAAATGATTCCCCCCTCAACAAGCTTAGTTAATTCCTTGATTATTGAATTAATTTCTGGGGAAGATTGTGTGAGAGTTTTTTCATCAACATTTCGGATCATACTGTATGATCCATCATCAGGATGCCACTGAGTCACTGAGTCATCAGGATCCATCATCAACGTTTTTGCTCTCAGTGACTCAGTGGCATCCTGATGATGGATCATACAGTATGATCCGAAACGTTGATGAAAAAACTCTCACACAATCTTCCCCAGAAATTAATTCAATATTCATGGATTGTGGAAATCTGTTTGCTTTGATTAATTCCTTGATCATTAGTGGTTCCAGCCTTGGTTTTATAGGTCTTTGTTTTTGTCTTACAGGTTTCGAATTTAGATCCAAATCAACTGTGTGTTCCACTATCCTTGGATCAAACCCTTTCAAATCAGAATACTGCCAAGAAAAAACTTTTGGAAACTCTTGACACAACTCTTTAAATTGTTGTTTTTCTTCAACTGAACAAACTTTTCCAACTTTCAGAAATTTGCCTTCCGCTATTTCCAATGCTTCGAAATGATCATCTTTCACTTCCATTCCATCTTTTCCCTTCTTCAGCTGATCATCACTGTTGAAATTGGACTCTAATGCAACTAGTCCTTTTGGAACTTTATTATTTTTCAGCTGAATAATCTGATTGTCATATTGCTGTTTTATTTTATTCTAATTTGTGTCAGCAAAATGCTCTTCTTCCAACAAGAAAGTTAGAATCTACTCATCACTATCAAAAACCTGCCAATTGACATCATTATCAGGTATAGATGGCTGAATAACCAGCTTCACATGTGCTTGTACCTTCTCTCTTTTAATATCTTCTACTGGATCAAACTGAGCCCCAATAGCAGCCAGTCGATCTGCATACTTATTCTGATTTTAAGGAACCGAACAACATTAAAGGCATTGAAATCTTCAATTAAATCCCATACCCTGTTCCTGTAGCATTTTAAAGCATGGTTTTTTGCAATACTTAGGCCTCTAACCTGATTTGCCACCAACTCACTATTGCCATAGACTTTCAGAAAGCTGATACCACGTTTCCTTGTCCATTCAAGACCAGCTATCAACCCTTCATACTCGGCTATATTGTTTGTACAAGAAAAAGCAAAACGGAAAGCTAAGTAATACTTTTCTCCGAAAGGTGATATAAACATAGCCCCTCCTCCAAAACCATTTTTACTACGAAAGCCATCAAAATACATTTCCCACAACTCATTTTGCTGATTGGACAATTCTGCAGCCCCCTTTTCCAGATTAGGAATCACTGCATCCAACTCATGAATGACATAATTCCCCATGCTTGCTTCCACAACCTTATCGAAAGGACTGTCAACAATATTTTCTTCTACCCATGCTTGTAACAAGACATCAAGAATACTGCCATTTTCATAACTATCATGAATAACAGCAGCTGGATTGCTCACATGCTCATGATTCACTGCTGTTGCATTTGAAATTACATTTATAGTGCTAGGAAAATACGGTTCTATATGATCTTTGGCCAATCTTTCAAACTTAATGGTAACTTTTGTTCCATATCGGGTCCTAAATAACATATGAGACCACTCAGCATACCAATAACCACCTATTTTGGCTATGAAATCTCTTGAAAGACACATGGCAAAGTATGGGGGTAAGTCAATTACACAAATATCTTGAGGGACAACAAAACTAGGGCAAGCATGAAGTGTAAGATCTAACCCTTTACTGATCCCTAGGGTATATATTGTTGTTCCATCTAACTGGACAACACCTTTCTCTAAAGGCTGATATTTGAGTCCTAACTTATCAGCTATTTCTTTGGGCATAACGAAACTGCTAGCACCACTATCTACCATGCAATTATGGACTAGTTTATTACCTACAATCACCGTTAAATAGAAAAGAGGGGGTTCAGGGTCTTTGACTACATCATTGCTTGATATATTATTGCTGCCTTGTGAATGATTTGTAAGTACGTTGCCTCTTACTGCTGTTGCAGATCCATTTTCACCTTTTAGCCCTTCCAAAGCAACTTGCAGCATGTTCTTTTGCCCTGAAGTTGCCAACGTGTACTGACATATTCACATTCAGCTTCTTCATACTGTCCACAATATTAAATGGTACAACAGGTTTTGCCTTTTGGTGGGGTTGTTCCATATCACGGTCAGCTTGTAAATGAGGCTGTCCTTTTGATGCAACAGGTGGATTCTTTTGTAGCACATGTATTTGTGGAGTGGATATCTGAGCAACTATTTCACCTTTATTGCTTGCTTTTACTGGTGATTGTGATGCATCATCTACTTTATCAGCTGCATTGTTGAGCTCAAAAGCTCTCTTTTTAGTTCTAGTGTAAACAACAATTGTAGGATCATCCATATTCATGCCATAGAACTCCTCCCCTTGCCAGTTCAAAAGTCCAATCTCATTTGGAGGTTGATTCTGATGTGGAACAGTGTCATCATGAGGTGAATCTTGCTGGGCCATTGGTGTATTCTATACCATCAATGCTTGGTTGATCACATCGTTTGCACATGTACTTTGATTATGTGGCTGATTGTCGGAAAACACCACTCATAATCAACAGCAAGATTATTTTGAGTAGGTACTAAATCCTCTTAAGTACTGGCTGCAGTGGGATTATATGGTTGAAATGGCCTTGAATTTACATTCTGCCTATTTTCTTGGTACCCTTCTTGATAATT
Organism: Cupressus sempervirens; assembly: GCA_028749045.1. NCBI lineage: Eukaryota > Viridiplantae > Streptophyta > Pinopsida > Cupressales > Cupressaceae > Cupressus > Cupressus sempervirens. The sequence goes on along the minus strand of CM053792.1, from coordinate 444,284,856 downwards.
CAGCTTGTGGCTTTGGTACCTGCCTTGGTTCTGCTATTGGAAATTATTATTTGGCTGGTAAGGCCTTGAGCTTTGGAATTGTTGCTTAAATATTTATCAACTCATTACCGAATGTTTGTAAAATACCTTTGATTTCATGTAAATCATTCGGTTGAGCTAGCACACCATTTGCAGCTACTGTTTGCTATGACTTTGGAGCTGGTAGTGTCGGTGCTAGTGGTATCATTGCTAATGGGACCTCTTGTAGTGGTACTATAGGCTATATAACTAGCGCCGTAGGGAAAATAGGCATTGGTGGCTTTGGAGCTATCTAACCAGCTTGTATCAAATCATTCTCTGCTTTAATAGCTAGTTGGTAAGCTGCAGGTAACGTATTGCCACCCAATGTTTGGATCATGACAGCAATACTGCTATTAAAAGCTCTTAATTAATATCAGAACACATGTTCAGCAGTAGACCTTACTGTTACAGGAATTCTTGCCCAAGTTTTTTGAAATCTGAAATTAAAATCAGAAACTTGCTCATATGGTGCTCTTTGAATGGTGGCCAGCTGTTGAACAAGCAATAGGTGATCAGAATTATCTTTGAAAAATTCGCATAGTGCTCCACCAAGTTGATCCCAATTTGCTATTGATCTTGCAACTAATCTTCTATACCATTCCAAAGTCTTTCCTTTGAAAGATGCTGCTAATAGCCTCATAGCAACATTGTCTTTGGTAACATGATGTAAAGCACACAAGTTTGCAACATCTTGAATATGCTCAGTGAGGATAACTTGGTCTTCTCCTGAGAAATAAGGCAGGCTTTTGAGGGCTGCCACTAGTATATCATCATGTTGAGTCAAGTTTAAAGGAAAGCCCTAATTAAAAGTAGCAAAAACTCTAGCCATTTGAGCTGGTACAGTTCTATTTCTTGGAATCTGATCTTGAGCAGCACGAACTCTTGCAATAGGAGGTGTTGATTGTGCTCTCCTTGTATAAACAAGAGTTTCTTGGATTTTTTCAGATGTCCTTTTTCCTCTTTTGTGGGGAGACAACTCTCTGTATTGAAAGTTCTCTGATCTTCTTGTGTGTCATTTCATAAAAATGATGCAGCACTGATCCTTCTAATTTTTACCAGTAGAGTCACCAATTGTGCTGAAAAAGACTTAAGTTGCAGGTTTGCACAGTAAAACCAGCAAATAAAACAGTATGTTATATTGTCCCACCGGACGTGCCAAAAACTGTTAGCACCAAAATTTGCACCCTAAAACTAAGCACCTAAATACTTAGAAATTCTGGTGAACATGGGAGCAATCACGAGTTTGTGGGTAAACTATGTAGGTGATTGAACCTCCGGATTCTAGGCCGGTTCCTATTTGATGTTATGTGATGCTCTACCTATACTATGAACTTTTGAGGAAAAGGGGTAGGAGGTCGAAAAAGAAGGATTACTTAAACCGAAAAGGTGATGCACCAAAACAATGATGAAGGATTTTATGTTTTAATAACACAATGATATGACATACAATCAACTATGCGATACAACTTTGATGAAAATCTCTGCATAAAAGTGTTTCAAAAGAAGGCTTTTAATGAATAATACCAAAAGCCATAAACCATAACCAATATTATTTCATTAAACTGGACAACTTATGACCGATGGATAACGATTTTACTAACACAAATAGGTGGGAAAATGAAACATAAATTTAAAGGTTCTTGAGAAAAACACAGAAAATAAACATCAATCACCAGCCTTGCACACAAAAAATAAGTCCCAAAGTAGATCTAGCTAACTGTATTATGCCTTCAAAGGTTAAAAAAAAAAGAAAACATCAACTTTAAAGATACAACTCAAAAAAATGAGCATATAAAAGACAATAAAATGTCACAATATTCTTCTCTCCTTTGAGAACTGCATCCATCCATCCCTTGGTATGACAGTTTTAGAATACTAAATACAGATCTGTTCGGTTCGAAATCATGAAACAAGGCTACAAAAAAGGAGTCGAATCTTATCAAAAAGATGACTCACTGCCTCATAACCCTACCAAGTCAAAACATAACCTATGTCTCACTCTTAACTGTCCTCAAAAGACTCAAAACGTCAATAAATGGCCTCAAACTACCAGGACAAGGTCAAAATTTGACCTACAGTCCTGGAATGACTCAAAAAGCCTTAAATATGACCTTAAATGATATTACTAAGTCTTTTGGAAATAATAACCTCTAAGACTTAGTATATAAAAAACATGTCATATTGACTTGTTAAATCTAAGACTAAATCAAATTCCTCTTTTCTCTCAAATCCGAAAAATGGATTTATATCTTTAAACTAAATTTGCTCAATTTAATAACAATTAATTGATTTATAATTATTTTCATTAAATAGTATAGTAATATATTACTTTAGCTAAGTAATAAATTATTATATTATTTAATTTTTTATAAATGAGTGTAATTTTAATTTCGTTTTTTGCAAAAATTGTAATTAATAGCAATTAATTGATATCATGATATCAATTAATTGCTATTAATTACAATTTTTGCAAAAAACGAAATTAAAATTACACTCATTTATAAAAAATTAAATAATATAATAATTTATTACTTAGCTAAAGTAATATATTACTATACTATTTAATGAAAATAAAAACAAATGAGCTAATTTAATCACATGATGATATTAATCATTTATCTTTGGATATAGTTTGCTTCAAATGAATTTATCAAAGAGTATTTTTCACAAGAGAATCTGTCAATATCCAAACTGCATGTCTGGTCATGGATTTGCTTGTTTTTACTATATATTTGCAAAATCCTTACTGTAGGAAACACTAGATATTTGAATAATTGATATTAAGACCGGGTAATACACCTGTCTGGACATTGAAATTGTATAAATAGGAAGTACCAGGTTCAGTTTAAATATACTCTTGCAAAAGATTCTTGTATGGCCTTTTTACATGCTTTAATGCCTCATCCTTAGGAGTAGATTGACTGATACTTGTATTCTTCTTGAATTTAAAAGTCCTGTATCCTTAGGGATTATTTTAATTTCCATTTCCATTTCTCTGCTCTTTTTTCAGCAATTTCATTTTTAATAAGCACAAGTGTGTTTCATATCATGAAGAGGCAAATCTATTTCAGACTTCAAAGGTTTCTCATTATTGTCATTACATTCACATCTTTTAAAAGAAAGAGGAAACATTTTTTTTTTTGTTGTAGAACTTATCATCTGTATTTGATGAATCCCATTCCAATCAGCAATTTATGAGGTTCGAGCACGGGCTCGTGACACTCATAAATTACTTTATGTGATCTGCACCTGTTCCTTGTTAAATGAACGTGCCTATAGTTGATTATAATGAAAGGTTTCGTATCAAAATAATACGTCCCTTTGACATTATACTTTTTGTTTTTGTCATTTAATCACTTAGAATACACTAACTTTTTATATGTATTCAGAATGAGAGAAATATGACATGTGCGGGTACATGGTTTTGGATAACCAGTTATTGCTTAGATCTTTAAGATCTAACTCCGCTCTTTCTTATGTAGGAAAACGGAAACCAAGAGCTACCAGATTGACGACCGGACCAGGAGCAACAACAAAGGACACTTAACAAGTCAAAGGCTCAAAAGGCAATGACTGGTTACCCCTGACTCTTCTCTCATATGTCATACCTTTCTTTTATTGTCAATATGTATAAAAATAGTAGTTAAACTCACGGCTTGTGTAAGATATTTTACTTTCAGCATTTCATTTTTTTGTAAAATATCAATTGTATATTCGAGAGTTGAATGATACAAGGACATTTATATTTTTTCAAATATCAAATGGAAAGTGTTTTCAGAAAATAAAATTTTCAGGACTGAATTTTCTGTGTTAAAATTAAGTAACAAGTTCCATTTTAATGTTAGGAAATATAAATATAGGGGATGTAGCTTGAACAGCAATTTCAATAACAAAATCGTAGCTTTGATCATAATCACAATTTTTTGTGTTCAAAGCACTTACATAGAGGTTATAAAAGCCCAACTCATCCCCCAAAGAAAGTTTCAAAAATAATTGTAATGTCACCTTTTTCTATAATATTGAACACTATTGAATTCTTTACAATCTTTTTATGAGCAGTTAATGAATATCAAGCAATTTCTTAATGTTTCTACTGGAACTGAATCATAAATGAGCATGCTCCAAATAGGACCCAACCCAAATAATCAATCCAGCATTTGTTGAACACAAAATAGAACCACCACCAAAAAGGATAATGATAAATGTTTAAGGCACGTCCTTCGATGAACACTTTTACCGATATGCCAAGGATATTGGTACACATCAACTGATACAACAAAAGCATAAATATGCATAGGATATGTCGACATCAATGACAATAGCATGAACAACAATGGCTTCAAATTCTAACAATCTTCCTCTTTGTCATTGATAACAATATTCATCAATAACAAAGCAAACAGCTCCAAAAGATATCAACATCAAAGTTCTTTATCCTCCATTATTCTCCTCCTTTATCAACAATGACAAAGGGTGAAAAAAAATTCCCCTTACAAACTCACTTTGCCACTGTTGAGAGGAAGCTCCCAAGCATCGATCTAGAAAAGAATAAGCATGCAATCCACTAGACCAATTCACATATCGGTGCATCCAGTGGTCACTAGGACGAGATAGAACAACCAACTTCCCCTGAGATACTCAAAAGTATCCTTGGACAAAGGTTTTGTAAACATGTCTGCTATATGCTCCTTTGTAGCCAGACCCTCATGCTTTACTTCACCATCCAAAACATTCTCTCTCAAGAGATGATACTTGATAGATATACGTTTTGTTTTTGAGTGTTGCATTGGATTCCTTCAAATATTGATAGCCGTAGTATTATCACACATTATTGAACTGGTTAATCAAAAGTAATTTGTACATTCTTCAAAGTTTGTCTAATCCATTATACCTGAGTACAATGTGACAATGTTGCAATGTATCCTGATTCAATTCAGCAGTTGATAAAATCACAAACTCTTGCTTCTTGCTTGACCAAGAAACTAACCTAGAGCCAACAAAGTGAGCTTCACCACTGGTACTCCTTCAGTTATCGAAGCAACCTCACCAATCTGAATCTATGTAAGATGTCATCGTGAAATCTGAATATTTTGAATACTGTAATCCAGGTTCTTATGTTCCTTTTGGATAACTGAAAACTATCTTCATTGCCATAACATGTGGCTCTTTTGGTTCTTGTTCAAATCTGGTTGTCATACACACTACATACATGATATCTGGCCTAGTAGCAATTACATACAGTAATCTTCCAATCATTGATCTATATTTACAAACATCCACTTTCATTGATTTGTCCTCATTAGTCAACTTACATCCATAACAATTCTCGTACATATTGGTTTAGAATTCTCTAAACCAAAACTTCGTTGATGATTCCTTCACATATTTGGACTAAAAATGAAAATAGCTTTACTATGATTTACGTGCAATCTAAGAAAGAAATTCAACACACAAATCATAGAAATATGATATTCACGGCCTTTACTTTGTGTTTGTAAAATCATAAACAATAGCAATATCAACCATTGATCTATCAATAACAACTTTAAATATTAATAATAGATGTAAATATGAAAGCACAAAATCACCAACAAAAAGAATACCAACATTTACGTGGAAAACCAAACTGGAAAAAGCCATAGTGAAGTTGTAATTCTCATGAAATGAACATTGATTAAAGTGATTTTTAAAAGTGGTTCACTACTAGTTCGCTCACTATGATTTGTCTCACTACTAGTTGGGCTACGAACCCAAAGATATAGAGATGGCTCACTGTCGGTACTATTGGGTAGATATTTTGCAATTGGCAGTTTCTTCAAATCCAATCAAAAAATAGGTAGACCAGCCACAGTGTATAAGACAAAGTCTCTCCAACCTTAAAGGGAAGGCTCCCCCTTTTCACCATTCCTTGGAACAACTCAAAGTAAGCAAGAAGTTGAGAGATTTTGTAAGGGGTGATGGAGCCCAAAACTTTTGCAAAATTTAGGGCCTCCATTTGTGAAATAATGAAGATTCATGATGGAAAAGTTCATTGATATCAATGCATTATAGTTCAAAGTAGATTAAGTGCAGAGATATGAAAGAACACATCTTAAATGCATATTTTAAAGCACATTGGAGCAGGGACACAAGTTAAGCTTCCATGGATTATACGAGGAGATTATAATCACAGCTATCTATAAAAGCAACTTGATTTGGAAGTATGGATGCTATTACATTAGTAGATAAAGCAAAGCCTTTCATGGAGACTATTGATGCTTCCATTACAATCGTTGGGAAAGATCTTTGAAGTTCTGAAGTGACATCCAATGCGGACTGATCTATTACAGAATATTTGAGAACATGGTTCAGATTATGACAAGGAACAATAAAATAATTGGAAAAGGATTGCAGAATGACACTTTGAACTCTTAACCATATCCATTTGACTATATGCAAAGCTATGTCACCATTCACTCCATTTTGACTGAATCCATGTATCAAAATCCAGTTGAGGTTCTTGATTCTGGAACAAAAGATTAATGGTGTCTTCATCAACTTCTTTGGCTTCAATGGTATTGGTGGTGATCTCAGAAAAAGAATGATATCAAACATTATGAATACTTCATTTCATTGCCTATAAGCCAAAGTCGAACCCTATATCACTAAAGGCATACTATTTATACAATGAGGAAAGTTGGTGTCTAAAGGTATGGAGAGTCATGATGAAGTAGTAAGGAGTAGCAACAGATTATTTTGGAAATCACAACATGAGCTTGGAGTATGTATTCAATGGAAATGTCTGCGACAGAGATTAATAAAGCCCAAATTAACATCGAAAACCAAACATTGATGTTGTAGGAGTGTATTATGGAAAAGTTGATAGTTTGAAGGCTCAAACGAATAGCAATGACTACCCACGTCAAATTTTTGTGCCATCAATAATTGAAAGAGACTAATACAAAATAAGCACCACGTCTGAGCAATCATAAGAGGAGCAAATAAAAACGATTGGTAGAGACCCGTTATGTAAACATATTACTGACTAACCTCCAATTCGCAGGTTATTAATATGAAGAGTTTCGAAGGAAAAAGATTAAAGTGAGGTCTAACGATGAATAATGCTGCACAAATTTGATATATTATTATTAGGAATGTTATAAATCATGTTGCTAGGAGGATATTTAAAGAGCCCAAAAATCATAAAGGATATGATTAAATAAAAGGGAATTGATTAAAATGAGCAAAGGATGTGATTAAGTTAAAAATAATTATGATTGAAAGAGTGCTATTTAAGAGATGACTTTTATATCTTCTATTGGGTAGCATATATATAAGAGTTATTTTATTGAACAAGAGACATATTTGACATTGAACATCTATATTCAACAAGTATTTTATATCTACTTGTACGAAGGAATAAGGGCTATAATATGACTTTGTAATATAAATTCAATTATTTTATTTTTATAATAAAATAAAATATCTTTTGTTTATTTTTAAATGGCATGGAGATTTAAATTGTAAAATGAATTGTCGTTTGTAATTATTCTTTGGAATTCTGTATCCAATTTAAATGTCAGATAAGTGGACACAGTCATTTAGCATCTTGACTAGGATCATCATAGATATTGTGAAATATCAAATTGTTTCCATATCTATGTATAGTTTGTCTCTTAGAGGAGTTAAAGTTCAATCTAGACTAATTTAAGATTGCAAAAATATTTGATCTGTCACATCTTGATTATTGATTTGTTGGCAGTATAAGTGCATAGAACATTATAAAGTTGTATATAAAAATATTCACTGAAGTTGACTCTATTGCCCGAATGAGTAAAGGCACTGGTCTTTCTATTATTGAAGTCAAAAAATCTATAACTTCCTTTCTAGAAGCATCAAATTCATTATTTACAAATATTTACAATTCATTCTGTTAGAAATAATAACATCGAAATGAATTAAAATAAAAGAATTATCAATTAATCCAAGAGAGTTTTGTGAATATAGTTACCATAAACTTGGATCCAACAAGAGAGTGAAAGAATGAACAATCACCAATGAATCAACAAGAGGAGACAAAGATTTGAAAGGGGAAAGCAAAGAAAACCCCTTGTGAATAATATGAATGAGGCAAATGCCTAAAGAATGAAAGAAGGAGAGAGAAGAGAGAAAATGGAGCCATTGGCTCATTACAAGAACTACATAATGATTGTGTGTTTTGAATGAGAGAGAAGCATCTCTTATAAAGAGATGAGAAGAGGAGTTATTTGTAACTCCCAAGTGAATGATTGCCACATTCATAGGTGTTTGCATAACAAGTGTCATAATCCTCTTAAGGAGGAATAACTATTTTCCTTAATAAAGGAATTACAAAATAGACTTGTCCTCACATGTGGACTAGAGGACAAACAACATAAGGGATACCTTGGTTTATCCCATTTAATAAATACAACCAACGAAAGATTACCAATTCTAACACATTCAATTCAAACACTCAGTATCCAATTTCATCTTGATCAAGTTCGAGGACTTTTCTTGCCGAAGAACTCCCAAAGCTTAAATTCGCTTTAGAAAAGCTCTGAACCAAGTAATTAGGTTTGAGGTGAAGGTTTACCCACTTGGGTGTAGCGGACTCTGAAGTGCAGGGGAATCAAGGTGATTCTCGTTTGTTAGCCAGAACTGATTGCAGAATCCTATCAGAGAAGTGGCAGGCTCTTGGATTTCCAATCTGCGATTTTGGGAACGAACAAGGGGTGTTACCAATATTCTTTTCTCTTATCTTTTAGGAAAGAATCCACTTACCCACAAAGCAAGTAATGGGCAAGGTTAAATCTCTAACTACACGTCTATCAAATAGCTGGAAATGGCGATATTGATAAATCAACACAAACTCAAAGGCTGATTGAAAGCATACCAGTTTGGCTATAAGTCTTGTTTTAATCTATTCTATAAGAATAACCTCCACCCTTCGGGTGTAAAGACTTCCACAAGTAGGGAATTTTAACTATTTTTGTGAATTGAGATGGCAATACAAGTCAACTGATTGCAGAATTTTATCGGAGAACTGGCAGGCTCTTGGATTTCCAATCTACAGCTTTGGGAACTAACAAGGGGTGTTACCAATATTCTTTCCTCTTATCTTTCAGGAAAGAATCCACTTAACCACAAAGCGAGTAATGGGCAAGATTAAATTTCTAACTACACATCTATCAAATAGCTAGAAATAGTGATACTAATAAGTTAACACCAACTCAAAGGCTGATTGAAAGCATACCAGTTTGGCTCTAAGTCTTGTTTTAATCTATTCTATAAGAATAACCTCCACCACTGGGGTGCAAAGACTTCCACAAGTAGGGGATTCTAACTATTTTTGTGAGTTGAGACAGCAATACAAGCTACAGTTAAAGCTTCTAGTCTATGTATCACCACAATCTCTTCCAGTCAAAGCTTTGACTCCGATTGCTTCTTAACCTGCTATGATCTATTACTAATCACACAATAACAACATGAATTAAAGATAATAGACACAAATCACAGTCAAACCTTCTAATTTGTACTATCAAAATTGATCTCAATCAAAGCTTCAGCTCCAATTGTTTCTTCATATTTACTTTTCTTCAAAATTAATACGACACAATCAAAGTTATGCTTGTACAATTTTATCAGAGCTTTCTTGCATACAATAAAAGATCATTTTTACAATGAGGGGGCACTTCTTATATAGGAAAGGAAGTGAGAAAATGGAGGAAAATGTGGGAGCAACTCAACCACTTTGACCTAGTAAAACTAGGTGAGAAGAATTAATGGATTACTATAATGTCCCCTCTTTCGTGCTAGTTCTTTTGGCACCTGGTTAGTCTATCTCCACATCCGGATGGATTAACGACATTACCAGTAAGGATGCCTGCTAGTCAAAAGGGAAGATTTGTCTTAAGTTCGTCATTTAATGTATTAAAGTACTTTAATAAAGTTACTTTATGTTTTAAAAGTCATTCACTTTATAAAGTGACTTAAGTCACTAAAAGACGAAATTTGTGTTTTATTTGTTGGTTATCAAAATCGCTAGTTAGAAACCTACGAGCCTTGCTTGCTCGATGCTGGGTATCTAACTAATTTTGGCCAACTTGACAGGATAAATTCTCTGCGCTTTTAGTTCTGCTAGACCAAGGCCCAAATCCAAAACTTGGATGCAAAATGTATTATAGCGGATTATAACATAAAAACAAACTCGTCAATTGGCAAGTGTCAAAGAAAGTATTTGGATTGTGATTAATAACTATTTATCTTCAAACTTTGATTATTTTTATTAGATTTGTGTGTTGCTGAAAGAAAAAAGTTAAAATGAATTACTAAAATTGATAAGATCAAATTCTTAAAGGAGAGAACAGAAAGTATTGCCAGCCTATGGATTGAAAATTATGAGCAAACAAATGATCAGTGTCGAATCTTAATTGGGTAATAGAGTCAAAAATATATATCAAATACAACTTTATGATGCTGATCATATTATACTTGTAAATATTTCAGTTATTACAATGCTTCAAATTGTTACACCTATCCACTTATTCAAATCAGTCTATAATGTTTTAACCATTTAATGGACAAAATAGATACAAATAAATGAAATAATAATATTTGTAATATTTGTATTTATCATATTTGAATAGGGGTGAACAACTTGATCTACTTATCGTAATAATGAATTATCAACAAATAAATAATACAATGATCATAAAGGACAGATTTTATAAATTTTAACTCTACAACAAATAAAAGACTTACTGATTTTATTGTTGATAAAAAATTGTATTGATGACACTCACAGGCTGATGCTCCAATCAACACAACTTATTCTCACACAATGTTAAAAACATATGCCTGACAATTTGATATCCACTAGCTTTGATCAAGCTTTCATCTCTGCCTTTGAAGAAAATCCAAAATGTATGCCTGATAATAAATAGTCGCTGTCGTTTTTTAAGAAAAAAGGAATGAATAATAATGTATATGTTCACCCTTGCTTTACACATTTATAAACATGCAAAAGGTGTCAGTTTGTTTTGTCAAACAATGCACCTCTTCACAAAAGTTAACTGTTGTTTAATTTTTAATATGATGTAAGTTATAACTGGTGGTTGCATATTCCGGTGGCTTATAATATTAAACACAGTATTTATCCCATGGGCACTCTCTGTGTGTGGTTCCATCTATTTAACAATAATTCACAAGCCATACTTTGCGATATTCAACCACATCATCTACGTGGACCCCTTACATCACATATCCGCCAAAACTTGATTTCCCTTCTCATAGACGTGCCTGCAACAAATCAAATGCATCTACTCTGCAATTTGGTAGGGCTAGGATTATGTCACAACACTCTGAAATCTTCCTCATGTAGGCGCCTTGTTCCACAGTGATGCTTTAGCCATATGCAATCGAGCATATTGAGATTTTCATATGCACATATCTCTTCTTCTTCATACCTATATATTTCAAGACTTCCTCAACTTAAACGTTTTCCTCATATGCATGCGACGTGAGACTCTATCATTCCATCCGTTCCGTATATTCTACCCTTCAGAATGCGCTTGCAAACTTGCACACTCCAAACCTGCGACAAACATTAGACATCATAAGATATAAAGAAAGTGTTTGGTTATTTAAAAACATCTAGTCAGAGAGCCCCTTCATATGCCTAGATCCAACATGCTCTGTGTTCATATGCAAAGAGAGTAATGAAACAGTAAGCAGCGTTTCTCTTTAATATCGGGCTTTTCACAACGTTCACCATGTTTTACGAAGATGGTCAGTTCCAAAACTCCGGCTGGTGCCAATTTCCTCTTTCCGCATGAACATGATATGCATTCCATGCGATCTAAAATCCTTGTCCATCCGTGATTCATTATTGATGTTTTGTGTCCATCTTTGTCCGAAGTCTCTAAGTTTTTAATCAATTGTTGCTAATAGAGCTAATAGAGACTTGTATATTTGTAGCCACTTCCCTGTTTACGATCGCTTTGTATGATCACAATTAAAGTCACTGCTTTACTTAGATTGTTAATATCTCCAATCTGCCATAAATTATCTGCATATACAGGTTATCATATATCATTTTAAATGCTGTTGTATAGTGTTGGGCATAACAATGGAGTTAACACACATGGGATCACAATGGTATGATTTTGCTGCTCCACTTCAGAAATTGATGTTCCTGAATCTACTAACTTGAATCTGTTCTTGAATGGACTGTTGCTCACAGTATAAATTTCTATTGCTATAGGAATAGTAGAATATGAGTTTATGAGAACATCCTTTCCTCTGCAACCATGAATTTACTAATAATTCTGAAACATATGTTCTCCATTGATCTAAGAGTAGTGTTGTGCACATGTTCATTATTTTAAACAAGATCTGATTTTCACTGCTTTATTGCTTCAACAAGATATAAAAATGACCGATTCTATCATAATCTCACAAATGAAAACAAAAAATTTTCAAGCTCCATCAGTGGCTCTTTTTGGGGAAGTATGCTCCTGGCGGGCATAGCGAGATCTCAGCTATCTCTGGAAAAGCAAACCTGCCAAAAATTAAAAGAAGTCAGCTTGTGGACTCACATATAAAAATCTAAAAAATAAAATAAAATAAAGAAAGCACAATAAAAATTTAAAAAATAAAAAAAAAGCAGAATAACTTCCCTTTCAAGCTTATTGAAAGAATGGCTTAAGGTATTGTCCATGGACTGAAAAATCTTGTATATGACCATCTGTATCTTGCAAAAAATAAAATTGTTCTCCAACTTTATCAGAAATTATAAATGGTCCAAACTATAAGGCCTCGAACTTACCATGCTTACCTTTGTCCTGATCCTTAGCATTCCATTTCAAGACCTAGTCACCTGCCCTAAAAGATTGATTTGAAGATTTCTTATCATGTAGGAATTTAACTTGTTGCTGCTTACTTATATTATGTTCCTGTGCCAACCTTCTTACCTCATCTAGCTCAATTAATGCATTTAGCCTATTTTCCATAAAATTGATATATATTTTTAATTGTTCCTCAGTAACAAATTTGTAAACAGGCAATAAATTATTCAAAGGAAGTTTTGCTTCTTTCCCATGAACTAAGTTGAAAGGAGAGAAACCTGTTGACTTCTTTAACGTGATTTTGTCCACCCACAATGCTAGATTTAGTTTCAAATCCCAAGCACGCTTGTTGTTATCTAGCATTCTTCTAATAATCTTCAAGATATTTTTGTTGCTAAAATCCGCCTGTTCATTGCCTTGGGGATGATACGGAGATGAGTATGATATTGCAATGCCATATTTCCTACAAAACTCAGTAAATTCATTAGACCTAAAACACATACTGTTATCTGCTATGATCTTTTGAGGAACTCCGAATCTAGTCAAGATGTTTTCAATAAGAAACTTAATTACCACTTTACTTGTTGATTGCCGAGTGGGTATGGCCTCTACCCATTTGGTAAAATAATCAGTAGCCACTAAAATCCAACTATGTCCACCACTTGACTTATCACTATTCTCTCTTATAAAATCAATTCTCCACATTTGGAAAGGCTCCTCTACTTGTAGTGTTCTCAAGGGAAGGGTGCCATCATACTTCAACTTACCGGAGAATTTCTAACAAGCTTCACACTTTCGAACATAGGCATGGCAATCCTTAAAAAGTTGAGGCCAGTAATAACCTGCTCGTGATGTCTTATGTGTTGTAGTCCTGGCTGAGAAATGACCACCGCAAACCCCTTCATGCATTTCTTTGAGAATAACTGCTGATTGGGCAACATCTAAACAAATTAATAAAATTCCATCTTGATTTTTCCAATATAATTTTCCCTGAATTAAAACATATTTTGCAGCTTGTAACTTAATAGTTCTTTGATTTTTATTCAAATCATCTCCACATTTAGTATGCTGCAAATAATAAACTCTATCTGTATACCAAGGACATCTCCCAATACTAACTTTAACATGATCATCATTAATCTGGTTTACTTGAACAGCCTCTAAATTTGATTCAACTATAAGCTTAGCCAATCCCTGTCCCCTAACTAATTTTGTGATTTGAATGTCTATATTAAATTCTTGAATTTGATTTATCCAATGACGACGCCTCCCAGTAGTTTCAGATTGTCTAAATATGTCTTTAATGGCAGCATTTGGCACATAAGCAATAACTTTAGCTCCAACTAAATAAGGTTCAAAGGATTTAACTGCCTTATCAAGGGCATAAGCCTGCTTTTCATTTATGTCATAATTTAGTTCAGCCACTTGTAAATTCTTGCTAAAGAATGCAATTGGTTGTTCATGCCCCTCATCGTTCTTTTGTAACATAACTGCGGCTATGGTATGGTAAGAAGCAAATGAAAATAATTGGAATGACTTTTTGAAGTCAAGAGATTTCAGAATCGGGGCTTCTTTTATAGCTTATTTTATTTTAGCGAATGCTCCTACAACCTCATTATCCCAAGCGATCTTTGCTCCCTTCTTAAGCATCTTAGCAATAGGCTTAATGATCTCAGCAAAATTAGAAACAAATCTTCTCACGAAGTTGATTTGTCCAAAGAATGATTGGATTCCTTTTGTTGTTTTAGGTATTTGAATATTGTCAAATAGCTGCTACCCTCTCTGGATGAATTGTTACCCCTTCCTAAAAAACAATATGGGCTAAAAGTTTTCCTACAGTGACCCCAAACTTACACTTTTTAGGGTTTAAAGAAATTCCAAATTTAAGGGCTCTTATGAAAATCTTCTCTAAATGCTTACACTGGTCTTCTGCTTTCTTAGAATAAGCAGTAAGGTCATCTTGGTAAACAACCATGATTAAATCAATTAATCCATCGAAAGCAACATCCATTGCCCTTTGAAAGGTGGCTCCTGCATTTGTTAGCCCAAAGGGCATCCTAGCATAGTCGTAAGTACCCCAAGGTGTTGTAAAAGCAGTCTTATACTGTTTGGATTCTTTAACTTTAACTTGATTATAACCTGAGAATCCGTCCATCATAGATAATAGCTCATTACCAGTTACCTTTTGTAGTAAAATTTCCATATTAGGTAATGCATAATTATCTTTAAGCGAAGATATATTCAAATTTCTGAAATCTATACATAATCATGTCACCATTCTTCTTTCTTACTGGGACTAAATTTGAAACCCATGTGGAATGCCTAATAGGTTTAATAATTCCAGCATCTCTTAACTTAATGAGTTCATCTTTCATTTTTGGAGCTAGGGTTGGGTTTATTGGACATTGTCTCTGTCTAAATGGCTTCGCATCAGGTTTTAGAGGTATTTTGTGTTGAAACAAGTCTTCCCTATATGCTTTAAGCTCATCATAACTCCATGCAAAAATATGTCTATATTTTCTTAACAGAGCAATCAAGTCAGCTGTTATTTTGGATGATAATTCCTTTCCTATATAAACTTTCTTAGGAGAACTTTCACTTCCTAAATTTATTTCCTCAATATTATTTTGGATCTTAGTGGATTTGTTGTTTTTGTACTTTCCCTTTCATCAAAGATTTGCTCTAAAGCCACTAAACCTTTGGGTATTTTATTTGTTTTCAGTTGTACTATTTCCTTTCCAAATAATGTTTCCTTACCATCTTTTCCTTCTACGCACCCATTCCAATCCATGAACTGGTTTTCATAATCCTTCTGGCAAGTTAAAAATCTAATAATATCTTTATCATCTTCAAAAACCTGCCAGTTTTGTACATTGTCCGATATTGAAGGTCTGTTTTTCATTTCAACTTGAATAACCTCATCGAATGGGATATCTATTTGCCTAATAGCCATGTTAGCCATTATATCAGCTAGGTAATTAATTGACCTATCAATCCATTTAATTGAGAAGGCATTAAAAAATTCTAGCAAATCCCATACATAATTCCGAGATTGTTTAACCGTGGGTTCCTAGTTGAAAACCTATGCCTAATTTGTGAAACAATTAGATTTGAATCTCCTAAGACAGTAAGTAGTTTAATCCCATAAGCCTTTGCGACATCAAGATCAATAATTAATGCCTCATATTCAGCAATGTTATTAGTACATTCAAAATTTAACAAAAAAGAAAATTTAAAAAGTTTTACCTGATGGCGAAATAAATATAACGCTAGCCCCATTTCCTTCCTTACTACAAGCACCATCAAAGAACATTTGCCAAATGTCATTACAATCTTCTTTTACATAAATTGAAATTGGATTAACAATTTTAGAGGTAGGTTTAGTTAGGCTTACCAGGAAGTTATCCATTTCAGAATGGCAAAAATTAACTTTAGGATCCGGAATATAATCCTCAACCAAATAGTATGATTGGGGTTCTCGTTCAATTCTGATTTTCTTCCCCCCTACAGGTATGGTAGCATAAGACAAATCCAACTGCACATGACCTCCAACCAAATTCGACCATTGCCTAGATAACAACATACCATAATGTCATGTCCCTTTTTTGGAGGTAATTTGATTTAATTAATTTAATTAATTAAGTTGTCCAAAATAATGAATATTTTATGAGGATGACTAATTAATTATTTTAATTAAATAAATAAGTGGTATTAAGTTAATTATTTATAAAGTTATCAAATAAACAAATATAAAAAGGTAACTTTATATTTAATAAAGTGACTTGAATTATAAAATATTTTATAAAGTCAATAAATAAAATAATGTTCTAGAAGTTTCTGGACAAAATGGAGAAAAAAGACTAAATAGGCACCCTAGGCTTCATTCTCGGGAGGTAGATTTGTTGTTGTTAATGTGCATTGTGGAGCTAGGGTTTTTGCAGTAGTCACAACTGGCCATTGAGAACGAAAACTCTCAATTGGTACACAATTTTGAAGGTGTGAAATATGACTTGAATTATTGCAGCTGGGAGGAAGATACTTCAGTCTTCTATTTGTGCTACATTGAGAAAAAATATTTGAGTACAAAAAGCAGTCCGAAAAAGCAATCCAAAAAAGCAGTCCGAAAAAACAATCTGAAAAAAAAGTCTGAAAAAGCAAATTCGAAAAAGAAAAGAAAATTATTACAGCTATCTACAATCAGGTTCCTTTGGATATTCCATGCATTTTTTCTTATCATTTAGATGCCTATTAGAAGGTATGGCTGTAGGTGAAAGTTTGTAACAAATTTAAGCATTATTCTTGCGGATGTAAGCCAAGAGTCTTGGCCATTTCATACTAGCATTGTAGTTGACATTTTATGTGCAATAAAGGGGACATAAGTTGCAGGTCTGATATAGTTGTAATTGAATATGTGTTTATCATTCATGATCAGCTTATTAGTTTGCATGCAAATTGTTTGACAAAATGTCAATTGGCTGTAGGTTCTCTTTTTGGCATAAATAATGTTATAATTTTTCATACCAAGTGTTTTTGTTAATACCACTTCGCTATAAGTGCATTAACGCCATCATAGGTTGCATCCAAAGTGTTTGTCATAATTACTATTTGTTGTAACAGCATATTGCAAGTAGTTTTTAGTTATATATATGTATTGAATATTGTCAAAATAAGTTGCACATTCCTATTAGGTCATTGTGTAGTCAATTTTGAGTCTTCTTGCAAAAGATTCTCATTGATGCAAATTGAAGAAGAGTCATTAAAGCAAACTGAAATACTATATCAGTCATATGACCCTTTCATGTGAGTTGTGTGACAAAATTTCTTGAGCCTTCAATCAAAAGTTTTCAATCAGATTTGAGCAAGGTCATTATAGTGGTATCAGAGCTATTGACCTGCCATGCTGTTGGGTAGATTGGAAATTGAATCAGTTAGTTAATCATGTTTACTTCAAGTACCCAAAAGCAGTGGGAAGGATATGAAGAAGCTTAAACAAAATTTGAAAAGGTTGGATAAAAGTCAGAAAAGGATGAATGAATTGATGGCTTCCATGTTTAAGAGGACTACATCACAGAACAAAGAGGAGGAGGAACAAGAGGTCTCTACAAGTGAGGTATCTAGAAACCTCTACAAGGAGTTTGCAGTAGTGGGTGACCAACATATAGCCGAATCGAGGGAGGACAAAAATCAGACCAGCTTGGAGGAAGATGTTGGGCACACAATACTTCAGGAGGACTTCAAGGATGAAGCTAGAGATACTCCGCATGGTTTACACAATTTGAGGAACCAGCTAAAGATGAATGAGGATGAGGTAGAGTCTGAGTGGCAAGAGTTTGTTTCAGCCAGGGCTACCTTGTTCGTTGAAGGAGTTACTTTGTCAGTGACCCCTGATGATATTTGTCAGGATCTGGACTCTCAATTAGTTGTAGAGGATGAGGGAGCTGGAGATTGTGATGATGAGATAGTTTCAACAGCAGCTTCTTCGGAGTTAGATGAGGATGAGTCTGATGCTTGCGTTCAAGGTGTGGAGGTGTACTCAAATGTAAGTACACTGAGCGTTGGTGATCTTGAGGGGAGTTCATTTGGTTCAGCTTTCTCTCATAGTGTGGATAGCGTATTCGAGACGGTTCATAGGAGGCCCATAGTGCAGAGTCACCATGTGACCGGCCAGTTGAGAGTTGGTGAGAGAGATATCACTACTGCTCTTGAGCATTTTGATACTGCTCGTCAGTTGTTGGCTGTTACTGGTTGGGGTGCTTCTATGACAAATGAGTCCAGCAGTGGTTACTTTTCTTTAGCAGAGATTCATGCCTTGCGTGAAGCTATCAGGGTTTTGAGACAGGATTACTTACAATTGGTAGCCGACCATGATCACCTGGTTGAGTGGGGGAGTACAGCCTATGAGGCACTCTTGGATCGTGAGCAAGAGGTGAGTGAGCTTACCCCGGAGCTCATAGCGACTTCTGAGGCTTTGGAGGACACACAGCGGGATCTACAGGAGTCGCAATTTCAGTTAAAGGAGGTGACCATGGAGTTGGAGCATTTGTGGTCTAAACCAGCCCCAAACCCAGTTCATTTGTATATTGAGGTGGTTGGTGGTGAGTAAACCCCTACAGTTGTTACAGAGGAACATGTTGTTGGGGCTGACACACATGTTCAGGATTTGGAAGTACTTGGTCCTAATGAGTTTGGGATACCAGTGGAGTCGAGTCTCCAAATTGATTCTTCTCACACAGATGACAGTGTGGTACAGTTGGTCGTGCCACCTTTACAGAGGGATCAGTTGTGCTGTGCAGGGGAGTATGTTGATGCTTCCTCGTATAATTTTTACTGCACTGAACCGTTCATGGAGTATTTGCTGGATAGTGCACGTGTTCGTCTGGACTCGTATAAAGTGTCAGAAGGTGTTCTCATCCGAGGTACTAGTGTTATTCGCAGATTGGTTGGGGAGATTATAGTGATCCTTTCTACTATGCTACCTCACAGGGATTTTGAGGTGGGGTTTGTTGAGCGGATTGCACAGGGTCCTATCCAGCCTACAGCCACTCGGAGTTAGAGATTGGAGCCATCTGTTGATTCCTAGTTTAGTGATGGTGAGCCAGTAGCAGAGTTTGGGGGTTTCTACCAGCATTATATGGTGGGGTACGCTCATCATTTTTCTTTTGACCTAGAGATAGAAGATTTGATTTCATGCAGGTGTAGATCAGCTCCAGTTTCTTACCATCCATTATGGGATGGATTGGCACCATCTTTTGCAAATAGAATTGGTAGGTTCAAGTTACATAGCTTGCAGTATCGACACACCCAGGACAGTTTATTAGAGATTGGATTTGGTGGCAGTGACTCAGGTACCTATGGCTATTGTCATATCCACAGTGCAGTTGGGTGCGAGTGTCAATTAGACAGGGATTTGAGTTTTGATAGAGTCGATCTTTCAGTTGGCTTGAGTTCCGCAGAGTGGTTTCTTCTATCGGCATCTACAGTTGGTCTTCAGATGATTTTATCAGTGATGTCAATTGTTTGAGTGTTGAGTGCAGTTTCTCAATTGCTGATTTTTGTACTGTTGATGCTGATGATTTCTTCACGGGAGTATGGTGAGGATTGGGATATTACACAGGTTTTCACTTGGGATCCAAGTGGAGGAAAATGGTACTTGTTGTTGAGATTGCTCGGGGAGAAGCAATTTCAGGGGGGGCAGACTGTCATGTCCTTTTTTTGGAGGTAATTTGATTTAATTAATTTAATTAATTAAGTTGTCCAAAATAATGAATATTTTATGAGGATAACTAATTAATTATTTTAATTAAATAAATAAGTGGTATTAAGTTAATTATTTATAAAGTTATCAAATAAACAAATATAAAAAGGTAACTTTATATTTAATAAAGTGACTTGAATTATAAAATATTTTATAAAGTCAATAAATAAAATAATGTTCTAGAAGTTTTTGGACAAAGTGGAGAAAAAAGAATAAATAGGCACCCTAGGCTTCATTCTCGGGAGGCAGATTTGTTGTTGTTGACGTTGATGTTTGTTGATGTGCATTGTGGAGCCTAGGGTTTCTGTAGTAGTCACAACTGGCCATTGAGAACGAAAATTCTCAATTGGTATGCAATTTTGAGGGTGTAAAATATCACTTGAATTATTGCAGCTGGGAGGAAGATACTTCAGTCTTCTATTTGTGCTACATTGAGAAAAAATATTAGTACAAAAAGCAGTCCGAAAAAGCAATCCGAAAAAGCAGTCCGAAAAAGCAGTCTGAAAAAAGCAGTCCGAAAAAGCAATCTGAAAAAAGCAGTCCGAAAAAGCAAAGAAAATTATTACAACCATCTACAATCAGGTTCCTTTGGATATTTCATGCATTTTTTCTTATCATTTAGATGCCTATTAGAAGGTATGGCTGTAGATGAAAGTTTGTAACAAATTTAAGCATTATTCTTGCAGATGTAAGCCAAGAGTCTTGGCCATTTCATACTAGCATTGTAGTTGACATTTTATGTGCAATAAAGGGGACATAAGTTGCAGGTCTGATATAGTTGTAATTGAATATGTATTTATCATTCATGATCAGCTTATTAGTTTGCATGCAAATTGTTTGACAAAATGTCAATTGGCTGTAGGTTCTCTTTTTGGCATAAATTATGTTATAATTTTGCATACCAAGTGTTTCTGTTAATACCACTTCGCTATAAGTGCATTAACGCCATCATAGGTTGCATCCAAAGTGTTTGTCATAATTACTATTTGTTGTAACAGCATATTGCAAGTAGTTTTTAGTTATATATGCATTGAATATTGTCAAAATAAGTTGCACATTCCTGTTAGGTCATTGTGTAGTCAATTTTGAGTCTTCTTGCAAAAGATTCTCATTGATGCAAATTGAAGAAGAGTCATTAAAGCAAACTGAAATACTCTATCAGTCATATGACCCTTTCATGTGAGTTGTGTGACAAAATTTCTTGAGCCTTCAATCAGAAATTTTCAATCAGATTTGAGCAGGGTCATTACACATAACTTGTTGATATCTCGACTACTGTAATGTGAATTCTATATGATATATGCAGAAATGATGGAAAACGAAATTCAACATTTTTAATAATTCCAGCTAGAGGTACAGATTTATTATCCATATCATAACATTTACCAAAAGGAGTATCAACTTTGAGACCTATTTCCTTCATTACATCAGCAGACATGATATTGACTGCTGCGCCAGAATCAATCATACAATTCTTTACCAATTTATTATTTATCAACAATGTTAAATAAAATGGGTCTATTTGATTTGACTTTTTATTCAATGTTGTTCCTAAATATACAATAGGTGACTCTTCACTATTTCTAGCATCATCCTTATTATTAATATCTTGCATACTAGATAATATCTTCAAAGTCTCATCCCTATAATCAAAAAATTTCATCATTTCCATTAGAAGCACAATGATTTTTAACTGAGATAAAGAATGACTCATAAAACTATGACAATCAGATATTTGCTTACCATTAGTTTGCATGACTGGTTGCTTGGTCATCCTATAAGATTGATCACCTTCCTTTTGCTTGGCTTGAGCTTGATTACTAGGCTTTTTAGATGCTTCAATCTGCTACTAATTTCTTGCAAATATACTAGCACAACTTCCTTGATCAGCATTATTGTCTTTATTCCTTCTTTGGTAAGTGTTTTTAGCGTGTTCTACCGCTGCAATGGTATAAGCTCTTCTTTCTTCTGTTGTTAGTCTACGAAAAGTAGGTGTATCCTCCTCATCTAAAAACACCTGTTGAGCACACCTCTACTAATTAGAGCCCCTGTAATAACAATCAACATTTCGGTCTTCATCCATAGAGTCATCTTCATCTCTTCCCCACAATGGTTCGGATGATACAGTGTTGACTATAGGTTTCTCTTCATTTTCCTGATTTTCTTCCTCAAAAACAGCTTGCACAACAATACAATATTTAGGTTCATGGGGTAACCTGCAAGCATCACACCATGGGCCATCGTCAACGATGTTGACTTTCTTTAAAGGGTTGGGGGTGTCCTTAGCATAACTTGGTCTTTCAAGTTTCCCGTCTTTCCAATTTGTATTGTAGGGCATGTCCTGGAGTCTTACCCTATCATTTTTGTGGAAGGGTGGTCTCTCATTTCTATTTGTTTTGACCTTTATTTCATTTAACATATGCATTATTTCTTTTAGTTCATCCTTTTTAGGGTTTTTAGGATTGTATAATTTTGGATCATCCCTCTTGTTGATTCTTCCTACTGCTTTCTTGTCGTTCTCAATTGTCATGGCAATTTTAAAAGCTTGTGGCAACAAAGAGGGTCTTTGAGATCTTATCTCATAATGGGTTTTACTATCAAAAGAACTTAAGTAAAAGTCAATCAAAAACGAATTCACCGGTCTAGTTTCTCTTGGAATCCGGTTGAGAAATTTGTTAAATCTCTTGTTGAATTCTGATACTAATTCATTTGAGTTCTTTTTTATGCTTGTTAATTCATGTGATGCAAAGGATGTATCATTGTGGTCACCAAATTGCTCAATAAACTGATCAAAAAAATTACACCATCCAGAATGGATCCATCTGGCAAACTTCTATACCATTCTGCAGCATCCTTGGTTAATGATTGAACAAATAGTTTCATGAATACATTTTCATGATCTCCCTCAAAATCTTCAATCACATTCTTTAGATTAATCACATGTCTTGCAGCTGATTTTGTTCCACTTCCTGAAAATTTAGGAATAGCATTCCTTAAGTCATTTGATATAGGATTCGGATATCCTCTAATCCTGCTGAAATCAAGTTGTCTGTATCTTTCAATTGCCATAGGTTGCCTTATTACTTGATTTCTCTTGCCTTGATTTTGCATCATATGTCCCTGGATGTTTTGATTATTATTATTCTGATTTAGCCCATAGGGTTGTCTAATATTTCCACCATTTTGCTTATTTCCTCTATTATGTTGCCCATTGTTCCATGTCCTTTGATTGTTATGTTTGTTAAAATTATTATTTTGATTTCTATCTCTATTGTTCTCATATAATGGATTGTCATGACTAGTAGCAAACTGTGCCTCCAGATTCTTTC
Organism: Cupressus sempervirens; assembly: GCA_028749045.1. NCBI lineage: Eukaryota > Viridiplantae > Streptophyta > Pinopsida > Cupressales > Cupressaceae > Cupressus > Cupressus sempervirens. The sequence goes on along the minus strand of CM053792.1, from coordinate 444,261,367 downwards.
TATGAGGCGGGTTGTACTTTGGCAGTGTATTTTGATTAGACATTTCTCTCCTCCATTTATCAGATTTTTCTTCATTACAATCTTTTTTAGGCGGGGAAGCAATGAGATCTTTAGATATTCCTATTTTCGCAAGAATACCATCTGGCTGCATTTTTAATGTTTTTGCCAATATTGCACTATTACCGTTTGTAGTTTCAGCCATCTTCTTTATTATCATATCCCATTGTATTATTTGCTCTTGTTCTTCATCATCCTCAATATGAGTTATTTCGCACTCTGGCTCTTCATCAGCCCTAGGGATGTGAAAAAATGGATTACAATTTTTCTCATCCTTTTTAGTTTTGTTATGACTCGATTCACATATTTCAAGTTGTTTGTTGGTCATTTCCTAAAAGTTTCTATGTCCTGTGTAAAACATTTTTGCCTTTTGATTTTTACCTTTCTTATTTCTTGGCTTTTTCTCAAAAGTTAGTTGTGCAAGTCTTTTAGGTCGGGGATTTATTGATCTTCTACCCCACATACACTTCAAAAGCAAACAATTGATGCTCAGAATATAATATCCAAACAAGATAGAGTCGCCACTTTCTCTTAAGAAAGAAATGAAAATCTAGGTTTTTTATCCAGCAGAGTTAATGCCATTAACTTGAGAACAATTTGCTGAAAATAAGAAAAGAACTTTTGTTTTAGTTGCTTTCAAGTATTTATGTGACGTGTAGACAACTTTAGATTATGCAAAATTTAAGACTTCTGAACATAGTTAGAAATCTCAAGAACCTTATAAATTTTATTCAAATGCTGATAAGAAACTTAAATAATAGAAACTGAAAATTATAAAACTAAAAGAAAGCTTATTAATATGTTTAAGCTTGTAGTGAATACTTAAAAGAAACAAAATAAGAAAACTCACTACAAGGCTTGTGCTTAAATGAAACTCTAGACTAGTCTTGAAGTAAGTAAACCTTACTTGCGACTATCCCCAGCAGAGTCACCAATCTGTTGGTTATCAAAATTGCTGATTAGAAACTTACGAGCCTTGCCTGCTCAATGTTGGGTATCTAACTGATTTTGGCCAACTTGACAGGATAAATCCTCTGCGCTTTTGGTTCCACTGGACCAAGGTTTGTTTACCCAAATCCAAAACTCGGATGCAAAATGTATTATAGCGGATTATAACATAAAAACAAACTCCTCAATTGGCAAGTGTCAAGGAAACTATCTAGATTGTGATTAATAACTATTTATCTTCAAACTTTGATTATTTTAATTAGATTTGTGTGTTGCTGAAAGAAAAAATTTAAAATGAATTACTAAAACTGAGAAGATCAAATTCTTAAAGGAGAGAACATAAAGTATTGCCAGCCTATGGATTGAAAATAATGAGCAAACAAATGATCAGTGCCGAATCTTAATTGGGTAATAGAGTCAAAAACATATATCAGCTACAAATTTATGACGCTAATTGTATTATACTTGTAAATATTTCAGTTATTACATGTAATGATCCCATCTTTTGGCCTTCACGTTCTCCAAAGTTTAAGTGGAGGATAAAAAAAAATTAAATTAATTTCTTATAAAGTCATTAAATAAATTAAAATTAAAAGGTGGCTTTATATTTAATTAATTTAATTAATTATTGTATTACAAAGGAGATGCGTCTAGAGTGTGTATTAATTATTGGAAAAGTGGAAGCCTCTAGAAGCACAATTAATTATTGCAAGAGAGGAGTTTCTAGAGAGTGCATTAATTATTGGAAGGGGGAAGCTTCTAGCACTTGCAATTAATTAATGTTTTAGTTCTTTCCAGAAGGATGAAGAAAAGGATAAATAGGGCTGAAAATCTCATTGTTGAGCATGGGATTATTGTATCGGATGATTATACCTTGCATTTGATAACAGCTTGGATGTGTGAATCACACTCTTTTTTGGCAATAGGGGACGTTCATTCTCTGTTGTAACATTCTAGACGTCATTCCCTTAGGGTTTGGCCTTTGGAATACATCTCTTTGTACTTGATTGCAGCATTTTTAGAATTAATATAATTTCAGCAGTTAGTTCAGCTTTTGGGCATTCTTGGGTGTCCATTACAGTGGTATCAGAGCTATTTCTAGGGTAACCATTATAGTGGTATCAGAGCTTGCTTGCAAAGTGTTTCACAAAGTTATAACCAATTGGTGCCCATTACAGTGGTATAAGAGCTATTAGTCCTGCCATCCTGTGGAGTTCTTATAGGGACTTTGGAACAGCGAGATAAAGGGAAAAGAGTTTGACAAAATGTATACCAATTCAGATCAAGAAAATGCAATGCTTAGGTTACTTAGTTCATTAGAGGAGGGGCAACGGATGCAACAGGAGCATAATAGACGAATGGATATAATGTTGCAACTTATGGCTAGACAGATGGGCATCAATATTGAAGATTTGTATGTTGCTCCAGTGCAGGAGGTAGTTGCTTCCTTAGGTGGGATCGAGACACGTATAGAGCCACCCATCTATGATGTTGGTGATATGGGTGTTTCAGCGGAATCAGTAGAAACATGTGTGCAAAGTCAGGAGACCACATATGAAGCTTTGTCGAGAGATGGTGCTGAAGTAATAGTGGGATTAGGAGAATATGAGGATACTGTCATATCAGCAGCCACTTCTGTGTCAGTTGAACCATCCAATGAGGAGTTTAATGGTATAAATGCAGTGGTTGATGTATTTTCTAATGAAGCCACACATGTTAATGATTATGAGTTTTCATCAACTACAAATTCAGTTCAGTTTTCTGTTGCAGTAGTTAATGTTGTTCCTATGTCCATATATTTTGATGCGGCAACACCTATTGTTGATACAGTTAGCATGAGTATATATGGTTCACCTACAACTACATCTTTTTCAATGCATGATGGTGATAATATGCATTCCAGTCCAATATATATTATGTGGATGGATAAAGGGAAGAAGTTGTTTCATAGATCTTCTATGGAGTTGCCTTATGGTGACATTCTGACTTCATCAGCACAAGTTTTGAATGCGAGGCTACAAGGATTGGTACTGATGATGCGGGTTTGCAGTTGGTTTAACTTCCATATGGATATCACATATTGGGATCCAGGTGGAGGTTGGAGTCCATTATGTTACTTAATTGCTTGAGGACAAGCAATTTCAAGGAGGGCGGATTTGTAATGATCCCATCTTTTGGCCTTCACGTTCTCCAAAGTTTAAGTGGAGGATAAGAAAAAATTAAATTAATTTCTTATAAAGTCATTAAATAAATTAAAATTAAAAGGTGGCTTTATATTTAATTAATTTAATTAATTATTCTATTACAAAGGAGATGCGTCTAGAGTGTGTATTAATTATTGGAAAGGTGGAAGCCTCTAGAAGCACAATTAATTATTGCAAGAGAGGAGTTTCTAGAGAGTGCATTAATTATTGGAAGGGGGAAGCTTCTAGCACTTGCAATTAATTAATGTTTTAGTTCTTTCCAGAAGGATGAAAAAAAGGATAAATAGGGCTGAAAATCTCATTGTTGAGCATGAGATTATTGTATCAGATGATTATACCTTGCATTTGATAACAGCTTGGATGTGTGAATCACACTCTTTTTTGGCAATAGGGGATGTTCATTCTCTGTTGTAACATTCTAGACGTCATTCCCTTAGGGTTTAGCCTTTGGAATACATCTCTTTGTACTTGATTGCAGCATTTTTAGAATTAATATAATTTCAGCAGTTAGTTCAGCTTTTGGGCATTCCTGGGTGTCCATTACATTACAATCCTTCAAATTGTTACACCTATCCACTTATTCAAATCAGTCTATAATGTTTTAACCATTTAATGGAGAAAATAGATACAAATAAAGAAAACAATAATATTTGCAATATTTGTATTTATCAGATTTGAATAGGGGTGAACAACTTGATCTACTTATCGTAATAATGAATTATCAACAAATAAATAACACAATGATCATAAAGGATAGATTGTATAAATTTTAACTCTAGAAAAAATAAAAGACTTACTGATTTTATTGTCGATAAAAAATTGTATTGATGACACTCACAGGCAGATGCTCCAATCAACACAACTTACTCTCACACAATGTTAAAAACATATGCCCGGCAATTTGATATCCAATAGCTTTGATCAAGTTGTCATCTCTGCTTTTGAAGAAAATTCAAAATGTATGCCTGATATTTGATAGCTACTATCTTTTTTTTTTTAAAGCAATGAATAATAATGTATATGTTCACCCTTGCTTTACACATATTTATAAACATGCAAAAGGTGTTAGTTTGTTTTCTCAAACAACACACCTCTTCACAAAAGTTAACTGTTGTTTAATTTTTAATATGCTGTAAGTTATAACTAGCGATTGCATATTCTCGTGGCTTATAATATTAGACACGGTATTTATCCCGTGGACACTCTCTCTGTGTGGTTCCACATATTTAACAATAACTCACAAGCTATACTCTGTGATATTCAACCACATCATATACGTGGACCCCTTACATCACATATCTGCCAAAACTTGATTTCCCTTCTCATAGACGTGCCTGCAAAAAATCAAATGCATCTACTCCACAATTTAGCAGGACTAGGATTATGTCACAGCACTTTGAAATCTTCCTCATGCACGTGCCTTGTTCCACAGTGATGCTTCAGCTGTATGCAATTGAGCATATTGAGATTTTCATATGCGCATATCTCTTCTTCTCCGCACCCGTATATCTCCAGACTTCCTCGACATTAACGTTTTCCTCATATGCATGCGACGTGAGACTATATCATTCCATCCGTTGCGTATATTCTGCCCTTTAGAATGTGCTTGTAGACTTCCACGCTCCAAACCTGCGACAAACATTAGACTCACAAGATACAAAGAAAGTGTTTGGTTATTTAAAAACATCCGGTCAGAGAGCCCCTTCATATGCCTAGATCGAACACACTCTGTGTTCATATGCAAAGAGAGTAATGAAACAGTAAGCAGCATTTCCCTGCAATATCGGGCTTTTCACATCGTTCACCATGTTTTACGAAGATATTCACTTCGAAAACTCCGGCTAGTGCCAATTTCCTCTTTCCGTATGAACATGATATGCATTCAATGCAATCTGAAAACCTTGTCCATCTGTGATTCATTATTGATGTTTTGTGTCCATCCTTGTTTGAAGTCTCTAATTTTTTAAACAATTGTTGCTAATAGAGCCAATAGAGACTTGTATATTTGTAGCCACTACCCTGTATATGATCGCTTTGTATGATCACAATCAAAGTCACTGCTTTACTTAGATTGTTAATATCTCCAATCTGCCATAAATTATCTGCATATATAGATTATCATATATCATTTTAAATGCTGTTGTACAGTGTTGAGCATAACAATGGAGTTAACATACATGGGATCACAGTGGTATGATTCCGCTACTTCACTTCAAAAATCGATGTTCTTGAATCTGCTAACTTGAATTTGTTCCTGAATGGACTGTTGCTCACAGTATAAGTTTCTATTGCTATAGGAATAGTAGAATATGAGTTTATGAGAACGTCCTTTCCTCTGCAACCATGAATTTACTAATAATTCTGAAACATATGTTCTCCATTGATCTAAGAGTAGTGTTGTGCACATGTTCATTATTTTAAACAAGATCTGATCTTCACTGCTTTATTGCTTCAACAAGATATAAAAATGACCCATTCCATCATAATCTCACAAATGAAAACATTAAATTTTCAGGCTCCATCATTATCCATCTCTTATTCCAACACTTTTCCCTCACTTCGAGGTTACAAATATGAGGCTCCATCTTGGGAAAGAATACAACGAATATATGCTAGTATTCAAATCCTAATCAAGTTGCTTCAATGTGACTGGATTCCCACTAAAGACGAAATGCCTTATGGGAGATTGGTGAGACTAGACAAAATCATAGTAACTCACATTTTATTTACAACGCTAAAAGTTTGATTGAGAGATATTGTACGTATAAAGGGAAGCTACAAAAAGACAGAAGGGTAGAGTGAAAAAACACAAAGAATACCAGCAGATTGAACAAGGTTGGATGTCAAACAAGGAGGCTCTCCATACTAAGCAGAGGTAAAACACCACGTGGGCAATATGCTTTGAGTTTGGATTTATACTACTTGCATCTATATTGTTATAACACAGGAGCAGAGTTCTAGAATATGACAAAACTGGTTGTCAGCCGGTTACTCCTTTTAGTGGGAACTAAGAATGAACATAGTGATATAGGGTCCATGGAATATCAGAAACAATAAGCATGTAGAGTTGGGAGTCTTGCAGGGCGACATTGTGTTGACAAGAGGTTGGAGGTTTGTCACCTGGCAATAAGGAGATTTTTGCATAATCCTTGGCCTATCAATCAATATAATTTGCATGCAACAGAAGATTGGGAAGTTGCGGGTGATACAGTTAGAGCCAGTTACAGAGGGAGTCAGCCACAGATTCACTAATCAAGGTTTATGAGAGTAACGTTGGACTTGTAGACAGCACAGTTGGGTTTCTTCAAGGGCATCACCATATCATTATCCAGTCTGTACCAAACTCGCCCAGATTTGCTAATTAATTTTCTATATGTCAATGCATAGTTATTTGTAATGAGAACATTATTATTTCCAGCATAGGGAATACTATCTTGATTTACTGTTATAAATGTCAAGTGTTATTGCACTCATTTGGAGTCAAGTCTTCATTGATTTATATCTTTAGTTCACATCTGTATGCTGAAACAGTAAAGTGGTAACTTGGTGGTAATTGCTTAAGAACTTTTTTTACTTGACAACTATTCAACAAAATTCTTGTTGGTTCAAAATCAATAATTCTTACGAAATCCAACAAAGAATATTACAATTACATGTCATGAGGACATGCAATTGAATTACATGCAATTGCATCACATGCAATTCATCTTCTACAACTACAAAGATGAAATGCTAAAAACTATAAAAAAGGGGTAGAGAAAGTAGAATCAACCCTTGAGATTGTCAAGGAAAGCCTTATATTTGGCAATACAATCATGAACCATAGGAAGATCTAGAATCTTCATTGTCTTTGAAATAGCTTCAACTCTGACTACATTTGCATGTGCTAGTTTTACAAATTTGTAATTCTCTGTAAGAGAATCCGACAAGTGTTTTGCCACAAACTTGTATGTAGCAAACTTGTTCATTGTATGTGATCTGAAATACTCAAAATCAAAATCAGCAATGACTTTGGCGGTGTACCTTGAAGTCATTTCCTCTTTAGTGAATAGGTTATCATCCTTAGTAAGGACCTTACATCCCATCTACCTTAGACCGCTGATGATCTCCATTTCTACTACTTGACATCCTTCTAAGGCTCCTTGTATTTTTGTCAAAAGCTTTTCTAGTGTATTCTCCTAATGACCTATGAGTCCTCGATATTTGTAGAATATATTTGGGAATGGAATGACGTTGCATGAAATCAAGACAACCAAATCAACGTTTTCCATTTAATCCCAAATACCCAAATCTTATTTTAGAGTATTGGTCTCTTGGTTGAAGGAAGCGATCATGTCATGGAGTCTTTCCTCAACATCTTTGATACATTCAAGGACTTTGAGCGCATCTTTGATTGAGTGAACCCCTTCTGAGATAATATCTTCGAACCAAGCCTTTCGTGCCTCAGCTGTCCGATTCACCTGGGTTGTTTGAGATGTGATGACTATGGGCTGCGAGGATTGTTTGCAAATAATCTTGTGAAGACTAGCATTCTCCTACATCAGCTGATTTTTCTTTTCTTAGAGCTCATGATTTCTTTTTGACAAATTTGAGAGTGCATCTTGGGCATCCTGTGAACACCCCAGCCATGATTGTTTACCAAGTTCAATTTTGGTGAATTTGTAATCTAAGTGGTTAAGCTCCTTTGCTGGTTTATCCACCAAAGGGTCTGCAATATTGGCATATTTGGTCTTTTCAAAATCAACAACGATTCTTGAAACAACCTTTGCCTTTGGGAGTTTAGATTTATTCTTCTTTGCAGGGAGATCATCTGGGGATAGTGCAACCTTCCTCCTTTTCATGGTGATTTTTCCCAACCGCATGCCAGCCTAAAACCTTCATCTATTGAAACTGGAACAATGGCTACAACAGACATTGATCATGATTGTATTTTTGTCATCACAATGCATGCTTCAATTTGCATAGCTTGAACCATGAGTGTTCTTTGAGATGACTCCGTTAAGAACATCTCGAGTCCTACAGCCAAGGTATCAAGTTGGGAAACTTAACCTTCTATGAGAGTTGGAAAATCATCAAATACATTTTCCAAGTTCTCATATTGCTCCACTATGAGGATAGGAGGAGCTACAAAAGAGATGTGGAGTGCCGACATGTTCACCTTTGAGATTGAAATGGTAGGCATGAATACAGTGGAGAATGAATCCACATCATTGCCTACAACATCCAAGAAAGGTTCCTCTTGTGTAGATGGCTCTTGGTTGTTTGACAGTTGTAGGGGAGATATGATCATTATCTCTCCCTCTTCCTCTTCGTCCTCTATCCTTTGAGCTTAAACTTGAGAGTTTTAGCTAGCCCTAAAGAGGACGAACCATACTTTTTAATCTCCACTTGTGATCTCCTTCCAACCGGCTTGAAGTGATTGCAATCTACCCTAATCTTCGGATGTACTCTCTTGAGGCCTTTTCTTTCAGCCACTTGTTAGTATTCAGTAAGATAGATTAGAATCTATCAAAGATAGAAGTTCCTTTCTTTTTTTTCCATTGAATAGGAAAAGGGCCAAGCTTGTCAAACTGAATATTGTGATACTCTAGATCTAGGATCTCAAAGCCTACTCGGATCTCAAACATGTTGAGGTTGATATTTTCTACAATGTAAGCCTGCAGTAGTCCATTTTTATGATGTCTTTCTCCATGCACAAGTCAATCCATACATCCTCCATGTGATGAACATGGGTGAATGCCCTTTTGATCTTAGAATGCATCCCTCGGTAATCAAAATTGGATCTTCTTTGAACTTCTTCAAGGTAATGAGCTGAAATTCTACTTCCATAGCTTTCTCTTTATACACTGAATTGAGTGTATATCAACCAATCTAGAGGTGTTTTGCACTGATAATGTTAATTCGTAGCCTATGCGACTGTGTTGGTTGATTGCACCTCCATGAGCTGTCTAGCCATCTCCATCAAAATGATCCTATCAGTAGGATATCTTGGTAAGGTGTATGGTTCTCCTTGAAAATAACCAACTCTTAGATAGGTGAAAGTTGGAAATTGCAAGAAAATGCGACCAAATTGATTTACCTTTTTCCAGGCTTCATTTGATACTCTTTTGACTACTAACTCTTTGTCAAAAAGACACCTAACATGTCCAAAGAATGCATCTTGTACCCTTTTGTAACGATGCTTGCTCTGTCTCAGTGTAATATGGTCATAGTAGTTCTAGTTGAGAATTAGAGTTCGATCTTCCTTGGTGGAAAGTCCTAAAAATCTCCTCGTGGTCACAACAATGTAGACCAAATATGAGTTCATGTAAAATGGTGTTGATGTACCCACATGAATCAATTGTTCGAACAATGTTGTGCTTATAAGCTTTGGCTAGTAGATGGGTTCCTTGTTCTCAAAAATATGGAAGATGAACTTATACATTCAGGGTTCAAACTTACCAAATTCTTTGACGCCACAGATTCTACAAAGGAGAGTTATAATCAAATCATTAGCTTTTGGGGAGAAGTCAAATCTTTGTAGCTCTAGGCCATCTAGAGAAATTGGGTCTCTTAATCTCCACTAGTTATCATTGTTATGCCTCTTACAATCCAATTTTCTCTAATTCCATAGTCGTAGAGACATTTCTTTAGACAAATCCACGCATTTTGAAGTCTAAGGAACTTTGAAGATTTTCTCAATAACATCTGGATCTGGGTTGACAATAAAATTACCGTCCACATCTTTAATTGTTGTTTTTGATTTAGGGCTGAAACGATGAGCACATCCCAAGATGAACTCAGGTTCTAGGGCAGCCATAGGGAAAGTGGATACCAGATGAATATTACTCCTTTGATATGCTTCATTTCCTTGTTTGCAGGAGCTTTGATCCTCTACAAGATTTTGGCCATGTCTACATGCCCAGTCTTCGTATTTGAGATTTGATCCAAATTAGATGAAATGAGCGATGGAGTAGTGTGAGCCAGCTCCTTGTCATATTGATATTTCCTCTTCCCTTTGACTTTTGATGGTGCGGACATATCTTGTGCTGTGGCATGGAAATTCCAAAGAATAAATACATCGTCTGAAAGGATCATATCCATTAACGCATTAGACTTTGGTTTGCGATAGCAGATCTATGAGGACCAAGGTGTTTGAAGTATTAATTGTATACTTATGAAACACGTATGATGATTGGAAATGAACCGGAAAGCATATGTATTTGGACAAAAAGTGACAAAATCGGACATAAAAGGAGGGATTGCAGGTGAGCAAAGATGGGCTTTTGTTTGTATGGCCAAAAGAATGCAAGTTGGATGCATATGTTTATGTGCAAAATGAAAACTTTGGTATTTAAAAGTGTAACCTTTTACCAAAATCAGGTTCTCTAGAGGTAATTACATGTGGTAAAAATAAAACATCTTTACTTGAGATAAACATATGATTGCATTCAAAGAATGTAATTGCATGTGTTGGAGAATGGAATTTGGAAAATGGATGAAGTGTGGATTGGCATAGAAGATGAAATTATGTAAATGCACTTGCATTCTTCGGTGAGAATCCTCAACTTTCTTCCAAAAAATAAATCAAAACAAACAAAAAACAAGCAAGAAAAACTATGAACAAAACAAAAAATTACCTCTTGCTATTGACTCAAACCTGACAGACTTCAACATATCACTTTACACACAATTTTCATTTTTGGAGTTTGGAAAAGCTTTTTGCATTTGCAATGAGAGGATTTCAAACTTATTTAAAGAGAAAATGCAAGACATGGGCTGCATTTGAAAAAATGGACAAAAATGAGCCAAAGAATACAATAATGTAGCAAAACAAGTAAGAAATACAAACAAAGTTGAATCCTTATACTTACTTGGAGCTCAATAAGCCAAAAATGGAGGAAAGAGAAGTTTAGATGAATAGATTTTCTCCAAAATTTTGTTCTCCAAGTGCAAACACATGCAACAACTAAGAGCCTTTGAAAAAAAAAAAAAAAAAACTTTCAATACAAAATCGTGGTCTCCAAGGGCAAACACATGTGCATGAAAGACCAAGATGTTGTTGCAAATTTGCAATCTTCTTCCTTCAAACGTTTTTGTGCCAAATTGGACTTAGAATGATCAAAAGCATGGACATTTTTGCTTCAGAATGCCAAAACATTATCTCAAGGCTCATTTACATGAAAAATGTTTTGGTGAAAAATGTGCCCTAGAAATGCATTTACATGAGGCTTTTCGCTGGAAATGAAGAGAAACATGGACTTTAGATGCAAACACATGCATTCAAAGGCAAAAACATGGTCTCAAGATGCAAATGCATGAGCTAAAATGCATGTTTTTGGTGAAAAACGCACTCTCAGCCCCTTTGCATGTCATGTTTTCATGTAATTTGTGAATAATGTCTTTGGAATAATGTTATATGCATCCAAGAAGCAAATCACACTCTATGGATGCAAACACATGTTTTATTTTTCTTGCAATTCCAATGTTTTCCTCTTATGGACAAAATCGGACTCTCTAAGGTGAAACGCATGGAGCAAATGCATATGCAAATCGTACTCTAGAAGGGCCTTTGCATGTGACATTTTTCTTGGGAGAGGCTTTTTACATGCAAGTCGGACTCTATACATGCAAAGACATGTTTTATTTTGGGCCTTTTCATTTGTCTAAGTCAAACATATCTCTCCAAGAGCAAAATCACATTCTCAGTATGCAATGGCATGTTTTATTTTTTCCTTAAGTGCAAATCACAATCTCTAAGTGTCATTATGACTTTCATGCATTTGGGTTGGACAAGTCAAAATCGCACTCTAGAGATGCATTTGCATATTTTGGTCATTTACATTTTCATGCAAGAGGAAAATTGCATTCTCTAGATGCAATTGCATGAAACAGATTTCAAAAAGACATGTTATTGAGTTGCACAACTTAAACTTCTTCTATAGCACATGTCTAATTGATTATTGAGGAAATATTATTTTAAATGGGTCAAATAGAATATTTACGCTATATAGTTTACATATTGTGTAAATATTTATTTATAAGCAACACTTTATTTAGATGTTTTAAATAAAACATTAAAGTAAAAATCAACATTAAATTAGACTATATAGTGCACTATAGTCACTTGAGTGAAAAATTAAAAAAACAACTCCGCATGAAAATAGAACATGAAGTGGACTATAGTTACTTAAATCACTTAAGTGACAAAAGTAACTTAACAACATAACATAAAGTCATTTTTAAGTTATATTTTTCAAAAAGTGAATCTCAACATTAGAATATAACATCCATTTTTTAAATATGCAATTGAGCTTGGAGAGTCCACTTTTTGGGCACTTAAATAGTCATATCTTTTGACAAATAAGTCCGATTAAGCTCTAAGATATACCGAATCAAAGGGAAAACCAAAAGCAGGAGATTGAACGAAACAAAAAGTTTAAAGCAAACTAAAAAACACTCGAAAAAGAAAATGACTTTGAAGGCTTCAAAAATCAAGTATAGGCTAATAAAATGAAAAAATAGAAAAAGACTTGATGAAAGCCTTCGGTAAAAAGATTCACTACGCGAATTGAGAATGACTAGTTGATCAATGTTGGCCAATTAAAGAGTGAATTGTCTCAGAGATATGTGAAACTTAGTTGGAAAAGTTTCGTACTATTACCTCCATTCTGTGATGACAAAATAGAGGACAACATGTATAAATAGGCTCTTTGCTAGTATAAATAGCCTCATTGCCAAAATATAAGAAATGAGATTAAATCCACCACTGAGATCATTGTCACCAATACACTATAATACAGAATTAATATATCAATGTGCTACCAATTTCATCCATGCACATGATCATCAATATGCATATCTCGTATTATTAGATTCACATTCACTTTGCAAACAAGAATAACACAAGCCACACAAACAACTGAAATTATCAGTCTTCTTATGCTGTTTGATGCCATCAACCATGTTGACCTAAGACAATTTGAAATAGGTCATACCGAAATTGTAATTCAGTAACTTGTGTTCATAAATTCACTTTCATTTCAGTTAGAATTCAATTAGCTGCACATTGCATTGGAAGAAAACTTAAAATACACGTAGTGTCCAAGTAACCAAACAAAAGGGGACATTGGAAAGGGCAATATTGTTAGAGTGCTAAGTTGTGTTGTTCATGTGGTTGTCATTAATTGTTATCATTGATGTCAACATATCATATGCATATTTAGGATCTGGCTGTATCGGAAGAAGTGTACTGATATCCTAGGCATCTTTCACTGAAGGATGTATTGTAAGTGTTTATCCTTATCGTTTACAATGGTGGTTCCATTTGGTGTGCAACTTGTTAAAAACACCTTAACTGATGTCTAGTTCATTAGAATTAACTTCTCCATGGTTTTTATGAGTTTGGGTTTCCATGTAAAATTTGGTGTTCTTTGTGTTGGTGTTTCTGTGCTTTCATGTTTATGTCTATCATAAATGTTTAAAGTGGTTACTAATAGATCAGTATCTCATAGTGTTATTGTTTATGAGTTTACCAACAAAGTAAATGTTTTAGAAAGTATTGGGAAATTACTGATTTGCCTAAGTCCAGAACAAAAGTTTTATTCCTATCATAATATCATTCATCAATGATGAAATACCATACTATCAATATCCAAGATTCAAATGTATTTATTAGAAATTTGGAACAGGTCCCAAAGTTTTAACTAGAAAATAGGAAAATCTAAAATGTTGTAATATGCAATTAATGAATTATCCTGAATCGTGATTATGTTCAAAGTTAATTATCATAAATTTCTAATCTTTGTTAGCTAATTATTAATTAGGATTCCATATAAGGATGAGCTAACCATTGAACAACATCTCTGCCTTTTGGGTTTCTGTCGGTCAAGAAATTTTTGCCCCACAGGTAAGAATTTGGCCACAGGCACCAAATCTCAAAAGGAAGAAATTATCAATGTTTACAATGAATTCATTTGTTTTATAACCCTAGCAGGGATTTCTGAAACTTATGCACTATAAAATCAAATTTTAAATAACAATTTTTTAATCTTCTTAAAGTGACTTGATATATTTTACCCAAGATATGTCACATTACAAAAATCAAGTATGCAACTTAAGCATAATCATTTGAATACAAGTTGCCTAAAAGGACATTATTTTAGTCAGCTTAGTCTGATTAATTCAATTTTTCTCTCCAAGTTCTTGGGCCGAACATAGATACATTACGAGACAATTGAAGATGAAGCAATTGTATTTCTTTTTATCAAGATTACTAAGCTTAATTACCTAAAATAAGAATGCAATTCAGAGGCAAACACCCTAGCTATGGCCTTTATGTGCTTTAGATGAATATTGAACAGAACTAAAATAAAAATTAAAAAGAATAAAATAGCAAAACGCTATGATTTTATAGCAAAAAAGAGAGTACATAAGCAGGGCAATCACTATTGGTTAGATGCAGTCCTTGATCTCTGCTTTCTTTGTTAGTATGTACTTATTTTATTCCTATGCAATGCAGAAACTGAAAAGTCGTGAAAAAAAGTAAATGAAGGATTCTCATCGAGAATCAAAAAATCATCTCTCCCAGCGGTTTGAAAGTAGAATGAACTATTGGATAAGGACAAACAACTGATAAATTAAATGATGTGCTGATACAGGGTTCTTTTGGTACTGCCTCTTGTGGGGGTGATAACTCTTTGAAAGGAATTCAAAAATCAAGAGGTTAGATATGTGTTGGAAAGTTTAGCTTACAAATCAATTTGAAAGGTGGTGAAGATTGAATTCCATTGCATTTGATGGAACAATGCACTCTGTGAAGCTCCAAAATTGCAAAATTAGAAATTATGGAAAAATATAAAAAATAACGAGTTTCAGAATGACCCAGACTTCAACCTAGATTACTGATACATAAGGCTCCCTTGAAAGATGATGGTCTAATTTCAACTGGAGCCAATGGGAGTAGGCCCAAAGTTGAGCAAGAAGAGACCATGACCTTATCCTATAGCGATAATGAGGGAAATGCATTTAATAGTTGTAAAAGTACAAAATAAGCATGGGATGCAAGTTAAGAGAGTTCAAACTTCATATATTCATAAAAAAACATCTTACAAAGGCTGCCAATAATGTTTTAAAAGATTTGTATAGATAATAATTTAAGTTTTATAAATACAGAGATAAAATGTATTATATGAAAAAGAGAATAAGGAAGACATGATGTAGGTTTAAAAAATTTAAGATCTTGAAAAACTTTAGGGTTGGACAATCATTATTGATTAGTAATAATTTTCTTTAAATATAAAAAGTGCACAGAATTTACCAGAAAAATTAGCAAAAGATTGGGAAGAAAAAGTAAACAGTACAGAACGAATGATAAAATGTTAAAAGGTGAACAGTACAACCTAAGGTTTTATAAAGTGGTTTGGAGAGGAGGGATTCTGAATCAGCTAATATCTTCTTACGGGGATAGTTCAAAATTATTGGTAGGATACGTACCTTTCATATTATACTCATTGCTTATGCAATGAAATATTCCATGGAAAATGAAATTGAGATTCCTGTATTTATGTTTGTGGTATCAAAAAACACAGAAATATAAAGAATACAAAAAATTATAGCATGCATTCAATATTTTATCTGAGATTGCAAGAAATGGCATATCATTAAATATTGTGACTTCGAGGGCTTATTTCCAGACAGTGTTTCTTATTAACTACATAACGTAAAAAAATCGTATATAATGTCCAGAAGCTTTACCTCAATAAAGCCATTCCCAAATTTTACTCCATTACCAAAGTTGTATGCCCTTGCAAGGTGTCGATTGAGAGAAGCTGAATTAAATTGAGTAAGAATGTAAACTTTGTTGATTCCACTATTGATACAGTTGCTCATTGGCACATCAATTAAACGGTATGCACCCCCAATAGGAACCTGCAAGAAAAAACTCTTGGTAAAGATCACTCATAAGATATTCATTAATTTTGAATAACTGCACTTCAAAATTTACAGCCAGATGTTTGATCAGTGATTTCGCTAAAATCAGTCAATCTTTTCATGTCTAGACCTTCTCAAGGTTCAAAGAATCAAAAAACCAGGAATAAAACATGATCATAACAAAGAACATACAATATCAATAAAACTGTTTTTTTATGTAGCATCTGTCATTGGTCGTACCACTACCAACCACTAGTAACTTTTCCTCTCCATCCATATGTAGATCAGACAATTGTTTCTGGGCACTAAACAATCAAAGGCAAGTAATATGGGAGCTTTCCCCCTAAGGTGATATATTAGATATTCTAGTTTAAGTTATAATCCACTAAAGTTGATTCAAGTGCTGCATATTTTTTCTAATACAATTAAACAAAAAAAATTCCTCCCAACAGATAGATCATAATCTGATAGAGGCTTGATGTACAGGTGGATTTGATTGGTTGGGTAGTTTCCAACCTAATTTAAGATATCACCAATTTTGTACCTTAACCTTTACCTAATTGATTACTCAAATATATTAATTGGAAGAACCTGCTTACTTGAGATGGATTTTATCGTACCTATGTAAAATTTCCATATCATGCCAGAATTTCAGCTAAAATTTGTACTTAACATGAAATGACTTTATAAAGTTTTATTAGTTTTTTGTATCCAACTATGTAATATTTACTTATTAGTTTGTCGGAAGTTGTTAGGATTTAATTATTAGTAATTGTAGACAAATTCTTTCTCCCTCATAATCGTTATGTTCTTTAAATAGGTTTCTCATAGTCAAGGAAATTAGTCTAATCCTTGACTGATCATCCCTATTCTACTTCATTGTAAGAATTTCTCTCTAAATAGCATGCATTGTTATTTATATTCTTTTAAGCGGGTAAACAATTTATCAAATATAGAAGTAACGTTGATACCATTGCTTTAAAAATGTCAGGTCTAACTTAAGACATTGATGCTCCTAGACCCCAACAAAGGCAAGAAGAGACCACACACGGTCAAGATTGTAATTACCCGTTCCCCTATGTGCCCTCTACGTAAGGATTTTTGTCCCTTTGTTTGACCAAATTTTGCTTGATGGAGATGAATTGTGGTGTCCATACAGTGCAAGAAAACTACCGTACGGTTAGGCCATGGATCACATGGCTTGGAAGGGGAAAAGATAGAGGTTGTACGGTATTGTTGATGTTTGTATTGTATGTGGGAATTACCAACAAATAGGTCATACAGGAGGCTGTACAAGGGCAAAAATTAACGAGTGTGCAATAAGGGAGGTCATACGGTAGGCTTGGAAAGGTCGTATGGTATGAGAGGAAACAAGGTCGTATGGATGGGAAGACAAGACCGTATGTAGGGTAATGATGGGGTAAGGAAGGATGCTCTTTGTGTTGTGGGAAGTGAGTGGTGTACGGATGGAGGGGAGAATGCTAAGTTATGCAACCATAAGCTTACAAATCCGAATTCATGAAATAAATCCAAACAAGGATGGAGATTCGAACATGAAGAACCTTCAATTAATATTTGCCAAAAGATGGTGCTCCAATTTTCCAGATCCGAGCGAAGTATTACAAGCAACGAAATAGGGTGAGGGTTGAATCCCACCAAAACCGAAATAGCCAAATAGGGAAGGTCTTTCACTTCCAAAATGGCGAACAACAAAGAATCCCAATGGGAATTTGCAGTACAAAGAAATAATCCAAATTGCATACCAATGACTACCTACAAGCCGTGTTTAAATACCCTTCAAGAAAACCTTTCCAAAGGTGTACAAAGATAGCCGATGGCTACGTTAACCTACAGGAACTAAAATAAAAATGGGTCCAAGATATACTAAATCAATCAACCCATTAACAAAAGTTTAATTAATAATTTATTTTATGACGGGAACATTACAGTCCCTCTATCCCAAATTTTGCTTGTCCTCAAGCAAACACAATGCCTAATGTTGTAGAATGTGCTCGCCTTCCCATGTTGCATTGTCCAATGGAAAGTGTCTCCAACATACCAAATATTCCTTCACCATGTGGTTCTGCAGGGTCTTCTCATGTACTTCGATGATCTTGGCCGGTTCCAATATGAGCTTCCCTTCTTCATTAAGCAGTGGAAGGTTTGCAGCTATCTTGATGTTCCGCCCCACAACTTTCTTAAGGCAGGAGACTTGAAAAATATTATGAATAGGGCTCCCCTCTAGAACTTCCATCTCATCGGCTACTTCTTCGATGCGGCCAACTACACGATAAGGGCCATAAAATCATGGCTTCAATTTTTCTTTCCCCTTTTCCTTCAATGAGGACTGTCGGTTTGGTTGAAGTCTAAGATAGACCAAGTCACCCACTTCAAAACTTCTCTCGATTCGGTATCTATCAGCATACATCTTTTGTTGTTTTTGCGCCCTTCGTAAGTTTTCCTTCAAGCATCTCAAGATGTCATGTCCCTCCTAAAGCCAGTTTCTCACCCTTGGTGCGTGGCTATCACCCAGTATTGTGTCGACGAATGAAAGGGGTCCATACTCATATAGCACTTTGAAGGGTGTCATTCCAATGAACATGTGGTAGGTGGTATTGTAACAAAATTCCCCGAGGTGCATCCATTTGACCCATGCCATTTGTTGTGTCAAGACATAGTTCTGAAGGTAGCCTTCTAACCACTTGTTCACAATTTTTGTCTGTTTGAAGGTGGTAACTAGTACTTGGCGACAATTTTGTTCCTGTCAACCAAAACAGTTATGTCTAGAAGATACTGATAAATTGCCCATCCCGATCACTAACAATGTTTCGGGGTAACTTGTGGAGGTGATAGACTTCTCTAAAAAATAGATCTGCTACCTTAGTGACCTGAAAGTCTGAGGGAATGGCAAAGAAATATGCATACTTCGTCAGTCTATCAACAACCAAGAAAATATAGTTCTTCCCGTTCACCTTAGGGAGTTTAGTAATGAAGTCCATCGAGATAATTTTCCACTTTTGTTTTGGTATAGGCAGAGGTTGTAGTAACCCAGCGAGTAGAGTATGTTTGGATTTATTTTGCTAGCAGACCACACACTCTCTTACATACTACAATGTCTCCTTTAAGACCTTTCCATGAAAACCTCTCCCTGAGTTGTTTGTTAGTTTTGAGAAAACTTGGGTGTCTAGCCAAGGGTGAGTCATGTACCTCCTTCAAGATTTTTTGCTTTAGTTTGAATTCAAGCACTAAATATATCCACTTCTTATAGTAAATGATGTCATTCACCACTTTGTACCGATCATCTTAAGTGTTTCCATCCATTAGCTCACAAGAAAACATGTTTCTGAAATATTCCACCAACAAATGTGCTTTCCAGTCAGCTGAAATCTAAGTCAGTAAGCAGATAGCGGGTTTCTAGGACAAAGCATTTGCAACCACATTGTTCTTTCCCTTCACATATGCAATGTCAAAATTAAAATCCTAAACCTTGCTGGCCCATTTTTGTTGCCTTTTGTTCAAGTCTCGTTGCTCCATAAAATATCTCAAGCTATTATGATCAGTATGTCAACAAACTTTGCACCCACTAGATACTGTCAGAACTTGGTTAGTGCATGAACGATGACCAACATCTCTTTGTCATAAATGGAATATAGACACTCTGCTTGTGTAAGTTTTCAACTCTCGTAGGCTATGGGGTGTCAATCTTGCATTAGTATTGCGCCAATGCCTTCTCCGGATGCGTCACACTCCAGAATGAATGGTCAAGGGAAGTCAGGCAAGGCGAGTAGTAGACAGGTGCTCATTACTTCTTTCAACTTATCAAAAGTGTGTTGCACCTTTTCATTCCACCGGAAGGAAACCTTTTCTTTCAGATCTATCAATGGTGCACTGAGCTAAGAGAATCCTTTTACAAACCTCCAATAATAATTGCACAGTCCAAAAAAACCTCACAACTCAGAAAGTGATTTTTGGGCGGGCCAATCAAGGATAGCTTGAATCTTCTTCTGATGAATCTGTACTCCAAATTTACTGACAGCGTGCCCCAAGTACAATATTTTTGTCATACCGAATTCACACTTGGATCCCTTGGCGAACAAAGACTGATCCTTCATGATCCTTAGGACTTCATCTAGATACTTCAAGTGCTCTTCCCATGACTTGCTATAAATAAGGATGTCATCAAAGAATATCTACTTATGCAAGTGTTTGTTGAAGATGCGATTCATGCATGACTAGAATGTAGCAGTTGCATTTGTTAATCCGAACGGCATGACTAGGAACTCATAATGCCCGTAGTGACAATGAAAGGTCGCCTTCTCCACGTCTTCTTCCCTCATGGGGATCCAATGGTGTCCGGAAGGAAGATCTATTTTCAAAAAATAAATCGTGCAATGTAATTCATCTAGCAACACATCAATCCTTGGAATAGGATATCCATTTTTTATCGTCTTTTTCTTCAACACACAGTAGTCCACGCACATGTGTATCATCCCATCCTTTTTAACCAACACCACTAATGATGCAAAAGGGCTAGAACTGAGACAAATCCATCCTTTTTAAATTAGTTCTTGAATCATCTTTTCGATCTTATATTTGAATTTCTTGGGATGGTGGTAGTGTGGTTATGACTGATTTGGCACTTGCTTCCAACTCAATAGTATCTTCAAACCCCCGATGGGGAGGTACACCTAGAGGAATGTCCATAAAAACTTCATCATGAGCACTCAAGATATTCTGAAGATCGTCATCCTAGGGAAGTGCCTGTTGTCCTATTATGAGTTCTAAAACAAAACAGTGTACCAAAAAATTGCCTCCATCTGATGTGCTGAAACTTTCTTCGGTCCCTCATTGGCTATTCCATGGAGAACACCTTCTTCCCATCGATAGAAAAAGTGAAGTCCATTTGTTTGAAGCTCTGAGTGTATTCATCAAGTGTCTCCATCCACAACATTCCCAAAATAACCTCTATATCATCTACGTCCACTATGAAGAAATCTTCTATCACTATGTGGTTAGCCATGGTGATACTTAGTTGGCGAACAAGGTATGTATAGGGCAAAAGGGTCCCTTCAGTGACCTTGACCTGGAATCCTATGTGCATCTCATTTGGTAGTGTTGATGTCAATTTTGTACCACTACATAACATATAGCAATCAAACACTTGATATGGGATATCAAACACTCAATTCCTTTCCTGAAAAGTTAATACTCATGAAGACATGAGAAGAACTCCAATGTTCCTTGCACCTGTGGATACTAACCCAGTTATCAATGTGATTTGTTGTTAATCACATAGGCGGCCTTACGTTGTTCATTCGAGGATGACTTGGGTTTTGGGATGATGGTGATGATTTTTTGTATGACTGCCAAATGATGTTGATGGTGGTGATGATGGAGGGTGTATTCAAATGACTTATGCCTTCCTAACTTTCTTCTTCAATACTCCAATTACTAAACTGCTTGCTATCCTACTCCTATTCCTATGAATGGAAAGAATAACAAATAGACGGGGATTGAATCTAATGAAAGCTAACCAGCGCCTCTATCTCCATAGATGCAATGATTCAAAGGAAAAAGACTAGTTTACCACACAAGGCTTCCTAACAAGCCACTAGGATGCTAGTGGCCTAGTTTATAAATCCCTATCAAACATCCACTAATATCACCATGCAACTATCCATCTACTCTTACTTAGCAACTTTCTCAAAATGCAATCTACTTTAACAACTTCAAAGTAAATCTAATTCTAATTATTGGAAGTAGAAACCATGTAATAACAACAAATGTTCTTAATCACCATGCAAGTCACGACAATGATAAAGAAAGGCAATTTTGGTATTATCTTAGCAACAATTTTCTCTGACCCTTTACAAATGAGAGCAAATGGCCTTATATAGAGGCCAAAATTACAACCAACGGTAGAGATTAAGAGGCAAAACCAACGATCTAGATTGGATCCTAGAAACTCTAATTAGGGTTGCCAACCCATCGGCCAATGAGAAGACGCCACCTCATCAATGGACCAATGAAGAAAAAGAAAAGTGGCAACTGATGAGAAGACACCAAAATGGAAGCCAATCAAAATCAGACACCTATCCTACCCAAGAAGAAGGAGAATTTTCCACTTGGGCTTACATCAAATGATCTTCTAATATAGTTCTACCCCTTTCTTTCATCTTTTTAGTCAAAGCAATAAACTTGGCTAGCTTGTCGTTGACTTCCTTCATGGGAGGGCAAAGTGTATGTTTCATCTTGAGCTCAGTTGAATTCATCATGTTGCTCTCTTCTTGCAGTGTTTTCTCATGATTCTTCTCATATTCTTTCACGTATCCGATAAAGGCATTGAGGGAGGCAAGGTTGCCCAAATGTTTCTTCTTGATGGTAACCTTCCCCAACTCATTCAATCTTGATCCAAACTTTGTCTCATTGACGTTTTCCTCTTTGACATCTTCAAATTCAAGTGCAGCCCCAACATCGCTCATCATGGTTGAAATGGAATTGTCAATGCCTGGGCTATGTTGTGCAATCTCATTCTGTACCTCTTTAAGTATTCTCCATCTGATACTCAAGGCAACAAACCAAGACTCTACCTTACTCAATCCTCCATCTACCAACTTGGCTCTTTCCAAATATTTCTCCGGTAGCTCCATGAATGTCTGTAACCTAAGAATGGCTAAGTCCTTGACTAGAAGGAAATCCTTCCATTCACCTTCAAATATTCTAAATTTATCTCTAATAGCCACTAATGACCTGAATGTCAAGACAAAGGAAGGCAAGAAATTTTTCCCATCTTGGATTGTATTATGGATCCAATCTTTGACTTCACACAGCTAAGCCATTATCTCTTCTATGTTGCTCTCGCTATCTTGTGGAGGGCTGCCTAGTGCAACTGTTGGATAAGCTGACAATCTCTTCAATACTTATTTTCAGCCTCCAACTTTACAATCCTTTCGTTTGCCTTCCTCAACCTTTCTCTGATTGAAACTATGCCTTCCTGGATCTCCTCACATTCCATGTCATCCGTGATTTGTCCCAAGTTATGCTCTATTATCTCATATTCCTAAGCTACAATCTCATCCAATGCCTTGCTAACCATTGGTATAACAATCTGAACTTTCCAGTGACCATCATTGCCGCTCCCAATTACCTTTGTCACTGTTTTTGCAATTTGTTTTTGGTTCTCGCTATCACACTTTTCCATTAATCCTTGGATATCTTCAACTGTTCGAGTAGTCACTACCTGGCCTCTTGGCATAAGCATTTGCCTTAACCATAGTGGTGCAGTACATCTCCCCAAATCTAGATTTGGTTTGATTAGCAAAGCATTGCCAACAGCCTCGAGCGCCTGGCTCGTTTCCTCAATATCAATTGGCCTATCCTCTTCTTCACTAGTGACTGTCACATCCTCTGCATGTTGGTTCTTCAAGAGAGGAGAGTACCCGATGCTATTTCTGTAACCACTTGACTTTGAATCAGAGCTCACCTCTACCGTGACCCCTTGTCCACTTGTAATATCTTCTTGGCTTCTAGCCTCAAATTATACTCTCCCTTGACGGTGCTGCATTCTGTTTCTCTGCTGGAGGTTCCTGATGTTCTTAACTCTTCTCAGTCCCCAAACCTCTCTTTTTGCTCTTAACTGTCCTTTATTACTGGCTACTGCCCTCACCTTTCTGTCTGACTGACTCTGCTAGACCTTCCTTTGGTTTCATTTTCTCATAAGTGAGGTATACCCTTTGACTTTGTAATTTCCTTAACTTCCCGTTATACCATGACTCGGTGTGCAAATCAACTGTCCTTGTAACTACCTCCAAGGAAGGATCCTGATGATCATCCCAATCCACTAGATTCAATTCCATTCCATCCATTGTATCATAATCTTCTCTTAGCACATTTTCATCATCTTCCAGTTGATTGAGAATATCAAGGCCTCTACATCTGATTGCCCTCATCATGTTCACTGTCAATCTTGAGAAAGCTAGCTTTCTCACATGAAAGTCATCTTGGGCATTGGCCCAAAAATCTTCTATAGTGGGAACATGTTTAAATGTATTTTTGTGAGATGCCTTGATAAGACCATTAGGATCAAATCCTTGCCTTGCTCTATACCATGCTAGATGATACCATTCTAATTCTTTCTTTGCAGTTGCAAAAGCAAGAGGATTGGGGCAACTATCATTGCCAATTCCAAATGAGAAGGTAATCCCTGTCTCACCTTTAAGTTTCATCATTTTGTCATAATGCTCAAGTTGCCTAACCAATTCCATCAAAACTACCTTGTCAAGTGGGTACCTAGAAGTCTCTTGGGACATACTGTGCTTTCTGCTACTCTAATATATGTGAATTGCAGAAATTAGATGAACCAACTCCCATACTTGACTTTTGCTTATGCTTCCGATGAGAGCCTCTTAGTAGGTGTCCCTTGTAATATCCTTATTGTCTTCATGGCAAAGGCATCACAAAACATCTTATAATCCTTGGTGTTGTGCAAATGAAGTTGTAGATAGCACTCGTGCACCAAACATTGCCTCGGCCCATTGCCAATTACTCCTGAGGCCTTAACTCCAGGATTTTCATATAATCTTGCAATTAGATAGAAAAGATAGGAGTCCATACAGAATTGTTTTTTATTTTGTATGGTCCTAAGTTGCAATTCTAAATTCTCGCTTATAATCCTAACCTAATCAAATTTTTTTTTTCCTTTTTCAATTCTATCAATAAAATAATACATCCAGTTCTCAAATTGCATACCTTGAGCTAAGCCCATGATCCGGCTGAGAAGCACCATGAGATCGCCATATTCTAATTTGAAATTTGATACAGTGAGTCTTGATGATCTGGTAACTCCCTTCTTGCCTTCGTCCAACCAATTTTTCTTTAAGTGAATGAAGTAAGCCTCCTGATTATCCTGAAATAACTTAGCCGCCTGATCCATCATTACCACTATCATGCTTTTATACTGAGGAATATTAAATGCTTCTTCAACCACTTGTCCGTTGATGTTGGCCAACACTCTCTTCCCTTCATCAAAAATGATGGACTTGGTAACAATACCAAATCGGGATGCACACTCCATTATCAATTCTGGACAAGGGAAGGTAGGAGGGAAGGCCGCTGCGTGTACAATTCCACTTTTGTAGATTTTCTTTGCCATGGGGAATTGCCCTTCCTTCAATCTATCCTTTAACTACATCATGTTCACTGTATCGATATTAGTGTCGCTTATTCGCCTCACTTTTGAGAAGGTGGTCTTAGGCATCACATCTTCTTTGTTTTTTTTGGTATACGTTTCCTTTGGGTTCTTGCTTGCACTAACATCTACCATCCTAAACACTTATTTCTGCCTTTTTGTTCTAAATGATATGGACTACACTTATCAATCTCCAACCTTCTTTCTATCGATGGAATCTAGCTTATTTCTACCTCATCAAGTCCTACCTCTACACTTATCAATCTCCAACCTTCAACCTAGGAATGAGACTACCACTTATTTCTGCCTCTTCATTACCTTAGGATGGACTACATTTATATCTCCCAATTTCAACCTAGGGTGGTCTAGCTTATTTCTACCTCAGCAAGTGCCCTATCATGAAATCTACACTTATCTCTCCAAACTTCAACCTATCAATGGGATGATGAAGTGGTGGATGATGAATGCAAGAATAATATAAGGGAAACGAAACCAAGTAAGAACAAGGAATAGAATCCGCCTTCAACAATCTTCACCTCTAAGATGAATAGAATTGCAACTTAATTTGATCTTTACCAATAACTAAGCCCTCTTCAAGTTCAAATCAGGTTTCCGAAATTTTAATCCTCCTTGCAAATAATGATGCCTTAGCAAAAATTAAAATTTTGCCTCCTTGAAATCACCCACATTTGTCAAAATCAAACCCTTGGATCATGTATCTCCTTTACCAAATAAAATCCCCCAAATCTAGGGTAGAAATTCACAGCCTTTGGAAGAAAATCAAACCTCACAAAATCATTCAAGCAAGAGAAAAATTTCAAATCTGCTCCAAAGTCTAACCTAGGGCGGAAATTTGCCCAAGATGGAAGAAGAAAAATGCCACCAAGCAAGGAAAAATCTACCCAAATTAATTGCCCAAGTCTGCAAGCTGCCCTTCTAGAAAAAAATTGCTCAACACATGAGGAGAAGGAAGATGGAATGAGGAGATGAGAGAAGGGGGAGCCCCTCTTATACCAAAATTTCCATGTCCTTTCAAGCTAGCCGACTTATCCTGCAGGAAAGCAAAATTAAATTAGCATCTTTATTAATGACCCAGATTTAAATGCAATGCTAAAATTACTTAGCTCAAAGTGAAATTAGCCCATTTAATTGCTGTTTGTGATCAAAAATTGCAAAATAAAACAAGGAAAGCCTAGGAGATGCCAAAATTTTCATTAAAAAATATTTTAGCAATTAAAATATCATTAATATTAAATTTAACAAGCTAAAATCGATTTTCAATTTCAATTTACCAATTTCCTTTAATATTTAAAAATCTTATAGGCAATATTTCAACCAATTTAATGAAATTTAGCAATTTAATCCACTTTCAATTTTGCAACGCAATTTTAATTTTTAACCAAATAAATCATTTTCCTAGCATCCAAATTTGATTTTCCAGTTTCAATTTAGCTATCAAAAATTTCCTTTTTCACCGAAAAATTTAAGATTTTCCAAAATAATTAAATCTAAAAAAATTCATTTTGAAAATGTTCAAGTCTATACAATTATTTCCAATTTCCAAAATCTAAGTCCAAAATTTTGCAAATTTATCCTACCAAATATTGTTCTAACCATCGAAAAAAATGTTGTTTTTGAAATTTGTTTGGCCTAAGGATAAAATTACATTTTACAAAAAATCAAGTTAACATCAGGTGAAAAAAAAACAAATCACATCCCTCCTCCCTAGCCTAAAGGCGTCTAAGGTGTAAAATTTTCAAATCAAAAACTTTTGGACAACTCCGAAAAATTTACTAAGGCAATCGGAAAAATTCTGAAAATCCACAAAAATTACCAAGGCTTGCTCGAAAAAGGGGGTCCCCAAAATTTTTGGGGTGATGGTGTGAAAACCTCACAATAGGTAGACCTCTTTGTTTCACTAGAGATGAGTTTATGAAGTTTAGAGTAGCTCTGCTATTGAGCATCACCATGACCCTTTGTCCTTGAAGGGTTCCCCGTACATGAAACACCATGCACCTCGGGCTCCCAACTAGGGCGATAGTTCCTCCATGTTGTACCAATGCTGCAATTCTTTCCATATAGTTCAAGCTAACCATTTTGGTGTCCTTGTGGAGTTGGTTGTCTTTGGAGGGTATATCTTCCTGTTCATCCTCATCATTGAACCTAACTTCAGTGTAGTGATTTTTTCCTTTTATCGAGGCATCTGTGCCCATGTTTCCACAGTCCTTTGTAGTTGAAACATAGTTTCTTCCTTCGGAGTTCTTATCTAGTAGTTTTGTCCAACAACGGCTTCTTTGACAGAGGTTTATTATCTTTGTCCCTTGGAAACACCGGTCGTTTGGAATGTGAGTACTCTTGAGAGGATGACATCGATGATGATGCCATACTTTGAGCCTTCTTGATGGCTTTCGACAGGGTGGCAGCATTGAACCCTTTAACCTAACCCTTCAATGGCTCTATCAGCCCATCCATGAAAAGCACTATCCATCTTTCAGAAATGTGTGTGACCAAAACAAAAAGTTTCTGAATTCCGTAATGTACTAATCAACCAATCCAGTTTTAGCTATGCCAATTCTTTGAAATTAAGTTCTAGATCTTTACCGTCAAATAGATCTATCAATCCCTCAATGAATTCCACATAGGCATTTATTTGGTCATGCCCCAGTGTGATGGTGTCATGATGCCACCATTCATGCGCTACTCCCTCCAAGTGTAATGCCGCAAATTTAATTACTTCTTCTTCTGGCATAGGATTAAGTTAGAAGTAAGTATCGGCCTTCATTACCCACAGTTGCGCAAATATGGATCCGAATACATCAAATGGAGAAAAATTTACTTTACTCAACTTCCTTCTGAGATCATTGTTAAAATATCCTCGATTTTCGCATCTTGAATATCTCATTCTCAAATTTGTGTAGTCTTTGTAAGATATATCTTCCTCAAAATTCACATTCTTCCAGTCTTCTCTCAACTGTTCTTGAACTTCATCAAAGGTTGGCTACTTCCGTCCATTGGGGAAAAGATGACATGGAAGGCGTGAGAGTGCTGGATGATGGTTTGGTTTACTTGACACCGAGTTCGTGTTGTGACCATTCTATTCACCGGGTACTTTATTGTCTGCCAATTTCTTGAGAGTTTCTTCCAAGAATCGATCTGTGCCTGATTCCTCGCAAGTTCTCGTACCAGCACTACGATTTTGGCAGCCGTGGGTTTTGGTTTAGTTGCCATTCTATCAACCGAATGGGATCTTCTTCTCTTCCAGCATTAAACTCTCATTCACTGTCCACAGGCTAGCAGGATTGAAGCTTTGATACCACTATAATGACCCGTTCCCCTATGTGCCCTCTACGTAAGGGATTTTGTCCCTTCGTTTGACCAAATTTTGCTTGTTGGAGATGAATTGTGGTGGCCGTACAATGTAGGAAAAGTTTTGTATGGTTAGGACATGTATCACACGGCTTGGGAGGGGAAAAGACAGAGGTCATATAGTATTGTTGATGTTCGTATAGTATGTGGGAATTACCAAAAGATAGGTCATTCGATAGGCCGTACGTGGGCATCAATTGACAAGTTTGCAATAATAGGGGTCGTACAATATCTAGGTGGTCATATAGTACGTATGGAAAGGTCATACAATATGAGAGGAAACAAGGGTGTATGGATGGGAAGACAAGACTGTACATAGGGTAATGATGGGGTATGGAAAGATGCTCTCCGTGCTGTGAGAAGTGAGTGGTTTACGAATGGAGGGGAAAATTGTAATGTCCCCACTAATAGGGTTAGTTAGGAACAAGTGATACCGGAAAAATAAATGTTAGAATCACAATAATAATAAAACTATATTATTCTACCCTCTAAGTGAACCCAAATCTTAAGGACATCTCCAGATTGGGATTTGCAAAAATATAGGTCATTCTGCAGGCCGTATGTGGGCATCAATTGACAAGTTTGCAATAAGGGAGGTCGTACAATATCTAGGTGGTTGTACAGTACGTATGGAAAGGTCATACAGTATGAGAGGAAACAAGGGTGTACGGATGGGAAGACAGGACTATACATAGGGTAATGATGGGGTACGGAAAGATGCTCTCTATGGTGTGGGAAGTGAGTGGTGTACGGATGGAGGGGAAAATTGTAATGTCCCCACTAATAGGGTTAGTTAGGGACAAGTAATACCTACAAAATAAATGTTAGAATTACAATAATAATAAAAATAACTATATTATTCTACCCTTTAATTTAACCCAAATCTTAAGGACATCTCCAGTCAGGCTTCTTAGCTCATAGCTACCTTGCTATCATCCCGGGAGCACAACCCTTAAGATTCTTCTTGGACGGGCATCCTCTATCCAAGGCCAACGATATATGCATATGTTTAACAACATCAAAATATTTTGGCACATCGATTATTGGCCATGGCGGACAATGGAGATCTTAATATCTCCATGCTCCATGCTTCGATATCAAATCTCGGCCATAGCAGACAATGTAGATATTAATATCTTATACACTCCATGCTTCGAGTTCACATTGATTCTCAGCCATGGCGGACAATGGAGATCTTAATATCTCACATGCTCCATGCTTTGAGTCTCATTAATATCCATGGTGTTAACTCCATGAGCTAACACAATATTATCCACAAGTATGGTTCATAAATATATTCATAAACATAATTAAATAAATATAATTCATAAACATACCTTTCTTACCTTCTTTTCCAAGAGTCGCACCCTTTCATAATATAAATGCTTTAAAAATTCACAACACTCTATAGTTATAATTCTTTCGAAAAGTCACAACCCTTCATAACTAAAATCCTTTGGAAAACTCCCAATACTTTATAATTAAAATATTTTTGAAGAGTCACAACTGTTCATAATTATGACTCTTTCAAAGGTTCGCATCCTTTCAATATCAATGATATCTTTTTAAAAAGTCACTTCCTTATTTTCTTCATATTACTTTCTTCTTCCATTTTCCTTTTGAACTCCTCTCCTCTTCTCTTCCTTTTTTCTACTCTCTAAAATAAACTCTCCTCCCTTTTATATCTTAATTTTAAGGAGTCATGTCTATTTGTTAAACATCTCTTGAATTTTCATTAGATTTTAGTTAATTTATATTATTCTATGTTATATTATTTATTTACTTATATGTGTTTATTTTATTTATTATTAAATTTTATTTAGAAAGTTAACATACTTTCTACAATAATGTTTTTTGTATTTAATTTTATTTCTTTCTTTACTTATTGAAATTTTATTATTTTTTAATTTTTTAAAATATCATACTAAATATTATTTTATTAATATAGATTAAATAACTATTATTTTCTTGGTTTATAGTTTAGTATTAGTTTTAATATAACTTTATTATTTATTTTATAATATTGTATTATCTAATTATTATTAAAATTCTATCTTAAAATGGGGATATGACAAAAATGCTAAGTTATGCAACCATAAACTTACAGATCCAAATTCATGAAATAAATCCAAACAAGAATGAAGATTTGAACATGAATCACCTTCAATTAATATTTGCCAAAAGATGGTGCTCTGATTTGCCAGATCCGAGTAAAGTATTACAGGCGACAGAATAGGTTGAGGGTTGAATCCCACCGAAGCTAGAATAGCCAAATAGGGAAGGTCTTTCACTTAGAGAATCCCAACGGGATTTCGCAATACAAAGAAATAATCCAAATTGCATACCAACGACTACCTACAAGCAATGCTTAAATACCCATTGGAAAAACTTTTCCGAGGGTGTACAAAGATAGCGGACGGCTACACTAACCTATAGGAACTAAAACAAAAATGGGTTCGATATATACTAAATCAATCAGCCCATTGACAAAAGTTTAATTAATAATTTATTTTATGACTAGAACATAACAAAGATGAAGAGATTGCATGACCTCTAAGGGTGGTGGAGCAAAGAAAGTGAAGATAGCAAGGGAGAGGAAACAAAAAGATTCCATTAGTACAAATTCATGGCCAAAGCCAATCTTAAAGTAGAATTAGGAATCAAAATGCATCTAAAAGCCACAATAGAAAATGAAGAGAAAAAAAATTCAAATCGCTATAAACATCCATACAAGTGAGGAATGAGAGGAGATAGCTAGACATTTCCCCTTTCCTAAAGATGTATAATTGATCTTATGGCCCAAGTTAGGCTATAAAAAATAATTGTCCCCCAAAATTGAAATTGAATTAAAAGACTTCTAGCAAATAAACAGAAGGGATTGTGCAACAATAATATTTGAGGCAATGAAGAATTTCTTATTGAAGACAAGATCAAACCTAGGACACCTAAAATGAAGATAGGATTGGGAGAAAAGAGTTTAAGGTGGAAATAGTGGTGTCGAAACCACCAAAGTCTCAAAAAGGGTAGAGGATATGGATATGTCCCAAAGTTTCAAGGAGATCTTGAATTGAACTTCTTGAGGATATTTTTTAGGCATCACACTTACATCAAACAATGGTGACTCCTATAGAAACTCTTAATTTCAAGAGGTAAAAACTGCCAAAAATAAATGGAGATGGATTCAAAGATCCACCAAGATAGTCATGTCTTGTTTTTAGAATTAAAGGAATTAATTGAGTACCTACAACATATTCTTTAGTTCTCATAGGCTAAAAGATGAAATAAGGGAAAATATTAATATTTTAAGCTGTTCCAGTCTCTTTAATTTCAAAAGAGAAACTTTAATATTATTATAGGGCTTGTCTAATCTTTTAAAAGTACATATCATCAAAGACTGTATTTTTTAATCTAGAAAGTATCTTTAAATACATGGAGGGAAAATGTAAATTCAAGAAATAGAGGTCTCAAAAGAAAAATATAATAGAAAGGCATTGCTTAGAGAAAATAATCTAAGTTTTCCATTTTATATTCCTTCCAAATGAGAGTTTGACATGTTCAAGGATAAAAACCTTAATGTGAGAGGTCTAGAGGAAAAAGAACCCTCTTGGTGTCCATATTTGGATTCAAAGACATAAACCCTCGTATTTATTGGAGGTGATTCTGTTTGCGAATAAAAATTGTGCTCAATTGTTGAATGTTATTAGGCATTTGTGAGGTGAATCTTTTGATGATTATATTAGGTCATTGGTTTTTGATGAAGTGTTGTTTTTTACAGTTATGCCCCTATGGGGTGTAATGTCTCTCTCTTAGGCAAAACAAATTATACAGAGTTTGGCTTATAATCAAGGGTTCCCTTAGGTTAGCAGAGTGGTTAGAGAACCCAACCAAAGGTTCTGGAGGTTAGTGGGGAGATGGACAATTTGAGATAGTCTCCTATTATGAGGGATTCCTATTTTTAAAGGATTGATTGCAAGTTGTTAGGAACACATCAAGACCTCGAGGATCATTTTAAAGGCTTTGGTGGTTGTTTCTATTATTTAGAGAGGATCCCTAATTTTTAGGAATGGAGTTGTTCATTCGTTTCCTATATTCAGACATCACTGGGATGGCACATGCATCAAAAAAAATTAGTTTGGGATGGTGAGTTGATGGAATTTGAATAAAGATAAAGTACTAAAGTATAGACTTTAATACATTACGAGTCCAATTTCCATCGGCCATCTTCAAGAGATATTGTTTTATTAAAGTTTGGATAAATAAATTTTACTAAGATAAGAAACTACGACTCTAAAATTAAATTGGGTTTGAGATAATAAAACAACATTGGAGGCAACTATTTAATCTTTCATTCATTCATTTTTACAGCTGAGAATTCAGATTGAGCAGCATATTGAAGCTTTTGGGAAGGAAGAACTCTCTGAAGATCAGAAGGTTGAAACCCCAACTTTCCTTCAGATGTTTGTTCATCTAAATTTCTCCATTGGGCAGATAGATAGCAGTAAGAGCAATATTGACTGAGTTTGCAGCAGGTAGAGGACAACTGGGGAAGATTTGAGAAGGTTGGGTTCCTCTCTGCCAATCATACCTACCTCTACACCAATTGTACATTTTCTTAGGGTCAATTTCACTCTCTTCTAGATGCATACCCTAAATCAATCATTGGAATTTGTGCAATAGCTTCCAAATCAGATTTATCAGCAGATCATTTGTGTGATTCATTGAAACATGTAATGTCCCCTTTCTGGAACATTAGGAAATTACAAGCCAACAATAAAATATTAAAATTGACTTGTTGGGAAGTTGAATGCAAATAATTTAAATACCGTCATTTTTAATATTATAAAGATAAAAAGGTGACAAAAGAGTAAGAAGACGAAAGACAGGAGAGGGGAGGCTGAATGGTAACAATGTTAAGAATTCAAGAAGAAAGCAAGTTTCGTTTCAGGATATGCTCAGATATTGGTTTAGATTTTCAGATTTCTTCTCTTGAAATAATTGCAAGCTTCGCTTTAGCCAGCTTCGAGGACAGAAACCCTCTCACTAGAAGACAGTGGACAAAAACCCATTGTTCCTAGGAGACATCATATTAGGTGTCTCACTTGTGATTGAACCCTTTTCTCTTATTCTTCAGTCTGATTTTTATTTTGTGTATGTGTGATTGGAGTTTTTTGTTATTAAAAAAAAAATTTGATTATGATAATTCATTTGAAAAATCATATTGTGCTCATTGTTGAATATTAGTGGGCATTTGTGAGGTGAATCTTTTTTATGCTTATATTAGATCATTGGTTTTTTATGAAGTGTTGTTTTTTACTGTTATGCCCCTATTGGATGTAATGTCTCTCTCTTAGGCAAAACAAAATATAGAGAGTTTGGCCTATAATCAAGGGTTCTCTTAGGTTAGTAGAGTGGGTAGAGGACCCAACCAGAGGTTTTGGAGCTTAGTGGGGAGCTTTACAAGCCATTTTGGACTATTTTAGGTAGTCTCCTATCTTTTATGAGGGATTCTTATTTTTAAGGGATTATTTGGGAGTTGGCAGGAGCACATCAAGAGACCTCGAGGATCATTTTAGAGGCTTTGGTGGTTGTTTCTATTATTTAGAGAGGATCCCTAACTTTTAGGAATGGAGCTGTTCATTCATTTCCTATATTTAGATATCACTACGATGGCACATGAATTATCAATTTTTAGTTTGGGATGGTGAGGTGATGGGATTTGAATAAAGATAAAGTACTAAAGTATTGACTTCAATACATTATGAGCCCAATTTCCATCAGCCATCATCAAGAGATATTATTTTGTTAAAATTTGGATAAATAAACTTTATTAAAATAAGAAACTGAAACACTAAATTAAATTGGATTTGAGCCAATAAAACAACATTGGAGGCAGCTATTTAATCTTTCATTCATTCATTTTTACAGCTGGGAATTGAATTTGAGCAGCATATTGAAGCTTTTGGGAAGGAAAAATTCTCTCAAGATCAGAAGGTTGAAACCCCAACTTTCCTTGAGACGTCAGTTCATCTAAATTTCTCCATTGGGTAGATGGATAGCAGAAAGAGTGATATTGATTGAGTTTGCAGCAGGTAAAGGACAACTTGGGAAGATTTGAGAGAGTGGGGTTCCTCGCTACCAGTCATACCTACCTCTACATTGATTGTACATTTTATTAGGGTCAATTTCACTCTCTTCCAGTCACACACCCTTTTTCGGACATTAGGAAATTACAAGCCAACTGCAAAATATTAAAATTGACTTGTTAGAGAGTTGAATGCAAATAATTTAAATGGTGTCATTTTTAAATTATAAAGGTAAAGTGGTGACAAAAGAGGAAGAAGACGAGAGATAGGAGAGGGGAAACTGAATGGTAACAACTTTAAGAATTCAAGAAGGAAGCAAGTTTCCTTTCAGGATATGCTTGGATATTGGTTTAGATTTCAGATTTCTTCTCTTGAAGAATTGGAAGCTTAGCTTCAGCCATCTTTGAGGACAGAGACCTTCTAGTTGGAAGATAGTTGATGAAAACCCATTGTCCGTAGGAGACATCATATTAGGTGTCTCACTTGTGATTGAACCCTTTTCTCTTATTCTTCAATCTGATTGTTAATTTGTGTATGTGCGATTGGAGTTGTTTGTTTTTGTAGAGAAGAATTTTATTTTGATAATTCATTTGGAAAAATTATATTGTTGCTTGTAATTTATATGTACTACTGAAATTTGAAATGCAATAACATATTTGGGTACATTTAAACTGGAATTTTATGGAACTGTACTGGTTTAAACTGAAATCTATTGCATGAAGTAGGTATTTATATTTTTGAGAAAATTGGTGTGAGGAATTTAGGGAAATATATCCACCTGGGATATTACAGTGGTATTAGAGGCTTTTTTCTTACCAGAATGTAAAGTTTTATCAAAAGCACTCTTACAAAAGGGTTTATCAGACTACCAGCTTGTGAGGTTCGGAAGCACAAAATTTTGAAAAAACTATAAACAGAAACCTTTAAGGTTTCAGGGTTCTAGAAGATAAATAATTCTTCTGGGTTGAAACTTGAGATTACTGCAATAAATAATAAATTAGTTAGAGCCAATAAGAAATATGGAAGACTTTCGGAACCTCATAGTTGGGGAATACAAGAAATAACAACTTACAGCAAACATATAATTATGCAAGTCTATAACTACAAACTACTTGGAGAAGTTTGGTACATTGCTTATTTATTGGTTGGAGGGGATCGACATCGGGACTCATACCCAACTGCAAACATTCACAGGTTTGACACTTGTTGTAATGAATGAATACTTTGGAGCAATTTTGGATAGGTTGTTACAATCTGCTAGCATGTCTAGGATTTGAAGCGGATTGTGAAAGAAGTTGGTACAAATAAGGAATGCTTCATCAAGAACATAAGGCATATATCGGTGAAGAATAGTAAAGAATTTACAGGGATATCTCAATATATAAACTAATTGTGAGTCTGTAATCAGCCAACTGAGTTTTCATGGCTGACAAATCGTTGGTATTTATCAATGAGCAAATGCAACTATTTGAACAAATTACACAAGGCTAGCAAAATGAATACAATGGAAAATCTGAAAAATAAAGTTTTCTGCAAAGAATTGAATGAGACTTTTAATAATGAACAGCCAAGGGACCTGCAGAAGGAAGAGAAAATAGAGAATGGGCTCTATATACTCAGATTGCAATTGGAGTCTGTAGAATATTGTGATAGTCTTCTTTAAAAACTGGAAGAGCTAGATTCGTGTTTAACCAAAGTAGACCAGTCTGATTAGAGGCTATTAAATTGGGCCTTAGAGCCTTCCATGGTTACCTTAGTGCAATACAGGTTAATGGAGCATCCGAGAGAAAATGTGAGACCAGAGCTTTCCTCTTGCAGTGAGCTTATTAGAATAACAGCACCAGTTACACCTTATAGTGATATCATATTAAAAGGAGTACTACAATTGACTGTTGACAACCCTTGTGGGCTACATGATATCAAGCGCCCTACATTTGATAAGAAGGGAAAGATTTTAGAACTTATGGACAAAAATAGATTTTTTTTCCTACAATTGTTTCAATGTAACCTAATGCAGTTTAGGAAGTATCATCTAGACGATGTGAGAGCTTGCATAAAAACAATGATGTCATTAATCTTAGATGAGAATGATAAAGTATGCAAATAGTTGCAATCAAATGTGTTGGAATTTTGGAGAGGGGAATATAAAATATCACTTATAGCTTATGAGCTCATAGAGGAATTGATTGAGCATAAGATTGAGAGGTTCAAAGATCAAATGACGGAAACTGACTTGATAGCAATGGGCATACAAGTTTCAGGATCTTCAAAAAAGAGTAGGAACCAAATGAGGGAAGAATATATTTTACATGCCAAGAGGCTTGGTCACTTGAACATGTCCGCAGTATTACTCAGAGGGAAGATTTAATGCAGCCAAGTGATGATGGAAATGCAGCCTTGAATGCACAAAAGTAAAGTATTTCCAATCAGCTCAGTTAGTTAATGAGGAGGAAGAATCAATCATCACAGGTGAGGGGTATTCGGAAATATTTGTGGGTGACTTGCAGATCTGTATCTAAAAACCATATGAAGAGGAAAGCCATCTTCAAGAAACCACACATGAAGATTGTAACTTGCTAGCTATAGAAGTTATTAAGTATGATGGAAACGTCGCTCGTTTAGTTGAAGAAAAATCAGAAAATTTGACAACTCATATTCCTTAGATGAACTTGGAAAAAAACCTTTATCACTGCATGATTTGAGGGACATGTTATTGGTTACGGAGAGGCTTGTACAAGTGTTAGCAAGGGAAGATGATTCATACAAATTTATTGAAGATCTTATGTAGAAGACCAAAATGGATGAGAAGCAAAACAGACTTGGATGTGTTGTTACTAGTTCTAAATTGCAGACCATCAAAGAAGCATTCAAAGGAATCAAATCAGACATTCTGCAGTTGTTAATGGATAGGGATCATGCCATCACATTTGGAAAAGACAGGGAAAATGAGGTTGATGATCTTTGTAACCAGCATAGCATGGCTCATTTCTCTCTATACCAATCAGAAAATCAGATTGTTTCATCTACAAACAAAGGTCAAGAAGCGGGCACAAGTGAGATGGAAATGAGTTAAAGACTAGCTTATGGGGCCCATTTAAGGAGGTGGAACAAGTTGGAATGATGGAAAGAATAGAATGCTTTCAAAACGGAAATGGTCATGAAAAGGTACTTTCCCAATAACTGTCGTTATGATGCAAAATTGTGAAGGACGGTGATTCATATTCTAATTCAAGATGCTTCACCATGTTGGCTAAAAATTTTGCAAGTCATAGTGACCACAACTTACAAAATTTTAACTTTAGGAAACATCTCATGAGATCTCTCTCTCCTCTCAGTAATAAGGTGGGCTCCCTCTACATTAATATGGGAACTATGGAAAGAAAGGAACGGAAGAATGTTTGAGACTAAGATTTAAAAAGAAAAACTTAGCAATAAAATTAATTCAAGCATTATTGAGAATGTCAATAAGCGCATTCTTAACAAGAGAAAAATTAATAATGTTATGTCCTGTTGGGATGAGAAAATGAGAGCAAACTAGGAAGGTTTAAAACTTCCTCCATTTATTAGGTCAAGTAACAAAGACAAGTTCAAAGCCAGAGAAGGATGCAAATGGTGCCCTCCATAGCCAAGATGGTTCAAGCTGAACTTTGATGGGGCATCAAGAGGTAATCCTGGCATTGTGGGCATTATATGTTGTAACATCTTAAAATGGAAGCACCTGGTATTTTAGACCTTTTAGAACCTATCCCATAGTGACTTCATGAACAATGGATGTGTTAGAGAGTAAAGTCCACCAAGATAACTAAGAGGGGGATGGGAATCAGTTATGCATTTAAAACAACTCTTAATATCTTTATTAATTCTTAAACATGTAAACAACAGATGCAACAACCATAAAAAGATAACCATGCACAACAACATCAAATATGTTAACTAAGGAAACCCTTGATCAAAGGCAAAACCCTAGTGGGAATGATACCCACAAGATGATGTACTAATATAAAAGTTCCTTGTGAAAGGATGGACTTCATTAGGAGCCCATGAAATATAATCAGTACATATGAGCCCCTTTTAGGAGACTTTGAATCCTTGTCAAGAGATTCCAACCTTGTTAAAAGTTGTGCCAACCCTGTTAGGAGTTGAAAGGAGGACAACTAGACCCATTGCGGAAATGGCCTCAAACTATCTTCACCAAACAACCTTTAGGTTAACATATCCAAATTCTGAACTAAGAAAACAACTTCTTTGCCAATACAGTTCCTTTGAAGCTCACAATACATCCTCAACATCAATCTTTGCTCTAACCTTAGCCAAATTCGCATTCGAGCTCGCATACACAATAACCATCCACACAAGACACTAATCAACAAGGAAACGACATTTCTTTTATACCAAGTCCTAAAACTAGTATTGATCCAACCTTGAGGCTTTCTCAATTTACAATGAATAGTATAGGACCTCATTAAGATGTTACATTACAATTAAAAATTTTCCTCAAAGATATATAGTAATATTCAGCTCATGAGAACAAACAGGCTAAACAAACTTCATAAGTTGGCTCACACTGCATATTTGATTTTTCCATCTTGAACATAGCATCTTGACATTGTCTTTGACCATCTTCTAATCATGCTAAATAAACTTCCATCTCTACTAAAAGATATAACCAATTTACGAGTACCTGCTTTCCAGAAACTCTCTTAAAGATACCTTTAGAAAACATCAAATAACTCCATCATGCCTTCATATTTATTTCCATGCACATAACTATAGCATCTGTACACAACACTAAATATATTCCCAAGCGTGCAAAACCCAAATCATTAACCATTGACTGCATCAAACATTTCTTCCTCTGCATCTCTGCTAATCTTCACAAAATAGTACATATGTTGATATCAATGACAAACAATGTCATGAATGCAACACATAAGAACATAAACATATCTCCAACAATGCTAACATACTCCCCCATAGGAATACCATCAGCATTCATGTTAACAATCTCCCCCTTAGGCATTGATGGCAACAAAGATGAGAAATATCTACGTACCATGAATACCAAAATATTTCTTCCCCATCTACCTTTACTCCCCCATTTATGTTACCCATGAATGTTGACATACGCCTCAAACTCAAACAAGTTGTAAAGAGATTTTTTTTCCATGTGTTAATCATAACCATACAACACATCAAATAATTAGCATGTACGAAGGTGTTAATCTCGCCCATACATAATAGTCTCTCCCCATAAGGATAACTCTCTCTCCCTCATCAAGAATGTATCAAAATAATGCTTTTATGTACTAATCTCTCCCTTAAAAGATTATTCAAAAGATTGTTTTTCATGTAGTACTCTCCCCTATCATGTCCTCATATTTATAAGATTTTAAAATTAATTAATTAATAATAGAATAAATAATAAATTATAACATAATTTATTATGATTTATTATAAATATAATAAGAAACTAAGAACATATAATATATATTAATCAATATAATCATATCATCTATTATGATTATAATATAATTAAAATATAAAAAACAAATGATAAATGGTAATTAGTTTGATAAAACTAATTATTAATAACCAATATATAATAGATAATAAATAAGAATTTGATATGTTACCTAATGTAATAAACAATGATAACAGATGAATATTGCCATGACATATATACATAGTGTATAACATGATGCTACATGTCCACATTTATCAACAAGATGCATTTGAAATAATATATATGAATGTACATATATTATCTTTACAAAATATATGCTACACCTTGAATGCACTAGTAAAAACCATATAAAATATTAAATTAAATGACACCTAAATCTTTACTTAGAAGATATTAACCAAAGTGATACTTAAGGTTGAATTAAATATTGATTATTAGCTACTACTAATATGGGTGAATATTGACTAAGCTGGAATGACCAAGTATAATGACATAGATGTCTTCCACAATTATAAATCACTCCAAATAAACGTTGCAAAACTTGAACATCATCTTATTAATGAAAAATGATATGTGATCTATCTACGAAATTGTCATTCATATAAGCAATCAATTTAAATCATTTCCCAAGGTCGTGATGGCAAAACATAACCAATACCAAATGGCAATTGTTATCGTGCAAGTATGATTATTAGTATGTAGTTGATCGAATGGTTGCCAATAAGCTCTAGAAGGCAAAGCTAAGAGGTAAGATTAGTATAGACGCATCTATTGTTCACAACCTATTGTATTTCAAAGGATATATTACAAAATTCATTCAAAATGACAAGGGATACACACTCGAGACAAGAAGCGAAAGAGGTATGAGACGACTTTGTAGAAATGATTTAAGTATTGAACCACAAGTATAGAAAGGAGGAAAGAAAACATCAAGGCATTCGACAAGAAGATAGAGAGGGAAAAATACATCAAACATGATAAAAACACCTAGTGGTTACATATGAAGATTAGGGCAATTAGATCCCAAGCCTCCATCAAACACTCACTAATTCGAGACTCTAGAAAGTCCACGAGAGAACAGAGGAAGGAGAGTAGTAAGTGATATCAACCAAGCACCATCACAAGATCTATTAATTCGGCAGATGCATAGAATCAAGGAGCAAGTCGGATCAGCATATGCTAAATGGATTGAGGTTGAGTTTGAAGAGCTATCCAAGACTCGGCTTTGCAGTAAGAAACCACCAATCAGGGTCAATATAATAAGGGTCGCTTGTAGACCATTATAACAAAGAGAATTACTTCCCGTGGAAGCTTAGCTACTCACAAGGGCTCATAGCACAAATAAGCCACTCCGTAAAGAAACTCAGAACCTATCTGAGAGAACATAGATACTCCCCCATTGGAGAAGCATCAAGCATCCAATTTAGACAAAAGAAGTAATGCTTTGTTACATACTAGAATAAAGCAATATCTATAGCAACTATTATGAAGTAGGTTGGGGCATGACCCTGATCATACCTCTCAAATGCTCAAATGTATCCTTAGCCAAAGGTTTTGTAAATATGTTTGCTATCTATTCCTTTGTGCTAACATATTCCAATATAATTTATTTCTCTGCTACCTTTTCTCTCAAAAAGTGATACTTAATTGAACTATGTTTTGCCTTTGAATGAAAAATTGGGTTCTTTGACATACTCATTCTACTTGTGTTATCACAATGGATGATAACAGGCCTAGTAAACTCAAATTCCAATATCCTTCAACATCTACTTCATCCAAATAATTTGATTACAATTATTTGTTGCTACTACATATTTTTCCTCTACTCTACTCTGTGAAATGCAATCCTGGTTCTTGCTTGGCCAAAAAACCAATCTTCCTCCCAAGAAGAATGTTCCACCATTGGTGCTTTTTCTATCATCTACACTTCATGCCCAATCAGCATCACTATATGCACACAATGTGAAATCGTGTGATTTTTCATACCATAAACCATTATCAAGAGTTTCTTTCATGTATCTGAAAATCCTTTTTACTGCTGCAAGGTGTGTCTCTGTAGGATCTGCTTGAAATCTTGCCACAATCCCAACTACATTAGCTATATCAAGTCTAGTGTGTGTCAACTATTGCAATCCACTAATCATAGATCTGTACTTTGTTTGTTCTACACTAGGGGATTCATCTTTGCTAGATAACTTGCATCCAGTTACTGTAGGTGTTCCAATAGGTTTACAATTTTCCAATTCAAATCTTTTCAACAAATCTTTAAAATACTTAGGCTGTGATATGAAAATGCCATCTTTATTATGTACAATTTGCAATCCCAAGAAATATTTCATCTCTCCAATCATACTCATCTCAAATTCTTTCTTCATCTCTTATAAAAATGTCTTACTAGCTTCATCATTACCTCCAAAAATAATGTCATCCAAAAATACTACAACAATCAGAAAACTATCTTTGTTCTTTCTCAACTTCGAATTTCTATCAACATTAGCTTTCACAAATCCCAAATTTGTCAAATGTCTATCCAATCTTGCATACCAAGCTCTAGGTGCTTGTTTCAGTCCATACAATGCCTTCTTCAATTTGTAAACCTTATCTTTTTCATCTCTCAGAGGAAATCCATCAGGTTGTTCATTCAGAAAAGCCGACTTAACATCCATTTGATAAACTTTGAAGTTCTTGTTAGCTGCATATGCCAAAAACATTCTTATTACTTCTAATCTAGCAACAGGTGCAAAAGTTTTCTTAAAATCAATTCCTTCTTGTTGTGAATATCCTTTACAAACTAGTCTTGCTTTGTTTCTCACAACTTCACCTTGTTCATTCATCTTGTTTCTAAATACCCATTTAGTTCCAATAACATTATTATCTTTAGGTCTAGGAACCAATTCCCAAGTTTTGTTCTCTTCAATCCGCTCTAGTTCGTCTTTATAGATTTTATCCAAAAGTCATCTTTACAAGCTTCATTGGCATTCTTAGGTTCTACTTGAGCTATTAAACACAATTCTTCACTAACCTTGTTTCTTGGCATAACTCCTTTGTTCACACTTCCAATAATTTGTTCAACAAGTTGATTCTTTGCCACATTTATGTTAGGTGTCACTTGTTGCAATAAACCTTAATCAAGATAAAATATGTAATGTTTAAATTAAAAAATGAATAATATTAATGTTAATGATGCTAATAAAATTGAAATATAATTATTCATATGATAATGTTATTCCAATCAATAATTAATCACATAGAACAAACAATGAATAAATTGTATTTATTAAAATACAAATAATAATAATTAAATAAAATACATTTTACTTAACAATAAATAAATACATTTCAATATTTAATATATTATCAAAATAACATATTATTTAACATACCTTCCACAAATAGTGGCCAACAAAAAATCCCATGGAAGGGACACGTCACTTGGTACACTCCCATATAAAAATGTATGGAGGGACGAATCGGGGGAAGAAGGAAAAAAAGAGATGAAAAACAATAGAAAGATATTATTTAAAAATCCATACAAGAAGCTAGCCACTATACTAACAATATTAAGAGGCTTGTTAAGCCCTATTAAATGCTATATGGTTGATTAACACATCATGTAAAGTGCCACATCATAGAAAAACTGAACACAATGACTAGTATGTTGGAGTCGACTTATAGATTACTATGCATCAATAAGAATTATCAAATCTTCCTAAACACAACTCTCAACAACCCTGGTAGATCCTCACATTGTGAGAGTTTATCAACTTATATAACGAGAGAAAAATATATTATTGCAACTGATGGAATGAACATATTATGGTTATCGTCGATAGGATTAATATCTCATATAAAATATCGAAGGGAACAATTCAGTCAGCAACAAATAAAGGAGCTCCAAATAATTGATATTATGTAATTATGTAGCTACAAGTTAAAACAATTAAAATAATGATTAAGACAAAAATGCCAATCATTGATTATCAAACTAATCGATAGCAGATACGGAGAAGCATAAATATAGAAATAACAGAACAATTATAGTAAAAAGACAAATTATTTTTATTAACAAGTTCAAACATGAAGAGATGTATCTCATCGAACTCCAAAGGATGTAATCTATTTGAAGAGCTATATAAGAGAGTTAAAATCCACTGAATAAGGGCATCAAGAAAATCATTTTATCTCTTCTCATCCATTCTTGAGACTATAGAATAAAGTATTGCATATATAATCAACATCGCTTGACAACAAATTGTTAGTACAATATAGAAAATGCATATTAAAACATATTAGAAGTATTGAACTAATTAAATATCAATCTAAATACTATCCCTTACTAACCCCTCCTAATCCCTCAAAAGAGTCTCTTCTCGAATCACCTAACCCTCTAATAAGAATTACTTCTCAATTAAGCAATCATCATATGAAGAGTGCCCTTCCTAAGGCCTCTTTAGGATCTCAGATTACACTCATTGCAATACTACTTGGTAGAGATCCCACCTCTAATGAAGTCTCTTTAACACTAACATATGCAAATGTTTAACCACTACAACACATATATTGTCTCTAAAGATCCCTAATGAATCTCTCTCTAGATTCCCATTTTGAATC
This sequence comes from Cupressus sempervirens, assembly GCA_028749045.1. NCBI lineage: Eukaryota > Viridiplantae > Streptophyta > Pinopsida > Cupressales > Cupressaceae > Cupressus > Cupressus sempervirens. Next base: position 444,216,535 of record CM053792.1, on the reverse strand, counting down.
TTGACATTCGTATAGAATGTCCTCTTGTCTTTGAGCTTCCCTCTAAAGGAGCTCAACATTTAGAATGAATGCCCTCTAATCTCTGAGTTTCTTGTTAGAGAAACTCGTCATCTATGATGGATGTTCTCTACTATGGTTATCTTAGTCTCTAGTATAATCTCAAATTTTACTAATATTGAATGGTGATAATTGCCTTCAATAATGAATGAAAATTATATCTCACTCTTACCTCTTTCCTCAATGCGTTCTATGTAAAATGTTGTACCTGACTCTTCTTTTTATATTTAGTATAATTTTATTTTTGCAATCTATGTTGATTACTTCCTCTGGCCTTTGGCAATTATTAATTCCAGCTATTAGGATTATTAGAATATCTTGTGTTTGATGATTATGGTATTTATCCTTATTATCTTCTATCGCTCTTCTATTCTTTGTCTGTGTCTCTCCTTAACCATCGATTTACTCTTTAACTTCTTAATCATGTGTATCCACAATTTTAGTTGTTGTGCACGTTGATATGTATTTTGTTTGCCACATCACTAGACTACGTATGAGATTATTTTTATTTCACCATGTCTACATATCAATGCCTGTTGATGTCCTTAGATACTATTTTTCTTGTTTCTAATATATTTGATGATGACTATCCATGCCAATTGTGTTGAATGCTTCTTGCGGTTTATCCAGAATATGTGATTGCTTGTATGAGGTCACCTGACTTATTCACTCCTTATTTATCATATTGATTACCTCCAGTATATCCTGCGATGAATTGGTTTACTTGCGATTGGAATATTAAACTCTAATTTTCCTTGATGCCCCCCTTTCCCCAACTAATCATCATATATATGAAGCAACTATTATGAATGGTCACTTGACTAGTCACATTTCTGTATAATTGATTTACATGATTTATAATATAGTTAGTATATTATTGTTTTGTATTTTAATTAGATAATATTCAAGATTTCAATGTATATAATGCATAGTTGAAAAAATCGATTTTGGCAATATCTTGGCTAGCTCAAAATTTTTGAAAAACTTGGAATCGCCAAAAACTCGGCAATAAATCGACACTTTCATCGAGCATTTAAAAATATATTTTTAATAGATATATATTAATAAATAATTATGAAGACTATAAATATATTTGTTCTCTATAATAAATTTATAATGAATGAACACTGTAAACTTATAAATGTTGTTAATAAACAATGCATATGCATATTAGCATTAAGAATAAATATATAGTATTATAATTTATTAGATATACAGTTATTAATTTATGCTAATTTATAGCTCTCTATAATGGATTTATTAATATACAATATTAAACTACTTTAGTATTAATATATAGTATTATAAATCTGTATTATACAATATTATAAATTTACAAAACCAGTTCAAATAAATTAAAATTAGTATATTATAAACTTATCTATAAACTCATGATCATCAATTCATAGCTTATAGTTATATAAATTTACAACTTATAGCTCTATAAAAATATATATAGTGATGTTGATGTGTATACAGGAGCATAATAGTGATGTGTATGAGGAGATTTGACTACTATGCATTGACTTTCCAAGTCATTCATTGCGGATGAAATTTGGCATACTCAGACAAATTTACATTAAATTTCCAAAAATGTTTTCTATAGCCCGTTGAAGAGAAAAACCTTTGTGTGTATCCTACAATCGGCATTCTATGTGATAGCATCTTTGAGACATATCGTCAAAATAGTTCCTATGTCTGAATTTGTGCTTCTAAGTTTTCTCAGCAGTTTGAATTTGTGTGCCTTAAGAGTCCTTAGTAACTACACCTTTCCTCAGCAGCCATCGCAACCCTTTTGTTAGCATTGCAGCCTGCGAGAAAATGAAAAAACTCTAAACATTTTTTAGAAAACTTTATTGTTTTTCAAGTTGACTTAATTAGCAGTTTTTTGACCCAAACATCATAAAAACCATGATTTTTTCATCTCAAATGAGGTGTGATTTTCAAAATATTATCGGCAATTTATTTGGCGATTATATCGGCTGACATTTTTACTCGCAATATCTCGTGATATTAGCGATATATCGCAGTTTTTTTTAAACTATGATATAATGCTTAATTGAATATATTGGATTTATTTAGTTTTTAAAGAAGTCTACTTAGATTGATTAACTATCTATTTATCAATTGTTTATTATAATTTTCTTATTATTATTTAATTATTATTTTTCTTGACTATAATTTCTAAGGCAAGATTTCACCTATATATATATATATATATATATCAATTTAATGTATATAGAATTTCATTTAAGAAATTCCATGCATTATTTGGAATTTAATTCGTGGTTATCACAAGGAACATATAGAAAATTGATGTTGACATCAAGTTAACTGTACCTGGAACTTCTCACAAAAGCATCTACCATCTATGGGAATAGTATTAGCATAGATCTAAGATACAAACAATTGCAGGATTCACCAGCATTATGACATCACCCCGTCACAAGTTCACAAGTAATAGACTCATTAATTTGAGCCTTATGTACTCAAACATCCATATCTAAGTAATGTGGCAAATATCCAGATAAAAAGAAGAAACTGCAGCTGCATGACTCAATAGTTTAGACCAGAAATAACATCATATTAGATACAACTATCATATTGGTGATATATCAGCTTGCCATTATATATAATTAAGGATCACATTGAGCACAATAATCTAATTGTTATAAGAGGATTCAAAATTTGTAAGAATTGGTGAATTGTCCCTTATTCCCAGCAAAGCCTAATAGAGGACGTAACAATTTCATGAGGCAAAATTTCTGAATTGAATAAAACAAGCAAGTGTTCTCACACTCTTTTTTGTGAAGCTCGAGGTTAATTGGTGTGTTCTAATGTTGCATTGATTAACCCATCTTTTATTCAGTTAATGGTTTGCTTTACATAAATCTCTTGAGCATTTAATTTGAGCTTCTGGGGACTTTGTGCTACAAAAAGGAAATTTTCTATAATTGATAGTGGCTGCAAATACTTAGAATTGAAAGACTTTGCACTTCAGTTATAAGTAATTTTATTAGAATCTGTGAATATTCAGTAAGAGACTTTGTGCCTTACTGTTAATTAGTGAATTGTCCCTTATTCCCAGCAAAGCCTAATAGAGGACATTACAATTTCATGATGCAAAATTTCTGAATTGAATAAAACAAACAAGTGTTCTCACACTTTTTTTTGTGAAGCTTGAGTTTAATTGGTGAATTCTAATGTTGCATTGATTAACCCATCTTTGATTCAGTTAATGGTTTGCTTTATATAAATCTCTTGAGCATTCAATTTGAGCTTCTAGGGACTTTGTGCTACAAAAAGGAAATTTTCTATAATTGATAGTCGCTGCAAATACTTAGAATTGAAAGACTTTGTACTTCAGTTATAAGTAATTTTATTAGAATCCGTGAATATTCAGTAAGAGACTTTGTGCCTTCTGTTAATTCAGATTATTGAATCCTCATTAGGATAAAAGAAAGAAACTTTGGGTTTCTGTAACTACTCCACCAAATATAAAGTAGATCAGTGTCTTTGATATTGTTCTTATGTCAATTCCCAATCCATCAATATTATCATATCAATAGGCACTTTTTGTTAACTTTGAAATTTGTAGTTGTTTGCAAATCATTCTTGAAAAAAGAGCAATTGATTAAGAGAACTGTCCATTTTATAATTTCAGTTAAGTTCTTGTTGAAGCCACCTACGGTAAGAAGGAAGCCTCCTTTATTACTAAGAGGAGAGAGAAATCTCATGAGACGTTGCCCAAAGTCACAGTTTTGCAAGTTGTGGTCAAAGTGACTAACAAAACTTTTAGCCAACAATAAATAAAAGTTGCTCAAACTTGGACAGCATAATTTAACAAATGAATTATTTCATTTTTCCTCCCAATTAGCCTATGGGAATTAAAATCGGCTAATGCTCCTTGTTTGGTGCCTACAAAAGGGACATTACAATGTAATAGGAAAATTATATAAAATAACACTCTCTAGCAATATGTGGATTGAGTGTGTTCATTTAAATGTGAGATCAATATATGTATGTATTTTAAATCTCGGCCTTGTCATTTGTTGTTTGGCATAGCTATTCTAGGTGAGTTCATTACAAGTAATACAAATTGAAAATGATTAATCGTGAAAAAGCTTGTGTATTCCATAGAGGAGGTATAAGGTTGAATCCAAAGTGGGATAGGGCATATATGCTCAATAAAAACCATATATAAGATAAATGGAAAATAAATTTCCTTCCAAGACTTCACACATCGAACTGTTGTCTTGTCTAGTGATAATGTGAAAAATACCTGTAGCTTTTAACTTTTTTTAAATACTTTTAAAGTGATGAATTATATGGGACCAATAAATCTCTATCTAAGGTTGACATAATAGATTTAGGAGAAAACTCCTTAACATTGTTTCTTTTGCCTAATGACCCTCTGTGACAATCCATGTCAAGAAAAGAATACTCAATACTTTGTGAGTATTGAACATCATCCCCCATACACAAATGGAGTTCATTACTAGTTAAGATATTTGATTTAACAAACCTTTCTAAAGTGTCAAGTACAAAAGAAGCTAGTGTTAGATCTAACCCTTTCATCAAAATTCTAATTATGGGTACAAGTAAAGCAGCAACTACTAGATGCTTTTGTGTAGTGTCCCCAATTTAGCAAGGCCTAGAAGCATGGGTATGTCAATTCATCATTGCGACTCTTGTGAACTGACACTAAGATTTGAGGGTCTCAACTTGCATGACTTGTTATTTAATAGTCAAGTTAGTAGGGTGTTAAAGATATGATAGAGCCAATCAGAGTTCAAGAACAAAACCTAGCATTTGTATGCATATGTATGTACATGTATGTATACTAGTTCACCATGCGAATAGATATACATGCATAAACACACATATACATAGATAGTAATATTAACATTTCCATTATCATCAAAAAGTCCTTGCAATTGACCAAATCATCTTTGTCAAACTAAGCATGAATTCTGAAGCATTCAGATTATATACTCTTAGATCATGTTCAATGAAGTAAATAAATCGTGGTTATGATTATTACTTATTTCAGATCAAAGTTTGCTAACAATTAGTTTAACCTAATCATACCCGATTAGGATTGGGTCCTTTAACAATGCTACTTATATATAATCGTGTCTCTTCATGAAGAGACCTATGGTGAATAGACTTGACTGTCTATGTTGTGTCCTTTGGAGCAAATATAAATAAGGATTCAAACAACAGATATGATCATCAAAATAAATGTATGGTTCTATCTCTCCACAATAACATCAGATCTAGCATTAGAAATAAATCACAGTAAGACTTATCTCTTAATTGGATAGTTATCTGATTCATATCTAGAGTAACTTATTATCACCTACAAAACCAAAGTTCAAATCAGTATTATTACAGTCTGATATATTTAGATCAATACTATCACAGTCTAACATCACAGACTGATATAAGTTAACTATCATTTTCATGGTATCAGAGCCAAGTTAGGAAGATCAAAGTTAAACTTGAGAAAGCCTACTTTGATAAGTGCAGTGACACTTCCATTATTGGGTGGGGCCCCTCAAGAATATAAAGGAGGGAGGGAAGGAAAACACATATTACGATATAGATAGGGGCTCGCCTAACCACCCACTTTAGTAGAGGGAGCACACTAAACCTTCCTTTCTAGCTATTGGCACCAGCAGCCAACGACTCATAATGACAAACACAATCAAATTTAAAGATCACCTTGAAGGTGCCAACAACTTCATAGCATGGAAATTGAGAATCATGATGATATTTGAAGAGAACAAAGTAGATTCATATGTAAAAGATAAAAAGACAAAACCTAAGGATGAGCCAGGAAAATCCCAATGGATTGAAAATAACAAGAAATCTATGAAATTGATAGTGGATTCTGTTAGAGAGAACATAGTATCTATACTAGCAAAATAGACAACTACATATTTCGTGTTCAAATCTCTAGAGAGCACATTTGAGATGAACAATACCGGCAAAACCCTTGAACTCAAAACACAATGGAATCACATAAGTATGAACAAAGGAGAATCTTTGAATGCCCTCTTCATGAGAATAACACAATTGAGGGATCAATTATCAACTGTTGGGTATGAAATAGATAGCAAAGAATTGTCCCTAATAGCCTTAGGTGGCCTACCAAACTCATGGGAATCATTCAAACAAGGCATAAGTGCAAGGTCAAAACTCCCAAAGTTAGACCGCCTAAGATTTGAGAAGCTAGACAATTACCAAAAGGAATCAAACAAAAATCCATTAATGAAGACATTGATGTTCTAAATACCAGCCATCATAAGAAAGGAAATAACTTCAAAAGGAAGAACATCATAACGGAAAGGGTTCATTTAGACAAAGCAAAGATGTCTCCCAAATTCAATGTTTCAGATGTGATCAATATGGTCACTATGCTGCAAATTGCCCTAACAGAACTAAGAACCAAGAATACTATGATAAAGTTAGAAAAACAAATAAAGAGGATTCTGAGAAGTTCCTATTCTATTCAACACTATCAAATTATGTATCAAATAAATTCAATACTTGGGTGATTGATATTGAGTCATCTAGACATATCACCAAGTTCTGAGAACATCTAGATACTATGGTGGAAGAGACTGAGGAATAGGTAACTATCGGAGATGATTCTGCACATCCTATAAGAGGAATGGGAACCTGTAACATCAAACTAGAATCAAGCATGACGATCCAACTTCAAGATGTACTCTTTGTACCTAGAATCAAAAGAAATTTAGTATCAATATCTTCCCTAGAAGATAATGGGTGCAAAGTCTCATTCATGAATAATAAAGTTCTGGCATGGCCAAAGAACACTATATTTTAAAAAGCCAAAACTATAGGTGAAAGACAAGGATACCTATACAAACTCTGCACCAAGACCAAACAAGCACTCATTCATGAAACTTATGACTCCAACAGGATCCGGCATAGAAGATTGGGGCATATAAACTTTCGTGCCCTAACTTCCATGGCAAAATTAGTAATAGAACTGACCAAGCTAAACCCTACCCATAATGGGACATGTAAAGGATGTGCTTTAGGGAAAAACACATAGTTGCCGATTCGTGGCACGGATCCGATGGCCGATTCGTGGCACGAATCCGATTCAGGCATGTGAATCGGATCCGTGGATTTGGGATTTTTTTTTTTCCAATTATGATTCGTAGAGGATTCGTGCATATATATATATATGCATTATATATACTAAAAAATAAGAGAAATATACATAATTCTAAAACTAAACCATTTCATAGTATGCATCTATGAATCTAGAGACCAGTATACTTGATCAATGACATTGATAATTAATCTATTTTCATGATTATAAAGAAAATCAACACATTCACATTGAATTACTGAAAGTGAAAGTTTGTAACATTCAAAATATAGATCATTAAACTTAAAGTTTGTAACATGATTTACTCATAAAAGAGTCAAGAGTTAAGACTAAAGTTTTTGATTTAATCATCAAATGGATTTTCAAGAAAATCTACATTAGAGGGGTACTGATGAGCTGCAAGTGCTGCATCTGTATCAGTAGAGGAACCCAAACCACCAGTAGTACTAGTAGAGGGGATTGTTAACTCATAATCCTCCTCCTCATCATCCACATCAATCAAAGTGGATCTAGCAAGATCCCGGATGGTCATATCTAAATCAGGAGTCTCGATTGCTACATCTCGAAGCTTTTCAGGCCCCTTCTTGTACTTAGCATCCTTCCGTGACAGAAACGCAAATTGTTGTGAATAAACACAAGGTCTTCTGATTTTTTTGGAGCCAACCGGTTGTGTTTGACTGAGTGGATAAAGAAGTAAGTACTCCAATTCCGCTCAGCTATAGAAGAGCTGGCCACCTAAAGAGAATTTAAAAATTATCAATACAACAATCAAGATAAATAAATTAAATAATAAATTCAAGGAATTGAGAGTGTTAACCTTAAGCTTAATGTTACAAACTTACTTGGGATAGGACCTTTATGGCAAGAGGTTGGAGGTACGTGAAGGCTTGCCCATGAAGGTACCACCATTTGATGGCACCCATCCTGCTTTGGTCTGCTATGGCAACAGGGTGAAAATCCTCACCTAAGTTGAAGGTAGTAAATTCATTCCTCACAATTGCCCCAATCTCTGGATCTTGGAATATCTTAGTTAGTGCCCTCTTATACCCATCTACAACCTCTACATCTCTAAATGGTGGCACTCTACCTGGAAGGCGAAGTACCTCTGTACTATAGTACCTGGGGATAACAAAGGACAATTGAAGTTTGAACACTATCAAATATCAATAGCACAAACGTTGGATAAAATAAGCACAAGCATTTGATAAGAACTACAGTACCTTGGGGATAGAGCATATGCAAGGAGGTGCAAAGGTGTGGTCATCTTGTTCCATCGATGATGAACAATCTTTTCCACCTTCTTGTAAAGGGTGTCCTCAGGATCATTCTCTCTCCTTTGTATGACCTAGGATATGAAATATGAATAATAATTATAATTAGTGAATATTTCAATTTAAAAATTAGAATCTAGATATCTTTCAAATAAATAATTGTTCTAAAAGAGCATAAAGCTTACCATTTTAATTTTTTCCAGCATACTATCCATGGAATCATAAATATCCCCAAGGCATGGTTCATCACTATCTGCAAATCTGTAATAACCCCAATAGGTTATAACTTCTTCAAACACCAAAAATCTTTATAATTCAGTTGTTTGACATTTCGTCAAACACTTTGCAAGCAAGCTCTGATACCACTGTAATAACCCTCCTCAAATCTGCCCTAAAAAAAAAACTGATGAAAGCTCAAGGAATTTCATCAAACAATTCACATGCAAGGGACGTATGACTGATATAGTATTTCAGCTAGCTTCAAATGACTTTTTCTTCAATTTGCATCAATGAGAATCTTGTGCTAGAAGACTACAATGACCTAACATGAGTGTGCTACTAATTTTGACAATATTCAGTGCATATATATGATCTAAGCATGAGAAATGAACACCTACAGCCAACTGACATTTTTACAAACAATTGGTATGCAAACTAACTAGCTGATAAATAATGATATTAAATTGTTTAAATGACACCAGCAACAATTATCTTCTTAATTGCAATGAAAATTACAATGCTCATGAAATATGGCCAAGACTTTGGCATTTACATGGATTACAAAATGATAATGCTGGTATAATGTACACTTATAGCTGAAAGCTTATAACACCCTAAAAAGCAATACGAACAAAGAACCTGGTTGTAGATGGCTGTAATAATTTCCTTCAATGCTGCCCCTTCTGCTTTGCTTTTTTCGAACTACTTTTTTAACGTGCTTTTTCGGTTCTGCTTTTTCAGGCTGCTTTTTTCATACCCGCTTTTTCAGCCTGCTTTTTCAGTTCCGCTTTTTCGGACTGCTTTTTCATATCTGCTTTTTGGGATTGCTACTATGTTGAAACTCAAGACCATATCTTTCAATAGCGTCAAGATTTTCAGCTTGAAGGGATTTCGTCCTTCAAACTATAGAGACATAATCTCCAGAAAATTTTCCAATTTCTTTGATATTTCCAAGCCTACTTAAAAGAAGCTCTTCCCTTTCTTTTATAGTGTTCTCACAAGAGCTCAATCTTTCGTTTTCTCAATGTGGGATAAAACATCACTCCCTTTATGTAACTTATGTCTCCAATGTTATAAAATAAAGGGGAATCTTTTAATTTAAATATTTCCCACAAACTATAGTCTATGCATTAATAAAGTTAAATATTTAAATTTAACTTTATAAAATAGCTTTATCAATGCAAAACAAATCTTATCAATGATAAACAAGTCTTCTTGCTGATTTTAAACAATTACCATCGACATATCGCTGCCACTGGATGTTCACCCATGGCCAAGATGACTTACTATAAATAGTAAGTATGCCCAAAGTTGCCTCAAAACTCCTCAGAAAGACCTGCAACTGAAACTATCTAGGCCAAATGGCCTCTAAGTCCCTTTTATGTTCTGGTTAGCCTACGGGACCGTGGGGAAATAGGCTAATGACAACATCATGCTATGAATGCTAAAAAAGGGGACATTACAAAAGCGAAGCATTGCCATTATTGGATCGGTGATTTCCAACACATAACTCACAAGACTCCACCAATCCTCATCTAGTATCATTCTTCTCACATTTATGGCCCTTGCTATATTGGAATTCTTCCAAATGCCCCATTGGGGGCTAATGACCATATGTTTCAATGCTTCTTTTACCTTCACAAGTTGTCTCAAGACAATTGTGTGAGAGGCAAAGCGGGTTTCAGCAACCTAAGAACATGTTAAACTCAAGTTAGTAATAAATTTAAAAATTAGAACATGTTAATGTAAAAAACAACAAAAATTAATAATTATGGAATCCAATAATATTCAATTATATACTAAATATACAAATTTACCTTCAATAACTCCAAGTCCGAGAAACTCCTAAAAATTGCTTGTGACATGTGGTGATTTGTCACAAACATTTGAATTTCTTCAGCTTCCTCATATATCCTTTTCACCCGATCTATTTCGGTGCCAATTGCTTTCATCACTAAATTGAGAGAGTGGACGATGCATGGTGTCCAAAAGATATGATCATATCTAGACTCTACAATTATCCCTGCAAACTTTTGCATTGTCCGTGACCACTTGGACAACATTATCAGGACCCACTGACTCTATGGCCTCAATGAGAATGCATGAAATAAATTCTACATCTTTCACTTGCCCTTCACAATCAACTGCCTTCAAGAACATTGCCCCCTTAGGACATACAACAATAACATTGATCAATGGACAGTTTCTACAATCTTTCCACCCATCCGAAATAATAGACACACCCGATTGAACCCAAAAATCTCTTATTGGTTGAAGTTGAGCTTCTACATGTTTCCTCTCATCGTGTAATATGGTAGTGTGCAACTTCTCATAACCAGGCGGTTTGTAAACATGGGTTGCATCATTTATTGCTTCCACCGTCTCCCTAAAATAAGGTGATCTCACAAAATTAAATGAAACACCATTTGCAATTAAACAACGTCCAATTTTGTGATCAGCAATGTCTCTCTTTTCATTTTGGAATGCCCTATCTAGTGGGCCTCTCTTGCAGGTGAGTGGAGATGGGTCTTCATCTTCATCATTTGTAGTTGGCATAGGCAAAAAAGGATGTGTTCTTGTGTTTGTTTGATCGTGTGTTTGTTTAATCGAATGATGGTGTTGGTGTATTTGGTTTTTTGGAAGCACCACATTTTGTTTTTGCAACTACTCTATCAGCATCCTCTTGCTCTTTTGCTAATGCTGCTATTTGTGCAACTAGTAATCCCTTCTTATCACTACCTTGACACATGTTGATTCCTTCACCTGCAGGGCCCAAAAAATGAAGTTTCGCTCAGGAATAGGAGCTTCTATGTTGTATGTTGCAAAAATTACATTTCCATATGTATGCCCCACCCCCAAGACATTGTGCAACTCTTGTTGTGTGTCTCCATAAAGGAGAGCCCTTATCAATTTTGAATCTTGGTGATGCAGCCCCACCCCCACCCACTAAGCCTTGACTACTCATTGTTCTATTCTTGCAATCTAGAAAAAAAAAATGAAAAAAAACCATGCTTCACACTTACACAAAACCTTGAAAATTTGGAAAAATTAAAAATAAATCAATAATCTATAAAAGAACTCAAGAACATGGTTGAAATGCATACCTTAAACACTTCTTGCAAGGTATTTGGAGCTCCACAACCGATCTCCTTTGAATCCAAGCACTTTACTTCAAACTAGCAAGTATGAGAGAGCAAAATAGAGAGCAAATGAACTTGCATTGTGATTTAGAGGGTCATTTTTAGGGTTTAGGGCTTTTAGGAAAAAGAAAACATTAAAAAATGAAGTTGAACCCACTTTTTTGCAACTTTATTTGGGCCCTGTCATGGATCCGTGCATGGATCCGGACAGGATCCGTAATCCTGCCTGTGGATCCGTCAAGATCCGTGGGCTGCGGATCCTAACGGATCCACAAGCAGGATTACGATTCCTGCCCAGATCCTCAAGGATCCATACACGGATCTAGATCTGGATCCGAGGCTTTCTAGACGAATCCAGTAACTATGGAAAAACACTAAGGGATCATTTCAAATTAGTTTGAGCAAAACTAAAAATGTATTGGAACTAGTCCACTTAGACTTATGTGGCCCTATGTCTACCCCTCCATGGGAGGTTCTCTTTACTATGTAATCTTTGTGGATGATTCCTTCAAAAAGTCCTGGATCTACTTCTTGAGGTGTAAAGAGTCAGAAGCAATCCTTAAAAGATTCGAAGAATTCAAAGCCCTAACATAGAGCTCCTGTGAAAAGAAAATTAAATCTCTAAGAACTGACAATGGGAAAGAGTACATTTTAGAAATCATTAAAGAGTTATGTGTTAATGTTGAGATTAAGAGGAAGCTTACCGTACCATATAATCTTCAACAAAATGGAGTAGCAAAGAGGAAAAATAGAACTATTGTGGAGGCTGCAAAATCAATGATGTACGACCAAATCCTAGATGCCCCATTTTGGGTAGAAGCATCAAGAGTAGCCGTCTACGTACAAAATAGATGTCCCCATTCACGTCTTGATAATAAAACACCAAAACAAGCCTTTGCTGGGATAAAACTTGATACAAGCCATCTAAGGATATTTGGTCTCTTATGTACATTCATGTACCTAAAGAGAAAAGGACAAAATTAGAACCTTCTAGGAGAAAAGGGATTTTTGTAGGTTACAGTGAGACTTCAAAACCCTATAGAATATAAATACACGAATAAGAACAAGTAGAGCTGAGCAGAGATGTCGTCTTTGAGGAAGACATCGCCTTCAAAAGGTCAAAGAGCTCAGATGAGTTAGAAGTTCCAGACTCACCTAAAAACATGGAGGAAGAACTACTTCTAAGCCTCAGAGGGAGAAATGAGAAGAAACCTCTAATGAAATTCAAATTGATCTTGAGACTGAGAGGGAGCATCAAGAGGAATATCAAAACAATAACAAGAAATGACCTCTTTGGGCTTAAAAACTGATTGAGAGAGTAGAAAATTTTGCAGCACCCAAAGGGACATTCAGAGAAAGCAAAAGGCCTAAAAAAGTTTCAAACTATGTGGCTCTAATGAACGAGATCATAAACTCGAAACCTACTAGTGTAAAAGAAGGCCTTTAACATCAAACATGGAAAGATGCCATGACAGAAGTGTATCAACTCATCCTAAAAAATTATGCATGAGATATAGTACCTAGACCTGAAGGGAAATTTGTTGTCTCCTCCAAATGTCTCTTCAAGATCAAACATGCTGCAAATGACAGTATAACACAAGGCAAGTTTTGTAGCCAAAGGTTTCTCTCAAAAGGAAAGAATTGAATACAAGGAGACATTTGCACCTATTGCCATATATAGTTGTGTTAGAGCGATCATGGCCATTGTTGCAGTTAAAGTCTGGAAGATACATCGGATGGATGTAAAGATTGCATTCTTGAATGGGACTATCGAAGAAGTTTATTTAGAACAACCTAAAGGTTTTGTGATTCATAATGTATCCTCCCATGTATGCAAACTAAAGAAAGCCATGTACAGACTTAAACAGGCTCCGTGAGCTTGATATGAGAGAGTTGATAGCTATCTAATGAGACTAGGTTTCACACATTATGATGTAGATCCAAATCTATACTTCAAAATTGTTAAAGATTACATGATAATATTAATCCTATATGTTGAAGACATGTTAATTATAGGAGAAGATCACCTTATTGTTCAATGCAAAAGAGATTTGGCTTCAGAATTTGATATGAAGGACTTGGGTATTTTGCACTACTACCTAGGTTTGGAAGTCTGGCAAAAACTTGATGATATTCTTCTAAATCAAGGAAAATACACTATTGATATTCTGAAAAAGATATGGGATGCTAAATTGTAGACCTATGTCCACACCCATGGAAACTAACTTGCATAAAGAAGGCAACAGCAGAATCTAGATTTGCAGATCCTACTTTTTATAGACAAATTATTGGATCTTTGATGTACTTGGTTAACACTCGACCTGACATCTGTTGTGCAGTGAATGCTTTCAGTTAGTTTATGTGTGAACTACAAGAGATACACCTCGTTGTTGCAAAACATATACTGAGGTACCTATAGGGTATATTGGATATGGGCTTGTTGTCATGCATTTTGCCACCACAAAATATAGGTAACAATAGGAAACCTTTCAATTTAGTTTCACATTTCTCTAAGCTTGATTCATTATTTAATTGATTAGTATTGATCAACCAATCAGTACCAATTGATATAATGAATCCTTTCATTGAAGACTTTCGTCAAGTCTTTTTCGTTTTTTTTATTGTCAAGCCTATACTTGATTTTTGAAGTCTTCAACATCGTTTTCTTAGTTTTTGAGTGTGTGTTTGTTGGTTTTTAGTCCTTTAGTTTCACTCAAGTCATTGCTTTCAATTTTTCCTTCGATTCGATCTATCTTAGGGCTTCATCAGAGTTGGCAATCAAAAGATATAACCAATTTAAGGCCCAAAAAGTGGATCTTTTTGATACAACTGCACGAATTAAAAATATAATATATTTTTAATTTGACTTTCGATTTTTGAAAAATATAACTTAAATTCACTTTATGTAATGTTTTTAAGTTACTTCATTATTTAAATTTTTCACTTAAGTGACTATATTAACTATATAGTTCAATTTAATTTTTTATTTTTAAATCAAATGCTCTAAGCAAATATTACTTTCAAAATGATATTTGCACATTATTTTTTTATTTGATAGTGTGAATATTATTTATGTCCCATTTAAGTGATATTTCATTAAAAATTAAATTGACATGTATTCAATTCATCACTTAAGTTGTTTTCAACATGTCTACAAGCATATCTCATAAAAAAAATGCAATTGCACCTAAAAGGTGTAATTTTGATGGAATGCATGTAATTACAAGTAAAACATGCAAAAACATCAAAAAGTTGAGATATGTATGTCATATGCGTTTACCTCTAAAAGGTGCATTTTGGCCTTGAGGTTGCAATTGCAAGTTTTTAAAACATGTCTTTGCACCTAAAAGGTGTGTTTGGCCAGTGAGACATGTATATGCATCTCTCAAACCCGTTTTTGGGCAAAAAGTGTATTTTTAGAACATGGATTTACACCTAAAAGGTGTGTTTTGGTGTTGGAGAAGCTCACTGCATGTTTTTAAAACATGTAATCACCTCCAAAAGGTGCATTTGCATTCAAACATATGCATTTGCCCTTCCAAAACCTGTTTTGAAGATTGGAGGCAAAAATTCATTCATGTGCTCACCAAAAACCTATTTTTGGTGAGAACCTTCAAATATCTCCAAACCAAATCAATGAGATCATCACTATAAGGTCGTTTTTTCATTTGAAGGTGTTCTCAACCATCTAACGTTGTATTTCCATGCGAAACATTTTCTTTTTATCTCATTTTAGAGCACGTTTTGACAAAACAAAGCCCAAATTTGAGCCTTCAAAATGCATGTTTTTTCCCAATAGGGAGTTGTTTTGGTGTTTGAATCTTTCTTGATCATATTGGAGGGGACATTTTTACATTACACAGTAAAAATCGATTCATGTAATACCCTCTTGGAATCACATTTTTGTTAAAAACAGGTTTTCTTTTCATTCTTTGCTAAAAACGTTTTGTGTTATGGTATGAATTAAGCACGTTTTTTGGATTGGGCATGAAAAATGCCTTATTGGATGCTCATTTCGAATTACTCTTTGCAAGGATGAAGAAATCCAATTTTGTTTGAGAATTTTTCAAAGTTGGAGTTTTTCTCCTTCATTTTTAGCACACAACCATCATGTAAGTGGACATTTTCTTTCTTGCTAATTAATTTCATGCTTATATTGTTGATTTTATGCATGTTTTAGCTTGATGTTTTACACTTGTTGAGTTGGATGCCATGGGAAGTACATTTTTCCTTTGAAAATGATGAAATGTTTCATTTTCATGTTTTTGGATTTTCCCCAAACTCGAAATTCCAATTTTGCATATTGAAGTAGCTTGCTTGTTGACAGGTTTGAGTCTTTTGCCAAAGGTACATTTTTTGTTTTTTGTTTGTTTTTGTGTTTTCTTTGTTTTCTTTTCAGTTTTTCTTCATTTTGGAAGAAATTGTAAGTTCTTTTCCAAGAACTCGAGCACATTTCACTTCACTCCACCTTTCATTATCTCGTGCAAGTGCATCATTTCATTCCACCTCCACTTTGCATGTCATGACACATTGCATCTCATTTTCCACATGCAATTACATGTAATCTCATCCTGCATATGCATTTAGACATAATCTCATTCTTCAAACCTCATTGCATGTTTGTATCAAGTCATGATTTCATGTAAATTACTTTACATACAATTGCATCTTGAGAACCCGATTTTGGTAAAGGTCCCTCTTTTAAACACTAAAGTCATCATTTGCACACATCCATATGCATCCTAACTTGCATTCTCGGCCATACCCATAGAAACCCATCATTCCCCACATGTAATCCATCTTTTCAAATCCGACTTTGGCCTTTTCCATCCAAATACATATGCTTTCCAGTTCATTTCCAGCCATCATACATCTTTCATAAGTATCTAATCCTTACTTCAAACACTCATTCTCATGGATTGGTCGTTGTAACTCAAAACCCAAAGTTCTCAAGGATTCAATCTCATTGGAAGATGTTATCATCTTCATGTTGCGGCTCACTCTTCAAGATATGTCAAAACTTCTTCAACAAACAGAGATATCTCGTAAAGAAGGCATGTTTCAAATCAAAGAAGTGGTAGTTCATTTAGTCTCCATTTTCCCAATCGTTGTCCAAGAACCTGAGTTCGTGTGGGAATGCACCAAGCACTTTTCTTTCAAAAAAATTTAAAAGTGTTGGTGGAAAGTTGTTTAGAATTCACATGAGGACATTCATTGAGAAGGTCTTCAAAGTGTCAAAGACTATAATGTGCCAATCTACAAATGAGAATTCACGACAACTTGAGCAAAGAAAGCTTGATCACATCATGTTTTCAAATGACAATGGACAGTTCATCAAAGAGAGTCAGAGGCTACCAAAAGACCTAACACCATGATTATCAAGGTGAATACAATGGCACGAATACAAGAACTCCTGATCCTATTACCATCTGGGATTGCATCACCAAGTACAAGGCCCTTCAAAACAATCCTTATGATTGTTTCAATTCACTTCCACCTTTCTTCTTCTTCTTCTTTCATGTTTGTAGTTGAAGAGGATGTATTACATGAGAATGTGTAATTATATGTAATACGACTTACATGTGTAATGACATGTAATCCAATAATTTCTCTTGTTAGTTAGACCAAATCAAAGTTAGTTGAGTTGTTCCCACTTTTTCCTCCTTTTTCTCAACTCCTTTTCCTATATAAAGGAATGCCCCCTCATTGTAAAAATCATCTTTTATTGTATGCAAGAGAGATCTAGAAAAATTGTGCCAATAGAACTTTGATTGTGGAGCACTATTTTGATAGGAAAGTGAATATAAAGGAGCAATTGCAACTGAAATTTGATCGAGTGCAATTGTTACTTGTGCGAATTGGAAGCTTTGTCTATGATTTGCATATGTTATCTTTGGTTCATGTGATCTTGTGTTCTTGATAATTGAGCGTAAAATGAGTTAAGAAGCAATTGGAGTTGGAGCTTTGACTAGGAGCAAATGTAGAGATATATAGACTAGAAGCTTTGTTTGTAGCTTATATCTCTTTCTTGATTCACAAAATAATTAGGATACCTTTACTCTTTGAAGTCTTTGTGTGTCTTTGTGCCCTATTAGTAAAGCTTATTCATATAGAATTATGACCAGACTTAGAGCCAAATCGGTACACTTTTAGCTAGCCTTTGACTTAGTGTTGGTTTATCAGTATCACCATTTTCAACTTTTAGATAGAAGTGTAGTTAGAGATTTCACCTTGCCCATTACTCAATCTGCAAATAAGTGGATTCTTTTCTGAAAGTTAAAGAGGAAAGAATATTGGTAACACCCTTTTACAAAATCTCTCAACTTCTTGCTTACCTTGAGTTGATCCAAAGAACAGTGAGAAGGGGGAACCTTCCCTTTAAGGTCGCAAAGACTCTGTTTCACACCTTGTGGCCGATCATCCTATTTTGTGACTGGATTTTACCCAAAACTATTGGTTGCAAAATATCCACCCAGTAGGGCTCAAATATAAAAAATTTGATCTAGACTTACATGGATACTCAGATTCAAATCAAGCCAAAAGTGTGACTGATTGAAAGAGCGTGTCTAGATGTTTTAGTTTGGGATCAACCATGATCTCTTCGATAAGCAGGAAACAGTCTTCCATAGCACAATGCTCTATTGAAGAAAAATACATTGCAGTCACCATGGGAGCTAGAGAAGCAATATGGCTTCGAAAGTTGATTGTGGGATTATTTGGTCAACCCTTGAAACCTACTACTATCCACTATGACAATCAAAGTTGCATCAAGCTCTCAATGAATCTCGTTTTCCATGACTAATCCAAGCATATAGAGATCCCTTATCACTATGTGAGGGATATGGTTAAAAGGAAACCAATCCAGTTTGAATATATTGGTACAAATGATCAAACAACTAACATTCTCACCAAGCCTCTCTCCTGAATTAAAGTGGAGTACTTCAAAAAGAAACTTGGTATGGTTGAAATGTAATTTATTGAGATTAAATCTCAAAAATTTTCTCTATTTGTACTAATATATACATAAGGTGTTTAATGTGTAAAATATTTTGTCATATGTGTGACTCTATGACTATATGGGCTCCTGTATACGTTACTGAAAGATGGCAATCTTTTTGACGATATACACTTGTATACAATATTGTAAGGTGACGATTTTACAATGCTTCCGCACTCGGATCAAAGAGCATGTGGCAAACATTAGGCACAATAGGGTTTACATATTGGCATTAGCTGAACATTCTTTTTCTACCAAACATCACATATGTTCGAAGAACACACAAATCATCTCCAATGAGGACAACTATTTCAAAAGGAAGCTCAAAGAAGCCATTGAAATTAATAACCACCCTGTCAACTTCAATCGTGATGATGGTTGGATCCTCAACCCCTCTTGGCATCCTATGTTATCCTCAAGGGACAAACACCCTCGTTGTGATGGTTAATCTCTTTCTCTCCCTTTCCTTCTTGCTTGGTTGGTCTCCCTCTTCGTGTTTCTTGTCCCCTGTCATTTCTCCTCCTCCTCTTCTGCTTAGGTGGTTCGTGCTCCTCTTCATCTAGGGTGGCAGCAGCGTTAGTGTCTTTGTGGTTCTTCCTTTCTTCTCTTGGATCTTCTTGTCTTGTTTGTGTTCGTCTCGATTTGGGCGTTGTGCTTTTTTCTCTTTGTTTTGCTTCTTGATGGTGCTCTTTTACTCCTTCGGCTCTTGGGGTCCTCTTAATTAGGCATGTCTCACTTTCCACCTCACTTGTTTCCCTTTTCGTTGCACTTTCATCCTAGGTGCTTCTATTGGTGTTCTTTCTCTCATTTTGTTTCCATCCTATTTTTTGTTTCCTTTTTCTAGTTTTATTGTTCTCTTATTTATATACATATAAATATACACACATATATATACATATATACATATGTATATAGGCATATATGTATGTATATATGTATACATATATATACATATGCACATATATAAGCATATATAGGTTTTTTTTTTGTTTTTTTCCAACTATATATACATATATACTTATGTACATATATATAACATATATATAGATAGGTTCATTTATTTATTCATATTGATCTTTGTACAATGTCTAGGCGCATATATACATATGTTACTCATATTTGTCTTTTTGTGGTGGTCTTTTGATTTTTTTGGTCCCTTGTTCTTCTTTTCACACATGCACATCCTCACACACTTATACAAGAACGTAATCACACATAGATGTGTATGTTCAATAGAGTATTTCTATGGTTGGGAGGCATGCATGCATATACATATGTGCATATATATATATATATAGGCACACACAAACACACATATACATCTCATATGTATTTACATACATGTATGTATGCAATTATACACATGTATATATACATGCTAATATTCACATATAGGTAGGAATATATAGACACACACATATGCACATAGATATTTACGTGTATGTGTGTGTGTGTATATATATATGTATGTATGTATGTATGTATGTATGTAATATGTATGTATATACATATATATTTATATATATATATACATATATATGTATATAGGTATATATACATACATACATATATATATTCGTAGGTGTTTGGTCACTAATAGGTTTGTGCAATATACAACATTTTTGACATGCATGTATGTTATGGTTATATTATTATGCAGACACACATATAGGATATTTTTGGCTTGCACATATTTTTAGATATTTTTTAGGTTTTTCCTCTTATCTTGTGTTTGATTCTCCCCCCTCCCCACCTTTTTCATCAGGCATTTTCTTAGGATTTATTAATTGCTTTTCTAACATTTCTTTTTATTCTTGTTCTTGGTTTTTCTTTGGTCCTTGTGCTTTCTTGTCTAGTTTTTTACCCCACTTGTATTATTATTATTTTCCTAGCTTTCAAGTGTGTGCAATCCCTCTTTTCTTGGTCCCTTGATCTTGTGAGTCTATGCTAAATCTGCAACTTACATTGTTTTACATCTCTTGCTCTCTCAGCCTGATGATGGATCATGTAATGTGATTCGAAACATTGATGGTAAAAATCTCAACACAATCTAAACCAGAAGCTAAGCACCATAACTATCATGGATTGTGGAAATGTGATCTCTTTCATAAATATCATGCTTAATAAATATCATGTTGACTTGATATTCATGGAAATCTTTTGATAGTTAATATCTCTTGGACTTATTGATAGATATCATGCTGATTTGATATTAATTGAGTATCAATATGTTCCTTATGAGATAATCATAGTGGATATTATGTGATGTAATATATGCAGATGTGCCATGATATGTTATGGTAGACATCATGTGATGTGATGTCAGTGCACATACCATGACTAGGATACATGAATGTCATAACTTAATGAGCTATATACTCCTTGATATCATGAGTTAGGTGATATCTAAACCAGTTCCTAGCTAAGAGGGAGTGTTAAAGATATGATAGCGTCAATCAGAGTTCAAGGACAAGACCTAGCATCTGTATGCATATGTGTGTGCATGTATGTATACCAATTCACCATGTGAACTAATGTACATGCATAGACACACATATACATAGACATTAATATTAGCATTGCCATTGTATACCAATTCACCATGTGAACTAATATACATGCATAGACACACATATACATAGACATTAATATTAGCATTGCCATTATCGTCAAAAAATACTTCCAATTGACCAAATCATCTTTGTCAAACTAAGTATGAATTCTGAAGCATTCAGATTATATATTCTCTTGGATCATGTTTGATCAAGTAAATAAATCATGGTTATGATTATTACTTATTCCAGATTGAAGTTTGCTAGCAATTAGTTTAACCTAATCATACCCAATTAGGATCAGGTCCTTTAATAATGCTCTTTATATATAATTGTGGCTCTTCATTAAGAGACCTATGATGAATAGACTTGATCGTCTATTTTGTGTCCTTTGGAGCAAATATAAATAAGGATTCAAACAAGAGATATGATCATTGAAATCAATACATGGTTCTATCTCTCCACAATAACATCAGATCAAGCATCAAAACTAAATCGCAGTAAGACTTCTCTCAATTGGATAGTTATCTGATTTATATCTGCAGTGACTTATTATTACCTGCAAAACCAAAGTTCAGATCACTATTATTACATTCTGATATATCTAGATCAGTATTATCACAATCTGATATAAGTTTTAAAAATCATTTTCACAGGGTTTCCATTTTTGGCAGTACAGTTGTGACACCCTGAGTGCAGACTCAATCAATATTTTATTGGGCTTTAATAAATAGTTGCATATTGAAAGTTATTTATTAAGTCTAGCTTAATAAATGACTTTATAAGCTTCATGTTCTAATTTGATGGTGTTGAAGAAGCCTCTTTAGTGAAAAGTGGGCACAAGAAAACTCTAGCCATTGAATTATAAAGGAGTTATTATATTTAAAAGTTGAATATGCTTCCAAATGCAAAATCATAATTTAAGTAAAAAGAGTGAGCATTAAGCCTTTTAAGTGAAAAGTGCAAGTATGAAGCCTTTTAAGTGAAAGGCGTGAAGGAGAGTCTTCTTGGATTGAAATGTTATAAAAGAAATGCTTTGTGAGAAAGCAATCATTCCTTGATTTCTTTTTATTTTGTTTGAGTTTCTCTCCAAGCATTTGGACATGAGGTTCGAGGAAATCTAGTTCCTCCTTTGCACTTTGAGCTGGTAATTGATCCAATGAATTGTGTTTACTGCTGAAGGTGTATGAGATCGATTGGTGCTGACATGTACCAATCTTCAAATTCTGGTTTGCATATTATCATTCTGAATTTGAAGGTATTTTATTGAGTTTCTTCATTTAAGTCGCTGCAATTGAGAATTGATTGGGAAAAGCTCTTGTACGGACAATTACGTGTAAATTCTGGGCTGAAAAATGTCACTGAGAGACTCCTAAACAAGCTATGATCAACCAGGAAAGGCAGCGATTGAATACATACATTAGCATGTGTTTTCTGGCACCCGCGTTTAATATTTTTGGGGAGCCATTGTTTTGCTACAGACAGGCAATTCTTGCTTGGTGTCATCTCCTACAGCAGCGGTATAAAGTACTAGTCTGCAATTTTATATGTGGCGTGGGAATTCTTCTATTTCTGCTGCAACTTATCAAACGCCATAGACATCGCAGGTTCTTTAAGTAATTGCTTTGTCTTTACGCTTATGACTCTAATAATTGCATTCATCAAAATTTGCAATCGAAGATTATATTCGCAAGCTATAGTAGTTTTCATTAATTCTTCCTAGTGATTGTATTTGTATAATCTGAAAATTACAAAAAAATCATATATTCTCCAAAAACACAAAAAATCATAAACTTTCAAAATAAAAATAAAAGAATTCTTCGGCATAGATTGAGGGTGAGCCAGCAGAGCTCTTACAGTGGTATTAAAGCTTGCTTGCAAAGTGTTAGACAAAATGTCAAACATCTGAATTGATGTTTTTCAAAGTTAGAACCAGCAGGAATTTTTACATTTTGGATTGATATGAAAAAGTTTGTGGACATGACTTTCATGCTTATTGTGACTTCGACAATACAAAATAACAAATGAAAGTTATGATAGAGATTTAAGGAAGACCCCTGGTTCATCTACCAATCTGTGGTCTTGTTCTAATTTAATGCAGTTACAGCCTTGAAACCGTGGTAGTTTCAATTAGTAGACACTTGTAGACTTTTCTAGATAATTTTTAGGATTATTACCACTTAGAAAATCATAAATACAGAAAATCATATGCATCTTATCCTAAAGGAGGTTGATGGTTCATCTATCAGTCTGTGTTCTAGTTGTAAGTCAAGTGTTTATAGCCAGCCTTGAAAGGTGGATTTACTCTCCTTTTGGCAATGTGGCACTTCAAGTTAAAATTGTGCACTGCAGATTGCTACCATCTTCAAGTGATGAATCTAAAGCTTCTTTCACTTATTCTAACTGTAAGTAATGTCGTTACTTCATTGAACCATAGATTTTGTTTGTTTCCAATTCTACCATATAATCATCAAAAGTTTTGCCAGTAGTGCGATCACAGGTTACTAGAGTTCTAACAAAGATCAAACCAATTTAGGTTAAGATTTAAGCTCAATAGGAAAAGCCATTATAGGACTCCTGTACAACTAGATTTCTTGTTTGTATGCATATATGTCTATAATTGGAGTAAAATAATTACTCTACTTTCTTCTTCCTAGTACAACTTACAGCTGGTTTGGCTCTTCTCTTCGTTAGTGGGAAAAGTCTGGTGCCAGCACCACCTCCAAGAATAACAGATACAACTGTCCTAGGATCTACCTTTGTTGGCTCTGTAGTATTTACCTGTGAATTTGACAGATTCACATAAGTTTTGGAAAACAATATAGGCACCATCCTAAGCTAACAATTAAAAGTCCCAAAGAAATTTGTCAATAGTTTCCCATAATGCATCATAATCAATTTTTTCTTACTAAATGTAATTTTAAAAACATAAAAACCTTTCCAACCACTAATGGTTCTCTTTTCAACATTATAGTTCCATTTTAAATGATAAATATATTCCAAAAAATTTGAAAGCTATGCCTAGGTGTTGATATCATAAAAAATGGAGGGTATGATTCTCTTTTCATTGTGATCATTATTATCTTGATTTCCTCCACATTAAAGGCAAGTTCATACTTCTCATAGAATTGTTGAGCACTAGGTGGTTGTTGGATGTTGGGGAATTTTTTTTAAAAGAAAACAATGTTGTTAAAAAAAGGATCAAAATGAGCCCAACCAAGTCAATACTAATGCATCCCTTGCCATATAAACATTCCTAGTGTTCTCAATATAGCTAGCAAAAAATGTAGTAGAGGGGCTAACACCCTTGCTTAAAGTATGATCATTTTTTTAGAACTGAAAGAAATAATAAATTAAGTAGGGTCCAATCACTTTATTTTCAAATTGGCAACTTAAATTACTATAAGTCTGACATCAAATTTAATAAGTGCAATATAATTCGAAAAGGGCCTTTAGATGTAATTAAAAATATTTCATGCACTTGGAAGGAAAACTAAATAAAAATACAAATAAATGAAAGAGAAGGCCTGAAGTAGGTACCCATAAAAGAGAGGAGCTGGGCTCAAAGAAAATCATTTGATTTGTCATTTCATTATTCCATCCATTTTGAAGATCAGACAAAACCCTTGGTATTAGATGAAAACTAAAACCCTCTTGGCTCTCCATAATTGGGTTTGGGACTCCATTTGTAGCAATTCTATTTAAGGTTCACACTTGGGTTTATAGATTGAAGTCATTTTCAGGTTGCTACACTGTCACTAAAGTGATTTATATTCGTTTTGAACTTGCTAAAGAGCTGCTAGGGTGATTTATTTAATTTTTAGCTTGTGGAGATTTGGATTGATTAATATTTGCAAGAAATTAGATGTATATTTATTTGCTTATTGAAAGACATTTTTAGGCCACTCCAAACTTAAGATGGATAATTCAAGAGGGTTTGTCGCTGATATTGCATATATTGTTGCTGATCACATTAGCTATCAGATATAAAAGTAAGATTTGGGGTTTCTATTTCGATATTTCCATGTTTGTTGTTGTAGTAATAATTTATCTTGATACTTTCATGCTCAGTTAATTTTAGTGTACGCGAATTTTATATGATTATTGGTGAATGATAATATTGCTGTCTCTTAGAAATTACTCATAAATCAGGAATTATATTCAATATAATTGACATATACAGTTTAGCTATTATGTGTATCTTGTAATTGAGCATGTCTTCTAACTATAATGCCTTGCCCACATGCCCCATCATAGACAAGGAGCACCCTTATCTCTTCTGCACCTTTAGTTTAGGTTTTTGTTATGTCGTTTCCCTCCATATGGAATATTTTTGTTCAGATTCTGCATTTTCTCTGCATTTAGGAAAAATTGAATGCATCTTTCATCACATGGATTAGGCCAGCTACATTTCAAAACTTGCTTAGGCTTGAAAAGACATAATGGAGATGGAGAGTCGTTAGGGGATATAAAGTTTCAATGGGTTTTCGAGGAGGTTATCAGAACCTTCAACGGAATGAATAGAATTGCCATGACTTTGTGAATTTGGAAGGATCATTTCAATCAACTAAGTCATGGAACAATTGAGTAAAATGGAAGAGAAATGTGGCTAATTATGAAATAAGGATATTTTGGATAGTTATGGATTCCCTCATAACAATAATTTATCACCTTAAACACTTAGTATTTTTAGATAAAATACATCAAAGAGAATGTCAGCATTTAGACTATGTTGAGGATTTAATATATAAAAGTGCACCCCTTAAGACATGGAATAAAGATACTTCAAAAGGAGTTCAGCAATTACACATTGGCAGGGATTTCACTATATTTCAGATAGTGTTTTGTCTTTACTTCCAAAGGTATTACATAGCCCACCAAAGACATAGCATCGATAATGATATTTAATCCAGAATATAAAAGCGTGCCCTTCATATTACCAAATGCATATATTCTCTCTGACATTTCAGATTGTATAGAACGTACTATCCTCTATGATAATTGCTTGTGCAGGATATATATATATATATATTATCCTGCAATAATACCTCATGTTGTATATGAATTGCCTTTCGCGATATATACACTGTGATCTCAATATTGTATGATATCATGTCTGCATATATTTGTTATCATTGCACATGTCTCAGTATTAATAGGTCTAGGAGTTGCCTGTTCTGATACCATGTTAAGGTATTATCACTGAAAATGTAATAGCAGTACTTGTGATTTCTATGTGTTCCAAAAGCAGCGATCTCTCTTGAATTTATATTGCAGATGAGACAAGGAGAGACAGACATGTCTATTCATTAAGGCATACTGTTTCATTATTTATGATTAGTAATTATTAGACAAATATTAATTATATTATGATTATTTATATATGTGTGTGTGTGTGTAAAATGTATGTATACATTAATTGTCTAATAATTACTAATCAGAATGATTAACTAGTAATAATGACAATGTATCTCATGGTTAAATCAATTGGACTGAAGCTACAACATTAACAATTCCATTATTGTGAGTTAAGGCCAGTCCTAAATGTCTAAAATGATGCTAATTTTCCTATGCAATACCAAGTTATTGATCCATTCATGCCAATCCATTGCATTGTCATGATTCTTTGATTGTGACAATCTGAAAATGAAGGACTATAACAATATTGATTACAGTGAACTTGAATTTCAATGTTCTCAATCATGTCAATATATAATGCTATAAATGTTTATCAATAATGGCTGTGGTGTTCTCATGTAGATATCCATAGATATATTTATGAGAATGAAAATACAATATTTTATTCTTATGATCATTTTGATGCAACCATAGAATTGAAACATATTTAATAAGATGTGGCACGGAGATTGATTTAAACGAGCTTAATAGACTTGCAAGGTAATGAAATGATGTTTTTAATGTAGGATAGGTATCTCCAAAGGAAGAAAAAAGTGAGTTTATAAAAGACACCCAAGATTGATGAAAGTTATAAGATCACCAAAATGAAGTACACTACAAGGGCATCTTAACTTTCCTACTCAAGCAAATGTCATAATAACCATGGAACAAGTTCAAGAAATATGTGGGTACAAAGGGTACAACTAGAGAGTGTCACATAAAATAGTAAAATATTCAGATAGAAATATTCAAAACATGTTTTTCTTTGAAAGTAGGGAATTTTGAAATCAAATAAGATGTAACATTGAAAAATCATAGTACATTTTCCTTTATCTTCTATTTTCACTTAGAAACATGTCATTTTTGTCTTCTAGTAGGGCCATGTACAACTACTTTGTCCTCTGATGGGAGTAGGTATAGGATATTAATTAAAGGATCCTAGTGTTTCTAGAAGACAAATTTGAGCCCTTAGTTTTGAATTAATCCCCATCATTGATAAACCCTAATTATCAATACAACTGAAGATTTGGTGATTGGGTGATGGTGTACTGTCTTTGAGATGTTAAGGATGTTTGATGTTGTGTTTGAGGTAGAGTTCTTCGTTTTTCCTTTCTTTTATTGCTTTCATGTGTCTATTGTACCCAAAGATTTCCCTTAGGGTTTTGACATTAGTCCTTTCATTTCTCTCATATTCTTTATGGTTTTTTGGTACCCAACTGTTAAATTCTTTCACTGTCATTCTTTGGATGTAGAATATAGGCTATTTGTGTACTTTTGTGTTTTCCCTATCCCTCCCTAACCCTCATGCATGCCACTAGGTTTCATCTGATGAATTGTTAAAAAAAACCCATAAAACCTAATGAGTTTGACCTAGGACTTAGGGCATGGATAAAACAAAACACCTATATGTATGAAAGGATACTAAGAGGGGAGAGATCAGTATAACAGGCAAGCTAGTAATTCAATCTACCGATCTAGTTATCTGAAACTTCACCTCCAAAAACGCTATCAAATAATTGTTGAAATGAAACAATGTCAATCCACCAATCAATTACAAAAACAACACACATATACGGTTATTTTGGTATCATAGAAACCCTTGTTAGAGCGTGAAAACCATGGTGGCGATGATACCCACAAGCCTTTCATTGCAATAAAGAGGTTTGCCCTATTAGGAGCTTACAAATACCCTTTCTAGGGGTTCAACCTCTCAAGATTGATTTGTACACTGTTAGGAGTACAAGAAAATTTGTTAGCTAGTATCTACCTCACTAGAGGATTTAGAACTCCTTTTGAGAGTCCATTCTGTTAAAGGATTTACACAAAGAGATTGGTTAAGATCCACACAATCAAGGGATTGTCCTTACTGCAACTGTTAAGAAACAAGTTGAATGATTTGTCTATAGCATTGCTTGCCTGTCAGATCCGTTTTTCTCTACTTATACTGTGGCTTCTCTCTGCTCAATCTCCACTTCACAACTCAATCATACTTTTTGTAATCACATGCACACTCTACTCTTTTTCTCATACTCACTTCTCTTCTTTTCAAGTTGTAATGTACAAGTACTCATTCTTTCGTCACTTAATCTTTGTTAGAGTAATTAGATATTTCCTAATTAACTCTAGTTGCTTAAGCTAAACTTTAGGCATCTAATAATTAATTCTTTTATTAATTATTTTGATGCAACCTAGGTTAAACCTTTTTAGGGTTTCGATCTCCTTTATAAGGACAATCTCTCATTGCAAACATTTATTGAGAATTGAGAACTGAGATTAATTCATTGTTGATAATAGCAACATGTTTTTTGCTCATCAAGAATGTCTCATCTATGGATCTGGCAATTCCTGCCTCCATAGCTTTTGTTTCTCTCTTTTGTAATAGGTGTTTGCATGTAGGTGATTTTTGGGAGCTATGGGGTTGATCTTTCATCAACTTCAACATGGTATCAGAGCTCTAGATCTTCATGCCCTTGTTCTGTTCTTGAAAGATTTTGCATCGGTTTTTAGATCTAAGTTTTCAATGTTTTTTTAAATATTATTGGATCTAAGAGGTCATTGATTTCGAGGCACTTTGAGCAAAAATAGACATCACCATTGAGCTCAAAATGATCGAAATCCCCATTTCCATATAAAATACGTTCAGTCTGGACACTTTTGAAATCTAAGGCAAAAAAATTTTGCACCCACGCCGTTTTGGCTCGAGCACACAAAACAAGGCGACAATGTTTTAATTTTTTCTTTCAAAAATTATTATCAAATTTTTTACAATAATTCTTGTAAAAAGCGCTTTATTAAGCACTAGTTACTTTTTTTGTAAATAAATCAATGTGCTTTGCATGGATGGATAAATATTTTTTATTAAAAAAACATCATTAAGAGTCTCTTGGGATGCATCACCACTCTTGGTCTTCACAGATAGCAGAAAATTTGTGTGCTGGAGGTGCTTGAAATTTTATTGTTTGGAGGCGTTCTTTGGTGGACGTGATGTTCATTCATAATTCCACTCACCTCCTTGGGCTTGATCGCTAAGCATGTATCGCTCTGAGCCCAACATGCACATCATGGCCGATGATCATAGTTGCAAATAGACGATTAGCCCACCTCAGATTGCACATCAAGTAGTCATCTACACACCCCTGCCATGACATTCTGACGGATTGAAATGAACAAGAGATTCAAAGTCGTGGGTCCATTGTCCTTGCTTGCACAGGTCAACATAAATATAGTCTTCAAGTTGAGTTATTGTGAAATGCGCAACCTTGGAGATCTTGCCTGTGATTTTTTATTCATAGCAGCCATTGACGGGCCCACCAACCACATCGACAGAGATTGAACTTTTGATGGCCAATTGGTTTTTCAGATTTGTGTGCGTGGTTTTTGGAGGTCATATGTTGTTTTGGCGCTGATCTCCTTCTCCACTCCATTTACCCGCAATTTGTTGGATCTATGTCCTTTTTTTTCTAGAAGACTAGAATGTGCAGAATTTGCACCAGTTGCACTATTCACAAATTGAAAGCAACTTTTGAGAAAGCCCCACCTCGAGCTGCATAGACCTCTCATCATATGCCATTAATCCACACACATCAGCAGATTTGGCGACATCTTTGGTGATTTGTGTTGGGCCTTGCAGATTTCATGCATGATGGCCTATTTCCAAGGCGGATTTTGGTGTTTGGGGGAAATGATTGTCTTTGTACCTACAACCATCGCACTCTATGCTTCTGCAACAATGCCAAATGAAGGTGATTACCCTTATTTCCAAGGCATCTTTGGTCGAATTGCAAAACTTGTTGTAGACCTTTTGGAATTTTTTTGGAGTGTATGTCACTTTTTCTGCCAGTCAAAGCTCAAAATAATTCCAGTTTTGGGCACACTAGCAGACCAAAGGCAAGACATGATTGACTGTTCGGATTTTTGCATCCACATGCCAATTCATTGGAGGGTTCAGCATGTCCTGAGCCGTATTCGTGATGCAACAAGAATGCTTCTTACTCTTGATGAAAGTATTTCTCACCAAATATTTGAGGGTGAGGTTTTGCTTCGTTGCATGAATAGGTATGAACTCCTTGATGAGAGTCAAAACAAGCTTGACTGTGTTTTGGCACTGACAGTTGAGAACTTCCTTGAGTGTCGGCTCTAGACCCTTGTGTTCAAGTCTAGGATAGTCAAGTCAAATCCATCATGCTCATGTGCTCATCAAACAATGACATATAAGGGTTGGCCGGCAGGTGACATACCATATTTCATGGTCTGAGGTTTTTCTTCAAAGGCCTCGCCTCGGGCCCTTCAAACTATTGGCGGTCTCCTACAATTGTGAGCAGATGTGAACTTGTTTGTGGATGTAGCCGCATAGGGAGGCATGTCTTCTTATTGGGAGATGAGTAGTCTTCTTGTGTCTTCTTCATCTTCTTCTAGCTTATTTGGTGAAGGGAGGAGACTTTTTTTGTGAGTGTGTTTCACTACAATTTGGTTTTGCGTGAGTAGTTTGGCACCTTTTCCTTGAGCACAACACTTCTTTGTGAACCCGCCTATGCCTTTCAACCCAAGCTACGTGGCATTCTTTGGGAATTATCTACATCTCCCTCACTCTAACTTCCGACTTGCACTCAAGCATTGGAAATCATGTATGATATTACTACATGATTTTTTTGCCATCGATTTTTAATTCGGCACCGGCCCTTTGATCTAGCGATAGTTTCATGTTTTCGATATCTTGTTTTGTTCCGGCGATCAGATTTTTTTTACTTTTTTTCTAATAGGGGTCATTTTTATGACATTTATTTTGCCTCGACGGCCATTTGACCGTCTAATATGGGTTTGTCACTTGCTGACATCAGCACCATGAAAGCATAGCATCAACATTTCTTGTCACCTTCTCGACCTCTATTTGGACCACCTTCATTTTTTTGCTCATATCTCGAGCATACGAACTCCATTTTTTGCAAATGAGATATCGTCAGAAAGTTGATTTCGAGCTCGTCACAGTGGTATAGTTAGTTTTCAGTTTTGATGCTGTTTGGATAGCTTTTTTTGCTATCAAAGTTAGGAGTTCAGTTTTGCACTCTAGGAGGCATATCTTGAGCATCCAATCTCCAATTTGGGAATTCTTTATATCATTGGAAAACTCTTTTCGAGCTCTTTCCAATGGTGCTAGTTGTTTTTCCAAATTCTGCTCTAGACACATTCTATTCAGTCTTCTGCATTTTTGCATTCTGGTGGATAACTTGGTTGTTTCAGGTTCGAGATTCGATTGTGTTGCTTCAAATGATTCGTCATGACTTGTACTATCTATTGTATTAGTCTTATGTCTCTTCTGGTCTATTTAGACATCTGTGTATGCATTCTTGCAACGCACTAAGATAAAGTGTCATACTGCATCTGTATTTTCATTTCAGTTGTTTTGTCTTGTTTTTCTTTTTGATTTGAGTAGTGTCATCTGAGGACACTCATGCAAATTATTGTATTCTTAGGATCTATATCTTGTGCCTTATTGTACATGCACTACTATGATTAAAGTGTCATGAGTGGGTTGATGTTTTCCTTTGTTTTCCATCTTCCTTTGTCCAGTGAGTGTCCCTTCCATTACATTAGCCTCATGATCACCTCAATACACACATATGTATTCTTTTGTGCATCTTGATCGTGGCTCCTTGACATGCAGTTCTTTTGGCCCACTTTTCCAGTTGCCTGTCACCTCACCCTTGTCTACATTAGGGGGGGTTCTTCTATTGTTTCTCATGCTTCCTTGGTTTGATTGATTAGCTCTTCAAGCTTTGGTGTTACATGTCATCTACATCTTTGAGTTTAGTTGTTTGCCTTCGTGTGCCTCCTGATTCGATGCTAATTACAGCCTTATCTACTTGGTTAGGTTCTATTTCAATGGAGGTTCTTCAGATTAGCAGTTACTTTTGATAGAGCTTTGCAGCTTCTACATGCTTCACTGATGTTCTTCATGATCATCTTTTGTTCCTATCCTCTAGGACATTTCCTAGTTTGGAGGCTTCTTCAATCCTTCACTAGTTTCTTTCAGCATGTTTTCTATCTCTTTTTGGAGTAGGGTTTTTCCCATGCGGTTTTCTCTATTTCTTTTCTTTATAGAGATTTGGTTGTGCTTGGGTACCTCATCAGGCTTTGTTGTCGAGACCCAATTCTAATTTCAATAGTAATTTCTAGGTTTTTAGCTACTTCCTAAGTTTATCTTAAGGGGGAGTGTTAGAGTAATTAGATATTTCCTAATTAACTCTAGTTGCTTAAGCTAAATTTTAAGCATCTAATAATTAATTCTTTTATTAATTATTTTGATGCAACCTAGGTTAGACCTTTTTAGGGTTTCGATCTCCTTTATAAGGACGATCTCTCATTGTAAACATTTACTGAGAATTGAGAACTGAGATTAATTCATTGTTGATAATAGCAACCTATTTCTTGCTCGTCAAGAATGTTTTATCTATGGATTTGGCAATTCCTACCACCATGGCTTTTGCTTTCCTCTTCTATAACTGGTGTTTGCATGCAAGTGATTCTTGGGAGCTATGGGGTTGATCTTTCATCAACTTCAACAATCTTGACTATTCATTTGAATTACAAACTTCTCATGCCCATACCTTCTCTCTATGCACCTAACATGTTTTCACTCACCACCTTGATCACAATTAAGTCTTCTTGTGCAATTCCCTAGAACAATCAAAACATGTTTGACCTGCACAAGCTTCATTTCGAATCCTCTCACCATTCTTGCATCTATCTTCCGACTGTTAGTCATCATTTTTCCAGCTGATTAAGACACATCATCATTCCTTTGTCTTCAATCACATCAATCATCTAATCAACATTTTGTCATAGGTAACTTAAGAACATATTACCCAATCATCTTCTGACACCTAGATTATTGCTCATCTCTCATCTCTACAAGATGCTATCATAAACTTAATCTTTTAAGACATCATAGTCTCCTATGATCATTTCACTTTATTAGTACTTCCTCATAATCATTGCCAACATATTCCTCTTTACTTTTACTTCACCTTAACACCGGTCATGACATTTATCTTTTTGTACACTGATCATTTGCCTTGTCTCACCGATCACTGTAACCCTATACTATGATTGTGTTGCCACCAATGCCAACCAAATACATTGGCATATTTTACTGCACCTCTTAGCTAGCCAATCTCCTCTTGTCAATGGCAACAACACCAAACATAAAAACTCTAAAATATTTTGAAAAAACTGAAGAGCAAAATTGTGAAATTGTAATGAGAAAAAAATGAATAATCAATATTTTGAAATAAAATGCTGAGTGTGGAGCTGAAGAATTATAGATGGCTTGGAAAGGAAAGTGAAGTTATAAAGATCTCACTAAGTATAAAATTGGTCTAAGTGTAGTGAAATGTCATCAAAGCTGTGAAAAGGTTGTCAAAATGTTGTCAAGGTGATGTGTTGCATTAAATTGTAAAATGGAAAAGTGGAAATGTTTTGGGTTTAATGCTTGAAAAAATGAAAGAGTGCTACATAAAAATGATAAGTAGAAATTGCAAACTTTGAGAAAATCCTTGCTTAAAAAAATACAAAGAATTCAAGGGACTTTCAAGTGGAAAATGCAAAATCGTAGACATTTCGACCTAAAAGCCACAAATGTGCCCAGTCCAAGTCTCATTTCCACCTAAAAGGCGAAATTGCACCTGACTTCAAGTCACATTTCCTCCTAAAACTCTCAAACCTGGCCTTCTTGCACTACCAGTTCCGCCTAAGAATTGAAAAGCCGCTCAAACACTTCCACCTAAAATGCAAAATCATGCCCAAAGGAGAATACATGAAAAGATTGAGGAAAAATCAAAAGTGCAAAAGTGAACAAAAATTGTTTGGAGCTAGGTTGCCTGCCTCGATCCATTTGCAAACAAAATTAAAATTTGAATGAGGTCAGCGTCAACCCTTTTTAACCCAACTGGTTGCACCCCTTCATCAAGCAAGTTGAGCATGATATAAGTTGAAGGAGGTCACTTGAAACTTCACTCAAATCAAATTCAAAGAAAAAATCAAAATTGAATGGTGAAATTTAAGAGCAGATCTGAAGGTGCAAGTTTGTGGGGCAATGTAATTACATTTTCAAGTAATCAAGGGCAAATTCGTTGAATAACCTAGCGGCATTGAGCAGAAATCTATAATCAAAGACAGATTGAAGAATCAAAGGCAGTTTTCCAGCAAGAAGATGACAATTCAAATCATAATTATGACAACATTTAAATGTGAATTTCCAGATCAGAAGTTTGAATGAACTCAAATCAAAGCAAATATTAAATAAACAGCAAGATCAACTCCTAGATTCTAGTGCCATTCCAGAATAAAAATAAGAATAAGAAAAGAAAAAGTGCAGAAAGGTGCAAAATTTCCATCAAGTAAAAGGTGATTTTCATCTGGAAAGGGAATTTTGTTAGCAACATAATGCATTTCCAGATTTGTATCCAGATTTATATGGATTTTATTGCTCATTCACTGGTTAATTTGCTTCATCCAACTATTCTTTGTACAATCTAGCTTCTCAAAAACTATTTTGTGTCAGCAGTGTTTGTCCATGTTTTCAACCGGATTAGATAGCTTAACAAACGGACTATCACTATAGTCTCCACCAAAAATATTCCTACTTTGGCTAAAACAATCTCATAAGAGATCATTGATTTGATACATTGTTCTCCAAACCTCACAACTTCAGAATACTGACCTACCTGGCCAAAAAGAGTTTTCTTGATTTTCCGATCCCATAACTCTGCTTATTGACACCTCTTTCGCAGCTGAGAAAAAAGCTCTCTAGTCCCCTCATATTATTTTGTTCTATGAGTCTCCTAACTAAGCCTATTGTAAAAATCAATTCCCAAAGTACTATTAATCCACCACAATCCCTAACAAGCTTCCTTCAAAGATAAAATTAAACCACTGCTTCTTCTTTAAAGATAAAAAAATGACATTAGTCTTGCTTGTGTTCACCTGCATCACGACCTCTTGGAAAAAGATCTCTAAAGTTTTCAGATGTTCGTTGAAACCATGGGCAGTTTTTGCAATTGGAATGAGATCATCCGCACAAAGAGGTAGCTTCGTCACATACTCAGCTTGTTGGATGCCCTCAACAATAGTTTTGATTAGCCGTTCTTTAAGTTTATCAATTTGGACGCCATATAGAGGGGAGAAGAATGGACATCTTTGTTTTACTCTAATATTGTTCAGATATATTTTGACTCGCCTTCTTTGGTTTCGATTTTTCCTCTGACCTGCTCATAAAGCCTATGCACTGCCACTCTAAAATCCATTGTAACCTTGAGTTCCTCCATTTTTTCTAAAGTTTCTAGTTGAAATCTGCTAAACAATGAAAGCTGTTCCTTCTGGTTCTAATTCTAAGACTAGATCAATGTTGCACGTATTGCCAAAGGCAATGCAAATTTTAGGCTATGTCAATTATTTTTATGCTATTAATTTCATATCAATGGTCGTATTCTGAAGGTTTGGTTTCCTTATACTAATCCAAATTTTCTTATAGATGGTTTGAATCATCGCAACCGCATCAAACAGTCATGTCGCGTCCAAAAGTAGATCGCAACCAGATTAGTGATAAAAAAAATTTGATACCGATCACACGCCAATACTAGTTTTAAATGTAGTTAAATTTTGGGTCAGGTTCAAATTCGCATCTGCATAGGCTCCCGAAATTCTGCTCACGCCTAATGATGGATAAATGTCGAATCGACAGCAGATTGTCAATGAAGAATGGACATAGGTTATCGATCACGGATGAAAAGTAGTCGGACATCGATATAACAGAGAAGGATTATACTCAAAACAAGAGACTAGTTCCCCTCATTAAATTTTTACGCTTGTAGATTTTTAATAGTAGCTTAACAATATCAATTCACATACACAATAAAAAATTAAAAAATTTGGTTTTGTGGACGTGCTCAAAATTACTGGCACTGGATTCATGACTTCTTTAAGCCATTCAGGCCTGAACCCTTTTCTTGGCACATGGTTATCTTGGGTGATTCCCCTAGAATCCTTTGGAAATTTACTCATATTTGGCATACCTTTAGGATGAAGATTTTGTTCACTCTGTGGAAAGATAAAAATTTTGTTCTTTTCACTCACAGTTTTCTTGATACTAATATTGCTATGTACATTAACGCACAAGTTCACACTAACAAAGTGGCCTTGGGGGTGGCTCACCTACAAGAGCTACTGAACCACTGGGGCAATGCCCCTTGCACTGTTGCTAGAGTTCCTCTAGATGCCTTCGCTGATACCTCGACGCCTCAAGGCCGCCATCCACGGTGCCACTCATCAAGCTACCACTCGCACACCCCGAGCTCCCAAGCTTCCTGCCATCGCTCTCCCAGTGGTGGCAATGGTGGATGGAGGCATCATTCAGCTTCTCCGCCCCGTGGTGGCACTGGTTGGTCCTCGACTCCTACTGGTGCTCAGCGGGCACTCTCTGAGAAATGGCCTCGCCTGGACCTAGCAATTTCGCCTTTGCGACCAGAGTTAAAAGATGTTGACCAAGCCACTGTTGCTACTATTGATGACGGTTGAACTATTCCTAGTCCGCCCCCCAATCCCAAAGCTGATTGGGGTTTCCATGATTGTGATGAGCCCCCACCCTCAGCAGGCACTGCTTGAGATTGCTTTATATGTTTATTTTTATATGAATAATGTTTGATTCCGGCTTCGGTCGTTTGAACTCTTGCGGGGTGATCTTGTATCCCCAGGTCTTTTTTTGTGAATTGTATTCTTAGTATATTAATTATTAATAGAAAAAGACTATTCATAAAATTAAAATAATAATAATAAACAATCATTATGTCAATATCAATTCAATTCACGTACACAATCCAAAATTTAAAAACAATCATTATGTCAATAGAATATTAAACTATATTAGTTCTAGGGTTAAATGGAAGGAAATGGAACTGGAATATATGAAACAAATCGGATAGAGTGAGATTAAATGCACATTCAGACCAGCTATGTGGAGCCCTATCCGGATTTAGATTGGATAAAAGAAACAAGAGCTCTCCTTGAGCTAGAGTCCTCACCTTAAGTGAGGGTTTGAAAGTAATAAAATGAATGAAAGTTTATGTTTACACATATGTTTACAAATCATGTATATTAGAAAATTACTATTATCTTTCTATTTAATATTCAAAGTTATAATTATTTTTCACATTATATACATTAAAATTATTTTTTTATATATCTTTGTCCAAAAAAATAAAATGTAAATTTTAACTTGAACCCTATATCTAACACTTATCATAAGCTTACATAATTAAGCAGTGAGTCAACTAAGTATATGTGATTATAGTTCATTTTAATCTTTTATTTGTCTTATAGTTTCATTATTTTTTACATGTTCATTGATATCTTATTATTAAATAATTTTAATAATTAATGAAATTAAATATAATTAAAAATAAATAAATAAAATAGACATAGATCTTTGAAAGAAAGAAAAACAAAATTATTTTTTTAAATTAAATTTATAAATAAAAACTCCACTCATTTTAATCATAGTAAAGTCAATTTGTTTTAACCACCAATAGGCATAAGTAACTTAAATCCTCTTACAAAAATTCAAACACTTAAAAAAAACCCAATTCTTAATATAAGACTGAAATCTTTATATTTTTATAACAAAAAAAATTACAGAGGGATAATTTTATCTATAAAGGCAATTTTAGCTCATCGACTCATGGATGAACTCATAATACCATACTTCTTTGAATTTTTTTTTTTTTAAATTAGCATGCAAATAATTATCATTATTATAACCAAAATCAACTCGGATTGTAGGTACCTTGAAACTTGCACTATCCTAACCACACTCAAACTAGGGCAGTAATGAATTGAAGTTGATATGTTCTTTAATATGTATTAGGCATAATCTTCCAAATCTTCCAATTCCCTCTTGGTTCTTCCTTTTGTCTGTGTGCTCTGCTTCTGACATGCTTTCTGACACGTAGTTGAAGTGTCCGACATATAATAAATTCAATCTTATTGCTTTCTTTTTTCTGCTTTTTCTAATTTAAAAAATTGAATTAACTACCAGCAAATTAGGCCTTGACCAATGAGAAAATCAGAATTTGTCTCCGACAATTAATTATAAAAATATATCTTTTGAATCTTTAGCTTGTTGCACTTAGA
Source organism: Cupressus sempervirens (assembly GCA_028749045.1). Lineage (NCBI taxonomy): Eukaryota > Viridiplantae > Streptophyta > Pinopsida > Cupressales > Cupressaceae > Cupressus > Cupressus sempervirens. The sequence continues at coordinate 444,177,569 of CM053792.1, read as the reverse complement.
TTCACTCATAAAAACTAATGCGGGTGAACTAAGGAAAACATTAGTTCCCTGCCTTAAATAAGGCAGGAACTAATAAGGTAGGGACTAATAACCCACAATGAGTGAACAAAATTTATAATGGAGTCAGTTCCATCAAATTTTACACAAGAAAAAGTAACCTAGTACCGAGGTGTGATAAGCATGGGGTGGTGAAGATTAGCAAATCTAATTCATTCTTGCCAATGTTTTGCTACCAACAAATGACGACCTCTATGTAACTAGACTTATTAAAAGATATTTGGTGGCCCGTGGCTATACAGCCACGAAAATGCACTTCCTTTACATTGCTTTTTCTAACTTTTCAAAAAAAATTCTAAGTCCTCTCCTTCGTAAGGAAGTGCATTTTCGTAGCTGTATAGACGTTGCCTATTTGGTGTAGTGGTTAAGTTCAAGTTGTGCATATTAAATGTTGCTGAGACTAAAAAAAGAACAATCAGATGCATGAGAGGATAGATTGATGTTTTTGTCAGTAGATTTGTGAGTCCAAGGAACTAATGTTCCCCAAGGCTTCTCACAATTAATTTCTATATTTGAAACTGGGGAGCTACTAAAATTTAAAAATCTATTTATTTTTTAATTAATTTTCTATTGTAATTGTAGTTTTCTAATTGGCTCGTAACAAATTTTTCAAGTATAAAATTCAATTTTTGATACACAAAATTAGAAAAATAAATATCTCAAATGTTTGTAAGTTTTAGAATTCTCCACTTCTTCCAACATGTCGGTGGGAGCTTACAAAAATCTAGTTTATTCTAGAACATAAAACTGAGAAGAGAAGGTCAACAAGGTTGCCCTTCTGTGTGACGATGAAGAACATGGGCAATCTTTCCATTGTATGAGTGAATGTACAGTGTTGGGGGCAATTCGATCAAACGGCTTCCATAGCATTGTCTATACTTATTCATTGACCATATGTGTCTTCACCTTTGAAACATTTGATCATAAAAACTCTCTATCCCTCGCACCTTTTAGGATTATGACACCCTATTCCAAGCCTTTACTTTGCACAAGAAAGAAAAGCGCCGAAAAAGTAGTGGCTTTTGGCTTTGGAGCTGTCGAATGGCATAGTCCATCTTTTAAATTTCCAAGCATGTAAACAAAGATTGACATCTACAATAGCACCGTCCAAGCCTTGACACTTGATACTCTAATCAGCCTAAGTAAAAAAATGGATTTTCATACTCAATAAATTTTAGACTACAATTTTTGCTAACCAGATTCAAGAACTCTGATCATGAAATATGTAGGCTGTGTACAATCTTTGTAAAGAGAATTTAAAATTTATATTCATTGAACTTGTAGATTGTTTGTGATTTGCATTAAGAAATTTTTTGATATATTAATTTTCTATTACTTGGAATGCTTTCATGCTACAAAGCACCAAAATTGGTGGTCTCTTCAATCTATGGATAGTTCAAATCCACGAGATGGATGTGTTGTTGTATTCACGGAGTGGCTAACTCTTTATAGCATAGAAAATTAGAAGATAATTTTAATGAAATTCTTTGAGGTCTTTGCAACATGAAATATTGCCTTGTATGCTATTACAAGGAATTTCTTATAGCCCTAACTCCAACATCTTTGCTCTTCATTCTGCTAATGCCTCTGAGATAGGTGTTTCCACTTTTCTGGTGCTTTGTGTAAGTTACCTTCTCCCGCTCACAATGCTACATGAGTGGTTAGTTCAAAGTATTGTTTTTTATTGGTGTCATCAGCATTTACAATTTAACTATAATAACAAGTGTCTTTATGTAAGCTAAATATCTATTTGTTAAATTGTTTAATCAAATATATTTACAATTAACAATTGATTTTTAGATTACATAATTGTATAAGTCAATTCAATAGAATTTGGTATTATATTAATGTTTTCACAAAATAAAAAATTAATTTGATGATTGAATATATTTTTTCACAGAAAATGTAGTTTGAATATATTTATATTAATTTTAAATTTAAATTAATGTGAAAATTTATATTTGTATATTTCAAATATAAAGTTTTTGATAAGGTAAACAGGTTTTAAGGGGTCCTGAAACCCATAAGTTTAACAACAAGAAAGGCTGAAAATAAGCGAAAAATTGCCCAACCAAATCATAATCCTTACGGCTGAAAATAAGCCCAAAGGTCCAGCCCGAAACAGCTGCCCATTAAAAAGGCTAGAGAACCAACCAGAAAAAACGGAGACCAGACAAAAAGCCAAAGCCAGGAGAAACAAAAACCAAAGGACAGAGACCAAACCTAGCAGACTACTTCTCCATCTCGAGCATGGTCTGGGCAGCTTCGGCGCACTCTTGTTGCTCTTCTACCTTATGATCCTGGGCGTTCGTCAAATCCTGCTCCATTGTGTTGTCCTTGGCTTTATCCACATCCAGCCTATCTTTGTCTCTGTTCTGTTTATCATCTTCCTCCATCTGGTTCCTGTCTTTGAGATTATCCAAGAGAGAGAGGATGTTGTCGTTGATCGAAGCAAGGAGGGAGATCATTTGACTAGCCAGATTGTGATTGTAGTTCTCAATATTTTTTACTCTCCTCTCCATCAGAGTCTCCCAGCTGTTCCGGTCGCCTTGGCTTTCAGCACCAGTCTTGCTCTTGATTTTTTCCATTTGGAAAACCCTATCTCTGACATCCTCAAGCTCATGGAAAAGCCATTTAATAGATCTGAAGTTGTCGATCATGCTATTGTGGGCATTGTTCAACAGATTCATGCCCGTTTCTCTTGCATTATCAGAAATAGCCACCATAGCCGGGTCAATTAGCTCATTGAGTCTAGGCTTCTCGAGGTCGTCCACCAGGAGTTGGGGGTTCATCACCTCTCTGTAAATTCCCATAGTGGTCGTTCTCACATTGAAATTCTTCCAAGCCTTCCTTCTGTTATTAACTTGCACTTCCCCCTCAATCTGTCCAGAGTTGTCATTTTCCTCCAAAGGAGGCTGAGGATGTATAGGGGAGAGGGGAATGGGCAGAGAATCCTTTCCCTGATTGCTATAGCGCTCCATGCTCTCTCCTTCCCTCTTCTGTCTTTTTCTCAGTTTCTCCTCATCTAGCTCCTCCTTCGAAACCTTGTCAGAATCATCAGTATCCATATCCTCCTCCTCCTTAGCAGAGCCAATTTTAGCTGGGGTATGACCTCTAGGGCTCTTTCTGCTGGGTAATTTGATAGAGGGGTAATCCTTCTTATGGCTTTTAGTCTTCTTACCTGAATGCTCAAAAACCTCATCAGAGCTGATGCTCTCGACATCGTCGGAATCTGAGGAAAAACTGGAGCTGCTCTTGTCAACATCCGCCCCCTGGATAGGGTTTTTGCTTATGGTTTGAGCGTGGAAATGCTCATGAATCAGAAGCAGAAGACCCTCATGCAGAGCCGGGTTGACGGTAGCTTTCTTTTTAAAACTAGAAATGGCCTTGTTCATCAAGTTAAAAAGATAATACGGGAAGGAGATCTTACTACCATGCCGAAAATGATTCAGAATCACAAAATGGTGAGTCCTAACCCTATCAAACCTGGGGTCTAGGGTTATATATTCAATGACAGCGTAGAGAACATACCTCCAGAGCTTCTTTATAGTATCTGTTACAAAAAACGTCTCTTTCTTGCCCAGCTTGTTCAACTCTTCAGTGTTTTTCACAAAATCCTTGATAGCATTAGAAGACATCTTCTTGTCTCTGAAAAATTTATGCCCCTCCATCGGAATCCCCGTGACTTCAGCAACCACATCCTCAGTAATTTGAAAGTAGACCCCGTTCACCTTAACCTTACCATTATTCCACGAATTTACCATGCTGTTAGTGATCTCAGGATCCGAGCCATGAAGTTTCTCGAAGAAATTAGTAACCCCACCCTTTTCCAGCTCTCTCCAAACTTTGGCCTTGTTCTTCCACTTCTGAACTTCCCCCACCGGCTCCTTTCTGCTCCTCTCACCCGTCATGTTTACCTGATCAACTTCCACAATTCTCATGAACTCTGATCTGTGCAAGTTATTTGCATTCGAAAAAATGGTGATGTTTCTTTTATGATACCCATGAATAAACCCCTTTCTGAAAATAATGGTATCGTCCTTTCGAACGTGTCGAAATGACAGAGGAATCCCCTTTTGCTGGTGCAAATCACGATGCCAATAATGGCACTTACCATTTATTAAGCAATCTTTATTATCCATAATTGCATTGGATTTGAGCCGTCCTTCCCAAGATATTATCTTGGTCGATGAGCAACTTTGCCTCCGCCGGAAAATCTTTTCCGGCATGCCAGGACAGATTATTGGTGGCGTTAACCCCTTTATTAGCAAACCAATCAGTGACTGGGTTTGCCTCTCTGTAAACATGAGTGACGTGGACCTTATCGAACTTTGTGAGAGTGGCGCAAGTCTCAGCAATTATGTTCGCAATCGTCCACGAGGGAGGGGAAATACCATTAATGGTATTAATAATGTTTTTGGAGTCCCCCTCAAGCCAGAGTTTAGTAATCCCGGCTTCAAAAGCCAACTTGACCACCTTACTCGCAGCTCTAGCTTCAGCCAGATGAATAGTCTGGATTCCCAGCAGGGAAGCAAAGGTAGCTATTCCCTCCCCATAGCTATTTCTTATGATTCCACCGCAGCCTGAAGGGCCTGGGTTACCCTTGGAGGCCCCATCAAAGTTGGCTTTTGACCAACCATCTGGGGGGAGAAGCCAGCTAGCATCCTGCCTTTTGAGGTTCCTGTCTTTTTCTTTAGCTATCTTTCTGTCCCCTTCTTCTTCTTCTTCCTCTTTCAGCACTTGGAGATTTTCCTTTATATTCTTCGAGACCTTCCTGCCAAGGATTATAGCCGGCTCCTCTCTGTCTCTAAATATTCTATTATTCCTTTCCTTCCAGATTCCCCAGCAAAAATGGGGTAAAATCCAGTCCGAGTGATCCTGCCGACCAGCAATCTTACAAAGACCTTTCCACTGATGGAAAAAATCCATGAGATTATCCGGTTTGCACCAGAGGGTTTCATTATCATGTGTGATGACATTCCACACCTCCCTGGCATAGTCACATAAGATGAAAATGTGATTTCCGGTCTCAGCCTGATTCTTACACAAGGGACATCTACTGGGCATAACATGTCCTCGCTTCATGAGATTGTCATGAGTAAGGATTTTGTTCTGAAGAGCCAGCCAGTAAAAAATGTTGATCTTTGGAGTGAGACCCGGAGTCCAAGCCTCCGCCCAAGGGGCCTTCTCTTTTAGGCTCCAAAGGGAATTATAGCCTGAGGCAACAGAGTATCTTCCATTGGGATTATCCCTCCAGACCAGCTCATCCCCCAAATTGAAAGGAATCATGGAATTGAGCATAAGCATTATAGGAGTCAAGTCCTCAGAGATAGGTCACTCCATTCCTGGCCATTCCAATAATCACAAACTTTGGACCCAATTTGATCAGTACAAGCTTGCATCCATCTCTCAAAAACAGGGTTATTGATAAGTGGATCTTGGGAAAGCCATCTATCCGACCAAAACTGGATGTCCTTCCCATTTCCCAATTTCCATGAAATCCTGGCCTTAGCCAGGTCCCTGGCTTTCATGATCCCATTCCAAATGTTCGATCCTTTTGGGATATCTTCATTAAAAAGGGTGAAAAGAAGAGTGGGTCTTCTAAGGTACTTGTTTACCAGGGTGTCCCTCCATTCACCGGTGCTACTGAAGATCCGCCATATTTGTTTAGCTAGGAGAGCCTTATTGAGGTGAGTGATCTTTCTAATGCCCAGACCTCCGTACCTCATAGGGAGGCAAACCTTCTCCCAAGCAACAAGAGGATATCTTTTCTTCCCTTCATTACCATTCTAGAGGAAGTCTCTCTGGATTTTCTCCATTCTTTCAGCAATTTTCCCCGGAATTCCAAAGAGGCTCAGGGCATAGATTGGCAGATTTTGAAGAGAAGATTTGACTAAGAGGCATTTCCCCGCTTGACTAAGAGAGACCCCTTTCCAACCAGCCATCTTCCTGTTGAATCTGTCCAAAATATCATTCCAAAAAGACTCTGGGGGTGAGGATCCCAAGGGAAGACCAAGATAGGTAGAGGGGAAAGAGCCTACCCCACAACCCAGAATCCTGGCGATTTTACTTTGTCTAAACTCAGAGGTGTTGATGAAAAAGAGCGAGCTTTTGTTCCAATTAATCAGCTGACCCGTCCCACTGGAGTAAGTATCAAGAATCTTCTTCAGGGCTTTGGCCTCTTTGACAGAAGCTTCCCCCCCCAAGATAGTATCGTCAACAAATTGTTGATGAGTGAAGGGAACGCATTTAGAGGAGGGCAGGATCCCTTTGATACAAGCCTCACACTTTCTACAGTCTATAAACCTTCCTAAGCATTCAGCTAAAATGATGAACAATATGGGCGAAAGGGGGTCTCCTTGTCTGAGGCCTCTGGAAGGTTTGAAAAAATTAGAAGGGACTCCATTAACCAGAACAGCCAAGGAGGAGGTGGAGACCAATTGAGAGATAATTTTGCAAACTTTACTGTCAAAGCCAAAAGTCGAGAGGACCTTCCCAAGGAGAGACCAGTCCACCCTGTCATAAGCTTTAGAAAGATCCAGTTTGAGAAGCATACCTTCCCGTTTGGATGCCTCAAGAGAGTGGATGACTTCGTGCACCATCTGGATAGAATCCAAAATTTGTCTCCCTGGAACAAAACCCGATTGATGCTGCGAGATTATCATGGGCAATATCTTGAGCATTCTTAAAGTGAGAACTTTAGAGATGATCTTGTAGAGAGAGTTGCACAGACTAATAGGTCTGAAGTTGTCCAACGAGTCCGCCCCAGGGGATTTAGGAATGAGAACCACAAAAGTCGAGTTTAGCTCCTTGAGAATAGATTTGGCTCCAAAGAATTCCTGGACAGCCTGAACAACCTCTCCCATGATCACCGGCCAGAACCTTTGGAAGAAAAAAGTGGGAAAACCGTCCGGGCCTGGAGCCTTGTCAGCAGGCAGAGAAAAGAGAGCCTCTCTAACTTTCGAAGCCTTAGGAATAGCACAGAGCTGTTTATTATGGAAAGGTTGAATGAGCTGAGGGATATAGTGTAACAAATCCTCCTGGTCCAAAATGGAGAGCATTGGGTCCTTAGAGAGAAGGCTAGAGAAAAAGGAAACAGCTTCTTCCGAGATGGCAGATTCTTCAGTTAACAGCTCCTGCCCCTTTCTGATACCATAGATCCTGTTACTAGCACGGTGCTTGAGGGTGGTTAGGTGAAAAAACTTAGTGTTCCGATCTCCTTCCTTTAGCCAGGTGATCCTCGATCTTTGCCTCCAAAATTTTTCTTCCTTATTAATAATGTTATGAATTTCAGACAGGGTCTTGAGCTCCGCAACCCTGTTGGTCTCAGTGTAACCTTCCTTCTGAATGCACTCTTGGATAATAGTTAGATTATCAAATAACTCTTTCTTTTCATGGAAGATGTGACCAAAATCAGACTTGTTCCAAATTTTAATCATCCTCTTCACATTGCTAAGTTTTCTGGTGACTCTGAACATGGCTGAGCCCTCCACCTCTATCCCCCACCATAGCTTGATATTATCCATGAGGTCAGGGTGAGAGGTCCACATTTTCTCAAACCTGAAAGGATGGTATCTCCTGTGTACGAGAGGGGAAACAACAAGAGAAATGGAAGAGTGATCCGAACCAATTCTGGGAAGCAGAGATAGTCTGCAGCTGAAGGATTGAAGCCAGTCCGAAGATATAAGAGCTCTATCCAGCCTTACCTGAATGCAATCATGGCCTTTTCTCTTGTTTGACCAGGTAAAGGATCCGCCCTTAAGCTCTACGTCCATAAGGGCCAAATTATTTATGAAGTTAGAAAGATCCTGTTTACTTTCCCAATCCGGGGGCATACCTCCCTTTTTCTCTTTATCTTCAAGTGGTGTGTTAAAGTCTCCCATGATTATACCTTTCTGAATGTCACAATCTTGCACCATATTACCAAATTTGGTCCAGAAGTTTTTTCTATCTTTCTTATTATTGGGGGCGTAAATATTCACTAAATACTAGGAATCATTGGTGTGCAAATGTTGAACTCTGCAGAAAAGAATGTTATCTTCATCATACTCAGCTACTATATTGAAATACTTATTATTGAAAAGTAACAGCAGTCCTCCAGACGCTCCTTCAGAGTTAGAGGCTATGCCCTTCATGCTATTGTTGAACTTAATATTTTCCATCCTTTCCTTCTTCATTTTAGTTTCCTGGATTAGAAACACATCAGGCCTTTGGTCCCTTATTTCAAATATAAAGTTAAACTAGTATAGTTATTTTAAATAAATCTATCTAAAGAAATGCCAATAGATATCCACTACAAAATAATTATAATTTAATTTACTACATCTAAAATTATTTATATTCCATTTATCTTCGTTTATTTAGTTTTTTACTAACCTAAGCTTTTATTTCCATTTCTTAAAAAATGGATGATTTATATCTCCAAATATTGTAATTTAGATGGATATTTTATGTGGTATTTATTAGATTGTTTTTGGAAGTATTTTCTATTTATAATAAGGTTTAAATTTTTGACATGTAGATGGTTGTCAAATTTAACCTAGAAGAATAAAAGTTAACATTAACACGCTCACACCATCCCACTCCCCCATTCTGCTATTGTAGAATGCCTATCAACATTAATTATGAAAACTTAACTTGAATCAACACAATTAATTTTATGAGTAAATAATTTTAAAACATGATGGACAATTGTTTTACTACTCTTATTCAATAAGAATTATATTTAAAAACAAATATAACATTTATAAAAATAAATAGTAAAAACACTATAATGCAAAAGCTTATCATAAAAAATTTACAAATAAAAAAACTCAAAAGTAAACTTTCAAATAATTGAAATAAATTTAATATAATTCTAAATTGATCACTATAATTATTAATATACTTAACAATAAATATATTTAAGACATGTTTACAATCATTTTCAATCAAGTGATAAGAATTTAAATAACAAAGAAGATATATTTGTACTTAATACATATAAGATATCATGAAGGCTCTCGCTTCTACTCCCATGAAGGTTCTCGCCCACCATGTTATTCCAAACTTCTACCTCTCTCATTCATCATCTGTTGGAAGCTTCAATGGAGGATCTTAGTTCCCTGGGTGTGGTTGTGGATGCTCTACTTGCTACGCCGAGGTTTGTCAATGCAAGTCCTTCTCCCATTGACCTTGCTTTTTCTAGCTGCTCAATGTTTTTTTGTTGTTCATGTCCTTGGAAGCTATTCTAGTCAAGGTTCAAACTTTGTCTTCTCTCGCCCATTTTTCTCTAGTCAGTGTTGTGGGTGTTCGTTCTTTGGCTATAGCTATGGAAGCTCTCCATCCCCTTATAGCTATTCGGATCATTGTGGATGTTATTCATGTTGCTCTTGTTGTAATGACTAACCACTCTCCTAATGCTAAGTCTCGGGTTGCTAGGGGGCGATCTACAATCTCTTATGCTGATGTGGCTGCTTATGAGGCAGGTATTGGGGGTCCTACTATGAAATCGAGGCTCCGTTCAGCTATGCTTGACTCTGTAAGTAACTCGCTAGTGCTTCATTTAGATTTAGAAAGTGTTGATGAGATATCTACATATGAGGCATATTTCTCTTCTACATCTACTATTTTTCGATTTAGGGATTTATGGCCCTCTCTTTCAAATCTGTATGCTTGGATTTCCAAATATTAAGAACCTTTCATCTCAGATCTAGCTCAAATTTACCCTGTGGCAAGGGGTTTTTTTGTTGTGAAATTTGCTAATGTTGAACATAGGACTTCCATCATGCCTCATGGTCTCTCTTGGGAGGAGAGGTTCTCCTTGATGGCCAAACCTTGGTATAAGGATTTTGACTTGACTACTGAATCCTAAATAATAAGATTCCTCTTTGGGTAAGGTTGTCGAATCTTCCCCTTCACTTTTGATTGAATTCAGTCCTAGGTTGTGGGGGAGGCCCTGGGGTACTTCTTGTTGGTTGATTTAGGGTCTTCCAATGTTTTTAGGACGATGTATGCTCACATTCTAGTGGAGATTGATGTCTCCAAGGGGCTCCCTAAAATGATAATGTTGGCCTCTCCAAAGGGGTCTTGGCTTCAGCTTCTTGATTATGAGAGAATTCCCTTCAGATGTAGGAAATGTTATGAGATCGACCATCTTGTTGCGTGTTGCTCCTCTGAAAAAGTTAGATTGAAAAAATCACCTTCTTGGTGGTTGGGGGTTTTGAATGATCACTACATGGTTTAGAAAGTTTCCATAGTTGCGGATGGGTTGGATAGCTCTTCTCAGATTGATCCTTCTTTGGTGGAGGATTCTGTTGTTGGCCCTGATGTTTCTATTGTTGTCCCTACAACAGTGACTCAGAATGTTATTGATGTCCCTGCTTTTGTTGTTGAAACTGTTGTTTCAAATGTTGTCCCTCTAGTGGCTCGAATTCAGATTGGTGTTCTTGTCCCTTGTTTTTTAATTGTTCAGAACACTGTTGTTGGTGTTTCTTCAACAATCTTATCTCCCGATGTAGGAGTGTTGGGGGGTGGTTGTGGGATTGTTTGTCCTAAGTGGTAGAAAGCTGCTAGGAAGGTGGAGGATGGATGGACATCAGTTAAAGGGAAAAAAAGGCAAATCCTCCAATCCTTCATTTGATATGTCTTTATGTTCTCAAAAGATAGGACCAAAATGTAAACCTTGATGGTTTGTTTTGAACGAGGTCTCAGGTCCTTTCTTTACCCGTGGATCACCTGCTCCTTTAGAGGTTGTTTCTTTTTGTCAAGCTCTCCTGGCCTTCTTTGGCCTATTGTTTCATTGTTTGTTTGTTATGATTTAGGACTTAATGTCCGTATCTTTTGTAAACCATTGGGTTTCAGGAACCCGTTAAAACTTGTTTTACTTAATAAAAAACAATGAAGATATATTTCTTATTACAAATTTTTAGGTTCTCATCAAAACTCTGTTCTTGGTCATCGTATAGCTCAAGAAAGAGGAGTGTGAATTCAAGCAGTTGTTAGAAATGACACTTATGAGAAGTGCATGGAACACCATGGCCTCACAGATTGAACAGGGTGTTTTAATTTATATTACTAAATTAAAAGTATAATTCATGATTTAATTTATTGTTAAAAAATACAAGTTAATGTGATATTTATATTTCACCTTAAAAATCTGAATCATTTTTATTGCTTGAATCAATCATTCTAATGTTCTACTCCCCCTCCTTATCATAATGGGCATGGACTCTTGCTCTCATAGAGCTCTTTTTAAAATATTTTATTATTAGAACTTGTACTCTGTTGTGTACAATGGGTTGTGCAATGGGTATGTCTAAGATATTTTGAAGATAAATTAAAAATAAATTTGATTTATTTATGAATACATTTGTGTAATATATGATAACTTGAAATCAACTATACATCTACTTAAAAGGATCCAAACATGTCTTACACCAAATATGTAAACAAAAAAGATAATTTTGCTCCTTACTAAATTAGAAATGGGTTCATGTTTGAGATCTCCCTCTTCCTCTCTCCTTCCATCTCTCTCACCTCCTCTATCTTTTGTAAGTCACATATATCTCTCTTACCTCATTCACTCTCTTTATATAAATCCAACATTTTGTGTATGTATGTATGCACGCACCCACATCCCCCTCCCCCCCCCCCCCCCCACACACACACACACAAGAAGATGTTGTTCAAGTCTTTTAAAGACAATAAGGATAAGTTTCAACTTAAATAGACCATAAAAAAATGGTTGAGTGCATTGATACTTTCAACAATGCAAACCTGCATCTCCTTATATAAGATCCACAATTATTTGACACTACTTTTGATAAAGTAAAATTTAAATTTTTAAGAATTTTGTATTAAAATATTGAATGTATTAGCCTTCATACCATTTTTATTCTTATGGCACACCATGGTCATTCTTGTGGTAATTAGATTGTATTTCCAAGCCTTACATGTTATGCTATATGATTAAGGTACTTGCAAGTATAATTTTTTTACCAGAATTTTCAATGAATGTCGCATATACCTCACTTTCACATAAGTGGATCCTATCATTGTCAAGAGCCTAATATGACCAAACATTTTGTTAAATGATATTATATATAGTTTTCTCATTTTATTTTTTCTTAGTATCTTAACAACCTCTCTTCCCCAAAAGTTGTGTTTCTTGTCTTCAATTCCCACTTTATGGTTGCCACATAATCTATCAGTACTCCCATTATATACAATGTTAATAATTTGTGACAGGGTCAAATGGTATTGCTATAGAAAGATAAGGGGCTTCAATGTTTACTTAAATTGTCAAAAAGACTTAATTTAATTTCCACCACTATAAATAGTTTGGTTGCCCTTAACAAAAGACTAACATTGCATAAATCCCATAATGAGATAAGTCATTGACGATAAAATGTGATATCAAACTATCCAACTAGATGCACACCCAACATTACTTAGATATTAATGAGTTAAGGGAAAAGACACAATTATTGATAATGGATCTTATAATTGTTATCATTGTTGTAATAGATACCCCCAATTACAACTCAAAAAATAAAACCATGTGTACTAATAGCCAATCACACATGTACTAGTAATAGTTAATCACTTTTTAGCTTTTTTGGTTGGTGATTGGCTCATTTGTGCACCACTATTGGGACATTTCATAAAGATTGCAAGGACATTCAACCATAAGTATTGGGATTTTGAGTGAGCAACTATTAGTGATGAACATATTGTTAGAGTAATAAAGTATTTTCTTATTAATTAAATCATAATTATTTAATTATTAAGTTAGTTATTATCTCTAGTTGACTTACGCTAAATTTTGAGCATATAATAATTAATTCTTTTATTAATTATTATCATGCAATCTAGGTTAGTTACCTATTAGGGTTTTGAACTCCTTTTATAAGGATTGATCTCTTTGTTATTTATTAATTCACTTTTGATTATAGAAATCTCTCTTTTGCTCATCAAGAATGTCTCATCTATGGATATGGGAATTCCAACCTCCATAGCTTTTGTTTCTCTTTTTTTGTGATAGGTGTTTGCATGCAACTAATTTATAGGAGTTGTAGGGTTGATCTTTCATCAACTTTAACATGGTAGCAGACCTCCAAATATTCATGCCCCCATTCTGTTTATGAGAAGTTTAGCTTGGCTTTCAGATCCATGCCTTTTTTTCGAAGCGTTTCAATTTTCAAAGTTTTTTAATATTGATTTTTTTTTTTTTTTGGGGGGGGGGGGGGGGGGGGGGGGGGTGGGGGGGTGTGGGTTCACCTTTTTCAATGCACTTTGGGCTCAAATGGACCTCACCGTTGAGCTCAGAGTGCCCCAAAAACCCCTATTTTCATATAAAATTTGTCCAATTTCGACACAATTGAAATCTAAGACAAAAATATATTGCTCCCAGATTGGGCACATTTCATGAGGTGATGAATCTTTTATTCTTTGCACATAAATTGATATTTTTGTTATAGAGATTGATAATTATTTTCTAAAACTCAAGATTTTTTGGCACAAAATCCAAATTTTTCAGTACGAAAATCAAAATTTCTAGGCACGCAAATTGAAATTTTCGGCATGTGAATACAACTTTTTGGCACCCAAATGAAAAAAATTGTGTAAAACAAAATAGTTTTGGTACAAAACTAGTATTTTTCTCGAGATTATTTCTGGTACTGGTTGGCTCGCTTATGATGCAAATTGGCATGGATCCTGAGGCAGTATTTTTTTCCTTTCCAACTCTTTTTTGAACTACATGTGTTTTTTTGGCCAGAGCTTGCTCATTCAGAATCTATTTTCCGCAAATGAGATATCGTTGGAAAGTTGGTTCCAAGCCTGTCATGATGGTGTAGTTTATTTTCAGTTTTGGTATTTTTTTATGGTTGTTTTAGTTGTCAAAGTAAGGAGTTCTATTTTCGCACTCCAAGAGACATATCTTGAGACATTCTATTTTCTAAATTTTGCTCCAAGCACATCCCATTCAATTTTTTTTTTTTTTGCATTATGGTGGATATCTTGGCTATTTTAGGTCCAAAGATTGATTTTTTTTTTGTTTTAGATGATTTTACATGGGTTGCATTATCTCTTGTATCAGCGTTATGTCTTGTTTGATCTTTGGTGACATCCTTTTGTACTATTTTTGCAAACACACTAAATAAAGTGTCACTCTATTGCATTTTAGGATCTTGCACATCTTTGTGTTTTGTTGTACTCGCACTACATTATAAAGTGTCTTGGGGGGTTTCATATTGGCCATATTCACCATCTTCCTTTGTCAGGTGTGTTCTTTCCACGACATTAGCCTCATGATGTGTCAATGACACATGTCATTATAGGTGTTTGTACTTCTTTTGCACTCTTGATGTTCTTGATTTTTCTTTCGACAAGAGATATTGCATTCAGTTTCAATGCTCATGTCTTATGTCTCATCTTATAGTGGGGTTATGTTGGTTCTATTGCTTTCTTGGTTCAATGGAGTGAACTATGTATTCAATATTTGATCCTATGTACTAGGTGATTGTAGTGGCTCGATACTTATGCATTTCAATGAGATGAATCATTTACCATATAAACATTCTTTTATTCCTATTTTTGGAGGCTATGAAGATACCTTTCGTCTTTGATTGATCAGCTCTTCGGACTTAGTCTTCTCTACTGGGTCATATTCTATACACTGGAGGTTCTTTGGATTAGTAGTTTGGCAATGTTTGGAGCTTCATGCTTGAGTGGTGTTCTTCATGATCATCCTTCTGTTCCTATCTTCTGGAACATTTTATTTCCATCTCTTTTTAGAGTAGGGATTTTCCTATATGGTGTTCTCTATTTCTCCTATTTTCAGAGATTTTGGTTGTGCTTGGGTACCTCATCGGGCCTTGTTGCTAGTACCTAAATTTTCTTTCAGTAGTAGTTTCTAGGTTTGTAATTGCTCCCTAACTTTATCTTAAGGGGGGTGTTAGAGTAGTAAAATATTTTCTTATTAATTAAATCATATTGATTTAATTATTAAGTCACTTATTACCTTTAGTTTACTTAAGCTAAACTTTGGGCATGTAATAATTAATTATTTTATTAATTATTATCATGCAACCTAGGTTAGTTATCTTTAGAGTTTTGATCTCCTTTTATAAGGATTGATATTTTTGTAATTTATTAATTCACTTTTAGTTATAGAAATGTCTCTTTTTGCTCATCAAGAATGTCTCATTTGTGTGTCTGGGAATTCAAGCCTCCATAGCTTTTGATTCTCTCTTTCTATGATAGGTGTTTTCATGTAGGAAATTCTTGTGAGCTATGGGGTTGATCTTTTATCAACTTTAACACATATTGGGTATTGGGTTAGCATTTTGAAATGGTACTTTTGGACCACTTTGCACTCTAAAGCCCTATAGATAGATCCTTGAACTCCCAAAAAATGAAGCCTTATCTTTAAGAACAATACTCACCTATAGAGGTAAATTGAAAAATAAACAAAATCTTACTCACAATTTAGGAGTTCTAGGTGCTTGAAGTTAGCTTGGGCAGCTATTGGATTTTTTTCCCCTACTTGAGAAGGGAAAGCATAGTTTATGTTCAAGAGTTTTGTGTAACTCTCATACTTTACAAAATTATGTTTATAAATATTGTAGCATAGAATTTTATATATATATATATATATATATATATATATATATATATGAGATATCTAATTGATAGTTATCATCAACAATATTATCTTTTAAAGTTTCTAGAAAATCAAGTGACAAAAAAGTGACTTGAAGATATTATTATATCAAAAATATTTTAATTAAAGCCCAATTTTAATAGTAGATGTTGCTTCTATAATTATTTTGTATAATAGAGCACAATTAGAATTATATATATATATATATATATATATATATATATAAAGGATTTACACCATAGCAATGAAAACCCCATAACCTCTAGTAATTTATAAATATTCCAAAATCCTAACTTTGTCATGCAAAGGACAAATCATATTTAATACTCAAGAAAACAAATATCAGATTTTTAACATCTCTCTCTCTCTCTCTCTCTCTCTCACACACACACACACACACACACACACACACACACACACACACACACACACACACACACACACCATATTCATTTGTATAAATACACTTTTCTTTCTTTAGCCCCTATATCTATATACTTGACCCTTTCACACACACAAATCTCACTCTCTCATTGTCACAAACATAACATGAGCTTGTTGATAACAAGAGATGATTATCTTTGTGATTCAAAATATAATATCATCTTGTGAATGGCATATCAATTAACCTAATGCACTACATAAACATATGCAAAAAATTTGCTAATTATTTTGGTAATAGTTTTTAATTATGCTCTCCCCTCTCCCCCCAATGAATAAATAATGAATTTATTAGGTTAATTAATACTTCAACAAAAAGTACAACTAAAATTTTGCATGAAATGTAATACAAGGAAAAAACATAGTATTTTACATTAAAAAATGATGATTGATCAATATTTTGTATGAAAATGAGGAATTTTGCAACATAGATTTTACATCCAATTTTGAAAAAGAAGATTGTGTATCTGTTCACTCAAATCATACTTTAGCACTGTTTAATTCACTTTGAATAATTTAAAACATCTACATCACTATCAGGGCATGAGTAGATCATGACAATCAAATGACCTATTATTTTCAAACAATCATTCATTTCCTCACAACCATTACAATCTATAACAAATACAATTAAATATCAATAAATTATACAAAATTTTCTTAAATAAACAAATATCAAAAGTTTGTTTACTATTATTTTAAATGTTAAATTATTGTTAAAGGAAACTCTAATTTCTTCAAAACATTCTAATTCTTTTTTAAAAAAATCAAAAGTTTGTTTACTATTATTATTTTAAATGTTAAATTATTGTTAAAGGAAACTAGTTTCTTCAAAAGACTCTACCAAAATAAATGTTGTGAAACATGCATGTTATTTTTAGGTTGAGGAGATTGCAGATTAGAAACAGTGTCATTGCTTCCTCCTCTCTACCATACTCCTTTTCTTCTAGATTGAAAAGAACAAGAAATTAGATTTCATTCAGAAAATCTATTAAATATTAATATTAATAATTATGTATGTCATTTTCATTGCTCACTGTAAAAAGTTGCCCTCTACAAAAGGACATGGGGTGGTTGAATGTGATACAATATGTATCATCAAAAGTAGAATCAATGAGTAGAGATATTTTCAACATCAAATGAATGTAGTTTTCAAGTCAAAAATAGTAATTGATGTTTCATGAATAGTCATATGCAAATGCATTCTTTTTGTAGAATGTAAATAATATTTTTAAAGCTATAAGAATTTGGATCTATTGTAGCACTACAAACTAGGACTGCATGAACTTGTAACATCTCTTACAAGAGTTCAAGCTTTCCATATCTCATAATGTAGTTCAAAGAGCGCATAAGAACTTAGTGTGTGATAGAACTTATGATGGTTGCTCGCCAACAATAAGATCAATTAATCTTAAGATGCGATCATTTCCAATTACTTGTATAAATGTTGTGAGCTATATATCTAGTTTAAGAATATGTTAATAAAGATGCGGAAAGAGATGAATCCACTTGTAATGCTTCATGATCTAGTTTTGCTAAGACTTATAATTTAGCCCCTTAATAAATTTACCAAGTTTATGAATCCATTAGCAATTCTTATACATGCCAATTAACTCATAGAAGGTTGATTTTCTACTTATACCCACTAGTGGCTTATATTGATAAGCTAATTAGAAATTTTGATTTTTTTTAGTTCATTAATTTTGAAATTCATGTATGTAAGTTCTCAAGAATAGTACATATAATAGTTTCAAATGTATGGACTTTTCAAAAGTTATCGTAAAAAGTCTATGATAGAGTGAATCACAAATATCTTTTAAAAGTTATGAAATATTTAAAATCTAATTTAAAAATATTAAATTAGATGCTTAGTCTTATATATTGTCACAAATATTCAATAATTTTGAATAGATCCCCTGTCTTTGAAGCATATGGAGATCTAATCAAGGGAATTCATTTCAAACTTTGTGTTTGTAAAAATGGTCGATAGTGATATGTCAGGTCGATATTTTGAAGTGTAATCTGATTTTGTAGATGCGAAGGGTTTTTTTTTTGGGTCACCGTGAATGTTTTCACTCAAGTGACACCAAAAACTACTTATTATTCTCTTTGAGGCTCCAAAGTACGAGATGAAAGAAAGTTTTAAAACAATATGCAATTATGCACTCAGTCACATGTCAAGTGGTGAATATTTTGAACTTAGAAATTTTCTCCTTTTTATTGATCTATGGAAGCAATAAGATCCGTTTAAGATTGTAGATTTTTAAAAAGGTTCTCTATTAAATATCTTCAGATTCAATCTATTGGAGTTTATTATAGTTCTATAATACCTCACAACGATTTTTGGATTCATTTTTAAAAGGATAAAGTTTTAGAATGATAAGTGATTGTCTTGAGTGGGGAGAATTACAATGCCAAATGTAGCAACAACAACAATCCCCATCTTCTTCTTTTTTTTGTCTTGTTTAAACCTTTATAAGAAAATTAGGAATACTTAGAATAAAATGGGATTTTTTTGGAATTTTTTTGGAAACTATCCTTTAAAGAGATTAAAATTCTATTAGTCTCTTAGAATACTATTCACAAGTAAATGGGTTGTGGAAGGTTTGGCTTCAAAGATTGAATATTACAATGTAAGATCTTAAAGAAACGTTAATTTGAAATATTTATTCTGATTTATCAAATCTAAAATAGTTTTAAAATAATAATAAATAATTTAGACTCAAAAGATGGATCTAGAATTCTAGAGATTTTATACTCTTCCAAGTATTTTCATATTTAGAATCTTTTGTTTATTAAATAAGCATTATTTTAAATTTCTTCACTCAGAAGATAGGGGATGGTAAATATTCTCTCCTTTTGGAGGTTTCAAGAAATGGTTGACTCATTTTAGAATCTTTTGTTTTTTTTTAAATCATTCTAAGTAACACTAGAGATGGGGTAGATTGTATGGTTTGGATTTCAAGAATGGATATGGAAGTCTATATTTGGAAGGATTGTATATTTTGATTCCTAAGATTGATGGTATAGGTTAAAAGAGATGTTAAAAAGGAGGATCTGGTTATCATCTAGCTAAGATGTTATTAGATGGAATTTCATAAAGTCTAGTGATTATTAAGCCAAAATTACTTATGCATTGATTAAAACTTTGTTTGGACTAGTTTTCTATATATATTTGTTGGAATACATGGGTGAGTGCACCAAGATGGTGTACAAAAAGTGGGGTATAAGTGGACACCTTTTTTTTTCTGAAATCAAGTAAACCTGAACTTGGACAAGATGTTTAAGGGTCATCCACTTAAAATGACAAGATGCATAAAACATATAAATTGTAGTACTCTAAATCTGCTTTTCAAGCTACTAGATTTTTTAAAACATGGATAAGATTAGGTGGGTCAAACTCTGTGCACACGAAAAATAGTTCCTGATTTTTTTTAGAAGCTATAACATAGTTGTTTTCGTGTGCAGCACAAGACATAGTTATATTCGCTATTTTGCACATCCCTTTAATTAAGATGATAGTTAAGAGTCATATCTAGAAGTGATATATTTTTTATAATTTTCTAATGAGTATTTTATTTTTTATGAATTATTGAACTTACTAAATCTTAAAATTTCGGTACCTATTCGTGTGTTGAGCATGACTTACACCAAAACAATCGAAAATAGAAACTTTTTTTTAAAATGTGTATAGAATCAAGTGTAGAACAACAATATAGTTTATTTTGAATTTTTTTAAGTAAATCAAAAGTTATTAAAAAAATGGTAGACATATGTTTGTGAGGAATGTCAAGGCATTGGTAAAAGTAATTAAAGTTTACCATGTTAATGTTGTCTAGAAATAGTCAAATTGATATTGTTAGAAAGCTAAGAAGACGTGTAAGATTATGGTGGTGATATTAGAGATACCCACTTCACCATTAGCAAACCTTATGAAGGCAAAGATAAGAATTCATCTTAGAAGATGAAAACATGTAAAAGGAAAAAAAATTGGAGGGAAAACAGTCTCCCAAGCCTTTGGGTCGTTTCCCTATGCTATTAACAAGCCATAACTAGATCGGGTTTCTAGGATTCAAATAACCTGATCGGATTATGAAATGAAAAAGTGCACTCAAAACCCGATCGGGTTTTGAAAAACTAAATGTAGGCTTTACTCCAGAAACCATAACTTTCACATCTCGAGTCCGATTGACTCTGTTCAAATTGCATTGGAAAGCTATTGAAGATATCTACAACATGATGTTGATAAATCAATCCTATGTCTTCAAAAAATTATCTTCCATCGACTTGAATCAATCATAATCTAAAATAGGTAGTAATTGTTTTCCAAATGCGTAATCAATAGGTAAACATAAATACTAACATATTTTTAATTATCTATCTCTCAAACACACATACACACACTCAATCACTAACTAAATAAATCCTATTCTATCTCTCTTACTAACTCCTAACCCCTCTCTCTCTCTCTCTCTCTCTCTCTCTCTCTCTCTAACCTATTATCCTTAAGTGTTTTCTCTCTCTGAGTAATCCCTAAGCATCTCTCTCTCTCTCTAACCTATTATCCTTAAGTTTTGTCTCTCTCTGATTAATCCCTAAGCCTCTCTCTCTCTCTCTCTCACACACACACACACACACACACACACACACTCACTCTACATCATATCCCCTAATCTCTCTCTATCCTATCTCCTTCTCTTTTTCTCTATCCTATCCCCTTCTCTTTCTCTATCTCCATCACTCATCTCTCTCTCTCTCACTAACTAAATAACCCCTAAGATATCTCTCTTACTAAATCTTAACCTCTCACATTATTTAACTAACTCCTACCCTCATCTCTCTCTCTCTCTCTCTCTCTCTCTCACACACACACACACACACACACACACACACATTCTCTATATATTTATCAGTCTCTTTGTCCATGTCCAATCCCCTCTCACTCTATTCATCCTATCCCCTAATCTCTCTCTCTCTCTCTCTCTCTCTCTCTCTCTCTCTCTCTCTCTCTCTCACTATTATCCTATCCCCACTCTCTCTCAAACACCTTTCTAACCCCTTACCCATCTCTCTTTAGCCCCTAATCCCTAACTCCCCCTCTCTCTCTCCCTGACCTCTGATCCTTGAAGTGGGAACTTCACATAGAGAGAGAGGGGATTAGGGATTAGGGGTCATAGAGAGATGGGTAAGGGGTTATAAAGAGGTTAGAGAGAGAGAGAGAGAGAGAGAGAGAGAGAGAGAGAGAGAGAGAGAGAGTATAGGGTATAGAAAGAGGGAGAGGGGATAACACATGAGAGAGTGAGAGAAAGATGAAGTGATGGAGAGAGAGGGACATAGGAGATAGAGATTAGGGGATAGGATGGAGAGAGTGAGAAATATGGAGAAAATGGGGGAGAGAGAGAGGGGGGGGGGGGGTTAGGAGTTAGTAAGAGATATATTAGGATTTTTTTAGTTAGTGATTGTGTGTGTGTGTGTGTGTGTGTGTGTGTGTGTGTGTGTGTGTGTGTGTGTGTGTGCGAGATAGAGAATGAAAAATATGTTAGCATTCATGTTTACCTATTGATTACGCATTTGGAAAATAATGACTACCTATTTTAGATTATGCTTAATTCAAATTGATGGAAAATAAAATTTTGAAGACATAGAATTGATTTATCTACATCATGTTGTAGAGCTCTTCAATATCTTTCCAAGAAATTTTGAATGGAGTCAATCGGACTCTAGATGTGAAAGTTATGGCTTCCAGAGTAAAGCTTACATTTAGTTCTTCAAAACTTGATCAAGTTTTGCATAACCCGAACAGGTTTTGAGTGCACTTTTTCATTTCATAACCTGATTGGGTTATTTGAATCCTAGAAATCCAATCAGGTTTTGTATTTTATGTATTTTGGTCAGGCTTGGTAACCAAGCCTTGCCACTTTTTGAAATTTTACACAACCCGATCGAGTTATTAACATTTTTGTGTTTTTTTGTGTGATGTCCACTAAATTATACACCATCTTCGTGCATGCAACCACATGGTGTTTACCTAAGGATAGAGTATTGCATGAGCTACCTAAGAAAATAAAATTTTGCCTTGTCAAATAAATGTTGGCTATTGATTGTTTAAGAATCCCAACTTCAATTATCCTTTAAGATGTCTTCTCTCTAGGGAAAATGAGTAATTAATTGATCACCTTGCACTTTGTCAATAACTTTCTCAAAATATTAAGACAATTGATTATGTGCTCATTTAGACTTTGAGCATTCTATCCCAAATGATGGCTTATCCTAAAGATACTCGTGTCTATCTCATGATGGTGGATTATTATTCTTTCTATTTAAATTTGGGGGATGGAAAAGAGAACTAGGAGAACATTTCAAGATAAGGTGTCTTTAACTCCCTTTCTAATAAAGGTTGATATTTCAATGATGAAAATTGTTATATATATATATAAAGTTGGGAGAGTTGGATGGTTAAAATTGGCATAGACTTACCATTCCCTCATTAATGGTGTTGGAGGGATGGGGATGATTGACTTCATATAGAGAAGAATACAAATGGGTTATTCCTCCAAAGATATTTAATTTTGATAGAGCCTCTCAAGGAAACCTTAGTGATTTAAATGGGAGATGTATAATAATAAATTTTAATGGTACATAGTGGTGTGTATAACTTTACATAAAGTCAAACTAAGAAGTTTGTAGGCTTCTTCCATTGGTTTTCAAGATTACGATTGTCAAAGAGTAATGAATCCTCAATGGGAAAAGATCAAACAAAATGTGATATATTATTTCTAGAAATGAGACTATAAGGAGAAGAATATGCTTGGGATACTATTTGCAAGCCAAAGGAATTCAAGGGAGTTGAATTGAGGAATTGGACACCATAAAATAAGGCCCTCGAGGAAAAATGTTAGTTTGGAATATATGTGCTATACTATATCTAAAGTGGTCTATATTAATGAAATTAAATATTTTAGATTAAGGAAAAAACAAGTTTTGAGGGGACCTGAAACCCCTTACAAAAAAAAAAGCTATATGGGAAGTATCACCAAGTTTTATAAGGACCTAAAACCTGAGGTTCAAAACAATACATAAAGAAAAACCAGGTTTTACATGGATTTCAAACTAGAAATTAAACACAGTTCTAACCTGGGTTTTACAAGGACTTGGAACCTAGAATAAACTATAAAAGGTGGAAAAAATAGTAACAACAAAGAAAAGAACCAACACACTAACCAAAGACCAATGACCAGACACCTACAAACCAGACCAACAACTAGATTAGCTCTTTAATGGCCTTTGCTAATTTCTTGCCAGCCTTTGTTGTACTCTGAATGATCTCTTCCGCAACAAACCTAGGAGCCTCTCCACCACAACCTCAAGAGACATGATCTCCTCATTGCTCTTTTCCCCTAAGCTGGAAGTAACCATCTCCATTTTTTGCCCATTGTCTTTGACCAACTGTCAAAGTTCCATTTCATAACTCACTTAGTTTCTTTGGAATAATCCCAAGATAGATGTTGCTACACAAGATAGATCTATAATTTTGAAGGTCTCAAATCCTCCAAATGATTCTATTGTTTAGTTTTTTTATTTCTTGTAGAAACACTATTTTAGATTTCCTTACATGGGAGACAAGAGATGAAATATTTTTCTTTGGTTTGAGAGTACTCATGAAATGGTTTCCCCATCTATGGCTCCTATTGTATTTTAAATCATTATAAGAAAGTTGCATGTTAGCATTGTGGTAGTCATGTGACAAATTAATTGGTTTAAGTGTTTAGATTGGTATCAAATGTTAGATTTGGAAGGAGATTAGTAGTCTTGGGACCATTGAGGTCTAAATTTTAAGGTTAAAGGAGATGCTATGTGAAAGGAGAATTTGGATCTCATTTGGCTAGGATTTTGGTAGATGGAATTGTTCAAATTTAGCATATTATTCAACCAAGGTTGGCTATCTAGTATTGGAAACTCGCAACATTCACAATGATCTTTCAATGCATCATTGTTGGGATAAATTTAATTTAACTAAGGCTAAGGCATATTCCATGGTTTATTCATAAATTTTTAATATGATGCATCACTGGGTCAATGCCATGGAGATCCTCAATAACATTGTTGTCTACCCAAATACCAGTGCATTTGATTTTGATCTTCCAGATTATGTGGTTGATAATCTAGAGTATGGTTTCTTTAGTTGATATGAAGTTGCAACTAATCTCTTTTCATTGTTAACTTTATCAAGAACAATATTATATACTATTTATTTTTTCTTCAAGTATCTCATGTGAGATAACTATGTAATGTTGAACTCTTAAGTGATGTAACTTTATACTTGTTTTAAAATGGTATGCAATAGGAAAAAAATGTTTTTCTAATGAAAATGATTTTAAGAAGCCTTATTTCAATAGCCAATCAAGACGGCCTCTTTGTAGGGATAATGAGGAGTTAGTAGATCACATTATGCTTTACTTTTAGTTTTCTTTTGAACTTTTGTTGTCTTGCATTTTGTACCCACGAAATGTAGGTAATAGTACAAAACTTTTCCAACTTAGTTTGGCATTTCTTTGAGTTAGTTCATTATTTAATTGGCTAACATTGATCAACCAATCAACCTCAATTGATATAATGAACCTTTTTATTGAAGGCTTTCGTCAAGTCCTTTTAGTTTTTATGTTTGTTAAGCCTATGCATGATTTTTGAAGCCTTCAAAGGTCATTTTTCATGTTTTTGAGTGTGTGTTGGTTACCTTTTGGTCTATTAGTTTTTCTCAAATCATTGCTTTCTATTTTCCCTTTGATTTGATCTATCTTAGGGCTTAATCAGAGTTGCCAATCAAGATACATGATCATTTTAGTGCCCAAAAAGTGGACTCTCTAGGTGCAACTGCATGATTTAAAAAATCATGTTATATTTTAATGTTGACATTCACTTTTTGAAAAATATAACATAACATGTTATGTTTTTAAGTTACTATATCATTTAAATTTATCACTTAAAGTAACTATAGAGCACTTTATTTAATATTTTTAAGTCGAGTTGTTTTTTTATTTTTTACTTAAGTGACTCTATTAACTATATAGTTTGATTTATTTGAGAAACTTTATGTTTTATTTGAAACATCTAAGTTAAATATTAATTTTTTAAATAATATTTGCTCATATATGCTAATTGTATTATGCAAATGTTATTTTTGACCCAATTAAGTGACATTTCCTCAAAATCAATTAAACACATGCTTTATTGATCACTTAGTTGTGCAAAACATGTCTTTCAACCCATTTGCATGTAAATATGAAAATGCTTCTAGAGACCATGTTTTTGCACTAAAGGCATGTAAATGCATGCCACTTAAAATGTGCAATGGGTCTTCTAGAGTGAGACTTCCATATTTGAGTGTTTTTAAAATATGCAATGACCTCCAAAGAGTGCATTTTGCACTAAAAAGCTTATTTTAACAAGTTTTCAAGATATGCATTTTACATCTAGAGGACAAGTGCATGCTTTTTAAAATTTGCCAATGCACTCCTAGAGTGTGTTTTGCATAAAGAGTCCAATCCATCTTATATAAAATATGTCAATGCACTCCTAGAATGTGTTTACATGAGGAGCACAAATACATGTTTTTAAAATATACAAACTCCCTCCTAGAGTGTATTTTTCATCTTGTTTCATGCATTGGCAAAGATAGAACCCAATTTGAAGATTCAAGGGCCAAAAAATTCATGTCTTCCGTCTCTAAGACTATGTTTTTCACAAAAAATTCCTAGATATGCCCATGTAATGGCTTGAAATCTCCAATATCAAGGTCATTTTTGCGTATTTGTGCATTTACATGTCCTAAGCGTTGATTCTCATGCAAATTTTTTTGAGTTTTGTGATGTCTTGGAGCCATGTTTTAGCAAAAAAAGTCCAGAAATTGGGTTTTTCATCCACATTTTTGCATTTTGCATCCATGTTTTATTGTTTGGGGAAGTCAGTTTTGCATTCACAAGTCAAAAATGATCAATACAGATGCATTTGTGAGCCATGTTTTTGCAAAAACAGCCTCAATTTTTGCATGCAAAGGTCACATTTTTGTTTAAAATACCCAAAAAATGGTATTTCCAGCCCATATGTTTGGACCAATAGGGATTGCTTTTCAGCTTGAATGCATGTTATTGCCTTTGGAGATCACGTTTTTGCATTCCCAAGACATAAAGGATTCATGCAATGGCTTTCTAAGACCATGGTTTTTTATTAAAAAAGGGTTTTATTTGGAGTTTTTGATAAAAATAGTTTGCATTCAAGTTATCTTTGACCACGTCTTTGGAATTTTCATTTGCAAAATGTCTATTCAATGCTCGTGAAATTCCTCATTGGAAGATTGAAATAGTCAAAATAAGTTGTTTGTGGATTCAATTTTGGAGGAGAATTTGTCTTCAAGCCTATTAAGCCTCCATATTTTGCTCATTAATCTCCAAGTAAGTTAACAAGTTCAATTGTGCTTATTAGTTCATGTTTATCTTGCTATTTTGTTGCATATTTTATGTTGATGTTGCATACTTGTTCAAAGATATGACGTGAAAAGTGTATTTTTCCTTTAAATGTGATGAGACCTTTCATTTTCACATATTTTGATTTTCCCCAAACTCCAAATTTGAATTTGCACTTGAAAGCAACTTGCTTGTTGACATGTTTGAGTCTAAGACTAGAGGTGTGTGTTTGTCTTGTGCTTGTTTTCATCATCTATTTTCGTGCTTTCTTATTTTTCTTCTTTTGGAAGAAGTTGCAAATTCTTTCCCAAGAACTTAAGCACATATCACACCATTTCATTTTTCACCTTTCCATACAAGTGCATCACATCTTTCTGTATCCCACCAATTCATGTCAAAGCACATTGCATCCATTCCTTTCATATGCAACTACATTCCAAGAGTAATTACATGTAATTCCATCTTCCATTCGCATTTGCATGTAATCTCACTCTCCAAGAGCAACTAAATGTAATCTCATTCTCCATTGACATTTACATGTAACTACCTCCATATCCACCTACATGTAGTTTCATCCTCCAAACCTAATTACTTGGTTACACCAAGTCATGATTACATGAAAATCACCTTATATGTAATTGCATATGGAGAATCTGACTTTGGTATAAGGTCGCTCTTTAAACACCAAAGTTGTCATTTGCACACATCCACATGCATCCCAACTTGCATTCTTGGTCATCCCAACAAAAACCCATCATTGCCCATGTGCAATCCATCCTTCTAAGTCTGACTTTCGCCCTTTCCATCCAAATACATATGCTTTCCGATTCATTTTCAATCATCATATGTGTTCCATAAGTGTCTAATCCATACTTCGAACACTCATCCCTCATGGATTTATCATTGTAACTCAAATTAAAGGTTTTCATGGATCTAATCTCATGGAAGATTGTTTAATCTCCATGTTGCGGTGCACTCTTCAAGATATGTCTGAACTTCTTCAAAGAACAAAGACATATCGTCGAGAAGATATGTGTTGATCCTCAAAAAGTAGTAATTCATTTGGTCTCCATTTTCCTAGTGGTTGTTTGAGAACCTAAGTTTGCAAAGGAATGTGCCAAGAACTTTGCTTCATAAAAAGAGAGTTAAATGTGTATGGAAAGTTTTTCTGAGTTTACATCCAGACACCATCAAGAAGGTTTTCAAATTGTCAGAAATTCTAGTGTCAGTAACTCCAGAATGTGCCAATCTACAAAGGAGAATTCACGATAACTCGAATGAGGAAAAGTTTGATCACATCAAGTTTTCAAAAGATAACTAAAATATCATCAAAGAGAATGTAGTGGTATAGAATACAAGAATGCTCGCTCCTATGATCGTCATGAAGTACAAGGCTTTTGTTGATAATCTACAAGGTTGTTTCATTCAAAATCAACAATTTTAACTTTCTTCTTCTTCTTCTTTCATGTTTATAGTTGGAGAGAATGAATTGCATGAAAATATGTAATTACATGTAATCTGAATTGCATGTCCTTATGACATGTAATCAAATAATTTCTCACATTTAGTTTGAAAATGTCAAAGTTGGTTGAGTTGCTCCAACTTTTGCCTCCAATTTTTTCTCAACTCCTTTGCTTGGATAAAGGAGTGCCCTCTCATTGTAAAAAATCATCTTTTGTTGTATGCAAGAAAGCTCTTCCAAACTTGTACAAGCATAACTTTGATTGTGTAGTACGAATTTGGGAGAAAAGTGAATACAAAAAGCAATCAGATTCAAAGCTTTGTTTGGAAGCAATTTTCAAAGAATGAATTAGAAGCTTTAACTGTAGTCTGTGATTCATGTTATTAAAATTGTGTTCAATAATAGAGCATAGTGAATTAGGAAGCAATCAGAGCCATAGCTTTGACTGGGAGCGATTGTGGTGATACATAAACAAGGAGCTTTGATTGTAGCTTGTATTACCATCTCAAATTCACAAAAGATAGTTAGAATTCCCTACTTATGGAAGTCTTGTGCCCCAATGGTGGAGGTTATTCTTATAGAATAGGTTAAAACAGGACTTAGAGCCAAACTAGTACGCTTTCAGCTAGCATTTGAGTTAGTGTTGGTTTATCAGTATCACCGTTTACAACTTTAGATAAAAATGTAGTTAGAGGTTTCATCTTTCCCATTACTCACTCTGTGGGTCAGTGCATTCTTTTTTGAAAGATAAGAGGAAATAATATTGGTAATACCCTTTCAAATCTCCCAACTTCTTACTTACCTTGAGTTGATACAAGGAACGATGATAAGGGGGCCTTCCTTTTAAGGTAGGAGAGACTTTGTCTTACATGTGGTGACCGGTCTACCTATTTTGTGACTAAATTTTACCCAAACTGTCAGTTACAAAATATCTACCCAACAACTTTGATAATGCTTATATGTTTGTCTAGATTAGTAGAGTGCTCTCACAAATAATATTATAAGTGTCTTGTCAAAGGTTAACAAACTTTGAATAAGTAGGTGACATTATCCTATTTGTAGATTATAAGTCCATCTATTTTTATTATGGAAATAATAGAATGAGAGAAATAGGATAACATTTCAAGTATAAAATGTTTTCTTCGAACCACAATTGAGGAAGTTCGCCAATTAGTAGAATAGATACCTCTCCTTAGAAGGGAAAATATTAATGAACTAGGATAATTGTTGAAATAGTGTCACTAATGTCAAATGTGGAAAGACTATTGAAATTGATGTCAAAGAGCTAGTTAATGGCATCCAAGCTGAATTATATAAGGCATAAACTCTATTTTACTCTGTACAATGTCTCCATGTGCTTTTTAGTTGACCTTTTTTGTGTGTTTTTTTTGGCAACCTATTTTTCTACAAATTGAATTTTGGCTGACCTTTTTTGCAAGTTTCTTTTTAACTAGCCTATATTTTGTAAATTTATTTTTGATTGGTCTATTTTTTTGAAAGTAGGTTTTTGTGTCTTACTTTTTGTGACTTTCTTTTAAATTGTCCTAGTTAGAAAAGGGTATTTTAAATAATTAAACATTGATAGTTGACTTAGTTGATGGTCATGACTTTTGGTGAAAGGTTGCATTGAAGGGATATAAATAGAGGTCACTTAAGAGTTCAATTTAATCATCAATTCATTGAATGTTATTTCGAATTTAAGAGTAGACCTAAAAAAAATAGGCGATGAAATTTGAGTCATCTTTTGTCTATTAATTTAATAGATTATTTTCTTCTCAACCTTTCTCAAATCCTTGACTAATAAAATATTTATCCAATTTATCATACATAGCTCTAGGTGTCTATTTCAATCCATAAAGAGCCTTCTCTAACCTGGGAAATGCATCTAGATTTGCCTCTAACTTGATACCTTCTAGTTGGTCAATGTAGACTTCTTAATTAAGCTCAGTATTCAGAAATGTTGACTTGTCATCAATCTAATAAACTTTAAATTTTATGTAAACTACAAATGGAAAGAGCATTCTAATGGCCTCTATCTGAACAACATGTGCATAAGTCTCATTAAAATGAACTCCTTCAATTTGAGATTAACCTTTGGATGCAAGTCTAGCCTTGTCTCTCATAATTTTACCACTCTCATCCTTAGTGTCCTTGAAAACCTATTTAATTCCAATCACATTCTTTCATATCAGTCTAGATATAAGCTCCCAAATCCAATTCTTCTCAATCTGATTTATCTCTCTTCCATTGCCTTGATCTATTTCTAATATTTGCAAGATTTTGTCATAGGTTTAGATTCAACTTCTAAAAGTAAACAATATGAATCTTGTCCTTTCACATCCCAACTTCTAACAATCACACCTTTATTCTTATCACCAATAATCTAATTTTCAAGATGTTTCCTCTTAACATACCTTGGAGTTTTTTTCCAATGGAAGAAGATGTTGGTCTTGGTTCTTTGTCTTCCTTCTTCTCATCATTAGTTTTCTTTCTTCACCTAGGTAGTAGATTCATAATCAACAATCTTCCCTAGTTTCTTCTAAAAATATTTGTCAACTCTCACATTCACACTTTCCACAACTTTATACAACCTTTTAATGTAACATTGATATGTGTTGCTTTTGGTAGTATATCCCATAAATATTCTCTCGTCAAATTGTCATTAAAGTTTCCCAAATTATCTTTATCTCTATAAATATAGCACTTACTTCCAACAATTTTGAAATACGTATTTCTAGGTCAAAGCTCATATGAAGTCTTATAGTATATTTTTGGGTACAAAACTCTTATAGTATATTTTTGGGTACAAAACTTTAAGTGTAGACAACATTGTATATCACTTCCTTCTAATAAAGTTGAGTATAGTTTCTTCTTTAATTATCATCATTGTTGCTTCCTAAATTATGTTGTCTTGTGAATTCTTGTTTGTAATGGTTGTAATTGGAAAGGCCTTATACCCCAACATGTTGTATGAAAATCTTATGTTTCAATTAATGAATTTTGTCACTTTTTGAATCATATTACAACATCATTGTCTTTATTTTTTTGTTTGACTTTTGGCTAAAGGTTTGGACATCTCCTTTGAGGATTCTCCATTCCTTTCACTACATCAGATGGTATAGCGAGGTTTGATTCTTTTGGTTACAAATTCGAGATTCGACACTTTTGAACTTGTGGATAGTTGTTTGTGAGGTGGAAAATTGCAAATGTGGCTCAAAACAGTTGGAGGTGTGCACAAGGAGACTAGATTGGCTTTATTGCAAAGGGATTAAAGCTCGAGGGTTTTCCTTCTTTAGTGAACAAATCATTGATTTGAGGCATTTGTGCTTGAGCCTTAGAAGATGCCTCTTAGAAGAATAATCTAGGATAATGGAGCAAATGTAGGTTGATCTTGCAGAGAAGATTATATTTGAGATGAAATGATACAAGGAAAAGGAACATGAATGTTATTGTCAGTTTGTTGAGAAACCCTAAAACAAAGGATGGTTATGAAGAAGTTGCTAAAGATTTTGGAGTTAAAGCTAAAAGATCTAATGGTGATGACAAATTCGACAGGCCAGAGAGATCTATGGATAGGTTAAGTACTATTCATGGGATGGAAGTATCTAACTTTTCAAGTACATTGAATCTAAAGGATTTGATTGATTGGATAGGTGAAATTGAAGACTACTTTGAGTTTGAGGACATTAGACACCCTCTTAGGTGATATTGACATAGACAAAGTTGAAAGGATATGTTGTTTTATGGTAGAGTTTTACAATGAGTGTAAAGCACTACAATGAAGAGTTCTACAAGCTTACCATTAGGTCTGGTCACAGAGAGATTTCCAAGGAAAGGGTGGCTAGCTATGTTAATGGTTTGAAATATAACATTCAAGATGAGATTAACATGTTGAGGACAAAGGTGGCAGAGGATTCTTATCAGTATGCCCTAAAGGAAGAAGATAAGTTGAAGAGGAAACATCAAAGTAACCCTAGAGGAAAGGATAAGTTCTAGAAGGAAATATGAAGGACAAACAAGTAGTTGAAGAAGGGCCTAAGTTAGATGCATCTAAGAGAAGAACAAGTGGCAATGACTTCAAAGGTACCTGACCAAATGTTGTCAAAATGGACATGGGGATTTTGAGTGCAAGAAAGTTATTGTGTCACAAGAGGAACTTGTTGCACCTGAGGATGGTGAAAACCTTATGGTTTGTAGAGCATTGGTGAGTCAAGGAAAATTTGAACCTTGTCAATGGAGGAACCTAATTAGATCCATATGCAAGTTAGGAGGTAAATGTTAAGGTAATTGTAGATGGTGGAAGCACTGATAATCTAGTCAATGCAATGCAAGGCAAGAGAATCCCTAAAGGAGATGTCCAAACCCCCTACAAAAACACACACAATGAAAACACAACAACAAGAAACAATAATGCAAGATCTAATACCAAACCACAACTCTTTATTCATAAGATAACTTATTACATGCAATATGTCTAGCTGTAAGGCCTTCCGAGTTAGGGCCAAATACAAACAACAATTACAATATCAATTTTGCAAGATTCCACAAGATCCAATTTACAATCTCAATCCCAATTAGTCCATATCCACAACTAGATAAGAACACCAAGGAGAATTCACACTTGTACCCTCAAGTCCACCAAGCAATCCTCTAGCTCTCAAGCTACAGCTACTAGCCCTTCAAAGTTTGCATCCTCTTCTCCAAGATGGATCCTCATAATGCCTAAAGACTCTACAAGACCCCCTACTTATACCCAACTAAGCCACAAGTTGACCTAGTTCATTACAAACTAAATTAAATTCCTCACATTAAATATATGTTGAGCCAGAAGTTGACTACAACACAAATTAAATACTCATACATAAATTAAAAGCCAAAAGTCAGCTCACAGAGAACTTTGCACCAATAGGAACCAAGACCAACTCGAGTGCCTGAGAAAACCAAGCCAAGCATCAGCTAAACCATAAGCAATACTAAGCTCTCAGAGCATGTCGAGCTCCTAGAGCATGTTGATCTCCCAGTGTATGTCTGATCCATAAAGTATGTCGAGCTCCTAGAGTCTCTCGAGCTCCATAGAGTATGCCGAGCTCCTGGGAAAAACTATGCCCAATAATGAACAAGCACCACTCCTTTGGTGACCAAATCCACATTTTCAAACAAAAATCCCTCTAACATGCAAGATTGCAAGCTAAACAGGGATGCTCCTGCATCACTAGTTTTGGTATAGATGGCACAAAAGTTGTCACATGTTTCTTGAGAGACCTTGGTAGTATGAATCTAAGGTTTTACATGATTGTGTTATAAATCTCTTCATTAATGAGAAGGATGGTAGGAAGCTTTACTTGACTCCTTTGCAGGAAACTAAGACGAGTATGAGGAGCTTGAGCATTGCTTAAAGGGTTAACTTGCTGATGAATTAGAGAGTTGGAGATCAGAAGGCACAAGCTTCATATAGTCGTAAATAGCCTAAAATGCATGAGAGATGACATGACTCAAGGATCATGTATCTATTGGAAATAAAGGATTTGTAAAGGGAAAGGATTTGCAAAATTTGCAGAAGAGTAGAGGTAAACAAGGGCATGTGAATTTTGTTGAGGATATGTGGATCATGAATTAGCATGGAATTCATGTGATGAATTCTGTCAAATGTTCTTAAGTTCCTAAGAACACCTTCTTCTCACCTAAGGTGTTTGATGTAGGATCATCCTTGGGCAGTTGGTAGTCTTGTATCATTTCTTGGTTGAGTGTTCCTACTTTGTGATCTTGTTGATAATCTTGGAAATTTGGTTGATGGTGAACCTAGTGATCAAGTTATGAGTTGTTATCTTCGAATCTTGTTAGGGATTGCCCAGAGTTCATATGTCTTTAATCGCACTTTATCCTTGTTCAATTTTGTTAATTAATTATGATATCATTAGTCTATTTGGCAATGTTTTCACTGATTGAGTTCTTGTTTAGTAGTTCGAGTGTGTTATGGGTTTTTTTATTGTTCTTCATTAGTTTGTGTTCTTCATTTACCATTTTTCTTATCATGGCTTGCATTGGACATTTTGAGTTGATGAAGTTTCTCAATGTGGATCTTAGGGTGGATTCTAGTTTTGGTCAATGTCGCATCTAGACCGATTCTAGAGTTTCTTGATTTGATGTAATTGTTTGTACTTGAAGGTCTACTAGTCTAATACATTTTTCCATGGGTATGTGTAATATTGAATGTCAACCTCTTGAGGCATTGTATATAAACTAGGGTTTGTGATCGTGATTAAGTGGATGGGAGATAGAGATTAAGCTAGGGGCATCCTACGGGGTGATAGCTTGCAGGAGAAGGATTAGATTTGGATATGTTTTTTCATGTTTGTACTAGCCACAATCCAAAAGGCCTTATAGGCGAGCATGTTGTATGAAAATCTTATGTTTTGGTTAATGAATTTCGTTTCTTTTTTAATCATATCTCTAATTAGTTATCCTCATTTTATTGTATGACTTTTGGCTAGAGATTTGGACATCTACTTTGGGGATTCTTCATTCTTTTCACTGGATCACATAAGCATCCATAAGTGACACATCATACAACATCTCATCATAATAAGTTCTGATTCTAAAACTAACTAGGTATTGCCCATCAACCCTAGCCCTAGAATCATTTTGTAACCAATTGATCGGATACAAACTTGGATGTCTTCTCCTTTCTAGCTTCAAATTACTAATTGTTTCCTCACAGAAAAAGTTAACACAACTTCCACCATCAACAATAACATTACATATCTTATCCTTACATCTATGTCTAGTCTTGAACAAATTTCTTCTTTGCAATGGTTTTCACACATATGTTGAAACTCTTCTATAGATAAGAACTTCACCTTCTTCATTAGCATTCATTGCACCTTCTCATGACGTAGTCTCTCTATCCAAATAAGATAATTCTCCTTTAAAACACTAAAAATCCCTATGACACATTTCCCCACTCTAAAAGCAAGTTCCCTTGAATTTGCATCTTCTTTGTACGCCATTATAACCTTTGATGGTTTGATTGTTGATAGATTCTTCACCAATTTCCTTAGGAATATCTACCACATTACTCCAAAAAGATGATCTACCATCTTTACCACCCTTGTTCCAACCATTCTATCTTCCTTCAAATATTTTTTTCAGCTTTTGTTTAATCCTCAATGTCATCTTATAAGAATCACCAATAGCTATCATATGAACTATAAGTAACTCTTCTAGAATACTAGGTCTAAAACCAAAGATATACCTAGAAATCTTTTCCTTATCAGCTTCAGAATGACCAACCCTAATCATGATCCTTTAGAACTCCTCAATATACTCATGTATTGATTTATCAGCTTGCTTCAATCCTCGAATCTTCTTGAACATTTCCAATTTGTTATTCATCGATATAAATTGTCTTTTCAACTATCCTAGATCCAATTTAGAATTCTTTTCTTTGCCTCCTTGTTCCTCTCCAATTGGACTTCCCTCCACAAAATACTTGCATGACCTTTCAACTTGGCATTTGGAATACGAACCTTATCAGGATCTTCTATTTTTTCATACTCAAAGTATCCTTCCAACTCATTGATCCAATCAATCATTTCTTCTAGCCTAAGGGTACCAACAGAAGTTGAAACTTCAACTTTAGGTCTCTTACCTATCTTGGACATAACTTTCAAAATTCTAGCTTTCTCATTATCTTTATTTTCTTCAAGAGCTCCCTCTAACTATTCTTCTTTATCAAAGTCTTCATCACTATTTGGATCAACATGTGATATAGTTCTCCTTTGCAATTAATCTTGCAAAGCTTGGACTTGTCTTTGCAAAGCCATACAATTTTCATCTACAATGCTTTTAACTCTTCTTAGAAGAATCTCCAATTTCTTTGGATACCATATGCCAATTATTTGCAATTGTGGGTCAAATCCACACTTTACTACCCTATAAAAAATCAAACTAGGGTTCACAACACGATCCAATCCCACATGGAACTAAACCTTGCTCTGATACCATCTTATGCAGCTCAAGGCTGGAGAATCCCCAAAGGATATTTGCAAACCTCATAAAAATGAGTCACGCATCATAAAAACACAAAGATATAACTGAAATAAACATTTGTATTAACTAAAATAAACATCAAATTAACATTAGACGTGTCAAGTTGTAAGGCCTTCCCAATTGCAACCACCATAAAGGAAAGTAATCTCATATCTTCCTCATGATCCATCGAGACCCAAGAGATAACTTTTACTATCCCTCCTTCTTCCTCTCACATGCCCTAAATACCTCGTTACATTACATTTATACACAACCTTCAATAGATTGACCTATAAAGAATCACCTTTCCAATAACAGGAAAACATGTTCAACAAATAGGTCTAACCCCAAAGATAGGATGAGCAGCCAAACAAGGATGTGTGGGTCAAGATATAGGTCCACACACAATCCAAAAATTATCACAAAGAGCCACAAATCATCACATAAAAGGACAATCATCTCAGGATCAAAATTATGATCATTTCTCCAAGGTCCAATGAAGAACACACTACCCAAGGATTATTTAATTGGAACTTGAAGGACACGAAACCATAAGATGTATGATCATAGAAAAATGATCCATGATAGGTCATGTTCACAATTCCAAGATTGTAAAGGCTAGAAAGCTTGACCGATGAATTATACACTCAATCATCTAGGTTGGCCAACAAAACAAAAAAACTCCATGAAAGGATGCAACATTGCCAACATCCTAGGATGTTCCTGCATCACATTCTTCTTGATCTTCAAGTAGCTCAATTAGATTATGGTAATGTTATTTCTTAGACTTGAAATACCAAAGATACATTGAAGAAATTTAGTATGGGAAAATCTAAACTAGTAAGTATCGTATATGGTTATTAGTTGTCACTTGAGAAAGGATGATGAGTCTAACAAAAGTAGATCTAATTCTTTACAGGTTTAGAATTAGAAGACTATTATATTTATTATCTTCAAGATCTAACATTGTTCATGTAGTATGTTTTGTTCCAAGATATCAAGGTAACCTAAAGCATTTTCATACCAAGGCAGTAAAAGGATATTCAAATGTTTAAAAGGATCTCCATATATTGGTCTACGCTATAAAAAAGATGATGATTTCTTTATGAAGGCTTACACTAATATTGATTAGGTCAGTTCCATGGATGACAAAAAAAAGTATTATTTGTGGAGCATTTTCTCTTGGAGGACAATTTGGACTCTTGGCTAAGTAAAAAATAAGATTTAGTATCTTTATCAATAGAAAAGGTTAAATTTGTTTTGTCAACATCTTGTTGCACTCAAGTGATGTAGACAAATAAATATAATAAAGATATCAAAGTGATGTATGACAATTGCATTTTCATCATGTGTAATAATACAAGTGAAATCAAGATTCCATATTAAATTAATTATACATTCAAGAAAAAATACATTTAGGTATCATTTCAAAAGAAATAAGGTCACAAAGAAAGAGATCAACTTATAGTTTGTGCCGACAAAAGATCAAAATTCATTCATTGTCACTTTTCACTAAGGCATTATCAATTGATACTTTTGAGTATATTAAAAAAAATGTTAAGCATTATTGCTTTCCTTCTAATTAGATGCATAAAATGGTGCACCTATCTAGACGTAGAAATTCAATGATTATCTTTTGTCTCTTGGATTGATGCTATAGTTTCTCTAAAGGGGAGAAGGTAATTTATTGGTTACCATTTGTAAAAAAATATTGTAAAAGTTTGTAAGAGTTTTAATGAAGAGGATATTAGGATTCCTATTCCTTAGGAAAACATGTCATCACTCTTTGGTTTTATAAAATCACCCACTTAAAGGGTTATTCAAGAAGATATTTATTCCTAGGAAACTATAAATCTTAAATGAACCTCCATTATTCCAAGCATCTTATATGAAATTTTACAAGCATTCACAATTTGCATCAACATTCTCAAAATAGGCTCCAAGGACTAATCACAAACTAGACACAAATAAGTTGCTAGATCACCTTGTCTTGTGTAGAGTGTCAACACTCCCATCTTTAGTTGATTATGATAACAACTGATCAAAACAAAGAATGTTGAGGGAGAACTTCATCACAAGAACTTCACCTCCATTCACAGACGTACAAGAGGATCAACACCATACTTTTACGAAGACATCTAACACAAATTTCCATTATCACGAAAGTGATCTAATTAGGCAAGGGGGATCATTAGCATACTTTCAATTCCAACTATATGAATATTCAACTCAACTTCAACCAAGCACATATATGGTTATTCCATTTCAAAGTAAAAAACTTTTTATTCTTAAATAAACTCAAAATCAACCCACAAATATTCAGACAATAGAACTTGAATGATTGCCACTGCCCCAACCCTAAATACTTGACAATAATTGTTTGATTAGGATTTGAAGGTCACCAATGTCTCCCCTAATTGATTGAGAACATCTCTAATACCCTTCAATAAATTCCATGTTATCATAATACCCTTTTTTTAGAAAGGTTAATGTCATTGACAATTTCCATACTAACATAAAACCCTTACTAACAACAAGAACTGCAACTTCAATTGTCATTAATTGTTGACAATAAGTCCAACGCATATACAAATCAATCCTTCAACAATATCTTCAATAAACTGCATTCAAACATATAGTGATCATCTTTGATTGGAATCAAAATAAAATTTAAACAAATTCCCACTAACCTATTGACTGTCATTGGCAATCTTTATTGTGTTCTTGTACTCGGACCTTCAACCTTTCAAGATTTTTCCTTCAATGCATGCTCGAAGGGTTAAATATATTATCATTATCCTATTTGATCATTTAATGTCATGTATAAACCAATCAACCATCCATTAGATTCAAAACAATGAAGTACACTATTAAAATGAAAAAAAAAAAAAAAAACATGTGAGTGCATCAATTTCCTCACAAGGTACAATGACATCTAATGCAAAAACAAATTTATTTGAAAGATATGTCAATGTGCTCAATCATACCCCATAATGATGAATTTTGAAAGTTTAAAACACAAGTTGTTTGCAAACCCTTGTGTGCAACTCAATTATAGAAGGTTTAATGAAAGTTTCAAGAAAATTGATCCAAACTAACTCCATTCTCTATGACAGATGCTCAAGCTTGTTTGAAATTAAGAGGATTCATTGTTCTTTAGGTTCCATCAATTTTTAAAGAGAAATCAATCAAAATAGATGAGAAATAAAGATCTGATCAATTAGAACACAAAGATATGCATTTATAAACTTCATTACTATTGATCCCTTATTCCTCCAAACTATCTCAAATATTTTCCATCAACACAAAAATGCCATTTAAATACATTTGGATGACTTACAGTTGTTTGAATTGATCCCAAGTTGGTTGGTAATAGCAACATTCATGCAATTTTGTAAAGTTGCAACTTTGTAACTTTTCATGACATTTCACAATAATGCACCTAATTTGTAAATATGACTGAGGTAAAAATAACAATTGTTCTAATACATATCAATAAGGACCAAATTGGTCTAATTATATCTAGTGCACCTATTTTGACCACTACATAATCATTGACCATGGTTTGACCAATTGGCCCTTATTTGCCTTTACAATGTAGATATGGCTTAGCATCCTTACAAAATGATTAAAGAAGATTACACTTGATGTCACATAGACTTTATTGTTAGAGTAATAAAGTATTTTCTTATTAATTAAATTATTTTTATTTAATTATTAAGTTACTTATTATCTCTAGTTTACTTAGACTAAACTTTGGGCATATAATAATTATTTCTTCTATTAATTATTATATTGCAACCTAGGTTAGTTATCTTTTAAAGTTTTGATCTCCTATAAAAGGATTGGTCTCTCTTTGTGATATAAGTTGATTCAATATACTTTGATTCAATTGCAATGTTTTCTCTTTCATGGATCTGTGAATCCAAGTCTTCACAACTTTGCTTCTATCTTTCTATGACAGATGTTTACATGCAAGTGATTTTTGGGAGCTATGGGTTGAGCTTTCCTCAACTTCAACATGGTATTAGAGTTTCAAAGTTTCATGCCCTTATTCTCTTC
The DNA here is from genome assembly GCA_028749045.1 of Cupressus sempervirens. Lineage (NCBI taxonomy): Eukaryota > Viridiplantae > Streptophyta > Pinopsida > Cupressales > Cupressaceae > Cupressus > Cupressus sempervirens. The sequence goes on along the minus strand of CM053792.1, from coordinate 444,137,413 downwards.
ACGAGAGCTTTGGTCTTGGTTTTCAAATCTATATTTTCATAGGTTTTTTTATTGGATCTGGGGGACCTTTGTTTCTGGTCACTTTGAGTCCAAACAGACATCACCATTAAGTTAAGAGTGCCCAAAAACCCCCATTTTCATATAATTTTTTTCCATTTTGGACAAAGTTGTAATCTTTGGATATAATTTTTTTTATTTTGGACAAAGTTGTAATTTGTGGCAAAAACAAAATTACACCCAGATTGTCTGACCTAGCATGAATATTGAAGCAAAGATATTTGTTTTATCATAAAATAATTATTGCAAGCATTTATTTTTCTAGTGTTGGTTTTCTTATTTTTTATTTCCAAAAAAAAATCAAATAAAGAAAGGCATCATATACATTTTTCCAAAAGGTGGAAATCTTTTTTTATTAAGAAAGCACTTTTATTAAAAATTAGGTGCAAGCCTCTGACACGTTGTCATGGGCCTTGGTCCCTATGCCACCAATCGACTCCACCTATGCATGGTTCACATCAGCATCGATACAAGTTGGTCAACATTCCCCTATGTCGTTCCTTGAAGCCCACACGTCTTCCTCTAGGTTCAGTGCCCTTGCATGGATCTCAATGGACCCAGCACATAGGTACAAGTACATGCACATGACCATGTTCCAGTTAGCGCCCTTTTTATTGGGTACGCTTTGAATGACTTTGCACAAGTTTTTTGTGCACATGTTTATATGTGCATGCAAGTAAAGAAGGGCCCCGTGCAGGTACTAGAGGCATTTTTCTCACTGAAAAGGGTGGTTTTTATCAATGGTTTCAAGGAAAATTTGACCCTTTTTTCTATCTTTTTTTGTCTTTTTAATGGGTGGTTTACCCTTTTGACCAAGTTTTTAATCTCCTTGTTTTCTCCTAACCAAGAAGGATTAGGTTGTTCTACTATGGTTTTTACATTGCCCAACGATTTTGCTCAACATAGGTGGTTTTGGTGTTCTAAAGGTAGTTTTATGGTGCTACTAGCAATCTCATTCTTTGACTAGTGGTTTTGCACCATCTTTCGGCAATTTTGAGTTTCCACAAGCGATTTTGGGCCTTTGGAAGGTGGTTTTGGCCTTCCAATACCCTTTGACACTGATTTGTTTTCCTTGACAATATTTTTCATGCACATTCTATTTATTAGCCAATAGTTTTTTCTCTCGGCACCTAATAGTTTTTCTTTAGTGGTTTTATCTAGCCTTTGGTGGTTTGGTGATTTTCTTTGTTATTTCTCAACAAGGATATCTTTCCTAACAACCCATTTTTTTGGAAAACTGGATATTTTTTCCACTGTGTGGATTATTAATTTGACATTTTTCGCCTCAACTGTCATTTGACAATCAAATTTGGGCTTATCATCTATTGACATCAACACTACATCAGCGTGACTCTTTGCCCTTTTGGCTATGTTTGGACACCTTAGTTTTTTGGTTATATATTGGTCATACAGACTTCGTCTTCCAAAAATGATATATCATTGAAAATTTGGTTCCAAGCTGATCATTATAGTTTAGGTATTTTTTGGTTTTGATACATATTTTATGGCATTTTCAATGTCAAACTCAGTGGTTCATTTTTGCACTTCAAGAAACATTTCTTGAGCATATGATCTTTGTTTTGGGAAAACTTAATATTGTTGGAAAGCTTGTCTTGTGCTCTTTCTAGTGATATCTGTAATCCCTTACAACTCAATACTACCACAAGAAGCTACAATCTCATAATACATTATGAAATCCCTAACGCTAAGACATTTTATACAAGATTTTTGTCACTTACAAAATTAGGGCTAGAATATGTCAACCAATAGAAAAATATAACTCTCAATGCCTTTTACAATTGTCGCTAACCCCAAGACCACACAAGGGTTAATGCCCCTTGACCCTGCCTAAGATGATGCCCTAGGAACTCAAAGAGGTGATGTCCCTTGGCCCCTAGAGCATAGGGGTGTTGCCCCAAACCCCCATAGTAAAATTTGGAGAGGAAACCGTGCCAAATAAAGTGGGGAAAAATCAACCACTGACTTTGATAGGCTCCACATCACAACAATCTCCCACTTGGAGACTGGTCATACTCCACAACAATAACCTCCCACTTGGAGATTGATCATAGCACTGCTAAAACTATAGGTCCCACTAAAATTTAAAGAACCCTAGACTATGTTCTTTTATTATGTTCAGTCTAGAAGACCAACCAAAGTTGAAGAGGAATTCAACTTCTCCCTTGTCACTGCCTTTGTAAATATGTATACTTGATTATCATCTGTATGTATCATCTCCACCTTTAACCATCCATCATCCAGAACCAACAAAAGGAAATGGTACCACAACTGTATGTGATTTGTCTTTGAATGTAGGAGCAGAACTATTTGCAAGATGAATGACACTTTTGATATTCGTAAACAAATAATTGTCGATATGAGGGTGCTCCAATTCTTCCTTTTGCAGTCATATCATCTCCTTGGTTGTCTCTATAGCAACAACATACTCTGCCTCTATAGTAGATAAAGCATTAACCTTCTATAATCGATAAATCCAACTCAATGTTGTCTCATCAATAGTAAATACATAATTTGTAGTACTCTACCTAGTATCAAGATCCTCTGCCAAATTTGAGTCAATATAGCCTTATAAATCAGTAGTAGAACCCCCAAAATGAAAACACTTACTAGATGTTCCTCTCAAATATCTGAGAATCCATTTGACTGCATTCCAATGCTCAATCCCAAGATGACTCATATACCTGCTAACAACTCCCACTGCATGTACAATATCTGGCCTAGTACATACCATGACATACAATAAGCTCCTTACAACTAAAGTATAAAGTACATTGGACATCTTATCCTCCTCTTCTTATGTCTTTGAACATATCTACTTAGTCAATTTTAAATGACCAAGAAAAGGTATGCTAACAACTTTGACATTCTCCAACGAGAAACATTGTAATACTTTCTCAATATAATTAGCCTAAGATAATGTCATTTTTTTATTTTTCCTATCCCTACAAGTTTTCATACCAAGGATTTTTTTTGCTACCCTTAAATCCTTCATAGAAAATGAATGTGCTAACTCTTGTTTTAACCCCTTAATGTGATCCATGTTAGACCCAACTACAAGCATATCATCAACATATAAACATAAAATAATGTAGCTATCATCATCCAACCTCTTAAAATAAACACAATAGTCTAAATGACACCAAGTGTATACATGTTCATGCATAAAACAATGAAATTTAAGATACCATTGTCGAGGTGTTTGCTTCAAGTCATATAAACTTTTCTTCAATCTGCATACTAAATTCTCCTTTCCTTTGACTTGTGGTTGCTCTATATATATTTTTTCATCCAAATCACCATGAAGAAAAGTTGTTTTAATATCAAGTTGCTCCAAATGCAAATTTTCAATAGCTATAATACTTAAAATAGTACAAATAGAAGTCATTTTAACAACTAGAGAAAATATTTCATCAAAATCAAATCCCTTTTTATGTGCAAATCCTTTCACAACTAACCTGACTTTAAATCTTTTTTTACATCCATCCTCTTCTTTCAGCCTATAAACTCATCTATTTTGTAAAGCTCTTTTATGTACAAGTAACTTACATGAATCTCAAGTTTGATTTTTCAGCATAGAGTCCATTTCTTCTCTCATTGTAGACTCCACTAAATCTTTGAATTCACCTACATAGCTTCATCATAACATTCAGATTCACCAACATCTCTTCATAATATAGAATACAAAGAGGGAGGAAATCTTTCTTGAGGTAACTTAGGCTTGTTGATCATCTAATATTCACTGAGGTGTGTGGTATTTGTTGTTGCGATTGTTGCAGAGCATGAGGGACTATTGAAACACCATCTTATTAAGTATCATATAGCACTACATAATCATTTTATTTCATCTCATGTTGTTGCAACAAATCTTTGTACAACACTTTCTCATTGAATATGACATCATTGCCTCTTAAAACTTTATGATTTTCAAAATCCCAAAACCAATAACCAAATCCATCAATGTCAGATCAAAAAAATGTCCATTTCTTAAATTTAGCTTCCAGCTTGGTTCTATTTTCAGAATCTATATGTGCAAATGCTTCACAACTGAAGGTTTTGAGAAAAGAATAACTCATTTTCTTACCAATTCATGCTTCCTTTGCAATACCACAACCTAGAAGCATAGAGGGGCCTCTATTGATCAAATATACACTAGTATTGACAACCTCTACCCACATGTTTAACGGTAGCCTGGCATGCAACCTCATACTCCTTACACGCTCTATTATTGTCATGTTCATGCGTTTAGCCACTCCATTTTCTTGTGGAGTCTTTGAAACAATTTTTTTCCTACGAATACCATTAATGGAACAACAATCTTCAAATTCATTGTTGCAATACTCACCACCATTATCAAATCTAAGACATTTTAATCTTTTACTAATCTCATTTTCAACCAAGTATTTCCATTTCTTAAAAGTTATAAACATGTCATAATTTTGTCTAAGGAAATAAACCCCATACTTTCTATTTGCATCATCAATAAATGTAACATAATAATGAGAGCCACCAAGGGAAGATACCTGAGCTAGTTTCCATACATGTGTATGCACAAGCTCAATTTTTGCATTTTTATTTTCCTTCTCTCTCTTCACAAAACTAACCCTCTTTTGTTTTCCATACAAACAACTTTCACAAAAATCCACATTGACACATTTTAGACCTGGTAAAATTTTCTTTGAATGTAGTAATTTCATACCTTTCTCACTCATGTGACCAATTATATTGGTGTTGGATCAAAATCTACATCATCTATTTTTTTTCTCCCTTGTCAACTATAACAATGATTTCTGGACATTCATTTTTCTTTAAAACAATTGAAGTAGAAGGAACAATGTGACCTATACAAAGATATAAGGTGCCTACTTGCCTTTTGCTACTACAAGTGAACCTTTTGAAACCTTCCATTTTTTATCATTAAAAGTAAATGTGCAACCTTCATCACCTAGTTGCCCTGTTGAAATTAAATTCCTACTCAGCCTTGGAACATGTCTTACCTCTTGTAGTGGCCAATGATTCCCATCCTACAACTTCATCTTAATTTTCCCCTTTCTAAAAATCTAACAAGGTTCATTATCCCCATAATAAACAAGCCCAAAAATATCTTGGACATAATCAAGAAAATAACCTCTATGGGGAGTAACATGGAATGAAGCCCCTAAATCTACACCCTATGAATCATCAACACTTTCTAAAGAAATAAACAAAGCATCCTCTTAGGATTTGTTACTTACCACATTTGCCTCCTTGTTCCCTTGTTGTTTGTCTCCTTTACTTTTCTTTGAAGTCTAATAATTTGTCTTCTTATGCCCTGGTTTCCCATAGTACCAACAATCTCTTAGTCCTCTAGATTGACACCTTTTTCCCTTCAATTTTTCACGATTTCTAAAATTGTTTCCTCTCTCACTTGTTTTGCCTCTACTTTGTGCATTCAAAAAACTTCCTAATGTAGATCCACTTGATCTTTTTCTATGAGTTTCCTCACACATAATACATTAATCACATCATCAAATTTTAGGATATTAGATATAGTAATAGAATTACTCAGGGCCATTACCAAGTCATTCAAGCTTTCAGACAAAGAACACAAAATCAAGAAAGCCATAAATTTTTCATTAAAATTAACATTTATAAAAGATAATTGATTGATAATTGTATTTAACTCATTTAAATGATCTGAAAGAACTCCACCTTCTGTCATCTTTATATTAAATAAATACTTCATGAAAAATTATTTGTTTGAATCGAGTTTTCAGACAATTGTGCTAGGGTTTGCATCAACTCTTCCATTGTCTTAGCTTTTGTAATATTAAATCCCGCAAATTGTGTTGGGCATAAATGAATACTTCCAAGTGCCTTTCGATTAAAAATATCTCAGTCCTCATCTATTATAGTGGTTAGTTTTTGGATTTTCCTTGCAATGGCCACCATAAATCCTTCTAATAAAGATAGTCCTCCATTTGCATTTTCCATAACTGAAAGTTTTACCTATTAAGCTTCTCAACCTTCAGCTTACCCTCATTTGTCATCTCTCTCACTCAACCATGCAACTCCCACTCAACAGTGAGACCATCCTACATAGGATAATAGAAAATAACCTTTCTTTAATAGCACTTGTTAGGATTAACAAGATAGAAATAACAATTACATGCAAATATAACCAATATCAAAACTATAATAAATTGCACAAAAGAGAATATAAGACACACATATTTAATATGGTTCACCCAATCCCTGGGCTACGTCCACCAAATAGTGAGTACAATATTCTTATTATCTAATGATTACAACCTGATTACAATTTGTAATCCCTTACAACTCAAAACCACTACAAGAAGCTACAATCTCATCATACATTATGAAATCCCTAACCCTAAGTCATTTTATACAAGTTTTTTGTTGCTTACAAAATTAGGGCTAGAATAAGATGACTAAAAGAAAAAATATAACTCTTGACGTCTTTTACAATTGTCTCCAACCTTAGGACCCTGCAAGGGGCGCTACCCCTTGACGCCGCCTACAATGTTGCCCTAGGAACCTGCAAGGGGCATTGACCCTTGACCTCGAGGTGCTTCCCCAAACCTCTGTAGTAAAATATGGGAGGGGCCACCCTGAACAAAGTGGGGAAAAATTAACCTCTGAGTCTAATTAGGCTCCACATCACAATAATGTGTCGTATTTTTTGTTGTACCATCCTTATGTCTCATCTAATTCTTGTTGACATCGTTTGTAGAATGTTTATGTAAACACGCTCAGATAAAGAGTCATTTTCTATTTTCATTTTTGCTTCATTTGTTTTTCCTTGTTTTGCCTTCTAATTCGAGCAATGTCATTTGAGGGCGCTCATACACATTATTGTATTCTTGAGATCTATCATATCTTGTTTGTTATTGTACATGGACTATTCTTATTAAGTGCCATGGGGTTTGATGTTTTTCTTTGTTTACTATCTACCTTTTTCAATGAGTACTCCTTCCATGGCATTAGCCTTGTGACATGTCTAAGATTGATCACCTCATGACACTATTATGTATTCTTTTGTGCATCTTGATCGTGGTTCCTTGATATGAATTTTATTGGCACACTTTTCCAATTTCATGTCACCTTACCTTTGTCTATATTGGGGGGATTCTCCTATTGGTTCATCTACTTCTTTGGTTCGATTGAGTGAGCTATATATACAATATTTATTCCTATGTCCTAAGTGGATACAGTGGTTGGCTACCTATGCATTTTGGTGAGATGGACCATTTACCATATAGACATGTTTCCTTGTGTTCCTACTTTGGATGCAACATTCCATGTTTGATTGGTCAACTCTTCAGGCTTTGGTGTTTTATGTCATTTGTATCTTCGGTTCAATTGTTTACTTTTGTGTGTCTCCTGATCCAAGTAGTGTCAAAGAGCACCCATGCAAATTGCAGTCTTCTCTACCTAGTAAGGTTCTACTTCAATGGAGGTTCTTTAGATTAGTAGTTACTTTTTGATAGAGATTTACAGGTTCTTCATGCTTCAGTGGTGTTCTTCATGATCATCCTTTTGTTCCCATCTTCTGGGACATTCTCTAGTTGGAGGCTTATCCTGTCCTTCACTAGTTTCTAGCTTTCTTCCCATCTCTTCTAGGAGTAGAATTTTTCCAATGTGATTTTCTCTACTTCTTCGCTTTATAGAGATTTGGTTGTGATTTGGTACCTCATCATACCTTGTTGTTGAGACCCAAATTTACTTATAGTAGAAGTTTCTAGGTTTTTAGCTACTCCTTAAGTTTATTTTAAGGGGGGTTTTAGTGTAATAAAGTACTTTCTTCTTAATTAAATCATTTTAACTTAATTATTAAGCCACTTATTATCTCTAGTTTACTGAATTTAAACTTTATACACATAATAATTAATAATGCAACCTAGGTTAGTTACCTTTTAGGGTTTTGATCTCCTTTATAAGGATTGGTCTCTCTTTGTAATGTAAGTTGATTCAATTGCAATGTTTCCTCTTTCCTACATATGTGAATTCAAGCCTCCATAACTTTGCTTCTCTCTTCTACGACAACTATTTGCATGCAAATGATTCTTGAGAGCTATGGGTCGAGCTTTCCTCAACTTCAACACTTATTACATGTTTTTTTTTATCACCCTAAGCACAAAAGAAATCATAGGCCTTCTCTGACCTATGGCTGCTCCTGCACCAAATTATAATTCATTTAGATATTTGTGTTCTTTGTCTTTGATATCAAAGGGGTGGAGGAATGCATTAAAGAGAGATAAACCTATTAGATAATTGTTTGTCAAATGGGGAGTTTTCACACATTATGATGATCATATTGATGGTGTTTTCATCAATGACAACATGAGAGATTACTTTTGATATGCATAGTTTTTGTCATTGATGTCAAGCAAATGTGAGGAGATTGTTGGAGATACGTGTCAAGATTTTCTTATGCTCTAGTATTTGTCCTAAGTGAGAATTTGAGGTTTCTAGAATGCTATAGTGTTGGAATATGCATTTAAGAGTATTTGAAGTTTGTATGGAAGAATGTTTTTTTTCTTCGCATTTGGTGATGACAGCCTATAATTTTGGGTATAATGTTTATGTTCTAGATATGTTGTATTTTTATGATTTTAGGTCCTCATCTTCATAGTTTTTGATATTAAAAGCGACCAAAAACAAGGGGGTCAGCCCTTAATAGTCAAAAGGCTGGTAACCAGCACATTACCAGCCAGTAACAAAAACAGACAAATAGAACAGGAGTACCAACAGGCCGAGACTTAAACCAAAAACTAGAAAACTAGAACCAGAGAGGAAACAACCTAGCTACTAACCACAAGTCCAAAAAGGCACCCAGGCCTAATAAAAACTTAAATACATCTAATAACCAGCAAAACCATAACTACCATAAAAGTATATAAAGTCTTTGGATCCTTAGATCCCCATAACTGAACAGAACTAAAAAAGACTTATATTTCCTTTTTCCCTGTTCCCCTTGCATGAAGTAGAATCTTGGCCCAGTCATTGGCAAGAAACTTGAAGAGTAATTTGTTGTCCTCCATGTCCAAACCAGCTTCCTCCTTCTCCTGTGCCAACAATTGGAGTGTAGTGGTAGCCGCATGAGTAACTTTAAGTCCAAACTTGGAGAAGGTGAAAAACCCCTCCTCCAAAGCTTTGGACCTTTCCTCCAAGTTCATGTAATGTTCCTCTACTGCCTCAGTCTCCTCTTTATGCTCCCCGACCTTCTTTGCAGTAACCTCCTTCATTTTCTGTCCCTATGGTTAATCCTACAGCACCCGTGGGTTAGAGGAGATCTTCGAATTTTTCTTAACAGGGGAAGAAATGGTAATTGGGGAATTATCCTTTTTGCTCATCTCATCACAAAAAGTAATAGGTTTAAGTGAGAAGCTGGCTGAAACATGGGTTGTCTCAATATTCCTTTCTTTGCCGTCTGACACTTCAGTTTGAGTATCATCCATCAAAATGTTCCCAGAATTGAAACTTTTTTCCCCCTCCTCATTATCTTCATCCTTTTTGGAGTTGGAAATATTTTCCTCCTCCCTTTTGTCACTATTATTACTTGAGCTATCTTCTTCAACTTCCTCAACAAGGTATCTGATGGACTTCTGCTTAACCCTAGCCTAGGACCGAGATAACCTACCAGACCTTCTTCTTGCTTTTCTCCCAATATCCTCACCAGAATCCTCTCCAACAACCTCAACCACCTTATCAACTTTAATTTTCTTGTTTCCCTTTTGTTCTAGGGCTATGTCAAGTTTTTTCTTTTTCTTAGTATCCTTGCTAGGAGATGGCCTAGGAGTATAGATTTTCATCCCCGTATTGGAGCTCGGGGGGGAACTCAGACTATGGCGGGGGTTTTCCACTACAACCTCTTTGGGGGGACACAAAGCTAAGTGGAACTAATACAGACAGAAAATTAACCCCTGATGAATAATTGTGAAGTTTAAGCCTTTACTCTTTTTTTCCCTTATATCATTAATCATATCCTCAAGCAAATGCAGAAGGAAAAATGGAATGGAAATGAAATCCCTATTTCTAAAGTGATTCAACAAAGGAAAATGATAATAATAGCACACTCCAAACCTGCCTTCTAGAGTGAGATACTTCATCAGGACCAGACACACATCATCACAGGGCTGAGGTAACTTATCCCTTTTAAACCCTCCTCTGTAACGAATCGGATCCTCATTCTCCGCAAGGAAGTTATTCATGCTAGCCTCATCTGAGACTTTAGTGACTTTCTTCCATTTTTTGCTCTTCACTATGAGTCATGTTGCCATGGCAATTACCTCCTCCATGACTTGAAAAGCAATGCCGTTGATTGTAACCTTCCTATCGCTCCAATTATTCACAAATTGTAACGCAAAATTTCCATCGTACCTAGCCATGGACATCATGTAGGGCGAAAAACCCCCTTCTTTCAGAAGATACCAAGTCGCCATCCTGTCCTTGAAGTTCTCAACTCTCGTTGGTTCCAACTGATTTAGATCACCTCCCATTTCATATCCTTCACTATCTGGCCTCTCTTCCTCATAAATACACATCAGAACTTTATCACTTTCAAATTCTCTGTGGCTACTCTCTTGCTTAAATCCTTTGAGGAAATAGGGATTAAAATTACAGACTCGTGTATGATGTGCTCCAGAATCCCATAACATCTTATTATGAGATTCGTGGGTATTAAAAAACCTAATTTTCTCTCCCATCGATTTCTGACATCCCAATCCATAATATCTATCGTACTTCCTTTTGGAGAGCGATTCGAAGCTTGCAACGAGTTTCCATAATTACGAAAAGACAATTTCCTTAATTCGTAATTACTCCACTTTTCATTTGTACGACCACATCTATCTCTTATTTCCAAAATGCTAAAGTTTAATTTAGCGACAAAGTTCTCCATCTTGCCAAATTTGGCCTTACTTTTAAATTTAGTGATCACCATTTTGAATTTTGCTGCCTTTTTCCTTGGATATCAACATCCTTAGATTTTCATTGATATCAACTAAATTTTCCTAGCACGTGATTGCCCTAACGTTAAACCCCATGGCAGCCGCAATGTCTGCCACTTGATTACCCTCCCGGTAGATATGTTGCAGGTGGACCATTCTCATTTCCTCCAATATATTTTTAATATCTAAGATGATATTTCTAATCTTCCATCCCAACTTTGCCTCCCCCTTTACCCGATCGATCACTAGTTTGGAGTCCCCTTCTATAGTTAACTCTAAAATGTTTCTTTCCCTAGAGAGTTGAAGACCCCATAATAATGTCGTAGCTTCTGCCACATTATTGCTACCAATCCCCACCTGGCCTGCATAAACCAATAGCACATCACCATTCTTGTCTCTCAGCACACCTCTAGCCGCTCCCTGTCCTCCTTTCACAACTCTGTTAAAATTTAGTTTATACTGTGTGATAGTGGGTGGTCTCCATATTGTCTGTTGTCTCCTCATCGTAGTGAAGTTATCAAAAAGGAAGAAATCCTCTTGACAACCCCAATTCTCAGCCACAATGCCTTCAAGTCTTCTGGGTTCCTCCTTTGGCATCTTGTATTTAGCTACCCTTAGATTTTCCTTCAACAGTTTGTTCATCACTCCAAAAACCACTTCAACCGTCCTTTTTTCCTCGCTGAATATCCTATTATTCCTTTCTTTCCATATGTGCCAGCATACATATGGTGGGATAATCTTCCATAAAAGGATTAGTCATGGATGATGGAATGGGCAATCCCAATTGTACACAAACTGTCCCAAGTTATCTTTCATGACCCAAGCCACCCCCAATCTTTCCCAAACCTTAGTCTAGATGTCAACCGCAAACTGACATTCAATGAAAAGGTGGTAAATACTTTCTTCCTTTTGTTCACAAAGGTAGCAACGGTTTGTTATGTAGAATCCCCTTTTTTTCAAATTATCAATTGTTAAAAAAATTCCATGTTGAACCGTCCACCAAAAGAAATTAATCTTAGGTATAAGGTTACTGATCCATACCTTGCTTCACGTAGTTGGGCATAGTTCCTTATTGAACATTAAGGTATAAGCAGATTTGAAAATCAAGTTCCCATTCGGAGTTAAATCCCAAGCCATGATATCCTTCTGTGGCAATAATGGGAGTCTTTGTTCCTTTATTAGTTCTTCTAGTTCCTCAATGAGAATAACTATCTCACGCGGATAGTCCTCCTTATACAACTTCTTCCATCTCCTCCCCTAATCAATGTAGTCTCCCACTTTAACCCCTATGTCCTCCTTAAGGAGTTCCATTAAACCACTATATTTACTTAAGGCCAACGGTTTCCCATCCGTCCACTTGTCTTCCCAAAACCTTATATTGAAGCCATTGCTCACAATCCACCTCAATCCTTCTCTTAGTAGCCCTCTATTTCTAACAATGTTCTACTAGATCTTTGAACCTCCCGGGAGGTCATTATTATATAGGTTCCACCGAAAGGAGGTATTAGACAAATATTTAGCTTTCATAATATTTCCCCATCCCATGTTTCCTTCTGCCAGTCTCCATCCAATTTTTGTGAGAAGAGCTTTATTAAGGTCTTTCATTCTTCTAACCCCAAGCCCCCCCTTAGCTTTTGGTTTACACACCTCCTCCTAGTTGACCAGATTCAATTTATTTTTCTCTTCAGTCCCTGACCACAGGAAATTCCTTTGAATTCTCTCAATTTTCTCAGCCATATTTAGATTAATCTTAAATATGGATAAGAAATAAATAGGGATTCCCTAAAGAGCAGCAACAATCAGTTGTAGTTTTCTGGCATTGCTTAATATCTTCCCTTTCCACCTTGCAAGCTTCTTTTGAATTCTCTCCACTATTGTATTCCAAAATTCATTAGAAACCTCCTTGGTAGTGAGGGGGAGGCCTAAATAAGTGTCTAGGAGACAAGCGGATTGGCAATCCAAGATTTTCCTAATCCTTCTTTGAAGTGAAGAATCAGTGTTAAAGAAATAAATCTTGCTTTTATGGTAGTTCACCCATTGCCCTGAGCTTTCTTCATAATTATGTAAAATCATTTTCCAGGCTTCAGCCTCCATGATTGAAAATTTCCCAAATAGGAAGGTATCATCCACAAATTGTTTTATAACCTCAACTTTAGCATTAGTAGCTGGTTTAACACCTTTGATGCAGCCCGAATCCGCTAATTTACAAAATGACCTTCCCAAGACTTCTGCTACCATGATAAACAGGTAAGGTGAGAGCAAGTCGCCCTGTCTTAAGCCTTTTCCTGCTATTATGTTACCCCATGGGGACCCATTTAATAGGACAGAGTACTGCACTGAGCTCACCATCAACATGATCAAGTTTATAATCCTATTGTTAAATTCAATTCTTTCTAATACATCCTGAAGGAAGTCCCAATTGACCTTATCATAAACTTTGGAAATGTCCAACTTGAATGCCATTCCTAGTTGCCTGTTCTTTTCCATTGAATGGATAACCTCATGGGTTGTAATAGTCGCATCAAGGATCTGCCTTCCTGGCACAAACCCCTTCCGAGGACTACCAATAATTTTTTCCAAGAGAGGCTTTAATCTATTCACTAAAACCTTGGCAAAGACCTTGTAGATAGCATTGCATAGACTTATAGGTCTCAAATCATTCAAATTCAGAGGATTGGAATTTTTTGGAACAAGGGCAATAAAGGTCTTATTTATGCTCCATAGTAGTTTACCTATTTTGAAAAAATCCCTAGTCACCCAAATTACCTCTAATTTGATCACCTCCCAGAAATGCTGAAAGAAAGCAGGTGGGAAACCATCGGGGCCCGGGGCCTTGAAAGCTTTCATTGAGAACACTACCTTTTTCACTTCTTCTTTCGTGATCTTACCAAGGATCAAATCATTTTCCTCTTCTCTTATACTCTTTGGGATTGAATTAATCAGACTTCTCTTGATCACCTGGTTCCCAGTGAAGTTATCTTTCTTAAGGGCCTTACTAAAGTGGTCTACCACAAGTTTCCCCATTTCCTCCTGCTCTTTCAACACCCTTCCCCCTTCTTCATTTAGTTTTGAGACAATGTTTCTTCTTTTGTGGTTAGAAGTAGATCTGTGAAAGAAAGTGGTATTTTTGTCCCCTTCCTTCAGCCATTGAATTCTAGATCTTTGTTTCCAGAAAATTTCCTCCTTTTGGAGGATCTCTTTCCACCTCCTTCTAAGTTTCTCCTCTTCCTAAATATTCTTCTCTGAGTTATTCCCTTCTACAATAACTCTGTGGAGTTTTTTTAGCTTTTCCTCTACTTCTCCTTTACTTTTAAAAAGGTCCCCAAATGAACTTTTAGCCCATGCTTTGACATTTCTTTGAATATTATCAAGTTTATGGGTAAGTTTGTACATTGCAGTACCTTCTATTCTTATATTCCACCACTCCTGAATCTTGTCTTTGAATTCCGGATGTGACTCCCACATTATTTAATATTTGAAAGGTTTCTTTCCCCCCTTAAAGCCATCCTCCCAATGGAACAAAATGGGTGAGTGGTCAGGCACCGTTCTGTTGAGATTCTCCAAGTAGGAGTTACCCATGCTCTTCCAATTCCCTAACAGTAATAATCTATCCAGCCTAACCTGAATGAGATCCTCACCTTTTCTATTATTAGTCCAGGTGTATGGGTTACCCCTCAGCTCCACATCCATGAAGCCCAACTTCCTCGTAAATTCACTTAGGTCTTGCAAGCTCTCCTGACATTCTCTGTTTCCTACCATCTTCTCCGAATGGTAAAGAGTTGCCTCCCCTCTTCTCCTGAAATTCTATGTTGCCTCCCCTCCTCATCTTCATAGTTAATGTGGTTCGTTTATTGTCTTAAAATGGATGCACTTGCCTTTTTAGACCTTTTATCACTTTTTCTATAATGACTTCCAAGATCATGGATGGACATGTGCATAATTCTCATTTCCTCTATTTACACCCACCTCCTTCATGAGATCTTCTAGCCTACACTTGAGCTTTATGAGGTTCTCTTGTCCCCTTCTCTAGGACTAGCTCGACCCAGGTCGATGTTGCCCCGAAGGATTGCGGGGCCCAAAGCCTAAGTGTTTAATTAGTTAACTCCCACTCTCTAATAAGCCTATATTTTTTTCTCGCCTATAAACTAGTATAAAATGAAGCTTGAAGGCTTCATTTTCACATCAAGCATTTATAAGACATCCACAAGGCATCAAGTTAGCAAGGCAAGAAGTTCAAGCAAGAAAATTGTCTTCAATCTTCAAGGATCCTTTGTAAGCATCTCTTCTTCAAGATCTAGCATGATTGTTGGCCATCAAGGAAGGGGATCTACATGGAAGCTTTTATTATCTTTTTCATTGATGCACATTTACATCCATAGCTCCACGATGTAGTTATGGTAGATCTATTGCAATTATGGAGATATCATACATCCTTCATATCAAATTCAACATCTACGACATACAACGAGTCAAAATCCTTATTGACAAAGATTTTTACAAGAAAGGTGAATACTTACATTTATCTTGTTTCCTTTACATATGTTTATATTTTCAATTTCAAGGTTGATTCCTCAATCTAAGGCTTGACCAAAGCAAGCCCTCCCCCACCAAAACCCCAAAATCTCATTTTGTTGTATGTAGGAGCAAGATAGTGGAATTGCTATTCTCGATTTTGAAATAACTCCCTAAGAGCATTCTGAAGAAGCTAGTTTGACTTTGTTATAGTACCCTTAGTACATGGTGACATAGAGGAAACTTGACCAATCAAGTTACAATGAGATTGGCCTTGATCCTGTTGCTTTCCAAAAAAATAGTTTATGTGTTTTGTCAGATTCATCATTTTATTTAGGAATGCACAATTAGATATTTGAAAATAGACCCAGATCTGTGCTTTTTAGAGCTAAAATACATCTTCTACTACACATTTCAATGGGATTCTTTCATACTTTATTTTCTTTCATATCTTTATCTCATATCTATATCTTAATTGGGTTTATTGCATACACTTAGCATCTAGATTTCTATTATTCAATCAATTAGTTCAATTTTGCATACAAATTATAACACACAGGTTAAAGAGTGCATTTCCTTACATTGCATTCTCCTTTACAATTCAAATTTAGAATTAGCACCCTTCCTCTTTTGGGTCTTGTTGATCATTTGGGTTATAAAAAGGAATTGTATTTGGGGATTATCTCTTTCCTTTTACACATCTTTTGGTGAACCCGACTTCTTACCCTCTATCTTCAAGTAAGATCTTTCTTTCTTGCAATTTGGCATCGGCTTCCCTAAACATTTTAGTGAACCCGACCTCTTACCCTCTTTCTTATTTAGCATCGACTTCACTAAACATTTTGGTGAAGCCAACCTCGTGCTCCTTTCTTGTTGGAGTTAGATTGTTTACATTGGGTGTTTATCTTCTTTTGGTGAACCCAACCTCATTCCCTTTCTTGTGGATTTTGGAATTAGGATCCTTTGATCTCCCTTATTTCCTTCTTTACATTAGATTGTGTTGTCCTACACTTTGTCACCACAATTTTTCAACTTAGTTTCGCATTTCTCTGAGTTAGCTCATTATTTAATTGGCTAACATTAATCAATCAATCAACCCCAATTGGTATAATGAATCCTTTTACTGAAGGTTTTCATCAAGTCCTTTTCATTTTTCTTTTTAATAAGCATATGTTTGATTTTTGAAGCCTACAACATCCTTTTTCGCATTTTGGAGTTTGTATTGGTTTACTTTTGGTCTTTTCATTTTTGTTCAATCCCTTGCTTTCAATTATCCCTTCAATTATGTATATCTTAGGGCTTAATCAGGCTTGACAATCAAAAGATATGACTATTTAAGTGCCCAAAAGGTAGACTCTTTAGATGCAATTGCATAATTTAAAATATCCTATTATATTCTAATGTTGACATTCATTTTGCAATTGCATGATTTTATATATCATGTTATATTTTAATGTTGACATTCACTTTTTGAAAAATATAGTATAAATTCACTTTATGTTATGTTTTTAAGTTACTTTATTACTTAAGTGACTATAGAGCACTTTACATTATATTTCTAAGTTGACTTGCTTTTTAAAATTTTCACTTAAGTGATTGTGTTAAACTATGGAGTTTGATTTATTTTTTAGTTACTTATGTTTTATTTCAAAACATTTAAGTTAAATATTGTTTTTTATTAATATTTGCAAATGATATATTTGTTATATTGTGTAAATATTATTTTTGACCCAATTAAGTGACATTTCCTCAAAAGTTAATTAAACATGTGCTTAATTGATTGTTTAAGTTGCGCAAGTACAACTTTCAACCCATTTACATGTAAAGGGCCTCCAAGAGTGTGATTTTCACTACAAAGGTGCTTTTAAACACTTAAAATATGTTTTTAAAAAAAGTAATAGACCTCCAAGGATGTGATTTGCATGGAAATGACCTTTTACATGTTATAATGCTACATGTAATGCCCTTGGGAGAGTGTGATTTAGCATTTTTTAAACATGTAATTGCATCCCAAGTCCACATGTCTTCCTTCCAAGGCCAAAAATGCCCAATGCATATTACATGATACGTATTTTTAAAATATGTAATAGGGGATGGAGAGTGCGATTTGCATTCTTTATCGTATTGCAAGTTTTTAAAATATGCAATAGCAAATGGAGAGTGTGATTTGCATTGTTGGCCAAATACATGTGTTTGGGCATGGAGAATGCAATTTGCCTTCTCAACCTCCACAAGCATATTTTTAGAAATGGCTCCTTGAGAGTGCACTTTGCACTTCCATCCATCATATGAATAGATTTTAAGCATGTAAATGTATCCATAGACCCATATTTTGCATTCCAACACATGCAAATGCATTTGAGGAATCCAATTTTGCTTTCCTAAGTAAAAAAACACTTCCATTTTTTTGCCACATTTTTGCTAAAAATGCCCAAAAAATTTGGGCTTTATACACATTTTTGTATTTTGGAGCCATGTTTTTGCATTTGGGTCCATTTTTTAGCATTTAGGGAAGATTTTTGTGCATTCACAAGTAAAAAAAAGACTAGTAGATATGTGTTTTTAGGGCACATTTTTGCTAAAAATGCCTAGAAAATGGCATTTCCAGCCCACGTGTTTGGATCTAGAGGGCACATTTTTGAGTTTTAATGCATACTTATGCATTTGAAATCCACGTTTTTGACTTTTTATGCAAAAACAACACATACTCATGCATCTAGAGGGCACATTTTTACCCAAAAATGTCCCATATACATGAGTTTTTCAAGAACATTTTACACTTGGAGGTCTTAAGAATCACATTTTTGGCATTTGCATACAAAAACTCCTCATGCATTGGTTGTTCAATCCATCCTTTGCAAGTATTGAAAAGGTCAAAGAGTTGTTTGGGAATTTGAATTTGGAGGAAAGTCAATCATTCAAACCTATCAACCTTCCACATTTGGCTCTTTGATCTCTATGTAAGTTGAAGTTTTCAAACCTTTACTATTTTATTGCATATTTTGGCTTATCATTGTACACTTGTTCAAAGATATGCCATGTATTTTGCAATTTTCTTTTAAATAAGATGAAAAGCTCCATTTTCAAATGCTTGGAATTCTCCCAAATTCCAATTTCGAAATTAAGAACAACTTGATATTTTTTCATGTTTGTATAAAAAACCAAAGGTATGTTTTTCGTTTTGTGAATAGTTTTGCTTGTTGTTTGCTTGCTTGTTTGGAGGAAAGTTGAAGATTATTTTACAAGAATGCAAGAGCATTTTATACCTTTTCAAATTCCACCTTTTCATGCAAGTGCATCGCATCTTTAATATTTCACCAACACATGTCAAAGCATATTACGTCCATTTTCCAATCTTTGCAATTGCATCCATATGCACTTACATGTAGTTCCATCCTCCATACACATTTACATGTAATTCCATCCTTCAAACCTAATTACATGTTTACATCAACTAACTATTACATGTAAATTAATTTAGATGTAATTACTTCTAGAGAACTCGATTTTGGTAAAAAAAAACATACTTTTTAACACCAATATTGTCATTTGCACACATCCATATTCATCCCAACTTGTATTCTTGGTCATACCCACAAAAGTCCATATTTTCCCACATGCAATCCACCCTTGAGAGTCTAATTTTGGTCCTTTTTGCCCAAATACATATGTTTTCTAGTTCATTTCCAGCCATCATATGTGTTTCATAAGTATCTAATCCATACTTTGGATACTCATCCCTCATGGATTTGTCATTGTAACTCAAATTCCAAAATTTTCATGCATCCAATCTCCTTGGAAGATGTTTTCATCTTCATGTTGTGGCACATTCTTCAAGATATGTCAAAAATTCTTTGAAGAACAAAGACATCCCATCGAGAAGATATGCTTTGATCCTCAAAAAGAAGTAATTCATTTGGTCTCCACTGTCTCAGTGGCTGGCCTAGAACCTGAATTCATGTGGGAATGCGCCAAGCACTTTGCTTCAAAAAAAAAGTTAAAGGTGCTAATGGAAAATTGTTTTGAGTTTACATCCGAAGACCATTGAGAAGGTTTCAAAGTATTAAAGACTCAAGAACGTGTCAATCTACAAAGGGGAATTCACCACAACTCGAATGAAAAAAAATCTTGATCACATCAAGTTTTCAAATGACAACTACAAAGTCATCAAAGAGAATGTAGTGGTGCAAAATACAAGAATCTTGCAATCATCACAAAGTGCAAGGCTTTTTTTGATAGTCTACCCGATTGATTCATTCAGAATCAACAGTTTCAACATTTTCTTCAAGTGTTTTCCATATTTGTAGATGTAGAAGATGGATTGCATGTAATTCAATCACATGTAACTCAAACACATGCAATACAATTGCACGTAATCTGGTTACATGTCCTTCAAACATGTAATTCAATAATTCTTCTTTCCTAGTTAGACCGAGTCAAAGTGGTTGAGTTGCTCTCGCTTTTTCCTTCCCTTTTCTCTAAATTTCTTTCCTATATAAGAAGTGCCCTCTCATTGTAAAAAACATCTTTTGTTGTATGCTAGAGAACTCTACCAAACTTGTGCAAGCATAACTTTGATTGTGTAGTACCAATTTGGGAGAAAAGTCAATAAAAGAAGCAATTGGATTCGAAGTTTTGAATGGAAAGCAATTGTGATAGAGAAAATTGGAATCTTTGACTATAATTTGTGCCTATTTTCTTTTATTCATGTTATTGTTGTGTGTTCAATAATAGAGCATATTGAGTTAAGAAGCAATCGAAACCAAAGCTTTGACTAGAAGTGATTGTGGTGATACATAGACAACAAGTTTTGACTATAGCGTGTATTATCATCTCAAATTCATGAAAAATAGTTAGAATTCCCCTACTTCTAGAAGTCTTTGTGCCCCAATGATAGAGATTTTTCATATAGAATAGTTTAAAATAGGACCTAGAGCCAAACCAATATGCTTTTAATAAGCTTTTGAGTTGGTCTTGGTTTATCAATACCACCATTTCCAGCTATTTGATAATATACTCTTGCATATTTTCAAAGTGAAACCCTTGCTTTCTCTTTTCTTTTTCTTCTTTGTGACAAGTTCTTGCATGTAGGTGTTATGTTGGATCTGTGGATTTTTTCTCATCAAATCCTTCATGGTATCTGAGCCAGTGTAATCAACTAGTACATAGGATTAGATACTGAATACATAGCTCACTCCATTGAATCAAGAAAGCAATAGAACCAACATAGAGGTAAGACATGAACAATGGCACTAAATGCAATATCTCTTTCAAAAAGAAGAATCAGGAATGTTAGTGACCAGTTTTTCCCATGCATGTTCATATATCAAAACTGAGAAAAGAATGTAAACTAACAAATGAATTCCTACTTGAAGAACTTAGGAATTCTCTGCTTAAAATTTCTTCAAATGAAACAGGTGCAGCTACCTTTATTGCATTGAAAGTTTTAACTAAATAAACTCAACAGAATAACTTTCTAAGAATGTAATCTGCTGGAGATGTTGAAACAACTTATTTTATCTCATCAATATGAAACAAACCTTAATGCAGAAGAACCACTCGACTTTAATTATCAAAATGATCCACATAGCTGAATAATTAAATTATCGAGCAAGCAAATTTCATGAACTAATTTCCCACAGAATTTCCAAATTTAGAGTTCACAGTTTCAAAATCGATAACATATGCAGCTAAAAGCTTAAATAGTATCTATAGAAATACCAAAAATAAGTAGACAATAGTACCCACTTACAAAGCTTTCAACCCAAAATCAAACTATAGAGTTTCAAGTATCTGTTGAAGTTTTGAAATGTTACTTCTAAACTGGAAATAAAACTGTAAACAAAAGTAGTTCTATCTACCAATCTACTGGAGAAATTCGAACCCCTTAAAACAATACTAATTATTACATTTATAGGCATGGGGCTAGACTTAAGCCAAAATTACCCCACCAAGAGTTAATTGTCTTTTGGAATAACTGATAACTGAAATTGCAAGAAAACCAAACGGTAAAGAAACTGCAGCTAAACAGTTCTTGATCAGTTTGCACTATCGCCACCAACTGCTCCTCTTGCCAACTTCCAAGTTTCGTAGGCAGTTGAAAAGGCGGAAATAATAGATTGATGTGGAAGACCAATGTAGGCGAGACGTTGTTTCCAAATTTCCTTCATCTTCTTAAATTCAGCAACCTTTTCCTTGTGCATCTCCAAGTGCTTCAAGTTGATAATCAACATAGCTTTGGTGTGAGCCACGTTGGAGAAATCCTGCTTGGCTGGTGTCCTCTTGTCCCGCCATTCCTAAAATTTCTTTTGGACTTCTTTGATTATTTTGTCTGATTGGGCAACGGAGTCATCTTCTCTTTCCATGAACTATTTTACAAACCACTTAAGGTCATTCTGAATAATCTGATGTATAACCTTAAGTTCTTGCAATGCTTCTTTGATTTCAGATACCCCTTGTGCCAGTGCTTCATTTCGCCATTCAATGCAATCTTTTATGACATACAGAGGTTTTTCATCAAGACCCGCTACAGGACATTCAACTTGAAATTTTTGCAACCTGAATTCTTGCACATCTTCTAGCGATATTATCACTTTTTCCCAGTTATTCTTCTCTTTTTCATATCCATCATTACTCGCCTCCACCTTTTTAGTAATATTTGATATCTCCTTTGAGGCATCATCTAAATGTCCAATATGTTTTACAGTATTAAGCAGAACATCTTGTACCCATTCACCTGCTACTTTGGCTACTGCTTTGCACTTGTGTAGATTCTCCAGCGATTGCTAATTGGTTGCAGAGGATATGTCAACAATAGCTGACATCTCACTGATCGGCTTTGCTTCAGGATGCAAGATAGTGTTAATATACTACGACATGTTCTTTATTGTCTCCTTCATTTCTTGTTTGTCTTGCCCATCTTTCCACACTCTCTCCGCGATCTTCTTATTGGATACTTCAAAGAATCTCATATCAACCTCACGATTTCCTTTTCCCAAATTGACTTTTGTTATTTGGAAATCTTGAGGCACTACAGAATCGCGAGAACGCCCATCAGGTGGTGTAGCTATCTCTGTTGCCCATCGACCTGAACTTTTGTCAAAATTGATTCTTGCTTCAGTCCTTGCTTTTTTTACTTTGGGCGCTTTACCAAGGCATTTGCTAACCAGGTCATCAATAGGCATGGACATTGGGACCATACTTCTCTTCTTCTCCACTGAATTCTTAAGCCATTTAGGAGTAGTTTGATCCTTTGCAGCAGTAGGGGAACATTTAACTAAGGGGAGATTACTTTCTTGATTTCTTGTATCCATTGGAGAATTCTGGGATTCAGGTATATTATCCACCATAGGTAGGTCTTTTGCTGTCTCCAAATCCACCGTTATGGTGCTTTTACTTTTGACGGCTAATGCCTTCTTTGTGCTTGAGCGGGTTACTCTCCTTCCTTTTGGAGTTTCTTCTTGAACTTGAAGTTGAAGTGTTTCTGGAACGGCTTCAAGTTCAACTTCAAGTGGACCTGCAACAAAATCAGGGACACTTCGATTAGTTTGCTTATGAGCAGTCCTTTTACCCTTGCTTTTTGTAGACTTCTTAGAAAAGTTTGGAGTAGCCGCTGCTTTTGATTTTATCCATTTGGCAGTTCTTACTATTACATCCTTGGTACGAGCATATCCATCATTTTCCTCCCTTTTCTCCCAATCGATTTCAGGGATAGGCATGCATTCAATCTTATCCATGTAAAATTGATCAAGCACACCTTCAGAATCATCATCTTTCAGCCCATAGGTGTCTAATTCCACATTGAACATGGTGACTTGTTTAATGGTCAAGCACGACCATAGTCTCTTCCTTACTTCAAATTCATCATGACAGTTTGCCCAAATATCCTCTAGTTGCAGGGAATGAAAGAGAGAAGCTGCATTTTTGACATTGTTTCTAATATAGCCGGTGTAGTCAAAATCTAACCGAGAGGTGAAAGATTTAAGACACAAGTGGGTTAAAGATTTAGCTGACAATATGGCTTCTTTCAAACTGGGGCATCTATAATGTCCAATTTCAATTGGGAAGAATACTAAAGAGGATTTTTTGGAAATTTGAAAGGACTCAACAAGGGAAGCAAACTGCCGACACATTTCTGACAACATAGAGAATCTGAGCAATAGCGTGGTAATTTCAAAGGTTCACCAAAAAAACCACCTACTCTGATATAGGTAAATCTGGGAAATTGGATGAAATAACAACCATAAATTTGCACAACCTGCATGGCCTCCTCTGACATCCTATCATTTTCTCGACCTTGTAGTTCAAAAACTAGTTTCCCTAGAAAAACATCATTGCCTTTCTTGAACTCTTTGCATGATATATCTTCTTGAAGATCTCTGTAATACTGGTAGATAGGCATGTCATCTACCCAAGGTATATGTGGAAGATAATCCCAATCTTTGGATGCGGCTAGGGTGTAAATCAAGTAAGAGGACAAGAAAAATGGGCCGCAATTGGTAACATCTATCAAGCCCTTATGTAGGTTTTCTGCCATTAGGTCTGACCAATCGATGAATTTGACACCTTCAACTATCTTCTGTATGAAGAAGTACATCCAAGACTCCCAATGGAAAGCATGTTCATTTCCCTTAATCCTATTCAACAAGAATACAATATCTGCAATCTCCTTGATGAAGTGCTCGATGGTCAATGGTTTAGGCAACCTAGAACCTCCTTCTGCAAGCTTCAAGAGCCAGGAATGAGCAATCTTGGTGTCGTAGCTGTTTTTGTTTGCAGCATACAAGTGTTCAGCTTCTTCGAACGTCCATGGCTCATAGGGTTCTTTATGAGGAATCCTAAGGGCAGAATTGACACTGGTCCTGTTAATTTTGACAACTATTTCCCCTGAGGCTTTCTTAATGCATCTTGAAACAGGGTCATAGTGGTTTGCACATTCGAGGATGAGCTCTAGGCATGGGATTGCAACGGGAAAAGCGGCGGCTTCTAATAAACCACTATCAACTAGCCTCTAGTAAATGGGACTTGACAGGGAAGCTTTGGCTCTTTCAATGGCTTCAGAAAAACTTTTTTTAACCAAAAACGTATCACGAATTTCAAGCAAGGAACTGAGTAATGGAGGCTTCTCCAATTTGGGCATTTTTGGCCGAAAAAGTGTCATGATTATTATGACAGCAAATCTATAGGACCAGGTTTTTAAATACTTTCAAAATGAAGCAAAGCACAACCAAAATGCAAAGGGGAAATGGAGATGCACTTACAGTTTGACAATGACACAGCCTGAAATTTGCCTTTCTTACCCAGAAGCGCCGAGATTTTTTTGGAGAAAATGAGATGAGTGGGAAAGGGTAATTGCATGCATTTAAGGAATGACATGGACAAAGGATCGCAGGACAGATTTAGCAAGTAAAAATCATGATTGCTCATTCGTGTGACATTCATCGGAAAAGGTGTCGCGGGTGTTCTTGTTTTAAATACCCTGTCAAATCCGCACGCATCTTCCCATAACAAGTAATCATGAAATGACACCATTAATACTCCATTAAGTATTGCTCAAACTAAATACGTGCTGCTTTAAATTTCTTTGCATATGACTTTAGGTGCTTTGGGAAAATATTATGCTGGGACCCACCTTGGAATGGCTCGGCAATCTTTAATCTACATACAAAAATCGGTAGCGGACAAAATCAACACTGAAATTGAAGTTGAAGTTTTGAGTGATCGGCTTCAACATCAACTTGGACTTCAAGATTACAAAGGTCGACTCAATAAAACTAGTGCACTTATCACATGGCAGATCAACAAGACTTTGAATCTGAAGTTGAAGTAAATTACGACTTCAAGTTCAACTTCAGAGGGATGACTTGGGACCAAAATTTGTTAGGTGGCGACTAAGATTACAAGCTCTAACAAGGAACATTGAGAGTGCAAAGAAGTACAAACACCTATAATGGCATGTGTCATCGACACATCATGAGGCTAATGGCATGGAAGGAACACTCACTTGACAAAGGAAGATGGCTAATATGGCCAACATGAAACCCTCCAAGACACTTTATAATGTAGTGTGAGTACAAAAAAACACTTAGATGTGCAATATCTTAAATTCCAATAGAGTAACACTTTATCTTAGTGTGTTTGCAAAAATATTACAAAAGGATGTCAACAAATATCAAAAGATACATAAGGATGATACAAGAGATAGTACAACCCATGACAAATCATCTGGAGTAATGAAATTGATCTTCAGACCTGAAACAACCAAGATATCCACTAGAATGCAAAAATGCAAAAGATTGAAAGAATGAATGAGAATACAATGGATAAATCCTAATAAAGAACATCATAAAACCCTAATAGGGAAACCCTAAGAGGTAAATGAAATTTAGTAATTAATATTTAATTATTAAATGGAAATGCATGTGCATAAAGTGAAATCTTAAGTAGAGAGTAAAGGTAATTTAATAAATGAAATGAAATTAATCATTTATTCTAACACCCCCCTTAAGATGAGCGACAATGCAAAAAAAGAAAGGAAACTACAATGCTAAAAGCATAAATGGGTCCTCAAAACATAAACTGATGAGGTACCCAACATAACCAAATCTCTAAAAAATGGAGAAATAGGGAAAATCATGTGGGAAAAACCCTACTCCAAAAAGAGATAGAAGAAGCTAAAAACCAAAAAGAAAGAAAGACTTGTCACTAAGACCCCCCAAGAACAACTTCCTTCACCCAAAGCATAGAATGCAGTTGAAGATATTGTGGGGATGTAATAGGTTTAGTGAAGATGTCTGCAACCTGTTCAACAATGGGAATGTACTCCAAGTTAAGAGAGCCATCATGAATCCGATGCCTAATGAAGCGCATGTGAAGCTTAATGTGCTTGGTCCTCTAATGCTCAACTAGGTTATGGGAAATGTGTATAGCACTCTAACTGTCACACCAAAGAAAGGTGGAACTATCGGGAGGAAATCCAAACTTTGTCATCAACTGTCAAAGTCATAAAACATCCTAACTAGCTAGCATAGTTGCCTTGTATTCTGCCTCTATAGATGATAATGTGTGATCATGTTGCTTCTTGCAAGACCATGTGATAGGACTAGAACCAAGACAAAAAACAAAACCAGAAGTAGACTTTCGATCATCAATATCACCACCCTAATCTGAGTTTGTATAACCAACAATGTGAGGATCCTCTAATGTGTAGTGAATGCCATAACATGTAGTACCTTGTATGTACCTCAAGATACATTTGGAAGCTTTTCAATAACTCTCGTGTGGAAAATGTGAGAATCTATATACAAATCTAATTGCGAAGGATATATCAAGAGATGTGTGTGTCAGGTACAACAAACTACCCACAAGTTATCTATATAAAGTGGAATCCATTATAAGAACAGTGCAAGTGGTAGATAAAACAACACCCAACTAAAAAGATGTGGGAGCAGGCAATCAAGCATTCTGAACCTCAGAAGCATATCAAGAGCATACTTCTGCTAGAGTATGACTATCCCATCTGAAGACCAAACAACCTGTAGGCCCAAAAAATAGTACAAAAGTCCAGGTCTATCATCTCAAACTGCTCTCTCAAAGCTTTTTGAACACTCCAAATCATAGAGGATGAGCTACAAATGACGATGAGATCATCTACATATGGCACAAGTATCAATAAGTCATCCCCATGAAGATGAATGTACACTATAGGATCAGAATGACATCGGGTGAATTGTAAAGCAAGCAAGAAGGAATCCATCTTCTCATACCAAGTCCGAGGGGCTTGTTTGAGACCATATAAAGACCTCTAAAGCCTGCATACCATAGAAGATTCCTACACAAAAATATGAGGCTGCTCCATATAGATCTCCTCATGTAGGTGTCCATGCAAAAAGACACTCTTCACATCCATCTAAAATATTGTCCATCCCTGAGAAGCTGCAAGAGAGAGTGCACAGTGAATAGAATTCATCTTGTTGATAGGAGAAAAGGTCTTGAAGTAATCAATGCCCTCAACCTATGAAAATCCCTTCGTAACAAGACATGCCTTGTACCTATCAATAGAACCATCTACAACATACTTGGTACAGTACACCCATTGGCAACAAACCAACTTTCTTCCTATCAAAAGAGGACAAAAATTCCAAGTGTGGTTTTTCATCAAAGAAGAGTACTCCTCATCCATAGCCCTATCCCACTCTAAGTGTGATGTCTCCTATGAAAAACTCTATGGGTCATCTAAAATGGCATGACTCAATAGTCTAGTATCAGATGTTTGAGCACAAGTGCGATGAGAATCTGAAGGATCTTTTGCCATAGGTCCAACTACATCAACAGTATCACGAGCACACTTGGGCACTCACTAAACATCTGGTGGAGGTGGTGAAGAGGGATCAACATCAAGATCTTCCTCAAAGGATACACAATTTTGTAGAAGAGAAGAGGAAGTACTAGGTAGTGAGAAAGAAGCTAGTGATGGAGGCTCCATCTAAGGATAATGTTCATCAAATTGGACATCTTGCTGAAACAAGACCTCTTTGGAATCAATATCAAACAACCTGTACGTCTTCACATCCTCATAGTAGCCAACGAAGATGAGTGATCGAATCTCTCTCCTTTACTTTCCTCTGAGTATCTGGAATAAATGCCCAAGCCTCACTACCAAAAATGTGGAATGTAGAAACATCAAACTTGACATGAGTCCAAGCCTCTTCATGAGTCAAATGGCGCAATGTCTTACGAGGCATTTGATTCAAAATATAGTTGGCACCATTAATAGCCTCAACCCAAAATGAAGAACTCATAGCTTGAGATTGTATCATACAATTGGCCATCTCATGTAATGTCTTATTCTTTCTCTTTGCAACCCCATTTTGCTAAGGGGTATGGGGAATTGTGAATTGATGATGTACACCATGCTCAGTGCAAATAATGTTGAAAGTTTGATTCACAATTTCCTTGCCATTGTCAGTGCATATACGCTAACAGAAGGACTAAATTGCTTTTCCATAAATGTCTTAAAGATTTGAAATGAATCAAAGACATCAAACTTGTACTTCAAAAAATACACTAATGTGCGTCTAGAGAAGTCATTGATGAAGGTAAGCACATATCGAATACCTAATCAAGCCTTTGTTATCAGGATCCCTTTTTTTTGCTTTTAGTAATAGTTTCTAGGTTGTTAGCTACTCCCTAAGTTTATTCTTAAGGGGGGTGTTAGATTAATAAAGTATTTCCTTATTAATTAAATCATGTTGATTTAATTATTAAGTTATTATCTCTAGTTTACTTAAGCTAAACTTTTGGCATATAATAATAATTAATTAGTTTTATTAAAATTATCATGCAACCTAGGTTTTACCTTTTAGGGTTTTGATATCCTTTATAAGCATTGATCTCTTTGTAATAACCAATTAATTCAATACAATTTGAAAGTATTTTTTGCACATCAAGAATGTCTCATCTTCTATGGATCTCTGAATTCAAGCCTCCATTTGTAACAAGTGTTTGCATGCAGTGATTCTTGGGAGTTGTGGGGTTGAAATTTTATCAACTTCAATAGTTATGATGCTCTTATGATAGCTATCTTTATCAATGGTAACCTCATTCGTAGAACCCTTATTGATAATGGGTCTAGGCTTAATATTTGTAGTATGGATATGCTCAAAGAAATTAACATTGGTGTTTCACATATCACACCTAACAATAATCCTATTTGTTGCTTTGATAATGTTTATAAGAAAAATTTAGGCACCATCACTTTCCCTATCAAAGTAGGTCCAATTATTTTGAATACTTCTATTCATGTTATGCATGGACCTCTGAATTACAACTTCTTTTGGGTAAACCTTGATTTCATGCTATACATGTTATTCCTTCAAGTCTTCATAAAAAAATCAAGTTTATCTACAATAATATGATGTACACTCTTCATGTGGATACTAATATGAATAGTTGTCTAAATGTTGAGGGAAAACAAAATCAATAATCTAATGACAAGCCTCCTTCTACAAGTGTTCTTTCTGGAGATGATTAGAGATCCTTAGATTTTAATCTCACTTTTATTGGCAAGTATAGAGTTAATGATCTTTCATTCATGAAACCTAAAACAACTCCTCTTTCTAATAACTTTGTTGCTACTCATGTTGAATCTATCAAACCTAGTGATGAAAATCATATGCCCTTATGCAATGGGGGGCACAAGCATTCTTTTAACACCTTTGTCAATCATAATTTAGGATGTGTGCAACACAGTGTTGAATCTCATTCTTTTTCCACATCATCTTCTAACATATCTTCTCCTATTAATCAAGAAATTATTTTACCTAAACTTCTTCATGCTTGGGTGATTACTAGGCGTAAGTGTAGAAAGAAACATGGTGAAAAACTCATGAATCTTCCATTTTGCATGTATCACCATTATCATGATTACTCTACTAATCATTGTCAAGCTTTATTAAAAGATCCAACAACTCATTAATAATGACATCATTCACATATCTCCTTATAATGAGCTCTCTTTTACTTCTAATTTCTTTAAATAACATTTAAGTCACTATTATGTTCCTCTACGCCATGATACATTGGTGACTCTCTTCCTAGGGGCTCATTGTCAAACATGGTTTTGTTTATGAGTGGCATAATAGGTTTTAGATTGTTTCTTTTCTCTTCTCTTATTGCTATACTTGGGGGGAAAGGGAATCATGTCATTCTTTCTCACTTTCTCATGGATCCACTATTTCCCTTGGTTGTGTGTTATCTCTGTAATCATGTCACATCCAATCTTATATTATTAACAATTTAATTTTCATGATATATAGATTGCTTAAGGTCTAGGAGCCTCATAATAGTGTATTCTCCTTTTCAAGGATTTCTAGGATTTCCTTTTACACTTCTTGCATGGTGTCCCATTGCATTCTACCCTTCCATGACCTCATAGGAGTTGTGACCTCTTTGGTTTAGACTGGGTATTGCATGTGGAGGCCATCTTGAGGCTAAAATTGTTTTATCCTTCTTCATCATTTCCTTAAGATGTTAAAATAAAAAATTATTTT
The DNA here is from genome assembly GCA_028749045.1 of Cupressus sempervirens. NCBI lineage: Eukaryota > Viridiplantae > Streptophyta > Pinopsida > Cupressales > Cupressaceae > Cupressus > Cupressus sempervirens. The sequence continues at coordinate 444,106,824 of CM053792.1, read as the reverse complement.
TCCATCTTAAGGGGAGGCATACATGGTCCACTTATCTTTTTCATATGTTTTTATTTTTCAAACACATCATGTAGAGTATACTAACATGACACAACTTATTAAGGCCAGCAACTATCTCTTTATAGATGTCTTGGATTGGTTGACTAGCATGCCACACAAGCTTGCTTTACCATTTGACCTATCCTAGCACATACAAAAACCATTCTCATGATATAGGAGTACTATATCATGGGAGTGTAAATTCAACGCAAAATGAAAATTTGTGGGATTGACTATCAGACACACAAACCCGCTAGACCATTCAATCCTCCCCTTTCCTTTTCTTTGTAGGATTGATTATCGAGCACAAAAACCCATTAGACCATATGATCTACCCCTTTTTATTTTCATGGAATTGACTATCACACTCACAAAACCACTAGACTATTCAGTCCTATCCCCTTTTGTGTTATTCATAATAAGGAACACAAACCTTATTGGGCAAGTTGATCACACCCCCTTTTCTCTCCTTTCTTATCAGTGGCATTTCTCTTATTGTGATTTTTGAATATCATGAAGACTCAAGTCTCTTAGGGGAAAATACAGATTATGAGTATGGCTTAGAGTACCTTAGCTTTGATGGCTTGGTATGATTTCTAGGTTATCCTCAAATCTATGCATTATTTCTAGCTTGATGATTTCTTTGTATCCTAGATCATGATAAGCTCATCTCTTTCCTTTTGATCTACTTTACCGTGAGTTTGAGGAAACTCATACTCCCACCAAAGTAGGGGCTAATGTACCATCTTAAAATGGACACACTTTCCTTTCAAGACCTTTTAGTACCCATTCCATAATGACTTCCTAGACCATGGATGTACTTGTACATAGTGCTCTCTTTTCTTTTTTTCCATCCACCTTCTTGTTGGGATCTTTTGCCCTCCACTTGAGCTTTTAGAGGTTCCCCTATCCCCTTCTATGGAACCGAGTCAACCTAGGTCGACCTGGATTGATCAAGGTCAACTTAGGTCAACCTTGACCCCAACGATTGCAAAGCCCAGAACTCGAACAACCTCAAGGGCTTAATTAGTTAACTTTTTCTCTCCCGTCAACCTGTACTGTTTCCCTGCCCAAAAACTAGTATAAAAGGAGGCTTGGAGGCTTCATTTTCACATCAAAAATTTACAAGACATCCACAAGGCATCAAGTGAGCAAGGCAAGAAGTTCAAGCAAGAAAATTTTCTTCAAATCTTCAGGGATCCTTTATGAGCATCTCTTCTTCAAGATCTAGCATTATTGTTGGCCATCAAAGGAGGAGGTCTACATTGAGACTTTTATCATCTTCTTCATTGATGCACATTTCAAACATGGCTCCATGACATGGTTATGGTAGATCCATTGCAATTGTGGAGATATCCTACATCTTTGTTGGCTATGAGAGTAGTTATGATTTTTATTTTTTTAAAGGAAAATTTATAGAGCAACCTATTTTGGTGCTTCCAAATTGTAATAAGGTAATTCAAGAAGATAGTGATGCTAGTGGTAATTCCATTGGTGCTATTTTGAGTTAGGAAGGTAAGGTCATTGTTTATTTTAGCGAGAAGTTGAATAGTGCCAAAAGAAAATATTATATTTATGATCATGAATCTTACGCTATAGTTAAGGCATTAAGGAAGTGGAGACATTATCTTTTACCTAAAGAGTTTTTTAAATTTTTATCATCAAATTTTGCAACATTTCAATAGTCAACAGAATTTGAATCAAAGACATTTAAAATGGGTTGAGTTTTAATAGAGTTAAACTTTTGTTTTCAAGCACGTGAGTGGAAAGTCTAACAAAGTTGTAGATGCCCTGAGTAGGAGACATAATTTTTTGACAGAGATGAGAATTGAAGTTTTTGGATTTTGTAAATTCAAGAGTTTGTATTTAGAGGATCATGAGTTTGGCAAGGCCTAGAGAACTTGCATACAACCTATTAATTTAGATAGGAGTAGGCAATTGGGTATTATAACCCAAGATGGAATACTATTCAAAGGAAACCAGTTGTCGATTCCAAAGAGTTTTGTGAGCAATTACATAATCAAAGAGAAGCATACTAGATAATTGGTTGGATAGTTTGGTTGAGATGAGACCTTAGAGGCTCTAATAAGGTTTGAGATCTCAACATATACATCTTTAATGTGTGTGCCATTGTAGATCTCTTTTTGATATTTCCAATGATATATTATACAAGCAAATCAAATCCTTGGGATAAAATTTATGGCTTTTGAAAATTGTTTCATCAAAGCTCAAGCTTCAATTAAGAAAGAAAAGGGAGAAAAAATGGATCACTTGGGCAAGAAATTGAACTAGTGAATTATTGGATGCCAAACGAGAAAAGATGCACTTTCTAGAACATTATAAGGCATATATTGGTGTTACATACACAAGGATGAAGGAGAGTTTCACAATACAACTCCACAAGTGCAACTTGCAAAAATGTCTCACAAATTATTGTAATGTGAAAGCCCATGTGCTTGTAACAAGTTATTTCTATAATGTTGTAATGTCATTTCATTGAAGATAATAGATAGATGTTATTTCCTATTGTTTTGTGTGAGTTTGGATGAACAAGGGGGTGCCCTTCATAGAGTTCAAATACTCTCAATGAAAATCTCTTTGAATTGAAGTACAAGGTTATAAAGCTCTAGAGGGAACCCAACATAATTTAAATTACTTGAAAAATAGTATAAAATTAAATTTTCTTTGTTCACTAGATCAAAATAGTTATAAGATTTCCAAAGGCAAAAAAATAGAAATATAGGATATTACAAGAAATGATGAAAAATTAAAGATTTAGTTAGATAATTTTTGTTGTTTTCCACTTTTAAAGTTATTTAGTTTTAATTTAAAGTTCTACTCTTTTTAAATATTTATTTCTTCAAACATCATGATCAATAACCTCTTATACTAATTATTTTGATATTTGAATGTCTTCATATACAATGTGTTCTGTGATATAGTATCATTTTATTACCCCCTTCTTAAAGGTATAGAATATATTTTATAACATCTTTATATCTGAAATGAACCTATAAAATAAATCACAATTATTCTTAAACATCATCCATCTCAAAAATCACATGTTAATTAAACTAAAACGATCTTACATTTAGCAAAGTGTATGTAAGTTATTTACAACCTAAAGCATACTAGAGTTTAAAGCTTCTCTGGCTTTTGTTCTATTAGGGGAGAGGAGTTAAAGACGTGCTCATTCTAAGTTTGCACTTCTTGAAGTCTTATGATGTATAAATTTCAAATTATTTTCAATTTTTTTGCATGAGATTATTTGTCAAGACCTCTATCGAAAAAGGAGATTCTAAGTCCATATGGTCAACTGTGATGTTATGTTTTTTCGTAAAAATGTTCAAAATAATCTCAAAAAGTAATAAGACCTATTAATATACACTAAATCGTGTTTAATGATATGTTGGTGCGAGTGACATGAATGATTGTTAAGACATTATTTTTAGATTTTTAGTATAACACTATAAATATCTTTTCTATTCAAATAAGATATCACTTAATAGCCTCAGCCAAAAAAAAATCTATAACATTTCCCGTTATACAGCCACTATGGAAAACACATTGCTGATGAACGAGCTGAAATTTGTTACTATTTCCACGATAGAATGCAAAGCAGGCAATAATGGAGGTTCAAGGTTCGAATCCACTCACTAATTTTTGCCTGGCGATTTCTGTCGTCAAAGACATTGAAAGCACCCTGCGAGCCATGTTGCTGAGCTTCTTACGGCCTCCTACCGATCTCACAGCAGAAACGGAAGTGACAGGCTGCCCAAAGAAGCTGCTTTTAAAGATGAGACCCGGGGTTCCATGAACCTCATTTGCCATGTAATCACCAGTAAACCCTACTCCTCCCGTTTTCATACACATCTGCCCGGCCGCCATTGCCAAATCTTCTCAAAACAAAGCATTAACAGCTTAGCAAATGAAAATTCGACAATAGAATAGGCATTTCTGAGAATCTTTTACAATTAAAATAAGCCATTTCTGAGAATCTTTTCTTCGAACTAAACCAGAGAAAAGTAAATTCGACAATTAAATAGCCGTTCATGAAATTTTGCTAAACTTTGAGAAAAGCTAAAGAAATTCCACAACTAAAATTATGTCATTTCTGAAATTTTCTAATCTTTGAGATAAGCAAAAGAAAGTAAAATTCCACATAAATAGCGAAAATTCAAATCTCCACTGCAAATTTGTTTCTAGATTCGACATCATTATCGAAAATTTGTTCTTCAACATAAACGAGGGAAAAGGAAAATAAACTTTAACAGAAAGATAATCTGGCGCCAAAGTACCTGTGCGGTAGCAGGGAGATCGGTGAATGAATGCAGGGGAGAAAATAATGGAGAAGATATAAAACTATTTTCCGCCTCATGCTGAGCCCTGTCACGCTATCTGAATATGAGCCGTGGATGGCCTGTAACGGACGGCTATAAGGACTCCCAAACCTTGGGTTTGTCTGGCTTATCGTACGGGTTTTAATTTAACGAATTATGCCGCTTATTCATATTTTAAAATTATATTGATAAAAATACCTGAATTTGTAAATTTGATTTGGTTATTGAGTGTTTGTGGCTGAGTGAGGCTGCAGCTATAGGGCCTACCTGGATATTCTCTCGAATTTGTGGTTCAAATACACTGTATTGTTTTTAGGAGTGGCTACCTATCCTCATTTCATTTAATTTATTAAAAATTTAAAGGTAGGAAAGCTTAATTTTCTTTTAGTTAAATTTTTTTAGTTTGTATGTGTTCTTTAGTAATTTTAATCTTTTATATAAAGATATATCATTTTAAATAATTATATTATTTTCATAATGAAATGAAATGAAAGATTTTTAAAACTTTTATAAGATCAAATAATATTTAGGTTCAAGAACATAATTTCAATAATTTAAGTTATTTTTCTATAATAAATCTTCTTAACAAGGATGTACGTCATGAATAATCTTCTCTTCCTTAAATAAGTGTGATAGTTTATCAATCTTTGCTTTTTAGTATTGAGTATGGATGTTCTAATAAGACAAATGTTCATAAATGATTTGAAACTCGTGTCATATTTTAATGTCCGTAATGTTGTGTCCAAGTTTGTTGGAAGTAGTGATATGGCAGGGTTGTGGGCTCCCAATTTCAATTAGTGTTTTAAAAATATATAGATTTTATAATTAGTCATAGTCTTCTCATCCTAATTACTTTCTTTTCAAGGAATAAGAAATGTACAAATGCATTATTGTCAAAGGATAAGGGATGTATAAAGGCATTATTCTTAGAGGATAAGGGATGTAGAAAAAATTAAATATGTTTTGTTTGGATATGAAAATTTTATTGTCTTAATATTTGTAGCTTGTCAACATGTGTTTCATATGGAGTTGCATATGTCACACTTTCTATTTTAGAAAGTTGTATGTTTTATGATTTTAGAAGTCATTTTTTGTTGTGGAGTTTTTAGAGATAGATTGTTGTATATGTGTAATTTTTTTCAAATTAATAATTGAGAGATTTTTGTTTGTGGTTTTTTCAATTATAACTTTACCAAAATTTTCACACAAATTTATGTGTTTTCATGATTATTATATTGAATATTTATTTGTACATTATTAATTTTTCTTTCAATTGATATATGATTTTTGAGGTTTTCTGCAATAAAATTTTTTTAGGAAATAAAAATGACAAGAAGCACAATAATTATATTTATAGCACACCAGACGAACCTTTTATATTTTATCATTTTTCATTATTTTTTACATTGATTTTTGTACTACACTTAACCTTTTTTGTCTATATCCATTGTAACCCTAGCAATGTCCTTTGAAGCTCTTAACATTTTTATTCATCTTCACCCAACTAAAATTTGCTCTACTAGTGCATTGAAATAACCTATGCCCTAATTTATTGCAATGATAACATCTTCCAAGTAAAGTGTAACTCATTTTCAAACTTATACACTCATTAAAATTGTGTTCCACTTTATTAAAAGAGAAACAAATATTATCAAGAGGAGAGTACTTGGAATGATTAGGAGAAAGCCTTGTATTTATCATCCTCTTTCTACCCTTTTCATGCACCATATTCTTTGTGTCATTCACTTGCTTCCCATCTACCAATTTCTTTTTATCTTTTAACTAATTCAATTTGCCATGTTTTTTGTATTCTACCTACTTTTGGTCTATCATATCATTCTTATCTTCTTCCTTATTTCAGTCTTGTATATCCACCTACATCTAGTCCATCATATCCTTTTTAAATTCTTCTTTCTTTTGATCTACCATTTCCATCTTTTTCTGGTCTATTGTGTCCCTTTTTCTTCTTATTTCTTTTGATCTGCCATACTCTATTTAACTTCCACTAGATTATTTGATTCAATAGTTTTTCTTACCATTCTTCAAAAAGGTAAAAAAAAATTTTCCTTGATTGAATTCCATTTCACCTTCATCTCCCCATCTTATATTGCATGGAGATAGAAAATATTGTAGTGCCTGCCCTAGTTTGCATTTTGCTATCATTGCCAAATGCTTTTAGGCCAGTTTTATGTTTGATGATTAGTAGTATTATTTGAGATTATCTGATATTGTTTCAAATTCAATTGATCATATGATGAGATTATTTGATACTCCTTACTTCATGTATGTATGATGATTATTATAGTGTTTTCAGATATTGATGATGAATAGTTAGATGATTTATTATCATATGTTTTTTTTTATGGATACTTACCCCATACTTGCATGTGTATCATGTGCGTGTTTGTTTTCTTTCTGTATGGTGTTTTTGATGTGGTTAAGGAAGGGAGTCATAGTCACCTGCTAGTCGGGATCTACATGATGCACCACTTCCTACCATTGCTTGTTGAGCTTAGTGTATATTGTGTATGTACATGTGGGGATTTTATGTAGGTTGCAGGTACCAGGTATCGACTTCCCTAAATTGCCAGAATGAGTGTACCCTATCGCATTATCTCAATGGTAAGAGAGGGGAGATAAATTCTCAAGTTCAAATTCCAACCCTTTAAGCCATTTGTCCTAAATGAAAATTAGGACAAGTATCTAAGTCGAGTACCCTCTGAATGCATCGAATGACGTAATTCATGATTATTAACCCTTGGTCTGATTTTGTATGTGTTTTGCTATGATGAGTTTTCGTATTTTATTTTATGAATCTTTGGTGTATTTTTCTATTAATTAAGTCTAATTAAAATATTTAATTAATGATTTAATTTAAATGATATTTTAATATTTTATTTTATTTTATTAATTGGGAAATTAATTAAATAAAAAGAATTAAATTTGAAGATAAAAATTATAAGTTTAGATTTGGAATGTGTTAATATTTATTTAATTTAATACTAATATATTTAGAGTACATTTTTAAATAAATGCTAAATAATAATATTATTATTTAAGTTAATAAATATTTTATCAATTAAGTTTCAAAAATAAATTTAAAAGTGGAAAAGATATTAAAATTATTAAAAGATTCTAGATCACATGATGTGTGCATGTGATTAAAATATATTAAAATAGAACAAGTGGATTTAATTAGGTGAGTGCATGAAATTTAAAATTAATAAATTAATTTTAAAAGGAGTCAAGTGAATATTAAATAAAGAAATTTAATTAAATAAATTAATGTGCATTATTTTAATATTTATAGGAGTATGCGAACTCTTGTGAGTTGTCATGTTGACAACACAGGAGTTTGCACTCTAATTATGCACGTGTTGTCTACACTTAGGAGTTAGCACATAGTGTCTACAACATTCTAGACACCTCATCATCTTTATTTTCTTATCATGGAAGATATGTGCTTAGTTGTCATGCTTATCTCTTAGTTCTTTCTAGACACATTCTAGATTGATATTAGAGGCCTTTATATAGAGGCTCTCCTAATGTGTATGGATATCCTCATATGCTTCTACAAGCACTCCTAGTCACTTGGGGGAGTTCAATCCTTGGAGGAATTGCGAATGTTGGAGAACGAAGGAATTTTTGGAAAGGAGAAGCTTCTAAGAGGAGAAGCTTTTCTACAATTTTTTGAGGCGTCGTGAATTAGCATCAACGTCCAAGTAGACACTTGTGATTATTTCGCATATTCTATTACGCTCTCTATCTTCTTGTCTTCATCATGTCAGCTAGATGATTGCTTGGATAATTCTTGTGATGAATGTTCTATATTGTGGAAATTTGGGTATGCATGTTGTTTCATCTGGATTGAGGAATTAAAATATCTTTACAACCCTCCTTTAGTAGAATCAAGAATTGGAAAATTAATTTGGGTTTGAGTTCAAATTAAAATAGAATTGAGAATTAAATTTGGGAAAGGTTTAAAATTATAAATGAAAATTCTAAGTTGGAAATTCGAGAGGTTGGTTGTAAGTTTCTATCAGATAATACTTACAAATGATTTTAAAGAATATGTATATTAAATTTTATACATGTATGGGGGGAAATATTGGTTTGTTTATTAAAAAAAATCTTATATATATATATATATATATCCCTTTGAAATAAATCTGTAATAATTGCAGGAAACATTTTAAATTGAAAGCGTATTTGATAAAGGGAAGGGTTTGATTTGAAAACATTTTTATTAAAACAAAAAAAAAAATTATAAAAAAAAATAACAATATAAATGGGAGGGGGAATTTTAACCCCACCCCATCCCTTCTCTCTTAATACCGGCACTGACCACTGTACGCAGTCGTACTTGCGACTGTGGTTGTAGGGTCGATTGCGCTAGCAGCAGCGCACAACCCTTTGTTAAAGGCAACGGCTTTAAAAGCTTGCGCATAGATGATTTGTAGTATGGTAAGGTTTAATAATAGTTTGTTAATAGTTTTGTTTTTATAAAAGTTTATAAATATTGAATATTTAATTATTAATTATTATTAGTTTTGATAATAATTTTATTATTTAACAAATAATTAAATATTATTAATATAGTTTGATATTTAGAATTTAGTAATTAGCTTAATTTAATTTAGTTTAATCAAGGCTAATTAATAGAGAAGGTTATAAATTGTAGTTTTTAATTTATTCAATTATTGTTATCGATAATATTGGGTTCGTTAGAATTGCAAATTGACTGGGAATCAAGGAATAATTTAATTTAAGGGAGATCAAATTAACTAGGAAGTGTTTAATGAAAATGAACTCATGTTATCATTTTAGATTAAATCATTGAGAGATTATTAATTATAATCTTAATGATTTAAGTTATTCAAATGTTTACCTTAGTAGATTTTAGAAAAGTTGATTTCAAGATATTATAGGGGTTAAACTTTAATTGATTCAACTATTTAAATGAGATAACTATAAGGTAGAAGAGCGTCTTCTCACTTGATAATAATCTTTGAGTTATTAATACAATTATGTAATTATTAATTAATTTAATTAATTGTAGAACTAATTAAATTTAATTGATAATTAAGCTATGCAATGGAGTTTTAATTGATATGATTATCCATAATACCGATTTTAAGGAAATTGTAAACTAATTACTTGAAAGTTGATAAATATTATTCTAATGTTTTGAATAATGTCAATGATTTTATCTAAAAGTCAATGGAAACTAGTTCAATGATTTAAATAAGTAAATAATTATCTTTTGCTTATTTTAGAAAATTGTTTAAATTAATAGAGGGATAATTCTATGTTTTATTCGAAAAGATAAATGGGTTGACTTGGAGATTAAACGAAGAATCTTATACTCTTGAAATATACTTGAAACGAAAACTGAAACCTAATATTTGGCTTAACCATGTGATTGCAAAAGAAAACTAAAGTATGTGTTTGCATCTTGTTCTTTATGCTATCCATGTTTGGGGTTTGGGTGGTCCTAGAGTGTTGACCAGTTAGGACATCTACCAGAGGCTTGGGAGTTATGCGAATGTGATGGCATGTTGATGTTATTTGGTCTCAATTCTTTTAAAACCCAACCATGGTAATGTGATGGTGTGCTCTATGAGATATTTGTATTTACTGATTGTTATTGCTTTCCAGTCTTCTTGTGTGAAGATGAGGTGTATGTTATGAGATACTTGACTTAACCATTTTTGAGTCATCAATCAGTTATACTTGGATTACTTTCCAGTCGCCTTGATGGGATTGATGTGTTTTTTCTGATCTTGATGATGTCATGTTGTGACATGTTTTGACTTGACCATTTTGGAGTCTTCGATCAGTATTACTTTGAAATAATTTTCAGTTGCTCGTTGAGAACCGATTGGTATTGTGATTTATTTTGGTTGCTTGTTGAGAACCGATGGATATTGTGATATATCATTTGGTGCTTTTTAGTTGCTCGTGGAGAATTGATGTGATTATTTTGATTATCTTTTGATGCTTTCCAGTCACTTCTTCAGGACTAAGGTGATTTTATGTGATTATGGATTTGTGCATTTATTGAGCCTAGGGTAGGTTATCTGCTTGTAGTGTCGGGAAGTGGCTTGCAATGGGGGTCGCGGCCCTAAGTGGCTACCAAGGTAACTCATTGTAAGTTATTTAATAAGTGAAAACATTTATACTAAATGGGGATTAAAATGGACCTAATAAGATAATTGTATGTTCTCGCCCATGCCTCGAGTGCTAGTATAGACTAGGATGGGAGTAGAGAGAATGCTTGGTTGTGACCTTGCATTCTGTAGTATGCCTCATCAGAATGAGAGAGTACTAGTGGCCACACAGGGATCACTTGGGGGCTAGGGTCTTTTGAGGGACTACCAAGGTAACTCTAGTGTGATCCGTGCGATGACACTTTCTCGCTTACATAGTAGGTTTCCTATGTGTCTTGTGTGCCTCTAGGTATAGGTGTCGACCCTTTTATGTTGGAACCTTTGAGTTAGTATACTTTTAGGATTTCTTGGACTTAGAGAGTATTTGTGTTATGTGATTTGATATCCTATTTGGGACTTGAGACTATCTCCTTAGCATGGTGGGAGTGGGCCATTTAGGTTCCACGTGGTCGGGTGGTAGTACTTTTTCACTCTTACCATTTAAGATCCGTCTGAGATATCATGGCTAGAACCTTCTTTGTTGGCATTTATCTTCATTATATTCTTGGATCCTATGATGGATGTTATTTACTGGTAAGTTTCTTTATATTGATGATTAGCATGTGATAGATGATGTTATCTACTTTGTAGGATTATCTTATGCTTTATTCTTCCATGTTAGATTTCTTTATGCATATGTTGTAGCATGTTTTAGGAGTGACATCCCTACTATGATAATATCGATGATCTCTTCAGTGACTTGGGATGTTATGCGTGGAGGGATGGCTAGGGCCCATGATGGTCTAATGATGCTATTGACAGTTGGGAGGAACTGTGCATTTAGTTAGTTGTGTTTTATGATGGATGGTTATCTTTTACGATGGTTGTTATATCTTTATTGATGGATGGATGTATCATTTATGTTAATGGTTTCATTTACTTTATTGTACTTTGTATCATGGATTCAATGAGGATGATGTATCTTTATTTTTATATATGTATATTCTTTTAAGCCTTTCATACCCTGTGACATGTACAGTGGATGATAGAACATTCCGAATTTAATTGCCAAGAGGCATTAAAAAAAGAGAGTATATTATGGACATTGGACTTTTTAATTATTCTTTGTTGTGGATGTGGTAGTTGTTAGACTTAGTATTAATTAGATTATATGTGACTCAATGTCTTGGGATCCTTAAGGAGTGTAACCTATTATGTATACTTTTAGTTGAATGTATGTTATTGCTTTTGCTACTGTGTGATTGATATGAATGGTTTATCTTTCATGAAAAAAAAATTGTTTGGAAAACTTAGTAAAAATTTAGGTTAATTCTTTTGGATCCCTTGGCAGGGAGTTACAAATATAGATTCACACATTTTTCTTCAATATATAATAAATATTTCAAATAGTCCTAAAACCATCAACAACACTTTTACTAGTCTTCTTATTTCTTAAAATACATCAACATATTACGATGAGGAAGCATAGAGAGAGGGAGAGGGAATCAGTATAGCAATATTCAATTGCCTTCTTCTTAATTCCAAACATGATTTAAAATTGAATATAAAAGAAACAAAATAAAACAAGATCCAACACTTGAATATCATAATGCAATGATTTGTTATAGGGGGAAACTCAATTAAGGGGGAAAACTTGGTGGGGTTGATACCAATAAATATATCACTACTTCATTAATAATGTATCATGTTAAAGGAATCCAAGTTAAAGGCTTAAGGACAATAGGGGAATGTACTTGCATTCATGCCTATGACCCAGAGTTCACTTCTCAATTATACAATTCAATTTACATCAAGACATAAAGACAATTACATAATCAAAATAGAATTATAGTCCTAAATTGAAGTGACTAGTAGCATAGCAAATGCTTGTACAATTACTATGAAGATATGGTGGGGAATATAGTCTCTAAACACTAAATCTACTTCTATGTACATATTATGTGTGTCAATCTCACGTTGCATCCAACATCATCAACAACCATCACAATTAAAACTTGATCTCAAATACAAGTCATAACAAAAAATATATAACTTTGTTGGCTTCAAAAAATGAAACGTCTACAATCCTTAACTCTTGCATAATAAAATCATCAAATCATAGCATTTTGACCAAGATCCATCATCTATGTTTTCGTTTCTCCCAAAATTTATCATTCACGAGAGAGTTAATACTGATTAATCATGCATATCAATAGATTATACTAAACTACTTTATTCTTCACAAAAACTATCAACTAGATATTCAATAGTGAATATCTCAAGCATCTACCAACATCTAGCTGTATAATTATAATACTAGATATAATCTTATATCTACTTACTTTGACTTCAATTGCATCCAATAACTTCTAAAGTCTATATGATCCAACTAAGAAACATGCTAACTATTATGTATATTGCATCTAGTACACAAATAACTATAAGTATCAAAATATTTTAGTAGAGCACCTTAGCTGCAATTGTGATCAAGTGATAATATAAATAGTTTCCATTAATTACAATATATAATTAATCAGAACAAAATTTAGGAAGATGCAGAGGATGTTGGTACAAGAACAAATGGAAAAATACCAAAATCTAATTTTTTGGTATTTTTAATATTTTAGTATTTTGCATTTTCGGAGGCCTCTGAGGCACTTTTGGGATTTGGCGACTCTATGAGCTATGCTTAAAGCTTCTGGCACTAAATGTAGAGCTTTTGGAGATCTTTCCAAAAAATTTGATGGTTTGTGATTTGGAGCTACGAGTATAAAGTTATAACTTCTACAAGTACACATAATTTTTAATTGAGATTTTCATAGTGCGAGTAATTTTATAGATTTTTTTTGTAATTAAATAATATGTGTAATTATTGTTTTAATTTACAAGGTATAGTGGTGACTCTTGGGATCCATCAAACTTTGTACAAACTCTATTTTTAAATTTAACAGATCACTTTTTGGCTTGCAAGAATATATTGTTGAATTTTAGTTATTTTCAATTAAAATCACAATACCACAAGTCTCACACTAGGTATTACAGATTGAATTCTTAATTTAGATCAATAATTCATATCTATTACCCTTTCCAATAATACCCCCCTTTGGCATTAATGGAAAAAATTAGTTAAAATGGTCGTGTATCCATCCCAAGATATGTCAAATTATAAACTTCAATAACTCACTGAAAATTAAACTCCCCTAAATTAATCAGTCATTTTTCATATACTTCTCCATACTTCTCCCCCTTTGGCATAAATGGAAAAGGTAGGGCCAAAAATAAAATCAAAATTGTCTACCAAAATCCTACTCTATCTATATATACATATGTACAAGTGATTAAAAAAAACTCACACAATTTTGAAAATGTCTACATAACTACTCCTTAATTAAATGATGTCAACTACTCACATCTTCCTCCAATTTTCCAATATCTAAATTTTTCCATTCAATGCATAGATGTTCTCCTTGGCATGAATGAGATATGATGGTGGTGGAGCATTTCTCAAAGTCACAACATCCTCGAGAGTCCTTTGTGGAACATGTAATTTAGGAACCATCTAATTATGTAATTCACAAAATAAATGCATTAGATATTCACTATTGAATATCTAGTTCATATTTTTTGTGAAGTAAAAATACATAGATATTCATTATTGAATATATTCATAGTTTCTGTAAAGAACATAGTAATTGATATAATTTTTCAGTATCCATGATTAATTAGTATTAACTCTTCAACAGATGATACATTTTGGGAGAACTGACATCAGAGATAATTTATCTTGGTTAACATGCTATGATTTGAGAATTTTATTATGCAAGAGTTCACAACTGTACAAATTTCATTTTCCAAAGTTGACAAAGTTATTTTTTTGTAATGACTTGATATTCGAGACAAAGTTTGATTACTATAGTTTTCGATGATATTGGATGTGAAGGTTGTGGAGCATAATGTGTTGAAGGAGGTCCAATTTTTAGAGATTGTATCCCCTACTAAATCTTTATTTGAACTGTACAAGCATTTTTTATACTATCAATGAATTTAGTTTAGGATTGTAAGTCTATTTCAATTATCTAATTGGCTTTATGCCTTGATGTAAATTGGATTATATAGTAGTGAGATCTAGGTCATAGGCCTAAATACAAGTTCATTATATATTGTACTTAAGCTTTTAACAAGGCACCATATTAATGTGGTAGTGAGGTATTTGTGGGTATCGTCCCCACTAAGGTTTTTCTCTTAAACCATATTTTCCTCGAGAAAAAATCATAATGTTATGATGTTCATGAGTTGTATATTATTTTGTTTAATTCTGCTTACATTCAAGTTTAAATAATGGTTTAGAATTAAGAAAAAGATAATTAAATAATACTAGAATGACACCCCCCCCCCCCCCCCCCATTGTGTCCTCATTCTAACACAACTTCATAACCTTTCTTACACATTTGACTAGCACTTAATAGATTATGTTTCAAACCTTCAACATAATAATCGACATCACTTCTATTATTACCATCAATTGAAATGGTTCCAATATCTTTGATCTATTCACTTTCTTCTTCTAAAAGTTTTGTTTCTCTTCCATTATACTCTTCAAACTTTGAAAATCTTCTTTCTTCTCCTAACATATTATTTGAACATCCAAAATCTATGATCCATGCTCCTACAAAAACTTTAGCATGCAATGTAATTTCTTGTTTCTTTTTAGAAACAACTTAAAATAGAGCCTCTTTAATTATTTTATTTGTACCCCCATCTTTAGAAAAGTATTCCCCCATGCAACATAAGCTCTTTTTACCCTTTCTTTTGATTTAATCATCTTCTAATTTGCTAAGATATATTCATATAAAAAAAATGTTCTTTCCATCCATAATTCAGACACTTAATAGGTAAACTACATTTGTATCCACTAGTATTTGTTACCATTTTTTTTATTTTCTAGCTTAATCAAGTAGATTTGATTAATTTTTAGAGTGTTTAAGGTGGATGTCAATTATTTTTTAATATTTTTTCAAGAGAAGTGTAATAAAAGATTCACAGATAGTAGATAAAATCCATACAATATTGCACAAAAACATAATACAAGTTCTTTATTCATGATTGATAAATTAATGGGACCCAAAGATATCATGAGAATAACCACTATAAGCAAAGAGTTGGTAAATTTCCACAATCTATTAGATTGGTACAAGCTGCTAATGGATTCAATTGTGTAAGAATTTTTAGATCAACATTTTAGATGACATTGTGATCCATTATTGGGATGAATGATAGAGAGCCAAAAGAAGAAATAACTGAAGTAGCATATAGGGAAAACTTAAAAGAGGGAGAGAAGATATAAAAAAAAAAAAAAAATTAAAAAGAGAGAGAGGATGAAAAGAACCAATAAACTTAAGAAGTAAATGACCCCACCAACACAAGGACCACAAATTAGAAATCAAACAAAAAATAAAAATAAAATAGACATTAAAAAAGTATCAAGAAAAATATATAAATAAATAAGAAAAATGCATGTGTGTGTGTGTGTGCAAGAAATATACATATTTCTTGTGCGCATATTAAATATCTATATATATTTATATACACATTTTATATACATGCAATATATATATATGTATGTATGTATGTATGTATGTATGTATATTTCTTATGCACATGCATACACATATGTATTTTTCTTATTTATTTATATATTTTCTTGTTTCTTTTTCAATGCCTGTTTTATTTTTTATTTTTCCACTTTACTTTTAGTTTTTTGTTTGATTTCTAATTTGGGGTCCTCTCTCTCTATCTCACTATATATATAATTTTATTTTTCTTGTAGGCTAGGTAAATGGTAACACAAACCAAGGGCATTTATTGTAAAAGGTGTTGGCGGGGAAGAAAACCAATGCTACCCACATCTTTCCCAAGAGATCTTGGGAGATGTGGAGGGAGGGAAATGATTTTACACTAGTACATTTTGGTAAATATACAACTGTGACTTTTTAGTCACACTGCTAAAAATTTTAGTCACGTGACTAAAACTGATCACATTTTATTATTTCTTTGTAATTTAGAACTATAGGTGACTAAATAAGTGACTAATTTAGTCATCAACTAAAATCACAAGATCAACCAAATAAAAATGATGAAATAGACTACCAAATAAATGACTAAATAGCTAGTCACTAACAATTAGTCACCCAAACAAAGATGACAAGTTAAATTATTATTACTCCTCCTTTATAATAATATTTGATAATATAGGCAAGAGCCTATAACACAATGGTAAAATTGTGAGCCTCTTATCCGAGAGGTCTTGGGTTCGACTCTGCACAAACTTATCAAATAATAATGATTAATTACATCACATAATAATAATGAATCTTGGCTTCGGCCTCTTACCGATCAATTTTTTTAAAAAAAAAATTGATAATATAATCATAGAAATATATTACTCATCATAATAAATCATAAATAATTACCCAAACATATTTAATACTATTTAATAATATAATTAATCACAAAAATATATTTGATAAATTATTATTACTCCTTTATAATGATATTTAATAGTATTTATTTTTATGAGATATGAGTTCTTGTTGAAACATGGGTGAATAAGTTTGCAATAAAAACTAGATAGTTCAATCCTTATAATAATATCATTGGTTCAAAAGAGGACATCCATGCAAGGCCAAAAAAGTTTATATGTACTAAAAACATACCAATCAACACCTGACTTTGCTAAATCAATTTCTCTATGTGGGACAAATGATACATGATATACAACCACTTTGAGTTTCTTGCATCCTACCTTCTCCTAACAAATTCCACTAATTTTTCTTGGTCTAACATTTCGTCCAAAATATTGGATATGTATGTGACTTCAAGGATTCTGGTACTAGTGGAAAAGAGCTTACCAATGGATTTCCTATGAAAACATTCAATATGCAAAGGTTTACTTCCACAAGTTTTTTTCTTTTCATAAATACAGAATCAATAATTTTTTTTAAATGTATTTCAAAGTCAACAAGCTTAATTCTATTTGCATTCTAAACAACTTAAAATGTAAGAATTGGTGTTTGATATATGATATACATTACTTAATTTATTATTTAAATATATTGAATTAAACAACTATATATTTATAATGTCTTAAATAAAAAATTAAGACTAACGAATCAAGCAATGTTAAGTTAAAAAACATAAAATATATTTTTGGATTAGGTGGAAAGGGCAAGCAGGGAGTAATTTTTTGGTAGGAAAGGAGATTCCAGATTAAAAATTCATCCAACATTTTGAGTTTCTCTTCCCTGCATTAGCTCCTGAATGCATTTTTCTTTCATTACATATGGCACTCGGTATGCATATGCATCTATGGTAGCTATTGACTCTAGAATAAGAACTCCAGTGAAGGAAAGGCTTTAATAGAACTACTACTTGTGTTCTTCATTTTTCCTATGCTTCTTTCTTTCTATCTTTTGATTGCTCAACAATGATTTGTACTGCAACATAGCTTTCTCACCATTTTCTGGCTTCTAGCAGACATTATTTTATGTTCCCTTTCTATTTTCCACATCCAACTCTTGCTGAAGTTGTTTGTATGTGTGTACATGTTCATGGTAGCTCACATTTTATGGCTTCCAATAGGTATTATTTTATGTGCCCTTCATATTTTCCTAATCCAACTCTTGGAAGAGTTAAAAATTAGTTGTTTTATGTGCACGCATATTTGTGGAAACTCAAGTCTTCAATGGTTCTTGCAATGTAGCATTGTCCAATGTATTTTTCCTTTAGTTTGAGCCCCACTATCCCTAAAATATGATTTTTATCAATCACTTTAACATTATTTTCTAGAACATGAGATATGAGTAAAGTTTGGTTTCATAGACCTCTATTCATAAACTAATTTTAGTGAAACCATGAAACATTTCTAATTGTCAATAAACTCTTTGTAGAAATTATATGGCTCTCAACCAAGCAATTCATATAAATTGTATAGAACCATTTTAACATAATGAATGCGCTAGGATTTTAGGATTTCATGGATTAGCTAGGCTTTGTTGTTTCATTATAATGTGAATGACCCCATCGATTTATGTACTCAATTCTATGTTATTTTCTATGAGATGGAATTATTGTCATGGTATGAATACTCTCTAAAAGGTAAAGTAATTGTATTTCTTAACTTTAAAGTCAATGTCCAATAAACCACAAAAATGATTTTATAGAGAAGACTCACGTGACAAGGTAATAAAAGATAAAGAGCTAGTACCAATTGGAACTTTTGAGGACAATTACTAAATGCAATGATTATGTGGAATATTGGTAAGATTAGGGATAAAAACAAAAAAGTATAACCTAAAATGCAAGATAAATATTCAATCATGTGAGCAATTTATCCCAAAAACAAAACCTTAACTATATATAATCTAACTTCAGAAATCCACAACCCTTTCTATTGAGAAGATAACCATTTCTACATATTAGACTAAATAAATATAGATTTGGTGCTATATTGGCCATTGATTTTGTCAATAGTGCCTCTATGAAAGATGCCCAATAATTGCATCTTTTGGTAATATTTATCATTAATTTTCTAAATAGAATCCAAGTTCATGGTGATTTTTTTGGTTATATGATGCTAAATGTGCCATTATCTTTCAACCCTGAAAGCAAAAAATAAAGAAGATCATCCAGATGTGTATAAATGGATCCATCAAGTTCAATGAGTCAATGATCTCTAGAAAGGCCAAATAACTTTTGTAGCACCAAGTGCTCCTTGAAGCCCCATCTTTGTAAAAATATTCATGAGAGAAGGTACAAATTTTGCCACTATAGTCAATAAAACAACCAAATCTCCTCATATAGCCATAAGTGGAAGGGCCATTAACTGTTGAATATAACAAGAAAATAAATTTTCTATTCAATTATTATGCCCAAACTATGAGCCCATAGAGCATACCTTTTCACAAAGGCTTGTAGCTCTATCATGGGGGCTAGTGAAAGTATATTAGGATTAATTTCATTTCTTTTAGTGTTATTTACATTATGACCTTTGTTACATTTTTTCATTTTTTTGAACATTTAACTAAAGAAAACATGGGATCAAACTTGAATCGGGACTTCCTTATATCATTATCGAGCTTTTTAAAGATTGCATTTAATTTGAAAGATATCATCGGCAACATTTACTTAAGGAAGTATAATTAATGGTTAAGTTCATGTAGGTACATGACCCTACGTGACCATTGACCATGTAGAGTTATGTCCCTAAGGGAACTTGACTCTAATCTAATATAAATATGGATAACATTGCTTGGAAAAAGACATATAACACGAACAATATTTAGTATCTACAACAACAATTTTACTTCAATATATTTAAAAGTTCACCATACTACTTATATATGTATAGGTTGATGAATTTGTTGGAAATGTATGTGGGCCCAGGTGACCGAGAAGGGGGGTGAATTAGGAACCAATAAAACTTTAACTTCTATTCACCAATTAATCCTTCATAAGCTATTTTGATCTAATTGCATGCATGAAATATTGAAAGTAATAAAATATTCATAACACTTGACACAATATTTGGTAACCTAGAAACCTTCCAAATAGAAAGTAAAACTAGGGTGGGGATGATACCTACAAGCTTTATGACTACAATATAAAGTTGTCTTGTTAAGGCTTACAATTAATCACTTCCGATGATCTACCCTATTAGGAGCAATAAGGACTGTTAGGTCCACCTTGTGAAATGATTTATACTATATAATAAAGTATGCACTCGGTTAGGAGATTCAACATAAGACTATTAAGTTCACCTTGTTAGTGGATTTTACTAATGCACCTATTAGGATGAACCAATAGTTGATCATTGATCTATAACTTGGTTTTTCATATGAGATTCCTTTGATGTGAATTGATCACCTTTATGTGATGGATAAGACTCTACTTTTCCTTATACTTCTTGTAGTCTTTGTCTTTTAATTCGCATTAATTATGCTTCTTACTTTTTACACAGTCATGCTTGGATATGATAAGATGTATTACATATATACCAATCCAATTAATTACCTTATAGAGATGGAAACAACACCAAATTCAAGCAATCTTCACTAAGTCAGCTTACTATTGTAACTTGGGTTTATAAGACCACTCATGTGATATTTTGACACTTGGCAAAACTGTCAACTTGGCAAGCTTTGGCACTCGGTTGACACTAGTTCTCAGTCCACATTGATCACTTAGGAGTAGTCATGAACTTGGTTAGCATTTGGTGACTTAGAGAACACTAGAGTGTTGATCTCAGATTGGTTTTGACAAGTGAATGTCAACACACTTAAGCCATTTACTTAGTTCATGTCAAACTAATAGTACATGCTAAGCACAACATGTAAATAATAGACCATGTCAAGTCATAGTGAGTCACCCAAGTGTTGAGAAAATAATATAAGTAGAGTGATATAGGAGTCAAGTAACACAAGAGCTGAGTAAATAGTGGATGTCGAGCAATACAAGTGCCGAGTGTTAGGATAAACCATAGACAGAAATAAAAACTACATGCAAATATAACCAATAACAAAAAATAATAGATCACACAGAAATGAACACAAGGCACCAAGATTTAACGTGGTTCACTCAATCCCTGGGCTATGTCCACCAAACAGCAAGTCTAATATTATTACAATCCAGTGATTACAACCTGATTACAATCTGTAATCCCTTACAGCTTAATATCGCCGCAAGAAGCAATTTCGCATCACAACATAATGAAAATACCCAACCCTAAACCCTTTTTATACAAGTATTAAACTGCTTTAGGGTTATAACATGTTGGCCATAAATTAGCCATAACTTTAGTGGTGAATCTATGAATGGTGAATCTATGAATAGTACCCAAAAAAAAAATTCCCCACTAATTATGAAGTATGTACAGTACTTTTCTGATTAGTCACCACAATCTAACACCGAGTCACAACAAAAATATCAATGTATACTAAGCATCAGAGACTTTAGATGTCAAGTAAGACAGTTTTGACATATTTGTTATCTTATTTAAGATTGAATTTCAATATTTTGGAGATAAGGACGAATCTCTAGTTGGATTCCCTATGCAATTACATGCATCCAATTAGAAAATGGAAAGGATTAAGTGGAAAAATGGATGAATCTCAACCATAGATTCATACCTAACCCTAAGTCACCAAGTCTTCTTAAGGAGGATGAAACCCTAAACTCTTCATGACTGAACGAATGAGCGTGTAAGGAATTAAAGAATAAAGAGAGCAGTTTGCATGTGTAAATAGAGCATTCATGGTGACTTAGAATTTATGAAGTGAAACCACATTGCAAAATTAGTTAGAGAAAAATAGAGGATAGAGAAAAGGATACAACATAGAGACATATGATCAAGAAAGATCAAGAAAACATTGTTTAGAGGTGATCTGTTATCAGGAAAGCAAGTGCCAATCATAGGATCTATGTTGAGACATTCTAACAGGCGATTTTAGTCAAATCTCTTAACAGAGTAGTCCTAATAGGTTGTATGAAATCATTTAATAGGGTGCTTACTTAGTTGTAAGTTAAAGTCCTTTAACGAAATACACTTTTAACAAGGTTTTGAAATCCTCTAACAAGGTGAGACCTATTAGTCTTTGTAAGCCTTTAACAGGGTAGACCTTTCATAGGGTAGATCATGTTTCATGATCAAAACATTGTAACCTTCATTAGATACACTTTATTGCTGTAGTAGTGAATATTCCTAGGTGTCATCCCCGCCCTAGTTTTACCTTCTCACTTGGAGGGTTTTTGGGTAATCATATATAGTGTTATGTGTGTGAATTCTTTAGATGTATATACTTTACATGTTATTTCAGTTTACTCATTGAATACATGAGATGGATGTGTGGTGAAATTTTTATGGGTCGAAGTTTAAACTACTGATTCACACCCCACCTCCCCCCCCCAAGAAGTTTATCTTTCTTATTGTAATTCCAACAATTGGTATCAAAGCCTTGTTCTCTGAAAGAGAAGTTTTGCAGCTTTGAGGAAAGATCTTGAAATGGAAGTCTACAAGTTGGGAAAGACTATTGAGAACCAGTAGATTGAAATACATCTCATACTGTATCAATTGAATCAAGAGAATTATTTGAAGAGAAGAAAAGAAATTGCTATTTTAGAGAATGATACACAATACAAAGAGATAGACATTGGGTAAAAGCACAAATGTGTGTACCTTTTATAAAGGAAAAGTGATATCAGAATTTAAACTCTTCAACTTTAACAACATAAAAATGGCATTTGTGTTTAGAATTTGAAGATGATGTAAACTAATGAAATGTGTAAAATTGGATGAATTTTATGTCTATAATTTTTTTTTTTAAATTTGAGTGAAATTTTTATTTATTTTTGAATTTTTAAAGTCTATTTTTTTATTTATTTAAAATGTTGAAAATATAGAGTTTTTTTTCCCGTCAAACAAATATATGAAAATATTCATATTTTGGTCTAATTATGGAATATGTTAGAGTTGACATGTATACCTAGTGCACCAAAAAAAAAATTGAAATTCAGCTAATATTTTTCAAGTTATAACTAGTCAAAGTCAAAGTTATCAAAAATTGACAGATTTTTTCTCCTGTAAAACTTTTTCCATCAAATCTACATATTTTTTTTTTTAAATTACATATTTTTGAAGAAGACTCTCTCCTCTAGTGCAACATTAAAAAATAATAATTTTTGAACATGATTTACTATTTTTTTCCTATTTTTGAATAGACATCTTCTTGAATCTTAAAATACCTACTTGTAATATTTTCAAATTATAACATATTATCCATAATCAAAATAATAAAAAAATATATGATCATAATCTTGATCCGAGATCTACAAAAGTATATTTTTAATTTTAAAAAAAAATTCAATTTAGTAAGTCAAATTGGCCTTAAAAGTGAGATGTTTGCAAAAGTTCTTAATTTTTCTTGTGTGGCTACCACGTAGGATGCCACATAGATAGTTACAACTGAAACACTTTTGGTCATAACCCTTTTGGCCAAAACCCTTGTCAGCCCATCAAACCACTAGCAGTTAGTTTAGTTGTTTCATGTATAAAATAAGATTCATGTTTTCTTTGTTTTTAATAAATATATAAAAAAACAAAAAATAGAAAAGCATTTTCAGAAGACAACGATTTTTGAAGCCATTTTCAGCAACTATTTCATGAATTTTATCAAAATTGCAAAGGATCGAATATTTTTAAGGTGTATTTTCCCATCTACTTATTTTTATTTTTATGTATTCTAAATTGAAGCATAAGTTGGTATTTAGTGTTCAAAATGTAAATTAATTTTTTTATTTCTATAGATTAAAGTATTCAATGGGTAGTAAAAGGAAAAGACCAAGGAAATATGATAGAATAAGAGATGACAAAATGAAAGGTCATACAAAACATAATCAAAACCAACCTACTGAAATTTCTGAATAAGATGAGATTCATGAAGAGAATGAAAGTAACGAAGAGGAAGAAATTAGCAGTTTTACTAATAGAAACAAATTAGAAGGCATAACAAATTTGATGGATTTGGATGAGGAACTAATTTTTAACCAAATTCTATCTAAAGATATGATAAATGATAACACTATTAGAAAGCATTATCAGAACATGTGGGATGAATATTTCAAAGACAAAAGTATATTTGGACAGGCACATTTATTTGTCAAGTTATTTAGGAGAAAAGATATGAGACCTATTTTGGAGTTGTTGGGTGTTGATAATAAGAAAAACCATGCACATAATATTAATAAAAAAATAGTTGAAAACTTTCAAAATGCTTATAACAAAATTGACAATACAACTTGAGGAGGTGATTTGAGTAATGCATGTAGAGCATTGATGACTACTATATCTAGTAGAAAATTGACACATAGAAAATAGGTATGTGCAATTTCTTATGTACTACATATATCTAGAAGAACTGTTCAGAGATACATCAAGCAGAGAAATATGCTAGATGATAACATTGAGAATAACTGGGTGAATATTTGTAGAGTTCCTCAAAAAGACAAAATTTCTAAAGATGTGAAAAGACAAGTTATTGAATTTTGGACCACGCATTCTCGTGTTTCTTCCAATAGATATGATACTATATAAATTAAAGATCAAGAGATAGGGGCCAAAATTGAACATCCAAAATATTTCATAGATATAAATCAAAGTGAATTATTTCAAACATTCAAGCAAGAATTTTCAAGTATCAAAATATGTTAGAGAATGTTTGAGAGTTTGTGTCCTTCCCTTGTATGCATAAATATGATGCGTGAAACTTGTTGCCAAAATCATGTTGAATTTGGTCTATACTTGCAATCATATAAAAAAATTATGGCAGTACTTGATCCTAATTTGGTCATTCCTTGCAGTAAAACACAATTTGTGAAGTCCATATTATGTGATAAATTAGAAGATTCAAATGAGTTCAAAGCGCAATGCATCAAAAATTAGTGTCAGGATTGTGGAGATTTATGCAAATTTTCTAAAATGCAATTGAGAATATTAATGAATCGAAACCATTTTCACGAATGAGATATGAATATGAGACATACCAAAATAAGACAGGAGATGAATCCAAAAAAAATGTATTAAAGGAGAGTGAATTGCATTATGATGAGTTTATGACCAAGTTCTGTCCATTGATATATCCACATATCCAACATTGTAATGGTGCATGATGACAAGCTAAAGAGTTTCATGATTCCAAAAATTGCTTTCCACCTAGTTGTATACTTTCTGTTGTAGATTTTTCTAAGAATTATACATTTGCATCTCAAACAGAGCTTCAAGAATAGTATCATTCTGAACAAGTTGCAATATTTTTGCAAGTGACCTATAGACATGCACAATTTGAGGTGGCTGAGATAGAAAGGTTGGATGAAAATGAACACATCATCATCAAAGAGGTTCATTTCTATATTAGTGATGATAGAGTTCATGATAGGAGTTATGTGGCTCATTGTTTTGCAATGTTCTCTGAAGATCTAAGAAATTTTGGAATAAATGTTTCAGAACACTGGATTTGGTTTGATGGATGTGCATCTTAGTATACACGAACTTACACATTTATTTAACTCTATTTTAACTTATATTTATTTGGACATGCCTATTTTGATTTGATACATGTACACAGATAATTGTTTCTACTTATCATGTTTCATGTTCATAGGACAATTCAAATCTACAAAAGCATTTAATTGGTTAGTAATGCAACATGCTAAAACCAATGTTAGGTTTTTATGGAATTTTTTTGAAAGTGGACATGAAAAAGGAGAGCATGATGGAGCAGGAGCATGTATAAAGCATGTGCTTTTACAACATGAACTTGCAGGTAAATATGCATTTAATGTGCATGTTTAATACTAGTAGCATATATTTTAAATTATATATATGTATGTTGTATGTACATACAGGGAATAGGATAGAGAGTGCAAATCAAATTGTTGAATGGTGCAAAGTTCTATTTACTACTCGAGATCTGAATACAATAAGCGTTACTTTTGAGAAGTGAAAGGTGAACTAAATTATATTAATTTTTAATGTATTATTCAAATTCTTGATTGTTTTATTAAATATTTATTTTGAAATATGACAATTATTTTTTAAATTTTTAATAGATATAGATTGATCTAATCCTTACAATTGTCAAACGATTCCTGGTATTAGAAGTTTACATCAAGTGATGACTACAAGGAACCATAAATCTCCAGTAATTAAAGTAAGAGAGAAAACATGTTTTTGTGATGACTGCATTAAGGGAAATCCAGTGAGTGTATGTGAAAATATTGTGAATGGATATGTTTCACATTGGAATTTGAAGGAGATAGTTAGAAAGCCTCCTTTTGAAGATGCTAACATTGACATTGACATTCATGATCTTGTATATTCAGCATTTCTGATTTAGTTATGGCAGGTTTGTGTGCATATATACATATATATAAATTGATGTACATGTATATTCATTTTAAAATTAATTTATATTTATCTATTTTTATATACATGTAGGAGATATTTTTGTAGTTCAAGCCTTACCAGATAATATGGAAAATGTGGACTATTATCTTTTAAGATGCACAAAAGCAAAACACAAGTTGCTAAAAGGAACTATAGATGCTGATGGACAATCATATCCAATTGGATCAGTTTTTATTGAAAGAACATATTATCAACAAACAAGGGTAACTGATAGTGGTATTGAATTTATTGAATACAAGCTTGGAGGAAAAGTTTTACATTACAATAACCATGTTATAGCAACAAAGTTACAATTTGAAGCAATGCAAAGAAGAGGACATCGTGGAAATCAAAAGTGGAAACTGTCTATTGAAGAACATGAAAAACTTTAGAGATAATAAAAACTAGAGAGAATCCTAACAATACAATGTTTTTGGAGCTCTACTTTACCTATGTACTTATTCTGGAGCTCTAGTTCAGCTATGTCTATATAGCTAGATTATACTTTCACATTTAATGTTGAAAGGATATTTGTTTTATAAATTTGTATACATTGGATCATTTATCAAGTAGATATGCAAAATTAGACATGTTTTGTTATTTTTATTTAAATTAGACATGGATATCTCATTTAAGACAACCTCTTAGGACCTCCCCTTAAGAAAACCTCTTAAGACCTCCCCTTAGGACTACCTATTACCTAGCCTCCCCTTAAGATCACCTATTAGGACATCCCCTTAGTATCACCTTTTAGGACCTCTCCTTAAGACAACCCCTTTAGTAAATTGTATGTATTTATATACATTGTTTATGTTTTCTTATTGATTGTTAATGCTCTTATGTATTTATGTACATAATCTTTTTGTTCTTATATTATCCATGTTCTTTATGTTTGTATATAACCTTTATGTTCTTATACATATTAACTTTTATTAATTAAATGTTGTAACATGCATTCTTTAGGTCATACTCTTTATATGTTCTTATGTACATGTATATGTTATATTCTTACCTGTGCATTAATCTACATTCTTATAACATATTTAATTTAGGATCTCCCCTTAAGACATGTCATTAAATATAGTTAATTATACTTAGATTAAGGCATTAAAAACAATAACATATACATAAACATGAATATTAAAAATATACATGTGTACATTTAACATGAACATATTTACATACATCTATGAAATAAAATATACATTCTTTATGTTTGTATATAATCTAAGTTGTGTTCTTATATGTATTAACTTTTATTAATTAAATGTTGTAACATGCATTCTTTAGGTCATACTCTTTATATGCTCTTACGTACATGTATATGTTATATTATTACCTGTACATTAATCTACATTCTTTTAACATATTAAGTTTAGGATCTCTCCTTAAGACATGCCATTAAATATAGTTAAGTATACTTAGATTAAGGCATTAAAAACAATAACATATACATAAACATGAATATTGAAAACATACATGTACTCTACATTTAACATGAACATATTTACATACATCTATGAAATAAAATATAAATTAATCTACATTCTTATGTATAATTTAGGATCTCCCCTGAAGACATGTCATTAAATATAGTCAATTGCACTTAGAGAAAGACATTAAAATCAATAACATATACATAAAAATGTGAATATTGGAAACATAAATGTCTACTTTTAACATGAACATATATACATACATCTATGAAAATACATTAAATTAATCTACATTCTTATGTATAATTTAGGATCTCCCCTTAAGACATGTCATTAAATATAGTTAATTACACTTAGATTAAGGCATTAAGATGAATAACATATACAAAAACATGAATAACACATACATAAACATAAAAGATTAAGACATTAAAAGATCAATAACATGTACATAAACATTAATAAAAATATGAATATTGAAAAAATCCGTGCACATTCAACATGAACATATGTACATATACATCTATGAAATAACATCTAAGACATGTACATATATATAATAAAATATATCTAGAGAACAATCTACCCATATCAAATGTATAAAAATATCATGTATCAAATATCTCCAAATAACATATATAAAACATCAAAGTCTCCATATAAACATGTGTCTAGAAATAACATATAAAACATCAAAGTATCCATATAAACATGTAAATCCAAAATACTATATCAAATGTCTCCAGAATAACATGTATAAAATAAAAGGCCATTATCTAATCAGCTACATCCCCCTCCTAATCCTGGATGTCCCCAAAAGGGTCTATCAGCTACGTCTGAACCCTGTGTCAAATGATAGTGTCAAATTATGTACAAACAAACTATATCATACATATAAATCAAATATATATTTAAATTGTAATGTTCATACTTTAGACTCAGGATGTGTAGGATATGTTGGTGTTTGTAGATCACCAAAACGTAACATACTATCACTTAGACCCTATAACACATACACAAACACACACATATATATAAATTTAAACATATAGACATATTTACCGTAGCATCATGTAATGCTTTACCGATCTGGCTGATATTTGAATCATGCAATGATAAAACATTATTAGTGTCCAAGTTGATAGTGCCATCTGAAAGCATAGAGGTAAACAGACTAGGTTGTCTAGTAGTGAAATCCTGAGTTGGGGGGTGTTGTAGGGGCCTAAGTAGCCAGGGTTGGTGTTTTGGGGTCTTGTGTAGCAGTAGAAGGTGCAAGAATGTCCTCCTACCTCTGTGAATTCTCTGATCCTACTATACGTGACAGAATATGACTAATTAGAGAGTTGATGTCACGAAGTGGAATCCCTGTGACTATAGACAATGCTCAATATGAATCAAAAAGATCAGATACTAAATAGGATCCCAAACGATGCAATGCATCCATATTTGAGACTGCAGAAAAATCTAGTGGAGAAGGTATGTCTACTACCCAATATGCATCATCAACACCTACGCTAGATGATGTAGTTGCACTAGTACCTTGAGACCTTAACATATATCTACCACACCAATCAAAATAAATCTCTTGCAACTATGTGGCAATGGTGGTGATGCTCAAATAAATTTGTATCTTGATTGTGTCATCAGGAACACTCTGGCCTACATCAACCATCTGTGGACCTCTCGGCATAACCAAATGGTTTGGACCCACTAATGCCCATTTGTTAATAGGTGTAGGAGTGTCTATAATCTGAATCTATCTGAAAGTCTCCCCAGACCCTACCCAACATGACCTGGATAATCTATGTAATCAACATTGTGGTGTAAATGAAATTCTACAAACAATTATTTGCATAAATATAGAGGGAACTCATCCTTCTGTGGCCATCTATGATGAGTAGCAAACCAATGACGACATATGAATGGTGTGACAAGCTCATTAGTACACTTCATCACAAAGTAGCCTCTAACTCTAGCTCTATCTATATAAAATGGAAACATGGTCTTCACCATGGCAGTGAAAACCTCAATGTCAACCTGTCTATACTTCATAATGCCAGTGACACTGTGAGATAGAGAAGAATAAAATGTCTCAATACTAATATCATCAAAAGGTTTGTATGATTCAATGGTCTGAATCATACGAAACAACTCCTCTTGCATCACTATGATCTTTTCCCTATTAGGGAGGGTGGTAGAAGAGGAAAGTGAGGAGTCTAGAACCCCTATAACATGAGATAATCTGGCAAGTGTATCTCTAAATAATTGCTCTCTATCCTCAATGGAGGATGTCAATCTATGTGTTGTGCCACATTCAACACTTTGACCCCCTCTATGGACACTAGCATCCTCTGAGGATGTAGGACCATGATCCCCAAAACCAAATTCCATAGTGTATATATGTATATAATGTATGAGGATATGAGTGTGAAGCTACAAGACTGATAAATATTGAGAGATTTGCACATGCGCGCACGCGCGCGCGTACACACACACACACACATAAACAGACAAGTGTATAAATTAAAATAATTAAAAGCTAAATTTAATTTGAAACACACATACATATAAATACACAACATTAAATGTATGGTGCTATTCAATCATGTAATGTATGTATTTTTTAAAATAAATTGTCTTAGAGACCATATCTAATGTAGTTTAATGTGCTCATGCAAATGTGAAAAATAAATATTCGTACATATACATGTATGTGCGATAATTTAAAAAATAAAATTTCTTGATTAAATTATAACTAAGTGTACACATTTATATGTGATGAAAAAAAAAATTCTTGACTAAATTAGATTTTGATTTAACTACAAGGTTAAACAATTTTTCTAAATTTCATATAAATTCATATAAAGGTACATTTTACCTAATGTTTTTCTAAATTTTTACCTAATGTTTTTCTGCATTTTTAGTTCCTGCCCATGGTAGGAATACTTATGCATTTGTTAAGATGCTTATACATTATTAAATTGTCTAATAGGATTTCAATATATTTTTAGTTCAATAGTTTATTACAAAGTCTATTATTTTTCACATATTTTTCAAACAATTAAAATACTATCTATTTAAGATTTCATTGGCTTCAAACAATAAAGGCAAGAAGAAAAATATTTTTTGCAATCAGAAAATAGAAAAAAACTTTAAAAATCAAAGTTTGAGCAACTAAATTTGCATGCATATGATTTAATGAAAGCCTGTTAGTTGTCCATTTGAATTAATTGAGGCATGTTAGCTGTCCACCTGGATTAAATGAGCATTCATCTTCTTGTTAGCCTGTTAATTGACACTTGCATTGGGAGGATAGGGATTGTCGATATAGGTTACAAGAGACCTGAAGACCTTGGTCATTGCTTCATTTTTCACTTCTCCACAATAATACAACTACCACACATATGGAAAGAACTATGACGCTTTGTGTCTCTTGTTTAGCTAATGTTTTTTAGATTTTTGGCTAATGTTTTTCTACATTTTTTAACTAATTTTTTTTACATTTTTACCTAATGTTTTTCTACATTTTTAACTAATGTTTTTCTACATTTTAAACTAATA
Organism: Cupressus sempervirens; assembly: GCA_028749045.1. Lineage (NCBI taxonomy): Eukaryota > Viridiplantae > Streptophyta > Pinopsida > Cupressales > Cupressaceae > Cupressus > Cupressus sempervirens. The sequence goes on along the minus strand of CM053792.1, from coordinate 444,075,305 downwards.
TTTTTCTACATATTTACCTAATGTTTGACTACATTCTTGCTTATGTTTTTAATAATTTACTAACAAATCTAAAAAATAATTTAAATATATTTAAATATTAACAAATCTAAATAATTCACTCATAAAACATTATGTCTACAAAATATAGATGTGTCCTACAAAAAACTAAGGCTACTCCATATGTATCTCCTCAAGTAGGTCTCCATGCAAGAAGGAACTCTTTATATCCATTTGAAACATATTCCATCCCTAAGAAGCTACAAGGGATAGTACAAGGTGAATAGAGTTTGATCTTGGCAACAAGAATAAAGGTATCATAGTAATTACTACCCTCCACCTGTGAAAACTCCTTTATAACAAGATGTGCCTTTTATCTATTAATCGAACCATATGCATCATACTTGGTGTGATACACCCACTTGCACCATACCAACTTTCATCCTTTCAGAAGAGAAAAATATTACACGTGTGATTCTTCATCAAATATGAATACTCCTGATGGATGGCCCTATCCCACTTAAGGTGATTTTTCACCTCTAAAAACTTTTGATGATCATTCAAAATGACATGACTAAAAATACCAGTACTAGATATCTCAACATAAGTACAATGAGTATCTAAAGGATCATCTGCTAAAGGACCAACTTCCTTAATAATAACATGTGTACGTAGGAATATACTGAGTATCTAGTGGTGGTAGTAAGGGAGGATCATCATTTGTATCATCCTCATAAGATATGGAATCCTTAAGAGATTAAAAGGAAGTAGTAGGAAATAAGGGAGAAGCTGGTGAAGAAGAATATGTCTGAGGATAATACTCATCAAACTAGACATCTCATTGAAAAAACCTCTTTAGAATCAAGATCAAACAACTTGTATGCCTTTATATCCTCATAGTAGCCAATAAAGATGAGTGGTTGGCTCTTCCTCTACATTGATTTCCTTTGAGTGTTGGGAATAAATGTCCAAGCTTCACTATTGGAAATATAAGAGGAGTAACTGAGAGGGGAGGGGTGAATTAGTTACTACAAAAATAAATCCCTAGTCCCTTAGACATCAGTATAGAATGAAAATAGATAACTGAGTACTGCTAAAGCTTGATAAACATACAAAATGTTGTAACTCGGTAATAACTAGATTAGTTCGATAAAAGATCATTAAATGTTATCTGTGATTACCATTACTTGAACTTAGTTACAAACACATAAATAAAATAGCATGAACACATTTGACACCAAGATTTAACATGGAAACCCAATTTGGGAAAAACCACCAATAGCAACTAGTTACTGATTTTCACTCTTTTGAAGTGAGTCCTATTAGGAGCCAACCCTATTAAAGGTCACAAAACACACTGTTAGGTGTGACTCTGTTAAAGGATTTAATCACCCTATTAGGAGATTTAGATCACTACTACAATAGTTAGAGAGTAATAATGAGATGACTTGATTTGACTGCAACTAATTTGCTGATTTTAGATCTCTATTCTGGCTTATGCTTGATCCTTCCTGATCGAATATGGATTTTCTATACCACAAGGATATTTTGCTTATCCTTCAAGTTTTCTTCCTCTACTCATCAATAGATCTTTAATCACATCATCATAGTTTGCACCTTTGCACTTTTTCACACACACTTTGAAATGACAACTTGACCTTATATCTTCCACTTTTTTAAGTCGGCTCAAATACAACTTAGAATAAACAATATTCATTATCTTGGTTGGCTAGAATCAAATAGATAAGTTAGTTAAGCTTAATACAAAAAAAGAAGAAAATCCTTCAATAGCCGACCCTGCTTGGTAGGAACTAACTGTAAAACGATTTCCTTTGTTAACCAACAGAAGCTTGGTTAACACTAGAAACTTACAAAAATCCTTTGGAAATTGAGTGAGCTCGGTTAGCACTAGTTCCATCCAACTTTCCTTCATTTCTTGAGTGAGCTCAGTTAACACTCGCTTTCTACAACTTTTCTTTTGATGCTTGAGTGAACTCGGTAGACATTTCCTTTTGAACTAGGCAAACACATGAATGCTCGATAGACATTGAGAACTGTCTTCACTGCTTAAGTGAGCTTGGCATATATTGACTGATAATGATTATGACATTTGTGTAATATCAAAGACAACACACAATTAATCAATTGTATCCAACATTCACTACTAAAAACTCATAATGTACAAACATAAAGTTTGATATGGGACCTAGCCTATTCATGAGTCATATGTTGTAATGTCTTATGAGATATTTGATTCTAAATATAGTTGGCACAATTTGCTACTTCAGCCCAGAAAAAAGGCTGCATATCTTGAGATTGTATTATACAATTGGCCATCTCTCATAAGGTTTTGTTCTTTCTCTCAGGAACACTATTATTTTGAGGGGTGTGGGGTACTATCAAATGATGCAACAAACCATCCTTACTATAAAATCCTTTGAAAGCCTGATTTGTATACTACCCCCATTATCTCTATGTGTATGATATTAAATTGGAGACACTCCAATTTAATGAAGGTTTAACACATATTTAATGTAAGTTCATTAATCTCTTTGCACCTTACATTCCTTCTTCCCTTTGTTATTCTTTCTCCTAGGTGGAATTGGGGTAAAACCTTATAGATCCTCTTTAAAGCTCCTATTTTCATAGTGTTAATCTCAAGGTAGGATCTATTCCACTATTTCCTTCCTTCTCTTCATCTATCCACTTGGAATCTACTCCTTTCATAGTAATGACTATATCTTAGATTCTAGACCTAATTCTGGAGACCCATAACTTATTTTGGGATTCCAAGAAGTTTAAAGACTTGATTGTCAGGGGTGTAGTATAACCCTAATTGGGACCTATTTTAGGTCTCCTCTTTGGGTCTCATGTTCGAGTACATTTGGGGTGTTAATTATTAGGCCATTTGGGTTGAGGGAGTTAGTTGATTCAAAGCTATATATAAACCATTCCATTTCCTCCATTTGGCACAACAAGCTCATCTCATCATCAAGTGTTCAACTCTAAGCACTCAATCTCTTAAGTTCTCAAGCATTCTTCAAGCATTCAAGGCATTCAAGTTATTTCTCCATTGAAGATCAAGAACTTGTGCAGTTAAGATCTCCTTTCATACATTCAAGATTCTTTGGTGCATCTTCTAAATCCATCCTCTCAAGATCTACATTCATCTACATGCATTCCTAAAGTGGATTTAAAACACATTCATTCATGAACATGTTGATACCACTTTAATTTCCCTTCTAGGGTTTTGAAATTGAGTTAAAGCTATTACATCTATATGCTTGATTACATTCCAAATTCAAGAGCATATTCATAGATTTACGTTGCTTCATGTTAGATCTAGCACTACTACTTGTTAGAATTCTATCTTTATTTCAATTCAAAGTTAATTCTTAAATAGGGGTTTGACTAAGGCAACCCCTCACCCACCCAAACAACAAGTAAACAAATCATTCATTTTTCAAGTTTCAAATCTTAGATTGACAAATATATTACAAATCTAGATACCCTAATGATCTATCTCATCCTTGATTACCCAGGTCACCCTTGACAGATCACTGAACCATTTCTAGGTTTTATCTGTAGCATAATTTTTAATCTTAATCATGAAAATCAAACCTCTTAGATGTCATTTAAAAGTCCATTTTTAGGTTTGTATTTTACATGGTATATCATCTTCCTCTCTTTTACTTCAATATAATTTGTCATTTTGCCATAGCTTTATATCTTAGCTCTATATTGCATATCTTCTTTCTTAGACTCTCTTAAGGTGAAGGTGAGAGGGAAATAAATTTATGTTATTCATCTCTTTTTCTTCAAGGTTTGCATTGATACTTCCTTTTGTATCAATCAAACCTAATCCAAGGGGTCTTGGTCTTTACCATTCATTGTGTGTAGGGTGGATTGCTTCCATTTTCCTCCCTTGCACAATGTATCCTCATAATAGAAAGTCCAAATTGGTTCTCAAGAAATATCTTGAAGATTTGAAAGGAATCAAAGACATCAGACTTGTACATAAGAAAATACACCCATGTACGCTCGAGTAAAATCACAAACTTGTGTCACCTTTTATAAAGAAACAGGATATCAGAATGTGACAGTTCAACATTAATGACAAAAAAAATGGTATTTGTGTTTAAAATATGAAGATGATGTAAATTGATGAAATGTGTAGAATTGGATGAATTTTATGCCTATGATTTTTATAATTTTTTTGAATAAGAATTTATTCATTTTATTTTATTTTGAAGTTCCTTTTTTAATTGTAAAAAATATAGGGTGTAGTTCTCGTCAAATAAGTATATGCAAATCATCTCTTTTTGTTTTGATTTGAAAATATCTTATAGATGACATGTATAGCTAGTGAACAAAAAAAGAAATAATTACTTTTGATGTATATTTTCTTTGTTATAAGTACTCAAGTTTGACCTTATCAAAATCCAATAGTTTTTTCCTCCCGTCAAAACTTCCCTATCAAATCTATACCTTCTTGAAAAAAATTACATGTTTGTAAGAGGATTCTCTCCTCTAGAGATAAATATTAATTTTTAATTTTTTTGATATGATTTACTAGTTTTTTTCGTTTTTGAGGGAGCATCTTCTAAAATGTTGAAATATCGACTTATAATATTTTTAGATTATATCATATTACAACTAATCAAAACACTTAAAAAATTATATAATGATGATATCGAATCTGAGATCTATAAAAGGGTATTTTTAGTTTTTGAAAAAAAATGAGTTTTGATAGAGAAATAAGATTTGACCAAACAGGTTTTAGTATCATAAACGGTGACACAAATCTATACTTTTACCCGCTTAGAGAATTCATCAATGAATGTGAGTACATATTGGGCCCTTGAAAAAGGAGTTGGGAAGGACATGATATTTTTATGGACCAACTCCAAGGATTCCTTGGCACGTGTGGCTTTGCATGTAGAAAAGAAATCCTATTGATTCTTGCCAAGAACACATCTGTGACAAACACAATATGTACAAGAAATTTGTTGTAACCCAATCAAAAGTGCTTATGTACTCGTATGTTGTAAATATATATAGTTCACATGACCAAAATTCTCATGCTAAACTCTTCTTGTTGAGTCTACATGTTCAACATGAGAAACATTAGAATATATAAACTCTCAAATCTATCAAAATTATATAAGAGTGTCTCAAAAGCAACACTCCTAGTAGTTAAAACCAAACTAGGATGATGTAGGTCTTGAATAACCACATCATGTGCTGAGAACTCAATTGTTTTACTAGAGCCAGAATGGAAAACTTGATAAACAAAAATGAGGTTTGAAGAAATATTAGGAACCAATAGAACATCCTAAAGAGATCCACCATCCAATGAACCAGAACCAGAACATGTGATTCATAGAAGCAATGTGATGTTTTTTCATGGTGTCCTCTAAAGACATGGAAACTACATGGAAACTACACATCTTTCCTTTCTAAAAATATGTAAGGATCATATGAATACTTCTTAGTCTTGGAGGAAGATTCACCAAAATTAGAAAATTTTCCTTGTTTTAGAGTGGGATTTCTTGAATCTAATTTTGGAGGTGGTTTGGAAAAAACTCTCATTTCATACTGAATCTATTTTGGGCTTTAATTTCTACCTTTGATTCCCTTTTGATATCTAAGCAACCAATGATTGGTCCTTTAATCCTATTAGAGAGTTCAACTATATAAGCTTGGCATATTCTCTAGTCAACTAATCACAATGAACCTCAAATGTAGGGATGGTGAATGTAGGACCTAAGGCATCCATAGTGGAATGAAAAGTAGATGAGAAAATTTGAAAGTTCCCATGAATCTTTGACAAAGTCATGAAAATACATTCTTTATCAATCGTAGTCTTTCCATAATTGTTTAGTAGTGACCTTTGTTGTTTAAACTTCATTAGAAAATGCTTGATAGAGGGAAAATAATCAAGTATAAGTGAAGTAATTTCAAGCTTAATATGAAGTGCCCTAATTTCATTTATGATACCAAATAAATCATTGAACCCGATCCTCATCACAGGAGGATTGCTACACCCATCAAGATGAAATAAAAAACCATCTTAAACATGTAAGGAAATCAAATAAATACCCTCATCCATCTTATTTATATGTTGCATAACCTAAAATGGTTGTGTCAAAACTATTTTAATGACATCTAAACATGACCACAACCCCTTGGAATTGAGAAGTGGAGTCATGAAGGATTTCCATGTGTGGTAGTTGTGAGCTGTATGAATGTCATTAGAAGAAGTGGTATTGACCATTTTTTAGTGTGTTGAATGGCAGAAAGTTTTGATTTTTGAAGTAAATGAGAGAAAGCAAACAAAACTATCCCTATTTATAAAAAAACAAACCCCATAAGTGATTTCTATAGTGAAAATTGGATAAAGCACAAAATAGCTTCAAATAAAATCTTGTGTACCTTTTTTTTTTTTAGGTGAGAAATAATAAGATATCTTAATAGAGCATGAGAATATAATTTTTATACCTATTCAAGTTCAAAAAAAAGGCAAACATGAGCAAGATATGGGCCCTATAGTGCAAAAAACTCATCTAGCTTTAAAAGCAAAAAAGGACATTAGTCAACACAAAATGTCAAAAACCTTGCACCACTGTGATAAGCTCATAACCAAATTTTTAGCACTAGCATTTACTAATAAAAAAATATTTTTAAAAAAATTTTAAATGGAAAAAAAAGCCACTAACCTGTTACGGTCGAAACACCTAGACCGCTCTCCAAGAAATTCAAAATTGCTACAGTGAAAATGGTAGCCGCAAAGTGTTTTCAATAGTTTCATAAAACTATGGTGTTTCAGAAAAAAGTGTTTCAACCAAAAGTGTTTCAGCCAAAACCCTTTTGGCTAACATGGTACAGGCCACATGGGCATGCAAAACTACCATGTATGTTCAACCAAAACAAGTATGATCGTAAGCATTTCGGTTGTAACCCTCTTCAATATCACAAAGGGTGACAAAAGTTTGTACTTTCACCCCACTACTAAGCTATTTTTAGATGGAGACTCAAATTAATTTGATGCATCAATTGTAGATCTAATGGAAAAGAATAGAGCCCAAGCTGAGGAAATTAGAAATCTCAAATTAGAGCAAGAATCACAAGTTGTATTGCTATGTGAGGTAACTGAACAAAAGAAGAAATCTATGAAAGAAAAAGCTATGATTGAAGAAGACAAGAGAATTCTAGCCAATAGATTGGAAGAGAAGTCAATAGAGCTAACCAATATTTCCAGCATGCAATTGGATACTCTAAGTCAAATGGTGAATGCATACTATGAGTGAAATGTCAAGGACATTGAGATAACTAAATTGAAGTTGCAGAATGAACAATTGTAGAGTGACCTAAAGAGAGAAAATAAATTTGCTAAAAGTTTCAACAAACCAAATGAAGCCATCAAATACTTTGAACAATTATTGAGATCCCCTAGATCCAATAATGATACATCTAGAGTGGGGTATATAAGCACTAAAGAAGGAGAATCACCCAAAAATGTAGAAGAAAGGAACAACAAAGTTAATAAATCAAAACCTACTTGTCATAATTGTGCTAAGAAAGGACATAATGCTAATGTGTGCAGGAGAAAGACTACAAAATCATAATGTTAATCCCAAGAACATGATTCATTGTCATAAGTGCAACAAGAAAGGTCATCAAGCACATGAATGCAAAACCAAGACCATGCATACACAAAGATTTGAAGGATCTTGCTAGAACTACCAGAAGTATGGACATAGAGCTTTTGAATGCAGATCCAAATCCATATGGTATCAAACAATCAAGCAAAGGTAAGGAACAATGGGAACTCCTATAACTAGTATTATAATACAAGACATAGTTGTCATTATTGTCAAGAATATGGACACGTTCCTAAAAAATGTATAAGGATACAATTCAGTGGTAACTACCAAAGGTGGTTAAGTCAAACCACATGTTTTAGTTGTTTGAAGACTGGTCACACTAGTAGGTATTGCCCAACAAAGTCAAAGGCGCCAAGTAGTGAATTTGATAAAGACAAAGGCAAGGCAAATGTTGAACACATCAGAGATGAGATGAATAAGAGATGGAAAAAGAAAGATGATTGTAGCACATCAAATGGAGAAGGGATCACTTTGCCCAATGGGTCAGGTGATCACACCTCATCAAACTAGGCAATCAAGAGGCATATGGGACTAATATTTAAAGGCTACATCATATATCAGTTCTAAAAGGTTCTAGTACTAAAAGGACTATATTAGCATAAATAAAGATGCAATATATTGTTAGAAATTCAACACAAATCTTTGAGTTTTTAATGTTGTTGCCGAGAATGAAAAGTTTCCTATATGTGTCAAGTGGAATGTTAGAAGATGTCGAGCTATCGGACTAGGTAGTTGATGTCGAGCTCGTAGTGGTTTTTGAGTGATGGAAATCTCAATGGATGCCAAATAATCTTTAAATATGGTTGATGTCGAGCTTAAAACTATATAAGCAATTAGCATTAGTTGCAAGGTTTTGAAAGGGTATTTGATCGATTTTAGCTCATTCTTCATCATTTCAAATTTGAAAAAGAGTGAGCAAAGCAGAAGGTGATCTAGAAACTTGTTCCAAGTAGTTGTAGAAGATTCTAGCAATGATCTCACATCCATTCATCAAATTTCACAAGGTATTTAAGGTATTTATAAAGATTCAAGCTTCATAGTTTTAATTTTTGTAAACCCTAGCTTCACATTATGGCATCAAGTTCGAAGAACGTAGAGAGAAAGGAAGTTTTGAATGTTCAATTAGTAAGTAATGAAGTCAAGGAGCCCATTTTCAAAGCTATTCTTGAAATTTAATATAAGCAAGACCCTTCTGGTGCATTATCAATGATTCCACCTATTGTAATAATGGTGCAAGATGTGAAAAAATGGTACAACTATAAGATATGAAACATTGGGGATATAAAAATTAGAGAAGCACACAACAAACTTTATGAAAATGGTGTTTTGAAGGAAGAGTTCAAAATTGTGAGAGGAAGGGATTAACACGAGCCCTAGATTTTCAAAATGTGTTTAAGATAAAATGAATAAGAATAGTGCTTAGTGGAATCCATGATGTTTCATTATGGCTGGACAATGGACCTATTAAAATAACTAAGAGAATAAATGTTTCCCTAGATCAGCCTAAGACACTTAGAAGTGATTCTAAGGAGGTGATTGAGAAGAACACTGGAGCCATATGGAATAAGAGAGCCATGACAATAGACACAATCATTGATCCTTTAATAAACTTTGTTGTAAGGGTTATATCATAGAAGTTCTATCAATCTAGTAGATTGAATAGTGTACCTTGTATAACTATGGATGTTGGATACAAGATTGTCAAGAAAGATCATACATATGATCTAACAGTGCTACAATTACAATAATTGATGGAGAAGCTTGGAGTAATTAGGAAAAGTAAGAGTCCACAATGCAAACTTGTGTTGATATATGATTGAAAAGATCATTTGAGTAAGAAAACTATTGAAGAAGATTATGTGTTTTCAATCATTTTTTTGTCACTGATATCAAACTTGCTATATGCTAGTGAGACAATTGCTTATATTTTTTAAGCACTATCACTTAGTTGATTGATGAGGAGGATTTGATCAACAAGATGTAACAAAAGGACCTAGAGGAAAGGTTGAGTTATGATTATGTATTGAAGTGCAAGAATCAGTTAAGATAGTGATAACATAATTTATTGATGATCTACTTGAGGTTAAAAAATGATTGGCTACACTTAGAAAGTTTAGAAGAATAAGGTTGGACAAAGTTCATTTGCTAAGATTGACCAAGTTTATAGAAGGTGCTGAGAAAAGTTAGTGCAAGCCAAGAAAAAAGTCAGTTGGAGTTGAGTGAAAGAAATTTCTAGTGGATGTTAGGCAATCTAATAGGTGTTGAACAAGTTAGTAGATGCCGAGTGATTTTCAGTTGATGCCAAGAACTAGCAAAATCTATTTGATGCCGAGTGATTTTATAGTAGAAGTTGAGTAACATAGTATGTGTCGAGCATTAGTAAATTGATAATGTCGAGTTGTTGTATTATGATAAAGATAGAAGATTCACCAAATAAAAGTTGACAAGTTTGTTTTCTTAGAAGTTGTGAATCAGGAGGAAGATAAGATTGATGAGCTAGAGGTACAAAATCTTATGTAAACCATTTTGAAGGCGAATTCAAATGAATTCTAGGAGAAGTTTCTAGACAAGACAAGATATGGGGTAGATACATTGTATCTTACCTAATCCATTGAAAGCCCTAATTTTTGAAATGTATAATGAGCAAGAAAAAGAGTTATAATTTCCTATATGTAGGGATGTTTGGTGATGAACCAAATTTGGATGGAGGTCAGAGAGTTTTGGATGCAAAAAATATGACAAAGAGAAAGAAGATGGTTTGTTTCATCAAATGGCCTAAGAGAAGATGTTTGCAATGAAAAGCTAAGCAAGAAGGCTAGGAGAAGATGAATGCTTTAGGGGTGAACAAGCTGTTAGAACTACAAAGATAGGAGGCCAAGAAAAGTTGAGGGCTGACTAGTGATTTGTAATCTGCAAGTAAGGTTGTAAGTTGTATTAGATCAAAACTCTACTATCACTTTCTAACAATTGTATCAGATTAGGGTAAATCCTTTGGAGAAAGGTTGAATTAACGGTCATTGGAAAATCCTTTAACAGGGTGGAATTTCAAGTGAATGACCAAAAGTCTTCTAAAAAGGCTCACTTTTAAAAGGGTGATTGAAATCCCTTAACTGGGTCACATTTAACAGTGTGTGTTGTAACCTTTAACAGGGTTGGCCTTTAAGAGGGCATCACTTCAGAAGAGTGAAAAAGGAGTAGCATGTTACTAGTGGTTTTTCTCAAATTAGGTTTCCATGTTAAATCATTTTATCAAGTGTGTTGATGGATATGTTGTAGTTCATGCTTTATACTTCTACATGTTAATGTTATAGTAACATATTAGTTTTGGTTAACACACAATGAATGCATGCATAGTTGAGAAAATTTGAAGGGTTCACTAAATTGTGAAAAGTTATATTTTGTACATCTAGACCTTGAATACTTGATTCCCCCCCTAGTTATTCTAAAAGAGTTCCAACAATTGGTATTAGAGTGTAGTTGCTTAAGAGGATTAGTTTCAAGGTACTAAAAGCATAAAGATCAAGATGTCAAAAAGAGAGGTACCCAAGCTAAACAGAGATAAATTTCCTACATGGAAAAGTTTGATGAAGCTACATCTTGGAGGAATTGGAGATTATGCACATACTTGCATTATAATAGAATATGTTGATCTAGCAAGAGCCCTAACTGCTGAAGATTTGAAGAAAAAGAAAGAGCACAATCAAGCGATGTTGGAGATTGCCTCTACCCTAAGCTAAGTTTGATGATATCAAAGACCTTAAAAGTGTGAAGTAGATGTGGATTCCCTAAAAACCATCTATGGAGGAGACAAAAATGTTCAAAGAGCCAATTCAGAGAGCCTCAAAGGTAAGTTTGATGACATGAGAATGGAAGAAGATGAAAAGATTGCTCAATATGTTGCTAGAATAAAAAAAGTTGTTAGTGCAATAAAAGGTGCAACTAGTAAAATAGATGATGATATTGTGCTAAGTAAAGTCTTGAGAACATTTTTGCCTGTGTATGTCATTAGAGTGTCTACAATCCAAGAGTTAAGATGTATGCTAGGAAATGATCTAACCCTTCAAGGTTTGGTAGGAAGACTCATTACTTTTGAGTTATCTAATTTTGACAATTGCAGACTAGAAAGTATTGAATAAGCTTTCAAAGAAATTTTTTTACTGAAGGATTCTATGGAGGTAAAGGCAAAGAAGAAGAAAATAAAGATAAAGTATACATCTAGTGACAGTAGCACAGATAAGGGAGACATTGAACAATTGGAAGCATTGCTGGCAAGAAGATTTCATAGAGGAAAATGTAAATTCAAAGGTAAGTTGCCTATCATTTGTTTCAATTGCAATGAAGTTGGACATATTGCAACAAGATGTACACAGAAGAAGAACTTCAGAGAAGGGAACAAGCACAAAAACAAAAGAGAAGATGATGGAAGAGTCTACAAATATAAAGGAAAGAAATCATGCTACATTGCTAATGAAAATGATGATGAAGTCATATATGTTGCAATGAAGGATGAATCAGATGAGGATGAAGCTACTGCACTTATGACTTATGTGAACAAGAATGACAAGTGGATCATTGATAGTGAATGCTCACATCACATGACTGCAGACAAAAGTAAGTTCATTACCTTAACTTGTTATGATGAAAATAGTGTAAGATTTGGTAATGATGCACCATGTTTAATAAAAGGAAAAGGGTCTATCAAGCTTACGAAAAATATTTCATGTGACAATTCTTATTATGTTGAAGGATTAAATTATAACTTGTTAAGTGTATCACAATGAATAATTTGGGGTGCAAAGTTGAGTTTGAAAATAAATCAGCCAAAATATATGATACAAATGGAAACTTGATCAGAAAAGGTGATCAAACTAGGAGTAATCTATTATATTTGGATATAGAAGATACTTCTTGTCGTATTGCAAAATTTGATGATGTATGACTTTGGCACAAGATATTATGTCATGTTAACTTTGATAATCTGATTAGTATCAACAACATGAAAATAGTTAGAGGTTTTCCTGAGTTGAAGAAACCATAAAATATAATGTGCAAACAATATCAACTAGGAAAGATGACAAAGTCAAGCTTTAAAGTAAAGCTAACACCTCTAACGAAATACTTAAAATTGTTCATACTGACTTGCATGGACCTATTGAAGTACAGAGCTACAAAGGAGATAGGTATATAATGCTTCTTGTTGGTGATTACTCTAGAATGATGATAGTCATGTTTCTAAATTAAAAAATAGATGTTTTTCAAATTTTTAAATGGTACTTGGCAAGAGTCGAGAAAGAAACAGGTAAGAGCTTGAAATACTTGAGATCAGATAGAGGAGGTGAGTTCACTTCACATGAGTTTGAGATGTTCTACAATGACAAAGGAATCAAGAGATAGACATCAATGCCAAGGACCCCTCCACAAAATGGAATTGTTGAATGAAGAAACAGGTTTGTAATGGACTGTGCTAGAACACTTATGATGCAGAAAAATGTTGCTCTAAAATATTGGAGAGAAGCTGTAAGTACTACAGTATACACTTTGAACTATGTGCAAGTAAAGAAAGGTACTCACTCAACACCTTTTGAACTATGGTATGGTCATCACCTAATGTGAAATATTTTAAGGTATTTGGAAGAAAATGCTATATTCTTAAGGATGTTAGGAGTGGAAAGTTTGATGCAAAGAGTGAAGAAGGTATATTCCTTGGTTATTCCACAAGAAGTAAAGCTTATAAGTGTTTAATTACTAACACTAAAAAAATTGTGGAAAGTACAAATGTGAATTTTGATGAGTTTATAGAAGCACATGAGGCTAAAACTACAAAAGAACTAGAAGACTACAAGACATTTGCATACTATCATGAAGGAATGCCTATTGAAGAAGATGTTACAAATCATGCAACAAGTCAACAACAAGTTTCAACAACTATTGAGTCTCACATCCTATGAATGCTGAGTTGGATTCAGATGACGAGTTACAAAATGAGGAGAATGCAAAATTTGACTCTGAGATTAGCATACATGAAAGAGATACTAAGATACCTGACAGAGATGCACATAGTGATACTGAAGCTGAGAGACAAAATGTAGCCACAAGAACTGAGCCAAGATTATCCAAATATGGTAAAAGACACCATTATGTAGATCAAATCATTGGAGACAAAGATGCAAGGCCAATGATAAGAAATAGATTGAGAGGTGAATCATGTTTGTTAAGCATGAAGGAACCTAAGAAAGTGAGAGATGCATTGGAAGATTATGATTGGTACAAGGCTATGGAAGAAGAAATTCAATAGATAGAAAAGAACAAGACTTGGAGCCTAGTTCCTAGACCAAAGGACAAGAATGTGATTGGCACAAAATGGGTATTCAGGAATAAGCTAAATGAGAATGGTGAAGTGGCAAGAAACAAAGAAAGACTAATTTGCAAAGGGTATGCACAAGAAGAAGGAATTGACTATGGTGAAACATTTTCCCCTGTTGCAAGAATGGAAGCTGTGAGAATTCTGCTTGCTTATGCTGCATACAAAGGTTTTAAAGTTTATAAGATGGATGTTAAGTCTACATTTCTAAATGAAATATTAGAAGAAGAGGTCTACATAGAACAACCAAAAGGTTTTGTGGATAAAAACAACAAGAACATGGTATGTAAATTGAATAAAGCCCTGTATGGATTGAAAGAAGTACCAAGATCATGGTATGAGAGACTTCATATTTATCTTGTTAAGATTGGATTTGAAAGGATAGATGATAACAACAATTTGTACATGAAGATAGATAAAGAAAAAGGTATATTGCTATCTGAAATTTTTGTTGATGACATAATAGTTGGAGGACAAGATGCTTTGTGTAAAGATTTTACAAATTAGACGAAGCAAGAGTTTGAAATGTCAATATTTGGTGAGATCAAATTCTTTGTGAGATTACAAGTCTATCAAATGAAATATGGTGTATATATCACTCAACCAAAATATGTCAAAGAGACATTGAAGACATTTGGACTTGAGGATTCAAAACCAGTAAGTACACCTATGGTGATAGCACTCAAGCTATCAAAGAATGATGATTCAACTGAGGTCAATCAAATTTTATACAGATCCATGATTGGAAAATTGTAATATGTAGTACATAGTAGACCTGATATTGCATTGGTTGTGGGGATAGTTGCTAGATTCTCTACTAATCCTAGATAGAATCACTTGATGGTCATAAAGAGAATAATGAAATACTTGAAAGGAATAGAAGAGTGTGGTTTATACTATAATAAGAATGAAAAGGTTGAACTGAAAGCCTACACTAATGCTGATTGGGCTATACATATTGATGACAAAAAGAGCACCAGTGGAGGATCATTCTTCTTAGATAGAAGACTTGTTACATGGACAAGAAAGAAGCAGAGTTGTACTTCCCAATCTACTGCTAAAGTAGAGTATGTTGATGTTGCTATTAATTGCATGAACATTGTATGGATCAAATAGCTACTAAAGGGGATGAAGGAAGAAATCACTGAACTGGTTACACTTTATTGTGATATTACAAGTGTTATAAATATATCAAAAAATCATGTTGTGCATACAAAGACAAAGCACATTGCAATAAAGTATCATTATATAATGGAATTGGTTCAAGACAAAGAGGTGAAGATGAAATATATCAACATAAAGGAGAAAATTGTTGATATTTTCACCAAAGCATTACCTAAGGATGCTTATGAGTGTCTGAGGGGAAATTTAGGGGTGATACCCCTATCAAAGGCTATGTAAAAGATAGAGGGAGTATCCTGCATCAAATGAGCTAACATTCATTTTATACAAATTGATGCAGTGGATCTTACTTTAGGAAATTGCCTAAAGTAATCATAGAATTGAAATTTCAAATCAGTTACAAGCAAGGTGATAGAGGGAATAAAATTGAAGAGCATGCAAAAAGTGTATATCTACATATACAAAAGATGTTGAGTGTTGTGTACATGTCTTTGGCATTGTTGTCAAAGAGGGAGAATGTACAATAAACTGATCAAGAGGGAGATGATCAAAACCAAATAATTAAGGGAGAGAGAAGAATTCATCATCAGAAGACTAAAAGCAATAAAGAGGGAGAAAGAAGAAAGAAAAAGAGGGAGATATTCTGGTATTCTATTGATCCATGATAGAAGAGAATTAGATAAGACAAATATTTTGTAACCTAACAAGGAGCTGTTGATAGAGGGAGAAGTGTGATTCACAAAATTTCCTTTTGGTATTGCCTTACTATTTTAACTTAGTTTATCATTTGTTTGACTAGTTAAATTGCCTAAAGTAATCATAGAATTGAAATTTCAAATCAGTCACAAGCAAGGTGACAGAGGGAGTAAAATTGAAGAGCCTGCAAAAAGTGTATATCTACAAATACAAAAGATGCCAAGCGTTGTGTACATGTCTTTGGCATTGTATTCAAAGAGGGAGAATGTACTATAAAATGATCAAGAGGGAGATGATTAGAAGAAAATGATTAAGGGAGAAAGAAGAATTCATCATCAGAAGACTTAAAGTAATAAAGAGGGAGAAAGAAGAAAGAAAATGAGGGAGATATTTTGATATTCTATTGATCCATGATAGAAGAGAATCAGATAAGATGGATATTTTGTAACCTAAGAAGGAGCTACTGATAGAGGGAGAAGTGTTATTCACAAGATTTCCCTTTGGTTTTGCCTTACTATTTTAACTTACTTAGTTTATCATTTGTTTGACTGGTTGATCTATTTGGTTTACCATCAATGCCAAAGAGGGAGATTGTCGATATATGATTGAAAAGATCATTTGAGTAAGAAAATTGTTGAAGAAGACTGTGTGTTTTCAATCATTGTTTTTTCATTGATGTCAAACCTACTATATGCTGGTAAGACAATTTCTTATATGTTTAAGCACTATCACTTAGTTGATTGATGAGGAGGATTTGATCGACAAGATGTAACGAAAGGACCTAGAGGAAAGGTTGAGTTATGATTATGTATTGAAGTGTAAGAATCAGTTAAGATAGTGATAACATAATGTATTAATGATATACTTGAGGTTACAAAATGATTGGCTACACTTAGAAAGTTTAAAAGAATAAGGTTGGACAAAGTTTATTTGCTAAGCTTGACCAAGTTGATAGAAGGTGTCAAGAAAAGTTAGTGCAAGCTAAGAAAAAAGTTAGTTGGAGCCAAGTGAAAGAAATTTCTAGTGGATTCCAAGAAAACTAATAGGTGCCAATCAAGTTAGTAGATGTTGAGTGATTTTTAGTTGATGTTGAGCACTAGTAAAATCCAGTTGATACTGAGTGATTTTATAGTAGAAGTCGAATAACACAGTATGTGTTGAGCATCAATAAATTGATAATGTCGAGCTACTTCATTATGATAAAGATCAAAGATTCACCAAATAAAAGCCAACAAGGTTTTTTTCTTAGAACTTGTAAATCAAGAGGAAGATAAGATCAATGAGCTAGAGGCACAAAATCTTATGTAAACCATTTTGAAGGTGAATTTAAATGGATTCTAGGAGAATTTTCTAGACAAGACAAGATATGGGGTAGATACATTGTATCTTACCTAATCCATCAAAAATCCTAATTTTTGAGATGGATAATGAGTAGAAAAAAGAGTTCTAATTTCCTATATGTAGGGATGTTCGGTTATGAAGAAAATTTGGATGGAGGTCAAATAGTTTTGGATGCAAAAAATCTAACAAAGAGAAAGAAGAGGGTTTGCTTCATCAAGTGACCTAAGAGAAGATGTCTACAATGGAAAGCTAAGAAAGAAGGCTAGGAGAGGGTGAATGCTTGAAGGGTGAACAAGATGTCAAAACTACAAAGATAGGAAGCCAAGAAGAGTTGAGGACTGAATAGTGATCTATAATCTACAAGTAAGGTTGTAAGTTGTATTAGATCAAAACTCTATTGTTACTTTCTAACAATTGTATCAGATTAGGGTAAATCCTTTGGAGAAAGGTTGACTTAATAGTCATTGTAAAATCCTTTAACAGGGTGGCATTCCAAGTGAATGACCAAAAGTCCTCTAACAAGGCTCACTTTTAAAAGGGTGATTGAAATCCCTTAACTAGATCACATTTAATAGCATGTGTTGTAACCTTTAATAGGGTTGACCTTTAAGAGGGTATCACTTTAGAAGAGTGAAAAAGGAGTAGCATGTTACTGGTGGTTTTTTCCAAATTGGGTTTCCACATTAAATCATTGTGTCAAGTGTGCTGATGGATATGTTGTGTTTTATGCTTTATACTTTTGCATGTTAATGTTATAGTAACATGTCAGTTTTGGTTAACACATAATGAATGCATGCATGGTTGAGAAAGTTTGAAGGGTTCATTGAATTGTCAAAAGTTATGTTTTGTACATCTAGACCTTGAATAATTGATTCACCCCTGCTAGTTATTCTAAAATAATTCTAACAATTTGGCTCTATATTGATTTGTATATTATTTTATGTGCAAAAAAAAAATCCCTCATCTGGTACTATGGGATGGAAGACCGAAAGATTAGTTGTAGTACAAATTGGTGAGTATATTGAGCAATTAGGAGAAAATTTTAAATCTCTAATAACAAGTTATTTTGAAGACTTCAAAAAGTCAATGAAGGAAAGACTAAGAATACTAGTATCTTTAGTTGAGAAACATTATAATGATGTATGTTTTCTTATAGATGCTAATTATACTTTTGTGCAAGCTGCTACACCAAGGGTGAGATGGTTGAGACCCTTAGGTTATGAGATAAATGTAGATGAAGCCTCTCTAACTATTACAACTTTACTTGAAGAAGAGGTAGATAAAATTGAAAAAGTATTTGGAAATAATGAAGTGGAAAAATCCAAGATCAACATGGAACTTAAGACTGCTTCAGTTATCAAGAAGAAGGACAAGCTAGTAAATAAATTTAAAGCTATGTTTGGAGAGGGTGCCAAGGAGGAAGAAGAAACTCAAGCACAAGCACCTTTTGCATTAACTCAAGGTATGGAAGAAGACCAGGAAGAGGAGGAGATTGAAGGTGTTCAGGGAGAAGAAGTTGAGGAAGCACCTGCTCTTGTCAAGACAAAGAAGAGGAAGGCCAAGACACAACCTATGGGAAGGACTAAGAAAATTGCCAAACCAAGTCAGCCAAAGCCCACTGCACCTACAACAAGAGCCAACACACATGCAACTACACAAAAGGCTAAGGAAAAGAGAAAACAAGTAGAGCAAGGAGGTCAATAGTGGAAGAGACCAAGAAGGAAGTATGTTGCACAACCAAATTTTGAAGAGGAGAAAATAGAGTCAAATGACAATTGCCAATTTAAGGTGGTGAGTCACAACCCTCTTTCAGATCTTGAAAATTTATGTGAAAATGTTTAGAATAATACAGATCTATCAGAATTTAGTCATGTTGATTTTGATAAATTGGGTAAAGAGGAGAAAAACCAAGTGGAGGAGGCCTTATATGCCATCATGGAAAAATTCAAGACAACACCACTAGAATTTACCAACTATGTAATAAAGAGTCTATATAAAATAGTTGAGTAAAAATGGCATTATTTTCTAAATCTAGAAAGACAAATTAGGGAGACCACACTAGCCCAAGTGATGTCTAAACTAACTAAGGGACAAATTGCTAAGGTTGTAAAGAATTATGTAGTTAGGTTCACACCTAAATATAGAGCCTTTAGCATTTTACAAAATAATATTGAAGATGTTGTCAAAAAGTCAATGCAGATATGGAAACTCATTTATGGGTTAACCATAGTAAAGAAAGGAGAACCTAAACCTTCTAAGGTCAAGGATGATGTTGAAGAAGATGATGAAAAAAATAATATTGTTGAGGGGGAACAACAATGGAAGTAAATGACAAGGCAACAACTAAGTTTGAGCAACTAGAAGAACAAAGTCTGTAAGACACACAATTGTCAAGTGTTAGTCCTCCACATGACACAACTAAGACTACTAAAATAGTAACTATCAAGGATGTTTCTAATATATTAGCTTAGAACATCAATCCCTTTATGGAATAAGATCTTAAATCAATCTACATTGTAGGCCAAACTTTGTGGCAATCTAGTTTTGGTAAGTGTAGATGAACTACAAAAGTCAGTGACTGATGTTGCAAGGGAAAAGGTGAATCCACAAAAACCACCTTCTATTATCCCTCCCATTATTAATTTACAACCTTTGATCCAAATTCCAAAAGATACATCTACCAAGGTTGATACAATTGTCAAGATTGATACCGTTGAGAAGGAGACAATAGAAGAACAAGCCACCTTAGCAGGATAGCAAGAAATAGGTCAAATGGACATATTTGTACCTATAGCACAAGGACAAGGTACACAACAAGCCATAGTGGCAGAATAGGGCAAGCCTGAAGAGAGTGAGTTGACACCTAAGGTGAAGGGAAAAGTTGCCATTCAAGCTTTGGTAGCCTTAATAGCATCTGGTACTCCTACCACATAAACTCTTTAGAAGCCGAGCACAGATGCTATTCCATTGCAAATCTTAGTGCCAAGCCCAAGTTCATCAAAGGCTAAAAAGGTAATTCAATATGGAGATGTAAGCCTTGATGAATAAAATTTTATACGCAAATATGATTATGATACCATGACATTAGAACAAATAGGCATATTACATCAGGCCTTAGAAAGGAAAAAGCATCAAGAAATGCTTAGGAGGGAGCATAGGCAGAAGCAGGCACTATAGGACATCAAAGACATCATTTTAGATGCATTTAGTGTGCCAAATCTTGATGAGAAAAACCCACTAATGGAACAATTGACAAATATAGCGCAGAAGGTCAGTAATGAAGACCTTGATACTAATGCCAAATTATTAGAATGGTCAGTAAAGAAGTTCCAAAAAAAAGTGAATGAGAAAATATCTGGTGACATAGTACTCACATATGTTGCATTGGTAACTAAGGTTGAGGATGTGAAGAAGGCACTTGAGAACATATTTTATTGTACACTAAATTGTGCAACCCATCACTCTTCACCCAAGAGACCAAAAGTTACATTTGGAGTCTAGAGAGCCGAATTACTGCATCAGGTGCAAATCCACCAATGGATCTAGCTTAGAACCAGAAACATTTCAAGATGTTGCTTCAAACATAGAGTTAGTTAGCTATATTAATAGAAAATGAGGCTAACATAAGAGCTAAACTAACTAGCATCCAAACAACCCTCACCCCCCATATGGAAATTTTACATAAGGAGCTAGGCTATATTGAAAATCTATTAAAGAAAGACCCCAATCTTTCTAATTTATATGGTTTAGTCCACCTTGCTACCAAGCTTGCCATCCAAATCAATTCATTGGATGTTGCATTTGATAACTTGGATGTAGCCCTCAAGATAATATTGGATGTTCATAAATATTTTTTGGACAAACATACAATAATTATATAGCCCATTGCCATAAGTATCAAAAGGGGGAGATATATATTATTGTCAAGGAGACTAAAACAAAGGGGGAGATACATTTTTGGGGGAGATATTGAGAACAATAGAGCTAAAGGGGGAGAATGAAACAAGCAAAATTAGATGAAAGAGTTTCAACAAAATAGAGCATGAAGTCAAAGTGTATTAGCAGAAACACATTTACTCAGAAGAAGTACAAAATTTTTCTTACAAAACAAACTTATCAACTCAGGGGGAGTTATCAAATTTTGAGGTATACAATTTATTACAAATTTTTGATGTTTTGAAGTTTTGTATATAAGTTGAGTTGAGATATGTTATGCTCATAAGATTAAGGATGATAATGTACACTCAAGTGTTTTTGACACTCATGTCAAAGGGGGAGATCATTGATCTTAGATTAGTTTTGATAAGTGAGTGTTAACACACTTAAGTCATTTACTTAGTTCACATCAAACTAATAGTACATGTCGATCACAACATGTAAATAATAGACCATGCTGAGTCATAGTGAGTGTTGAGCAGATAATATAAGCCAAGTGACATAGGAGTTGAGTAACATAGGAGCCAAGTAAATAGTGGATGCCAAGCAATACAGGTACCAAGTCACAACTAAAAGATTGGTGTATATCGAGTATCAAAGACTTCATATGTTGAGTAAGATAGTTTTGATGTATTTGTTAGTAAAGGCACAAAAAACTATGTAAACTATTTTTGAGCCAACTTAAGATTGAATTTTGATATTTTGGAAATAACGACAAATCTCTAGTTGGATTCCCTATGTAATTACATGCATCTAATTAGAAAATGGAAAGGATTAAGCAAAAAAATGGATGAACCTCAGATGTAGTTTCATACCTAACCCTAAGTCACTAAGTCTTCTTAAGGAGGAAAAAACCCTAAACTCTTCATGAATGAATGAATGAGTGTGTAAGGAATTGAAGGAGAAAAGAGAGATGTGTTCATGTGCAAACATAGCATTCATGGTGAGTTAGAAGTTATGAAGTGAAACCACATTACAGAATCAATTAGAGTAGAATAGAGGATAGAGAAATAGATACAACATAGAGACATTTGATCAAGAAGGATCAAGAAAACATTGTTTAGAGGTGATCTGTTATCAAAAAAGCAAGTGCTAACTGCAAAATCTATGCTAAGACATTCTAATAGGTTGTTTTAGTCAAATCTCTTAATAGATTAGTCCTAATAGGCTGTATGAAATCCTTTAATAGGGTACTAAGTTGAAGTCCTTTAATTAGGCACATTTTTAACAGGGTGTTGAAATCCTCTAACAAGGTGAGATTTAATAGTCTTTGTAAGCCTTTAACAGGGCAGGCCTTTCATAGGGTAGATCATGTTTCATGATCAAAACATTGTAACCTTCATTAGATACACTTTGTTGTTGTTGTAGTGAAGATTTGTGGGTGTCATCCCCACCCTAGTTTTACCTTTGCACTTGGAGGGTTTTTGGGTAATCATATCTAGTGTTATGTGTGTGAATGCTTGCATGTTTAAATTATTTAGATGTATATGATTTACATGTTATTTTATTTTACTCATTGAATGCATGATATGGATGTGTGGTGAAATTTTTATGGGTCCAAGTTTAAACTACCAATTCACACCCCCCCTCTTAAAAGTTTACCTTTCCTTTTGTAATTCCAACATAGTGAACTTAGTAGACACTAAAGGGCTCGGTTGACACTAAAACTCGGTCAACACTACATTCCTTCTACTTGGTTAACATGACTAACTCAATAGAAATTGTTAGCTCAGTTAACACTACATCCTACTTGGTTTACACTATGAAGCTCGATAGACTCTATGAAGCTCAGTAGACTCTGTGAAGCTTGATAGACTCTGTGAAGCTCGGTAGAATATGTGAAGCTTAGCAGCAATGTAGCCAATCAAACTAATTAGGTTTTTAGTCACTAACTAAAAAATGATTTGACCATTAGGTCAAAAATCTCCCCCTTTGTCATTACTAACAAAACATCATACCAAAATTTTGAATACTCAAAATATAAGTCATAACTCCTATGAGGCCTCATCCGAACCATCATAATATAGATGACATATTTGCATTATGATACTTCTGATTCAACATTTTGATACACTTTTAAGGTTATAAGGTTATGTCATTTTAACATCTACATTTTGATGATTTGCACATTAGGACCTAATCAATATAATTAATGATTATGTTTCATATTCTAAATTATTTCAATTTGCATTAATAGAAAACTAAATTTGTAGAACTGCTTGAAATGTCAAAGTATAATGTTAGTGTTAGAGGACAAATTTTGTTATGCAATAGAACCTAATATTGTGAATGGGATGATCAAACACATGTGGATGCAACTTCATGACATGCCAAAATTAGATTATGATGTGATGCAAAATGTTAATTTGATTATAATAATATATGATATGCAGATAAATGTTAATTAGATTATGACAATTTGTGATATGCATATAAATGTTAATTTGATTATGATGATATGCAGATTTTGACATTCTAACATTTTGAATGATTAGGAAAGGAAATTTAATTGAATTATGTTAATACAAGTTATGTAACATTTGAAATTATATGCATTTATGATATATATTTTATATGACCTCCTTGGACTATTGATGCTTGAGTTTAATGTGCAGGTAGTGGAACCATGAAAATTTTGGCAGAAACAAGTTCCAAACCTATGTGAACACAGTTAACCAAGGCGAATCTTTGGAAGATTCAAAAGCCTCGTTGTGAAAGTATTTTGATTCGTAAATGTGAGTTTTCTTGTATTTGGAAACTTTAATCATAAAGATGCATTAGGGACATGTCATGGTGATTTGAAATGTACTTTTATGTGTCACTTGACACTTGTGGACTTTATGTGTAATTGACATGTCATTAGGTGATGATGGTATGCACTGATACCACTGATGAAGGTATTGCTCGGATACCACTTGATGACGGGCCAGACCACCCTTACCAACTCACAACCAAGAATGCAACAATATGAAGAAAAAGAGAGATAAAATGCTTCCCAAGAAATTTTATTAAACTTGAAAACCCTTAGCAATTACAATAACATTTCTACAAGATCTCTCAAGATCCAATCCAAACCCAGGCTAGCCTAGATCCACACTCTGGTAGAAACCTCTGAGATCTCAACTTGTGCTTGCAAGCCACCAAGCAACCTCCTTATTTGTAAACCGCAGTCACTAGCTCTTCTCCAACTTTATCCAAGATCCAAGTGTAAACTGCCTCACATTCGACGCTCTATCTATACACTCACAATTCCACCACAATCCTGCTATAAACTGCCTCACATTCGGTGCTTTGTCCACAGACTTAGGAAAACTCACTCTTCGCTTTCTCCTTCTCTTTCACACCTTGAAGCCTTACAAGCTTTCCAAGCTTCACCTTCCACAACTTTCACCTTTCCAAGCTTTCCTTCCAAAGCTTCTACTTCCCGAGCTTCTCCTTCTTGAGCTTCTCCTTCTCGAGCTTCCACTTCTCAAGCTTCCACTTCTCAAGCTTGATTAGAAATGCTCATATGCCTTGCTTAAATAGGCACTTACCACCCAATACATGACTTATCCACAACCTTCTAGAATTCCTCCACAACCTTCTACAACTTCCATAACCTTCTACAATATCCACAACTTTCTACAATATTCATAACTTTCTAGAATTCTACCCACACACCTCGATAAATGGAATGACAACCATTTTTATTTTATTTTTTCTATCATGCCACCTATGCACCTTGAAAATAGAAATTTCTCATTTTCTCTTTTTTTCCATTTATTTTATTTTTTATTATTTCTCCTCTAATTTTTGTCACTTTCTCTCTCCTCCACAATTTTTTTTTTTCAACAATTTTCCCATGCAAGATGCTCCTGCATCAGACTCCCCCAGTAGATAGAAAAGTGTGTCCCACACTTTGATGCCAAAAAGAAAGATCTACAACCATCTTCATCTTCACCAAAGGTTTCCACCTCAATAGGGACAACAAAACCACCATACAAATCTTCCACATCTGCATCACTCTATCAAACACCAGAATCTCAACCATCCAATCAACGTGCTCACTCCCAGGAACAAAATAAACTTAATGTTGCATTAGCAAACTCCCATTCACATCAACAACTAGTGCATACATACTAACAATAATAAACTCCACATCAGCAGCCACATGTAGATCTCCATCAACACATGCCAAACTCTCAACACCAGCAACCTCATTACTCACAACAAGATGCTCTGCAATACATAACTCACCTCCAACAATCGGATCATTCATGACCGAGTGCTCCACAATATCCATGTCAGACTCAACCAACTGACCATGAAAACCAACCTCCATCCCAACATCAACAAGGTTAGGAATATCTTCAACGACAACCTCTATTTTCTCTACAGGTTCTGCATCAGGCTCCACAAACTGATCAGCAAAACCAACCTCTTCCACCTTGACCTTCTTAGCTTGATCAACCAATCTAGCATCCAACCGAGAAATCATCTTAGAAAAATTCCTCTCCACTATATCATGGATTTTCCCAATCATCTTAGGGTCCAATCCTATTGGAGCCATCTCCCAATATCTTCATAAACCCTCTGCAACAAATCCTTCCTATGCTCCTTGTGACAACCAAATTGTTTGCAAGTCAGATCGCAACCTGCCACCTCGCACAAACAATTAGGAACCACATCACAAGTCTAGGAAAATAGATTTGCAATCCACTAGCTCTCCACAATCATGCCTCAACAAGTTCAGTCTTCCATCTCCGCATCAATCGATCAATCTACATGTCCTCCCAAGGTCCTAGTACAAACTGCCTCAGCTTCGGTGATCTGTTTACATGCTCAAGAACCCCCACTCCAATAAAATTCACCCAACCAAGGTCCTGGTACAAACTACCTCACACTATGGCGATCTACTTGTACACTCAGGAACTCCTACTCTGATAAACTTCACCCAACCAAGGTCTTGGTACAAACTGCCTCACACTTCGACGATCTGCTTATACACTCAGGAACTTTGACTCTGATAAACTTCACCCAACCAAGGTCCTAGTACAAACTGCCTCATACTTCAGCATTTTGCTTGTACACTCAGGAACTCCTGCTCTGATACCATTGATGATGGTATGCACTGATACCACTGATGAAGGTATTGCTCTGATACCACTTGATGATGAGCCACACCACCCTTACCAACTCACAACCAAAAATGCAACAACATGAAGACAAAAAGAGATAAAATGCTTCCTAAGAAATTTTATTAAACTTGAAAACCCTTAGCAATTACAATAACATTTCTACAAGATCTCTCAAGATCCAATCCAAACCCAAGCTAGCCCAGATCCACACTCTAGTAGAAACCTCTGAGATCTCAACTTGTGCTCACAAGCCACCAAGCAACCTCCTTGTTTCTAAATAGTAGTCACTAGCTCTTCTCCAACTTTATCCAAGATCCAAGTGTAAACTGCCTCACATTCGACGCTCTATCTACACACTCACAATTCCACCACAATCTTGTTGTAAACTGCCTCACATTCGGTGCTCTATCCATAGACTCAGGAAAAATCACTCTTCACTACCTCCTTCTCTTTCACACCTTGAAGCCTTACAAGCTTGGAGCTTTCCAAGCTTCACCTTCCACAACTTTCACCTTTCCAAGCTTTCCTTCCAAAGCTTCTACTTCCCGAGCTTCTCCTTCTCGAGCTTCTCCTTCTCGAGCTTCCACTTCTCGAGCTTGATTAGAAATGGTCATATGCCTTGCTTAAATAGGCACTTACCACCCAATACATGACTTATCCACAACCTTCTAGAATTCCTCCACAACCTTCTACAACTTCCATAACCTTCTACAATATCCACAACTTTCTACAATATTCATAACTTTCTAGAATTCTACCCACACACCTTGATAAATGGAATGACAACCATTTTTATTTTATTTTTTCTATTATGCCACCTATGCACCTCGAAAATAGAAATATCTCCTTTTCTCTTGTTTTCCATTTATTTTATTTTTTATTATTTCTCCTCTAATTTTCATCACTTTCTCTCTCCTCCACAAAAATTTTTATTTTTTCCAATTTTTTTTTCAATAATTTTCCCATGCAAGATGCTCCTGCATCATTAGGGTTTTGGTCATGATGGCATTTTACTCTAAAACTAATTACCTTGTTAATGAGTAAGTAAACCCACTTGGAAAGGGGTAGGATGGGTCACACTCAAAGAGAATTCGAATTTGGAGTTGGCTAGGGTTTTGAGGGGTCATTAAGTGGTCCCAAAGTGTCTTTTATGTGAAAATGAGTTGCCCATATGATAATATAACATGTTAGGGACCCAATTTTGACCATGATAGTGACTAGACAGCTTGGGGGGCTCCTTTACCCATGCATTCTTTCATCAATTCGAAATTTGAGTTGTCACATGTGTTTTCTTCCATGTTTCCACTAAGTCAAATATAGAAAATTTAGAGGGAGACAAGTTTGTAAGAGGAAGTGGCTTGGTGTTTTTGCTAAAAAATTTGATGGGAGAGCCTTTTTAGGGAGTCTTGGGAAAACTAGTGGGGTGTTCACCCATTCTCTAAGTTTAGAGACAGTTAGGATTTTGGAGGAAGACTAAGGGAGCTCTAAAACAACTATCATTGCCTTTAGCTTGGACCAAGGTTGGTATTCAACCAATAACCATGTTCTTTCTTTTAGCATTGTATAATGAATCTACAAGCATGGAGTAATTGTTTTTGGATCATGCATTGTATAGTGAATCTTGGTATTGTAGATTTTGAGATTGTGTTGTGATGGTGAGAATGTGTGTTGTGTTTATGTAATTTTCTTGTTTTTCTTTCTTCATCTTTTTGTTTTGATTTGAATTTCAAGTGTTGTTATGGGTGTGAGGGCTTCACTCACCCTTTGGGAAGGGAAGAGAAGTCCAAGGTGAAGAGCTTAGTTAGGATTGAAATATAGTTGAGAACCTTGGAGTATGGGCTCCATTGTATGCCATATTCATTTATATCCTACTTTGGGGTGATAAGGGAAATGATGGTGCAGAAAGGAAGTTTATGACGTATGGGTTTTCAAGGATGTTATAGTTTATGGTAGTATGTTTGGAAGATATTTGTGAAAGCCCCCCTTGAAAGGGCATTAAAATTGTTTATTGCAGATATGGTATGATATGGCAAGTCTCTTTTTTGAAAGCACACCTTCACCCTATGTTCAAGGTTCCATTGGTGAACCATTGTGAAATACCCTTGGGATGGGATTGTTTGGTGTTATGTGGTATGTTTCATGCATTAATAAGTGTTGAGTGTGTGTATCCCATTTGGACTTGTTTTCCTTTCTCAGTGGGTGGCTTCATAGAAGCCTAGGATGGGAGGTGAGCCTCCATGGTTCCAAGTTTTGTGTTGTGTTGCAGGTTTTTGAAAAGATGATTCCTATGAAGAGATTTGGGTTTATTCTTGGCAATGTTGGAAACCAAGTGTGTGTGGAGATACAAATCTTCCATGTCATTGTAAATGTGTTAGCATGTTAAGTCTCCATGGTTATTTTATTGTGATGTAAAGAGGGATATTCTTTTTATTGTATCTTGTTGAAATTATGTAAGGAAAGATTGAGAAATTGTATATAGTTACTTGTAAGGAAATATTCATTGTGAGTTTTCACATTATTTGATTTGATGTAATATGGAGAATCATGTAAATGAGACAGTTCTTCTTACAAATCAATTGGTGGAAATATTTCATAATGGTTATGGTTCTTTTGATGTAGTTGATCTAAATGAAAACATAGATGATTGCATTATAGTTTATATGTTATGTATTCAATTTAATGAAGAAAGTTATGATATTTGATAGTTCATTTCATGAGTGTGAATATTAGTTCATTTGGTTACAAGTCTAATAGATCCTTAGATTAGATAGATGCTATAATAATATACACTTGAAGTTAATAATTAATAGAGAAGTTAAAAATAAATCAATGACAACTCATAAACATAGCCTCCTAAGATAAGAGTAGAAGGAAATAAAATTCTAAATGACATAGTTATAAAAAAAAACCCATAAGGAGACAAACCCTAGGTGCATATTATGCCTCTAGAAAATGTATGGGGAGAGGAAATAATTCCTTCCAGAAGATTATAGACCAATAAAATAATAAGAGAATATATTGAGAATCTTGTGCATAATATAACAATAGGAAAATATCTTGACTTAGAGAAAGACTCAAACAATAATAAACACCTAGTCCTAGATCATTTATAAGAAGGGGCTCTTATTAATCTTGTGACCCTTGTGTCACTATTTTAGAAAATAATACAATCTATATGACTATGTCATATCAAGAGTATAATAAGCCTAGACACCTATTCCCTAGACCTAGGTAATTATCAAAGGAGAACTCCCCCCTTCCCCTCACTAATTAATAATGAAATTTTAAATAAATAAATAAATAAAGAAGTAAATCTTACCATACCCAAGGGCATTTTTTTTTTCTAAAAATCCTTAAAGGCATGAATAAAGTGGTTTGGGAGAGGACAACAAACTGACACAAGGTCAAATCCTAATCCCCAAGTGCCCCACCTTGGGCCAAGGAAAGAGTGCATATCTAGGAAGGAGGACTAAAACTAAAACTTAATTCTTTGCAAGAGGGGACAAAGGACCCCATTCCCCTAGGCACTTTCAAATTCTTCCAACTTTTTTTGGATGCTTAAGGAAGACATGTACTGACATAGGTTAGGAGCCTTGCATTAGTCAATCACCTAGGAAAAAGGTAAGACCTTTCCCCTTGTTAAGTGTTGCCCAAGCCCAAGAAAATAAGTCACCTAAGGTAGGAGATAGATGAAACTATCACACCACTTTGGAAAGTGAGAAGAAGGGTTGCCCACCTAGGAATTAGTCACCTTGGGAAATGGGATAGGCTTAAGGGGATGTGGAAAAAGGTAAGTAGGATAGGTGGTAGGATATTATAAAGTAGAATTTAGTTAAAATTATTAATTCATGTATTAAAGAATTAGTATTAGATCACATTAAGTTATTAAATCTTATTTAAGTTATCGAATCATAATTAAGTTATTAAATCATGAATTAAAGAATTAGTGGATAGTAAAGAGGAATCTAATTAAATATAAGGTTTAAGTTATTTTGTGGTATTTATCTATTTATAATTAACCATCACCTTATTGTAGTAGAGTAATAAAGTAATACGAAGGGAGTGAATTAGGAAAGAGATGTGCAATGTTGGTTTGGAGCCTTCACATTCTCTTAAATTATTTAAACCTTTAATTAATAATCGTATGATCCTTAATCAAGATATAAACTTAATGTGTTGATCTAAATTAGGTGTTAATTGACACTAAAATGCTAATAACCAATAACAAGGTCTTAGATAAAATTAAAATAATAAAATATAATTGATGATTAATAGGCTAGATAGAAATACTTTCTAGTAAGTCATCAATATGTTCGAGGTTAATAAAGAATTAAATGTAACTATTCCATTGAAATAGCAATAACTATACTCCAATAGTATTGAACATAGAATGTAACACATAAGTTTACATGACTTAAAGTCAAAACATCTAGGATGATTGTAAATGTAGTCATATTCGCAAATGATGGAATTTTGCACCCTCATTGATATACAATTTATGCTTCACATATGTACATGAAATGTCTTATTTCAAGGATTGGACATAGAATCATAATGTTAACCTAAACTGCCACTTATGTCATAACCTAGATCTTCAATAAATGTTAGGAGTTAAAATGGTGCCACCATGGGAACTTGAAGTACATGATTTCAAATACAAATTCCTTTACACTAACTAACTCTATTATCTTTGAACCCAGTGATCAAATTAGTAATCTTCTAACATGCTCGAGGAATATGAATTTTTATCTGGAAACCCCATAGTTTTATAGAACATTCATAACAAATAAGGATCTATACATTTTACCTCCAATTCACCTTTCAACAAAAATTGTGGGTTGTGTTTTTCCTTGTTAAATTTAGGGCATGACAACTCCCCCTATCAATATACTTGGGTCTACAACTCAATTTTGATTGTTGTGATGACAACTCAGTAAACGCTAACTCTATTTTTGAATTTGCAATTTTTTTTGTAGCTTTCTTGTACATAACTACATTTCCCTCTTTCTATATTTTCCTTTGGATGCCCTTCTATATATACATATGCACTGTATAGTATGATAATGACTATTTCCCCCTTGATTACTACACAAATGCCAAAAAATGCATATTTATAAAGTAACACCAAAATGTGAAAGGAAATCACTATGTACCATCAAATTTATGGACATGGTTTTGTCCCAATTATCTTGCAAAACTTTGGAAGCATGCAAAGCTATGTGCACTTTAGCTGATAATTCCATCATGTGATCAACAATTGAAAAGTTGTTGTCATGGATTAATGTTTGTTCATGCACAATATATTTTGCATTACTTCCATGTTGGGAATTATTATATTCTAAATATATGCTAGTGTAGCCCTTATTCTGGCTTCTTCCCTCAATAATTATGCCTGCACTTCTATTAGATACTTGACCCTCATAGAATGTGCAGAGTTAATGCTAGGGTCAAGTGACAATTGGTGTGCACTTGTCTTTATATCAACATCAATTTTTGAGAACCTCTCCTTTATTTCCTTTGTAAAATTGGCAGTATCACTTAACTTTACAAATAATGAAACAACACTATTAACAAAATTTTCAAATTTTAGAAGAATAGTGCACAATTCCACTTGATCAATGGAAATTTTCTATTCCACTTTCTCCAAAAAAAAAATTTCAAATTACCTTTCTGCCCTTTGTAGAAGTTTTTCCTGTCCACTCAATTCTTCATTAAACTTGTGCATAATGTCAAAAAGTTTATCCAATATAGGTTGCTTCTTATCAACCTCTATTCTTAGTGCGTCAACAAATATACCCTTAATGTCTTCAAGTATATGATTTCTCTTTTTCTTTTTAGCTCTTAGCTTTTGTTGTCTTTCCCTTTTCTTCCAAAGATCTCCTACAGTTTCCATTTGATCAAGAGTTAGCTTGGAGAGATCCCAATCTGGTATGGTTATATCTTCCTCTAAATAAACCTCATCATTAGAGGCTTCTGCCTCTTTACCCTTTTCTTTCTAAATAGTAGAAGGAATAATTTTTGTTCCTTTACTCAAATCCTCTATGCTTAGTTGAAGCTTGATCTCAACTGTCATTGCACTAATTGTTGAAACACTAGAAGTAGGAATAGTGTCAATTATAGGAGAAACAACAATAATGGTAGGAACATTCACAATGCCTTGCTGAGACTTGGTATTCCTTGGTGCTATAAAGAGTGGGGCCTATTTCTTAGTAGATGAAGTGGTGGAAAAAACATGCATCATTGCACTTAGTAAAATGGCTAGAGGTTTCCATAATAGGTCAAGCTAATCACACCACTATTCCTCTCACAAGGATACTATATCCATTTTAAGGACTATCTATTCCATTATGAAAATACATTTGAATTGTCAACCAAGGGACATAGGACTTGAAATGGGTCAGCATAGTATGTGCACTAAGTTCATTTAACAGTCTTAACACCTACGTTGTAGGAAAGTAAAATGCATGAAAGGAATCTATACTACTAACACAAAACAATAATCACACTTAGACTATCAACAGAGAACTATGGAAACTATAGAAAAGGGAATTCTAAACTAGTTAACAATTCAAACATCCTCTATGATCATTTTCCACAAATGTTGCAGGAACATTCATAGTAACTATGTTGCAAGACTAATGTAGTAAATCTATCTTAAATAGGAAATTGCAATAAATGAATCTACTCTACCTAAATCTATTCCACCTCCCAAGTAGGCCCCCTTGGTTGGTTTTAACTAACTAAGAACACAATAGGTAGTCCAAAATCACTCTCTCATTAGAATTATTCTTTTGTTACATGACTAAATAATTCATAGAGAATAGAAAAGCAACTTCAAAATCCTTCCAACTAACTCTTTTCATTTTCTCCCATATAGGGAATCAAGCCTGACATGCATTCTAGACCAGACCAGATTGGACAATAGTTGTTCCAGAGGCAATGTGATTCTCCCATATATATATATATATATATATATATAGAGAGAGAGAGAGAGAGAGAGAGAGGATTGAAACTTATTACAAACATAACATTAAAAAATTGGGATCAAACATTGTCAGAAGAAAAAGGCAGAATGTCAACCATGACTTTAGAACATTAATTAAGCAATAGAATAACGGTTCGCAAATAATGTAACAAATCAGGTCTCCTAGAATAACTCCCCTCACAGATGCAGCTTATCACCTAGAACTGACCTGCGCTTCTCTTTCTATGACTGGTCTTCATTACTCCTTTAATACGGTGCTCACCACTTTTTGTGCCACTTCCCCATTTTCTAAAAATTAGAAACATTCAAATACATGTGCACAAAAACATTTCTACTCTCATTCAAATATTAAAGCATAGCTTAAAATATTTATATGAAATATTGCACTTTATATATAATATTAAGCAAGATATGTTATATCCACTATCCATAGGTTTAATAGGTTCTAGCTACATTCAGCATAAGTTCACAAGACATTTAAAAAAGATATATTGGAAATGTTTTTCATACAGCTCAAAGAGTAAGTTCAGACTATATAAAAACTATATCAAATTTGAGACATTAATATGTCTCATCATCTACCCCCCACTATGGAAATGCTTGTCCTCAAGCATTGTACTTCTTTTCCATTGCTATGAAATCTTCCACTATTTTCTACCCCTATTTCCCACTTCTAAAGGTGTAGAAATATCCCCTAGATGGTCTCCAATGCTCACCCAAGTATTCTTCAACTAATGGATCTAACCTGGTAGCATTGCTTTCATACAAGGGCCAAAAAAGGTTAGGAGGTTGGAAGGTTAGTGGCATCCATAACTCTTTCCTAATTTTCCTTCCCAATTGCATATATTTAGCCACTCTATTTATTGTTGCCTTGAAATTAAAAGGGCTATATGGTTCAACCTTCTTGAAAGATTTTGGCAGTTGACTCCATCTATTTCTAAGCCTTGAAATTACCCTTTGTTGTGTGAAATTAGGAAGTGTTTGATACTCTCTGTAAACCTTTTCCCTTTCTTCAAACACTTTTTCTTTGATTTCTAGTTTTGACCTTCCACAAGTTAATTTGAACCAATCTCTCAAGAGGTCATAAGGCTTATGGGATTCATCCCAAAATGGTAGTGGTTTAGACTTTTCAAGGTCTCTATAGGTATCCAACTGTCTATTATAATTTGTTCATTGTGCATCCATGACATTAGAGCTCTTAAGTGAACATCCCCTATGTAAATCAAGGTATTCCACTCTATTTCTTATGGAATTATGAAATTATGAAAATAGAGCTCACACAACAAGTTTTTTTGCCATGAGGGAAAATTGTGATACATAATATAAAAATTCCAAGCATTCTTAAATTCACAATCAATCTTTCTCATTGTCATCATCAACTAGAATATTACAAAGTATTCTTTCAAACACATAGCATACACCATTGGGGGTGGTCTACAGGCCATAGCCTGATCAACTAGCTTCAAAGCTTTATTCATTTATTGCTTTTGCTTTTCTAGTTGCTCCTTTAATGATTCAATTTCCTTGTCTCTATCAAATATTGCCTTTTGTATTTGGTCTCTCTCTTGCTTCCACAAGGCTTTCTAAAAAATAAAATGATTGTATATACCAAACAATATTGACTAAATTGTTGATGACAAAAATTCTTGAGTTTTAGGTTTCATCTTTTTCTCTCTGGCAACTTGTTGGAAATGTTGGGCATACCAGGAAGATTGATAAGGTATAAGAGAGACATTGGAATATTTAGGGACTGATGGCACAATAGGTTGATCATTGCTAGATGTTTTATCTAAAATAATAGTAGGATTTGATTTTTACATTTCCTAATTCTCTTGCAATGTCTCCTTGATATGCTCAATTTCATGTGTTTCTACATTTTGGGGCTCTAATTGCACAAGAGAATCATCTAGGACATTTTCAACTACTGACTCTATATGAGACTTTGGAATTGGGGCATTTAGTTTTTCAATAGAAGCTAGAGATACTCAACCTCACATACGAGGGCTTCTACATACAAGAACTTCTTTAGCTTCAACCACTATGTGGGTCTGTTTTGGTTTAGGCATGACTGGAACAGATGTTGCAAGATTAGTTGCTATAGGAACATACATCTTTCTTTTTTTTACCTTAATAGAGGGATTTTTTACTTTCTTTTAAAGGTTAGGGCTAACCTTACACTTGCCTTTACCCCTAGAAGAGCTTGATGTATCATGCTCTAAATTAGGCTTAGCAGACATGAGAGGGTTCTTTTTCTATCTCAGCTAGATTTTGAATTGGCTTTGTGTATTCTTCCTCATTTTAATAAGTTTTGAGGAACAAGGTTGGCTTGTGGCTATAAGGTCTTGGATTCAACAATTTTTTCCCATGAAATAGGGGAGGAATCCCTAAGAGATCTTTCAATGAGAAGCTTAATGAGTGCATGACAGGAAACATAATTTGCCTTTCCTTTTTGAGTTTCCTCAGCACTTATACACAACATATTGTAAAGAAACTTGGAAACATTAACTTACATGTTATTCCTTATGCAACTAAGAAATTTAAAATGATGAGCATGCAAGTTCAAAAAGCTACCTTCATAGTTTAAATATCTAATAATGTGGGTTGTTAACTTTGGATATGGAGGTGGAAGAGAAAATCTCTTACATTTGTGTTTTGTAATGTCCAGTTGAGGGTCACCTTGCTGAGTGAACTATGCCCTTGAAGACCTGGCATCATGTTCATTTGGATAATGTTCTTCAATTGTTGGTAATCTTGTGACCTCTATTATCGTTTCATTGGTAGCAACCACTCTTAATCCCAAAATTGAGGCCTTGCCTTCATCAAATTTTTTCATGAACTCCAATACCACTTCTTCATTGAATTTTGTAAATTCTAAGAAGTAACCGAGCCATCCACAAGCATGAAATCATTGAATTACTTCAATGTCTATGAGTAAAATGTTATGAAAGATTGGCTTATACCTCTTTAGCTATCCCCCCATCTTCAAAATTTCTGGCTTCCACTCTTGCTACTATGATAATTAAATTTCCCCTCTTACCACTACAAATTCCCTCTTTCTCTAAACTTAAAAACTAATCTTTATAAAAAATGAAAAAAATGTCGTATGCTGCTACCCCTTCTCGTAATCAAGACCCCTTTGTTTCTAGCATGTAGAATAAATATATATTAATGATGAAGGAAATTGAGACTTTAATTGAAGGTGTTTTCATACTAACTCTTAGTTCTTTCAATCATGCCAAGTACAAGAGATCTTTTCCCAAAAATCACAATAAAATGTACGGTGGATATAGAAAGACTTTAAAAATTAATGAAATGAAAACCATCAAACTACTACCAAAGTACATCCTTTAATGTACACATGACTAGGATAACATAGAGATGACATTTGGAAATTACTACACTTTCCTAGTCCCCCACTAAAATTTGACAAGTGTCCTCACTTTAAAAATGTTGGCATAGGAAGGAGAAACTGCCTTAAGTCTTATCTAATATATATATATATATATATATACATATATATATATATAGATATATATACATATATATATATACATATATATACATATATATATATGTATATATATATATATGTATATATATACATATATCTATATATATATGTATATATATATATGTATATATATGTATATATATATATGTATATATATCTATATATATATATATGTATATATGTATATATATATACATATATATATACATATATATATACATATATATATACATATATATACATATATATATACATATATATATATGTATATATATGTATATATATATGTATATATATATATATATATGTATATATGTATATATATATAATGCAGTATTAGATATAAATATCAAAACCTATATTCTAAAAATGAATAAAGAGTAAAAGAAACTATTATACCTAAAAAATTGAGAGTGAATGTCTGCATGCAAGTTGATGAGGTTGTGAAGTCTAATGACCATAGAAAGTGCTCATGATTTAGTTTACTAAACGTAGGAAAAATTGTGTGTGGCTGACATGAAGTGTGGGTGGATGGTAGATAGAGAAATGAGATGGGTTTATATGAAGAAAGAGAAAAGTGAATGGAAGAATGGGGCCTCATATTTAAATGAGATTTTGGTATGAAGGTTCCTAAAATTCTATCATTGTATGGCTATAGGAAGAAGATTTTCATCTTCTACTCTAGGAACTGTGTTCAGAAGAGCTGAAGCACTAGTTGGTTGGAATTTCTGTAGGAACCTTACTTTATTTTATGGCTTATGATAGAGATGTAGCCTATGGCCATTTACAAGTAACTTAAACTGAACAGGATCAATGGTTGTTAGTTGCACTATCTCATTGTCAAATACATGCTAAATTTCATAAGGCCCTAACCATCGAGTCTGTAATTTCCTTGGAATCTCTTTGAAGCAAGAATCATAGAGGAGGGCCCAATCTCCTACTTGTAATTTATTATTCCTGATATGTGCATCATGCCACTACTTTCACTACTATTGAATAATTTGTGTTCTTTCTAAAGCTCTTTTTCATATTTCATCCAACGAATTCAAGTGGAGGAGTCTCTCTTGTTGTGCTACAAAAAGATTGATGTTCAACTCTAAAGCAGTGCACAATGTCGAGTGTTCAAATTCAATGGGCAACATTGTTGCTTTACCATAGAAAATCTCAAATGGAGTGAATCTAGTTGTTGTCTTCCATGTGGTCTGATATGCCCAAACAGCTTCAGTTAATCTGCTTGTCCAATACTTCTTGTGTATGTGCAATGTTTTAGTCAGAATGGCTTCTACTTCTCTATTGGTAACCTCTTCTTGCCCATTTTCTTGAGGGTGATAAGGACTGGATTTATAGTGCATTATGTTGTATTCTTTCATAACATTAGTGATCAAGTTTGATGTAAACTGAGCTCCTTGATCTATGACAAGTTCTTTGGGAACTCCATAATGGGTGAACACTTCTTCATATAGTAACTTAGTTACTTTCTCATCTCTAGCATTTTTCATTGCTCTAACTTTTACCTATTTAGTTACATAATCCATACATACTAAGATGTAGGATTTTCCACTTGATGGTGGATCAATTCGACCTATGAAGTCTATGCCCCACTTATCAAAAGGTGTGACTATAATCTATGGAGTGAGTGGCATCTCATCAGTTTTGGTTGGTTAGCCCATCCTCTAGCATTTGTCACAATTATTTGTATATGTCACTACATCCTTATGTAATGTTGGCTAATAATATCCCATTGTAAGTACTTTCAATATTATTTTTTTCCCTACAAAATGGGCTCCACATGGTTCATCATGACAAGCATGTAGTATATCATATATCTCATCTTCCCTAACACATCTCCTCATGACTTGATGTGGTCCTACATAGAAGAGACTGTTATCTATCCAAGAATATTGAAAACTTTTCTCTGCTAGCTTTCTCTTTTTGTTTATGAGATAAGTGTGGGGGAAGTTTATTTGTAGCAAGATAATTTATAATGTCTGCATACCATGGTGTATGAGTTTCTATATGGAACAAGTGCTCATTTGGAAAGGTGTCTTCAATTAGAGTTGGATCTTCATCGATAGTGGTCAATCTAGAAAAATAATCTACAACTATGTTAGATTTTCCTAGCTTATCAATAATAGTAATATCAAATTCTTGTAACAACAAGAACCATTTTTCCAATCTACTATTGATATATAGTTTGTTCATTAAATACCTTATAGCTAAGTGATCAGTATGAACAAAAATTGGATATCCAGTCACATAATGTCTAAATTTGTTCAATGCATAGGCTACAGCTAAAAGTTCTTTTTTAGTTACTATGTAATTTAGATTGGGTCCATGCAGGCTTTTACTAATATAGTAGAGAGCATTCTCAAGATTAGCAAGCTTTTTTCCTAATATAGCTCCTATGACATAGTTTCATGCATAAGTAAAACTAGTGCCATGGTGAGGAGTTTCTTATGCTGCAAGAAGGTTTCATTACATTCAGGTGTCCAAATAAATTTAGCTTCCTTAGTCAACAATTTGTACAATGGACTAGCTATTTTGTTGAAGTCTTTTATGAAATGCCTATAATATCCAACATGACCTAAAAAATATCTTACATCTTTTGGTTTTGTAGGTATGGGTAGTGTTAGAATTACCTCTATCTTAGCTAGATCCACTTATATTCCTACATTTGATATGAAATGCACAAGTACCACTCCTTCCTGCATGAGCATGAAACATTTTTCACTATTAAGTGCTAGATTATGTTCTTTACATTGGATAAGAACCTTTTCAAGATTCATCATGGCTTCTTTAAAGGTGACTCCAAATTTTGTGAATTCATCCATATATATTTCCATAAAATCATATGATATATGATAATAAATGTTGATTATAGCTTGTTGGAATATTGTAGGGGCATTATATAGGCCAAATGGAAAAATAGAATATGCAAAAGTACCCCATGGGCATGTAAATGTGGTTTTTTCTTGATCTTTAGGAGCAATACTTATTTGATCATAAAAATTATTACCCATCTAAAAAAGAGATAAATTTCTTTCCAGCCAGTGTCTAGAACTTGATCAATGAATGGTAAAGGAAAGTGATCCTTTTTGGTTGCCTTATTCAATTTTTTGTAATCTACACAAATCCACCATTTCCTTCTTTTTTAGGCACTATGACCAGGGGTGACACCCATCTACTATTAGATATAGGATAAATAAAATCAACATCAAGAAATTTTTGCAATTCAATTTTAACTATTTCTCTAAGGGTTGGATTAATCCTTCTCTAGGGATGACGGAGCAATGGGTACCCTTCATATATGTATGTTCTATGAGTACATAATGTAGGACTCAACCCTTTCATATCTGCATAGTCCCATGCAAAAGATTTTTCATGTTTTTGAAGTAGCTCTGTTAATCATTTCATCTATGTGGAAGATAATTTGGGATTGATGTGGAGATTATGACCTTTTGACAGCTCAACAGTAGTTGTAGACTCAATTATAGCAGCTTTAGAGATTGGACTTGTATCTAATTGACATGGTAAGAGTTGATGAATAATTTCTAGCTCCTTGAGTAGAATACAACTCTCATTACATTCCTCATATGTGGTTAATTCTAACATGGAACTATCGGATACCTCTTTTTCTACCACACAAGTGTTAGTAAGAATACTCTAAATTATTGAATCCTCTTCCTACAACTTTTAAAAAGATTGACTATGTAAAATCATAAGCTATGCTATAGATTTTAACTCTTCTTCTCCATCCCCTAAATTTGGCCAAACATATGTGCTTAAATCTAGTTGTGGTTGTGCTAGAGGATATAAATAAAATTTATTTGTTTCTTGACCATTAGATATGGTCATATTCCATGACCTACAACTTATATTTGCATCAATTATAGCTAACCATGGTCCTCCTAAAATGACAGGGTAAACAAATAAATTAACTTTGGGAGATAGAATCATGAAATCTGTAGGGTACTCTAGAGAGTCTAGGGTTACGACTATGTCTTCTATCATCCCATTAGGAGTGATAGTAGAACTATCTACAAGTTGCAGAATTCTTGGAGTAGCCATCAATCCCTCTATTTTCAACTTCTTCATAGTATCCTTAGTCATGATATTTATAGTAGCACCAAGATCAATTAAAGAATTTTTAAAAGAATGGCCATTTATAATCACATTCACAACTAGACTTCCCAGATCAGAATATTTAGGAATGATCAATTTTCCTAACATAATGTCAACCAATTGTCCTACAACATGGACTGTAGTTGGGTCCTTTTTCTTCCTCCCAGGC
The DNA here is from genome assembly GCA_028749045.1 of Cupressus sempervirens. NCBI lineage: Eukaryota > Viridiplantae > Streptophyta > Pinopsida > Cupressales > Cupressaceae > Cupressus > Cupressus sempervirens. The sequence goes on along the minus strand of CM053792.1, from coordinate 444,034,281 downwards.
TTTTTCAAGCAAGCTTCGCTGATGTCTTTTCCATAGATAGGAACATCTTTAATAGCTTGGAATAGGGCATTTGGACATGCATGTTCTTTAACTAATCAATAATATCAAAAGATTGTTCCTCTGTTTGTGGAGATTTACTTTGTATGAGCTTCTTTGGAAAAGGAGGTTCAACTGCTAGCTAGGCTTGAGCTAAGCTAGTGACATTAGTTGGGTCAACCTCTTTAGAAACTATGCATTTTGATGCTATAGGAGTATCTATTATTTTAGTTATAAGAGGCAGTTTAGGCACTAGTAGGGTTGTACCTAATCTCAAATTTATATTTGCAACATTTAGAGCATAAGTAGGATATTGCTAAGCATCATTAGAGTACATGGGTTGTTGTGACTACTGGTTATTTTGATTTGGTTGAGTTTTTGTAGGTAACTAGATCTACTTTTGAGGTCTAGGACTTACAGGTGGTGGCATTAGTGTAGGTTGTTCGACTGGACATGGTAATTGTGATAATTGTGGATTACTAGTATTTTGGTTAGGCCACTATTGAGGTCCTCTCCATTGATTTGTAGATTTCCAATTCCCCTAGGGTGGTTTCCATTAGTTCTATTGATTTTTCCATTGATTATTATGTTGGTTTAGTGAGGAAGGTTGGGAATTCTGAGGCTATTGAGGCTATTGTGGATTATTTTGCCAAGCATTCTTCCAATTAGGTTGACTATATTGTGGACGACCTTGGGTATTATGGTTTTGCCATTGATTACCATATAGATTTGAATTTTGAAAAGGGTCTTGAGGCATACCTTAACATTGGACCCATGGCTGGTGTTGAGCAAGAAAGAATACTTCCTCATCATCTCCATCTATCATGATGTACTCAGTTGGAAGATGTTGTTTTTCCATGCTAGTGACCAATTTGCATTGGCAATCTTTCTTCTACATCTAACAATGTGGTTAGTACTTAGCTGATTGTACCTTAGCTTTTGCATGATTCTTCTTTGTAATCATTGTGTTGAGATGTGTAGCGACATCATTTATAATGTCCTACTTGAAATCTAAGAGCAGATTAGATATCTGAACCTTTGAAATAACCTGACTAATTCCTTTAGTAGCTGTAGTCTGGTGTGTTTTTCCTTTCTTCATTTTTGATCTTGAGTAATTAAGACAAATTTTCTTGAGGTCATCCCAATAAGACTGAAGTACATCTCCTCCAACCATCAAATCTAATGCTTCTAGACAACTATCATTCACTCCTCTCAAAAAGACTCCTCAAACAACACATGTTGAGGGTTCTTTTGCAGTGTACACAAGAAACAAGAAACATAGTATTCCAATGTTTCTTCCTCCTTTTATGATATTCTAAAGATATCATCTCCTCTTGAATCATTTGCTTTGCAATACTATTTGTTTTTGTCCAGAAACAGAGTTTTTATTTTATCCCAAGTACCTACATTAGCTCCTAAACCCATGAACCATCATAAAGTTGACTCTTTTAGTGTTGCTAGAAATAATTTGAGCTTATGGGCATCAGTGTTGTAGTCAAAGCTATGACAAAGTATGTCAAACTCAAAAAAGAAGGTATCAAGATCTTCAGTTGTAAGGCCATAAAACTTTGGAAGAGCTTTTTGAGGTATATTTTTAAGATTAGCATTGGTTACAAGGCTTGGGAGAGGAAATGGAAAAGTAGGTTGTGCCATTACTGAAGGTGTTTGATTATGAGGTTGCTATTTAAATGGAACATTGGGCACTAGATTGTTCACAACTAGTGGATTTTGAGTAGTACTATCAAGAAAACTGGCCAAAATTTTAGCAAAAGGTTAAAGACCACTTATATCCAAAGGTTCTACTCTTGAGGATGGTTCTATAGGAAAAATAGGGCTTGCATCTGAAAAAGGCAACTCAGTTTCTTCTTCAATTTCTTCATTTAGATTAATAGGGTCTTATGGAAGAAATCCCCCATATTCATCTCATTGTCTACCTCTTTGATGCAAGTAATTGAATTGGTGACTTTTGAATCAAGCACTCAATCTTGTGCTTTCTAACTAACACACTAATCTAAAAATAGAGGACTCATGAAGGTTCCTAGTTTGACACCATCCTTGGCAACAATGCCAAAATGGAGGTTTCCATAATAGGTCAAGATAATCACACCACTATTCCTCTTACAGGATACTATATCCATTTTAAGGACTGTATATTCCATTATGAAAATACATTTGAATTGTCAACCCAGGGATGTAGGACTTCAAATGGGTTAGCATAATATGTGCACTAAGTTCCTTTAAGAGTCTTAACACCTATGCTGCAGGAAAGGAAAATGCAAGAAAGGATTCTATACTACTAATACAGAATAGTAAACACACTTAGACTATAAACAAAGAACTACAGAAACTATAGAAAAGGGAATTCTAAACTAGTTAATAATTCAAACATCCACTATAATCATTTTCCACAACTGTTGCAGGAACTTTCATAGTAGTTATGTTGTAGGACTAATACAGTAAATATATCTTAAATAGGAAATTACAATAAATGAATCTACTCTACCTAAATCTATTCCACCTCCCAAGTGAGCCCGCTTGGCTGGTTTCAACTAACTAAGAACACAACAAGTAGTCCAAAATCACTCTCATTAGAATTCTTCTTTTGTTACATGACTGAATAATTCATAGAGAGCAAAAAAATAACTTTGGAATCCTCCCAACTAACTCTTTTCCTTTTCTCCCATAAATATATAGAGGATTGGAACTTATTACAAACATAACATTAAAAAAATTAGGAGCAAGCATTGTCAGAAGAAAAAGGCAGAATGTCAACCATGACTTTAGAACATGGATTAAGCAAAATAATAATGGTTTGTAGATAATGTAACAAGTCAGGGCTCTTGGAGTAACTGCCCTCGTAAACATGGCTTACCACCCAAAATTGACCTATGCTTCTCATGCTATGACTGGTCTTCATTACTCCTTTAATATGGTGCTCACCAGTGTTTGTGTCACTTCTCCATTTCCTAAAAATTAGAAACATCTGAACACATATGCACAACAACATTTCTACTCTCATTCAAATATTAAAACATAGCTTAAAATATTTATATGAAATACTACACTTTATATATAATATTAAGCAAGGTATGTTATTTCCACTATCCATAGGTTTAATAGGTTCTAGTTGCATTCAACATAAGTTCACAAGACATTTAAAACAAATATATTGGAAATGTTTTTCACATGGATCAAAGAGTAAGTTCAGACTATATAAAAACTATATCAAATTTGAGACATTAATATGCCTCATCAATGGCTCCAATAGTCAATTGGGTGCTTCATGGAACTATGTTTACCTTAATTTATTGTGACTTGGTAGCAACCTTCTTTGAGCTAGATGGCACTAAGGCTTTTCTCAGAGAAATAGGAAGGGAGGCCATTACATCTATTGCTATCTTCTTAGGATTATAATCTTAGATATCTTGAATCTTAGGTAGATCCTCAATGATTGTATGCTACTCCACATCTTCTTCTTCATCATATTTCTTATCATCTACATCATCTACTTGTAAAACCTCCTTAGTAGGTTTTACATCATGTAATCCATAAATGTTCTTCCATGCATTTGTATTTGATTGCACCACAACTTCAATATCTTTTGACGGAATCAGGAATGCATTGAACCTAGGAATTATTTTATTTTCATTCTTTTTCAATGCTTCCTTCACTTCCTTGTCAGAAAGATCTGGTATAACCTTTCTTAAGGTCTATTCTCTAATATCTCTGGCAACATTTACTACATTTTCCCATTGATGTGCAACAACCTCAATAAGATATCAAGAACTAGTTTGGTTAGTTCTTCTTGAGAGTACTTCCACTTAGCCATTTTAGCCACTAGAGATTCTTCAATATATTTTGGCTCTTCTTTACTCCTTGCTTCATACTTAAGAAATTCAAAGTCACTCATATCTCCACCATCTTTCATTCTTCTAAGTCTTTCCTCAAAAGTGAGAGCAAACCTTTTAAAGGTTACTTGTTTTTGTTCTTCATATTCCTCTTCCTCCTGCAATTGGAGTTTCTTTCTTGATTTGCAAGTCTCCTTATGAAAAAAACGAGTGATGAATTGGTTGGTTTCTTTATTACAACCTTTCCTTTTTTCTTGGGAGGTTCTTCTTCTTCTAGTTCTTCTTCTTCTGCATGTTCCTCTTCTCCTTCCTCTTCTTCAATGTCATCACCCTTTCCTTCTATCAACAGAGAACTAGACTTCTTGTTATCCTTTTGAATGTTCTCAATGTGTTTTCTTCCTCTTTTCAAAGCCTGGGTTAGCTTAATTTACAAAGAAATCCTAGTCTTAGTCTCTTCATAGGTGCCAAAATATGGTCCATTAGGGTCCACTAGCTCATTGACAAGAGCCGCAATGATGTCTCTTGTTTCATCAATGTTTACCTCATATCCAAGAGGTTTTACCTATGTTATTCTTGGCCTAATTGCTTGAATATGCACCTTGTTATAATCCACAAGAAAACATATGTCTTGTTCATAATCATCAACTAATTGCTTTGGGTTTCTAAATCTTCTCTACATTCTTTCCTTGAATGTCTCAAAATATGCATCCATGATTCTCTCAAAATTGTCTCCCATATCAACTATAAACTTAGTAATTTGATATACAATAGGTATATCCTTCTTCCATACCATAGTGCCTTTGGAAGGTAAGAATTTCTAAACATAAAATAATAGACATGTCAAGAGTGAGAAAAACTTACATGATTTTTCTTGGATGCCTAGATGCTCTCCATGTTCTTGCTTAGCTAGTTCAACTACAACTTGGCAAGGTCAAATGATAGATTGTTGTTGACTATGCTAAGTCCATAGCTTCACATGAAACATTGTTCAATTTGTTTGAACTATAAATTTTGTGGACAATCACATGGATCTCAAATTTGATTTCCATGTCTATAATGCCATTAAATTCCATTCCTCTACCATCCCACTTGAAAAAAGTCTTCTTTGTTAGTTCAACCTAACTTAGGGTTTTTATTGTCTTTTCTTTGTTGAGCATCGGTAATCGAGTAACCGTATGAATCATTTTCTTTGTTATCTAAATAGGGTGATTAAGCCAAAATTTCATGTCATGGACACAACTCAGGATAAATCTAATCCATTTGATTTGGAAATCCCTTGGCATATGTAAAATGTGAGTTAAACCCTTTGTCTCCAAATACTTATGCTCAGGTTTCAAACTTTTATCCACACATAATGCCTCATATGCTTGATTCATCTCAAAAGTACCCAATTCCTAAATTGAACAATGATAGAATGACCTAAAGTTGTGAATCAAGAGTACCTTCAAAGGGATTTGTGAATGAGCTCTAATTAGGTTTATTTCCTCCACAATCATTGGACATAGTTTGAACACTAGGGTTCCAAATTCAACACCTCTAATCAACATCTCAAACCCTTTCTTCACTTTTCTATTGGATGAAGATACCATTATGCTCGATAACTGGTTGATAAAACCCTCAAAAACTTTGCACTGAATCACTTTGAATTGCTCAAGGGCTCAAGAATGCTTTGCTATGTTTTCTCTAAAATTCATGGTGAAGAATAAACCTTTCAATTTCATATTTTAACCAAAATTTGTCTTCAATATGCCATTAATGCATCATACAATAGATAGATTGGAGACATCCTGTTCAACCTGATAGTCATAAGATGCTTGGTTATGTCCATCAACTCAGTAGATGCCTTTAGTAACGATACGCTTGGTTAGTCTTTTCAAACTCAGTAAACATCACCAACACTCAGTTGAAACTCTAAACTTTCCATCTCTATCCAAGCTTGGTTAGGTCTAGAAACCTAACCTTTCTTAGTAAGGTCTTGCAATCTAACCTTTCTTGGTAAGGTCTTGAGACATTACTTCAACTATTATCTAACTTGGTGATCCTATGTATCTAAAATACTGATTTGAATCTTCTTGCTTGTTAACTAGAACTGATATGAGATGTTTCTTTTGAATCATAGTTCCAATTATCTCCATGGCTAACTAACTTGAAATGGTTGTGTTACCCAACTCATTGACTTGGGTGTGGACATTTTCAGGACTTTGATTTGTATTCTCTAGAGATCTCTTTATCCATTGCTGCCTCATTTGACATTGTCAACCTTTGTTTTCTTCTAATCTTCAACTTTACCTTATTTCATATAGTTTCTAGCTAGATTTCAAAGTTCTATAAATACATAATGCCTCTTTTTAGGATCTCTCTTCCTCATGTGAGTTTTTATGCAATTTGGTCCAATACGACCACGTTGACCACATAAGTGACATTTCTACCATGTGTTATAATCCCAAACAAAGCTAGCTTTCATGTACAATCTGTTTTGCTAGATTCCATTTCTTGGTCTTTCATTCTAAAGATTTATGCCCTTTTTATTGCAATTGAAACACTTTCCTTCAAACTTATATTTCCCTGTGCATTCACTTTATCTATGTCCTAGTTTGTTATAACTGTAACGTTTTCCATTGAATTTTGATTTCCCATTACTCCAAAACTTGTTTGATGTATTCCTTATCTTTCCATAATGATTACAAGTAGGTCTTTTATTCTTTTAAGCTCCTTATTTAGATGATTCACCTGTATAGCCTAATCCTTATTTACCTTTGTGTCTAAATCAAGTTTGCTTATCCAATTGATTCATGATTTTTTGAGATTTCATTATCTTGTCATTGATTTTATTTTCTATACTGAGATCATTCTACAATATTTCATTCCTTTTCCTTAAGTTGATAAGCTTGTGACCTATACAATTGATTTGATTGATCAAATCTGCTTGTTGAAGAGATAGGTGATGAATTTCATTATCCTTTTTCTTCTACCTTTTTAGCTAGCAATATTTTCTCTTCTTTGGCTTTGTCCTTTTTTTCAATGTCTTTACACATTCAAACTGATTGAATTTCTTATTTTCTTTTCAGATTTCTAACTTCTTCATGAAGAATATGATTCTTTTCAAGCAGATCTTTGATTATTGCATCAGCTTCATCTAAACATTTGTCTTGGCAAATTTCTTCAATTCTTTCTTCACTGTAGAGATTGTCATTCATTTGTGTAGGTAGATCTTTTATTCTTTTAAAGGATTGAGAGAGTTGCTCCTTCATTTCTTGAATTGATCCATAGCCAGTTACACATCTAACTTTTCATTCTCAATAGCTTTCTCTAGTCTATACACTTCCATTAACTTTGATCTTTTCTCAAGTTGCTAAACTTATGGTGTGAGAACCAAATTCTTTAATACCAATTATTGAAAATGTATGTGGGCCTAGGTGACTGAGAGGGGGGGTGAATTAGGAACCAATAAAATGTTAACTTATATTCATCAATTAATCCTTCATAAGCTATTATGAGCTAATGGAATACATGAAAGATTGAAAGCAATAGAACATTCATAACACTTGACACAATATTTGGTAACGCATAAACCTTCCAAATATAAATAAAACTGGGGTGGGGATGATACCCACAAGCTTTATGACTAAAGATGGCCTGTTAAGGCTTACAATTGATCACTTCTAGTGATCTTCCCTATTAGCAACAATAAGGACTGTTAAGTCCACCTTATGAAAGGATTTATAGAATACAATGAAGTATGCATCTGGTTAGGAGATTCAACATAAGATTGTTAAGTCCATCTTGTTAGAGGATTTGACTAATGACCTATTAGGATGAGCCAATAGTTGATCTCTAATTTGCAACTTGGTTTGTTGTATGAGATTCCTTTGATGTAAATTGATCACCTTTATGTGATGGATGAGACTCTGCTTTTCCTTATACTACTTGTAACCTTTGTCTTCTAATTCAAATTTAGTATGCTTCTTACTTTTTACACACTCATGCTTGGATATGATAAGATGTATTACATATATACCAATCTAAATTATCACCTTCTGGAGTTGGCTACAAAACCAAATTCAAACAATCTTCACTAAGTCAACTTATTGTTGTAAATCAGGTTCAAAAGACCACTCGGTTGATATTCTGGCACTCAAAAACATTATTAACTCAGCAAGCACTGGTACTTGGTCAACACTAGTGCTCAGTCCAAATTGATCACTTGGGAGTAGGCACAAACTCAATTACCATTTGGTGACTTAGTGAACACTAGAGAACTTATTAGAAACTAAAGGGCTCAGTTGATACTATATCTTGGTCAACACTACCTTTTTCTTGCTTAGTTAACATAACTAACTCGATAGACATTGTTAGCTCAGTTAGCACTACATCCTACTTAGTTTACACTGTGAAGCTCAGTAGACTCTATGAAGCTTGATAGACTTTTTGAAGCTCAGTAGAATCTGTCAAGCTTGGTAGAAATGTAGCCAATCAAACTGATTAAGTGTTTAGTCACTAACTGATAAATGATTTTACCATTAGGTCAAAAGAATTAACTATTTTTTGAATTATACATATTCAAATTTATTTTTATCACATCAGATTAATAAATAGGTGAAATTAGAAAATATATCACTTTATTAGAGATTCTATTTATATTTATATTTGTAATGTTATTTCTAGTTGTTTTTATATATGCAACTACACTAGCATAGTTTCATGGATCTTAGTAGTGCAAAGCTTCTAGGATTTTTCCATTTACTTAATACATAGGTTGTAAGAGGTGTAATTTTTGTGTATCTAAATGATTAGTAGACTATTTTTTCCTTGCTATAACATTGAGATTAATATGTTTTTTGGGGTGTAGATATGTGTGCAACATTCCATTTTTGTCAATTGATTGGTATGACAATTTAAAATTGCATTCAACAATGTTGTTAAATGGGTCAATTTAGCTTTTCCTTGTTAATTATATGGATTTAGAGTCATGAAAAAAATGTATTATGATATGTTAGATTCAAAAATCATTTACATGTGACACAAGTTTGGATATTTATAGTGCCATGTCATTTACATACATATGATATGGATGTTGATAATTTTAGTGTGTTATATATCATATAAATATGATATATATTTTTGACAATTTTAGAGGATGCAAAACCAAATGGGAATCATGGAGATATTATTTGAAGCTTGAATTAAGTCTTTCTCTTTTAGTTATGTGTATCAATAGGAATAGATTTTTTGACAATAGGCTTTCACAAGAGGTCCTTCGTGATTCTCTCAAAGATGTATGCATTAGTTATTTAGCTATTGTTATGAGCAAAAAATCCTTAGCTTTTATTGTTGTTATAATTTCTTATGCCCTTTTGTGAAAAAATTTAAGATTTCAAGGAATATGTCTTCAAGATCATGGTAGGTGCAATGAAGTGGTTTTTAATGAAATAGGGGGTTCTTATGCTAGGAGTTGATGCATCATTGATCATAAACCCTCTTTGAGGTTCATTTCTCTCCCATAACATATGATTGTCCTTTAATCTTTCAAAACTATTGTTCATTGTTCTTTTATATTCAAGGTCATCATTCCTTTCATTTCTTCATTATTTTTTATGTCATAGAAGCAACCATTTGTCCTTCATGTATATGTCTAGTTCTTGTTTGAATACCATTGTCTTGATCTTAATTTGCATTATTTTTTACATTAATAGCATTGCTCAAACATATTGTTCTCATTGTTTTGCATGTTCTTGATCTTTATTTTTACATGTTTTTAGCAATGACTTTTGTACTTGTCATAGTGCCATTTTTTGCCTTGATGTCTCTTTTTTGAAAGTGAATTCCTCTATTTTTCACCTTCTCTTTGTCATTGTAATTTTTTTACTCACAATAAAAATTATTATTTTGATTGTTTATCACCATGACAATGAACATTCCTTATCACTACTTGAAACATATTGTGTAGTTTTATCCATTTATTGTTCAATGCCTATATCTTTATTTCTCTCATTATTTTTTATCTTTCATAATGAATATTTTACTGAGAACAATTTTATTTATTAAGAGCAGTGAAAAGATTTTTATTTTAAAAATTTGTATTTTGTTGAGTATGAAGGGGACAAACAAGTTGGAGGTGAAAAGATTTGTTCATCATTTCACACATTTGTTTGTCCTACTATAGTGTAAAGGTGGTCATGTGTTTTGAATGCAAGTATTTTGTAGAATAATTGTAAAAGAATGAAGGATGGAGAAATGGAGGACTTTATCCATCAAATAATAAATTGTGACATATTTTTTCAATAATAAACAAGTTTTGATGTTTTAAGTTCAAATTTTGCAGACAATTATTAGAACAGTCATATTCTTTCTACTTCCTATGTATTTTTAGCATGTAATTAGATTGGACAATCAATGGTGACCATTTGGAATGAAATAATAAAGAGTTAGGAAACTAATGGTACAATTTTTATGGTTTTCTGAAGAGTAGTTTAGAAGAATGAAAGAATTTCGCAAAAACTATTATGAAAACTTTGTAACAAAGTTGTCCATAAGGGCTTGTAATTATCTCATAAATGGATTGATTATTCTTTTTAGTTTTTAGTTATTTCCAAAGTAGATTCAATAGAATTAATAATGTAGCTAGCATCACATTGAATGGTTTTATGTGGTAAAAGAAAAATGATGCCCTAGTGTGCATAAACTATGAAATTTCCTATTTATGAAATATGAACTAAATAATATCAATTGTTCTTGAAGGGTAATGGTCTCTATTAGTGTGAAAAGGGATTAAATATGACTAGATCAATATAGGACTAATTTCTAGTATGCAGATCAATACAAGTTCATGGATTTGGTATTTTTAATCTAATGCTTATCAATAATAGTCATTTACTAGTCTGACAACAAATGAGTTTATTTGAACAATAAGTCTGAAATGAACAAGGAATGATCGGAAGGGGTATTGACAATATAAAATATGACTTTACTATTATGGATGGATACACAATTGAAGTTCAAATTTTAACTGAAATGTTGCACTATGACTGTTAAATATTAACTTCAAATAAACTTAACTAGTTTTCTCATTTAGGAGTGAATTTAGTCAAGAATCTATTGGTGTTTTGAAATGTCAGAGTTTCAAATTACCCTGATGAGAACATAATATGTCTAGGTGAAGCTACTTCCCATTTGCAACATACCCTTTTAGACATCAAGACAACTATAAGGCTAGACCCTTCTTCTACTTCAGGCTCTACAAAACCTAGGTGGGTGGTCCTATTAGATTCTTCATATGGTACTAGTGTTCCAAAAAGCATACAACTAAATCTAAAACAAAGAAGATCAAAACCCTTATATCTTTTGTACTCATGCAAAGATCATAGACATGAAATAGCTAATAACATGACCTAAGAAATTGATAAGCTAAGTGAGGGCATTCTTTCACCTATTAAACAAAAAGGGAAATGGATGATTATAATGTTGATTTTAGAAAATCCCCAAATATGCAACAGTAAGAACAAGTTGATCCTATAGCTAATCAGTGCCTTAGTTATTGGGCAATTCCATGAATCACACACATACATCTATGATACCATTGACATATTCCATAAATCAAGATATCAGATCTATATTATCACTTTGTGAATTAGACATTGATGTTCATAAAGACCTCATTAGCATGAAGTATCCTTCTCAAATAACCAGCAAATCTGTCAAATACATCAAGCATTTACTTGGCTCTTTGTTCCAATAGAAAAAGATACTAGACATACAACATTTAGGGGATGAAAATGGGTCTAATTTCTTTGTTTCTAAACCTCAAAATATTATAGATTATAGATATAGGAGACAAGAATCAAAATGAAACTAAGAAGTTTCTTGCTCATTTGTATTCATTTCTTTGAAACTATAATTCAAGATGCATGTAAATAACTCCTAAAACTATTAAATAGATCAAAAATATCTATATTAGCTTAACGGTTGCTATTCATACAAGAGAAATACTAAAGAATGTGGTGGATCATAGCTCTAGATCCAACAGTGAGGCCTCGCAAATAAATTGGAACCAACCTGGTATCACAACCATGAGAAATTTTCTCCAGAATAGGAACCCTTACAATGAATGAGAAAGAGAAAGATATAGGAGATGAATATAATCCCAAATTTGATCTAGAAGTGACATGTGTCCACTTGAATCTTCATTCCTTGCTATTGCAATGCATCTCTCATCTTTCTACAACCAAAATCTGATATGATTCTCATCATTATTTGTAAAAAACTTGGAAATATCTCTTTTAAATGATGAAAACCTTTGGTTTGCCAAAAATATTTGAAATGTTGGTAATACCTTCATCAAACTAACTTGGAATTGCGAAAAAATACCCCTAACTACATTCTTGCTACCTCTAGCACACATTCAATCCATCGTCTTGCTAGAAATCAAATATGAACTTCAATATCCGAATGTGTTTGAAAATTGAGTACTTGAGACAAAACCTTGCATAACCTAAATGGACGACTTCCTGTGCAAAAACAAACTCCAAAAATGGAAATTTCATTCTCTCATAGTTCCAGTGATATATAATAGTACTATATTGGTGCATCAAAGATGCCCATAATCTTAAAATGAAAAAAAAGCTCTTGGCAAGGATCTTAGGTATGCATCTTATTTTAAAGCAAAGATTTAAAATTGCATTAAGGTCAAAACTATATATTAAAACCTTTAGATTAAAAAACCCTACACGTGATTTGGAGGAAAATAATAAAATATTGGAATTTTACACTTTTGAAATTTTCCACCACTTCCCATCCGGGTCAAACTAGTTTTCCCTTCTTGTGACACATGTCACACCATGATTCATCTGTCTCCTACCCTATCACCTATTCTATCAGTACTTCTACAACCTAGGTGCTATGTAGCACCACCCCATTGGTCTATGAACTACCACATGTGATTGGGCCCTCTACCACATGGTAGGATCTCATTGGGTCGCCATGTCACATGACACCTCAACAACTTGCCACATCATCATGACATAGCAATGTCATGACACATGGCACCTTTTTCCACATCAATGTCTAGTCATCCTCCTCATAATATGTGCTACTTTACCACTACCATGTCATTGAATCCACCACATGCTAGCCTATCACTATGTCTCTATGCCATCTTAGCACTACCATGTTGCTAGCAACATAGCAACATTGTGCCACGTGTCACTTCTTGCCACATCAACACCTTAGTTTCTGTGCCAAGCTAGATTGTCCTCGCCACATGTCACCTTGCTAATCACCAGCAGGCACCACATGTCATATTTTGGTTGGTTTCCAAATCCACATGTATGTCATGTCATCATTCGTTGATGTCAATACATCATTCTACGTGTGCTTGGTCAAAATTTGACTTACCTTTCCTCAAGTCAGCTGGGTGGGCCCTCCATGAAAGAAGTCTTTTTCTTACAAAAGTTAAGTGTTTTTAAGGCACTATAGAATTGGGTGTTCATTCATTTAAATATTTTGAAACCTCTTCACATGGGCAATGTGGGGCAAACCAAACTCTGGAAACAATGTGGATTAAGGTGACACCATCCACTATACACTTGCTTGACAATATTAAAAATTTAGTGTTGGACTCCACCTCTTCCAAGATGTAATCATAGCTTCTCCTTTCCTCTCACTAACCTAACAAAGTTAAACTCCACACATAGGGATAAAATATATACACTTGTTTAGGAATTTTGAGTTCACCATATAAAGTCCTCTTTTGAGTCACCATGCTTGGAGGACCATTGGGAGTCTTGAGTGATCGATAGGTAGCTTGGGAAAATAGTAAACCAGTTATTTCCTTTTTCTATATTAAAAAATTTGCTTGCCCTCCTATCTAAAATGCATGCCTCCCACGTGCTTTTAGTGTGTCTACTTCTTTCTTCATATGGAGGTCATCAAGGAGCTCACAAACTTCTTTGCATAGGCTCAGCCAACAAGCTTCATAGCTATGCTTGCAATTGACATCTTCCTTGTCTTTTCCATTCAAACCCTTCACAATCAGTCGATGATTAATGCCATCCTTGTATTCTTTAAGTTTCAGTTCCCCTCTATTCTTTATTGTAGCATGTTGACTTGTGCATTCTGTGCATTACGTGAAGACATGGATACTTTAAAAACATTCAATTCAATTTTGAACCTATTTTTATTATTTTAACATTAAGCATTATGGGTATTGCATTTATATGAGGATAATTAGCTCTACAGGTAAAATCTCTTGATTTGGTATAATGCACTTCACCAAATCTTCAAATTTTATATGTTTCATTCCAAAATCACATCGAGAAACTAATGTGATCCATTTTCTTTGAAAAACACAAAATTCATTTGGATTGTCCTCATGATGTATAGAACCAAACATTGATTTGATCTCAGTTAATGGAAAACATATTGAAGACTTATAATGATAGAAACCATAAACCATTATAATCCTTTTTAAAATCTTCAATATCTCAAGGCTTTACCAATCCCATGTAGTTAGGCCCCCAAAGTGGGTCCAGCTAAAAAAAATTTCAAACTAAAATGCCTGACCTCTCGAATTGATTTGGTGAGATTTCTATATTGATTAAAAACCTAAATTAATCATTCAATCATCAATTAAAATCACTTTACCACTTTCTGTAACTTGCCAATTTTGTGCCAAGGGGTCCTTTGACTAGCTTTAAAAACTAACAAAAACACCTAACTAAGCTGTGTAATTAGATATGTTGATTCTTTAGTCTACATTCTCTTACCTTGTTAGATATCATCTCATGATAGATTTGGGGTCAAAAAATATTGACTGTCAAAGTTGCATTCTTAAAATTGTTTACAAGCAAACATGTCAGAAAACCATAAAACACGTTTGGTTTTGGCTTTGAAAACAGGTCAAACTGACACTTGGGGGCATGAAAATTGGGTCATTAGTTTAGTATCATGAGGAGAGCATAAATTTGGGATTTTGGATCATGATGAATAACAAGACACATTTGGCAAGCAGACTCAAATTTGCAAAATTGGAAACACTAGTAGAAAACCAATTTTTGCAAATGGAATGGACCTAGGAAAGTGTGCAAATGGATTTGTCAAGACTTGCAAACTGGCACACTTAAAGAATTTTTAGAGTAGAGCACAATGGTATAATCCATTTGATCTCACCTATCATGGGTTCAAAGTTATGACATCTTGAACCAAGGTACTAATCAATCTGCACTTCTTGACACCAATAAAACTTTATAAATTGCATTTGGAATCTCATTTGAAAATTGATCAAATGGATTTGTCATAAGCTCAAATAAGAAACATAACAAGTCTCTAATTTCTAGAGTGTAATTCAAGAGGAATTATCTCATTTTGGTCAACTAGGTGAAAGTTATAACAAGTCAAATAGGGCCTCCCAAAACTCTGAACAATTTGCATCAGCATGACAACAATAAATAACTGACCTTGAGGGACTCAAAACCTAGTCAAAGCATGTCAAAATGACATGAAATCTGAAACATAGGTTCTTTTATAGGCATACTAAACACTTCCAAAGTGAAAGTCATGAAAAATAGCTAGGTGCAAGATATTCAATTTTAAACTAGGCCTCTTGTCGCTATTTGACACTTAGGCAAAAATGCAGATTTGAACATTGCCCAAAATGAGACTTGATGAAATGACTCAGAATGATAATTTATCTTTATGGTATGAGTGGATAAGCTGAATGCAAGGTTTTAGAAACATTAAACACCTCTTAGGCCTCAAAATGATAGTCAAGTGCACATGAATTAAATGCACTTATAGGGTTCAAAATCTTGGAATGGTACTCAAATTGGGAAGGCAATTTTGAGTCCCAATAGAATCTACATACCTTAAAAAGGCTTGAAGTGTTAAAAATATTTGATGTATTCTCTAAATTCTAACTCATTGGAGTTGTATTGTGTCTTTGAATTGGAATAATGCATGCATTATTGGATTAATAGTTTATGTTTGTCCAATTAGCAACAATTTGTCCATGTCAAGATATTATCAAAAAGAGATGATTAGTCTGGGCACTTATTGTGGATTGGTATAGAGAAAGGATTCATTCTTGGATAACCTTTCTTGATTTATAGTGATAATTGGATAACTATATCTGTCATTTGTGGTCAACATGATTGAACATGATAGAGTCTTAAGGAAGCTTGTAATGGACTAATGGTTGGTTTCTAAAGATATGATATATTGGATGATAAGTTTGATAAATGCTTGATAAATGAACAAATTGTTGGGAAATGATGTCAAATGGGTTTAAAATAGGAAAACTCTTGACAACATTAAATGAAGGAACCTTGGAATACATGAATGTGGGTTATATATTAAATGGGCTAAAGTGTCCAAAGTAGTGAATATGACTTTATACTAGATAAAGTTGTATGCTTTGGTTGCCTTGGAAGTGACTAGTTGGTGTTTGCTTGAGTTGACATGTTAAGTGTTCCTTTTGAGAGGATTGAAAAACCTATCATGGTTCAATGATGGCTCACATTTTTATTTCTATGAATGAAGAAAACAAATGGAAATGTATCCCATAAGATGGTTTTTGAATAAACCAACAATGGATAAATAGGATCTCCTTGATTGGATGATCAGTGTAGGATGGCTCTACATCAAGACCTTGGGCCTTACTATTGCTACAACCAACACACAACACTAATCATTATTTGAGTGATTGTTTGAATCATCACTTTTCCCATTTCAAGGACACTACATTGGTCCTATTTTCCATCAAACCTTTAATAATTTATTATCCTTACTATCATGTCTTCCATCAAATTAGTCATCTTCTAGGGTCATTCCATTACTACTCTATTTTTTTGTCTCCAACATCTTTACTAAGGATCACATTATCCAACCTATTCAACCAATGGATACATTATGTTTCCAAACCTTTTCAAAACTTTATTATTCCAAGTACATTTGCATGCATTCAAGGTTTTAATCTATTTGTCAGTTCAATAGGTCATTTTCCTTTTCAACTAAATTTTACAATACTAAATACAATCAACAAGTTGTTTTTCAAGGTCCTCTAGGAATGAAAAAATGTATTGTAACCTTCCAATGCCAAACTACAAATGGTTACATAATTGTCATCATTAAAATTAGTTCCTTAAACACAATACCAACTAACGATACTTAGGAAAATATAGATTTTTATCTTCAACAAACCTTTTGTCCAACATCTCATAATATCCATTCAACACAGTGGACTATTTAGTACATTGCCTCAAGTGTAACTATGATAAAAATTATTCAAAAACAAAAATAAAACTTGAAACTACCTGTCAATATTTTAAATAGTTACAAATACAATTTTAATAGAATTCTACTATTCATTTTTAGTTCCATGAGTTGGAATGAGTATGTGGGAAACAAGATAATGAGAGGGGGGTGAGGAGGGGGTTGAACTAGGATCTTAAATTTTTAACTTCATAACCAATTTCACTTATTCATCTCCAAATCATTATTTAAATTTATCATCAAAACTAAAATGTTGAGATATCAATTCAATGCATCACATCCATAAATGTTCAACATATCACATGATGATTTTCTAACCCATAAACACTTTAGGATAAAGGTAAAATTGGGGTGGGGATGAAACTCACAAATCTTCACTGTTGCAACATTAAAGTTAACCTATTGAGGTTACAATATTTGATCATAAGATATGATCTACCCTGTAAGGCTATTAGGTCTCACCTTGTTAAAGGATTTTACTCTCACAATAAAGTAAGGATTCTGTTAGGATATTTACGTAGGTCTGTTAGGACCACTCTATTAAGAGATTTACCCTATCTCAATTACAAAATAATTGCTTCAGTACCTAACCCTCGGTCTACTCTACAAGATAATATTGGGTTTCCTCTTTCCTATATCTTTGATCTAATTCTCCTAATCTTATAACTTTGTTTAATCCTTCATTGCCTTGATTTCTATCTATTGGATATGTCTTTGAAACTTCATCTTACTTCTTCATATGTGCATTCACTTCTTACACATCTTAATAACAACTCAATAAAACAAGAGAAACAACAACAATAGAAATAACATATTCTAGGGTTAGAATCCATCTTTAATAAATGTTATGTGAAGTTTCTAGATATTAATCAACGATTTACATTTCACCATCTTTTGTCATTTATTCCCATTTTTTGGTTGGTTGATTTGTTTTTTCTTGGGATCATTACCTTATGTAATGATGTGTAACCAACATCTTATTTGGCTCTACAAATATTAAATGTCATAGAAATATTGGCCAAAAATTGTTTACACATGAGTTTGTGCAATTACAAACTAACATATCAAAATTGAATTACTCGACGCTTGAATGCTCTGACAATTGGTCATGCATAAACCTTCATGATATTATATACCTATTTTCTTAGTTGTTACTAGCTTTTCAAAATGTTTGGTCTCCATTATATTTCTTGGCTCATATTATATTCCTCGACTTGCATATTTTCTTTTTCTCAACTAAATGCTCGACAATCACTATCTTGCTCAATATTAGTATTATATGCTCGGCCTTTACTAGATAACTCAGTTGTAATGGTGACCTTGTGATCTTTCCTAGTAAGTGACTTAAAATGACTAAGTTTTTAAACACTAATCGACAACATAGGCTTAGAGATCAACAATCCCCCTCTTTGACATTAGTGGAAAAAATATAGTCATTAAATAATTTCATTCAAAAAATGTATTCTCTTGAGACCATATTTTGATTTGAATTCTATTTAATCCGATATCTATTGCATATCAATTTCTTATTACTTATCTCCCTATTTCTTATCTCCCCTTTTCTTGTTATTCCACTTCCCTTGTGTTTTTTCATCATGTTTCATCAATCTTCCATTAATTATCCCCCTTGTTTTTTTCACTGATGAAACTTGGGGCTTGTGGTGTGATTTGAAACTTCTCAAAAAATTGTTTATGACTTGCCACAAGATTGGCATAGCCATATTCCATCACTCATGTACATGTTCTAGAATTTGAAAGTGAAGCTCTAGGTCGATAGCTAGATCAATGAATCCTTCAATGTGTGAAAAAGTTGTGTTTCTTCAAAATATCTCTGGCAACAAAAATGACTTTCTGAATTATCTCTATATATGGTAATAATTGAAGTTGATTTAATGATAAATTATTCCTTATCTATGCATCTTTCACTATGAGCTCAGCTAACCTTAGTTGATTGTCTGTCAGTTCATTATAGGAGGATGAGCTTGAACTTGCACTCTTGTCCAATGTGAGAACATTTTATCTCATGCCTAAATGCAATAACTCTAATGAGTATGTAGTATCCACTATAAAGAAATTTGTATCACACAATTTCAAATATAAGGAATTAATAGTCTTCAAAATTGTTTCAAATTGTGTAATAGATGTAGAAAGCTCGGCTTGTCTCTACACAAGTTCATGTGAGACTTTATGTAATACCTCATGCTCCATTCTCTTTTCAAACCATTGTAATAGCTTATCATTTGTCTCGATATCATGTGTCTAAATTTTGTCAACTATACCACTAGTTGATCCAAAGTTGTATGCTAATTATTTACATCTAAAATTCCAAATGTATCTATAAAAATATCTTTGATAGTATGTAGTACTTGTCTTCTCTTCTTCTCTCTAGCCTTATGACTTAACAATATTTTCAATTCTTGCATTTTTTTCTAGTGTAAGATTATTCAAATCATATGTA
This sequence comes from Cupressus sempervirens, assembly GCA_028749045.1. Classification (NCBI taxonomy): domain Eukaryota; kingdom Viridiplantae; phylum Streptophyta; class Pinopsida; order Cupressales; family Cupressaceae; genus Cupressus; species Cupressus sempervirens. The sequence goes on along the minus strand of CM053792.1, from coordinate 444,014,676 downwards.
TGTAATGTAATTACCTCATCAAGGTTCACCAACTCATCATCATCATCTTTTGTATGAGTCACATTTCAAGATCTAAAGGGTATATCATGAGGTAGTGATAATTGCAATTGCTTCACTTTCTCAATTGACCTCAATTTTGTTATTGTACTGGTGTAGAAATCACTTGTTATATAGATGTTACTTGTGTAGGTTTTGTAGCCTTTGTATTCAACAATTGAATAATAGGTAGAGTAGTCTCTTTCTCTTTTTGTGTTATTCCAACTTATACAGACTTAGTGCATGAATCTTTCTCAAAATTTTCTTCCTTGTTCAAAATTTTCATACAAATGGGTTGTATGTATACAATTAATTCCTTACCAAGTTGCTCAACACTTGTAACCTCTATAACTAGTGTGACTATAACATCGTTAGTCTTCTTGACTTCAAGTTTTGGATATTCAATTATCTGTAACAAAATCCAAGTTGTATTTCCTCTTAAGATTTGAATTTCCTCTTCATTCAATATGTTTTGATTAGGTGGAGAGATGTCAATTTCATCCTCAATTATGATAGTCTCCTTATATTCATACTCATTAACAAGTTAATTAATTTTCTATGTCAGCTTTTCCATTTCTTGCTTATATTCGTCTTCAAATTCTATAGCATCTTGTCCTTCTCTCACCTCTATTGTTGGAGTAAGCACTCCAAATACTTCTTTCCATACTTTTATACTATACTTCTTTCCATACTTTTATACTATCTTTCTCAACTTTATGAGCTTTGTTCTTCAAGACTTTATATGCCCTGTCCCTCAACATAAACTTCTTAATAAATTTTTTAAGGGCTATAGACATGTGGGTCTTCCCTAAATTTGGCATAACTTGTGCCAATGTTTTTTCTCTTTTTTTTTTTCAATGGATAATTCCCATTTCTAGTTGGCATCCACTCTATTGTATAATCCTACTAGAAATCCAATTCTTAATTCTAGGGGTGTGTGCCTAAACTTGATCATTATTTAACTTGATCATCATTATTTAAAGAATCATACTAGATATCTTTGAATCCTAGACTATTTTCAGATTCTACCAACTTTGCACATACCTGATCCATAGTCATTAGAGGGAGTCTATTCACTACTTGTAATTTTCTTTACTCATTAGACTCAATATTTTCTTCATCTTCCTCCTCCTCTTTTGTAATGATCATTTTTATTTTTGGCTTTACATGCTCATCTACGTGCTTTATCTTCTTTGATGGACTACCTATTGGTATCTTGGAAGGGAGTTGTGTTGACCTCTTTTTGGTGATGATTACATTTCCCTTTGGCCTCTAAGGTGTCACCATTTTTTGCATGTTTTTATGGAGGTCCTCCTTCACCTTAGGTTCTACAATAACAACCTTTCTCTATTTTGTGGTCTTCAACTTCACAACTATAAGCTCTTTTCCTTTACCTTTTTTGGCCTCAACAATGTTTATTTTCCTTTTCTTTCCTACCTTTGGTGTGTCAGTTTTAGTAGTTAACTGGGCAATAACAATCTCATTGTTGAAAAAAATTATTCAATTGTATGTTGTCTTTGATGTTACACAAAATTTCAAGCCTTTACTGAGAAGTCAATGATAGTCGAGCTCAGTCAGGCATCGAAGGCAATTTCTTGTATATGTCGAGTGTTCAGTTATAACCAAGTTCAGAGATAGCATTGACCAAGCTTAGTCAATTCATGAAGTGAAGTTAGTATTGATCGAGTTGGTTTGGTTAACATTAGAACTCCTATTCTAATCAAGTTGGGTTAGTTAACGAAGGGATCCTCTGTGTTGACAAAGTACTTAATTTTGTATTATTCAACTGTCAACATATTTAGTTTGATAACTTTATTGGTTAATACAAGACAACTTAAGGGGTAAAAATTGTTTTATTAAAAGAGTATTCAAGACAACTTAACAAGGTGAATTAAATATATGAAAGGTCAAATTGAGGATTGAAATGTGGAATTGAAGAAGATGAATTAAGCAAGCAAATTTTAAGGATATTTGTAAAGGGTAGAGAATCTGAGTGGACCAAGCTACAAAGAACATTCTAATCAAGGAGGATCAAGTAATCAAGCCAAAACTAAGATCTGAATCATCAAAGATAGTTGCATCAATAATCAGGTCAAGTCATTGTTACTCTCTAATAATTTAAGTAGTGAATCAAAACTCCTAACAGAGTTAGCATAAAAACTATTCAAATATCCTCTAATAAGGTGGCATTTCTAGATTGAAGTGTCTGAAGACCTCTAACAAGGCCGCTCCTAATAGGTTGAATTAAATCCTCTAAAAGGGTCACACCTAGTAGTGTGTTTTGTAACCTTTAACAAGGTTGGATCCTACTAGAGCTCACTTCAGAAGAGTGAAATACAATAGCTAGTTGCAATTGGTTGTTTTTCCAAATTGGGTTTCCACATTAAATCTTGGTCTTTTATGCTCATGTTATTTTTTTTTATGTTTTTGCAACTAAGTTAATAAAGGCTAATCACATTAATATATTAAGATCTAACTATCTTTGTGCTAACTGAGTAACAGTAATATATTTAGTGTTAACTAGGTTACAAGGTAAAAGCACAAACCTGTGTCACCTTTTATAAAGAAATGGGATATCAGAATGTTATAGTTCAATATTAATGACAAAAAAATTGAATTTGTGTTAAGAGTTTTAAGATGATGTAAACTGATGAAATGTGTAGAATTTGATGAATTATATGCCTATAATCTTTACAAAAAAAAATTGTAAGAATTTATTTATATTCTTTTATTTTGAAGTCCATTTTTTAACTGTAAAAAATATAGGGTGTAGTTCCTATCAAACAAGTATATGCAAATCATGTTTTTTTGTTCTAATTTGAAAATATCTTATAGCTAACATGTATAGCTAGGGAACCAAAAACAAAGAAAAAAAGTTTTGATATATATTTTCTTTGTTATAACTGTAGACACCTAAATTTGATTACCCCATTAGGTAATCTCATTTAGTCATCTTCTAGGACATTATTGATTAAATATTTATTATTTAATTAATTAATCATCATCCCCTAGTTAATTAATTAATTTAACTAACTATAGTCCAATTGATAAAATCAAATGATAAGCCAAGATCAATTTATCAAATAAAACCCTATTCCTCTATTAAATTAAATAAATGTACAAATCTATTTAATTTAATCCCATTACCCTTATTTATTTAATAAATCATCATAAATCCCTAAACCATCCCTAAACCCTATGGTTACCCCTAATCCAACTCATTCACCCATACTAAACTTGCTTAGCCACCTAACTAACACATCCCATCAAAGCTAAGCCACTTACGCATCCTCCTTGTGACAAGGGTCACTCTCTAATTGGCTACAAACAAGCACAATCCATGTGCTCATCTTTCAAAGCATCTTAGCCCTCCCTCACCATTATTCCATCCTTGCATCCTAACCCTCCATCTCACTACCCCTTGGCCTATAAATAAAGCCCTTCCCTCTCAAAATCCATATCATCTACCCATGCAAACTTATAATTCCCCACTAACCATTATCGCACACCCATTTACACCATCACTATGTTAAATTCCCTCTTCACTTAGACTATTGAATCCTACATTTACCCCCATGCTTGATAAACACCCCATCACTTGAAGCTTGAAGAAAATTGCACACACTTCCCCTAGCTATCTAGATAGACCAAGGTCATCATAGGGCACACTTCAGGAGCTTACCATTTTTTGGTTTGTTTTTCTCCATGATGTTTTCCTCTCTCTCCTATCATAAGTGTTTCTTTAATTTAATTTGTGAATGTTAAATTTAGTCTTAATGTTCTTAAAACACTAGGTTTTTAGCATTACATTTTGGCACACTCGGTGGGAGCCCACATTTGGGTCACTATAATCATGTCTTTTTGCTTTTTTTGTTAACTATCCAACCTAATGTTTTGCATTTTTTTGTGTAGGTATTTGATTTCTTAACATTTTTTTTAGGTACCAAGATCCCCAACTAGGAAGTGTGCTCCCAGCCATCTAATCAAATCCATGTTCAAGCACATTGCAAACACCTTTTATTCATGAACCTATGGTTGCGAATTCACGATCTTATACCAGTGTGATTGTGAACCTACAAAGGTAGGAACACATTCAAAATGAACTCTTACTACCACATGGTAGTAAAAACCCTTCCCATTATTCTTGTTGACCAATCCTCCCATGTGAATGCAATTTTTGACTAGCAGGATCATTGTAAAAACCTACGAGAATGCTTGACCAATATAGTCAAACCCAAAAATATAGTTTTAATTTTCACCCTCAAACTTGTGGATACATATATCAATGGGAACACCTTCCATAAACCTGCTAGTTTGCTCTATCACAGGATCACATTGTAAGCATATTTCTTGCAGCCCACTTTTTCTTTGTTTTCACCAGTTTTGGGTACCACGATCCTACTTTGGTCTGTTTGTGGGATTGTTGTTTGACTCTCGCAAGAACACTATTTAAAATTGTTTTTTATAAAAAGAGTAGAAATCTAAATTTGACTTTTAGTGGTTCCATTGGATATGGAATATTCTGAGTTAATTTATACATATCAAAAATAACTAAAAAAACTAAAATGAATTTTTGCATAGTTAACTATTCATTTTAAGGATTTTTGGTGACTAATCAATTGATTTTTTGTAACATTGCAACTTGGAGCATCTAGATACACCTAACCATTTTTTTGCAAGTTTTTCCTAGGAATAAATTTGAATGCTTAAACACTTTTCTTTAAATTCATGTTGCACTTAATTTAATCAATCAAACAAACTCTTGAATGGCTAAGATCAATGAACTATTGCTATGATTAACATCTCAATTTGGGCATAAAACACTTGTACTCAATCTTGAATTCCTAAAGATCAATGGACATTGCAAATTGAAACACTTCAACTTTGGGGCTTAAAAAGAATTCATTCAATTTTGTATGCTCTAAAAAGTAAAAAATTCTTATTCCATCCTTTTCAAAGCTTTCACGTGCAATTTTCTTATGTTGACATCAATCAATTTATTTTTGTTGATGAACCCTTAGCTTATTATGTTGATGACACTGTCAAGTTGGAAATAACTTTTTCATGCTTAAACATGAGTGTCTACAAGAGTAGATGGAAATTCTAATTCTTTAATTGGAAAAGAATAAGTGTGGTCTTGTTTTACTTCTTAGGAGGCTTGCTTGGGGATTTCATCACCCCTTGCAATGACCTCAACTCTAGTGTTCTAGTGGAGTATAAATATCAAGAGGTGAATTGAAAATCACCTCTCTTGGAAGCATAATCTTGTCACTCTTGGCTAAGCCCCAAAGAACTTTATACCTTTGGGAAGTGAAGGTGGAGATTCAGGTTACTGTCTCCTCCTGACTATGTGTCATTACTTTCTTTCATCTACAGATTTGGACCTCACATACCTTGCATATATCGAGGACACCCCTAGCTAAGCTTGTATATCCTAGTCAAACCTTATAGGGTTATTGATGTGTTTTATGTGTTTGAGTGTTCCAAAATTCTCCCCAAGTTTTAGAAAAATTTGAGTCCTTTTTCTAAAGAGATCACTTATATGTCCTTTGAGACTATTGTGAGAAAGTCTATTCGCAACAACCCTAAGTCTAGTTTGCTTTGCTTTATCCATTTGTAAATCATTCAACTTGAATAAAAGGCATACTTAGCATAGCCACTACTTCATCAGAGATTCATTCAAGCTTCCAAAACATTTTGGTATCCTTTGTTTCTTTCCTCTAGTATCATCATTCCTAAGGTCTTCCATCAAGTCATCCTTTTCTCTCCATGTCTTAACTAGAAGAGCTCCATCCCTACCCAACTCATCATTAAAAAATGATGTCATAATCTTATTATGATGAGTTCAATTATCCCACCTTTTCTCCCACTCCATCCTATTCCAATGATAATGAAGATCTTGTCAATTATGATGGGTATATTGAAAGCCTTAGAGAGATTTTTCCCAACATCCTCCAAAATCCAAACATTCCTCCAACCTACTCCATCATTCCTCTGTGCATACCCACTAGTACTCTATACCATGCCTTTGAAAAGGGAAATTTATTATTAAACTCATCCCTGCCTCCTTCCTATATTGTGCCCACATATTACCCTTATACATCAGTCATGTCTCCATCTTCCTCCACCTCCATATCCCCATCTCCACGCTTCCAGAACAATGCTACTCATTACACCCCTAATCCAAGCCCACCATCCCAATATCCTCCAAACCACTTTCCAAATCCTCCAAACTAGGATTAGTTATACAAGGCATCACCTTAATCCCCCTACTCTTCCCAATCCAACACATACATCTCTAAGGAATTTTACAAGGAAACCCAAAGAAAACCCATCTCCTACACCAATCATTCCTCCTACATCATCCTATTGCTATCATCCATATTCTATCCACCCCACTTATCAAACCCCTTCCATCTCCTACCTCCCATCCATCAAATCCCTCTAAATCCCATCCACATCTCCTCCTTCTAGCATTACCCAAATCTCATGTAATGAAACTAATGAGTCCCTCCCCCATCAGTTCATCCCCATTAAAGAGCCTCCTACCCATCCATCTACCTCATTGAAAGAAACCATCCATGCATCTCTTATTGCATCATCCACTCCAATCAAATCCTATCAAGATCTTGTCCAAATGCATGTTGAAGTATCTCAAAACAAAAAAGAATATCCCACCATCCCACTTATTCCCCTACATGATCCACTTTTACCATTCACTCCATCCAATGAGCGGTCACCATCCCCTCCATATCTAAATTCTACCATCATATCTACTCCATCTAAAGATCCATTTCCATCAACCCTACCAAATAAAGATCCTATCCTTCCATCCCCTTTACTTCATGATCATGTAGATCCCATAATCCATGGTGATAGATCTGCAAAAGAAAAACTCACTATCATATCTGAAGCTTCGACTCCTTCAGCTAGTAATGGACTCACATCAAGTGTTCCAAATAATAAACATTATATTAAAGAAAGAAAGAAAAGTATATCTCTACATGTTGATATCCCTCCTATCTCTTTATGGTCCCAAGTCCTTCCATCTTCACCCCAAAGTTCCCATCCATCTTATTACACATCTATCTTGAGCCCATATCCTACTACTTCTTTCCAACCCTCCATTTTGGGTCCTTATATACCTAATCCTAATCCTTTATCTTCTCCATCTATTTTGGTACCTACTCCTTCCTTGCTTACATCTTCTTTAAGTCCTTATCCTTCATTCCCACCATCCATTTTGAGAAATTATATGCATCCATATCTCGTATTCCAATCCATCATTCCATCCCCTCAAATAAATAATCTAGATCATCAGAGGCACCTATCCTTGAATCCCTTCCAATATTCAAACTCTACCATTCCATCCATAATCCATCCATATCCCCCATACTCTTGTTCCCATACCATGTCTAATAGAAGCAAATTGGATACCAAAATCAAAAAGCATAAATCCAAAAGTCCACAAAACTCAAAGTATCGACATGTCCCTTCTAAAATACATGTTATAGAAGAGAAGAATTTGATCCACATTAGAGAAAAAGTTAAGAGGCCACAAAGGCCCAAGCTAAAAAAGTCAATAATCATGTGGATACCCAGAATGCTCATAAAATAAATATGCTTCAAATAAAAAATCTCAATTGGAATCCATTCCCACTACTCAAAAACCCTCATCTGTTCATACTTTATCCAATTATCCATATACACATCCTTCATCCCCAAAATCCACTATTAGTCCATATAATTCTTATCCTAGATTTCCAATCCTCTGTCTTCCAACTTTACAGTTAGTCCTTATATTTCTCTTCCTCCATTTTTTCCTTAACATCATTCAACACTTTATTTCCCACTATTTCATCACTTTTTAGGGTGTGTGCCAATGATGATCTTTCCAAATTCCTCATCCATTCACCCATAACTCTTATGTCTTCCCATCCCTTATCTACTAACTCCCACCCACCATTCCACTCATTTAATCCAATCTTTTTCCACCCATCATACCAAAATCTATGAGTAAAAATGCATTGAAAAAGTCACAAAAAAAAGCATCCACTAGTAAAAACTTTGCAATTCAAGCACCTTGGATGAGTACCATGATGAAAACTTGGAAAACAAGAATCATGCATAATCCCTTCATCCAAATGCTCTACACACTCAAGGGAAAGTTCCAGAACCCACCATATCTATCTCAATCCACCATACCAATCACATCTTACCCATTTTATCTATCATTCTCCCTTGGATCTTGATAAAAATAAAAGCCACCACCAAATTCATGCTTTTGGTCATCCTCTTGATATTCATTTCCCCATCATAGCTTGTATCCACCTATCCCTTATCAACCTATTATTTTGTCCATATAATCCATCCATGAACCGCATCCACCCATCATAAGTTACCCTCTACGTCATTCACCCTTGACATCCTAGCTTCCATCTATCTCCCTCATCCTCTTGTTGACCAATCTTCCATCCTATCATAACCCTTATAAAATTTCCTCTTTGATAACATATGATAATTTTGTGTATTATATTCCTTGGAGATAGTGTCATGTCCATCTTTCCATTCCCCCCATTCTAGCCCTATTTTCATCTAGTCATTCCCAAAACTAGTCGTTCCCTTTTTCTCTATCCTTGCACTTATCACCATCTCTCCATCTTTCCATCTCCTACTACATCCCTTTCCATTGGTATCTAGCTCTAGGCTATCCCCATATACCCCAATGTCATCCATTCATATCTTAATACTCCTAGAAATCTACCATCAACTTCACCATCCCATTGCACATCTATTGACTCATCCAATCACATTCTTAATCTTCTACCCAACCTTGTTGCAAGCCTTTGTCACACTCCAATCATCATCATTGGGATGAATCCTTCCCACTCATTTTCTTTAGGTATATCATTCCCTTATCCACATTACCCTATCCACCCTCCATCCACTATCATCTCCTCCCAATCTTTCCATCCACTATCTTAAGATTTTCATTGCTATCTTCCCACCACAAGCTTTTCATTCCCTTTATCTACTCATCCTAAGGTTTTCCTCTATCTGTAGTTCCCACACTTTTCCTTTATCTCCTCATCCTGACCTCTTTATCTGCTAATCTTTTCATCCCAAACCTTTCATCCACTATCTTCTCATCTTTATCTTTCTCTCCACTATCCTATCATGTCGAGCTTTTGTACGGTAAACCCTCATAAATAATTTGGTTTATTGGCTGTATATTCCTTGTGTATTGGTCCTTAACTTGGTACCATTGTATATCTCTCATCTCTTTGTGTCAATTCATGTTTGATCACAAATTATAGTTATCTTGGTTAGGTGATTTAGCAAATTCTTTTAAAAGGTCCCTTGTCATCAAAATGTTGTCCTAAAAAGTTCTGAATTTCCAGATCATCCTAGTCCTTGATATTACTAATACATCCTTATAGGATGCATCCTTCCTCTTTTCTAATCTTGGTCCATCAGTATCCAATCCTACTGATATCTTTGGCAAAAGATTACATTTTTCATGGATTTACATTTTCTTTTGATTTATTTTCTTTTAGGGATTTCAAGTTTGGTTCTTAAAGTATCTCTTCCAAGCAATTTGTGTTGTTCCCTCCTCAAAGTCACTACAATCTTTTATATCATGGTGTGCTATGAATGGGGAAATTTGAGAGCAAGGTTTTGATCAGGTCTCTTTCATCTTCTTTTTTCTACTTGTGAGTCAGATATGACCCTTGCATAGTCCAAACATGTGATTACTTGTGGTTACATGTTGCACTTGGGAAATATCATTTTCTTGTGGGTTACCTAGTATCATTTCCACTAATTCTTCCAACATTCATGTGTGATTCTAGGGAAATCCTTGCATGCTTGTTTTGCATTAGTCCTATGTAATATTGATGCAAAGGCATTGATCTTCATAGTAACCTTGGCATATACCCAATATTCCTATATCAAAATAAGTGTTCAACTACATATTGGTGCTCCCCTTTGGAAAACCCCCATGCTCAAGCTTCAATTGATTCCTTCAAACCTCACTTCTATGAAAATATAACCCATTTTTCCACATCTATCCAAGAATCCCATCCAATCAATCCTACAATCATGATCCAGCCAATCTATCAAGCCTATAGTATCCAATCTTGCATCAATCATAATCATAGCTCCTACATTAATAATAATCTTAGTCATAACCAATAATAATCCTAGAATAATAATCTCCCCAACCCTACCATCTTCCAAATCACTTCCCTGGGTTCAATTTAAAATAGTCAATCACCCTCCCCCCTCCCTCTGTAACCAATATTTTTAACCATTGGTTATCCTTGTGCACAAGGTTTTTCTTTGTATCATTCTCCCATAGTGAGAGTACAAGTTTCCTTAAACCCCCTCTCTTAGCCACTTTTAGTCCTCTTGCTCACCCTAGATTCTTGAACTTTTCAAGAAGTTGTCAGGCCTCACCTTCTCTCTTCGTCACCTTCTTGAGGGGGCATCACACAGTCCATTCTCTCTTCTTCTATTCAAAACCAAGAGAACCATGTTTCTTTAAAAATTCTTCTTCACATCATTTATATTCAAACTTCTTTGAAATACTATTGTCCTACCACTATGTCAAAGCGAGGCAAAATGTAGACACCTAAATCTGATTATACCATTAGGTAATCTTATTTAGTCATCTTCTAGGACATTATTTATTAAATATTTATTATTTAATTAATTAATCACCATCTCCTAGTTTGTTTATTTATTTAATTAACTATAGTCCAATTGATAAATCAAATGATAACCCAAGATCAATTTATCAAATAAAATCCTATTCCTCTATTAAATTAAATAAATGTCCAAATATATTTAATTTAATCCCTCAACCCTTATTTATTAAATAAATCATCATAAACCCCTAAGCCATCCCTAAACCCTATCATTACCACTAATCCAACCCATTCACCCATACTAACCTCACTTAGCCAACTAACTAACCCATCTCATCAAAGCTAAGCCACCACCCCCTAACCCCCTTTCTAAGCTAAGTGTAACTCCCCTCCTAAACATGTGCACAACTTTAAGCAAGGGTTAAAACTTGCTAACCCAAGCCAAAGTCAATAGTCACCCTTGTCCTCTTCCATCCCTATCCAAGAGCATTAATGGCTCTTACATGTCATTAATGTCTCTTACACACTCTTCATCCCTCATTATCTCTTTGACCATCCATTTTTTCCATCCCCTCATACTCATCCTCCTTGTGACAACTGTCACTCTCTAATTGACTAAAAACAAGCACAATCCATGTGCTCCCTTTTTAAAGTATCCTAGCCCTCCCTCCCCATTCTTCCATCCTTGCATCCTAACCCTCCATCTCACTATCCTTTGGACTATAAATAAATCCCTTCCCTCTCACAATCCATATCATCTACCCATGAAAACTTATAATGTCCCACTAAACATTATCACACACCCATTTACACCATCACCATGTTAAAATCTCTCTTCACTTACATTGTTGAATCTTCCATTTATCGTCATCCTTGATAAACACCCCATCACTTGAAGCTTGAGGACAACTAAGCACACATCCCATAGCTATCTAGATGTACTAAGGCCATCACAGGGCACACTTGAGGAGTTTACCATTTTTTGGTTTTCTTTCCTCCATAGTGTTTTCTTCTCTTTCCTATCATAAGTGTTGCTTTAATTTATTTTGTTAATGCTAAATTTAGTCTTAATGTTCTTAACACACTAGGTTTTTAGCATTACAATAAGTATGCAAGCTCAAACTTATCAAAATCCAACATTTTTCCTCCTATCAAAACTTCTCAATCAAATCTACACCTTTTAGAAAAAAATTACATATTCATGAAGAGGACTCTCTCCTCTAGAGATAATTTTTTTTTTTTTTTTTTTTTTATATGATTTACTATTTTTCTTTTCTTTCTTGAGGGAGCATCTTCTAAAATGTTGAAAGATTGACTTATAATATTTTTAAATTATAACATATTATAACTAATCAAAACACTCAAAAATTTATATAATGATGATATTGAATTCGAGATCTATAAAAGGGTGTTTTTAGTTTTTCAAAAAAATTGAGTTTTGATAGAGAAATGAGATTTGACTAAAACAAGTTTTGGTATCCTAAATGGTGACATAGATCTGTGCTTTTACAATATAGTAGGATTTGGTTTTATACTTTGTTGACATTTTCTTTTGAAGTAATTGATTCACCCATCCCCTCTTAGTTACTCCTTCCCATTTCTAACAATTGGTATCAGAGCTACTGGGTCTTGTAGATAAGGTTTCAAGGACCTAAGCTAAACATCAAGATGTCTTATAGAAGGGAAATTCCTAAGTTGAATAGAGATAACTTCCAAGCATTGCAGGAACTCATGAAGTTGCATTTGGAAACCATTAGAGACACATGCCTAAAATACCTAGAGAACAAGTATGTGGCACCTGTTGGATCTCTGTTTGTGGACCAAATTATGGAAAAGAAGAATCACAATATAATGATGATTGGCATTGCCTCTACTCTCAATTATGTTTAATTTGATGAAGTCAAAGATTGTCCTTCTGCTCATGAAATGTGGATCAAGCTTAAAGATATCTACTAAGGAGATGACAATGTGAGGAGAGATAAGTCTAAGAGGTCAGTTTGTGTTGTAATTACACATGGGAAAGGTAAAATTCTAAGAGGGATTGGGGGGTGGGGGGTGGTGATTAATTAGTAGTTTAAAATTGGACCCATAAAAATTTCAACATACATTCATCACATGCATTAATATACTAAAATAACATGTAAAGCATATGCATTTAAATCATGTAAACATGTAATCAATCACACACATAACACCGGATATGATTACCAAGAAACCCTCCAAGTGAGAAGGTAAAACTGGGGTGAGAATGACACCCCAAATATTTACTACTACAACAATAAAGTGTATCCAATTAAGGTTACAATGATTTGACCATGAATCATGGTCTATCCTGTGAAAGGCCTACCTTATTAAAGTCTCACAAAGACTATTAAGTCCCACCTTGTTAGAGGATTTCAACACTCTATTAGAAGTGTGCCTGGTTGGAGGACTTCAACTTACAATTAAGTAAGCACCTTGTTAAAGGATTTCATACAACCTATTAGGACTACTCTATTAAGAGATTTAACTGAAATTCCATGTTAAAATGTCTCAGCATAGATCCTACAGTTGGCACTTGCTTGCTTGATAACTTATCACCTCTACACAATGTCCAATTGATCCTTCACAATCTGATGTCTCCAATGTTGTATCCTTCTCTATCCTCTATTCTTATCTGACTGATTCTACAATTTAATCTTACTTCTAAGTCACCTTGAATTCTCTAAAAACTATCTTGTTCACTCTCCTCATTTGATCATTCACCCCTTGTACAATGTAAAGACTTTAGGGCTTTATCCTCCTTTAGAAGACTCTGGTGGCTTAGGGTTAGGTATGAATTTGTGGTTGAGATTCATCCATTTTGTTGCTTAAACCTTCCCATTTTTTGATTGGCTACATGTAATTACATAGGGAATCTACATATTGATTTTCCCTTATCTTCAAAAGATCATAATCTATCCTTAAGTTGGCTCAGAAATGGTTTACATAGTTGTTTGTGCCATTGCAAACAAATATGTCAAAACTATGTCACTTGGCATATGAAGTAATTGATGCTCAGCATGCACTATATTTCTGATTCTGACTTGGAACCTACATTACTCAACATCCACTATTTACTCAACACTTGAATCACTTGGCATGGTCTATCTACTCGGCACCTGAGTGACTCAACACATGAGTGACTTGACACTCATTGCAACTCAGCACGGTCTAATATTTACATGTTGTGCTTGGCATTTATTACTAGTTTGGCATGAACTAAGTAAATGGCTTAAGTGTGTTGACACTCACTTGTCAAAACCAATATGAGATCAACAATCTCCCCCTTCGACATGAGTGTCAAAAACACTTGAATATACAATAATGTACTTAACTTCTAGAGCATAACATATCCATGACTCGGTTTATATGCAAAACTTCAAAATTTCAAAATTTTGCAATAACTTATACACCTCAAAATTTATAACTCCCCCTGAGTTAATGTATCTATTTTGTATCCAAAATCAGTGTTCCTCTTTGACTTTAATGTGTTGTATCTAATATTCTGACATCTGATATGCTTTTTCTTGGCTAATATCTATATCTTTTTTATTGCCTTAATAAAAAATGTGTCTCCAAAAAATGTATATCACCCCAATATTATAACTTTACTGGTAGACTCCCCCTTTTTATTTCTTCCTTTCTTTTATTCTCTGCACCCACTTTTTTTAATACTCCCTAATGATATATATTTCCCTTGCTTTATCTCCTCTAATATCCAATGTTATTTATTCTCCCCCTTTTTGACACTAATGTCAAATGGGCTATACATGTATAGTGTGTTTGTCCAAAAAAGATTTATGGACTTCCATTATGATTTTGAGAGCTACATCCTAGTTGTCACATGCAACATCTAATGACTTGATTTGGATAACAAGCTTGGTAGCAAGGTGTACTAGGCCATGTAGAGTAGAAATATTGGAGTCTTTCTTTAGTAGAATCTCAACATAACCTAGCTCCTTGTGCAATATCTCCATATGTGGGGTGAGGGACACTTTTATACATGTCATTTTGGCTCTTATGCTACCTCTTCTTCTATTAACATAGCTAATTGAATTTGTGACTAGAAGTAATGTTCTAAAGTGCTTCTCATTTTGAGCTAGGTTTTGGGGTAGCTTAGTAATTGATATGTTAAGATTTCTCTCTAGACTCAAATATGACTTCTGGTTTCTTGAGTAAAGAGTGTAGTATCACATAGCTTTGTTGATAGAGGTATGCTCTGATACCACTAATGAAGGGCCACACCACCCTTACCAACTCACAACCAAGAATGCAATGATATGAAGACCAAGAAAATAAAATGCTTCCCAAAGAACACTTTTATTATACTTGAAAATCCAATATAAATTACATTAACTTTTTGGCAAGATCTCTCAAGATCCAATCCAAACCTAAGCTAGTCCAGATCCACACTCTGGTAGAAACCTCTAAGATCTCAACTTGTGCTCGCAAGCCACCAAGCAACCTCCTTGTTTCTAAACTGCAGCCACTAGCTCTTCTCCAACTTTATCCAAGATCCAAGTGTAAATTGCCTCACATTTGGCACTCTATTTACACTGACAACTCCACCATAATCCTATTGTAAACTACCTCACATTTGGTGCTCTATCCACAAACTCAGGAAAAATCTCTCTTCACTTCCTCTTTCTCTTTCACACCTTGAAACTTTCCAAGCTTTCCAAGCTTCCACTACTCAAGTTTTTCCTTCTCGAGCTTCTCCTCCTTGAGCTTCTACTTCTCAAGCTTCTCCTTGAGCTTGATTAAAAATGCTCATATGCCTTGCTTAAATAGGCACTTACCACCCCATGCATGACTTATCCACAACCTTCTAGAATTCCTCCACAACCTTCTACAACTTCCATAACCTTCTACAATATCCACAACTTTCTACAATATTCGTAACTTTCTAGAATTCTACCCACACACCTTGATAAATGGAATGACAACCATTTATTTTATTTTATTTTCTATTATGCCACCTATGCACCTCGAAAATAGAAATCCTCTTTTTCTTTATTTTCTCCTTTTTCCCCTTTTTATATTTTTTTTATTATTTCTCCTCTAATTTTTGTCACTTTCTCTCTCCTCCAGATTTTTTATTTTTTTCAATAATTTCCCATGCTCCTGCATCAGACTCCCCCGATAGATAGAAAAGTGCATCCCACACTTTGACAGGAAAGATCTACCACCGTCTTCATCTTCACCAAAGGCTTCCACCTTAATATGGACAAGAAAACCACCATGCAAATCTTCCACATATGCATTACTCTATCAAACATCAGAATCTCAACCATCCAATCAGCATGCTCACTCTCAGGAAAAAATTGAACATAATGTTGCATTATCAAACTCCCATTCACATCAACAACTAGTGAATCCACACCAGTAGCAACAAACCCCGCATCAGCAACAACAAACTCCATATCAGCACCAATATGTAGATCTCCATCAATACATGCCAAACTCTTAACACCAGCAACCTCATTGCTCACAACAAGATGCTCTGCAAGATACAAGTCACCACCAACAACAACTAGATCATCCACAACTGAGTGCTCCACAATCTCCATGTTAGACTCAACCAATTGATCATGAAAACCAACATCTGTCCCAACATCAACAACATTAGGAATATCTTTAGCAATAACCTCTAGTTGCTCTGCAGGTTCTGCATTAGACTCCACAAACTGATCATAAAAACCATCCTTTTCCACCTTGACCTTCTTAGCTTGATTAGCCAATCTAGCATCCAACCGAGAAAACATCTTAGAAAAATTCCTCTCCACTATATCATGGATTTTCACAACCATCTTAGGGTCCAATCCTCTTAGAGCCATCTTCCAAGATCTTCGTAAACCCTCTGCAACAAATCCTTCCCATGCTCCTTGTGACAACCTCAAATTGTTTGCAAGTCAGATCGCAACCTGCCACCTCGCACAAACAATTAGGAACCACATCACAAGTCTAGGACAATAGATTTGTAATCCACAAGCTCTCTACGATCATGCCTCAACAAGCTAGTCATCCATCTTCACATCCATCAATCAATCTACATGTCCTCCCAAGGTCCTGGTGCAAATTGCCTCAGCTTCGACGATCGGTTTACATGCTCAGGAACTCCCACTCTAATAAACTTCACCCAACCAAGGTCCTGGTACAAACTGCCTCACACTTCGACAATCTGCTTGTACAGTCAAGAACTCTTGCTCTGATACCACTGATAGAGGTACGCTCTGATACCACTAATGAAGGGCCACACCACCCTTACCAACTCACAACCAAGAATGCAATGATATGAAGACCAAGAAAATAAAATGCTTCCCAAAGAACACTTTTATTATACTTGAAAATCAAATATAAATTACATTAACTTTTTGGCAAGATCTCTCAAGATCCAATCCAAACCTAAGCTAGTCCAGATCCACACTCTGGTAGAAACCTCTAAGATCTCAACTTGTGCTCGCAAGCCACCAAGCAACCTCCTTGTTTCTAAACCACAGCCACTAGCTCTTCTCCAACTTTATCGAAGATCCAAGTGTAAATTGCCTTACATTCGGCGCTCTGTCTACACTGACAACTCCACCATAATCCTACTGTAAACTACCTCACATTCAGCGCTCTGTCCACAAACTCAAGAAAAATCTCTCTTCACTTCCTCTTTCTCTTTCACACCTTGAAACTTTCCAAGCTTTCCAAGCTTCCACTACTCAAGTTTCTCCTTCTCGAGCGTCTCCTCCTCAAGCTTCTACTTCTCAAGCTTCTCCTTGAGCTTGATTAAAAATGCTCATATGCCTTGCTTAAATAGGCACTTACCACCCCATGCATGACTTATCCACAACCTTCTAGAATTCCTCCACAACCTTCTACAACTTCCATAACCCTCTACAATATCCACAACTTTCTACAATATTCATAACTTTCTAGAATTCTACCCACACACCTCGATAAATGGAATGACAACCATTTATTTTTTATTTTTTTCTATTATGCCACCTATGCACCTCGAAAATAGAAATCCTCTTTTTCTTTGTTTTCTCCTTTTTCCCCTTTTTATATTTTTTTTATTGTTTCTCCTCTAATTTTTGTCACTTTCTCTCTCCTCTAGATTTTTTTATTTTTTTTCAATAATTTCCCATGCTCCTGCATCATTTGTGTATAGTGAGAATATATTATCAAGTACCTTCTTTATATCCTCAACCTTTGTAACCAATGAAACTTGAGTGAGTGCTATATCACTAGATATCTTTTCATTTACCTTGCTCTGGAATTTCTTTTTAGACCATTCTAAGAAAAAATTAGTATCAAGGTCTTCATTACTGACCTTTTCCACTATATCTATAAGTTTCTCTATTAGTGGCTTGGTCTCTTCAAGAGTTGGCAAGCTAAATGCATCTAAAAAGTTGTCTTTAATATCTTGAAGAGCTTGTTTTTGCCTATGTTCTCTCTTGAGCATTTCTTGATGCTTCTTCTTCTCTAAGGCTTGCTACAAAATGCCTATTTGTTCCAGTGTCATGGTGTCATAATCAAATTTTGGAATAACAATTTCTTCATCAAGGCTTATTTCTTCATAGTGAATTACCTTATCAACCTTTGAGGAACTAGGGCTTGGCACTAAGATTCACAATGGTATGGCTTTTGCGCTCAACTTCTGAAGAAATTGTGTAGGTGGAGTGCCAGATGTTGGTAGAGTTACTAATGCTTGGATGGCTTCCTACTCTTTTATCTTAGGTGTTTTCTCATTTTTTTTAGACTTGCCTTAATCTATTACTATGACTTGAATAGCACCTTGTTCTTGTGCTTTAGGCACAGATGTATCTATCTATCCTATTTTATCTTTCTCTTCTACCTACTTCTTCTCAAAGTAACAACTTTATCACTTGTGTCAACCTTAGTAGATGTATCTACTATTGTTTGAGTCAAAGATTGTACACTTATAATAGAAGGTATGATAGAAGGTGGTTCTTGTGGATTCACCTTGTCCCTTGTGACATTAGTCACTACCTTTTGGAGCTCATTTATACTAACCAAAATTAGATTTTCACATAGCTTGGCTTGCAATGTAGATTGGTCCAATATCTTCTTCAAGTATTCTGCAGTTAGGGGATTGATGTTATGAGCTGAAAGGTTAGAGACATCCTTAAAATTAATAGTTTTAGTAGACTTGACTATGTCATGGGGAGGACTGACACTTGACACTTGTGTGTCTTGCACACTCTATTCATTTTGTTGTTGTTCAATTGTTGCCTTGTCATCAGTTTTCTTTTTCATTTCTTCCCTAACTGTATCATCTTTCTTATCATCTTGTTCTTTTTCATCATCATCATTATCATAATCTTTTTCATCATCTTTACCATCATCCTTATCATATTTTTTACCTTCAGAGGGATCAACTTCTCCTTCCTTAATAGTGGTCAACCCATAGATAAGTTTCCATATTTGGGTTGATTTCTTGACCACATCTTCAATATTTTTTTGAAGAATGCTAAAGGCTCTATATTTAGGTGTAAACCTAACTGCATATCTCTTGATAGCATTAGCAATCTACCCCTTTTTTAGCTCTGGCATCACTTGAGCTAATGTGGTTTCTCTAATCTATTTCTCTAAATTTAAATAGTAATGCCACTTTTTCTCAACAATATCATATAAAACTTTTGGTATTGTGTTGGAAAATTCTAGTGGAGTATTCTTAAATTTAGACATCATGGCATATAATGCCTCTTCCACTTGATTCTTTTTTTCTTTCCCAAGTTTCTCAAAATCAATATTCTTTAAACTAGATAAATCTGCATTATTCTTGACATTTTCAAACAAATTTTCAAGATCACAGAGTGGTTTATGACTTACCACTTTGAATTGGCTTATATGATCTAATTCAATCCTTTCTTCATCTGAATCCAATTGTGCAACATATTTTCTTCTTTTCCTTTTCTACTCTTGGCCATGTTGCTCTGTTTTCTTAGATTTTTCCTTGGCCTTCTATGTTGTGGCTCGTGTGTTGGCTCTGGTAGTAGGAGCTATAGGCTTGGTAGGGCTAGGTTTGATATTTTTCTTTTCCTTTGCCATTGGTTGTGCCTTAGCCTTCCTTTTCTTTGGCTCGGCAGGAGTAGGTGCTTCCTCGATTTCTTCTCCCTTGACACCTTTTGTTTCCTCCTCTTCCTTATCCTCTCCCATCCCTTGATTCAATGTAAGAGGTTCTTTTTCTTGTGCTTGTTCTTTCTTTCATCCTCTTCATCTTCTTCCTCTTCTTCCTCCTTTAAGCTATTAGCTTCTTCACCAACTTATCTTTATTTTTGAGTGTGGAGGTAGTTGTTGGTGTTTGAAACTACTAAACAACAAAATGCTCAATACCAAAATGATAACACTCGTATAGCCTAAGGATTAGCCAATTCCTATTAACAATTACACAAGTGAACCATTTGGACCTAACTTCAACAAAACCAAGGATGGTTTCCTACTCTTTAGGCTCTGCAAAATAAAGGTGGGTATACCTAGTGATGATTCTACTATTGTATGAAAATTATCTTAGTTTCATTCGAATTCTCATCTTCTATCCTTAGGCACATACACAATTTACCAATTTCTTTAATGCTTTCTAGTTTATATGCATCCCTCATAAGCAGATCTGGTCATAATTATCCTAGAGTTTACAAGTATTTATAGAAATAGCAGCTACCTAAAACTCAAAAACTAAATGTAAATGAGTGGTGCCCAACATTATGACCTTGAACAAAATGAAATGAAAATGACTTTGAAATTATAATTGTTTTGACATTTAGAAGCAAAATTTACTCTCAAACATTTTTGACTTATATGACCAGTGCCTCATCCATTGGGAGTAAAGAGTCAACTAATGGTAGGAGACCTTGTTCAATTAACTTGTAATTGAATTTATCAATTATAACCACCTATTTCCATTCTTATGAAATATCCTTTTTATAAACTCATGAATTTACTAATTTACTAAAGCATTTACATAATTTATTGAATTAAAAGAAACAATATAACCAATATACAACCCATCCAGACTACATTGAATCAATTGAACCTTATTCAATTGATCAAAAATGGTGACATGGATTTAGTGTAAATACCCTTTTGTATTATCCTTTTTGTTGACTAATACAATGACTAATAGAAACTCAATGAGAAAATCAAGAATTCATACTAATTATATCATTTCTATTTGTCATCAAAAAAGTACATGACTGGAAGTAAACTCAAAAAAAACTACACATGACTAGACCGACTATGGTTTCTTGAAAATTGAAAACATACAAAAATTTGGACCATCACAATGCCTTGAAAACTCATTTATATAACATGAGTTGCAACAAGTAAAGGGCAATTGTGATTGATAGGTGTCCATTTACAATAATAAGTACAACAACCTTTTTCAAAATATCTTGGTCTCCTTAATTTAAAAAGAAACAACAAAAAGCAATTGTAGATGACAGCTAGAGCATAAAATCTTTAACTTTTTCTTTTTCCTTAACTGTTCCCTATTGGTAAAGCTTTTATTTCTATGATTGCTTCCCATACAATGACTTCTCTCTTGGAAAACCTACAATATGGTCAAAAGAATTAGACCATTCATTGAAATCCTTTACTTTATTACTAGAATCAAGGATAGAAGGAATTAAAGAATGAAAACTGCTTGTCAATACTTTCATTTTACTCGAAATTATAGCCAATTTCCCTATGAAGAATTGTAACAGATCTTTCACCTTGTCCATGTCCTATTTCACAATAATAACTTTATCAAGGAGGTCTGGCTTTTTTGCTAGCAGTGGTATTAACCTGTTAAAGAACTACATGTGTGTTCCCCATTGTTGAAAGATTGGATCAAGCCACCTTATTGATTCTTTGCATACCCGTTCTATATATTGTAAATTGATGAATGCACTATAGGAATCTTTAGCTATTGTCTTCAAAATGCTTATTCTATGACTTAGTACATTCATCATAACATTCTTTTTTGTTTCATTGTCAGATTGAGGAGCTTCTATTTCCACATTGACCATAGGCACTGGTACTATTTACCCCATAGGTATTTCTTCTATTTGGGCCTCTACCTCTACAGTATGCTTTTCCTCTTCCACTTGCCTTGGTACATGTTTTGCCTTTGCTACAACCTTTAGTTTTTCTTTGAGGGATGCCACTTTTGCTTCTAAACTCTAGATTTTCCCCTCCAAATCTTTTATCCTCTATTTCTGCACGTAGCTCATCTTGAGCTCCTTCTCATACAATTTCCTAACATCTAGAAATTCATTATAGATTGAAGCTAACCTATCCTGAATTTGATCTACTTTTGCCTCATTTGTGAGTGCAAAATATTTAACCAGGCTAGAAATCTCTTTCCCAATAGTATTATCTAATGTCCAAACAATCATGTTACCTTGTGCAATTTCCTATATGTCCATCATCTTAGGATTTTTGTGTTAGGGGCAACACTCCACACTACTAGGGTTTTTCTATCTACATTGAACCCTAACCCCCTCTTCAATCCTTCACTACCACTGGCCTCATAGCTAATGGCTTTGTCTTCTCTTCTCATTTGATCAAGAAAAAAGGCCCTCTCAATATCCCAATTCGGTATTAAAATCATATTGTCCTATATACCAACTCCCTAGCCTCTGCAGGGGTCATTGTCTCACTATCCAGGTCATAGTCTAGCAATTTATCCACCAATTCTTTATTTTTCTCTGGATCCTCTCCTGGCATGAGGCTCAATCTAAGATCATTAAATTTTATTTTATAAATAAAACATTTAAATTCGGATGATTTGATGAAATCATCATCTTCCATAAATTTTTCAGATTGGATGAGCTTGTCATCCAATCTTGATGCTACAATTTGAAGATCACTAGAGGCTTTTCCTACCTCTATAGCCCTTTGATGTAAATAATTTTTCCTAATGTCAAAAAAATATTCATCATTCCTTGGCATCACTTGTAAGGCTCTACTTACCACCCTCTCTAGGATGTGCATTGTTTTCTACCTTTTATTGCCCTTTGGCACCCCTATTGAAGATGATGGTTGCTCCTCCTCAAATTCAACCTCCAATTGTACATCTGGCTCAAGGAATTCTCTATTTACAATTGCTTCCTCTCCCTCTAGCTCATGTGGCATCTGAGACATGATGTATTCAAACTTTTCTACCATCTTTCTCAAGTTACCAGGATAGGGAATCTCTATATAGAAACCTTTAAAATCAGGGTTTGTTCTTTTCAAGGCCTCCTCCACCTTTCTTATTTCAGCATACTTTCCTAATAGTGTATCAGCCTCCCCTATTATTGCTATGTTAGCAACTAAATCTTCTATATTAATTGACTTGCTTGGAGGTAGGATGTATCCTCTAATGGCCTTAACCTCATTTCTAATGTAGTTTTCAGGGTCATACATCCTATAAGGCCCAGTAGAAAATTTGTACTAACCTAGGTACTCACTAAACTCCTCAAATGCATTTTTTCCTATTTCAAAATCTCCTACTTTAAAAGTTCTACAAACAAAAGTGGGCTTGTGCAGAGAAGAAGGAATTCAATGATGGTCAATATAAGGGGTAAATACTTGGGCATAATGTGAAGAGGCTATGGGCATGCATATATTGTCATCAATGTGCACTCCTTAAACCAAAATATGTCCCCCCAGTTATGATCTAATTTGGTTTTCTCATCCAAAAATGAAGGTCTAAGAAAAGTTTTCAAAACATTTGGTGCCCTAAATAAAGTATGGTCTAATTGTGTCATAATAAAAGAACTAAACAAATTAAAGAACACAAGTGCATTTGAATAATGGAAACTCTTATCCCAAATGCAAGTCCATAGTTGCACAGGTAACTAACCAAATTCATCAGAAGTCTGATCGATGAAGTCCTGACTGATGTAACCAATTTTGTAATATAAGATCAGGTGCATCAGTAGTGAATAATGGTGGAACTTGAAATCCTTCATTTCTCCCTTTTTTGCATTGACAATTTGATTGTGCATGTTGTCCATGATGAATTTCCACATAGTCATATTCTTTGTGGTAGAAGGGGTCCTGTATGTCACATGTCATTAGGAATAAGGAACCATAGACACAATCCTTTGCACCATCACTTCCCAAAACTTTGTGTAGCCCATATACTATATTCTTGAAATAATTCTTGAATCTGCTCAAGAGCAAATGATTGCCCACCTTCTTTGGAATCAGCCCTACCTTTTTTACATTATAAGGAATGTGGGGTAGCATCACATTGTTCACAAAATAGGTCATATTGCTCCTGAATTTCCTTTGTAAGTCTTCAATGTCAATAGGTACATCCATTTTCCCTTCTAATCCAAAAGCTTCTATGAAAGAAGTTTTTTCTAGTGTGCACAAAAAGCTCCTGTTATGCCTTTGGAATTTCCTAGTGACTAGATTGTAAGAATTTATCAGTGCCTTTAAGAGGTCCACATCAACAAACACTTCTGGGAATATCAAATTTTCCATGTTCCTGTTCCATGGGTTATAGATAGGTACATTTTTAGTACTATTTTGGTAGAAATATAAAAATAGATTAAAACCATCAATTCTAGGGCATTTTGCATCCCTGACTAGGAAGTAAGGGTCTTTGAAAATATGCTCATTTGCTAAAATAGCGTTGGATGACCTGGAAGAATTTTTAACCAATCTTCTGCATGCTTGTTTGGTTTTCTAACCATCGACTTCTTCTCTATTTTTATAGTGCCCTTCTTCCTTTTTCCTTCTATTGTAACTTCAACCACATCATCACCCTCATCTGCATCCTCTACCTCTTTTGTAGGCACCTCGTTGACTTCCTTGTCAGCCATTTTCTCTGTAAATTATACTTTGAAATTTTGCACAATAACATAGAAATCATGAGGCTATGGATACTTAGATATTTTTTTCAAAGTAGGAACACAAATTCTTTGAAATGGAAATATTCTGAATGTTCAATCAAATATTTATGTTTTAATCATACAATCTACCAAATTTTTAATAAATTTTGTATGCACGAGTTTTTAATACCACCTTCGTAGGCTGACAGCAAGGAATATCAACTATAAAAATAGATCTTTATGTACTTTTTAGTGTTTTATTTTACTAGGCTATGGTGAATTTGTCCCTTTTTTCTGATCTAGCATGATACCTCAACCACTCCCTTTTCAAATTCTAGTCTTTCATTTATATGCTAAGTCAAAACTTTTCAATCTTTGTAACCTGGGAAACACACTTAGCGAGCCTTTACACCTATCCAATGATGTTTCAGAATATCCCAAGCATAGAAGCATTAGGGTTTCTTTGCCACTATATTGAAATTTCTTTTACACTCTTACACAGCCCCTTACACTATAAAATCTCAAGCCTCCTCAACAGGCACCTTTGTTCTTACGCTTCAAACCTTCCTCAAATAAGTGTAAAGCCTTTGTTTCAATCCTCACTCTACCCTTTACATTCACACACACACATATCATCAAAAACCTTTTAAAACTCCTTCACGCTGCTATGCTCAATTAATTACTTGGGACATCGTAATACTTTACATACCCATTCTCCGATCATATGCTTAAAGCTTTACCCGTGGCATCTTAATGTCTCTTATCTTTTCTTTATTTCTTCTTTATGCCTACACGAGTCACCTTAACCTCATAACATCAGAAAGCCTTTACAAATGGCATCCCACTCTTATGTTTCTCCTTTCTCTTAACAACGTAAAGCCTTCTTGTCATTCCTTTATTTATTCTTTTATGCTTATATGCTCAGACTCAACTCATGACCATGGAAACAAAGGTAAAATAGCTCTTCGCTCCTATTCTTACCATGTAATCATAAAGGTGTAATGAGGAATTTATCTTTTCACTTATCAATGACCTAGATTGAATCTCAAAAAATCAGAAAAGAACATCACCATTGATTTTAGGCACATGCAAAATGAAGAACTTAAGTTGTCTACCATGCAAGTTGGGCCCATCTGACATGCATGACGTGTCACCATTTGATTTGTTTTCACTAGGGCCCATCTCACAACTCAACAGGTCCCACTTAGCATGATCACCACTATAATATGGCTTTACAGTTGTTTGCAAGTCCAAGAAGTGAAGGCACGCAAACAAAATTGAACTTCACTTTCATTCTTATGATTTCCTTTTACACATAAAATTTTAAGAGACTTTATGCCTTTTTATAAACCATCCTTTACACCATGCTAGGCTATTATGCCTTTATGCCATTCATTTAGATGGAGGTGCATAGATCAAACCATAATACCTTTTCACCCCTCCACTCAACAATTTACTTGCAATCCTATAAAGTGATCTAACATACTTCTTTTAAAACCTTTTACACTCATATACTTAACACTTTAATGTATGACCAGAAATACCTTTTCAAACTCCTTTCACTCACCCACTCAAATTATCATCATAAAGCCGTAAGACCACTTTCAAAGCATAAAAGCCTTTACGCCTCTTTGTCCAAGGATCAAATGTATGATCGGGGAACCTCAAAATGAACTATTTCACTATTACAAAAACCATAAGTGTATCCCCATAAAACATGAACTCCTTTATGCCTTTACATTGCTTAGTCAAATGCAACCATGAAAACATGAGCAAGAAGGTACTTTTTTCTTATGGGAAACCCTACACCATAAGATTGTAAAGGGAAGAACTTAAGTGCTTTACAAACCCTTTTGAAATTTTGAAAAAACCTAGGATTTTTACACACTTAGGCATTTCAATGATTATCTTAGAGACAAACCTTGAGAATTTAAAATAATTCAAACAACACATAAACTAGGGCACAACTAGGGTAACCTAAAAATTTGAAAAATTTATAAGGAACGAAACCCTAGTTTGCATGATATAATGACTTAAATAATTTTTCACCAACATTTTAGAAGTTCTCTACACTATGGAAAATCACACCAATAGTGTCTCTATCTAGGGATGATAGAATACTTGAGTCTATGCAAGAATTTAGACTCTATGGTAGAGAAGACCACATACTTGGTAAAGAATGAAAATTTCTTCAAAGAGCACAAAGCAGACAATAGAAACAAGGAACTAGACTATATAGAGATATTTACAAGGATCTACAAAATATACAAAATATACAATAGCATAGGGAAACCTAAAAAGTACTAATCAAAAAAATAAATACTTTTTAGGAAAAGTACCTCTTCAAGAATTGTCCATGAACTAAAAATTCAAGAATATTTCTAGTTAAATCCTTCAAAAAATATGAATCTTCTCCATTTGTATCAAAAATGTTATATGGGCCAGGCCAAATTGGGTCAAATTTACCATGCTTTCCTTTATCTTCCATTCTAGCATTCCACATCAATACCATGTCACCTATTTCAAATTTCCTCTCAATGGCCCTTTTTTCATATAAGTGCTTCATTTGTGATTGTAACTTGGCATTCTGAATAGAAGACTCTCTCCTTGCTTCTATTAGTTGCAAAATATCATCCATTCTGAGTTGCATCTCATCAATGATATCATCTTCATATAGTTGAACAAATTTATACCTCTCTTTTAGATTATTCTATGGAAGTCTAGCCTGTATGCCATAAACCAAATCAAATGGAGCACATCCAATGGTCAATTTCACAGTAACTCTATCAGCCCATAGAGCTAATGGCAATTTTGAACCCCAGGCCTTCTTGTTTTCTCCTAAAATCCTCTTGATGATCTTCAATGTACTCTTATTGCTTGATTCTTCCTAACCATTTCCTTGGGGATGATAGGGCGATGATGTGTACTCTATAATGCCATACTTTTTACAAAAAAAATTATATTCCTCTGATCTGAAACACATAGCATTATCAGTTACAATCTTTTGTAGGCATCCAAACCTGGTCACAATATTATTTAAAATGAAATTAATCACCACTTTACTTGTTGCATTCTTAGTAGGAATTGCTTCAACCCATTTAGTGAAGTAATCAATAGCCACCAGAATCCAAGAATGTCCACCACTAGACCTATTTGAGATCTCACCAAGGAAATCAATTCCCCATTGTTGAAATGGTGCCTGTACTTCAATAGGTCATAATGGTAAATTCCCAAAAAAAATTAACTTTCTACTAAAACTTTGACAAGCATCACATGTCTTGACAAACTCATGAGCATCTCTAAAAAGTGTTGGCCACCAAAAGCTAGCCCTAAGAATTTTATGAGCAGTGGTCTTAGCCATATAATGAACACCACATACACCTTCATGCATATCTTTCAAAATCCTTTTAGATTCAATTTTATCTACACACTTCAAAAATACCCCTTCCATATTTCTCCATCACAATTGACCCTGCACTATAACATACCTTATGGCCTGTAACTTCAAAGATCTTTTCTGGTTATCTGTTAATCTTGATTGGGATTTCATGTTTTGCAAGTAATAGATCACATCTTTGTACCAATCAGAGATTATCCTTGAAATTATCATCAAGTTAATTGATTTGGTTTGCCTCTAGATTGGCTTCTGTTATCAATTTGGCCAAACCTTGACCCCTAACTAGTTTGGTAATCTGAATATCTATGTTAAACTCTTGTATTCTATTAATCCATCTACATCTCCTGCTAGATACCTCTTCTTGTGAAAAAATATCCTTTACAGCTACAGTAGGAACAAAAGCAATAACAACAGCTTGTATTAAGAAACATCTATAAGCTTTTACCCCTTTCACCAGTGCATATGCTTGTTTTTTATTTATGTCATATTTGAGTTCTACTGCTTGTAAAGATTTTCTAAAAAATGCAATGGGCTACTCATAACCTTCCTCATTTTTCTATAACAATACTACAGAAACAGTGTAAAATGAAGCAAAAGAAAATATATGCATTGGTTTGTCATAATTTGGTGCTCTAAGAACAGGGGCATCTTTAATAGCTTGCTTAATGTTGTGGAATGTAGTGCTAGGCTCATCATCCCATTTTATCTCAGATCCTTTCTTTAGCATCCTTGATATAGCCCTACTAATTTATGCAAAATTAGTCACAAATCTTCTAACAAAGTTGATCTATCCAAAAAATGACTAAATGCCTTTTACACTTTTGGGTTTCTAAATTTTGTCTATCACCTCTACCCTTTCAAGCTCAATTCTCACTCCATGCTTGCCAACTAGATGCCCTAATAATTTTCCTTCAATAACACCAAAATTGTATTTCCTTGGATTCAAAGAGATACTGTACTTAAGGGCTCTAATAAATACCTTTTACAGATGTATTCCATGATCATTCTCATCCTTGAAATAAGCAGTGAGGTCATCCTAATACACAACCAAAAATTTATCAATATATCAACAAAAGCCACATCCATAGCCCTTTGAAAAGTATCCCCAGCATTAGTAAGCCCAAAAGGCATCCTCACATAAACATAAGTACCCTATGGAGTAGTAAAAGTAGTCCTGAACTGTTCTAATTCTTTAACAACCACTTGATTATAACTTCAAAATCCATCCATCATAAACATAAGCTCAAAACTAGTGAGCCTTTGCAACATAGCTTCCATATTTGGCAATCCATAATTATCATTTAATGAAGATATATTAAGATTTATGAAGTCAACCCATAACCTTATGCCTCAATTTTTCTTCCTAACAGGAACTAAATTGGATGCCCAAGAGGAATGTCTAATAGGCTTTATGATTCCTGAATCTCTTAATTTGATTAGTTCCTCTTACATTTTGGGAACCAAGGTTGGATTTATTGGCTTTTTTTATACCTAAAAGGTCTAACATCTGATTTCAAAGGGATCTCATGCTGAACAAAATCTTCCCTATAGGCTTTGAGTTCACCATATGACCATGCAAACACATGTCTATATTTCCTTAGCAAGCCTATCAAATCTTTCCTAATTTTAGGAGGCAACTTCTTACCAATATATACCTTTTTAGGTGTTTCCTTAGTTCCCAAATTTACCTCCTCTAGATCTTTGGCATTATACTCACTAATATTCATTTGTGACCTATCTTGGTTGTCAAAAATAGTTTCTAAAACAACAAGAACCTTTAGGATTTTTTTGGTCTTCAACTGCACAACTTCCTGCCTAAAAATAAGATCTTTTCCATTTATATTCTCTACATAGGCTGCACAATCAATTTCTTGTCCTGAAAACATATTCTCACAATTCAAAAATCTCATAATATCCTTATCATCTTCAAATACTTGCCAATTTTGGACATTATCAAGGACAGAAGGCCTAGCTTGAATCTCAATTTTAGACACACCAACAAATGTGATATCATCAGGCTTTATTTCTATATTAGCTAGTAAGTCTACCATCTTGTTATTAGTCCTATCTTTCCAAATTATCCCAAATGCATCAAAACATTCAATCATATCCCATACAACATTTATGTATTGTTTTAGTCTTTTGTTCTTTAACACATAAGAATTTCTTACTTGGGATACAACCAATTCAAAATCTCCTATAACATGTAAACATTTTATCCCATGCTTATGAGCTAGTCTAAGGCCTAATAGTAAAGCCTCATATTCTGTTACATTGTTGGTACAAAAAAAACTTAAAGTAAAGGAGAATTTGTATGTTACCCTTGCTAGAGACATCAACAAAATACCTACACCAAATTCATCCTTGCAGCATGCACCATCAAAAAACATAGTCCATACATCACCTTTGTTTGTCTTAGTGTCAGCTTCTACATCCATCTAAGACTTATGCTTGGATTTCTTCAAATTCAAAACCTTAGCTCAGAATGCATTAATATCTGTATCCACAAAAAATTTCATATTGTCCTCTACATCTTCTTCTATCATGTATACACTTTTAGGCTCCCTATTTATTTTTATCAAATTCCCATCAATGTTAAAAGTAGCAAATGATAAATCACATTGTAGACTCCCTCCCATGGCAACACTCCATTTTATAGATAACAACATGCCATACTGAGGTGGAATATCAACAACCAACACACTCATAGTAAATTCTTTGTCAGGACAGGCTATTAGTCTATATGGTAAAGAGTTAATAGTACCTATAATTGTCACTTCTCTTTTATCCATACACAACATCTTCCTTGAGTAGTATCTACCTTCAAGCCTAATTTCTTCATTATTTCAAAAGGCATCATAGTATTGGAAGCACTAGAGTCAATCATGCAATTTTTTAATGTTTTACCATTTACTAAAATACTTAAGAAAAATGGCTCAACATTTCCCAAACATTGATTTATAGAATTATCCAAAAACATATGAGGAATTTGGGACACAACTACTTCAGCTTCTTTACCTTTCACTTTTTTTTTACTACTTTCCTTGGGACTACAACTTTCATTACACTCATGCCTCACATTTATATCAGTTTCTCCCATCCATGCTAAAGCTTTATTTCTATGTTCAAGGATCCTTAATAATTTAGATAAAGAAACTTTGATAGTGATTTGTGATAACATTGTAGTCATATCTATAGACAAATCAAATAGGCTATCAATAACAATACTCATTTTATCATGGTGTTTATCAAAAATGTTTATAACACCTTGATGATTCTTGTCACTCATAGTGATTGCTTTTGGTATCTTTTCACCTAACTTCTTGGGAGCATTATTTGGGAATTCACAAGTCTTAGAATCAATCTCCTTCTTTGGTTCCCATTTTTTATTGATAATTTTAACCTTCTTAGTAGGAATTTCTTTAGGCTTCACAGCTTCTCCTTTTTTAGGATTAACACCCTTTATAAGCATACTAGCCACCTTGTCACTACCCTCATTTTAGCCATGTTTCTAGTCTGTACCTAAGCTATTATGTTTGTAGTAATTTGATCAATTTATTCCCTAGAGGGCTTTCTTAATGTGACCTCTTCTTTGGCATTTACCATGTTGCATACATTGTCTTCAACATCACTCTCATCAGAAAATACTTGCTGCTGAAATTTATTCTGAAACTGCCTTTGCTCATTTACATCTCTGTCATAATCCTCACAATCAGAATAATCATAGTGTGATTCAAACATGTTACATCCTACATCATCATTGTTTTCTTCATGTTCTTGAAATTTTTCAACTACAATTTGATTTCCATGGAAGGACAAGGCTACAATACAAGATTCAGACGCATGGGGTAATTGACACACAAAGCATCATGTAGGTTCAATAGTGAATTCAAGATCATCCACTAAATTCATAGTGTTTTTAGATAAGAGATCAGGGATGACCTTGTTATTGGTATTCTTGTGGGGGGGGTGGACATTAGGTTGACCACCTTTCCAAGTGGTATTATAAGGGAAATTTTGCAACCTATTCTATCTATTGAAATTTGACTAGTAAGGGACCCTATTTTCAGTGGGATTCCTATCATTTTTTACCTAAGGGATATTTAGATTCTTAATAGCATTTAGAACTTGACTTATCTCACTAGGCTCTTGCCTTTTTCTAACCCCAACTTTGCTATCTTCCTTTTTATTTCCTTTATTTCCAAACAACCTAGGATCATCTCTTTTACTTTCTAATCTCCCTAAGATTCTCAAGTTATTTTCTACATTTATAGAAATTTTGAAAGCATCTCTTCAAATCCTAGGTTCCTTGTCCCTAAGCTTGTGTACCACTTTACCATCAAAAGCATTTAGATAAGTGATTAGGCATACCTTGTCATCAATTTGCATGGCTTGCATTAGCTTGTACATCCTCTTTTGAAATCTAGTATTGAATTCAGTGACAAACTCATTAGGAAACCTCTTGATGTTATTGAATTCACTTAAAATGTAGCTCCAATTTTGTTTGTCACCATATTTCTCTTTGAAACAATATTCAATGTCTTTCCAATCCATAATGGACAATTCAGGAAGTCTTTTGTATCATTCTATAGCATCTTCTATTAATGACTGAACAAATAACTTCATTATGACATCTTCAGCCTCAACCTCATAATCACTCATCATATCAAGAAAACTCCTCAAATGGTCTTCACAAGTGATAGTGTTGTTCCCAGAAAACTTAGGCAACCTTTTCCTTATTTCTTGTGGCATGGGGTTGGGATGACTAGGGATTCCATCAAAACATATTTTCTATAACCCTCTAACTGTATAGGTCTTCTTTGTAAATTAATCTTAGGATGATGGTCAATATCTTTCCTAGTGTTTCCCACAATATTACTAATGCTAGCATCACCAATAGATTTTTTAAGATCTACTTTATGTGCAAATGAGGATAAGAAAGGAAAAGGTACCTTATTAGTATTTTGATTTGTGTCATTAAATCCACCATCATCTTTAGGCATAACTATAGATTTCCTTCTAGCATTCTCTAAGAATTTAATCTTGTTGTTTATCTCAACTATGGTTGCTTCATTTTCTACAATCTCCAATCTCTTAACCAAAGCATCATTTTCTTTCCTTCCATTTTCTAGTTCAATATCAGAAGGTGACATTGTATCATGGATCTGGACAATCTTTGTTGGTTCGTTGATCCTAATACCAACTTCCTTTTGTTTTCCTTTATATTGAACATCAACAACATGTTCTACATCTCTTTTAGCCTCTAGGGTCTTATAATTATTGATCTGTTGTACCATAGGACCCTCTTGGTTTGTATCTTGGTTCTTTATCAACTTTTTCTCTTGTAATTTAAGTTGTTCAACTTGACCCACAATTTCAGGCTGCCAAGGACTAGTTGTTATCTCATTATTCTTCTTCAAAGTAGCCATTCTCCTAAGGTTTTCTTGTTTTTCCTCATAAGCCTTCATGACCTTTTCTTCCCTTTCCTTTTGAAATTTCCTATCAATAGCCTCTTGCTCAGTGAGCTACATTCTCAATATTTCATTCTCATCAAGGTCAAGAATAGTAAACTCAAAACTAGAGGTCTTCTCATCATTGAAACTCTCAGGCTCTAAATATTTTGGTATTTCCCTTTCCAGAGAGTAATCTAACATGAAAGGGTTTGTGCTATGCTGGAAAAGATTATTGTTAGTCCTATCCTCTAGACTAAGTGCATGTGGTTGCACAAATTTTTCTTGACATATCATTTCAGAAGTATTATAAAAATCATCATCAAATAAACCAGGATGAGATCTAGCACCCTTGCAGAAAGGTTCCTTTTCAGAAACAAACAAGTAGGTGTTATTTTTCTTTGCCATTTACTCTTGGGAATAATTTCCCTTCTACATTTGAACTCCTTTCATAGCCCAATTTTTCTTTCCTCTAGGAGGAAGATCGGTCTATAACTTAATAGTTGGATTTTTCTTCACATTTTTCGTGTGTTCTTCATACTTCCCATAATCTAAAACATCCTTAAATTTAACATTGGTTAAAACCTTTATGAGTCACCACCCACCTAGGGAAAAGTGATGCAATAATCTTGTTGACCTAACAAAATATTACTAGATAATCAAGAAAGAAATGGGCAAAAAGAATGCAACCAATCAGAATTTGTTTTGGGACTTCAACTCTTTCTTAATGGATAAGACACCTTTGCAAGGATCATACATGTTAGTGTACACCTATGGTGTGGGGGTTTGTTCTCCTTCTTTTTAAATTCTCAAGGTTTTTCACTAAAGAAGTCCACTAAAACCATGGGTAACTCCCAAAAGATCTGACAATTATGATATTGACACTTTCCCCAGTAGAGTCACCATTTTGTTGGTGTTTGAAACTACTGAACAAAAAAATGCTCAATACCAAAATGATAACACTCATATAGCCTAAGGATTAGCCAATTCCTATTAATAATTACACAAGTGAACTATTTGGACCTAACTTCAACAAAACCAATGATGGTTTCCTACTCTTTAGGCTTTTCAAAACCAAGGTGGGTATA
The DNA here is from genome assembly GCA_028749045.1 of Cupressus sempervirens. Classification (NCBI taxonomy): domain Eukaryota; kingdom Viridiplantae; phylum Streptophyta; class Pinopsida; order Cupressales; family Cupressaceae; genus Cupressus; species Cupressus sempervirens. Next base: position 443,980,215 of record CM053792.1, on the reverse strand, counting down.
CATGGGGATGATTCTAATCCAAATTTTTGTATGAAAATTATCTTAATTTCATTCTGAGTCTCATCTTCTATCCTTAGACACATACATAGTTTACCAATTTCTTTAATGCTTTCAAGATTATATGCATCCCTTATAAGAAAATCTAGTCATAATTCTCCTAGAGTTTACAAATATTTCTGGAAATAGTAGCTACCTAAAACTTAGAAACTAAATGTAAATGAGTGGTGACCAGCATTATAACCTTGAACAAAATGAAATGACAATGAATTTGAAATTATAATTTTTTTGACATGTAGAAGCAGAATTTACTCTAAAACATATTTGACTTAAATGACCAGTGCCTCATCCATTGGGAGTAAAGAGTCAACTATTGGCAGGAGACCTTGTTCAATTAACTTGTAATTGTATTTATCAACTATAATCACCTATTTCCATTCTTTTAAATATCCTTTTCATAAACTCGAGAATTTTCCTAATTTACTAAAGCATTTACATAATTCATTAAATTAAAAGCAACACCATAACCAATAAACAACCCATCCAGACTGCATTCAATCAATTGAACCTTATTCAAATGATCTCAAAATTAATAAACTCATGAAATGGAGATAGAAAATGGTAGCATAGATTTAGTGTAAATACCCTTTTGTATTATCCTTTTTGTTGACTAATACAATGACCAATAGAAACTCAATGAGAAACCTAGGAATTCATACTGATTATGTCATTTCTATTTTTCATTAGAAAAGTACATGACTAGAAGTAAACTCAAAAACAACTACACATGACTAGACCAACTATGCTTTCTTGAAAATTGAAAGCATACAAAAATTTGAGCCATCACAATGCCTTGAAAACTCATTTATATAACATGAGTTGCAACAAGAAAAGGGTAATTATGATTGATAGGTGTCCTTTTACAATAATAAGTACAACAACCTTTTTCAAAATATACTGGATACCTTAATTCAAAAAGAAACAACTAAAAGTAGCTACAAATGATAGTTGGAGCATAAAATCTTTAACTTTCTCTTTTCCCCTAATTGCTCCTTGTTGGTAAAGCTTTTATTTTTGTGATTGCTTCCCATACAATGACTGCTCTCTTGGTGGGCCACTCGCATGTCTTGGTTGTTGCTAGTTCACCAATAGATTTCTACCACCTTGCATCAGTGATCACTTTCCCTTCTATAGTAAACCTATTTATTTCAGTTTCAACCTTGAATAAGGTATCAATAAGTTCATTAGAAACACATTCATCATTATCATCATAGAAAATAGATGCCACCTATGGTAAGTCTACAATATGGTCAAAAGAATTAGACCATTCATTGAAATCCTTTACTTTATTACCAAAATCAAGGATAGAAAGAATTAAAGAATGAAAACCACTTGTCAATACTTTCATTTTACTCTAAATTGCCGCCAATTTCCTTGTGAAGAATTGCAATAGATCTTTCACCTTTTCCATGCCCTCTTTCACAACAATAACTTTGTTAGGGAGGTCTGGCTTTTTTGATTGCAGTTTTATCAACTTGTCAAAGAACTACATGTATGGGCCCCATTGTTGGAAGATTGGATCAAGCCACCCTATTGATTCTTTGCATACCTATTCTACGAATTATAAATTGTTGAATGCACTATAGGCATCTTGAGATATTCTCTTAAAAAATCTTATTCTTTGACTTAGTACATTCATCATAACATTCTTTTTTGTTTCACTATTAGATTGAGGAGCTTCTATTTCCACATTGACCACAGGCACTGGCACTATTTACCCTATAGGTATTTCTTCTATTTAGCCCTCTGCCTCTACAGTATGCTTTTCCTCTTCCAATTGCCTTGGTGCATGTTCTACCTTTGTTGTAGCCTTGAGTTTTTCTTTGAGGGATGCCACTTTTGCTTCTAAACTCTAGATTTTTTGTTCCAACTCGTCTATCCTCTCTTTTTGCACATAGCTCATCTTGAGCTCCTCCTCATATAATTTCTTGACATCTAGACATTCATTGTAGATTGCAACTAACTTGTCCTCAATTTGATCTTCTTTTGCCTCATTCATGAGTGCAAAATGTTTGACCAGGCTAGAAATCTCTTTCCCAGTAGTATTATCTAATGTCCAAACAATCATGTTACCTTGTGTAGTTTCATGTATGTCCATCATCTTAAGAATTTTTGTGTCAGGGATAACACTCCACACTGCTAGGGCTTTTGTATCTACATTGAACCCTGACCCCCTCTTTAGTCCTTCACTACCACTAGCCTCATAGCTGATGGCTTTGTCTTGTATTCTCATTTGATCAAGAACAAAGGTCCTCTCAATATCCCAATTTGGTATTAAAATCATACCACTCCTATGTACCAACTCCCTGGCCTCTACAAGGGTCATTGTCTCACTATCTAGGTCATAGGCTAGCAATTTACCCACCAATTCTTTATTTTTCTCTGGATCCTCTCTTGGCATGAGGCTCAATGTGAGCTAATTCTATTTTATTTTATAAAGAAAAATTTTAAATTTTGATGATTTGATGAAATCATCATCTTCCATAAATTTTTCAGATTGGATGAGCCTGTCATCCAATCTTGATGTGCAATTTGAAGATCACTAGAGGATTTTCCTACCTCTGTAGCCCTTTGATGCAAATAATTTTGCCTAATGTTAGCAAAATATTCATCATTCCTTGGCATCACTTGCAAAGCTCTACTTACCACCCTCTCTGGGATGTGCATTATTTTCTTCATTTTATTGCCCTTTGGCACCCCTATTGAAGATGATGGTTGCTCCTCCTCTAATTCAACCTCCAACTGTACATCTGGCTCAAGGGATTCTCTATTTACAATTGCTTCCTCTCCCTCTAGCTCATGTGGCATCTGAGACATGATGTATTCAAAATTTTCTACCATCTTTCTCAAGTTACTAGGATAGGGAATCTCTATATAGAAACCTTTAAAATTAGGGTTTGTTCTTTTCAAGGCCTCCTCCACTTTTCTTATTTCAGCATATTTTCCTAAAAGTGTATCAGCTTGCCCTATTGCTACTATGTTAGCAATTAAATCCTCCACAGGAATTGGCTTACTTAGTGGTAGGATGTATCCCCTAATGGCCTTAACCTTATTTGTAATGTAGTTTTTAGGGTCATACATCTTATAAGGCCCAATAGAAAATTTGTACTAGCCTAGGTACTCACTCAACTCCTCATATGCATTTTTTTCTATTTCAAAATCTCCTACTTTAAAAGTTCTACAAACAAAAGTGGGCTTGTGTAGAGAAGGAGGGATCATTTCTTTGTTCTTTAGTAAGAATTGCCAAAAGAATTCAATGATGGCCTATATAGGGGGTAAATACGTGGGTGGAATATGAGGAGGCTATGGGCATGCATATATTCTCATCAGTGTGCACTCCTTAAATAAAAATATGTCCCCCTAGTTATGATCTAATTTGGTTTTCTCATCCAAATATGAAGATCTAAGCAAAGTTTTCAAAACATTTGGTGCCCTAAAGAAAGTATGGTCTAATTGCCTCATAATAACAAAACTAAAAAAATTAAAGAACATAAGTGCATTTGAATCATGGAAATTCTTATCCCAAATGTGAGTCCATAGTTGCACAGGTAACTAACCAAATTCATCATAATTTTGATCAATGAAGTCTTGGTTGATGTAACCAATGTTGTAATATAAGATTAGGTGTATCAATAGTGAATAATGGTGGAAATTAAAATACATCATTTTTCCCTTCTTTGTATTGACAATTTGATTGTGCATACTATCCATGATGAATTGCCACATAGTCATATTCTTTGTGGTGGAAGGGATCTTGTATGTCACATGCCATCAGGAATAAGGAACCGTAGACACAATCCTCTACACCATCACTTCCCAGAACTTTGTGTAGCCCATATACCATATTCTTGAAATAATTCTTGAATCTACTCAAGGGCAAATGATCCCCCACCTTCTTTTGAATCAGCCCTACCTTTTTTACATTATAAGGAATGTGGGGTAGCATCAAATTGTTCACAAAATAGGTCTTATTTCTCCCAAATTTTCTTTGCAAGTCTTCAATTTCAATAGGCACATCCATTTTCCCTTCTAATCCAAAAGCTTCTATGAAAGAAGTTTTGTCTAGTGTGCACAAAAAGCTCCTATTATGCATTTGAAATGTCTTGGTAACTAGATTGTAAGAATTTATCAGTGCCTTTAATAGGTCCACATCAACAAACACTTCTAGGAATATCAACTTTGCCGTGTTCCTATTCCATGGGTTACAAACTAACATATTTTCAGTTCTATTTTGGTAGAAATATAAAAACAAATTAAAACCATCAATTCTAGGGCATTTTGCATCCCTAACCAGGAAGTAAGGGTCTTTGAAAATATGATCATTTGCTTAAATAGCATTGTATTTCCCTAGAAGAATTTTTAACCAATCTTATGCATGCTTGTTTGGTTTTCTAACCCTTAACTTCTTTGTTTTTGATAAGATAAACATGTTTTAAACGGACCCCAAAACCCAAAAGTAGCTACAAACCAAGGTTGATAATAAGCAAAAAAGCCCAGCCAAAAAAAATTGGGTCTAAAGGCTAATAATAAGCATAAGGCCCAGCCAACAACAAAAGGAATCAAAAAGGCCAAATCAAACTATCTTTAATGAAACTAAGAAAAATAAATAGTGAAAAGCCAATAGTGAAACAATGAAAACACAAAAGACAGAACTAGAGGGCTACTCTTCAGTCTTCTTCTCAAAATCTTGCATGGTCTAGGCAGCCTCATAAATCTTCTGGTGCTCCTTAGCCTTCTACTCCTAGACTTTCTCTATTTCCTTGTCCAAACTGGTAAAGGTGATGTCAGTAGCCATATCATCATTAGACCTGGCTCTTTCTCAGTCCTTTCCATCCTCACCTACTAGTAGGCCTCTATCTTTGATCACACTGGTTAAAGATAGCATATTGTCATTGATCAAATTTAGGAGAGAGATCATCTAACTAGCCAAATTGTGATTGTAGTTTTCAAGATTCTTAATTCTCCTCTCAACTAGACTAGCTCTATCACTCTAATCCTCCCAGTTCTCATTTTTAGTCTTCCTATTGTTGCCCTCCAACTGACACACCTTCTCTCTGACCTCTTCTAGCTCATGTATAGCCACTTGATTGATCTAAAATTATCAATCATGATGTTATGAGTGTTTTTTAGAGGGTTCATTCTTGTCTCCCTTTCATTATTAGAGATGGCCACGATAGTTGGATCAATGAGCTCTTCAAGTCAGGGCTCTTCCTGATTCTCCACCAGAATCTAAGGATTCATAGCTTCTCTATAAATTCCCAATGTCACAGTCCTAACATTGAAATTCCTCCAAGATTTTCTCCTATTTTTGACAAGCACTTCCCCCTCTTTAGCACCAGTATTTTCATTTTCCTTCTCCTTGAAATGAGATTGAGGGTGGGGATGAATAGGTGAAAGGGGGAGAATTGACACATCTAGTTCTTAATATGAAACCCTCTCTTTATCCACATTATCCCTCTTCCATTTTTTCTCGGCATGGTCCTCTTTAATCTCCTCTTCCATCTCCTTGTCTTCATCCTTAGAATCCATGTCCTTCTCATCCTCATTGTAATCCATATCCTCTTTGCCAGAGGTTTGGCCATGGTCCCTAGGGCTCTTTCTCCTAGGGGTTAAATCAGAGGACTTCTTCTTAACATGAACCTTAATTCTCTTTCCAAAAAAATATTCCCCTCCTCTGAGCTTATGCTCTAAATTTCATCAGATTTAGAAGAATAGCTAGAGCTACCATTGTCCTCATCTGCATCCTATGAAGGATTGTTGCTAATAATCTGAGCTTTGAAGTACTCATGGTAGTAGCAACAATCCCTCATGCAGAGTAGGGTTGACAATGGATTTCTTCTTAAAGCTAGTGATAGCCTTACTCATGGAATTAAGTAGTAAGGGAAAGAAATTTTCTTATCATGGCAAAAATGGTTAAGAAGAACAAAATGATGGGTTCTTACTCAATCAAACCTAGGGTCTAGAGTTATATATTCAATGATAGCATGCAACACATACCTCTAGAGATTTTTGATGGATTTTTTCACATAAAATGTCTCACTCTTAATCAGTTCATTCATTTCTTTGGTGCTCTTCACAAAATCCTTCACGGGATTGGTAGAGAGTTTTTTATCCCTGTAAATATTGAAACCCTCCATAGGAGTCTTTATGACCATAGTGCCAACCTCCTCAGTGATCAAAAAAGAGACACCATTCACTTTCACCTTGTCATCTTTCTACAAATTCACCATACTGTTGGTGACCTCAGGATTGAAACCATGAAGTTTGGCAATGTAACTAGCAACCCCTCCCTTTTTCAACTTTTTCCAAAATTTTCCCCTTTTTCTCCATTTCTCTAGATCCCCCATCGGCTCCTCTCTACAGATTTCTCCCACCATCTCTTCAGTATTTTCTCCAACAATTCTCATAAATTTTAGGCTCTGCAAATCCTTCGCAGACAAAATTTTGGCCCTGTTTCTTTGATATGCACCAAGATAATTCCTCTTACTAAAACACAAGTAGTAAATGACAATTTTGACCCACAAAATGTGTTGAAAAGACAAAGAAAGCCTCAACTACTTGTGTAAACCAAAAAGGCCTTTATGACTCATACCGATATCTCATATACCTTTAATATTCATTATTACCATTAGATCTCTACCATACACCCCTAAATTTTTTCTAGGTCAATTAGGGTCTTAGCTTCCACCAGAATATCTATTCTCGATTTCCATGTAATCAACTTGTCAAATATCACACCTTTATTGGCAAACCAATCCACAACTGGATTTGCTTCTTTGAACACATGTGTGATGTGGACAGTCTCAAATTTAGCAAGGGTGTCACATGTCTCTTCAATTAGATTGGCAATCAACCAAGAAGGATGAGATTTTCCATTAATACAATTAATTATGTTATTTGAATCCCCTTCTAACCAAAGCTTAGTTATTTTAACTTCAAAAGCCAGGTTAACGACTTGGCACACTGCTCTGGGTTTCACAAAATGATTAGTTTGGATTCCCAACGGAAGAGAAAAAGCCACAACTCCCTCACAAAAATTATTTCTTATTATTCCACCACTTCTTGAGGGACCAAGATTTCCTTTTGAGGCACCATCAAAATTGGCTTTGTGTCATCCCTCTAGGGGAAGAAGCCATATGTCTTCCTATCTTTTTAGCTTCATGTCTTTTTCCTCGTCTATCTTGCTGCCACCAACTTCAAAATCTCCCCCCTTCTTGACTTGATAGTTTTCCTTAATATTTTTATTAATCTTCCTCCCAAGAAAAAGACCAGCTCCTCTCTATCCCTAAAAATTCTATTGTTCCTTTCCTTCCAAATACTCTACCAAAAGTGAGGTAAAATCTAGGTGCTTAATTCTTACAAAACAAAAGATTTAAACAGACTTTTCCATTGACTGAAGAAATCCAGAAGATTATCTGGCATGCACTAGCTAATCTCAAAATATTGGGTTAGGAACTCCCAAACCTCCCTAGAGTAAGCACAATGAATGAAAAGATGGTTCCCTAACTCCAATTTGTTTTTAAAAAGAGGACATCTATTAGGCATTACATGTCCTCTCTTTTTAAGATTATCTTGAGAGAAGATTTTATTCTGAAGGGCCCTTCTTCCTTTTTCCTTCTGCTGTAACTTCAACCACATCACCACCCTCATCTTTGACCTCTACATCTTTTGTAGGCACCTCCTCAACTTCCTTGTCAGGCATTTTCTCTATAAATTATACTTTAAACTTTTGCACAGTAACACAAAAATCATGAGGCTATGGATACTTAGAGAGTTTTTTCAGAGCAATAACACAATTTCTTTGAAGTGGCAATATTTTGAATGTTCAATCAAATATTTATGTTTTAATCATACAATCTACTAGCTTTTTAATAAATTCTACATGTATGAGTTTTTAAAACTACCTTTGTAGGCTGACACTAAGGAATTTCAACTGTGAAAATGGATCCTGATGTACTTTTGAGTGTTTTATTTTACTTGGCTATGGTGAATTTGTCCTTTTTTTTGATCTAGCATGACACCTCAACTGCTCCATTTTCAAATTCTAGTCTTCTATTTATATGCTAAGTGAAAACCTTTCAATCTTTGTAACCTAGGAAACACACTTAGTGAGCCTTTATGCCTGTCCAGTGATGCTTTAGAATATCCCAAGCATAGAAGCATTAGGGTTTCTTTGGCACTGTATTAAAATTTCTTTTATGCTCTTATGCAGCCCCTTACACCATAGAATCTCAAGCCTCCTCAATAGTCATCTTTGTTCTTATGCTTCAAACCTTCCTCATATAAGTGTAAAGCCTTTGTTGCAATCTTCACTTTACCCTTTACGCTCACATGCACACGTATCACTGAAAACCTTAAAAAAACTCATTCATGCTACTACGCACACTTTATTACTTAGGACATCATAATACTTTACATGCCAATTCTCTAGTCATATGCTTAAAGCTTTACCTATGGCATTGTAATGTCTCTTATCTTTTCTTTATTTATCCTTTACGTCTACATGAGTTACCTTAACCTTGTAACATCAAAAAGCCTTTACAAATGGCATCCTTCTCTTATGTTTCTCCTTTCTCGTAATAGCATAAAGCCTTCTTTTCATTCCTTTATTTATTCTTTTACACTTATATGCTCAGACTCAACTCGTAACTACGGAGACAAAGATAAAACAACTCTTTACTCCTACGCTTACCATGCAATCATAAAGGTGTAATGAGGGATTTCTCTTTTCACTTATCAATGACTTCAATTGAATCTTAGAAAATTAGAAAAGAACATCACTGTTGATTTTAGGCACATGCAAAATGAAGAACTTAAGTCATCTTCCACGTGGGTTGGTCCCATCTGACATGCATGATGTGTCACCATTTGATTCATTTTCACCAAGGCCCATCTGACAACTCCACAAGTCCCACTTAGCACAACCATCACTATGATATGGCTTTATAGTTTTTTGCAAGTCCAAGAACCAAAGGCACGTAAACAAAATTGAACTTCACTTTTGTTCTTACAAGTTCCTTTTACACGTAAAATTGTAAGACACTTTATGCCTTCTTATAAACCATCCTTTATGTCATGTGAGGCTATTATGCTTTTATGCCATTCATTTAGATGTAGGTGCATAGATCAAACCACAATACCTTTCCACCCCTCTGCTTAACAATTTACTTGTAATCCTATAAAGTGATCTAACATACTTCTTTTAAAACCTTTTATGCTCATACACTTAACACTTTAACGTATGACCAAAAATACCTTTTCAAACTCCTTTCGCTCACCCACTCAACTTATCACTGTAAATCTTTAAGACCACTTTCAAAGCATAAAAATCCTTTATGACTCTTTTCCCAAGGATTAAAAGTATGATCAAGGAACCTCAAAATGAACTATTTTGCTATTATAAAAACCATAAGTGTATCTTAGTAAAACATGAACTCATTTACACCTTTATGCTACTTGGTGAAATGCGACCATGGAAACATGAGCAAGAAGGTACTTCATTCTTATGAGAATCCCTACACCGTAAGACCATAAAGGGAATAACCTAAGTACTTTATAAACCCTTCTAAAAATTTGAAAAATACCTAGGGTTTTTACACACTTAGGGAATTTCAATTACTATCTTAGAGACAAACCTTGAGAATTTAAAATAATTCAAACAACACATGAACCAATGCACAAATAGGGTAACCTAAAAATTTGAAAATTTTATGAGGAACAAAACCCTAGTCTGCATGATATAATGACTTAAAAGATTTTTCACCAAAATTTTAGAAATTCTCTGCACTGTGAAAAATCACATCAATAGTAGTTTTCATCTCCATGGTAATCTTTGATTTTACCATTTCATTGTTGCTAAATATCTTTTCACTTTTGTCTACTTCCTCTACTAGGAGTGTTGTGATGGTTGTTGAAGCTTCATCAACATTGATTTCATACCCCCAAACAGTCTTAACCATCTAAACCTTGGTGTGGCAACTTACACAAAGGTGTAATCAACATCAAAAATAAAACATATGTCATTATAATATTGTTCAACCAAAGAAATTGGTATCCTCATTCTTTCTTTCATTGATTTCTTAAAATCTTCAAAATAACTTGTCATCAATGTTTCAAAGTTTTCTCTCATCTACTCAATATACTCATTGATTTGTACTACAATTGACCTATCTATATTCCAACTTATAGTATTGAAAGAGAGAAATGTATTTTGTACATAAAAGAATATGCAAACCAATATTGAACCAAACTTGCATTGTACACTCTTGGTTTTTTTGATAGCTCCAAGGTTCTCCATCAGTTGTTGTAGCTAAAGCTCAACTAGATCATAAGTATGATCTTTCTTTACAATCTTGTAGCCAATATCCATAGCTATGTAGGGTACATTACTCAATCTAATAGATTGATAGAATTTATGAGAAGTTATCCTTATAAAAAAATTTAGCAGTGGATCAGTAATTGTATCTATTTTCATGCCTCCCTTATTCCATTTTGATCCAATTTTTTTCTCTATTACTTCCTTGGAATAACTCCTCAGAGTCTTGGGCTAAACTAGGGTTGGGTAGCCAATAACCTTGTGAGTTATTCTTTTATTAATCTTAATTGGTCCACCCTCTAGTCATAAAGATCCATAATGTATTCGGCTCAACACAATTCTAATCCATTCAATTTTAAATACACTAGGAAAATTTAGGGCATGCATTAAATCCTTTTTCTCAATGATTTTATACACTTCCTTCAAAACAACATTTTCACATAACCTATCATATGCTTCTCAGATTTCTAGGTCCCTAATGCTACTAATTTTACAATTATAACATCTCCTTACATCTTGCACCATTTATTACTTTTGGCGAGATCATGGATAAAGTGCTAGAAGGATCTTGTTTGTAAGCTATATTAGGAATGGCCTTAAATATAGGTTGTTTCATTTTGTTACTAACAAGTTGGGCATTCAAAACCTCTTTCCCTTCTATATTTTTTGAACTCGATCTCATTCTATCAAACTAGGGTTTATGCAAAAGTAAACTACATAGCTCGGCTTGTGATAAATACCTTGAGGAATCTGAATAATTAGTGTGAGATCATTGTTAAATTCTCTGCAAATTCCTTGAACAAGTTTTTGAATCACCTTTAGCTCCACTTCCTCTTGCTTGAATTTAGAATGATGAAGAATAAGTAGAAATCAATCATATACCCTTTGAAAACCCTGTATTTAATGCTTAGTTCTTATACAACTATAAGCTTGGCATCAATCAATATTCCACTCGCACACATAGAAAATATTTCATGGTTAGCAACAACATGAAAAATTTAAGTATTTAACTTAAATTTTCAACAACATCTTGCATTTTTATTCATCCTAATGTAATATTTTTTGTACTATTTCCTTTTGGAACTGATGTATGATATAACACTTGAATATCAGTCCCATATACCTCTTGATTGCCTGGTTTAATGAAGTGGGATCACCTGACCCATTGTGTGAAGTGATGCCTTCTCCATTTGATGTACTACAAGAATCCTTCCTTTTCCATGTTTTTTTCATCTCATCTCTAATGTGTTCAACATCTGCCATACCTTTTCCTTTATCAAATTCACAACTTGGTGCCTTTGACCTAGTTGGACAATGCATATGATGTGACCAGTCTTCAAATAGCTAAAACATGTGGTTTGACTCAAGCACCTTTTGTATTGACCACTAAAGTGTTTTCTAATGTAATTATTAGGAATATTTCCATATTCTTGATAATAATGGCAGTTATATCTTGTATTGCAATCCCAATTATAAAGTTTTCCATAGCTTCTTACCTTTGTTGGCTTGTTTGATGACCACATGGATTTGGATCTGCAATCAAGGGCTCTATGTCTATACTTTTGATAGTTGTAGAAATATCCTTCAAATCTTTGTTTATACATGGTCTTGGTTCTACATTCATGTGCTTGATGACTTGCTTATAGCACTTATGACAATGACTCATGTTCTTAGGCATGACTTTCTAATTTGTATTCTTGCTCCTATACACATTATTAGTATGTCCTTTCTTTCCACAATTATGCCAAGTAAGTTTGGATTTCTTACCTTTGATGTTCCTTTCTTCAACAACTTTGGATGATTCTCCTTCTTTAGTGCTTGTGTAGCCCAATCCTGATGTATCATTGTTGGATCTAGGGGATCTCAATAATTGCTCAAATTATTTGATGGCTTCATTTGGCTTATTGAGACTTTCAGCAAATTCTTTTTCTCTTTTCAAGTCACTCTATAATTGTTCATTCTGCAACCTTAATGTAGTTATCTCAATGTCCTTGACATTCAGTTCATAATTGGAATTCATCATTTGACTTAGAGTATCCAATTGCATGTTGAAGATCTTGGTCAGTTTTGTTGAATTCTCTTCCAATCTATTTGCTATAATTCTTTTGTCTTCTTCAATCATGGCTTTGTCTTACATGGCTCTCTTCTTCTATTCAATCACCTCACATAGTATTATAGCTTGTGATTCTTGCTCTAGCTTGAGATTTCTAATTTGTTCAGCTTAGATTTTGGTTTTTTTCCATTAGATCTGCAACTATTGCATCAAATTCATTGGAGTTACTATCTGCAAATATCTTGGTAGTGTATATTTCTTTGTATAATGTGTCATTCTCTACAATAGAAATCTCTTTCCTTCTTGCCAATGATTTCTTTAGTTCCTCTCTTGCCTCATTCAGTTGATGTAGTATGAGATGTATGTCAATATCCTAGTTTTCAATAATGTTTCCCAATTTTTAGACTTTCATTTCAAGATCTTTCCTCTAAGTTGCAAAGCTTCTCTTTTAGAGAATTAGACTCTGATACCAATTGTTGGAATTACAAGTGGGAAAGTTAAACTTCTAGGGGGGTGAATCAGTAGTTTAAACTTGAACCCACAAAACTTTCACCATACATTCATCACATGCATTAATATACTAAAATAATATGTAAAGCATATGCATCTAAATCATGTAAACATGTAATCAATCACACACATAACACCATATATGATTACCTAGAAACACTCTAAGTGAGAAGGTAAAATTGGGGTAGGGATGACACCCACAAATCTTCACTACTACAGAAATAAAGTATATCTAATTAAGGTTACAATGATTTGACCATGAATCATGGCCTGCCCTATGAAAGGCCTACCCTATTAAAGGCTTAAAAAGACTATTAAGTCCCACCTTGTTAGAAGATTTCAACACCCTATTAGAAGTGTTCCTGGTTAGAGGACTTCAACTAACAATTAAGTAAGCACCATGTTAAAGGATTTCATACAGCCTATTAGGACTACTCTATAAAGAGATGTAATGTCTCATTTAGGACATTTATCTCTTGCTTTCTTATTTGTATAAGTCTTGATAATAATCCATCTGATATATTCTCAAAAGTTGATATTCTATTTATATAGATGGTAATTCATAGAGACGTGTCCTTTCAATAATGTTAATCATATTTAATAAGACAACTATATTATATATTATTAAATTATCTATGATTATATATTATATATAAATCATTTATTTATAACAATATTATTTTAATATATAACAAAGATATATATACTATAGTATTCAAATAGTATATTTATGTATGTATATATATTAATTATCTATAGCATGTATTTAAATGCCTAATTATATATGGATATATAATAATATTCATATATATATATATATATATATATATATATATATATATATATATATATATATATATATATATATATATATATATATATATATATATATATATATATATATATATATATATATATATATATATATATTGTTGATATTTATATTTGTATCTTAGTATAATTATAATAATTTTATACATTATCAATTATTTTAGTATTATAAACTTTATGTCTAATACTTATGTATTATTTAATTTATATGTCAAAATGGGGGATATTACAGTCCTCCTCTCTCAAATTTGCTTCTCCTCAAGAAAAATCATTTCATAAACAAACTCCTTTATAGATACAAAAAATATTTGCATATAAAAGACTTAAAATATCTTTGAGATATACATCTTTAATGAATGAAAACATGAAGCAACACAAGGTAGTCACATGAATGCATAAGGACACAAAGTATACACGATGTAGATAGATGAAGACACAAAGCATACACGATGTAGACATATCATACATTATTTATTGATTCTCTATAAATTTATTTTTCATAATGAAGTAGAGTAAAGGGAATGATTTATAAAATATACTACCCTAGTATGCTTTTTGATCATGGATACTACAAGCACAAACAATTGTTAGCATGTACATGTATATAATAGCTTCAAAGGAAAATTGAATCATGATAAATTAGTTCTAAACTAATATCCTACCAAGCCCAAGAGTGAAAATTTGGCCCCCTTGGCCTCAATGGAAGACATCTGTCATCCCATGAGGTGGTCTACTTGGTAGATTCTTAACTGAATTAAGTTGACATGATGTCAAATTTTTCTTAACTTGACCAACCTAAGCCCAAGAGTGAAACTTTGGCCCTCTTGGCCTTGATGAAAATATTTTACCATTCCATCAAGGTGGCCTACTTAAGTCTCCATCTTAACATTATTTTCCCAATCTAAGCCCAAGAGTGAAACTTTGGCCCTCCTGGCCTTAATGGAAGCACTTTGGCATCTGTCAAGGTGATTTACTAAGATGGTAATCTTTTACTCTTCTTAAATATCATACCTAAGCCCAAGAGTGAAACTTCAGCCCTCTTGGCCCTGATGGCAGCAATTTGGCATCCATCAAGGTGATCTACTTAAGAGGTAATCTGATTCACCACTTTATATCCTCTCTAGTTTGATATTTTATTCTTCCTCTCTCTTTTTTCTTTTTCTCTTCTTTTTTTTCTTCTTCTTTTGTCAAATGCCTTAAGATTGGATCTTGTCATCCTTCAATTTTGATGGCAAGATGACTCCTTCCAATCAAGATCTGCCTAATAACACAATATTATTTGCAAAATTTATATTAGTGATTGGTTATATAATTTTGTCAAATAAGATTGGAAATAATTAAATAGTAACTCTAACTTAAAATTACAATATCTTCTAAGTAAAGATATTTATATTCAATGTAAAATAATTTAGGAAATAGAACTTATCTTTATTTAGAGAAATGTGCTTGAAAATTATGCAGGTCATTGTAGACTTTATTGTTTTATTACTTAGCTCCTCTTTTTCAAAAAGTGCCTTAATCTTTTGTTCATACGATGAAGCTGACTGTGATCTCCAAAATTGTTGACTCAAAATGTTATCCATTCTATCTTCTCCATGAATATTATAATTCTAAACCATTTTATTTATAATGAGTATTGAATATCATTTATCTCAACATGTCGAATAGTTAGAGGGTCTTATGATACTAATTTCTTCTCAATCAATAGTAGTACCCCCCCCCCCAACTAATAGTGAGACACCAAGATTCTATGTGTATTTGCACTCTTTTCTCTCTAGATGTTGCTCTTATACATAAGTAATCAACTGATTATTTATCCGAGAAGGATTATGAGAAATGTTCCTTGGCAAATGGAATTGCTACAAGATTTTTGACATCTCCATTCATCACACCAATATAACTCCTTGTTCATATATCCAATTACTGTTGAATCACTAAAATTTCTTGTATAATTGTTTTTGTATAGTGTAAGAGAGATTGGCTTTTGCGCTTCTTTGTGGATAATAGTTGCCAACTTATTTTTACCCATCATTGATGACAAATACCATGTATTATTGGTAGATAGTGAAGGGTGTTGGCATATTACATTGTTGACCATTGGACTTATATGTACATAGGTTATAGAATTTGATATAGACAATTCAATTTTAATTCTCCTCGTAACCTATGAATTTTTTATTATTAATGTTGATAGTACCTTATTATCTTTTCATTGTAAATGGTATCAATTATTCTCCTTCTCACCTTCGTTCCACTATTTCCAAATGCGTGATTATTCAATTCGAATATCCTACACTGCATTGGCATATTATTTAGAAACTATGGATCTTGCATGTATAGGCACCGTGGGTATACAAAAGGCTGATTGATGGATCCAAGGATTGTGAATTCCTCCTTCCTATTGTACTATTCTTATCCATTGCAAAATTGGGGACTAGAATAGTAGCTGGAACTAACACCACTTCAGCAGCCCCATCGTTTCTACCAGTATCTTCAATTATTCTCCTTTATTTACAATTAGACTTGGCCAAATCATTCTTTATCTCCATCTTGATGAGGGTTTACATAGAAAATATTTTGATTCCACCAAACTATAGGGTTTATTGATTCACTAGGGTAGATTTTGTTTGATTGCGCCGCATCTTTCTTTATTCACTTTTTGTTTGAACTCTAATTACGATCAAATTTTCCTTCATGGTGGACATTATTACAAGTGTGCAATGGTCATGATGAATGAATTAATTTATTTTCTTTTAAAACCTTTTGTAACCTATTCCATGTTTTGGAGGATTTAGGATCATAGTATGCATCATTTCATGTCAAATTCACTCTTACTCACGTCTTTCATGTATATATTTAAGATAAAACACATTTCACATTGATTCTATCAGGTGAAAATACCCAGGCTGACGTTTCTCCTGCCCATAAATGTATGAATATTGTCAACAAAATTGAGGTGTGGTAATTTGAAGACTCTAATGATCATCCATAACAATCAAAGATGACTATACCTCTATAATAGCCTTAATATGGTTCATTTGGTGATTTACGCAAAAGAAAATATATGCTGTGATGGGGTCTTGAGTGATCTACAGGCGTCACATGTGATATGGCAAGGGAAATAGGCAAAGAAGTCATTGTTTTGCCTCTGCTACTCATAGTGTTATAGCATCTTCATTAACATACCAATTATAGGTTTGGGAATTAATATTACAATTTGATGTCACTCATAGTCCTTATTAATTATAATAAATGTATCCTCTTCCTTCCATCATCTCACTGAGATTAAGTGCCTTTACATGCCTTTATACATGAATTATTTCAATTTCCTTTCTTTCCTATGCTTTCTAATTCCTTTAGTGTTTTTGCATTACCTTCTTTCCACAAGCTAGTAGGAAAGATGCTCTAACCCCACTTGTAATGTCCTTTTTAGGACATTTACCTCTGGCTTTCTTTTTTGTATAAGTCTTGGTAATAATCCATATGATATATTCTCAAAAGTTGATATTCTATTTATATAGATGGCAATTCATAGAGACATGTCCTTTCAATAATGTTAATCATATTTAATAAGATAACTATATTATATATTATTAAATTATCTATGATTATATATTATATATAAATCATTTATTTATAATAATATTAATTTAATATATAACAAAGATATATATACTATAGTATTCAAATAGTATATATATGTATATATATATATACATAAATTATTTATAGCATGTATTTAAATGTCTAATTATATATGGATATCTAATAATATTCATATATATATATAGTTGATATTTATAATTATATTTATATTTGTATCTTAGTATAATTATAATAATTTTATACATTATCAATTATTTTAGTATTATAAACTTTATGTATAATACTTATCTATTATTTAATTTATATGTCAAAATGGGGGATATTACAAGATATTTAACTAAAATTACCTATTAAAATGTCCCAACATAGATCCTATGGTTGGCACATGCTTGCCAGATATTAGATCATCTCTACATAATGTCCAATTGATCCTTCGCGATCTGATGTCTCCAATGTTGTATCCTTCTCTATCCTATGTTCTTCTCTAACTGATTCTGCAATTTACTCTTACTTCTAAGTCACCTTGAATGCTTTGTAAACTATCTTGTTCACTCTCCTCATTCAATCATTCACCCCTTGTACACTATAAAGACTTTAGGGCTTCTTCCTCCTTTAGATGACTCTAGTGGCTTAGGGTTAGGTATGAATCTATGATTGAGATTCATCCATTTTTCCAATTAAACCTTCCCATTTTTTTATTGGTTGCATGTAATTACATAGGGAATCCACATATAGATTTTTCCTTATCTCCAAAAGATCATAATCTATCCTTAAGTTGGCTCAGCAATGGTTTCCATAGTTGTTTGTGACAGTTCAAATAGATATGTCAAAACTATGTCACTCAGCATATGAAGTCACTAATCTCAGTGTGCACTATATTTCTACTTCTAACTCGACACCTGCATTACTTGGAATCCACTATTTACTCAGCACTTGAATCACTTGACATGGTCTATCTGCTTGGCACCTGAGTGACTCAACACTCATTACAACTCAACATGATCTAATATTTACATGTTGTGCTCGGTATGTATTACTAGTTTGACATCAACTAAGTATATGGATTAAGTATGTTGACACTCACTTGTCAAAACCAATCTGAGATCAATAGTTTGATCAAACGAAGATGAGAGAAGATGAAAACATTACAAATTATAGTGACAAATTAAAATCAAGTGTGAGTGCAATCAAAGCCTTAGGAGGGAAAATAGATGATGTGATAGTGGTTAGTAAGGTATTTAGAACTCTTCTTCTTGCTTAGGCAATTAGAGTTTCAACTATTCAAGAAATGAGATGTGATCCCAAAAATGATATAACTTTGGATGTACTAGTGGGAGGGTTGATATCCTTTAAGTTAGATAACTTTGATAACTATGTTCCTAATTCTAATAGCATTGAGTTTTCATTTTAAGCTAAACTATCACTGAAGAAGAAAGGTGGAAAATTTTAAAGAAAAAAGTCTAACAATGAAGATAAAGATAATTCTATTGATGACATTGAAGTCATTGAAGCCCTACTTGCAATAATATTCCCTAAAGGTAAAGGAAAGTACAAAGGTAAAATACCTCTAATATGTTCTTCTTGTGAAGAAGTTGGTCACATTGCTGCAAGGTATCCAAACAAAGAAGGCAAAGAAGAAAAGAAGCATGACAAGTACAAAGGAAAGAAATATTTCAAAAGATACAAAGACTACAAGGATAACGGTAAGAAATCTTGTTATATGGATAAAGACTCTGATAGTAGTGATGAAGATGAAATGGTTTACATTACTATTAAAGATGAATTAGATGATGAAAATGATAAGATGGCCCTCATTTCTCATATTAGCAAGAATGACACATGGATTATTGATAATAGTTGTTCTCACCACATGAATGGTGATAAATCAAAATTTGAGCACTTCGAACATTATGATGGTGGGAATGTCAGATTTGGAAATGATGAACCTTGTTATGTAAAAGGAAAAGATTGCATTACATTGATTGATTAACTCAGATGTGACAATGCTTACTGGGTTGAAGGATTGAAAAATAATCTACTTAGTATGGCATAGTTCAACAACATTAGATTCAAGGTAGAATTCATGAATGGAAAGGCCAAGCTAGTGGATGGGAAAGGAAATCTAATTGGGACTGGAAATCAAACATAAGGTAATCTATTCTATCTAGATCTAATTGAATGTTCATGTTTCCTAGCTCAAGTAGAGGAAAGTAGGTTATGGCATAAAAGGTTATGTTGTGTGAATTTTGATAACCTAGTCAACATAAGCAAGAATAAAAGAGTGAGAAGCATTCCAATTCTAAAGGGACCTGATATGGGGATGTGCAAAAGATGTCAAATTAGGAAGATGGGAAAGACAAGTTTCAAAAGAAAGAATTATCTTCTGAAGAAGTTCTGGAGCTAGTTCATATAGATCTTTATGGACCTATTGGCATAGAAAGCTACTATGGAGATAAGTATTTCATTTTATTTGTTGATGACTATTCTAGCATGATGACAGTGATGTAACTAAAAGATAAATTTGAAGCCTTTCAAAAATTCAAGTGTTATCTGGTTAGAGTGGAGAAAGAAACTAAAATGTCTAAGGTCAAATAGAGGAGGATAATTCTTCTCAAATAAATTCAATGAATTTTGCAATGAAAGAGGAATGAAAAGATAGGTATCTACACCTAGTACACCTCACCAGAATGGAATAGTAGAAAGAAGAAATAGGTCCATTATGGATTGTGCAAGAACACTGATGATAGAGAAAAATGTTGCAATCAAATACTAGAAGGAAGAAACCAGTACAATAGTTCATACCTTAAACTGATTTCAGCTAAAGGACATAGATCAAACACGTTATGAATTATGAAAAGAGTTAAGAACAAAGCATCTAGGAACCTAAAAACTATAGAAACTTTGTCTACTTTGAACTTGATACTTTACCTAAAATTCAAAAAAATGCAATTGGAAATCAACAGTCTTCACCAACTAAGTCCCCTAAATCTTTAGTTCAACCTGAGTTGTAGCTAGTGCAACTTGAGTCATAGCCTGAAGGACCTAAGTCTTAGTTAGAAAGACCTGAGTTTCAGCTAGTGCAAACAAAGTCATAGTTTGAAAGACCCAAGTTATAGACATTGGTACCCAATCATGATTCAAAAGATCATCTTGAGCATGGTAAACAAAGTGAAACAAGTTCTAAATCCAAAGATAAGGTACATGTACTTGCTATATATGTCAGAAGGCATCATGTACTTAAGAAAATCATTGGAGATCTTTCAAAAGGTACATGATTTCTTAGTGAGTTTGAACCTAGAACTATTAAAGATACATTAAACAATGAAGGTTGGATTAAGGCAATGAATGAAGAAATTGATGAAATTGAAAGGAACAAAACTTGGACTCATGTTCCTTGACCCAAGGAAAAAATGTAATTGGCACAAAATGGGTATTCAAAATAAGTTAAATAAAAATGGAGAAGTTTCAAGGAACAAGTCAAGGTTAGTATGCAAAGGTTATGTTGAAGAAGAAGGTATTAATTATGGAGGAAATTTTTCTCCTATTGCGAGACTAGAAGGTGTTAGAACACTACTTGCTAACATTGTGCATAAAGGATTCAAACTATGTTAGATGGATGTAAAGTCAACTTTCTTGAATGGAATCCTAGAAGAAGTCTACATTGAGCAACATGAAGGTTTCATAGATCCTAACAAAATGGATATGATTTGTAGATTACACAAAGCTTTATATGGTCTCAAACAAGCCCACAAAATCTAGTATGAAAGATTACACAGTCATCTAGTATTGGTTTTCAAAGGACAAAGGACAACAACTTTCAATACATCAAGGAATGATCAAAAAAGAAGATGGTGATGGTAGAAATCTTTGTAGATGATACATTATTCACTGGACATGATGACTTATGCAAATATTTTTCTAAGGAGATGAGTAAATATTTTGAAATGTCAATGTTTGAAAAGATTAAACTCTTTGTTGTCTTGCAAATTCAATAGAAGAAATATGGTATCTACATTAATCAATTAAAGTACATCAAGGAGATATTGAAGAAATTTGGAATGGAGGATTCTAGACCAATTGGAACACCTATGTCTACTAGACAAAAGCTTTCCAAAAATGGTGATTCCAAAGAGGTATATCAAACTACGTATAGATCAATGATTGGAAAACTTTAGTATGTGGTACATTGATGCAGAGCATTAGTAGCAAAAGATGGTTTTCCTCAAAATTGGGATGTTGCACAAATGTTTGAAGAAATTACTTGATATTCCAAAGGTGTAAATGTAAATGTTTATAAGGTCCAACTCCTTGTCTACACTTACAATGGATCACCCTTGACAAGATCCTGCAATAATTTTCCTTCACCAATCTCCAAATTGTGAAATTTAGAAAATTGCACTTTTAGGCCTAAAGCCCAATTAGTCCTCCTAACTTGATGTTTCACAAATGACTTGATATTTCTCCAAAATACTTGGTAAAGAAATGAGACATTATAATACCCTTTTGGGAGTTCTTAGAGACATGAGAAAATGTGTTTTAGATGGGAAAATCTTATATGTTGAATATGCCTTAGCACACAAACATACCCATGTCATTGATAAATCTATTAAGAATTGTATCATCTTAAAATGGACGCACTTAACTTTTAAGACCTTTTAGTGACCTCCTAGACCGTGGATGTATCTCTACTCAATGATAAAATGTGTTTTAGATGGGAGAAGCTTATATGTTGAATATGCCTTAGCACACAAACATACCCATGTCATTGATAAATCTATTAAGAATTGTATCATCTTAAAATGGAGGCACTTAACTTTTAAGAGCTTTTAGCACCCATTATTTAGTGACTTCCTAGACCATGGATGGATCTCTACTCAATGTTCTTTTTTGCATATTTTACACCATATCTTCCATTTTCACCTTTGTAGTATTTGACACATCTAGGAGCCTTTCTTACTCTATTTCTTGGTCTAGGTTTCCCCAGGTTGACCTAGTGCAATCTAGTTTGACCCAAGTTGACCTTAACCTTCCCAAGTTGACCTTTTACCTCCCAAGTTGACCTTGTCCCAATTGATTTTGGAGTGTAAGGCCCAAAGTAATTCAAACTTTCCTATTATTTTGGAGTGAAAGTATAAGGCAAGTCATACTCTTAGTAAAGGAAGAAGAACAATAAGAGAAAGAATTTCACATCAAGATAGAACATCACCAAGCTCAAGGACATAGTCCCCTAAACCTAGGGTCTTAACTCCATTCTGATACAAAAAAATAAAAAGTAAATTGGAAAAAGTAAAGCAAAATAAAACAAAATAAAAGACTCAAAAGGCGGGAGTTATTACTAAAACCCAAATCTACTAGTGATAGAGATATCAACTAAATAAATGTCTCAACCACCAATATCATAATCAAAAGACTATTACAAAGCATAAGAGATCATAGAGGAAATGAAATATGCAAAGAAAACTACAAAGGGTTGCATTCCTTATGATTTTTTCTTGCTAACATGAAAGCATAAAGAGAGAGAGGGAGAGAGTGATTATCTTTCCCAAAAAAAATTGTGTGCATTACTATGAACCACAGAAAACAAAAATAAAAATGAAGGATCATGATTGAGGAGCATCTTGGGTGTAAGGGTAAGGTTGCATCACCCAAAAATATTAATGTTTTTATCTTTTCAATAATGGATATTTGAGTGTAGAGTTTCTACTTGTAGAAACATACTATTTTCTATAAGTTGGTCATACGAGCTCAGAATGTTTTGTTTCATAAGTGGAGGTTAATCTTAATTATATTATCCTACTAATGGAGCTTCATTGTCATACCATCTGTATTGCAAAATTTATTGAAATTTTTGTGTACAAAATCTTTGAGCTCAAATTTAAAGGCCTATATGGATCCAAAATGAGGTCAAACCTTGGCTAATAGATGCTTTCATCATTACCCATTGTAGTTTTGGAGCTATCATTTTTGGAAAGTACTTGTAGTTTCCAATCAGAGTTAGTATGCAAAATTTATGAAATTTAGAATTTGGGATACCTAAAAGAATAATTTGTAATTATTTTGAGCTAGCCTCATGTAATAAATATTTTTTTTTTAAATTATTTTGGGTTCAGTCGGACTCAAGGGTTAGTGATAAATGTTTAGAACCTTCCTAGGTGGTGGAAAAAATGACTATGTAAGGAAGGAATATAATTTTCTCTAGGGCAGTTTTGAGTGGTATTCCATGGCTTTGTCTTGATGAATATTGTAAAGAAAACATCCACATGGCTTTGTATATTGTATTTCTAAAAATCGGTAATTCCATACTTGTGGAGATAATAAGAAGTCCTTTTTTTTTTGAGAAAATTATGTTCTTTCTCTATTTTTGTTGTGTGATTGTGGTATTAAGGGGAACACCCTTTATCAGATCAAATGGTCTAGCAGTTTTATGTTACTAATAGTCAATCCTATGTGTCCATCAATGGATTTTGCATGCATGTATATGTGTGTGTCCACCTATGGATAAATTCCTTGGTATCACTGTAAAGTGTAAATATGTTTGTGCTCTTCCTAGATGGATAAGGGTATGTTATCCATAGAGAAAATTTGTGTGCAAATTTATTTCCCTCAAATGGAGAAGTATCACTAATGCCCATTAGGAAGTGGTATATTAAAGTAAAATATCAATGCAGCTCCATAGGTTGGAGAAGAGTCAATGATACCTTTTAGGAAGTGGCATGCTACAATGTAAATGTAAATGTGCATAAAAAGTAAACTTTAGAACAAGGAGGGCATATGTATGCCCTCCTTAGGATACCAATATATCATTAGACATTATAAGGAACATAATCAAGGATAACTAGTTCTAGCAACAAGGAGATATCCTTTAAATGATAATGTATGCCACAAATGTAGCAAAGAGCATTGACTTTTGTAAGTTAAGAAAATAGATAATTATGAAAGGATATGTCATTTATAAAGAGATACCCTTGAAAGGAAGAGATATTGTTGGCAAAACTACTTTCAAAGGGAGTGTCTGAACAAAGACAACAACTTAGATAAAAGGATGGAGAAGAACAAGAATGAACTTATCCAGACTATATGCCCAAGTATAATAGTGATTCTTGGATAAATGATGCCAAACTTTGTACATATCGAAAGGGAAAATGTTTATAATTAACATGGTTTTACAAATAAAGAAGAGGTGATGATCAAGGGTGTGCACCTCTTGTATTTAAGAGAGAGTTGTGATCAAGACACAATTCCTTATAGGAAAATATGTGGCATAATAAGCAAATTCCACTTGTATAGTATTAAAATGGAAGCACCCATCATTTAAGGTCTTTTAGCACCTGCCCCATAATGACTTCATGCACCATGGATGGACTCATTCTCAATATTTTCATTCTCCTATTTCTTTTTTCTTTTCTTGATTCTATTTGCACTTTCTTTGAGACTTTCGGGATCTCTCTTTGAGACCTTCTCTGGGAATAGGTTGACCTAGGGAAACCTATTCCTAGTAAGAGGTCAACCAGGTTGACCTCTACCTTTAGGAGTTAGGTGCATGAGGCCTAAAGTGCCTTAGGGTTTCAAATTAATTTATTTTTCTCCTAGGCCAACCTGCTTAGCTTTCTTGCCTAGAAACTAATATAAAAGGAGGATTGGGGTCTTCATTTTCATAATCCACATCCAAAAGACATCAAGAAATAAAGGCAAGGAATTCAAGAAAGCAATTTTTCTTCAAGCATTCAAAGCTTTCAAGCTTTCAAGGATCCTTTGTGACCATTGACTCTTCAAGATATAGCATTTTGTTGGCCATCAAGGAAGGAGATCTAAATTAAGGCATTAATTATCTTCCTCATTGATACACATATACATCCATGGCTCCATCATGTGGCCTTGGTAGATCTATTGCAATTGTGGAGATATCCTACATATTGAACTCAAAATCTATAGCGTACAAAAATGTAAATCCTTATTGACAAGGGTTTTTACAAGAAACATGAATACTTACTTTTATCTTTCTTCCTTGACATACATTTACATTTTAATTTCAAGGTTAATTCCTCAATCTAGGGCTTGATCAAGGCAAGCTCTCATCCATTAAAAAAAAAAAGGTTGATTTATTGTACACAAGAGTAGATTAGCAAAATCGGGCTCCAGATCTGAAAATAACTTCCCAAAAGCTTTCAAAAAAGTTAGGTTGACCTAGTTACAGTGTCCTAGGAAGACGGTGACTTCATGAAATGGCACTAGGACACTTTTCCTCTAGGTTGACCTATTCCTAGAGCCTTCATAAGAAAAACCATTTCTAGATTTTTCTATTTTATATGGGGAGAATTGATGGATTTTCACAATTAGGCCCTGATCAACACTTTTTGGAGCAAACTAACACTTTCCTCTACACATTTTAAGTTGAATACTCTTTCATTCATTTCAATTTATAATTTAAATATAATTTCATATATCAATAAGGTTGATTACATACATTTAGCAATTAAATTTACATTCTATCTCATACTTAATCAGTTAGTTTAATTGAACAATCACATATCACACATAGGAAAAAGAATATTTCCTTGCATTGCATTCCTTTTCACAATTTAAACTCAGTATTTGCATCCCTTCCTTTACTTTCTTCTTGTTAATCTAATTCTAATTCAAAAAGATATTGTTCTTGTAAATTCTCCTTCTCCCCAGACACATTTTCAATGCTTTAGTGTGTAAAGTAGAGGCCTTTACCCTATTAAGCGATTTCATTTTTCACCTACATGCCATTGTACTAAGGAAAGTTAATCCTTAGAAATAGAGAGAAATCATGTATAAAAAAACTTTCCTCCCAATAATTAGGCAAGAAATGTGAAGATATAAAGATGAACTATAATTAGTAACCATAATCTAGCCATGCACAAAGAAAAACACCCTATACTAAATAAGATCTATCATAAAATAATGCAAAACCATAGAGAAAAATAATGCAATAAATATTATAGGATATGCAATCAAACATAACATGCTAGAAATGATATCACAAATAAAGTTAACTCTATATGATTAATAAATGTCATATCTTTAAAATCTAAGGCATGGAAAGGTGTTGTTAAGTAGCAACAATATTGTCATGCATGAAACAAAGTATTTCCTACCCATAAATAAGAACGTATCATAAATAATGCATACCTATGGAGAATAAATGGAAATAATTAAAGGATATCATGTTATACCTACAACAAAGAGATAACAGATCCTTAAAAGAGAAATTGGAGCATAAGACAATCCTCCTATGATAGATCATTATAACATGTATGATACAAAGATAAAGTGTGATTTAACATGTTAATAAAAACATAATTCAAAGAATATACATTTTCTAGGAAGAAAATAAAGGACAAACATGGATAACATATTACGCATCCTTAACAATCCCCCCATATGCCAAATATGCACTTTTTTTGGATTAAACTATAGGAAATATGCATCAAGAAGCCAAAATAGATCCCAATCAAAAATGAACACCACCACCACCCCTCCCAATTAATGAGAATAAAGGGAAATACCTATTGTGCAAATTTTAAACATATTGTGTAGAATAATAAAGAGTAGCCCCAATAGGGAGTAGAAATGCTATGTATTTTCATGAAGAAGGGATAAAATATCTCATGTATAAGAAAATGTAGGAAATGATTTATATACAATCAAAAATCAAATGTTCATTCTAGTAGAAAAAGGGGCATGAAATTTTATAAATAATTTTTTTTTTAAGGTTGATATCTTACCTTAAGCACAATCAAAAGGTAGTGATAGACACCTAATGTAAAGGCTTCTCAAGTGTCCTTAGAAGGTAAGGATGGAGTTGTAAAAAGAAGATGATGAGGATTTCATGGAGGAGGGAAGGGAGGAGAGATATTGTAACAAATTCCTTGTGTATGTTATCATTGAGTAACGTGAACATGAAGCTTAGTACCATGTTCATAGATACCAAAACCTAAACCCTTATAACCTTGTCTAGTGATAATACTATATCTTGTAGTATAATTAATGTAAAGGGAGGTTGGAGAGAATAGTTTAATCTTGAGGATGATGGGTATATGTATTGTAAGGAGGAATGGAATAAAATTATATTTATAGGAGATTGAGGGTTAGTTGTTGGAGAAGGTGAAAGCTATGTATCATATGAGAACTGGTTAATATCATAGTCATGAACCATGTTTTGAAGGTTTTGGAAGGTAGTAGGGGCATGAGGAAATTGGTCATGAGTAGGTTTAGGAATAGGGTTAGGATAAGGATTGCGATTAGGATTAGGAGAATCACTAATAAAATATCTAATGTCATCTAAAAGATGAATGAAAAATCCACATTAAACTATAATGATAATCTTGAATTATGCCTTATTGGGAAACCTTGAATTAGTTAACTGCATAACACCATATACAAAAAAAACATGTAAAGACATGAATGTCATGAAGTTAAAGGAACTTTCATTAAAAAAAAAGCATGATAAAGCTATGTAAGCACAAAAGTGACATTAGAGATAATTATACATCATAATAACTTAGAGAATATCATTGTTAAAAAATAGATTGAACTACACAAGACAACCAAATCTAACTCCAAATTAAAAGGAGGTATAGGATGTCAAGTCCACAAAAATGTTTAGGTGAAAAATAGAAGCAATAAAATTGATAATGTAAGCTTTCATTAACTAACCACTTTCATACTAACATTCAAAATACACAAGAAAGAGGGATTTCCAAACATAACTCTCAATATAACCTCAAGTTAGATTATAAAAACCCAAATGGATGAAAGAATGTTGAATCTAAACCCATATTATATCAAGGAAGTACACAAGAAGTTCCTCTTTCACTAAATTTAATTTAATTAAGGATATGCAATGTAAATGTGAAATTGAACCAATTGATATAATGAGAAGTGTAAGATACATCTAGGTGATAAATGTCTCCAATCAACCCAATTAAGATATGAAATGGATCTATGCTAAAAATTAAAATAAATGATAAAGTACTTATGTCAAAATGTGCAAGGGAATAATACATATTTTTTCCAAAAATTAAGGATATGAACCTGTGATTAACTTATAACTATAGATCTGTAATCATGACATAAACCCCAGAAAACCCTATTTTCATCATATCTCTAGGAACAAGTCAACTTGATGGTAAAGTTTCTAGACACTTTATAGGAAGACAGACATGTTCCTAGGATATTTTAGAAAAAGTGTCCAAACTTCTTTAGAAATTTTTTGATGGGTAGTTTCTAGATAAGTGGTTGGAATTTTGATATCTTGCTCCTACACAAAATGAAACTTGGTTGTTAGCATGAATGTTGTTGATATTCCTATGGGGAAGTATCCTAGCATTTTTGGAGCATTTGGGGGGTTGTAAGTAAAATTATATGTTGCATTCATGGAAGTATTTGTTATTTATGTCAACATTTTGGTTATTCTATAAATTCTAACAAAGAAGTAGATAGAGATTGAGATCATGAAGTTCAAGGATTAAAGATGAGGATGAGCATAGTTTAGGTCATGTTCTATGGAGTGTCATGATAATGTGGTTATAAAGAGTGCAAGAAGAAATATGAAGACAATTGAATGCTATTCAAGATCTATTAAAGACAAAATTTAGGCAGAGTTACTAAGAATAATTTTTTGGTAATTAGAATATATCTCCTAATAGAGATAGAATCTAGTTAAGAATAGTTAGACAAAGGTAGAAGACATGACAATGACAGCATGGTTGATTGTGCTAAGTTTGAGGTTGCACATATGAAGATTTCAAAAGATTGTGAGCTGACAATGTTATGTAATTATGAAAAGATGTTATGTAATATGTATTGTATTATCTTTAATGAGATTCTATTGTAATTGTAAATTGAAAAAGCCTCAAGACTTACTCAATAGTTAGTTTGAGGACTTGGTATAAATGAAAGTTGTTTTCCTTGTGGTTAAACAACTATGTGTGGAAAGTAATTGTAAATTGTAAGTGTGGATTGTGAATTATAAGTGAGTAAGTTATCTAAGGAATTCTAGGTGATGTGAGTATGTGAATATGCATGTAAGATACAACACACCTAATATTGAGATTAGAGAAGTGTTTGGTGCAAAAAAGGTATGGTGAAAGAGAAAAGTGTTATATTTGGAAAAAAGTGGTAGTGGATACTTGATCATTTTGTATTACTACCTTCTGCAACTCTAAATGGTTTTAAATCTCCTTGTTGGGATTCAAAGTCTCCTAACAGGGACTAATATATACTGAATGTATATCATTGACTCCTAACATGGTCCATCCTCTTGCAAGGAACTTATATATTAGTAGTTCATTTTGTGGATACCATGCCCATTGGGGTCTTCCCTCTAATCAAGGGTTTCCCTAGTTAACAAATCTGGTTTTATTGTGTATGGTTACCTTCTTATGGTTATTACACTTTATGATTACATGTTTTAGGTTTAACAAGGTTAATAAGAGCTATTTTAATTGGATAAGTGATTCAACCACCCACCCCCCATCTCAATTATGTTGGTGGACTTTACTTTCTAAAAATTGGCATCAGAGCATCAAGTCCTTGAAGAAAAATCCTAACAACTTAAGGAGATCTATGGAAAGTCATTTCAAAAAGGATAGTCTGAATTTTGATGGAAGAAACTATGAAAGTTGGAAAGAGAAGATGAAGACACATTTTCATAAAATTCAGGAATGGAATAGAGTTTTAGGAAAAATGATTATCAAACCAACTTGGAAGGATTATTTAAGTTTTGAAGAGATTGTTATAGAACATTTAATACTTGTTGAGGTTTTTTCAAAACATTTACATGGTGTGGATCACATATCCCCATGTGTATGTTCAATGATTAAGATGAAGAGAAAAAACATAGAACCATCTAGAAGACTCTTTGTGGAATCTTTATATAGAAATGATCATAACCTAGATCATGAAAGATCATGTTCATGCATGAGAAGATCAAAATTCATTCAAGGTTATGTTATCATCTAATAGAAAAAGTGAACTATTCATAGGTAGTGACAGTGGGACGGAAATATAAGAGAATTATTAGATTAGAGGAAGAGGATTAGTTAGAAAGGAGAAGATTTCAAATTAGCTTTTAGAGAAAACTGAGAGTTAAATATTGAGTCAATTTTAACAGACTTGAATCAAGGGAAATCTCTTAATAGAATGGTCTATAAAGATCATTGTAAATCTCCTAAAAAATTCCTTAGTTGTAAGTGTCAAACCCTTTTACAATGTGAAACCTAATAGTTTCTTAAGTCTTTAATAGGACAAAATCCTCATAGATTAGATCATAGATTAGATCATATATTATGGTCAAATATTGTAACCTTAATTGGTTAACTTTATTACTATAGTAGTGAATATTTGTGGGTTTTATCCCCACCCTAGGTTTACCTTCACCTTGGAGGGTTTCTGGGTAACAAATATTGTGTTTTGTGTTATTACTTTCATGCATGTGATTGAACTATTTTATATGTTACAAAAAAGTTTACATTTATAGATTTGCATGCATAAGTTATTATTGGATGTGGATGAATCTGTGAAAAGGTATAAAGTGTTACAGATTTTGATTCACATTTCCCCCCCCCCCCCCCCCCCCCAAACTATCTATTTTACTCCTCCATAAATCAAAAATTAGTATTAGAGCTCTAGTTCTCTGAAAGTATCTTAAAAGCTTGGATATTAGGTCTTGGAAGATGGAGGCTATCAAATTGGATAAGTCTATTGAAAATCAAGTGATTAACATCCAACTCACGCTACAGAAACTAGAGCAAGCAAACCATGATCTTAAGGATTCCCTAAAAAGAAGAAAGGAAATTTCCATTCAAATAAAGCAATACTCTTATGAGGAAATTGAGACTGAAGGACTATTTGAGAAAATCAATCCTAATGAAAAAGCATCTATTGAACTACTTGCAAATAAAAAAAAATCCTTAATGAAGATATTAGGGTATTGAAAAGAGAAAATGAAATCCAATCAATAAGACTATGTGAAGTAAGTGAACAAAGAAAGAAAGTTTAAGAAGACATGACTATGGAAAAGGAAGACATGAGGGCAATAATGGCTATAGATTAGAAGAAATGATATTAGATGTGTAGAAAATCACAAATACACAAATGGATCTAATGAATCAATTAATGACTGCAAATCAGATGCTGAGTCACAAGGATGTGGACATTGCAAATATGAAATCTCACAATGAGATGCTGAAGAATGAACCAAATTGAGAAGGAATCTATGGAGAAATATAACAAACCAAAGGAATTAATAAAGTACATTAAATAACTTATAAAGTCATCAAATTATTCTAATGGATCAGGATATTCATGTACTAAGAAAGGAAAAACATCCAGGAATGGAGAAATGAGAAATGAAAAGCCAAAGAACAAACTAACTTGCTATCACTATCAAAAAATTGGTCATACTAAAAACATATGTCAAAGAAATCATGGTATGCAAAAGTCTAAACCTAAGTTTATAGGTTACTTCTTTTAGTACAAGAAATAAGGACATCAAATGCATAAGTGTAGGTCAAGAGTGAGGAATGCACCTACTACACCTAGATTTGAAGGATACTACTACAACTATCATAAATATGGACATAGACCATTTGAATATATATTAGAGACAAAACCCTATTGGCCAAATCAGAGAAAAAAATTGTGCACCTAACAATACATGTTCCAAATGTCACAAGTTTGGACATCAAAGCAAGAATTGCAGGACTCAAATATATTTAGGAAATCAAAAAAAGGACAAAGGAAAAGGAAAAGTGGACATTGATAAAGTAAGGAATGAAATGAACTAGACATGAAAAAATAAAATAGAAGATGGAAATAGTGGAGCTAATGGAGTTGAGGTCAGCCAATTCAATGGAGAAAGTGATCTTTTCATCTCTAACTAAGAAAAAGAGGTATGTATGGAACTGTATACCTAAAGGATATATCATACATAAGTTCCTTACATGAATATGTGCAAAAGTTCATATCTACATATGTAAGATGCAAAAAAACAAATTTTTTGAAAGGTTACCAAGTATTAGTACAATGTCTATGTTGACCAAGCATTTCAATAGAGACTAAAGGCTATGGAAGAGATCGAGCTATTGTGCTAGTTGGCTTCCACTCAATGAAAGATGAAATATTAATGGTAAAACCTAATTAATCAAAAGACAAGGTATATATATAATAAATCTTGAATACATTATTTCATACCTTGCATCTAGATTTTTGAAGATCCTTGAGTGACTAAAAAATCAAGCGATAAAGAGAATTCAAGCTACCAAAGAGATTTCAAGGAGCATAATCAACAAGAAGTTTGAAAAAAGAGTGTGATCAAGTGTTGAGTATCTAGAGAAGGAAAAGGAAATTCATCAAACCCTAGTTATAATCATGGCATCTTCATCGACTACTAGAATGAGCCAAAAGGTTAGTAAAGTTCAATTGGTGAAGAGTGACATATCCTCCACCTAAATTTCATATTATTCCAAAAAAAATTGTTAAGGGAGACTCAATGGGTTTGTTATCATTGATATCACCTAAATTCATCATGATTCATGATGTCAAAAGTTGCTACATTATGAAAAATTAGAGTAAGAGACTATGAGATCAAGGAATCTTATGAGAAGTTGTGTGATGAAGGAAGCTTAAAGGATGAGTTTAATATTGTTGAAAGGAAAGGATTAACTTGAGCCCTAGAATTTATGAGAAATTTCATAATAGAATGGATCGAAGTTATTTTAAGCAAAGTTCATGAAATAAAATACTAGCTACGGGATGGATGAGTTGAAATCACAAAGATGATAATGCAAAGGGTTAGTGGTTATCCAACCCTAGATAGGAAGAAAACCATGTGATGCTTAAGCTGAGGATAATTTGAGGTTAATACAGAAGTTGAGTGGAATGGATGAAGTCTATCCATTATAAGAATTTCTAATCCACATAGAATTTCAAATGAGAGTCATTACTCACAAATCCTATCAATCAAGAAGATTGAACAGTGTGTTGTGTAAGTTTTTCGACCAAGTGTGGAAGATTGTGATGAAAAATCATGAGTATGATCATGTAGAGATACAAATGTTACAACTAGCAAAAAACCTATCATCAATAAGAAAGGAAAAGAATTCAATGTGTAAGTCCAACTCCCTAATTATTTGTACATTCTTTTATATTTAGAAGTATTTTCTTGGCATAGGAAATGTGGTATAGGAACAAGAGGAATCAATAATAAGGAAAATCAATGAGTTTATTACTCAATTGAGAGATAATTTTGATAATGCAATGAATACATATTTTGATGAATTCAAGTTGAGAATGAAAAGGAGAATGAGAATTCCAAAGGAATTGGTCACAAAATACTACAGTGACATTTATTTTCTTGTTGATATAGACAATACATTTGTGCAAGTAGTAAAGCCAGGTTTTGGATATGCATTATTAAAAGAAGACATAGATGTTGAGGCAAAACCATTTGGGAGATATGAAGAAGCAAAGGCAAGGATAAAAATGAACTTAAAGGTAGCTTCTAAGGAAAAGAAAAGGAATAAGATGATCAAATACCTAGAAGCAAAATTAGTCACCCCAAGAAAGAGTAAGGAACCAATAAAATTGACTCAATGTCTTGGTGAAGACAACGAAAAAGTCAGTGGTGATGAGAAAGAAGAAGAAGAGAAAGAAGTTTAAAAGGGTAAAGACACAATTTTTGTCTTTCCATTGAGCAAGAAGGCTCAAAGATCAAAGGAGATGAAGGAAATAATACCTCTCTCACTAACTAAGACAAGGACTAGGAGAAGGAGATTGGTCAGAGGACCACCTATCAGGAAGATCAAGACTATTGAAGAGGTATGTGACAACCTAAGAAAATCTATAGGATTATCTAGTTTTAAACATGTAAGATATGATACACTAGATAATGATGATATAAATAAAGTTGAGGAAGTTATGGTAGAAATGATTGTGAATAAAATACTAGCTCCTAGTGCAATAGAGAAGAAGATACCCAAGGATCTATATGGTAGACTAGAGAGAATATGGGAGTAGGTTGAAGTAACAAAAAATCATATAAGAACTAAGACACTAGTCAGAGTTATGCCTTATCTATCTCAAGAAAAAAAGGATACATTTTTTAAACAACATAGGAGAAGATATGTTCCTAAATATAGAACTTTTTTAATACTACAAAATCAAGAGGAAGTTGTATGATGGCAGAGTGAATTATTGTGGAAAAGCATTTTTGGGCTTACAACAAGGTAGAAACTATAAATATTGATGATGAGCATAGTAGTGGAGAAGCTCAAGCGTGTTGAGTCTACAAGGAAGCATGTCTCCTATACATGCTGACACCCCTAAAAATCTAGAAGTCAAATATTCAACGCTTGCAAATGAGGAAGAAGATGGTGAAGATAGAGAAGATGGTCAAAATAATAATAATACTTCAGCACCTCAAATTGAGGAAAATAGACAAATAAATAAGGTTGAACCAAGTGCTATTCTTGTTATCTTGAGCATAGATGCACAAGAAATATTGAGTGGTGATACCCCCTCACCTACTCTTAAGCTAGTGTTGAGTAGCATCACCCCTTCACAAAATAGGAAGAGAAAAGAAATAAAGGACATTTCACCAAATAGTGAAGTTAGTCTGGATGAAATTATTAAGATGCCACAATTTGATTTGGGAAATCTCACCTTGCAGAAAAAGTTTTTGCTATAAGAAATCTTGAAGAAGAAAAAGAGGCAAGAAGAGCTTAGAAGAGAGCTAAAGAAGCAAAAAACACTACAAGATGTAAAACATATTTTTGTTGAAGATTTTGACATATAGAATATAGATGAAGAGACATCTATCATTGATCAACTTGTACATATATTTGATCAAGTGTTGAAGATTTTGAATCCAATGATAAGTTAATGGATTGGTTGGCAAGAAGAATTGAGACCAAGGTTATGGATAAATTTTTCATAACTATAGCTGAGCAAAAGGTGTTATTATAGGATAAAGCATAGATAATGATGAGTGATCTATGGAGGGTACAATAGGTGAACACAATTTTGTTAGATGTACCAAGATTTACAGATACTATTTAGGCATAGGTAGATAGGACTTAGGCTAAGATGAAACTATCTAGTAGTGTTATCTCAGATTCATCATGATCTAGCATAGATCATTAAAATATTTTATTGAATGCATAAGGTAAAATGGCTGAAATTTTGGTAGCTGAAAATGCCATGAGATCCAAATTGATCTTGATCTAGGCAATGTTGACACCTCATTTAGAGGTCATGAAGAGAAACTATAAACAACCTAGGATTTGATCACAGAAGATCATAATTTATTAGTTGTCGAGAGTCTGATAGATTTAGTTGCTAGACTACAACTGCAGAATCAAATTTTGGAGGTAGCAAGAACCACATGGAATCATGCACTGGCCATGATTAGCAAAGTTCACAAGGAATTCATTGAAACATATGGATTACTTCAACTCTTTCAACCCTAGAAGTAGTGACATCAAGTGTTCAAAAATAAGGGGGAAATGAAATGTATACAAGGGAGAAAATGTATCATGTATAGGTAATGAATAAAGGTTGTAATGACTTTTTGTATTCATTTTTCACAAGTCATAAGACTTAGGGGGAGAGCTCATTTTGGGAAAGCTCATTTTTGTATTGATATGAAAAGGTGTAAATATGAAAAAAGTTTTTTTTTCCACTAATGTCAAAGGGAAAATTGTTGGTATCTCTAACCACTATTGTCTATTAGTGTCAATCACCTCGTCATTTACAAGATAGAGTTAGATGGTCATCACTATGACCAAGCAACTCTACATAGGCCAGGTCATGTACATAAGTAAGTATGTACTGAGTAAATCTATATAAGCAAAGTAAATAAGGTCACAAAGAAATTTTCTATATGGACCAAGCTCATTCATGGAACCAGCAAGCCATCAACGATCAAGTGAAATTCCAAGTATATAAGTACCAAGTGATATAGTATGTGCTAAGAATAGTATATGTTGAGTATTAGAAGGTTAACAAAGGTTGAGAAATAACAATGTCAAGCATTAGTAATAGTAGAGGTCGAGCAATATAGATTTTTCAATAAAATTTAGGAATGGAATAGAGTTTTAGGAAAATTGATTATCAAACCAACTTGGAAGGATTATTTAAGTTTTGAAGAGGTTGTTATAGAACATTTAATACTATTTGAGGTTGTTATAGAATATTTACATGGCATAGATCACATATCCCTGTGTGTATGTTCAACAATTAGGATGAAGAGGCAAAACATAGAACCATCTAGAAGACTCTTCATCAAATCTTTATATAGTGATGATCTTAACCTAGATCATGAGATATCATGTGCATGCATGAGAAGATTAGAAGTCATTCAAGGGTTATGTTATCATCTAACAAAAAAAGTGACCTATTCATAAGTAATGATAGTGGGAGGGAAAGATAAGAGAATTATTAGATAAGAGGAAGAGGATCAGTTAGAAAGTAGAAAACTCGAAATCAACTTGTAGAGAAAACAAAGAGTCAGGTACTGAGTCAATTTTAAAAGACTTGAATCAAGGTAAATCTCTTAACAAAGTAGTCTTAATAGATCTTTGTAAATATCCTAATAGATTCCTTACTTAGTTTTAAGTGTCAAATCCTCTTACAAGGTGAAACCTAACAGTTTCTTAAGTCTTTAATAGGATAGACTCCTCACACAGTAGCTCATATATTATGGTCAAATATTGTAACCTTAGTTGGTTAACTTTATTTTTACAATAGTGAAGATGTGTGAGTGTCATCCCCACCCCAGTTTTACCTTCACCTTGTAGGGTTTTTGGGTAACGAATATTGTGTTTTGTGTTATTAATTTCATGCATGTGATTGAATTGTTTCACATTTTACAACAAATTTTACATTTATAGATTTGAATGTATAAGTTATTTTTAAATGTGAATGAATCTGTGAAAAGGTATAAAGTGTTATAGATTCTAATTGACACCCCTGCACCCCCCCCCCCCCCCCCCCCCCCTCTTAGTATCTAGTTTACTCCTCTATAAATCAATAAGCTATTCCTAAAAATGAGTACAGTTAGGTAAAACTTTATTTTTGGCAAATGAAATTTGGAAAGCTTTGAAATCTACTTATGAAGGTAATAAGCATGCTAAGAAAGTTAGATTGCAAAATTGGACATGTTTATTTCATGAAGCTAAAATGATGGAAGATGAATTTGTAAGGAGTTATTTTGGTAGAATATTAGAGATTGTTGTATGAATTAAAGCTTGTGATGGGAAGAAGGAAGAAGACAAAATTGTATGCAAGATCTTTAAAAAATTGACACTTGCATATAAGTAGATAATGCAAATGATTGAACAAGTTATACCTTGCACAAAGAAGTTCACAAGAGAGAACCTTCTTGGAAGATTGGAATCAATTGTGATAAGTTTGAGACAAAGTGGAGACTTACCTAGAGTTGAAACTACATTAACACATTGAGTGTTTGGACTACATTATCAAGGAGTGCAAGTACTAGTGGAGAATATGCTAGCAGCAACATAAGAACATTAGAGGAAGACAAAAAGAATAAAGAAGGAATTTACCTACTTGTGAGAAGAGAACCTAGAGGTACGAAAATATTTAAATTTTGGACTTTTAATGAGTATGGTCATTATGCTTTTAGGTTTCCTAAGAGAGTAAAGAAGTATAAGAGGAATTGCAAGCCTAAGAAGCCAAGAGAATGTCTTTATGCAAATGATGAAGATATGGAAGCTAGTCTAGGAAGATTCTTGAGTGAAAGTGATAATGAGAGTGATGAAATAGGATTTGTTTCAATTAAGAAAGAAAGTCCCAAAATAGAAGAAGTTGGAAAACAAAAGGCATTAGTATCTCAAGTTGAAAAGAAGAAATCTGATTGGATCACAGATAGTATTGTTCACACCATATTACTGGTGATATGAATAAATTTGTTGAGTTCAACAGTTGTGATAGAGGAATTGTTAGAGTTGGAATAGCTTCTCATATAAAGGAAATATGATATATTATTCTTGATAGGAAAACTAAAACTAATGATGTTTATTTTTTTGATGGTCTAAAACATAATCTTTTGAGTGTTGGGTAGTTAGATGCTAGGCGATATCAGTTGCATTTCATAGAAAGGACATGTATTATCAAGGATAAAAATGGTTTCTTGATTGTTGAGGTGTTTGTGGATGATATAACCTTTGGAGGTGATTATGAAGCAAGTGAAGCATTTACTAGTGAAATGAAGAAGGAATTTGAGATGAGCATGATTGGTGAGATTAAGCATTTCTTGGGTTTATAGATTGTGCAAAATAGTGATGGTATTTTCTTGTCATGGAGTAAGTATTTGAAAGGCTTTTTGAAAATATTTGACTTTGAAAGTTGTAAACCTATTGGTACACTGAAGGTAACTTGTCATAATTTATCTAGAAAAGATGAGACACCTACTATTGAGTTGAAGAACAAATCTATGATTAGAGGTTTGCAATATTTGACTCACACAAGAACAGATATAGCTAATGTAATTGGCATTGATGTGAGATTTCAACTTGATCTTAAAGAATCACACTATGTAGAGCAATAAAAAGGATTTTCATATACTTGAAGGGTACACCTAATTTTGGGTTATGGTATGATAGAGTAAATGACTTTAACCTATGTGCATATACTAATGTGGATTGGGCAGGCACTATGGATGACAAAAAGTGTACAAGTGGTGGAGCATTTTTCTTAGGAGGAAGTATGGTTTCTTGTCTAAGAAAGAAACAAGATTGTATCTCATAGAGCATAGTAGAAGCAAAGTATGTAGCAGCAATGAATAATTAAAATAAGATCATGTGGATAACTAGATGTTGAAGGATATTGGAGTTGAGTTTACATAGCATGTTATCATACATTGTGATGACACAAGTACATTGATTATGTCTAAGAATCTTGTGTTACATTCTAAGAAAAAGAACATATATAAAATATCATATTTTGAGAGATAAAGTTGTAGAGAAAGAGATTAGACTCGTGTATATCAGCACAAAGGAGTTAATGGAAGACATATTTACAAAGCCCTTTCCAAAGGATATATTTGAGTACTTGAGAGGCATACTTGGGGTTGTGCCCCTTCCTACTTCTGAGTAGTTGAAGCAAAGATTGCATCAGTCTAGTGTTATAGAGCACTATCATTTATCTGGACTATATGCTTCCTCTATGCGGGACTATCTGTGATTTAGCTAAGTCATGAAGGACTCTTAGTAGCTACTATTTAACAATGTCTTTAGACACTTGAGCTTGGTGAAGATTAATTTACGACAGAATTGACATAGTGATGCTTTTTTTGTTGATGTCAATGAGGGAGAAGAAGTACATGAAAAACATCATGCTACATTAAAATAGGGGAGGAGATGTATAAATGAAAAACATTCAATGGAGAAAGTATTGATGTTGATGGTAGAAGTATAGAAATGGGGGGGTGGGGGGGGGGGGGGGGACAGTGATGGAGAGCTGTTCATGAGATTTAGATTTGATTTATGAAGAGGATTTGAAAATGAAGATTGCAATTCTGTAAGAATTTGGCTTAGGCCAAAATTCACCCAAGAACTAAGAACTCAAACACAAGCATATAGTAGGTCAAAATAGAGAGAGTATGATCAGAATGATGATGTTCATTCAATATGCTAGCTTTTGAGTACATTAGAAGTGCCTGTATATAAAGGCCTCAGGAGAGCTTCTAGAATGCATAGAAGTCAACAACATGATAAGTCATACAACCAGGCACATGTCCACTAGATATGGGTTATCC
Source organism: Cupressus sempervirens (assembly GCA_028749045.1). NCBI lineage: Eukaryota > Viridiplantae > Streptophyta > Pinopsida > Cupressales > Cupressaceae > Cupressus > Cupressus sempervirens. The sequence continues at coordinate 443,940,036 of CM053792.1, read as the reverse complement.
TCCATTAAGCATGAAATTAAGTGTGATGATGTGAGGATAAGCCTACAATGATGTAGCACACAAATTAGTGGTGTAGACAACATGTGCGAAATGAGGAGTGCAGATAACTGTGTTGTCAACTTGACAACTCAGTGAATGAATTGAACTCTTGTGTTGTAGACACCATGTGCATAATTATAGTTGCATAACTCAATGAGAGTACAAAAACTCCTAAGTGTCTCACCTAAATAAATAATAAAATAATACAAAATAACTAAATAATGCATTAACCTAAGTAAACTTAAGTAAGTGTAAATAGGAATTACTTATTTACACTAACACTCCCTCTTAAGTGCAACTTAGGGGAATGCCCTTAAGCTTACGAAATCTAGGATTAAATGCATGATGGGTCCTGGCTACTAGGCCATGTTAGGTACCCATGTACATAATGATATGCAATCTCTCATAAAGTGGAGAAAGAGGGAAAACCTCATGGGAAAAACCCTCCCCCAAAAAGAGAGATAAATAAGGATGCATGGATGGATGGAGAAATCAAGACCCACCCATTATGACATACATCCAATATATACATAAGAGAATGATGAGAAGAGGAAGACAGATAGGATAGCCCCCCCAAAGAAGAATGCCAAACAGTGACTGCTCTGATGAAGAAGTTGATCCAAGACTACAAGATGGTGTTCCTCTCCTTAGGAAGAAACAATGCCAAGGGTACAAATGAGATGCTTCCCCTGTGCATGGAAAGAATCCCATGGATAAGTGATGTCTCTAAAAATTTCTCAACTAGCTGAAGAACCTATCTCAAAGAACTATCTGTCTCCACAACTGATGAAGAACCCTACTACAACTGTTGATCATAAGTGTATATGACCAATGTTAGTATGCTAATAGAAACCAAATTTAAATAAAGCTTCTACAAACTAAAGAAAATTCATAAACTTCAAGATAGACTAAGATGAGCTCTCAATTGAGAATATGAGCCCTTAATGGGCCTCTCAATGAGAAGCTCTCTTGTTGAGTGGATTTTTTTAAATAGATAGGATGTATGCTCAAGGTTATGCTTCAAAAAGGGCTTCAAATAGAGTTGGAATTTGGGTGTGAGTGTATGGTTTTGATGTAAAATGGCTTCTTAAAATGGCATTATGACTTTACTTCATGGATTGTATTGTTTTGCAAAGGGGACGGATCCAATTTATAGGCAAGAGGCTTGAGGGATTGAGGGCTAAGATGCAAGGATGGGGAAAAGCTCATGGAGGGCTCAGATTGCATGAGAGGAGAGCACATGGATTGTGCTTCCTTACACCCAATCAGGGAGTGACACATGTCACAGGGTAAGAGAATGGAGGAAAGGGGAAGGATGAGTCAACAAAGAAGGCTCAAGGGATAAAATCTTTATAAAGACCCTCATAATGGCTTGTAAGAGCAATGAAAGGGCTTGGAAGAGTCATTTATGGCCTAGTGGGCTTCATAAAGTTTTATGGTTGGGATATTTTGAAGGAGATGAGAGAAATTTTGACTTGGGCTTGATTAGGAAGTTTTTAAGCTTGCTTAGGATTGTGAAAATGATTAGAGGATGGATTAGGATGGTTTAGGATTAGCTTAGGGATAGGAAAGTGGATGGCATTTAATGAGGGTGGGTGAAGGAGGAGATATTTGTTAACTTTGGCTTGGGTTAGTAAGTCTCAACTCATGTTTAGGGAATGTGACAAGGTTAGGAGGGGATTAGGATTAGGTTTAAAGACATCTTATAGAAGAGTCTAGACTTTGGATGAGGATAAAGACTTTCTAGAATAGTCTAGAACTTCCTAGGATGATGATGAAGACTTTCTAGAAGAGTCTAGAACTTCTTAGGATGAGGATAAATTAATTTTTTAGGAAATAAATAAAGTTTTATTTATTTCAAGGTTTTGGGTTGAGGAGATATTTATTAAAACTTTTTTAATAAACATGAGGATTAATATTTAATCTTAATTAAATATTTTGAGTTGGGATTAGGGGTAGGAAATGATGGGATTAGCCTTTAATCAAAACTAAAGAAGGATTAGAAGATTTTGGAAGAGGTTAGTGGTCTTAAGGAAATTGGCCAAGTTTTGGGCAAAAAATAATTTTTTATTTATTTTGGGTTTTTTGGTCAATTTATTAATTAATAAATAAGGAAATAATGTTTAAATAAGATTTAAACATTTTTGGGAGGGATTCCTTAATTAAATATTTTTAATTAAGATAAAGGGATTTAATGGCATAAAAATAAATTAATTGATTAAATAAATAATTAATTAATAAATGATGATGTCATCAAGAATTTTTTTAGAAAATAAAAATACTTTATTTTCTAAAGGATTTAGGTGTCTACATTTTGCCCCTCTTTGATGTGATGCCGCAAGTGGCATGGCATCAAAGATAAGAAAATAAGATGCCCAAGGCTAGAGCAAAAGAGCAGAGAATGGACTACGAGATGCCCCCTCAAGAAGGTGGCAGGGAGAGAAAGCAAGGCTCGACGGCTTCTTGAAAAGTGCAAGAATCCGAGATGAGCAAGGAGACTCAAATTGGCTTAAGAGAAGAGGTTTAGTTAGCTCAAACTCTCACTATGGGAGAATGATAAAGGGAGAATTAGAGGCAAAAGAGGAAGCAAGCTTAAGATCTCAGGGATTGCAGAGGATGAAGGAGTGGAGTGCTATAAAAAGGAATCCAGGATAGGGAGATGGATGATGGGATGATAAAGCTAATGCAATAGGATTTCAAAGAGTTAAATTGGTAGAAGATGGGTTTCGGAGATCCCTAGGACTAGGATTGTGGAGCTCAAAAGATGAGGCTTGGTGGATTGATTGGATTGGTGGATCCCTAAGACTAGAATTGTGGATCCCTAAAGCTAAAAGTGTAGATTGATTCAAAGAGATATTGATGCATAAGCTAGGGTAGGAGAGACAGATGTTGGATATGGATGGGGGATAATGGAGATGAAGGGAAACTATTGAAGCTTTTTTGAGCAAGGGGATACTTCAAAGAGAAGTACCACCATGTAGTTGAGCACTAGATTTACTATAGGACTGTTGGTTAATTGCCAAGGTTACCAAGAACATCAAGGCCTTTTCACCAACTGTCTAGAGGACTGATGGACTGACTCAAAATTAACATGCAAGGATTTCCCCAGCATCACACATGAATCCCAAAGGAAGCAACGTGGAACCGACACTGGGTAACCCACAAGCAGAAAAGAAAAACAAACAAAAGACCTAATCAAGACCTTACGCTTAGATTGCCCCATTCGTAGTATACCATGATATGGAAGATCATGGCAACATTGAGGAGGGAACAAGAAGATTGCTTGGAAAAGATACTTCAAGACCCAAAAGGGAAGATTCCAAATCAAAAGAACGAGAAAATCCAAAAGAGAACCATTTTCCAATGAGATGGGTAGGATGAGGTACTAACGGATCAAGATCAAACATGAGGAAAGCTATATCCTACAAGGATCTATTGGAGAGCACCTAAGCTGATGGATCTGGATGAGTGATGCATCTGGCAAGCTGAACTAAGAGGATAACACTTTGGTGATAAGAGATCTAGCTAAAGGATGCATTGGAATAGCTAACCAAGGGTTGTTGGATATGTGCAAGATGTTGATCAAGGAAGAAATGACACGAAAGCTAGATAGATACAATGGTACTAAGCTAAAGAGGATGTACAAGTTGACGGACTAAGATATGTTACAAATGTACAAGGTTGTTCATGTTTTGGTTTTTTGTGAGATGGAAATGTTCGTGAAGGGTGGGATGTCTGCAATAGTTGATAGGTGGATAGGTAGATGGTTTGCAAAAAGCTTAAGGAAAATGAGATTCTTTGTGTGCATGTGATAAGATACAAGCTAGGATACAAGATTTGGCATATAATACAAGCTAGAATATGGTACAAGCTTTGGACAAGATTTGGATATACAAGCTATGATACAAGGGATGATATAAGATTTACAAGTTGGGGTACAAGATTTACAAGCTGAGGTACAAGATTTACAAGTTGTATAGGAGGTATTTACAAGCTTCATTAGATTTTGGATATTTGGTCGGAACACTAAGGGAACAAGCAGATGTTTTATTAGATTGTGAATGGATGGATGAGGGATAGGATAGTGATAGATAATGGATTATTCTTAGTACACAAGGTGCCTGAGTTACCAGGTTTTCACCAAGGTTCTTGAATTGCCAAGTTTTCACCATTGGACACTTATTTCTCTTTACTATTTTTTTGTATTTTTCAAAATCTGGGTATACCAAGGATCTTCAAGCATAGAACTTCTTGAGATGAATGATGTTAGTAGGATCATTCAAGAGTTCTCCTTCTGGTGTAGATAGCTAATAGGCTCCGAAGCCAAAGGAGGCAGTGACAACATAAGGACCAAGCACGGTAGGTTCAAACTTGCCTTTCTTTTCTTGATCAGCTTGAACTTTCATATTTTCTTTGAGGACCATGTCGCCCGACTAAAAGTGTCATAGAAGCACCTTCTTGTTGAAATTCCTTTTGAGATGAGTTTGATAGACTATGAGATGATTATAGGCTTGTTGTCACTTCTCATCTAAGAGATCTAGCTGGGTGAGCTGAGCTACTCTGTATTCTTCATCTGATATTTGCCCTTGCAAAGATATGTGCAAGGAGGGAAGTTCAACCTCTATGGGTAGTACTACTTTGGCACCATAAACTAAGGAGTATGGATTTTTGCCTATGGATGTACAGAAGGAAGTTTGATAGGCCCATAGGGCTGGATTTATTTGTAGGTTCCAATCGCGGCCAGAATCATTGACAACTTTCTTTAGGATTTTGAGGAGGGTTTTGTTAGTTGCCTCTACATGGTCATTACCTTGTGGGAAATATGGGCTAGAAAAGCAGTGATGGATGCGGAAGGAAGTGCATAATTCTTCCATGTTGAGATTTTCAAAGTTATCTCTGTGGTCAGTGAAGATGGTGGATGGGATGCTGAAGTGGCAAAAAATGTGGTACAAGATGAACTTGGAGACCTGAATTCCTATAGCTGAGACTAGGGGGACTGCTTCCACCCATTTAGTGAAATAGTCTATAGCTATTATTATCCATTTATGTCCATCAGATGAGAGAGGTGTGATAGTTCCAACTAGATCAAGGCCCCAACAAGCGAAAGGCCAAGGTGGTGCAATAGGCTATAGATCCTGTGCTGGAGCGTGCATAAGATTTGCATGTTGTTGACATGGGAGACACTTTCTAACAAAGTCACGGGAGTCTTCTTCAATGGTAGGCCAATAGTAGCCTGCTCTAAGGTTTTTTTGCATAAGGACAATACCACTCGTGTGGGCACTACAAAGTCTAGAGTGTACTTCTTTTAATGCTATCACGGCCTCATTTTCATCTAAACATCGAGAGAGAGTATCATGATAACCCCAACAATATAGGGTATTGGCTATGATAACATAGCAGGATGATTTTTGAATGAGGTTTTGGTGTTGGGTATGTGTGAGGTGAGGGGAGATGATACCATCATTAAGGTAAGTGTGAATCTCATGGTACCAAGGGGATTGGGGACCAACCAAGATACAAACATAGTTTGAGTCATCATTCGCATAGGTAGGTGTGAGGAGCTACTTGACTAAAAACTCATATTGTGTAACCGCTTGGGGAATTTCCAAGAGCGAGCTAATAGTAGCCATAGCGTCTGCTGCTTTGTTCTGTATTCGAGGCACTTGTGTAAACTGAAGTTTTGTAAAATGCTAGGTTAGCTGATCAACTAGCTCTTTGTAGGGTAATAGCTTTTCATCTTTGATTTGATATTCATTTAGGGCTTGCTTGATGATGAGCTGAGAATCGCCAAAGATTTGTAACTCAATGATGTTCCATTCTATAGCTATCTTTAATCCTACTATGAGAGCCTCATATTCAGCTATATTGTTGGTGCTAGGGAATTGTAGCTTGAAGTCTTTAGGAATGTAATCTCCTTGAGGTGTGACCAACAATATTCCTGCCCCTGATCCATGAGATGTGTATGAGCCATCAAAATAAAGTTTCCATGTGGGTTGTTCTTCAATTAGACAGATATGCTCATCTAGAAATTCTGTGATCAAAGGATATGCATCTATTAGAGGTGCATCAGCTAGGTGATCTGTTATAGCTTGCCCTTTGATTACCTTTCTATCCACATATTGGATATCAAATTTGCTAAGGAGCATAACCCATTTGGCCAAACGGCCTATAAGTGTTGTTCTAGAGAGCATATACTTGAGAGGGTCAATCTTGGAGACTAGTTGGATGGTATGACTTAGCATGTAGTGGCGAAGCTTTTGAGTTGAGAAAACAACTACCAAACAAGCTTTTTTCATAGGAGTATAATTGAGTTCATAACCAACTAGGGTTCTACTGATGTAGTAGATGGCTCTTTCTCTATCGTAGTCATCAAGCTGTGCTAGAAGTGCCCCTAGAGTAGTAGGCGTTCTTGATATGTACAAGATCAAGGGACGACCAAGAACTGGTGGAACCAAGATAGGGGGATTGATGAGATACTGCTTGAGATGATCGAAGCTGCTTTGAAGCTTCTTTGACATAAAGCATCCCACTTGAAGTTTTCATCCTTCTTCAGTAAGTGTGCAAACGACGTACACTTATCTGCAAGCTGGGAGATGAAGCACCAAACAGATTGAAGCTTTCCTTGAAGAGTGCAAGGCTATCGCAGTGTCTGAGGAGGAGGCATGTCTAAGATAGCTTTGACCTTCTTGGGGTCAATCTCTATACCTCATTTAGAAACTATAAAGCCTAGAAGCTTGCCAGATGTGACCCCAAAGATACATTTCTTGGGATTCAGCATGAGATGATATTTGGCTAACCTATCAAAGACTTTCTCCAGGTCAGCAAGATGATCCATGAAGGTATGAGATTTAACCAAGATATCATCCACATAATCCTCCAAAATGCTATGGATAAGATCATGGAAAATGGCTATAATAGCTCTTTGATAGGTAGCCCCAACATTCTTTAGGCCAAAAGGCATCATGTTGTAGCAAAAGGTTCCCCAAGGGGTAGTGAATGTTGTCTTATGTTGATCCTCTTCCGCAATCTTGATTTGATTATACCCAAAAAATCCATCCATGAGGGATAGAATTTCATGTCTAGCTATAAGATCTACAATCATATCTATGTTGGGCAAGAGAAAATCATCTTTTGAACAAGCTTTGTTAAGATCTCTGAAATCAATGCAGATTCTGATGTCACCGAAAGACTTAGTGATGGGGACCATGTTGGAGATCCACTCTGAGTAGTCAATAGGTTGGATAACCTTAGTAGCTAACATTCTTTCTAATTTAGTTTTGACCAGTAATGCCACCTTGGGGTGCATTTTTTTAAGCTTTTGTCTGACGGGCTTGATCTTTGGATCAACTGCAAGATGATGAACTACAAGCTTTGGATCCAATCCTGGCATGTCTTGATATGACCATGAAAATTGGCCAATGTTCTCTCTTAAGACCTCAAAGAGGAGGTTAGCTTGGTCTTGTGATAGGGATGCAGCAATGTGAACAAGTCTGGGGATCTCTGAAGAACTGATGTTGACTTCTCTAGTATCCTCAATTAGAATAGAAGACACCTCTAGTTGATTATCTTGAGGAGGCAATGCTAAATCCTCATGTTCTACTTGTGACTCTAGATTTTCTTGCTAAGGGGTTCTCTTCACTGCCTTAGCTAGTCCCAAATTCACCTTAGTTCCAATTTTGGGTGTATCAGAACTAGGTTGGGGATTTTCTCCAAAATACCCCTTGGGATCTAGCTTATAGATATAGGTAGAATCTGGCTTTATTTTCTTGTGAGGAGTTTTGGCTCCCATGAATCTCAAAAGAACTTCCTTTGATGTGAACTCATCAATGTGTATGACGCTTGGTTGGTCCCAATCTATGAGTTATGGATGGGTGAGTGGTAGGTCAATGAAATGGATGGATAGTTCTTGCAGAATAGAGTCTCCAATGAAGATTTGGTCTAAGATATCATCGTAGGCTCTCTTTTCAACTTCCTCAAGAATGTCTTTGATTTTGACAAGGTTGCGGTGAATGTTTGAAAAAGTGTGACCGTTCTCATTGGTGCCCCCAGTTGTGGGTATGCCAAAGCCAAGACCTGACTTTGATTCCCACTTGTGTGCATCCATGGGGCACTGCATGCCTCTTTCTTTTGGTCCTAGACCACCACCTTGATAGTTCCATTTGTCAGTGATGAGCTTATGTTCTTGGGGATACTTCTGGCTGAAGTGATCAAGGTGTGCTTGATTTCTTGGAGGTGCATTCTTATGTAACCAATTGTTGATATCTGGAGTGAGCTCCTCATGAAGAGGGATTTTTGAGGATAAAAAGGTTGTTGGGCCAAACTATTTGTATCAAGGAGGTGGAATCTCCTTAGCTTTGTGATATGTCAGTCGTCCATGGGCGTGTGGATCAAGTGGGAGTGCCCCGACAACAAATGCATCTAATAGACTATAGTCTCCACAGCCTTTCTTATTGATCTTCATGATAGATAGGGTGGAGGCGAGGATGGTTTTTGGGTCATTACAAGTGTGGGATGAGCTGGTGATGGCTGTGCCAATATCAATTCTAGGGCAATGGTTTGCATATGAAGCTTCAACTGCATTGCAGTAAGCAAAAGGTTCTGGATCAGCATGGATGGTTACCTTAGTGCCCTGATGTAGAAATTTGACGCACTGATGGTAAGTGGATGGAATGGCTTTCATGGCATGAATCCATGGGCAATCGAAGAGGATGTTAAATGGTAGGTTTAGATCAATAACATGGCAGAGTGTTTCTTGGATGATTGGCCCAACCTTGATTGGCAGCAAAATAGTTCCTTCTGTGGTTCTTTCCAAGTTGTCTTAAGCTTTGATGGTGATAACCTCACTGATGATATATGCCTCAGTATACCTAGCTTGTTTTATGAATTTTAGGGTTCAAATATTCAAGGCTGATCCATTATCTATCATTGCTCTTTTTACGGAAAAATTGGATACCATAATGGCTATGCGGAGTGGAAGGGTTTGATCTGGCTCGACCACGGGTATGTCGGTGGGTTTGAATGATAGGGCACATGAGGAGGATAGGTGTCCAATGTGATTATGAAAACCAGTAGCGTTGATATTTGAAGGGACACGAGATTTTATGAGAGCACTGTCAAGGATGTTTTTGTACACAGGACTAGTGTGAAGAAGGTCTAAAATGGAGATTTGGGCTAGAATGTTCCCAAGTTGTTCCAAGATATTGTACTAGCTTTTTGATGGAGCTGATGGTGCTGGTGAAACTGGTGGGCCTACAATGTTAAATCACGCTCTTTGAGTGGTGACTACACACTCATTGTTTGGTCCTTGGATATTGATAACATTGACAGAAGGCTCTTTCTCGAATATACAACCTATGAGGCTACCATAATCTATATAAGATGAAGTGTGGTCATTGTTCTTCCCATGCTGTTGGTTTGGCTGGCGGTTGTTGGTGTTGTTTTTGTTGGTTTGGATAGGTTCTTTTCTAGGATTTTGGTTATTGTGAGGGGGAAAAGCATTTTGATAGATCTGTAAGCTTGCATTGGGAGAGGTTTGGGCACCAACGGTGATTTCTTTCTGATCAATGAGGTCCTGCACATAATCTTTCAGTTTCATGCATCTGAGGGTGGTGTGACCTTTTACCCTATGAAATTTGCAGTACTCATTGTCTTTGTACCATGCAACTTTGGATTGGCCTGGGTTAATTTGCTAGGTAGGAGGAAATTTGATGAGGTTTTCCTTAGTCAATTTCTCAAAAATGACATCCAATGGCTCACCAAGGGGTGTATAATTTCTAGGTGCAAGTTGGAACTTGGGCTTTGGTCCTGTAGCTACATTGATGGCATTATCTTGATTGCTAGACCCTTGAAAGTTGGGTCTTGGATTGTGGCCTTGATAGCTTTGGTGATTCTGGTGTTGGTAGTTGATAGTTTGTTGATTGTTTGGTTGATAAGGTGGGTTGGATTGATTTTGGGAAGGACCAACAATAATCACATGTCTGGTGTCAGTGACGTCATCTATTGCAACATGCTTGTTTTTGTTCCAATACCTAGACTTGTCATTGGAATGTGATTGATTTTGGTTGGCTTCCTTGTAAATCTTGACCACACCATCTTAATGAGTCCTTTCTCAAGGATCATTCCTTTTTCTTTGATATTTTTGTAGGTTTGCAAACAGTTCATGGTCATGTGGTGAGCCAAGCTAGGATGGGTATTATCAATAAACATTTTCACCAAAAGGCATTCTGGCAAGGTGCAAGATATGCGAGTGGTAAGGGTTTTCCATCTTTGGAGATATTTGAGAAGGCTTTCTCCACCTTTTTTCTTAGTGTGGACAAGATCAACTACTAAGAGCTCTGTTTCAACAAGATGGGCATATTTGACTACAAATGCCTCAGACAATTCAGCAAAGTTTTTAATTGTGCCATATGGGATTCTATAAAACCATTCAAGAGCTAGTTCGGCCAAGCTTTTAGGAAAGAGACGTAAGAGGAAGACATCACCGTATGCCACTTCTTGGCAGTGCATGTAAAATTCTTTGATATGTGTGACAGGGTCTCCGTTTCCTCTAAATTTGTCAAACTTGGGTATCTCAAAGTGTTCGGGAAATGTTGTCATGGTAATGGCTCTGTCAAATGGGTAAGGACACACATTTTCAAAATTGAAGGATTTTGGATCATTTCCTTCTTGGATGTTCTTCAAAGCTATCTTCATGGCTTTCCATTCTAAATTAATGGGTGATGGTTGGGTTGCACCCAATGTAAGAGTGCCCTAAGGTAGGTATGTGCTAGATGGGGCAATGGAACATGGATGGCTTTGAGGTATGGGCTCATAGGGATTGTACATGGCTTGGGCAACTAAATGGTGGATGATGGGTTGTTGAGGTGGAGGAGGCACATATTGCTGCATGTGTTGTGAGGCTTGCTGCTAATATGGGATTTGGGATAGGGATTGAGGGACGTAGGCTGGCTATGGGATAAATGGATTGCTTTGTGGAGGTAAGGTATAAGATGGTTGTGAAGCTTGGATAAAGGATCAGGGAGCTTATGGAACTTGACTTGGGATTTGAGGAGTTTGACCAATATACGTGGGTTGTGTCCCCATTTGGGAGGGCATCATGGAAAAGGAGGCCAAGTAATTGGTGGTTGGAGGTGGTGGATTTCCTACTAGAAGTGGCATAGAAAAATAGTTAGTAATAGGAGGTAATGGATTAGTTGGTGGTGGAGGTGGTGGGAATTGAAAGCTTGGGAATGGAACTAATGGGGTTTGATAGCTTGGTGGCTAGATTTGAAAGCTTGGTAGAGTGGTGGTAGGAGCTTGGGTCACTTGAGAGCTTGGAAGAAAATTGGTAGTAGCTTGTGGGGTTTGATAGCTTTGTGAAGTGAGGGCAGTAGCTTGTGGATTTGTTACTAATGGCACTAAGCTCCAAGGACCTAGTGGAAATGATGGAATTGTGCTCTGAGCTGAGGTAAACAAGCTGGGGGTGATGAAAGGTTGATTTCTTGGCCCCATGGGTGGCATCCCAGTTGTATATTGCTAAGGTTGGCAAAAGATGCTAGCACTGATTTGGGAGATGGGTGGATTTGGAAGGCTGGGTTGGAGAGCAGCAGCACATATAGTGAAGGGAGTGAATTATGAGGTGTTTTGGGTGAAGGGGGTTTGGGATGGAGTGGTATGGACTAATGGTGGAGTGGTGGTGGTTAGATTGGCTTGTGGAAGGGAGATTTCAACTTGAGTGGAGGCTGGTATGTTTGGGTCTATTGGATCATAAGGATTAGCTTGAGGCTCTTCTTTTGGCACATATTGAGGATAATCTAAATCATAAGAGCCTATTGGGAGTGGTAGTTGTCCAAACAATGGGTGAGATGGATCTGATAAGGGAGGAGGTCTTCCAAAGTCGAAGGCTCCTATATTTTCCCTTTGAAAGTTACCCATGATTGTTTCTTTGTTCTTATCTATAATGGCATTCACCAATACTACATTTCCTGGTTGGTTCATGAAAGCTTCAATGTCAGTAGGTGATAGTATAGTGTTCTATGGGCTGAAGGATGGTTGAGTGCTCAAGGGGAGCGATGCTATTTGATCGAAATGATAGGGTTCCATTGTTTGTTTCTTCTTCTTGGCTAAGCGAGTGACGAGTGGCATGAAAATGTTCCTAGGGATGAGATGCAACAATGTTGATGGATGCCAAGGGGGAAGGCTTTTCTATGCAAATGATTTCCTGGGTTGAGGCAAAGCTATATGACAAACCTAAGGAGGATTAGGTTGGGGATTCTAACTTCAAAGATATGTCACCAAATCATGAAAGGTCTGCTTTCCTATGTGCAAGCTTGGTGGTGATTGTGTCAACTTAAGGATAGACTGATGATAGACTAATGATCCTTTAGGAAAAACGTGAGATTAACCACTTCTGGATCCCAACCTTTAGCTCAAGGTGATGAGTGATAACAAGTGACAAAGCTAGATTACCCTAGACAAAGCTCTGTTAAAGGGATAACCTTGGTGAGATTGGTGGATTTGCAAGATGGTAGGAATGGAAAACTTTGGCAAGGTGATAACAATTTTGAAGGCTTGGATGTGAAGTTTAGGCTTTTGGGATGCTAGCTAGGTTTGAGGGGATTGGTTTGGTTCTAAGGCAAAGATCTAAATGATATGGGTGAGCTAAAATTCTTAAGGGGATGACTAAGGGAGGCTAGCTTACCTACAAGGATGACTCTAAAGTGGAGCTTATGCAAGACGATGTGGAGGAACAAGAGGGCCTAATCATAGAAATAATGCATAGTTGGTAAGGCATAAGTAAGGTTAACTCTTGGATACTTGCTAAATTTGATTGCGATCTAACAAGGCATCTTGAAGGGCTTCATCAACAGCTTTGTCTTCTGCTTTGTGGAGTTTGGCAATTCAAGGGCTTGGTGTTACTTCCTTTTTCTTAGCTACAATTTCTTGGTATTCCTGAGATGGCTTGAGTTTGGCTTTGTGAAACTTATGTTTGGGTTTGGGTTGTTTTGACATAAATTCCTAAATTTTCTTGGCTTAGAGAGATTTTGGTTGTTTCGCTTCAACGTGTTCAACTTCTGAAACAGGGAGTGACTATGCTAAGTGTGCCCTAAGCTAGGATTGACCAAGTTTGGCAAACATTCATTCAACAAGTAAAAGATCAAGCAATAGATAGGAACAACTAGATAGAAGTTTTTGATTCTCAGAATGCGATACTTGCACCAAGGAGTGTGTATGTTTTACAAATGTTTCGATGAGTCACTTCAAACACATTAACATCCTAGATGGTTGTCTACAAGGCTAAAAATTGGTTTAGCTAGGGAGTCCTCAATATACCCAAGGTACGTGAGGTCCAAATCCATAGATGAAACCAAAATAATGTCACACAGCTGAGAGGAGCGGTAACCCACTTCTCCTCTTTCACTTCTCAAGGGTATAAAGTTCCTTGAGGCTTAGCCCGAGTGACATAATTTTGATCCCAAGAGAGGTTTCTTTGGATTCACCTCCCGATCTTTATACTCCACCGAAACGCTGGATTTGAGGTTGTCCCAAGGGGTGATGAAATCCCCAAGCAGGCCTCCTAAAATTTAAACAAGATTTTGGATCCTAATCTTATGCACCCAAGATGGCCTCGAAAGACGACAAGGGGAGAGAAGACCTGGATGATCTTGGGCTAAAAGACAGAATTCTTTTCCAACTGACGCTTAATTTTTTCGGATCTAGACCTTGCAAACGCACATGTTTAGGTTTCAAATGTTCAATTCCAATTTGAAGTGTTAACAAAAGTAAAATCGATCGAAGAATGAATACACCAAAAAGATTCAGGGTCAACAAAATTAAACTCGCGCACCTGGAGGCCCTCCACATCAAGTATCGATTGATTTTTCTTTAAGGCATTCAAGATTGAGTGTGAGTTTGTTTTAAGCCCAAAATAAAGATGTGTAAAACTCAATTTCAAGCACGTTCTTGGAGGCCCTCCATGTCAAGATTTGTTCAATTTTTATGCCCAAATGAAGTGTTAGCAAGACTAATGTGCATTCAAGAAATTTTCTATCTTAGAAAAACCAATTAAAACTCAAGTGAGTGGAATTTGATTTTTGTGGAGCACTTAACACCTTCTTAGGTAGACCCATCCCCATATATGGCACTGATATTGCAACCAATGATTAGAATGATGGGTGATTAAAGAGGGTGAGTCCAACAACAAATTCACTCAAAGTGTCTTTATTTGTTTTTATAACTTAGAAAGTTTCTAAAATGTAGATTATTTTTATGCCCCAAAAGATGAAGTGTGAGATATTGTAATGATTAATTGACCTTTTGCATTCAAGATTGGATTTTTTGTTTTAATCATGCATTCATTAAAAAAACAAACTTGATTTTAATCCATGGCACTCAAGAGTGATTTTAGCAACATGCATTCAAAGACAAGTGATTAAACATTCAAGTTTTTTCCTTTGAGCATTCAAGATTGAGATTTTTTGTGTTGTTTTAAGAACTTTGAAGTGCTTTGTTTTAACCTTAGATCATTCAAGATTGTTTTGGACTCAAAAGTGAAAATGACTCTTTGGATTTTGGTTTTCATTCAAGATTTTGTGTTCTAGTTTGCATGTTTTAAGCCCAAAAATGATATTCCTAGATTGTTTTGATGCATGAAGAACCTAAGAAACATTCAAGATTTTGCAACAAGACATTTGTTTGGAGCAAATAACAAAGCTTTTAGCACAATTTTGGCAACCATTTAGGACTCTTAGTTTTCATGCTAATTTTAAAAGAACTTTAAAATATTTGCAAATGAGGTTCATTTTATCCTTGATTGATGCTTTGAGTTTGATTTAGATTTTAGTGTGCACTTGGTGTTGATTTTGAACCTTTTGAAATGGAAACTTGAAGTTCTTTTTTAAATTCCCAAAAATGAAGTGTTCCTAACTTTGCATGAATGCATCTAAAACCTTGATGTTGCAAGGATGCAAATGATTGGATTGGTTTAGTTTCACTTGTTAAAAGATTTTTTTTTTTTGCAAATTTTTAATTTTTAATGGATTTAAGTATGATTTGGGGGTTCATTTTAAGCACTAAAAAGAAGCGTGTATGATTTTTCTTCCTTAAAAAAAATGGCCAAGATCTCCCACAAGAAGAAGAAGAAGAATTAAATGGAATAAGAAGAATATAGACAAGAAGAGGAAGAAGAATTCCAAGTGCTTTGTCCACCTATAAGCTTGAAAAATCTGCAAACACTATGAGATAGACTATGAGTTGCTTTGTCTTCTCCATGCTCATGTGGACCTCCAAAACCAATTTATAAAATCCTACCAATCACAAAAACAAGAAAAATTAGCCAAAATTAGCAAATGACATACAAAACTTGATTAAAAAAGCTAATGAAGATGACCCATGCGGTGTCCTACTGGGCGTGCCAAAATGTATATGAGCAATGTTAGTATGCTAATAGAAACCAAATTTAAATAAAGCTTCTACAAACTTAAAAAAATTCATAAACTTCAAGATAGACTAAGATGAGCTCACAATTGAGAATATGAGCCATTAATGGGCTCTCTCAATGAAAAGCTCTCTTGTTGAGTGGCTTTGTCTAAATAGATAGGATGTATGCTCAAGCTTATGTTTCAAAAAAGGCTTCAAATGGAGTTGGAATTTGGGTGTGAGTGTATGGTTTTGATGTAAAATGGCTTCTTAAAATGGAATTATGACTTTACTTCATGGATTGTGTTGTTTTGCAAAGGGGAAGGATCCAATTTATAGGCAAGAGGCTTGAGGGATTGAGGGCTAAGATGCAAGGATGGGGAAAAGCTCATGGAGGGCTCAGATTGCATTAGAGGAGAGCACATGGATTGTACTTCCTTACAGCCAATCAGGGAGTGACACATGTCATAGGGTGAGAGGATGGAGGAAAGGGGAAGGATGAGTCAACAAAGGAGGCTCAAGGGATAAAATCTTCATAAAGACCCTCATAATGACTTGTAAGAGCAATGAGAGGGCTTGGAAAAGTCATTTATGGCCTAGTGGGCTCCATAAAGTTTTATGGTTGGGATATTTTGAAGGAGATGAGAGGAATTTTGACTTGGGCTTGATTAGGAAGGTTTTAAGCTTGCTTAGGATTGTGAAAATGATTAGAAGATGGATTAGGATGGCTTAGGATTAGCTTAGGGATAGGCAAGTGGATGGCATTTAATGAGGGTGGGTGAAGGAGGAGATATTTGTTAACTTTGGCTTGGGTTAGTAAGTCTCAACCCATGTTTAGGGAATGTGACAAGGTTAGGAGGGGATTAGGATTAGGTTTAAAGACATCTTATAGAAGAGTCTAGACTTTGGATGAGGATAAAGACTTTCTAGAATAGTCTAGAACTTCCTAGGATGATGATGAAGACTTTCTAGAAGAGTCTAGAACTTCTTAGGATGAGGATAAATTAGATTTTTAGGAAATAAATAAAATTTTATTTATTTCAAGGTTTTGGGTTGAGGAGATATTTATTAAAACTTTTTTAATAAACATGAGGATTAATATTTAATCTTAATTAAATATTTTGAGTTGGGATTAGGGGTAGGAAATGATGGGATTAGCCTTTAATCAAAATTAAAGAAGGATTAGAAGATTTTTGAAAAGGTTAGGGGTCTTAAGGAAATTGGCCAAGTTTTGGGCAAAAAATAATTTTTTTATTTATTTTGGGTTTTTTGGTCAATTTATTAATTAAATAATTAATAAATAAGGAAATAATGTTTAAATAAGATTTAAACATTTTTGGGAGGGATTCCTTAATTAAATATTTTTAATTAAGATAAAGGGATTTAATGGCATAAAAATAAATTAATTGATTAAATAATTAATTAATTAATAAATGATGATGTCATTAGAAATTGTTTCAAAAAATAAAAATACTTTATTTTCTAAAGGATTTAGGTGTCTACAATAAGTATCCACAATCACTTCAATCTGTGAGGATTGACCATGTAGAGAATGAACAAGAGATTTGGATAGAACCTTTGTGACAACTGAAGAAGGTACTTCTACATCAAGAAGAAGAGGTAGATCATCAATACTATCCTCCAAATCTGTCACTGAACCTATATCTAGAAGACTAGATGTACCCTATTATTTTGGACCTATCACTATGGTGATATATGCATGTGGACGAAATTGATAGAGTGACCTCTCACTATAATTGTAAATAGAACACCATGTGTCTAAATCTGTTGAAGCACTATTACTATAATGTATGATGTGTAGAGAGGAGTGAGGACAAGGTTGGTGAACTTTCCTCAAAGAATACTTCCTTCTCCACAAAAAGATAATGTGTCTCTGGATATAGAAGTTTGTATGCCTTCACACTGTCTTCATAACAAATGAAAGTACAAGGCTGAGATGACTATGCCTTGCAACCCCTAGAAGATCTATTTGCCCATGTAGGACAATCAAAGACTCATAAGTGTGTCATAATAGGTGTTTTGCCACACCATTCCTCAAAAGGGGTTTTTCCATCTAAGGCTAGATGAGAAGAACAATCAAGCATGTGAGTGGCACTGGAGATTGCTTCGACTTCTAATGATGGATCTAGAGACTTGGCTTGTATCATGCAACTTGCCATAGACTTAAGAGTTTGGATCCTCAAAGTTACAACACCTATCTTATGTGGACTGAATGATGGCAGAGTTTGAAGATCAATTCCCTCATGTCTACAAAAGTCCATAAGTCTTATGTTCACATACATGCTTCCATTGTCCATTCAGAGTACTCTGATGGCCTTTTTGGATTTTTGTTCTACATGAGTCTTGAAGGCTACAAACTTGTCCAATACTTCATTCTTATTATGAAAAAATTGACCCAAGTGAACCTTGAAAAGTCATCAATGAAGGTAAGTATATAGTGATCCTGGTTGAATGCAAAAGGACCTGCTAATACCATGTGAACAATCTATACAACACCTAGTGCTCTTGAAGACTTCCCTCTTTGTAACTTCCCCTCTGGATGCATATCCACTTAATCTATTGAACATTCACCCTTAGAAAAATCAATTTGAGGTAGACCTTTGACCATTTGGTTTGTGCAAAGTTATTGAAGGTAGCGGAAGTCAATATGACCATATCGCTCATGCCATAATTGCATGTTTGAATTTGATTGAGATAACAAGGCCTTTAAAGAAGAGTTGGGCACAAAATGAGAGAAAGAGTATAACCTTTTGTTATGGTTCACTTTCCCCACTGCAACCAAGGAATCATCTTTAATATTATGCACCTTTACTAAGTCTAGAAGGAACTCAAATCTGTGTCCATCTCCAAGGTGAGTGATTTGGTAGATTGAGAGGAGATTTGAACTTAGGTTTGGAACATAGAGAACATTTTGAAACTCTCCATTTTCCATCTCCACATTTCCTTTCCCTTCAACTTCCATTTTTCTATCATTTCCCATGAAGATATGTGGTACTTTGATTGCTTCATTGAAGAAAAATCGTCCTTTGAAGAACCCATATGATATGAGGCACCTGAGTCAAATATCCATTCCTTTGAAGAGTTCAAATTTTCCATGAGTGCTTGCCCTTTGCCCTTTGAATCTTAAGAAGATCCTTTATCCTTATAAGCATTAGGCAATGAAAAATTATATTTTCTCATGATTTTGGTCAATTCATCAATCTTTTTGAGATAACACTCATGCTCTTCATGACCTGATTTCTTGCAATAAGCACACTTCTTCTCCTCCTTATTGTTGTCCCCCTTCTTGTTGGAATTCAAGGACTTGCCTTGTTGATTAGATTGTGATGTTGGCTTTTCAGCATCCTCTAATTTATTCTTCCATTTCTTCTTATCCTTTCCTTTATTTGAAGATTGTCCAGCTGAATTTTGAGAACCCTCATTGGCCATAGGCTAAGGTGATTTGAGAATCCCCATTGATTTCAACTTATTTTCTTCATCATCCAATAGTTTAGCATATTCATCAAAAGTGACTTTCTTTTAAGTAGACCTTAAGGTGGTCTTAGAGGTGTTAAAAGAAGATACAAATGTGGAATAATCTGATGGCAGCTTGTTGTGTATGAGATAGATTCGTCTGTCATCTTTGATAGAACTCCCACAATTTGTAAGCTTTGTCCTTAATTCATTCACCTTGATGATGAAATCCTGTATGGAGTCATATGAATTAGGATCTAAAGAGACAAGCTCATCTTCAATTTTGAAGACATCCTCTTCAAACACTTTACCCTAAAGGTTCTCGAGGGTATCCCAAGCTTCCTTTGATGTAGAACACTTCTTGATTTGATACATGATCTTATCATCTACCCCCAAACATATATCACCTAGGGTTTTCCTATCCATTGCTATCCAAGCTAAAATATCACTTTCTAATACCTTTTCACCTGTTAGTTTAGGAAAAGTACCATCTACATATTGTGAAACTCCATTATGCATTAAGTGATACCACATTTTTATGGACCATGTAGCATAGTTATAAGGAGTTAACTTAGGAAACTTAAAGTTGCCCATAATGTAGAAAATGAAAGAAAGGTGTAGAAAAGAGAGAAAACAACACCAAGAACAACCCCCCCCCCCCCCCCCCTCGCTTTTCACTAAATCAAGAAACCCCCCCCTACCCCCAAAATAGATGCTTTGGGCACTTTATTAGTAGTGCGATTACAATGGGCCACTTGCAACTTTTGGCCTTTGTGGACTTCTAATTTTTCTTGTTACAACCTCTTAATGGATTGCAAATCTAGAACTTTATGAAGTGCTCCAATTCTGAAGCAATACAAAGTAAAGAAAGTCCCTATTGCTGAAAGTGACACTTTTGTCCACACAAACCTACAATTTGACTGAGGATCTGGATAGTAGATAAAAAATAATGCACTTTCAAAAAAAATGTAAGCTATTTTTAACTCCAAATGTGCCTGTATGGAGCATTTGAAGTTGTAAAATGTAGGATTATGAAGGTATAATTGCCAAAAAATGCAATTTCTAAATAATCTATGCACCAAAACTAGCAAAGAGATACACCACTAAAATGTTTAGAAAATTCTACCCAATTTCAAAAATAATTGCACCTAATTTAGAGTTTGGATGTCCGAGTTATGGCCTCCTAAAGTTGGACTGCAAAAACCAAAATCAATCTAGAGAGGGGTTGCATCAGCAAAAGATGGGGTTAAATTTTACAGTCACATGACTATCATAGTAGTTCTAATTTTCCCTAAAATAATGTGTAGATGAGAATCAAATTTAGGCTACTAAACCTAATGACATCAGCACACCTTCAAGCCTCTAATGACATCATCATATGGAATTTTGCAGATGTGGATTGTTGATTAGGCATACGGACAAGCTGAGTTGGTTGTCACATATTGCGGTAGCATATTAAAACACCATGTAAGAATTTGGCTTAGGCCAGCATTCACCCAAGAACTAAGAACTCAAACACAAGCACACAGTAGACACTAGGCAGAGAGTATGATCAGAATGATGATGTTCATTCAATATGCCATCTTTTGAGTACACTAGGAGTGCCTATGTATAAAGGCCTCGGGGAGCTTTTAGAATGCATAGAAGTTAGTAACATGATAAGTCATACAACTAGGCACATATCCACCAGATATGGGTTATCCTCCATTAAGCACAGAATTAAGTGTGATAATGTGAGGATAAGCCTACAATGGTGTAGCATGTAAATCAATGGTGTAGACAACATGTGCTAAATGAGGAGTGTAGATAACTATGTTTTCAACATGAAAACTCAATGAATGAAGTGAACTCCTATGTTGTAGACACCATGTGCATAATTAGAGTTGCGTAACTCAATGAGAGTACACAAACTCCTAAGTGTCTCACCTAAATAAATAATTAAATAATGCAAAATAATTAAATAATGCATTAACCTAAGTAAAGTTAAGTAAGTGTAAATAGGAATTACTTATTTACACCAACAAGTTTGAAGTTACAATAGAGATATACATTTGGTATTCATGGAACCTAGATGTTTTTCATCTATGTTGCCATCAATGCCAAAGAGGGAGATTGTTAGCATGAATTCTATTGATATTACTATTTGGGAGTATCCTATCATTGCTAGAGCATTTGAGAGATTGTTAGTATGATTATATGTTGCACTCATGGTAGTGTATGTCATTGATGTCAACATACTAGTTATTTTGGGAAGAATGATAGGGCAAAAGATAGAGATTGACTTCATGAGGTTTAAAGATTGAAGATGAGGACAAGCATAGCTTAGGACATGTTCTACAAAGTGTCATGATAATGTCATTAAGAGAACATGAAGAAATATGAAGACAATTTATAGTTATTCAATATTTATTGAAGACAAAATTATGGCATAGTTCTTGAGAAGCATTTTTTGGTAATTAGAGTTAAGTGCAGTTAGACAAAGGTAGAAGACATGACAATGATGGTGTGGTTGATCGTGCTAAGTTCAAGGTTGTACATGTAAATAATTGTGAAGACTATGAGCCAAAAATGTTATGTAATTATGAAAATATTTGTACTTAACATGTATTGTAATTATATAAATTGAGAAAGCCTCAAGGCCAACTCAATAATGAATTTGAGGACTTGGTATAAAGGGAAGTTGGTTTTCTTGTGATTAAACAAGTATGTGTGGAAAATGAATGCAAATTGTAAGTGTGGATTATGAATTATAAGTGAGTAAGCAATCAAAGGGATTCTATGTGATGTGAGTATGCAATTCTAGATGTAAGATCCAACAAACCTAATTTGGAGATCAGAGAAGTGTTTGGTGTAACAAAGGCACAGTAAAAGAGCGAAGTGATTATATTTGGTAGAAAGTGACAGTGGATATTTGATCATTTGGTATTATTCCCAAAGGAATACTACTAAGGCTAGTTGGACATTGAGTTTGGTGATCTTGCCTCTAAAGTTATTTGGAGAATGTGGGTATTTATGCCTTTTACAACTCCTAATAGGGTTGGAATCTCCTCACGTAGATTAAAAGTCTCCTAATAGAGACTGATATGTACTAAATATATTTCATTGACTCCTAACATGGTCCATCCTCTTTCAAGGAACTTATATATTAGTACATCATTTTGTGGGTACCATCCCCACTGGGGTTTTCTCTCTAATAATGAGTTTCACTCGTTAATAAATCTAGTGTTATTGTGTATAGTTATCTTCTTGTGGTTGCTACAATTTTTGATTACATGTTTTAGATTTAATAAGGTAAATAAGAGTTAGTTTAATTGGATAACTAACTCACATCCCCCCTCTCATTCATCTTGGTGGACTTTACTTTCTAACATTGGTTTCATTTTGGTTTGATGTAGGCTTTCCTTTCTCAAGCCCTAGATTGAGGAATCAAATTGATATGTAAAATAATGATAAAGGAAATTCTAACATGCAGTAGGACTAAATATATCAAATGAAAGATACAATTACCTTTGTATATGCAATTGAATTTGATATGTGATCAAGTATGAAAATGTGATAGCCTTGAATCAAAGAAACGAAAAAGAAAATCATAGAAGTGAAAATATAGGAATAATGGTGTTTTTAAAGGGAGATCTAGAATTCTTACTGAGTCTCTAAGAAGACTCATAACTTTGGACATTTCACTATAGGTTATGGTTGTGTTCAAACTAAAGGAATCTGACTTCCTTAAGATCTTGAAAGAAGGTAAAGGAGTAGTGGAAAAGAAGGACCTAGTGCATGGACATACCACTGCTATCAAATATGTTGACTACTTCAACATCCCCCTAGCTCAACTCATGTAGAGACTCAACGAAAAAGGCAACTAGAAATCTAAAGAGTAGAAGGAACAAACCCCTAGATATCCAATTATTCCTTCTCCAATTTAGTATGCCACTACTGATTACAATAGTGAGGAGGAAGAATCATAAGTCTATCATATGTTTATTGTATTTTTATCTAATATGTAAAACTTGATAGTCTTTGTGGGTCTATGGTCCTCTTTTGATGTTTGTATTTTGGGTATATGGTCCCTCCAGGTTGATACTTTTGTAGTGATTATGTTTTGGTTCACTCCTCCTTGTTTATCTAATATGCAATAGAAAAAAATGTATACATGACATGCCTTAATGAATAATGGAAGAGCATGAAGCATTTGAATGATATATCTCCTCCTTAAAATCCAAACTCCACTGCCACTTTGAATGAAGAAGCTTGTCTACAAGAAGGAAATTCTTGAACTTGATGCATGCTTAAAGATGCTAGCTTGAAGTATCATAAATGTGTGTATGCTTGATCTCTACTCTTGTAAAATGATGTGTGTGAAAATGAATATCCCAAGCCTCCTTATATACTAGTGTTTGGGACCAAAATAAATCAAGCTAGCCCAAGAGAAACATTAAACAATTTAGAAACCTAAGACACTTCAAGCCCCAAAATAAAAAATGCTTAGGGAAGAGGTCAAGCTAGTTCAACCTTTTCCAAATTAGGTCAACTTGGTCAACCTATTCATGAAGAAGTTGAAAAATAGAGGTCCCTAAGGTCTCCAAGAAAGTGCAAAAAGGTTAAGAAAGAAATGAAGCCACCAAAAGAAATGCCCAAAAGTTAATAAAATTACACATATGGGGCCATGAGAGATGCCTTTGGAATGTGAGTGATATTAGGGGAAGAAAGAGTGACCAAAACCACACTAAGGAGGGCTAAAGGGTATCAAAATTAAGTCCTTTCATTTTAAGATGGTACAAAAAGATATTCAAAATGCATGATTAGGTGGATTTATCCTTCATAAAATGCTAGCTCTCAAAATATCCTTTAATATATTTAGAAGATGGTCTTTCCATAGGAAATTATTTAAAAACATAGTCTACTATTTATAGGAAGCCCTATAATTTATTAGTAAAAGATCCAATATTTCTTCATCTTCCCCACACATGACACATTTTTTAGGTCCATCAATTCTCATCCTTTTTCTCCTCTCCCATGTAATAATGTGTCCTCTAGTAGCCATACATGCAAAGGATCTATCCTTATAAATACATTCATTCCCCCAAAAGAAATTGAATAAGCATTTTTTTGCCACCAAATCTATGGCTAAGAATTAATAGCCCAATTTTGTTGGATACTTTTCAATACTTGTTTTACAATGCACCATCTTGTAAACCTTGCCTACAACTAAGACCTTCTAAGAGATAAAGATATCTTTAAGTTGATAATTTTACTAATTTTGTATATTAACATGTTAGAATTAATTTTGATGATATTCCTATGGGGGAGTATCCTAGAATTGTTGGAGAGCCGATATAGTGATCATATGTTGCATTCATGGCAGTGTTTTTCATTGATGTCAACATACAAGTTATTTTGTGAGACAGATAGAGTAGTAGATAGAGATTGAATTTGAGGATTAGAGATGAGGCAATGTGCAGTTAAGGACATGTTCTACAAAGTGTCCTGATGACATGTTTAAGTGAACATATGGACTTAGCAGTTGTTGATGTTTTGATGTTTTGATTATATCTCCTAATAGAGGTAGAATCTAGTTAAGAAAATTTCTACATAGGTAGAAGATAAGCTGAAGATGGCATGGTTAAGTAAGAAAAATTAAAGGTTACATGTGTGAAAAGTTATGAAATCTATGAGCTTAGAGTTTGGTTGTAATTGTGAAAAGATGTAACGTGTAAACATATTATCTTAGGATGGTCCTATATTATTATTGTAATATGAGAAAGCCCCAAGGACAACTTAATAACATATTCTAGGACTTGGTATAAAGGAAGGATGATTTCCTTAGTTTTAATCATCTAGAGAAAATATTTTTGAAATATGAGTATGTGAACTTGTATGTGAGATCAAGTCAACTTGATATTGAATATCTTTTGATTAGAGAATTTTTTGGTATAGTTGAGGCATAGTGAGCTGATAAAGAGACTACATTTGGACAATAATTTTTGGTGTATAGTTGTTTACTTGTATTATTATGAGAATAATAATAATAAGGCTAATTGGACAATGAGTTCGGTGGTCTTTCACCTAAAGCTATCTGGACAATGGGTCCTTCTGTCTTCCATAACTCCTAATAGGGTCAAAATCTCTTAACAAGTATTCAAAGTCTTCCAACAAAGATTGATATGCAATGAATGTATTTCATTGACTCTTAGCAAGGTCCATCCTCTTACAAGGAGCTTATAATATATTAGTACATCATTTTGTGGGTATCATCCTCATTGGGGTTTTCTCTCTAATCAAAGGTTTCCCTAATTAATAAAATCTGATTTTATTGTGTATGGTTATCCTTTTGTTGTTGTTGCATCTACTGTTTACATATCTTGGATTGAATAAGGATATTGAGAGTTTTTTTTTAATCTAATAACTTATTCACCCCACCTTACCCACCCTCTTAGTTATCTTGGTGGAATTTACTTCCTAACAATTGGTATCAGAGCATCAGGTCCTTGAAGGAAAAGATTTAAAACTTATGGAAATCTATGGTGAATTATTTTTAAAAATAAAATATGAAGTTTGATGGAGTTAACTATGATGTCTGGAAAGAGTAGATGAAGACACATTTTCTATGCATGGGTTTGGGATATCAATTGATCACTAAGAGAAAGAAGGAATTTGTTGATGATGATAAGCTTGAAGATTGTATAGAAGGTTAGAAAGATCCATTTATGTTTAATATGCTTGCTAGAGAAGAACTTTTGATAGCTCTTAAAGAAAATGAGTATAGTCAAGTAAAATCTTTAAACTTAGTTCATGAGCTTTTGAAAGCTTTGGAATCTACATTTGAAGGTGATACGCATGCAAGGAAGGTTAGATTGTAGAATTGGAAATATTTATTTCAAGAAGCTAAAATTATGGAAGATGAATATGTAATAAATTACTTTGGTAGAATATCAGAGATTTTTGTAGGAATTAAGAATTGTAATGGGAAGAAGGATGAAGATGAAATTGTATGGAAGTTCTTGAAAAATTTAACACATATAGATAAGCAGACATCACAAATGATTGAATAGGTTATACCTTGCACAAAAAATTAACAAGAGAGACTCTTCTTGGAAGATTGGAATCAGTTGATATATGAATGAGATGGAGTGGAGAACTACCTATAATTGAGACTAATTTTAGTGCATTATATGTTTGACCTACATTGACAAGAAGTATGAGTATAAGTGGAGATTATGCTAGTAAAAATTGGGAAAAATCAAAAGAAGAAAAGAAGATTGAAGAAGGTCTTACCTTGCTTATTCATAGAGAACCTAAAGGTCCAAAAAATTTAAAATGTTGAACATGTAATGAGAATTATCATTATTCTCCTAAATATCCTAAGAGAGAAAGAAAGTATAAGAAGAAGCCTTATAACCCAAAAAAAGGTCTATTTACTACTAATGAGGAATTAGATTCTTGTGTGAAAAGATTTTTGAGTGAAAGTGATGAAATAAAATTTGTTGTTGTCAAGGAAGAAAGTCCTGAAAAAGAAGAAGTTAGAGAAGAAAGAGCTTTAGTATCACAAGTTGAAAAAGAGAGATTTGAATGGATTATTGATAGTGATTGTTCTCATTATATTATTGGAAATATGAACAAATTTATTGAATTTAATAGCTATGGTGGTGTTATAATTAGAGTTGGAAAAAATAGAACCTATCACATTAAGGGAATTTACTTCAAATGAGTTTAATAGTTTTTGTGAAGTAAATGGCATTAAGAGACAACTTTTAGCCTCTAACACACTTAAGCATAATGGTATAGCAAAGAAGAGAAATATATATATAATAGAGGTAGCAAGAGCTATGATATTTGAGAATAATGTGGCAAATATATTTTGGAGAGAAGTAGTAAATACAATAGTGTAGACTATGGACAGAGTACAAACTAGATAAGGTACTTGTAAGACACCCTATGAACTATGATTTGTGTAAGAATTTTCCTTAGGGAAAAATTCACCCAAGATCAAGGAACTCAAATACAAGCACAATAGTAGACCCACAAGGTATGATCAAAACAAAAATATCCACAATTGATTTATTGCTATTCAATTCAATGTTCTATGTGAAAGTACACTAGGAGTGCCTATATATAAAGGCCTCTGGAATGCTTCTAGAATGCATAGGAATCAACAACATGATAAGTCATACAACCAGGCACATGTCCACCTAGTGTGGTTTATCCTCCATTAAGCACAGGAGTAAGTGTGATGATGAGAGGATAAGCCTACAAAGGTATAGCACACAAATTTATGTTGTAGACACCATGTGTTAAATTAGAGTTGCTTACTTTTATGTTGTCAACATGACAACTCATAAAAGTATGCAAACTCCTAAATGTCTCACCAGATAAATAATAAAATAATGCATAACAATAAAATAATACATTAATCTAAGTAAACTTAAGAAAAGTGTAAATAGTAAATAAGTATTTACACCAACACCCCCCCTTAAGTGCAACTTAAAGGAATGCACTTAAGCTTACAAAAGCTAGGATGAAATGCATAATGGGTCCTAGCTACTAGGCCATGTTAGGTACCCATGTACATAATGAAATGAAATCTCTCATAAAGCAGAGAAAGAGGGAAAACCTCATCGAAAAAGCCCTCACCTAAAAAGAGAGAAGAAAAATCAAGATGCATGGATGGATGGAGTAATCAAAACCCCCCCAATATGACATACATCAAGTATATAGGAAAGAGAAGAATGAGAAGGACAAAACTCCATAATAGGAAAAAGTCCCCCCCATAAAAGAGAAGAATAAGGAGACAAGGTAGTCCCCCCCACCCCCCCCCCCCCCCAAATATACTATGTCACACAGTGATAGTTGCTCCAATGTAGAAGCTAATCCATGACCGATGAATGATGTTCCTCCACTTTGGAAGAAATAATGGCAGAGATACAGGTGAGATGCTTTCCCTATGTGTAGAAATAATATTGATGATGAAAGGTGTCTTTGAAACTTGCTCAACTATCCCTATGTTGATACTGATGGTGGCTCCTTCCAATAGTGCTAAAAAGAATTACAGATCTAGCAAGGATGTGTATAGAACCTATTCCAAAGAACAATCTATCTCCTCAAATGATAAAGAGGCCTCCTGCAACTGTTGTATATAAGGATCCATAATTACATCAACCTATAAAGACTAATCATGTAGAGAATGGATAAGAGGGTCAAAGTGAGCCCTCATAACAACTAGAGAAGGATCTACATCATCAAAGAGAAGTGATATATCATCAAGGAAGTCTCCTAAATCTACTATATGTGACTCCATGAACAAACTTGAAATGTCTATCAAGAAGTCATCAATTGATGCTAGAGCTGGAAGATAAGGTGTTGCTATGTTAAAACACATGAATCATTCACTATGGCAATGGATGAAGAATTCACCTCAAAGAGAAGATGAATATCATCTAGGATGTCTCCTACATCATTAATGTGAGATTCCATGAACAGCCTTGCAATGTATGGAAGGAAGTCATCCCATGAAGCTGAAGTAGGAAGACATAGTTTTTCCTACTACATTGAATCCAAAGCATTTGTGGCTAGAATTGGATCATTAGGAGCAACAGGAGCATTTGGAGGTGTGATCTCATCTAGAGAGGATGCAACTACAATTGGAGGTAAAAGATCATATGGATTAGTTGACTTAATGTCATCAAGTGAATCCATAATCTCCATATCCATAAATAGAAAGAGAGTACGAAAAATGAGGGAAAATGTGTCACCATTATAGGAAAGTCCTTTTGCATATGGCAGTGCTTGTGCTAACTAAGATAAGTGATAGCCAATTGACTCAATTGTTGATAGTTTTCTAGTGTCAAGATAATTAAATCTTCCTCTTCCATGATGTACTAATCAATGTACCCCAAAATGCAAGAACAAAATCAAAGAAACCCCCCCTCAAATGTATGATTCAAGCACTTTATAGGTAGTGCATGTACAATAGCCAATTTAGGGCTTATTTTTCAAATTAATATATTTGTCCATAGAACTTATAATCTAATTGTAGATCTGGAAAATAGACAAAAAAATATGCACTTTCAAAAAAATGGAACCTAATGTGGAGTCCAGATGAGCCCATACTAGGCATTTGAACTGGCAAAAAATAGGATTTGCGAGTTGCAAAAAAATTCAAGAACAGAGATCTCAAACTACCTACACCAATGTGTAGATCACAAAATTCTACCCTAAAAAAAAAAATATTGCTCACAAAAAGGAGTCTGTATGAGGGAGATATCATTGTCTAAAAATCACCTCTGTTATTATTTTTCTAAATCATCACCATCACGCCTCCAAAAATCAAATGGCTCTAGATTTTGCCTTAGATGTCTTATTTGGATGAAACAAAATCTAATTTAAGGGTTTTTTGACCTTCTAAATGTGATGCAAATATCTTATTTGCACTAGCAAGCTTCAATATTCACTTGCAAAAAATCTCTCCTACAGGCCTGATGGCCAATTTTTCTAGAAAAAATAATGTAGATCCAAAAAAATTGTAGAGATGCAAATGAAAAAATTCAGAGATCTGAAATGATCATACCAAATTTGTAAATTGGGCCTTCAGGTTGTCAGTTTGCAAAAAAATGTTGCCTCAATTTTGACTATTGCCCAACATAGGAAAATTTATAGTCAATTCACTTAATCAACATGCTAGATGCAATGGAAAGGTTTTCTTTGGCTCTAGATGCTCTTAATGATTGTGATACTCTAGATCTAGTCGAGGTGCTGAAGCAAGAATGGTCTCAAATGGCTATGTGAAGAGAATCTCCCCAAGCTCTGATACCATGTAAGAATTTTTCTTAAGGAAAAATTCACCCAAGATCAAGGAACTCAAACACAAGCACAATAGTAAACCAACAAGGTATGATCAAAATAATAATATCCATAATTGATTTATTGCTATTCAATTCAATGTTATGTGTGAAAGTACACTAGGAGTGCCTGTATATAAAGGACTCTAGAATGCTTTTAGAATGCATAGGAATTAGCAACATGATAAGTCATACAACTAGGCACATGTCTAGCAAGTGTGGGTTATCCTTCATTAAGCACAAGAGTAAGTGTGATGATGAGAGGATAAGCTTACAAATATGTAGCATGCAAATTTATGTTGTAGACACCATGTGCTAAATTAGAGTTGCTTACTTATGTGCTATCAACATGACAACTCATAAAAGTATGCAAACTCATAAGTGTCTCATCAAATAAATAATAAAATAATGCATAATAATAAAGTAATGCATTAACCTAAGTAAACTTAAGTAAATTGTAAATAGTAAATACTTATTTATAGCAAAAATTTGGACAAGCACCATAAGTTAATTATTTTAGAATCTTTAGAAGTAAGTGTTACATTAAAATGGATGATGACATTAGAAACTTTGATTCAAGAAGTGATGAAGGTATGTTTCTAGGTTATTCATTGAAAAGTGAGGCTTATATATGTTCTAATTAGAGAACTATGACAATTGTTGAGAGAAAAAATGTTAGAGTGGATTAAAAGTTTAGAATTCAAGAACGAATACTTGATTAAAATTTTGATGAAGAAACTAAGCCAAGGACTAATCAAGAGAATTTTGAGTTGTTTTATGAGATTAAAACGGATTTGCAGAATGAGATACAAGTTGTGGAACAAAGGAAAGAACCAAGGACTAAACCTAGAGTAGAAGTTAGAGTAGAAGTCAGAGTTGAACTAGTGACACCTAATAATAATTTGATAAAGAATCACCTTGGTGAGAATATTATTGGAAGTAAAGGAAAAGGATTTATGAAAAGGAATAAGGTACATGAATTTTTTAATTTGATTTCTCAAATTGAATCTCAAAGTTCTTTTGAAGCCAATAATTATGACTTTTGGATTAAATCTATGAGAGAAGAATTAGATCAGATGAAAAGAATAACACTTGGGAATTAGTTCCTAGACCTAAGGATAAGAATGTTATTGGAACTAAGTGGGTTTTCAAATATAAGATGAATGAACAAGGTGAGGTTGTAAGAAAAAAATCAAGACTGGTATGTAAAGGTTATTCATAGTGAGAAGGTATTGATTATGAAGAAACTTTTGCACATGTTGCTAGAATAGAAGTAGTTATAATGTTTCCAAAGTATGAAACTAGCAAAATATTTAAGGTATATTAGATGGATGTCAAAACAACATTTCTAGATGGAGAACTTGAAGAAGAAATTTACATTAAGTATCCTGAAGGTTTTCCTTTGACCAAGGAAGGAGATAAAATTTGTGTAAGTTGAAGAAAGCATTGTATGGATTGAAACAAGCACCTAGAGCATGGTATGCAAGATTGGATAAGTATTTGGAAAAATTGGGATTTGCTAAAGGTATTGTAGATAGTAATTTTTTAGAGAAATTGAAAATGGTTTACTAATTGTTGAAGTGTTTGTGGATGATATAATCTTTGGAGGTGATGATGAATTAAGTGAAGCATTTGCAGTAGAAATGAAGAAAATATTTGAGATGAGAATGATTTTTTTATAAGAAAAATATGTTTTACAAGGACCCTAAAACCCAATAGTTAATACAAAAACCAAGGTTGATAATAAGCATATAAATCCCATCCAAACATAGACAAGTCACAAGGTTGATAATAAGCATGAAAGCACAGCCAAAATAAAGGCCAACAAAAAGGCTAGTTCAACTTAAATCCAAAAATCCAGAACAAGAAAAGGCCAACTTAACAAAAATAGCAGTAAACTAACAGCAAAAGATAGGAAAAAAATAAACCATGAGTACTCTTCTGTCTTTCGCTCGAGCTCCTGCATCATCTGAGCTACTTCATAGACTTTTTGAGTCTCCTTAGCAATCTACTCCATACTCTTTTGGGCTTCCTACTCTAGGCTACTAAAAGTAATTTCTATCGTTGCATACTCTTCCACCCTGGCTCTTTCTCTATCCTTGTCCTCACTCTCATCCAGTAGGCCTCTAGCTTTTAACATTCCAATAACAGACAAAATGTTATCATTGATAGAATTGAGGATGAAGATCATCTGATTCACTAGATTTTGATTATAGTTTTCCAGGTTCATCATTCTCTTCTCAACTAAATTGATTCTATCCTCCTTATTCTTCTCATTTCCCAGACCTGGCTCCCTTCTATTGTTTTCCATTTGGCCACTTTTTTCCCTGACCTCTTCCAATTTTTGGTAAAGCCATTTGATTGACTTGAAAATGTCAATCATGCTATTGTGAGCATTATTCAATAGATTCATTCCCATTTCCCTAGCATTATCTGTTATTACCACCATAGCAGGATCGATGAGTCCTTTGAACTAGAGCTAGCTCTTATTTTCTTCTAGAATTTGGGGATTCATTGTCTCTCTAACAATCCCCATCTTGGATGTTCTAACATTGAAATTTCTCCATGCATTTTTCCTATCCTTAATAATCACTTCTCCACCCTCTCCTCCAATTTTCTCCTTCTCCTACTCTTGGGAATGAATAGGGGAAAGAGGAATAGGTCAGATATCTGGCCCTGACCCCAAAACCCCCTCAGCATCCATCTATTTTTCCCTCTTTCTTTTCATAGCAACTAGTTCCTCCCTCTTAGTTTATGTCTCCTCATCATCATCATCATCAGATTTCATTTCCTCCCCTTCCTCATTATTTTCTTCATTACCCTGGCCTGTAATTTTAGGCCCATGTCCTCTAGGGCTTTTCCTACTTGGGGTAATAGATGAGGGAAAAAATTTCTCTGACTCTTTGGCCTTCTTACTAGAGGAAAAATTATCCTCCTCCTCCAAACTGATACTTTCAATATCCTTCAAATTAGAGGAAAAACTAGAGCTTCTTGAGTCCTCAGAGGCATCTACACCAGGTTGAGGAGATTTTCTTAAAGTTTGAGCTTTAAAATGCTCATAAATTAATAGCAATAATCCCTCATGTAGGGCAAGATTCATAGAGGGTTTTTTCTTATATCCTATGATAGCCTTGCTCAGAAGTAAACAACTAAAAGGGGAAAGAAATCTTGATTCCATGGCAAAAATGGTTGAGAAAAACAAAGTGATGGGATCTCACCCTATCAAATCTAGTATCCAATGAAATGTACTCTATAATAGCTCGTAAAACATACCTCCAAAGTTTTTTGATGGAATCCATTTCACAGTACATTTTACATTTAACCAAATCATTCCTCTCCTTCATTTTCTTTGCAAAATCCTTGACCGCATTCATTGACAACTTCTTGTCTCTATAAAATTTGAAGCCCTCCACCAGAATTTCAGACACAAGAGCAATGACTTCCTCTATAATCTAAAATGAAACTCCATTCACTTTAATGCTCTCATCCTTCCAAGAATTGACCATACTATTAGTTACATTTGGATCAAAGCCATGCAGTTTAGCGATGTAATTTGCTATACCTCCCTTCTCCAATTTCTCCCATACTTTTGCCCTTTCTTTACATGTTTCCACTTCCCTCGTGGGCTCCTTCCTACTCTGTTCCCTCACCATTTTTACACTCTCCATCGCTATAATTCTCATAAACTCCAACCTTTGCAAACCCTTCTCAACCCTATGAAAGCTCTAATTTACGTCTTTGAGAACTGCCAATATATTTTTCTATACCCCGGGAAAAAAAGGTGGATGAAAAAATCAACCCACAAAATGTGTCAATATGACACTGATAACCTCACCTCCTAACTATTTTTTCTATAAAAACCATTATTACAATAACTCACACCCTAGCTTCTATTAATTAAAATTATTACATTAAGATCTTCACCGTACCACCCTAGATTTTTTCCAGTTCGATAAGACTCCTCGCTTCTGTCAAAATATTCCCGCCTGAATTCCAGGTCATCACCTTATCTTGTTTGACTACTTCATTGGCAAACCAATCTTCCACAAGGTTAGTTTCCCTATAAACATGGGTGACATGGACACATTCAAAATTTTGAAGGAGATTTCAAGTCTCTTCAATTAAACTAGCAATAGACCATGAAGGTCAAGTGATTCCTTTAATACATTTTATAATGTTATTAGAATCCCCTCCAACCATAATTTTTTAATCCCTATGTCAAGGGGCAGTTTAACTATATGGAAAGAAGCATTGGCTTCTACAAAATGATTAGTTTAGAAACCCAATGGATGAGAAAAAGCCACCACCCCTCCACCATAAGTATTTCTTATGATTCCTCCACAACCTGAAGGTCCAGGGTTACCCTTTCATGCACCATCAAAATTTTCTTTATGCCATCCCTCAAGAGGGAGCAACCATTTCACATCCTGTCTTTTTTTCCTCCTATCCTTTTCTTTCTCCCTCTTACTACCACCATTTTCAATATCTCCCCCTTCCTCCCTTCATGCTTCTATAAATCTTCTCTCCAAGAACATAAGTAGGTTCCTATCTATCTTTGAAACTTCTATTGTTTCTTTCCTTCCAAATTCCCCAACAAAAATGAGGCAAAGTCCAGGTACTTAAATATAGCAAGTTTGAATCCTTGAACATGCTTATCCAGTGGCAAAATAAATTTAGAAGATTACCTAGTATGCACCAGCTTACCCCAAAAAAAATTGTTATGTTCTCTCAGACCTCCCTTGAGAAAGAACAATGTATAAACATATGATTGATTGATTCCATCTGATTCTTACAAAGGATACACCTATTAGGCATAATATGACCTCTTTTTATTAAATTATCCTATGTAAGAATTTTGTCTTGCAAGGCTAGCCAGTAAATTATATTGATCTTTGGGGTAAGACTAGGTAACCAAGCTTTCACCCAAGGGGGTTTCTCTTTTAGGATCCAAAGAGAATTGTAGCTCGAACCTACCAAGTAACAACCATTAGGATTTTCACCCCATATAACTTCATCCCTCTTTTTATTAATAACCATAGAATTCAATATAGTCATGATTGGCTTGAGATCCTCAGAGATGAAAGATAGGTCTTTCCATCCCTAGTTAGTTCTATAATCACTAACTTTCAAACCAAATTGCCTAATACAATCATTAGCCCACATTTCAAAAGTAGGATTATTAATAAGAGGTCCTTATAGCAACCAATGATTAGTCCAGAAGATAATATCCTCCCCATTCCCCACTTTCCAAACTACCTTTTCCTTGGCTAGCTCTCTTGCTTTAAGAATACCATTCCAAATAATAGACCCACTCAGGATGTCTTCATCGTTTAGCAAATACTAGATTGAATGTCTTCTAAGGTACTTATTAACAAATATATCTCTCCATTACCTAGTAATATTAAAGATACACCAAATTTTTTTGGCTAGGAGAGCCATATTAAGATGCTTGAGTTTCTTGATACCCAATCATCCATAGCACTTTGGAAGATAGGCATTATCCCAAGCCACAAGGGGATATCTATTTCACCCTTCAAGACCCAACCACAAAAAATCCCTCTAAATATTTTCCATTTCCTCTTCAAATTTAACTGGAATCCCCAAAAAGATCAAGGTACACATTGGGAGGTTTTGAAGAGTAGATTTTACCAAAAGGCATTTGCCTGCTTGACTAAGAGAAGCCCCTTTCTAGCCCACAAGCTTCTTACTGAATTTTTCAATGATCCCATTCCAGAAGGAGTTAAGAGGCTTTGCACCCAAAGGGAGTCCAAGATAAGTAGAAGGAAGCTTTCCCACTCCACATCTAAGTGTCCTCACAATTTTCCTCTACCTATCCTCTAGAGTATTAATAAAGAAAATTGAGCTTTTTTCCCAATTAATAAGTTGTCCAGATCCTCTAGTGTACAAGTCTAGATTCTCCTTCATAACCTTAGCCTCCTTTATTGAAGCTTCCCCTCCCATCACTGTATTTTCCACAAACTATTTATGAGAGAAAGGATCACACCTAGAAGATGGTTTAAGCCCTTTTAGCCTTCCTACTTGTTTGTTCTTCTCAATTAACCTTCCAATACATTTTGCCAAAATAATAAACAAAATAGGCGAGCAGGGCTCCTCCTATCTAAGCCCTCTTGTAGGCTTGAAAAAATTAGAAGGAGCACCATTAACCAAAATTGTAAGAGAAGAAGTTGAAATTAGCTGAGATATAATCTTACAAACTTTCTGATTAAAGCCAAAAGACTAGAGCACCAAACCAAGAAAAGTTCAGTTGACCCAATCATAAGCTTTTGAAAGATATAATTTGAGGAGCACTCCATCTCTCTTCCCAACTTCCATTGAATGGATAATTTCATGCACCATCATGATCAAATCCAAAATTTGTCTTCCAAGGACAAATCTTGTTTGTTGCAAAGGAAGAATTCTAATCATTTTGAAGGTTAGCACCTTAGAGATAATCTTTTAGAAAGAGTTACATAGGCTAATTGGTCTAAATTGATCCAAAGAGTTAGCTCTAGGATTTTTAGGAATGAGGACCAAAAAAGTAAAATTAATCTCTTTTAAAATACTTCTAGCTCCAAAGAATTCCTGAACAACCTTCACAACATCTACCATAACCACCTGCTAGTAAATTTGGAAGAAGAAGGTTGGAAATCCATCCAGGCCTAGGGTCCCAGGATAGAAGAGAGGAGAAATAGGAAATAGCCTCTACAACAATTTCATTTTCTTTTGTCAACATATCCTATCCCTTTTTTAAACCAAATTTTTTTTTTATTAGCTTTATGCTTTAGAGTGGAAATGTGAAAAAACCTTGTGTTTTGATCCCCCTCTTTTAGCCAGTTAATTCTAGATCTTTGCTTCCAGAACTTCTCTTCATTTCTTATAATATTATGTAAATTAGATAGAATAGACAACTCAAAATTTTTGTTCAAATCATTGTACCCTTCTTGTTGAATACTATCTTAACTAGAGGTGAGTTTGACAGATAGATCCTCTTTATCATGAAAAATATGACCAAAATCCATCTTATTCTAGACTTTTATCATTCTCTTCACATTGCTCAACTTCTTCGCTACTCTAAACATGGAAATACCTTCCACTTTATCCCCCACCAATGATATACCTTATTCAATAAATCAAGATGTGAACATCATTTCAAACTGAAATGGGAAGTTCCTTCTTGATTTGATAGAGACAATCGAGAGAGATATAGGCGAGTGATCATAGCCAACTCTAGGAAGTAGAGACAACTTATAGGAAAAAGATTGCAACTAGTCTATAGAGATAAGAGCTCTATCCAACCAAACCTAAATACACTCCCTTCCAGTTCTTTTATTTGACCAAGTAAAAGCTCCTCCCAATAGATCCAAGTCCAAATAAGCCAGGCTATTTATGAAATTAGAGAGGTCCATTTTACTTTCCCAGTCAAGTGTCAAACCTCCCTTCTTCTCCTCATCCAATAAGGGAGTATTAAAATCCCCCATAATAATAGCTTTTTTTATGCTATTGGTCTGAACCAAATAATAGACTTTTGACTAATAATTCTTCCTCTTCCTTTTAGAATTAGGAGCATAAATATTCAAAATGAACCAAAAATCATTGGAGTACATATGGAACACTTTACAAAAAAGGATGTTACCATCGTTATACAAGGTAGTGAATTTGAACTGCTTATTATTGAAAACGGTCAACAATCCTCTAGATGCTCCTTCAAAATCTGAGGCTTCTCCACTCATGTTATTACTAAAGGATATTTTACCCAAACTCTCTTTCTTCATCTTAGTTTCTTGTATCATCAGAGTACCAGGTCTCTGTTCTCTAATCATATTCCTAATGATTTCCTACTTATGTGCTCCATTAAGGCCCCTTATATTCCAAGAGATTATCTTCATTTAAAACTAGGGGAGCACTCTAGAAGTGTTCTCTAGCTCTGATCCACCAAACTTCTTCTGGTCTCATCTTCTCTGACTTGGCTAGCATGTCTCCTTCCTCTTGATCTTGACCTTATACCCAAGTCTGGTTTACTATGACTCCTAGTCTCAATTGGTGAAACTGGAGAGGGTTCTTGATTACTTTCCTTTTTAGGCTTTGGAGATAAATATTTTTCCCTCTCTAATCCCTTTTCCAAATTGCATGAAACATTTGGATCCTTCTTAGGAGATGAGGGGAGAAGCAAGACATCTTCTAGTTTTTCTCTCACTAACTCCCCTTCAATAGAAACTTGTTCCCCCACTTCTTGCATTTGAGAATCTAACATCATCAAATCCTGAAGTAGGCTTTCCACCTCTATCTTAGTCTCCTCTTGAGCAGTAATTGATTTTGCTCCATTTTCTTCCTTGGCTTTTAAAACTCTAGGATCAGCCTCATCTTCTAAGAATCCATGATTCATTGACAGATCTTCCTCCTCTCTAATAAATGAAACAACTATTTCATCTTCCTTTGAGTCTTTAAGGACTGTCTCTTTACTTCCATCAGTAGAGACTTCCACTATATTTTTTGGTTCTTCCACTGTCCTTGTTGGTTTTGTAGTCCCATTAATCTTTAATGTTGGTTTATCCTACACATTAATCTTTGGTCTAGATAGGACATCCATGTCTACTATAGAAGATGTGTTGGTTGGTTTATTACCTCCTTTAATAGGAGTGTTTAACGCCTCAATTTTTTGGCCACCCTAGATGTCCTTCCTTTCCAGATCTTTTTCTCCTTTCCTTGGGAATAAGATGAACTCTTCTTCCTGTCTACTTTGACCTTTGGGCATTGATTTTCCTTATGTCCATATTTCATAAAGTGAAAACAAGCAAAAGGAATACTTTCGTAGACAAGCTATTACATATGTGTTTCCAGCATAGAATGAAAGCTCACAACCTCTGGTATGTCTTCCCCTTCCCTGACACTAATAGATATCCTTGCATACATTAGCCTGCTTCTAGAAGTTGTTACCAGGTCTATTGAAAAAAGTTCCCCAAAGGAATTTTCTACTCCCACAAACACATCCTCGTTCCAGAATTCTAAGGGCAACTCTAGAAGTCTAGCCCAAACTTGTGCTTGCACAAAGAATGATTCATTCAAATCCAATTTCGATGACCATTTCTAAAGCACAAGAGTAGACTGACCTATACTCTAAGGTCCTCCACATAGGATGTTAGACAAGTCCTCTTTACAAGTAAAATCAAAAGATAGGAAGCCTTTTGCCATAGCCATAACATTGACCTATCCCTTTAGATGTCATTTATTCTGAGTGAAAGATATCACTATATCTATGTTTGGCCTTTACCTAATAAATTTTTCCATTGAGGCAATAGTACGGTCTACCAGCTCATCTAGAATAGAAATCACATAAGACCCCTTATCCAAACTAGAAAGAATCTTAATCGGAGGGAAAGAAGACTTGCCAGAGGGTTTAACACCAAAAGGAGATGACCATTTCGCTAAAAACCTAGACTGGTCCACTTTGGGTGATGGAGTAGGTTTATCTAGGACCTCTTCTCTTGTCACGTGGGTCCCCATCCCCATTCTCCATCATATCTCCAATCTTTGCTATTCCCTGATACTCTATAGACACCTCCTTCATTCCTGCATTCAAATTTCCTCCTCCTTGTGGAATCCCACCTACAATAGGTTTCAAATTTTGAAAAGGCGCATTGCCCCATCCTTTCCCCTGTCCGCTCCTACTCCTACTTGCTATGAAACTATATGATATATTTTCTACTAAGTATTAAAGTTGTATAATAGGTGAGAATGATTGTTGAGATGAAGTATTTCTTGGGATTGCATATTATGTAGAATAATGATGGTATTTTCATATCACAAATAAAGTATTAGAAAGATTTGTTAAAAAGATTTGGTTTAGAAAGTTGTAAACCTATTGGAACACCTATTGTAATTGGTCACAAGCTATCTAGAAAAGATGAAACACCTACTATTGAATAGAATATGTATAGGTCTATGACTAGAGGATTGCAATATCTAACACACACTAGACCAAATATAGCTAATACAATTGGTATTGTGGTGAGATTTGAAGTTGATTCTAAAGAATCACATTATGCAACAGTGAGATGAATTTAAGATATTTAAAGGGTACACATGATTTTGGATTATGGTATGATATATCAAATGAATTTACCTTATGTGAATAAACTGATGTGAATTGGACAAATAGTGTAATGATAGAAAACTTACAAGTGGTGGAGCATTCTTCTTAGGAGGAAGATTGGTTTCTTGGCTAAGAAAGAAATAGGATTGTATATCACATAGCACAATAGAAGCAGAGTGTGTAATAGAAGAAAATAATTGTAATTAGATAATTTAGATGAAATAAAAATTGAAGAATTTTGGAATTAAGTTTATAGAGCTTGATATCATACATTATGATAGCACAAGTATTGTGAGTAAGTCTAAGCATCTTATCAAATAGTCAAAGACAAAGAATGTTGTTAGAAAGTGGTGCAGGAGCACCCTAGGGTCTTGTTTAGATTATAGTTCATTTTTGGCTTGCAGGTGGTTCTAGCCAACCACCAAGGTAATGAGGATTTTTGATAAAGTATCAAGTGAGGTATGATGTTTGTTTGTAGATAAGTGTCCTTGGAGTATGCTTTTGGTCTGTTCTCAGTAAGTCTAATGCTAAGTCCTAGAAAAGTCAACATGGGTCAAAGGTTGACCAAGTCTCCAAAAATGGAGTGACAATGATGCTTTTGATGTTTTTAAGTGTTTTTATGACCATATGATGTGATTTGGGTTGAATTGTGCATGGAAGGATAGTGTTAACCTTATGGTCAAATCATTTGTCTATTAGTAACTTAACACTTAGTCAGTTGATTACATTACTACCAAGCTTATCATACTACTAGTAGTTCAAACCGAGTGTTTTAGTTGTTACTAAGCCAATCAGTCTGATTTTTGTTCATGTCAAGCTACAATGTGTCTATCGAGCATCTGAGGAAAAGTATAGTGTTAACTAAGCTTTGTAGTGTCTACCAAGCTGGCAGCGTTAACGAAGTGAATAAAGGTATTGTCAATCGAGTCTACCGAGTTCTTTAGTGTTTGCTAAGTCATCCAGTGTTGACCAAGTTCCTATTACTCCAAATGATCAATATGGACTGAGCATCTACATCAATTGAGTGCCAAATTTTTTTGCGTGTTGACAAGTGTTGTTGAGTGTCAAAACATCACCCGAGTGGTTTTCAGAACCCAAGTTACAGTAGTGAGCCAACTTTATGAAGATTGTTTGAATTTGGTATTGTAGCTGACTCCATAAGGTAATTTATTGGATTGATATATATATTTAATATATCTTTTCATATTCAGGAAGAATATTTTTGAAGCAATATCAAGAAAAAATTAAATGAGTAAGCAATATAAGGAAAAGTAGAGACTTGTCTATCACAGCAAGGTGATCATTGTATTTCAAATTAATCTCATCTAGCAAACCAAGTTGTAGATTAGATATCATTGACTAATTCATCCTAATAGGTGCATCAGTCAAATCCTCTAACAAGGTGAACTTAACAGTCTCATTCCAAATCTCCTAACAAAGTGCATACTTCATTGTATATGTTAAATCCTTTCACAAGGTGGACCTAATAGTTCTTATTGCTCCTAATAGGGTAGATTATCAGAAGTGATCAATTGTAAGCTTTACTAAGTTAACTTTATAGTATAGTAATAAATCTTGTGGGTATCATCCCCACCCTAGTTTTACTTTCTATTTTAGAAGGTTTCCATTTTACCAAATATTGTGTCAAGTGTTATGAATATTTTATTTCTTTTAATCTTTCATGCATATAATTATATTAGATTACATGGTGAATATTTAATTGGTGAATTAAAGTATAAGTTTTATTAGTTCTTGATTCAACCCCCCACCAATCACCCAGTCTATACTACATTTCTAAAAATTGGTATCAGAGATATTGGTTCTCACATCAGAAGTTTAGCAACTTGAGAAAAGATCACAGACAATGGAAGACTATAGACTGGAGAAAGCTACTCAAAATGAAAAGTTGGATCTGCATTTTTCCATGGATCAATTCAAGAGAATGAAGGAGCAGCTCTCTAAATCCTTGAAAAGTAGAAAAGATCCTGTAGCACAGATAAATGGCAATCTCTACATTGAAGAAAGAATTGAAGACATTTGACAAGAAAGAAGTTTAGATGAAGCTAATGTAGCAATCACAGATCTACTTGAAAAGAATATTACTCTTCATGAAGAAGTCAGAAAGTTGAAAAGAGAACAAGAAATTCAATCAGTTAGAATGTGTGAAATCATAGAACAAAAGGATAAAGCCAAAGAAGAAATAGAAGAAAATGACAATGAAATTAATCAATTATCTATTTGGCAAACAATATAATTGATCAAATCAATGATGCAAATCAAGAGCTTATCAACTTGAGGATAGAGAATGAAATATTGTAGAATGATCATAGCATAGAGAAGAAAACCAATGAAAGGATGATGAAATATCATGAAAGCATGAATCAATTGAATGAGAAAAATCAATTTAGACCGAAAGGAAAAGTTGGATTAGGATACAGTAAAGAAGGTGAATCATCTCAGAAAGGAGCTCAAAAGAATAAAAGGCCTACTTGTAATCATTATGGAAAGATAGGACTTACTTCAAACAAGTGTTGGAGCAATAGTAAATCAAAGTTTAGTGGAAAGTGTTATAGTTGCAACAAACTAGGACATACAGAAAGTGAATGCATAGAGAAACCTAAGTTTTAAGGAAAGTGTTTCAATTGCAACAAACAAGGGCACAATCTTTAGAGTGCAAACCAAGAAATGGAACCCAGCAAAACAAATTGTCAAAGCTATATTTGATTGGGATTACAATACATGATATAGATTTCACTATTATGGTGAGTATGAGCACATTGGAGAAAATTGCATAAAACATCACACAAGGAAGAGACACACTACAAAGACATGTTTTGTATGTACAAAACTTGGACATCTTACAAGAACTATATGAACCAAGGAAGAGTTGAA
Source organism: Cupressus sempervirens (assembly GCA_028749045.1). Classification (NCBI taxonomy): domain Eukaryota; kingdom Viridiplantae; phylum Streptophyta; class Pinopsida; order Cupressales; family Cupressaceae; genus Cupressus; species Cupressus sempervirens. Next base: position 443,897,310 of record CM053792.1, on the reverse strand, counting down.
GATGAAAAGATAGCAAAGGCTAAAAATATCAAAAGTTAAATGAGGTAGAAATGAGTAAGGAAATCTCCAAAGAAGGAAAATCAGAGTAATGAAAGTGTTGACACCCAAGCTAATGAGTTTAGTGACCCAACCATTTCAAACTAGTTACCTATGGAAATTATTGGAACTATGATTCAGATGGAGATATCTCATATTAGTTCCAGTCCACAAGAAGAAGATCCATATTAGCATTTCAAATGCACAAGGATCACTGAGTTAAGATAATGGTAAAGGATTTCTTAGACCTTACCGAGCATGGTTGGGTTGAAAAACCTAATCGAGCTTGGATGCAGATAGTGAGATTAGAGTGCATTTTGACTTGATGACTATGATGAGTTGAAGGTATCTTCAGAGCATTGAAGATTTAACTAAGTGGAGGATGGCATGTCATCGAGCTAACTATTGTATGACACATTAATGGTAACTTAAAGATAGAATTTCATTAAAAGAAGAAATCAAAGGTTATTGTTTCATCATGATTTTTAGAGCAAATAGAGAGAAGAGTATTCGAAAGCCCACAAGTGATTCAAAGAAATTTCATCAAAGTTATTCCCAACATTTGAAGTTTTACTAAGCGGTATGGCATCCTGTAGTAGCAAAGTGAAGAAAGGTTTGGAGAATTTGGTTCAAGGAGTTGATTGCAAAGTCCCAATATTCAAATTAAGTCTAGTGATTGCTGAAGAACTTGACCCAACTAGAGCACAATCATGAATTCCTCCCAAGGTATTCCTTATTCATGATATTGAGACATATTACCACTATTCAATTCAAGATTTTGGAACCCTAGAAATGAACCAAGTATACAATAAGTTATGTGTGGATGGGAGCTTAAAACCTAAGCACAAACGTTTGGAGATGAAAGGCTTAACGCATATCTTGCATATGCCAATGGATTTCCAAGGGAAATAGATTAGGTTAATCCTTAGCCAAGTTCACAACATGCATTTCTTTGGATCAACCTATTTAGATCAGCAAGAACATTATTTGTATAATCATAGGGTTGCTAATGTTGAACAAAGAGAAAAACACCAAAACCCTAGGTCAGGTTGAACTAATGAAGAAGACTCATGCTAAGTGGGATGGCAAAGGCATGAAGTTGAACTATGTAACTGACATGGAGATCAAGTTAGGTATCCATGTCATTTCCCACAAGATCTACAACTCAAGCAGATTGAATAGTGTTTCGTGTGAAGTTGTTGACCTAGTATATAATTTTGTGAAGAATAACTTATCATTCGATCTTGCCAAGCTACAGCTCAATCAGCTTATCAAAAACATGGAAAGCATTTAGTCATCAAAGAACAATCCATGTAAGTTTGGATCTCTATTAACTTGTTTATTCTTTTATGTACAGAAGTTCTTTCCTTCCAAAGGAACTATGGTGTGGAAGAATGATACATGAGTTTTATATCAAATCAATGAATTCATATTAGAGATGGGTTATAATTTTGAAAGTATTATGGAAGCATACTTTGAAACTTTCAAGGAGAAAATGCAGAGTAGATATAGGATTCCAAAGAAATTAGTACAAGACTATGAGCAAGATATATGTTTTTTGGTAAATTGTGACAAATTGCACAATTAGGTAGTAAGGCCTAGAGTAACATGGGTTAAGCCTCTTGGTTATGAGGTTAACATAGATGACACAAGAGACATAATTGAGGCTCTTATGAATGAACCAGTGGACCAAAAGGCACCATAAGTTTTTACCTATGAGGAATCCAAGGCTAGGATCTCCCTGGATATCAAGCTTCCTTAGGCTATGAAGAGAGGGAGAAAACAAGTGGAAAATATTCTGAAGGAGACCAAGAAGTCCAAATCTCCTCTACTGATAGAAGGTAAAGGAGATGACATTGAGGAAGGAGAAGAGGCAGAGGAAACTATAGAAGAAGAAGAATCTGAAAAGGAAGAGCCACCTAAGAAGAAAGGGAAGGTTATCATAATCAAACCTACAAAGTAATCCCTTGCAATATTCACTAGAAGATCAGCAAAATCTAAGAGGAAACTCAAATTGGGTGATAATGATGAAGAAGAAGAAGATCAACAAATAACATTCAAGAGATCAGCTCTCACCTTTGAACAAAGATTGAAAATAATTCAAGATGGTGGAGGTATGTCTAATTTCAAATTTTTGAAATATGAATCAAGGACCAAGGTAGAGAAGAAAAAAATTAAAGAATCCCTAGTGGCTAAAATGGAAAAATGGAAGAACTCTCCAGAGGAATTGACAAAGCAAGTTCTTGATATCCTACTAAAGATAGTAACACATCATTGGGAGGATGCATTAAATATTGTTAGGGACATTAGAGAACAAACACTGAGACAACTTATGTTGAATCTATCTAACAAGGAAGTGAAGGAATCATTGAAGGAGAATAAAACAAAGCTAACCCCTAGAATCAATGCATTCCTAATCCTATCAAAATACATTGAAGTAGTTGTGAAGTCTAACAGAATTACATGGAAGAACATCTATGGTTTGCACAAGCCTAGTGAAGAGGTTGTGCAAATAGATAATGAAGTAAGTGTTGAGAAAGATGATGAGGAAATAAATGATGATGAAATTTATGATATTGATAATGTAGAAGAAGATAATGTAGAGGATCAAGAGGGTCAAGAAGTAGAAGGAGGAAACCTTCCTAAAATTTAGAGTATTCAAGACTCAGATCCTAAAAAGATAGTAGCAGAAGTAAGGGCCTCCCTCCCTCTCTCTTCAAGAAAAGCCTCAGTGTAAGCTATCTTAAAGAAGACTACTACCAAGTTAGTTGAGGTAAACACTACTTTACCAAGCACCCAACTAACTATTGGAGCAATATTACCAAGTGTAATGATGAGTGAATTTTCCATCACTTCATCTACTGAGCAACAGGCTCAAATCATCTTGGCATCAATGTCACAGCCAGCATCAATAAGTTTTCTTGTTATATCTATTGTTGATACTATTTATACTATTGTTACTTCTTATATAATTTATAATGTGGCAAGTGTAATGATAGTTGAGGTTAAGCCTCGGACAAGCACTAGAGTTTTGAAGAAAGACAAGGAAATTATTCCTTTAGTTATTCATAAGGAAAAGGGTAAAGAGGTAGAAGCCTCTATTGAAGAAATTAATCTAAAGGAGGATATTGTAATACCAGATTAGGATCTTTCCAATCTGACTCTTGATCAAATCGATGCCCTTGGTGAGATATGGAAGAAGAGGGAAAAATAGCAAAAGCTTAGAGAGGATCAAGTGCTTGTAGAAGTCAACAAAATATTTGTTGATGCACTGAACATTGAGGTTGATGATAAAAAACCAATTTTGGATCAACTTGTTGACATTATTCACAAGTATAATGAGGAAATGGATGGACAAGACAAACTTTTGCCGAGGCTACAAAGGAAGTTTGAAAATAAATTTATCAAGAAGGTAACATAGAGGATAGCTATTGATTAAGTAGAATGATCTACTATTCTTGCTACTTTTGAAATTTTTGCAAATAATATTGTCTCCTTATTTGTGAAACTAAGTGATACATCTAAATTCACTAAGGAACTAAAGGAAAAAATGTCTAAGATAGATGCTTACATGAAGGCAAGTGCACATCAGTTGTCACATAATCCTAGCTGTAGTTCTACAAATTTTGTAAAAATCAAAAATTTGACAGATCTCTAGGAAGAATTGTTGAGGAAAGAAACTAGGATAAGGGCCACACTAGCAAAAATATAGGGCATGACACTTCCCAACATAGATGCAATGCAAAAGTATATTGCACATGCAGAATCATTGATCCATGACAATAATTTCTCTATAGTTGACGACATGATGGAACTATCAGTAGATGTACAGATAGCTTTACACACATCAAAAGTTTTGCAATAGAATTGAGATAAGACAATGTCCATAATTTTGAAGGTACACATTGATTTCCGTTCACATTTTGGTGTTACCTTGTAGTTATGCAATTTTGGCATTTATGTCAAAATCAAGGGGGATATATATATCATATGTAAAATCAAGGGGAAGATATATGTATAAAAGGAGAAAATACATGTATAGTTTGAGATATGTAAATACAAAGCAGAGAATATGTTTACAAAAACAATTTCGAAAATCAAAAATAGAGTCAAAGGTTACTAAGCAGCAACAAATAGCAGTCAAAACTGAGTTTTAGACCTAGACATGTTGATAGGGGAAGTTTTGACTTAAACTTTGAGTGTTCATTATTTTGGTATGATAAGTGTTTTTGTCACTAATGCAAAGGGGAACGACAACAATCAAAATTGAGTTGTGGACCCAGACATGTTGATAGGGGGAGATTTGACTTAAATTTTGAGTATTCATTATTTTGGTATGATTAGTGTTTTTTTCACTAATGCCAAATAGGGAAATTTTTGACCTTATGGTCAAATCATTTGTCTATTAGTGACTTAACACTTGGTTACATTGTTATAGAGCTCTACAACTACTACTGAGCTTATCATATTGCTATAACCAAGTGTTTCAATTGCTATTAAGCAAATAAGTCTGATTATAGTTCATGTCAAGCTTCATAATGTCTACAAAACATCTGAGGCAAAGCATAGTGTTAACCTAGATTTGTAGTATCTACTGAGCTGGCAGTGTTAATAAAGTGAATGATGGTAGTTTTGACTGAGCCATTTAGTGTCAACTGAGTCTACCAAGTTCTTTAGTGTTTGGTGAGTCATCCAATGTTGATCAATTTTCTATTAATCTAAGCAATTAGTATGGACTAAGCATCTACATCAACCGAGTGCTAGAGTTTTTTGAGTGTTGACAGGTGTTGCCAAGTGTCAGAAAATCACCTATGTGGTCTTCAAAACCCAAGTTACAATAGTGAGCCAACTTTGTGAAGATTTTTTGAATTTGGTATTGTAGCTAACTCCAGAAGGTAATTTATTAGATTGGTGTGTGTGTGTGCGCACGCGCGCATGCGTGCGTGTGTGTGTGCATGCGTGCGTGCATGTGTGCATGCGTGTGTGTGTGTGTAATATATCTTTTCATATCCAGCAAGAATATTTTTGAAGGAATATCAAGAAAAAAGTAGATGAGTGTGAATTAAGAAGGCTATAAGAAATTTAAGGAAAAGCAAAGACTTATCTATCATAGCAAGGTGATCATTATATTTCAAAGGAATCTCATTCAGAAAAATAAGTTGTAGATCAAAAATCAAGCATTGATTCATCCTAATAGGTGCATCAGTCAAATCCTCTAACAAGGTAGACTTAATAGTCTCATTCCAAATCTCCTAACAGAGTGCATAGTTTATTGTATGTTGTAAATCTTTTCACAAGGTGGGCCTAATAGTCCTTATTGCTCCTAATAGGGTAGATCATCAGAAGTGACCAATTGTAAGCTTTAACATGCTAACTTTATACTGTAGTAATAAATCTTGTGGGTATCATCCCCACCCCAGTTTTACTTTCTACTTTGGAAGGATTTTGGGTTACCAAATATTGTGTCAAGTGTTATGAATGTTTTATTGCTTTCATTCTTTCATGTGTGCAACTAAATCAAATTACATGGTGAATGTTTAATGAGTGAATTAAAGTATAGTTTTTTTGGTTCCTAATTCACCCCCCTAGTCACCCAGTCTATACTACATTTCCAACAAATAGTAGAAATGGGAAATTGTAAAATGATGTAATGTTGCTCATGACAACTTTGTAAAGTTGTCAAACAAGATTTCCTAAAATATAAGAAATAGATCCAATGGAGCACTAAACCTAACCTTAGGGTTTGAATAGGAGAGGTTGACATATTTAAGTATAGACAAGCCCTAATCTAGATTTTTTTTCAAATTGTTTGGTTGGCATTGGAGAAAGATGTTGGATTTAATTTGATAGAGGGACTTTTACCTTCATCCAAACTCTAAATAGGTTGAATGGATTAATGTGAGGTGGTGAGGAGTTTATTCTTGTGATGTAGTTAAGATTTGTTAATTTAGTTTGAATATTTTAAATAATTCTTTGTCATTTTGAAAAATCTTTAATTTCCTCTCGTTCATTGTCCTGAAGAGGACCAGTTATGTAAAAATGAGCCCTACTTGAATTCCCATGGTTGAAATTCAATAGAAACTTGGTATAAAGTAAGGGACAATGTAAATGGTGTAAATATGGGTTTTGAGGTTGTTATTTGCAAGGGAGTTATTTCTACCATCAATTCCTAAGCAAGTGTTGAAGCATTTTGGCTGAGTTTGTACATAATAGAAGCAAGAAAGTTTGCAAGATTGATTGTTTTGTGTCAATCAATGGTTGGAGTAAGTAGGGGCATGAGTCCTTGATAAGTGACCACCAAGAGAGGAGTTCTAGAGTTGAAAAGAGCATTAATGGAAGCCAAGAACCTACACTAGTTCACTAGCCCTAACAACCCAAGAAAATAGGAGTTTGGTGACAGTCCTAAGTACTGACACTTTGGGGGACTAAAACCTAGGAAATCTTAAAGCCTAGGAAGACCCTAGAAATAATTCCTAACCAGGTTAGGATTTTTTTGGAGAAGTTGAAGGTTATTCCAAGAACATTGATTTTACAAGGCCTAAGTAGGGATAAAAGGGCTATAAGGCATAAAACTTGAAAAGTAAGAACTTGATAGGAAAAACCAAAGAAGAATACATCCAAGTGGATCAAAATGGATTGAAAATAAGTAGAGAATAGGAAGGACATAAATTCCTAGTCCCAAGATCAATTTGGGAGCATAGTGGCTAAGTTGAGCCCATGAGTGCATAGTTGGATTGAGGAACATAGTTGAGTGTTTGAAGTTGGTGGTGAGTTCTATAAGGAGAAAGGGGATCCTAGGAGTGATAACTGAGTAGGGTAGAGTGAAATACCCTAATAATACCAAATAATAGCTCTTAGGGAGAGATGGATTGCTCTTTAAAGATAGTACTCCCCACCAAATTGGTATAAGAGTCAATAAAAGGCTTGGGAAGTGTAGAGTGTATGTTAGAGGAAAGTGAATCCAGAGGAGAAAGAACCATGGTGACCAATGCAAAGTTGGAAAGATATTTTTCATATCAACAAGAATAGAATAGGCTTCTTGAGAAATTTTTGGAAGAGATGAAGCAAAAATTAGAAAAGGTTGTAGAGACTATAGCGAAAATGAAAGAGTAGGTAGAAGTGTTAGAATTCTTTAGAATAACTAAGAGGGGGGGTAAATCAATTATCCAAGGTCTAGATTTACAAATAAAACTTTTCATAGCTTAATGAACCCATATTCATAAAACATATTCATGCATGCATCCATTAGGTCATACAATCACTTAAACTGTGTAGGTTGTTGTTGAATCAACTTTGCAAAAATGTAAGCATGAAATATAACAGTTTCAATAACACATTTGATACAATGATTTTACGTGGAAACAAAATTTGGGAAAAACCACTAGTAACATGCTATTCATTCTCACTCTTCTGAAGTGATGCCTGTGAAAGGCCAACCTTGTTAAAGGTTACAATACACACTGTTAAATGTGACCTGATTAGAGGATTTCAATCATTGTATTAGGAGTGAGCCTTATTAAAGGACTTTAGATATTCACTTGGAATGTCACCTAGTTAAAGGATTTACAAATGACTATTAGGTCAACCTTAATCCAAAGGATTTACCCTATACTAGTACAATGATTAGAAAGTAGCATTAAGGTTTGTTCTAATAACAAATTATAACTCACTTGTAAATTACAAATCTATGTTTCAATCCTCTATTCTACTTGGCTTTCACACACTTTAGCTCTAATAGCTTGTTCACCCTTCAAGCATTCATACTCTTAATCCTACTTGCTTTTCTTTCCAATAGCAGTCTCTTTTGTTTGTTCTCTAAATGAAACAATAGCTTAGACCTCTTGTCTAACTTAGGTTTTTGAACATTGACCAACCTTGCTTCTAACCAGCCATCTCTATAAATAAAAAATTAAGATTTTTTTCTATTCATCGTCTATTATCCATTTTAGGGTTAGGTAGGATTAGGTAGGATAAAATGAATCTACCCATCTTTTCATTTTAGTCCCTTCTAGAAACGTCTTCTTCAATCCTCTTTGAATTCACCTCAAAGTAGTTTACCATGAATTTTGTGCCACCAACTCATCATAGTTATTTTTCACACACTTCACAAAATTTGAGAAAATAAAATTGTTAGCTCAGATTTTTCAAATATAAGATTTAATGTGCATCAATGTGTTGTCACTCAGCTTCCATATTGTTCTTCCACTCATCTTCAACTAGATCACTCAGCAAACACTAAAGTTTATTGGTACTCAACATCAACTAAACTTTACTCAGCTTACATTGTATCACTTGGCATACATTGAACTTTGGCTTTGCTCAGCTCCAACTAATTTTCTACTTGGCTTGCACTAACTTTTCTCGGCACCTACCATCCACTCGATCAAGCTTGACAAACTCAATTCTTCTTACTTTTTCTTCTAGACTTAATTAGTGTATCCAACCTTTGTAATCTTAAGTAGATAATTAATGCACTATATCATTACTAGCTTAACTGATAACTCAACCTTTTCTCTAGGTGCTTTTGTTATCTCATTTGATAAAATCTTCTTTATCAATCAAACAAATGATAGTACTCAAATAAACTAAGTAGTTGTCTTACCTACAAGTAGCAGGTTTGACATCAATGACAAAACAATGATTGAAACACATTCTCATACTTGTATTAATTTGTTTTCAACAATATCCCTCTTTGGCATTAATGGAAAACAAGTACCAACAATAATACCAAAAAGAAAATAATTCCTTGTATTGAAATATCTCCCTCTATCAGTAGCTTTCATCTTCTATATATGTTACAAAATTCTTTTATGATCAACAGACAATCAACTCATCCTTATGACTTTCTCTTGATCACTTCCTCTTTCTAATATTTAGGTATCTATCTCTATTTATCTATTCTTGTATCTCCCTCAACACTTTATCCCTCTAAGTAGATCTTCCATGTTTCTTCCTTTCTATATTTTTTTCCTATATTTCTCTCTTTCCCCTTTTTGTATTTGTCCCTTTCTATATTTATCCCTCTTTGACAACAATGCAAAAGACCTGTCATCTTAATATGTAGATATGGACATTTTAAGTTTCTCCCTCTATCACCTAGCTTGTGACTAATTTGTAGCTCCAGCTCTTTGATTACTTTAGGCAACTTCCAAAGTAATATTACACTACATCAATATGTAACATATGTCAATCATTTTAGTTGATTCAGGGAGCTTCTCATGCTTCTTAAGTAGCCTTGGATAGGGTATCACCCCTAGTTTACCTCTTAGATACTCATGAGCATCCTTAGGTAATTCTTTGTGAAGATATAAGCTAATTTCTCTTATGTATTCACATATTCCATCTTCATCTCTTTGTCTTGAACTAACTCTCTCAAGTAATTATGTTTGATTAAAATGTGCTTAGTCTTTGTATGCATCACAGGGTTCTTTGATATATTTATAGAACTTGTATTATCACAATAAAGTATCATAGATTTAGTGATTTCCTCCTCCATACCTTTGAGTAGTTGTTTGATCTATACAATATTTGTACAATTTACTGTAGCAAAAACATATTCAGCTTCAGCAGTAGATTGAGATATGTAGTTTTGTTTCTTGCTAGTCCATGTAACCAACTTTTTTCCTAAGAAAAATTCTCCTTCACTAGTGCTTTTTCTACCATCAATATTTCTAGTCCAATTAGCACCAGTGTGGGCTCTCAATTCAAACTGCTCAATTTTCTTGTAGTATAGACCATAGTGTTTTGTTCCTTTTAGATATCTCATTATTCTCTTAATAGACATCAAATTTTTCTTCCTAGGATTAGTAGAGAATCTTGCAACTATCCCAACAGATAATGCAATATTAGGTATGGTATGTACTACATATTTCAATTTGTCAATCATAGACCTGTATAATGTTTGATTCACCTCAGGTGAATCATCATTCTTTGACAATTTGTGTCATGTCACCATAGGTGTGCTTACTAGCTTAGAATCTTCCAATCCAAAAGTTTTCAGTATCTCCTTTACATATTTTGACTGAGTAATGTATATACCATATTTCATTTGATGTACTTACAAACCCACAAAGAACTTGATCTCTCCAAACATAGACATCTAAAATTCTTTCTTCATTTCATTTGAAAAAGCTTTACATAAAGTATCATGACCTCCAAATATGATATCATCAACAAATATTTCATTAGTAAAATGCCTTTTCCTTTTTCTATCTTCAAGTATAGATTCTTATTATCAACAGTCCTTCCAAATCCAATTTTCACAAGCTAATTGTGAAGTCTTTCATACCATGCTCTTGGTGCTTGCTTTAAACCACATAAAGCTTTGTGTAGTCTACATACCATGTTTTTGTTTTTAGTATCAACAAATCCTTTTGGTTTTTCTATATAGACCTCTTCTTCCAATATGCCATTCAAAAAAGCAGATTTGACATCCATTTGATAAACTTTGAAATCTTTGTATGTAGAATAAGCAAGCAAAGTTCTTACACCTTCCAATCTTGGAACAAGAGTGAATATTTCTCCATATTCTATCCCTTCTTCTTGTGCATACCCATTACAAACTAATCTTTCCTTAGTCCTTGTGACTTCACCATTTTCATCTAACATGTTTATGTAAATCCACTTGGTGCCAATCACATTTTTATCTTCTAGTCTAGGAACTAAAGTCCATGTCTTGTTCTTTTCAATTTATTCAATCTCTTCATTCATGGCTTTACTCCAGTTCACATCTTCTAAGGCATCTTTCATTTTTTTAGGTTCATGCATGCTAAGAAAATATGTATCACTTCTCAATGTGTTCATTGTCATTGGTCTTGCATCTTTATCTCCAATAATTTGTGCAGCAGGGTGATGTCATTTGACATACTTTGACAATCTCAGTTCTGCTCTATTTTCCTCATTTGGTTTATCAACTTCTAAATCACTATGTACTTCTCTATCAGTTAATTCAACATCTCTTTCAAGTACACTAATCCAAAATTAGAATGTGTCTCAACTTCATTCTATAACTCGACTCCTAACATTCTATAACTTGGCTCCTAACAATAGATTAGTTCCTAAATGCAACTCAACATTCATTGTATGTGACTTGGCAGTCACTAAAACTTTTTGTTGGTTTGCAACTTCATTTACAAAATCTTCATCAACAGGCATACCTTCATAAAATTATACAAAATATTTGTATTCTGTTGGGTCCTTCATAGGTTCAGCCTCATGTACATCTATATATTCATCAAATTTCACATTTGCACTTTCCACAACTTTGTTAGTGTTAGTATTTAAACACTTATAAGCTTTACTTCTTGTGGAATAGCCAAGGAATATAAATTCTTCACTTTTTGCATCTAATTTACCATTCCTAAAATCTTTGAGAATATAACACTTGCTTTCGAGTACCTTAAAATATTTTACATTGGGTGAGTATCCATACCATAGTTCAAAAGGTGTTGAATGAGTACCTTTCTTGACTTGCACATGGTTCAAGGTATATACAGTTGTACTTACAGCCTCTCTCTAGTATTTTAAAGCAACATTCTTCTCCATCATGAGTGTCCTAGCACAATCCATTGCATATTTGTTCCTCCCTTCAGCAAATTCCATTTTGTGGAGGAGTCTTAGGGGTAGATGTTAGTCTTTTGATTCCTCTGTCATTACAAAACATCTCAAACTCATTTGATGTAAATTCTCCTCCTTTATCAGATCTTAAACATTTCATATTTTTACTTGTTTCCTTCTTAATTCTTGCTAAGTACCACTTAAACATTTGGAAAGCATCAAATTTATGTTTCAAAAACATAATTTCCATCATCCAAGAATAAACACTAACAAATAGCATAATGTATTTATCATCTTTGTAGCTTTGCACATCAATTAGTCCACACAAGTTAGTATGAACAATCTCCAAAATTCCTTTAGAGGTGTGAGTCTTACTGTTAAAGCTAGACTTTGTCATTTTGCCTAACATTGTTTACAAATTGTATTGTTAGGTTTCTTCAACTTAGGCAAACCTCTAACTCTTCTCATGTTCTTGATACTTTTAGATGCTCTAAAATGGTTCATGTCTATGATTTCATCACATTTTCATACTAACTCATCCCATTCTCTCATTCCACTAATTTTGATCTTTTGGCCAAGTTGATTGTATCTCAACAATGTCTGTTGTCATTTGTATCCTCTTTCACATCATATGAAATCAACTCAAAATCATATCGAATCAACCTAGAATCACCTTGAATCTACCTAGAATCTAACATCTCAAATATATCATCATTTTTCCAAACCTAGACATTTTCACAGCTCTCGGTGCCTTGGAAATCTATCAATTTGACCTTAGTACTGTCATGGCTCTCAATGCTAGCTCAAATTGTCATTCACATCATCCAATCTTTGAAATTGTTGAGTCTCTTAGTGTCAGATCATGAAATTATCAACCATTTAATAACATTTATAGCATCTATCAATGTTATTATGATTGACCATATCAATCAATCTCGATCTTGTAGCATTTATGATATCGGTTAAGTGTTACATGTCCTTAGTGCATGTTATGTGTCCTTGGCATGTTATCAATTTTAAGAAATCAATCAATTTGACCATGGCTTTGGTCTACCTATCATCATCCCAGCCAATTTACATAATTGTCACATTTTCATCAAAGGATATTGTTGCACTTATTTAATCAAAATTGGCCAATCATCTACTAATTATTTCTATAGAATTAAGTAACCAATAATTTAATCCTATTTCATTTTATTAATTATTCTTCCTAACTAACCTTCTCAATTAATTAATTTAATTAATCAATTGATTTGTCATTCACAAACCATGGAAATTCTTAATTTCCTAAGTCATATTTTCCACCATTAATTCCATTTTTACTAATTTCTATTTGTGTGGAATAATGGATTTTTTAATTCAAATATTCCACATGATATTGACATCATCGTGATACATGGGCATGACACATCATGGATTCTCCATTTACACTTGGCTATGATATGTCATAATCCATATATTCTTATTCCTTATGCATGTCCATATTTGGCTTCCATTGTCATAAGTTCTTGGCTTTAAGTTGGTTTGAGGTGTCACATGACATGTCATAGATCCTCTTCCATTTATAGCCATGTTTGACTTCCAAGATTCACACAATCCTACATTTGGCATCTTGTGTCATATGTGTCATGGATTCTCAAAGGAATCTCTTACCAAGTCACATATCCAAGGTGACAAGTCCAATGCTCTCATCTTGCATGTTGATTATAAATTGAGCATTCTTCCTCTCATTTTTGGTCCTCCAAATCCTTCAAGTCCCTAGGTTCTAAGTATTTGGTCTCTTTTTGCTCTCTCAGGCTTAAATCACTTCTTCTAGTATTCTCATAGCATTATCATTATCATAGGATTTTGCTTCCTAATTGTGTACATTATAGGAAATTGGAGTTATATCACATGGAGAAGAAAGAAGGACATGGGAGCTACAAGTGAAAGAGGAAGTTTTAACTTTGTGTTCATCCTTTTGTTTATTTGGATTTCATGGTAGACTAGAGGGTATCAATGTATGTTTGTTGAGTTTGTGATTTGCTCATAGTATGTTGGATATTAGACCATTTTATGGTCCTATAGTACTAACCAAGTTATCAAAATTAACATGGCATAACCTCTTGTGCCATAACCACGCATCATCAAATTCTACAACTAGACAAGTAGCATCACCCATATTAAGGTAGAATATATTACCTCTAGTTTGATCATCTTTTCCCATTAGTTTTCCATCGATATCATATATCTTAGCTATCTTGTTCTCAAACTCAACCTTGCAACCTGAACTATTCAGTTGTGACACACTCAAAAAAATATAGTTAAGTCCTTCAACATAATAAGCATTGTCACATAAAATCTTTTCTGAGTTTGATAGAACCTTTTCCTTTTATTAGATAGGGTGCATCATTACCAGACCTTACACTATTCCCATTATAATAATTCAAAGTAATGAACTTATTTTTATCTCTATTCATGTGATATGAACATCCACTCTCAATGATCCATCTATCATTCGTGTTCACACAAGACACTAGTGTAGTTGCCTCATCCTCATCAGAATCATCCATCATTGCAATATACACCACTTCATCATCATGATTGTTGGATCCATCTTTGGTTTTTGCTTCTACAATGTAGCAAGACTTCGTACCTTTGTCTTTTTAATCTTTGTTGTCTTCATCACTTCTACTTTTGTATTTGTCTCCACCTCTATTTTTCTTCTTCTCTAGACATATAGCAACAATATGACCAACCTTATTGCAATTAAAACATATGATAGGTAACTTACCTTTGAATATGCCTTTACCTTTGTGAAATATCCTTGCTAGTATTACTTCAAGCTATTCTACATCCTCCTCACTTGTATCACTGTCATTGGAAATGTATTTTTCCTTTTTCTTCTTCTTCTCATTAGGCTACTTCAATGATAGCTTATCTTTGAAAGGAGATTCAACACTATCAAATTTGAAGTTGTCAAAATTAGATTTGAGCCTACCTGCTAGACCTTCAAGAGTTAGATTAGAACCTAGTATACATCTCAATTCTTTTCTTGCAAAAACTCTAATAGCATAGATGAGTAGCAGTGTTCTCAAAACTTTTCTTAATACAGTCTCATCATTTATCTTACTAGTAGATCCTCATATAGAATTAACAACATCTTTTAGCCTAGAACAATATTGAGCAACATTTTTAGCTTCTTGCATTCTCATATCATCAAATTTACTTCTAAGACTTTCAAATTTGGATCTCAAAACATTTGCATCACCTCCATAGATGGTGTGAAGAGCATCCCACATATTCTTTGCACTATCACAACCCTTGATGTCATCTAACTTAGCATAACTTATGGTAGAGGCAATCTCCAACATTGCTTGATTATGTTCTTTCTTCTTTTTTAAATCTTCTGCAATTAGGGCTCTAATAGGACCAACATGCTCATTGGTGATGGTAGATTGTGCATGGTCTCTTAGACCTCCTAAGTGTAGCTTCATTAGACTTTTCCATGTAGGAAAGTTGTCCCTATTAAGCTTGGGTACCTCTCTTTTTGACATCTTCATCTTTTGCTTCCAGTACCTTCAAACTAGTCCTCTTAAGCAGATGGCTCTGATACCAATTATTGGAATTCTTTAGAATAACTGAGAGGGGGGTGAATCAATTTTCCAAGGTCCATATATGAAAATAAAACTTTTCACAGCTTAAAGAACTCATATTCATAAAACATATTCATGCATGCATCCATTAGACCATACAATCACTTAAATTTCGTAGGTTATTTTTTAATCAACTTTTCAGAAATGTAAGTGATGAGGCATATTAATGTCTCAATATTGATATAGTTTTTATAGTTTGCACTTGCTCTTTTTGCTTTGTCTAAAAATATTTCCAAAACATTTGTGTAAATTCTTGTGAACGTATACCAGAGACAACTATCCTATGGGTAGTGTGTATGACATACTTTGCTTAATATTATACATAAAATGTAATATTTGACATAAATATATTTTAAGCTATGTTCTAATATGTGAATAAGAGTAGAAATTTTATCTTGCATATGTGTTCCAAATGTTTCTAACTTTTAGGAAATGATGAGCAACGCAAAGGGTGGTGATTACTGCATTACAGGAAGAGGAATGATAGAGATCGATCATGGCAAGGAAAGTGTAGTTTAGTTCCTATGGTGCCTACAGAGGAGGTACTATTCTAGAAAATCTAGGAAGACCCAACTTGCTATATTTTGTGCAACTTGTTATTATGTTGCTTAGTAATAAATTTAATATGTCATGGTTGATCTTCTGCCTTCTTTTCTGGAGATGTTTGTTCAAGAATTTTATGTCATGTTTTTAATAAGTATCCAATCCTCTATATAATGGATTTGGATCATCTTACTAGGAGAGTAATGATAGAATAGACAATGTTGGTTTAAGATTCAGAAGCTACTCTTTTCCTATTTTCATGAATTATTCAATCAATGTAATCAAAGAAGGATTTTAATGAAAGAGTGGTTTTGGAATAATTGTTGTGTTCTTAGTTAGTGGAAACCAACCAAGGGGGACCACTTGGGAGGTGGAATAGATTTAGGTAGATTAGATTCATTCCTTGCAATTTCCTATTTTCAAGATAGATTTACTATTTTAGTCCTATAGTATTGTTACTATGAGAATTCCAGTAGCACTTGCGAAAAATGATCATGGTGGATGTTTTGAGTTGTTAACTAGTTTAGATTCATTTTCAAAAGATTTCTATAGTTATCTATTATTATTCCAAGTGTGTTTACTATTTTGTCACAATAGTATAGATTCCTTTCATGCAATTTACTTTCTTGCAGCATAGGTGTTAAGACACTGAAAGGAACTTAGCACATATATCGTGCTAACCCATTTCAAGTCCTACATCCCTGGGTTGACAATTCAAGTGTATTTTATGATGGAATAGCTAGTCTTCAGAATAGATATAGTATCCTTGAGAAATAAAATGGTGTGATTATCTTCATCTATTATGAAACCCTTATAGTAAGCATGAAACATAACAGATTCAATAACACATTTGACACAATGATTTTATGTGGAAATCCAATTTGGGAAAAACAACCAGTAACATGCTATACATTATCACTCTTCTAGAGTGATTCCCTATGAAAGGCTAACAATGTTAAAGGTTATAATACACACTATTAAATGTGATCTAGTTAGAGGATTTCAACCACCCTGTTCGGAGTGAGCCTTTCTAGAGTACTTTAGATCATTCACTTGGAATATCACCTAGTTAAAGGATTTACAAATGACTATTAGGTTGACCTTAATTCAAAGGATTTACCCTAGACTGATACAATGATTAGAAAATAACAGTGAGGCTTGATCTAATAACAAATTAAAACTCACTTATAGATTATAGATCTTTGTTTTAGTTCTCCATTATGCTTAGCTTTCACACACTTCAGATCTGATATTTTGTTCACCCTTCCAGCATTCATACTCTTAAGACATCTTTCTTTTCTTGCTAATAACAGTCTCTTATGTTCAATCTTTGAATAAAGCAATACCTTAGACCTCTTGTCTAACTTAGGTTTTTGAACATTCAACAACCTTGCTTTTGACCAGCCATCTCTATAAATAGAAAATTTAGATTATTGGCCATTCATCCTCTATTGTCCATTTGAAGAGTAGGTAGGATTAGGTAGGATTCAATGAATCTACCCATCTTTTCATTTTAGTCCCTTCTAGAAACTTCTCCTTTAATCCTTTTTGAATTCACCTCAAAATGCTTGACCATGAATTTTGTGCCACCAACTCATCATAATTATCTTCCACACACTTCACAAAATTCAAGCAACAAAATATTTGGCTCATATTTGTCAAATATATGATTTAACATGAATATTGGCACTTGACATCAATATGTTGTCACTCAGCTTCCATACTATTCTTCCACTTGTCTTCAACTAGATCACTCGGAAAACACTAAAGTTTACTAGTGCTTGGCATTAACTAAACTTGACTTGGCTTACACTATATCATTTGGCATACACCAAATTTTGGATTTTCTTGGCTCCAACTAATTTTTTGCTCGAATTGCATTGACTTTTCTCGGCACCTACCATCCACTCGGTCAAGATTGGTAGACTCAATTCTTCTTACTTTTTCTTCTAGACTTAATAAGTATATCCAACCTTTGCAACCTTAAGTAGATAATCAATGCACTATATCATCATTGTCTTAACTAATCTTTGTACTCCTTTTTACATACCATAACTCAACCTTTTCTCTAGGTTCTTTTGTTATCTCATTTGATCAAATTCTCTTCATCGATTAAACAAATGATAGTGCTCAAATCAACTAAGCAGTTATCTTACTAGCAAGTAGCAAGTTTGACATCAGTGACAAAAAAAGATTGAAATACATTATCATACTTGTATCAATCTATTTTCAAATACAAGAAGAAATAGAACCATAACTAGACCCTCCATTAGTAGAGAAACCTTTCCTCAAAGCCTTAAAGGCACTAAGTGGCAAGGGACTCAAAAACATTCCTAATTTCACTAGAATAATGGATGCAAAATTAGTTATGGAATGGATTAAGGGTATGGAAAACCACTTTGAGTGTGATGGATCACAGAGGCCCAAAAGGTGATGATAGCCAAATCAAGGTTAAGGGGACAAGCTTTAGCTTGGTGGAAGTTCTTGCAAGAAAAAAGAGAGAAGGAAGGCAAGAAGCTAATAGCCAATTGGAAGACTATGGTGGCTAAAGTAAAGGAAAAATATCTACTAGAGGCTTATGACTTCCAACTACACAAGAAGAGACAAAATCTTAGACAAAGAGACCTAGATGTTGTTGCCTATACTAAGGAGTTTCAAAACTAATCCTTAGGTCCAGAGTGCAAGAAACTGAAATAATTAAGGTGGCTAGGTATCTAAATGGCCTTATATGGAATATACAAGAAGAGTTGAGTATTTTTACGCTGAGTACCCTGCATACATGTTATTAGATGGATATTAAAGTGGAAGAAATTTTGAAAAAGAAACAAGACTTGACTACTAGGGGTAGAGGAAGAGGTAGAGAGTCCAGAGGTGGACATAGAGGAGGTTATAGTGGAAGAAGCAATGAGAATAGAGTCCAAGGAGATTCCAAGTTTTTTGAACAAGAACATGAACCTAACATCAGGGGTGGTTACAACAGAGGAAGAAGTTTTTTTCCAGTGGTGGAAGAGGAAGATCAGGTGGATTTGGAAGAAGCTCTCATTTTTCTTCCATGAAGTGTTAAAATTATGGGAAATTGGGTCACCCAACTTATAGGTTTCCTTAAAAACCATCATCTTAAAAAGGGGAGAAAAAAATAGCATATGTGCAAGATGAGGATTGTTCTAAACACTCAAAGGTGAATTTGGATTTAGAGAAGGGTGAAAATCTAATGCTTAAAAGGATATTGACCAAAGAACCTACCAAGGATGAGCATAAACAAAGAAGGGATCTTTTTAAGGTCAAGTTCAAGATCTTAGGCAAAGTATGTAGGCTCATAATTGATTCAGGATCTACTGATAATCTCATTTCAGAGGAGGTAGTCAAAAAGTTGAATCTCACCAAGATACCTCATGTGTGTCCCTATAAAGTCACTTGGTTGAACAATGGGAAAAAATATTTGTTAATGAGAAAGTATGGGTTGAGTTAGCCATAGGAAAGTATCAAGATAGAATACTTTGTGATGTACTACCAATGGATGGATGTCATTTTTTCTAAGCAGACCATGGCAGTATGAAAGGGAGGACATACACCATGGCAAGGAGAATAAGTACTCATTCAAGAAGAATGGGGTCACTTACAAAATACAATCATTGATTGAAGAAGACACAGTGGGGAAGATAGACTCTTATACATTTTTAATGAGTGGGAAGGAGTTCCTAATAAATATGAAGAAAGAAGAAGGATTTGGCTATGCCATATTGGTGAAACCGAGGGAGGAGGAGTCACCTAAATAGTTACCTATGCTAGAAGAGGTGAAGCAACTATTAGACCAGTTCAAGGACTTTTTTTTTAGGGTACACCGTCTACATTACCACCAAAGAGAGCAATCAATCATCATATTGACTTTGTGCCAAGGGCATCAAATCCTAACAAGGCTTCATACAAGATGACACTAGAGTAGAATAAGGAGATAGCAAAGCAAGTTCAAGAGCTTTTGTATCAAGGCCTAATTAGGAAGATATTATCCCATGTGCTATTCTAGTGGTTTTGGAACCTAATAAGGGAGGTAAGTGGAGGATGTGTCCTAATTCTAGGAAAATAAATAGGAAAACTATTAGATATAGGTTTCCTATTCCTAGAATAGAAGATTTAATGGATTGCTTATGAGGTGCTAAATGCTTCTCCAAGATTGATTTAAAATGTGGATAGTATCAGATTAGGATGAAAGATGGTGATGAGTGGAATTCAATCTTTAAGACCATAGAGGGGTTATATGAGTGGTTAGTAATGCCATGTAGTCTTACAAATGCACCTAGTACCTTTATGAGGGTGATGAATGAGGTTCTAAAAGATTATATAGGTGTGTTTGTGGTAGTCTACCTAGATGATATTCTTATTTTTAGGAGGAGAAAGGAAAAACACATAAAGCACCTAGAACTTATGCTGAAGGAACTCCAAGAGGAGATGCTCACAATAAGCATTGAAAAGAGTGAGTTTATGAAACAAGAACTAGTCTATCTAGGCTTTGTAGTATCATAGGGTAACTTGAAGATGGACAAGAGCAAGGTTGAAGCCATTCTAAGTTGGCCTACTCCTAAGATAGGGACTAAAGTTATATTTTTTCATGGGTTGGCTTAGTTTTATAGGAAGTTTATAAGGAGATTTAGTGAGATCTATCCACTTGTCCTTGACACCATAAAAGGAGGACTCAAAAAAAATTTTTGTGGATCAATGAATCCAATGAAGGCTTTGAGAGATTGAAAAAGGAAGTGGCTACCCAACCTATACTAGTGTTGCTAAGTTTTGATAAGTCATTCATAGTGGAATTTGATGCATGTAACATTGAAGTAGGTGCAGTCCTAAGCCAAAAAGGTAGGCCAGTAGCATTCTTTAGTGAAAAGTTAAATGAAGCCAAGTCTAGGTACACATCCTATGACTTAGAACTAAAAGTTTTGGTACAAGCCCTTAAAAAGTGAAGGCACTACCTATTGCCTAAGGAGTTTGTGGTCTTCACTAATAACCAAGCACTAAGTTACATCAACACTCAAGACAAGTTAAGTTTGAGGTGTATCAAGTGGATGGAATTTCTAAAGTCTTACACCTTCACCATTAAACACAAGAAGGGAGTCAATAACAAGGTTGTAGATGCACTTAGTAGGATATTTCTCACTATCCAAGAGACTGAGTTGTAGAGCATTGGACTTGAGGAATTCAAAGACCTCTACAAAGGAGATGAAAACTTCTCAGAGATCCACAAGGTATGCACTAACCTTGATAATCATTTTCATAGTGAATATGTTGATTATACATTAAAAAGTGGGTTACTTTTTAAGAGAAAATAGTCATGTGTTCCAAGAGGTTCCATGAGGAGAATCTCATTCAAGAGAAACACAATGGAATTTCTAGTGGGCACTTTGGATTGAACAAGACTCTAGACTTAGTAGAGAGGTTCTACTATTGGCCTAAGATGTAAAAGGATGTAGGAAAATATGTGGAGTAGTGTGGGGACTGTCAAAAGGAAAAGGGAACATTATCAAATGCAGGTCTCTACTAGTCATTGCCCATCCCAAATAGACCTTGGGAGTGCATAAGCATAGATTTTGTAGTTGGATTACCTAGGACATAAACTAGTTTGGATAGTGTATTTGTGGTAGTAGACAAGTTTAGTAAGATAATCCATTTTATCCCTTGTAAAACCATACATGATGCCAATCATATTTCTCACCTCTTATTCAAAGAGGTATTAAGGATATATGGGTTTCCAATAAGCATAGTTGCAGACAGAGATGTGAAGTTTATGGGGCACTTCTGGAATACCCTTTGGAGGAGGCTAGGAACCAACTTGTCTCATAGCTCTGCATATCTTCCCCAAATAGATGGATAGATAAAGGTAATTAATAAGGTTCTTGGTAACTTTTTCGGATGTTTGACTAAGGAGTATGGACAAGGATGAGAACGTGTCATTCCTCGATTAAAATTTTTCCTATAATGACAGTACAAATAGGACTACTAGTAGGAGTCCATTTGAAGTGGTATATGGATTACATCTAAAAAAAGTTCTTAAGCTTAGAGATCAGTGGTCATGTTGATGATTTTTACTTGAAGGGATATGAAGGGATCAATGGTCATGTTGATGATTTTTACTTGAAGGGATATGAAGGGATCAATGGTCATGTTGATATTTTTCTTAATCAATGAGAGAGGTACATGAGCAAGTAATGGATAACCTAATGGAGACCAATCAGAAGTTGAAAGCTAAAAGAGATGAAGGGAGAAGAGACTTACAATTTGAGGTATGCGACTTGGTGATGGTATTCTTGAATAAGGCTAGACTATAGAAGGGCATTCCAAGTAAGCTATAAATAAAAAGAATTGGATCATGCAAGGTGTTGGCCAAGTATGGGCCAAATGCCTACAAGGTGGAACTACCCAAGGGGGTGACCATTTCTTCTATCTTCAATGTGAAGTACTTGACAAAATAAAAAGGACCAAAGATGGATGGGGAACAATATAGTACTACGATAATTAAGGATATGGAAGAACTCAAGATACTTGATCAAAACAAACTACATGTTGAAACGTCTATGGATTCAAGAGTGAAGAAGAAGACTAGGCACAAGACATACATGGACCACCTGGTGAAATGGAGACACCAACCAGAGTTAGGGGCTACTTGGATTGAACAAAGTGACTTCAATAAATATGGCATCAATCAAGATTTCTTAACACCATAGGTTCCTTAACCACTTGGTTGCAAGGGGAGAATGGTGCAGGAGTACCCTAGGGTCTTATTTAGATTTTAGTTCATTTTTGGCTTGTAGGTGGTTCTAGCCAACCACCAAGGTAATAAGGACTATTGATAAGGTCACACATGAGGTATGATGTGTTTTTGTAGATAAATTTCCTTGGATTCATGCTTGTGGTTTGTTCTTAGTAAGTCTAATGCTAAGTCTTGGAAAAGTCAACATGGGTCAAAGGTTGACCAAGTCTCCAAAATGGAGTGGCAATTACACTTTTGATTTTTAAAATATTTTTATGACCATATGATGTGATTTGGGTTGAATTGTGCATGGGACGATAGTAGAAATGGGAAATTACAACAAGATGTAAAGTTACTCATGACAAGTTTGAAACTTTGCAAAATTATCATGACAACATTTCCTAAAATCTAGGAAACAGCTCCAAAGGATCCCTAGCCCTAACCTTAGGGTCTAAATAGGAGGGATTGACATATTTAAGGATAGACAAGCCCTAATCTAGGGTTAGTTGTCACATTGTATGGTTGGCATTGGAGAAAGACACTGGATTTTGTATGACAGAGGGACTTTTACCTTCTTCCAGACTCTGAATGAATTGAATGGATTAATGTGAGGCATTGAGGATTTGATTCTTGTTATTTAGTTAAGATTTGTGAAGTTATTTTGAATATTTTAATCATTATTTTTCATTTTGAAAAATCTTTAATTTCCTCTAGTTTGTTGTCCTAAATAGGGCCATTTATGTAAAAATGAGCCCTACTTAAATTCCCATGGTTGAAATTAAATGACCACTTGGAATCATGTAAGGGACATTGTAAATAGTTTAAATACATTTTTTGAGTTTTTTTTTTGTAGAGGAGCTATTTTTTTTCCATCAAGCCCCAGGCAAATGTAGAGGCATCCTGGCTAGGAGTTTGTACAAAATAAAAGCAAGAAAGTTTCTAAGATTGATTTCTTTGTGCCAATAAATGGTTGGAGTAAGTAGGGGCATGAGTCCTTGATAAGTGGCCACCATGAGAGGAGTGGTAGAGTTGAGATACTAATGGAAGCAAAGAACCTAGACTAGTTCACAAGCCCTAAAAACCCAAGAAAATAGGGGTTTGGTGATAGTCATATGTACGAACACTTTGGAGGACTAAAACCTAGGAAATCATGAAGCTTAGGAAGACCTTAGAAAGAATCCCTAACCAAGTTTTGGGTTTGTTTAGAGAAGTTGAGGGTTATTCCAAAATATTGATTTTAGGAGGCCTAACTAGGGCTAAAAGGGCTACAAGGCCTAATACCTGAAAAGTAAGAACTCGATAGGAAAAACCAAAGAAGAATCCATCCAAGTGGGTAAAAATGGATTGAAGCTAAATAGGGAATAGCAAGGACATATATTCCTAATCCCAAGATCAATTTGGGAGCATAGTGGCTAAGTTGAGCCCATGAGTGCATAGTTGGATTAAGGAACATAGTTGAGTGTTTGAAGTTGGTGGTGAGTTCTATAAGGAGAAAGGGGATCCTAGGAGTGATCTCTAAGTAGGGTAGAATGGAATACCCTAGTAAGACCAAATAATAGGTTTTAGGAAGAGCTAGAGTGTTCTTAAGAGATAATACTCCCCACCAGAAAGTAAAGTCTACCAAGATAACTTAGAGGGGTGGTGAATTAGTTATAATATCAATATAAATTTTATCAACCTTATTAAACCTTAAACATGTGATCAATATAATCAGAAACCATAAGAAGATATATATACACAATATCACTAGATATGTTAACTAGGGAAACCCTTGATTAGAGGAAAAACCTTGGTGGGGATGGTACCCACAAAATCATGTACTAATATATATAAGTTTCTTGTAAGAGGATGGACTCTGCTAGGAGCCAATAAAATACATTTAGTACATATCAGTCCATACTTCCAATGGATTTTTACTTCTTCTATTCAACTATAGGTATCTCATCTTTTCTAGATAATTTATGACCAATTATCATAGGTGTACCAATAGGCTTACAACTTTCCAAGCCAAATCTTTCAAACACTTAGTCTGTAATAGGAAAATACCATCAATGTTCTACACAATCTGTAAACCTAAGAAATATTTCATCTTACCAATCATGCTAATCTCAAATTCATTCTTCATTTCATTAGAAAACTTGTCACTTCATTCATCATTACCTCCAAATATTATGTCATCCACAAATATCACAATAATCAACCATTCATTCTCAATTTCTTTCAAATACAAGTTACTATCTATAGTACCTTCTGCAAATCCCAATTTTTCCAAATACTTTTTCAACCTCACATACCAGGTTTAGGTGCTTTCTTTAGTCCATATAACACTTTCTTAAACATCCATACCATGTCTCCTTCTATCAAAGGAATTCCTTTAGGCTGCTCAATGTATACTTCTTCAACTTCTCCATTTAGAAATGTTGACTTCACATCCATCTAATACTCTTTGAACTTCTTATTTATTGCATAAGACAATAGCACCATTAATACTTCAATTATGGAAAGAGGTGAAAAGGTTAAACTCAATCACTTCATAAGAAGTGATAATATCATTTGAGGTAAATTCTCAACCTCTATCAGATCTTAAAAATTTAATCTTCCATCCAAACTCATTCTCAACTCCATTCTTAAACAACTTAAACTTCTCAAATGCTTTAGTCTTTTCTCTAAGGAATGTTACCCACATCATCCAAGTAAATTCATCAACAATAATCATGAAGTACCTTTCACCATAGAATCCTCCTGTCTTAGTGGGACCACTCATATCTATGTGAAAAATCTCTAATTTTGTTGTTGTGGTGAACTTATTTCTAGGAAAAGAGCTTTTCTTTTTCTTAGCCATAATACATTCCTTGCAGACAACATTAGTAGGCTTCACAATTTTTGGTAAATCTATAACAACAAATCTACTACTTGCCCTCACAATATTATCAAAATTTATATGACAAGACCTTCTATGCTACAACCAATTATTATCAACTTTAGCAACCAAACATGTCATCTCTGTAGGGTTCAACTGAACAAACATTACCTATGGTTCTTGTGTTAGTACCAATCAACTTACCATCTTTGTCCTTAATAATGCATGTCTTTTATGTAAATTATAACTCATACACCTTATCAACTAATTGTACAACACTCAATAGATAATGTTTTAATCCATCAACAAAGTAAACATCATCTATTATACTAGGACTTTTCATGATTTTCTTCTTTTATAGCTACAAATCTTAACTCATCATCATTTTCACTCTAAACTCTATCATCAAACTCATCATCTTCATTTGCACACAAAAATTCTCTAGGCCTTCTAGACTTCAAACTATTTTTTTCACTTTTTCATTATTTTAGGACATTTAGAAGCATAATGACCAAATTCATCAAAAGTTCAACATTTAAATATTTTCTTGGCATCTAATTCTCTCCTTACAAGCAAGGAAATTCCTTCTTCAATCATTTTATCTACCTTATATCTAGATTTTCTACTATGAGCATAATCTCCATTGGTGCTTACAGTTCTTGATAAGAAAGGGTGAATACTTAATGTACTAAAAGAAATGTCCACTCTACACGAATCTCCAGACTATTTCAACCTTACTTTTGCTACTTTCAATCTTCCAAGAAGAGTCTTTTTGGGAAATTTCTTGGTACAACATATCACTTTTTCAATCATCTATGTTTTCTACTTGAGTGGTGGTGTCAAGGTTTTGAAGATCTTCCATATGATCTCATCTTCATTTTTAGTTCCATTACAAGACTTGATTCCTCGAACAATTATTGATATTCTACCAATATAACTTATTACAAATCCAGCTTCCATCATTTTAGCCTCTTGAAACAAACATATCCAATTTTTCAATCTTATTCTCTTAGCATTTTTATCACCTTCAAAAGTAGATTCCAAGGCTTCCCAAATTTCATGAGATAATGCCAAAGCTTTTGCTTGACTGTATTCATTTTTAGGAAGAGCTAACAAAAGTGCTTCTCTAGCAAGCATGTTACACATTAACATATCCCTTTCAATTTCACTACATTCTTCAAGTCTTCTTTCTTCCACAAATTTATTTCCATTCTTCATAATCAACCAATATCTTAGACCCATTCATAGAATATGTGTCTTCATCTTCTCTTTCCACCTGTCATAGTTAACTACACTGAAATTAGGACTTTCCTTTTTGGAACCAGTATTGATCTCCTTAAGCTATTAAGTTTTTCCCTCAAGGACCTAATGCTCTAATACCAATTATTAGAAAGTAAAGTCCACCAAGATAATTGACAAGGGGGGTGTGAATTATTTATCAAATCAATATAACTTTTAATAAACTTATTAATCCTTAAACATTTGATCAATATAATCAAAAACCATAAGAAGATACACATACACAATAATACCATATATGTTGACTAGGGAAACCCTTAATCAGAGGGAAAACCTCAGTGGGGATGGTACCCACAAAATGATGTAGTAATATATAAGTTCCTTGTAAGAGGATGGACTCTATTAGGGTCCAATGAAATACATTCATTATATATCAGTCCTTGTTAGGAGACTTTAAATCTTTGTGAGGAGATTCAAACACTTTTAGGAGTTGTGCCAACTTTGTTAAGAGTTATGCAAGGTAGAAAGACACACTGTCCAAATAGCTTCAATGGAAAGACCACCAAATTCACTATCTAATTGGCCTATGTATTATTCCTTTCAAAATAATAAAAATACAACTGATCTCAACAACTCAGCCTCTTTCTATGTCCTCTTATTGTTCCAAAACCGCACCAAATACTTCACAGATCTTAATATCAGATCTTCAACTTTGCATCACACTAATCTCTTTGATCACTTACTCACATTTACCAACTTTTCATATCCAATACAATGTGCTTATTACTCATTCATTCACTCATCATCACAAGGAAAATAAATTTCCTTTATACTATGACCTTCATCAATTCATTGAGTTGGCCTCAAGGCTTTCCCAATTAATTATAATAGGACCTCATTGAGATAATACAATTCATTACATCTTTTCAGAATTACAAAACATTGTCGGGTCATAGTCTTCACAAATTTGTGTATGTACAACCTCAAACCTCATACACTTGCTAACATTTTCATGAGACGATCTACTATCATTTTCTAACATTTCTCATCATGATTCTATCCCTCTTAGGAGATGTAATCCAAACACTAGAAACCACTTCTTAGGTACTCTATTTGCACACTATCTTCTAAAAATCACAAATAACTCTCACATATCTTCAACTTCCTACATGCACACTTGTTCATGTCATCAAGACACACTATAGAATATATCCTGAATTGCACTTGACCTCATCATCAATACTCAATGTGTACAATGTTCTTCTCTATCTGTTGCTCTCACAGTCTTTATGAAAATAATACTATGCTAACATCAATGAAAAACATACTCATGAGTGAAACATGTTAATCTCCCAAATTTTTCACCAATGCTTAGGATATTCCCCCAAAGGAATACCATTAGCATTCATGCTAACAGACATATCTATCAAGTATCACTTTTTGAGAGAAAAAGTTGTAGAGAAGGAGATCAAATTGGAGTATATAAGTACAAAGGACTAGATAGAAGACATATTAAGGGAAATAGAGGTTAGCAGTAACGATGATATTCCTATGGAGGAATATCATAGAATTTTTAGAGAGATGGTACAATGATCATATGTTACATTTAGGTAGTGTTTTTCATTGATGTCAACATATAGGTTATTTTGTGAGACTGGCAGAGCAGCAAACAAAGATTGAGGTCACACAATTTGAGGATTAAATATGAGGTTATGTAAAGTTGAGGATGTGTTCTATAAATTGTATTGATCATGTGTTTAAGTGTGTGTATGGAAAAATGAAGATAGTGGATAGTTATTTGAGATTTATTGAAGAAAAAATTCAAATAGATTTCATGTATAGCATTTTTTGATGTTTTGATTGTATCTCCTAACAGAGATAGAATCTGGTTACACAAAGTTGTACAAAGGTATAAGAGAAGCTGAAGACAATGTTGTTAAGTGAGAAAAGTCAAAGATTACATGTGTAAATATTTATAAAGTGTATGACCTCATAGTTTGGATGCAATTGTGAAAAGATATAACATCTTAATGTAACCTATAAATGTACTATCTTATGATGGTCCTATATTATAAATTGAGAATGCCCCAAGGCCAACTCAATAACTTATTCTAGGACTTGGAATAAAGGAAGGATGATTTCCTTAGTTGTAATCATCTAGAGAGGATATTTTTGAAATGTGAGTATGCAAATTTGTATGTGAGATCTAGTGAACCTAATATTGAATATATTTTTATTAGAGAAGTGTTTGGTGCAATTGAGACATGGTGATCTAACAAAGAGACTATTTATGGAAAATATTTTTTTGTGGATAGTTGTTTACTTGTATTATTCTAAGAAGGGTAATGCTAAGGTTGGACAATGAGTTCAGTGGTCTTTCTCCTAGAACTGTTTACACAGTGGGTCCTTCTATCTTTCACAACTCCTAACAGGGTTGGAATCTCCTAACAGGGATTCAAAGTCTCCTAACAGGGACTAATATTTACTAAATGTATTTCATTGACTCCTAGTAGGATCCATCCTCTTACAGTAAACTTATAAATTAGTATGTCATTTTGTGGGTACCATCCCCCATCAGGGTTTTCCATCTGATCAAGGGTTTCCCTAGTTAACAAAATATGGTGTTATTATGTATGGTTATCCTTTTGTGGTTGTTTCATCTAATGTTTACATTTATTGGACTTAATAAGTATATTGAGAGGTTTTTAAATCTAATAATTGATCAACTCCCCCTCCTCTCAGTTATCTTGGTGGACTTTATTTTTTAACATAACATTTGATAAACTCTTCTAAGCCCATTCCTCACCTTGTGGTCCCATTCTCGATTCCAAATAATCATTCACATGAGAACCCCAATTAACTAAACACAAATATTTCAAATCATTTAATTTTACCTCTATTATTCAGTGACTAATGTCCCTTTCATGAACCATACCAAAACTTACCTCATTGTTCATTCCAACCTTCCATGTTAAATGATCTATAATGAGATATATACGTGATACATGAAATTTTAAATACCTAATCCATAAGGTGCATTCATAATTGTTAAGATTATTGTATTTTCAATAGAATCCAAGTGCTTAGATAACCCATAGCTAATCTAATTGGGAATACGTGTTCCACACTAATTTTTCTCCTAAAGCTTCATTCATTAAACTCTAATATATAAGTTCAACTAAATTTTGCATAGTAATGTATATTTTGTCCAATGAAAGATAAGTAATCTTATCCTTGTTATTTTCTCCGTTCCAAAATTATTTTTTTATTTTGTTTCCCTGGCATTCTTGATTTTTTTCATAATTTTAAGGTACATCATAGAGTAAATTGGGATAGTAGAGATGAAAATTTTTAGCACTAGGATCCTACCTATCAAGGACAACCACATAATTTCCCATCCATACATCATATTACTATAACTATCAACAATATCTTTGTACACATCCAATTTTCTTGCACCACTAAATGGAGAGATCCCTAAATGCTTCCCAAGGAGAGATCCAAGTATTCTTAAAATCACACAATTTTCCCTCTATTTTTGTATTGGGACACTAAAGAAGGGGATTTCTAGTTTTTCCTAGTTAATTATTTTCCTTTATGTTTTGTTGTATTCATCTAAAGTTGTCCTCATTATTCTTGCCTCCCTAACATAGGATACACCAAAAAGTAGTGTATCATTTGTAAATTACATATGGGAAATTGTGTCGACATCAACTGTAGACACATAAATATGATTACATAATTAAGTAATCTTATTTAGTCATATTCTAAGGCATTATTAACTAAGTATTTACTATTTTATTAGTTTATCTTATCCCCTAGTTACTTAATTCTATTAATTAACTATATTCTAATAAATAAATTAAACAACAATGAATAGTTTAATTATTAATTAAATCCCTCTTCTTCTATTACATTAAATGATTGTACAATACCTATTTTATTTAATTCCCAAATTTCCCTTTTTTATTAAATAATCCCCTTTAATCAATTATCGACCCTAACCTAACCCTTAACTCAATCCTAATCCTATAGTTTAGACTCAACCCAACCAATTCACACATGCTAAACCTACTTAATTAGCTAATTAAACCTAGTTGATTAATGTGTCCCCTTGAATTTCTCTAACATCCCCACTTGCCTCCTAACCACTCCCTAATCCAAATATAATCTCACCTTAATCATTTTCACAACCTTATGTGTGAGGATTAAGAAATCCTAACTCAAACCAAAGTCAACTCTAGTCACATCTCCCACATCCCAACCTAAGTACTTTTATGACAATTTTAAATGAACATAGATATACCTTACACCTCTATTATACACTCCAACTCCCTCTTACACATTTGTCCCCTTCACAACCCCCAAAATGGTCACATTCCCCAAAAAAAATCTTGATCCTTTCAAATGCATTCTCCTTGTGACACTTTTCACAAGGCTATGCATTTGAGAAAGCACAATCCATGTGCTCCATGTTCCTTGCATCTTGGCCACTCATAAGAATCTACCAAGTTTTCATCTTAACCATCCATTTCCATCTCCCTTTTCCTAAAAATAGAATCCTTCATTCTTCACAAATCATCTTGTTTTTATGCTAATGTTATAGTACCAATTTGAGAGCTTAAAACTATGAAATTACCATTACAATGCCAAAATCACTCCATAATTCCACACTTGAAATCATCCTCACCTACTTCAATCCATTAAATCTTTTAGATTAAATTACTAAGTGTACATATAATCTAATAGAAAAAATCAAAGATCAAGATGACCTCTTGAGTGTTCTCCTTTTGGTTTGCACGCTTTTTCATGTTTTCTTTATCCATTCATAAGTGTTTGATATTCTTTTTTTGTCGAATCCTTCATTAATTAGCATTCCTTTTTCATTAGATTTTGATAAATAAGTTTTAGTATGCGTGGTGGGACCCACAACAAGGGTCATTCTCTCATGCATTTGGGTATTTTGTGATTACAAAACTAACCCAATATCTAATGTTTTTTGTTATTTAAGTCCCTTTGCTAGGCTTTTGATCATTTCATTGGTTAGAGGTGAGAAAGAAGGCTAGTAAAAAACTAGTCCTGAAGTCCATTTTTTCACAACAAAAACATACACACATGACATTGTGAACTCTGTATGTAGTAATGCAAAACTTGTAGCCATGGGAATGCCACCAGATACTATGAAACATTAAACCCAAGACCTCTTACTTTCTCTTTTGTCTTCCATCCCACTGCAACTTCCTATGAAATTGTTGGTTGACTAAACAAGAATGCCTGTAGACCTCACGAGAATGCTTTCTTATAAGCCATTAGGAAAGTAATTAAAAAATTCACTCATTTCATCATTGAAATATTTGGCTATGTAGGTGGAAACATGGTCTTTGATGGGATTGGACTGTGATATTTTACTCTTAGTTCTTCTATTTTTTGTCAGTTTTCACTTATTTTGCAATCTTGATATTTTTACCAGAGCTGGTAGGAACACAAGTATGACCTGCAAGAACACTATCTATTGTTGGTTTTGATATTTTTCTTAAGTGTGTAGGAACACAGGAACAAAGGCATGATTTTTTTAACTTAAAATGAATTCATATTATGAATTTTAGGCTTAAAATAAACATTAAATGCCTCACATAAAACCTCACACTTGGATTTGGGTTTAAAACATCACAAAGGCTAAAATTTACCCAAACAAAATCTTGAATGCTTAAGAGACAAATGGAAATTTAATGATAAAAAATTAAATTTGAGTTTAAAATGAACTCATTGTGTCTTAAATTTTTAAATTATTTTAAGACTTTCTCAAAATTTACATTTCCAAAGTATTGCATTCTTTGTAAAAAGTGAACATACATTGTAATTACAAGTGTCTTATGTCTTAGATAGAAAACACTTAAAAGATTCAATTTGAAATTGAACAATTTTTAACATGTTTGAAGTAGTTTTTTCCAACACTTCCTTGAGATAATTTGATTTTTGCAAGTAGCACCCATTAGTTAAGTGACATGAACAAAAATTTCATTTATTTGTATTCTTTCCCTTCTCATATGAAGATCGTGGATGAATGAGAAAGATACAACAAACTTTGGTTCACTTTTAGAGAGGCTTGTCTAGTATGATTGTTCTAGTATGATTGTCCTTCCCTACTAGAGAATGACTTCAAATCAGTAAACACCCTGACCAATATATGAACAAGGCATAGAGTAGACTATTCTATCCTCTTAGGCTCTAGAAAGGTGTATTGATGGTATCCAGAGGTAGGTGAATATCCCTATAGTTTTGGCATGGTCAATTAGGCTATTAACTGAGTCACATGCATACAAACTAATTGGGAGGATATGACCTAAGTATAAACCAACTTAGTAGCCACCCATTAATCCCTGGTATTTTATTCATGGTGCAAGAGAATATAAGGCTTCTCTAAAGTTACTCACCATTTTTATTTCCCCTAATATTGGCATAAGGCTTCTTGGGATTCATCTCTAAGAATGATCAACCCTGCAAAAAGGGGGGTTCTATTTTCCATGCCTTGAGGTTCTATGACATGTAATTTTGTTGATTCCCTCTTGTATCAGCATGAGAACCAAGAAACATCAAGATTAGGCTCCTCCCTATGGGCCTATGAATAACATATTGTGATCCAAATGACCTTAAGAATAATGTATGCTTAATGTCTATTACTTGTGACATGACCTTGTCATAACATTTATCAAAACACACACTTGAAGTTGGTTTATTCGAAATTGCTTTGGGAAAAAGATATCATTTGTTTGTATCCCTCAAGGTTTCTTTTTCCTTTGATGGATTATTTTCTCACTCGTGCCAAGATACATTATATGTCTCTCAACATAAGTTAGAGTACACTTAGTGTAGTCACTATTTGAATTTGAATGTTATAATCCAAAATAATCAAAGTGAATCATTCTAGTAGATCAGCCTAAATCAAAATTAAAGAAGCTTAAACTTATACCATTAATTACATGTTTATAGAACAAAAAGTTGATATTAAGAGGTTGAAACATCACAAGAAGATTTTTACATACTTGTTAGTTTTGAAAGAGGGCATCCAAACTATTCACCAAATAGAATGGGGATTCAAGGTTAAAAACATGGAGCTTAGACGTAGAGTCAATCAAAACTTTATCTCCTTTTTGAGTTGCCTCTTTGATAGTTAGATCCATCATTTTTTCCTTCCTACACAAATTTTCTACTATCAATATAAGAGTTTAGAATCCATCCTTAAGATCATTTAGGTCTTCATCCTGTAGGCATTTTTAGATCCATCATCCTTATAAGCATGTTGTAGAAACCAAGATTGAATCAATCCAATCAAACTGCCTATCTCTACCCCATAACTCGATGTCATCATTTTTGATTTGTTCATCCTATATCATATATTCACACTTTATTATGGCTCTCCCTTTGATTAAATAGTGTTTAAGGTTAGTTAATCTCATCACTTATGACCCTCATCACCTCCTTCTATAGATTAGGATCATATTTTATCATCATACATATTTTGAAGGTCATCAATGTATCCTAGGTTGATAAATCCAACCCATCCCAAGCATAAACTAGGATACAACACTCATCCATTTTTTATGATAAGTTATCCTTAGGTCCTTTAGGCACATTATCCTTGGGACTTACATATTTTATTTATCACACAAGTTTTCCCATTTTGCATCATCCATAGACTCTTAGAAAAACCTATCAGAATAGATGAGGAGTTATCCCCTATTTATAGAGTGTCTTAGATATCACCTTGCACTTTGCATTCATCACTGTCTCACTTGCATCCCACATCTTGGCACATTATAATTTCATGGCATCCCATACATGCACGAAGAGGAAGAAGAAAGAATTGGATCCAAATACCATTGAAAGTTCATTTAGCTCATGGCTCAAACCTGAGGCTTCAATGGTTATGTATGACCCACCTCAATCAATTCTAGAAGAAAATTAAGACACATGACCCACTACATCTAACATGGATGATAAGGAATCTCTAGTTTTCAATCACCTCTTTTCCTTTCTAGATAAATTTTGATCTTGGACACTTTAATTTTCTCCTATGACATGATCTTACAAGATTAGAGTGGTTAGAGGTAATACTTTTTACTAAAGTTCTGAATCAATTCATAAGGCTACTTAATCTTAGTTTCAAGCTCATCCTTACAAGATTTAATTCCTTTAAGTCTACCTTGTAGGAGTTTAGAGACTTCAAATATTGCCTAAAATCCTTGGAACCAATCCAAAATTGCTTGGTCTTACCAATATTTCTTTATTGATCTCATAGTTTAGTCTGTATAGGCTTACTAGCCTTTTCGGACACCAAGTAGCCCTCTAGTTTGTTTTTTGGGCTCTAATTCAAAAATTTGACAAATGACCCCATGAATAATTCACCAATCCATTTGGAAGACCTAAAATATTTTGTAGGTCTTGGGTCACCAGCCCTTCGTATAGTACCAAATCTTAATATTAATTAAAATAGAAATCAATCAGTTTGTTAAAATTCAATTCAAAAGGATTCACCCAAGTTTTAACTTTCACCTATGGCTTTTCTTACCTTATTTTACCCCTCTACATTATTGAATTCTAATTCTCAATCCACTCCTGTAGTATTTTCTAAACTATTACTCAAAATTTCTAACAAGGATATTGTAGAGCTCACCTAGGGCATGGTCTTAAAATTTACTATTTTTTTTTTTGGCCAACAACGAAATAGAATATAATGTACATTTCCTCAACTCAGATACCTTTGATGGCTATGAAAATCTCATGGTGGAGTTTCAAGATTGAGGTATTCTTGCTCTTATGACCAACACACTTAGGTTTTGATTTTATGAAACAAAGAAAAATTGTACAAAATCTAACACCAAAGAATATAGATAAATTAAAATATCTACCCTTAACTATTTACATAAAAAGAATCCATTTTCAATCCATAATCCATGATTTTCTTGTGTTGCAAATTGACTATGTGAAAAGTACCCAAAAAAATTCAATTGTTCACTATTGCAAAATATACCAAATGGAACCCATCCCCATTACAATGAATTGTAAGGCCTTATATATCTTTTGCAATAATTTTTCAACCATATATTCCCATAATTA
Organism: Cupressus sempervirens; assembly: GCA_028749045.1. NCBI lineage: Eukaryota > Viridiplantae > Streptophyta > Pinopsida > Cupressales > Cupressaceae > Cupressus > Cupressus sempervirens. Next base: position 443,861,582 of record CM053792.1, on the reverse strand, counting down.
TTTGGGTACAAAAATGCACATGTGTGCCAAATCTTAGAATGCAACATTGCAAAGTTACAAAAGTTGGCATTACAACTTTTTGCAATATTTGTAATTTTGCTTCATCAATGCCTATACCTAATCTAAGGGTGAAAAATGATTTTTTAAGACTCCCTAGAAATTCCCAATACCAACACATAATGTCTTAACTATCATTTCATCATTTTGCATTTAGTTCCCAAATTTGGCCTACTTGACAAAATTTTAACAATGTTGCACTAACTTGACTCAAAACATAGAAAACTCTACTTAAACCACCTAATGGAATCTCATATGGTACTCATTCACACCATGAACTTTACAAGGTATTACACAATATAATTCTAGGGTCTTTCATACAAACCCCTGGCTACTCCTGCACCATTCTCCGCCAGTAGAAAGAAACTCAAGTCAAAGTAGGTGACAAGAGACCTAGATGAGTTCCCAATTTCTTGAAATCAGTCTTAGATCTCCATGTAGCGTCAAAATTATACATTTCTTTCCATTTAATCAAGTTCTCCATGTAGAATTTGTGCCTAGTCTTCTTAGCAACTCTAGACCCTAATACCTTATCTTCTTAAGGTTTAGGTTGAGTAGAGAGTGTTTGCAATCTAGAAATAATGTTTGTAATAGTGGAGGATTCCTTACCTTTCTTCTTGGTTAGGTCCATTATAAGGGATTGATTTTTCTAAATTAAAAGTAGAAGATAAATTGATATCCACAAGCTAGTCAATCTTGTAGCCATTATGTCCATATTTCTCTAAGATTGTGCATGGGCAAACCCTCCTCATTTGTAGCTTTTTAGGGACTCCCTTAGATAACCTTGCCTTATTTATGTTAACCATGACCAAGTCACCCACCTGATATTTAACATCCCTCTTTTTCACATCTTCTCTATCTTTAATCTTTTGAGTGTTCTCAGTCAAGGTTTATTTTATCTACTAATGAACTTCTTTAATTGATTGGGTAAAGTCCTATGTATAGCCACTCATCTATTCTATCCCTTCAAGTTCTCTGAGACCAATTTTACCCCTTAGATGTATGCCATAAAAAAGTTTAAATGGACTTTTACCTATGGTCATTTTTATGATGTCATTGTAAGAAAATTCAACTTGGTGGATTAATTGGTATGATGCCTAACCATGTTCCTTAGTTAAGAACCTTAAGATGTTTCCCAAACTACTATCGGCAACTTATGTCTACTCATAATTTTGGGGATGGTATGAAAACCCAAATGAGAAGTTAGTGCCTAGTGTTTTCCACAATGTCTTCCAAAAAGATCCAATAAATTTAGAGTCTTTATCAGATACAATAGTAATGGTAAAACCATGGATTCTAATGACTTCTTTGAAGAAAAAATTAGCTACTTAACATGCATCATGATTTACCTTGCATGGAATGAATTGAGCCATCTTACTGAACCTGTCTATGACAAAAAAGACACTGCCAAACCCATTATTGGTCCTAGGAGGCCCAACAACAAAATCCATACTAATGCATTCCCATGGCGTATTGGGAATGAGTAGAGGTTGATATAAACTTGAATTAGAAGATGTTCATTTATCCTTTTGTCATATGGTGCAACTCTTGACATACTTCCTAACATCTCTTTGCATCTTAGGTGCTAGTAAAATAGTTGTACCAACTCCAATGTTTTATTAAGCCCAAAATGTCCTCCTAAATTTCCACTACATTTTTCTTGGATTAGGTTCTCCCTCATGGACCCTCTTGGTACACAAAGTTGTCCACCCTTGAATAATCAACCTTCTTGTAAAGTGTAATATGCATATTCACTATGAAAGTGGTTCTAAAAGTTATAACATTCCTCATAAGCCACACAAAAATCCTTATCATCTTTTTATTTCACCTTGAACTTATCAATCCCCATGTTCTTTAATTGTATTTCTTGAATAGTCAACAAACTCCTACTCAATGTGTCAATAAATTTATTGGTTTGATCAGATATAATACTAATGGGAAAACCATGGATTCTAATGACTTCTTTCAAGAAAAAATTGGCTACTTGGCATGCATCATGAGTTACCTTGCATGGAATGAAATGAGCCATCTTACTAAATCCTGTCTATGATAAAAAAAAGACACTAGCAAACACATTATTGGTCCTAGGAACCCCAATAAAAAAAATCCATACTAATGCATTCCCATGGCCTATTGGGAATAGGTACAGGTTGTATAAACTTGCATTAGAAGATGTTCATTTAGCCTTTTGTCATATGGCGCAATTCTTCACATACTTCCTAACATCTCTTTGCATCTTAGGCACTAGTAAATCTTTATACCAACTCCAATTTTTTATTAAGCCCAAAATGTACTCCTAAACTTCCATTTCATTTTTCTTGGATTAGGTTCTCCCTTATGGACCCTCTTGGTACACAAAGTTCTCCACCCTTGAATAATCAACCTTCTTGTAGAGTGTAATATGCATATTCACTATGAAATTGATTCTCAAAGTTCTAACATTCCTTATAATCCACACAAAAATCATCATCATCTTTGTATTTCACCTTGAACTTATCAATCCCCATGATCTTTAATTGTATTTCCTAAATAGTCCACAACCTCTTGCTCAATGCATGAACAACTTTATTGGTTTGATCTAATACAATACTAATGGTAAAACCATGGATTCTAATGACTTATTTGAAGAAAAAATTGGCTACTTAACATGCATCATGAGTTACCTTGCATGGAATGAAATGAGCCATCTTACTAAACCTGTCTATGACAAAAAAGACACTGCCAAACCCATTATTAGTCCTAGGAAGCCCAACAACAAAATCCATACTAATGCATTCCCATAGCCTATTGGGAATGGGTAGAGGTTGATATAAACTTGCATTAGAAGATGTTCATTTATCCTTTTGTCATATGGCACAAATCTTCACATACTTCCTAATATGTCTTTGCACCTTAGGCGTTAGTAAAATATTTGTACCAACTCAATGTTTTATTAAGCCCAAAATATCCTCCTAAAATGCCACTACATTTTTCTTGGATTAGGTTCTCCCTCATGGACCATCTTGGTACACAAAGTTGTCCACCCTCAAATATTAAACCTTCTTGTAAAATGTTATATGCATATTCACTATGAAAGTGATTCTCAAAGTTCTAACATTCCTCATAGCCACACAAAAAGCCTCATCATCTTTGTATTTCACCTTGAACTTATCAATCCCCATGCTCTTTAATAATATTTCCTAAATAGTCAACAACCTCATGCTCAATACATCCACAACTTTATTAGTTTGACCCTTCCAATGCTTAAAAGAGAAAGTATAGCTTGATTGTACTCTACCCACTTCATGTGGTTGTGGTTCAACTTGTCTTGGGAGTTCAAGAAGCTTAAAGCCTGATTACTAGTATTAAAAATAAATTATTTGGGTAGGAGGTAGTGTGCGCATTTTCTCAATGCTTGAACTAAGGCATGACTCCAATTCATAAGAAGAGTACCTTATGTTAGCTTCATTCTAATTTTCACTGGAAAAGGCCACAATTCTTCCTTCTTTACTTAATACTACTCTCACTACAAATTTACTTGCATCACATTCCATAGTGAATAGTTTATCAAAACTAGGTAGCACTAGCACTGTTTATGTAGCCACCTTCTTCTTTAAGGTTTCAAAACCCTTATTATCCATCTCTATCTATTGATATTTGATTTTTGTGCCTCCTTTTATGTTTTTTAGAACTAGTGAACATATTTCACTTCAGTTTCTTACAAACTTCCTATAAAATTGCGTCAAAGTATGATTTTTTTTTACCTCACTAGTTATCTTAGGAGTGGGCCAGTTGATAATTTCTTTCACTTTGAAGGGATCCATCTTCAAGTCAACCTGTGAGATCATAAAACCAAGTTAGACTAACTCCTACTTCATAAACTCACACTTGTCCAAATTGATTGATTGATATCCTTTCATCATGTAATTTCTTCAAAGTAATTTCTAGGTGTTTAAGGTGCTCTTCCTATGTTTTACTAAATTTTAATATGTCATCAAAGTAAACAACTAAAAAATTACCTATAAAATCCTTCAATACTTTATTCATTAGTTGCATAAAGGTGCTAGGGGAATTGGCTATCCCAAATGGCATAACAAGCCACTCTTATAACCCCTATGTGGTTTTAAATGTTATTTTCTACTCATCTCCCTCATTGATCCTTATTTGGTGATAGCCACTTTTAAGGTCAATCTTTGGTAAAATACTTTGTACCTCCTAAAAAATATATTAAATATTTAGTCCTTAGAATTGGAAACTTGTTTCTAATTATAATCCTATTGATTTCCCTTGAGTCAATACACAACCTCCAAGTAGATCCTTTCTTGGGAGCTAATACTATGGGGATTGCATATGGACTAATGTTATTTCTTATCATAACTCTATTAAGAAGCTCATGAACTTGCCTAGATATCTCCTCATTTTGTTGAGGTGTCATTTTATATAGAGCCTTGATAGGAAAGGAGACCCAGGTATAAATTATATTTGGTAACTTATAGCCCTTTGTGGTAGTAGGGTAGCAGGTGTCCCATCACTTACTATGCCTTTAAATTTATCCAATAAGAGTTATACTTCTACAGGTATTTTTCCTCCTATTTCTCCTCTTTAGGTTTGACTAATAAGGAAAATTCTACATCATCACCTTCCTTAAGGGTGTGTATAAACTCTCTTTTTTTCAACTAATAGGACATTTGGACCAAGAGATCTATTTTCTTCCCCATCCATTATGGACTAGATCCTAAAGGTAAATCAAGACTTGAGAGATGTAAATAATAATTACATGTAAATAACCAATATTAGGAAAGAATAAAGTGCATAGAAGAGAACACAAGGCAAAAATATTTAACAAGGTTCACCCAATCCCTAAGCTATGGCCACCAAACAGTGAGTCCAATATTCTCATATCTAGTCATTTCAACCTAATTATAATCTACAATGCCTTTCAACTCAACACCATTGTAAATATATGCATAAAATGTAGCACACTTATATAAACCCTTATTCTCAAATAATCTTATGGAAAGAGAGACTTGAGAGGCAACTTATAGCACTCTATTCATGATGTGCAAGAATCAAAGAGATGCAATGGTGGCTCTCTAATGAACCTCGTTAGGAGACCCTTGAAAGGTACACCATGAAACAAGAGATTCAAATGAAGATGAAAGCTAAAATAAAATGAAAACCAATCTAAACAAAAATTAGTATTATAATGCCCCTAATTAAGCTAGATTTTGTAATCTAAATACATGCAGAGGAAACACTAAACTAGCATGTAGGTAAGCTAAGATTGAAGTGCAAGATGTGTGCTCAAATTCTAAAGAGTGAAAGTAAACAAAGCAACCACATAATACTAGCATGAGAGTCCAAGATCTATGAAAGAGTGAGGAGAGAGACACCTTATAAAGAAAAATGGGCATTAGGGATTAAGAGGAAAAATCTACAATGGAGAATGAGTCTCATGTTGACTTTGGTGCACAAGAATCCTGGGAGGCAAGATCCATGGTTATGTTTAAGAGGGGGAAAATGCATGGAGGAGAATACGAGGCAAAAAAGAGATTCCATCTTTTTGAAAAGTGTGCATTCAAGTGTAGACAAAAATACCTTATTTTTTCTTTTTCTTTTTCTTTTAGGAAAGAGCCTACAGCAGAATCATAAATTGTGAGCCTCTCATCTAAGAGGTTGTGGGTTCGAATCTACTTGATCTCAATATATAATAATAATAATAATAATAATACAACACATAATAATAATTATTCTTGGCTCTAGCCTCTTACCCATCAAAAATAAAAATATATTTTCTTTTATTCTTAAATTAGGAAATTCCATTTTCATGTGCACACATATAATAAAGGGGATTTATTTAATTAAAAAGAGGTCATGTTTTTATAATTGAATAAGGACTTGGGATAAGGTAACCAAACCATAGGTTATAATCAAATAAATGATTTTTGAGGATTTGATAAAAGATAAGTGATAGATAAATAAGAAAAAATTGATAGAAAGGGGGCTCAAGGTTTAGATGACCATTTTTGGGTGATTATATTTTCCCCTCTTTGAATAATTAATGTGTGAGAAATCTAAGAATGCATCAACTCAAAGAATCAAGATAGCAGATAAGATTGTTTGACTCCAACCCTTATCAAGCGAAGTACAAAGAGATAGATAAGACAAATCAGAACCCATAATGATAAGATGAACACTAATATGTACAAGATGAGTAGATAGATAAGAAAAGATAGATTTATGAATTGTGGTCCTCCAAGACTAATATTTGCACACCTACTAGAGCTACACCATTTTTACTTGTCTATGGTTTTGAAGTTGTCTAACTATTTGAAGTTGGGATTCCTTCACTTGGGTTAGCTCTTAGAGGTCTTGTGATGGATGAAGATTACAGATTCATGGGACTACATCCCTATATTAATCATTTGTGGTGTCTTCTCACATTTAGAAAGTGAGATGTCCTCTACAGCTCTATTATGAGGTACAAATGTTTGAGAAGTGACACTATTTATTGACAGGGTGTTATCTCTATAAATAGATAAATGAGTATCATTAAAAGGGAATTTTATTCATTGATGATAGATAGATTGCATGGCTTGCATGTCATGAATCCATGGTCTCCCAAGTAAAATATTATATGCAATTGGAGCTATGTTGAGGACTTGGACGACAAAATATTTTTCTATTGGACCCACATGAATAGGTAAGACAATCAATCCCTTATAGGACCTCTCTTCTTCATCATAAGCCTTCATAGTAATCTTATTTCTAGGATCAATGACATGTTCTAAGAAACCCAACAAATTAAGGAGATTAAATGAACAAATACTTAGCTAGCACCTCTATCTATTTGTTAGAAAGTAAAGTCTACCAAGATAACTTGGTGGGGGGGTGGGGGGTGGTGAATTAGTTATGCATTTTAAACAACTATCAATATATTTATTAATTAAATAATAGATGAAAAAACCATAGAAAGATAACCATGCACAATAACACCAAATACTTTAACTAGAGAAACTCTTGATCAAAGGGAAGCCCTGATGGGAATGATGCCCACAAGATGATCTACAAATATAAATGTTCCTTGTCAAAAGATGGACTTTGTTAAGAGCCAATGAAAAATAATTAATACTTATGAGTCCCTATTAGGATATTTAGAATTAGTTTTTGAAGTTCCATAAGTACCACTTGAACAATCAAACATTAAACATTCATTGTTTTGCTTATCTTGTTGTAGCTTGGTCTCTACTAGATGCTGATAAAAAAAATCAGTAGTAGCTCATTGTCCTATGATAGCAAAATTGTTGAATGTAAAATAGGTAAATGTAAAACACCACAAAACATTCAACACAAGTTTGAAACTAGGATTTAACATGGAAACCCAATTTGGAAAAAACTACTAGCAACATGTAACCACTTTTTCACTCTTTTGAAGTGAGCTATGTTAGGAGCCAACCCTATTATAGGTTACAATACAAATTGTTAAATGATTTAACCATGCTTCAAGAGTGGCCTTATTAGAGGACTTTGATCATTCCATTCAGAATGTTACCTTGCTAAAGGATCTACAAAGACCATTAAGTCCTTCAATGTATGTTAGGTCAACCTTTGATTAAAATGATTTCAATGCAAATTGTTTATAATGATTAGAAAGAAAATAGTAGGGTTTGATCTATTTGATTACAACTCACTTTTATAGTTTCAGATCATTGTTTGGTTCATGTGTTGATTCTCTAATAGTTTCCCCCTTGTCATCTATTTCCTTGACTCAATTAGCAACCCTTCAAGTAGTCAATCTTCTCCTTCCAACAAACTTAAGCCTTCTACTTAGATTCACTTATCAAATTCAATAGCATCTACATAAGAATTTCCTTTATCTTTCTTTACTCTCTCACTCACTCTTTGACTCTATACCTTCTTAAATATGTAATTCTAGCTTTTTTATTTTTCATGATCACCATAGATCTTAGGGTTTATGATATCATTCATCAAATTCATTATATATGTCCATCTTCCTTCTTTTCTAGAAACTTCTCATCCATCAAATTTGATCATAGGTATTATACTTAATCCTCTCCTTGAATTAAATGATCCAACTAATAAATCTTATCTTCAACATGCTTTCCATATCCCAAGAAATTAACTGAGTTAGCTAGAAATCATGATTCCTCATATACTTTCAAAATACTATCACTCGGCCATTACTAAGTTTTGACACTTGATCATCACTGAATTACTCGATTGTTATAGAACTCTTAGCTTGACATCAACTAGCTTGCTCAGTCGATATTTATGCTCTGTCAACACTAAAATTGCTCAACACTTACTATGGCTTAGTTGACACTAGCATCACTTGGCATTCCATGCACTTTCACTCTATTTCTTAGTCAAGCTTTACATTAATGATATATCTCAACTTGTATTTTAAAGATGTGAGGATCAACATGATATAAATAATCACTTTGTCTTATCAAAGTTTAACTAATCAAATGTCCATCGTAGCTTCCTTTTCATAACTCAACCTTTCCTCTAGGTGCTACTGTTATGAGCAACTTCTCAAATACTCTTCATCAATCAAATGGATATGACATTTGGATCAGATAGCAACATGTCTCATCAGTAGTTTGACATTAATGAAAAAAATATTGGAAATCTAATTGAAAAGCTCATTGTTGAAGATCAAAGAGGGAGATTGTTGTTAAAAGAATGTTTTCAATCATTGTTTTGTCGTTGATGTCAAACCTGCTACTTGTAGGAATGATATTTTCTTATAAGATCCAAGTACTATCACTTAGTTGATTGATGAAGAGGATTTGATTAACAAGATGTAACAAGAGCACCTAAGGGAAAGGTTGAGTTATGATGTTGTAATGAAGTGCAAGGATCAGTTAAGACAATGGTTAAATGATGTATTGATAACATACTCAAAGACACAGAGGTTGGTCACACTTAGCAACATTGGAGGAATAAGTTGTAACAAGGTTGACTGCAAAGCTTAAACTAAGTTCATTAGTGGGTGTCAAGCAAGCAAGTTGAAGCCGACCAAATTCTCAATTGGAACCAAGTAAAAGGAAAATCTAGTGTATGCCAAGTGATCTTCAGGTGCCGAGTGAAGTTCAAGTGTTGAGCAAAGTATCAGGTGTCGAGTTGAAGTTCAAGTGCCAAGCAAAGTATTAAGTGTCGAGCATCAAAAAATCTTAGTTGGTGGCGAGTGAACTTTAGGTGTCGAGCATCAATAAAAACACAGTTGATGCTGAGTAACACAGTATGTGTCAAGCATCAGGATTTCAATAGTGTTGAGCTACTACATTATTTTAAATGATGAAGATTCGTCAAATCTGAGCCAACATAGTTGTTACCTAGAATTTTGTGAATCATTTGGAGGATAAGGATGATGAGATGGTGGCACAGAATTCTATGTAAACTATTTTTGGGCAAATTCAAAAGGATTATTCAAGAAGTTTCTAAAGGAAACAAAATATGGGTTAGATACAATTAATCCTACCTAATCCATATCAATTGAAATTAAAGAATGGAAGAATCGAGTGGGAAAGGAACTCCATGACTTCTATTTAAGGAGTCATAGACTAGGAAGCAAATGTTGCTACTGTTGAAGTGCCAGATTATGAAGTGGTTAGAAGGGTGTCAAGGAGAAGACATCTAGGGGAAGAATAAAGCACAAAGACTCTACTTCTACAAGTGGTCAAGAAGAAATGATTGCACTAGTACAATGAGCATGGAGACTCAAGGAGACTAAGCTTGAAAGGAAGGCAAGCTGTCAGAGTTGCAAAGATTGAAGGCCAGTCAATGTGAAGAGCTGAAGAAGTGGTCTGAAATATGAAAGTTAAGTTGTATGTTGTAATCAGGTCAAAGATTTTCTAATACTCTCTAGCAATTGTATTAGATATGGAAATCCTATGGACTTAGGTTGGTTTAACAGCCATTTGTAAATCCTTTAACAAGATGGCATTCCAAGTGAATGTTCTAAAGTCCTCTAACTAGGCCCACTTCTAAAAAGGTGGTTAAATCCTCTAACAAGGTCACATTTAACAATGTCTTGTAAGCCTTTAACAAGGTAGGCCTTTCACAAGGCATCACTTCAGAAGAGTGAGAATTGAGCAGCATGTTACTAGTGGTTTTTCCCAAATTGGGTTTCCATGTAAATCATAATGTTATGTGTTGATCTTTTATGTGTTATGCTTGCATGTTGATTTACAGTAACTTGCTGAATTAAAAAGTTAAAGCTTGGATGAATGAATGGTTGAATGGACTCACTACACTTAGTGAAAAAGTTTGAATAGGACATTTGGACCTTGAATAATTGATTCACCCCCACCCACCCTCCCCCCCCCCCCCTCTCTTAGTTATTCTAAAGCATTTCTAACAAAAACAACAATTGTTCCAATTGTAGTTTCCAACAATATCCCTCTTTGGCATCAATGGCAACACCTCAATACATCTTACAATACAGGAATATAGTCTCCCTCTTCATTACCATGCAATCCAAAATATTTCACTTCTATGCGTGACCAATATCTTTAGTTTCATTTTGTTTCTCATCTATGCAATTTGAGAAACTCCCTCTATAGTATATCTCTCATGTATCTTCTCTCTCTTTCATGATTCTCTCCCTCTATGACAGCATTTCCAAAGACACTAGCTTTCTTGGCTTCATATACTTTATACATCTAGATTATGTAGATATTTGCATGTCTGGCTTAATTTTGTCATCTATCTATGACTGAGTTGTTATTTTGGTCTTATATTTACTAAAACTCACTACCTTAGTCACCTCCTAAAGTAGAAATGTCTGCATCAATGTGTATGATATTTTAATTAGCACATTTGATGGAATGCACCTTATCTACTTAAGTTGCTTTTCTTAGGGGAATCACCCTTAATTTTTCTCTAAGATATTCATGAGCATTTTTAGATAAGGATTTAGTGAATATATATGCAATTTGTTCTTTGGTGTGCACATATTCTAACTTCACTTCTTTGTTTTGAAGTAGTTCTCTCAAGTAGTGATACTTGATAGCAATGTGCTTTGGTTTTGTGTGCATCACTGGATTATTCAAAATATTAATAACACTTGTGTTATCACAATAGATAACTATTGGGTTTCTAATTTTTTCTTTCATTCCTTTCAACAATTTCTTGATCCACATAATATTTGAATAGTTCACTATAGATACCATATACTCGACTTCAGCTATTGATTGGGAAATATAGTTTTGTTTGTTGCCTGTCCATTACACCAATCTCTTTCCTAGAAAGATTGTACCTCCACTAGTTCTTTTTTTATCATCAATATTTCTTGCCAAATCAAAGTTGGTGAATAACTTTAGTTTAAATCTATCACTACCTTCTAGATATCTCAATATCCTTTTCACGACCATCATGTGATTCTCTTTTGGGCTTTCTAAAAATCTAGCAACTATCCCAAATAGCTAATGCAATATCAGGTCTACTATGAACAACATATTGCAATTTTCCAATCATTGATCTATATAGTGTCTGGTTCACATTAGTAGATTCATCATTTTTAGATAACTTATATCCTGTAGACATTGGTGTACTAACTGGTCTTGATTCTTCCATTCCAAAGGTTTTTAGTATCTCCTTGATATATTTGGACTAAGTAATGAAAATACCAAATTTCATTTGACATACTTGCAATCCAACAAAGAATTTGATTTCATCAAACATTGACATTTCAAATTCCTTCTTCATTTCATTAGCAAATGATTTTCCTAATGCTTCTATACCTCCAAATATAATTTCATCAACAAAAATTTTAGATAGCAGTACTTCATTGTTCTTACCAGCCTTCAAATATAGTTTATTGTTATCATTTTTCCTTTCAAAAACAATCTTCACGTAGTCTTTCATACCATGCTCTTGGGGATTATTTCAATCCATATATATCTTTGTTTAGTTTCCATACCATATTCTTCTTGTCTTGGTCCACAAGCTCTTCAAGTTGTTCAAAATACACTTCTTCCTCAAGTATACCATTCAAAAATGTAGATTTGACATCCATCTAATATATCTTGAAATTCTTGTAGACTAAGTATGCAAGAAGAGTTATGACTCCTTCTAGTCTTGCCATAGGAGTAAAAATTTCTCCATAGTCAACTCCTTCTTGAGCATATCCCTTGCATACTAGTCTTGCCTCATTCCATGTAACTTCACTATTTTCATTTAGCTTATTCCTAAAAACTGGTCAATTTGTTGGACAATTAGATTTTTTTCTTTTTGTCTTGGTACTAGGGTCCAAGCATTATTCTTCTCAATTGGTTCACTTTCTTCATTCACTGTCTGGATCTAGTCTTAATTGTCTAGAGCATCCTTGACTAACTTGGGCTCAAATTCACAAAGTAAGCATGTGCCATCTCTAAGTTTCTTTCTTGTCATAACACTAGATTTTATATCTCCAATGATTTGTTTAGGTTTATGGTGTCTTCTTACATACTGAGCTAACATAGGTGGTCTTCTTCTCTATTCTTCAATAGGTTCATCTTTAAAATTAATCTTAAGCTCATTTTCTCTTTCTTATTTAGGTTCTACATGCTTGGCATTGTTTATCTGATGGTTGACATTTCTTGTTTGTGACTCAGCATCTTCAACCTATTGCTCAACACCCACTATCTATTGCTCGATAATCTATTGTTGCACTTTGTCATTTCCTATCTACTAGAAAATTGCAGCTTGGTTTGCTTGTTCAGTAAGAGTGCTGGGAGCACCAACATCCACATGTATGAATGTATTGTAATCTTTAGGTTCATCCTTATATTCAATATCATTTCTTTATGCAAATTCATCAAATTTTACATTTGGACTTTCCACAAATTTTTTAGTGTTAGAGTTTAAATGCTTATAATCTTTACTTTTGGTGGAATATCCTAGGAATATACTTTCATCACTCTTTGCATCAAACTTTCCATTCCTAATATCTTTGAATATATAGCTTTTGCTTCCAAAGATTTTGAAATATTTCACATTAGGAGTATATCCATACCATAGTTCAAAAGGTGTAGCATTTGTACCTTTCTTGACTTGCACTCTATTCAGGATATAGACAAGAGTGCTAGCAATCTCTCTCCCATTCTTTTGTGATACATTCTTATCCATCATCAATGTTCTTGCACAATCCATTATTGATTCATTTCACCCTTCAACTATCCCATTCTGAGGGTTTCTTGGTGTTGGCATCTGTCTCTTAATTCCTCTATCATTACAGGGTGCATTGAACACATTAGAAATGAATTCACCACCTTTGTTAGATCTCAAATACTTCAAACTCTTCCCTATTTCTTTTTCAACTCTAGCCAAATACCACTTAAATAACTAAAAATCATCAGATTTTTCTTTAAAAAATATCATAGTCATCATCCTAAAATAGTCATCAATAGATAAAATGAAATTTTTATCTCCATAGTAGCTTTGAACATCAATAGGTCCACATAGGTCAATATGAACCAATTCCAAAATATCACTTGATGTATATGTTTTGCTCTTGAAACTAGACTTGTTCATTTTTCCCAATTGACATTGTTTATACATAGCATTTCCAGGCTTCTTTAGTTTTGGCAACCCTCTTACTTTCTTCATTTTACTAATGTTAACCAAATTGTCAAAATTCACATGACATAACCTTTTGTGATATTACCAAACAACTTCTTGTTGTGCAAACAAACATGTCTCATTAGATAAATCTAGATAGAACAAGTTACCACTTGTCTGATCACCACTTCCAATCAACTTACCATTATATCTTGGCCTTTTTATGATTGAATTCAACTCTGCATCCTAATTTTTTTAGTTGTGAAAAACATAACATATTATAGCCAAGTCCTTCAATCCAGTAAACATTATCACACTTGCTTTTGTCAGTTAGTCAAATTGTACCTTTACCTTTTACAACACATGGAATATCATTACCAAATTTAACACATCCACCTTTGCATGGTCCAATGTCCTCAAATTTTTTTCTATCACTAGTCATATGATTAGAGAATCCACTATCAATTATCCATTTGTCACTTTTGTTCACGTATGAGACAGTTTTCTCATCTTCATCAGAGTCTTTTTTCATAGAAACATAGACAACTTCATCATCATTACTTTTAGATTTAGTGTTAGTTTCTTCTTTAACAATATAACAAGATTTCTTACCTTTTTCATCCTTATTCTTCTTGTACTCTTGGTTGTCTTTCCTTTCTTTGTACTTGCTTTCCTTTCTCTCATCCTTAACTTCTCTATCAGGACATCTAGCAACAATATGACCAACCTTGTTGCATGAAAAATAAATAATATGTTATTTACCTTTGTATTTACCTCTACCTCTTCCAAATATTTTTGCAATAAATGTTTCATGTTCATCAAGCTCATCATTAAAATTTTCATTGTCGCTTTCTACATGTTTGACTTTCCTTTTGCTAAGAACTGAAGAGACTTAAATGCATACTCAATAGTAGCAAGTGTGTAGTTATCAAATTTAGACATCTCAAAAGTAGTAAGTCTACTAATTACACCTTCCAAAGTCAAAGTATTACCTAGAGTACATCTTAATTCTTGTATTGGAGAAACTCTAATGGCATATGTAGAGTCCTCAATACCTTTTTTATCACTATTTCATCTTCAATTATTCCATTTTCTCCTGGAATAGCATTAACAACTTCCTTGATTCTTATGCAATATTGTACTATGTTCTCACCTTCCATCATTCTCATGTCATCAAATTTACCTCTCAGGCTTTCTGATTTGGCTCTCAAGATATTGTCATATCCTCCATATATGGTCTTTGGTTTATCCTACATTTGTTTTGCATTGTCATTGTATTTTATATCATCAAACTCGACACAACTTAGTGCTAAAGCAATCTCCAACATTGCTTGATTATGTCCTTAATTTTCTTTCAATTATTGAGTAGTTAGAGGAACAACTGTTATCTTCACATATTCATTGTCCAAAAATTTTATAGCAACATCATTGATACTGGATATATGCAACCTCATCAAATTTTTCCATGCAGGGAATTTCTTCTTGTTCAGTTTTGGTACCTCTCTTCTATGAGTCATGATCTTTAGCTCTAAGTACCTTCAAACTTCTCTTATAAGCATTGGTGTTCTGATACCAATTGTTAGAATGTTTAGAATAACTAGGGGGGTGAATTAGTTACTCAAGGTCCATAAGTACCACTTGTACAATCAAACATTAAACATTCATTGTTCTAATTATCCTGTTGCAACTTGGTCTCTATTGTATGTCAATAAACAAAATTAGTACTAGTTAATTATCCTATGATAATAGACTTGTTGAATGTAAAACATGTAAATGTAAAATGCCACAAAACATTCAACATAAGTTTGACACTAGTATTTAACATAGAAATTCAATTTGGGAAACACCACTAGCAACATGTCACCACTTTTTCACTCTTTTGAAGTGAGCTAAGTTAGGAGCCAACACTATTAAAGGTTACAATACAGATTGTTAAATGTGACCTAATTAGAGGATTTAATCACCCTGGTAGGTGTGTCCTTGTTAGAGGACTTTGATCATTCCATTTAGAATGTCACCTTGCTAAAGGATTTACATAGATTGTTAAGTCCTTCAATGATTGTTAGGTCAACCTTTGATTAAAATGATTTCAATACGAACTATTTATAATGATTAGAAAGAAAATAGTAGGGTTTGATCTGTTTGATTACAACTCACTTTTACACTTTCATATCACTATTTGGTTCATGTGTTGATTCTCTTATAAGTTCCCCCTTGTCATCTTTGTCTTTGACTCACTAGGAATCCCTTCAAGTAGTCAATTTTCTCCTTCCAACAAACTTAAGCCTTTTGCTCAAATTTACTTATCAACTTCAGTGGCATCTATGTAAGCATTTCCTTTCTATTTCTTTTCTCTCTCACTCATTCTTTGAGTCTATACCTCCTTAAATAGGTAATTATGGCTTTGTCATTTTTCATGATCACCATAGATCTTAGGCTTTACAATTTGATTCATCAGATCCATTGTATCTGTCCATCTTCCTTCTTTTCTAGAAACTTCTCTTCCATCAAATTTGATCATAGGTATTATACCTAATCCTCTCCTTGAATTAAATGATCCAACTCATCAATTTTATCTTCAACATGCTTTCCATATCCCAAGAAATCAATTGAGTTGGTTGGAAATCGTGATTCCTCATACGCTTTCAAAATACTGTCACTCGACCATTACTAAGTTCTAACACTCTATCATCGCTAAATCTCTATTACTGTAGAACTCTTGGCTTTGCATCAACTAGCTTTCTTGGTTGATATTGATGCTTGATCAACACTAAAATTTCTTAGCACTTACTATGGCTCTATTGACACAAGCATCACTTGACAATCATTACACTTTCACTCTATTCTTCGATCAAGCTTTACATTAATGATATGCATTGATTTATACTATAAAGACTTGAGCATCAACATGATTTAAAAAATCACTTTGTCTTATCAAAGTCCAACTAACCAAATGTCCATTGTAGTTTCCTTTTCATAACTCAACCTTTCCTCTAGGTACTATTGTTATGAGAAAATTCTCAAATCCTCTTCATCAATCAAATGGATATGACATTTGGATCATATGCATGTCTCATTAGTATATTTGACATCAATGACAAAAAAAGAATTTTATTTTCTAATAGTTAGGAGTTGTGGCAACCCTAATAGGAGTCGAAAGGAGGACAGTTGAACCCACTATTCAAATAGCCTCAAACTAGCTCTACTAAACAATCTTCAAGATATCATATCCAAGTTCTGACCTAACTTTAAAATTAATTATTTGGTAATGAATTCCTTTAAATCTCATAGTACTTTGTCAACAAAAATATTTTATGTGGTCGTACATGATTTACATCCAAAGCTTGCATAACACAACTTGTGATCTTATTGATCTACTTTTACCCTTTTCATACTTACAACCAAGGAAATAATATCTCCTTTATACCAAATCCTAATACAAGTATCGAGTCATCCTTGAGGCTTTCTCAATCTATAATAAGTAATATAGGACATCAATAAGATATTACAATTATATGTTACATAACAATTAAACCTTTTCCTCAAAGATATTTGCAATAATCAGCTCACAAGAAACAACATGCTAAACATACTTCATAAGTTGGCTCAAACTACATATCTGATTGTGTCATATGGAACATAACATATTGACAATTGTTTTGACCTTCCTCTAAGCTCATTGAACATAATTCCATCTCTACCAAAAGATATAGCTAATTTACTAATACCTAATGAGAACCATTTATGACCCATTTTTATGTCATATTTTAATCGATTTCATGTACCTCCATAGTCACTTCCATATTTTATTTCCATTCTATTTTGTTTCATTTACCATTTTATGTTGCATGTGATCTAATATATATAGGTAGTATTTAAATGGTTTTGGGATTAAAACATGGAAATAAATTATTGGTTGTTTTTACTAATTAGCATTATTATGCCTTGGAAAATGTATCTGACAACATGAAAGCTTTTTGTCACTTTCTATGCAAAAATCTTATTATCACTCATTATTGCCATGTAGACTCTTGCATCAAATGTTTACATTTTACTTCAACATATGGGATGATTTATTGCAACTTTGGAGAAAATCAAAAGATTAAACCATTTCCCATTTCCTACATCAGGTAACAAATTAATCCTTAATAAAAAAAAGGGTAGTCAGTTTTGTGTTGAATTTTGTGGGAAAATGAGGAAAAATATCAAAATTCCAAGATGTGGGTATTGTCCAAAATGGGCCCAATCCAAATCCTCATTGGCAAAATCTTTAGAAAATAAAGTGGAGGAAAGTTATAGATGGTCTTATACACATAACATTTCATAATTTTCTATTACAACTAGGATTTCATAATGAATCAGGGCGGCTATTATCCATCCTAGAATTTTGCTTTAGTTTTGGCCATATTTCTAGTTGAACGTATAACTTCTCCAGCTCAATATACAATCAAGTTGATTTCATACCATTTGTGCTTTGAAGGAAAATTGAATTATCTATTTTTGGATTTTGTTATAACAATCTTGTTTTAAGGTCTTATGTAGACCATTAATTATTTAGTTTTATGGTTGTAGGAAGAAACAATAAAGTATTTTTAAAAATGTATTTATTATAGTTTCTTATATAAGAAGCACAATGTCGATCAAGAGTAATTCAACACTGAAAATTATTATATATTGCAGATTTTTATGCAAGAAGATACTATTATTTTCTTATGTGGAATAAAGACTTAGTTCTTTTGATCAAACTAGTGTAAGGAAGATTTTTATTCGAGTCACTGTGAAGACTAGGAGCAAGGGCCCACTCCAGAGAAGCTCAGTGATGTTTTATGTTTTTGTGTGTCATTTTGTTTTGCTTTCTATTTGTGTGATTTAAATTTTAAGAATTTTTATTTGATAAAATAATTATGACTTAAGATTGGTTTGAAGAATAGATTAGGTTTGGTATGATAATGAAATCATTTGTTTTATTTTAGAATCATCTCTGTGTGTTGTTTTTATCATATTTTAATCAAAGAAATGGAGTAGAAATTAAACCAAATGTGCATTAAGGAAATCCTTTCCCTAACAATTTAACCATTCAAACCTTATGTACATTTTTGGTCTGTAGACTAATCTTATTTAGATTTGTGAGTTTTATTTTATGAATTATTAGATCTATTAAAAAATTTATTGCTAGAAAATGATAGTTCCTATTGCCATGAAGTGATAATTCATGTCGCCATAATTGCTTTGGTTTGTTTTAGGTTTTAGTTTAGCTCTTGTCACCAAGAAGTGACAATTCCTATCACTAATTCTATTTTGGTTTGTTTAGGTTTCAGTTTAGCTCCTGTCGCCAAAAAGAGAATAGTTCTTGTCACCAATTTTATTTTGGTTTGTTGTAGGTTTATTAATGTGTGTTCTAGTTATATCCCTAATCACTCAGCTCACAACCTGCACCCCTTGATGGTATATTACTTAGACACCTTTTCACAAGCTTATGCCCCCAGATTGACACAAATAGACCAAGATGAACTTCATCATAAATTGCTAATTCTTTATTATTGTTTTCTCCAATATTGGCCCATAAGTACCTACTTTCCAAAAACTCTCTTTGAAAGCTACATTTGTATCACATAACTCTATCATATCTTCATATTTCTTTCTACACAATTAACTATAGCATCTATAGACATATTTGAATATCTCCTTAAGTGTGTAAAACCCAACTCATAATCCTCTAACTGTGCCAAATGCATCCTCCTCTACAACTTTGGTAATTTTCATAGAATAATGTATATATCAACACCAATGACAAACATTGTCATTAATGCAACACATAAGCACTTAACCATGTCTCAAACAATGCTAACATACTCCCCTATAGAAATATCATTAGCAAGCATTCTAACAATCTCCCCCTTTGGGAAAGCCTAACAAGAGTTTAAAAAGAGAGATTTTGAGGACAAGCCTGCCAACAGAGATGAGGATTTTGAGGGAAAGCCTAATAGGAGTTCGAAAAGAGAGAGAGATATTGACTCTAAGAAGGATAGGTAGGAGGAGGGGAAGGTTAGCAATGAGGAAGATGAGAAGCAAGGGGGTGGGGAAAAGAATGAGCAAGAATTTGAGGAATTTGGGGCCAACCAGTACACATTTATGATTTTGGGCAAAGACAGTAAATTGGTTTGGAGAAATTTTGATAATATTTCTGTAAGGATGGGGCTCAAGAGAGAGATGATAAAAACTCTAGTTAAGGAGAATAAGGAGGGAAAATTTCAAATGGAGGAGCCGATTGACCCTACCCTTGTCATTTTGAGTGACACCACAAAGGAAAAGCCTCAAATGAATGTGAAAAATAATGCTAAAAATAGTGATATTGATAGTTATCAAACCACTAAATGGACTTTTCATAAAATCTAGGAGATCAAATATATAGTGGGTAGATTGGAAAGGGATAATTATAGTATGTAGAACAAGAAAATAGAGGAGGAAAAAGAAATGGATAACATAGTGGAGGAAGTGGAGAGTAGAGTTCAAACTATGGAGGGCACTCTGCAGAGAATTGTTGAGAAAAGCTATAACATCCTAAAAGAATCAAATGAAAACATAAAGGTGCTCATAAAAAAAATTGAAAAACATAGGGATAGTAAGGAGGATGACCAATCTCCCAATAGTGGGAAGGATAAGACTTTAGAGGATGGTTTGAGAAAGAGAACAAGATCTAGCACAAAGAAAAAGGACATCTAGGAACCTAAGAAAGATCTTCTAGACCTGAAAGAGGCAGTTGGAAGAATGACTGAGCTAGAAATTTAGCTGCAAATATCCTTAGAGAAATTACTTGAGCCTTTCTCTCAGCTTTTTGGGTCTGTCCCGATTTGTTGTTTTTCGCTCTACTTCCCTATTTATTTATGTTTTTTCTTGTTTTTTTGTGGGAGGTTGTTGTTCTATCAATGGCTTTTATGTTGATGATACTTTAAGCACTTTATCTATGTTTTTCTTTTACTCTTGTAGGGTTTTAGGGCCCATTAAAACCTATTTTCCTTAATAAAAAATAATCTCCCCCTTTGGCATTGATGTCAACATAGAAGAAAAACATCTAAGTACCATGAATGCCAAATTTATTTCTTTCTCATCTGCCTTTACCCTGCGCCCCCCCCACCCCCCCCCCCCCCAATTCATGATGCCCATGAATGTAAACATACATCTCAATTTTAGTTAGGTTGTAAAGATTTTTTCATTTTCTAATCAAAATAATATAGCTCATCAAATAACCAATATGCACAAAGAAGGTGTTAATTTCCCCTATACATAAACATCAATACTATTCAACTACTCTCCCCCAAATTTTCATGAAAATTTCTCTCCCAATTGATGTCAATAATAATTAATGTTTTTCATGCTCATTACTCTCCCCCATAAGGATGTTCCAAAAGAATGTTTTTCATGTATTACTCCCCCATTGACATCAATGAAAAAGGAATCATTATGTCAATCTTCTAATTTCAATCACTTCTAAAATAATGTCCAAAAACACTATTAAATACCAATACCTAGAGTCTTCAATGACTCGTCTCAAACACAGATACTCCTCCATAGGATAGGTGTCAAGCATCTAGTCCAAACAAAAGAAATAGTGCTTTGCTACATATTGGACTGATGTAATCTCTGCATAAACTATTCTATAGTAAGTTGGGTCATGACCCTATGTATACCTCACAAGTACTCAAATGTATCCTTAGCCAAAAGGTTTTATAAATATGTCTGCTATCTACTCCTTTGTGCTAGCATATTCCAATTAGTTCTCTTTCTCTACTACCTTCTCTCTCAAAAAGTGATACTTAATTGAAATGTGCTTTTTCTTTGAATATAGAATTGGATTCTTTGACATACTTATTGTACTTGTGTTATCACAATGTATAATAACATGCTCATTAAACTCAATTACAATATCTTTTAGCATCTGCTTCATCCAAATAATTTGATTACAATTATTTGTTGCTACTACATATTCTACTTTTTTTGTACTCTATGAAATGTAATCATGTTTCTTTCTTAGCCAAGAAACCAATCTTCCTCCCAAGAGTAATTCTCCACAACAAGTTATCTTTCTATCATGTACACTCCCTACCCAATCAACATCAATGTACACACACAATGTAAAATCATGTGATCTCTCATACCATAGACCATAATCAGGAGTTCCTTTCAAGTATCTTAAAATTATTTTTACTACTACAAGGTGTGTCTCTTTAGAATCTTCTTGAAATCTTTCCACAATTCCAACTGCATTAGCTATATCAAGTCTAGTATGTGTCAAATACTACAATCCACCAATCATAGATTTGCACTTTGTTTATTCTTCACTAGGGGATTCATCTTTACTAGATAACTTACATCCAGTTACCATAGGTATTCCAACAAGTTTACAATTTTCCAATCCAAATGTCTTCAACAAATATTTAAGATACTTAGCATATGATATGAAAATGCCATCTCTGTTCTATACAATATGCAATACCAAGAAGTATTTCATCTCTCCAATCATACTCATTTCAAATCATTTTAATTCAAAGATCTCCCTTGGATAGGAAACTTTAATGTGGTTTGGCCTTGTATCTTATAGTATACCCAAGAATGGGCTTGAGAGAGGGCTCTACACCTTTGAATAAACTTGCAAACAAAACATGAACTAGGCACTCCAAAGAATACAACTAGGTCTCTTAGCAAAATACTACCAAATACTTGGAATTTTCTTGGAATGGGAATCTATGTGTTAGAAGGGGAATGGAAAGGTTATTTAACATCTAATAATATCAAAATTATGGATTAAGATAGCCTATCCTATGCCCAAGAGCCCAAATAGCAATTCTGGCTTTTAGGCCTAGTAGCTCCTTTTAGCCCTACCAAAAAGAAAATAGGGACTTGGTTTGAAACTTCTCCATAGGACCTAGAAAAAAAAGTTGATATCTAGACACCCTTTTGTAATTTTCGTTAGATCCCAAGGTTTTAGACTCCCAAATAGTCAGATGATCAACAAACTTAAAATGCACCAAATAGTCCTAATATGCCTAATTGGTTAGGTTTGTGAAGGAAGTACAAACCAGGCTATAGTCAAAGCTTAACCACAAAATAAGATACTTTTAGGGATCTATAAGATATCACAATCCACCATCATACATGTTTTATCCATCTCCAAAGTGCCTCTGAAACTTCAATGTTTTTTGTCCTGAACCAAACACATAGAGATGTTTGGCCTAAGGCTAGGTTGCAAAAATAGGAAACTCAATCCCCATCTCCCATCCTTATGGAATCCTATATTACACCAACCTAACTTGAATTTTCTTGAGTTGCATGAAATTCCCACTATAGAAAAGAAAGTTAGGGCATTTTTGCCAAAAATTGCCAATGAAACAAGGGATTTGGTGCACCCGACAAAGATGTTTGAATATCTTTTGATTTATACAACTTCAGACCTTCAAACCAATTGTAACATCTTCATAGAACATCCTAGATTCTTTTCTATTCATTCATTTCCTCCTACCAATCTATACTAGTCTGTACACACATGTGTTAAAGCACAATTACAAGAAAAAATGAGAGTTTTTATTGATTCTCAAATGCAAATTACATTCTATATCTTCCACCCACCTGAAAGGGATATATGAAGACCTTTCCCAACTAATCCAATTGATTCTCAAAGGTTGTGACCATTGGGAAGCAATTATGTAAAAGTTGTTAAGCAACTTTTGTTGTAAAGTGCAACTTTTTGCAATTTATGCAAAATGTGCACTATAACCATACTAGGACCTTCCTCTAGTGTCCTAGGGACCTAAAACATATTTAGAAGTCTAAGAACACACCTATCTTATCCTAGGACTAATATGTTCCCAATGACCATAGTCAAAAATCCATGGTTTATAGAACACCAATGGTGACTAGGCCTTACAAGTAGGCTTATTTGAAAAGGGAAAACTAGTTCTAATAGTTACATAGGACTCTTAGGCATCAATTCCCTTGAGTGAAACTCATAAAGAGGTTATTGTAGTGGATTCCTTGAAGAGTGGAGGAATAGGTGCTCCTACACCATACTCCCTTGTTTTAAAAACTCAAGTCCCACTTGAGAGTAGTTGTTAAACAAAAGTGTCATGTTTGGCAATGCATTCTTCACTCATCCATGTAGCATCTATATTAGGAATACCCTTCCATTTAACCAAGTAATCTATGTAGACCTTCTTCCTTATTTGTTTGACCACCTTGTAATCTAGAATCTTCTATAACTATGATAGTTGACTAGTTGGCAAGTCTTATATCCATTATTCATGTACATCATCAGCATCCCACATTAAATCATTAGTTCATGCATCACCTTTGAATGGGGTGAGATAACAAATAATGAAAATAGGATAATTGAATTGGTTGGGGGCAATGAGATTTCATATGCATTTCCCCCAAATTTGTGCAATATCTGATAGGGTCCAATCTTTCTCATATGTAATTTGGTGTGTCCCCTGGTTAGCCTTGCTTTGTTCAGATATGCCCACATTTGATCTCCTTCTTTGAAAGTAACCTGCATTTTCTTCTTGTCTGTCTATTCCTTATACCTTACAGTATTCTAATTCAGGGTATGCTTGACTTGATCATGAATTTTCTTGATCCATGTGGATAGTTCTTCACCTTGTGCACTAACTTTAAAGTCATTAGGTAAATCTCTTAACTCTATGACTCCTCTAGGATGAACTCCATAGTTTACTTGGAACAATGTCTTCCCTATTGACCTATTTACTGAGTCATTAAAGGAAAATTTTGCTTGAGGGAGGATAGCATCCCAAGTTTTTCCATGTTGTTTGGTTAGACACCTTAGAAGGTTTCCTAAAGACCTATTTACCACTTTAGATTGCCCATTTTTTTGTGGATGATAGGCTAAATTGAAAGAGAGGTTTGTTCCCAACTTTTTCCACAGGGTTCTCCAAAAATGACCTTGGAATTTCACATCTTTTTCTGAGATCATGGATTTTGGTAATCCATGAATCCTAACCACTTCCTTAAAGAATAGGTTAGCAATATGTGAAGCATCATTAGAGCTCTTACAAGGAACAAAATGAGTCATTTTGTTGAATCTGTCCACTATAACAAAAATGCTATCAAAACCTTATCTAGTTCTTGGGAGGCCCAAGAAAAAATCCATGCTCACACTATACCATGTCTTGGTTGGAATTGGTAAGGGCTAGTAATGACCTTGGTTTGTTCTAAATCCTTTAGCTCTTTGGAAAATAGTGCATGTCTCAATAAATTTTCTAACATCAGTGGGTAGTTTAGGCCAATGGTAGTTTCTTCTTAGGAGTTCTAGTTTCTTATCAATCCCAAAGTGATCTCTTAATGTGCCACAATTCTTTTCTTTGATCAGATTTTCCCTCATGTAGCATCTTGGAATATAAAGTTGATCTCCTCTAAACAAAAGCCCATTCTGTAACAAATATTCAGAATATTGTTGCCCCACTTTTCACCCTGTACCCATTATCCAAAGTGGAAAATGGTCTTGTGTCTCAATTAGGTTTAGGTATGTCCAAGTTTGTTTCTTTTCCCCAAGTGAAAAGTCTCTCCATTGGATTTTCATCTTCCTCCTTCTCCCGCATTACATAACCAGGTGGGTTTCCCCTTGTTGTCATGATTTTTGTGGGTAATCTAAGATCCTTTTCGATGGAGATTCTTAGTTTGTATCACGGTCTTCACAAAATCATTTCCAAGAATGGACCTTCTCATGACTTATTATAGTTTACACATAAATAAAATGAGCTTAGCAAAAAACCTAGCATCGGCTTCTCTTTGGTAGAATTTCGAACTATGAGGGTGATTTTCCACAGAGGTCAACAAAAGAGGAATACAAGCTAGAAAAAGGAGGAAATTAGTTGTTTTATGGATGGATTGTTCCTATGTTGTAGTATTCTACCTTGAGAATGACTCATAAATCATCATAATGAACATAATAGCATCTGGCAAAAAATTCTAAAGCAGCTTCTCCACTACGAGTTTTTGACCTAGGAAGTCAGTTTTTTGACAAAGCCATTTGTAAGAGAGAAAAGAAAGTAAGTGGTTTCCTTTTTTTCATTTTTGTAGCTCTTTTGAGACTTTCCAAAGTCTAGAGACATATTAACTTAAAAGACTAAGTGAAAAGAAGAAAAAGGGCAAAAAAATAGAAGTTGTCTTCTCCACGGCAGGTTTTCAACCCTTTGAAACGATTTTTCGCATCCATTCAAAAATCACTTCTGCAAGCATGTTGGGCTCATAGATCAATCACAAGATGTTTAAAAAGGATAATGGAAACTATTTGATCACATTTGGGAAGGGATCTTGAGTAAAATCTGGATGGGTAGATTTTTCCCCACGAGGTACTCTGTTCTTAATTCTTCGCAACTTGGTGAAAAATAGGAAAGTAAGTTTCTAATAAAGGAAAGTAACCATTGGGCCAATGAGAATAGTGAAATGACATGCAAAATTTTTTTAGAAACCCCTACAATTACTGATCTAATATATTTATCCTTTAATTCATTTGTGTGGCGCGGATCTTGAAGATTAATGGGTGGATTGGGGTTTCTATATAGAGATGAACATAATGGATTTTCAAACTACCGCTTTCTTATTTGAATTGTTATGCTATTGAATTGAACAGTGATTTCAAAATCCTCATAGCTGCAAAGCTCTACTCTTTATACTATTTTCAATTTTAAGATTTACAGTTCATCTCTATCTCAATTAAGATGGCCATAAGATTCACTAGTTTTGATGGACTGAGTGGGATTAAGTTGACATTGCAAAATGTTACAAATACTTCACTCCATTTCTTCGACATGCAAGATTTCCAAAGAAGGTTGAGGATGGAGTCAATCCACCCAATAATAGAGGAACTCTGAGGAAGCAAGCTAGTGGAAGCAACCGAGTTCCCAGTAGCAATTCAAGCCCCCAAGCTAATCATTGAATGCATTAACCATTACAATCTGGATACTAAACAAATTATGTTGCTAGATCATATATTTTTAATCTCAATTGACTAGTAAACTGTAGTTAACTACCTCTAGATTCCATAACAGGAAGAATTTTTTGAATTGACCATGGGAGGAGCCATGTCCGAGTTCTCCTTGAAGAAGATGGTGTGGCAGAAAGAAATCATGAGGTCTTGGTTCCAAAAACCATGAGGACCTAAGAGTAAGGTTCCTAAGACTCTTTTTGGCACTGATCTTAAGCCCAAAATTGTGGACATCCTAGTTCTTTTACATAAGTTGAAAGGTGAGGTAGAAGCACTCAATTTCATAGAACAATATTTCTTTTTAGTGCAAATCATCTGTTCAGACACACATTATGTTGATTGGGCATATGAGGTGAGTGAACATCTATCCAGAGCTTTGAGTGCTGCAAAGTTCTACAATATCTCTACATGTCCTCTTTCCTAATTTATATGCTGGCTTCTTTGCAATTGTGGTTTTGCCTTCCCAGAATAGAGGATTTTCCTGATGATGTAAAAAGTTATGAATTTTATCCATGCTTGCAGTTATAGAATAGTTATGCAAAGTATGTCAGGGTTAATGACACTTTTACAATGAGGATTTGCAGGGAGCTACAAGGATTCTTGGAGAGGAGTTTTAGTCTAGAAGCAATGGCAGCCATCAGTCAATTTGGAAGCTACTTCATTCAATTCTCATCCTTCTCATATTTGCATCTTGCAGCTTTCGACGGATTTCCTCTGAAGCTTCCTAGATACCCAAGCGACATGATCATGCTCATAGAGATCATAAGACAATCTCTCCAAGTGAACATGTTGAGCGCCAGTCTAAGGAAGAAGGGATATGAGTTCCCCATGAAGGTTGGGGCTTACAGTTGTGATTCTCGGTCTAATGCTTAAAAAATGCTCAAGGCATTCAAGAGTAAGTACAAATTGGAGAAAAATGATGTTATGAGGCCCATGTTTGACCCAAATGGATATGCAAGGGAGGTGCTTCAGATTGGG
The DNA here is from genome assembly GCA_028749045.1 of Cupressus sempervirens. Classification (NCBI taxonomy): domain Eukaryota; kingdom Viridiplantae; phylum Streptophyta; class Pinopsida; order Cupressales; family Cupressaceae; genus Cupressus; species Cupressus sempervirens. The sequence goes on along the minus strand of CM053792.1, from coordinate 443,834,005 downwards.
AGAGTGATCAAACATGTCACCACTCTGGAGGATTATTGGGCAGATTATAGAGATGAGTTGGAGAGTCATGATCATGCATTTTCCAGACTCATGGTGGAACAAATAAAGGCATATGGCGTTGATCTCAACGTAGAGGGATTAGAGGATGATGGTCAAAATATGTATAGCAATAAATATCTCACTAAATTAAGAGGAATTCCTATCAGTTCTAAGCCATATGTGGATGTGGAGGAGAGTCTCAATATTATGATGGCAAGGATAATCAAAAGAATTGGGAAGTGGGTTGAGTGAATAGCCAGAAAGAGCTGGAGTAAGGATGTAACCACTCAAGCCTCTCCAATAGTTGCAACGCCTACCTCATCTTAGACTATCATAGTGGGTGTGACCATAGCTTCCACCTAAGGACCAGCTCAACCTATGGGTGGAGATGATCAACCCCCAGACAAGAATGTTCCTATAGCCCCAACATGTCATGATGGATCCTTGCCAGTTATAGGAACCCAAACTGGCACTGAAGAGAAGAAAGTAAAAGAACCAAAGGGAAATGCTCCTTCTTTAGTACCTTCCCCACATACTACTCTCATTCCATCTCCTCACACTACCCCTATTTCTTCTCTACGTACCACTCCAATCCCATCCCCTCATCATAGCCCCGTGCCATTAGCAAGTGCTTCCCTATTCAGACCAGGTGGCTCTCCCATACAGATAGTAGACTTAGGGGATGGAGAAAGTAGCACCAGTGAGTCAACTAAATCAGATGAAGAGACAAGGAAGACTTCAGAGATGGAGAAGGGCAAGGCTTCTTCCAAACTCATCTCCAAGGACTCAAAAAATCCTTTCTCTTCAACCACTATAGCCATGACTCTAGTGAAAAAGAAGATGTTCAGCATTGAATCACTTAGAATAGCTTCCAAGGTGATAGGAACTGATTCTTGGCTAGAAGATACTTTGGAAAGGAAAAGAAAGAGAAAGGATGAGGGTGTTTCTACAAAAGACACTGTATCCCTCGTAGTTCATTCCAGGACTGGATTGGCAAAGGTTAAGAAGCAAAATACTTTGTCCATGCTTGGACAAGATCCAAAAATAGGGCAACTAAAAATGGAGATATCAAAGCTGAACAAAGGAGGGAGAATTGAGGATATGACTCCTAATTATTTTACTTTGCATTCAATCAAACTCGGGGAAGCCAGGCATGACACAAAGGTTGGTTTGTGGAGATCGAGCAATGAAGTGATAGAAGGACAATTAGAGGGTCTCAAATTGTCCAAGATCAAGATGAAGGCAGAAATAGAAGAGTTGAATAAGTTTATTAGGTAGCTAGTCACTCCACTAGCAACTATTTATTGTATGTCTATGACTCAAACTCCTAGTGTAGTCGAAGTGCAAGCTCTCATTTCCCAGCTCCAAGAAGATAGGCAATATGGCCAGATTGGTAGAGAGTGGATTGAGAGACTCAAATAAAAAGGAGTTTCTCTCATAGATCAAATTGGAAATTTTATCCTCAAATTGGAAATAGAAAAGGATAACATATTATCTAACAGTAACACTCTGGCCAGAGAAAGAGTCAAGTGTGATGAATGCCTCTCTCCTAAAGATGATCATGCAGATGAAAGCCAAAGAAGCAGTCGAAGCCAAGATTCTAAAGAAAGGGAATGAACCTTTGTTTGAATGGTTCCAAAGTATGCAGTTCAAAATAGAAATGATCCAAGAAGTTGGGAAAGGGCTCAAGGAGACATTGGGCAAAATAAAGAAGACTCAAGATAGAGGATTTGAGCTGATGAGAGGGTTACACACTGACTCTCAATATAGTGGTCAAGGAAAGGACCTCATCAGAATAGAAGTGATGAAAAGTAATTCCTCTACTTTTTTAGATAATTTGTCCATAGTAGCTTCCAGTAGCTAGAACAAAACTGCAGAACTCTAGGCACTCAATGGATGGATACATGTGATCGCAAAAGAGTTGCCAGATCAGTTGAATGTCGTAAAAGAGTTGGAAATGGAATACGCAAAATGGTTTTTGAGATTCACCAATATACACATGCCTAATCATGAAGAGTTGATCCCAATAATGGTTTTTGCCAAGTCACATAAAGCGAAAACAAAAAAGGGGAAGAAATCTAAATGATTCATACTATACCCTCTTTTTGTTTTCTTTTGTAATTTTTTAATATGACAAACTAGCACCTTTCCATTTGTCACCCTCAGAAGATGAACTAATTAAGCTTCCTTTGTAGCAATCATCTCAAAACTCTATATGTTTGAATTGAAAAGATTAATGAAAGGTTGGCAAAAAAATTTGGTGTGAAGTACTGTTTGTTGCAGAGACAATTAAATGGTATTTTATGTCAATCATTTTCTATTCTAGTTACTATTATATTTAGTTTACGCTTTCTCTTTCATTTTGAATTGGAATAAGGGAAGAACAGAGTTTCACCTCCCTTGTTTCAAGGCAACAGATGAATGTGATAAGTATTGTTACAATTAATTCAATGAAGAGATTCTATTAGTATTTCCAATTTATTAGTATAGTTTAGGTCTGAATTTGCTTATTTTAACATCAGCTAATTATGCAGATAAGATTTATGGATTCATAAGATGTGTGGGTACATGAATCTGTTCTAGTGTTGAGAAGTTTTTATCTGCTTGAGTTGGATTTTATTTAGGTCTAGCTCAGTTATCCCTCTATTGTTCTCTAGTTAAGAACATACCCCAAAGTAGTTTAGGAAGAAAACAAAATTCATTGCAAATTTATTTTAGGGAGCTATACCTACCAATTCATAGGAAAGCTAATACATCCACAAAGAGCTTTCCAACTATTTGTGATCAGATATTGTTCCAAATTGGGCATTAAAGAGTAACAATCTAAAAGAACAAATTTGTTTACCAAAAAATATATAGTGTTATAGGCATCAAATAAAGTAGAGCAAATCTAATGGATGTCACCAAAATCTGGATCATCTTTGTATAGGTTTTTGAGGGCATCAATTCCCATACTTTGTAACTACACTTCTTCAACCAAAGTGACTCTCCTACTAAGGGCATTTGCTACCCTATTTGTAGTGCCTTTCTTGTGTTTTATAGAGAATGTGAAGGATTGGAGTTGTTCAACCCATTTCATATGCCTGCAACTTAACTTGTCTTGGTTGGTGAGGAAGCTTAGTGCATGATTGTCTATATAGATAATGAATTCTTTATGAAGCAAGTAGTGCCTCTATTTCTTGAGAGCCTGAACCATAGCATATAGTTCTAGGTCATAGGTACTATACTTCTTCTTGGCATCATTAAGTTTTCCAAAGAAGAAGGCCACTAGTTTTTCCTCTTGATTAAGGACTGCACCCATGGCTAGGTTGCTAGCATTAGTCTCCATAGTGAACAACTTTTTGAAGGTAGGTAGGGCCAAGATGGGATGTTGTGCTACTCTTCCCTTAAAATATTCAAAATCTTCATCTACTTGTGTAGTCCATTGAAATTTTATCTTCTTACCACCTTTGATGGTATCAAGTATAGGTGAACAAATGTAATTGAAATTCTTGAATTTTTTTAATAAAATGTTTCCAATCCATGGGATCTCCTAACTTCCCCTACCTCTACCTTTTCAAGATCCATTTTCAAAGTGCCCTTTGAGATGACAAAACCCAGAAATGTCAACTATGTTTGCATATATGCACATTTTTCTAGATTGACTTCTAGTTTCTTCTCGTGTAGCCTTTTGAGGACTTATTCCAAATGTTTCATATGTTCTTCCTTGGTGCTATTGAAGATCAATATGTCATCTAGGTAGACCACTACAAACTTGTCTATGAAGTCATGAAGCACTTCATTCATTAGCCTCACGAAGGTGCTAGGGACATTGTTAAGACCAAATGACATTACAAGCCATTCATACAAACCTTCAATGGTTTTAAATGTTTTTTTTTTCTATTCATCTCTAGGCATTATTCTTATCTGATGATAGCCTGATTTAAGGTCTATCTTTGAAAAGTAGCATGCTCCTCCAAGTTGGTCTAATAGATCTTCAATTCTGGGTATAGGGAACCTATACTTTATTGTTATTTTATTTATTGGGCTAGAGTCAATGCATAGTCTCCATTCTCCATGCTTTTTATGGGCCAAAACATTAGGGACTGCACAAGGCATGAGACTCTTTTGTATGATTCCTTTTTCCAACAAATCATTGATTTGTCTAGAAACCTCTGCATTATGATTAGGACTGATTTTGTAAGCAGTTTCATTGGGGAGAGAAGCACCTGGTATGAAGTCTATTTGGTGAGAGATGTCCCTTAATGGTGGCAATTCATCTGGTGTATCCCCTAGAAGTATTCCCTTATACTTCTATAGTAGACATCTACTTCCTTGGTAACTTCTTTGAAGACTGCTTTCATCTTAGGTTTGAGGACTAGGGCATACCCTATCTTAGAATCTTGGATAATGTTTAATTTTTCTTGTTCTCCTACCATGATGACTAACCGTTCCTTAGGTTTCTCTTGGTGGGGGTTAGGGAGAGGGAGTAATTTATACTTATGGCCACCTTGATTGATTTGATACTTGTTAGTGACACCATCATGCTTGTATTTTAGGTCATATTACCATGGACACCCTAGCAAAAGGTGGTAGGCATCCATGTCTACAACATCACAAAGGACTCTATCCTTGTAGTCTTTGATTGAAAAATCTACCCAAGCCTATTCATTTATAAGGGTTTTTTGTCCTTTTGTCAACCAAGATACATGGGAGGGATTTGGGTGGGGTACTTTCTCCAACTTTAGTTTATCTACCATTTCTCTAGATACAAGATTTTCAGTAGAACCAAAATTAATTAACACTTTGCATACCTTACCATGGCTCTTGCAATTGGTTCTAAAAAGATTCTTTCTTTGAGGAGGCTCTAGTGGTGTAGGTTTTTAGATCGAGGTCCTTTTCATCATGGGAGTAGCCCCTTCTTCACCACTATAGTCTCTTACACTTTCATCATCATCTTCTTGCACAAGATTTGTTCTTTTCTCTCCTTAGTTATTCTACTTCTCAAGACACTTGTTAGTAGAGTGACCTATCTAGTTGCAATTGTAGCATTTGATCTACCCATTATTTATTCCACAATTACCTCTCCTTCCTCTATATCCACCTCTTGAACTATGTTCTCCTTGGGTGTTCTCCTTATTGGAATCTCCTTGTGGCCTATTGTTTTGTGTTTCTCTTCCTCCATAGTTTCCTTTTCCTCTCTCATTCTTCCCTTTATTTCTACTACTTTATTCATTCCTTCTCTTGAACTTTTCTTCAACCTTGAGTGTCATTGGTAGCATTGATTTACTGTGGTAGGACTTGTCAGACTAAATCATCTTGAATGGTAATCCTTAGTCCTTACATATATTTAGCAAGTTTCACACTTTTAGGTTCAACAAGCTTAGATTTCATTACCAAATTTTGAAATTCTTCAGTGTAGGTAGAGATATCCATCTCTTTTTGTCTCAAACTCATTCTCTATTTATGAAGTTGGACTTCATAGTCCTTAGGGACATAAGTCTCTCTAAGTAGGGCCAACATCTTCTTCCAAGTAGTGACTAGATTTTTTTTGTTCTTCACCATGTTGTCTTGAGTGAAGTTCCACCATGTGAGTGTAGAGCCTTTGAGCCTAGACTTGGAAATCTTCACACTCTGGTTCTCAAGGATGTCTTCACAATCAAAGAAAATAGTTCAAGCATCTACCCAATCCATTACAGCATCTAGGTCCATCTTCCCATTGTATGTGGGAAAATCAAGCTTAGCATCAATGTTTCTCCTCTCCATAGATTTTAGAGTCTTCACAAGTAGCCTCTAATCAATAGGCCATTCTTCTTCCTCCTACTCAAGGGGTTCTTCATCATTCCCTTGTCTAACTTCTTTAGAGTTTTCACCACTTCTATTACGAAACTCTTCCTTAAGCATGTCTATCTCTTGCCTCATTAACTCATTTCCTTGTTCCTTTGTTCTCTCTAAGGTATTTCACTATCTCTACATTGGTCATCTTTGTAGACAACCCTCCTTCATCTTCTACTTACATGGTGTTAGTATGTCTTTACCCTAAGGGATCTTAGGTTGCTCTAATACCACTTGATATAGAGCTCTCCCTTTGTTAGGCAACTTCGATGTGGTGTGGCCTTGTATCTTCTAGTATACCCTAGAATGGGCTTGAGAGAGAGCTTTACGCCTTTGAAAAAACTTGTAAAAAAACATGAACTAGGAACTCCAAAGAGTACAACTTGGTCTTTAGCAAAATACTACCAAATACTTGGAATTTGCTTGGAATGGGAGCCTATGTGTTAGAAGGGGAATGGAAAGGTTCCTAAAAATCTAATAATCTCAAAATTATGGATTAAGACAATCTATCCTATGCCTAATATCCCAAACAAAAATTTTTGCTTTTAGGCCTAGTAGCCACTGTTAGTCCTACCCAAATAGTTAGATGATCACCAAACCCAAAATGCAGCAAATAGTCCTAATAGGCCTAATTAGTTAGGCTTGTGAAGGAAGTATACACCAAGATAGAGTCCAAGCTTAAAAACAAACTAAGATACTTAGAGGGATCTATAAGAGATCACAATCCACCATTAGACATGTTTTATCCATCCCCAAAGTGCCTCTAACACTTCAATGTTTGTTGTCCTGAACCAAACACATAGAGATGTTTGGTCTAGGGATGGGTTGCAAAAATAGGAAACTCAATCCCCATATCCCATCCTTCTAAAATCATATATTACACCAACCTAACTTGAATTTTTTGGAGTGGCATGAAATTCCCATGATGGAAAACCAAGTTAGGGCATTTTTGCCAAAAGCTACCAATGAAACAAGGGTTTTGGTGGACCTGAGAAAGATGTTTGAATATCTTTTGACTCGGACCACTTAAGACCTTTAAACCAATTGAAATGTCTTTCTATAACATCCTAGATGTTGGTCCAATCATTCATTTTCTTATGCCAATCTATACCAATCCGTACACACACGTGTTGCAGCACAATTACAAGGAAAAATGAGAGTTTTTATTGATTCTCAAATGAAAATTACATTCTATATATTCCATCTACCTAAAAGATATATATGAATAACTTTTCCAACTAATCTAACTCATTTTCAAAGGTTTTGACCATTGGGAGGCAATTATGTAAAAGTTGTCAACTTTTTGCAAAAGTTGTCAAGCAACTTTTGTTGTAAAGTGCAACTTTTTGAAATTTATGCAAAATGTGCACTATAACCATACTAGGACCTTCCTCTAGTGTCCTAGTGACCTAGAACATGTTTAGAATCCTAAGAACATACCTACCCTATCCTAGTACTAAGATGTGCCCAATGACCATAGTCAAAAACCATCTTTACAAGCTTCCATATCTTTTATCCAAAAGTCATCTTTATAAGCTTCGTCAATATTCTTAGGTTCAACTTGAGAAATTGAACACAATTCTTCACTAACCTTGTTTCTTTTCATAAATCCTTTGTTCACACTTCTAATGATCTATTCAACAGGGTGATTCTTTGCCACATTTATGTTAGGTGTCACTTGCTCAATTTTTATTTCTCCTCTAGATTCTTCTCTTTATAATTCAATTGGTAAATCTGTGTCAGTTTCATAAAATAATTCCTACTCAACATTTTGATTTTTAGTCCTTTGAGTAGTCTTTCCATCAAAATCATAGCCAAGAATCCTTTCTTGAATTCTGAACTTCTCATATATTCTCACATTAGCACTTTCAACAATATTCTTCAATCTCTGGTTAAAACATCTATATGCTTTACTCTTTGATGAATAACCAAGAAAAATTCCTTCATCACTTCTAGAATCAAACTTTTCAATATCATCATCCCTCTTAATATAACATTTACTTCCAAAGATTATGTTAGTGAAATAGAATTTGTAACTTGTAATAGCACTTGTAGATATTTATGTGTTTTCCAAGTTACTATATGAATGAATGTATATGTTAAATAAAGAAGCATATCTTTTTAACATATTAACTTAGATTAGTTATAGTTATAACACAATTAATATATCCTTAACATATTATAATGGTTATATAATAAAAGATAGATATGTGTGTGTGTGTACACACACACACACATGTATACATATATGTATATATGTATATATGTATATGTATATATCTATATATATACATATATACATATGTATATATGTGTATATACATATGTATATATGTGTATATACATATATACATATGTATATATGTGTATATACATATGTATAGATATATATATATGTATATGTATATGTATATATATACATATATATGTATATGTATATGTATATATATACATATATACATATATGTATATATGTATACATATACATATATACATATATGTATATATATACATATATACATATATGTATATATATACATATATACATATATGTATATATGTATATATGCATATGAATATGTATATATATGTATATATATGTATATATATACATATACATATATACATATATACATATATACATATATGTAGATGTATACATATATGTATATATATATATATATGTATACATATATATATATATATATATACATATATATATATATATATATATACATACATATATATATATATATATATATATTTATACATATGTATACACACACACACACACACACACACACACACACACACACACACATATATATATATATGTATACATATACATATGTATATATAGATATGTATATATGTATATGTGTGTGTGTGTGTATAGATATGTGTGTGTGTACACGTATATCTATACATATATGTATATATGTATATATATATCTATATATGAATATATATATACATATATACGTGTGTGTGTGTGTGTGTGTGTGTGTGTGTGTGTGTGTGTGTGTATCACTCTTAATATAAGTTAATTATAATATTTGTCATATATTATATCTCATATATATAATATAATTTATCCAACAGAATTATAACATTAACACTCCCTCTTGATGAAGAAGGATAAAACACATAGATATTACACCATAGGTAATATTTCAAAAATAATACATATAGGAAATCTTTGATTAGAAGATTTCTAGTATATGATATCAAGTAAGTATTGGTCTATCAGAAGATCAACATATGATATTCACCAATTACTATTTGATATCATATTTGGTAACATGAGCATTGGCCTATCAGAATATCAACAATATGATATTCTAAGCTCTCAAGAGTAATGACCTATTAGAAACATCAATTGAATGATGATCACCAAGTACTTAGTGTGGTATTGGCCTATCAAAATATCAAGGCAAGATATTCACCAAGTACTGAAAATATATCTATACAAGCAACTTGTAGATAATCAAATTAATGATATCAAACACCTAGTTTTTGATTTATAAGATAAAGCCTTTACATGAAACAATTTCACAATGTGAATCATGCTACAAGTCATTGTAAGGACGTCACTTTACAACAACTTCTCCTATACAAGTGATAATCATTTAGAAGTCATCACTTCTTCATGATGTACACAAGGGATAGGCTCATAAATGAATGACATCAAAAGTTCACATGAAGTCTCCACGAATACTATCATGTGTTGTTGTCACAAGATTCACCATAAACATATCAAAGAATAAGGTTTCTCCCTCTTAGTTTGATATCAAATTTTTTGACCTCTTAGCACAAGGTTCTTTCTGATGAAGTGTCAAACTTCCTTTGAATCTGTTATCATCCTTCTAACCTCTTGGAAGCAAGTCATGTCATGCTACCCTAGTTCAATGGGTATCCTAATAGCATAAAACCTTCCACCCTACATACATGAGATTTTATCCCATGAATCATAGTCCTTTAGTTGATATAGTTTCTGACTAGTGTTGAATCCATCAACAAGGTCTACTCCTTCTGAACCAATATCATCAAAAGTTTGATTGAAGCATTTTTTTTTCTATTCCCTCTCTTTCTCCAAGGTTGTCTCTAATGAACTATTAGACTCCCTCTCATAATTTCAATCATCAAGGGTATTTGCTTCAAGAAATTCACATTATCCAACCTAATCATTAGATGATTCATAAATCCTAAATCACAGCTTCTTTGGAGCTAATATCATAAGATTGAGTCTGCACAATATTTGTTAGCATGCCTAATGTTCCAATCTTCTTTCCTACAAGGGCATCCTCAAAGACAAAGGAAAAATTAAGGCAAATGACTCTCTATAGTAGATACAGAAGTACAAATAAGAGAGAGACTACAATGAGTAGATAAGTGTAATATTGAAGGATAATAAATACATATCTACACATCCTTGATACATGAAGGTCCATATCTAAAAATGTCTTCTTAGATCCTCTTTTGAATCAACTCCTCACTAAGGATGGTTCGAGTGGGAATGAAACATTGTTTATTATATTTCCCCCTACAATGTAAAATTCTTACTCTTATGCCACTGAAAAAATTAAAAAATTCTTTCTCCTCAAGAGATGTCTCGACTTAGTCCTCAAGGACACAATAATGATGCCTTACAGTGAGGATTATCTCAATAACTCTTTAACAGGACCCTCTTCCATGGTCTTTTCTTTATCAAATTTCTCCCACTCCTTTGTTGAAGGTTGATTGAAGTGTGAGGTCTCCCTCCTAATATCAATCTCCCTCTTCCTCTATTTTAATGATAACCATGTGTAGTGTCTTCTTAGGTAAATTACATGCATTTATTAATTATTTTCCATTCACAATGACAATTCAAATTTGTCACCTCCCTGGTGAAGTTGGACCCTGATCATACTAGGCATTGAACACCACATCAATCTATAGTGCTTTTGGATAATTCAATTCTTCCAATAGTAATCTTCTCATTTGATGACTTTTATTCTTGGTGGAGTACATGCCAAGTGACACTTGAGTCACATGATTAACTTATTCTATAATTTTATGAAGCTTGCAGTCAATTAATATGATCACTTTTCATTGATTATCACATGCCAATCCAAGCCAAGGTTCATCATTTTTCACATGGATTTTACTGTGACCATTTGGTTTCAATGACTAATTTGTTTGATGTCAATATTCCTTTGATTTTTGAGCCATTGTTTGTAGTATGCACTAATTTTTATTCTATTCAATTTGACATCCCAATTGAAGGATTTATACGAACTACAATAACTTGCATATCCAATGTGAATGACCAATTTGCATGCATGATCACACAAAATCTCCAAAACAATGTTGGTCACTAGTATAAAGGGTGTAACTTTAGTAATGAGGTATCAGCTCTTCTTTGTACTACCATTAACTCGTACACTACCCAACTTTCCTCCACATACGCATTTACTAAACTTTGAATACTAACAAGAATGATATAGCAATAGCAAAAGTCTTCATTCAATGTGTTGCTCATTCTCTAACCATGTGTATGGAAATACTGGTGCATGTATTTTGTCCAAATTAGACTCAATCCACTACACCACTCTCAATTTACTACCTTCAGTTCAAAAACATCACCAGTGCCAATCCTCAATTATTTATCATGCAATTTAATTCCCAAGACCATTGTTCGATGACATCAAGACTATTGATGAGAAAGGTTCATGTTGTCCATTCCCATTCACCACTCAAGTTACACCCAAATAGACATTAATCTTCTTTTAATCACTTCATTCCATGTACAAAATCTACCTTTTGTTGATTTTCTTCTCTGTAGACAAAAAAATTGTAGTGCCAGACCTGTACACAGGGAAATTTCCATTTGTCCATCGACTTCATCCCAAACAAGGGATTTAAGGGATATTTTGTTCATTTAACTTCACTCTTCATTTTTATTAGTCTTTAAGCCTCACAAGCAGTTAGGGAACCTACTCTGATACCATGTTAGTGAAATAGGATCTATACTTGTAGATATTTATGTGTTTTCCAAGTTACCATATAAATGAATATATATATGTCTCTTTAACATATTAACTTACATTAGTTATAATTATAACACAAGTAATATATCTTTAACATATTATAATGGTTTTACATATATATATATATATATATATACATACATGTATGTATATACATACATATATATATATATATGTATGTATATACATACATGTATGTATATACATACATATATATATATATATGTATGTATATACATACATGTATGTATATATATATGTATATATGTATATACATATATATATATATACATATATGTATGTATATATATATATGTATATATATACATATATGTATATATGTATATATATATATATATATGTAAAACCATTATAATATGACATGTATGTATATACATACATGTATATACATATACATGTATGTATATACATATATGTATGTATATACATATATGTATGTATATACATGTATATACATACATATATGTATATACATACATATATGTATATACATACATATATGTATATACATGTATGTATATACATACATATACATATATGTATGTATGTATATATATATACATATATGTATATATGTATATATATATATAATATATACATATATATATACATACATACATATATGTATATACATATATATACACATATATGTATATATTATATATATATGTATGTATATATATATATATGTGTGTGTATATATACATACATATATGTATATATATACATATATGTATATACATACATATATGTGTATATGTATATATATACATATATGTATATATGTATATGTACATATATGTATATATATATATATATATGTACATATATATATATATATATATACATATACACATATATGTATGTATATACATATATGTATATACATACATATATGTATATACATATACACATATATATATATATATACATATACACATATATGTATGTATATACATATATGTATATACATACATATATGTATATACATATACACATATATATATATACACATATATATATATACATGTATATATATATATGTACATACATATATGTATATACATATACACATATATGTATTGTATATATATATATATGTGTATATGTATATACATATATGTATGTACATATATATATATATGTGTATATATATATATATGTGTATATGTATATATATACATATATATACATATAGATATATATATGTATATATATATATATATATGTATATGTATATGTATATGTATATGTATATGTATATATCACTCTTAATATAAGTTAAGTATAATATTTGTCATATATTATATCTCATATATATAATATAATTTATCTAATAGAATTATAACATTAATAGATTCTAAAGTATTTCATAGTAGATGTTTGTCCAAACCAAAGTTCATAAGGTGTCCTACAAGTCCCTTGTCTAATCTACACTATGCTCATAGTGTCTGCTCTAGTGTTCACTGCTTCTCTTTAAAAGATATGTGATAAATTATTCTCAAACATCATTTCTCTAGCTACATTTGTCATTGATCTATTTCTCCTTTCTTCTATCCCATTCTGCTATAGAGTATTGGGTGTGGAAAGCTATCTCTTTATACCATTATCCTCAAATAAATTATCCATCTCCATCTAATCTCAAGAATGTAATCTTCAAACTAGATTCATTCTCAACTCTACTCTTAAATATCTTAGATATCTCAAAAGCTTCAAACTTAGCTCTAAGAAATGCAACCCACATCATTCTAATGAAATCCTCAATAAGAAGCATAAAATACATTGCCATAAAAAAACTCTTATTCTTGTAGGATCACTCATATTTGTATGCACAATCTCCAACTTTGTTGAAAAAGTAAGCATTTTGCTTGGAAATTAAGTTTGTTCTATTTTGCCAACACACATTCTTTGCACATCATATTAGTAGGTTTCACAATCTTACGAAAATCTATAACTACAAATGTTGTATTGACCTTCACAATGTTATCAAAGTTTCTATGACAAAATCTCTTATTCCATAACCTGTTGTCATCCACTTTAGCAACCAAACATGTCATTTCAATAGGGTTTAACTAAAATACATTACCTTTTGTTCTTGTACCAGTATTAAAAAATTTACCATTCTTGTCCTTGATAATGCAAGTCTTCTCTGTAAAGTGAAAATAATATCCCTTTTCAACAAGTTGTCCAACATTGAAAAGATTATGTTTCAATTTATCCACAAAGTAAACATCCTTAGTGTTATTCTTTCCACCAATCGCTATTAGGAGAATTTGAATCACTTTTAGGAGATTCCAACCCTATTAGGAGTTGATTAGGAAGAAAAATGGACCCATTGTCCAAACAAATTTATTACTATCCTCACTAAATAATACAATGGTACATCAATATTGTCCAACAATAACTTCTTTGCTAGATACAATTCCTTATCAGCTCAATATGCCTCAATTACACCAATCACTTTCTTTGATCCAAAATATATTCGTACATATAAGTTCACACAATACAATATTTGCATTAGATCTCACTTTCAAGTTTTCATATCACAGTATGATCTCGTGGATGTACACAATATCCTCGCTAGATGGTTTCAACCAAGGAAACCATATTTCCTTTATACCAGGTCCTAAAATGAATTATTGAGTCATCCTTAAGGCTTTCCCAATTTACAATAATAATATAGGACTAGCTTAAGATATTTACATTTACATGTTACATTACAATATTACATCATTTCATAATTATAGACAAACTATCGACTCATAGTCTTCATAAATCTTCACATGCTACTCATCTGGATGTGTGATTAACCTCAACATCTTCATAATGTCTTCTATCTATGTCCAATTCCTCTTAGCCTGATTCTATCTTTGTTAGGAGATACAATCCAAATAATAGTAATCGCTTCCCATAAATTATATCTGAATGTTGCCTTTATTAAATACATCATATCTCTGTAGATTCTTCATGTTTCTATGTACACTCTTTGTTGTAGCATCTAGACACTCTCTATAACATTCTCCTAAATGGACATAATCTCATCTTCATTTCTTGAATCACACAAAGCCAAACTTTGTCTTTTTCTTAGCCAGTCTTCACATAATAACTAGTATGTTGTCATCAATGACAAATTCTATCATGAATACAAAACACAACCTTTAAATCATGTCACCAACAATGCTAGGATACTCCACCATAAGAATACCATCAACATTCATGCTTAACAATTTCCCCCCTTTGTCATTGATGGCAACATAAATGAAAACATCTAAGCTACATGAATACCCAATATATCTCTGCTACAACTACTTCCCCATTCATGTCATCCATGAATGTCATATGTACAATAACCATCATGCACAGGGAAGGTGTTTAATCTCCCCCATACATAAGAATCTTTTCAAATCCTCTTCATCAATCAAATATTCAAATCCTCTTCATCAATATTTTAAAATCCTCTTCATCAATCAAGTCTCTCCTTTAGGAACATCTCTCCCCATTGATATCAATTAATAAACAATCATGTGTTATTCTATACATATCAAAGTATTGATATAAAAGGATGTGTTTCATGTATTACTCTCCTCCATTGACATTAATGAAAAATGTATCATTATGTCAATTCTCTTCATAAGATCTTTAATTAACTCAAGTGTCCAAAGACACTATTAAGTACCAATTGCCAAGAACCCTTAATGACTCAACTCAAACACATATACTCCCCCATAGAGAAAGCATCAAGCATCTAGTCTAGGTAAAAGAAATAGTGCTTTGTTACCACTAGATTGATGTAATATCTACATCAACTACTCAAAAGTAGGTTGGGGCATGCCCCAATAATACCTCTCAAGTACTCAAAGGTGTCCTTCGGCAAAAGTTTTTAAAATATGTCTTCTATATGCTCCTCTGTACTAACATACTCCAGACTAATTTATGTACAAATTCTATTATGAATGCAACACATAACCTCTAAACCATGTCACCAACAATGCTAGGAGACTTCCCCATAGGAATACCATCAACATTCATGCTTAACAATCTCCCCCTTTGACATTGATGGAAACATAAATGAGAAACATCTAAGTTGCATGAATACGAAATATATCTCTACTACAACTGCTTCCCCATTCATGTTGTCCATGAATGTCATCTGTATACTAACCATCATGCATAGGGAAGGTGTTTAATCTCCCCCATACATAATAATATTTTCAAATCCTCTTCATCAATTAAATATTTAAATCCTCTTTACCAATACTTCCAAATCCTCTTCATCAATCAAATCTCTCCTTCAAGAACATCTCTCCCTATTGACAACAATTAATATACAATCATTTTCTATTCTATACATATTAAAGAATTTTTCATGTGTTACTCTCCCCTACTGATATACAAGGATGTTTTTCGTGTATTGCTCTCCTCCATTGACATTAATGACAAAGGTATCATTATGTTAATTCTATTCATAAGATCTGTAATGAGTTTAAGTGTCCAAAGACACTATTAAGTGCTAATTACCAAGAACCCTTAATGACTCAGCTCAAACACATATACTCCCCCATAGAGAAAGCATCAAGCATCCAGTCTAGGTAAAAGAAATAGTACTTCGTTACCACTAGACTGATGCAATATGTACTGCAACTACTCAAAAGTAGGTTGGGGTATAGCCCCAAGCATACCTCTCAAGTACTCAAATGTGTCCTTTGGCAAAGGCTTTTTAAATATGTCTTCTATCTTCTCCTTTGTACTAACATACTCTAGTCTAAATCCTATACAAATTCTATCATGAATGCAACACACAACCTTTAAATCATGTCACCAACAATGCTAGGATACTCCCCCATAAGAATACCATCAACATTCATGTTAACAATTTCCCCATTATGCATTGATGACAACATAAATGAAAAACATCTAAGTTACATGAATACCAAATATATCTTTGCTACAACTGCTTTATAAGAATCTTTTCAAATCCTCTTCATCAATCAAATATTCAAATCCTCTTCATCAATATTTTCAAATCCTCTTCATCAATCAAACATTCAAGTCCTCGTCATCAATCGAATCTCTCCTTCAGGAACATCTCTCCTCGTTGACATCAATTAATCTACAATCATATGCTTTTCTATACATATCAAAGCATTTTTTATGTGTTACTCTCCCCCATTGATATACAAGGAAGATTTTCATGTATTACTCTCCTCCATTGACATTAATGACAAAGGTATCATTATGTCAATTCTCTTCATAAGATGTCTAATAAGCTCAAGTGTCCAAAGATACTATTAAGTACCAGTTACCAAGAACCCTTAATGATTCAGCTCAAACACAGATACTCCCCATAGAGAAAGCATCAAGCATCCAATGTAGGTAAAAAAAATAGTGCTTTGTTACCATTGACCTCATGCAATCTCTACATCAACTATTCAAAATTAGGTTGGGGCATAACCCCAAGCATACCTCTCAAGTACTCAAATGTGTCCTTCAGAAAAGGTTTTTTAAATATGTTTTCTATTTGCTCCTTTGTACTAACATACTCTAGTATGATTTCTGCACAAATTCTATCATGAATGCAACACGCAACCTCTAAATCATGTCACCAATAATGCTAGTATACTTCTCCATAGGAATACCATTAGCATTCATGCTTAATAATTTCCCCCTTTGGCATTGATGGCAACATAAATGATAAACATCTAAGTTGCATGAATCCCAAAAAAATCTATGCTACAACTGCTTCCCCATTCATGTTGTCCATGAATGTTGTTTGTATAGTAACCATCATGCATAGGGAAGGTGTTTGATCTCCCCCATACATAAGAATCTTTCCAAATCCTCTTCATCAATCAAATCTCTCCTTCAAGAACATCTCTCCCCGTTGAGATCAATTAATATACAATCATGTGTTATTCTATACATATCAAATGATTTTTTATGTGTTACTCTCCCCTATTGATATATAAGGATTTTTTCATGTATTACTCTCCTCCATTGACATTAATGACAAAAGTATCATTATGTCAATTCTCTTCATAATATTTGTAATAAGATCAAGTGTCCAAAGACACTATTAAGTACCAGTTACCAAGAGCCCTTAATGACTCATCTCAAACACATATACTACCCCATAGAAGAAGCATTAAGCATCCAATCCAGGTAAAAGAAATAGTTCTCTATTACCACTAGACTAATGCAATCTCTACATCAACTACTCAAAATTAGGTTGGTGCATAACCCCAAGCATATGTCTCGAGTACTCAAATGTGTCCTTCGACAAGGGTTTTTAAATATTTCTTATATCTGCTTCTTTTTACTAACATACTCTAGTCTGATTTTTGTACAAATACTATCATGAATACAACCTACAACCTCTAAGTCATGTCACCAATAATTCTAGGATACTCCCCCATAGGAATACCATCAACATTCATTCTTAACAATTTCTCCCTTTGGCATTGATGGCAACATAATTGAAAAACATCTAAGTTGCATGAATACCAAATATATCTCTGCTACAACTGCTTCCCCATTCATGTTTTCCATGAATGTCGTATGCATAGTAACCATCATGCATAGGGAAGGTGTTTAATCTCCCCCATACATAAGAATATTTTCAAATCCTCTTCATCAATCAAATCTCTCCTTCAAGAACATCTCTCCCTATTGATATCAATTGATATACAATCATGTGTTATTCTATATATTTCAAAGGATTTTTCATGTGTTACTCTCCCCCATTGATATACAAGAATGTTTTTCATGTATTACTCTCCTCCATTGACATTAATGACAAAGGTATCATTATGTCAATTCTCTTCATAAGATCCATAATAAGCTCAAGTGTCCAAAGACACTTTTAAGTACCAATTACCAAGAGCCCTTAATGACTCAGCTCAAACACACAAACTCCCCCATAGGGGAAGCATCTAGTATCATGTCTAAGTAAAAGAAATAGTGCTTTGTTAACACTATACTGATGCAATATCTACATCAACTACTCAAAAGTAGGCTGGGGCATAACCACAAGCATACCTCTTAGGTACTCAAATGTGTCCTTTGGAAAAAAAAAATTAAATATATCTTCCATCTGCTCCTTTGTACTAACCTACTCTAGTCATATTTATTTTTCTACAACCTTCTCCCTCAAAAAGTGATACTTAATAGATATATGTTTTTCGTTGAATGTAAAACTAGACTCTTTGACATACTCACTATACTTGTGTTATCACAATGTATGATAACAGACTCTATAAACCCAACGCCAATGTCTTTCAATATTTTTTTCATTCATAGAATTTGATTACAACTATTTGCTTCTACTACATACTATGTTTTTTTCATGATCTTTGAAATATAGTCTTTTTTCTTACTTAGCCAAGAAACCAATCTTGCTCCCAAGGAGAATGCTTTGCCACTAGTGTTTTTTCTCTCATCTACATTTCCTTTCCAATACACACCAATATATGCACATATCATTTAATCTATCATACCATAATCCATAATTAGGTATACCCTTCAGATATCTGAAAATTCTCTTTACTGGTGCATAATGTGACTCTTTAGGATCTACCTAAAATCTTACCACAATTCCAATTACATTAGATATATCAAGTCTTTTGTGTATCAAATATTGTAATCCACCAATCATATATATGTACTTTTTCTTCTCAATAATAGGGATTTCATCTTTGCTAGATAACTTGTGACAAGTTACCATATATGTTCCAATAGGTTTACAACTTGCGAAACCAAATATTTTCAACAAGTCTTTTGATATGAATATACCATCTTTGTTTTGAACAATCTGCAATCCCAAGAAATACTTCATCTCACCAATCATACTCATCTCAAACTCCTTCATCTCTTCAACAAATGCTTCACTTGCTTCATCGTATCCTCCAAACATTATGTCATCCACAAATACCTTAACAATTAGTAAGTCATTGTCAATATTTTTCAAATACAAATTACTATCAGCATTACCTTTTATAAATCCCAAACTTATCAAATACTTATCCAATCTCACATATCATACTCTAGGTGCTTGTTTCAATCCATACAATGCTTTCTTTAATTTTCAAACCATATCCCCTATGTTTTTCAAAGGAAAACCTTTAGGCTACTCAATGTATAAATCTTCTTCTAATTCACCATTTAGAAAAGTTGACTTGACATCCATTTGATACACTTTAAAATTTTTGTTAGTTGCATATGCCAAAAACATTCTTATTGCCTCTATTTTAGCAATAGGAACAAATGTTTTCTCAAAATCAATCCCTTCTTATTGTGAATAGTCTTTACATACCAGTCCTACTTTGTTTCTCACAACCTCACCATATTCATTCATCTTATTTCTAAATACCCACTTAGTTTCAATAACATTATTATCCTTAGGTCTAGGAATCAATTCCCATGTATTGTTCTTTTCAATCTTCTCTAGTTATTATTTCATAGCTTTGATCCAAAAATCATCTTTACTGGCTTCATTAGCACTTTTATGTTTAATTTTAGAAATAAAACATAGTTCTTCTTATAGCTTATTTCTTGTCTCCTCTATCTTCTACCAATAATCTGATCAGCATGGTGATTCTTTTATTAAATTTCTATTGGGTGTCATAGATCAACTATGATTTCTGCTCTAGGTTCATATCTTGGATCTTCTCTTTGTTATTCTCTATATTATTCTCTATGAATTTCATTATGCAAATCAGTGTTAGACTCATAAAATAATTTATGATCATCATTTTCCCTATTAGGCATTGGACTAGTCTCTTCATTAAAATTGTAATCAAATATTTTTTCTTGAATTCTAAACTTCTCATCAAGTCTCACATTTGTGCTCTTAACAATAGTCTTAGTTCTTTGATTAAAACATCGATATGTCTTACTTTTCAATGAATATCCAAGAAACATACCTTTGTCACTTTTTAAATCAAAATTTCCAATATCATCATCTCTCTTAATGTAACATTTGCTTCCAAATATTCTAAAATACTTAACAGAAGGTGTATGTCCAAACCAAAGTTCATAAGGTGTCTTACTAATGTTTTGTTTGATTTGTACTCTGTTCATAGTGTACACTATCGTATTTATTGCTTTTCTCCATAATATCTTAGATACATTGTTCTCAAGAATCATTTCTCTTGCTGCCTCTATCACTATTCTAATTATCTTTTCTACTATCCCATTTGTTTAGGTGTCTTAGGGGCTGAAACCTATCTTTTTATGTCATTTTCTTCACAAAAATTGGAAAGTTCATTTGAAGTAAACTCTCCACCCCTATTAGATCTCAAACGTTTAATCTTCAAACCAGATTCATTTTCAACTCTAGCCTTAAATACATTGAATTTCTCAAAAGCTTCATATTTCTCTCTAATAAATGCTAATCATTATAGCGAAATCATCAAAAAGAGTCATAAAACACATTTCACCATACAATGCTTTTGTCTTGGTAGGACCACTCAAATTTGTGTGCACAATTTTCAACTTTGTAGAGGTGGTGAATTTCTTGCTTGAAAATGAACTTTTCTTTTATTTTTCCATCACACACTCCTTACATAACATGTAAGAAGGTTTCACAATTTTAGGAAAATAATTAACCACAAATGTATTGCCAACTTTCACAATGTTATCAAATTTTATATGAAAAAAAACTATTATGCCACAACCAATTTCCATCTACCTTAGAAACTAAGACATGTCATCTCTTTAGGATTCAATTGAAATATGCTACCTCTTATCTTTGTATAAGTACCAATCAATGTGCCATCTTTTTCTTTGATAATGGAGGTCTTCTCTATAAACTACAACTAATGTCCCTTGTTCACTAGCTATCCAACACTCAAAAGATTATGTTTCAAACCATCAACAAAGTAAACATCATCTATTAGTCTTTCCATCAAGTGTAATATATCATTTTTCTTTTATATGACAGGTTGTGTTATTTGCGACTCTAACAATTCCTCCATCAGAGCTATTGAATTCAACAAACTTATTCATACCTCTAGTCATGTGATGGAATAAACCATTATCAATAATCCAATTATATTTCTTCTTTTTAACTTGTGATACTAATGCTTTTTCTTCTCTAACTTCTTCTTTTCCAAGGCTTTCTTTCTTAATAGAAACAAATCTTATTTCATCACCACTTTCACTCAATATTTCCTCCACTTGAGCATTTAATTCATCCTCATCAACAAATAGGCATTCCTTTGGCTTTCATGATTTATAGAGGTTTCTATTCTTTCTTAATTTCTTAGTGAATCTAGAAGAATAATGACCATATTCATTACAAGTCCAACATTTAAATATTTTTTTACCTTTAGGTTATCTCTTCATAAGAAAGAAAAGTCCTTCCTTAATCTTATTTTCTTCTTAAACTCTTGTTCAACTAGTACTAGAATAATATCCACTTGTACTTGCACTCCTTGTCAACATAGGTTGAACACTCAATGCACTCAAAGTAGTTTTGACATTGGGAAAATCTCCACTTTGTCTCATTCACATTTATGTTGATTGTAATCTCCCAAGAAGAGTTTCTCTTATTAGATTTGTTGATAAGAGGATAATGTGTTCTATTATTTGTGCTTTCTATTTGCATGGAGGTATCAAACTCTTCAACATCTTCCATATGAATTCATCTTCTTATTTTTGTCCTCCACAAGTTTTAATTCCTGCAACAATTTCTTCTATTCTACCAAAATAAATTCTTCCATATTCATATTCCATCATTTTAGTACCTTGATATATGCATCTCCAATTTTGCAATCTAACTTTTAGAGTATGATTGTCACCTTCAAATGTACTTTGCAAAGCCTTCCAAATTTCATGAACTAATCTTAAATATTTTACTTGAGCAAAATCAGTTTCAGGAAGGGTTGATATAGTGCTTCTCTGGCAAGCATATTGAACATGAATACATCTTTCTAATTTTCATCACAACCTTCAAGCTTGTCTTCTTTGATCACATAAATATTTCTCTTAGTAATCAACCAATAACCTGAACCTTGTTAGAATATAAAGTACACCAATATAATGTTGAAAAAGAAGATTATTGAGGTATAGAAACCTATCATGGGAACAATCAATATTTGTAACTGGTGTCAAACCTACTACTTGTTGGTAAGATAATTGCTAACTTTGGTTAGAATGTTATCATTTGATTGATTGATGAAGATTATTTGTAAAGAAAGGATAACAATAGTACCTAGAGAAATGTTGAGCTATATGGTCTATAGAAGGAGCATTAAGACCAAGTAAGACTTTGATGATATAGTGTATTGTTTATTTGCTTGAGGCTACAATGAAGGGATATTGAAGCAAAGATAAGAAGAAGACTATACAATAAGAATGTGTTTGCCAAGCCTAACTAAACAAACAATGTAAGTCAAGCATTTAGTTTAGGTCAAGCAAAAAGATGGTTATGATCTAGTAAAGAAAAAATCTATATGTGTCAAGGATCAAAAAATTGTAGTACTAACCAAGCAAGATTTAGTTTATGTCGAGCAACCTAGTATTGATCGAGCAACAAAAGTCAGTTATTGTCGAGTGACTGCATAAAGAGTTTGAATGAAGATTTAACAAATTTGAGCTGACATAAGTTGATTTATTGAATTATGCACAAATTGTGTTGACGATAAGCTTGATGAGCTAGTGGCACAAAATTCAAGATAAATTATTTGAAGATGAATTTAATAAGGATTGTAAGAGAAGTTTCTAGAGGGAACACAATGGAAAGAAGGGAGGATTCAATGAATCTAACCTAACCCTAAGATGGACTATTGTGATTAAGTGGCAAAAGATCAAAATTCTCTATTTAAGGAGATACAATGCCAAAAGCAAGTGTCCAGGTCTAAGTTTGGAATCTAGAGGTATTGCTTCATATGTTGGCCAAAGGAATGAACCTACAATTGGCATACTAAGCAAGAAGGCTTAAGGAAGTGAAGGCTTGAAGGGTGAACAAGAAATTAGAGACAAAGGGGAGTGAATGCCAAGTAGAATGAAGAGTTGAATGAGAGATCTAAAATTTGCAAGTGAGTTGTTTTGTTATTAGATCAAGCCCTATTCTTACACTCTAACAATTGTATCAGTTTGAATAAATCCTTTGGATTAAGGTTGACCTAACAGTCATGAGTAAATCCTTTAATCGGGTGACATTCTAATGGAATTTTCTAAAGTCATCTAACAAGGCTCACTTTTAATAGGGTGTTTGAAATCCTTTAATCAAGGTCACATTTAACAATGTGCATTGTAACCTTTAATAAGGTTGGCTCCTCACAGAGCTCACTTTAGAAGAGTAAAAATTGGTAGCATATTACTGATGGTTTTTCCCAAATTGGGTTTCCACATTAAATCCTTGTGTCAAATTGTGTGATTGAATTTGTGATTATGTTTACATTTATGCAAAGTTCATTTGAGCTAGGATAGTAATATATAGAGGTTTGAGATATTGGATGATCTAATCAATGCATGCACATATATTTGTTGAGTGTTGAAAAGCTTTATTGGTATATTTGGACCTTGGATAACTAATTCACCCCACTCTCAGTTATTCTAAATTATTCCAACAATTGGTATTAGAGCTTTTGGTGCTTGTGAGGAAATAATTTGAAGTTACTTGAAGCTAAAGATCAAGATGTACAAAAAGGAGGTGCCCAAGCTAAACAAGGAAAATTTTCCTGCATGGTAAAGTTTGATGAAGTTGCATCTAGGTGGACTTGGAGATTTTGCATTATCAACTATGACCATTGAATATGTAGAAGTGATTGGAGCCCTTACTACACAACAACTGAAAAAATCGAAAGGACACAACCAGGCAATGTTGGAGATTGCATCTGCTCTGAGCTACTCAGAGCTTGATGACATCAAAGTATGTACTACTATTACACAAATGTGGACTCTTTAAAGAAATCTATAGAGGAGACAAGAATGTGATGAGAGCCAAGGTAGAAAGTATAAAAGGAAAATTTGATGATATGAGAATGCAAGAAGATGAAACTATAGTTCAATATTGTGGAAGAGTCAAAGATGTTGTAAATGTAATTAGGGGATCATATGGAATGATTGAAGATGAAAATGTGATAAAAAAAAGTATTAAGAACCCTACTGCCTATCTATGCTATTAGAGTCTTTGCTATACAAGAATTGTGATGTACTCCTAGTAATGATCTAACCCTTGAAGGACTAGTTGGCAGACTCACTACTTTTGAACTTTCAAATTTTGATAATTTCAAATCTGAGAATGTTGACTCTGCTTTAAAATTTAAACTGACACTCAAAGAACCTAAAGATAAGAGAAATAAAAAGGTTAAGCATGTTGCTAGTAATAGTGAAACAGAAGATGAAGATCTAGATGAACTTGAAGCGTTGCTAGCATCTCATAGAGGCAAAGGAAAATACAAAGGTAAGTTGCCCATCATATGTCTTAATTGTAATGAAGTTGGTCATACTGTAGTAAAATGTCCTGAGAAGACAAACAATAGAAATGGAGGCAAATATATAAGTAGAAGAGATAAGAGTAACAAAGACTATAAAGACAAGGGAAAGAAAGATTGCTACATTGTTGAAGAAGAATCTAATGATGAATCAGATGATCATGATGAAGAAGTTGTTTATGTTGCTATGAAAGATGATTAAATGAAGATGAGGCAACTACATTAGTATCTTATGTGACCAAAAGTGATAGATAAATCATTGACAGTGGATGTTCTCATCACATGACTGGCAACAAAAGTAAGTTCAAAAATCTTGAGCATTATAATAGAAATAATGTTAGATTTGGTAATGATGCACCCCATCTAGTGAAAGGTAAAGGTTGAATAAAATTGACAAACAAGATCATGTGTGACAATACTTACTATGTGGAAGGACTTAACTATAAACTATTGAGTGTATCACAATTGAAGAGTTTAGAATGCAAAGTTGAATTTGAACACAAGAAGGTTAAGATCTATGATGCTAATGGAGAACTCATTAGAAGTGGTGATCAGACAAGAGGTAATCTTTTTTATCTTGACATGACTGAAGCAACCTATTTAGTTATACACTTTGATGATGTGTGGCTATGGCACAAAAGATTATGTTATGTAAATCTTGACAACTTGGTTAGTATTAGTAAGATGAAAAGAGTTAGAGGTTTTCCAAAACTGAAGAAACCTGATAATGTGATTTACAAACAATGTTAGTTAGGCAAGATGACAAAGTCTAGTTTTAAGAGTAAGACTCATACTTCAAAAGAAATTTTAGAATTAGTTCATACTGATCTATGTGGACCAATTGATGTGTAATGCTACAAAGTTAGCAAGTATTTTATTCTATTTGTTGATGCTTACTCTAGAATGATGACAGTAATGTTTTTGAGAGAGAAATATGATGCTTTTTGAATGTTTAAGTGGTATGTGGCAAGAGTTGAAAAGGAAATTAGTAAAAGCTTAAAATATTTGAGATTTGATAGAGGTGGAGAGTTTACATCAAATGAATTCAATAATTTTTGCAATGATAGAGGAATTAAAAGACAAACTTCTATATCAAGGACCCCTCCACAAAATGGGATAGCTGAAAGGAGAAACAAATCTATGATGGACTCTACAAGAACACTGATGATGGAAAAGAATGTTGCTTTGAAATACTGGTGAGAAGTTGTCAATACATCTATCTATACCTTGAACTAAGTACAAGTCAAGAAAGGTACAAATTTCACACTTTTTGAATTATGGTATGGATGCTCACCCAATGTCAAATATTTTAAAGTATTTAGAAGCAAGTGTTACATTCTAACTTGGACAATAGAAAAGGTAAACTTGATGCTAAAAGTGATGAATGTATTTTCCTAGGATATTCCACAAGAAGTAAAGCTTATAAGTGTTTAAATACTAACACTAACAAAGTTGTGGAAAGTGCAAATATAAAAAATTGATGAATATATAGAAATACATGTAGATGAACAAAAGAAGGAACCTGAAAATCACAAAACCTTTATGTACTACTATGAAGGCATGTCTAATAATATTGATGTTTCTAAGAACCAAGTTGTCAATCAATAAGAACCAGTGATTATTGAGTTACATACAATGGATGTCGAGTTATAGTCAGAAGTTGAGGTACATTTTGATGCCAAGATTAGTTTACAGGAAAGGAATGTTGAGTTACCTAATAGAGAAGTACATAGTGAACCTGAGATTGAACTTCATGAACAACCCATTAGTGAAGAAAGAAGAATAGAGCTAAGATTATCAAAATATGTCAAAAGATATTGTCCTGTTAAACAAGTCATTGGAGGAAAAGAGGATGGACTAGTGACAATGAATATATTAAAAAATGACACATGTTTG
The DNA here is from genome assembly GCA_028749045.1 of Cupressus sempervirens. NCBI lineage: Eukaryota > Viridiplantae > Streptophyta > Pinopsida > Cupressales > Cupressaceae > Cupressus > Cupressus sempervirens. The sequence goes on along the minus strand of CM053792.1, from coordinate 443,806,770 downwards.
TTAAGCATACATGAATCTAAAATAGTGAAGGATGTACTAGAGAATGAAGATTGGATTCAAGCCATGAATGAAGAAATTAATCAGATTGAGAAGAACAAAACCCAGACACTAGTATCGAGACCAGAGGATAGTCATGTTATTGGAACAAAGTAGGTATACAAAAATAAGTTAGATGAGAATGGTGAAGTGACAAGGAATAAGGAAAGATTAGCCTACAAAGGTTATGCATAAGAAGAGGGAATTGATTATGGAGAGACATTTGCCCCAGTTGCAAGATTGGAAGCAATAAGAACTCTGCTTGCTTATTCTACTTATAAAGGATTCAAAGTTTATCAAATGGATGTTAAGTCAAAATTTTTGAATGGTATACTAGAAGAGGAGGTTTACATTGAACAACTTGAAGGATTTGTTGATCCAAATATTATAAACATGGTGTGTACATTGCACAAAGCTTTATATGGTTTAAAGCAAGCTCCCAGAGAATGGTATGAAAGACTATACAACTATCTTGTGAAGATTGGTTTTGAGAAGATTGATGACAACAACAATCTATACTTGAAGATAGAAGGAGGTAAAGGAATTTTACTAGCTGAAATATTTGTTGATGATATCATATTTGGAGGACAAAATTCTTTATGTAAGACATTTACAAATGAATTGATGAAATAATTTGAGATGTCTATGTTTGGAGAAATAAAGTTCTTTGTAAGATTACAAGTATATCTTATGAGATATGGTATTTACATTACTTAGTGCAAGTATGTAAAAGAAATCTTGAAGACTTTTGGTATGGAAGATGCAAGACCAGTTAGTACTCCCATGGTGACAGGACATAAACTATCCAAAATTGATGAATTTATTGAGGTAAGTCAAACATTGTACAAGTCTATGATTGGAAAGTTGCAATATGTAGTTCATAGAAAACCTAATATTGCACTAGTTGTTGGGCTTGTTGCCAGATTTTTTGAAAATCCTAAGGAGAATCACTTAATGGCCATTAAAAGGATTATGAGATACTTAAAAGGTACATAAGACTATGGTTTATACTATAAGAAGAATGACAAATTTGACTTGAGAGCCTATACAGATGTTGATTGGGCTTGAAACATTGATGATAGGAAAAGCACAAGTGGTGGAGCATTTTCTTAGGAAAAAGATTAATTTTTTGGACTAGCAAGAAATAGAATTGTATTTCACAATCTATTGCTAAAGATGAATATGTGGCTGCTATGGTGAATTGTAAAAATGTGGTATGGATCAAACAGTTACTCAAAGGAATGTAGGAAGAAATCGTTGAACTTGTCTTGAAGAAAGAATTTCAACAATTGAATAGGTTTGATGAGATCATATTAGAAGCACGGTCACATACAAAGATGATTCAATAACAAAGAAAGATTTGGCATGACAAGCATATTAAAACTAGAAATTTTCAACAAGGAGATTGGGCATTATTATATGACTCAAAATTTCAAGAATTTAAAGGGAAATTTCATACAAGGTGGATGGGGCCATACTAGGTGGAAACAACATATTCCAATGGTGTTGTATAGTTGACTCCTATAGATGGTGAAAAGAGAACCATGTTGGTAAATGGCCACCAATTGAAGCATACCATAAGACAACATCAAAAAATGAATTCTTGGCAAAATTAGAATCTTGTATAGAATTTTTCACTATGTAAGACATTTCTTCCATGTTGATAAATCTAGCATAAAGACAATGAGAGAAAATAAAGAGAACATGTTGAAAATCAGAAGAAGAAAAAAAGAGAGGGTGAACTGAAAACCAAAAATGGTGATTCATGCCAACAAGAAATTGAAGACCACCAACAAAAACTTCTTGAAAGCACCAGATCACTCTTGATAGTTCTAGATTGATAAGAAGAGAAAAGTCATTTAAAAAAATGTTTCAAATTTAATAAATTAAGCTCCCAATGAAATCTATCAAATTCTTCTTGCTAAGTGTAGTAAATGAAAAGATAAGACAACATTCAATAAGGATTCAAAGAATTTATGCATTTATTTTATCAAAGTATTAATTATTAATTATTAATTATTAATTGTTGGCTTTTATGGCAGTAATATAAGGAATATGTGTATTTGTACTATTAGTTATGTATAGTTAATTATTCATAGATACATTTTCAGGGGAATTAAAATGGAATAAAGTGTAATTCACAAATCTTATGAAAGATATGGAAAAAGTAAAAAGTCACATTAGAAAGTACTTCAAACTTCTAAGCTCCACCAATTCCTAGGAAAAAAGATTTGAAATGAGTTATTCAGATTTGCTTTGTACGACTTAAAAAGGAAAAAATGCTTTATTAATTAAAGTATTCATCATTACAAGTATTGGTATTAAAGTCAGAATTATAGTACTTCTCTAGTCTGTTCAATTTTGGTATTCAACATTTTGTTGCTTCTGAGTGCTTTTGTTGTATTTTGTTTTTGGAAAACTTGTTGTGAAAGTTGATCAAATGGGGAAGAAAAAGAAATCAGAGCCAAAAAGATTGGAATCAAGTAGACAATTGGAACAATGGTTGCAACGAGCAGGATGGCTGAATTTTCTTAGGATGTATGAGGGTTTTGATGAAGAATTGGTAAATGAATTTGTGCAAAAATTTCATGTAAATGTCACCAAAGTTCGTGGTCAAATCATCCATGTTAACATGGAAATTATAAGTGAACTCTCTAGTGTTCTAGCTGAAGGAGAAATAATTACCAAGCGGACCACAAATTTGGAAGAGTTGGTTGACTAATTCTACAATGCTCAAGAGGATGATAAAAGACCAAAATTGGTTAAGAGCCATGATAATACTAAAGGGGTCAATAAAGTATCATTGTCTAAACCATGGAAAGCTCTAGCAGTGGTGTTAATGAAACACTTCACTTGTGAAGGCCAGTACGCAATGGTGCTTGGCCTTGGTTTGAAAATGTTGTGCCATATACAGTATGGTGAATAGAGGCCTGAATTAAGCGTGAATCTACAAGAATTTATCTTTCATTAATTGTTAACTATAATTCCTAAAGCCAAGATAAAGCAGAAATAGGTAAGATACCAAACCCTTATTCATTTGATTTTAAAGTATCATTTTATAAAAAATAATGTGGGAGAAGAATCTTGGTATAATTTCTTAAGAGGAGAAGGTGGTAGTAGTATTCCTGAGGTTAAGAAAGGAAAACAAGAACCCAAATTTCATTGAAACAAATACCTAGGGTTCAAGAAACACAAAAACTTAAAACCCAGATAAAATGTAAATCTAGGGCTAAAGGATTAAAGGTGACTAAAATTAGAAAGAAATAGAAACAAAAATTGAAGACATAAATACCTGTTGTAACTCAGCATTCTCCTAGGTTTCTTTCTACTGAAGCAAAGCCTACAAAGGTGGATACCCTCTCTCGGAAGAAATAAAAAAATCCTAGTAAAAAGAAGAAACTTGTTGGGTATAGAGTTGAGCGAGAACAAAAAGGAAAAAAAAACTTGAGAAAAATAATACAATTATGGAGCAATTCAATGAAATGATAGGAGTCATACAAGAACCTCCTATTGAGGGAAATATTCTTGAAACAAAGAGTTCAAAAAAGGGAACGAAAGAATCTTTTCAAGAATCCCCACATATAGTTGGAAGTATTCAAACGAATCCAGAAGAATTTTCTCAAGAAAAAATACATAAAATCCATGACTGTAATATTAATCAAATAGATGATCAGGAACCTTCTGGCTCTATCCATAAATTTCCAATACATGATAATTCAAATGAGGATGAAATTCATGTTGATGAAAATATGAGTTTTGGAGAAGAAAGGGTAGAAGAAAAATTTGAAGCACCAAATGAAGTTGAAGATGAGGAGTTGTTTCAACAAAGAGAAGGTAAAGAGACAGTGCAAGATGAGAAAATATTGTAAATGCCAGTCAAAAAAAATTTTAATGAGGAAGAAATGTAGTTAAGAGAAGTCATTCTCCTCTCACAAAAAGAGAAAGAATAAAAAGAGATATCATGTTTGCTAGAGAATAACAAATTGGAAATTTGGAAAACTAAAATAAATTTAAGGATGAACAATTGAACACATTGAAAGAAAGGGGTTGTTTTGTTAAACATGAACTTGTGGGTATCAAATTAGGATATGAGGATCAAATACAAGTGTTGAGACAAGAATTGCAAACTGCTAGGGAATTGATTGGTCAATGACCATCTACCTCTACAGCTCCACCTAGATATAGGCACCAAAATGAGGAATTACAACAACAATTGGAGTAGACTATTAAAGAAAGGGATAAATCTAAAGGTAGGGTAGAACAAATAATACAAACTGCTTTACAAATGAACTATCTAAAGAAACCTTGAGGAATGTATTCTATTTTTCTTAGAGAGAAATTCCTTCTTTTGCAAATTAATCAGATTAGCCTAAAAAGGAAATTGAAATGAAGATAATTTTGAGTTCATGGCTAACTATACTAATAGTGTTCCAATAGTTCACAATAATACGTGTGAATTTTATTTGCATGGGTTTTTGTTGGGTCATCATTGGTGTCCTTTTCTCAATTTATATGTTGGTGAATTACAACTTTGGATATTCATTTCTTTTATGCAAAATTAATAAGAATGGGATGAGATAAATGATAGATTTCTTGAAATGCAAGCAAGGATGAGTCTTCCTATATGACACGAATACCCAAAAACATTTCCTTTCAAAATGAATTTCAATAAAATTGCACAAATTGGTGATACAACTAAAATATATAAGCATAATCTACAACAATCTGTTCAAGATTACAAAGATGCAATCAATCGCCTCACATTCCAAGCTCACATTGGCATAGGAGAGAGGTATGACTCTATTCCACTTAGAATAAAATGAAGAGAACCAATACCCCCTCATAATTTTATTTGGTCACAAACATGACTGAGGGAGATTTTTAATATTATTGAAGTACAACATACTAGATGGGCTAGAATGTAATTCAAACTTCCTTTGATCATTTATCCTGGTCCAAGATTTAATTCACCAAATAGGTTAGATGGAGACAAATTAAGAGATTGGAGAAATGATATTATCATAACCAATGGTTATCAACATGCCAAAGCATCTCTTACAAATAATTTTGAGGAAATGTGTCTAAGTGTTTGTATGGAAGAGGAGAACATGAATCAGATCCACCACGATGAAGACATTGTTTAGCTTAGGGAGGGGATAAATGATGAGCATTAGTTAATACATCTTTTATTCTTGTTTTCATTAACCCAAAAGACATCTTTTGAATATTAATATGTGTAAATAATAAGACTTCTATGCATTTATACTTAGATTATTGACTCTTAAAGTTTATTTTGAATTAATGAACTAATGTTGATATTTGAATGATAATGCATCTTTTGTTCTTAGGTCAATTTGAATAGATTTTGTGAATATGTGGCATTACTATGCATTTTACCATTTATAAGGTACTCACATATTTGAAGGCAAGATATTTGTAAGATGTCAAACTTTGTGCACAAGAAGTACTACATAAGTGAAGCTTGAATGACAGAACTGGAAGAATATAATCAATCGACTAGAGAAGAATTGTGCATTTCATGCGTAATTGGCACATGTTTGATATACTCGATCCACTTGTTTCTTCTACTTCACTATTGTGCATAACAAAACTCATAGTTTTCTTTTTTTTTCTTTTGGTCAACCCTGAACATTTAGATTGTTGTTTTGTTTCTCAAATAAGGAATGCTATATATATTCCATTGCTACTCAATTTTGAGTATGCACAACTATAATGGTCTACTTAGTAATAGGGAGCTAGTTAAAATTATGATAGTTTTGTTAGTATTTTACAGTTAGCAAGTTATTTTTAGACTTAGCCTTGAAGCTTGGATAATTGAAGGAATTACTTGGATCTTATTCGTGTTTTGAATTTATTGAATATGGAAGTTATTATGCTCATATGGATATGAATGTCAAGGTAGATTCTATCACTATAATTTTTAGAAATTTTGTTATTTTCAATTGTAGAAATCATTTCAATTTTTGTTAATTCGAGATGTGTTAAAAGTAGGGATACTATTTGTTGGAATAGTTTTTAATAGATAAATTCATAGTTAAGAGTTAATAGAAATTGTTTAGATTAGATTATTTGTTGCATTTGTTAAAGTAGAAGTATTTTCCTTATTAACTAGTTAAGTTTTACCATCTTTAGTAAAATGTTGTTTTGGATAGATTGAATTGAATTTATGTTGTTATTCTCTAAATTGCTAAATAGGAAGGGAACATGTTATAAATATATTCTAGGATCTGAAATGGGAGTAAGTGAGAACTTTAGAAATTATGTTAAATTAGATTAGAAGAGTTATGGATTGCTCTAGATAACTTCAAAATAACAAGTCAGTCACTATTCATAGTGCAAAAACCCCCAATCATTGAGTCTCTTTAGATGATCCTTATAGCAAACAACCTTGTACACATCTTGGTCGACATTTGAACTAAAACTAAATGGGGCAATTAGACAATGCAATGATCTTACACATCACTTGGGTTGCCAATGGGTTTGAGCAAGGAGGAAGTGTGAAAGGTTGTAGGAGCTTGTTTAGAGCCAAAGTTGTCATTGGGCTTGGAGGACATTATTGCTCAAGTAGAGATAGGTGTCGACTTGCATATATGAGATGGTCCTTGGTGAATGATCAGAGGGGGCGAGGGTGAGCTTTGACAACTGGTTCTGTGGTCTTTGTCTAATCTTAGAAACATGCGCCCACCAAAAGAAAAAGAGGGGTGGGAGCTATTGTTGTGGTTTCTAAATTCTCATGAGCAACACCAAGTAAAGGGATTGTTAGTTGGTAGGAGGAAAATAAAGGCTATTACTTCTTGTTATGGGATTCCAATCCTCTAATTTTACAAGATGTACACTTCAATTCCATTAGAAACTTAAGGCTCAAAGTTGATTGGTACCTTGGTACCTTGAAGGATTAATAACACTTGTGTAGTTATCCGTTAGATCCTCACCTAATAGGCTTATTAACAATAAAACCACTAGGCCTACCTCTTTTCTTTTTAGTACAACAGCATAATTTGTCCCTACCAAGGTTAAATTGTCTATTCTAATCCTCTTCTTACTTTTAGAACTAGCTTGGCCCTTTCCCTTTTCTACAACATCCTCTTAGCGACTTTTATTAAAAGCTCCTAAAGGGGAATATTTTTGCAAAGAAGAACAACCTAGGAATTTGCTTTATCATCCTCAAACTCTTTGTGAATGGTTACCTCATTCCCTCTAGGGTTAGAGACAAGCCCACAATTTTGGGTAAGGGGGTCTCCATCCCCACTACCATTGCGGAAATGTCCCCTACAGGATAAAGGGAGAACATCCATTATCTCAAGAGTTTTGCAATGTTAAACATTAGGATGTGAGGGCTAATTGGGTAAAGATATAGGATTATGCTCAAATCTAGGAGGATTGGACTTGCATTCCTCTTCTCTAATATTTGTTCCCAAATTAGAACCTTGGGTTGGGGTCTCCTTATCCAAGGTTGTGGTCTTATCACTAATATGGAGGGGCTTATGAAATATCACACCACTAAAGATTCTAGAGTATTTTCCATGTTTTTTTACTAAATTTCTCAAGTTACATGTGAGATTCAGTTCTATCTTTGGTATCTAAAAGTATTTTAATCTTCTACAAAAATAATTCCTATGCATTATGATTCCTTGTTTTAAGTTTTTTGGTTTGATTATAGAGGCTTTAGTCTCATCCAAAATATGGTGGGATGATGAGGACAACTTGTGTATAAAAGACATTTATAATGACATGTTGTTGTCTATCAAGCTCTTCAAAAATGGAGGTATGGTGGTCATCAAAAAGGACTCACGAGAGTCCTATTGGAAAGGTAGCTTGGAATGAGAGTTAGGGTTAATGAGGGGAGAACTGGGGATAGCAATAGGGATCAAATTACCATCATTAGAAAATTTATTTGCATCGGGGTTAGGTTTATTTAGAGGAGTATTGATTGAGTTAAAGTAAGTATCATTTTTCTTAGTTCTAAGCAAAGGGAAATTATTCTTTATATGGTCTCTTTTTTCAAAGAAAACGTGCATTCAAATCCCCCCAAAATTTTCCAAGGTTGATAATCTATTCCTTATCAAGCTACATGCTTAACTAGTTTGGGAGATCTACTAAAGGTTTAACAATGAGTAGTAGTCTAGCATCCATATGGGGTAGTAGGGATAGAGACTTGACCATATGCAACACATTAGCCACTACTCCTAATGTTTTAGGGATCTATTTCCATATAATAGGTGAGACATTTTTTACTCAAATTCACCTAGGTCATCACAATGCCAAAACTTTCTGATTATTGGTCTTGGGGGCCCATCCAATGAACCAAAAGAATCCATTTCTAATATTCTATAGCTCTTTTCTAAGGACTTCCTTTTGGCTACATGATTCATTAATAATAATAATGAAAAAACCCCATTGGATCATTCTATAAATGAAAAAAGAAACCCTAGTATTTTCATCTGTATAGGTTGTAGCTAGTCTTTGAAGTAATTATTTGAGGGCATATCATTTTGATCCAAAACCATAAGAAAAATGGAAATATCTCTAAGCCTTACCCTCTCCTTGTGTATTTTGATGGTCATCTCACAGTTAGGAATAATGAAAGAGTAGTGATAGTGAAACCCTTACCATTTCCTCTTCATTTGATGCATGATCTTGTGAATTGCCTCAAGTATCAACATGTAGTGCCTGCCCCTAGTTTATATTTATGTTATCATTGCCGAACTCTTTTAGGCCAATTTTTATGCTTGATTATTAGTAATGTTATTTTGAGATTATCAGATATTGTTTCACATTTAATTGATTATATTATGAGATTACTTGGTACTCTATACTTCGTGTATGCATGATGATTATTATAGTGATTTCAGTTATTGATGATAATTAGTTAGATGGATTATCACACATGCTTTCTTATGGATACTTACCCCATACTGCATGTGTATGGTGTGCATGTATATTTTCTTTATGTATGATGTTTCTAATGTGGTTAAGGAAGGGAGTTGTAGTCACCTGCTAGTCGAGATCTACACGATGCACCACTTCCTACCATTGTCTGTTTAGTTAAGAATATTGTGTTTGTACATGCATGAATTTTATGCAGATTGCAGATATCGGGTATCAACTTCCTTGAATTGCCAAGATGAGCATACCCTATCGCATTATCTTAATGGTAAGAGAGGGGAGATAAATTCTTAAGTCCAAATCCTAACATTTAAACCCATTTGTCCTAGAAAATTAGGATAAGTATCTATGTTGTTTACCTTTTGAATGCGTCGTATGATGTAAATTCATGATTATAATCCTTTAGTTTGATCTTGTACATGTTTTTCTATGATGGGTTTTCGTATTTTGTCCTATTAGTCTTTGGTGTTTTTTCTATTAATTAAGTCAAATTAAATGAATAAATGAATGATTTAGTTTAATGGGAGATTATTATGATATTTTTAATATTTCATTATATAATTAATTGAGAAATTAATTAAATAAAAAAAGAATTAAATTTTTAATATAAAAATTATAAGATTAATTTTAGAATGCGCTAATATTTATTTAATTTAATAATAATATATTTAGGAGTCCATTTTTTAATAAATGCTAAATACTATTATTATTTAAGTTAATAAATATTTTATCAATTAACGTTTCAAAAATAAATTAAGAAGTGAAAAAGATATTAATTTATTAAAATTTTTAAGATTGCATAATGTGTGCATTAGATTAAAATTTAATAAATTAATCAAAAAGGAGAAGTCAAGTGAAATTAACTAAAGTTATTTTATAATTCATTAAACGTGCATGAAAGAGATAAAGAAAAGATAATAAAGAGTTAAAGTTTGGTGAACAAGGAGTCCTCTCGGGTAATCTCACAATTAGTGCCTTGATTTTAGGAGAGAACTCCATATCACAATTTGAGGGTTCATTTTTGAAGGAACACAAATTTTGGAAGGAGAATTTTAGGAAGAGAGAAGGTTTTGAGAGGAGAAATTTCTCTCACAAATCTTTTTGGGTGTTTGTGATTTAGCATCAGAATCTAGGTAGATTCTTGTGTTTAATTTGCATAGTAAATTATGTTCTTTATTATTCCTATCTTCTTCGTGACTGTGAATTGTTTGTTTGAATTTCCCTATGATGAATCTTTTAATATTATATTTTGGATTTGCTAGAATGCTTGTGGGTTTCTTCTAAATACATGGAAATTATAGTATCATTAAAACCCTCTTTCAATAGATTTGAATATGGAAAATTAAATGGGAAGGGTTTGAATAGAATAGAAATTTTATATTGAAGATTTGATTAGTTTCTATATTTCCTCTATCAGAGAATTGCTAAGAAATTATGTAAAAAAAGAAAAAAAGAAAAAAGAAAAATAGTAAAATTATATATATACAAAATCAAATTTGTGTAGAGAGGGAAATTGGTTCAAGAAAATAAATTTTATTAAACATAAATTTTGAATATATATAATGAATTTCATAGGGGGCTAGTTTTTTGGTAAATGATTTTATATAAAAATTTATATAACAAAAAAAATTAAAAATTAAAAATAAATTGTGGAGGAGGTGGGTTTTACCCCACCCCCCCTAGCTTACCTTCACCATTTTACTCTTACCATTGAGATCCATTCGTTGATACCGTGGTTGGAGTTTCATTGTCTGCATTTCCTTTCATTCTATCTCTATGTATTATGATGGATGGTTGTATCTTTATGATGGATAGTTGTATCTTTATTATGGATGGTTTCTTTTATTGTATTGAACTTTGTATGATGGATCCAAGGAGGATGATGTAATCTATTTTTATAAATGTACATTCTTTTAGCCTTTCATACCCTGTGACATGTACAGTGGATGATTGAGCATTCTTGATTTTATTGCCAAGTGGCATTCATAACAAGTGTATATTATTTAAATGAACTTGAAATTTTAATTATTCTTTTATATGGATGTGGTAATTGTTAGATTTAGTATTAATTAAATTTAAATGTAATTCAATGTTTTGGGATCCTTAAGGAATGTAATATGTTATGTTGCTTATGTATGATTGTATGTTATTGCTTATGCTACTTTATATTTGATGTGTATGTTATTCTTTCTTTTTAAAAAAAAAGTTTGGCAAACTTAGTTAAACTTTAGGTTAATTCTTTTGGATCCCTTGACGAGGTGTTACATTTGGTATCAGAGCATGAGTTTCTACATTGGAAGCTATGTGTATATTGAAATGCCACTAGTTGTTAATTAGTTAAACTAAAATCAAACTTTAAACTGTCATGTATATCTTTTTCAAACTGAAACTTGAACTAGTTGAACTGAAACAAAACTTAAACTTTTAATTGTATATTTTCAAACTTGAACTTTTAAACTTCAAAACTAAAATATACTTAAACCTAAAAATAGGTAAAACTAAAAATTGAATGTATTGTTTTCAAAACATGTGTCTTTTATATATGCCTTACAAAAGTAGGATTTATGGTTATTATAACATCTTGTATCTTGGATATTATTTTAGGATGGTATCTAGGACAAGATCTTTTGTTAGAGGCCATAGCCTTGGCCGTGGTAGAGGTCATGGATGAAGCAGAGCCATCAGTGTACATGAGTTTATCGATGAAGGCTCTATTTAGGAAGAGAATAGGGAAGAGCATGTCAGTGAGCATCACAAAGAGAACCATAGAGAGTAGTAGGTCAACTCTAAGGAGGTTGATCTGAGGCAAATGATGAAAACCATCATTGATCGGTTACCTCCTATTCAGGGTTAGGATGGAGCACATCAGGGAGGACATGAGCATAGACCTAGGTCTAGGAGCTCTCAGAGGGATCGACATAGATCCATAGTAGCTACTCAGTTGAAGGACCTTCAAAGGTCCGAGGTCAAACCCTTTAATGGGTTGGGTTTGGGTTATGTAGCTGAGCAGTGGCTTATTTCTCTTGATAGGGTTTTTGCTATTTAGAACTTTGACAGTAATGTCAAAGCGAGGTTTGATATTACCAACCTAGAACTCTTTGGAGCCACTTGGTGGACTATTAAAGAGAAAAAGCTGGGCATAGACATGAATAGTGTCACATGGCAGTTATTCTTGGAAAACTTTCGTGAGTGATTCCTACCAGAGGAATGGAAGCAACATAGAGCAAATGAGTTCCACAACCTAAGACAATTCACTATGACCGTAGTAGAGTATGAGAGCAAGTTCTATGAGCTCGTGCCCTTTTTGGGAATTAGTGATAACCCAACACAGTTGGCACAACATTTCATCAAAGGCTTGAACAATCTTCTAGTTGGGCGCATTAAGGTGTTTGAGCCTAAAACCCTCAAAGATGTGGTACATCGAGCCATCATTGTAGAGCAGAGTGTCAACCTTAGACATGGGGGTTTTGTGGGAGCGCCTATAGCATTAGGACCTAAAGGCAACCACAACTCAAGTGGGAACAGGAAGCCTCCTTTTCCTAAGGGGAATCAAAACCAATAGCAGCCTTAGCAATTACAACAACAAAAGGGATTATACCCTCAAGTACAGAGTGATGGTGGTGCTTCTAACTCTAAGAAAAATTGCAATGCACAATGCAATAGGCAAAATTAGTACACTCAACCTATGTAGAGCAACTAGTCTTTTTCTAGTAGGGGTAGCCACCAACAGTCGAGTGCACCTCTTATAGGAGGGGATCTGGCAGAGGCACAAGATGTTATTCTTGTGGGCATATTGGACACATTGCAGCCCACTATCCACAACGTGCATCTTAGTATTCATGTTCTAGGCCAACAACATTTGAGCCCTCGATCAAAGATGTAGGTAGAGCTCACTGGGTATTTGCAGCAGTAGAACATCACCAGATAGATCATCAGGGACTATGGTTGAGACAATGGGAGCTATCTAAGGTACACCTCTCTCTATATTGTTTGATTCAGGTGCCACAAATTCTTTTATTTCACCATCATTAGTTGCTAAGTGTAAGCTGAAAGTGGTTAAGCAAGATGTGGGTTGGCAAGTGGAACTAGCCTCAGGTGCTAAGGTTTCCATAGATTCTATAGTTCAGAAGTGTGAGCTAAGCTTAGGAGGGTTTGTGATGTCAGTTGACCTTCAGGTTATTCCTCTTGGCTCCTACTATTTGGTCTTAGGTATGGATTGGCTTGGCTCTCATAGAGCTAGTATAGACTGCAGGAAAAAGACCATCGTATGTCAGGATGACCAAGGGAAGAATGTGGAGATTGTGGGGATACCAAGGCCTATATCTCTACAGATGATATCTACTATGCAGTTGAAGTGGAGCTTGCATAAGGGATGTTAGGCATTTGTTGTTACGGTAAGCAAGCTGGAAGAAGAAGACCTTGCAAGAAAGACTATAAACCACCCTATTCTATAGGAATATGCAGATGTCTTTTCGAGTGAGATTTTGGGTATGCCCCCCAAAGAGAGATATTGATTTCAGCATTGATCTCACTCCAGGAGTGGAGCCTATTTCTGGAGCTCCTTATCATATGACCACTCAAGAATTGAGTGAGTTTCGCCTACAACTTGAGGACCTTTTGGCCAAGGGTGGTATCAGACCGAGTGTATCACCATGGGGAGTTCTAGTGCTCTTTGTGAAGAAGAAGGATGGTTCTTTACGCCTTTGTATTGATTATAGATAGGTGAACAAGGTGACAATAAAGAATAGGTATCCTTTACCAAGGATCGACGATTTATTTGATCAGATTAAGGGAGCTACAATATTCTCCAAGATTGATCTTAAGCCAGGATACCATCAACTTTGCATCAAGGATGCTAATATTCATAAGACCACCTTCTGAACTTGCTACAAACACTATGAGTTCACAGTAGTTCTTTTTGGGTTGACGAATGCTCCATCAGTTTTCATGTGTCTGATGAATGGAATGTTTCATTCCTATCTTGATAGATTTGTACTTGTGTTCCTTGATAATATACTGATATATTCTAGATCCCAAAAGGAGCATGAGGAACATTTGCATTTGGTTTTGCAGTGCTTGAGAGATAATCAACTTTATGCCAACTCGAAAAAGTGTGATTTCTTTCAATCAAAGATACAATACTTAGGGCACATCATATTAAGTGAAGGTATCTTTGTAACCCTATGAATATTTAGGCAATGGTAGATTGGCCCACACCCACTACTGTGTCATAAATTCATAGTTTCATGGGTCTAGTTGGTTATTATCGCAAATTCCTCCAAAACTTTTCTAGAATAGCACACCTATTGTATACACCCTAAAATGGTCGCCTAGACTATGGGCCCCTTTTATTCAATTTATCAAATTTCTTGAATCAATGGTTTGCAATATTTTATTAAATCAATTCAAATCAATCAAATTCGATTATTTTATTTCTAAGGTTGATCATTTTATCCTAAGTCTTATTTAATTAAAAGAAAATCTCCTCTTTTAATTAAATAAAATAAGTCCTCATTTAATTAAAAGGAAACCTCTCTTTTAATTAAATAATTCATCCGCATTTAATTAATTAAGAGAAAAACCCCTCTTTTAATTTAATTAAATATCTCCTATTTAATTAAAAGAACTTGCTCCCTTTTAATTAAATAAAAATCCCACTTAAATATCTCTTGTTGATGAAAGGAAAATAAAATAAATTCTTTTATTTAATTTCTACACTTAAATGCACATATTTCTAAGTGGGACTTATCTTTTCACTTTCTTCTCAACCACTCCTCTTTTCTCATTGGTGGAATTTCGTCTCACATGGATCAAACTCTATTATCCCATATTGGTTGTGAGAAGCCTCTCACCTCCATAATTTCCTTTATAAGGGAGAGCCCTCTCCTCATTTTAGACACGGATGATGTTATTGTTATGCTGCAGGTTTGGAGAGCAATTTTTGAAGGAGTTTTTGAATGCTAAAGCTTTTTGTGGAGAACTTCTATCTTCTTGTCTCATTCTCTCTTGCACCCATGGCTTTCATCATGGGCTTTTATCATTGCATTTGCATGTTAGTTTGGAGTCATATTTGCTTTCATAAGATTAGATCTTGTTTTCATAGATTCGATTTTGCATTGTTCTTGCATTGTTATCATATAGATTAGTTTTCATCTCCATTTGCATGCATTTTGGATCTTTGAATCTCTCATTTCATGGTGTACTTGCATGGGCATGAACTAGGTCAAACTGAGGGCCTCCATTGCAAAACCCTTGCACTCCATGAGTAGAGAGCTATGAGTCGCCATTTGAGACCTCATTCTTGAGTAATCTTGAATATAATGATTCATAGAAGTGTGCTCACATTTTAGGCATACACCTATCACTTCCCTTTAGAGGAAAGGAAAGAAGCTTTTGACTAGTGCACCGATCTTATTAGTACCTGATCTAGCAGGTGACTTCATGGTGTGTATAGATGCTTCCATTGAGGGGATTGGAGTGGTACTGATACAAGTGGATGGGTGATTGCCTATGAATCACGCAAACTCAAGGATCACGAGTTAAATTATCCTATGCATGATCTTGAGTTAGCAATGGTAGTTCATGCCTTAGTGAGATGGAGAGATTTCTTACTTAGACACAAATTTGAACTTCATAGTGATCACCGCAATCTACAGTACATATTCATGCAGCCTAATCAGAATGTTAGGCAGAGGCGTTGGATGGAGTTTCTATTTGAGTATGACTTCGAGGTGAAGTATATTCAGGGGAAGGAGAATGTGGTAGCTGATGCTATGAGTTGCAGGAGACATTAGACATTATCTATGACTCTTAGTATGGATTTGAGGAGCCAGATACTTGAGGCACTCCCTATCGATACTTGGTATCAGGAGGTGGGTAGAGAGATAGATTCAGGGAGACCATTGGAGAGTAAGTTTTTAGACTATGTTCTAGAGTCAGACGACCTTTTGAGACATTCAAGAAGGATCTATGTACTGCTACTGAATGAGCTTCGTACATTGATCCTATTAGAGACTCATCATGCACCTTACTCGACACATCCAGGTGTTAAGAAGATGCATGCAAACTTGTGAAATCTATTCTATTAGACAGGGATGAAGTGAGACATTGTTGATTTTGTGGCTAGGTGTCTTAAGTGTCAGAGAGTCAAAGCAAAGCACTAGCATCCAACAAGGTTTTTACAAAAAAATCTCATTCCTTCATGGAAGTGGGATATCATCTCTATGGATTTCATAGTAGGATTGCCTATTATTGCTCGTCGACATGATGCTATCATGGTCATCGTTGATTGGTTGACTAAGGTGGCACATTTTTCACCAATGAGGTCATCCTACACTACAACTTCTGTAGCTAATGTCTTCATGCATGACATCATGAGATTATATGGTATTCCTTGAAAGATCATTTTGGATAGGTATCTTGTATTCACTTCCACATTTTGGGCATCTCTATAGCATGATCTTGGAGCACAGTTAAACTTCAGTTCAACATATCACCTAGAGACATATGGGAAGACATAGAGAGTGAATCAAGTTCTTGAGGATATATTGAAGATGTATGTGCTAGATAGACACTCTTTGGGAGGACTATCTCTATCTAGTGGAGTTTGCTTACAACAACAAATATCACAGTTCTATTAGCATGACACCTTTTCAGGCCTTGTATGGTCATCCTTGTCATACACCTTTAAGTTGGGATAGTCTTGAGGATCGCATTCTGTTGGGTCCTGAGATGCTTCAAGATATGGGGCAACAGGTTGTGCGTATCTAAGAGCACATGTCTACAACACAAGATAGGTAGAAAAAGTATGTTGTGCTCATAGGACAGATAAGCAGTTTGTTGTGGGAGAGAAGGTTTTCTTGACAGTGCATTTGTGAAAGAGTCTGATCCGTTATGGAAAGGGTTCAAAGCTAGCACCTCGCTTTGTTGGTCCATTCAAAATTCTTGAGGGGATAGGTCTAGTTGCCTACCGTCTTGCTTTACCGCCCAACCTAGCTCGCGTTCATGATGTTTTCCATGTTTCAATACTTAAGTAGTATATTCCTGATGTGGTACATGTTCTTAATTGGATTGTGTTGCAGGCAGAGGATTGACAGGTGGCTTTGGAGCTAGTTTGCATTCTAGAGTAGCAGGAGTTCACCCCCAGGGGTCGAACCATAGAGCAGGTAAGGGTCCAGTGGGACCTTACTAATGATTCATCAGCCACATGAGAGGATGCATCTGGCTTACATGATTTATATCCCTACTTGTTTATAGGCTTCCAGGAGTAAGCCTAAGTTTAGGGGGGAGGATGTAGTGCCTGCCCCTAGTTTACATTTCTGTTATCATTGTCAAACTCTTTTAGGCTAGTTTTTATGCTTGATTATTAGTAGTATTGTTTTGAGATTATCATATATTGTTTCACATTCAGTTGATTATATGATGAGATTACTTGGTATTGTATACTTCATGTATGCATGATGATTATTATAATGATTTCAGTTATTGATGATAATTAGTTAGATGGATTATCACATGTGTTTTCTTATGGATACTTACCCCATACTGCATATGTATGGTGTGCGTGTATATTTTCTTTATGTATGACATTTCTGATATGGTTAAGGAAGATAGTTGTAGTCACTTGCTATTCGGGATCTACACGATGCACCACTTCCTACCATTGTCTATTTAGTTTAGAATATTGTGTTTGTACATGCGTGGACTTTATGCAAATTGCAGGTACTGAGTATTGACTTCCCTAAATTGCTAGGACGAGCATACCCTATCACATTATCTCAATGGTAAGAGAGGGGAGATAAATTCTTAAGTCCAAATCCTAACCTTTAAACCCATTTGTCCTAGAAAATAAGAATAAGTATTTGTGTTGTTTACCTTTCGAATGCGTCATATGACATAAATTTGTGATTATAATCCTTTAGTTTGATCTTGTATGTGTTTTTCTATGATGAGTTTTCGTATTTTGTCCTATTAGTCTTTGGTGATTTTTCTATTAATTATGTCAAATTAAATGAATAAATGAATGATTTAGTTTAATAGAAAATTATTATGATATTTTTAATATTTAACTATATTTAATTAATTGAGAAATTAATTAAATAAAAAGAATTAAATTTTTAAGATAAAAATTATAAGATTAATTTTAGAACGTGATAATATTTATTTAATTTAATAATAATATATTTAGGAGTCTATTTTTAAATAAATGTTAAATACTATTATTATTTAAGTTAATAAATATTTTATCAATTAACGTTTCGAAAATAAATTAAGAAGTGAAAAAGATATTAATTTATTAAAAGTTTTAAGATTACATAATGTGTGCATGAGATTAAAATTTAATAAATTAATCAAAAAGGAGAAGTCAAGTGAAATTAAATAAAGTTATTTTATAATTCATTAAACGTGCATGGAAAAGATAAAGAAAAGATAACAAAGAGTTAAAGTCTGGTGAGCAAGAAGTCCTCTTGAGTAATCGCACAATTAGTGCCCCGATTTTAGGAGAGAACTCCATATCACAATTTGAGGGTTCATTTTCAAGCAAATTTTGGAAGGAGAATTTTAGGAAGAGAGAAGGTTTTGAGAGGATAAATTTCTCTCACAAATCTTTTTGGGTGTTTGCGATTTAGCATCAAAGTCCAGGTAGATTCTTGTTTTTAATTCGCACAGTAAATTACGTTCTTTATTATTCCTGTATTCTTCGTGATTGTGAATTATTTGTTTGAATTTTCCTGTGACGAATCTTTCAATATTATATTTTGGATTTACAAGAATGCTTGTGAGTTTCTTCTGAATACATGGAGATTATAGTATTGTTAAAACCCTCTTTCAATAGATTTGAATATGGAAAATTAAACGAGAAGGGTTTGAACGAAATATAAATTTTATATTCAAGATTTGATTAGTTTTTCGTATTTTCTCTTTTAGAGAATTGCTAAGAAATTATGTAAAAAAAAGAAAAAAACTATTTAAAAAATAAATAAAATAAAATAAAATAATTTTCTTAAAAAAAATAATAATAATTTTTTTTTTTATAAAATTAAAATTATATATATATAAAATCAAAATTGTAATGAGAGGGAAATTGGTTTAAGAAAATAAATTTTATTAAATATAAATTTTGAAAAAAAAAAGTATATTAAAAAGGAATTTCATGGGGGGCTAATTTTTTGGTAAACGATTTTATATAAAAATTTATATAGAAATTAAAAAATAATAATAATAATTGTGGAGGAGGTGGGTTTTACCCCACCTCCCCCACCTTACCTTCACTGTACCCTGTCATTGATCGGTGACCACAGGCCAGACTACTAGCCGTAGCAATAGTTAATACTGCTACCTGCAACACTAGTCAGACCTGCCACCATAGGCTAAGGCTGGCGGGCCTTGTAAAACAAAACGCATATTAAAGATTGTGATTAAAGTTTTTTTTTTTTCTAAAGGTTATTTTATTAATATTTAATAATATTAAATTTCAACTATTGATTATTATTAGTTTTATTTATAATTTTATTAATAATTATAAATTTAATAAATAAAATTTAAATATTATTTAATTAATAAAATTTATTAACAGTTTTTAATTTAATAATTAATTAAATGAAATTAATATATTACTATATATAATTATTAATTAGGTAAGAGTCGACAACACAACGGTAAATTGTGAGCCTCTTGTCAAAGAGGTCTTAGGTTCGAATCTACTCACGCTTAACAAATAATAATAAACAACATAATAATTAATCTTGGCTTTGGCCTCTTACCAATTAAAAAAAATGTATATATACTTATTAATTAATTTAATTAAGCTTATTTAATAATGGAAGTTGTTTAACAAAATTGTAGATTTATGTAATTATTAATAATCCTGATTTTTAATAAAATTGTAAATTATTTTATTTTAAATCAATGAGAGTTATTTTAATATTTTTAATAAATAATTACCCTAAAGTCACTTGGATCAATGAACTTAAAAATCAAATTAGGGTAATTGTATATTTTATTTGAATATTAAAATGGGGTAAAGTGTAAGGATTAAATTGTAAATCGTATCTACTTGGAACATATATTAAACTGGAAACTGAAACCTTACATTTAGCTGAACTATATGTTTTCAAAATCAAACCAAACTATGAAACCTACACTTTGTTATCTGTATGTTGTCTATGTTTTGGGTTTGGGTTGACTAGAGTGTTGACTAGTTTTAGGACATCTACCAAAGGTGTAGGAGTTCTGTGATTGTGGTATTATGCTAATTTGATTTTGATCTTTTTAACTCAACCATGGTAATGTGTTGGCATGCTCTATGACGAGTGTAATTATATTGTCGATTATTGTTTTAATTGTCATTGTGGAATAGTGAGATGAATGCTATAATATATTTGACTTAACCATTCTGAGTCTTTGATCAGTATTTTTGGGATACTTTCTAGTTGCTCGTAGGGAATTGATGGGCATTGTGATTTATCTTTTAATGCTTTCCAGTCACTTTTATAGGACTGAGGTGATTTACTATGATTCTTTGATTTGTGATTTCATGAGCCTAGAGTAGGTTATCTACATGTAATGTTGGGAAGTGGCTTGCAGTGGAGGTCAGGGCCCTAAGTGGCTACCAGGGTAACCCATTGTAAGTTGTTTAATAAGTGAAAACACTACACTAAATGAGAGTAAAATGAACTTAATAAGAGTTTTTGTATGTTCTCGCCCATGCCTTGAGTGCTAGTATAGACTAGGATGGGAGTAGAGAGAACGCTTGGTTGCGACCTTGCATCGTTTGTATATCTTGTCAATACGAGAGGATACTAGTGCCACGTAGGATCACTAGGGGGCCGGGGTCCTGAGAGACTACCAAAGTAACTCTAGTGTTGATTCGTGTGATGACACTTGCGCGCTTACATAGTAGATTCCCTACATTTCTTTATGTGCCTCTATGTATAGATGCCAATTTATCTTGGAACCTTTGAGTTAGATTACTATTAAGATTTTCTACACTTAGAGATTACATTTGATATTTGGATTGATATCCTGTTTGGGACTTGAGACTATCTCCTTAGCGTGGTGGGAGTGGGCCTTTTTGGGTTACCACGCGGTCGAGTGGTAGTGCTTTTTACTCTTACCATTGAGATCCGTCTATTGATACTGTGGTTGGAGTTTCCTTGTCCGCATTTCCTTTTATTCTATCTTTGTGTGAGGCCTCGCCCCGAGCCATCGTAGCATAGTTGATACATAACTATTTTGATACTCATGACTCGATATGTCGGGACATTATTTGATGCATCAAACATTATTATACTATTTTATGATGTGAGATGTTTTACTTTCAGATATTTGATTTTGTCATTTAATGCTTTACGAACACATATAATGATGAAGTAAATGAATGCAAAACTAACACTTTGATTATGCAATTTTAATGGTCGAAAATATGAGTAGAGTGAGATAAACAATTGATTATTAGAAAGATGGATGTTTTAAATTTACATGATTTTTCTGATACATAATTTACATATATGCATGTGATTTCTTGAACTACTGATGTGTGCAATTAGTGTATAGGATATTTAACCGGGAAATCTAATGGAAAGACTAGACTAAACCCCTTGCTATTTGTGCTAATTTGCATTGTCTTTCTTTGAAGGTTGTTATATAGTCTTAAAATTCTCTTAACTTTTGTTTGGGTTCTAATAAGTCTTTAAGGCCTAAAAATATTAAATTTAAGTGTCCTAGGGGTAAGGGTATGGGTTGGGAGTACTTTCCACCCCCTTAACCTCTTTGGTTGACTTTTAGGGTCACTCAAAAACCCTACTTTTGGTTGATTGCAGAAATTGATTTGTCTCTCTCATGAGTTGGTGACTAAAACTCCACCTTGGGGTTACCTAAAGTCTAGTTGAGTTAGGATCATATTTAGAGGCATTTTGGAGAAGTTTTGAGGTTGTTACCCAATCTCTAGTTTTTAGAGAGAAGTTTGAAGATTGAAGGAAAGGAAGGATAAGCTCTTTTCAACTTGTCATTTTACCATAACTTTTTGTGAAAGTAGGGTTCTTCACTCTTTTGATCATGTTTTCTTCTTATTATTCATGCTTGATTCATGCATAAGGCATTGTGATGATCCTTGTATTGCTTGTGTGTGTGTTGAGGGTGTTTTGGGAGGGATCTTAACTTGTTCTTGGATGTTGTTCTTATGCTTTGCTTTGAAATTTTGAGGGGTTTTCATGGGGATTGTTTTGGCATTACTCACCCTTGGATAGGAAAAAAGTGGGCAAGTATGGGGGAAGGGCCTTAGTTGGACCTCGATAGTGTAGAGTCTCCTCTCATGGTGAGAAGAGAGAAAGAGGGTAGGGTGTATGGGCCCCTACTTGTCATCACATACTTTTTATGAAGATTTGAATTCTTGAGGAAGGGAAGGAATGAAAAAACCCTTGTTATATTGGCCTCGAAAGGGCATTTGTAGAAGAATGGAAGTTCTTGAATTTTAGCCCTGAAAGGGCTATGTTATGGTATGGTGATTGACGTCTCCTATTGAGAAAATCCACCTCCCCCCCATTTTGGTTCAATGTTGAACCTATTATGCACAATTAGGTTGGGAATGCATGCTTGAATTGTTCATCATATTATGTTGTTTTACCTCCGTGTTGGTTCTTGTCTCTCTCATGGTTCCCTTGGTGCATTGAAGTTATTGGAAAAGACCTCTTGTGAATGACCTAGGAGAGAATTCAGTTGAATTGTAACATTATGTAAAAATGTATTTAAATTTTGATGTATTTGGCAAAGATGTTGGATTTTCTTACTAGTTCTTTCCCGATGGAGCCTTGAACCAGGTTAATTAATAGAGAGAAAGGATTGAGAAAGCCTCCTTACATTATTATTTCGACTCTTGTGTATGTTGTGGAAAAATAGATTAAATAGTGATGATTAATTATAAAATTTCCAAGTTCAATTATGCTAAGGAAGAAAATATGTTATGTTGAAAATTCGATACATATTGTGATTATTGGAAACAAACACATCTTACATTGTTGATAAATTAAATTATTCAATCCCCCTTGTTAAACTAGGTAATTGGTAAAATCAAATTTGGAAGGAAAATATACACCCTTTGTTAAAAAATTAGTTTAAAAAAAAAAAGGGAAAGTGGACCAGCACCTAGAAAATCATTGGCCAAAAAAAATAAAAAATAAAAGTATACTCCCAGGAGCAAAATGCTCTCTAGAATTTGTATGGAGGGGAGATTTAATTCCCTAAGCAACAAAGCATATTCCCTTTGATTCTTGCTAATAAAAAATAAAAAAATAAAATAAAATAAAGGACCTTACACCAAATGCCTCATTAATAAAAATGAATAAAGTTGTTTATTTTAATGCATTACTTGTAGTTTAATAATACCCCCCCACCGCCCCCCACCACCCCCCTCCCCCCCCACCCTTGTTCCTTGAGCTCACCTAATAAACTTGAATTGATTACTACTCTACCCTTACCCTTGCTCTTAACCCCACCCCACTCACCCTACCTAGGCGTGGTTAGGGCTCCCTTCTTTTCTTAAGCAAATCAAGCCCCCACATATCCAAATCCTTGTGTCAATACCTGCGCATGCTAGTTGGGGGCAGTTTGGAATATCCTTGCTCTTTTTTTTTTACAAATTCTGTTTGGGCTACCAAGGCAATTAGCAATTAACGAAAGTGGTAGCTTGTCCTTGGTTCCAAAACAAAATCCTACCCATGCCATGTGAATTCTCTCCACCAAACAGCTTGGGATCATGCACCATGGACAAACCCGTCATTGTAGCCCTGATAGCGCTTGGGATGGGAGCAAGTCTTGTTTGGAAAAAGTTTTGGAGTGTCCTTTTTACCTTTATGACCCCCCTGCAGACTTGGCGTATCATTCTTGCATAATCCCTTTAAACCTACGCTCCTTCCTTTTCTTGGGCAGAGTGGAAGATGTCTTGGATGGCGCCCAAGAGTTCGGAAGGTGAGATGTGACATGTGTCACATGGTGTAGGGGATTAGTCTAGGTAAGTATAAGACATGTTTAGATTAGTGGTTAATGGGTTGGTTAAATTGTTAAGTGTAGTCCTAGGGTTATATTAAGTTATAAGCTATAAGGTGGTGGTAATTCTTTGGGTGAGACATATATAGTGTTAAATTTAAGTTAGTGGTAGTTTAAGGTTAGTTAAATTTATGTTAAATTTAGTTTAGTTTTAGTATTAGATTCATTGAGTACTATTAAAATAGTGCTTAGAATTTGTTACAAATTCTTTTGTTTTAATTAAATTTTGTTTTAGTATGTTTGATTTTTTAGTAGTATAAAAATATCTCTCTTTTTTTTAAGATAAAGTTTCTAGTATTTAATTTTATATTCCTTTGGGATATTAATTAAGATAATTTCCCAAGGGTTTAAATCAAATTTAGTTTAGGATTTGATTATAAAAAGGTGGTTAGTGATATAAAATTCAGTATCAATGAATGTTAGATCTGTGGTTAATGTCAACAAAATGGGGTTAATGGAAATTTAGTTAATTTGTAGGAGGTTGATCGATATGTTATATTTTACATAATTTTTTTTTGTACGATTTAATTTATTTTAAATTTTGTTACGTTAATAGTTTCTATCCTTTTTGTAGATCATAAATTTAAGATATAATAAAGTTCGTTGATTTCATGATAGACACTATTTTAAGTTGCAAGTTCGTTGCACAATTAGCTTATATTATTTAAATTTTAGTTGGGATCAATTCTTCATAATGTTAATTGACATTTGCTTAATAGATACTTTTATTGATTTATGTGTTGTAGTTAAATCAAGGGTGAAATATGTTAACTAGTAAGCTGAGTCTTAATGTTATATGAATGTAATGTTTCGGGAGCAACTAAGTATATCAAGTGTTAGGTCTTTAATTAATTGAATTTGGTTTATTTTATTTAACTAGTTGTTTTTAACTTTTCAACTTAGTGAATTAAAAAAAAATAAAAATTACTAATTTAAAAATAAATAAATTTGTGTTTTGCTCCTATATTTTGGGCATGACACTTTGTGTATTGATGGATGGTTGTATCTTTATGATGGATAGTTATATCTTTATTATGGATGGTTTCTTTTATTGTATTGTACTTTGTATCATGGATTTGAGGAGGATGATGTAATCTATTTTTATAAATGTATATTCTTCTAGCCTTTCATACCCTGTGACATGTACAACGAATGATTGAGCATTTCAAATTTTATTGCCAAGTGGCATTTAGAACAAATGTATATTATTTAAATGGACGTGGACTTTTAATTATTCTTTTTTATGGATGTGGTAATTGGTAGACTTACTATTAATTAAGTTTAAATGTGATTCAAGGTCTTGAGATCCTTAAACAATGTAATTTGTTATGTTGTTTATGTATGATTGTATGTTATTGCTTCCACTACTTTATGTTTGATGTGTATGTTATTCTTTCTTTAAAAAAAAAATGTATGGCAAACTTAGTAAAACTTTAGGTTAATTTTTTTGGATCCCTTGGTGGGGCGTTACACAATAAATTCTTCTCCCATCATTGACATGTTGCAGTTCTCAAGCACTGACTTGAATGGTTTTCCTTCGAGACCATACAAAGCAGACAAGGAAAAATGTTTCGCTCTACTATAGCCATCTTTCATTAATAAGGATCAAATAAGCAACAAGTCACTATAAATAGAGACACACCAACATTGGTGATGACCACATTCATGCATGGCGAATGACCACTTAGATTTGCAAAGTTAGATTTCACTAGAGAAATATATAACCAAGTTGTAGATCAAAATGTTCAACCTCAAGGCTGACAAGATTTGAATTTTTTAAAAATTCGTAATCTAAAATGATAATAATAATAAGTATTATTTCGTAGTTATTTATCTTTGAAGAAAGGAGACTCGTAATTCCTTTAATGAAAAATATGAATGTAATCCAAATTTAGATAATTAGAGGGGTAGGGGCCTAACTCGATTGATGAGAGTTTTCTATAGTAAAGCACGAGGTCGAGTCTCCCACAACCCATGTGATACTAGAAGATGGGTTGTGCCAACATCACCAATCATGTTAAAAAGTTTACCCAACACATTGTATTTTGTAGGAGAATGCTACACCTAATTTCTTAAGACTAAAAAAATTGATAATTAGAATATATATATACACACACACACACATATATATATGTTTATGTATGTATATATACAAATATATATACATACACACCCATATATATAATGTATTATACATACACACACACACATATATGTGTGTATATATACATACATACACATATATATATATGTATGTATATACACACAGATATATGTGGGTGTGTGTATGTATGTATGTATGTACACACACACACATATGAGAAACAAATAATAAATACCAAAAAAAAATCATAAAATATTTTGAGCACCATTAATGGGAGAGTACTTAATTAGTAGTATAAAAGAGGAAATACCACCCACATTAAAAAAAATTAACCAACTTATCCTAAATCACTACTCATGAAACATGTCAATGAGTTTGACTCAAAATCACACAGTTAAATTCTGATAGCAATATCAGAACTTATCCTAGTCAAGGCGTTCATTAAAGCTCGCCAAAGTGCCTCAAAATTTGAATGGTTAACGTGACCTTAGAAGTAAAACCCTGGTAGAGCGTTGCCGTACGTAGGTAAACCGTCAGAAACCCTAAACGAGACCCGTCTCTGCTCCTTTTGAATTTGACTGGAAGTTTTCCCCCGTTCAACCAAAACATAGACTAGGATCACAACTCTGACGAGGTTTCTGTAATAGATAAATAGGTATTCACAGAGACGGCTTAAGAACTCGGTGGTTTATGTGCTGTTCACTTATTTACTCGTGAGAGTGCAAATCTATTTTAATGGCGGAGGTAAAGTTATCGGAAAGCAGGGACTTGACGCGCATTGAACGCATAGCTGCGCATTCGCACATAAGAGGGCTGGGCTTGGATGATGCCCTCGAAGCCCGCGGCGTTTCGCAGGGCATGGTTGGTCAGAAACCCGCTAGAAAAGCGGCAGGTGTCATTCTCGAGATGATCAAGGAAGGGAAAATTGCAGGCCGCGCGGTTCTGCTGGCCGGCCAGCCTGGCACCGGGAAAACTGCTATCGCTATGGGCATGGCTAAAGCTCTAGGCGAAGAAACCCCATTCGCAATGATGTCCGGCAGTGAGATATTTTCACTAGAGATGAACAAGACCGAGGCTTTGACGCAAGCTTTCAGGTCAGCTTAATCTTAAGGCATCTTGCGTCTTTAGAAGTCTAGAAGTCCGAGTAAATACTTTTCAACATTGAATTCTGAATTTCTTATGGTTGAATTTGGAAATCATGGCAAATATTTTTCAATTACCAGTTTTGAATTTCCTATAGTTGAAGTTACCGAAGTGATGGTAAGTCTTCTTCAAATTCCATTTTGAAGTTCTTATCGTCGCAGTATCTAAGCAATGGCAAATCCTTTATAATATTCAACTTTGAATTTTTTATTATTAAAATTTCTCATGGATGAAGCTTTAGAAATTTAGTTGACTCTTTTTCCAATTTTAAAATTTTAAGTCTTTATCGTTTATGTTTCATAATACTGATAAATGTGTTGTAATAATTTTCCCGTATTCAGTTCTGCATTTCTTATGGTCGAAGTTTTGAAATCCTGGCAAATTTTTGTCAATCTTAAATTGTAGAATTCTTATTTTTGCAATTCACGAATCTTGGCAAATATATTTTAATATGGAAATCTGAATTTCCTTTTTTGAAGATCAGAAATTCAGGTGAAGTGTTTTCAGTAGTGAGTTCTGAATTCCTTTTTGCTTAAAGTTGAGAATATTGATCCACATTTGTGTCGTTGTGTTCTGAATTTCTCTATTTCTGAAGTTTTAGAGATTTGGGTCAGTAGCTTTCAAAATCATATTCTAGTTTTCTTATTTTGATATTAGTAATCCCAGGAATCATTTTGAATTTTGAATTTCACGTTGTCTAAAATATGTAGAACTAGGAAAAACATTTGCAAAATGGAATTCTTAATCTTCTCAAATTTGAAGTCTTAGCACAACTTTCTGTTCTTTCCTGTCTTTTGAAAAATCTGTTGATTTCAAATTCCATAAGATCTTATATGCTCTTCAAAAGAATTGCCATCTTAAAGTAGAGGAATAATATTGAATTTTATTTAATGAAAAGAAAAAGTAGTAGAAAAGATCTTAAAAAAACGATTTGTAGAAATCTTGCAAACAAAGTGCGACCTGAAATATCTGTTTATTGATATGTTTTCTCACATATTATTTCTCTTATAGGTTTTAATACTGTACAGTGTAGAGTCTTAAAAGCATATAATATTTTAAAGAGATTGTTGAACTTGAGGCATATATTCAATTATAAATGACTTTTTTGAGAAAATGTCAAGAATTAGCAATTGGTGAATATTAACTTCTAAAATCATTCGTTCTTTCAGGAAGGCAATAGGTGTCAGAATTAAGGAAGAAACAGAGATAATAGAAGGGGAGGTTGTTGAGATTCAAATAGATCGGCCAGCAGCTACAGGTGCTGCATCAAAGACTGGGAAATTAACACTAAAAACGACAGAGATGGAGACTATGTATGAATTGGGAAGCAAGATGATTGAGGGTTTGAACAAGGAGAAGGTCCAGAGTGGGGATGTTGTAGCAATTGATAAGGCTTCTGGGAAGATCACTAAGTTGGGGCGGTCTTTTGCCAGGTCGAGGGACTATGATGCCATGGGTCCACAGACCAAGTTCGTACAATGTCCTGATGGGGAGCTGCAGAAGCGCAAGGAGGTGGTGCATTCTGTTACACTGCATGAAATTGATGTCATCAATAGCAGGTTAGCAATTTTTCAGCCATAAAAAGGATATTTCAAGAAGCACTCCAATTTAAAAGTTAGAAATCCGAGAAAGCCTTTTGATATTTTAAACTCTCAGCTGTATTATGCTCACTTTTGATAAGCTCCTTGGGGTTTTGTCTTGGTCTTTTATGCAAAAATTTGGGAAGTTCTTAAAGAAAAACTAATCCTTGTTTAATAGAAGTGGAGCCAGATCTTCATTTGAAATAAGAATTGTTTGTGGAGAAAAATTTAATAAAATTATCTGTATATATTTATAAAATTTTATTTTATAACAACTCAATATTACAAGAGTTCAGTTTCTTGAAATCTTAACAAGAATGTATTTCCAGGCCCTATAAAAAGATTCCTATACGATGCAGGCTTAAAGGTCTTCTATATCTTGGTTTAGCCATTATTTAAAACTAATATATGACTGCTATACTGGTAAAAATACTGGATTTGCATGGTGATTCTTCTTGATCAACAGCATCTGATAACAACCATATGACTCTATATGAAGAGGAAGCAGACAAAATAAATGCTACTACATTGCAAAAATAATAATCTAAAGTAGCTGATGCCAGCCCATAAAGATCTTTTAAAAAGAATGTAGCTAATAATAAATGACATTATAGAATAAAACTAGATATAAATAGTCACAAGATAAACTTCGTTGAAGTGGTTAAAACTGGAGAGACATCATTTAGCCACAAATCGAGCTTATGATTAGAGTGCCATAAACTGAAGATTCATCTGCTGAGAACACGAAGATATTAGTGTTTTGCCCAGAAAGTAAAGATAAACAGCAATAAAATAAAAGGTAGAATAAAGATGCACAAAAAACGCAAGAACTTATCCAAGGAAAACCCTTCCACTTGAAGGGGAAAACCCAGCCACACCAGCAAAAATCTCTTTTATTGATATAAAAATGTTTGAAGTACAAAGCTTTCACTTGATTGCATTACCATACACTAAGCAATAACATAAATAGATTGAAATTAGACTCTTCATCTTATAGACGAAGATCTCTTCAAATTCCAATTACAAGACCCTTCGGAAAATATAAATCATTAGGGACACTTACTTGTCACAGAATCCTCCGCCTTGCCCTCACTTCCCAAATTTCTACACTTCCAACTCCAATGGATTTTCAATAGAAATCAAATCCTAGTGACCTTACTGTCCATAATGATAGTTGTATTCATAGCTGCAGATAACCAACATATGGGAGCACAAACTCACCCTCTCTATTGACCAAAAAACTAGACATCTTTCAAACTCTCCCTTGCACCCCTCAATCCAACCATTAAATTAACCAATCATTGGTGTGGGCAAAATCAATACCATCCTGTTCTGTCACTCTCCAAACTGTGACAGTTACACAGACTGTTCATGATCCATTGCACGTACAACTTGGTGCATGGCCTTCTGCCACTTTAGAGTAATAAAGTCCATGCCATTCCCCATCTCCCTACTGAGTTTGAGGGCTTGGTCTACGTAGGACATAAATATTTCACATTTTACAACTTCCTGGTTACCCTAGTGAGGGTTTGAAACAGTTTACACAAAAACTCCAATATCTTACCTGATCCTCAATGAAAATACTTGAAACAAAAGCCAAATCAAAGAAGATTCACATCTTCATCGAATACAGCAAAAGATTTATCAAAATGTACACTTCCAGCATGATCTAATGCCTGAAATCAGACTATTCTCAGAATAACATAAGAAAAATTGTGCTGAAAACCACGTTCTGTTAATGTCTAGACTCTAACCTATTACATCAACTTCCATGCCCCTTCCTGGGCTTTCAAGCATTTTATAGACTCTTATTGATCTCAAAACCAATACCTTGCTAAAACTATCCCCCAAGACCGTCTGGCAACAGATTTCTTATACTAATTGTGTTGTTGAGTTTGACAACTAAGTTGTTAACTTCAACAACCTATAAACTTTGGACTCTGAACTTTTAAGCACATCCTTATTACATTCAAAGGGCCTTATTAATGGCCTTGCAACATATTTCATTCCCTTAAGCGCATTAAAACTCCTATTTACCCATTTAGCCCTCTAGGCCACTGTTTGCCAATCTTTGGCATTTTTGCATTTATGGACATCTTTTCATCCCAATTACATTCAGATGGCTCTAATGGCCATGATTACAACCTTTAATGACCTTGTAGGTCTTATTGGATCCATATCGTCATGTATCTATTATATGACCCTCCTTGTGGCCCCTTCGGTGTTCAGGTGAAAATCTTCCGAGTCCCTTGGAAGTACCTCCATCAAAAAGACATTAGGAAGCAAAACAAAACTTCATTTTGATCCTTGGCTTGAATAGGTCAATGTTGTTCCACTTCACCCTTGTCTGAGTCTGCTCTTTCTCTTTCATTGTCATCCTTGGTCTGCCTCCCCATGGAAAAATGTGCATCACCATTAGTTTATTACTGTCCAAAATCTTCATCCTGCTCAATACCTTTGTCTCAACTGTGCATACCTGTACTGAGTACTCTGATCAATTTTCTTTCACAATGACACACTTTGTCATTCTCAATCTCCATCTTTGAAGAATACTCAAAACTCTATGGTCTATCCATGACCAATCACCGACTCATCTTCTTCCTTGGTCTCTTCTGCCTGTGAGACCCAATCAAACTCCTTAGTCTGATGCCATTCCTCTTGGCACTCCATATCATTATTCCATTTTAAGGTTACAACATTGCCCACCATAGTCACTGTCACAGGGGTATCCTTTTGCCCTGTACCCTCTACTTCATTCAAAGGACTTGTCATTGTCCCCAACTCATCATTCTCATCACAGTCATCATGCCCAAGCCCTACTGGATTTGCTTCCTTACTGTTCTCACCAGCATCCATTTATGTCATTTCTGTTTCATCCTCTAGAACCTCTTCAACATTGGGCTCTTCATCCTCTTGCTGTTCTACTTTCAATGACTCTTCTCTCAAGTGCCAGTCCCTCCTGTCTTGATTTATACTCTCTACAAGTTACTTCATTTTTGCTTCATTCTCCTCTAGTGCTCTTCTCAAGCTACTTATCTCTTCTTGCCTCATCTTTTCTTCTTCTTGTCGCCTCCTTACTTCTTCCTCTCTCTCCTTTCCATTGCTTATCAACTCCTTCAATGCCTTGTATGCCTCTAGCATTTCTCTATCTTTCAAACCCATCTCGTGCCTATCCTAGGCCTCTCTTCTCAACATCACAACTATATCTCAGACCTTCTCGCTCTGATCCCAATATGATGCAGAGCATAAGTGGACCTTAACACAATGTCCAATTATTAAGGATAAGTTATCAACTATTTGTGAGATGCAACTTCTCACATCATCTCCCCTTACCAATGTCACTATTCATACTCAACTTCTTGGATCAACTCTTGGATCCGACCAACCTATTGTTCTCCTTCAAACCTTCAAGACCTGTCAGTGGTCTAGGCCATATACCTTGGTCATGCTACTCAAGCCTCTAAACTCAACTCCACAAACATCAAGTACTCAAACTTTGATCAGTCCATCAACAGCTGATGACATTGCAAGGTCCAACTTCTGATCACAATCACAACTGCTGATCACAGTCATCATGAGACACCTTGTCCTTACCTTATGTCCACACTCTTGGGCTGCTCAAATGCACTATTCTTCATTCTTAATGCCTATTGACAACTACCATCACCATCAGCATGTTGACAATACAATGTGAATGTCCCTCTCTCCCAAACAATTCTACATTACATCATTTCATGCTATGTTATAGGGTTTGGCAAACTTCAAAGATGAAGTTCGAAATTCGTCGCATATTCAAGGGTTAAAAAGTTCGATCAAATTCGTGACGGGAAAGAGGGGAGGGTTCATGACAATCTGCTTGGTCAATGAATGGTAGCTTCTATTCATTTTCCAACCGAACGACATTGACTTTGATGACTCATTTGTTGCTTCCGTCTAATTTGTAGTCGTCTTCATTGGGCTTCCATGAATATTTTGTGCAGTTTTGGCGACGATCTCCCAGCGGTAGTTAACAAGCCTCAGCGGACATTTCTAAATTTTATATTTCACTATTAGGCATCTGTGGTTTATTATGTTTATAATGTGGTTTACAATATTATTATAATGGATGTATTTTTTATTTCTTTATAAGTAGTAAAATATTTTTATATGATTCTTATTAAAAAATTATTAATGTTTAATATATATTTTATTTATGTTTATTATTAATAAAATATTAATATTTTGTACGTTTATCTAATATTATTTAATTTATTATAGTTACTTATAAATAATATATATTTTATGTTTTTTATTAGTAAAATATTAAAATCTTGTATGTTTATCTATTATTATTAATTAATTTATTATAATTTCTTATATATTTTCTTTATTTAAAAATTATCTAAGGCAAATTTTATGTCGATTTTGTTTGATGTTTTTGGACCTTGTCAAACTTCATGATCGTCGAACTCAAACTCCACACGAACCTTGTGACTTAGCTTTCATGTATCCACTCCTTGGTTCAACCCTTGACCCTTCAGGCCTTGACTCTTAGGCCAAAGATGTTACTTATAACATTCCTTTAAACTAATATTGCACTGCTACTAACCCCCAATAGCATCCTTAACTCAGTCAGACTTATGACAGTCAACTAGACCTGTGGAGCAGTCACTTCTTAAACTCAAATACCTATTCCCTCACTCTTAAATCATTAGGGACACTTACTCCTCACAAAAATCTACACCTTGCCCTCACTTCCCTAACTCTCTACACTTCAACTTCAATGATTTTTCAATAGAAATCAAATCCTAATGACCTTACTGTCCAGTGTGACAGTTGTATTCATACCTGCAGATTACCGACATATGAGGGCACAAACTCACCCTCTCCCTTGACCAAGCAACTATACATCTTTCAAACTCTCCCTTGCACCCCTCAATCCAACCATTAAATTCACCAATCATTAGTGTGAGCAAAATCAATACCATCCTGTTCTGTCACTGTCCATACCGTGAGCATGTCGTGATGGTTAAGTTTTTGAGTTGTTATCCTTGCCATCAAGGTTCAAATCTAATGGGGATGAAGTCCTCCGTTTGTGGCCTCACTGGTTCATAGCTCCAGGTCAAAGCGTTTACCCCTCTTTTTGTAATAAAAAATCCACTGTCCATACCGTGACAGTTACACAGAGTGTTCATGATCTATTGCACGTACAACTTGGTGCACGGCCTTCTGCCACTTTAGAGTAATAAAGTACACGCCATTCCCCAACTCCCTACCAAGTTTGAGGGCTTGGTCTACGTGGAACATAAAGATTTCACATATTACAACTTGCTGGTTACCCTAGTGAGGGTTTGTCCAGCATGATCTAACGCCTGAAATCAGAATATTCTCAGAATAACATTAGGAAAATTGTGCAGAAAACCACTTTCAATTAGTGTCTAACTTCTTACATCAACTTCCACACCTCTTCTCAGACTTTCAAGGATTTTATAAACTCTAATTGATCCCAAAACCTATACCTTGCTAAAACTATACCTCAAAACCAACCAAAAACTGACTGTGAACATATTTCTTATACTGATTGTTTAATTGAGTTGATAACTAAGTTGTCAACTTCAACAACCTATCTACTTTTGACATGTACATACCACTGTTGGTATTTGTAGATTTTACTTTTATTAACGTTGCCCAAATACTTCTCTCTGCAGACCCTGATTTGTTTATATTTCTCAACTGCATAAACTTTTGGAGTTCATTGATACACAACAAAATCTATAAAATTTGTGCGCATATCACTTAAATCAAAACCTGCTCCAGAACCATTGTCTTCCACAAAAACTTCATGTCGCTTCATGTAGATTATTGTCTCTGCGTATGTGTTGTGATTCTTGTGCAATTCTTGCATCTGATATTTGTATTGTGAATATATCGGGATGATCATTTATACTTCACTATAACTTGCCGTGTTCTCTATTCAATGCCTTCTTTGTTTTTCATAACAATCATCATGTGAGAGCTGCTCCAATAGAGATAATACCAATATAGATATTGCTTCATGTGATAATATAATACCAATATAGATAATTGCTGGTACTGGCCAAGCCACTGTTGCTGTCAAAAGCCTGTCCATTAGAAGTCCCTCTCTTGTGGTTACAGATCCAATTAATAATATAGAGATCAAATACATAGCACTAGTAGTAGCAATTGCCCATAATGTTCCAGCTGGTATTTAGCGCTGAGTATCTCTCAAAGATGCAGACCAATTTGAACCAGTCATAGTTCCAGTTATAGTAGAAAAAATAGCACTAGTAACGATTCAAAATCCTAATAGATCACTCCTTCTGGAGCAGGAATGGCAGCTCTGTTAGTACGCTGATACTCAGAATTCCAGTTATTTTTGAATGTATGCCCATGCAATCCTGTAATATTTCGATTTATCATGATGCCCAGATGAGGCAAGTACACCAATCAAAATTCAAAATAGTCACAACAGAATAGGAACAACGAATGCTGGTGTAACCTTGTTGATTGTTTTCACCCAACCGAATACACCAAATACAGAAGTATAATTACAACTATATCATAAAGTTGTAAATCATGCAAGCTTGAGCTCAGAATAGTTGCTGCAGGAGCTCAAGTAAGTAACCCTGCTGTGAAACTCGTATTCAGTCTAATTGCACTCTCTTGAAAAACTTGGCACCAGGTACAGCATCAAGAAAGATCTCAACTGCTCTCAGAATATATCTGGTCTCCTGGGACTGGTAAAACCAGAGATAATGATGTGTCTGATTACACTTAGTCTGCAGTCCTTATGACAATAGTCTTCAACAACAACATCTGTCTCTTGGACAAGCTTCTTGATAAATTGATTGGAATGTGATGCTTCTTTTTTATAGCTCTTCCATCAAATTCTCCAAATAAGAGCACTACTTTGGAATTGAACCATATGAAAAGCCAATTTTGGGTAATCATTTCCCGGTACATTTCTCATCTTGCAATGCTTTCTTCCAGAAACTCTAGTCCTTTGCTCTTTTGTACTGTTTCTTCTCTTTATCCAACTGTGCTGACATTGGTATTAATACATAGTCTATGATTATGAATTCTTCACAGCCACTCTGTCC
The DNA here is from genome assembly GCA_028749045.1 of Cupressus sempervirens. Classification (NCBI taxonomy): domain Eukaryota; kingdom Viridiplantae; phylum Streptophyta; class Pinopsida; order Cupressales; family Cupressaceae; genus Cupressus; species Cupressus sempervirens. The sequence continues at coordinate 443,770,858 of CM053792.1, read as the reverse complement.
ATCTTAATATTCTCATCTTTTCATCACTTTTCATAATCAAAATGGAGACTAAAATTAAGGTTCCATCAAAATCAGTGGGTAAAAGCAAAACTGCTAGGGCAGAAACAAAATTGCATCCCATTGGAAACTTTCAATTTTTTGTCAACTCTCATTTTTTCCATCTGCTTCCTTGTTTTCATAGTTTTTTGTGGCATTCTGGACAATCCCAAGGTCATATTCATCATTAACATTTGTGATTTCTTGAGTGAACACAACTCAATTCATAATATGGATCACTCCTTCCCACCAATATAGAGGCATTCAGTCCCCAAATGCTCAGGAGCTTAACAAGTGTTGAAATATTTTCCTCATATTTTTAATTGAATACAATTTTGCCTTCTTGGTAGTTTCCAGTTGAGTACAACCAGCCGAGTCTTGTGCACTCACCTTCTAGACTGACACACTGTCTTTTGAAGCACATCGCTCCCTACTTGTCTTGTCTGCATTTCAAAAGGTCTCCAACTGGAGAGAACAGTCCATCTTCCTTGTCAAGTATATATAAGGCTTGAAATAAACAACTGTAAATTTTAACATTTATGAATATGGTCTGTCTTGACCGCATTGCAAAAGTTCTCCAACTGGAGATAACAGTCCGTTTCTTATAAGCATGTAAGGCTTGACTAAAACAAAGATAAATTTATGAAATACTGTGGTAAATCCAAATGGAATTGATTATGGCCTAGCTGTTCCACTATTTGAAATGGGTCATATCTCAGGCTTTAGTTGGCCTGGTGGTGCTTGTATCCTAAATTGCTAGAGCTAATCGTTCCTTTGCTTATACTTGGCTTGTGATTCCTTTAATTTCCCATGAACCTGCAGATGTATTTTCCAATTTTGTATATGAAGCAATTGGCCTCTTGTCTCTTCGGTAACACAGTTCCCTCTATTTGGATGACAGTAGCATTAAGTCTTCTAATGGGCATGGTATTAGAAAACCAATACATACAATGTCCCAGTCTAGGATTTTTGGAAGTATATGATTTTTTCATGCTTCCCTGATGGTTTTCTGAAACAAAATAAAATAGAAGAGCATCTGGAAAATGAAAACAGGTACTTCAAACACACAACAAATTTTCAAGCTACTTTTATGATTAGATTTGAACTAAATTATATGAAACAAGAGTCATCTCCAAAGTCCAAGAGGTTTATTTGTCGTTGAAGACCTCCAAACAGCCAAGGATTTTTGTCCTTGGCTGTGAATTTGACATGGATGCTCTAAAGTGAAAAATCGAAAATGAAGTCAAGGCAATCTTTTTAAGCACCTACAAATAGAGGCCCTTGGATTACAATTTCCCTTTGAAGTATTTAATAATAATTTTTAACATAGTTACACCACCTTGCGGGACTGGGGGACAGAAGGGCCTTGATTTGGGGAGATGGTGGGGGCAGGGGGGTGTAGGGGGAGCAGGGGTGTACATACTATACAGATAGTTCTTAAAATGCTAGTTATGAAAGATGTACTACAATTATACAATATAAGATATAATCATATAAAGATGTAAAAAATTCAATAAAAATTGTACATTGTATTGAAGTTTTGAACTGGAACATCATGATGCATGATCAAATGACAAACAATGAATGTTAAATATTGAACATCAGCAAATGAAAGAGTGCCAAATTATATAATTTTAAATATTAGTTTATATAGCAGTCTTAAGATCAATAGTATGAGTATCTAGATTCTACTATCTAATAGTAATCAATGATCATATGAGTCATGACTTAAGGATGATTACAATAAGTATCATGTGCCACGAATCATGATATCTAAATAAGTATATAATGCAAACAAAAACTACAAGTCTCCAAGAGTCCAAATGAAAATGCCAAATCAATGATCAATGATTATTGATCATTCTTTGGAGGCTGGAAGTTGAAACTCATCGCCATTGGAACAATCAGTCTCTCAAAGATGAAGAGCCAAAAAGGGAACACCTACTAGCCTTGTGGCTGGATCTAAAATCTTCCTCCTCATCAATCTGCGATGGCTCCTCAGGCTCGACATCCCATTGTGATGCTGGGCTCTCCTTGTACACACGTGTCTTGCGGTCATCGATATGTAACACATTGTGTACAGCCACTAGCTTCTTTGCTCTCTGAGAGGTAAGTCTATTCCTCTTAAGAGTGGATGAAGCTATATATAGACCAATTCCTCAACTTAAGATGAAAAATAATTGGCCAATGTGAGACTCGGGAATTAGAAGTTGAACAATGATGATTGAAACTTAAATGGATTCAAGTTAAGGAACTAAGTACTTGGGACAGCAAACAAATAGCTAGTGTGGTGGTTGTAGATTTTGCTCCATAAGCTAACCACCACAAAATCAGACCCTCTTGTGCCATAGTCTTGATATCCGCCTTTGCCGCTTGATTGGAACCCCTAGGAGTAGCAAATTTGGTCCACTTAGTGTGAACCTTAGCTACTGTCTCAAGGTCATACATCCTATCTACGCACTTGAAGAACCCTTCCTTCACCTGAAAAAATTTAAAAGTACAAATTATTAGCAAATAGAAGAATCAAGATGCTAGTAATGTAAATGATCTTAATTTATAAAATGATAAAAACCTAAGTCTTAAGACAAAGTCTTAAAGTGTTATATAATATAAATCACCTCATCATCGTGAAGTGGTCTAGCTCTACCAGGCCTAGTCACGTACCACTTCAGATTCACTGCTTATGCAGCCATGTGTAGGGTGTGTTAAGTTTGTCCCATCTACGCTGAATAATAGGCCGAATGTGATCATTATCGGAAGGCTAATGTGGGGTCCTTCTCTCGCACAAGTGCCCTCATCTGCCCAAGCATAGAATCAATGCACTCGTACACCTCTCCAAGTGTAGGCGCATCCCCATCTCCATACCTGATCAACTCGAAGATTAGCCTAATGATAGAGACAATGTATTTTGCATTGCTCCAAAATACATCACTCTTAACTATTTCCTTCACCCTCATCCCTTGCTCTGACCTGGAACCATACCTATTCCATACATTTGTCATAAACATTAGTTGCAGTGGCTCCTCCAACTCAAGCATTCTCTCCAAGAGAATGAAATAGGATGCATACCATGTCTCAACTGGCTTTAGGAACTCCTTCTTGGAGAAGCTCCTAAATAGTGCATGTGAGGTGTGGTGGGTGCAGATATACATTTGCACATCTCTAGCATCACTCACCACTCCCTTTATCTAGCTAATCTTCCCCTTGTCCTTTAGAGCATTGTTCATAGAATGCACACAACAAGGAGTCCACCAAATATACCAATATGTGGCCTCAATAAGCCTCCCTACAGCTCTGCACACATGAGCTACATATTTACTACTTGGACCACATTGTGTGGCCCAATCTCCTCAATGGCTTCTCGAAGAATTTGAAACTGAAAATCGACATCTTTTTGATGCTTTGAACAATCAACCGCCCTAAGAAAGAATGGGCCCTTTGCGCATGTGACTATGACATTGATGAGTGCACTGTGTCTAATGTCCGTTCACCCATCCATGATAATGATGCACCCTGAATCCTCCCAAACAACCCTCATGCTCTCCATGGACTCACTAATCTTGGAATACTCATCATCCAAGATTTTAGTCCTCAATTTGTGCTCACCTGGTGGTACATATGATGGTAACCCCACCTTCGCTACATTCTGAAATGCCTCCTTAAAATAAGGAGACCGAGCAATATGAAGTGGAATGCCATTGGCAAATTACAGTCTCCCAATGCATGCATCTAACTTCTCTCGTCTCGGCTGCAAACAAATCTGCTAGAGGGTTGTTGTCACTAGACTTTGCCCTATGTCTCCCCTTGCTCGATTAGGCTGGTGCTTCACCCATAGAGCTATAAGTAGAGGAAGTTGCAGAGGCTGCCCTTAGCAATGTAGTAGCTGAAGCTCTATACTGTGGTCTAGAAGAGACATGCGCGGTGTTGTTGCCCTTATATTTGTTGCTCATGCACCTACTATATAGTCTGAATCTACTGCCTACCAGCCAAGGTAGTAGGCACTGGATTGCCCAAGTCCTCTTGTACTCCCCAAAGCTTGTTGAATTCAATTCTAAACTTCAAGTTTTTGACTCTAGAACTCCTCAAAGCTTGTTGAATTCAATTCCAAACTTCAAGTTTTTTACTCTAGAACTCCCCAAAGCTTGTTGAATTCAATTCTAAACTTCCAAGTTTTTGGATTTAGTCAAAAACTTACATGGTCCAACACCTTTACCTGTCCAAAAGAGGTGTGCTTTCACTCTAGTGATGCTACCATACCATACACCACCACAAATATTGCATCTCCACTTTCTTGTGTTACCTAATGCTGATCCGCTTGTTATTCTAGTGGCAAATTGTTTTAGTGGAGATTTTGGATCAATCTTACCCCTAGCCCACTGTGCCAAAGATGGGGAGGGGCAATCAATAGATGGAGTACTAGGTAGTATAAAATCACTACCCATTGAAGTGGAACTAGTTTGGACCCCTTGTTGATTTGGCCCAGTCCCAATGTCACTCTCATGCTCACCCCTCTCAACGGTGTCATCATCATCTTTAGCCCCAACCTTAGGCTTAGGTTCATTTTCTGATTCATTGCCACTATATGAATGAAATTCCATCTCATCATCACTATGAGAATCAATGTGGGAGCTCATTTTGATAGTGCATTTCACAAAATAAATAAAAAATTTAATAAAGTTAAACAAACAAACTTTCAGCCTATGCGCTACTTTAAATTTTCTAAAATTTGAAACTAAATAACAAAAATTTGCAAAATGAAACATCAAGAATCTTAATCTATTATTAATAAATGATTCAGTGAATGAATGATAACTATAACAAGATGAAACAACACATATTTAGAACTAAAAACATTGAGCAATAATTTATAAACATGCATTTGAAAATCAGAAAAACAAGTTAAAAACATTACCTTTTGCTTGAAAACTCCTTCAACAAGATGGTAAACCCTCCTCTTCTTCTTGCTCCTAGGCTCTCTTTTTTCACTTGCAATCACTTTCTTCACTCTTGCACAAACCTTTATCTCAGCTCTTCACTCTTCTTCTTCTTGCTGTTGCAAACATTGAGAATTGCAAATGTGAATAAAAATGAAGAATAGAAGACTTTTGAACAAAGGAGGAGGAAGGAATGGGACCCACAACCCATTATAATAAAAATAGAACCAAAAAAATATTAAAATAATGCCTTCATTTAAAAAAATATTTCAATGTCCCCCTTTTTGTTGCCGTGGGAGACGTCCTGGTGCCCCCCTACATCCACAGGGGATGCCGAGATGTCTTGGAGATGTCTCGCTGTCTCTGGTGGAGGTGGCACTGCCTGAGTCGCCATCCCCTCGTCTCGGGTGTGGGCCGGTTTTGGTGGGTGGACGTGTACCCGTGTTACACTGATTTTTACAGTGAGTGTTTGAAACTAGTTAAGTGTTGAAAACATCAAAACAATGATAAGTATATCAACTTGACCTTAAAGTATAATATTGGCAGGCCAAACTTAAAATAATTACTCTAATGTTTCAGCTCTGAAAATGGTATATGCCAGTACGTGACTCAAAAGGCATTAAATAGCTTGTGGTCTGAAGTGTCCTGATGTAAGAATAATGAACATATGCTAAACTCTCATCCCATGTCTTTAGATGTTGCTGATCATGGTCTCTTCATAATTCTATAATTGTTTAATACACCATTTTGGTTTGGTGATGAATGTGGTTGACCTTTTGGTGTGGTATCTATTTTTCCCAACAGTGCACACCAAAATCTTCCCAATAGCTCCATTGTTTTATCTGAACTGATGCTTTCGAGCAAGCCAAAATGCACCCGCTGTGCAGAGAACAACCAGTTGCATATTTTTTTGTCAATGTTATTTTGCAATGAATAGGAATGCACATCTTATTGAACTCATAGTTGAAAAGCTCTTTGATTTTTGCAGTACTCATGAGCCCTTTATGGCTTTGAGTCACTCACACTGAAACTTGTGGTGAGTTTCTCAGTAACTCAGAGCGATTACTTCTGCAAAAAGTCACCAAAAACTGTGAGAAATCGGCATATAAGTTGGCATGTAAGACAAAAAACGAAAACCTAATATGTAAAAAGCATTTTTTTAGCCTACAGAAATCACATTTCTATGGGCCAAAATTGTGACGCAAGGAGAGACAGAAAGACAACTGAAGGCTTCAAATGTGCTTCTCCAAGGCTTAGGGTCTGATCTACCGAGTGGTGCACCAACAGCAATGTCCGCTAACATCAGTCTGCAAAATGATAAATCTAAACTTCCAATGGTTCATTTGTTTACAGCTGAAACTTCACCAGAACTTAATTTAGAAAATTTCAGGTGTAATCATAAATCATAATTTACGAAGCCATGCCTAAAGTAAATTTTAATGATCTATTTAGTTTTAATAAATTCTAAGTCATTCTGTTAATTAATGACTTGTAAATAGATTAGTTAACACTAAAATGTTAAGTAATTTATTTTACCAAGTGTTAAGTAATTTATTTACCAGGTTATTAATAAGTCATAATAATCATATTTTTTAATTTAAAATTACAATAGCAAAACACGCAATAGTAAATTATGATTAGTAATGTCTTGTTAAAATAATTTACTGTCACATGCTTTTACTGTTATGTAATGTATCTATGGAGTCATTAATAATCTACTCACCAAGTCATTCTGTTTCTATTTTAAAGTATGATTATTAATTTTAAAAAGTATGATTAGTAATAAATTAATAATCTATTGTAATGTATCTATTTTGTGTATAATTCGTAATCTATCATATGTGTACTACAAATCTAATGTATATGTGTGTTTTTTAAGAATATTTTAGAAATTACATATTTATAGATGCTCAATAAATTTGCCAGTTTTTTGCAGAGTTTTTGGCGAGCCCCGAGATTTTAAAATTTTGGGTCAGCAAGTCATTGCTGAGCCACGAAAGCTCATTCACTGAAATGTACAATTTATTTTAGTGTATAACAATCTATTGTAACAATCTTGTATTCCTTCTGTTTTCTTTCTCAGGACACAAGGGTTTCTAGCCCTCTTTACAGGGGATACAGGAGAAATCCGCGCTGAAGTTAGAGAACAGATTGATGGTAAAGTAGCTGAATGGAGGGAAGAAGGCAAAGCTGAAATTGTACCTGGTGTTCTTTTTATTGATGAAGTTCACATGCTTGACATTGAATGCTTTTCATTTTTGAATCGTGCTTTGGAGAATGAGATGGCACCAATATTGGTTGTTGCAACAAATCGAGGTATCACAAAAATACGTGGGACAAATTACAAGTCCCCACATGGTATCCCCATTGATCTATTAGATCGCTTGCTGATCATTTCAACACAACCATATAAAGAAGATGAGCTGCGGAAAATTCTTGATATAAGGTGTGAAGAAGAAGATGTGGAGATGACAGATGATGCTAAGGAACTTCTAACGAAGATAGCAGTTGAGACATCTCTGCGTTATGGTATTCATTTAATTACAGCAGCTTCTCTAGCTTCCCTTAAGCGGAAAGCAAAATGTGTTGAGCTTGATGATGTCAGCCGGGTGTACTCCTTATTTATGGATGTTAAGAGGTCAACACAATATCTAATAGAATATCAGGAGCAATTCATGTTCAATGAGATTCCGGGTGAGGTTTATGAAGAGGATGCAATGGCTGAATAATCGTTTTCCTGCACCATTGACATATTTAAGGTGCCCAATTTTGTAGTAATGATGATTAGGCACAGGAGAGTTTGTAAAGCAGGCCACAGTGGTGACAAAAGCATGGGTATTTTTTAATGGATGCATATATTTGTTGCATATTATTGACTTGTTTTGTGCTAATAGTTTTTAAGATCTGATAGGCCTGAGCATCATGCAAGTGTTTGAAATACATAGAATTGAATATTTGAACAAATACTGTGTTGATATTAATGCTTTCAATGAATTTTATGTACAGAGAAATCCACCGTAAAGATATATTGAACATGAACTGTATTTTATGTGAAAATAGTGTTTCTTTTTCTTTTCTGAGAATGCATTTACCACATTTTTTAGTAGTTGCATGTAATTTTTAACTTACAAGCAAATCATAACGCAGAATTAAAAAGACACTGTTATGGCTGCAAGAATTGCCGAATGCAGCATTCATTTATGTCGGAATAAGCTCTCTTCTGGTATTCATGCATTTTTAAAATAATTTCTGGATTATCATTCAGACTTGTTTGGTTGACTTGGTAGAGGAATTGAAAGATGCATATTCTATGTTTGGTTGATACAATTGAAATACGAACAATTGGAATAAGTTTTACTTCAAAATTTTAATAAATGGATTTTTTTTAGTTTGGTAATAATTTAAATAAACAAGATTTTTAATTTATAAAAACTGACTTTTTTATTAAATTTTCAGAAGTCAAATTATTTAAGTGAAAGATATACCACAACTTAAAGACATTATATTGTATATCATAAATTTAATTCTAAATTAAATCAAATTGTCTTAATGAGTATAAGTTCAAAATTAAAATTATTTTATTTTAAAATATATTAAAGAAAATAAAACATTAATATGATCTTTTAACATAGTCTTTTTTTTAATAAAAATTATAGATAATCGGCGGAAGCTTAGATTATTTATTATTTATTTTATTATTATTTTAGAGTAATTATTATTGTGTGTTAATCTCGAGTAGATTCGAACCCAAGACCTCTTCAATGAGAAGTTCGCAATTTACCGATGCGTTGTAGACTTTTGCCTATCTTTCAACATAGACTTAATTATAAGACAAAATACAAAATTTATTTGTAGAGATAATTTTATGAAAGTTTAGAAAAGATATTAAATCTGATATTACTCTTTTTTGTCATTTAAAAAAACACTCATATTAAACGTTAAATAATGTTGACCTAGTTTATATCTTATGATGAATGGAGAAAATAGTTCAAAAATGCATTTGAGTATTTGAATAGCAAAATACAATCAAACAACAAAGTCATGGACTTGACAACCCATCAAATTGGGTTTATTAAAAATTGGAATAAGAATAAGTTATTAAAAATTGGAATAAGAATAAGTTATTTTTATTCCACCTTTTTAAAATTTTGCTATGGTCATTTTGAGGTCAAATTAGGATAGGCGAATTCTAATTCTAGATTTGTATTTTGCAAACAAAAGTCAAATTGGCAAATGCGAGTATTTAAATTTTTCTATTCTTGTCCAATTCCTGCCTTACAATTTTATAGTTGGAGATTATTCTTATGATTAATAATATTAATTGTCTTACTCTGGGAAGTCATTGTGATATGAGAATTTTCTGTTTCCTTTTTATGTTTCGAAGTTTGCAGTGGCACTAATGTCTTGAAAGTTGTTGCATTTATTACATGATTTTAATGTAAGCACTAAATGCGGTTTAAATTGTGCAAATTGAAATGTGCTTAAACTTTAAAGAGGTTAGAATTTAATTAGCAAAAGAATTTGTGAATGTGAGATGAGTTTGTAGTTACAATCAGATTGATATGATCACGAGTTTCATTATTGATGGTAAATCATCATTAGATAAATATTCTTTTATACACATACATTATTATATATAATATATGATGTATATATTACTTATATATATTATGGTTATTTATATTATTAATATACTAACTAATGATGTTTAAACTTTGGAGACATGTCTCCTCCTTTCATACTTATATGAGATCCAAATCTGTATTTGGAACATATAAATAACAATGACAATATAATTACATTTGTAGACACGATCTATGTTACTCAACATGGTGTAGTGCCTACCCCTAGTTTGCATTTTGCTATCATTGCCGAACTCTTTTAGGTCAGTTTTATGTTTGATGATTAGTAGCATTGTTTTGAGATAATCAAATATTTTTGCACATTCAGTTGATTTATGATGAGATTACTTGGTACTCTATACTTCATGTATGCATGATGATTATTCAGTGATTTTAGTTATTGATGATGATTAGTTAAATGGATTATTATGTGTCTTCTTATGGATACTTACCCTATATTGCATGTGTATGGTGTGTGTGTATACTTTTTTTATGTATGGCGTTTTTGATGTGGTTAAGGGAGTCGTAGTCACTTGCTAATCAAGATCTACATGATGCACCACTTCCTACCATTACCTGTTTTGTTTAGAATGTTGTGTTTGTACATGTGTGGATCTTACGCAGATTGTAGGTAGCAGGTATCGACTTCTTTGAATTGTCAAGATGAGTGTACCCTATTGCATTATCTCAATGGTAAGAGAGGGGAGATAAATTCTTAAGTCCAAAATGTAACCCTTATTTGTCTTAGAAAATTAGGACAAGTGTCTGAGTTGTTTACCTTCCAAATGCGTCGAATGATGTTAGTTCGTGATTATAACCCTTTAGTTTGATCTTGTATGTGTTTTTCTATAATGAGTTTTTGTATTTTGTTTTATAAATCTTTGGTGATTTTTCTATTAATTAAGTCAAATTAAATGATTAAATTGATTTAATTTAATGAGAAATTATTATGATATTTATATATTTAATTAACTTTAATTAATTGGGAAATTAATTAAATAAAAATAAATAAATTTGAAGATAAAAGTTACAAGTTTAATTTTAGAACGTGATAATATTTATTTAATTTAATAATAATATATTTAGAGTTCATTTTTAAATAAATGCTATATACTATTATTATTTAAGTTAATAAATATTTTATTAATTAAACGTTCGAAAATAAATAAAAAAGTGAAAAAAGATATTAATTTATTAAAAGTTTCAAAATTGCATAATGTGTGCATGAGATTAAAATTTAATAAATTAATTGAAAAGAGAAGTCGAATAAAAATTAAATAAAGTTATTTTATAATTCAATAAACGTGCATGAAAAAGATAAAGTTATAGTTATAATTTTGGGGTTTTATATTTATTTAATTTAATAATAATTAATTTAAAATTTTTATTTTAAGCAATAAACTCTAAATAATATTGTTAGTTGAATTAATAAATATATTATTAAAGCCTCTCATGATTTAATAAGAGAGAGAAAACATAATTTAATAAACTTTATTTTAATTAAATTGCATAAAGCTTATGAATAAAATTAAAATATAATAAATTAATTAAAGAGAGAGTAAGCAATTATTTAATAAAGTTTATTTTAATTAAATTGCATAAAGTATATGCATGAAATTAAAATATAATAAATTAAATAAAGTGAGAAAGCTAATTAATTTAATAAAGATATTTTAATATCTAAAAGTTTGTGCATGAAGAGGTAAAAGATAACAAGTAATAAAACAATAATTGATTAGCGAGTTCCCTTGCATGATTGCACAATTACAGTCCCAAATTAAGGGAGAACTCTTTATCAAAGATTGCGTGATTGCACAATCAGAACTCCAAATTAAGTGAGAACTCTTTATCAAAGATCTAGAGCTCATTATGCAATTACACAGGGTTTGGAAGAGCAATTTCAAAGAAGGAAGTTTTTAGAGAAAGGGGATTGTTTTGCGTGTTTCATGCGATTGTTGTTTTAGCATCAGATCTAGGTAAGATCTCGTTGTTTATTTGTACAGTGGTTTTTCGTCTTTTGAATTTTTGTCTTCTCTATGTCTATTGTGTTTTGGATTTCAGAATTCTTCTGAGTTGAGACCCTTGTTTTGCATATTTATTGTTTTTCATTTTCAAGAACTTCTGTAAGCAATTTAATGATTGAAAACCGTGTGTGTGGATTTGGTCGTTTATCATTCTTAGGAAACATTTGTATATAAATTGGAAACTAGAAAACCTTGTGTTAAGATTTATCATTCTTTGTTCTTGAATATATCTATGAAAGAGTTAAATTGAAACCCTTATTGTTAAATTGAGGTTTTGTATATGGAATTGTTAAATCGGGTTTTAGGTTCTAAAAGGAAAACAAATTTCGTTTTATAGAATTTGATTGGTTGGTTCAGATTTCTACATCAGGGCTATTTTGGAAAGTTTATGTTTTTAGTAGGTTTCTATTTTTAGAAAGTCTATATTTTTAGCAGGTTTCTATTTTTAGAAAGTTTCTATTTCAAGAAAGTTTCTATTTTTAGAAAGTTTATATTTTTAGCAAGTTTCTATTTTGGGAAAGTTTCTATATTTTTAATAGGTTTCTATTTTTAGAAAGTTTCTATTTTTAGCAGATTTCTATTTTTGAAAGTTCCTATTTTTAGTAGGTTTCCTTTTTGGAAAAGTTTTCCCAAGTTTAATTAAATTAAAATTATTATGGTAATAATTGATAATTATTAATAATAATAATGTTAATAAGTATTGTTAAAATTTGAAATTTAATTATTTGAAAATTTGATTTATTACTTTATTATTTAAATATAATTCTAAAGTAAATTAAAAATCAAAGAAATTAATTGAGAGAATTAATGTTTACTTTTATAAACTTGGATGTGTTTATATGGTTCAGATATATGAAAATGGTTTGTAATACTAGGGAAATTTTATTATTCAAAAAACTTAGTAATTATAATACTTTGAGAAAATGAAAACTGAAACCTTACAATTAACTCAACAATGTGTTTTCAAATCAAACCAAACTATGAAAATTTTGTTATCTTTATGTTGTCTATGTTTTGGGTTTGGGTTGACTAGAGTGTTAACCAGTCTTAAGATTTTACCAGAGGCTGGGGAGTTCTCTGGTTGTGATGATTTGATCTCTGATCTTTTATACTCAACCATGGTAATGTGTCTAGTATACTTTATGATGTGTGTTGATCTATTGATTGTTATTGCTTTCCAGTGTTCTTGTGTGACGTTGAGGTGAATGTATGACCTATTTGACTTAACCATTTTAGAGTCTTCGATCAAATTATATTTGTATTACTTTCTAGTCGCTTTTATAGGACTGAGGTGTTTGATATGATTTGTTCTTAGTGATGTCATGTTATGACATATTTGACTTAACCATTTTGAGTTTTCAGTCAGTTATTTTTGGGATGCTTTCCAGTTGCTCGTAGAGAACTGATGTGTTATTGTGAATTATCTTTTGATGCTTTCTAGTCACTTGGATAAGACTGAGGTGATTTTATATGATTATTGATTTGTGCTCTTATGAGCCTAGGGTAGGTTATCTATATGTAATGTCGAGAAGTGGCTTGCAATGGAGGTCGGGGCCCTAAGTGGTCCTTAGGGTAACCCATTGTAAGTTGTTTAATAAGTGAAAACACTACACTAAATGAGAGTAAAATGAACCTAATATGAGTCTTTGTTTGTTCTTGCCCATGCCTTCAATGCTAGTACAGACTAGGATGGGAGTAGAGAGAACATTTGGTTGTGACCTCGCATCTGTAGTACACCTTATCAGTATGAGAGGATACTAGTGGCCACATAGGGATCACTAGGGGGTTAGGGTCTTGAAAGATTTCTAGGGTAACTCTAGCGTGATTCGTGCGATGACACTTGCCTGCTTACATAGTAGATTTCCTATGTGTCTTTGTGTGCCTCTGGGTATAGATGTCGATTTATCTTGAAACCTTTGAGTTAGATTACTTTTAAGATTTCTTGGACTTAGAGAGTACTTTTGATATTTTTTTTGGTATCTTGTTTGGGACTTGAGATTATCTCCTTAGCGCGATGGGAGTGGGCCTTTTTGGGTTACCATGTGGTTAGGTGGTAGTGCTTTTTACTCTTACCGTTAAGATCCGTTTGTTGCTACCGTGGCTGGAGTTTCTTTGTTTGCATTTCCTTTCATTCTATCTCTGTATCATTATGATGGATGATTATATTTTATGATGGATGTTTACATCTTTTATGATGGATGGTTTCATTTATGGTATTGTACTTTATATCATGGATCCGAAGAGGATGCTGTAATTCCATTTTTATAAATGTATATTCTTTTAACCTTTCATATCTTGTGACATGTACAATGGATGATTGAGTATTCTGAATTTGATTGCCAAGTGGCATTCAAAACAAATGTATATAATTTAAATGGACTTTGGACTTTTAATTATTCTTTCATGTGAATGTGGTAATTGTTAGACTTAGGATTAATTAAATTTAAATGTAATTCAATGTCTTGGGATCCTTAAGGAATGAAATTTGTGATTTTGTTTAATTATGATTGTACGTAATTGCTTCCACCACTTTATGTTTAATGTGTGTGTTATTATTTCTTTAAAAAAATGTTTGGCAAACTTAGTAAAACTTTAGGTTAATTCTTGTGGATTCTTTGGTGGGGCGTTACACATGGTATTAGAGCCAGGTTGTAGAAATAAGAAGAGATTGAACATTCAAATTTTGGAGAACTGAAATAGAAGCTCATGTTGACAATAGAGAAAATAAGAAGATAATCAATATCAAGGATGCTCTTCCCATTGGTCCATTAATATGTAGAAACAATAGTGGAATCAGATTGTAGTTTCACACCAAATATTGTAGGCTCTAGTCATGAAACTAAATTTATAGGAAAATAAGTAAAGAGATTTTAAAACATTTCTTTAACTCTATTATGAAACCAACATAGTTGTCGTTAATGGAGCACTTTCCTTACAATAAGATTTTCCACTAATTGCCCCCAAATCAGGTTTCCTTGTCTTCAAGCTAAGGGTAGTAGTGAGATAGAGAAAAATAATATCGTGGTTACTCAGAAATTTTGTGGAGTTTTTGAAAGTGTTCATCTCTATTTTTGTGATCCTGTGTCATTACAAAAAGTTAGTTCTGAGACAAATGGGCCACTAAACCGCAGGGACCCATCTTTGTATTCATCATAGGTCGAGCCAAAATCATACACCTATGAAGCCAATGATGGATACATGAGAGGAACAATAACAAACACAATCCTATCTACCGATTGGAAAATAGTCTGCTATATGATAAATGCCTTTTGAATTGTAATTAAAGGATATGTTCTCACATTGAAACAAGTCAAAATATTAAGGCTCCCATGAAGGCTCCCTTTCTATAAGTAAGGTGATGAAGGCTCCCGCTTCTACTCTTGTGAAGGTTCCTGCCCATCATGTTGTTAAAATTCCTATCTCTCTCGCCCATCGTCTGTTTGAAGCTTCAGTAGAGGATCTTAGTTCCTTGGGTGTGACTGTGGATGCTCCACTTGTTGCGGCTTGTTTCGTTGATGCAGGTCCTTCTACCACTAACCTTGCTATTCCTGCTGCTCACCATTTCTCTGCTATTCCTATTTGGGATGTTTAGGATGGGTTTCATACTTTGTCTTCTCCCACCCATTATTCTCTTTTCGATGTTGGGGATGTGGTTCTTTCTCTGGTTGCGACTGTGGAACCTCTTTGTCCCTAGTGGTGGCTTAGATCATTATGGATGTAGTTCCTATTGCTCCTGTTATTGTGACCCACCGTTCTCTTGATGCTAAGTCTCGAGCTACTGTGAGGTGATCTGAGATCTCTTATGCGGATGTGGCTGCTTATGAGGCAGGTATTGGGGGTCCTACTGTGAAATCGAGGCTTCGTTTGGTGGTGCCTGTCTTTGTAAGTAATCCGTTAGTGCTTCATCTAGATTTAGAAATTGTTGATGAGATCTCTACGTATGAGGTGAATTTCTCTTCTACAATTTCCATTTTTCATTTTAGGGATTTTTGGCCCTCTCTTTCGGATATGCATGCTTGGATTTCCAAATATTGGGAACCTATCATCTCAGATCTAGTTCAGATTTACCTTGTTATAATAAGGGGTTTTTTTATTGTGAAATTTGCTAATGCTGAAGATAGAAATTCCATCTTGTGCCATGGTTTCTCTTGGGAGGAGAGGTTCCCCTTAATGGCCAAACCTTGGTATAAGGATTTTGACTTGACTACTGAATCCTTTAATAAGATTCCTCTTTGGGTAAGGTTAGTAAATCTTTCCCTTTACTTTTGGTTGGATTCAGTCCTGGAGGCTGTGGGGGAAGCCCCGGGGGACTTCTTGTTGGTAGATGTAGGGTCTTCCAATGTGTTTAGGATGATGTATGCTTGTATTCTTCCAAAGATTAATGTCTCCAAGGGGCTTCCTGAAATGATAATGTTGGCCTTTCTAAAGGGGTCTTGCCTTTAACTTCTTGATTATGAGGGAATTCCCTTCGATGCAGGAAATGTCATAAGATCGACCATCTCATTGCGCGATGCTCCTCTGAAAAGGTTAGATTGAAGAAATCACCTTCTTGGTGGTTGGGGGTTTCAGATGATCACTATACGATTTAGAAAATCTCCACAATTGTAGATGGGCTAGATAGCTCTTCTTAGATTGATCCTTCTTTGGTGGAGGATTCTATTGCTAGCCTTGATGATTCTATTTCTGTCCCTTTGGTGGTAACTCAGAATGTTTCTAATGTCCCCATTTCTGCTATTGATACAATTGATTCAAATGTTGTCCCTTTGGCGACTCATATTTAGATTGGTGCTATTGTCCCTTTTTTCTGTTGCTATTCAACAAACTGTTGTTGGTGCTGCTTCTATAGTTTTGTCTCTTGATGTGAGGGTGGTTGTGGGGTTGTTTGTTCTGATTGGTAGAAGGCTACTAGGAAGGTGGTGGATGGATGGACATTAGTAAAAGGAAAAAAAGTTAAATCCTCTAATCCTTCATTTGATATGTCTTTACGTTCTCAAATGACAGGACCAAAATGTAAATCTTGATGACCTCTGTTGTAAACGATGTGTTGGGTCCTTTCTTTACCCGTGGATCGCCTACCCTTTAGAGGCTGTTTCTTTTTGTCAGGGTCTACTGGCCTTATTTGGCCCAATGTATCTTTGTTTGTTTGTTGTGGTTTAGGACTTAATGTATGTATCTTTTGTAAACCATTGGGTTTCAGGAACCCGTTAAAACCTATCTTACTTAATAAAAAACAAGTCAAAACATTATATATATAGAGTATGGGTTATTTCAATAATTTAGTACAAAAGTTAGATGACTGAAGATAATTAACAAGAGGAAATGGAATGTGTCCCACAAGAAGAGATAGACGAGGAGCAGATTCAATACCCTGGAAGAGTTTCAGTCCTATTTTCCTGTATGTGAGAAAAGTTCTGTCCCTTTCAAAGTGGTAAACTGTGTACATTCATGCATGTGCCATTCTCACTTACTTCAAAAATGATAATACTATCCAGCCCCATTATATTTGATTATAATTAATGCATCCCTTATTTTTCTCTAGTTACGACTGTTCTTTGAACTCTTTTTCATGGCTAATAAATCACCCATTTGGAGGTGAATGTTTATTTGATCAATTTTGGATCAAAATAAAAAAAATGTTAAATAAGAGACAACACAATATCTTGATCAAGAGTTAACAGTGATGATGAAATGTCAGAGAGAAACAATAGGATAAAAGGTCTAGATAGATAGAAATATCAGATACATAATTAGAATAAGGGCATGATTGGTGGAGAATTGTATCTTTGTTAGAAATGAAGATCATCCTGAGATAACCAAATAGAAATATGTAGTCACCATTTAATAATCACATTATTTGATATCTATATTTCATGCAATTGAGTATCAAATCTACTTTAGGATCAATTACATAGACACATGTATGGTCTAGGTGAAGATTTAATGTGGGATTAGACCATTTTGCCAACAAAAAATGTAATAGGAAGCACATCATCTATTTAATCCATGCATAAGTGACTGAAACATGAGATAAAATAGAAACACATTATACAATTGACATGTATGTCATCCGATGTGAGAATATGAAATATTTTGATGAGATAGAAGGCCCAATCTAAAATAAAGAGCATGCACAATTCACAAAAATTAGTTTGGCATCAATCACTTGCTGTGTGGAGGAATCCCAAGCAGGGTCAACAAGAAGGAACAAACCTTCGGTAAGTGGGAGGTAAGATGTTTGTCAATGCATTCTATTTTTTTTATGAATATGAGTACTAATTATTATTTGATAATATATATATATATATATATATATATATATATATATATATATATATATATATAATTGTTGTATATGATAAAATTAAATAATGAATAATTTATCAATATGATTATGTGTTATCATTCATAAATCCTTTTGTGTTGTTTCATGGATTGCATGGAGATTAAGTGAATTTCTAGTATAGGTTATGAGAGATGTTAAGAACTCCATCTGAAATAATTAATCTAATAAGAAATCATTTTCAAGTATAATGTCAAATGGAATAAATGATAAAATAAAATGATATTGATAAGCGGATAAATACTTATTATCTTTGTTATCTTTGACTATTTTTATTATTGTATTCTCTATCTTATTTGTATTTCTTCTATAAGAGTTATGTGCTTTGATCTTTTTTTTGAGATTGTTGTTGGAAGAAATAGAGGGGGATTGAGATTCAGAGGGAGACTAATATATCATTAGAGGCAACCTTGAAAGAGAGGGAGCAAATAGATTTAATCAACCTTTGGTGATCTTGATTATATTAATTTAGAGGTAGTAAATCACATTGTGATGGATTCACTAACGATATAAATTTGGAATACACAGATTGCAAGATGTGCATAATATAGGTTTAATGAAAAGATTAAACAAATACCTTTTCATGAACAAAGGAAATTTGAGTTGGTGTGAGACATTAATGAAGCTTTTAAGAATTCATTTGAACCATCTAACGAGTCTCTTTTGATGAACGAAACTCGACGTATGAGTTGTAGATTCATACATATGACACAATCATACTCAATCAAGATATTGGCATATTGTAGACGAGTTTCAGAAAATGGAAGGACATGTTCGCTTCTTCTATTAAGCTAAATTAATGTTTGGACCTTCAATGGACGAAAAAGAACAAGTTGCAGGAACTTAGAAAGGAGTTTTCATATTTGATATAAAATTGTTCTAACAATAAGAATGAGTGAAATTTTTACATTGTGGGGGGAATAATAGTCAGTGTTTCATTCCCACTTGAACCTTATTTAGAGGGGAGATGTTCCATTCTCAAATAATCTAAAAAGAATATTTCCGAATCTTCATGTGCAGATAAGTATCCTTATCTTTTACATTTATCTACTTTTTGTAGTCTTTCTCTTATTTGTAATTCTATATATACTATAAGAGTTATTTGCCTTAATCTTTTCCTTTATGTTTGAGGATGTTCTTACGGGAAAAGAAGATTGGTACTCTACACATGCTACTAAATATTGTGCAGACTCTAGATCTAATAGCTCCAAAGACCCTGATGATCAAAATGAATAAAATGAGGCTCTTAAAGAAAATATCTTTGATGATTAAGATTATGAGATTCTTTTACATTAAGAGGGAGTATGACACATCTTCGAAGGCAACACAAGAGTTTAGAAGATTGATACTCAGAGGGAGTCTAGAAATATATGTGGGTGACTGCATGATGTTGATGGTCGTACTCCTACATATATATCATGAGGAAGTGATGACTTATCATTAGAAAATTGATATTAGATTTAGAGTGAGTTTGACAACCATCATTGGGTGAAGAGAGTTTATGAGGAAGTAACTAGAGGACCTGACTTCCCAAGATATATGTTCAGAGGGAGAAATTTTGAGATGCAATCATTTTTGGATGATATCTTCTCTACAAGGAGAAGTTCTAAGAGAAATTCTTTGTAATGCGCTCTCCTATATGAGAAATAAGTACGAGGTGAAAACTCTTTGTTCCACCCTCTAGTGGTAGCTATGGTGGGTCGACCCTATGACTTGGTTTATGGTGGATATCATGTGAGTTACTACATGATGTTGTTGTGATTATGTCATGAAAGGTGACAATCTTTCATTGATGTATATATTTAGAGGGGAGCTATTGAAATGTGACGATCTTGTCAATAGTTGGACCTATTATCATAACAAACTACATTAAGTTGTTCCGGTGTGCCGAAAGTTATGATAACAAACATAAGGTAGGTATTGTAAGGCGACAATCTTATCAATAGTAGACCTATCTCCTAACACCAAAATGTGTTGGAGTGAGTGTTATCATGGTTCTTCGGGCTGAATTTTGCTAGACATCTTGATAACCACTCATCATAGTTCTTTGGGCTGGATTTCACTGAATACTATGAAATTAAATTGTTATGGTTCTTTGGGCCGGATCTTGCTGGACACCATAACATGAATTTATTATAGAACACATTTAAGGTGGTGTTTAAACTTATATTAAAGTTATAGAATTTGCTTCAATTCCCTCTTTGCAAAAGAAGAGGTCTTGAGAAATTTAGCCTCATTGTGAATCAAGGCCAATTCCATATGTAATATATGTTATTACATATATGTGTGTGTTGATAGATTTATGTTGATATCCTTAAATATGCCATTCTAGAAATATCATACTGAGATGATATCTCTCCTTATACTCAAGAACACAATATGTTCCATATCAATCCTTCCTAACTAAGAGGGAGTGTTAAGTTTGTAGTTACAGTCATATTGATATGATCATGAGTTTCATTATTGATGGTAAATCATCATTAGATAAATATTATTTTATATACATATATTATACACACACACACATATATACAATAATGTATATATTATGCATATGGTTATTTGAGTTATTAATATACTAAGTAATGATGTTTAAAGTTTAAACCTTGGAAACATGTCCCCTCTTCTCATACTTATATGAGATCTAAATTTGTATTTGGAACATATCAATAACAATGGCAATATAATTACATTTACAGACACGATCCATGTTACTCAACATAATATGCTTCAAAATTATTATTACACAACAACTGAGAATTGCACTACCTTTAGAGGACGTGTTTAAACCTTGCACATATTAGTAGGGTAAAGTTGGCAGTGGTGTGCTACAGTATTATTTAAATGGAAAGGGAAGATTCAACCCCTGGGCTAATCAAGTCACATACAATGTGTTTGTTTTCCAAGAACTGAGAACAAAAAATCCTGTGAGATTTTATTGTATGCTGGAGTTACTTATAATCTTGTTATGCGCACAGCCTTGGCAATAAATAGGAAGTAAGATGTATCTTGTGTCTTAACGGACCTTAAAATCCCAAGAACTGCATGTCAAAGGAAGGAAATTATAAAACAAAACAAAAAAATGACAAAATTGAATAGACTCAGCAATCATAAAAATATGATATACTTGGAAACAATAAATTATAAGAAACTGAAAGCTGCAGCTAATTTCTAAGAGACATTACACTCTCTATAGATAAAGATTTGGGTCTCCATCCTGCTATTCCCGACTGTGCACCCAACAATAGTATCTTGGATCTCCAATGCTATTCCAAAAATACGAGGATGCATATTCCCTTTCTCTTTCTTAGGATCCTTTCCTTTTCCTTTTCTCTTTCTTTTTCAGTTTCTAGTTTACGTTTCCTTGATACATACTAACGATAAATGAATCTGAATTCCCTACGTGGTCCAGTTTTTACAAATCACATTGTAATGTTTGTTAAAGTTCAAATAAGGGTAGAAAGTAACAAGTTTAGCCCGAGAACTGTGTTCCGCAGTAAAGACCTTCAATGGATTTTAAAAACAGTAAAAACAGTATTTTGATGGATCCATTGAAAAATAATCTGACTTGGTTGCTTGGGATCCCATACAATTTTGTTAATCGAATAATATGTCCGTGGCCATATTTAGCTTCAGCGCTATCAGTTCTTACAGTATCATCTCTTACAGCACAATGTAAGAATTGTGCTAAAAGCACTACTTGCTATGTGTTAGGGTTACAAGTATGCATAGGGCGTGGCACAAGAACAAACACAGGATATTGGCAGCTACAGAAAGCACTATATAGTCATCGTTTACTCTTTCTGAGAGTGCCACATAATAAAATATATGTTGTCCCAGAGGGCTTTATTCGATAGTTTAAATAGATAACAAATTTATATTTAAATTTATAGTCCAATTTTAATAAACTTCAATCGAAAGTTAAATTGATTGAGGTAGAATTATATATTTATTAATAAAATGTCTCCATAAAGATTAATCTTAGTTTAGATCCTATAATCATATTAGACAATATTTGAAACATAATTCATAAGATCATTATCTCAATAAAGTTAGAGATCTAAGAAGAAATATAAGTAACAATATGTTTAACAATATATTTATGTATGTATCAATCCTTTTGATCTCTTTAGATAAATTGTGCAATAGCTTTTAAATTTGAGGAACCGAACTTTTGATTATTGCCTTACCTTCAATCAACCATAGTTGGATTTGCATAGGAAAAACCAGAAAGGATGCTTGGAGACTATACAGCCCAAATTTAGTCCAAGAGTATGAAACATTCAGCTTAGATAACTCACATTCAATTAAAAAAATTCCATCTCTTGGTTAATTCGAGTGAGTTCAGATAATTAAAGAAGGCTCTGTTCAAGCTCAATTATGCCTAAGAGTATGGAGCATCCAACTAAGACAATTTGTACTTAAACCAACAAATGTCAGGAACATCTAACTAAGTAACATATTAATTCAAAGCCTATTAGAAGCTTTAAAGCCTATTATAATTCAAAGTGCTTTAAAGTCTATTAGGGTCCCTTTGGATCTAGATTCAGTTGAAGACATTTTCCAAATGGTAGATGACCTTTCTTCTTTTGCTGCAATTTTTCGCTTCCGTGGCTATTGGCCCTCCCTTGCTGATCTACATGGCTAGATCTCCAAGAACTGGTTGCCACTGATTATAATGTTCACATATTTCCGTGTGCTAAAGATTTTTTTATAGTTAAGTTTCAAGATTCTAATGACAGGAAGATTATTTTATGTCACAATAATTTCTCTTGGCAGGGCAGATTTCCACTTATGGCCAAACCGTGGCATATGAATTTTGATCCTCTGTCGGAATCCTTTAATAAGTACCCTATTTGGGTTCGGCTCTCTAATCTTTCGATTCATCTTTGGCAGGATTTAGTTTTTGAATCTATTGGGAACGCTATTGGGGATTTCTTATATGTGGATGCTGACACTTCGGATATTTTCCACTCGACCTGTGCTCGCTTCCTTGTTGACTTGGATGTTTCTAAAGGTCTTCCTGAGGCGGTCTGTTTGGATTCCCTGAGGGGGTCTTGGTCTCAAATGTTGGATTTCGAGGGAATCCCTTTTCATTGTAGGAAATGCCACTTGATGGGTCACGTTGCTGCTCGTTGTGTAGTTGGAAAATCCAAACCCAGGCGTTCCCCCTCTTGGTGGACTGGGGCCTCCTCCGAGCATTATATGGTGAAACAATCCTCGGTTGCTCCTGCGGTTTCAGAGGTTGAGGCTAGTGTTCCTTTCGTGCCGGTGGTTGCTTTGACGTCTCATCCTGTGGATTCTGTGGCTGTGGGCAGTGTTCTTTCCAAGTTGGTGGTTAAGGATTTGGTCTCTCCCCCTGCTTCGGTTGACCCTCCTAGGGGTCAGTTGTCGTCTGTCTCTCATAGGGTGTTTGCTGAGGCCTCTGCGTCCTCTGGGTTCCACGGTTCTTTGTCCTCTGAGGATTGGGTAACCGAGGCAGTGAAGTTTGAGGACGGTTGGATTGCGGTTAAAGGGAAGAAGGCTAAGCCTTCTGCTCCCCCTTTAGATATGACCCTTCAGTCGCGTAAGGGTAACCTCATTTTAAAAGGATAATCTTTTGTTCCATTATGCTGACTAGTTCTTCTGGGTTGGTGTTATGGTCTTGTCTCTGGTTTTCTGGTATCTGGTTTGGATAGCCTTTCTGGCTGCTTTGCTCCAGTCTATTTGTCCTTTCAGATTCCAGAGTTTTTGGTTAATTTTACTGGTCATATCTGCTGATTTCAGGTCCCTGCAAAACCTGGTTTAGTTGTTTGGCTGGTTTCAGATCCTTTTAAAACCTGGTTGTGCTTAATGGTTTATCTTTCTTTTTGATGTAATGGGTTTCGGGGCCCCTTCAAAACCTGCTTTTACCTTAATCTAAAACATATTAATTCAAAGGAACCAGCCTCCTACCTTTAACATATTTCTTTCTATTTCCATATGACTTCTACTGAAAAGAAAGAATAGATAAACATATTTCTTATTTAGAAAAACACAATTAATTTAATTTTTCAAGGTAATTTTTTTGATTGGTAACACTTTGCTTTTGACTAGAGCAACAAACCAGTGCGGCTACACTCTGGGAACCTCATCTCTGAAACCACCACTCATCAGCCTTAACACCTCTATTTCCATATGACTTCTACTGAAAAGAAAGAATAGATAAACATATTTCTTATTTAGAAAAACACAATTAATTTAATTTTTCAAGGTAATTTTTTTGATTGGTAAAACTTTGCTTTTGACTAGAGCAACAAACCAGTGCGGCTACAATCTGGGAACCTCATCTCTGAAACCACCACTCATCAGCCTTAACATATTTCTTTCTATTTCCATATGACTTCTACTGAAAAGAAAGAATAGATAAACATATTTCTTATTTAGAAAAACACAATTAATTTAATTTTTCAAGGTAATTTTTTTGATTGGTAACACTTTGCTTTTGACTAAAGCAACAAACCAGTGCGGCTACAATCTGGGAACCTCATCTCTGAAACCACCACTCATCAGCCTTAACACACCTGGTCAACATGAACACTGACAAGCTGACACCATGACACGGTCTCCTTTTTGCAAGCAGGGGCATTCGAACCTGGGACGTCCAATCAACACGACTTGCAACGGCCAAGACTTTGCTGTTGCACTGCGGGGTCAATCCCAAAAGTTTTCAAAGTCTTAGTAAAAGATATATTAAAGAATATAGATATGTAACCCTGTTGCATGCTAACTACTTGATAATGCATGAAGCTGCTAATTATCTATAAGAGGATTTTACCCTCTTTTACTTGTTTGTTTATGCAATTTTACACATGAAAGCTGCACGCTTGTTGTGAGAATAGCAAAAACCACAGAGAAGCCTAATAAACCTTATCCAGGCGAAGAAAAGGGATAGGGAGAAAATGAGTTTTACCGCTACGAAAATCTCTGTTGTGAGGGGTTTTAAAAACCTTCCTTCAAACTAACTCTGCCCCATTTTTTTGGTAACAGAGCACTATACACACACTACTGAGGTAAATCACTTGGGATGGCTTAAATGAATTTTATTTTTCAAAATCTGTACGCTGCTGATCATTTGCTTCGATTTATTTCATTCTAGAACAGTTATGTTGGCATGGATTGTAGTCGTCTCACGGTGGAAAAAACTATGGTTGTCCTTCACTTTCGACCTATAGCTCCTTGGTATGTTGCTTAATTGTGGGATAACAAGCGGAATAGGCATATGTAAATTCTTAAAATTCTGAATTTTTCGTTAGGATGCACTAAATCAGAATTGGAATATGAAATAAATTAAGAATACGTATTCCAATTTTAGCTCAAAAATAAGGTTTTGCAATTCCACCTGAATAGGTGCAGTTGGAATACATATTCCTATTTCAGTTTTATTTATTTTAGAAAATATAAATTTTTGGGTCTGTGAATTCCCCATCAAATTCTGGCTGAACCAAACAGAGAAAAGGAATATGTTCCCCCTTTTTCTATTCCAGAATAGCTATTCCTATTCTCCTATTTCTATTCCCACAGCCAAATAGACCCTTGTTCCCGCAGCCAAACAGACCCTTGTGAAAGGATATTAAAGTTTCATTCCATTTTTTCTTCAGAAACTAATCCACTTATTAGAAGTTGTCTAAACAGTGAAGGAAGTGGGGGAAGTGACAAGGTACTTTATGTATTATTTAGTTAGCAAGGAGCAAGCACTCTATATACATTTACTCGTTTTAGACATTTAATCTATATTAAATCAAGTCATATTTTGATTAAACAAATGACACCATTATTATGTGCAGTAAGTTTTAACTTGTAATATCACTCATTTCATTTGAAATACAATGAAGTAAAACTAATAAGAAAACTAGAATGGTGAGTGTAGTTAGAGATGTATCATTTTAAAGATTATTAGTATTTTCAGTTGGGTCTCAAAATGTACTACTTTTGCATGTGCTTTGCACAAATTTATTTCCCATAATACTTACGCTTCTTCATGTCTTTGATCATGCTTTAAATTATACTTTTTATTATGCATATGTAACTCAAAAAATGGTTTTGTCAATTATATAAAAATTTCCTTAAAATTGTGACAAATGACTTATCTCAAGATTGCACAAATTGTGTTTTCTCAAGAATCTGAATAAGAAAAATGTTAAAACAAATGGAATTTACACAAGAATATTTTATTCTAGCCAAAGAAGAAATAATTTTAAGATGAGATAAGCCAAGACCATTTTCTTCTTGCATTTGTTGCTTCAATCCGTTCCTGTGTGTAATCATAAATTTCTATCTCATAGCATCCATTTGCATAAACACGTTTCATTTAAACTTAATGGTTGACAAGGACGATTCACCATTTTTCTCTTTTAATCCATGCTTACACTTCTTTGAATGATATTTGTCTTATTTAATCATATAGGGAATTAGTAATAAATTGTGAACTTTTTGGTGTGAATTTAGTAATATAGTTTTAATTTGCACTCAATGAGATTTGTCTTATATGCATTTTGAGTCATAGATTTTGATTCAAAAGAAGAATATCACGGGTAGAGAAACATAGTGATATTGTTGATTTTTCATTTCATGCAAGTATAAGTAGATAGATGAATTATCTTTACTCCAATTCATGAGCTCAAAAGAAAAATCAAATCTAGTAGTGATTGTTGACACCGTGTGAATAATTTCGATTATATAATTAATTAAGTCAATAGACTTCTCCTATAGAGCAAACACTCCAAAATAAATATAATTTTTGTCTCATGCATAGTCAGTTGTCTCACACAATTATTAGAATTCAGTATTACTACTTCCAAGTTGCTGGTTAGTTATAATAGAACTGCCAGTTTGTCAAATCTCCGTAAGAGAAGTATCAGTTTTGTCATAGACATTTAGTCTGACTACTTCCTCTACACCCTGCATCCATCCACGTAGAGGGTAGTTTGGTTTTTTATTAACTCTAGAAATTTCTACCACCGTACAAATAAATACATGTTGAGGGTAGTTTGATCTTTGTATATTGGGAAAGCCATCGAATAAAAGAACTGCTAGTTTATTCTTAAGGATTTTCTAAGAAAAAGGATTAGTTTACCAATTTATGATGTTAAGCCATGCCTGTATTTTGCAGTGGAAGCCCAATGGTGTGATGAAGAATCCGGTTAGTTCCATAGTCGTTCGAATTAGGGCCCCCAAAAATGCATATGACTGGCAGATTCTCGCTGTAAGCCCCTGCAATGGCATTTATCACAGAGAGGCCCCCAGCGGTGAAGGTAACAACACATGCACCCACTCCTCTGGAGCAGGCATAGCCATCTGCAGCATAACCGACATTGAGCTCATTGCAGCATCCCACCAAATTGAGCTCGGGCTCTGCAATGAGATGGTCCATCAAGGTCAGATTGAAATCCCCCGACACTGAGAAAATGTCATGAACGCCCACCTGGACAAGCCTCCGCTCCAGGTGGCGTCCCAGCGTGGCAGCCCCTACCGCATTACCAACCCCTTGCAAGCCTCCATTAACAGTTTTGTTACAGGTCAGAGACCCCACATCGTTGCTTGTAGGCCACTCCGAATTTACATCTCCAATGCTTGATACCATCCAGATATATATTAATTAAGATATTTTTTGCTACTATATTTAAATAGATATATGAATATAATGAATTTTATCATTTTATAGCTTTTTTAATCTCTATTTTCTATTAACATTCTACATATTATATGTCATTTTTATGTATTGTAATAATTTCTAAATATTGTCTATGTTTTTTTTAATTTAATATGTTTAGTTAATAATTTAAATATATTTAACTAAGAATTGTGAAATACTAGCATATAATTATTTAAAAATTTTAAAAATTATATTAATTTATTTAAAATATTCAAATTTAATAAAATATTAAAAAAATGTTACAATTTATATAAATTTAAAATTTAAAAGACACCGACTAAAAATAATATATTATAAATATTATAAATATTTAAAATTATAAAAAATAAATAAATTTTAACATATGAATGGTCATTAAATTTGACTCATATTATATTTAACTCTAGTCCCATTAATTTTGGAGTAAAAGCTTTATAAGACCAACCGTCAATGAATCATTTTTCAAAATTATGATTTGACAACTATTATTAACTATACTCTGACCAAGAGATGACAAAAGTGACCAAGAGATGGAACGATAATGCTAGGGTATGAGCATGGGGCATGGGGCATCCAACCATGATGAATTTTGTGGCTGGATAGCCACTACCAACATGGCCATGGTATTAGTTATATTTTAAAAACTTCACATTCCCGCTCGAGACACCATAGTGGAAGCACCATAGGACACGTGGAGAGCTATAAATGGAGGAAGTGAATTTAAGCAAGTTGGATCAATACACTTTTCCTTTCTTCAATTACCTAAACTAAGAATGTTATTTGTTTGTTGATAATTTTATCTACTTCTCTTTTTCAGGTTCACCAGTTGTAGTTGCAGCAAAGAGATGAACAAAGTGGTTTTGACTTGTCATACACAAGATTTACTAATAACTCTAAATAATTGCACTGCTCAAATTTTATGGGAAATTCTACAAGTTTTACCCATATAAAAACATTGTACTATCAAAATTTCACTCTTACTTTTACTTACATACAATGACCAAAAATCATATATATCATAATAAAATTATGTTGAACCCTTTAGCGATCCATGCAAATTCATACAATGATAATATTCATAAAATACGCTATCGGCTAATGCCTTGAACCTCTTACAGGTGCAAGCGCTAGTAAGAGTAGCTTGCCACTTTTGCCCTAAAAAAAATATGTAGTTATTTACGTGAATAACTCTTTCAAATAAGATTTAACTATACTAAATTTGAAAAAATTCTTAGATGACTGAAGTTTAGGAATATTATTTAGAAACCAGGTATGACATTGCTTTTAAATTTTAATATAGAAGAAAAGTTTACATCTACGAATAAGATGAACTCATGACTAACCATCTAACTACATTGCATGCTTCCTAATATCAAACCCAAATCCAGGGCAACTGCATATATACTGCCAGCATCTACGTTCTTAATTACCTTCTCCCATTAGGACTTTTCTAACACCCTTATATAGATTCATAGATCTACAGACATCCAAACATAACTGTTATGATAGGACAACATCAACCAAAATTTTCACCATCTTTACATTGATTTCCCTGCTCTGCTCATTTGACTCTCACCATCGCCTTGAACGAAGTTAAGTGTTGGAAGTTCCCAGCCTTACTAAAAGATCAAAAGTGGGCCATCTAACACAGGTTCCCCTCCCTTTCAACAACACACACACACACACACACACACACACACACACACACACACACACACACACACACACACACACACACACACACACACACACACACACACACACACACACACACACACACACACACACACTTTTTATTTAAACCATCCCTGCATTTTATCTTTTGATAGATTAGGGAAAAACATCCTCTCTCCAGTGTTCATTTTGTTCGCCTTCTTTCGTGGAATCTATGCACGGGCAGAAGAGCCTGTGAACTCCAGATACGTTCCCTTGGATGGAGTCATCTTCATCCCGTGACGCATTCAACTATCCCCTTCGTTCTTCACACACTGCTTGCGATCCCTACCCACCTTTCTTCTTCTGGATGACTCACCTTGCTGTAGGCTTTGTTGGATACTTCTTTCCTTCTGTAATGAGTTTTAGACTTCCATTTTCATCTCCTCCCATTTGAGAAACCATTTCAACATATAGTAATCCTTGTCCACTCTTCGAGTCTATGAGATGAACTAAATGAGCTCGTATGCAATTGCATCCTCTTCATTTTGGAAATGCTCTGAAATATCCATTTCATAGCCTAAGACAGCTCCATCCAGAGTGGATTCCAACCCCACTCACAAATCCTTGTCAAAAAGGTTTTTGGCCATCCATTTTACCATTTCCGTTTCTTCCCCAAATTCTATACCCCAAGCTATCACCATTGAAATAAAATTTAGATCAACCCTCCTCCTTTTCGTGCTTTCTTAAAACATCTACCCTAGAAGCCCTCCAACCAACTCCACCATATATGACTTGATCTTCATCAAACCCCTAATACTCTAATTACTCCATGACTTCAAAACCTTTCAATTGCCTAGTTTTTGTTGTGGCTGTGAAATTGGCCTCCATGACTTCTACCCCTTCGTAACCCTCTCTAAGATACTTCTTTGAGTTTTCACCTAGCTTAGTGACAAATAATTCACTTTGCTCCACTTTTAACCACTTCTTGACATAAATAGAATATATTTCATTCCAATCCTTAGTAACTAATAATTTTTCTTTTACTCTCACCTTAATTTATCTTATATTTTTATCATCCATTCAACCTTTTTAGTAATAATGATTTTGACATCTGCTAGACACACTTTCCCAACCTCCAAAAGCTTTATTACACATACATCAAGGCTTTCAAAACTCCATGACTTTATTAGTTAGTGTACTTATTTCATAATGCTACTCTAATGATAGGCAGGTTTGGCTTGATATTTACACACATGTCCATACAACCCCAGAATGAACTTTTTGATAAATGTGCGGAATCTCCTAAATGAATAATATACAAATCTATACAATTTTCTTTAAAAAATTCCTTGATTAAATACTCATTTATATTAGAAAAATTATTAGGTTGATACGTATATATATTATAAATAAAATAAATACTACAAAAATATATAAATGAAAGTACTAATGAAATATAAATAGTATATATAGAAGAAATATTATAAACATGAACTAGAATTAAAAAAATAGAGATATTTAATTTTAATTAACATTGGTCATAGGACCAAAGCCATGAACAAAGGTCGTGACCTTAGTCGATGACTAATGAATCATAACAAAGCTGCTACCACTCATATAAGAGTGGATAATGAAAGGGATGATAGGACACAAAGAAAATTGAAAAAAAGAAGATCAAGGAATCAATAATCATAGGAAAATAAAAAGAATAATAACAACAATAGAATGATACAAAGTCATTTGACAATCCTAATAGTTAGTGTAGAGGATAACCAAAACATAAACATTAAGTAACTTGGGAAGCCGCTACCAATAAAAATAGTTGAGGATAGGGAATAAAACACTATAAGAGAGAAAGATGATTAAGGATAAGAAAAAGACACCCAAAGCTCAAAAATAGAATAAACATGCCAAAAAAATATGCAATAACAAGACATAAGAACATAACCAATAAATAGAGTTAATATATATATACAAAAAATGTGGAATTTGACATATGATAGACAAAAATAAAATGGTAAACAATGTCCACTGATAAAGAAGAGGTTGCAACATATTAATTAACAATGATGCACTTGTAGTGCCATAGACACAGTGAGAATATAGAATGCAAACTAGGTCTTCTATTGTTGATTGGTGGAGGAATAAACATGATAAACTGGATACTGAGAGGGGGGAGGGGGGATGAATCAGAATCTATAACACTTTATAACTTTTCACCAGTTCATTCACACCTATCAATAAGTTGTGCATGTAAAAATTATAATGTAAATTTGCTGTAACATATAAATCTGATCAATTACATGCATGGAAGTAAAACACATAACACAATATTTGTTACCCAAAAACCCTCCAAGGTGAAGGTGAAATTGGGGTGGGAATGACACCCACAAATCTTCACTACTGCAATAATAAAATTAACCAGTTAAGTTTACAATGTTTGACTATAAAATATGATCTACTCCGTGAGGAGTCTGCCCTGTTAAAAGCTTAAGAGACTGTTAGGTTTCACCTTGTTAGAGGATTTAACACTTACCAAAAAGTAAGGACTCTGTTAGGAGATTTACAAATGCCTATTAGGACCACTATGTTAAGAGATTTACCTTGATTCAAGTTAGAACTGATTCAGTACTTGACTCTTGGTTTTCTTTACAAGTTGATTTTAAAATTTAACTAAGAATGTGAAATACTAGCATATAATTATTTTAAAATTAAAAAAAAAAATATTAATTTATTTAAAATATTCAGATTTAATAAAATATAAAAAAAAGTTACAATTTATATAAATTTAAAATTTAAAAGACATCGACTAAAAATAATATATTATAAATATTATAAATATTTAAAATAATTAAAAATAAATAAATTTTAACATATGATAGGTCATTAAATTTGACTCATATTATATTTAACTCTAGTCTCATTAATTTTGGAGTAAAAGCTTTATAAGAACAGTCGTCAATGAATCATTTTTCAAAATTATGATTTGACAACTATTATTAACTATACTCTAATCAAGAGATGACAGAAGTGACCAAGAGATGGAACGATAATGCTATGGTATGAGCATGGGGCATGGGGCATCTAGCCACGATGAATTTTGTGGCTGGATAGCCACTACCAACATGGCCATGATATTAGTTATATTTTAAAAACTTCACATTCCCGCTTGAGACACCATAGCGAAAGTACCATAGGACACATGGAGAGCTCTAAATGGAGGAAGTGAATTTAAGCGAGTTGGATCAATACACTTTTCCTTTCTTCAATTACCTAAATTAAGAATGTTATTTGTTTGTTGATAATTTTATCTACTTCTCTTTTACATGTTCACTAGTTGTAGTTGCAGCAAAGAGATGAACAAAGTTGTTTTGACTTGTCATACACAAGATTTACTAATAACTCTAAATAATTGCGCTGCTCAAATTTTATGGGAAATTCTACAAGTTTTACCCATATAAAAACATTGTACTATCAAAATTTCACTCTTACTTTTACTTACATACAATGACCAAAAATCCTATACATCATAATAAAATTATGTTGAACCCTTTAGCGATCCATGCAAATTCATACAATGATAATATTCATAAAATACGTTATTGGCTAATGCCTTGAACCTCTTACAGGTGCAAGCGCTAGTATCAATAGCTTGCCACTTTTGCCCTAAAAAAAATATGTAGTTATTTACGTGAATAATTCTTTCAAATAAGATTTAACTATACTAAATTTGAAAAAATTCTTAGATGACTGAAGTTTAGGAATATTATTTAGAAACCAGGTATGACATTGCACGTAAGAATTTTTTTTATTAAAAAAAAGGTATATTGATTTTTTTAAATTTTAATATAGAAGAAAAGTTTACATCTACGAATAAGATGAACTCATGACTAACCATCTAACTACATTGCATGCTTCCTAATATCAAACCCAAATCCAAGGCAACTACATATATACTTCCAGCATCTACGTTCTTAATTACCTTCTCCCATTAGGACTTTTCTAACACCCTTATACAGATTCATAGATCTACAAACATCCAAACATAACTGTTATGACAGGACAACATCAACCAAAATTTTCACCATCTTTACACTGATTTCCTTGCTCTTCTCATTTGACTCTCACCATCGCCTTGAACGAAGTTAAGTGTTGGAAGTCCCCAGCCTTACTAAAAGATCAAAAGTGGACCATCTAACACAGGTTCCCCTCCCTTTCAACAACACACACACACACACACATTTTTATTTAAACCATCCCTGCATTTTATCTTTTGATAGATTAGGGAAAAACATCCTCTCTCCAGTGTTCATTTTGTTCACTCTCTTTCGTGCAATCTATGCATGGGCAGAAGAGCCTGTGAACTCCAGATATGTTCCCTTGGATGGAGTCATCTTCATCGCGTGACGCATTCAACTATCCCCTTCGTTCTTCACACATTGCTTGCGATCCCTACCCACCTTTCTTCTTCTGGATGACTCACCTTGCTGTAGGCTTTGTTGGATACTTCTTTCCTTCTGTAATGAGTTTTAGACTTCCATTTTCATCTCCTCCCATTTGAGAAACCATTTCAACATATAGTAATCCTTTTCTACTCTTCGAGTCTATGAGATGAACTAAATGAGCTTGTATGCAATTGCATCCTCTTTATTTTGGAAATTATTTAAAATATCCATTCCATAGCCTAAGATAGCTCCATCCAGAGTGAATTCCAACCCCACTCACAAATCCTTGTCAAAAAGGTTTTTGGCCATCCATTTTACCACTTTCGTTTCTTCCCCCAAATTCTATACCCCAAGCTATCACCATTGAAATAAAATTTAGATTAACCCTCCTCCTTTTCGTGCTTTCTTAAAACATCTACCCTAGAAGCCCTCCAACCAACTCCACCATATATGACTTGATCTTCATTAAGCCCTTAATACTCTCATCACTCAATGACTCTTCAAAACCTTTCAATTGCCTAGTTTTTTTTGTGGCTGTGAAATTGGCCTCTATGACTTCTACCCCTTCGTAACCCTCTCTAAGATACTTCTTTGAGTTTTCACCTAGCTTAGTGACAAATAATTCACTTTGCTCCACTTGTAACCACTTCTTGACATAAATAGAATATAGTTCATTCCAATCCTTAGTAACTAATAATTTTTCTTTTACTCTCACATTAATTCATCCTATATTTTTATCATCCATTCAACCTTTTAGTAATAATGATTTTGACATTTGCTAGACACACTTTCCCAACCTCCAAAAGCTTTATTACACATACATCAAGGCTTTCGAAACTCCATGAATTTATTAGTTAGTGTACTTATGTCATAATGCTACTCTAATGATAGGCAGATCTAGCTTGATATTTACACACATTTCCATACAACCCCAGAATGAACTTTTTGATAAATGTGTGGAATCTCCTAAATGAATAATATACAAATCTATACAATTTTCTTAAAAAAATTCCTTGATTAAATACTCATTTATATTAGAAAAATTATTAGGTTGATATGTATATATATTATAAATAAAAGAAATACTACAAAAATATATAAATGAAAGTACTAATGAAATATAAATAGTATATATAGAAGAAATATTATAAACATGAACTAGAATTAAAAAAATAGAGATATTTAATTTAAATTAACATTGGTCAAGGGACCAAAGCCGTGAACAAAGGTCATGACCTTAATCAATGACTAATGAATCATGACAAAGCCACTACCACTCATATAAGAGTGGATAATGAAAGGGATGATAGGACACAAAGAAAATTGAAAAAAGGAAGATCAAGGAATTGATAATCATAGGAAAATAAAAAGAATAATAACAACAATAGAATGATACAAAGTCATTTGACAATCCCAACAGTTAGTGTAGAGGATAACCAAAACATAAATATTAAGTAACTTGGGAAGCCACTACCAATAACAATAGTTGAGGATAGGGAATAAAACACTATAAGAGAGAGAGACGATTAAGGATACGACAAAGACACCCCAAGCTCAAAAATAGAATAAACATGCCAAAATGATATGCAATAACAAGACATAAGAACATAACCAATAAATAGAGTTTATATATATATATATATACAAAAAATGTGGAATTCAACATATGATAGACAAAAAATAAAATGGTAAACAATGTCCACTGATAAAGAAGAGGTTGCAACATATTAATTAACAATGATGCACTTGTAGTGCCATAGACACAGTGAGAATATAGAATGCAAATTAGGTCTTCTACTACTGATTGATGGAGGAATAAACAAGATGAACTAGATACTGAGAAGGGGGAGGGGGGGTGAATCAAAATCTATAACACTTTATAACTTTTCACCAATTCATTCACACCTATCAATAACTTGTGCATGTAAAAATTATAATGTAAATTTGCTATAACATATAAATCTGATCAATTACATGCATGGAAGTAAAACACATAACACAATATTTGTTACCCAAAAACCCTCCAAGGTGAAGGTGAAATTGGGGTGGGAATGACACCCACAAATCTTCATTACTGCAATAATAAAATTAACCAGTTAAGGTTACAATGTTTGACTATAAAATATGATCTACTCCATGCGGAGTTCGCCCTGTTAAAAGCTTAAGAGACTGTTAGGTCTCACCTTGTTAGAGGATTTAACACTTACCGAAAAGTAAGCACTCTGTTAGGAGATTTACAAATGCCTATTAGGACCACTATGTTAAGAGATTTACCTTGATTCAAGTTAGAACTAATTCAGTACTTGACTCTTGGTTTTCTCTACAAGTTGATTTCGAGTCTTCTCCTTGCTAACTAATCCTCTTCTCTGATTTGATATGCTTGTCCTTCCCTTTCACTTCACTGCCATGACTAGGTCACTTGCTTTGTTAGATGATAACATAACCCTTCACTGATCTATTCTCGACCCTTCTCTTGCATAACACTTAAAGTTTACATGCATACACCTCTCTTCCTTTTCTCTTACTTCGCATGCTTACGATCTAGGTTAAGATCATCACTATTTAAAGAGTTTCATAAAGAGTTTTCTAGATGGTTCCATGTTTTGCTTCTTCATCTTGATCATTGAACACATAACATAGGGATTTTTGATCCACTTCATGTAAATGTTCTGTAACAACCTCTTCTAGTATTAAATGTTCTATAACAACCTCTTCAAAATTTAAATATTCCTTCCAAGTTTGCCTGATAATCATTTTGCCTCAAACTTTGTTCCATTCATGAATTTTATGTAAACTCTGCATTGCTTGATCTTTATAATTTCTT
This sequence comes from Cupressus sempervirens, assembly GCA_028749045.1. Classification (NCBI taxonomy): domain Eukaryota; kingdom Viridiplantae; phylum Streptophyta; class Pinopsida; order Cupressales; family Cupressaceae; genus Cupressus; species Cupressus sempervirens. The sequence goes on along the minus strand of CM053792.1, from coordinate 443,734,325 downwards.
GATGCTTGACATTGCTGTTGTTCAATCTATATTACCCATCTGATGCTCAACATGTGTTGCACTTGACACACACTATATAACTCGACACTTATATACTTGGAATTTTCTCGATCGCTGATGAGCTCAACACATATAGAAAATTACTCTATGATAAAAAAATTTCTCAACCCCTATAGAGCCTTGTACATACTCTCTTATGTACATGACTCAACCTATATATAGTAGCTCAGTCACAATATGACCATCTGACTTTGCCTTGTAAATGACTAAGTGGTTGACACTAATAGACATCAATGGTTAGAGATACCAAAAATCGCCCCCTTTGACATTAGTGGAAAAAACACTGTCACAATACAATATGATAAATGAGCTCCCCCCTATGTATTATGACTTATCACGCCTTTGAATAAAAAAAGAAAAGAATAACAAGAATCCATTTCACCTTTATTCAAAACTTTATTTCTCCTTGGAAACTCTATTTCCCCCTTGTTTACTCTATTCCTCCTTGTTTTTGAACACTATATGTCACTGCTGTTGGGGTTGAATAGGTGGAAGTAATCCATATTTTTCAATGAATTCCTTGTGAACTTTGGTAATCATGGTCAATTCATGATCCCATGTGGTTATTTCTGCTTCCTAAATTTGATTCTAAATCTGAAGTCTTATAGCCAAATCAATTAAACTATCAACCACTGAAAGATTATGATCTTCTATAATAAGATCCTAGGCTGTTTTCAGTTCTCTTTGCATGACCTCCAAATGAGGTATCACCATCATCTGAGTAGAGATCAATTTGGATCTCATGTCACTGTTAGCTACCTAAAGCTCGACCAATATACCTTGAGCATTCAGTAGATTATTGTAATGATCAATACTTCATCCTGCTAACTCTGAAATAATTTTGTTGAATCTCTTCATCTAGGCTTGAATTGTACTTATTTGTGCTTGAATGTTATTAGTGAATCTTGGCATATCTAACAAAATTGTGTTCAAATCTTGTACCTTTTGAATTAATTCCATCATAACCTGTACTTTCTCTTGTAGTTGTACTTTTTGCTTGACAATAGTTATGGAGACTTTTTCCACAACCTTAGTTTCAAATCTTCTAGTAAACCAATCCATTAACTTCTCATTTGATTCCAAACTTCCAGCATTTACTTGATCAACTATATTTGCAAACTGATTTATGATTGGTGCATCTTCTTCAAAATTCTGAATGTCAAAAGTATCAACAAAAATATGCTTGACATCATACAATACTTGTTTCTTTTTTAGCTCTAATCTCAACTCTTCTTGTCTCTTCTTCTTTGCCAAAGCTTCTTGTAGCAAAATAGTTTTCTCCAAGGTGAGATTTGCCAGGTCCAATCATGGTATCTCAATGATTTCTTCCAAACTAACCTCAATATCTGGTGAAACATCTTTTATTGCTTTTCTTTTCCTATTGGGTGAAGGAGTGTTTCTTCTCAGTACTGCCTTGTGAGTTGGTGAAGGGGTGTCACCACTCAGTTTTTCTTGTGCATTTGTGCTCAAGACAACAATAGTTACACTCTTCTTAGCTTTATTTGATTATTTTTCTTCTTCAATATGAGGGATTGAAACAATCTTATCATTTACACTTGTTTCTTTCTCTTCACCATATGCTTCTGTATTTATGATCCTTGACTGCTTGGCCTCTAGAGTGTCAAGGGTGTTGGAATGTATAGGGGACATACTACCTTGTGTACTCGGCAAACCTGAACTTTCTCCACTACTATAATCATTATCAATGTTTACAATGTCTATCTCTTCTTTCTTTGTAGATAACCCAAAAATGATCTTCCATAGCAATTCACTTTGTTGTTGTACAATTTCCTCTTTATTTAGTAATATCAAAAAAATTCTATACTTAGGAACAAATCTATTCCTATACTGCTCCAAAAATGTGTTATGTTGCTCCTGGGATAGATCAAACATAACTCTGACTAATGTGTTAGTCCTTATTTTTTTCTCTTTATTTTTTGCCTATTCCCATCTTATTTTAAATCTATCATATAAGTCTTCGGCTATCCTCTTCCCTATTTCACTATGGGTTAGCTTTTAATTAGCAATCATTTATACCATAGCCTCCTCAACTTTATTTCTATCATCATTATCTAATGTATCATATTTTACAATCTAAAATTAGATAATCTTGGGGAAATCTTTATGTCTGCACATACCTCTTCAATAGTCTTAGGTTTCCTCTGAGGTGGTCCTTTGACCAATCTCCTTCTTTTGGTTTTGGGGGCATCGGGCTCAGTAACTTCTGCTACTTTCTTCGTTGTAGACTGCTCGACACTAGCAGCTGTCTTGGTCCTTGGCTTATTTGGTAGTGGAGGTGTCACTGCTAACTTCTTCTTTGTTCCTTGAGCCTTCTTTCTCAGTGGCATGACAAAAACTAGGGTTTTTCCCTTCTCACCTTCTTCTCCTTCCTCTTCTTCATCATCACTATCTTGTTCTTCATCTTCACCAAGACCTTGTGTCAATTGCAATGGTTCTTTTCCCTTGCCTAGGATGCCCAGTTTAGATTCTAAGTATTCAATATTTTTCTTTATTTTATTCTCCTTTGAAGCTATCTTAGGGCCTGTTTGGTTATAAGAATTGTCGAATGTGACATTCATCTATGCTGGAATAATCTCTCTTTTGGTATATGTGCATTCTTTAAATAAGTTTTGGAATATCATTTGGATCTGTTTGGTTGACCTGGAAGAGGAGTCAAAATATGCATATTCTATGTTTGGTTGCAACAGTTGAAATAAGAATTAGAATAATTTTTGTTTTAAATTTTAATAATTAAATTATTTTTTTAGTTTGGTAATATTTTAAATAAACAAGATTTTTTATTTATAAAAACATGTTTTTTCATAATTTGTTAAAAAGCCAAATTATGTTAATTACTCTTTATTTTATTTTTAAAATTTACTTTATAAGTGAAAGATATACACAAGCTTTGAAATTCATCAAAATTCAAAGGACATATTATATTGTATATTATAAATTTAATTCTAAATTAAATCAAATTATTTTAATGAGTATAAGATCAAAACTAAAATCATTTTATTTTTAAATATATTAAAGAAAATAAAAAATACAAATAAGTCGAGATCATTAATATAATATTTAAAATGATCTTTCAACATAGTTTTAATTATAAGACTAAACGCAAGATTTATTTGTAAAGATAATTTTATGAAAGTTTATAAAAGATATCAAATCTAATATTAGTCTTTTTGCCATTTAAAAAAACACATATTAAACGTTAAATAATGTTGACCTAGTTTATATCTGTGATGAACCTCCTTATAGCAATATCGTGAGAATGCTCGAAATAACAGAATACAAAGTGATAGCAGAACTCAGAATGAATCTACTGATCGCAGGCCACTTCGAGGGGGTAACCTCCTTTGAGCAAGCTCAATACAATAAATTCGTCCGTGCCCATCAAGGGCCTCAACCTATTCTTATATACTGAGTACGATCTAGAAAAGTAATACTACCTATGCATGTGGGATAATAAAATATACTCACGGGACGACTTACAAAGCATATGCATCCAACAACACTACTCTAACAAAATAAATAGAAGGAACACACAGGTTCCTAACATCCCCTCTCCCTTAGAAACAAGCTTTGTCCTCAAAGCTTAAGGTGTGGAAATTGTTGTTGAATCTGAAGAAGGGGTTCCCAGGTAGCATCCTCTGGTTGCATGCCATGCCACTGAATCAAGACCTCAGAGATGGAGCGAGAGCGAAGCTGGCGAGTGCGCTGGTTAATGATTGCCACCGGCTCCAGGATAATGGATCCTTCCGTATCCATTTCAGGGAGAGTAGTTTGTGCTCTGACAGTGGTACCCAGAACTTTCTTTAGACAAGAAACATGAAAGACTGGATGAATGCGGGAAGAAGGAGGAAGTTCCAGTTTATAAGCAACTGAACCAATCTTCTGCAGAACCTTATAAGGCCCATAAAATTTTGGGGCCAGCTTATGACGCCCTTTCAGCTTTAGGGAGGATTGTTTGTATGGCTGTAGACGAAGAAAAACCATATCCCCAACTTGAAATGAGCGCTCAGAACGGTGTTGATCTGCTTGCTGTTTCATCCGATTACGGGCCATGTGAAGATTATCCTGTAAGGTACGAAGAATCTGATCCCTGCTGCGGAGAACTATGTCAACTGCCTGGACTGGTGAGCTGTTGGGAGTGTAGGGAAGGAGCACTGGAGGTGCCTGACCATAGACTGCTTCATATGGAGTCATTTTAGAGGCAGTGTGGTAAGAGGTATTGTACCACCATTCAGCTAAAGGGAGCCACTTGGCCCACTGATGTTGCTGTTCGGAAGTGAAGCAACGAAGATAAGTTTCCAAGCATTTATTGACAATTTCAGTTTGACCATCAGTTTGTGGGTGATAGCCCGAACTCATCTTCAGTTTGGTGCCAGTTTTCTGAAACAGTTCAGTCCAAAAATGACTGGTAAAAGTTGCATCACGATCAGAGACAATGGAAGAAGGGAGTCCATGAAGACGAAATATCTAGTCCATGAAGATTTGTGCAACAGAGGAGGCAGTATAGGGGTGGCTGAGGGCACAAAAATGACTATATTTCGAGAGACGATCAACCACAACCAAGATCATTGTCTTGCCACCGGATTTAGGAAGCCCTTCAATGAAATCCATAGAAATATCAGTCCAAATCCGTGTAGGGATGGGCAATGGTTCGAGCAAGCCAGGAAGGAGGGTCGTTTCACCCTTGTGGCGTTGGCAAGTATCACATTCAGCCACCATCTGTTGAATCGTCTGTTTCATCCCTTTCCAAAAGAAGTTTCTCCTTGCTCGCTCATAAGTTTTGAGGAAGCCTGAGTGCCCTGCTGAAGGAGAAGCATGGAGTTCATAAAAAATAGCCTGATGTAGAGCTGGGTTCTGAGGAAGCACTAGCCGACCCTTGTATCGAAGAGAAGCACCATCCCAAGAGTAATGTGGTATAGCAGAAGGATTATTGGCTAGCTGGTGAATGATTTGAGATAAAGAAGAGTCACTGTCATAGCCCTGCTGAACAGACGCTAACCAATTGGGAATGGGCATAGAAATAGCGGAAAGGGAAGCTTGATTATCAAATGTGCGAGAAAGAGCATCTGCCACAATATTCTCCTTACCCTTCTTGTAGGTGATCTCATAATCATACCCCATGAGTTTGCTGACCCATTTCTGTTGTGTAGGAGAGGATACCCATTGTTCCAAGAAGTATTTCAGACTTTGGTGATCGGTTCTGATGCAAAAATGACTCCCTAAGAGGTATGGCCGCCACTTCTGTACAGCTTGCAAAATAGCCATCAGTTCTTTTTCATAAGTAGAGAGGGCTAGATTCTTACCAGAGAGGGCTTTTCTAGTGAACGCAATAGGATGGTCATCTTGCAGGAGAACAGCACCCAATCCATTGCCGCAAGCATCACTCTCAATAGTGAAGGGTTTGGAAAAATCTGGCATTGCGAGAACAGGTGTACTGCACATAGCCTGTTTCAGTTGTTCAAATGCAGTCTCAGCAACAGGGGTCCAGGAGAAGGCATCCTTTTTTAACAGAGCTGTCAATGGTGCTGCAATTTTCCCGTAATCTTTGACAAACTTGCGGTAGTAGCCAGTCAACCCCAAAAAACCCCGAAGGCTCTTGAGAGTTTTAGGATGCGGCCAAGTTTTCATGGCATCTATTTTTGTAGGATCCACCCGCACTCCATGGTGTGCAACAATATGCCCGAGATACTCCACTTCCTCCTGGCCAAACACACATTTAGATAGTTTTGCACAGAGTTGATGATCAGAGAGAAGTTGCAAGACAAGCTCCAGATGATGGAGATGCTCAGCCCAAGTTTTGCTATATATGAGGATATCATCAAAGAAGACCAGAATGAATTTCCGGAGGTATGGTCGAAATATGTTATTCATCACTGCCTGAAATGTTGAAGGAGCATTCGTGAGGCCAAAGGGCATGACTAAAAATTCATAGTGACCATCATGTGTGCGGAAGGCAGTTTTAGGTATATCCTCCTCATTAACCCGAATTTGATGATACCCAGAACGAAGATCTAACTTGGAGAAAAAATGAGCCCCATGAAGTTCATCAAGAAGTTCATCAACAACTGGAATGGGAAACTTGTCCTTTATAGTGAGATGATTAAGTGCTTGGAAATCAATGCAGAGTCGCCATGACCCATCTTTTTTGCGAACAAGCAGAACTGGAGAAGAAAAGGAACTGGTACTAGGGCGAATAATACCTTGCTTCAGTAAGTCACGGACAAGTATCTCGATTTCGGTCTTCTGATGAAATGGGTAGCGGTAGGGCCTGATGTTGGGCGGAACACTGCCAGGAAGGAGCTGAATACGGTGGTCCTCTGGACGAGAAGGAGGTAATCCCACAGGTTCAGCAAATACACCAGAATACTTGTCCAAAATGTGTTGGAGATCGGCAGGAGTGCTAGAGACTGCTGATGGCTGCATCTGAATGGAATGGAGCTGAGCGATGACACCATGTGAATTCTTCTTAAGAAGTTTTTCCATACGGTGTGAATTGATGATGCTGAGAGACCCTGGTTGTAAGCCTTTCAAAGTGTGTTGGGGCCCCTCGGCTGAAAACTGCATCCAAAGTTCAGCAAAATCCCAGAGAATGGGGCCAAGAGTGCGTAACCATTGGGCACCCAAAACCACATCACAGCCACCTAAGGGTAAGGCAAACATGTCAGAGCGCATGTTATAATCGCCAATAGAGAGACGCACATTGCGACATTTCCCTTTACAAGGTAAAGTGCCCCCATTGGCAATCATGACTTCAAAGCTAGAGCAGGGATGGATAAAGCAATCAGCCTGTTTGGCTATTCGTGGATCAATGAAGTTATGAGTGCTACCAGAATCAATGAGTATAGTAAGAGGGATCTTCTTGAAGAAACCCTGGACCCGCATGGTTTGTGGAGTAGTGACTCCTGCCAAAGCATGGACAGATATCTCTGGTGGAGCTTCTGGTGAAGGAGGTTCAGGCTGGTGAGGCTCAACCTCATCATCCACTGTTTCCTGAGTATCTACATATTCTTCCAGTTCCGGTGGAGAATCCACATCCAAGAGATAGAGCTTTTGCTGAACACATCTATGGCCCCGAGACCATTTCTCATCACAATTATAACAAAGCCCTTTGTCTCGCCTGACTCGCATCTCTGTTTCAGACAAGTGCTTGATCGGAGTAGTTCTGGGAGCTGGTATGACTGGAGGGTTGTGAGAACCTGTATTTCTGAATGGAACAAAATTAGATTTGGAGCGTTGTAGAGCACTAATCTTGTCTTCCGCTAACTTAGCCAACCCAAGGGCTTCCATCATTGTAGTAGGTCGAAACATTTTGACTTCGGAGCGAAGTGCATCCTTCAGACCACTGACAAAACAACTACGGAAGAATTCATCAGACAAGCCCTCTGTGTGATTAGCTAATTTTTCAAACGCTGTCTGGTATTCTCTTACAGTGCCTGTTTGACGCAGTTTAGTGAGTGCTCCTGTGAAATCATCAAAGGAACTAGGGCCAAAGCGCTCCAAAATGAGGGTGCACAATTCTCTCCACGTTGGGCCTACATTAGCCTTGATGTACCAACGGAACCATTGAAGAGCTTCATGTTCCAAATGAAAAGATGCAAGGGGGACTTTGTGGTTATCCAAAGTATTATGCAAGCTGAAATACTGCTCTGCCCTATAGATCCATCCAGTCGGATCAAAACCATCGAAGCGTGGAAAATCAAGCTTTGGTCCACGAAAATTGCCAGAAGAGGACCCAGTATCTCCTGAATGGTTTCGGCTCATGGCTGACTGCTGAAAGTTAAGACCCAGAATTTTGTCATCCAGATCTTGAAGTTTGGTTTTGAGGGATGCCATTTCCTCTTCCATGATTTTTGCTCCTGTACGCGTAACAACCATAAAGCAAGGTTTTTTTTTTTTTTTTTTTTTTTTTTTTTAAAATTTGGAATGGGTAGAAGATGAGAAACAAAAACTTTTTTAGTTACGGCAAACTTGGATTTGGGTAAAACTCAGATAGGAAATGGGTGTTCGACGGGTGGTGGGAGACTATCTGGGGACAAGGGAAACAGAAAAATGAGGGTTTCAAGGGTAGGGAGGCGAAATGAGGCAAACAGTCCAAGAGGGATAAGGGAGCAAAATGAGGAATTGAATCTTGTGGCTCAGTTTGGTGGCGATTGGATGAGAGGTGAAAAAGATAGGGCAAACCCTAAAATTAGATAAATGAGGGATTTAGGGCTTTGATATGTAAAATTTGGGGTTGGGTCGCCAAGGAAGGAAGTATGCGAAATGATATGGCAGACGTTCTGCGGAAGTATGAGCAGAAACAGAAAGCAAACAAGGAAGCTACGACTAAAAAACAGAAAAATTTTTACTCTTTTTTTTTTTTTTTTTGAACAGTCGACTTAGAAAAATTCACTCACAGACAGAACAACTGAAAAGAGTTATTGCAATAACAAGAGATATTAGAAGTGAGAGGAACCTGAAGGCCACGACAAAAAAAAAATTTGATGTAATTTCCACCCAGCGAGCCCAAGAGAGTGCTCTGATACCAGATGTGATGAACCTCCTTATAGCAATATCGTGAGAATGCTCGAAATAACAGAATACAAAGTGATAGCAGAACTCAGAATGAATCTACTGATCGCAGGCCACTTCGAGGGGGTAACCTCCTTTGAGCAAGCTCAATACAATAAATTCGTCCGTGCCCATCAAGGGCCTCAACCTATTCTTATATACTGAGTACGATCTAGAAAAGTAATACTACCTATGCATGTGGGATAATAAAATATACTCACGGGACGACTTACAAAGCATATGCGTCCAACAACAGTACTCTAACAAAATAAACAGAAGGAACACACAGGTTCCTAACAATATCTTATGATAAATAGAGAAAATAGTCAAAAAATACATTTGAGTAACAAAATACAATCAAATGGCAAAGTAACGGACCTGACAAACCATCAAATTTGGTTTATTAAAAATAGGAATAAGAATAAGCTATTCTCATTCCATCTTTTTCTAGGAATTCCACTATACTCATTTTGGTGTCAAATTAGGATAGGCGAATTCTAATTCCTATTTTGTTATTTGAAAGCAAACATCAAATTGGCAAATGCGGGCATTTAGATTTTCCCATTCCCACCCAATTCCTGTAACCAAATGGGGCCTTAATGTTCATAGTTATCCTTTCTTTTTCTTCTTCATATCTACCAAAAGGTTCAACCTCACCATCTATTTCTTCTTTTAGTAGTGTATCAATGCTAGCACTCACTACATCATTATTTATCTCATATTCAAAACTTTGTAACCAAGCCTTCCAAGGCTTAACTACCTGTACAAAAGCGTTGTCTGTATCAAAAAGAAAACCCATGTCATTGCAATATTTTGTGATCCATTCTTCTGGAATCCTCATTCGACTTTTCATCCTTTTCTTAAATTCATCAAAGTAAGCATTCATTACATTTTCAAAATTTTCTCCTAATTAAGTAATATACTCGTTGACCTATCTTGTCGTTGGTTTGTCTTGCTCCCATACAACATCACCAATACCAGGAAAATACTTATGGATGTAAAAGAAAATAAAAATAATGAGGGATCCAAACTTACACATTGAATTCTTTACTTTTCTTATTGATGACAGATCCTTTGCAACTTGTAACCTTTGTAGCTCAGCAAGATCATACTCATGATCTTTTATCACAATCTTCCATGCTTGATCCACAACCATACACGACACACTGTTTAATTTGTTTGATTGATAAAATTTGTGAGCAATGACTCACTGAAAATTCAATTAGTGGATCATAAATGTTTGTAATGAATAGACCACATCCATTCCACTTGGCTCTTGTGTTTGCCTCTATTTCCTCATGGCTCAAACATCACATGGTTTTCTTCTTGTCTAGGGTTGGATAACTTGTACCTTTGTGTATTATTTTCTTTGTGATCTCCACCAGTCCATTTTGTAGCCAATGCTTCATGGCATGAAGTCTAATCAAAATAAATTTTATCCATTCAATTTTGAAATTCTTCAAGAATTCTAGGGCACAAGTTAACCCTTTCCTCTCAACAATTTGAAAATTTTCCTTCAAAATTCCTTCATTGCACAACTTCTCATAAGCTTGTCTTATTTCATAATCTCCTACTTCTCCAATTTTGCACATATAAAAACTTATGACATCATGGATCATAATGACTTTACGTGGTATTGAAGATAACACACCCATAGAATCTCCTTTCATAGCAATCTCTGGAATAAAATGAAACTTAGGTGGAGGATAGACATTGCTCTTCACTAGTTGGATACTACTTACCTCTTGATCTACTCTAGTAGTTGATGAAGCTGCCATGATCATAGCTAGGGTTTGAAGTTCTTTCTTCCCTAAATACTCAACATAGTTCAAATCTTCACTTGTTCAAACTTCTTCATCCAAATCACTCTCAAAATCTTTGCTAGTTGCTAAAATCGCCAAATTGCTCCATGCTTTCAAAAGTATGTGTGCAAGGTATAATATAATGACTTAGAGATTCATTATATACCTTCTCTTGATCTATTTAGGGTCTCCATTAATGTTGTGAGTGGAAGTCAACTATCTTGGTTTATATTAATTCCTTTCAACTAGGTCTTTGTACTACAACTTGGTCTCTTCCATGTCATTCAATCTCTATTGTATCATTTCTGAAGTACTCGATCTATGTTGCAATGCTCGATCAATATAGACAACTTTATTGATGTTGCAGTCTCACAATGCATACCCCATTTCTCCTAGAAATAGGGACCCGTAATGAATTTTTTCTCTACCAGGTTCCTAGTACTAAGTCTTGGTCATTTTGGATCCTCCTAGGAGTTTGGAACTAACCCCAATGCCTAACTCAGGAAGTTTGGGAAATTAGAGAAATGAAATAATGAGATTGTGAACTCAAAGTGCTTCACTTGCATACATGTGCATGTGCACAAAGTCCAATATGCACACTGCATCCCACGTTGGGGATGCGCACATGCACACCTATGCATGTACGCAACCCCAAAAGGGTGTGCACCAATGGGGGTGCACATTAGGTTTGGGGTCTATAAAAGACCCCAATCCCATTACCACTCTTCACTTGCTTTTCCCCCCACTTTGAGAGCACACCTCTACACTGTATACCTATGTGCAACTCCGCCAACTCCCATTTCTTTGCTTCTTCTTGCACATCACCAACACAAGGTTAGCAAACTTAACATTTTTTGTGGTCTCACATTGCACACCCCATTTCTCCTAGAATTAAGGAACCCCTAATGAATTTTTTCTCTACCAGGGTCCTAGTCTAGAGTCCTGGTCATTTTGGACTCTCCTAGGGGTCTCAAGCAAACTTGAGTGCTTGACTAGGGAAGTCCAGGCAATTAGAGAAATGAAAAAATGAGATTTTGAAATCAAAGTGCTTCAAGTGTACACATGCACACATGCGCTAAGTGTGCATATGCGCACTGCATCCCACTCCAAAGATGCTCACATACACACCTATGCATGTACGCAACCCCAGAGGATGCACACCTAAAAAGGTGCACATTGCATCTGGGGTCTATATAAGATCCCAAACCCCTTACCACTCTTCACTTTCTTTTTTCCCCCATCTGAGAGTGCACCTCCACATTGTATACTTGTGCGCAACTCTACTAGCTCTGAGTTCTCTACTCCTTCATGCACATCACTAGCACAAGGTTAGCAAACCTAATGAAGGTGCACACATGCACACCTCCGAAATAACAAAGAAGCACACATAAAAAATAAAAAATAAAAGAAATAACTTCAAGACTAATGAAGGTGTGCATGTGTGCACCTTCATGCATTAAGGAGAAAACAAGACTTAAATAGTCCCCCCTCCATAGATGCACTACACAATGCAGTGCAGGTGCACACATGCACACCTCACCAAGGTGTGTAGGTGTGAAATTGCACATAAAGCCATCTCAGGGCTAAATTTAGTGCACTTGTAAGTGTGTGCTAGGTGCACTGAACTACATACCAGAGAATTCTAAGGTGGAGAATAAATTTTAGTGTGTTTTGACTCTTTTTGACCTATTTGGGAGTCAGTTAGAGTATGTTTTAGGTCAAGTTTTTACCTTTGGACTAATTTTTGCCTCTTAATGCAAATAAAATGAAATCCTTATCATATTAAATGGCAGAGAAAATGGCTCTAAAACCTATCACATTCAAATATCAAGGGGCATCGAAAATGTCAAGGTTTCAAGATGGACATGCGGAGATTAAAGACATAGAACTCAGACACATAGACTGGAATGCATTCCTCATATTCTAAAATAAACCAAGGGAAAGATCAGCAATGCTATTAACACTCATCCGATTAGGGCTTGTGATCATAACATCTCACCCAATGTTAATTTAGTCCTCAGAAATCATAACGACCCTTGCAGAGCATTATGTGACCGAAGAGAAGGTCGTAAAGATTATCACAAGAGAGATAGTCCTAAACCTTTGACCCCAAAACATAGAAAAAGTATTTCACCTCTCAAGGGTGGATCAATACTTGCAGATATCATATGAAGAGGCAGAACAATGGTACAAGGATAATTTGAAAGAAGCACTGGAAATAGTACAATCCTCTTTCCTAATTGACAAAACACCAATGGGTCACATAGTGGGAAAAGTTGATATGACAAGGGGATACATGACGGATGATATTGGATAGGCAATTGTCCAATTGAGCATAGTCATGGGTCTCCTAGTAGTAGATCACCTTTAGACTAGGTGGTCCACTTCACATAAACCATCAGAATGAAAAAGATGCCAATTGATTAGGCTACCATCCTAAGTGACAACTTGGATGAGCAACTAGTAGTCTTTAAAGCCAACTTGTGCTTCTATATGACATCACATATGGTGTACTTATTGGTGGAAAGAACCACAAATTACCCATGCCTTTACAAAAGGGGAGGCATGCATGGTGCAAATGCTTGGCCCTATGTGGTAAATCCACAATTGGTATAGAAAAATATACCATTGCAAAGTGTGGAATGAAGGGTTTATCTTTGCAATCATTAGGTTCATCGAAGAGGACTATGCCAAAAGAATGTCTGTAGAGTCAACAACTGGAATCATAGAGATTGATGCCTACTATATTCATCTCAAGACCTTCAACTATCTTCGAGTAGCTAGTACTCTGCTGTGCCCAAATAATATCCCAAGATACCCATCAAATAGGCTCATATTCCTAGAGATTGCATGCCAACTCACTTCTACATATGACAGAGTGAGAAAACAAAACAAGAAGACATGGGTCTAGCCCATCACAATTGGTGCCTTTGAGGTGAAGCAAAAGCATGATATTTCCACCTTCAATTCTGAATGGGATCAATTTCCTTTATAAGAATACAACTCCTTCATCCATTCTTCGACAATATTGGGATGGTACAACATCTGACAAGAGAATAATTTGTACATGTTGATATGTTAGAGGATCATTAGATGAACACAATAGATGACTATGATATCTGTATAAGGGAATATTGTAGGATGACTCTATACTTGACAAAAATTGTGCTAAAGATGAAGATCCCTCTCAAAGATGTGGAAAAAGATGCCAAAGATATCATGGATCCTTTGTATAATAGAGATAAGGTCTATGATAGGCCGATTATGAATGCATAAATAGGGAGGGATGAGAATGATGATATAAATCATCAGGCCTGACATGTGGTTGAATTGACAAAGGAATGAATCAAGAAGCTATTTAGAATGGATCTAGTTTCTCAAGCCATACCCCTGCAGGCTACGACTAGGCCAATCAAAGGAAAAGGTGCAAATGTCAATGTACCAACCTTCCCCACTCAATCCCTAATAAGGCCAGAAATGGTTCATCAACATGAGTGAGAGGTTTAGTACTTTGAAGCTGATAGGAGAAAGAAGAGAAAAATGGTACCTCCAAGGGAAAAAAGACAAGAAGCTCAAGCACTTCCACAACAGGAAAAAGCTGAGCCCCAACCAGAGCCACCACAAGAGCCACAAGAGTAGGAACATTGTAGGAATAGCTGAAGGAGGAACAAGTAGAGGAGAAAAGGGTTCCACCAGTGACAAATGAAGAGGAAGAATCCACCTCCTTAGCTCCAAAGAAGGCAAGAATTGACACAACTATGGTGGGAACACAGAGGATGAGACTAATGAAGAAAAATACTTTGTCCCCATAGGTTCCTGAGACCATCTTGGAAGTAGAGGATGAAGAAGAAGGGGATAAAATAGAAATTTTCCCCATAAGCCAAAGGACCCACTTGACCAAAGCCACTGAGGAAGAGAGAAGAAGAAGCTCTACAATGAAACCTCCATCTGCTCCAAGGGAGCCTATCTAGATATCAACCTCAAAGGATGTAGAACGAAAATGGATAGTAGAGATGAAGAGTGAAGGAAATGATATCTTCGACCTCTCTAACTTTAATTTTATGCCAGTTGGAACTGAGATGGTGTGAAAAAAAAATAGAGATACTCCCACGAGTGAGCCTTTAGGAGAAGATTGGAATCAATTTCCACCTCTACCTCAAGGACCTCTAGGTATTCCACCACCACCACCTTAGGATTTGGCCATTTTGGATAAAGATTCAATAACTCCACTTTCTTTGGTTACCCAAGAAGAAGAAGAAAAAGAAACTGAGGAAGGAGAGTTCCAACAACATGCCAATGAAGCATTCGAGGAAGGAAAAATATTATAATTAATTCAATAAACTCCTTAGGATACAGAGGCTGGGACCTTAGCCCAATAGAGCACATAGACTCCTACTTAAGGTCTTCGACGTGAGCAGAATCCAGAGAGAAGTGATAAGGGAAAGGAGTATCTTTTTCAACCCAAAAGATGTTTTGGAACTAATTTAATTCTTCCCTATTTATTTCTTTAGGGGATGTAGTAGATTCCTATTGCAATTAGTAATAGAAAAAATCTTTTTATTGGATGGTTTGAATTTAACTAAGTTGTGGAAGACACTCAAGTTCCTATCTACCACTTGCAACCAAGATTCCCTTAATTTTTTCCTTTGGTAGGTTTATTCTTTGGTTAAAGTCTCAACATATTTTCTATTTAATTCTTGCTCCTTCTTGAAATCATCTTCTTTTATGCCATACATGATAATGTTTGCATGAAGATTAGCCATATATTCTTCAACCTTAAATTTATCATCAAAAATATTCTTAAGGACTTCCCTATTCCACACTTCAAGTTTATTCTTTAGGAATTGTACATTTTTAAATAATTTAAATGCTATGTTACCTTCTTTAGTTATTGCATTTTCTGTCATTCACATATGTTATCCTCTAATCTTGCATCCCTAAGCCATAGATTTAAATTTGAAATATTCTTATTTAGGATTGCACTCATATTGAATGCAAAGACAAACCAACAACTAGTAATTAGACACTAATGCAGTACAATGTAGAAGTATCCCTAAGGGAGATGTGCTAGCCCCAAAAAATAACCACACAGAGGAAACAAAACAATAGTGTAAGATCTAATACCGATTCACAACACTTTATTCATAAAATAACTATTACATGCAATGTTCCTAGCTGTAAGGCCTTCCGGGTTATGACCAAATACAATAGCAATTACAGTAATAGTTCTACGAGATCCCTTAAGATCCAATCCAAACCTAGCTAGTCCAAATTCACTATAGTAGAAACCTCCAAAGAAGATCTAAACTTGTGCTCGCAATCCCACCAAGAAATCTCCTTGTTTCCCAAGCCTCAGCTACTAGAGCTCTTCTCAAAAATTGCTCCTCTACTTCATCCTCTTCTCCTAGCTAGATGATTCTGATTTAAGACTCCATAAGATCCCCTACTTATACCCAACTAAGCCATAAGTCATTCTAGTAAGTTATGAATTACATAAACCCTTACATTAAATACATGTTGAGCCATAAGTCGGCCTCCAACAGATATTAAATACCAAATGCATTAAAAGGCTTACAATACTTATTTAATACACCTAGAACAAATAACCAAGACCCCAAATAGGTCTACAATATCTATCCATTTCACAATATCAATCCCCATGAAATAACTGCACCAAATCATCTAAAAAAATCCATGAAAACTTGATTCCACAAGCCATACTGTTGAGGATCAACAACCACCACAAGCATCATTGAGCTCCCACAAGCATTGTGAAGCATAAGTATGTGTCAAATTCCCATAAGCACCATCGATTACCTTCAGGTACTGAGTACCACAAATCATGTTGAGTGTCTTAAATGAATGAGTACCTCCAGGATTGTCAAATCCATTCAACCACTAAGTTCATTGGTAAAGCCACATGCCTTTGAACAAAGAACTACCAACAGATGAAACATCTACCGAGCACCTCTTCCAAGAACTCCATAGTAGTCACTAAGAAAACCCATGATGCTTGGTCTGCCTCACAATAGGTGTATAATAATCATGCTCAAGGCCATGCTTAGGAGTAGTGTATTCAATCTAAGAATTATTTTTCCCCACCATTAGGTGCATTTAATCTTGTCAACTAAGGGATGTATACTTGAAATGGTCGGCATAGTATGTGCACTAGGTCTCTTAATGAGTCATTATGCTTATGTTGCAGGTAAGTAAAATGCAAGGAAAGAACCTACATTGGTTCTACAAGAAACTAACACACTTAAATATTTAATGAAATAGATACTGGAAATGCAATGAAATGCTAACATATATTCCAACTCAGTTCATCTACTATAACTATTCTTACAGATGCTATAGGAACATTCACAAAGTATGATGCTACAGGAAGGAACTTACAACTCTACTTGCAAAAATAAGGATGCTTAAAAAAAAACAAATCTACACTACTCTAATCTAATCCACCTCCCAAGTTGCCCCCTTTGGTTGGCTTCTTCTAATCTACTAGCACAAAATGTAAGCCAAGAACTATTTCATTATGTTTCAAAAATTCATTACATGGGAACAATACATAGAATTGTAAAAACAACTCACTGCAAGAATTAACGATTTCTTGTCATAAAATTTCTTCTTCTAACCCCTAACAAAATTGGTATGATACCTATAAATAGAAGATCAACACTTATTCCAAAATAGAAAAGAAAACAAACTGGCTATAAATCCGTAAGAGAAAAAAAAGGAAAGATAACAGCTCAAGGCAGGAATAAAAGATAAGGGCTCAAGGCAGGAATAATAAAGTTTGGACAATCACTTTGACATAATAAATAAATGCAGAGAATATAGAAAGTCTTCATAGCTCCTCCATACTCACAGCCATGTCCTTTGGTACCGTTATAAATTTTCCACCTTGGCTAAACCTCAATGGCTTTTCTCCTTGAATGCTATTGGCTATCTTCAAAATTCATCTTTGAATTCTTCCAATCATCTTTAGCTTCATTGCTAACAGGTTAGTTATAATGTAGAGATATTTGCAAATAAGCATTATCAAATTAAATTCAAATATTAGGACACACATTCTGATGGTTATATAAAATATTGCATTATATATAACATTGGCAAAAGATGACATACTATCTACCCATAGGTTAATCATCGGTTTAGGTAAACATAAGTTCACAAATGTCTTGATGAAAATAAAATAGTGTTAAACAAAGTGTTTAAAACTATCATAAAATAGAGGCAATAATTAGCCTCATCATCTGCCCCCTAGTAAATTTATGCTTGTCCTCAAGCATTGCATTTCCTAGTCAGTGACCTGAATTCCCCAACTTCAGTCCTTCCTTTCCTGCTGCTCTTGAAGGTATAGTAGAATCCTCGTGTTCTTTCACAAAATTCCCTTCTATTTTCCTCTTTCAACTTGTCAAGTCTATCAGCATTAATGTCATACAGAGGCCACATAAGCATTGGAGGTTGCATAGTGAGTGGGCACCATAGTTTTGGTCTAGCCTATTTCCCTAACTCTATATAATTTGGAGCTCAGTGAAGGGTAGCCTCCAAATTGATGGGACTATGTGGCTCTGACCTTTTAAGTGTCTCAGGTAATCTAGCCCATCTACTTCTAACACCAACCATGGATCTCTGGAAGGAAAAGTAGGGTAAGTTCTCATAATCTGCATAGGCTTTGGTTCTAGCAGTGACGATTTTATCCCTTACTCCCTTGTTCTTATTCCAATAAGTTAATCTAAACCAGTCCCTAAGAACTTCTATTTTATTGCTCTCAACTCTTAATCGCAGGGGCTCTGTTCTTTCCTCATCTTTCTAATTATTTAGTTGCCTATCATTAATTGCTTCATTATACATCCAGGACATCAAAGCCCTCAGATGTATATCCCCTATATAGAGTAAAGGATTCCATTGGGTTTCTGATGGGATAATAAAATTGTGCACATACAATTTACAGAGCAAATTTTGCTGCTAGGATGATAGAGTCTACTATAAACCATAGAATTCCTAAGCTGATTTGAATTTTTCATTTATATTCTTAAGGGTTAGCATACGTTGGAATAAAAAAAATTGTTCCTTTAAACACATAACATAAATCTGAGGCGGTGGTCTGCAGGCAAGTGGTTGATCAACCAATTTTAGGGCATGATGCATTCTTTGTTTTTTATTTGCTAATTGCTCCTTCAAATATGCAATTTCTTCACCTTGGGATGCTATGACTTTCTTCATCTTTTTCCTCTCCTCTTCCCATAAGGCCACAACAAACATATATTGTCCAAACAACTGGAAAAGGTGTTTCTAAAGGGTAATGGAACTGCTACCCTTTTCATAGTTTCTTTTCCTCTTTCTCTGTTCCCTCCATAACTATTCTACAAAACCAATAAGCCATGTTGATTTATAGGGAACTAGGCCGGTGTTTGGATAAACTTGCCCAGGAACTATTTCATCTTTACAGCTTGAAGTACCTAGTTGGCCTATTGGGGTATCATTTTGATTTTCATTGACTTCAACCCTACATTCCTCATTAGGGATTTTAGGAATGTTTGTAGTTTTAGGGTGAGGAGGAGAGTTATCAGGAAAAATTTGCACTAGGGATTCTTTAGTAGATGGCTTGGATGAAGTCGATTCTTTAGAAATTTGTCCTCTCATTCTAGGATTTCTTCTTACAGGGGTTTCTTCTAGTATCATAACCTTCTGCCTACTTCCTTTTGGTGTCTCTGCTGTAGGACCCATCTTAGTTCTCTTTTGCCTCACGACTGTAGGGTTTGGATTTTCTTTCACCAGAGAAAAGATCTCTTCTTACAATTTTTGTTTTCTCTTTGCTTGGCTAGAGGTAGGTTTTTGAGTTTCTTGAATAGGTAAAGACACATTTTCTTGCACATTCTCAGTTTCAACATTTTGAGTGCTTTGCTCAGTAGGTTCATCAGTGGGAACTACATTCTCTTCACTGGGTTGTTCATTAAGGGTAGCCTGGGGTTGTAGGGTTTTAACTTGGACAAATTCTTCCCATGACATGGGAGAGACATCCCTAAGTGATCTTTCCATGAGTAATTTAATTAGGGCATGATGGGTGATAGAATTGTCCTTTCCCTTTTGGGTTTCTTTAGCACTAATACATAGCATATTGTACAATAAATTGAGAACATTTACTGGATAATTATGCCTTATACAACTGAGAAATTTAAAATTATGTGCATGTAAATATGAAAATCTTCCTTTACATGTGAGGTACCTAATAATGTGCATGGCCAGCTCGTTGTATGGTGGTAGAAGAGACATCCTTTTGCAACCTTGCTTGGTAATATCCAACTGAGGATCAGTTGGTATGAAAAATTGAGCCCTGGCTAATCTTGCATCATGCGTATTAGGATAATGTTCTCCTATTACCGCTAACCCAATTACTTTTACTATTGTCTCTTCTATAGCAACCACCGTTAAAGCTTCTCCCACATCAAATGTCCTTGTGAATTATGTGGCTGCTTCTTCATCAAATGTAGTTAAACTTAAGGAATACCCTAACCAAACACACACATTAAATATCCTCATTGCCTCTACATCTGAGAGCAAAATAGTATGCTCAAGTAGTTCTCATTGCTACAATTGTCCACCCATTTCTGCTTAACACTTTCACTATTTGCACTACTTGCACTATTTCCCCCTTATGAATTTAGGCTTCTTTTGTTGTTGTTTTACAGACCCATTTTCACATTTCATTTAACAGGTAATTAATGTCATAACGATTCATTATGAGCAATAATATGGATTTAATGAGAATAAATCATGGATGTGTGAAAATCATTCGAAAATAGGATTAAGGTCACTTGAAATTTAAATACAGGTCACATCATAGCCTGGAAATAAGGAATCATTCAAGAATAAGGGGTACGACCCCTAAACACTTGCGTACTTATGACAATTGAATTCCATCAATAAAGGAAGTATGAAGATTTGGAAAAAATCTTTACAAATAAATAGGAATATCATTGGGTTTTAGTAACCTTCCCTACCCCCTATGAAATATGGACAAGTGTCCACACTTGTTAGACTTAGTATAGGGTATGGAACTGACGTAACACCACCATAATATAAATAATGCAGTATTAGATATAAGAAATGAAATATATGTACTATAAATGAATAATAATTTGAAAAGATTAAACCTGTTAATTGATCGTTGCACATACCAAAAGGTGGTAGAAGATACAATAACAGTGACAACATCTGTTAATAAACATGTGGTGTTTATTGAAAGCATTAGAAATGATGATGTGGAAGGTGGGTGGGTGGAAGGTAAAGAAATGAGATGAGGTGGAAAAAGAAGAAATTAGAAAGTGAATGGAGAAATTTGGAACTTTATGTGGGCATAATGTTTTCATTATGGGCATGCGCAAAGAAATTAGTGTTGAAGAGCTATAGGTGGAAGGTTAGCACCTTCTATTGTAGGAAGAGTTACTTGGTGTGTATTTAAATTTGGCCATTGAAACTACTACTGGAAGTCCTCTTTTGTTTGGGGCCATTTATATAACTTATGACAAATATGGGATAGCCAGTTATGTAGTGCCAGAATTTGTTCAAAGCATAAATTACTACTAATAGTTCTTTTTTAGTCATTGTGTAGTTTAATTCTGGTCCATGAAGGCTCTTGCTAATATAATATATTACATTTTCAAGATTTTGAGATTTTTGTCCTAGAATTGCACCTATGGCATAGTCAAAAGCATCTGTATATATGTGAAAAGACAAATTCCAATCAGGGCCTTGTAAAACTAGGGTTGTAGTGAGAAGTTTCTTAAACTATAGGAAGGGTTCATTACATTCAGGTGTCCAACTAAATTCAGCTTCCTTTGTCAGTAATTTATATAAGGGACTAGCTATTTTGCTGAAATCTCTTACAAAACGTCTATAATATCTAGCATGACCTAGAAAAGATCTTACATCTTTTGGTTTTGTAAGTATGGGCAATGTTTGAATTACCTCTACCTTAGCTGGATCCACTTGTATTCTTGCAGCTCATATGAAATGACCAAGTACCACACCTTCCTACATGAGCATGAAACATTTTTCAATATTAAGTGCCAAATTATGTTCTTAACACCTTATCAAAACTTTTTCAAGATTCATCATTGCTTCCTTAAAGGAAATTCCAAATGTTGTGAAATCATCCATATATATTTCCATACAATCATGTGATATATCAGCAAAGATGCTAATAACAGCTTGTTGGAATGTTGCAAGAGCATTACATAGACCAAATGGAAAAATAAAGTATCCAAATGTACCCCATGGGCATGTGAATGTGGTTTTGTCTTGGTCTTTAGGAGCAATACTGATTTGATTATAACCACTACACCCATCTAGAAAAGAGAAATACTTCTTTCCAGTTAGAGTGTTTAGAATTTGATCTATAAATGGCAAAGGAAAGTGATCCTTTTTGGTGTCCTTATTTAATTCTCTATAATCTACACAAATTATCCACTTTCCTCCCTTTTTGGGCACTATGACCAGGGGTGACACCCATTTACTATCAGATATAGGATAAATAAAACCAACATCAAGCAATTTTTGTAATTCAGTTTTAACTATTTCTCTAAGGCTTGGATTTATCCTTCTCTGGGGTTGACAGAGTGGTAGACACCCTTCATTGATGTATATCTTTTGGGTGCACAATGTAGGACTCAACCCTTTCATATCACCATAGTCCCATACAAAAGCCTTTTCATGCTTTTGAAGCAACTTTGTTAATTGTTCCATTTGTGTGGATGTTAATTTGGGGTTAACATGGAGATTATGACCTTTGGACAACTCAATAGTAGTGGTAGACTCTACCATAGCAGCTTTAGAGATTGGAATTGCTTCTAATTCAAATGGTAAGAGTTGATGAAGAATGTTAGGTTCTTTGAGCAGAGTAAAATTCTCATCACATTCCTCATATGTGGTTAATTCCAACACGAAACTTTCAGATACATCTTTTTCTACCACACAACTATTAGTAAGAATATTTTGAAGTACTGAACCTTCCTCCTACAACTTTAGAAAGGATTGTCTATGTATCATCATGAGTTGTGCTATATAATTTAACTCTTCTTCGTCATCCCTAAATCTAGCAAAACATATGTGCTTAAATTTGGTAATGGTTGTGCCGGAGGATATAAATCAAATTTATTTGTTTCTTGGCCATTGGATATGGTCATATTCCTTGACCTACAACTTATATTTGCATTAGTTATAGCTAACCATGGTCAACCTAGGATGATAGGGTAAATAGATAGATTAACTTTGGGGGACATAATCATGAAGTCTGTAGGATACTCTAGAGAGTCTAAGGTTACAACTATGTTTTCTATCATCTCATCAGGGGTGAAAATAGAACTGTTTGCAAGTTGCAAAATTGTTAGAGTAGCCCTTAATCCTTCTATTTTCAACTTTTTCATAGTGTCCTTGGTCATGACATCTATAGCAGCGTCAAGATCTATTAAAGCATTTTTAATAGACTGACCATTTATACTCACATCCACAACTGGACTACTTGGATCATATTATTTTGGGGTGATTAATTTTGCTAACATAATGTCAGCCAGTTGTCCCACAACATGGACTATGGTGGGGTCCTTTTTCTTCCTCCCAGCCTTCTTTAGGTAGGCACCTCTAATGGCTTTTCCATAGATTGGAACATCTTTAATAGCTTGGAATAGGGTTATCTGGACATGCATGTTTTTCAACTGATCAACAATATCAAATGGTTGTTCCTTTGTTTGTACAGGCTTACTTTGTATAAGCTTTTCTAGAAAAGGAGGTTCCACCATTGGTTGAGCTTGGGTTGAGATAGTGACATTGGTTGGGTCAACCTCTTTAGAGACTAGGGGCTTTGATGTTGTAGGAGTATCTGGTATTTTAGTTATAAGAGGTGGTTTAGGCACTGGTAAAGTTGTACTAGATCTCATATGTATATTTGCAACACTCAAAGTGTAAGCAGGATATTGAGGTCCCCTCCATTGGTTTGTAGATTGCCAATTCCCTTGGGGTGGTTGCCATTGGTTCTGTTGATTTTGCTAGTATTTCTGCTGGTTCTGCCATTGGTTATTTTGTTGGTTGGGAATTCTAAGGCCATTGGGGCTGTTGCAGATGGTTTTTCCCAGCATTATTCCAATTAGGTTGATGATATTGTGGAGGACCTTGGGGATTACAATTTTTCCATTGATTACCATATCAATTTGAATTTTGCAAAGGGTCTTGAGGCATACCTTGACATTGGGCCCATGGCTGGCATTGAGCAACAAAAAATTCTTGCTCATCAACTCCATCTATCTTGAGGTACTCGGTTGGAAGATGTTGGTTCTCCATACTTGCAACCAGTTTGTATTGGCAATCCTTCTTTTACTTTCGACAATGAGGGCAGTATTCAACTAGTTGTAATTCAACTTCTACATGTTTCTTCTTGGCAGTCATTGTGTCAAGATGTGTAGCAACATCATTTATAATATCTTGCTTAAAATCTAACAATAGGTTAGATATCTCAAGCTTTGGAATACCTTGGTTGATTCCTTTAGTGACTGTAGAACAAGGTCTGTGACCTTTCTTCATAGTTGACCTTGAATATTTTTGACATAACTTCTTGAGGTCATCCCAGGAAGCTTAATATTCATCACCACTAGCCATAAGGTCTAGTGCTTCTAGATAGTTATCATTCACACCTCTCAGAAAGACTAGCTTTTGTGAATCCTTAGACAACACATGCTGAGGGTTCTTCTATAGTGTATACAAGAAACATGAAATATAGTCTTCCAATATTTCTTCCTCCTTTTGTGATATCCTAAAGACATTATCTCCTCTTGAACCATATACTTTGCAATACTCTTTATATTTATCCAAAAATAGAGTTTGCATTTCATCCCAAATTCTTGTTGCATTGGCTCCTAAGCCCATGAGCCATCTTAAAGTTGACTCTTTTAATGTTGTTGGAAATAATTTGAGCTTATGGGAATCAGTGTTGTAGTCAAAACTATGATAAAGTATGTCAAACTCAAACAAGAAAGTATTGGGGTCTTCGGTTGCAAGGCCATAGAACTTTGGGAGAGTAGTTGGAGGTATATTTTTGAGATTAGCATTGGTTACAAGACTTGGAAGAGGGAATGGAAAGGTAGGTTGTGCCATTACTGGAGGTATTAGATTTTGAGGTTGCTGCTAAAAAGGATCATTGGGTACTAGATTATTAACAACTGGTGGATTTAGAGTAGTATTATCAAGGAAACAGGCCAAAATTTCAGCAAAAGGTTGAAGACCACTTCTACCTATAGGTTATGCTCTTGAGGATGATTCTGTAGGAACAATAGGGCTTGCATCTTCAAAAGGAAACTCAACTTCTTCTTCTTCAATTTCTTTGTTCAAATTAATAGACTCTAGTAGAAGAAACCTGCCATATTCATCTCATCATCTTCCTCTTTGATGCATGCAATTGAATTCTTCACACTGGTGAAGAAATTTTTAAGACTGCAAATTTCTTTAAAAAAACTTAACTAAGAACTATGACTCAAAAATGCTCCTAGCTTGACACCATCTCCGACAATGGTGCCAAAAATGGTTAGCCTCACAATAGGTGTATAATAATCATGCTCAAGGCCATCCTTAGGAATAGTGTATTCAATCTAAGGATTATTTTTCTACACCATGAGGTGCATTTAATCTTGTCAACCCAAGGACATATACTTGAAATGGTCGGCATAATATGTGCACTAGGTCTCTTAATGAGTCATTATGCTTATGCTATAGGAAAGTAAAATGCAAGGAAAGAACCTACACTGGTGCTGTAGGAAACTAACACACTTAACCCTTTACTGAAATTAATACTGGAAATTCAATGAAATGATAACATATATTCCAACTTAGTTCATCTACTATAACTATTCTTACAGATGCTGCAGGAACATTCACAAACTATGATGCTACAGGAAGGAACTTACAACTCTACTTGCAAAACTGAGGATGCTTTAAAAAAAACAAATCTACACTACTCTAATCTAATCTGCCTACCAAGTGGGCCCCCTTGGTTGGCTTCTGCTAATCTACTAGCACAGAATGTAAGCCAAGAACTATTTCATTACATTTCAAAAATTCATTACATGGGAACAATACATAGAACTGTAAAAATAACTCACTGTAAGAGTTAACAGTTTCTTGTCATAAAATTTCTTCTTCTAACCCCTAATACAATTGGTCTAATCCCTATAAATAGAAGATCGACACTTATTCTGAAACAGAAAAGCAAACAAAGTAGCTATAAATCCATAGGAGAAAAAGAAGGAAAGATAACAGCTCAAGGTGGGAATAAAAGATAATGGCTCAAGATGGGAATAATAAAGTCTGGACAACCACTTTGACATAATAAATAAATGCAGAGAATATAGAAAGTCTTCATAGCTCCTCCATACTCGTAGCTGTGTCCTTTCAAGGTACTGTTATAACTTTTCCACCATGACTAAACCTCAACATCTTTTCTCCTTGAATGCTATTAGCTATCTTCAACATTCATCTTTGAATTCTTCCAATTATCTTTAGCTTCATGGCTAACAGGTTAGTTATAATGCAGAGATATTTGCAAATAAGAATTATCAAATTAAATTCAAATATTAGGACACACATTCTGATGGTTATATAAAATACTGCATTATATATATAATATTGGCAAAAGATGACATACTATCTACCCATAGGTTAATCATCGGTTTAGGTAAACATAAGTTCACAAATGTCTTGATGAAAATAAAATAGAGTGTTAAACAAACTGTTTAAAACTATCATAAAATAGGGGCAATAATTAGCCTCATGCTCTTGCATCATAGACCATAATCATAAGGATCTCTATTGAAAATAATCAATTAGTGATTTCTTAATTTTTGGCTAGTAGAAACTGATCAAGCTTTACAACCACATTAAAAAATCCACTATATTTATTGGTCCATGATAATTTTCCATTTCAAATCTCAACTTTTATCAACCCATTATTTGTCACAAAGTCTTCAAATTCATACCGACTTCTTCCCTTCCATCCTTTTACCCTTTCTCCCTTAGGAATCAAGGTAACATTAAAGTCCCCACATAGAGTAAAAATATTTTTTTGGTTTTTCCTAAGGACATTGGATGGATCTTTCCATACCATCATTTTTTAATGGAATCATTGGGGCCATACACATTGTAGCTTGCCGAATATTTGATATCTATTTGGAATCTATCTCCACCCACATCCAATTTCTACTCTTGGCTCTAATATTGATTTTTTCCACCTATTATACCACATCACTCCTTTTCCACCAGAGGCTCCCACCAAGTCCACTAGTTCACTTTTTCATGTATAGAAATACCTTTTAAAATCTCCACATCCTCATTACTAGTTTTTGTTTCTTGCAAAAATACAATATCCAATCTAACTTGATCAAGACTCCTTTTGATCAAACATATCTTGTCAAGGGAATTTCATCCCCTAACATTCTATATGAGGATCTTAATTTCTTCCAAGAAATTTCATAACCACTTCATGATCTCAAGAGTTTAGTTTGGTTGGCAATACTCCTTGTCATTTTTAACTATAATTTTGTCAACTTAGGTTACCTCTTCTTTCTCTCCCCTACTTAAGTTGTATTAATATTAGATGAAGATTTTTCAATGGACATGCATTTAATTATGCTTGGGGCATCTAGGATCCCTGATTCTCTATCCCTCTATGTTCTTCCAATGGATCAATCTCAAATTCTGAATATGTATCTCTACAGCTATCCTTGACCCCTTCAAATAATCTTTCCAAATTTTGAATGGGATATATTTATATATCCTTAAAAAAAATTTCACCTTGGTCTTCCACCTAATTTGAATTATCCTTATACGATGACATGACTCTCTTATCTAGCTCCCTTGGACCCTTACTATCCATATTCAAGTTTAATAGTTTGCAACTACCCTAATGTAACCTACTCTTGACAGACTCCTCTTTATGACTATTAGGGGATGTAATCCATTCCATACCATTCCCATCCTATGAGTGATGGTTTATCTCCTAAATTAAAACTCATGTCTAAATTATATCTTCAACTAGCTCTTCTCCTGAATGAAACCCTTGCACTTCCTTTTAGGATTTTGAAAATCCTTATTCATCACCATCCTATTTGTTTAGCCTATCACTTTCCCAAGGTACATCCAGATCTTTTTTCTTGTGGCTTTCCTTTTGTAGAGTGTGAGTACATCATTTCACCTCAAAGGTGGAAGTGATTACATCCATTTCATCAATCATTCTATCCAAAATTGTATTCAGCCTTACCCACCAATTACAAAAAGTTTCACCAATCTTTGTAATCTATAATTAAAATTTGAATCCCCTTTATCGACTTCCCAACCTAAAAGTTTATTATTCTAATTCATCTCAAGAAAGTCTTTCCCTTTATCCATTATAACTACATTTTCTAAGGGAGATTCACTCCAATTATGGAAGACACATTAACGTCAACACATGAGCCTTCCCCTATTCTAATCTTAATTGTGTTAGGAAAAGGATGGATCTCTTGCTAGAGTATTTTCATGAATGGATAGGTGGAGAAATAATTTGCATCAATATCCTTGTCGAAACATGAGAAATATCCCAATTTGTTTCCTATGAACTTTATGATTTCAAGGTTTCTATATTCATTTTCTAACCTAGGAAGCTTAAATGTTAGATAACTAAGAGTGGGGGTGGGGTGGTGGAGGGTGGGGTGTGGTGAATCATTTATGTCCAATTATCCTACAGGCCTTTCAAACACTTTAGTACCAATTCAAACTTCATAAAATTCATTAGAAGTAACTCAGTGATCTCATTCAATGTTACAATTCATTCTTGTAATCAATTTAATTCAAACTATTATTTCATTGTTTCTATCATTATCGAGTATCAAAAATATAACTTAGCTTCTACCTAAAATTACTAAATTATAGTATTAAGTAAATACCATGAACATAAACTTGTAACATGAAATCAATCACACATTTGACACCATGATTTAACATGAAAACCTTGTAAAGGAAAAAACTTCCTGGGACCGACAACCTAAATAATTTCACTCTTTTGAAGTGAGCTCTTCTAGGAGCCAACCCTGTTAAAGATTTGCATGCACAATTTTAGTGTGACCTAGTTAGATGGTTTTGATGTAAATATCATCTAGACCTTATCACTCCTTGATCTTGTGTAAAGAGTGGTCTTCTCTAAAGGACTTACAAACATCACTAAACAATGTTACCATATAGGATTTGATAGACTTTTTAGGTCCACTTGGTTAAGATTGTTTTTTTCTACAATGGTAAGAAAGTAACAATCAAATAATTTGTAAGATAAAGCACTACCTTTCTTATTCATTTATCAATTTTACTCATCTTTTTCTTTATCTAATCTCCTTCAGATCTCTTTCTAATATGTTTCTGATCTCTTTTTGTTCTTTGTCTAGTTGAATCAACTCTTCACACTTTCACTTTTCTCTAACTCTACTTGATCTTCCTTCTGATCTTCTCGGTTCACCTTTCTCTATTCTGCTTCCTCTTCTTTGTTAATAATTAACATCCATTCATTAAACCACAAACCCAAGAATTATTCCACATCTCTTTAAATAGTAAAAACTCCCTACTTCCAGATTCTTCCAAGTTTTACTGCTTAACAACATCCATAGATACCAGATTCAATGTATTTATTCACTTGAAAAATAGAACTTTCATTGAACTTTGTGCTCATCCTTATCTTTTTTCAATCTCCATTATTAGATCTTCATTGTATTTTTTTAAGTCGTAGATATTGTAACAAAAGTTGACTTTAGACTTCGATCTTCTTAAACTTTCTTAATTTTCATCATAATTTGGCCTCAAATATCATATTTTAAATTTTTTCTTCTAACTCATACTCGGTGAACTTTACATTTCACTCAAGCAATACATTAATTTATTGATATTGAACTTTGACTTCTCTTTTCCAAACACAGTTAATACTATAGTAGCTCGAGAAATAGTGTATTCTTTCTTGTACCTTATTACCCAGTTTAGCTTGTATAACTTGGTGAATAAATAGATTACATTACATGATTTTAAAATAATCAAACCAATTACCATCCAACTCATTCAAGTGCCCATTGAATGCCATACTTATGAACTCTATCATGCTTTCTTCAAATCCTCTTTATCAATCAAATCCTCTCCATCAACCAAGTGATATGGCACTCTATTGAATTATCATAATGTCTAGCTAACTAAGACTTTGACATGAATGGAAACATAAAAATTGATATGTTTTTTTCACATGTATTCATAGCATTATCAATTGCATCTTTAGTTGGGGCTAATAATCCCCCCCTTTGGCATTTATGGCAACACATAAACATATGATTTTACATTACAAAACATTACACATAAGATAATCAAATGTATGCATTGACAACAACACAACTTCCTAGTTCTTTGGCTTCATTCAGGTTATCTTCAACAAATTTAATCATTAGGTGTACTTGATCTATATCTTTAGCAACATCAATCATCATCATTTCTCCCCCTTAGGATATGTTCTTTCTTTTCAATGGTATCTTCAATATTCTATATCAGCTCCCTTTCATGTATCATTCATTAGCATATTATCCTTCTTTGTTCTTTGTTCTCCTTTTACTTATTCATTCTCCTTCTTTAGTCATTCTCTCTATAGATTCTCCCCCTTTGACAATAATCAACAATCAATCTTTAGTTACTTACTCCTTTTGGTTATTCTCTCCACCTTTTGTTATTTACCTGCCTTTGGTTATTCTCTACATCTCGGATAATAATGCCACATGTAACTATAAGTTCTAATGTGAAACTTATAAAACTTTGTAGTTATAACATCAGTTTTATTACAATCATTTTCACAAATTTAGAACTACTCCCTAAAGTGTGACCTCTTGCATTAATTCCACAAAGATATTTATGTTCATCCATGAATTGATGCAACATGCATCTTCACTTAGTGAATTTTAGATAGGGGAAGGACCCTAGTTTACCTTTTAGATCCTCAAAATAATCCTTAGGAATTCAATAGTGAATATATTTTCAATTTTTTCCTTAGAATTCACATATTCAAGCCTAACTTGTTTATCTTGTACTCGCTCCCTCATGTAGTAATATTTGATTGATATATGCTTTGTCTTTGCATGCATCACCAAATTCTTTGATATATTTATTACATTAGTATTATCACAATAAATAGTAACAAGCCCAATTATCTTTTCTTTCATTTCTTCCAATAGTTGCTTAATCTAAACAATATTAGAAATATTAATTGTAGTAGCAACATACTCAACTTCAGTAGTAGATTGTGAAATGCAGCTCTGTTTCTTGCTCAACCATGTAATTAGTATTTAATCTTAAAAAGAGAGCTCTACCACTTTTGCTTTTTCTATCATTAACATTACCAACCTAATCAACATCAATAAATACTTTAAGAGTAAAGTAACTATCTTGTTTGTACTACAATCTAACATATTTAGTCTTTTTAAGAGATCTGAATATCCTCTTGACAACAGTCATGTGTGTTTCCTTGGGATTAGATGAAAACCTTGCAATAAATCCAATAGCATGTGCAATATCTGGCCTACTATACACAACATGTTGTAATTTACCAATCATTGATCTGTATTGTGTTTCATTTACATTAACAGTAGTATTTTCTTTTAATAATTTCACTCCACTCACCATAGGTGTACCAATTGATCTTGACTCATCCATTCCAAATGTTTTCAAGATTTCTTTAACATACTTAGATTGTGTCACGTATGTACCATTCTTTTTTTGATGAACTTCTCAGCCAATGAAAATTTTAATCTCACAAAAACGTTGACATCTTAAATTCTTTACTCATTTGATCATAAAATGATTTACATAGAAAATCATTTCCATCTATTAAAATTTTAGTCGATTCAAATGTCTTTATCCTTTATATATGTGTGTTCATCATGCATGAGATATAAGCTTTTATATATATATATATATAATCTGATTAACGAGATGACATGTCTATTCATGAATTTTACTCAATATAAATATAAGTAATTGTTGCATTTGAAAAACACATGCCATTATATGACAGTGCTTACGACATCTCCAGTAATCCTCACAAATTCAACATGATATCAGAGAAAGGTTTAAAGAAAAGATTCTACTAAGTTAACTGAAATGGTTAAGGCATCTCGTCATCTGTTTCAAAGAATCTTTGGCATCGGTTTTCTTTCATTGCATGGGATCTTGGAGACTCCTGGCCATTCTTCTGCAATTCAGACCGCTCTATATCTATTATTTATGCATCCTCGAAAGTCATTGATTTTGTGGCTTAGAAATCCTATCTGGAAAAGTGGATATGTTTTAGCTTAAGGCTTATATCTGTTTGTTCTCTCATACAGTGCGTGAGGAAGTTTTGTACTGGGAAGTTAGAGTGATTCCATCTTTGCCACTGTATTCAAAAAACGACTTTATTCTGTTATTAATAATAGATGCGATGCTGATATTTGAATAAGAATGATGTTAAACATGATTCATATAAAGGTTGATAATAAGGGAAAAAAATGTGATTGAAGCATATCATGCTTGCTTAAAAGGACTGATTCAGATGATGATAGCAAGTAATAAATTGAGAATCAAATAAATCAGACACAAGTAAGTGGTTCATATAAAGACACGATGTTGAAATATAATGGAAGAGTTCTATGTAAATATCATGATATGTATTTTCAGTGCTTAATGAGATACCATCGATGCAAGAATGCAGAAAGGCGTTGATCTTTAATTAGAGCAAAAATCATAAATAAGTCATTAATTACATATGTCAACAATAGCGACCAAAATGATTGCCATCCAATCTGATGCCGAATATGATTTTGGATCGTAACTAAGTCATTCAACTTGGAAGAATATAATGGTTAGTGATTCATTTTGCATAAACCAACGAAGGGGAATTAAGACAAGAAACAACGAGTATAATACTGAAAGGATTGCTTATAATAGGAAAAAGAGTGGTTAATGAAATAACAAAATATGTAAAGTGATTGCCTAATTTGGAACACAAATAGCATCAACTTGAGATGAAACGAAATTAACACAATCATAATATAACATAATATAAATATAATTCCCAGATCATCACCAAGTCTTCATTTTGGGTTAGACTTGTCCAATGACAATACAAGGTATTGAATTTTATCGAGGACATTGTTATTAGCCATGTGTTACAAATTAATAATTGAAGGAAATTCCTAGTCAACAGTTTGAATAGCCAGAAACAATAGTACACCCAGTTGCAAATGTAAGGTAGGATTGAACATGAAGAAAGAGATCGTTAAAAAGAGAAAATCATAGCCACTTCCTAATATTTACATTTATATGTGCTGGTTATACTGAATGGGCCTCTCATTCTCTGTACGTCTTCTTGTATATGATTGAAGCTCATGTATTTGAAGCAATATCTTGAGGATGAAATGACTACAATCGAAGAAGTGCAATTTGAAAAATGGATGCGATTATCTTTCCTACAAATTGCAGCATTGACTAAATTTTAGAAAATGAAAACACAATTTTTTTTTTTGAAATTTTTAACATTTGATCTTCATGATCTATATATTTTGTGATTGAAAAGAATAAAATTTTGGAAAAAATTTCATTATGTTTTCGTGAATCTGGAAAAAAATCATGTTTGACTTTTTTTGTCTTTAGTACATTTTATCTAGAAATCAGCCAACGCCTTAAAAAATAATTCGGACTTCCAGTGCATCATAGTGAACACTTAAGCATAAGCCTTGACAGGACTCCTTGTGTATACTTTACTATCTCGCCAAAGGATTGGTGAATATAGTATCTGTGTGGCATTCATGATAATTGGCAAACGAAACTGCAATAAGACATACTGGTTTCGAAGATAAAGAGACATCGTTCTATCTTATCCTGCACACTTTCTTGATTGACCTTGTTCTTGGTTATTATAAATGTGTATCTGTTGCCCATCCTTGATACTAAGATTGAAAAGAAAAAGTTTGGAATTCAGATTTTCTTGGTAACCATGTGCATTGCATAATAATAAAATTAGGGGATGATATTGGCCAGACGAGATCGACATATAGAGCGAAATCCTTACATGGATAAATATAATCCTGAAAATCTTATGAGTATTATAGTTGACTAAGATTCCTATAAAACATATTCTATTTGATACTTGGCGACCAAATGGAACTGAGGTGTGACATAAGATCTCAACCCTTCCCATTTTGACCATGTCTACAATTTAGTTTGGTGCATGGGGAAAGAGACAACGGGATTGCTGAGTGTTAAATGTGCATAGCGAAAGAAGTATAGAAAGAACAAAATATTATCTCCCAAAAGAGTTGTTCAGCAAGCAATGATTGCTTCGTCACAATGAAAAAATGACAAATGCAACATATAAGAAGGAACAACTAATATTATTTGACAGCCACGGATGCGACAATACACAACAAATATTATAGAAGATACCGACAATAGTTGGGAGATTCAACTGGCCATTTGACTCAGCGAGAGGTGGAGAAATTTACAGAAGCTAATAAGCGAACAAGAATTACGGAGGACAAAAGCAAGGAAATGCATTGGTAGGTGGAATTAGAATGGAATTGGCATTTGGAATTCTAAAAAAATTCTAATACATTGTTTGGGTCCGCACAATTGAAATTGGAATTGGAAAAAAGTGGAATTTGGTATCCCCATTTGACCTTTAAAATAAGGATTCCAAATTCTTTCAAAATACTTGTTATTTGAAATTTCCGTTTTAATTCTTATTTTTTGAAAATGAGGATTTCAAATAAAGTAAAATTTTATTGGGTTTGACTTCCGGATGTCCATTTAGGGGCACTTTTTTTTGCACTAATTTTTGAAATTTAATTTTTTTAAATGGGGGGAAAATTTTCTGCTATTACTTGCTCATATATTTGCCACTGTTGAGTAATTTATTTAGGCTTTTTCCGCCTGATCCACCTCAGTAGTTACTGCAAAAAAGTTTGGTGAAATAACTTTTTCACATACATTGTTTCTCAGTTAAATGAATCGTATGCAGGACAAAAACAATCTACTCTGTTGATTTTTTTCTGGCGTAAAAGTGTTTCCAGGTAAGATTTCGTAAAATTTTAATATAAACATTTAGACTTTGCACCTGTGAGTTTGAATGTTGTGATGATCAAATTTTTTATTGGATCTCTCTCTCTCTCTCTCTCTCTCTCTCTCTCTCTCTCTCTCTCTATCTATCTATCTATCTATCTATATATATATATTTAATGGGATATTTCTGACTCTTATTTCATCAATTCTTGTGATTCAGATTCATTCAACGAGACTTGAACAATATACATATTTCATATCAATAATTATGTGAATTATAATCAATGCTATTTTTTTTATAGAGCAAGAGTCATAAAAGTTTTAGTATCCATTAGTACAATCTCGTTCTCATCCATTATGATAATGTTTACTTTCAACATGACTTAATCTTTTTATACTTGTTAAAAATGTTTGGACTTCAACAAACCAAATAAGTATTGAATTTTTTTGCATGATGATAATGCTACTGGATGATAAAATTTTGCATGTTATTTTGACTAGTATTTCAATTCCACAATGTGCAACCAAATGGAGGAAATTTGTATTCTCACAATGAATTCTTGGTCAACCAAACAGTCCCAAATTGGATTCCCTAATCATAATTTGGATTCCAAGTTCCAGAATCCCAAAGCCAACATTCCGAATGCCAATGCTTAATTTATATTCCAGCAACCAAACGGGCCTTAAGGGTCCGTTTGGTTTTTGAAGATGTTAGGAATTGACTTTTTCAAAATTTGGATTTGAAAATTTTTGCATTTGTTTCAAAATTGGCAAAATAGAATTAACATACCATACTTCCAATTTTGCCTCAAAACAAGGTTTTCCAACTTCCTACTAGCAAGTAAGAATTGAAAATCAAAACCTGATTATATTTTTTAAGGAGTGTAACAATAATAGATTGGACTACTTTTTGAAATTTGCCTTCAACTCCATGCTTACACATAAAATTGTGTCTTCACACACATCTTCCAAGTGAAACAAACGGTTCAAGTAAAATCCCAAAAATCAGAGTGAAGAATTACAAAACCTTGATTTGGCTAACTAAACTAAGGTTTCTAGAAATCTCGATTTTTAAAATTCCACGAACCAAACAAACCTTAAAGGAAGTCATTGCATAAAATTAGAACAACATAATATATAGTGAATACCAATTAGAAATTATACACCTTCACCCTAGTGCGTACTTTGTAATAGGGGTTTATCCTTGAGGAGAATGAAGGGAAAAGCGATTGCTATACTGATGGCAGACATTAAAATAAATTTGGCAGCAGTAGAAATGACATGGAAGAAGTTGTAGAGCCACCATTAAACATCACACACTAAGGGAAGAATTAAGTTTGGGAAAAAAAATCAACTTTGACTATTTAACACTTTTGGTCTAGGAATGAAGCTTAGTGTGTGATGTTTAAGCTATTTTAAGTTGTAGAGACATTGCATGACAAGTATCTTTGCCTAGAAATAAATAGACTTGGTGCTCCAGATATGACTACTACAGACTAACGAAATAGAAGAGTGAGAAATGGGGAATTTGAATGGTAGAACAAAATCAGTCTAGACTGCGAATTATCATTCATCATACACGACTTAATAGAATAAGATGTTGACAATAAGGAAAAATTAAAAAGGACCAAAATTCATCTGATGTCTTGTCAAAGGTGACAAATCACTCAATTGAAGCAGATAAAACATGGCAAATGTGATAAGGAGGTAAGTATTTATCTATTTCAGTGTGAATGTGCATTTAGGTGAATATTGATTGAGAAATGGTTAGGGAGTATTTTTATATTAAAATGAGTATATAATATATTGAAAGCATAAATTAATATATACATATTGAATATATATATATATATATATATATATATATATATATATATATATATATATATATATATATATATATATATATATATATATATATATATATATATATATGGTCTATATTATGTTGTATATCTTTAAATTAGATTATTATGAATTCTTATTTTATAAATGTATAATTATTTTATCATGATTGTAGATCATTAAATATAAATCTATATAAAAGTATAAATATATGATTTTATACAATTGAGAATTATAATGCGAATCATGATAATAATGGGAAATGTAAATTTATGTTTTTGTTAGTACCATGCATGAGTTAAACTACTAACAATCTTATTTGTATTTTAAGAGCTATTTTGCTTTGATCTTTTTCGAAAATGTTATTGTAGGAAGAGGGAGTTTGACACTTCTTCAAAGACAATTTTGAATGAGGAGTTCAAATAAATGATATTAAGAGGGAGTTCAAAATTTCTTATGAGTGACTATGATTTTAATGGGCCTAACTCTATGTACATCATGGGGAAGTGACGACTTCCAAGTAATGTCACTTGTATTTGTAGAAGTTACTGAAAGGTGATGATCTTACAATAACTTAATTTTTTATTATGATGGATATCTTACAATGTCTATGCAACTCATGATAGATAATGCCTTGTATGGTGGATGTTTATATGTTAAGCATTATGAGAATGCGTGTGCACATACTTTATAACTATTATTTTAGTATATGCTGATTGTTATGCAATTTGATGTTCTAGAGGTCATTACATAAGATATTTGGTGAATATCATATGTTGATATTTTGAAGGTCAATACTCATGATATCAAAATAGTGAAAATATCCTAATCAAAGATTTATTAAATATGTCATTCCTAAAGATTGTCAGTGATGTAATTTATGTCTTATGTTTATCCTCCATATCTAAGAGGGAGTATTGATGTGTGGTATCTTTAGTTGGCTAAATTCTATGTTATACATTTTGAGTAAGTGTTATACTTAAATCATGAGAATATGGATTTTGTGAGACTTATAACGAGTACTTAGATGTCATTAAATTGATTGTCTTTGAGTTGTTTGTATAGATGTATATTGGGTATCGGGTAAGTATGCATTTTGTGAGACTAACAACTAAGAGCTTCAATATCATCAAATTTATTATCTTTGGGTTGTTTGTATAAATGAATAGTAGATATTTTAATAACTAAGAGCTTAGATATCATCTCATTGATCATGCTTGGGTTATTCAAAATATTGATTGTCCTTTACCTTTGATTATCAAAATGTATTTATCCTTCTTGACTAAGAGGGAGTGTTAAAGTTTAAGTAAATTTGGATTTTTTTATCCTTTATATATGTGTGTTCATCATATATGAGATATAAGTTTATATATATGATTAAATTTATTATTATCCTAATTATTTGATTAACGAATAGACATATCCCATGAGGGGACATGCCTATTCATAGATTTTACTCAATATAAATATAAGTGATTTTTGCATTTGAAAAAAACATACCACATACATGGAAGTGCTTAGTACATTTGCAACAATCCTCAAAAAATCAACACCACCGAATATAATATAATAATTTTTTTAGAAATCAACACCATATTTTTAAATTCACTTTTCAAATACATATTACTATTCTCACTTGTTCTATCAAGTCCAATTTTAATCAAATAAGAATGTAAAATTTCATACCATGTTCTTAGTGTTTTCTTGAGGTCATATAGTGGATGTGCAACTTGCAAACTAGGTTCTTTTGATTAGGTTCAACAAATCCTTCTAGTTGTTCTAGGTAGACTTCTTCTTCAACCATTCCATTCAAAAATACATATTTGACATCCATTTGGTATAATTTAAAATTATTGTAAGTAGCATAGAACAATAATGTTCTTACTCCTTCCAATCTTTCCACAGGAGAAGTAGTATCACCATAGTCTATTCCTTCTTCTTGGGCATAACCTTTGCAAACTAGTCTTGCTTTTTCTCTCTTCACTTCTCCATTTTCTTTTAGCTTGTTTATGAAAATAATTTGTGTTCCTATAAAATTCTTGTCTATATGTATTGGTACTAGTGTCCACCTGTGTCTCTTCTCTATTTGATAAATTTTGTCATTCACAACATTTATTCAATCCTCATTATCAAGTGCAATCTTAACTATTCCAAGTTCAAAATCAACAAATAAACTATATTATCTTTTAACTTACTTCTTGTAATAATTTCAACACTCCCATCTCCAATGATTTGTTTAGGTGAATGGTTCTTTCTCACATATTTTACTAACATAAGTTCAAATCTTTGGTTCTCACTATTATTCTCACTTAGGGTTCAATCTCCTGCTCGATTTGTACTATCTTTTTCTTAGGTAAAGCAAGTTGTTTCTTAGTAGCTCTTATTGTAACTCAGGTAGTGTATCAAGTACATCTTCATACACATATACAAATATGTTGTAGTATTATAGTTCCCCCTTTCTTTCCACATCATTCTTTTTTGCAAACTCACCAATTCTTACATTTGTACATTCAATCATTGTATTAGTAGCCTTGTTCAAACATTTATATGCCTTTCTCTTAGCTGAATAGCCAAGGTGAATATGTTTATATCCTTTTTAATAAAATTTACCTTTCCTTGCATCCTTAAAAATGTAATACCTACTTCCAAATATCTTGAAATAAATCACATTAGGTATATGACCATACCAGAGTTCATACAGTGTCTTGTCTATTCCTTTCTTCAACTAAACTCAATTAAGAGTATAGACTGCAATGATTATATCCTCTCTATAGAAACTATGTGGAACATATTTTTCATTCAACAATGCCCTTTCATAATCCATAAGTGATATATTTCTTCTCTCAATAATTCCTTTTTGTTGTGGTTTCTTCAATGCAGATAACTATCTTTTGATACCATTCTCAACACAAAAGTTAGTGAATTCAATAAACATTAGTTCACCACCTCTATTAGATGTTAGACATTTCAATTGATTTATCAGTTATTTTCTCAACTCTATCCTTATACCATTTGAACATATCAAAAGCATGTGATTTTCCCTTCATGAATATAAACATCATCATCCTAGTGTAATCATTAACAAATTATGATATGAAGTGTATGTCACCATAATAACTTTCCACTCTCATTGGTCCACACAAATCAATATGTAGTAATTCCAAAATATCATTAAAAGTTTGTGATTTTCTTAAAAAACTTGACTTTATCATCTTACCGAGTTGACATTATTTGCACATAGAATTCTTAGGCTTATGCATATTCAGTAAGCCTCTAACTCTTTTCTTTCTACTAACCTTGACCATATTCTCAAAATTTTCATGACACAACCTCTTATGCCACAACCAAAAATCCTAAAATTTAGAAAAAAAAAGTATCAACAATAGGATTAAGAAAAAATAGATTACATTTTGTTTGCACTCCAATTACAATTAGATTTCTTTCATTATCAAAGATTTTGACTTTTTTGTTCTGAAACTCCATCTTGTGACATGTATTGTTCAACTAAGCAACACTCAAAAGATTATATTTTAGTCCTTATACCCAATATGCATCATCAAATATAATTTTATCATTCAAAATTTATGATCCTCTACCTTTCACTGGACATGAAACATCATTACCTAACCTAACATTCCACTATCATCAATTTCTTCAACTTTTTCAAACTTATTTATGTCATCAGGCATATGATGTGAGAATATACCATCTATGATCCACACATCATTCTTTCTAACATATAAAACTAGGGTTATTTTACTCTCATACCTTTCTCCATTGGGATTTTCCTTTATAGAAACATAAACTATCTCAACTACTTCCTTCTTATCATCGGTACTGGACTCAGTGTGCTCTTCTTCAACAATGTAGCTTTATTTTTCCCCTTTATCTTTGTAGTCCTTATTCTTCTTGTACTTGTGATTTTTTTGTCATTTCTATCACTCTTACTTTTTTTAGGACACTTAGCTACAAAATAACCAAATTCATTTCACTTGAATCAAATTAGGGGTAGTTTACCTTTGAATTTACCTTTTCCAGCTATTGATAATCTCCTTGTAAGAAATGGTTCAATATCATCCATCTCATCTTTAGATTCAAATTCAGTTTCATATTTACTACTCTTCTCTTTCTTTGAACTACCAATGGTTAGTGAATTATTAAAAGCATTTCCAAGTGTAATCAAACTATTAAATTAACCACTCAACTCAAATGTAATCAATCAACCAACTAAACTATCAAGTATCAAATCATTACTAGACATAGCTCTAACTCTTTGGATTACAAAAATTTTTATAGCATACATGGGTAGAAGAGTTATGAGAACTTTACTTACAATATAAAAATAAATAATAACTCCTCTAATAGATCTAATTGCACTAACAACTCTCTTGATTTGGTTTACATATTGTGCAACATTCTCACCTTCTTTCATTTTCATGTCATCATACTTTCCTCTTAAACTTTCTTCTTTAGATCTCAACACATTTGGATCTCCACCATGCAACAATACCAACTTTTCCTATATATTTTTAGCATTAGCACAATTCTTGATGTCATCAAACTCAAGATCATTTATGATAGATGCAATTTCAATCATCAGACCATTGTGGTCTTTCTTTTCAGCCATTTGCTCCAAAATCATAGGAAGTGAAGGCATAGTATATGCATTATCTAGCCAATATGTAACATTGTCACCAATTTCAAACACATATAGCCTTATTCTATTTTTTCATAGGGAGAAATTCTCCTTGTTAAGATTTGGTACCTCTCTCTTATACATAATCATATCTTTAGCTCAAGTTCCTTCAAACTTCTTCCTACAATCAGTATGCTCTGATACCAATTATTAGATAGCTGAGGGCGAGGGGAGGCATGGCGAATAAGTTATGTCCAATTATCTTACATGAATTTCAAACACTTTAGCATCAATTTAAAATTCATTAACTTCTTAAAAAATAACTTAGTGATCTCATTCAACTTCACAATTCATTCTTGTATTCAATTTACTTCAAACTACTATCTCATTGTTTCTATTATAACTTGGGTTTTACCTAGCCTTTACCAATTTGTAGTATTATATAAATACCATGAAAATCAACTTGCAACATGGAATCAATCACACATTTGACACCATGATTTAATATGGAAACCCTATAAAGGCAGAAACTACCTGAGATAAAAAACACAAATAATTTCACTTTTGTGAAGTGAGCTCTGCGAGGAGCCAACTTTGTTAAAGGTTTACATGCACATTTTTAGTGTGACCTAGTTATAGGGTTTTAACATATAGATCATCTAGACCTTATCACTCCTTGACCCTATCTAAAGAGTGGTCTTCTCTAAAGGACTTACAAACACCACTAATCGATGTTACCATATAAGATTTCACAGACTTGTTAGGTTCACTTGATTAAGAGATTTTTCTTCTACAATGGTAAGAAATTAATAGTCAAATGATCTATAAGATTTAGAACTACCTTGCTTGTCCAAATCTCAGTTCTTCTTTGTCTTCTTCTTTCTTTGATCTCCTTTTGATCTCCTTCTAATCTCTTTCTAATCTATTTATGATCTCCTTGTGATATTTTTCTAATCTTTGTCTAGCTAAATCACTTCTTCACACTTTCACTTTTCTAGATAACTCTACTTGATCTTCCTTTGGCTCTACTCGATTCACCTTCCTCTATTATTCTTCCTATTTTCTATCAATAATTTGCCTATTTTTATTCAACCAACAACCAAAAACATGTACCAACATCTCCTTAAATAAAGAACTCTCTACTTCCATATTCTTTTAGGTTTTGCCACTTAACCAAATTCATAGATTTTGGATTCAATGTATTTAGTCACTTAGAAAATATAACTTTCATTGAACTTTGTCCTTATCCTTATCTTATTTCAATATCCATCATTAGATCTTAATTTATTTTTTCATCCGTAGATCTTATAACAAACTTTTATTTTAGCCTTAGATCTTTTCAATCATTCTTTATTTTCATCATAAGTTGACCTCAAATCTCATATTTCTTACTTTGTTCTTCTAGCTCAAATTCGATGAACATTACATTTTTCTCTAGAAATACATCACTCAGCTAACAACAAACTTTAGCTTCTCTTTTTCTAACATTCAATTAATACTATAGTAGCTTGGGCAATATTGTATTGGACTTCTTTCACCTTGTTAGTTTAGCTTTTATAGCTCAGTGAATATGTAGATTACATTACAGGATTATAAAATAATCAAACCAATATTACATTATCATTGTCCAAATAATTCAAGTGCCCATTGAATACCATACTCATCAACTCTATCATCACCATACTTTCTTCATATCCTCTTCATCTATCAAATGATATGACACTCTACTAAATTAGCATAATGTCTAGCCAACTAAGACTTTGACATCAATGACGACATAACAACCAATATGAATTTTGTACATACATTCACAACATTATCATTTACATCATCAGTTGGGGCTAACAACTTAATCCATAGAGAAATTTTATTCATTTTTTTAGTAAATGGGTTAAATTTTAGGGACCAATCCACAAAATATAAACTCTTTCCATCCAATAGAAATGACCCACTATCAAAAATCATTTCCTTATTAAAAATAGTGGACCAAATGACTAGAAATAAACCATCTATGAGAGTCTTAAGAGAAAAATACTTATCCATATATCATTCACAGTAGACTTTAATAGTCAAAATATAACCATGGTCCCACCCATTTGGAAAAGAAATATTTTTGGTTTAGGTAGTTAGCATACGGACTCCATTTAGGGTTGTCGATTAGTAAAGTCATGACTAGGGCATGCTCAATGTTTAAGCTGAGTATCTCTTTAGAAGCCCTATTTTTACCCACTTAAATGATTAGTCATTTTGGATTCTAGAGCTTCTTCGTTATTCATTTGAACTCAAATACCCATTCCACCCTAATTGAATATTCCATTAACTATTGCTTCCCAAAAATTTTGTGGCCATTCTATATGTTCCACCTATTCCAATGATGGACTAAGATGATTTTTTGGATATTGTGGAAATATTTTTTCAAGGTCATCCCATTGTGGCTCAATTGGT
The DNA here is from genome assembly GCA_028749045.1 of Cupressus sempervirens. Classification (NCBI taxonomy): domain Eukaryota; kingdom Viridiplantae; phylum Streptophyta; class Pinopsida; order Cupressales; family Cupressaceae; genus Cupressus; species Cupressus sempervirens. The sequence continues at coordinate 443,690,834 of CM053792.1, read as the reverse complement.
CTCTATAATTGAAGGGCCATTGAGGGCCCAAAGCTCTATAAGTGTTACCTCCAGTCCTATGAAATCTAGGAAATCTCCTCCATGACCATTTGCACTCATTCTTTATCCTTCTATTGGAACACATCCTTAATGTTTTTGAACTTTGGTTGTAAGCACCACATGAAATACATAAGTCATGATATTAATAACTTGTGGTTTTCCACAAACATAGAGTATTCATTCAATATGTATATGTTTATGTTTCTTTATGGAATTTTTTGAAGACAAATCTTGATAAGTTATAATTAAGCACAAAAAGGCAGGAAAGGGCACAAAAGGAGGATAGTATAGATGATGGAAAAATATGACAAATATGAGACACTAATATGAAAAGAGAGTGATAATGTTGTATATGGAATACAAAGAATGAGATGTCAAAAAGAAAAAAAAAATATAGGGTACAAAAGATTGTTGAGGAGAAAGGCAATCAAAGGAAAGTAATCCAAATGGGTGAAAATTCAAACTCCATAACCCATTTCAACACTCTTCCTTCTTGAATGAAATATATTTTTTGTTCATAGCTTTTGAAATTATTATGAAATTGAAATTATATAATTTAAAGAATTTTTTTTTATTTGTTTCCAACATTCTCCCTTCCAATAACAAAATGGGGATTTTCAATTTGTATAGAGGAATTTTTACACAAAGGATACGAGATATTAAAAAAATGGATAGGAAGAGAAAATTAAATATGAATTCTACTAGATGCAATATCAATCTATTAAAATCATAGGATATACATATTAAATGTCTAATTTACTATAGTATATAGCTAGATGCAAAAATTAATGACAAACATGTGCAATATGAATAATACATGTAGATGAAGATGACTAGATATATGCCTTGTTGGTTGGTCACAATATGAGGGCTTCCTATTTTTCTTCCTTGATGCTTGAAAGATAATTAATTAATTTTTTTATATTTAAATAGTTTAACTAACTAGTATAACATAGAGTACCTATAGAATAGTAATGAACTAACCAATCCCCATAAATATAAATACTTACAAAATTGGAGGAGGTGGCTTATAAGATAAAATAACTTAGCATATATCTATTGTCTTCTACATTGATGATGAGTATTTCATACATTGTGACCATTGAAATACTAAAACCAAATATCCTTCATAGTGTATTAAGGTACTCTATTCCACAATCTTTAATTATCAACATGTGTTAATAGACTTGCAACAACTGCATCATACATTACACCACTTGGGCTATTCATTACTATAGTTATACATTTCTCCTAATGATTGGGTCCTCCTTTGTTCCTATTCGAATCCAAGTGATAGTTCTCCATCAGGCTATTGAGATCATCAAAATTTTCTTGTTTAACAAAACTTTGATATTTATCAATATATATGGAGGCTTTTAGTTCATCTTTGTGTATTAGTAGGGTTCCTTCATATATCAACTTCATAAAATTTCTCTTGGGGATATCCAAGAAAATAGATATTCGTGACATCATGTAAGGATGTATGAGTTTAAGATTAAACTTAGTGGGACATCTTCTATAGTTTTGAAACATGTCTTTGTTCCTATCTTTCTAAAGAAGCCATAGAATTTTACTAGTTAGCACAAACCAAAATTTATTCTGATAAAATTCAAAGGATTCAATATAATAAGAAAGAATCTCACTCTAAGGCAACCCAGGTTTCTTATTCCACTCAAAAGGGAGACTAAGAGAAATAGACCATTTTTTTTTAGCATAAATGCAAAAAAAAAAAAAAAGTTCAAAATTCTTTGGGTTATTTCAAATATAAAAAATAACAAGTTCAACATTAATGGAGGACATTAAAGAACCAATAGAAAGTTTTTAAATTAGAAGAAGACATCTAAAAAGAATTCTTTTCTTCTCACAAGAATCTTTCCAAAAATTATCAAAGAAAAATTGCCAGTTTGAGAAAGCACATTCAAACCTCCAACACTAGGTCACCCTTGTGAGCATAGAGTGATCATCCTTAAGCAAGCCATAGATCTATTTTGTGGAAGCATCTTTAAGAGAAGTACCATCAGGCCATACTACAAACTTGCCATATTCACCACTGTTCATGACTTTTCTATTCTCTCTTTATTAATCACTTTGTATAGAAGAGTATATGTTTTCTTTTGGGAAGTAGGAATACCAAATTTGGTGGAAATATTATCCCACAACCCTAACTTATTTTTAACAAGAAGATCATTGATAATATGGATGCCTATTTTATTCCATTTTATAGCAGAGCAACTTTGTATTAAAGACAAAGGCTTATTGCTAAGATACAAATCCTACCAGATTGATCTACTAATAACAACATAGTTTGGAGGACCATCAACAACACCCCAACAAGAGATAGAACTCCCCACTTGAGACCAAGCATTCAAAAAGGAACTAAACACCTTGTTTCCAAAGATATCTCGTTTCAAGTCTCCCATAATGATATCCCATAGTGGTATGTTTCACCAATTTTTTCCCTTTTTGACTATTGATCTTTCAATGTTATTCCTCACAAGAACCTTCCAAGGTTCATTCTCCCATAAGGCTATATAGATCCATTATGATGCAAGAGCTTGCCCATGATATCTAATGTATTTCAACCCAAGACCTCCTAGCTTTCTAGGTAAACAACACCATTCCCATTTTACACAATGTCTTTTCTTGGAACCCATGCCATCTAACCATAATAAGTCTCTCAAAATATTCTCAAGCATATTGTTTTGATACTTAGTAAACAACCTAGTAGAAGAAAAGAAAATATGATGAGAGGAATGTACTTTCAACACAACCTGAACTCTCCCAATAAGAGAGAGGGAGTGAGTTTTCTACTTGATGTGTTTCTTGTTAATCTTACTATAAATCTACTCCCATATGTTAGAGATATAAGGGTCTATAGAAAAGGAATACCAAGATATCTTATAATCTTTCTACGACTAGTCCAGTTCTATCCCATGTCATTCAACCAATTAGGAGGGGTATCTGACCATCCAAGAATATAAGACTTCACTAGGGATATCTTAGCTCTAGAGGCATAACATAGGAATTTAAGTCTATCCATGGCCTTGGAAAAGTTATCCTCAAAAATTTATAGAAGCAAGGTCATGTCATCAACAAATTTAGCATTAATTAATTCTTTTGAGTTAGGGAGAGTAATGCCTTTAATAGGGTACCAAACATTTAATGTCTAAGAATATGATATAGGGCATCAAAAACAATCAAAAAAAGTGAGGGGGCAATGGGACATCCTTTCCTTATAGATCTTTGTAGAAAAATAGGATCAGGCAATTCCCCATTAACATCTATAACTGTAGAAAAATATTTGAAGAGGATTTCAATCCACTTGCAGAAATAAGAAGGAAACCCAAAAATTTTGAGCATACCAATGATACATGACCATCAAACCATATCATAAGATTTTTTAAAATCAAGTAAGCGTTGGAATTCTTTAGAATAATTGAGAGAGGGGGGGGGGGGGGGGGGGGGGGTTGTGAATCAGTTATCCAAGGTCTAGATGTAAAAAAAAAACTTTTCATAGCTTAGTGAATCCATATCCATAAAACATTATCATGCATGCATCCATTACATCATACAACTCTTAAACTTTGTAGGTTATTGTCCTAGGTCAAAACAAATTTGCAAAAATGTAAACATGAAACATAACATATTCAATAACACATTTGACACATGGATTTTATGTGGAAACCCACTTTGACAAAAACCACTAGTAACATGCTACTAATTCTCACTCTTCTAAAGTGATGTCCTATGAAAGGCCAACCCTATTAAAGGTTACAATACACACTATTAAATGTGACCTGGCTAGAGGATTTTAATCACCTTGTTAGGAGTGAGCCTTATTAGAGGAATTTATATCATTCACTTGGAATGTCACCTATTTAAAGGATTTATAAATGACTATTAGGTCAACCTTAATCCAAAGAATTTACCCTAGACTGATACAATGATTAGAAAGTAATAGTAAGGCTTGATCTGATAACAAATTAGAACTCACTTGCATATTATAGATCTCCATTTTAGTCCTCCATTCTACTTGGCTTTCATACATTTCAGCTCTAATAGCTTGTTCACCCTTCAAGCATTCATATTCTTAAGCCTTTTTTCTTTACATGCCAATAATAGTCTCTTCTATTCAACCACTGAATGAAGTAATACCCTAGACTCGTTGTCTCCCTTAGGTTCTGGCACATGAAAACCTTTTCTTCTAACCAACTCTCTCTATAAATAGAGATTTTAAGATCCTTTTCTATTCAACCTCAATCATCCATGTTATGGTTAGGTAGGATTAGGTAGGATATAATGAATCTACCCACTTTTCCATTTGGTTCCTTTAGGAACTTCTCCCTCAATATTCTTTTGAATTCACCAAAAAATGGTTTACCTTGAATTCTATGCCACCAACTCATCATAATTATCTTCCACAGGCTTCACACAATTCAAGAAAATAAAATAGTCAGCTAAGCTTCATCAAAACTTTTATTTAACATGAATAATGGCACTTGATATCAATATGTTGTCACTTGACTTCCATACTATTCTTTCACTTGGCTTCAACTAGTTAAATCGGCAAACACTAAAGTTTACTGATGCTCAACATCAACTAAAATTTACTTAGCTTACACTAAGTTCATGTGACATACACTGAATTTTCACTTTTCTCAACTTCAACTTATTTTCTACTTGGCTTGCACTTCCTTTACTCAACACCTACTGTGCACTCGGTCAAGCTTGACAGACTCAATTCTTCTTACTTATTCTTCTAAACTTAATCAGTGTATCCAACCTTTGTAGCCTCAATTAGATAATCAATACACTATATCATCACTGTCTTAACTGATCTTTGTACTCCTCTTTCATACCATAACTCAACCTTTACTCTAGGTGCTCTTGTTAACATATTTGATCAAATCCTCTTCATGAATCAAACAAATGATAGAACTCAAATAAACTAAGCAGTTATCTTACCAGAAAGTAGCAAGTTTGACATTAGTGATAAAACAATGATTATTCCATTACAATTTCTTCACTTCAAAACAATCTCATATAAAAAATCTCCCTCTTTTGCATTGATGGAAAACTAGCACTGACAACAATACCAAAAAGAAAATAATCTCTTGTATTGAAATCTCTCCCTCTATCAATAGCCAATAGACAATCAACTCTTCCTTATGAATCCCTTCATCTATCATCTTGCAAGGCTTCTCCTTCTGACTTATATCTCCCTCAATACTTTCTCCCTCTTACTAGGTAGATGCATTTCTTTTAGTCATTTCTCCCTCATTGGTAAACATCAAGTACACTATCTGCCTCTGAGTAGATATTTCATATTTAACATTAGGTACACCATCTCCCTCTTTGACAAAAATACCAAAGAATTTTCATCTTAACATGTAGATGTTAACAATTTTAGTTTCTCCCTCTCTCACCTAGCTTCTGACTAATCTTCTATTTCAACTCTTTGATTACTTTAGGAAACTCCTAAAGTAAGATCCACTACATCAATGTGTAACATATGTCATTCATCTCAGTTGATGCAAGGCACTACTTATGCTTCTCAAGTAGCTTTGGATAGGGGTATCACCCTAATTTACCTCTTAGATACTCATGAGCATCATTAGGTAATGCTTTGGTGAAGATATCAACTATCTTCTCTTTATTCACATATTCCATCCTCACCTCTTTGTCTTAAACTAAATCTCTCAAGTAATGATACTTGATTGCAATGTTCTTAGTCTTTGTATGTATCATAGGGTTCTTTGATATATTTATAGCAATTGTATTATTAAAATAAAGTACCATAGGTGCAATGATTTCATCCTTCATACCTTTGAGTAGCTATTTGATCCATACACTATTTGTACAATTTATTGTAGTAGCAACATATTCAACCTCAATAGTAGATTGAGATATGCAATTTTATTTCTTGCTAGTCTAGGTAACCAACCTCTTTTCTAAGAAAAATGTTCCTCCACTAGTGCTCTTTCTATCATCAATGTTTTTAGCCCAATCAACATCAGTGTAGGCTCTCAACTCAAATTTTTCATTTTTCTTGTAGTATAGGCCATAGTCTTCTGTGCCTTTTAGACATCTCATTATTCTCTTAACAACCATCATATGATTCTCCTTAGGATTAGCAAAGAATCTTGTAACTATTCCAACAAATAATGCAATGTCAGGTTTGCTATGTACTACATACTACAATTTTCCAATCATAGACCTGTACAATGTTTGATTCACATTAGCTAAATCATCATTCTTTGACAACTAGTTGTGTCCTATCATTATAGGTTTGCTAACTAGTTTTGAATCTTCTAATCCAAAAGTTTTCAATATTTTCTTCACATACTTATATTGAGTGATGTATATACCATAATTGCATCTAATATACTTGCAAACCAACAAAGAACTTGATCTCTCCAAACATAGACATCTCAAATTATTTCTTCATTTGATCTACAAATGATTTACATCATCCATCTTGACCTCCAAATATGATATCATCAAAAAAAATTTCAGCTATTAAAATACCTTTTCCTTTTTCTATCTTCAAGTACACATTGTTGTTATCATTATCCCTCTCAAATCCAATCATTACAAGATAAGTATGAAGTCTTTCATATCATACTCTTGGGGCTTTCTTTAAACCTTATAAATCTTTGTGCAGTCTACATACCATGTTCTTATTGTTAGCATCAACAAATCCTTCTTGTTGTTCTATGCAAACTTCTTCTTCTAATATACCATTCAGAAATGGTAACTTCACATTCATTTGATAAACTTTGAAACCCTTTTATGTAGAGTAATATAGCAGAGTTCTTACTCCTTCCATTCTTGCAACAGGAGAAAATATTTCCCCATAGTCTATCCCTTCTTCTTGTGCACATCCCTTGCAAACTAATCTCACCTTATTTCTTGTGACTTCGCCATTTTCATCTAACTTGTTTCTAAACACCCACTTGGTTCCAATCACATTCTTATCTTCTAGTCTAAGAACTAGAGTCCATGTTTTGTTCTTCTCAATATGATCAATCTCTTCTTTCATGGCTTTACTCTAGTCCTTTCCTATCCACTCAATATTATCTTTATAAAACTCTTATTTGAGGCCATCCAATCCTAGAGATTTCTCATTATCCATAAACTTAATGACATCAATGATTTCTTCTAGTGAGACACACTTGCTAATATTATCACAATTTATGGTAGAAATATATTTTTGGTATAATGCTTAACAACATTTCAAAGCCTCTTTTTTATTCCTGTGTAAATTTTTATGAAAAGAGTTTAGAATAGAATTTAAAGAAAGCCCCTCTAATCAACTTAGAGTCATTAGTTTTATCTTCTCCAATTCAAACCTTCTCGATAAATTCATTCTTCTATTTAGTCCCTATGATATTGAATAAATATCTTGACCTGATATTCCCATATTTCAACCAATTCATCTAATTAGCTTGAATTCTGTGGTCTTGGATCTCATATCTTTGTATAAATCTAAGTTGATTCTAGGTAGAGACGAGTGTTTGTTCTAGTATGACATCTTCTTCTATATTTTGACATTTTAGTTTAGTCTCATTAAGCTTAGTTTATAATTAATTTTCCATTATTTCTTTCATTATAAATTTTTTTAATAGTAATTTGATAAATCTTCCTCCAAGCCTCAACTAATAGATCCCCTTTTTTTACTAGTCTCAAGGATTGATCACACATCTTGGACAAATAAGTCACCATTCTAATAACATCCTTAGTACAAAAATCTTTTAAAAGAGAAGAATTCAAATTGAAAGTCTTAGATCTAGAAATATTGCCATGGTTAAAAACAATCATAGTGTAGATAGGAGAGTGAATAGAAAGGGTGGCAAGAGACACAACAACTAGAGAGTGTCTTCCTCTAGCTTGAAAGGAGAAGAAAGAGGAGTCACCATAAAACCTATCAAGTTTGTCGAAGACTCTACCTCAACCCCTTTATTATTGCACTAAGTGAACCAAATATCCTTGAAATTGTTTCTCCCATGTTCAAGAGGATCTATCAGGTTGAATCATCTTTTAAATTTGAGCCAAAGATACTATTCATTTCCTTTCCAAGAAATTTTGAGCCCACCCTATTTTTCAAATCCATGCTCCACCATATTAAAATCACTAAAAAACACACAAACAACCTTGGGGAGATTTGTGGAGCACCAATCCTAAAGTTTAGCTCTTTTCCTATATTCTTTTGGAGCATATATATTACAAATTCTGACAAAATCATTATCCCTCTTAAAAATCACCCAAAAGGCTCTCAAGCATAGAGATCATCCATGACCCAAAATAAGATCAACCTATTTAGGACCAACAAGAATGTAAATACCTCCTTTCCCTCTCACATGATTGGAGTGGAAACCTATAGAATTATCCTAAAGAAATCTCATCATACAAGAAGCTTGAAAGCCTACCACTTTATTTTCTTGAGGTTAAATAATATCTTTATCTTTTAGCTTGTTACACCAAATCCTAATCAAGTGCTTCCCAACAACCATTTAAAGCCCCTCACTCGAACTGTATTGTGATGTGGATCATAATTAGACTCACAGGTTTATTCAACGTGATTTCTATTAGAAATAGGGATTACTGAGGTGGGGGGGGGGGGGGGGAATTAGTAATCTACAAACTTTAGTTGCTGATTGGATATTATTTCTTACTTTAAATGATACATAATAGAGTAATAAAGTAATGTTGAATAGTAATAGTAACCATGTACATAGACAACTCATAACACCATATTTTGTTAACTAGGGAAACCCTAGCCAAGGGAAAACCTCGGTGGGGATGATACCCACTAGATAATATACTAATATATAAGTTCCTTGTTAGAGGATGGACCCTATTAGGAGTCAATGAGAAAATTTAGTATAAGGAGTCCCTGTTAGGAGATTCCAACCCTATTAGGAGTTGTGGTACAGTAGATGCAAGATGAGCCCACTATGAAAACATGCACTTCCAATTAAAAGAAGAGCTCACTGCCCAAACAAGTAATCAAACTTTTGGAATATAGGTACTATAACTTCTTTCTTGATTGATCTCTAATCTTTAGCTTGATCTCAGATCACAAAATTTTGCATTTATTGCTTGACATCACATATCACAACTACATTATACACTTGAATTTGCAAGATGTCCTTTGCATAAATACCATGCCCTTTTTTACAAATTTATGCTAGGTCAGCTAAGACCATAATACACTTTTCCAACTTAGAGTAAGCATCTAGGATGTCAAGCCTAATTGGACAAGTAATTACAAAATAATCCTTTCCTCTAATTTTTCTATTTTGTTTCATCAAAACACAAATATCTTTGTTCTGTATAGTCTGTACTAATTTTTGAAGTTATACATGTCATCATCAACATATACACTATCTCCATCTAACTTTGCTAGTCATAACATGACATCAACAAAAAGTTATAAACAAAACAATACACTGCTATATACCAAATTCTATACTTTGAAATTTTTTTGATTACCAAAAGCTAATAATTTTTTGATTACCAAAAGCTAAGTATCTTTATTTCCAAGGTTTACTATGAGCATGTACATCATGTGTTTCCATAAATCATAAAAATTACATATCTCCATTGGCCAATTGTTAGCAATCTCCCCCTTTGGCATGGATGGCAACAAAATAAGGAAAATAAGTATAAAAAACTTTAACAAAAATAATGCATTCACATTACATCTATTATAATTTGTCCATCTTTATATATGCTTCCGATTTACAATATACTTTACAATCCTTTTTACCTGATTTACAATTTTTATTGTATCTCTCCCCTTAAATGTACTTCTCCTCTTAACAAAAATGTACTTCTCTCCTTAACAATTTTCATGTTTATGTCTCCCCCTTTGACATAAATGACAAAGGTTTGAATATCCAAAGATGTTGTCCTTAAGCGAATAGAATCTTCATGCATTCATCAAAATTTTCTTTCATACTATCCATACCTTTAGTCCATGTCTCCTTGGTGGATTTAGCAGAGGTGAGAATTGCACATAAGGCATATGATGCAATCTCAACTATATTAAGGTCTGAGTACAAAAAATTAGAATAGGTGTCCTTAGCCTTGACACATTCCTCCAATTGTTTATCAACAAAAGATACTTTCAGAGCAATAGATTCTCTAAAATCTAATATTCTCTTCAAAATTTGTTCTTTCTGAAGTTCTAATTTCCTGATATCACTATGAATATTGGCCACTTTTCCTTCAAAATAATCGATCTTACAATATGGATGTTGTAACTGGCTAGATAGAGCTTCTAGCTCACTCATCTTTCCTCCAATCTGATTGTGAATGTCATTAGTTAGTTTATATGATATAGTATACTTAATGTACAATGTCTTACCATCTTGTTGACACTTTTTGAGTTCCTTGATACAAGTATCAAGACTTATAAAATCATTCTTAATATTTTGGAAAATGGTGCTAAACAAGTTAGCATCATGTGAAATCTGTGCCTTTGCTTCTGCAACACTTAACAAGTTAGTAAATTTTTTAGCAAATGATTTTAGCACTGCTTGTGCCCTCTGTTCTAGATCTACTTCTTTGTGCTATACTGCTAGAGTACTATGTAGTTTTTTAGTAACCTCCATCAAGGTTTTTGTAGGCTCTTCACTATTCTATTCTTCTAAATAAGTTTTGACAGGGATGAGATCAAGTCCATTTGATCATCATCATCAGTTGCTAAGCTGGCAAGTGAAAGTGGAGTAGATGAACTGGAAGGTTTAATGTCATCCTCCCTTTGCTTCTTGACTCCTTCTTTTATTCTTCTCTCTTTTTCTTCTTTCTTTTCTTCCTCTATTTTTTTTCTTATTTCTTCTTCTACTTTTCTTTTCTTTTCCTCCTCTTCCTTTCTTTTCTTCTCATCCTCAAGCAATTTCTACTTGGCCTCTTCTAATTTCTTCTTTTCTTCTTCAAGTAAACTCTTTCCTCTTCAATTTGTCTTAGTTTGTCTTTAATATCCTCAGTATTAGGTTCATTTTGTTCGAAACCTTCAAATAGATTAGTATCATCAATGTTAATGGCAACATTTGTTTGATTTATCTGCATAGTGTCACTGCTCATTGGCACTTTCAAGGTTCTGGGTGTTGGTGGAAATGCTGCCTTAGATTCTATCAACATTTGACTTATTGCTACCACAATCTCACTTCTTAATTTATCTTTCTCACCCACCATAAACAAAAATGGTCTAACTTTATTCCTCAAGTAATATGCAAAATTATTCAATAATCTCTTAATCTCTTCTTTGTCACCGGTCTTGCAAATAGTTCTTAGCATAGAATTCCAAAGTTCTAAATCTTCTTCTCTTGTTGGAGCCTTCTTCTTGATAGGTCTATCATAGACTTTTTGGTTCACTATGCCCTCAATATCCTTCAATTTTAGATTGTTTGCTATAATATATCTCATAGTAGAGATATTTATCTGATCTTTTTCAAAATTGTTATACAAGTCATAAAATTTGTTCATCTAAACAAAGTTACCCTCAAGAGCAATAGCTAAGTTGATCTTTTCTATCTTGGGCTTCTAGGGTTGCCGAGCTCTTCCTGCTGATTGCTTTATTACTTTCTCTACTTGTTTGACTTCTTGTTGTTGTTCTTCTTCATCGCTAGATTTGACAATTGTCAACAATGTCTTTTGCCTCTTGCTTGGTCCAATGGCTTGTTTCTTGACCTTTTTTGTCTTTGTGGCCACTACTTCCACGAATCTCTCAAATTTTCTCTTTGGATCACTAGGTTGCACATCATATACTACTACATATGGAATGCTCTATTCTAAAGATGTCTCTGAAACATATATTGATAAAGGTTATATATCCAATATGCCTTGTTTCATGGTTTGCTTGACTATCTCAGACTCACTCTCAGTCATACCAACCTATGATAAAAATTTCTTCATAATAGACTCTATCTTACTGTGAGATGCTTTCTCTAAGGATGCTTGATGAGCTGACTGGGTAATCTCATCATAGGTTCCAAATCTGTATTCTACTTTATCCTTCTTTGATTTCAACAATAAATCAATATAACCAATTGATATATTGTCATTCAATTCATAACCCAAGGGATCAAGAAATATTTCTCGAGGTTCTATTGCTTGAATATAAGTATAATTTGTATCAACCACAATACAAATGCCTTCTTTAAATCTATCTACAATTGCAGGTGCAATTCTAAATCTTTGTCTCATTTTATTTTGAAATGTCTTCATTATCAAGTTTCCACTATCCAATATCTTATTTGTAGGATGTCTTCAGCATACTTCCATGATCTTCTCCATTTTACATCTATCACTGCTCATTATCTCTATGACCGATAAATATGGAAATCTTTTAAGCACATGAAAGATTATGTGATTGATTAGTGACTGAAATCTAAACATACTATTCTTAGTCCTTTTGATCTTTTCTAGGTTCTCAAGTAATTGCATTCTTAGAATTTCATTGAGGTTTACTTGTTCCTTCTCTACACATATCTTATATGCTGCATAGATGAATCTGACTGATAATTCATCAATCTTTGAGCTTGCACATATAGAGTAGGCAATGATTCTACTCAGGAATCTTACATCATCTTTTCTTAATGGTGATGATCACCATGGCCTTTCCATTGTACACTACTTTGGTATAACTCTCAACTTTCTTCTTGACCATTTTCTTGCCTATAGGTAAAATATCTTGTTTACTAAGACCAATTACATCATGAATAAGTTCAATAGAAATATCAATTACACTATCTTGCATCCATAGTTTCCCATCATGTATCCTACTTAATATGATTTGTGTCCACTCATCTGTGTCTAATTCATGGTAGAAATTATATTTGAATAGGTTTAGTTCCTTTAGATGTTCAAATCTAGGCTTCACAACCATGTCGTGATTAAAAAATAATTCCAAATCTTTGTTCATGTATTCACTTCCAATATATTCAAATTTATTATTAAGATAACTTCCTACATCTTCCAAATATACTAAATTATTCAAAGTAATGGATAATGCTGAGTTAGAGTTTACTTCTATGGGTTTCACAGAAACAACTTTCAACGTCCTCATTCTCAACATTATGCATTGCTGACATATCCATGATTCTATCAAATATGAACTTTTACTGAATAAATTTGTGAAAAAACAATAAAATACCTCAATCAAAAAATAGGGTTTTCTTTGAAATCACCTTGATAAGTCGCTTCTAAGTGCTCTTTGCTTTGGATGTATTTGCAATGAAGTGAAAATCAATTCTGTACTCCATTTATTCCATCAACTTGAACTTGCATTAATTGTCTAATTTTCAAACATGAAAAAGCTATCAATTACATTCTATAATCAAATAACTTCTCAAGATCATCTATCTGATCTTCTAATACCACCTAAGGTTCACTATAGCCTCCTTTCATCATGACAATGCTTCTCAAGACTTCACTTCATGATATTCTCTACAAAAAAACATAGTTTTCATCTTTTGATACATAATTAACCTTTTCTTTAATGCTAGTAACTCTTAATTCCTTCATAACTTTTGTAGATGAGCTCCAAATTACAAGAGAGCTTAGGTACCAACTAAACTTAATTTGATACACTTTTTCCCAACTTTACTTCCTCTAATTCAATCTTTAAATGAGGTTCTCAAATTCTAGTGCTGTAAACAAGCTTAATTCAACTTAATTGAATTAAACTTGATAACTGGCTTCGATCTTCCTATCTCATCATCATCTGGCTTTTCTTTTGAGATGTCCAGTCTTTCTACAAATGCCTCATTGAGTTCTTCTCAAAGTTCACTGACTACATTTCTTTGTTCCTCATTGTCTTTGTTAGTTTTGAAGTTCCTCTCATGGTTCCTTCTATCATTTTTTATGTTCTTTCCATCATTTCTTCTATTTCAAAAGTTTCTTCCATTGTTCCTTCTATCTTTGAAGTTTCTATCCATTTTTCAATACTTTGCTGTATGTCCAAAGTTGTTACATAACTGACATACTGTTGCTCTACTTCTAGGATTTTTCTAATCATTAGGTGCATGACAATTTCGAGCAATGTGTCTTAAGTTGTTACACTTATAACACATGATCTATCTTTTGGCTTCATAAGGTCTTCCTTCTCTTGATGTCCTTTCATTAGACCTTCTTCTATCTATAGGGTTAGTATTTCTAGACATTCTTCTACTCCTTCTATCATTATCATACTTAGGTTTTCTATAATCAATTGCTTTATGACCTATACCATGACAATTATGACAATAAAAGTCCTTAACATGATTAAATGACTTATTTGTATAATTTATTTTCATATGACCTATTTCATTACATGAAAAACACTTACTTCTAAATTCATACCTGGTTCCCTTAGGAGATTCCACTTGCTTTGGTTCATCCAAAATTTCAACTTGCTTTTATTGTTCAACTTCTTTAGGCTTATCAAAAGATTGAATGGATTTAATCTTATCATTATATATATATTTATATATATTGGATCTAATCTATTCTTAGATTTCTTTGCAGATATGTTAAATAGATAACCAAGACCAGTCTTATCATAAGTAGGTCTCTATATTGACATTGAATCATCAAGCTTTTCTATGCTAGAATAAAGCTTCTCAAGCTACTGCTTGCATTGAGTTAATTCACCTTTCACAATAGTATTTTACTTATGAAGTTCTTTATGATCTTCTTTCAATGTTTCAAATTCAGATGTCTTCTTTGCCAGACTTGCTCTCGGATCTGCACTCTCAGTTTTCAAATCAGACTCAACTTTACTAGGATAATTTCTCATGGTCAACTTCAGATTTGTAATCTTCAATTCATGCTTCAAGATCTTGTATCATGTCTTTAGATTTGAATAATCATCATCACTAGTTTTTGATTCAGTAGATTCAAGCTTGGATTCGAGATGTTCAATCTTTTCCTTTAATTGTCCAATGTATACTTTGGAGTCTTCATATTTGTCCTTTAGCTTATCTCTTTCTTTAGTAAGGAGATCAATTTGTTCAAGAGCTTCTTCAAGGTTCTTCATCAACTGTTCCATATCCATAGGGATCTTACTCAAGCTGTTAAGCCTCTCCAAAGTAATTGTGTTCTGATACCAAATGTTAGAAATAGGAATTACTGTTGGGGGAGGGGGGGGGGGGGTGGGGTGAATATAAATCTACAAAATTTAGTTGCCAACTAGATATTATTTCTTACTTTAAACCATACATAGCAGAGTAATAAAGTAATATTGAATAGTAATAGTAACCATGCACATAGATAACTCATAACACCATATTTTGTTAACTAGGGAAACCTTGGCTAAGGGATGTCATGCCCACAATTTTCCAAGCCAAAACACAACTATTTTTTTGTTTGTTTAAAAAAAAATTAAATAAATATAATGAACCAATACATTGATATGACAAATTGAATTGACATTACATTGAATATAGAGTAGTTGCATTATAGTAGTTCAATACACCTAATTGAGTTTGATTTCTTGCTTACACCCACTAAGCCAACTAAGCCTTAGATTTTATCGATAAATAAAATTTAGGTCAAGATATCTATAGAAGGAGTTAGGATTACATAGGTATTCTTGCAATATGGTCAGATGATAGATGCATTCAAAATGGTGGAAGGCTTATGTGCAAAGTCACTCACCAATTTTTGTTTTTGTTAGAAATTGAGGTAATACATACCTATTAAATACCATAGTGTAGTATGTCCTATATCTCGAGTATACAACAACCTTGAAATTCCCTTGGGTAAATAAATTGAAGTGTATGTACATAGTCATTATGATAATTTATGTGACAAAAGACATACATAAAATATGTTTGCACTTAATATATATGTAGGGTGGGCTATATATCATACTATAACAATAAGATGGTTTCTAAACAATTCCATTGGTCGCCAGGCTCTATATTAATTATTACCATTGATAAATACTCTAGATGTATTCAACATCACGTGACATATTGTAAATATTATAAATTCAATAACTAATCATTATTAGTGTCGGTAAGCGACTTTCAATACATTCTACAAGACATGTGTTTTGCTAAAATTATAGAAGGAATCATTTATATAAGGTTTCTATACGTATATACATATTAGATGCATGATCCATACAAATATTTTGTTCAATACATGTAATCTATCATTAGTCAAATATATGTATTTAAAATTATATAATTCTAATCCCTCTACCAACTATCCCCATTAACCACTAAAATTTCTCCCCAATTTATTTAACATCATCATGCATAAGATTGAGTTCAATACAAAATTTTATATGGAAAATCAATTAAATAAAATCTTATATATTAATTATCAAACACCTTTATTATACTAGTACCAACTATGCACTCCCAACCTAACAATGACTTCACACTAACCTATAACTTAATTTCTAAACTAATATATTTACCTTTTTTATTACTAATATAATTCTAACAAAATAAAACATTAATACATATTTTATTAACAATAATTACTATTATAAAACAAAACTAATATTTGACCACTAAACTAGATACTAACTAACCCATAAAAATAAATAGAAAAATGTATGGTTGCTCACTATTCCCTACCTATTCCTATCCCATCCTAACTACTTCTCCAAATTATTTTACCCCTAAATCTACCCCATCCCAACTTAATCATTAGTTGAATCTTGCATTTGTTCCTCCCCAAGCAAATTTCTAAGATCATGAGCCCTAGATTCACATGACCTTCATCATTCCTCCCAAAAAGAAACTTTACCTTCCCCTTTTTCCACCTAGTGCAAGGTATGGTCAACATTAATTTAAAGGTGAGTTGACATGTTTTTTTTTTACATCAATCATTTCCTGCCATTTCCCTGATGCCTAGCTTTTCTTTCCTAGGCATGGTATGATGGGGAGGGAATCATGACTTGTTCCTCACACATTTTTAAGTTTGTTTGGCACCTATGGGGGTGGGATCTAACTTCATGTCAATATGTTGCTTCCTCCAAAAAAAAGAAACCTTTACCACATGCATCCAAGGTTATTAGGGAGGATGGCCACTTGGGGTGCTTGCTTATTATACATATATTTTTTGATTTCTTTCTTTATTGACACTTTATTTTTATTTAGTGAGGAATTTTCATTGGGTGTTGCCTAAGTCTAGGAATAGGAGTCAAGGCTTTTCTTATACTCTTGATTTGACATAATCTTATCTTATATATTTTATGTTATTTTCTAGAATGATGACCCAAAGGGTCACATGGTTTATAAGGGTCTTTTCTTGCAAATTATTTAAGGACTAGGTCATTATTATTATTAGGGTCTTATTATTTTAGTATATGTGTTATCTTATTACACTCCAAGCACAAGATGCTTAGAATATTCCTTTAATATTTTATTGGACTATAATCTTGGGGGAGGAATTATTTTCTTCTCCCATACATTTTCTAGAGAATCAAATATACACCTATAGGATTGTTCTTATGCATTTAGACTATGTATCTTTTCAAACAAATTTTCTTTAATCTTACCATAGAATTTAAGTGAATATAGTTGATGATGTGATGGAATCACCTAAATTTTTTATTAGAGCTTGACATCCAAGTGACCTAATTCTTCATACCCATGAATGAACAAACAAAATATGTTAACTTTATTCCATCATATTGTATGCAAAACATATATATTTATGATACAACCATTTATGCATTGAAATTAAATCAACTATATCAAAGGATGTAACCACTATAAAACATTTATACTAACTGAATTGTCGTAAGAAATGTTTCATTTACATGATTCTCTATTTTGCATCAAATTACATAATGTGAAAACTCACAATAAATGTTTTCTTACAAGTAACTATATAATTTTTTTTTGATCTTTCCTTACACATTTTCCACAAGATACAATAATGAGGATATCCCTCTTTACAACACAATAAAATGAACATGGAGACTTAACATCCTAACACATTTGCAATGGCATGGAGGATTTGTATCTCCACATACACTTGGTTTGCAAAATTTCAAAGAATAAACTCTAACATCTCCAAGGATTCCATCTTCACAAAAACTTGCAACACAACACAAAACTGGAACCATGGAGCCTCACCTCCCATCATAGGCTTCTATGAAGCCACCCACCAAGCAAGGGAAACAAGATCCAAATGGGATACACCCACATACAACATATGATAATGCATGAGAAAACTTACAAGACACCACATAATACTCTCTTCCAAGGTTTACACATTGATTCACCATTGGAATCATAAGAACACTAGGTGAAGGTGGGCTCTTCAAGAGGAGATTTTCCATGTCAATACAACTCACACACATTGGATTCACCATGCCTCTACAAGGCTTGCACATACATGCTTTACATCACAATCTTCCACTTATCACCCCCAAATTCATATTTCCACTTATCACCCCCAATCACAATATCAAGACATTGGCTTCAATGGAGCCCATACTCCATGAAACCTTCCCCCTTCTCTCCAAGAGAAGATGCTCTCTACTACATTGCTGAGCCCAAATAACCCCTTCACCCAAGGATTCTCTTACCTCCCATGATCACATTCAAAATTCAAATCAAAACAAGAAAAACAAGAGGGAAAGCCAAGCTATTTACATGAACACAATACACTTTCACATTTTCACAGCATAAAACCTAGATCTACAAACCAAAGATTCACCACACAATGCATGATTCTATGACACATACTCCACACTTGAAAATTTTTTTTGCAATACAAAAAGGAAAGAAAATGAACATGGTTTGAATCACCAACCTTGGTCCAAGCTAAAGACAATTATAGTTGTAGTAGAGCTCCCTTAACCTCCCTCCAAAACCCTAACTGTCTCTAAACTTAGAGAGTGGGTGAATAACCCACTAGTTTGTCCAAGATTCTCAAATAAGGTCTTCTCATTGAATATTTTAGCAAAGACACCTAGCCACCTCCTCTTACAAACTTGTCTCCTCTAAATTTTCTATATTTGACTTAGTGGAAACATGGGAGAAAACACATGTGACAACTCCAAATTCGAATTGATGGAAGAATACATGGGTAAAGGGGCCCCCTAGGTTGTCTAGGCACTCACATGATCAAAATTAGGTCCCTAACTTGATATACTATCATATGCACAACTTATTTTAACATAAAAGACACCTTGGTACCACCTAATGACCCCTCAAAACCCTAGCCAAGTTCAATTCAACTTTCCTTTGATTGTGACCCATCCTACCCATTGTCAAGTGGGTTTACTTACTCATTAACAAGGTAACTAGTTTTAGGATAAAATGCCACCATGACCCAAAACCCTAAATAACATGTCAAACTGCACACAAGTTCACAAGTGTCAAGTGACAGAAAAACACATTCCACATCACCATGACATCCTAATGCATCTTAATGATTAAACATTTCCACATGCAAATAAACTCACATTTATGAAGAAAAAGACTTTCATAGTGAGGTTTTTGAATCTTCCAAATATTCTCCTTGGTTAAATGGTGTTCACAAAGGTTTGGAACTTGTTTCCCCCAAGAATTTCCATGGTTCCACTTTCGACACATTAAACTCGAGCGTTAGTAGTCCAAGGAGATCATCTAAAAAATATATATCATAAATGCATATAATGAAATCCATATTAACATAATTCAAATTGAATTTTATTTCCTAATCAATTCAAACAAATCATTCAAGATGCTAGAATATCAAATCTACATATCATAAACCATCATAATCAATTTAACATCCATCTACACATCATAAATTATCAAAATCATTTAAACATTTATTTGCATATCATAAATCATCATCATAAAATTAATATTTCACATTACATTATAATCTAATACTATCTTGTCATAAAGTTGCATCCATATGTGTTTGATCATTGCATTCACAATATCAGGTTCATAGTACATATCATAAATGTAAAACACTATTGAAATATCAAAATCAATAAATAAAGCAATCCACTATCCATATAAGTCTCGAATAATTGTCAAAATATCAAAGTCTCCAATATCAAAATTCTAGTAACATGTCTATGCTATGATGGGTCAGGGTGAGGCCTCACAAGGGAAAGCCCCGGTGGGGATGATACCCACTAGATAATATATTGATATATAAGTTCCTTGTTAGAGGATGGAACCTATTAGGAGTCAATGAGGAAATTTAGTATAAGGAGTCCCTATTAGGAGACTTTGAATCCCTGTTAGGAGATTCCAACTCTATAGGAGTTGTGGCACAGTAGATGCAAGATGAGCTCACTGCCCAAACATGCACTTCCAATTACAAGAAGAGCTCATTACCCAAATAAGCAATCAGACTTTTGGAATATAGGTACTATAAATTCTTTCTTGATTGATCTCTAATCTTTAGCCAAAAAATAGCTTTCACAAAATTTTGCATTTATCGCTTGACATCACATATCACAACTACATTATACACTTGAATTTGCAAGATGTCCTTTGCATAAATACCATGCCCTTTTTTACAAATTTCTGCTAGGTCAGCTAAGACCATAATACACTTTTCCAACTTAGAGTAAACATCTATGATGTCAGCCCTAATTGGACGAGTAATTACAAAATAATCCTTTCCTTCAATTCTGCTATTCTATTTCATCAAAACATGAATATCTTTATTCTGTATAGTTCGTAATAAATTTCAAGGTTATACATGTCATCATCAACATATATACTATCTCCATCTAACTTTTCTAGTCATAACATGATATCAACAACAAGTTATAAACAAAACAATACACTGTTGCATACCAAATTCTATACTTAGACAATTTTTTGATTACCAAAAGCTATGTATCTTTATTTCTGAGGTTTCCTATGAGCATGTACATCATGTGTTGTCATAAATGATGAGAATTACATATCTCCATTAGCCAATTTTCAATAGTTCCCCCCAGATTATTTCTACAAGGGTTTGGGGCCAGTGCCTAGAAAGATGGGGTCAATGGGTGATGCCCTAGATGTGAGGTTTTCGGGGGTAATGCCCTTAAAACCAAAAATGCATCACGATCGTAAAAGGCATTGAATTCTATTTTTCTATTGGATGACTTATGCTAGCCCTAATTTTGTAAGTGGAAAAAGCTTGTATAAAGTGGCTTAAGGTTAGGAATTTCATGATGTATGATGATATTGTAGATTCTTGTGGTGGTATTGAGCTATAATGGATTGTGGATTGTAATCATTGGATAATAATAAAATTGGACTTATTGTTGGTGGATGTAGCCCAGGGATTGGGTGAACCACATTAAATCCTTGTCTCTTATGTTCTCTTCTATGTGATTTATTATTTTTTGATATTGGTTATATTTGCATGTAATTTTTTTTTTGTCTGTGGTTAATCCTAATAAGTGGTATCAGAGCCAGATTGTCATCATTTTTTTAGCTATCCTCTGCAAGAAGGTCTCATGGTTGAGTGGGAGCGATGATAGACAAGCGTAAGCTGAAGGTTGAGAAGTTTAATGGGCATAACTTTTAGTTATGAAAAATGCAAATGGAGGACTATCTTTATCAAAAGGATTTATGGGGGCCATTGGAAGGAAAAGCCAAGAAACATGGAAATTTGATAGAGGAGGAGTGGGAAATTTTGGATTAAAAAGCACTTGGAAGTATTCAATTATGCCTGACATAAATGATGAAATTTAATAATACTAAATCAAAGAAAATGAAAGTGTTGAGGCAAACCCTAGTGAAACTGTATGAAAAGCCCTCCGCTTCAAACAATGTATTTTTCATGAAGCATTTATTTAATATCAAGATGAAAAAAGGTGGATCTATTGGAATTCATTTAAATAAGTTTGATAAGGTTACAACTCAATTATCTTTTGTAAATGTTTTTTTTAATGATGAAATTAGGGCTATCTTGATTTTTTTATTCTTTGCCTGAAAGTTGTAATAACTTGGTAATGCTTATGAGTAATTTTGTTTTTGGATCTAATACTCCAAAATTTGATGACGTGATTGGTGTTATTCTAAGTGAGAAAACTCGTAGGAAAACCTTAGGTGAATCTACATTAGGAAGTGTTTTGAATGCACAAAGTAGAGGCATAATGACTAAGAGAGGAAGTAATTCTAGAAATCATAAAAAATCAAGAGGAAAATCAAAGGGGAAGAATGGCTCAATCCAGAGGACCAAGAGAATGTTGGTACTATGAAAAACTAGGGTATAAGAAGAAATATTTCTCAGCTTGAAAGAACAATGAAGGAGATAAACCATAAGGGAACAAGAAGGAAAATGTGGTAAATAACAAATCTGAAGAGAATTCTTTTATTCTTTCTTTAGAAAGTGTTGATGATTCTTGGGTTTTAGATTCTGGGGCTTCATTTCATGCTACATCCCATAGAGGTAATTTTATTGATTATGTCCAAGGGGATTTTGGGTTTGGGGGATAATGAACCCTATTAGATTGTTGGAAAGAGAAAAGTTAAGATTACGTTGTAGAATAAGAATCATTGGCTACTAAATGAGGTAAGACATGTTCCAAGGCTACATACAAATTTAATTTTAGTAGGACAACTGAGTGATGAGGGTTACATGGTTAGTTTTAATGATAAAAATTGGAAAGTTTCAAATGTTTCCCTTGTAGTATCAAATGGTGTCAAAGTAGGCACCTCATATCTTTTTACAGGTCATACTATTCCTTTTACTTTAAAGAAAAATGAATATTCATGAACAATTGTTGTAGTTGACCAAGGAGAATAAACAATTGTCATAGATTTTGAAATAGCACTATAGCACAACAGACTTGGGCACATGAGTGAGAAAAGTATGAAATTATTTTATTCAAAGAAAGTTTTACTACATCTGAAATGTGTCAATATGGATTTCTATGAAAGTTATGTGTATGCAAAACAAAAGAGAGCAAATTTTGTAAAAAGTCATAAGGAAAAGAAAAATGAGAAATTAGAGCTTGTACATACAGATGTACGGGGACCAACTTAGGTATCTTCCCTTGGTGGCTCTCGTTATTATGTTACATTTATTGATGATGCAACTAGAAAATTATGGGTTTATTTCTTTAGACAAAAATATGGTGTATTTGTAACTTCTAGGAAATGGAAATGCTTGGTTGAAAACAAGACTAGTAAGAAGCTAAAATATCTTAGATTTGATAACGGTGGTGAGTATTGCATAAATGAATTTGAAGATTATTTCTCCACTAATGGTATTTGCAGACAAAAAACTATTCCAAGGACTCCACAAGAAAATGGAGTGGCTGAATGCAAGAACAGGATAATAATGGAGTGTGCACAAAGCATGAGGTTACATGTAGGGCTGCCCTTAAAAATGTTGGTTGAGGCTATCAATACCACTATATATTTGATCAATAGAGGTCCCTCTACTCCTTTGGGTTGTGGTATTCCAGAGGAAGCATAGATTGGTAAGAAGGTGAGTTATTCTTTTCTCATAACCTTTGGTTGTGAAGCATTTGTACATATTGACTCTAAAAAAAGAACCAAGATGGAAGTTAAGTCAAAGAAACATGTATTTTTTGGATATTTCATTGATGAATTTGGTTATAGGCTTTGGGATTTTAAAAATTGTAAAATTGTAAGAAGCAAGGATGCCATATTCAATAAGAAAGTGTTGTACAAAGATATGTTGCAGTAGCACGAGAAGAAATAAAATGAATATGTAGTGCTAGATGATACTCCAAAAGATGATGTTCCAATAGTTTCTCATGCTCCATAATAATTGCAACAACATATGCCATACACCCTAGTGAACATTAGATGATATTCAACAAGGCTAAGTAGATCTCTAGAAAGAGTTTCTCCCTCTTTGTATTTTATTTTATTAATAGATGTTGGTGAACCTAAATTTTATGATGAAGCTATACAGGTGGATACAAAGATTCATTGGGAGTCTATAATGAAAGAAGAAATGGACTCCTTGCTAAAAAAAAGGCACGAGACTTATGCAAGTTGCCTATAGGTAAATGGGCTTACAAAATAAATGCGTTTACAGGTTGAAAGAAGTGTTAGAAATGCAAGGAGAACTAAGAGGGGAGGGGTGAATTAGTTACCCAAGAAAAAAATTCCAAGTCCTTTAAATGTTAATACAAACTTTTGACTTAATAAACCAAATCCTTTCTTTGCTCAATTAGAACTAGATATTCAATGTAACTCGGTTAACAAAGTCATTTTAAGATTTTAATATGTATTAACCTTTAGTAATTTAGTTGAAGAAACATAAAGCATTAAGAAAATAACATGAACACATGAAACACCAAGATTTAATGTGGAAACCCAATTTGGGAAAACTACCAATGCAACTAGTTATGACTTTTCACTCTTCTGAATTGAGCCTTGTTAGGAGCCAACCCTGTTAAAGGTTAAAAAACACATAATTAAGTGTGATCCTATTAAAGTATTTGAATCACCTTGTTAGGATTGGCCTTGTTAGGGGTCTTTAGATAGAAATACCATCTTGTCAGAGGATTTACAAAATGAGTTAAGCCAACTCTGTTAAGAGATTTCTTCACTACTACAATTGTTAGAGAGTAACAATGATTGGCTTGATTATTGAAGGAACTAACTTTGTAGATTCAAATTGTTGTTCTGGTTTAACCTCTTGATCCTACCTAATTAGAATATTCTTTCCAGCTTAGTCTTCTAACTCAGATGCTCTGTCCTTAATCATATATCCTTGTCATTTTGCTTCTTTCACATTTTTCCCAATTGCTTGATTCAATCCACAAGTTGACCTTTCATATATGATACTCAATCTCAATTTGGATTGAATACCCTTACATACAAAAATTTAACATCCATTTGGTTGGCTTGTATAAATCAACTAATTAACAAAAGTAATCTGTTGACTGTCAGCTAACACTAGACTAATCACTCGGTTAATATAGAATTTCCTTTGATGACTAACCAAACTTAATTAACACTAACTATTTTTTTGACTGACCAAGCTCAATTAATAATAACTTCTTTATTGACTAACCAAGATTGGTTTACACTAACTTCTTCTTGAATGATATTGGAATATCCTTTAGTGCCTGATTAAGATCAATCTACACTGTGCTTGGTTAAAGCTTGAAATTTATGTAACATCAATGAAAATATACAATTGAATAATTATTTTCAACAAGAAGATGATGGAGGTAAGAAAATATTTAAAGCCAAGTTAGTTGTAAAATGATTTGCACAAAAAAAAGGCATTAATTTTGATGAGATATTATCTCTTGTTGTTAAAATGACTTCTATTCACACTATTTTAAGTATTGTGGCTATGGAAGATTCACATTTGCATAAGCTTGATGTTAAAGTGACCTTTCTTCATGGTGATTTATATGAAGAGATATATATGGGACAACCATAGGGATTTGAGGTCAAAGGTAAGGATAACTTAGTGTGCAAGTTGCAAAAAAGTTTATATGGCTTGAAGCAAGTACCTCGACAATAATATCTTAAATTTGATAGTTTTATACATGGTCATGGATATAGTAGGTGTCATTCAGATCATTGTGTTTATTTTAAGAGGTTCGATGATGATAACTACATTATTTTATGTTTATATCTTGGTTATATTCTTGTAGCTGGATCTAACATGGATCACATTAAGGGATTAAAAGAATAGTTAGCACATTACTTTTCTATGAAGGACTTGGGGGCAACAAAGAGAATCCTTGGTATGAAAATTTGCAAAGATAGAAAAAATAGAAAATTAACATGATCTCGGGTTGATTATATTGTGAATGTGTTGTAGCATTTCTTTATGAATATTGTTAAAAATGTTAGCACACCTTCACTTAGTCATTTGAAATTGACTAAGGAGATGTGTCCAAAGACACTGTAAGAGGAGACTAAAATGTCCAAGGTACCTTATGCTTCAGTTGTAGGGAGCTTAATGTATGCCATGGTATGTACTAGGCCAAATATTACACATGTAGTGGGAGTTTTTAGCAAGTATATAAGTCATCCATGGATTGAGCATTGGAATGCAGTCAAATGGGTTCTTAGATACTTAAGAGGAACATCTAGTAATTTTTTACATTTTGGGGGCTCTACTAGTAATTTATAGGACTATGTGGATTCAAACTCAGAAGGAGATATTGATACTAGGTAGAGTACTACATGCTATGTATTTACTATTGGTGGAGCAGTAGTGAGTTGGGTTTCTTGGTTGCAGAAGGTTAATGCTTTATCCACTACAAAGGTAGAGTATGTTACTGCTAGAGAGACAACCACATAGATGACATGGCTTTAGTTCTTCATGGAAGAATTGGGACACCCAAAAAGGTATATTTATTTGTTCACAAATAGCCAGACTGCTATTCATCTTGTGAATAATTATGCTCTACATTCAAAGACAAAATACACACAGTTACGATTCCACTTCATTTGGTTAGTTTTGGATGACGGATAGTTAAAGATGGAGATGATACATACAGATGATAATCCAACAATTATAGCTTCCATGTACCAATTTGACATCACAACAAAGTCTCTATCATACAAAGGATTAGAGAGTGTGACAAATTCACCTCTATCAATAGTTTCCATTTCAATTGAATTTTTCTTTGGTCTAGATTGAACCAAACTAGGGTTATCCTTTTCTTTTATTCCAATTTTGATATGTTATCTGAAGAATTTGGGGCACCCATCCCAGGATTCAGTAGATGGGTGTCATATTTAGGTTTTTCAATAATAATTTTGGCTTTATCAAACTAATATTAAATCATCGGGTAGTCTTTTTTAAATGTCCATTAAACTTGCAATGGAAGCAAGCACAAAGATTACCTAACAAGGTAACCTCCCAGGAGAAATTTTCTCCTTCTAAATCTGGTGAAATGATTCCTAGGAAATCAACTTTAGGAGAAATAGCTAAAATGACTCTTGCATTTAAATATTGTAATGCGACCCTAGATTCCTCAACTTGTAGAACATGCCTAAGTGGACTTAAGATATGAGAAATAAATGGCCAAAATTTTGCTTGAAGGTCTTTAATCTCTACCTAGTTAGGGGTAGATCTCTCCACAACTTTATCAAAATTCCCTTTTGGAGACCATGTGAATGTATAGAATAAAGAATGATCCACATTCCAAAATCATTTTAAAAAAAAACTCGTTCTTGCATGCTATGAGTTTTTAGAAAAAGAACAAACAAACCCATTTGAATCATTCTACCAAAAATAACACGTATTCCAAATTTTTTACCCCAAACTGAAATTACTCATTCATCAAAATATTTTTGAGAAGGAAAATGTGATGATCTAATCAAAATAGAAAATAGCAATATTTTTCAATTGACTTAATTTTTCCCTAGCTACCTTAATCATTTCATCATTGGGAGACAGGGTAAGAGTTTTCAAACTAGAAGATGATGCCCTACCATTGTCTCTATCTCCAAATTTTTCTATACCTCCCCATCTATTTCCATTCGTTACAACTCCTCCCATCTTTGTAATAAATTTTCTTTTGAGTACACCATTGAAACTAGTAGATATTAGGAAAATTGGTACCAAACACACCCAAAACCCTCTCACTCTCATCATTACTCAACACACCCTAATTGAATTGCATAACATCATTATCTAGAGGAAATGTTGAGTTATGAAAAGGAAACTATAAATGGACACTTGATTAGTTGGACTTTGAAAAGATAAATTGATTTTTAAAATCATGGTACAAGTGGAGAAGATAGTAATGATAAATCCCTAAAGATTTGATCAAATTTATAGGCTTGAGTGAGTAATAGAGGAGAGGATTATGAATTTGAAGTATATGCCAAGTGATGCTAGTATTGATCGAGTGCTAGAATAAGCCGAGCATAATTAGTGTTGATTGAGCATCGGTATAGATTGAGTGATAGTGCATATGCCAAGAAAGATATTTAGTAGCAACCAAATAACCTAGTGATGACCAAGTGTTAGAAGTTAGTGTTGGTTGAGGAATAAGATTTTAACTATGTATGAGAAATTTTCATTCCCAGATGACTAAGTTGATTTCTTGGGATATAGAAAGCATGTTGAAGATAAGGATTGATGAGTTAGATTATTTAATTCTTGAAGAGGTTTAGGTAAATGATCTAAGGAATGAATTAAAAGAGAAGTTTATAGAAAAGAAGAGGAAAAAGAATGATGATCAGATTCATTGTATGTGACAAATCAAATCATAAACCCTAAGATCTACGGTGATGTTTAAGTGGAAAAAGATAAAAATTACCTATTTAAGGAGGTACAAAGGAAAACTTGAAGAGAGTGTGTGAGGTGTTCCATAGAGTGTGAAGGTTGGAATAGTTGCTGATGTTATTGACTGGAGAATCTAGGTAAAATGATGAGAACAATTGAAGAGAAGGAAATTGGTTGCTTGAAGGGTTGCCAAATGAATCAGAGACATAGATGACAATGGAGGTTAGGAAGTGATTAAGTGGAAAGAGCTAAACAAGAGATCTATACATGAAAAGTGAGCTTTAGTTAACATATCAAAACTTGCTATTACTTTCTAACCATTGTAAACAATATTTGAAATTCTTTAATCAAGGTTGACCTAACAATCATATTGACCTAACAGTCATAAGTAAATCCTTTAACAGGGTGACATTCAAATAGAATGTTCTAAAGTCCTCTAACAAGGCCACTCTTAACAAGGTGATAAAATCCTTTAACAAGGTCAAATTTAACAATGTGTTCTGTAACCATTAATAGGGTTGGCTTGTAACATAGCTCACTTCAAAAAAGTGAAAATTGGTGACATGTTGCTGGTGGTTTTTCTTGAATTGGTTTCCAAATTAAATATTAGTGTAAAGTTTGTGTGGATTTTATGTAATGTTTTACTAATTAATGTTTATATTCTGCAAGTCTATTATTTTAGGATAATGGACAACTAGTTGATGTTACTAAAAGTTAATTGTAGAGACTGAGCTATGGAATGAAAAGAACTGAAGTTAATTAAGTGTGTATTTGTTCAATTGGTACATCTGGACCTTGGATAACTAATTCAGCCCCCCTCTCTATTATTCTAAATATTCTAAAAACTAGTACCATAGTTGTGGTACTTACAAAGAGAAGTTTAAAGGTTCTCAAAGCTAAAGTTCATGATGTACAAAAAGGAGGTACCAAAGTTGAACAAGGAAAACTTTCCTACATGGGAAAGATTAATGAGGTTACATATAACTGGTATGGTGATGTTGCACTAGAGTTTATGGATAGTGTATATATGACTATTACAACAGTTCCTCTGACTACTCAACAATTGAAAGAAACAAAAGAGCAAAATTAGACAATGTTGGAGATTTATTCAGCCCTAAGCTATGCTGAGTTTGATGACATAAAAAATTCCAAGAATGGAAAGGAGATATGGGATAAAATGAAGACGATATATGGAAGAGATGATAATGTCACGAGAGCCAAATTAGAAAGCTTGAGAGGAAAATTTGATGAAATGAGAATATTAGGAGGTGAGAATATAGTTCAATACTATGTAAGAATCAAAGAGGTTGTCAATGCTATTAGAGGAGAAAATGGAAATATTGAGGATGAAACAGTAATAAGCAAGGTCTTGATAACTCTACTTCCTATTTATGCTGTAAGGGTTTCTTCAATACAATAACTAAGATATACTTCAAGTAATACCCTAACTCTAGAAGGTGTGATTGGTAGGTTTACTAATTTTGAGATGTCTCATTTTGATAATTACACTCCTAGTGTTGAATCTAGTTTTAAATCACAACTGGATCTTAGAAAGAAAGGAAAAGGTAAACATGTGAAAAGTGATAGTGATATCTATTGTGATGAACTTGATGAACCTAAGGCATTAATGTTTAGGAGACTTGGAAGAGGAAAAGGAAAATAAAAAGGTAAACTTCCTATATAATCTATTTTTCATGCAATAAAGTAACAAAGTTGGTCATATTTCTATAAGATATCCTGACAGAGAAGACAAGGATGAAAGGAAGAAGAAAAGTACAAATGAAGAAGCGATGACAGAGTCTACAAGAAGAACAAGGACAAAAAAGATAAAGATAGGAAATCATGTTATATTTGTGAAGAAGAAATTGATACTGAATTTGAAAGTAATGAAGAAGAAGTTGTCTATGTTTCTATGAAAGAAGATTCTGATGAAGATGAGGAAACTACATTAGTCTCTTATGTGAAAAAAAGTGATAGAAGCAAATTTGAGAACATTGGACCATACAAGGGTAGCTATATTAAATTTGGTAATGATGTTCCATGTCTTGTAAGGGGAAAATGATCAATACAACTGATTGATAAGATCAAGTGTGACAATGTTTATTTGGTTAAAGGATTTAACTATAATCTGTTGAATGTATCATAGTTAAATAAATTAGGTTAAAGAGTTGAATTCCATCATAGAAAGACCAAGATATTTGATGTTGATGATAAAATAGTTGGAAGTGGTGATCAAACAAGAGGTAACTTGTTCTATCAAGACTTATCTTATGAGATATGTTTGTTTGCACTTGACATGAAGATATTTGGCTATGGCATAAGAGGTTATGTCAATGTAAATTTTGACAATTTGGTTAGCATTGGCAAAATGAAAAGAGCAATAGGTTTTACAAAACTAAAGAAACCCAATAATGCTATGTGTAAACAATATCAATTGGGAAAAATGACAAATTCTAGTTTCAAGAGCAAGACATATTCATTGAATGACATTTTGGAATTGGTTCATACTGACTTATGTGGACCTAGTGGTGTCCAAAGCTATTATGGAGACAAATATTTCATGCTATTTGTTAATGATTACTCTATAATGATGAATATAATGTTTTTCAAAGAAAAATCTAATTGTTTTTAGTTATTTAAGTGGTATTTAGCTAGAGTTGAAAAGGAGACATGGAAGAGTATTATGACAAACCTAACACAAAAATGGTTTTGCATGACCAAAAAAATTTATGACGGGAAACCATCATCTCTCTAGGGATCCTTCCTCTATATCAACAACAAAATTGATTATTGAGTCCGTATAAAAAGTGACCCATCTACCAAGATACATGGGTGCCCAACTACAACTAGTGATAATTCATACCAAAAAAATCACATGTGTTGATATGTATAGTATGTTTCTCATAACACCATGACATGACACAAAAAGAGGTAAGCATAGACAGATGAAGAGACATACAAATGAAATTGGATGTGTGAGCTATAGATGGTATATGGTCAAACACGATTGGATAATAAATTTGATTGGGGATATATTGGACTACAAGAAATTAGCTTTAAAATGCTAAATTTTTTATTCAAAAGTGACATTAAAAAAATCAAAATTCCATGAGGAATAACCAATTATTTTGTATTTTTGAGTGATGTTGGGAGAAAAAAAACAAGTTGCAAGAAAGGAGGATTGTCATCTGTGAATTTTACTAATCAAGTGTGTAAATTCTATGATTTTATTGCAAATGATAAGGAATGCTAGGATTTTGATTAAAGAGAGTTTTTTGTTTGTTAATGTTTGCATTGACCCCTCTTTGAGTCAAATTATTTTCCAAGGGGGGAGGTCTAGAGTTACAATGATGAATAGTTTTTGTGGTCTATTGTATGGAGAAAATGGGACAAAGAATTTTAAGTAATCTATATGCACTCAATAATATTTTTAAGTTATCCATAGTGTTGAAACTATGAATTTAGAGGATGTACAAGTAGGGTTTCAAACACTAAAGTTTCTTAGAACCAAGGTAACAATTTTATATAGTGTTTCAAACCATAACAGTTTGTTGTGAAATAATATTTTATAAATACCATATTATTTTTCCCCAATTTTATCATAATTTGGGATCATATTTTGAATATCCCTCTCATGTTTTTAAGACTTTAAAATATTGTTGAACAAACTTTAGGTAATGGTATAGGATAATATGTGGACTTTTATGACTACTATAATGTACTATTATGATAAGTATTTTATAAAATTTCCATGTCTATTGCTTGATGAGTTGTTATTGGTGAGAAATTTATTTGTTTTGAGTCCATGAGATGAAGTTCCTCATGCAACCATTACTATTAATTATCCTACAACTATAAGAAATTATTTCTTTAATTCTTGTTAATGCCTTGTGAACATGTGAATGAAATGATGAGTCATTTAATGAGATAAAGTATTGAGCTATCACTCTAGTGCAAGAATAGTTGTTAACACTATACAAATTCCAAGCTTCAAGGAGGAAATGCAATTGCCTATTACCCCAATTAATACTATTACCCCAAATGATGTTAATGATGAACAAGTTTAGATAATAGAGCAATGAAAGGTATGTAAAAGAATTGGATAATTTTCTATGTTGTCATTGTTGTCAAGCCTATTGACTTATTGACTTATTTAATTTTTCATATCATTTGAAGTATGTAATGTTTAGTAAAGAAATAGTTGGAAAGAAAGAAGATGAAATGAAGATGTGATGTAAATGTGTGAGCTTAAATGGGAAAAATATGAATCAATCTATGAAAAGGTAATATTCATTTGATTCATTTACATGATTTGATGGTGTTATAATGATGCACATGTTATTTATATTGGTTGGTAATAAATGAATGAAGTTGTGAAGTGAAAAGAAAAAGAATCAGAGTGTGTTACCAAGCTAGAAATGATAGTTAGTAAGAAAATATATTGTTTAGTTGAAGTAAACCAAAAAAAAAATTAGTGAACCAAGAATGTACTAAAATATAGTGTTACCGAACACATAGTATTAACTAAGTAAATGATCTTTAACTAAGGAGATGAGGTTTTTCAGTTAAATAAAAATACAAGTTGGTAATAAAGAATTTTTTTGTTGAAATGGGTTTTAGGAAATCATTGAGTGATGATCTAGATTAATCTAGAAGATTGCAAGGAAGTGAAAAAGTTAGAAAAATCAATGGATGAAAATGGTTAGGTGAAAATAAATGGTAAATATTTAATTATTGGTTTGAGTCCAAGAAAAGTTCATGTTCCAAGGTGATATCTATTGGACTAATCACCAATGTTCCCCTTCAAGATTCGTGACATGGCTTGACCACCTCTTATGTTCTATAAGTCTAGTGATTGTATCAGGCATTAACAGGTTGTTATTTTTGTGCAATGGCAACCCTAGCTTGTAACATGTGGTATCAGAGCTTGGTCATAGGTTCAAATCTCCTTGGGTAATGCTAAAAGGGGGATCATTGGACTAATTGATAATGTTCCCCTTTAAGATTTGTGACATGGCTTAACCGCCTCCTGTGTTCTATAAGTCTAGTGGTTGTATCAAGCATTAATTGGTTGATATTTTGGTGCAACAACAACCCTAGCTTGTAACAATATCTAGTTGGCACAATCCATAAAACACTTTTTTAAGTGATAAATTTAATGTGTCAGTTGATATTTGATCGAATGGATGGACCAATTCAAGGAAACTCGAATGAATGATATTAAGTGGAAAATAATTATTCATGTAAAGGATTAACTTGAAGGTTGATGTTGGTGATATTCTAGTGGGAATAGAAGAGTCATAGAGTAGAAAAAAGTTGAAGGAAAGTGTAAATCAAGAGAAGGAAAGTGATGACATGAAGATTATGTGGTTATCATCCAACAAGAAATATTTTGAAGAAGAGAAAATAGTAGAAAGAATATTTGAACAAGAAATGATAGTTGCACATTTTATTAGATAAATTCACTATTACTGTCTAACCATTACAATAGAAAATCTCTTAGCTGAGTGGATTTAACACTCCTATTTCTAAGTCATTTTTAAGGAGGCATTCTAATGAATCTAATAAATCTTATAACCATGGCATTCATTATAGGATGATAAATCTAGTTTGATCTTTGGTGAAAATTTTCTAACAATGTCACATCTAGATAATATGTTTGTAACCTTTAATAGGGTTCACTCTTAATGGAGATCACTTTAGAATGATGATTTATTTGTGGGTGGAAATTTCCACCATTATTTTAACCGAAATTGGGTTTCCATATTAAATACTGTTGCCAAAGTATGATTGAAAGATTTGCATGTTATTTTCTAATTTCTATATGTATTTTGTTATGGTTGGCTAAATGCTTACAAATGTTTAATAACATTAGTTTCTAAAAATTTTCAAAGTTGAAAATTGTTAAGGGACCTGAAGATAACTGATTTACTCCCCCTAGTTATCCAACAATTGTCACTAAATTACTACAAGATTTCTTCAAGGTGGACTAAATTAATAACATAATATGAAGGAAACACTAGAAGGATATACACTACTTTTGGGAGATCTTTATCAATGAAAAAGAAGAAGTCTTAAGAGATCTATTAATATTGCAAATGAAGCCTTAATGACACAACAATCTAGGAGAGTGATATATTTACCTCTCTGATAGGGAGGTTGGATGAACCAATCACAAGTTCATGCTATAAGTCTTCTTGAAAGACTTCTAGGGTGTCTTCACCAAACCACTTGACACCTATAGGATCTTCATTTCCTATGGATTCCTTGGTCTCTCTAGCCAAGCCAACTATCAAGAAAGATTTTCCAGTCAAGCCAAAAATTGATACATTATTGCTTTAGTAGCCATAGCCCTTAAACCACATTAAAGGCTTGTAACCTCCATATTCTTGAATTAACCTTATAAAAGTGTGGAGGTACCTTTAAATAATTCAATACAACCAACTAGTGGTGTTAGGAGTCTCGGCCAGTTCAAATCTTCATCTGATTTCACCAATTCTTCATAAAATAGACCTAAAATGCTACTAGTCTAATTAGGTCTCCTACTCCAAGAAAATAGGGCTTTTCTCCCAATTCTTCCAAAGAAACCCTAAAATTTTTCTTGGGTTTCTTGAATCATATGCCAACCCCTCAATAATTTTAGGGTTCTTGGGGTCACCACCTTCTATATAGTACCCTAGCTCAATTTGAGTGAAATTAAGGGTTTTTGGGCTCTCATTGGCTCCTTTACAAGTTGAAATTTTTTAGGCTAGTAAATGGATTGGTGTGACCACTCCCTCTTCACAAAATCTTGGCAAGAATCCTATCCTCAAATTCCTAAATTAATTTTGACTCTAGCTATGCACCTCTGCAAGTTATGTTGTCTAGAACTTAGTCTTTCCTAGCTGGGATCACCATGGTCTTGCATAGGGAAAGACATTAAAAATAGCTCCCCTACATTTTAGGTCCCAATCTCCCATTCTCCCCCTCTACACAAATTTCAAGGAACATGAGGAGAAATCAAAGACAAATCCAAGCCCAAAATTTTTAAGTTAGCTTCTTCTACCCATGTAGCTTCAACTTCTGGCTTCCACTAGATTAGGTGCTTCGTGCATACCTTATGTTGAGTTTATTTCTTTACCCTAGATTCTAAGATTCTCTCTGCTTGCAATTTAACCTTGGGAGGTAAAAATTTAGTACTTACATCTTCTAGTATATCCTTGCTATTTAGACTCAACCTCTGACAGTGGTCCTTTGAAGTTTACTAAGTCAGCTACATTGAACACTGGTGAAATACTTAAATATGCAGGAACTTCCACCTTATATGCATTATGTCCATATTTGGGTAACACTTTTCATGGTCTCACTCTCTTCATTTTTAACTTAATGTGTATTCCTTTTTGCAAACTAGACTTGTTTAGGTGGACCATACAATAATCTCCCACTTAAAACTATACATCTGTCCTTCACATATCTACTTTATTCTTCAACTTGTGAGTAGCCTTTGTTATAGTCTTCTTCACCTACTCTTGTATCTCCTTTATTATTGATGAAAAATATTCTTCATATCCACTTCTATACTCTATGGCTCCTAGACCTCTAAGTTCACACACACCTCTTGGGTGCATACCATATACTATCTCAAAAGGACTCCTTCTCATCGTCCTGTTCACACTATCATTATCAACATACTCAAATTTTGGGATGATTAAGCCCCATGTTTGACCATATTCCTTAGTTAGGCATCTGATAAGGTTATCTAAAACTCTATTGATCACCTCATTTTGACCATCTATTTGAGGATGGTAAGCTGAACCAAAAGAAAAATTAGTACCCAATCTGCTCCATAGAGTCTTCCAAAAATGATTCATAAACTTAACATTTCTACTAGATACTATACTCAAGGGTAGCCCATGTATCCTTACAACCTCCTTGAAAAAGAGATGAGAAATATAACTATCATCATGGGTGGTCTTGCAAGGAATGAAATGCCTCATTTTACTAACTCTGTCTACCACCACATAGATACTATCCAACCCTATCTCGGTCTTAGGAAGACCAACCACAAAATCCATGCTAATATACTCCCATGATCTATTGGGAATAGGTAATGGTTGGTATAAACCTGCATTACTAGTGTTGGAAATAACAATGGAAAAGTAAACTCTAGGGTGGGGGGTGAATCAATGCTTCAAAACTTTAACCATAAAAGCATTCACCATAGATCCATCGCAAAATTTAGCATGTAAACTAAAATAGCTAACTACACATGTTCATCCATAGCCTAAAAAAAATAACACATAACACAATATATTTTTTACATAGAAACACTCCAATGAGAAGGTAAAGCTAGAGAGGGGATGACACCCACAAATCTTCACTATTGTAGCTGTAAAGTGTAGCCATTTAAGCTTACAAGAAGTTTGACCATAAAATATGATCTACCCTGTGAAAGGTTTTCCTTGTTAAAGGCTTAAAACGACTATTAGGTCTCAACCTATTAAAGGATTTAAAGATCCTATTGTGTGCCTTGTTAGAGGACTTCAACTTACAATAAAGAAATCACTCAGCTAAGAGATTTACACAAACCTGCTAAGACTACTCTATTAGGAGATTTTCTCTGCATCAATTGTTAGAATGATTCATCACCATGATCCTTCAGTTAGCACTCTATTGCTAGATGTTATATCTTCTCTTTCCTAATGTGTACTTGATCCTTCTAATTAGATATGTCTCCTATATCCTCTCTCTACTTTCCTCTATTCTCTCTAACTGATTTTGCAATTCATGATATTCTCACAACATCCATAGCCACCATGAATGCTCTCTCTACACTTAGCATTCATCTCTCTTGCATCTCCCTCTCTTCTTTTATGCATATAAATTGTTTAGGGTTTGTATCCTTAAGTAAACACAAGTAGGCCAGGGTTAGGAAGGAATCAACTACTGGGGTTGATCCATTTTTCCACTTAAAAAATCTCTCAATTTGATTGGTTGCATGTACTACATAGGAATTCATAATATATATTTGTACACATCTTATAGAATTGTAAAATAATGATTAAGTCAGCCCAAAATGGTTTACATAGAAGTTTATGCCATTACAAATAACTATGTCCAAAACTGTTCACTAGGAAATTGAATTCTCTAATGCTCAACATCCACTATATCTTCAATGTTGTAACTCATCTTCTTAATGACTTGGTATACTTTTTTTACTCAGCTCATGAGTGAATCGACACTAACGATCTGTTTGACACATACTAGTGCTTGACATTGTCTAAGTATATTACTTGGCATGTATTATCTAGCAACCTATGATCGACATGCTTTGATTACTCGGTTTGCACTGATTTCTTGGCTTGCTCTAATCACTCAACTTGCACTATAATACTTATAGAATAATGACTAAGTATTTTGTCACTACCTTTTAAAAACCAATCTAAGAATAACAATCTCACCCTTTGACATGAGTGGCAAAAACACGTTATCATGCAATACAATCTTTATTATGAGCATAACTCAAACAATATATATATGTGACTCAACTGTATACAAAATTTAAAAACTTTAAAATTTTGCAGAATGGATGACTAACAGTCATACCTTATTCCTCCATTACTAACCCTAAGTAAATGTTTCTTTATTGTATTTGAATCTGATACTCCTATTGAGTATATTTTTTGTACCCTATTTTTGCATAATTACTCCCCTTTACTTCATTATCCCCCTTTTTTGACACTTATGTCATGGGTGGTACAATGATAGTATGTTTATCCAAAAATGATTTACAGATCTCCATTATGATTTTCAATGCTACATCCCAATTGTTGTACACTACCTCTAGAGATTGATACTAAATGTCTAGCTTGACAGCAAGGTTAACTAAGCCATCATGAGTGGAAAGATGAGAATCTTTCTTCATCAAGGTCTCAACATAGGCTAGTTCCTTGTGTAATACTTCCATGTGTGGGGTCAACATGGATTGGATGTTGATCAAGGTAGCTTGAATGTTAACATCTTGTGCTTTCAGCTTGGCAATCCTACCTTGAGTGGATAGTAGTCTTTGAAAATGTGATTGAATTTGACCAAGAGATATTTTTAAGGTATTACCTATAGTCTTTAGATCTCCCTCAAGTTGGTCAACATCCCTATGAATTTACTGTGTGAAAAGATTCATATCACATAACTTGGTGTAAAGAGAGAAAATGTTCTCCAAAACCTTCTTCACACTCTCCATCTTGGTTGCTAAACCAACCTTTTGTAGTGCAATGGTAGTAGATATCTTTTCAACCTTAGTGTGAAATTTTTCTTTCAGACCATTCTAAGAGTTTAGTATTAGAATCTAGGTCTTCATCATAATCTTATCAACAATATTTACTAGTTTCTCAATAATTGATTTGGCTTCATTAGTAGTTGGAAGATTGAAAGCATCAAGAAAGATATATTTGATGTCATGAGGCATTTTATTATGCCTATGCTCCCTTCTTAGCAACTCTTTTTGTTTCTTCCTTTGTAGAGCTTCCTGCATAATGCTCATTTTCTCAATGGTGATTGTGTTAAGATCAAAATTTGGTAGTTCAATAACCTCATCTAGGCTTACATCTCCATATGATATTTCATCTAAGCTCCTTGGTGTTTCCACACTTGGCCTTGATATCTACAAGGGTGTGACATGAGTTCTCGACCTCTAAAGAACTTGACTACTAGTAGGAGTAACAAAAACTGATAAGGTAACTAGAGTTTGTATGTTAATTTATTCCTCTAGGGTAGTGGTCACTGTCAAATCTTCAAACTAATCATCTTGTCTCACTTCTTGTTGTGCTTTACCTTGAATTTGTGGAGTAGGTGTAGGACTTGATTCTTGATCTAGTTTAACTTTAGTTTTATCTTTCTTAACTATAACTAAGGTTGGCTTAGTTGAGATGAGTGGCACTAAATACAATGCATCTTGTCATGCAATAGTAACACTAAGTTGTTTAGTGCTTGCAATTTGATCTTCTATCTCTTTTACTTCTGTAGTTAGAGGGGGTACAATGGATGTGTCAATTTGTTTCTCCTCTGTTGATGCCACTTCTACCTTTTTAATTTCATCCATTCTCACCAATACATGATTGTTGCATAATTATGCTACCATGGTGGAATCCTTCAATATATTCTTCAAATCATCATTAGTCAAAGGATTGATGTTCTAAGAAGAATTATTAGGAAAATCCTTTATTTCTATTGAGTCCTATTGACTCACTTGGTCTACATGTGGGGGAATATTTCTTGACACTTGTAC
The DNA here is from genome assembly GCA_028749045.1 of Cupressus sempervirens. NCBI lineage: Eukaryota > Viridiplantae > Streptophyta > Pinopsida > Cupressales > Cupressaceae > Cupressus > Cupressus sempervirens. Next base: position 443,651,377 of record CM053792.1, on the reverse strand, counting down.
ATCTTGTATGCTCTATTCATCTTGCTTCTCTTCTTCAATTGTGGCCTCTTATATTGCTACTCCCTCAATGCTTCCCACACTACCATCCTTGACTATAACCTCTTGTATTTTTTCTATTGTCTCTTGTTCATCTTGCTTAGGGTCTTGAATTTCTTGCTCACCTTTCTCTTTTATAGTAGGAATGGGTAACCCATAAATAGATTTCCAAATAGCTATGCTTTTGGTTACTGCATCCTCAATTTTCTTATTCAAGATATGGAAAGTTCTATATTTAGGGGAAAATTTAGACTTGTGCTTTTCCATAGCCTTGGAAATCTTCCTATTGTCCAATTCTAGCTAACTTGGGCTAGAGTGGATTCCCTAATTTGTCTCTCTATTTGCAAGCTATATTGCCATTTCTACTCAACTCAGTCATATAGACTCTTGGGTAGTGAGTTGCCAATCTCAATTAGTGTTGATTTGAATGTAGCTATCATTACATATATTGATTCCTCAATAGTATTTTGTTCAACAATTGTGGCAATATCCTTCAAATTTTTGTGTGCTTAAGGTCTTGGTCCTGCATTCATGTGCTTGATGTCCTTACTTGTTGCACTTATGACAACGACCCTTGAATTTATGCGTAGGGTTCTAATTTGCATTGTTTCTCCTACAAACATTTGTTGATGACCTAAATTTTCACAATTATGACAAGTGGGTTTGTAGTTCTTACCTTTGTTGTTTCTTTGTTCACCACTTTTAGATGATTCTCCTTCCTTAGTACTAGTGTATCCCAATCCAAAAATATCATCATTAGATCTAGGAGATCTCATCAGTTTCTCAAAGTATTTGATGACTTCACTAGGTTTGTTGAAACTTCCAGCAAATTCCTTTTTGGCTCTTAGTTCATTCCTCACTTGTTCATTTCGCAACTTCAAGGTTGTGATATCAATGTCCTTTCCATTCAATTCATTGTTTAATTTATTTTATCCAGTTGCATGTTAGTAATCTTTTGCACATCTAATGTCTTCTCTTCTAGTTTGTTTGCCAGTGTTCTTTTTGTTGAAAACAATTGATTAATTATATATTGTCTTTGATGTTACACAAAATGTCATATCATTTCCATTCAGTGTATGCCAAGCTCACTTGGGCATTGAAGATAGTTTATTGTGTTTTCCAAGCATTCTAGAGTTTTCCTAGTTTAGAAGATAGTGTCTACCAATTTCACTTAGGTGATAAAGGAAAGTTTACAGAAGTTGAGTGTTAACCAAGATCACTCAATTAATGAAGAAAATGTTGGATAGAACCAGTGTTAACTAAGATCACTTAGTTACTAAAGGAACTTTGTGAATATGTAGTGTTGATTGAGTTCACTCAGTTAACATAGAAAATTTCTTTGAGTTAGTATCTATCGAGTAGGGTCAACTAATGAAGGATTTTATTGTTTGGCATATTGAGTTCAATTGAATTATTTGTTGGTTCTAGCCAATTGAGAAGATGAATATTAATTATTCTAAGTTTTATTCAAGCTAACTTGACAATGTGTAAGATATAACTATAAGGTCAAGTTGAGGATTGAATGTGTGGAACATAATTGAAGATTTGATGATGCTTAGAGGAAGCAAATTAGAAGGATAAGTAGAATATCTTTGTTGAGATGCAAAGATAAATTCGATCAAGAATGATCAAGTATACAAGCCTAAATTGATATCTATAACCAGAAATTTAATTGTATCATAAATTAGGTCATCTCATTGATACTCTCTAACCATTGTAGCAGTGATCTAAGTCTCTTAACCGAGTTGGCTTAACAACTATTTGTAAATCCTCTAATAAGGTAGCATTTCTATTTGAAGTGTATCAAGACCTCTAACAAGTCCACTCCTAATAGGATGATTAAATTCTCTAATAGGGTCACACCTAATAGTGTATTTTTTAACCTTTAATAGGGTTGACTCCTAATAGAGCTCACTTCAGAAGAGTGAAAATTAGTAACTAGTTGCAATTGATGGATTTTCCCAAATTGGGTTTCCATGTTAAAATGTTGGTGTCAATTGTGTTCATGTTATTTCTTTTATGTGTCTATAACTAAGTTAAATTAATCATAGATAATATCTTAATTTTTAAATGATAAGCATTTGCCAAGTTATTTCAGTGTAAACTGAGTGCCTATGTATTTTTTGATTGACAAAAGAGTTCTATTTTCACTAAGTTTTGATTTGTATTAACATCTAAGGGATCTGGGATTTACTTTTGTGGTAACTGATTCACCCCTCCCCTCTTAATTACTCCTCTTATATTTCCAATAATTGGTATCATAGCATTTGGTGCTTGTAGAGAAGGTTTTAAGGACCAAAGCTAAAGATTAGGATGTCTTACATAAGAGAGATTCCCAAGTTTTACCAAGATAACTTTATAGCATGACAAGGACTTATGAGGCTACATTTGGAAACTATCAATGATTCAGGATGAAAATATCTTGATAGTGAATATAATACTCCTATTGGAACTTTATTAGTTAAACATATTGTTGAAAAGAAATATCATAACATCATGATGATTGACAATGCTTCTAGTCTTAATTATGCTGAATTTGATGAAGTCAAAAGTTGCACTACTACTTGTGATATGTGGATCAAACTAAAAGCCATCTATGGAGGAGATGACAATGTCATAAGAGATAAAGCCAAAAGTCTCAAAGGAAAATTTGATTAAATGAAGATAAGAGAAGATGAAAACATTGTAAAATATGTTGAGAGAATTAAAGCAAGTGTGAGTGAAATCAAAGCATCTAGAGGAGACATTGATGACAAAATATTTGTAAGAAAGGTACTCAGAACCTTCTTCCTATATATGCAATTAGAGTGTCTACTATTCAAGAAATGACATGTGATCCAAATAGAATTATAACTTTGGATGCTCTAGTTGGAAGATTGACAACTTTTGAGTTGGATAATTATGATAACTATGTGCCTAGTTCCGAAGGTATTGAGTCTGCATTTGAAGAAAAGCTCTCACTAAAGAAAAAGGGTAAGAAATCAAAGGCCAATCAATTAGACTAAGAAGAATAAGAAGAAGAAAGTTTAGACAATGATCTTAAAGTTGTTGAATCCCTACTTGCAGGGAAATATTCCAAAGGTAGAGGAAAGTACAAAGGTAAAATTTCTCTAATCTATTTTTCTTCTGAAGAAGTTGGTCACATTGCTGCAAGGTGCCCAAATAGAGAAAACACATATGAAAAGAAAAGCAATAAGGTCAAAGGAAAGAAGGAATTCAAAAATTATAAGGACTACAAGGACAAAGGTAAGAAATTTTATTTTATGGCTAAAGATTCTAATAATAGTGAAGATGAAATGGTATATATTACTGTAAAAGATGAATCTGATGATGAAGGAGATAAAATGACACTTATCTCTCATGTTAGTGAAAATGATACATGGATTATTGATAGTGGCTTCTCACATCATATGACTAGAGACAAAACAAAGTTTGAGCACATGGAACATTATGATGGTGGTAGTGTGAGATTTGGAAACAATGAACCTTGTTGCTTATAGGGAAAAGAATGTATCTCATTAACCAATGAACTTAGATGTGCAATGATTATTGGGTTGAAGGACTAAAGTATAATCCACTGAGTATGGAATAGTTGAATAACATTGTATTCAAGGTAGAATTCATGAATGGGAAGGCCAAACTACTGGATGAAAAAGGAAATCTAGTTGGATCTGGCAAACAAACAAAAGGTAATCTATTCTATCTAGATCTTAGTGAAAGTTCATGTTTTATTGCTCAACTAAAAGAAAGTTGGTTATGGAAAAAAATATTATATCATGTAAACTTTGATAACCTAGTCAAGATATGCAAAAGAAGAAGAATAAGAGGTATTCATAGCTTGAGAAAACCTGATATGGGTCTATGCAAAAATTGTCAAATTGGTAAGATGGGAAAAACTAGTTTCAAAAGCAAAAAATATCTTTCTAAAGAAATCTTAAAGCTTGTACATGCAGACTTATGTGGACCTATTGGAATAGAGAGTTATAGTGAAGATAAGTTCTTCATTCTTTTTGTTGATGATTATTCTATAATGATGACTATAATGTATCTAAAAAAAAATCTGAAGCTTTTCAAAAATTTAAGTGGTATCTGGCAAGAGTAGAAAAAGAAACTAGAAATAAGCTAAAATATTTGAGATTAGACAAAGGTGGTGAATTCATTTCCAATGAGATCAATTAATTTTGCATTGAAAAAGGAATTAAGAGACAAGTATTAGCCCTTGGTACACCTCAACAGAATGGTATAGCTGAAAGAAGGAATAGATCCATCATAGATTGTGCAAGAACATTGATGATTAAAAAGAATGTTGCAATCAAATACTGGAAGGAAGCAATTAGTATTATAGTGCATACCTTAAATAGAGCATAGTTGAAGAAAGAACCAAATAAAACTTCTTATGAACTATGGTATGGCTACAAACCTAATGTAAGTTACTTGAAAGTATTTGGTAGCAAATGTTATATCTTGAAAGAATTTAGGACAAGTAAATTTGATGTCAAAGGTGATGAAGGCATATTCCTAGGATACTCCTACAAAAGTAAAACATACAAATGTTTAAATCCCTATACTTATAAAATCATAGAAAGTGTACATGTGAGAATTGATCAGTTTGTAGAAAAGAGTGAAGAAGAGAGCAAGAAAGAACCCAAGGATTATAGAAGATTTGTTTACTATGAACCTAATACTTTTCCAAATCTATCTAAAAGATAAGAGACCTCACCTCCCTAGTCCCCAAAATATCCAAAAGCTACCAAGTAGCAATCAATACAACTTGAGTTACAATTAGAAGCTATCGAGTTGTTGCTATAGAAAATTGAGTCTAATGGACCCGAGTCACAGATAGTGGGACCCAAGCTTAGTATAAAAGATCATGAAGAAATCAATGAAACAAACTCCAAATCCAAAATACCTATGTTAGCAAGATATGTTAGAAGGAATCATGCACTTGATTAGATCATTAGAGACAAGTCAGATGGAATAATGACAAGAAACAAATTGAAAGGTACACGTGTGCTTGTTGAATTTGAACCTAAAAATGTTAAAGATGCTTTGGATAATAAGAGTTGGATTGAAGAAATGAATGAGGAAATAGAATAGATTGAGAGGAAAAAAACTTGGACTCTTATTCCTAGACCCAAGAATAAAAATGATGATTCGAAGGAGGTAGATTAGACCACATACATATCAATGATTAGAAAATTACTATATGTAGTGCATACAAGGCCTAATATTGCCTTATTAGTCAGTATGGTGAAAAAATTCTCAACAAATCCAAAAGAAAATCACATGATGGCAATCAAAATAATCATGAGATATCCAAAAGGTACTAAAGACTATGGTTTATGGTACAAAAAAAGAGGCAATTTAAATTTAAAAGTATTCACAGATGCTAATTGGGCAGGAAGTGTTGATAACAAAAAGAACACTGGTGGTGGAGCATTCTTTCTTGATAAAAGACTAATGTCTTGGACAAGCAAGAAACAAAATTGTATTTCTCAGTTCACAATAGAGATAGAATATGTGGCAATGACAGTTAATTATTCTAATATTGTTTGGTTCAAACAACTATTGGTAGGTATGAAGATAGAGATCAAGGATCCAGTGGTTATATACCATGGTAAAACTAGTGCATTTAATATATCAAAGAATCTAGTGATGCATACCAAAACAAAACACATTGCTATAAAATATCATGTTTTGAGAGAATTGGTATAAGATAAAGAGGTAAGATTGGAATATGTAAATACAAAAGAACAAATTGTAGAAATATTCACTAAGCCATTACTATGGATGGATTTTAGGTAAATTAGGGGTCATTCCCCTATTTTAAGCTAACAAAATAAAGTTTAGTGATGCATCAACCCGAGCATGTTCAAGATCAATTAATTGATGAGGTATTGACAAAGACACATTGAAAATGAATCAGTACATGAGGTATATTGATATTTACTAAATATTGTCTTTGGCATGAGATGTCAAAGAGGGAGAAGTTTGATGTCATATCTCACAGAAATTTTATCACTTCAAGAGATGACAAAGAGCAAGATATCAAAGGAAGAAGTTTTCTAACAGAGGGAGAAACTGAAGGCAAAGGGAGTTCATAGTGATAGAGGGAGTTCTCATGGATAAGAATAAAAATGAAACTAAGGATATGTTCCTTACTTTATTCTTGCTTTAAAATTTTATTGCATTATGACATGTTGTGTTGCCATCAATGCCAAAGAGGGAGATTGTTGAAAATAATTGTGTATTATGTATTTTCTTTGATGTTGCACAAAATTTCATATCATTTCCATTCAGTGTATGCCAAGCTCACTCAAGAATTGAAGAAAGTTTCTTGTATCTATCAAGTATTCCAAAGTTAGCCTAGTTCAAAAGATAATGTCTATCGAGTTCACTCAGGCGACATAGGAAAGTTTATAGAAGTTGAGTGTTAATTGAGCTCACTCGATTAATGAAGAAAATGTTGGATGGAACCAATGTTAACCAAGCTCAATAGGTTACCAAAGGAACTTTTTGAATATGCATTGTTGACCAAGTTCACTCAGTTTAAATAGAAAAATTACTTTGAGTTAGTATTTACCAAGTAGGGTTGACTAACAAAGGATTTTCTTGTTTTGGCATATTGAGTTCAATTGAACTGTTTGTTGGTTCTAGCTAACTAAAAAGATGAATATTAATTATTCTAAGTTGTATTCAAGCTGACTTGATAATGTGTAAGATATAAATATAAGGTCAAGTTGAGAATTGAATGTGTGGAACATAATTGAAGTTTTGATGATTCTTAGAGGAAGCAAACTAGAAGGATAAGCATGATATCCTTGTTGAGATGTAAAGATACATTTGATCAAGAAGGATCAAGTATACAAGATAGAGTTGAGATATGTAGTCAACAATTTAGTTGCATCAAAAATTAGGTCATCTCATTGTTACTCTCTAACCATTGTAGCAATGATTTAAATCTCTTAACCGAGTTGGCTTAACAACTAGTTGTAAATCCTCTAACAAGGTGACATTTCTAGTTGAAGTATCTCAAGACCTCTAACAAGGCCACTCCTAATAGGGTGATTAAATCCTCTAATAGGGTCACACCTAATAGTGTGTTTTGTAACCTTTAACAGGGTTGGCTCCCAATAGGGCTCACTTTAGAAGAGTGAAAATCAGTAACTAGTTGCAATTGGTGGTTTTTTCCAAATTGGTTTTCCACATTAAAATATTGGTGTCAATTGTGTTCATGTTATTTATTTTATGTGTATGCAACTAAGTTAAAGTAATCATAGATAATATCTTAAGTTTTTCATGATAAGCATTTTTTGAGTTATTTCAGTCTTTACCGAGCTTCAACATTTGTTAATGTAAACTGAGTGCATGTGTATTTGATGAGTTACAACAAAGTTTTTGTTTTCACTGAGTTTTGACTTGTATTGACATCTTTGAGATTTTGGATTTATTTTTATGGTAACTAATTCACCCCTCCTCTCTTAGTTACTCCTCTTATATTTCCAACACTTTTGTCATCTTCAATCATTACTTTGTCTTCCTCAACTTTCTTTTTCTACTCAGTCACCTCACATAGCAATATTGATTGGACTTCTTATTCTATCTTAATATTTTTGACCTATCTAGTTAGGGCACCATTATTTTCCATCAGATCTGCAACTACTACATCAAACACACTTGAGTTTCCATTCTCAAAAAATCCAATAGTGTCTTCCTCTTGGTAATGAGTGTCATTTTTCTCAATAGCTATCTCTTTCCTTCTCCTCAATGAACACTGTAGTTCTTCTCTTTCTTCTGTGAGTTGGTGTAGGGAAAGCTAGATTTCAATCTTCTAGTTCTCAATAATCTTTCCCAACTTTTAGACTTCTATCTTCAAGATCTTTCCTCAAAGATGTAAAGATTTCCATTCTAGAGAACTAGACTATGATACCAATTGTTAGAAATAATAATGGGAAAGTAAACTCTGAGAGGGGGGGTGAAAGTAAAATCTGAGGAGGGGGGGGCGGGGGGGGGGGGGGGATGAATTAGTGCTTCAAAACTTTAACCATAAAACATTCATTACACATCCATCTCATAATTTAGCATGAAAATTGAAATAGCTAACTACACATATTCATCCATAGCATGAAACAAATAACACATAACACAATAAATTTGTTACCTAGAAACCCTCCAATGACAAGGTAAAAATAGGGTGGGGATGACACCCACAAATCTTCACTACTACAACTATAAAGTGTAGCCAATTAAGATTACAAGATGTTTGACCATAAATTATGATCTACCCTATGAAAGGTCTAAACTATTAAAGGCTTACAAAGACTATAAGCTCTCACCTCATTAAAGGATATAAACACCCTACTAAAAGTGTGCCTTGTTAGAGGACTTTAACTTACAATAAAGAAAGCACTCAATTAAGAGATTTACACAAGCCTATTAAGACTACTCTATTAGGAGATTTTATCTACCTCGCCTATTATAATGATTCAACACCATGATCCTTCGGTTAGCACTCTATTGCTAGATGTCAAATCTTCTCTTTCCTAATGTGTACTTGATCTTTTTGATAAGATATGTCTCCTCTATCCTCTCTCTGCTTTCGTTTATTCTCTCTAATTGATTCTACAATTCATAACATTCTCACAACCTTCATAGCCACCATGAGTTCCCTCTCTGCACTTAGCATTCATCTCTCTTATGTCTCATTCTCTTCCTTCTCCCACACAAACTATTTAGGTTTTGTCTCATTAAGTAAACACACCTGGGCTAGGGTTAGGTAGGAATCAATGATTGAGGTTGATCTATTTTTCTTCTTAGAACATCCCTCAATTTGATTGGTTGCATGTAATACACATGGATTCATAATATACATCTATATACATCTTCTAGAATCATAAAATAATCATTAAGTTAGCCCAAAATGGTTTACATCAAAGTTTGTGCCATTATGAACAACTATGTCCAAAACTGTTCACTCGAAAATTGAATTCTCTAATGCTCAACATCCACTATATCTTCAATGATGTAACTCATCTTTTAAATGACTTGGCATGCTCTATTTACTTAGCTCATGAGCGAATTAGCACTAGCTATCTGCTTGGCACATACTGGACTAAGTATATTACTTGACATGTATTGTCTAACAACTTATGCTCAACATGTTTTGATCACTCATCTCACACTGATTTCTCATCTTGCTCTAATCACTCAGCTTGCATTGTAATACAATTAGAATAATGACTAAGTGTTTTGTCACTACCTTATAAAAACCAATCTAATATTAACAATGTCCCTCTTTGGATTTCATATAGACCACACATTGTTCCACATATCTATTGACATCTCTTGGAAACTTGGGCCAATAATAAAAAATTTGTACCAACTCTTTTGTCTTCTTGATACTAAAATGGAAATTAAGACTACCATTATGCTTCTCTTGGATGAGGTTCTCTCTCATAGAACCTTGAGGAACACACAACTGATTTCCTTTAAATGAAAGTCCACTTTGTAGTGTATATTCTAAGAATTGACTATGAAAATGGTTTTGGAAATTAGAATATACCTTAAATGCTTCAGATAAGTCTTCATCATCTCTATAGAGGTCATTGAAATTCGCTATGCCAATAATTTTAAGTTTTATTTCTTGGATTGTCAACATCCTTATACTTAGTGCATTTGCCACTTTGTTCAACTATACTTTCTTGTGCTTGATAGTAAATGCGAATGCTTGCAGATATTCCATCCATTTTAGGTGTCTATTACTCAACTTCTCCTAGGTGTTTATGTAGCTAAGTTCCTAGTTATTTGTAAACACCACAAAATCTTTAGGTAGGAGGTAATGTCTCCACTTCCTAAGTGACTGCACTATAGCATATAAATCCAAATCATAAGAAAAGTGCTTCTTCTTGGCCTCATTGAGATTTTCACTAAAGAAAGCTATAGGTTTACCTTCTTGGCTCAACACCCCTCCTAATGCAACCCCACTTGCATCACACTCAAATGTGAACAATTTATCAAAACTAGGTAACACAAGGATAGGTTGGATAGCCACTTCTTGCTTCAACTTTTCAAAGGCTCTCTCTACTTCAAGAGTCCATTTGAGGTTGGTCTTTAATCCACCCTTGATAGTGTCTAACATTGGTGCACAAATACCACTAAAGTTTCTTATAAATTTTCTATAGAATTGGGATAACCCATGGAAACTCCTTACCTCTATCCCTATGGTTGATCTTTTCCAATTCAAGATAGCCTCCACCTTGCTTGGATCCATCTTCAATAAACCTTGGGATACTACAAATCCCAAACAAACAAATTCTCGCTTGAGGAATTTACACTTTTCTAAATTGATGGACAATTTATCTTCCTATAATCTTTTGAGCACAACCTTAAAGTGTTTAAGATTCTCCTCCTTTTTTTTCCTAAAGACGAGTATATAAACTAGGTAGATTACCAAAAACCTTCTAGTGTAATCCTTAAGAACTTAATTCATTAGCCTCATGAATGTACTAGGGGCATTTGTAAGCCCAAATTCCATAACTCTCCACTCATACAACCCTTCAATGGTCTTGAATGTTGTCTTCTACTTATCCTCATCCTTGATCCTAATCTAATGGTAGCCACTCTTGAGGTCCATGGAACTTTGCCAAATACTTAGATCCTACAATACAATCCATCAAATCCTCAATCCTAGGTATATGGAGCCTATATTTGATTTTAATCCTATTTATAGCCTTAGAATCAGTACAAAGCCTCCATTTTTCACCTTTCTTGGATTACAATACCACTAGTATTGCACAAGGGATGATGCTCTTCTTGATTAATCGTTAGTCTAGTAACTCCTACACTTATCTAGCCACTTCATGGTTTTTATCTAGTGTGAGCTTGTAGGCTGCCTTATTGGATAATGAAGCCCCTAGAATAAAGTATACCTAGTGACTAATAGACCTTTTAGGAGGTAATGTTGTAGGTGTTCCCTCATTTATTATGTCCTTTAATTTCATAATAAATTATTGTACTTCTTTTGGTATTGGCTTCTACATAGTCTTCTCTCCTTCTTTGGGTTGTACCACTATAGCATATCCTTCATGTCCTTGTTGAAGAGTATTAAAAAATTCCTTGCCACTACTTAATAAGACACTAGGAGTCTCTTATTGTGTTTCCTCTTCATCTATTAGTGATTGTATTTTGAAGGTCCTTCCATCTTTCTTGAAAGAGATGATGTTCTCCTTCCCATCATAGATGGCTCCTTTGTCAATTTTCCATGGTCTTCCCAATAAGAGATGGCACACATCCATATGCAACACATCAAAAATCAACTTGTCTTTATATCCTCCAATGGAGAACTCCACCCATGTTTTCTCATTCATAAGGAAACTTTTTCCCTTATTCAACCATGTCACCTTGTATGGATTAGTATGGGATATCTTTTCCAACTTGAGCTTCTTTAATGCTTCCTCTAAGATTCTATTATCTGTGGAACTTGAATCCACAATAACCTTACATACTTTACCAAGTATCTTGCACCTTATTCTGAATAAGGCTCTTCTTTTCTTGGGCTCCTCTTTGACTATTTTTCTAATTAGAACTCTGTTAAACATCAAGTTATTCCCCATATTTGATTCAATATGGTTAATCTCTGGCAAATTGACACTTTTTGAGTCTTCTTGAGCATAAGCTACTCTCTTCTCAATGTTTGAAGAAGATTCCTTCTCAAGGAGCCTATAGGTAGGTTGACCCATCTATCCATAACTATAACACTTCATGCTAGAAAAGCCCAAATGTCCTATTCAAACTATTATGGGGGGGGGATGAATCAGTTATTCAAGGTTCAAACTTTTCACTAAGTGTAGTGTGCCCATATAACTATTCATCCATCCAAGCTTAAGCTTTCCTATTTAGCAGTTTACTGTAAATCAACATGCAAGCATAACACATAAAAAGATCAACACCTAACATAGTGATTTATGTGGAAACCCAATTTGGGAAAAACCACCAGCAACATGCTATTCCATTCTCACTCTTTTGAAGTGATGCCCTATGAAAGGCCTACCCTGTTAAAGGCTACAACACACTATTAAATGTGACCTGGTTAAAGGATTTAACCATCCTATTAAAAGTGGGCCTACTTAGAGGACTTTAGAACATTCACTTGGAATGCCATCCTATTAAAAGATTTACAAATGGCTATTAAATCAACCTAAGTCCATAGGATTTTCTTCTACCCTAACTGATACAATTGCTAGACAGTAACAGTAAGGGGTTTTGACCTGATTATATAATACAACTCAACTTGTAGATCTCAAATCACTTCTTAGCTCATGACATTGCCTGGCTTTCAGTCTCTACAACTCTTGATAGCTTGCCCTCCTTTTAGGCTTAGTCTCCTTGAGTCTCCATGCTCAATATACTAGTGCAATCATCTCTCTCTAACCACTTGTCGAAGTAGAGTCTCTGTGCTCTATTCTTCCTTCTCCTAGATGTCTTCTGCTTAACACCCTTCTAACCACTTTGCAATTTGGTACTCTAGCAGCTCTTGCTTCTTGGTCTGTGACTCCTTAGATAGAAATCTAGAATTCCTTTTCTTTCTCGATTCTTCCCTCCTTTAATTTCAATTTTTATGGATTAGGAAAGATTCATTGAATCTAACCCATATTTTGTTTCTTCTAGAAACATCATGAAGAATCCTCTGAAATTTGCTCAAAAATAGTTTACGTAAAATTTTGTGCCACCAAATTATCATCCTTATCCTCCAACTAGTTCAAAAAATTCAAGGTAACAACTTTGTCAGCTCAGATTTGGCAAATATTTTTCATTTCCAATAATGCAGTAGGTTGGCACTATTAAAATTTTGATGCTCAACACACACTATGTTACTCAGCATCAACTATGTTTTACTGATGCTTGAAACTTGAAGTTCACTCAACACCAACTAAGATTTTCTGATGCTTGGAAATTGTTACTTTTCTTGGCACTTGAACTTCATTCGACACTTGAAGTTCGCTTGGCACACACTATATTTTGCATTTGCTCAGCTCCAACTGAAAATTTTCTCGGCTCAAACTAGCTTGCTCAACACCCACTGATGAACTTAGTTTAAGCTTTGCAATCAACCTTATTACAACTTATTCCTCCAATGTTTCTAAGTGTGGCCAACCTCTATATCTTCAAGTATGTTATCAATGCATCATTTAACCATTGTCTTAATTGATCCTTGCACTTCATTATAATATCATAACTCAAACTTTCCCTTAGGTGCTCTTGTTACATCTTGTTGATCAAATCCTCTTCATCAATCAACTAAGTGATAGTACTTGGATCTTATAAGCAATTGTCATTTCTAGAAATAGCAGGTTTGACATCAATGACAAAACGATGATTGAAAATATTCTTTTAACAACAATCTCCCTCTTTGATCAATCTTCTTCATCAATGATCTTTTCAATTAGATCTTTTCAATCTCTTCATCAATCAACTAAGTGATAGTACTTGGATCTTATAAGCAATTGTCATTCCTAAAAATAGCAGGTTTGACATCAATGACAAAACAATGATTGAAAATATTCTTTTAACAACAATCTCCCTCTTTGATCAATCTTCTTCATCAATGATCTTTTCAATTAAATTTTTAACAATCTCCCTCTTTGGCATTGATGGCAAACCAAACTGATCAACCATTAGACCAAACTATTCAACCATGTTATCAACATGCTAACTAGGTTAGAATAGTAAGTCAAATGCCAAAAAGTAATTGTGTTACCATCAGTTTTACATCTCCTTTTCTTGATCTACTCTCCTAGTTGCTTTACTTCTATTTCTCCCTCTTAGCTACTGTATATATATCATTTCTTACATTCTCTCCCTTTGTATGCATTACTCATCTTTTGCTATTTCTTTGTTTTGATCAGCTTCTTCATCTTCTCTTTTAACTGTTGATCAAATTCTATTTATCAGTTTCTTACTACTTCTCCCTCTTTGACAATAATGCCAAAGACATATTATCTCAGCATCTTATCATGCAAGTGTAAAATTTTGTAGGCTCTCTCAATTTCTCCCTCTATCACCTTGCTTGTGACTGATTTTATAGCTTCTGCACTTTGATTACTTCAGGCATGAATCCTTAAGTAAGTATCCTCTACATCAATGTGTAATATCTTAACAATCAACTCATTTGATGCAAGGCAATCTTTCTTTTTCTCAAGTAGCTTTGGCTAGGGGTATTACCCCTAACTTACCTCTAAGATACTCAAAAGCATCTTTAGGTAGTGCTTTTGTGAAGATATCAACAATCTATTCCTTTGAGCTAACATATTCCATCTTCACTTGTTTCTCTTCTGCCAATTCTCTTACATAGTGATACTTGATTGCAATATGCTTAGTTTTGACATTCATTACAGGGTTCTTTGATATGTTGATAGTACTTGTATTATCACAATAAAGTATCATAGGCTCATTTACCTCTTCCTTCATACCTTGTAGCAAATTTTTGATCCATACAATATTGGTGCAATTGATAGCAGTTGCAACATATTCAACTTCTGCTATTGACTGTGAGGTACAACTTTTCTTTTTACTGGTCTAAGCAATCAATATTTTTCCCAAGAAAAGTACTCCTCCACCGGTGCTTTTTTTGTCATCAATATTACCTCCCCAATCTACATCAGTGTAGGCTCTTAGTTCAAACTTTTCACTTCTCTTATAGTACAAACCCAAGTCATCAGTTCCTTTTAGATACCTCATTATTCTCTTTACTGCCATCAAATGATTTTCTCTTGGATTTGCAAAAAATATTGCTGATATTCCAACAAATAATGCAATTTCTAATCTATTGTGTACAACATATTGCAACTTTCCAATCATTAATCTGTACAATGTCTGTTTCACTTTAGCCAATTCATCATTCTTGGATAACTTGTGTCCTATTACCATTGGTGCGCTGACTGGTTTTGAATTTTCTAATCCAAATGTCTTGAGTATCTCCTTGATGTATTTTGATTGGGTTGCAAATATGCCATACTTCAATTGATGTACTTGCAATCCAAAAAAGAACTTGATTTCTCCAGACATTGACATCTCAAACTCATGCTTCATTTGATCAACACAATCTTTGCATAGAGCATCTTTTCCTCCAAATATTATATCATCAACAAAGATTTTAGATATCAAAATGTCTTTACCTTTTTTTGCCTTGATATACAGGTTGTTGTTGTCATTTCTTCTTTCAAATCCTATCTTCACAAGATATTTGTGTAGTCTCTCATACCATGCTCTAGGTGCGTGCTTCAAACCAAAAAGTGCCTTATGCAATTTGCAAACCATATCCTTGTTGTTGTCATCAACAAATCCCTCAAGTTGTTCTATGTAGACTTCCTTTTCTAGTATTCCATTCAGAAAAGTAGACTTGACATCCATTTGGTAGACTTTGAAACTTTTGTAAGTAGCATATGCAAGAAATATTCTTACTCCTTCCATTCTTGCAATAGGAACAAATGTTTCTCCATAATCAAGTCCTTTTTGTGCATAGCCTTTGCAAACTAGTTTGGCTTTGTTTCTTGTTATCTCACCATTCTCATCAAGTTTGTTCCTAAACACCCATTTGGAACCAATTACATTCTTGTCAACTGGTCTAGGAACTAGGGTCCAGGTTTTGTTCTTCTCAATTTGCTCTATCTCCTCTTCCATTGATTTATACTAATCATCATCTTGTAGTGCATCTTTCACTGTTTTGGGCTCAACCTCACTTAGAAGACATGATTCATTTATTAGTCTATTCCTTGTCATTGGTCTTGCATCCTTGTCACCAATGATTTGTTCTATAGGTTGATATCTTCTTACATACTTGGCTAATCTTGGTTATGTCCTTCTTTGCATGTTTGATCCTTTAGCTTCAGATTCATTTTGTTCTTCTCCATCTAGCTCTTCACCATTTCTTTCATGTATACTTTTTTTAGAGTTAGAATGTGCATTTTCTTCATTCTAGAACTTGGCTTCTGAATGCAGCTTGGCATTCACTAGTTGTGACTTGGCTGATACTAAAATTTATTGCTAATTCCCAACTTGATTAGCAACATTATCTTCAATAGTCATTCCTTCATAGAAATATAAAAAAGATCTATAATCCTCTGATTGCTTGGACTCATCAACTTGGACTTCTACATGTTCATCAAAATTTACATTTGCACTCTTCACAATCTTGTTAGTGTTAGTATTCAAACACTTATATGCCTTACTTCTGGTGGAGTATCCACGGAATATCCCTTCATCACTCTTTGTATCAAACTTGCCATTTCTAGTATCTTTAAGAATATAGAATTTACAACCAAAGACTTTGAAATGTTTTACTTTAGGTGAGTGACCATACCACAATTCAAAAGGTGTTGCATTTGTACCTTTCTTGACTTGGACTCTATTTAGGGTGTAAACAGTAGTACTTATAGCTTCTCTCTAGTACTTTAGAGCAAAATTTCTCTCCATCATCAAGGTCCTTGCATAGTCTATCATTGATATATTTCTTCTTTTAGCAATACCATTTTGTGGTGGAGTTCTTGGTGCTGATATTTTTCATTTGACACCTTTGTCATTGCAGAATATTTTAAATTCTTTTGATGTAAACTCACCTCCTCTGTCTGATCTTAGGCACTTTAGACTCTTTCCTATTTCCTTCTCAACTCTAACCAAATACCACTTGAACATTTGAAATGCATCAGATTTTTACTTTAAAAACATAGCAGTCATCATCTTGGAGTAGTCATCTACAAATAGCATTATGTATTTGTCTCCTAGGTAACTTTGTACTTCTGTTGGACCACATAAGTCTGTATGGACTAGTTCTAGTGCTTCTTTGGAAGTATATGTTTTTCTCTTGAAACTAGACTTAATCATCTTCCCTAGTTGACATTGTTTACACATTGTGTTCTCAGGTTTCTTTAGTTTAGGAAAATCTCTAACTTTTTTTTTTTTGTTGATACTGATCAAATTGTCAAAGTTAACATGACACAATCTTTTATGCCATAACCACACATCATCAAGTCTAACAACAAGACAATTTGCATCTTACATATCTAGATAAAATAGATTACTTCTTATTCGTTCACCTTTTCTTATTAGATTTGCATTAGTGTCATAGATCTTGGCAGATTTGTTTCTAAATTCTACTTTGCAACCTACATTGCCTAACTGTGATACACTCAACAAATTGTAGTTTAATCCTTCAACATAATGTGCATTATCACAAGAAATTTTCTCTGTAAGTTTAATTGAGTCTTTTCCTTTGATTTTACATGAAGCATCATTATCGAATCTAACACTATTTCCATCATATTGAGTAAAGGTAATAAAATTACTTTTATCTCTTGTCATGTGATGTGAGCAACCACTATCTATGATCCACTTTTCATTCTTGTTCACAAGTCACCAATGTTGTTGCTTCATCTTCATCTTTATTTGATTCATCCTTCATGGCCACATAGACTACTTCGTCATCATTCTCATCAGAATCTTCTTCAATAATGTAGCATCTTTTGCCTTTGTCCTTGTAATCTTTGCTATCATCTTCTCTCTTGTTCTTGTACTTGTTTCCTTCTCTTTTTTTCTTCTTTTGTGTGCATATTACATTAATATGTCCTACTTCATTGCAATTGAAAAAATGATAGTGAGCTTACTTTTGAATTTACCTTTGCCTCTATGGAATCTTCTAGCCAGTAGTGCTTCCAACTATTCCACATCTTCTTCATCTGTGTTGCTATCACTAGATGTATGCTTTTCTTTTCTAATCTTCTCTCTTGATGTCACCTCCTCAGTTTCTTTCAATGTCAACTTGGCCTTGAAAGTAGATTCAAGGTTCTCAAGTCTATAGTTGTCAAATTTGGATAGTTCCTATGCAGAAGTCTTCACACAATTCCTTCAAAGGTTAGTGTGTTTCCTTGTACACACCTTAGTTCTTAGATGACTAAAACTCTAATAGCATAGATAGGGAGTAGGGTTCTCAAATATTTTCTGTTGAGAGTCTCTTCTTTCAATTGACCACCTAAACTTCTTATTGCACTTACCACTACTTTCATTCTAGCAACATATTGAGCAACATTTTCAACTTCTGCAATTTTCATGTCAAACTTTCCTCTAAGGCTTTCTCTCTTTTCTCTTTGAACATTTTGATTTCCTCCATAGATATCTAACATGGATTTCCACATCTTGAATATAGTATCACATCCTTTGATGTCATCAAATTCAGCATAACTAAGTGTAGAGGTGATCTCCAACATTTCTTGATTGTGCTCCTTCCTTTTGCTCAAATCATCTCTAGTAAGAGGTCCAACTGGGTCTACATGTTATGTTCCAATTGAGGTTTGTGCATAGTCACCTATTGATCCAAGGTGCAATTTCATCAAACTCTTCCATGCAACAAAGTTATCTTTTTTGAGCTTGGGAACTTCTCTCTTAGACATCTTGATCTTCTTGCTTCTAGTACCTTGAAACTAAATCAGTAGATGCCTCTGATACCAATTGTTATAAATTCTTTACAATATCTAAGAGGGGGGGGGGTGGTGGGGGGGGGGTGAATTAGTTATTCAAGGTCCAAATGTCCTATTCAAACTTTTCACTAAGTGTGGTGTGCCCATATAACTATTCATTCATCCAAGCTTAAGCTTTCCTATTCAGCAGGTTACTATAAATCAACATGCAAGCATAACACATAAAAATATCAACACATAACATATTGATTTACATGGAAACCTAATTTTAGAAAATCACCAGTAACATGCTACTCCATTCTCACTCTTTTGAAGTGATGCCCTGTGAAATGCTTTCCCTGTTAAAGGCTACAACACACTGTTAAATGTGACCTAGTTAAAGCATTTAACCACCTTGTTAGAAGTGGGCCTAGTTAGAGGACTTTAGAACATTCACTTGGAATGCCATCCTGTTAAAGGATTTACAAATAGCTATTAAACCAACCTAAGTCCATAGGATTTTCTTCTACCCTAAGTGATACAATTTCTAGAGAGTAACAATAACGGGTTTTGACTTGATTACAGAATACAACTCAACTTGCAAATCTCAGATCACTTCTTAGCTCATGACATTGCCTAGCTTTCAGTCTCTGCAACTCTTGACAACTTGTCCTCCTTTCAAGCTTAGTCTCCTTGAGTCTCCATGCTCAATGTACCAATGCAATCATCTCTCTCTGACCACTTGTTGAAGTAGAGTCTTTGTGCTCTATTCTTCCTTCCCCTAAACACCCTTCTAACCACTTTGCAATTTGGCACTCCAGCAACTCTTGCTTCTTAGTCTGTGACTCCTTAAATAGAAGTCTGAAATTCCTTTTCCCTCTCAATTCTTCCCTCCTTTAATTTCAATTCGTATGGATTATGTAGGATTCATTGAATCTAATCCATATTTTGTTTCTTCTAGAAACATCATGAAGAATCCTCTAGAATTTTCTCAAAAATGATTTACATAAAATTTTGTGCCATCAGCTCATCATCCTTGTCCTCCAACTAGTTCACAAAATCCAATGTAATAACTTTGTCAACTCAGATTCGATGAATCTTTGTCATTTCCAATAATGCAGTAGCTCAACACTATTGAAATTTTGATGCTCAACACACACTGTGTTACTCGGCATCAACTATGTTTTACTAATGCTTGACATTTGAAGTTCACTCGACACCTACTAAGATTTTTTGATGCTCAACACCTGTTACTTTGCTCAGCACTTGAACTTCACTCAACACCTAAAGTTCACTTGACACACACTATATTTTGCATTTGCTTGGCTGCAAATTAAAATTTTCTTAGCTCAAACTAGCTTGCTTGGCACCCACTGATGAACTTAGTTTAAGCTTTGCAAACAACCTTATTACAAATTTTTCCTCCAATATTTCTTAGTGTGGCCAGCCTCTATATCTTCAAGTATGTTATCAATGCATCATTTAACCATTGTGTTAACTGATCCTTGCACTTCATTATAATATCATAACTCAACCTTTCCCTTAGGTGCTCTTGTTACATCTTTTTGATCAAATCTTCTTCATCAATCAACCAAGTGATAGTACTTGGATCTTATTAGCAATTGACATTCCTACAAATAGTAGGTTTGACATCAATGAGAAAATAATGATTTAAAATATTCTCTTAACGACAATCTCCCTCTTTGATCAATCTTCTTCATCAATGATCTTTTCAATCAAATTTTCAACACCCCTTGAGTTCCTCTACCTCTTCCATGGCCTCCTCTAGGAGTGGTCTGATTTCCATGTTTTTAAGATTTAGACTATCCTTGATTTCTTGATTCCATCCCTCTACCTTGGTATCAATCTCTATGACCTCTTTGGTCTCTTTCTCTTCCTCTCCTCTTGGAAGTCTGATCATGTTTCTTGTTGTCACAAAAGTTTGCACCCTTGCCTAAAATTTTTACCTAAAGGAAACCTTATGAAACATGGAAACAACCTCCAAGTTGTAAGACTTGAATAATGAGGTTGAGTCTCCAAAGAAGGTTGGTTTCCTTTGTTATTAGGATGCACCTGACCATTTATTGAGAGGAAAAAGGGAGAAGGAATGCATGAAATCAAAATACCTAATCTAATCTAAGTGGAGGTGATGCACCAAAATAGAGTATTCAACCCCATCTCTTCCCATTCATGAACAAATTAAATATCATGACATCAAAATATATAGATTCATACTTGTTTAATCAAACAATTACATTTAGATCAGATAACTAGGTAAATGACACAAGGAAGAAAATTTTCACTAAATATCATTCATAGGCTAAAAGAGATACAATCATGTGAATAACAAATAACCACAATACATTGATGAGAGGAAATGAATCTCACATAGTACATCAATGGCTAAAAGAGATAAGGCAGTCATGAAGTTCAAAGGCAAAGGGAATTTACAATGTGCATGCCAAAGCAATGCCAAAGAAAATAGAGAAGAATCAACCCTTTCAAAAGCTTCAAAATGTGCTTTTATAGTTTAAACATAACCTCTAGATTGCTTCAGTTGGAAGTCACCCTCAACTACTACCATTAAGATCACAAAGAAAAATTAGTGCAAATTTGGAAAAATATCTAATTATGGTGCACATCTTGATGCAAGAAAATCATGTTATTCATCAAGTAGAACCTTGAGAAGATAGAAACAACGGCCATTATCATTATGACTAGATAGATAGATAACCTAGCTATGAAGGGAATATCCTTTGCATTTATTAGGCATGGAGAATGATGGAAGTAGTTACAGATGATTGAGAAGATCAGATTCACCATTAAATATTGTCGTTCTTTGTTATTAGCATGCCAAGTTAGCCATGTCATCAGTTGATTGGAGTCAACCCTCAAGATCTATCACATGGACCAATAGTATTTCCTTTCGCCAACTTGCAAAGTCTCCATGAGTTGAACACTGCTCTAAGTTGCAACTTTGCCACCTTTCTTTATTTATTAACTATTTTCCCCATGAAACCTTGAACTTAGTCAAACTAACTATTATTGTTGCTTCGTAGCTTGTCTCCAACATTCCTTACTAACTGTTGCGACTCATGACTGCATGATTTTAAGATCTCACATTTTCATCCTAGTTGTCTTGGTTAATAACAAATTTTAGTGACCTTGTGAGCCATGGGGACCTAAATACCAACATAAAATTTTCTCTATCATAGTTTGAACTTAACTTAACATGAAATGCTTGGAACTTTGCAAATAAGATCTTAATCGCCATCACCAACTGCTTACTCAGACCCGTTGAGACACATGTCTACCTATCGTATGTCACCATGTGTAATGACCTTGCAACTTTGGTTAGTGACATAATGAAAAACATCAATCACCCTTGATTTGATGGTGAACAAAACATATTAAGAACTTGGCCCAATTTCGTGAGGCACCTGCCAAAACTTGTTATCTATCCTCCATCCTAACAACCCACTAGTCATAGATAAGGGAAGGTCACCTATGATATGTGGCACACTATCTCTTTGTCTCTATGAATATTCTTCATGCAATTTCTGCTAAGAATATAGCATTGTTCATTGATCTTGGAAGATCATATGGTTGGGAAGATGCAGGCCCGCCAAGGCTTTTAATAATACACGATCACTTGGAAACTTAGGAAATAAACACAACCTAAGGTTTAAAATGCATTTTCCACAACATTGGGCTATATGGATATTTAAATAAATATGACTATTGGGGTCATACCAGGCATTTAAAATCAATTTTTTGGTGGGAGGACATTTTGGCTAACAACCTTGGTGACTTAGAGGGAATGTAAGCTAGCTATGCATTGACCGGTGACCATTATACATCCGTTGGGCTATGGATTCATAAAAAAAAATGAATTTATTCTATAAAACCATAACACTAAAGAGATACAACCTCTACAACAACTAAACTCTAAAAAATTTGCCTCTTCCTTTTCTGTAAAACTTCTCAAAAACTATCATTCTAGAGGAACAACACCATGTGCACCCTGCACTTCTTGGAAAATAGGAAAGAACTACAAGAAAATTACCCTAATTATATACACAAAACATTCATCCTTATCATAAAAAAGGTTTAAGATGTACTCCATTGACTAGAATAGGCATAATTTCACCATTAGGCCTTCTTAACTGGAAAGCATTTGACTGCTTACAATTGAATATCACATAGGGATCACTCCATTTTGCATCAAATTTTGAATGTCTTCCTAGTTTTTCTCTATCCACATCCCACTTTAGTTCAAGATCACCTTCCATGAAATTCCTAACCTTAGCCTTCTTGCCAAAGGACTTTTTTATCTACCATTTATGTGTTTCCAAGGTTTGCATAGCTTGTCATCTCTTTTCTTCCAGTTCCACTAATTCTACCATCCTTACTATCATAGTATCATCCTCACCTAGCTCTAACTAATAAGAAAATTCAAAAGATGGAAATTTTAAGGATATAAGAAGCCTAACTTCTCTACCATAAACCAACACAAATGGAGAATTTCCTATGGTCCTCTTAGGTGTTATCCTATCAGCCCATAGAGCTATTCTCAACTTTTAATGCCAACACATCTGATTATCTTCTATGGTTCTTTTCATTATCTTGATCAAATTCTTATTGGATGATACAACTAATCCATTACCCTGAGGGTAGTAGTTAGAAGATGTGCTTAGATAAATACCATGATCCACTACCCATGCACATATCTAAACTCCTAAAAATGATTTAGCATTATCTAAAATAATGGTTGAGGGAGCACCAAACATTGTAATGATACCATCTAAGAACTCAATGACTAAATTCTTAGTAGCATCCTTTAATGTAGCTGCCTCCATCCACCTAGTGAAGTAATCTGTAGTAGCTAGAATCCATTTATGACCAAAGCTAGATGGAGGGTTAATAGGACCTATGAAATCTGATCCCCATTAGGCAAAAGGCTGATCCACTTGAATAGGATGAAGTGCAAGGGCTATAAGTCTTTGCTTACCTATGAAGAAGGGACACTTCTCACATCTCCTTACATGTTTATAACAATGATGGAATAGAGTTGGCCAATAATAACCAAATCTCATGATCTTGATAGCTATTTTCCTTGCTAAAAAGTGTCCACCATCAAGACCATCATGTAATTCTTTAACCATCCTTTTAGCCTACTTTGAATTTATGCACCTTAACAATGCTCCATTGAAGTCCCTCCTAAAAATAATACCATCAACTATGGCATAAGGGATTGACTACAATCTAAACTATCTTCTTTTAGCTCTATCCAATCCTTGGGGATATTCATTTTGTGATAAGAAGGTCATCATGTCATCTATCCAACTCGTTGGATTCTCATCTCTTTCATCTTGCTAATATCTCAATACCAAGGAAACTTCTTCATCTAATTCTTGAGATGAGATCATCTACTTACACAATCCTTTTCCTCTTACCAAATTAGTGATTTGGATGTCCACATCATATTCCATTACTTTACTAATCCAACCTACTCTTTTCTCATTGATGTCTTTGCTCAAAAGGAAATCCTTGACACTTGCATGGGGCACTAGAAAATGGATCCTATTGCAGGATAGAAGGTGTCTAAATTTCTTCAAAGATCTTATGACTGAAAGAGCTTATTTCTCCACATAATTATAGTTATCCTCATATCCTTTAAGCCTTTCACTAAAGAAGTCAATGGGTTATTCTTCATTCTCATCATTCAATTGAGTCAAAATAGAAAAAATACTTGACTTACGTCCTAAGGTGTAAAGAATCAAATCTCTCTCAAAATTTGGATTGATGAGAGTAGGGGCTAAGGCTATGGCTATTTTTATCTCTTCAAAAATTTCTTTCTCTTTCTTGGCCCATGAAAATGCCATGTTCTTCTTGAGCATAGCTGTCAGAAGTTTCACCATGGTAGCTAAATTAGGAATGGATCTCCTAAAAAAAATTATCCTACCAATAAAACTTTGCAGCTCTTTCTTATGAATAGGAAGGGGAAGAACAAGAATAGCATTAGATCTTTCTAGATCAATAGTTAGACCATCCTTGGATACAATGTGTCCTAACAAATTTCCTTGAGTTAGTGGAAAAGACACACTTACTGGGGTTCAAAGATACTCCATACACCCTACACCCTAAGAAAACTTGCTTGAGGTGGCCAAAATGGTTTATCATGTTTGTTGATTATATTGTAATGTCATCAAGTTAGAACAATACAAATTTTCCTATCAAAATTTTAAAAGCCATCTCCATTGCCTTTTGGAAAGTGGCATCTACATTCGCTAGCCCAAATGGCATTTTACTATAAGCATAGGTGCCACACTTTGTAGAAAATGCAGTCTTATATCTATCAGTTTTTTTTACCAACACTTTATTGTAGCCTAAAAATCCATCTAAGAATGAGAACATCTCTAAACCACTAACCTTGGATAGGATTTATTCCATGGAAGGAAGGGGATGATGATCCTTAATGGAGGCTTAGTTAAGGTCCCTAAAGTCTATGCATAATCTAATTTCTCCACTCTTCTTCCTAATAGCGACAAGGTTTGCTACCCATGATGAGTGCTTGATAGGAAATATGATTTTAGCCTCAATTAACTTAGATAGCTCTTTCCTCATTATTGGTTCAATTTTAGGATTCATGGCCTTTTCTTTTTTCTTAATGGTTTGGCATCTTCTTTTAGGTTTATGGTATGCTGAAATAGGCTTGGGTAAAAACCATTTAGGTCATCACATGTCCATGCAAACACATCACTAAATTCTTCACATAGATGAATGGAATTTTCTTGTTTAACTTTAGTACATACCTTTCCCATGTTTAAGGTCCTTCCATCAGCAACCATGACTAGTATATGATCATCCTTACTTGCAACAAGGTTCATGCCTCTATCTCTTGCTTGATCATCAAGAGTGAAAGCACTCTTTAAGGTAATTAGACCCTCAGGCAACTTTTTGGAGTTGAGATTAATGATCTGATCCCTATACTAATCACACAATCTTGATCAATTTCTATCTGAGAACTTTGCTTCATTCTACAAGAAACTCACAATTTGTGCATTAGATTCAAACACTTTCCAATTGACATTATTATCAGGGATAGCAGGCCTAACCAACACTCTAATCTATTTCTTCTTCTCATCTTCAAGGCTTTGTAGCACATCATAAGATGCACCAACTACTACAAGTCTATCAAAATGTTTATTCTCTTTTCTAGAGATTCTTTGAATATCAAATGCATTGAAATATTCAAGAAAATCACATGATGTATGTTTATAAGACTTGAGCAAACCATTTTTAGTGACATTCTGAATTCTCACTTGATGGATAATCAATTCACTATCTCCATATACACTTAAGACTTGAATTCCTCTTTTTTGAGCAACTAGAAGACCTTGAATCAATGTATCATACTCTTCTATGTTATTAGTGCACTTGAATTGAAGCCTAAATGAGAAGTAGTATCTTTCTAGTGTAGGATAAACCAACATCCCACTAGCCCCTGATCCATTTTTATTCCTTGATCCATCAAAGTACATACTCCATAACCCACTTGTACTCACCTTGGTCTTCATAAGGTTAGTGACAAGAGTATCCTTTTTTAATAGACAATATGTGCCAATGCCAAGGCCTATCTCTAGGGCTTCTTGTACTGGATCAAACTGATATGCATTAGCCCATTCATCTAAAAGATAATCAGGGACTTCTACTAAGGAAGTAGCAGGTTCTTGCACTATATCATTTTCATCTATCTCTAGGATAGTGCAATTCATATTTGTAGGGCTTGGAGTATAGGTCTCTATGTGAGTAAGAGCTAAGGGCTCTACTCTGATTGAAGCTTTAGTTCCATATCTTGTTCTAAAAAACATGTATGACCAATCAAAGGATATGTAGCCAACTATTTGGATAGTGAAATCTCTTGAAAGATAGATGGAAAAGTGTGGCTTAATTTCAACAACTGGTATATATTGCACTACAATACAACTAGGCATGCATATAGGACCATTTCAATATTCCTAAGGGTTCCTAAAATCTTGATAGTACTACCATCCAACTGCAATACATCCCTAACAATGAGCTCATATTTCATTCCTAGGATATCAACAACAATTTTAGGCATCACTAAACTAATAGCCCCTAAATGAATCTTGTAATTATGTATTAGTTTATCTCCTATAATTATAGAAACATAAAATGGAGGAGGTTTAATATTCTTACTCATTTCTCCTTCCTTTGATGGCTGCAAAAGTCTTGTGGCATTCTTCATGCTAGGTGGAAGATTCCTTGGTTCAATGTTTTACAATTCTTGCTGCAACAAGCTCTTTTGCATGGGTATAGTAGCAACAACATCCCACATGCAAATATTTACATTATTTTTCTTCATTTGATCTACCACAATGAATGATGAATTAGGTGCTTTGGTAGAAGCCTTGGGAGCTGCATGTGTAGGAAGTTGAGATGGAACAACATTCTTGCTACTCACATTCTACCTTTGTTGATGAGGGGCATTAGATTGATCATTTACTACTTGTACATGAGGTATTGCATTTGATGTTGAGGCTTGATTAGGAGGAGGAGGGATAGCATTTTTAATGACTCTTCTCTTGCTCCTAGTGTTGTGAGCAATGGGGTCTTGATTAACATGACAATTTTCTTCCACTTGATGATTCATGAAGGAGAAGTCACCTTTTTGTTGCAAATGTGAGGCATCATTGGGTTGACTTACATTGTATGATTTCCCTAGAATAGGTTTTTGAGTGGTCAAAGCTAAATAGGATTCAACCTTTTGACACATACAATAGGAATAGGAGTAGTTGTAGGAGGGACAAAAATCCTAATCTTGAGCCATATTGTTTTGAGGGACTAGGGCCTACTTTGATTTGCATTTGGCGTAGAAGCATGACCATTCTACCTATTTTGATTGAAAGAGATAATTCCTTGATTCTAGTTTGGAGGCCTACTATTCAAAGGAGCTTGATATTGTAATTGAGGAGCCTTATTACCTTGAACTTGTTGCCTCTCCAAAGTCACCACTTTTTTGCTCACCTTTTGAATCATAGAAAAGCTATCCTCCAACTTCTTATCTTGAATTTGCAACTTTTTTCCAATATCTTGCATTAGGGCCTTCAACTCTCCTAGCTCACTAGATGATGTAGAAGCTTGAGGGGCTAGCGAAAGGGGTTGTGATGTGGAAGATGTGGGAATGGGGACTATAGCTGGTTGGTGATTTGATATATCAGGGAAGAAAGGTACAAGAGGCCTTGGAGCTAGCTTACCTCCTTGTATCAAAATTTGTTATGCCCTAAGCATTTCTTAAGAGGAAAAGGGAGAAGGAATGCATGAAATAAAACTACCTAATCTAATCTAAGAGGAGATGATGGACCAAAATAGAGTGTTCAACCTTCTCTCTTTCCATACATGTATAGTTTAACTATCATGACATCAAATTATACAGATTCAAACTTGTTTAATCAAACAATCACATGCAGATCAAATAACTAGGTAAATGACACAAGGAAGAAGAGTTTCACTATATATCATTTATAGGCTAAAAGAGATATATTCATGTGAATGACAGATAACCACAATACATTGATGAGAGGTAATGAATCTCACACAATACATCAATGGTTGAAAGAGATAAAGAAGAATGTCATGAAGTTCAAAGGAAAATGGAATTTAGAATGTGCATGCCAAAATAATGCCAAAGAAAAAAAAGAAGAATCAACCCTTTCAAAAGCTTTAAAATGTGCTTTTATAGTTTAAACATAACCTCTAGATTTCTTTAGCTAGAAGTCACCCTCAACTATTGCCATTAAGATCATAGAGAACAATCCCTACAAATCTAAAAAAAGATCTGATTGTGGTGCACATCAAGATGCAAGAAAATCATATCATTCATCAAGTAGAACCTTGAAAAGATAGAAACAATGACCATTATCAGTCTAAATGGGTAGATAGATAACCCTAATGTGAATGGAATGTCCTTTGCATTTATCAGGCACAAATAATGATGGAAGTAGTTATAGATGATCAAAAAGGTCAGATTCACCATTAAAGATTGCCTTTCTTTGTTATCAGTACACCAAGTTAGCCATATCATCAGTTGACTGAAGTTAACCCTCAAGATCTACCACATGGACCAATGATATTATTTCCTTTCACCAGCTCACAAAGTCTCATGAGTCGATCAACACTCCTAGTCATAGCTTTTCCGCCTTTCTATCTTTATTAATTGTTTTCCCTACAAAATCTTGAATTCAGTCAAACTAACTGTTATCACTACTTCATAGCTTGTCTCTAACATTTCTTACTAGCTGTTGTGACCCAATGATTGAATGATTTTAAGATTTCACATCATTACTGTAGTTGTCTTGGCTAATAGTAAATATTAGTGACCTTGCAAACCATGGGGACCTAACTGCTAACATACAATTCACATCATCATTATCTGAGCCTTGACTTAACATGAAATGCTCATGACTTTGAGAATAAGATCTTAACCACCATTTCCAATTTCTTACTTAGACCCACTGAGACACATGTCCCCCTATCATTATGTCCCCATGGGTAATGACCTTACAAATTTGGCTAGTGACATAATGACAATAGTCGATCACCCTTGATTTGATGATGGACAAAATATACTAAGAACCTGGCCCACTTTCATGAGGTGCCTATCAAAACTTGCCAGCTGTGCTTTGTCCTGACAACCCACTAGCCATAGAGAAGGGGAGGCCCACGTGTGATATGTGGCACACTATTTCTTCATCACCACGAATATCCTTTGTTTACTTTCTACTAATGATATAGTAATGTCTATTGATCTTGGAAGATTGGATTGTTGGGAAGATGTGGGCCTACTGAGGCTTTTTAATAATATGCAATCACTTGAAAACTTAGGAAATAAACATAAAATAAGGTTTAAAATTCATTTTCCATGATATTGGGCTATATGTACATTTAAATAAATATGACCGATGGGGGCATGGTAAGCATTTAAAATCAATTTTTTGGCAGGAGGACATTTTGGCTAATGTTTCCTTATGCTCTTATCTTCAATCTTGATAGCCAATTGATAACATTGATGTACTATTTTGGGATTAAGAAGAGTCATCTCTTCTTATATACTCCATTTCAAACCATCAAATACCTAAACACCTTAAGATTTTCATACATAGATACATTTGACCTCATGCAAAGCTTTTGAAAATCCTTAGCGTAGGATTTTACATCAAGATCCCTTTGTCTAACAATTTTCCTCTTCTAATGCAATTGAATTTCATAATCCTCTAGCATGTATGCCTCTCTAACTTTAAGAACCATTCCATTCCAAGTGGAAATTAATTTCTTACCTTCTCTCTCTCTCTCTCTCTCTCTCTCTCTCTCTCTCTCTCTCTCTCTCTCTCTCTCTCTCTCTCTCTCTCTCTCTACCTAGATAAACTTCCACCATGTCAATGCAAAGTCTCTTAGCCTTGACTTTTATACCCTCACCTTCTACACCTTAGTGATTACATCACACTTGAAATAGTTTTCCATTCCTTCAATCCAGTCCCTGACTAGATCTACCTCCATCTTCCTCCTAAATAGTGGTATTCCTTCAAGTGCCTTCCCACTCATAGCTTTCAATGCCTTTAAGAATGGTTCCTCTATAATTATAGGATTATGTGTAGTTTCTTCATCCTCTATAGCCATATATTTCTTCTTTCCTTTAATCTTGCCCTTGACTTCCTCAATTGTTTCTTCCACTTGATCCAACTTCTCCTCTAGTTGGGTTAATCTATCTCTTAGCAATTTTTTTTCTTCCTCTTTCTCATTTACCTTCTTTTCTAAGTCTTCATTTCTCGCCATTTTAGTTTCTCCTATTGATTCCTTTTTCTAAAATATATATCCACAAGCCTAATCTTTTGTGGCTTTGATACCAATCTTATAGAGAGGTTGGATGAACTAATCACAAGTTGATGCTACTTGTATTTTTGAAAGACTTATAGGGTGTATTCACCACACTACTTGATACCTTTAGGATCTTCATTTCCTATGAATCCCCTAATTTTTCTAGCCAACCCAACTACCAAGAAAGATTCACCAATCAAGCCAAAACTTGATAAATTCTTGCTTTATTGGCCATAGCCCTTAAACTACCTTAGAGACTTGTAAACCCCTTTTTATTGAATTAATATTATAGAGGTGTGGAGGTATCTTTAATTACTTAAATATAACCAAATAGTGGTGTTGGGAGTCCCAACTAGTTCAACTCTTCATCCAATTTCACCAATTCTTCATAAAAGTGGCCTAAAAGGCTACTAGCCCAATTAGGTGTCCTACTCTGAGAAAATGGGGATTTTCTCCCAATTCTTCCAAAGAAACCCTATAAAATTTCTTGGTTTTATTGAATTATATTCCAACCCCTTGATTTTTTTAGGGTTCTTGGGGTCAGCACCTTTTGTATAGTACCCTAACTCAATTTGAGTGAAATTAAGGGTTTTTGGGTTCTCACTAGCTCCTCTACAAGTTGGAAAGTTTTAGGAAAGGAAATGGATTTTTGTGATAAATCCATCTTCACTAAATATTTTAAATAATCCTATCTTCAAATTCCTAAATGAATTTTGGCTCTAGCTATGTGCCTATGCAAGTTATGTTGTCTGCAACTTAGTCTAGTTTCT
The DNA here is from genome assembly GCA_028749045.1 of Cupressus sempervirens. Lineage (NCBI taxonomy): Eukaryota > Viridiplantae > Streptophyta > Pinopsida > Cupressales > Cupressaceae > Cupressus > Cupressus sempervirens. Next base: position 443,620,227 of record CM053792.1, on the reverse strand, counting down.
TAGCCAAGCTCACCATAGGCTCACCTAGGGAAAGACATTAAAAATAGCTCACATGTATTTCAGGGCCCAAGATTCTACACCATTTATGTACATGAAGTCTACTCAGTATTCCCAAGAGGCTACTTAGAATGGACAGTGGGAAAGTGAGTACTCCATCTTTGAAAACTGCTTGGATAGAACTAGTGATAGTGCTGAAAAAAAAATATTTACAAAAAAAGAAGAAGAATAAAATTCCTATTTAATGGTACATAGAATCAATAAAACATCTAAAATACTCCATGCACAAGTTATAGTGCTAATTTCAATCCTCTAACTATCTATTGTCATGAAATTACACAAAAGATGTAAACAAAAACCACTCCAAATATGCACTACTCAAACTTCTCTCCATACAATAGGTGTCCAACCTTGCAATTAGGTTAGGTTATGTCTTATTTAGGGTGTTTAGGTAGTTACTTACCCCCTTAGGGTTATTTTTTAGTGAGTTTAAACATCTGCACAATGTTGTCTGAGCAACATTTCAAAGTTGTAAAGTTGCAAGATGCAACATTTACATATTTTTGGCAATTTCTCGCAAAACTAACTAAATGAGTTCCAATGCTCATGAAACCTTACCAAATACCTTAACCATGATTTAAAGATCATTATAACCCATCCTAGATCCTACTAATCTTATTTTGACACCATCATTAGCTTTGTGCAAATTAGGAGACTTTACATCTTGCTAATCCCTAATTGCACCTACAAGTGTCCTAAGACTCTTCAAACAAAACCCTATTGCACTCCTACCATGGTCCACATGACTTTAAAAAAAGTACTTCCAAAATTCCCTAGAGGCACACCCACATACAAAAAAAAACTTGAATTGACTAAGAAATCCTTAGGTGCTCCTACACCACTCTCCTAACTAACTTACCTCACTTTCTCCCTCATATCTATTTCTTAATTTAAATAGTCAAAAAGTGCAATAAATATTCAATAATTCCTAGGAATAGTTAGTTAGTTGTTATAATGTAAATGAATAAATAGTGATGGTCTTTCTTTGAGAAGAAAATATGGGTTATAGTTTACTATTGTTTTCAATTGTAGTCATAAGCAAGTGTACCACATAATTTTCCAATTCACATCAATGAAGAGTTCATAGATTTGGTTTCTTAATCTTTAATGTTTCTAAGGAACTACCTAAGAGGGCTCACTTCAGCAAGCTAAATCTTTTTCCATTTCAAAAAGTAGCTTAGCTATTTCTCTTTTTTGTTATTATTTTCCTAACATCTCAGCAGATTTGTTCTTATAGCCAACATAATCACATAGTTGTATGTTGTTCCTGTAGCCACTAGGAATAAAGTAATTCTTGCCATTAAAATAGAGAATAATTTATATTCTCTATAATATAAGTTAGAATCATTTTATTTAAAATTTTTTAATTCTAGTATGATATTCTTTAGGCTAGAACTCATGTTTGAAGGAGGTTTTTGGTGCATATATTGTGTAGATTCACTTCAAGTTTAATAGACCTAGGTTGAAAATCAAATAATTTCCCTAAGTGAGGTATAACTACTAGTTGGATGCCCAATCCTTGAGTGAAGTAATATCTATTCAAAGTTATCATCCCTATTTAGGACACTAACTTTTTGGCACCACTACTAGGAATGGTGTTAAACTAAGAACCTATTAGAAGCACGATAGTAAGTTCTTAAATTTCATTCGTACTATTCAACTTATAGTCTAGAATTTTAGTAATTTTCATAGTTTAGATGTATTCCTACTCTATGCATATAGAAGAGACCATTTTGGAAGATTCCTTCCAAGTAGAATAGATCCCCAAGAAGAACCAAACGAAGGATTTTCTAAGAAGCTAAACCAAAACTCTTCCAAGAAGAACCATATGTTAACACTGACTATAAATTGGTAATCTCATCTTCTTCCTTATACTTATATATGAACCTATTTGATGGGCTAAAAGACCTTCATCCACTTATTCAATACCTAGATAATCTGAAAGATTTTGATAATCAAGTCGTAGACAATAATTCTCTTTCCCTTGTGATCTATCAACCAAGAGAAAATTCAAGAGTTAATCAATGCAAGCCTCCAAGGATGGGACAACCTTTCCTATTCCCAATCTACATGAAAATATTTTTTTTAAGAACATAAATTATTTTGCACTCCTAATGTTTTATGGCCTTATTATGGAAGACCATAACACCTTCCTATTTTAGTTTGACATTGTAGGAGTTGTGAGTGTACAATTGAACTATAAAATTTGAAGTTTTTTTCTCTCTACCTTAAAGGAGTCAACTTTAAGATGGTTATTAGAGTTAGGCACTGACGTATCAACCTCTTGGGATGAAGTAAATTATTTTTTCTTAGGAAAATAGTTTAAGGAATATTGTAGGGGAAATTATATGAGTGTGTATGACATCTTTAATAAGTCACAAAAAGGGGATGAAATCTTGGAGGATACATGTCAAGATTATTGTTTAGACCATAAAGAACACTCAACATTCAATGAGTGAGGAGTTTCAGTATCATAGTTTTATAAGAGGGTTTAATGATACTTTTATAGAGGCACTATAACTCATGAATGGAGGAGACATAAGCTAAAGTAGTTTGAGTGATATCAAGAAAATTCATCTCAATCATTCTAGAGAAACAGTAAAAAAGGGAATAGGGTTTAGACCCTTTGTTGCAAAAGCAAGTGGCTATGGAGTATAGAAGGGGGGTATTTCCTTTTTTTTGTATGAATTCAAGAAAAAATATCATTAAAAATGTTTCTACTCATCTCGATACCATGCAAGTTAAAAGGAATTAAGACAAGGTTGAAGCAATGCTCACTGAATATTACCTATACTATAGACAAAATAAAAGGGATTGTAGATGCAAGATAGTGGCTAACTCAAATGTGCAACATCTACCCACTAAAGTGAAGGAAATTATGGATATGAGGATGTGTTTTATATTTCTCATTGTAAGCCTTGGGCCCAAAGATAATGTATGTCTCAAGATAGTTTGCAAAATTTTGGTTCATATAATAATAAATGGAAGAAAAGCACCCCCAAAATTTTGGCCCTTAGGATACACCTTGTTGGAACAAAAACCCACAAAAGAATCAATGGAAACCACCACAAAAAAATTAGTGATATCCACCACAATAGAACTAATGAAAACCTCAAAATCAATGACAACCTCCATAGGGGAATTTTCAATAGTTTAAGTAGTAGAGACAAGGCCAACAATGGTCAAACCAACCTGCTAGTTTCCTATAACAACCTCAATAATAGTAAGTTATTCCACCTCCTACAATAAATCAAGGACACAGTCACAATACAACTTAGCCACCTTCTCAATGACCACCTTATTCAAATAATCAACCTCAATAATAATAAGAAGTTTATTCCATTAATACTAACCAACAACCTACTTATTCCATCAACTTAAACAATATTAACCTAAGCTCGAGAATGGTTTTACCCACACCTACTCCTGTAATCACTAAGATGCAATCCAAGGAAATGACCCTAAGGATAATGCTACCCAAACTCTAGCCAAATATTAGAAAGTGAAGTTTTTCAAAAAATTGATGACCCTACCATTGATCTCCTAGATGAGCTAAAACACATATATTTGAAATTAACCTTGTTTTAAGAAATAAAGGAGATCCTTATCTACAACAAGGATATAAAAGAAGCATGTCTAAAGAAACCAAGTAGAAAAAGGAAGGACCCTTAGACTATGCATTTCCTAGGCCAAATCTCCAACTTAATGCTAGGGAAGCTTACCATCCATAAATATTCAAACCCTAGTAGCCCTATGGTGGATATTATCATTAAAGGAGTTAGAGTTAAGAATAGTTAAATGGACCAAGGGTAAGCTTTCAATGTCACAAATAAAGACCTTATGGATTATTTAAGTATATATAATCTAATAACTAAACCCTTAGTCTTGCAACTTGTTGATAGCTCAACTATAAAACTAGATGGAGTAGCAGAAGACCTTGTGGTTGCATTGGATTTATGGGAGTACCCTTATGGTTTAATGAATTTGTCTCCAAAAGTTACATTGGGAGATATCATGTGATACTAGATAGACCATAATTAGCCATTAGAAATGCTTATATAGGTTGTAGTCTAGTAGTATGACAATTTATGATGGATATAGAACTAAGAAGCTCAATTTATATGCTCCAAAATAACCTCAAATTGAGACTAAAGAAATAGTTTGGCCAGATTTAGGAGAAGTGGAAGAAGTAAATATTGTTGTAAATTTGATGATGATTAAGAGAGAGCTCTTTATTGAAAAGAAAGAAGAAGAAGAAGTGATATCTAATGTATTGTATAATAATTATGGCTTAGAATACTTTCTTTTTGAAAATGATCCATGCTCATTATAAATAATCCTTCCTCTTTATGCTTCAACACATTATCCTCCAAAAATAGATTGTGTTGTGATGTGGAGCCTAATAAGACTTAGAAGTTTATTCAACACAATTTCTCCCTAGATTATTTCTATGGGGTCTGGGGGTAGCGCCCCTGCGGGGTCCTAGGGTAGTGCTCCAGGTGTGCTCCCTATCATAGTACAGGGTGGGGTTGAGGGGAAACACCTTTGCAAGGGTTGAGGGGGCAACATCTCTGAAGCCAAAATTGACCTTATATTATAAAAGGAGTTGGCTGCTATTTTTCTATTGGATGACATATTCTACCCCTAATTTTGTAAGCTGTAAAAGTTTATAGAAAATGACTTAGGGTTAGGGGTTTCATAATGCATGGTGATATTATAGCTTCTTGTGGTAGTATTTAGCTACAAGGGAATGTGGATTGTAATCACTAGATAATAATCATATTGGACTTGTTGTTGGTGGATGTAGCTCAAGGATCGGGTGAACCGCATTAACTCTTTATCTTGTGTTCTGTTTTGTGCAATCTATTATTTATAATTTTGGTTATATTTTCATGTAACTATTATTTATTTTGGTGGTTAATCCTAAAAGATTGTTTACATAACTTGTTGACCCATGAAGTAGAAATCCCCTTTCTATTAGAAGTATCTATGATTGAGTTGACTTTCCAAGAAGAATTTGTTTAAGGAAAAATCTTGAATATTAATAGCAAGATTTCTATAGAAAAGTAGGGGTCAATTGTCCAAGTGCTTACTACCCATTAGATAACCTTTTCATGCAATAGTAGTGATATGAAAGGCTTAAATCCAAAATTGTATATTCACTAGATATTCATCAATGAAAAATTCAATATTCTAAGACAACCTCAAAGAATAATTAATCCATCCTTAAGGGAGATAGTCAAAGAGGAATAACAAAAAATATTAAATATTTTCTTTATCTACCCCATCTCAAATAGACAATTTTTTTCTCTATAGGTTATTATTGAAAAGAAAGTGGGGAAGTAGAGAGTGTGTGAATATTATAGGGAGCTCAATACAACCACAAAAAAGGATCATTTTCCTTTGCCAGTTATTGATTAAGTCCTAGATAACTTAGCAGGGAAGAGGTACTTCTCTTTCCTTGATGGTTTTAGTGGCTATAATCAGATAAAGGCTTCTCTCAAAGATCAAGAGAAGACCATTTTTACAAGTCCCTTGGGTACATTTACCTATGTAGTTTTACCTTTTGGTCTTTGTAATGCTCCTACAACCTTCCAAAGGATTGTGATTAGTATTTTCTCTGATATCTCATATGATTGTATGGAGATTTACATGAAAGACTTCACTATTTATGGTAAAACATTTTATGAGGCTAAGGAAAATCTAGAAAAAATACTAAAAATATGCAACGACCATAATTTGCCCCTAAATATTCAAAAATATTTTATGATGATACAAGAAGGAATAGTGTTGGGTCACTACATCTTAGCTGTACGAATTTAGGTGGACCCTTCTAAAATTGATGTTATTTCTGGTCTACCTTCTCCTAGAAAAAATAAATAATGTAGGATCTTTCTAGGTCATTTTGGTTACTATAAAAATTCATTGAAAATTTTAGTAAAATAACATGACCTTTATATAGTTTACTAAAAAATGATGCATAATTTGTTTGGACAAAAGAGTTTGAAAATGGATTTCTTGATCTTAAGATTTCTCTCACCCAACCACTTGTGTTAAAAGGATCAAATTAGTCTCTACCATTTCATATCCACACATATGCATAAGATTATGCCATTGGTTCCTTTTTGGGACACAAAAGTGGATCAATAGAACATGTTATCTACTATGTTAGTAAGATGTTACAAGGAGATGCTATCTATACACTCAATAAAGTCAAGCACTACATCATAGACTATACTATTTTTGTTCATACTAATCATACAACAATCTAGTACCTAATGAGAAAAAATTCAATCACATGAATTTTAGCTAGGTTTTTATTATTCATACAAGAGTTTAATATTACAATTATGGACAAACCAAGTAAAGATAATATAGTACTAGATTTCCTTTCTAGAATCCAATGACACGATGGTCTTGCAAACATAGAAGATTCCTTCCTTGATGAGCACTTGTTCTCCATCAAGGCTATTCAATCACGGTATGCATAAATAGCTAACTATTTATATGTAGGATGAACTCCTCCTCGCATATCACCTTAAGAAATGAGATTTTTAGTAGAGAAAAGCTTTACCTTTCATTGGATTGCAAAGTTTATGTTTTATATTGGACTAGATCAAATAATGAGGAGGTGTATGAGAGAAGAGGAAACTTATGAAATTCTATGAAGATTTTGAATGCTAGTTATTACTGGCCAACTCTATATAAGGATGTAACTAATATACTAGGACATGTGATAGGTGCCAAAGGATGGGCCATCCAACCTAGTCTAATGAGATTCACTTATTCCAACAAGTCATTGTGACCCCCTTTGACAAATGGGGATTGGACTTTGTAGGTCCCATTAATCCACCTTCAAATGATAAGTCTTATATCCTTGTATGCATTGATTGTGTGATTGATTGGGCAAAATATAGGCCTATGAAACATGCTAGGATAACAAAGTAGTGAAATTCCTCTATAAGGAAATTTTTACCATGTTTGAAGTTCCTAGGGATATAATTACTGATTAAGGGGAACAATTCACTACACTTATTATGAACCTAGTAAATCAATACAACATAAGTCATAGGAAGTAGACACCCTATCATCTAGAGGAAAATGGCCAAGATGTAATCATCAAAATAGACATTAAATCTAGTTTAAAAAATATAAGAAGTCTACATATATAATGACCCTTACAAATAGGCCACTAATAACCACTAATACTGAACTGTGGAATTTTGTCAAACACTTGGCATGCAAACTAAATACACTGCTGAAAATAAAATGCTGAATAAAGGAAATTGTTGTACAACAAATTTTCTCAAATAACTGACTCAAAATAGTGCCAATATATTCATTCAATGATAACCAAATGCTTTTACATATGATATGCAATTTTCATCACAAGGCATTACAACTTGGCACATTACAAATAAACCATTACTGGTTGAATACAACTAAGAATTTCTTGCAATTACAAACTGAAAAGAAAGAACTTGGATTGAGCAAATGTTGGAGACTGAATAGTGAGTTGAAATGATGAAAATGCAACTCCAAACTACCCTCCAATTTTCTGATCGTACAGCTTGTAGGTACAACCGTACATGTATAGACTAGTATGGTAGCGAAAAAAAATAAATGTTGGAATGAAGGATGCCAAAATTGGAATTGAAATAATTGCCAAGCTCCAAGGAAAATTCTCCCAGAAAATAAAAATCAAACTCCTATCCAATAGTGAGATATGAGCAAAAATGTATGTCCAAGCTGAAAATCAAATCTTGCTGAAAAAAGTCCAAATAAGCCCAACTTGAAGTAGCTGAATACCACTTCCAAAGTGTAACCCTTCAAAGGATATTTCACCTCCTTAGTTATGCAAATCCTTAGGAGACTCTATTCCCAAATATTAAATGATAATCTGCAAACCAAGATGGTGCCACAAATGCTCAAAGAGAAAAGTAGTGTAACTCAAAACTTGGGATGTCCAAATGAGAGGCCAAGCACTCTATTTATGCACTTATCTAAGAAGCCTCTAAGAACTTCTAGAAGTATCCATAAAATATCTTTTATGAAATCCCTTTATAATGCACTTTTATATTAAAGTAACTTAATAAAATAAAAAGTGCAACTCAATTCAAAATTATAATATTTTGGCCTCGCATAACACATAAAAATAAAAATATGATAAACCCCATCTCTCCAAAAGAAAATAAAACCATCCAATCCCAAAATAAACATCACAATGAATCTCTCACCAAAACCATCTACCTACGAGAGTCCATAATAGAAAAATTCACTAAAAAATAACATGTCACTGAAAAGGGGACATGACAGTCCGCCCCTCCTGAAATTGCTTGCCCTCAAGCAATCTCAAAGTTGAATGTTGCAAAATATCTTCTCCCTCCCATGTGGCATACTTCTTATGTTGATTCAATGCTAAAGAAATATTATCTCTAAGAACATCAACAATGTCCTTGCTCTCCTAAAGCAAATCCCTAGCACGAGGAACTCTAACATCACTCATAAGTAAATCAACAAAACTCGGTGCATTATAGTCATATAATGCTCTAAAAGGAGTCATCTAAATAGACACGTGATAGGTAGTAATATAGAAATACTCACATAATTAAATCCATCTAACCCATGCTTTCTGATGACCAGCCACGTAGTTCCTCAAATATCTCTCCACCCACTTATTTACTATCTTTGTCTGCCCATCAGTCTGCGGGTGGTAACTGGTGCTAGGTGTGACCTTAGTGCTACAAAAATGGAACACCTCCTAACAAAAATGACTCAAGAACCTACTATCCTTGTCACTTACTATGCTTTGGGGTATCCCATGTAGTATGAAGATCTCCCTGAAAAAGATTTCAACCAGCTGCATTGATGTGTAAGTAGTAGTGATGGGAAATAATTGTGCATACTTTGTTAACCTATCTACTACCACATAGATATAATCTTTCCCTTGGGCCTTAGGCAAGCCCATAATGAAATCCATGGATATACACTCCCACTTCCTTTTAGGAATGGGAAGTGGTTGTAGGAGCCCTGCTGGGAATGTGCACTCTTGTTTATTCTGCTGACAAATAGGGAACTCTCTAACATGTTGCAACACATTTTCCTTGAGCTACTTCCATGTGAACTACTCCCATACCTACCTATATGTTTTGAAGTATCTAGGATGTCCAGCTATAGGTGAATCATGAAATTCTCTCATAACAATACACTTCACCTTCGATCCTAGGACTAAGAATATCCTATTCTTGTAGACAATAAAATCATCCACAAGTGTATACTTGGTATCAACAACTGTCCCATCAAAAATCTTGGATGCCCATGAATCTCTAGCATACTCAACAATGATCAAGTGCCTCCAATCCTCTGATATCCGAATCATAGCACTGAAATGTGGTCTACATGACAATGCATTTGGTACCACATTTTGAGCCCCTTTCACATAGGAGATGTCAAAATCATAAGCCTGCAGTTAACTAACCCACTTTTGCTACCTATCATTGAGATCTCTCTGTCTAAGGAAATGTCTCAAACTATTGTGGCTAGTTTTAATGCAAAAATTACCACCCTCCAGATACTGCCTGAATTTAGCCAATGCATGCATAATAGCCAACATCTCCTTGTCATTTATACTAAATGATCTCTCTAGCCCATGGAGCTTCTTGCTCTAGAATGCAATGGGGTACTTTTCCTACATCAGAACAACACCAATAACCTCTCCAAATGTATCACATTAAAGCTCAAATGGCTTTGAGAAGTCAGGCAATGCTAACATAGGACATGTAGTCATGACCTTCTTGAATCTCTCAAAGAAAGCTTGTGCCTCAGGTGTCCAAACAAAGGCTCCCTTCTTCATCAAATCTATCATAGGAGTTGCATGAATAAATACCCACTGACAAATATGTGATAGAAACCACACAACCCAAGAAACCCTCTCAACTATGTCAGGTTCTCTAGGGGAGGCCAATCCACAATAGCACAGATCTTATTAGGATCCATCCTTACTCCCTCTGCACTAATGATGTGACCCAAATACAATAGCTTTTTCATGCTCAAATCACATTTGGACTCCTTGGCATACAAGGACTCTGGCTGCAAGATTCCCAAAACTATCTCCAAGTGCTCCATGTGCTCCTGCCAAGTCCTATTGTAAATCAAAATATCATCAAAGAAGACTAATCCATACTTCCTCAACTGGTGATAGAAGACCCTATTCATGGTGGACTAAAAAGTAGCTGGCACATTGGTCAACCCAAATGGCATGACCAAAAACTCAAAGTGCCCACAATGACATCTGAAGGAAGTCTTCTCAATATCCTACTCTCTAACTCTGATTTGATGGTAGCCGGATCTCAAATCAATCTTCATAAAGTAACATGCACCATGAAGCTCATTAATCAACTCATCAATCTATGGAATTGGGTACCTATTCTTGATTGTCCTTTTGTTCAACACCCTATAATCAATACACATCCTCAATGTACCATCCTTTTTCTTCACCATAACAACTAAAGAAGCAAAAGGAGACTTGCTAGGTCTGATGTGACCCATCACAAGAATCTCCTTGATGGTTTTCTCAATCTCATCCTTGAATCTTTTAGGATGCCTATAAAGTGTAATCATCATAGGTTTAGCACCCTCCTCCAACTCAATGATGTGCTCAATACCTCTATCTAGTGGTCTACCTGGTGGAATGTCACTGAAGACTTTGTCATACTTCACTCTCAACCTCTATATGTCTAGATGATACTTTGTCTTATGTTTTCCCTCCTATGTAGGTATGAGAGTACATATGGCTACCTACTCAATGTCATCATGTCTGGCTAACCTCTCCATCCATCTAAAGGAAATAGTCTTGATGTCTCCATTCCTGATGGCTCTCAAAATGTGTTTCTTCTCATCCACTTCAAACTTAATCTCCATGTCCTTCAATTTGAAGATGACCTCTTCCAATGAGCACAACCACTCCATCCCAAGAAAAATATCTATATCACCCATGTTGACAACATATTAGTCCACCTTGAACTCATAGTTGTTTAGGCATAAGGGAAAATTTGTAACCATCCTATTGCACTTAAGAGTATAACTATTAGCAACCTATACTTGCAGTCCCTCAAAATCTTTAGTCATAATACCACAATGCTCAACAAAATGTGCACTAATGAAATTGTGTGTAGCACTTGTATCAACCAAAGTAATAACTCTCTGCCCTGCTAGAATACCACACAGTCTAAAAGATCCTTCTTGTTAAATGCTAGAAAAGCCTACCTCTTGGAAGTGCAACTTAGGCTCCTTCATAGTCTTTGGAGTTTTTGCTTCTACCATGGGCTCTGCATCACTATGATCAATCTCATGTCTAGAATTATCAAAATCTAAATCCTCTTAATAAGCCCACATAACCCTATTAGCCTTCCCCTTAGGTCTCATAGGACAATCATGATCTCCGTCATAGGGACCCTTGCAATAAAAACATAGCTTTTCCTGTGTGAATCATTCAGTGTCTCCATATCCAATGGTGTAGTAGACTTACCCTTGGTATCTCCCTTTTTTCCCTTATTTTTATCAAAATTCTTATTGTCCTTGAATGAAGTACTCCTGGAGGTTAACCTACTAGAGGGTGCAGTGAGCTCCATGCTCTGTGCCTTCCTCATAGCATCCTGCAATGAAGGGGGATCAAATTCCTTGATCTACCCCTTTAGAGGTTCATAAAACCCCTTTGTGAATAGTATAACCAACCTCCTCTTAGACACATCCTAAACCATCATTGATAATCTCTAAAACTCACTAATGTAGACCTTTGAACTATCTATTTGTCTTAGCTATGCAAGATATGGAAGAAGACCTCTGGGTCTTTCTTATCAAAGTGCTCTAAATTTCTATCCACAAAATCCTGATAGGATGTCACCTAATTATGCTACAATGTAACCATATGTGACCACCAATCATGTGTTGTGCCCTCTAAATGCAAAGCAACATACTTGATAGCATCTATCTCTGACATAGGCCTTAATGCTAGGAATGTATCTAACTTATTGATCTGAGCTTCTGTTGTCATCTGTCCACTATTGTTGAAAGATGGTAAGATGAGCTTGCTAGAAAATTGCTACAACTCACTTTACTAACCTCCTTTAGGCCTCCATTTCTACTTGCAAATCCTCATGTGCTCTCTTCTCTAACTCAGATAGCGATCAAAATTCAAAAACTCACAAAAATGTGGAGGAAGTGCTTGCCATTCTGCATTTGTAGCTCAAAGATCATCCTGAAAGTCCTCTAGCATATAATCCTCTACTACCTCCTAGGTCACCTCTCTAAGGAATGTAGGAAGTGCAGGCCTATTTGCAGTCCATGACCTATGCCTAGGAGCACCCTATGAACCTACTACACTCTTGTTATCCTGCTCTAGTGTCCCCTTATCTTGTTCCTAATTATGTCTATCCTATGGGTTCATGCACTCAACCATGGTGTGAGTGCCTAAAAAGCCTGAGCCATCCACTCTTGTCCTATAACCATTTCTCTAAAAAAATTCCCTTATTTTCTAATCCTCATTCCTATTGTCTCTTCGTGGGCTATGTTCTTGTCTATCACCCATGGTGTCTGACTACCTGTCAAAATCTTGTTCCCTGTCAAACAAAGTTTTCCTGGGAGAGTAAAATCTGTGAGAGCCAACCCCAAGTGGCTGCATGTGATTGCTAAACCCTCAAGATGGTAGGATCTAGCTTTGATACCACTGTAATGACCATTACCAATAGGCCGCTAATAATCACTAATACTAAACTATGGAATTTCATCAAACACTTGGCATGAAAACTAAATACACTACTAAAAGTAAAATGCTAAAAAAAGGAAATTATTGTACAACAAATCTACTCAAATAACTGATGAAAAATAGTGCCAATATTTTCATTCAATGATTAAAAAATGCTTTTACATATGATATGTGATTTTTATCACAAGGCATTATAGCTTGGCACATTAAAAATAAAACCTTACTGTCTAAATACAACTAAGAATTTCTTGCAATTACAAACTGAAAAGAAAGAACCTAGATTGAGCAAATGCTAGAGACTGAATTCTGATTTGAAATGATGAAAATGCAACACCAAACTATCCTCAAATTTGCTAACTGTACGACTTGCGGGTACAATCGTACATGTATAGACTAGTATGTTAGCCAACAAAAATAAATGATGGGATGAAAGATGCCAAGATTGGTATTGAAATAATCACTAGGCTCCAAGGAAAATTCTCCCAAAAAATAAAAATCAAACTCCTAGCCAATAGTGAGATGTGAGCAAAAATGTATATCCAAGCTAAAAATCAAACCTTGCTGAAAAATGTCCAAATAAGACCAACTTGAAGTAGCTAAATAGCACTTCCAAAGTGCAATGCTTCAAAGGATATTTCACCTCCTTAGTTATGCAAATCCTTAGGAGACTCTATTCCCAAAGATTAAATGACAATTTGCAGACCAAAATGGCACCACAAATGTTCAAAGAGAAAAGTAGTGTAACTCAAAACTTGGGATGTCCAAATGGGAGGCCAAATACTCTATTTATGCACTTTTCTAAGAAGCCTCTAAGAACTTCTAGAAGTATCCATAAAATATTTTTTATGAAATCCCTTTATAATGCACTTTTATATTAAAGTAACTTAATAAAATAAAAAGTGCAACTCAATTCAAAATTATAATATTTTGGCCCTGCATAACACATAAAAATTAAAATATGATAAACCCCATCTCTCCAAGAGCAAACAAGACCATCAAATCCCCAAATAATCATTAGAATACTTTCTCACCAAAACCATCTACCTACGAGAGTCCATAATAGGAAAATTCATTAAAAAATAACATGTCACTAAAAAGGGGACATGACAATATAGGAAGAATTGGGCTAACAAATTACTTGAAGCTATATGGGCATATAGGATGTCATGGAAAACCACCACAAAATTCACACCTTTTGAGATGCTATATGGGAAAAAATTTGTAATGCCTATTGAGTTTGAACGTAAAAATTTAAGGACAATGTTGCAACTTAATTTAGATTTAACCACAACACAAGGATAGTAGACCATGAAGCTTAATGCTTTGGATGAGATCTGATAGAGTTCCTTGCAACATACAAAGATGATTCAAAATTAAAGGATAAAATGACATGAAAAATACATAAAAGATAAGTTGTTCAAGGAAAAATATTAGGCTCTTTTGTATGATGCTAGTTATGAAGACATCTAGGTAAATTCATAAACTAGATGGTTGGGTCCTTATGAGATTGCTTGATTTTTTTGAAATGGTGTAGTACACCTCAACACCATTGATGATGTCAGATTTAATTTTTTGGTCAATGTGCATAGGTTAAAACCCTACATCAAGCCAGTAAAAAATAAAGAGTTCTTGATCCATTTTTAATAAGATGATGTTGAGGTTCTTACAACTAAAGGGATTGAGTATTGCCTCAATTCCCTAGGCAATACATAGGTAAGCATGTACTTTTGTAATAAAATAGTTACCTTACTAGCCCTCATTCTCTTCTATTCCACCTCATCATTTTTTCATTATCCATTCCATCTCTCCTTCTGCTACTTCATCCATTACTCATACATCATCACTTCATCTTTTCTAAAACACTCTTTTTAATAAATGAACTAGAATTAGAATAGTTAGATCTATCATGGCATCATAGGTTCACTTCACTTTAACTCATATTTAATTTATTGTTGCACTAATTATAAGTATTTAGGTATTTAATATAAGAAATAACACACCTTTTTGGTTGCATCCCTTTTTGGTCATTCTACAAGTACATAACTTTTTGTAAAATTTCTTAATATATTGTCCACATTTTACTTTTCACTATCACAAGGCCATGTCATCATGAAAGAAATATCCTTTCACCACACCTAGGATATGAGGATATCTAAATAAAAATTAAATAGTCACATCCATCACTCCTGCAATAAATTTTTTTTTGTCATTAATTTCTCTTTACGCAACTCTTTTTGTCTAAATTTCCATTCGCAAGTTGATATTTTCTTCTTTTTCTACATTTTTTTGAACTAAGTGACTTATTGAAAGAAGTTTAATCATTTTATTTGAGGGATAAACATAGTTTTCCAAACTCTACACAAGTTTTTTCACTAGGGTTCTATTTGAATTAAGTATAATTTGGTAGCAGAGTATAAGAATAGAATGGGTGGCCAACCTATTCAACATGAACCAAAAGATCATCATCTATTTCTACAAGATGCACATAATTTACCTCCGCTTTAGATCTATGGTTGACTTGATAAATTCCTCAAGTTGGTAACATACAACAATGACATAGCTAAAAATTTCATAAGAACACCTATTAATGAATGAGCTAGACTAAAAGGGGTCACCATAGATTGTTTAGTTGACAAAATTTTATAAGTAACTAGATTACCTTAGTTTGGAGACTTGTTTCGTCAAAAAAACATGCTAGAAGTGCTTGGGCTGAATTTTCAAGACTAAAAGACCTTGTAGTTAATAAATATAAGAAAGGGAAAAGATATTGAGCTTGCTACCATAGTGGATTCCTAAAGCCACCTATATTATGAAAAACATCACATGAAAAGGTTGGTTCTTTGTCTTGCATTCTCATCATTTCAATCTATTATCCTATCTATGCCATGGTATGTTGATGAATGTTCTTGAATTTATGTAAAATTTACTTTCTAACACTATTGTTGAGTATAGAAAGGGTAGAATTGATTCTATTTCTCATCATTGTATGATTAATCTCTAGTAGAATGGATAGTTAGGGATATTTCCCCAATTTCTTAGGAGGAATTTATTATATGTATAAGGTTTGATCTATAAATTCAAAATGTCATCCCTAGAGGCCAACCTCTCACCGATAAATGCAAAGGTTCATTATCCAAGCCTAAACCCTCTATAGTTGACCCTTCTAAATATAAATAATCCACCTCTAATACATCAAATTCAAAGGATCATATTCCCATTTCTCAAAGAGTTCCATGTGTCCAAGAAAAATCCTCAACTTCTGAAGTTGGACCTTTGACTAGAAAAGGGAAACATAAAATGTATGAAGAATCCCCACATAAAGAAACCCTTAGGTCTACTCCAATGGTTGTAAAAAGAAATCAATCTAAAGAATCTTCCTCCCAAATCCATGATATCATAAAAGACAAAATTAGTTCCTATTCCTCTAAGCTAGACTTCAAAGCCAAGAAATGCCCATACCACCTACTATGAATATTGAGTCCAAACCTTCATATCATACTACATCTCCCTCACAATCTTCACCTAGTGCCTCTACATCCTCAACCATGCCTTTACATTCTAATAGTACATTACATGGGAAATAAGGGAAGTATATGAGCAAGGAAGGGTATCAAGGGCCTAGGCTTGGTGATTTAACAATTGGTAGGATGAGTCAATAGATCAATCATAGGAGGGCATGGATGAATAAATTTAGGATAAACTAGATGAGAATCCATAAGAATATATGCAAGAGATACTGGAAGAGTAATTTCTTGAAATAATAAGAATAGAAATTTTTTGACGAAAAGAACATTACAAAATAATCCTACAGAACAAGTGGAGGAAGATACTATGGAATTTTTTTGGGATGAACCTTTGTAAGAGGGAGAAATTTAGATTGAAGAGGAGGTCAAGGAAATAAAAGAGCATATCATTGTACAAGATAATCAAGGGAATAATGGATAAATGAGTGAGGCTCAACCTATGAAAAAGTAGCAAGAACCTCTAGTGCCACTTGAAATGTAGCCACATGGTAGTGAAATAGGACAATTAGTTCCTATGTAGCCATAGGGAGAAGAAATACCAACCATATAGGATAAACCTACTAATGCCATAATGCATCATGAGAATCTTGATAAATTTGAAGGAATTTGGGAAACATCCTCAATAGACCTTGAGATAAGAATAGAGGAAATACATGGCCAAGATAGCTATCAAACAAATGGCTAAGATAAAGTAGAAGAGAAAGGAAATGAAGATACCATTAGGCCTCATCTTCATGTGACTAGTTTTCCTACAATGATGGAGTGCTATAAGGAAATGATTGATAAAAATACTTCCTATGAGATGGAGATCAGAAGATTTAAGAAAGTAATCCACAATATGGACATGGAGATTTCCAATTTGAAAGACAATTTTAAGTAGGTAATTAAATTCATTCCTCAAATACTAGAGTATTGATCACCATCTCTAGTCTATGCCATGCATCTTAGGAGTTATGTTTAAATTTTTAAATGATAAGGTTATGGCATGAGAAGAATCATTTACTTAAAAATCCCAATGAATCATATGATGCCAATAAAATTCTCCAAAGCACATAAAATATCTACTCTATGAATTTTATTTACATAACTTAGTTATACCATAGAATAAAGATTGGAATCCACTATGTTGTACAAGCGATATCCATATTAGTGCTTTGATCTCTTCGATTTAGAATGAGATCAGTAGAGGAGAATCATTTGATAGATATATGTATGCAAAGGAAACCAACCCTCTTCCAATTAGAAAGGGGTCAAGGAATGACCATAAAATATACTTTGATAGTAAGAGATTATGGGCTAGTGAAAGAGACAGGCCACATATTGAACCATTTAAGAGTTAGGTGTTTGATCTATACAACCATATTGTTAACCAAGATCTCAATGCTTCCATATCTCACACCATGGAAGCGTAGGAAGATATGTCAATAAGGTTACAAAAAATAGAACTACATGCTCCTAATAATATCTATGACTCTACTAGAAGAGAATAATGTTATGTGATAAATGTTAGACAAAGGAATGAAGAGTGGTTATTCTTGGTTATGAAACTTTCTATTCTCATGTAGGCCACTTTTGTAAATGAAAGGACATAACAATACTTACAATGGGGAATTAAAAGATAAAATATGGAGGAATTTGAAAGAGAAGAAGGGTCATTTCTGGAGCTTTGCTGAAAGAGAGTGTGGACAAAAAATGAATGTTGATCTGAGGGATTTTTCAAGAAGTAATAACATGGCCAACTAAAAGGACCAAATGATAGTTGGTTGAGGATAATGATGAGCCCACTTTTGTCATAGTTTGGGCTCATGTTTTAAATATTCCTCTCATATTTTTAAGTCTTTTTAATACCTTTTTATACTATTGAACAAACTTTATGTAATGGTTATGGGATAATATGTAGACATATATGAATAGCATAATCTACTATTATGATAATTCTTTTATAATTTTGACATGTCTATTTATTTATGATTTTTTATTGGTGAGAAAAAGTTTGTTTTGAGTCCATAAGATGAAGTTCCTTCCTACATCCATTACCATTTATTATCCTGCATCCACAAGAAATGATTTCTTGATTTTTTATTAATGAACATGTAGATGAAATGATGATTCATTTAATGAGATAAAGTGTTGAGATAACCTTTTGGTGTATAAATAGTTGCTAACACTATGAAGGTTTTAAGCTTCAAGAAGGAAAAGTAGTTGTCACTAATTTACTACAAGACTACTCCAAGGTGGGCTAAATAAAAAATATATATATGAAGGAACAACTAGAAGGACATCCTCCACTTGGGCGGGTACTTTATCGATGACAAAGAAGAAGTCTTGAAAGATCCATAAATCTAGTAGAGGAAGCCTTAATAATGCATCAATCTAGGAGAGTGGTCTATTTACTTCTCCAAAATAATTTGACTCGGTTTCTCCCTCATATCTATTTCTTGTTGTAAAGAGTCAAAAAGCACAATAAAGATTCCATACTTCATGGGAATATTTAGTTAGTTTTTAGAACCTAAATGAACAAATAGCCATGTTCTCTCTTTTAGAAGAATGTTTGGGCTTATATTTTACTGTTGTTTTCAATTATAATAAAACAAAGTGTTCTATGTACTTTGAAAATTCACATTAATAAAGAGTTAATGAATTTTTCTTCTTAATCTATTGTGTTTCTAAGGCACTACCTAAGGAGGTCCCATTTAGGGTACATGCCTCTCTTTTTGTTTCAATAAGTAGCTTATATATTTCTCTTTTTGTGTTATTATTTTCCTAGCTGATAATGGGGCAATGTGATCAAGGGTATGAAACCCTAAGTTTATCACATAACCCTACTTACAAATATGAGTTAAGGAAAATGATCCTCTCAATCCCAATTCTAAAGGACTAGATCTAGATAGACTATTGTTTATATGTAAACTAGGTTTTATAACTTTTATAACTTAATCCAAAATAGAAATTTAATTAACTTGATCTATAAATTTGGATTTACAAGTTTTATAATTTAATAAAAAATATAAATTTAATTACTTGATCCAGGCAGTAATTTCGGTATGTATTTTTAATCATTGAAATTACAAGATTCATGCTTTAAACACTTAATTTAATTGTATTTAATTACATAAAAGAAATAACTAATAAACTGAATGAGATTGAGAGAATAAGAAAGAGATAGAAAAGACACAAACACTTTTATAACGAAGTAATACTTTATTTTGTATATACATAAATTCGTTATGTAGATTTAGTAATAAAATTTACTTGGAGTAGTGGTAGTAGTAGTAATAGTACTAAGTATACGATACTATACCATATAGAGGTAGACTATACTATCATCATAAATAATAACTAGGCCTAGGCTTGTGTAGACACCTAAAATTGTCCTAAAACACTATATTAATTAATTTAATATCTCCTTTGACATTATGATTAATTATTAATTAATTAATTATATTTTGTCATATTCTTCTACTTATTTAATTAATTTTACTTAATTAAATAAGTTCACTTCCCTAATGTATTTTGAATTTAATTCAAATACTGCCCTCTAATGTGTTAAATCCATTTAATGCATAGTGACATCATATGTTCCCTTTTAAATAAATTCAATTTATTTAAATCCTCCACATGCTTTAAGTTTCTTAAACCTAATTAATATTAATCTAAATTGATCCATCCTCCATCAAATTTAATAAATGATTTTTGAAAATCATTTATTCCCCCTTATCCATCTAGCACTCAAAATGAATTTTTAATTCATTTATCCTCCGTGTCTCCCACTCACCTCATTCTTTATTCCTCCACTATGACATGTCTTCCACTTTCCTCTTTTTTTTTATTCCTCCACTATGACATGTCTTCCACTCTCCTCATTTCTTTATTCCTCCACTATGACATGTCTTCCACTTTCCTCATTTTTTAATTCCTCCACTATGACATGTCTTCCACTCTCCTCATTTCTTTATTCCTCCACTATGACATGTCCCCCATTACCTTCAATTTTAAATTGATCCCACTATCTCCTTTTCTTTATCATTTCCCTTGCCACCCTTTCATGGCCTATGTGTCTCCTATATGGCTCCTATGTAGATGCCATATAGGTGCAACCTCCTTAAGGTCTCCCTAAAAATCTATAAATAGAGCCCTTTTCTCAAGCAAAAACATCTCCTCCATATGCATTGTTATCATGATAGTATAGTTCTAGAGCTTTTTAGAGATTTTATGCTTAGAACTAACCTTTGGTAGTTGCTTGCATTACTTAGATTTCTAGCTTTTGCATTAGTTTCATGGTAGTGTGATGTTGTAGGTTTCTTTCTTCATTGCATTCCATTCACCTCTGTATCCATGGAATCCTTCGAGGGTGGCTTATTCATAGCCATTGCTTGAAGGTATTTCACACACATTCTTAGCATAGATTCATTACATATTTCATTTTCATCATCAAGGGATTCAATAGTTGTGTTTGGGAGAGCACATTTACATCCCTCACACTTAAGCACACCAACAAGGCCTCTTATGTGTGCCCTTGTTGAGCTGATTTGAGGTTATGTGAGGAATTTAATTTGTAGTTGCATAATTTGTTAAAATCAAGTTGATTTTAGTTGTATTTCCATTTGTTTCTAATCTTTCATATGCACATGTTACAACTAATGTTTGCTTGTTTATGCATGCTCCCGATAGGTTAGGTTTTCACATATACATTTTGGCATGGCCAATAGGACCTACTTCACAGGTTTAAACTAATCATCTAATGTTTTTTTTAGTGTCTTTTTTGAGTTTAAGCTTGTAGGTTGAAGGTTTGCACTTGGAGATAAATTTTCATGACAAACTTCAAATCAAGTCAAAGAGTTCACCATTGTGTTTGAAGCAAATCATAAAGAAGCACTTTTACTAAAATGTCTATAACTTTTGTGTACAAGCTCCATTTGTGATGATTTAAAAAGTGTTGAAAAGATAATTCAACCCTCTATCTAGATCTATAGATCATTTTATTAGATTCAATTTCTAAAATTGGGTGCACACATTCAAAGTCACTCTTTCTATGCAACCTTAAAATGCTCATAACTTGTGCAAATGAAATTGTTTTTCATTGATTTTTTTTTTAATTTATTAGAAAAATGAGAGGAATATACTTTTGAAGTCAAGTTGATCTTTTTGAAATATTTTAAAAGTATTTTTCACACATTTTCATGTTGAGGCTTAAAATTTACCTACACATTTGGGTTTGGATCTAAAATAAACAAGTGTCTTTTAAAACCTAAGACCACTTATGTATTCTCTCCTCTTACGCCTTCGGGTGATCTTGAGTGCACAAGAAATAAGTCATCTTGTTTATATTTTTTAGGAGGCTTGCAAGATTTCTAACCCGGTTTTTATTTTAGGAGACAAGCTTTGGAAATTTTTTAGTGATTTTAATCACTTGTAAGATTTAATATGGTAAATGAACTTGCATGAACTAATCATTTTTCCTTGGAATGCATGTTGCAACTAATATTTAAAGGTTAAATACACTCTTGAATGCATTAAGGTAAACTTTACACACACTCTTGAATACATACATTTCATTAGAATGAATAATGCTGAAACACACTCTTGAATGCCTTACTGAAAGAACAAGTTTTTCATTGGAATACATGTGTAGAGTAATCAAACACAATGTTGAGTGCCTTCAGGAAATTTACATGCTTTCATTGGAATGAATGTTTAGATAGTAAATACACTCTTGAATGCCTAAGGTCAATGAAGCTTGCTATGAAATATTTGGATTTGGTGCTTAAAATTGTAGACACCTAAATTTGATTACATCAATAAGTAATCATATTTATCATCTCCTAGGACATTATTGATTAAATATTTACTATTTAATTAATCAATCGTTATCCCCTAGTTAATTAATTAATTTAATTAACTATAGTCCAATTGATAAAATCAAATGATCACCCAAAATCAATTTATCAATTAAATCCCAATTCCTCTATTAAATTGGATAAATCATCAAATCTATTAAATTTAATTCCATACTCCCATTTTATTGAATAAAACATTTAATAAAATATCTAAAATCCTAAAAACCTTTCCTAAACCTTATCCTAACCCCTAATCCAACCCATTCACCCATACTAACCTCACTTAACCTCCTAACTAACCCATCCCATCAAAGCTAAATTACTTACCCCCTAACCCCCCTTCTAAGCTAATCCTAATCCCCTTCTAATCATGTGCACAATCATAAACATGGGTTAATACTTGCTAACCCAAACCAAAGTCAACAAATATCTTCTCCCCTCACCCTCTAACATTTATGACTCTTACACCTCTCCCATCCTCTCTTACATCTCTTACATGACTCTTACATACTCAACCACCCTCATCAAGCCTTTTACCAACCCTTATCCTATTCTCTCACACTCATCCTCCTTGTAACAAGTGTCACCTCCCCATTGGTGCTAAACAAGCACAATCCATGTGCTCCCTTTTGAGTGCATCTTGACCCTCCCTCACCATCTCATCATCTTGACATCTTGACCCTCCATTCCTCCAACCCTTGGCCTATAAATTAAACCTCCTCCCTTCACAAAATCATCCACCTTCCATGCAAAGTTATAATGCTATTTTGAGAGCTCATAAACTACCAAAATACTATTATAATATTGGAATCAATCCATGAATCCATTATTGAAACCTTGCTTCATTCACTCTACCCATCCATCTAAAGCTTGAGCATATCTTGTGAGCATACACATCTTAAATTAGGGACAAATCCATTGCATCATGATGTTATACCATTAAGAGCCTACCATTCTTGGTTTGCTTCCTTTTGTGGTGATAACAATTAGTCCTATCTTAAGTGTTAACTATTTTAGTTGTGTTAATGCTTTCTTTATTAGTTGGTATTCAATTTTCACTACTAAACTAGCTGATACAAAAATGAATTCACTCAATCTTGAATGACTTAAAGGAATTGGTTTATTTTCAACATTTTGCTTATGTTGAAGATGATCAATTTACTTTATATTGACGAATCCTCGCTTTTTATTATGTTGAAAATGTTGTCAAGTTGAAAAGAACAATGCATGCTTAAACATGAGTGTCTTCAAGAGTAGATTACAAAATCTAAAGCTCCATTAGGAAAGAGCAAGTATCTTTCAACCCCGAGGCCATTTATGTATTCTCTCCTCTCACACCTTTGGGTGATCTTGAGTGCATAAGAAATAAGTTGTCTTGTTTATATTTTTTAAGAGGCTTGCTTGTGGATTTCATCACCCCTTGGGATGACCTCAACTCCAGTGTTCTAGTGGAGTATAAGAATTGGGAGGTGAATTGAAAGACACCTCTCTTGGAAGAATTTTTTTGTCACTCTTGGCTAAGCCCCAAAGAACTTTATACCTTTGGGAAGTGAAGGCAGAGATTTTGGTTACTAATCTCCCCCCAGCTGTGTGGTACCATTTTCTTTCATCTACAAATTTGGGCCTCATGTACCTTGCATATATCAAGGACTCCCTTTAGATAATCTTTGTACATCCTAGTGGCAACCTTATTAGGATTGTTGATGTGTTTAGTGTGCTTGATTGTTTAAACATCAAAAACCAATACCGAACATCAAACAAGTTAAAAAAATGAGTGAAATGGTGAGCTAAACATTCAATGAGTGAAATGGTTGTAAGTGGGTCCTTTTGACCTATGGTTAATTTCATACTTGATCTAGCATTTGGAGTCCACTGGGTCTTTTAGTCACAAGTTTTTTTGCAAAATTTTCAAGCTTGTAACTGGGTTTGTTTTGTTCCTACCATGACCAACAAAGTCAAAACCTAAGAAGGTGAAATTATCCAAACCATTTGCTTACAAGGAAAGGAAAAACCTAGCACATGGTGATAAACAATTTTGATACGCTATCAAAGACATCAACAAAGAAGACGCTAGATAGGACCATTCTGATAGAATCAAATATAATGCTAAACTTTGAAATTGGTCTGCTTTCCTTGGAGTGAACCCAAGGTTTTTGTTCCCAGTGAGAGAAGATTGAGTTAACTGCATAGTGACCATAACACCTTCATTTTCCACATCAACCCTATTTCCAAATTTCTAGTCTTCCATTTGCAAAATTTCCTCTAGAAAGCTTGATCATTTGAACCTTAATCTTTTGAGCATAGGGACATCTTAGTTACAAAAACTTTTGAGATTACAACACTAGACCTTTATCCATAAGCAGGCATTTATCATAGTTACACTCACACATTTGGGATCACAAGTACATCTCCAAATAGCAGGTAATCAATTCGGTGTCCTATCTGACCTAAAGATCATTTGTCCATCTTTGGTAGGAGAAAGATTTTTTTATCCTATATCACACTAGGTTTGCTAAATCAACAAGGTCTTTTGTTTATATTTAGGTTGTTGGCCCTTTTATCACATAAGGTTTAGCTGCTCTCCTGCACATTCTTCTCTTTCTTTCACAATCTTCAACCCATTGGTTTGGTCACTATTGTATGGTACATGCACAATCTGGCAGATTCACATTTAATCCCATGTCTCATTTGTTGGAATCATTAAGGAAACAAGAGATGGATAATCCTTCTCCTCCATGATCAGCCTCATTGGGGAGCATATTTCCCCCTAGTATGAACTTTGGCATGCCTAGCTCAAAACCCACACAAGAACCAGAGGATCCTTTTTGCAACACAACTCTAGGAATTAATTCACATGATGGTGAAGAAGTATACCAAGATAAAGATCCTATTGACCGCAATGATGTCCCTAATTATGTCCAAACATTTCTTGTAGATCCATACAACTTGGAAATAATGGAAAAGTCTATTAGGGAAAACAAGACTAAGATCTTCCTAGCCTTGGTTAAAGATGGTGTGAATGTCCCTATGAGTTTTGATGAAAGAACTTTGTTTAGATAAATTACCAAGGGTGGTGCTCCCGTATTACCAACTTCAAACATAACTGAAACATCTGGTCAAGAGAAGGAACCTGTGGCGAGAACTAGTTTCATACTTACATCAAGTGTTGCAACACAACCAACATTCCAATTAAGTGCAAAACACATCCAAAAAATCATTAGTGCTATGCCCAACACTACTAATGCTAGTATTCCACAACCAACCTTGATAGATCCAACTATAGGATACTTAAACATTGGGAAAGTACCTACACAATAGATGGTAATTCCAACACAACCAATATATTCCTCTTATTTACAAATGATAACAAGTATGGTGAAAACATCTGTGCCAATTCTAATGAATTCATATTAATACATTGGCCAAAGTGGAGCACTTCTACCACCTCACAATACATTTGGGATTCCATGCAACTTGGGAGGTGAGTTTGTCAATTCCCAACAATAAAAAATGCAACCAAACCAAGATCTACCCCAACAGTTCCATGAACTTCAAAATTTGGTCCATACCATGAATGACAAAGGGATGAAGGATTTCTCTTTTGAAGAAATTTTCCCCTTTCCATTTGATAAATCCATTAACATGATACCATTTCCACCAAACTTTGAGGTTCCTAAATTTGACAAATACACGAGAGGAACATGTCCTATCACACATCTCAAGGAATTTTTTGTTTTGTGTCAAGAAGTAGCCTATAGTGAGGAGTATCTTAAGAGTCTCTTCATATGAAGTCTTGGAGGCCCCAAACTAGAGTGGCTAATGAACTCACCCAATTTTTCCATTAATTCCTTCAATGATTTAATGGGGAAGTTTGTAGCACAATACTCTTACAACATTGAACATCATGCCTCATTAAGTGATTTGTGCAACACAAAACAATGAAATGGTAGAACATTTTCCAACTTTCTACAATGGTGGAGGCATCTTGCTAATCACATGCCATAAAAATTTGAGGAGTCCCACCTTGTGGATATATTTATGAAAAACTTGATACCAGAGATGTCTTTCCACATGAAGATGGCTAGCCTTGAAAAATTTGCCACTTTAGTCAAGAAAGGCAAGAACATTAAAAATGGACTCCTAGACAAGGGTTCCATTAAACATTATAGATCTTCATCCTTGAACAATGACACAAACAACAACAAAAAAACTAAAATTTGGTCCAAAAACAAAGGTGTTACCCATGATGGTGTCACTGATGTTAAAAGTGTACAAAACCTCCAAGGTGGGAACAACAACAACAACTATGGTAACTGAAACAACAACAATTCAAACTATGACAATCAAAATCAAAACAATCAGCAATCTCGTAATCAAACACATTTTTTTCCTCACAACAACAACAATACCAACATCAATTACAACCATGAATATGATCAAAATAGGAAGTTCACTAACTTTTTTGAACCCTTGGATGTCATATTCCAAAAAATAGTGATCGCAATTTGATGGTGTTTCTCAACACGCGACCCTTTGATGAAAATCAACCCAAATCAAATGGGTACAGGGAAAATGAATATTGCAAATACCATCACATCAAAGGACATGGCACAAACAAGTGTATAAAACTCAAGGTCTTCATTCAAAATCTTGTTGACGATGGAGAAATTGAGGTAGAAGGGGGATCACCCTCTAAAAATGCTAAACTAAAGATATTTCAAAAGCCATTTCCTGACCACAATAATGACAATAACAACAATGGAAACAATAATATGAACAATGTAAATCAAGCTTCCACATCAAATGCATTACACTATGACTATTCTACTAACCACATATTAGGATTTGACTCCTTGTGTGGTAAAATAGAAACAAATGATATATGTGGTTTTGACTCCATGTGTGGTTACATTGAAGAGGTAGACACTCATGTAAATACCCTTGTCCTACAAGTAGCTGATTGTGATGTAACCACTCGATAAGGAAGAATCACTTTGCAAACTACCACTCCCAACCCCACTAATCCATCAACTCCACATGCGCTTGCTATGTCATCCACTTCACAAAGACCCACTTCTCACTATGATGTATTATCCCAGTTAGGAAAGACTCCTACGCAAATATCCATTCTAGAGCTCCTCACCACCTCACCCATCCATAAAGAGATTTTGGAGACTACTCTTTAGAGTCTCATGTTCCTGAAAATATTAATGCATCCCAATTCACCACCATGATTGAAAATCTTGCCGCACAACACCTTGTCTTCATAGACAAAGATTTCCAAGGTCCTAACCAACACCAAAATTTTTTGCTCCACATTGAAGTCCTTATACAATAACATAAGATAAAAAGAGCCCTTATAGATAATGGATCTGGTTTGAACCTTTTTACATTGAAGATGATCTATTTCTTGGGGCTTCTAAAAGAGCTCCTAGATATCAATAAAAGGATAATGATCAAAGCATATGATAAAAGAGAAAGAGAATCAAAAGGAGTTATCATGCTACCACTAAAGGTTGGGCCAGTTGTCATAAACACTGAATGCAATGCCCTAGATTTGGATTTTCCATATAATATCTTGCTTGGTTGACCTTGGATACACACACTCAAGGTGATCCCATATATATATCATAAATGCTTGAAATTTCCCTACCAAGGAGGAGAGGTCACAATTCTAGGTGATCCTTTTCCTTTTGCTTTTTGTAAAAGATTAAGAGGTGCACCAACAAATTTTTGTCCAATCAGTGAGTTTGCTAAGGTTATACATCATTCTTTCACCATAACAGAATCACCTTCCACAAAAATTCTAGAGTTATCCAATAATGGTTCTAGTTCCCACAAAGGAAAAGAGAAGGTCGAAGATATTAAGGTCAATACTATAGGGAAGAAGGTTACTTTTGTTGACCTAGGAATGGGAGAGTATAAGTTTGAAAATGCCTTGTGTGTTGGACAAATACCACTCTTCCCTTTCTCCTTTTGAAAACCTTCACAAATACCACCTTCTACAAACAAGGATAATATGCATGTTACTAAGACAACATTTGAACATTGGAGTTCACTTAGTGATGAACACATGGAATCTAATATCCTAGATTGGCTATATTTTGATAGTAAAGATGAACCTATGGAGTTCCCTAAAGATAAATATGTTAATGCTCCTCCCATCATTAAAAACATGGGATATCATGGTATTAGCCTTGGGCCTAAAGAATATGGAATAGAACAACCCCTTGAGGCTAATAGCTATCCTAAAGGACATGGTTTGGGCTCCATTAAACCCAAGGTGTCCTTTGCTGACAAGTATTGTATGGTTAAACCTGATTCTTAAACTGAAGAGGAGGAATTCTTTGAAGTACCCTTCCAATACATTGAGGATGACCTAGATAACCATATCTGTGTCATTACCATAGCCAGCCTTTCATCCACCAACCTACCTCTCACCAACCCTGACATGATAGACTAGGACCTTTAGGACACATTACAGGCTCTTGATAACTGTAACTCTGATGAAGTAGTGATGGAAATCTTTGGCCTTAAGAATCTCCAAGATTATGAACATGAGATATAATACAATGAGGAAGCCTACTTTGGTAGCCAAGTCAAATCTCTTAGTCGCAAAAGTGAAAAAAAAATTATTAAAAAAAATTAGAAGAAACATCCTCTAGTGAAAACTCTTTTGGAGCACTTTTGGATGCAGAAAAGGATAAAATAAAGGACACATCTTCTAGTGAAAACCTTCTAGAGGTGCCAAAAGGGGGAGAGGTTGACTTTTCATTTAGATCTTTACCACCAAAAAATTCATCTATACTGGATGGGGATACAATTCTAGTTAATTTGGGCAAGGTAGATAATCCACAAATCACATACATTGCTACCACCTTAAGGCCTAAAGAACAAAAAGTAACAACTGAGTTCCTACAAAAAGGAAAAATCAATTTTGCATGGACATACAAAGACATGCCTAGTTTAGACATAGATTAGGGTTGTGCATCACTTAGCAGTAGATCCAAAGATTAAACCTGTTAAACAAAAGTTGTGCAAGATGCATCCTAAGGTAGCACTTTTAGTCAAAGCAGAACTGCAAAAAATGCTAGAGGCAAAGTTTATCCACCCTATTGATTATCTTGAGTGGGTTTTCAGCATTATTCCTATAGGAAAAGCATTTGGGGGCATCCACATCTATTCAAAGTTTTGAGATTTAAATCTCACATGTCCTAAGGATGATTTTCCACTTCCTAACATAGACATCATAGTGGATTTGACTACTAGACATGAAATGTTATCTTTAATAGATGGTTTCTTTGGTTACAATCAAATCAAAATTGCAAAAGAAGATCAACATAAAATGGAATTTACCACCCCATGGGGGACCTTTTGTTACCAAGTCATGCATTTTGGCTTGAAGAATGTCGATGCCACTTATCAACTCGCAATGACTACAATCTTCCATGATCTTCTACATGTCATAATGGAGGACTATGTTGATGACATTATAGGAAAATCTAAGACACGTAATTCCCACATTGATGTGTTCACCACCATTTTTGAAAGGTTGGAGAAATATAAAGTGTTCCTTAATCCAAAGAAGTGTATTTTTGGGGTCAAATCAGGCAAGTTATTAGGCTACATAGTGACAAGAAGAGGGATTGAGGTAGATCCCGCCAAAGTGAAAGCCATCATGGAAATGCCTCCACCTAGCACATTGAAACAACTCCATATTTTTTAGGGAAAGTTACATTTGATTAGATGGTTTGTGTCCCAGTTAGCAGATAAGGTCCATCTACTTTAACATTTTCTTTGAAAAGGCACTAAGTTTCAATGGGATTTCCTATGTTAGAAAGTGTTTGAACAAGTTAAGTTATACTTGGCTAATCCACCAATTCTATTCCTTCCAATTGTAGGACAACCATTGATTCTATACATTTCAGCCACTTCAGTTGCCTTAGGTGCTCGTTTGGCACAACTAGATGACAATGGTAATGAGCAAGCCATATACTATATTAGTCAAATATTAGTTGGCTATGAGTTGAACTATGCTACTATTGAGTGAGCATGTTTGGTAGTAGTCTTTTGTACATAGAAACTATGCCATTATATGCTTAATCAAACTACACATCTCATTTCCAAGATATATACACTCAAATATTTTCTATCAAAATCCTCCCTCACTGGTCAAGCTATAAAATGGGTCTTGATTTTAAGTGAATTTGACATTTTCTATAAGGATCACAAGGCCATTAAGGGAAAGTAATTGTAGACCAGCTTGCTGAAGCCCCTCTTCAAGGAGACCATCCCATTATAACAGATTTTCTAGATTATACAATTATGACTGTTACCCCTAGTACATAATGGAAGCTATTTTTGATGGTTCCTTCAAACAAAAGGGATCGCAGGTAGGAATTTTGTTTGTTATACTACAAGGAGACTTCATTCCTAAGTCTTATAAAATTTCATTCCCTTGCACAAACAATATAGTTGAGTATGAAGGATTAGTCACAGGGCTTTGTCAAGCTATTAGATGGAATATCAAAAGCCTTCTTGTCTTTGGAGACTCTCAGTTGGTCATTAAACAAGTCACAGATGAATACCAAACAAAGGATGAAAAATTATTGCCATATCACCAGATAGTTGAAGATCTTAAACAACACTTTACTAAGATAGTTTTTCAATAGATACCAAGGACTAATAAGAAAGTAGTAGATGCCATGGCCACCATTGCCTCCATCATTGACATGCTTGAGTACAGTCCTAAGTGTGAGTTTCTTGTTGAGAATCTTTTTCTTCCTACTTATGAGCAACCTAATTTAGAGC
The DNA here is from genome assembly GCA_028749045.1 of Cupressus sempervirens. Classification (NCBI taxonomy): domain Eukaryota; kingdom Viridiplantae; phylum Streptophyta; class Pinopsida; order Cupressales; family Cupressaceae; genus Cupressus; species Cupressus sempervirens. Next base: position 443,589,235 of record CM053792.1, on the reverse strand, counting down.
TAGTGTATGAGATTTTCGGTCCTGAATCTCTATGGTACACTAAAATTTTTTCCTATCTTCATCACAAAATGATCCCCATCATTCTCTCCCAAAATCAAAGCAAAAACTTTGTCTATCGCACTGCCTGATATACTATCCTAGGTGATACACTTTTCTAAAAACACTTCAATGGAACCCTCCTCTAATGTCTTAGTTCAAACGAAGCCAAAAAAATGTTAGAATAGGTCCACTAAGGAAGTTGTGGTGCTCATTCAAGTGGCCTTACGTTAGAAAAAAATCTCCTTAGAATGGGTTACTATTGGCCTACAATGGAAGTGGATGCCTAACATTTTGTGAAAAGATGTGTCCCTTGTCAACAACATGGTGATTTGATACACACTGCCACCCAAGACCTTCAACCCACCATGACACCATGGCCCTTTTCCTACTAGGGATTCGATCTTGTTGGTCAAGTATATCCAAATTTTTCAAATGGCCACAAGTATATTATTTCCACCATGGAGTATTTCAAAAAGTGGGTCAAGGCTATCCCATTAACCTACACCACTAGAAAATAGGTTTCAAAGTTCATCTTGAACTACATTATCTATCATTTTGGTATACCTCAAGACATCATGATTGATAATGGAACTCCTTTCAAAAATTAGGAAGTTGTCACATTTTGTAGAAAATTTAGAATCACCCAGCATTTTTCCACCAAATACTACCCCCAAGGCAATGGCCAAGCTGAAGCTACCAATAAAACCATTTTGAAAATCCTAAAGAAAATTGTTGATGTAGTTAGCCATGACTAGAACCTCTAGATTTCTCCCACCCTTTGGGCCTACCGCACCTCCATCTATAACCCCATAGGAGCCACTCCATTCTCCCTTGTTTGTGGTTTGAAGATGTCTTACCCATCGAAATTGAGCTCCCTTCCCTTAGAATCTCTCTCAAGAATTTGATGTCTAAAGAAGAATACCGAGTTACCCACTTGCAAGAGCTACGAATCCTCGATGAGAGATGCCTCAAATGCCCTAAACCACCTCTGTGTATATCAAAATTTCCTCCAGCCTTAGTTTCACAAAAAAGTCAGGCCTCAAGAATTTGAGGTGGGTGACTTAGTTTTGCAACATAACATGAAGAACCTCCAAAACCATGAGAAGAAAGGAAAATTTGAACCTAATTGGCTTGGTCCATTTATCATTATAGCCAAATATGGTTTTGGGGCATATCAAGTTGCCACTTTAGAGGGAGATGCACTCCCTGACCCTGTAAATATCCAACATCTCAAGCGGTTCTATGCTTGAGTTTTATAGTTACTATACAGTGTTGTTATAGTTCCACAAAGTACAAAAAAATTAGAAAATCAGAAAACTCCAAAAACATTCATAAAATGTTTCTGAAGAAAAGACTAAAAAAGAAGAAAAAGTTCTTGAAAAAAAGTATTTTGGTCCATTATCTATAAGGCTCATCTCACTCCACCCCTTTCTGCCATTTCATCCCACCTTTGTGTAGAAGTCCAATTTGACTTGCACTTTTCATGCATCTAATAAAAGACCTCTTATCTGTGAGGCATCCATTCACTTCCATTTTTCAAAAGATCTCTAGTTCACAAGGCATTTTTCCCATCGAGAGTTTGTCCTAATCCCATTACACTGAGCTTATCAAAATAGTGATTGCAAACCAAGCTTGTACAAATTCACACTGTGACTAAATGATTTGAGAACCTTGTTTCGTTCACACAATTTCCATCAATTCACTCATAAACAAATCAATCAAACAATCAATTTTTGCCTTACAAGATGTATCCTTCCTACATAGGCTTAACATCAAATTTCACTATGAAAATTTGGTTCATGGAAAGAACTATGGACTAAATGACTATTTGGTCATGAGTTCTTTTTGTGGATTTTATCTATGTGTATCAGTGATAGCTTCTCAAGTGTGCCTTGATCTTCAATATCTTGGTATCATTTGAATGACTTATCCCGATTCAAAGTGTCATTTTTTAGTATGATCTAATGTCATGATTCTTTCACACATCCATGTTGGTTTCAAGTTATGATTATGCATTGCTCATTGGGGCAACAGGTTAGCACACTTATTGCCAAATTCCTTCAAAAGAATCTGGGTATGCTTAGACCTCTCCAATGCATACATGTCATTTGTTACATCATCACTTTGAAACCTACATCTATTGTGTTGAGAGTCTAGTCCATGCAAAGGAACCTTGTCATCTATGCTACTATAGCATTTGGTGCATCACTCCTTTTGCAGTATCAAACTAGGGTATTCTCTCCTGTATGAACACAACTGAATCACGTGCATTCATGTAGTTAGGTTTCATGTAGACTAAGGCTACATTGTGAGTTTTTTTTTGATACAAGGGTCATGTTTAAGCCTTTCCCTTTTTCTTATCATGTCTATTTTTGAGAAAATGGGGCAAAAAAAATGTTTCCCTTTTTCACCCTATTTCCTCGAGGGGGCACCCTCTCCCTTATCGTAGCTATGGTATGACTCTTCTAACTCCTTTCCTCACTAGGGAAATCTATATTTTCTTTTTCTTTGATGCAATTTCATCCTGAATCTACATCAAAGTGGGGCAAAATGTGGACACCTAAAATTGTCCTAAAATACTATATTAATTAATTTAATATCTCCTTTAACATTATGATTAATTAATTAATTATATTTTGTCATATTCTTCTACTTATTTAATTAATTTTACTAAATTAAATATGTTCATTTTCCTAATGTATTTTAAATTTAACTCAAATTATTTAAATCCTCCACATGCTTAAGTTTCTTAAACCTAATTAAGATTAATCTAAATTAATCTTAATCCTAATACATCCTCCATCAAATTTAATAAATGATTTTTGAAAATCATTTATTCCCCCTTTATCCATCTAGCCCTCAAAATGAATTTTTAATTTATTTATCCTTCATGTCTCCCACTTACCTCATTCTTTATTCCTCCACTATGACATGTCTTCTACTTTCCTCATTTTTTAATTCCTCCACTATGACATGTCTTCCACTCTCCTCATTTCTTTATTCCTCCAATATGACATGTCCTCCACTCTTCTCATTTCTTTATTCCTCCACTATGACATGTCTTCCACTTTCCTCATTTTTTTTATTCCTCCACTATGACATGTCTTCCACTCTCGTTTCTTTATTCCTCCACTATGACATGTCACCCATTACCTTCAATTTTAAATTGATCCCACTATCTCCCTTTCTTTATCATTTCCCTTGCCACCCTTGCATGGCCTACATGTCTCCTATGTGGCATCTATGTGGATGCCACATAGGTGCCATGTCCTCAAGGTCTCCCTAAAAAGCTATAAATAGAGCCCTTGTCTGAAGCAAAAACATCTCCTCCATATGCATTGTTATCATGCTAGTATAGTTCTAGAGCTTTTTAGAGATTTTATGCTTAGAACTAACCTTTGGTAGTTGTTTGCATTACTTAGATTTCTAGCTTTTGCATTTGTTTCATGGTAGTATGATGTTGTAGGTTTCTTTCTTCATTGCATTCCATTCACCTCCATATCCATGGAATCCTTTGAGGGTGGCTTACTCATAGCCATTGCTTGAAGGTATTTCACATGCGTTCTTAGCATAAATCCATTACATATTACATTTTCATCATCAAGGGATTCAATAGTTGTGTTTGAGAGAGCACATCTACATCCCTCACACTTAAGCACACCAACAAGGCCTCTTATGGGTGCCCTTGTTGAGCTACTTTGAGGTTATGTGAGGACTTTAATTTGTGGTTGCATAAGTTGTTAAACTCAAGTTGATTTTAGTTTTATTTTCATTTGTTTCTAATCTTTCATATGCACATGTTACAACTAACATTTTCTTGTTTACGCATGCTCTTGACAGGTTAGGTTTTCACATATACAACTTGTTCAATCCCATCATATGATTATGTAGCAAACAATCCAAATAATCCTTTATTGATCTTAGATACATCCCCACAAACTCCTTTCTATTCCCCTATGATCTAATTTTGCATTCACTCACTTTATACCATTACTAATACTACAAAATAATAAAAGTTTTCTTTGATTTACTATAAGTTGATACAAGAACTCACTACATTTGTGTCTTATTTGAGTCTTGGTTTCTACTCTGCCCTCCTCTTTCCCATTTCCCAAGTTTTCATTTTCTTTAAGAAATAATAGAGGCTGACACTCATGCCAATTTCCCCAATTAAAAATAACTCCTATCTACAAGATTCTTACAATTCTTTATTTTATTTTTGGTTGAAATCTTCCTTGTATTGGAAGGATTTTAATAACATTCATGAGATAAAAAGTCTAAGGGACTGCAGAGTTACACTCTTAAGTTGAGTCTATATTCATTTTCATTTCTCTATTGGAACTCCTTCCATGAATGTTGACAATCAAATTTTTAGTTTTTGCATGATTTTATATTCCCTAAATTAATTGTGTTGTTTTTTATCTTTGAAATGGTATCGTACTAAGCCTAGTTCATGATTGGGGAAAAACTATTGTTAAAGTTTCATATATTTTATGAACTTTCTATAGACTTATCATTTTTTATATTATAAATTTTCAAATAATCCTCCTCATGGCATCTATATATATATACACACATATTAGTTTATGTATTTGATTACTTTCTTTGATGAACATCATCAATCACTTGCCCATCTAATTTCTTCTTATCATAACTCATTAATTTTCCCTTAATCGATACTAATTAGTTAGTACTTTAAATGAAATGCTACCTTCAAAAAAATTCTAGTCTGATTGGATATGCTCCTTGTTCATGAATTACTACATAAGATTACTCATAGTAATCACTCAATAATGTCACATAGTAGTAGATGTGTTAGTGTATGATTATCAAAATACTCAAATTTGTCTTCAATAATTGCGGGTGTATTGGTCTTCAAAATATGATCAATGTTATCATCATGTGTTGCCTTAAATAACTAAATCACTTAAACAAATATTTAATTATGTTCTCAAGAAGGAAACATCATATTCAAAATTTTGGACTTGTACAGTCTTTGACTCATTGCTATCATTGTGTTGGCTGATAACATAGATCCCACCCTTCTGCAAGTTTGTTGTCCATCTATGTTTGTAATGTTTTCTTAATTGCCTATTCATTTATTTATGTTTGTCCATTGATATCATTTCTATCTTTAGTGTCTATTCATAAACTTTGTAGCAACTTCTATGACAATATAAGTCGTGTTCTTCATTTCTATTTAAATTGCCAACATATAATCGTTGCTCTTATCAGTACTTTTGAATTGATCATTTTTGTTGTTGATAATATGTACGTTCATAATATGCATTTCCATTTTCCTTAATATCACTAGTATTTCATACTCTATATGTATTTCTATTGAATGACATCTTCACAATGTAAATGACTTGTTCCTTCATTGGGCATACATAGACAATGTATCTTCATTCTTATCAGTTTTTGAAGTTCATTCCTTTTATGTATTCCATTTCTTATTCCATATGAATCATGTCTTCATATGCATGTCCTCAATCACTATTTTATGTATGTGACATTCTTCATATAATTATCACCGAATCTGGTATGCTCTTTTAAATTACTAAAGCCAAAAGAACAATATGGTGTACAACTCTTTATATTACTTATTAGCATCAGAGATAATTACTTATTTCAATTTTTTCCATCAATGAAAAAATCTTCATATATCAATGACATTATTTCCATTGTCCATTGAAATAAACAATAAATGTGTAGCCTCTATGATTGAGTTTGAAACATCACCTTAATGAAATTTGGATATTAAGGTTGATACAATTACAACATAATAAGTTTGTCAATGAGCTACACATCTTGTCCAAACTCATTAAATCTCCTCAAAATTTTCATAACCCAAATGTGGTAATAATTAATCTCTTGATAATCTACTTGTTATGCCAAAATGCATACATAAACTATATAAAGACCATAGAATGCTTTCTTCATAATATGATTGTTTATCATTTTTTGACTAGAAGAATAGTTAAAAATGAAAGGATCAAGACTTTATTAATGTATACTTTAAAAAAGTAAACAACCTACATCTACTCTAGATAAATAGTTTGTTTTAGTCCTCAACAATATGGATTCAACCTTTAAAGGATCAACTTATTAACTAAGTTTATAAATATCATTGTCATAGGCTAGTTTGATGTATCTTATGTAAACAAAGACTTAAACCTTATTTACAATCTTTTATAAGTGGTTGAGAGGGATTAATAAAAATTTATAGGTTTAATAAAATGATTATTACTAACATGATTCCATATTTAAAAGATGAAAATAAATGACTGTGATTGTCCCAATGGTAGAACATTAATTAAACCAATTCTAGTAACACCCATATTGTATAATTCATGCAAAATTTAGACTCATAATTCATTGTAATTATCCCAAAAGAGGGGACATTACATTGGATTTGGAGTACTTTTAAAGCACTTTATGTGAAATTTTAGTAGAATTGGCCCCACATTACTCAAATTTGAACAATCACCATTCCTCAAAGAATTTTGACTACAATATTATTATTAGTGCCAAGTTGCATGAACATTTTACTCATTTTAAGATGAATTAGCATAAAATGAGAGCTAGGTACTTGATTTTTGTTCTTTTTTTTTGTATTAATCGAAAAAATTTAAAAATAAATCTTGAATTTGGTTGTGGTCGTGGTTTTTGCAAAAGTGGACATAATTTGGGTTATGTGTTATGGTCTTTGATGTTGATATAAGATTGTTTTGAAGTGAAGAACCTGTAATAGAACAATCATTATTTTTTCAATGATGTTAAACCTGCTACCTATTGGTGAGATGATATTTTTTTATCCTAAAAGCTATCAATTAGTTGATTGATGAAGAGGATTTGAATAGAAGAGACAACAACAACATCTAGAGAAAGGTTGAGGTATTTGGTATGTAAAAGAAGCACTAAGACCAAGTAAGACATTAATACTATAGTATATTGTTTATCTAAATAAAGTCTGAAATGAAAGTTTACTGAAGTTAAGACTAGAAGAAGATCAAGTAAGAAAAGTGCCTACCAAGCCTTGTCGAGCAGTCTGTGCAAGCTGAATAGAAATTAATTGAAGCAAAGTGAAAATCAAGATGTGTCGAGCAAAGATGAAAAATAGTGCAAGTTGAGTGATTGTTAGTATATGATGAATAAATTTAGTTGGTGTTGAGAATTAGTAAACTTTAGCATTTTTTGAGTGAACTAGTGTTGGTTGAGTGATAGAATAGTATAGGTGCCAAGTGACAACAAATAGTTTTAAATCAAAGATTTGATGAATCTGAGCCAACCATTTTGTTTTCTTGAATTATGTGAAGCATGTGGAAGATAACTATGATGAGTTGGTGGCACATAATTCAAGGTATACCATTTTGAGGCAAATTCAAGGAAGATTATAGAAGAAGTTTCTAGAGGAACCAAATGGAAAAGTGGGTAGATTTATTGTATCCTACCTAATACTACCTAACCCTAAAATGGACTATTGTGGTTGAGCAGAAAAAGATCTAAATTATCTATTTATAGAGATAGTTGGTCAAAAGAAAAGGTTGTCATGCATGATAACCTAAGGAAGACAAGGACTCTAGAATATTGCTTCATTCAATGGCCGAAAAGAGGTGACTATAGTTGGCATGCAAAGCAAGAATACTTAAGATTATGAATGTTTGAAGGGTGAAAAATATATCAGAGCTGAAGTGTATGAAAGCCAAATAGAATGGAGGATTGAAACAAAGATCTATAATTTGCAAGTGAGTTTTAATTTTTTATTAGATCAAGCCTTATTGTTACTTTCTAATTATTGTATCAATCTACAGTAAATCCTTTGGATTAAGGTTGACCTAATAGTCATTTGTAAATCCTTTAACTAGGTGAAATTCTAATGGAATGGTCTAAAGTCCTCTAGTAAGGCTCACTCCTAATAGGGTGATTGAAATCCTTTAGCCAGGTCACATTTAACAGTGTGTATTGTAACTTTTAATAGGGTTGGCCTTTTATAGGGCATCACTTCAGAAGAGTATGAATTAGTAGCATGTTACTAGGGTTTTTTCCCAAATTAGGTTTCCATTTAAAATCATTCTGTCAAAGTGTTGAATGTTCTTATGTTGTTTCATGTTTACATTTATCCAAAGTTATTTTGACCTAGGAAAATAACCTATAAAGTTTAATTATTGTATAATCTAATGGATGCATGCATGATAAGGTTTTATGGATATGGGTCTACTAAGCATTAAAAAAATTTATTTTTACATCTGGATCTTGGATAATTGATTCACCCCCCCTGGTGTAGAGGGTCTAGGATCCTATCCAAACAACTTTTAGTTAAGATCTAATCTTTGATCTTCTAAATATTCTTGTTCTTTTTCCTTCTCACCAATACAAGCCTCCAAGGCTTCTTTTCCAACTTGCCTCCTAGAAATAGTTGATTTGATGTGGTCTCAAACTCCCTTCTAAGGCACTAGTCCCACTAGTCCTCCTTTTCCTAGAACACTAACCCCTACTTAGGATCTTAACCTTCCACTTCCATGGAGTCTAGTAACAATCTAGATGCTCTCCATAACCTTCCTATCCTCTCTAAACTCTCTTGGTCACAATAAAACACCAAGGAATTAAAATTCCTCACATAGGATAATTAGGTCTATTGTTTATTAGGTCTAGTGACCCTATTTTTCTCCCATTCTTCAAATTCTCCCAAAAATTTCCACAAACAACTTAGGAATCCAATACCTATCCCCTAACACACTAGAACCCAAACTTTCAAGGCTCTATGATACCCACAACCCCAAATATTACCAAGCCCTAAATTTCAACCTTAACATTAGGCCTCTAGTCTAGTCAGCAAACAAAAATCTCTCCAACTCCTTGAACTTCACATCAAGCCTCCATTCTAGTTTCATATTCAACTTGACATTCTAGGGCTTCTAGGAATAGCAGTGGTTCACCACAACATGATCATGGGTGTGACCTGCATTAGCATTTGTAAAACTATCCAGGCTCACAAACTCTCTGTAGACAACCTAGGGCTTTACTTTTTGACTTGGAATCCCATCATACAAATGTAAAACAAAAAAAAAAACATTATTTATATCTTCTAACCTATCACTCCACCTAGTTTCATATATTTTCCACCATGGGTGATTAGCTTTGAGACATTTTTGTGCAACAACACTGTGACTTGCAAGTTATCTTAAATAAGATTTTCCTCTATGGTGGTTCAACCACATTAGGTACCTTTAGGAAGGTCCTCCTCAACATTGTATTTTCACCTTCTACTAATAGCCCTATCTTAGAAAGGGGTGATGTTATACTTTGAGTGTCATCCTCTTTCACTAACTAGGTCCTCCTTTCTCCATGGATGAAGAAGAAGCCTTCTCTAAACACTACCCATTGTATGTCCCACTAGATTACCATTGTAACACATGCTAGTAAAAATAGAATTACCACTACCTTGTGACTGAAATATACCTCTTGGTGGTCCCCTACCTCTAAATCCTCCTCTTTGAGATGAACCCTATACTGGTTGTTCTCACTATTGTTAGAAAATTGTGTTTCTTTAGTCCTATAAGGACTTTGTCCTCTGCCAAAGTTTCCTCTACCTTTTTGAACACTCTATTATTGCCTCTCCATATTTGATATGACTCATTCCTCCTTTTATCCTTTTCCTCTACTCTCAAGGACATTTGAAAGTATTTATGCATATTTCCTAAAGCCATCATGGTGATCTCATCTTGGGTACCCTACCTTAAGCCATATGGTATCTTGCTACCTTTTCCTCCTCTTCTTCCTCTCTTCTAGCCCTGAGAGTCAACCTATTAAATTCTTCAATTTAGATACTTGCTATCAGGTCTCTTTGTCTTAAATTTTGTTCATTTTGATACATTTGGATCTCATAGTCAATAAGCAAGAATTGAGCTTTAATTTTGATCTTCACTCTCTCCCATGACACTATCTTCTTCTTCCCTACTAATACCCTATCATCTTGCATCATGTTCCACCATATTAGTGATGATCCCTTGACCTAGCCATAACATAACTAACTATTTTCTCCTCTTGTACCTCTTTGTAGTCAAATTGGTTATCAATGGCTTCTAACCAATCTAACAATTCATCCCCATTCAAGATACCATTTTACTAAGGGATGTACTTCATACTATCCTTGTTAAGAGACTTGACGGATTCCAAAAACACCTTCTTATCCTAGTCCACCTCTTCCTTACTATCTATTGTTTCCCATGAGGCCCTCATCTTCCTCATCAATTTCATCCCCCCATTCTATAATCTTTTTCTTTTTCTTAGCCTCTTCCTAATTGTCTTTGGCCAATAGGTCATTGAAAAAATCCACTATGGTACCCTTGCTCATTGTCTTGGGTGGCATATTGTCAGCTTCTTGACTTCCTTCTTCATTATACATGTACCAACCTAAGATTTGGCTTTGATATCACTATGATGTAGAGAGTCTAGGATCCTATCCAAATAACTTTTAGTTAAGATCTAATCTTGAATCTTCCAAAGATTCTTGTTTTTTGTCCTTCTCACCAATACAAACCTCTAAGGATTCTTCACCAACTTGCCTCCTAGGCATAGTTGATTTGATGTGGACTCAAAATCCCTTCTAAGGCACTAGTCCCACTAGTCCTCCTTTTCCTATAACCCTAACCCCTGCGTAGGATCTTAAAATTCCATTTCCCTGGAGTCTATTGACAATGTAGATTCTTTCCATAACCTTCATGTCCTCTCTCAACTCTCCTAGTCACAACAAAACACCAAGGAGTCTAAATTCCTCACATAAGCTAATTAGGCCTATTGTCTATTAGATCTAGTGACCCTATTTTTCTCCCATTCTTCAAATTTTCAAAAAAAAAACCCACAACCAACTTAGGAATGTAGTATCTATCCCCTATTACACCAAGAATCCAAATTTTCAAGGCTCTATGACACCCACAACCCTAAATAGTACTAAGCCCTAGTTTTTAGCCTAAACATTATGCCTCTAGTCTAGTCGAAAAACAATTTTTTTTTCCAACTCCTCAAACTTCAAATCAAGCCTCCATTCTAGTTGCATATTCAACTTGACATCCTAGGGCTTTTAGGAATAACACTAGTTCACCACAACATGATCATGGGTGTGCCTTGCATTAGCATTTGTAAAACTGTCCAGGCTCACATACTCCTAGAAGTCAGCCTAACACTTTACTTTTTGACTTGGGATCCCATCATACAAATGAATATATATATATATATATATATATATATATATATATATATATATATATATATATATATATATATATATATATATATATATATATATCTTCTAACCTATCACTCCACTTGGTTTCATGCATTTTCCATCGTGGGTGATTAGGTGAGGGACATTTTTGTGCAAATAGCACTGTGAACTGATTCACAAACCAATCAGTGAGAAAAACTCATAACTTGCAAACCTGTCATGCCCAAAATTCTACAAGGAAAAAACACAACTAATTTTTTTTTTTTTTTTTGAAAATTTAATGTTATAATTTAGTCAAAAGACTTGATATTGAATTTGAATGGGTTTAAACTCAAATCAGGTTGTGATTATACTTGAATGGTACATAGTTATAACTGAATGTGTATAAGTTGCATTCTAGGGTTACAAGTTATGTCAACGATTTGGACATTGCCGACTATTGTTGAATTTTTTACTAGATAAGAAATACCTAGTCTATACTTTAACTTGGGATGTTAAAGTTAGCGGATAGGATGAAGATCACTCCACTCAAAATCTAGAATCAAGTTTTTCCATGTCAAGTTGCCTAGTTGTCTATAGTGTTTGCAATACTAAGTTAAGATGATATTTTATTTTTATTACTATTACTTGGTTATAATTTGAGGTTACTTATTTATTTATTTACTTATTTAATTTAGGTTCAAATTTAAGTATTGAAGATTAATTCTTTATTCATTTATTTATCAATCAATAGCGTCAACCCCCAAATTGCAAGGGTAAATCAATACATTTAATTAATTTGGATTAATATGATACTTCACAAAGACATAAATATTTAGGGTTAGCATTACTAGTAATGTTTTTATTTGTTTATTTAATTTTAAAAAATTTAAAAACTCTCACTAATATAATGTATTTCTAACCTCCCCATTAAGCAACATACTTTATTAACTTAACAACCCTTAATTCCACTTTCGTCTATTAGTCTCAACAATTTATTATATCCAAATTTTATTATTATCAACCATGGCTCAATAGAAACAAGACATTAAAAAAAAAGAAAAAAAGAACATACTAAAAAAATAATTTATATTACCTTCCTATGTTTCTATGCCCACCCATCTAACTAATAATTTAATATCATATAGTTCCCCCCCCCCCCCCCCCCCCCCCCAACCATTTACCTAAGTCTTTCTACATTTCCAAACTATTCCTATGTTCTTCCTAGCGAATTTTCCTAGGATTTGTTCCCACCTACCCCCAATCAAGTGGGTTGTCCTAAGTCCCATCACCTAGGGATTTTTTCTGGCAAGTGGACATGGGTACAATCATTCCCAATGAAGTGGTAAAAAGAAAATAGTTTAAAACACTTAAGACTTTTCCAAGTGTTTCCCCCTTTTTCCATGCATGGGTGGGTGTGCAGATTTGATTACTTTAGTAAATTTATTCCTTTCATTATCTCCCAAAGCTAGGCTTATAGAAGGATGTCTGCCCATGTTAGATTTTAGCTTAATTTCTTGGTTTCATTTCCCAAGGTCAACCACTTACATGGCTGCCTAGGGGGCAATCCCACCATCATTACTTACTTATTTATTTTTGCTTGGGTTACTTTTAGGTAGAATGAGAGGTGGTACACTTAAGTAAGAGGGAATGGGCTAGGATATAAAAATATATTTCCTCATTTATTATGTTAGGTCAGTTTAGGATTATAAAACATTTCTTTCTTTTCTTTATTTTTGTATGTATATTTCTTTTTGTATAAGGTCATATCATAAATCAAGGACTTCTTCACTCAAGTCTAACATTATTAATGGAGAAGATTTTAAAAATGATTAATTTCTAACTCATAAATTTTCAAGATATTAATATTTATTCAGGTTCTATTATTTTAATGGATTGTAATAGGATGAGACATTATTTGGTTTTGCCTATACATTTTCCAGAAACTAATATTCATCTATAGGCTCTTTATTTATCTTTTGTGTAGTTTATTGCCTTATTTTCTTTGCAATTTTATCTATGGTAACTCGTAAATTGAGCTAAATTAATTTGAACTTTGTATTATGAATTTCAAGCTCATTCCACATAATGAAATCTATGATTGAAATATGACAAATGCATTAAAACTATCAAATTAAATTGCAAGATACTTTGCATCAAACACAATACAATCCTTTACTTGTAACTTCATGAACTTCCATTATTCAAATTTTATTGTGAAGTATTCATCATGTCTACGAATTCATTATCAATTAGCAACAAATTCTACACTTGATATGATTCAAGAGTAAGCACAAATGCATCTAAATTTATTCTTATGAAACTTGAGGAAATAAGGAAACAAAAATGATAATCTCCAATTTATCCTTCTAATGTCTACCATGACACTTAATTCTTTTCTTCAACATGATCATATCCAAGAAAATGGAACTACAATTAAAATTCAACATAATTTTCTTCCAAAGTTCTTCCATTTCTTCCATACTATATACTTGCCATACATGAACATAGGGTGGTGAAGGCATTATTCAAAAAATATATACACAATAGAAATATCTTTTCTCACTACATGGATGACTCTCAATCTCTCTATTGACAAATGGAATAGGACAAGAAAACACTCTCACAACACAATATAATCACATAACAAGATGGAGTTTATTTCTCCATTCCAACACAATACAATAGAGTTTTCTCTCCTATGCAATGAGTAGACTACATGAAACTCCAAGCTTCCAAGCTCATCAAGTAAAAACCTACAAAAGAGAGACAAAAATGGGGAACCATGGAGGCTCACCTCCCAACCTAGGCCTCAAGGAGGGCACCCACCAAGCTTGGGGAAACAAGGCACAATGGTTGCACACTACACATTCACATAGCATACATAATTGTATCAATATAACAAAATGCTACACCATACATTGCAAGACAACCCAACCCAAGGCTTGCACAAAGATTCAAAAATTGAATCAAGTTATAGGGTGAAGGTGGGATCTCTCCACAAGGAGGATTTCCAAAAAAATGATTCACAAATATACACATATTCTCATTATCAACATGCCCTTTTAAGGCTTACAATAACTTTCCTCTTCACACACCTCCTTATACCTCCCAAAATGCAAGTAAACAAGAAGTCCACATTTTATTGGACACATAAAAATCATCTCCACACATGGGGGAGTTCCTCAACTACATGTGTGAGCCCAATTAACCCCTTCACCCAAGCATCTCTTCCCTTCCAAGGGTGAGTGATGCTTCACACCCATTACACAAACACACAACATGAAATAAAACAAGATTCAAGGAAGAAATCACATAAACTTCTTACATGCAAAACTCAAACAAAAAGATCCTTATTCACAAACCACATCTATAATATACCAAATTTACTATGGAATGAAGAACACCATATCAACTCTACATGCAAATGAAGAACACTATGGATCATGAATACCAACCTCACTCCAAGCAATGGCAATGAAAAGTTGTAGTAGAGCTCCTTATCCGCTTCCTCCAAACCCTAGTTGTCTCTAAAGATAGAGAGTGGCCAAGTGAGTTTCTAATTTGGCCATGCCTCTATATATCACTCTCATTTTCGGATTCAATAAAAAATGCATTCTTTTTGGGGTCTCCTACGTCTTCTAGGCACCCTAGTGGTCACTATTAGCCCCCTAACTTAAAGTATTAACATGGGTAGGGTTTATTTTTATCACGAATTCACCTTAAAGCTACTTTATGGCCCTCACAATGCTAGGTAAGTCCAAATTTCAAATTTCCTATGGTGGTAACCTTGTTCTCTTTACTAAATTAAGGCAATAAGTCAAATTTCTCGATTACAATATTTAACTTGGAATAAGGTGGCCACATGATCCATCATCAAAGAACATGTCATTTTCACATAATGGGTACAAGTGTCACATGACACACACAAAATTCACTATACATCACATATGACACATTCAGAATCTACACATGACATACATACTACACACACACATCTTACATTTACAAAATAAACACATTACAATGAGATTTAAAAATATTATAAAGATTCACCTTGGTAGAGTCATATTTACATGTGTTTATACCTTGTTTCCCTGTTAAGTTTCGATGGTTCCTTTCTTGCACACTAAACTTGAATATCAGTAGTCCAATGAAAAGTCACATAAAAAATACATATGAAAGTAAAGGTACATAATAATTTCATTATTCTAAAATTTGCATATAACACATTTCATAATTAACTCTTTATTTCTATCATTTACATATAACATTTAATCATTAGCCTTCAAGAATTGGACTTTACTAACCTCCTTAACAATATCACATTAAGCATTAGAATCACATTAAACCCCATTTCTAACATAATAATGAAGTAATGAAAAAATATCCATTAATTCATCAACTATGCCAATTATGTCTTAATACATATCATAATGGAAAATCACAAGGTAAATATCATCAGTTATGTAGAAAAATTTATTGTCCATCAAGTATCAAAATATATGTCAATATATCCAGTCCTAGGTAACAAAATGGAAATAGAATATCTATGTTATGATGGGTCAGGGTGAGGCCTCACAAAACTCTAGAGCTCCAACACCAATGTGAATATGGAAAATAATCAAAACAAACTAATCTATCAAAAATATGAATTAGATCTACTATGCCAATATGTACAGGGTCATACTACTACATAAAACAAAAGGAAACCCTACACAAATGTTCATATAGTACTGTCACACTTGGAAAAATTGATGGTAATATTTCCAACCCTTCAAAATATGATCTATCCTTCTCATATACTTGAGCATGGGTAGTTACAATATCAAAAATTGATAAATGCACTTTCTTGCAAAAATTACAAACGTTGCTCAAGCAACTTTTTGAGCAATTTTGCAATTTTGAAGCAACCTTTTGCTCACAATGCTTTGTGGCTAAATGGGTCCACCTAGGACCATCCTAGGACATTAGATAGAATACATATGACCTATTTCACTAATAAAAGACCCCATTTACTCATCCCTTCCCATAGTTTCCCTATTGAGCAATGTTTGGCTCAATCAACAACTTTTGAGCAACTAAGACCAGGTGAGCATTTTAGCTCTTATAATTGGAGTAGCTATCTTCCAAGGACATTTTTAATTTATTAAACACACTCTCACACCTAGCCAACCCGTAATCAAACCAAAAAATAAATTTTATGGAGGTGCCTTGCACCATACTCCCCTAGGACAAAGAACTCCAGTCACTCGAGTTAGGAGGTCTACAATGGTGACCCCATGTTTCAGTATGCCTTCTACAATCATCTAAGTGGCCTCAACATCTGGTATTCCCTTTCATTTCACCAAGTAGTTCTTGTAGGTACCCTTCCTAGTCTTCTTGATCACCTTAGAATCCAAAATGCAATATAGTTGTAAAGGTTGGGGTGTTGGTCAGTCTTGTACCTAGTCAACCCCTTCCACATCTGCAAGAGTATGGTGATCAAAATCTACAGGAGTCCCCTTATATGGAAAAAAATCACACACATTGAAAATAGGAGATATGCTTATGTATGGAGGAAGTTCTACTTCATAGGCTTTGTTGCTATATTTTTTGTAGGATTTTCAAAGGCCCTATCTTTTTCATCAGCAACTTTGTTGGATGCCATTTTGGTAACCTCTCTTTCCTAAGGTAGGAAAGTACTAAATTCCCCACTTTGAACTACAAGTCCCTCATTGTCTTATTTTCCCTTGATTTATACTTTTCCACTTCATTTTGTAATGTCTCCCTCACTTGATCATGTAGCTCTTTCATCTGTTTAGCAAATGACTACCCTTGTGCACTCCTTTTGTCATGTAGGCTAAGATGCCTCAATTCCAAGATCCCCCTAGGGTGATCTCCATACACAATTTTAAATGGGCTCCTTCCAGTGCTCCTATTGATGGAGTCATTATAAGAAAACTCTACCTAGCCTATAACATGATACCATGATTATCAATGTTATTTGGTTAAACACCTCAATAGATTGCCCAAATATTTGTTCACTAACTCTGTTTACCCATTAGATTGAGGATGGTAAGCTGAAGAGAATTAAAAATTAGTTCTCAACATCTCCCAAAGAGTCCTTAAAAAGTTCCCTATAAATTTATTGTCCCTATCACTCACAATGTTAAGTGGCAAATCATGGATCCTCACTATATCCCTAAAGAATAGACCTGCAATATGTAAAGCATCATTTTTTTTTTCATGGAATGATGTGTGCCATCTTTTTGAAATGGTCTACAACCACAAACACACTATCATGTCTTCTAGGTGTCCTACGAAGTCCTAAAACAAAGTCCATACTCAAGCACTCCCATGGTTTTTGTGGTATGGTGAATGGTTGGTACAATCTTGCATTACTACTATGTCCTTTGGCCCTTTAACACACATGTCATTGCTCCATAAACTTCCTTACATTAGTCTACAACCTAGGCCAATGATAGTACCTAGAAAATTTCTCTAATGTTTTGTCTATTCCAAAATATCCTCCCAAATTTCCTTGATGCTTTTCCATGAGGATATTCTCTCTCATAGAACACTGGGGAATTCACAATAGATGTCCCTTAAAAAAAACCCCTCCTATAGCATATACTCAGTAAAATAAGTTTTAAAATCTTGCTGAAATTTCACACATACCTCATATGCTTCTTTGAAATCCTTGTCCTCCTTGTAGAGGTCACTTAGATCCCTCATTTCCACACTTAGAAACTAAATCTCTTGGATGGATAGAACTCTTCTAGTAAGAGCATCACCAACCTTATTGCTTACACCTTTCTTATGTTTGATCACAAAGGTGAAGTCTTGCAAATATTCCACCCATTTGAGGTGTCTTTAATTTAATTTCTCCTACCCATTCAAAAAACTAAGGGCATGTTTGTCTATATAAACCACAAATTCCTTTGGAAGGAGGTAATCCCTCCACTTCTTCAATGCCTACAACATTGCATATAACTCCAAATCAAGGGTTGAATACTTCTATTTAGCCTCATTTAGCTTCTATGAAAAGAATGCCACAAGATGTCCCTCTTGGCTTAGAACTACCCCAATGGCTAGCTTACTAGCATCACATTCCACCACAAACAACTGATTAAAATTAGCAAACATTAGGGTAGAAAATTCTACTATCCTTTTCTTTAACATTTCAAATCCCCTATCTATTGCATCTTTCAATTTGAACTAACATCTCATTCCCCTCCTTGATGGTGTTCAGTATAGGTGCACATATATGACTGAAACCTCTTACAAACTTTCTATAGAAGGATACTAATCAATGGAAACTTCTAACATCCCCCATACATTTGGGATTTGGCCATTCTAATATGGACTTGACCTTATCGAGAAACATCTTGGTACATCCATTAACAACAACATAACCAAAGTACACTAGTTCAATTTTTAGAAATTCACATTTGTCTTGATTAATCAACAATATCTCTTGGTGTAGCCTCCTCAATACAATCTCCAAGTGCTTCATATGCTCCTCCTTGGACCTACTAAAGATTAAAATGTCATCTAAATAGCAAATGAAAAACTTACCAATAAATTTTTCTAGCACCTCATTCGTTAGTCTCATAAAGGTACTTGAAGTATTTGATAGCCCAAATGGCATTATCCACTCATACAATCCTTCATTTGTCTTGAAGGATTTTTTCCACTCATCACTAGGCCTCATTCTAATTTGATGATATCCTAACTTTAAATCCACCATAGAGAAGTAGCATGAGCCTCATAGATTTTCCAGCAAATCCTCAACCCATGGCATAGGAAACCTACATTTGATGGTGATTTTATTTATTGCTCTAGATTCCATACACATCCTCCACTTGTCATCTTTCTTGGGTGCAAGGAGTATAGGGACTGCACAAGGACTCAAACTTTTCCTTATGAGCTCTTTCTCCAACAAATTTTGAATTTTTTTTTTTATCTTTACATTTTGGCTTGGTGTCATCTTGTAGGTTTCTTATTAGGTTGGTTTTCCCCTAGTATTAAATCTATTTGATGACTATCTCATTATCCACTATCTCATGGTATCTCTCCAAAAAATGTTGCACTTCTTGAGGCATACTAACTTTTTTCTTGGTCTCTTCCTTTGGCTTCATAATCATTGCACAACATACCCCTTTCTCCTTCTTCATGATCTTTAAGAAATCTTTTTCACTCAATAGCATAACACTACTTCCTATTTTCTTCTCTCCATTAGGTTCTACCAATGGGTTCATTTGATACTTTTTCCCTTGTTTGGTTATAACATAACTATTCCTCTCACCATCATAGATGACCTTTACATCATATTACCATGGATACCCTAATAAGAGATGACATGCATCCATAGGCATTATGTCACATAGGACCTTGTCCTTGTATTCCCCAATCTTAAACTCCACTAAGGCCTGCTCATCTACCATGACTTGTTGACCTTTTCTCAACCAAGACACCTTGTATGGTGCGGTAAGGGGTATTCTCCTAAGTTTCAACTTGTCCACAATTTCAATTGATACTATGTTTTTAGTGGAACCTAAATCCACTATTACCTTGAAAATCCATGTGACCTACAAGTTGTCCTAAATAGGATTTTCCTCTATGGTGGTTCAACCACGTTAGGTACCTTCAACAAGGTCCTCCTTAGCATTAGATTTTCACCATCTACTACTCACCCTACCTTAGAAATGGGTGATGTAACACTTTGAGTATCATCCTCTTGCACTAACTGGGTCTTCCTTTCTCCCATAGATGAAGAAGAAGCCTTCTTTGGACATCTAGCCATTGTATGTCCCACTTGATTACAAATGTAACACCTGCTCGTAAAAATAGTGTTACCCCTAATTTGTGACTAAAATATGAATCTTGGTGGTCCCCTTCCTCTAAATCCTCCTCTTTGAGATGACCCCCTATACTAGTTGTTCCCACTATTGTCAGTAAATTGTGTTTCTTTAATCCTATTAGGAATTCTTCCTCTTTCAAAGTTGCCTCTACCTCTGAACCCTCTATTATTTCCTCTCCCTCTTTGATATGACTCATTCCTCCTTTTATCCTTTTCCTATTCTCTCAATGCCATTTGAAATCATTTATGCATATTGCCTAGATCCATCATGGTGATCTCATCTTGGGTCCCCTGCCTTAAGCCATTAAGGTATCTTGCACCTTTTCCACCTCTTCTTCCTATCTTCTAGCCCTGAGACTCAACCTATTAAATTCTTTAGTATAGGTACTTACTGTCAAGTCTCTTTATCTTAAATTGTGTACATTTGGACACATTTGGATCTCATAATTAGTAGGAAATAATTGAGCTTTACTTCTAATCTTCATTCTCTCCCACATTATCATCTTCTTCCCTACTACTATCCTATCATCTTGTATCATGTTCACCATACTAGTGTTGATCCCTTGAGACTACCCTTAGCATAACTAACTATTTTCTTTTCTTGTACCTCTTTGTAGTTAAATTGGTTATCAATGGCTTCTAACCAATTAAGCAATTCATCCCCATTCAATCTACCACCATAAAAGGGGTTGTGCTCCATACTATCCTTTTTAAGAGACTTGAAGGCTTCCAAAAAAACATTATTATCCTGATCCAAATCCTCCTTACTATTTGTTTTGTCCCATGTGAGGCCCTCATCTTCCTCATCACTTTCATCAACCCATTCTATAAAAAATTTGATTGCTGTTAGCCTCTTCCTAATTTGCTTTGGTCAATAGGTTCTTGACCAAAATTCTCATTTCCTTGTGTGGCATACTGTCGGCTTCTTGACTTCCTTCATTGTTAGACATGTATCAACCTTAGAGTTGGCTCTAATACTACTCTGATTCAAAGGGTCTAGGATCATATCCAAACAAATTTTAGTTAAGATCTTATCTTAAATCTTCCAAACATTCTTGATTTTCTTCCTTCTCACCAATACAAGCCTCCACAGGTTCTTCACCAATTTTCCTCCTAGGTATTTTATTTGATGTGGACTCAAACTCCCTTCTAAGGCACTAGTCCCACTAGTCCTCATTTTCATAGAACCCTAACCCCTTTTTAGGATCTTAACCTAACTACCCTAGAGTCTACTAACAATGTAGATGCTCTCCATAACCTTCTTTTCCTCTCTCAACACTCTTGGTCACAACAAAACACCAAGGAGTTCAAATTCCTCACGTAGGCTAATTAGGCATGTTGTCTATTAGGTCTAGTGACCCTATTTTGATCCCATTCTTCAAATTATCTCAAATATTTCCCACAAACAACTTAGGAATCTAGTAGCTATCTCCTAGCACACCAGAAATCCAAATTTTCAAGGCTCTATGACACTCACAACTCCAAATAGTACCAAGCCCTAGTTTTCAACCTTAACATTAGGCCTCCAGTCCAGTCAACAAAAAAAAATCTCTCCAACTCCTCAAACTTTAGATCAAGCCTCCATTCTATTTTCATATTCAACTTGACATCCTAGAGCTTCTAGGAGTAGCACTAGTTTGCCACAACATGATCATGGGTGTGCCTTGTATTAGTATTTGTAAAATTGTCCAGGCTCACATACTCTAACAATCAAACAAGGGCTTTATGTTTTGATTTGGAATCCCATTATAAAAAAGAAAAACAAAAAGAAAACATTATGTACATCTTCTAACCTATCACCCCACCCGATTGCATGCATTTTCTACTATGGGTGATTAGGTTAGAGACATTTTTGTGCAAATAACACTGTGGACTAATTTACAAACCAATCAACAAGAAAAACTTGTAACTTGAAAACCCTAGAGATCCAACACCAATGTGAATATGGAAAAGAATCAATAGAAAGTAATCTATCAAAAACAATAATTGTATCTATTGTGCCAATCTGTACAAGGTCGTACTACTGCATAAAACAAAAGGAAACCTACAAAAATGTTTGTATAGTACTGTCACAAGTGCAAAACTTGATGGTAATCCTTCCAACCCTTAAAAATATAATCTACCCTAATCATATACCTGAGCATGGTTAGTTACAAGCTCCAAAACTGATAAATGAACTTTCTTGCAAAAATTGCAAAAGTTGCTCAAGCAACTTTTGAGCGATTTTGCAATTTCAAAGCAACTTTTTGCTTACAATGCTTTGTGGCCAAATGGGTCCACCTAGGACCTTAGATATAATACCTAGGACCTTCTTGGATAATAAAATACCCCATTTACTCATCCATTCCCATATTTTCTCTATTTAGTAACATTTGGCTCAATGAGAAACTTTTGAGCAACTAAGACCTAGTGAGCATTTTATGTCTTACGATTGGAGTATTGTCTTCCAAGGAAATTTGGAATTTATTAAACACACTCTCACACCTAACCAACCCCTAATCACACCAAAAAATCAATTTTAGGGAGGTACCCTGCACCATACTCCCCTAGGACAAAGAACTCAAGTCCCTTTAGTTAGGAGGTCTCCAATGGTGACCCCATGTTTCAGTATGTCTGTCTCAGTCATCCAAGTGGCCTCAACATCTATTAGTCACTATAATTTCACCAAGTAGTTCTTATAGATACCCTCCCTATTCTTCATGATCACCTTAGAATCCACAATGCATTCTATATGTAAAGTTTGGGGTGTTGGAAAGTCTTGTATCCAGTCAACCCCTTCCACATCTACAAGAGTATGGTGATTAGTGTAAGACCCACACTAGTACCCTATTATAGATCTTGATGAAATAAATATTATTATGTGTTAATTAGGTTATGATTGACATTTTTTTTACTAATAATGAGTTATTAGAACCTATTAGAGACCAAAGCAGATTTTGGTTATTATAAGTAGTGTAATACCTGTTCAATAACATTAGGTTGAATAGATAAGATCACAAGAAAATGAAACTCTATATGTTCAAGCTAGGGATCAAGGAATTTATAGAATGTTTCAATAGCCAAATTAGGAAAGGTGAATTAACATCTTCTCTCATAAGAATAAAAATGGACGTAGATTATAACAGAAACAAAACATAAATGGTTGCATTCGTATATTGTTTTTAAATCATGATGACATAATTTTGGAACATTCTAATGGCTAGAGGGATTAACCCTAGAGCACACACACTCTTGTAATGTAATACCCTAGGAATGTTGTGATGTTAACCTTGACTAAAAAGATACTTATTAATTGTTCCCATGTTAGTGATCCCCACTTAAGACATGCTAGGATCCATTTATTTGTTTTAATGATGTATTAGATATGATCTCAGTGTTTCATGGTTATGATAGACAAGTATTGTAATAGTGTTAGAATGGTAATTTTTTTATATTAAGAAAGATAAATGTTGATACACATATTTCAATATTTCAATGTTTTGAATATTTTATGGAAATGATTAGATGAAAGTTAATTGTATATGTTAATGCCAATTATGTGATATTAAATCATTATGTTCTTATCTGTATGTATTTCTATAATATTTCATTGGTCTATTGATGGTTAAGTTGAGTGTGTAGGAAAGTGGAACCATAGAAATTATTCGAGGAAACAAGGTTCAAACCTATGTGAACACGGTAAAGCCAAGGTGAATCTTTGGAAGATTCAAAACCTCATTGTATTGTGTTTGTTTTGTAATGTGATTGTGCATAGGTGTTATAAGTTTAAAGATTATGATTATTTAGAGACATGTCATCGTGATGTGTAAGTGTTTTATGTGTGTGTGTGTGTCATTTGACACTTGTGTTGTCTATGTGTAAATGACACATCATATAGAGTTTTTGGGCATGAAGTCACTTAACCTAAATTTAATACCCATTATGAAATTAAATTAACCCACCTTCGAGAGTGTTAGGATGAGTCACCTTCATGATGGAATTCAAATTTAAAATTTGGTAGGAACTTTAAAGAGCCTAAAAGTGGTTCCCAAGTGTTATTTTGGTGAAAATAAGTCTCCCACATGGTAGTAGTATAGGTTGGGGGTCTAAATATACCCATAAGTTGGTCTAGGGGACTTAGGAGACCCTCTAAAATAATCATTTTTAAGCCAATTCGAAAATTAGAGTGTCACATGACTTCTTTCCTCATCCCATCACTTGGTTAAGTTCCTATTAGTTGAAAGGTACAAGGGTGTAAGAGGGGTAGGTGGGCATGGAAGTGGAGGTCCTTTTAGGGAGCTTGTGCCAAACTTAGTGGTTGTTCACCCACTCTCTAATTGTAGAGACATTTAGGGTTTGGAGGAAGAAACTTGGGAGCCAAGGAAGGAAAGCTCTTCATCACCAATTCATAGCAATTATCTTGGAAGGAGGTTAGTGCTTCATGCCTTGAATTTTCTTATCTCATGAGAGTTGAATAATGGAGATTGCAAAAGTGCTCTTGTAAGGTTTATGTGTTGCATGTGGTGCATTCAGTAGATGTTGTGTATGTAAATGAGCATGTTGGATTTACTTGCATTTGATCTTGTTTTCTTGAATATGTTGTGATGAATTGAATGTATGTTGGGTGTGAAGGCTTCACTCACCCTTGGGAGGGAAGAGAAGCCTTGGGGTGAAGGGGTTAGTTGGGCTTCACATTGGAGTTGAGAAACCCTTCTCTTGGAGAGGGGATAGTTTTCATGGAGTATGGGCTCCATTGAAGCCATATGCCTTTCTATTGTTTTATGGGAGGTATAAGTGAGGATATGTGAAGAGGAGTAAGTGTTGATAGCCTTGTTGAGGAATGTGTTATTGATAGCCTTGTTGTGGCATGTTTCTTGGGAAGCCTTTTTGGAATATTGTAATTGGAAGATTTGATGTTTCACAAGGATATGGCATTCTCCTCCTTGAAGAGCCCACCTTCACCCAATTTTTATGATTCCATTTGTGAATCATTGTGCAAATATTGGTTGGGGTTGTAAATGCGTTGTTAAAATGATGTTTTCATGTTTGTTCTTGTCTTGTGATGATGTTTGAATGTATCCCATTTGAGCCTTGTTTTCCCTAGTGCAATGGGTGGCCTCCTTGAGGCCTAAGTTGGGAGGTGAGCCTCCATGGTTCTCTATTTTTATCTCTCAATTGTAGGTTTTATTTGATGATCTTGGAAACTTGGAGCTCTGGTTGTCTTTCCATGTGCATAGGAGAAGAAGACATTATTGCATTGAGATGAGATAGAGGGTAAACTCCTTTTGTTATGTGAGTCTAACTGTATTGTAAGAGGAAGCTAATGTATTAGTTTGATTGTCAAATGGAAAGGTTGTGTGTTCATGTGTAGTAAAATTATTTTCCATTGTGTGTGTGTGTGTGTGTGTGTGTGTGTGTGTGTGTGTGTGTGTGTGTGTGTGTGTGTGTGTGTGTGTGTGTGTGTGTGTGTGTGTGTGTGTATTTTAAATTTATTTTTGATATGTTGATTTCACCAGCTTTTGTGTATCATGAGAGTATCATGGAAGAGAAATTCATTGTAATAATGTTGTTGTTTCAATATCTTGGATAGGTTCATAAAATAGAGAATTAAAAATACTTGATGTTCCTTGAGTGGTATGCAAGGATTGTAAAACTAAATTTGATATCATAAAGATTTTGTATTGATAGGAAGATTATCTTGTTGATCATTTCTTTTTATCATCTCAATTGTATTTCAAAATAGTTGTGCATGTATTTTGATTTGAAACTTGCATGGGAATGCAATGTTAATCCTTGTATAAATGGTTTCTAACTTCATAAAACTTAGACAAGATCAATTTTGATAGTTCATATGTAACCTGGTCATGAAATGTATATCTATTGCATTAAGTTTAATGTTTGAATGTTAAATGAATCACCATTCTAGACTATATATATCATCTAATGAGTTACTCCAAATTATCATTGTAATAACCTAAGAAAAATATTGTGAACCTTAGAGATAGAAATTCAATAAATGACATAGAATGTATAAGTGCATAGAAAATAAACTTGTTGTAGGTGCCCATTTTATTCTTTGGAATTTGTATGGGATGGACAATTAAATTCCATCCCAATTATAGACCAATAAAATATTTGAGAGAATATGCTTGATACCTCTAATAGGAGCCTAGAAGACCTAGGGGTTGTAATAGAAGTCTTGTTAACACCACCTAGGTCTACTAAGTTTTGCCAAAGTCACCAGTGAAAGAGACAGATATATATATAAATAAAATCAAACATGGTACAAAGAAAGACAAATAAATAATAAAAGAAGAATATTAATAAATGTATCACATTTCAAATTAATTAAAGAAACTTTTAAATAGGCTAATCATGTCTTAGCCTAACTTTGTCTCCACTTACCTAGGTGACCATCTTTATGAAGGGAGACACTACATTCAAAGCAAGGAGGTACTGGCCCACTAGGTGGCTTTAATCACATCACCCCTTGATCTCATGTAAAAAAGGTGATGTTGACTCCTTTTTTGTGATCTGACATAAGTTAGACCCTTTCTTCCAAAGCACCAACATTTGAAGGGAGACTTCAATGAATAGTTTAAAGTGTATGGTTAGGAATAAGATGAAGTTGCATATAGTATTATAGCCCACCCCAAGGCTGACCACTTGGGCACATTAAATGGGATCCACCTCCACACACGTGGGAGGTGCCACCTTCCAAAGGAAATTTTCATGGCTTAGGCCCACCCTCCAAGAACAAATTTGCATGGCTCGTAAAACAAGCAAAGATTGGAAAAAATACAAAAAAAGTTGCTCCATGATTCTGACATGAGTTAGAAAACTAATTCTTGGTCACCACACTCTTCATTTGGAATGCTAGGCGCTTGAGAAAAAGGAGACCATGGGGTAGGGCAACGGCTACCCAGCTAGTTATTTTGACTAGTTGGGTATGCCCTGTCGTTTATCTCCGTCGCCATCTCCATCTGTCTACATTCCTACTTCCTCTGACATGATCATCCTACGTCCATCTGAAAACCATACTCTAATGGATCAATTCTGGCCCGCTCTGACGGAAATGTGCAAGCATGATAAATATTTAAAAAGATTAACATTTTAAATAAAATTTATATTGACAAAGTAATTGTATTTCATTATAACATTAACATCAATGTAATTGTAACATTAAAGTAATTGTATTTCATTATAAATGTTTTTTTAACATCAATTACTTTGTCAATATAAATTTTATTTAAAATGTTAATCTTTTAAAATATTTATTCTATTTTAAATATTTGTAAGTTACTAATAATTAATTAAAATATGACATTGCAATTAGAAATGGATAGATCATAAAATATTTACCTATAATGATTAACTTGCAATGCATTTGTAAGAATTTTACTTCTAGTTATTATTATATAAGTAATGTCTTAAACCCACAATCCTTAATAAACAATAAGGATTATATCAACAAATAGACTGAGTTAGATATAAAATGATTTAAAAAATTTAAATATATTGAAAATGATATATTTTATTTATAATTTTCTTTATCTTATTGTTTGATTAATATATACAAAAATGAACTTATATTCTCATCTAATACTCGGTAACATCCACATCTAACATAGATACAAATTGTTTTTAAACTAAACATTCAAAATGTATTTTTCTATTCTAATTTTGTTAACATAAATAAATTTTCATTTAAGTTTTTTTATGGGTAATTTTCATTTAAGATTTTACTATATTATAGTATTCTACCATTTAATTTAAAATTATATTAGAAAAAATTAAAAAGATTATGGCAATTAATTTAGTAAATGTTAATCTAATGTACAAATTATTTTTATATATATTACATACATTATTTGATGATATACATATTTTATATTAGTATACTTTTAAAATATATTTATTTATAAATAAATTATATTTATACTTATAATTTTATTTTTTTATTTTATACTTATAATTTTATTTTATATTGCAATTATATTTATACTACGACCTATACATCATGCCTACACATTTTCGTCAGAGTTGGCCTGCACATTTGAGTTCATATAATTTATAGAAAGATAATCCTTTAATTTCATATAAATATAGGTCAAATTATAAAGTCATATATTTAATATGAAAAATATTATAAAATAATAATAAACATAAAATTAAAACTAATGTATTTCATCTTTATAAGAATTCTAGATTATTAATATATAAAAATAAAATAGAAACATGATATTTCTTTTTAAAAGATATTAAATATTTTATTTTGTAATATGTGTGACATACATATGATAAATATAAAACGTTTTATAACATACATTTTCCTATTTTAGTAATATATACTAATGTTAATTTAGATTATCTTACTAGAGTTTGGTAAATATAATAAATGCATTTTATTAAATGTATTTTCTTATTTTATATTCTAACAAAGGGCTTTCCTAGTAATAAGCTAGGTGTAAATTCCATTTGTTGATGCAAATTAACATTAGTATATATTAATCTAATATATACTAATAAATAGGAAAATGTATGGAGAGATTAAATGAATACATTGACTTAGAGATTAAAAAAATAAAAGTATAAGTATAAATATAATTTATTTATAAATAAATATATTTTAAAATTATACTAATATAAAATATATATATCATCAAATAATGTATGTAATATATATAAAAATAATTTGTACATTAGATTAACATTTACTAAATTAATTGCCATAGTTTTTTAAAAAAATTCTAATGTAATTTTAAATTAAATGGTAGAATACTATAATATAGTAAAATCTTAAATGAAAATTACCCATAAAAAAAATTAAATGAAAATTTATTTATGTTAAAAAAATTAGAATATAAAAATACATTTTGAATGTTTAGTTTAAAAACAATTTGTATCTATGTTAGATGTGGATGTTACTAAGTATTAGATGAGAATATAAGTTCGTTTTTGTACATATTAATCAAACAATAAGATAAAGAAAATTATAAATAAAATATATCATTTTCAATATATTTAAATTTTTTAAATCATTTTATATCTAACTCAGTCTATTTGTTTATATAATCCTTATTGTTTATTAAGGATTGTGGGTTTAAGACATTACTTATATAATAATAACTAGAAGTAAAATTCTTACAAATGCATTGTAAGTTAATCATTATAGGTAAATATTTTATGATCTATCTATTTCTAATTGCAATGTCATATTTTAATTAATTATTAGTAACTTACAAATATTTAAAATAGGATAAATATTTTAAAAGATTAACATTTTAAATAAAATTTATATTGACAAAGTAATTGATGTTAAAAAACATTTATAATGAAATACAATTACTTTAATGTTACAATTACATTGATGTTAATGTTATAATGAAATACAATTACTTTGTCAACATAAATTTTATTTAAAATGTTAATCTTTTTAAATATTTATAATTATGCCTGCACATTTCCTTTAGAGCTGGCCAGAACTGATCCGTCAGAGTACGGTTTCCAAATGGACGTAGGATGGTCATGTCAGAGGAAGCAGGAATGTAGATGGATGGAAATGGCAAGGCATACCCAGCCAGTCGAAATAACCGGCTGGGTAGTCGTTGCCATGGGGTAGCATGTAAGGGAGTAGAGGAAATAATGTATTTTTATTTAATGTGTTTATTTATATTTATTTAAATGTTTGGGGTAAGATTAGCATATAAAATGATGTGTTAGTTGGTTAGTAGGTGGGGATTAATTAGAGTATAGTAAATTAAGTTAGTAGAGGATAATAAAATATAACAAAAATAGTGTAGCCAATAGGTAATGTAATTTTTAACTACTCTATAGTGTGGAGTATAATATGAAGCAAGATTGATTCATTTATAAATTATAAGTATATTAGATGGAATAGTTTGAATAGTGAGTGGTTAGGAATAGTTATTAATTGATGTTAGGCAAGTATAGTAAGTATATATATATAATACTTTATATCATGCCATTCTATTTGCAATTATGTTTAATAATGGATTATAATTCTTTATAGTCGAAGTATATAAGCCATGTCCTAATATAAAATTTAGTTATTCTTCCATTAGCAATTTAAGTAGATGGATTATTTGAATTGGAATAAATTTGCAAGTTAGCTAATATGTTGAGTGAGAATTAAAAGAAAATTAGTGATGGTTCCATGCTAGTGAAGTAGTAGATTTTGAGATATAATTAAGATGTTGAAGGGTGTGGGTATTTAAGGAGAATATATGATAACATTAAAAATTCATAATAAAAAAAAAAGTTATTAGTAATTAGGTAATGAATGTTCTTCACCATGCAATGCATTAATGTTTTAGAGTAGATTATCAATTGGCAAAAACAATAATAATAATACAAAGTTGATAGTCATCATTGACATATGATGCTAGAGCTTAAAAAGTATGGGTGAGAGTGTAGACTAGTAAATTTGTGTATGATACCTAGTTAGGAGCACCTAGTCAGAAGACACTAATGTGGTTGAAGTATTCCTTAGTGTTACTTAGTATGACCCCTCCCATTTCAATGATCTAGTAAGTAACATCCTAGCATCCTCAGAAACTATAACAAAGCATAAGTCATTATGTAATACTCACATAAAAAAAATTTAAAAGTAGATTAAGTGGTAGTCCTATGTTCACGTAATTTCTTGACTTGGATATGTGAGATTCTAGAGATCCTGAGAAGGTAATGAGATTTTATCATTTTAACAAAATGAACTCATAAGTAAATTTTAAATTAATTACATCTATCTATCTATATATATATATATATATATATATATATATATATATATATATATATATATATATATATATATATATATATATATATATATATATATATAGACTAGGGTTTTCATGCAATATTAGGAATTTGATAATAAATACATAAGAGTAAATTTAATTGAATATTTCAATATGATAACATCGCCAAGCCTTGGTATCACAAACTAGATTTTTTATAAATGTTAGGAATAAATTTGGCACCTCATGGAAAACCTAAAGTGCATGTTTTCAAATGGAAACAAATTTCTTTTATCTAATTAACTTTATCATCTCTAAACTCAATGATCAAATTAGTAACTTCTAACATCCTCAAGGAAACATGAATTGTTGTCTAGTCAACACACAGTTCGATAGAACGTGCCATATAAGTTTGATCTACTTATATTATCTTTAGTTCACCTTTCAAAAAAAAAATGATGGTTGTGTTTTTAGCCTTGTAAAAATTAGGGCATGACAATTAGTATCCACACAAGTCCCCTTATATAGAAATAAATTACAAACATTGAAAATAGGAGATATACCTATGTCTAGAGGAAGTTCTACTTCATAAGAATTGCTGCTATATATGTGTAGGATTTTCAAAGGCCCTATCTTTTTCATCAACAACTTTGTTGGATTTCATTTTTGTAACCTCTCTCTCTTGAGGTAGGCAACTACTAAATCCCCCACTTTGAACTGTAAGTCCCTCCTTGTCTTATTTGCCCTTGATTTATACTTGTCCACTTGGTTTTGCATTGTCTCCCTCATTTGATCATGTAGCTCTTTCATCTATTCAGAAAATGACTCCCCTTGTGCATTCCTTTTGTCATGTATTCTAAGAACCCTCAACTCCAAGATCCCTCTAGGGTAAGCTCCATACATAATTTCAAATGGCTCCTTCTAGTTCTCCTATTGATGGAGTCATTATAAGCAAACTCTACCTATCCTATAACATGATTCCAGGATTGATCATGTTCTTTAGTTAAACACCTCAGTAGATTGTTCAAAGATATGTTCACTACCTTTATTTTTCCAAAAGTTAAGTATGGGAAGCTGAAGATGTTAGTGTAAATAATTATTATTTACACTTTACTTAAGCTTACTTAGGATAAATGCATTATTTATTAGTTTGTCTCCTAGGAGTAAACATTACTTATACATGTTGACTTGTTGCCAACACAGGAGTTTGCACCTACCTTGTCATAGTTATCCTCTCGTCTACGTGAAGGATAATCCACCTTTTGTGGACGTATGCTTAGTTGTCATGTTTATCTCCTAGCTCTTTCTAGCTCATTCTAGAAGCTTCCTAGAGGCCTTTATAAATAGGCTCTTCTAGTGTATTTTCATATAGCAATTTACATTTTATCTGAGAATACAATTTTCTTATTTTCAGACCAAACCCTTACCTCTTCTTGTCTTTTTCTTCTATGTTATAGGTTTTCTACGTGTAGGTGATTTGAGGGCTTGTGGGTTTGATTTGTGTATTTTGTCAAATCCAACATGGTATCAAAGCCAGATCTATTGTAGCTTGTTCATAATTTGGAGAGAAAGGGAGAGAAAGGGTTTGATGGATCAGATCTAGAGTTTTTCAAGTATTCCCTAAGAAAGTAGGGGGGTCACTAATTTTTGGAGTAGCTTGAAGCAAAATTAACTTCACAGATGGATTTAGAAGGCATCAAAACCCCCATTTCCATATAAAATTTGTCCATTTTGGACAACATTCCTCCAGGAGGCAAAATTTTTCACCTAGTAAGATCATACAGCCTTCTGCCCAAAGGTCGGGATAATTTTTCAAAAAAAAATTTAAAATAATTTAAAAATGGTTGCTTGCTATTTTTTAGCTAGCGGACCCATTTTTTTGACTAGGCAATCATTTTTTTGGCATGGGCAATCACTTCCCCACTACTCCTATAGTGTTCATCGACAATAATTTTTAATCACTGACGGCTATTACATCACAACTAGGTTGTCACTACCTTCAGTAGCACCCATTGTTGTGCCCTTCCCCAGCTATCACACTGCCAACATAACCCTGCTTAGCTCTACCTTGGTACCATCTCTGTGCCACCTCCGCACCACCCCTGTGGCCACCACCTATAGTCTACCCACGTGGCATAGTTGGCACCTGTCATGTGGCATGGGTGCCACATTGCCACCTATCATGTGTTAGGTGCCACATCAGCTTTTTTAGGTCATACTACCACGTGGATGCCATGTGGCTTGCCAGGTGGTAGTCTTTTTTTGCTGCGATGACCTCCAAGCCATCAATTTTAAGCCAGTAAAATGATTATGTTAGCACTGCATCAGTGCCTCTTGTAAGCCCTTCAGGTCCTTTTTTGACCTACTGTTCATTTTTTGGTCATAACTTGAGCATACAAAGGTATTTTTTCGATCCAAAGGAAGAACCAAAAAGTTGGTTCCGAGATAGAGTCATTGGTGCAGGTCTGAGGATCATTTTCATAGTATGGGATCTTTTCTTTTGAGTTATACTATCATTTGTATCAGCTTTTTTCCCTTTCTAATAATTGTTGATATCATTTGTAAGCATCTTTATGTAAATGAGCATTGAGATAAAGTGTCACTCTTGCATTTTAGGATCCTAAACATTGTTTTTAGTTAGTTGTACTCACACTCCATTATAAAGTGCCATGGGGGGGCTAGTTGTATGCCTTTTTAGTGCCCTCTTCCTTTGTTAAGTGAGTGTACCTTTCGTGACATTAGCCCCATGATGTGGGGCTGACACTTGCCTTTATAGGTACTTGTATCTCTTCCTCACTCTTGCTATTCTTGGTTCTTTCTATAGAGGAATTTTTGGCCCACTTTCTCAATTGCCTATCACCTCACCCTATTTGCATTAGGGGGGTTCTTTTTTTGTTTCTAATGCTTCCTTGGTTCGATGGTTCAATGGAGTGAGCTATGTATTCAATATTTGATCCTATATACTAAGCAATTACAGTGGCTGGCTACCTATGCATTTCAGTGAGATGAATCATCTACCATATAGACACTCTTCTTGGTGTTCCTACTTTGTTTGTAGCCTTCTATTTCAGAGGAGGTTCTATAGATTAGCAGTTTCCTTTTGATAGATTTTGTGGCTTCTTCATGCTTCAGTGATGTTCTTCATGATATTTTTTTTGCTCCTATCTTCTGGGACATTCCTCTAGTTGGAGGCTTCTTCAGTCCTTCACTAGGTTTTTAGCTATCTCTTTTTGGAGTAGGGTTTTTCCCATTGGGTTTTCTCTATTGTCTCTGGTTTATAGAGATTGCATTGCATTTGTACATGGGTACCTAACATGGCCTTGTTTTCGGGACCCATTATGCATTTCATCATTGCTTTTGTGAGCTTAAGAGCATTCTGCTAAGGTCCCCTTAAGGGGGGGTGTTAGTGTAAATAATTATTATTTACACTTTACTTAAGCTTACTTAGGATAAATGCATTATTTATTAGTTTGTCTCCTAGGAGTAAGCATACTTTTACGTGTTGACTTGTTGACAACATAGGAATTTGCACCTACCATGTCATACTTATTCTCTCATCTATATGAAGGATAATCCACGTTTTGTGGATGTATGCTTAGTTGTCATGCTTATATCCTAGCTCTTTCTAGCTCATTCTAGAAGCTTCCTAGGGGCCTTTATAAACAAGCTCTTCTAGTGTATTTTTGTATAGCAATTTACATTTTATATAAGAATACAATTTTCTTATTTTCAAACCAAACCCTTGCCTCTTCTTGCCTTTTTCTTCTTTATGATAGATTTTCTACGTGCAAGTGATTTTGAGGGCTTGTGGTTTTGATTTGCATATTTTCTCAAATCCAACAGAAGAGAATGACAAATTACTTCCCAAAATCTTTTAAAGAGTCATCCAAAAGTGCCCTATAAATTTAGTGTCCCTATCACTCAAAATGTTAAGTGGCAAATGATGGATCCTCAATGTATCCCTAAAGAACAAACCTACAATATGTGAAGCATCATTTGTTTGTTTGCATGGAATGAAGTATGTCATCTTGTTGAAATAGTCTACAACCACAAACATATTATCATGCCCTCTAGGTGTCCTAGGAAGTCCTAAAACAAAGTCCATACTCAAGCACTCCCATGGTCTTTGTGGTATGGTGAGTGATTGGTATAATCCTACATTACTACTATGTCATTTGGCCCTCTAACACACATGGCATTATTCCACAAACTTTCTTACATCAATCTACAACCTAGACCAATGATAGTACCTAGAAACTTGCTCTAGTGTTTGTTTGATTCCAAAATGTCCTCCCAAGCTACCTTGATGCTTTTCCTTGAGGATGTTCTCCCTCATAAAATATTGGGGAATGCACAATAGATGTCTTTTAAACAACAAACCCTCTTGCAGCATATACTCAATAAAGTTAGTTTCAAAATCTTATTGAAATTTCATACATACCTCATATGCTTCATTGAAATCCGTGTCCTCCTTGTAGAGGTCACTTAGATCTCTCATTTGCACACTTCCAAAAAATTCTACAAAATTATAGTGGAAATCTTGTTCTCATGTTACAATTAGGGTTTGTGTGTTTTTAATATGTTTTTGCCCTAGAAAAATCTCTAATTTGTGCTACCCTAATGTTGGTTGTGTCATAGGTTCCTAAAACTAGGTTTATAATGTTCGCATTTTAAAGGAGTGAGAATTTCTAGAAAACCTTTAATTTTCTTGCAAAAATTTTCTTTTATAAGGTTTTTCTAGCTTACCTTTTAAGTTTTGTTGTGTTGCTTTACCCTATCCTAAGTCCCAGTTTGTTAATAACCCAAGGTTTTATTATAATCTTTTAACCTTGAATGGGTTACATTTTATGTTTGAGTAATAACCAAATCACGATAGCACTTGATCTTCCTTAAGATCAAGGGTCATTTTTATGTCACTATGGAAAGAAGAGGATATTTTAATTCATGCGACATGGCAACAGAGTGACACCTGTTGATGAGACCCAGTTATTGTAAAGCTTCAAAATAAATTCATCACCGTCGATCAAATGTGAGATCAATGGACATTGTTATGTTGCTAGCAGAAGCTATGTGATTTTTAACTATAGTGGCATAATGATAGGATGACACATGGTGTGGTGGGCCATTTTCTTTTGTAGCTAGTGGGGTTGTTAGACGAGGTGATAGATGTCCAATTTTTATTTATTGCTTTGTGAAGTAGGCCAGGTTCTCGACTTATTTTTATCCATAATTGATCTTAAGACGAATCTAGGGCTTTTTTTATGTCATTATGAAGAGTTGCATGATTTTTAACTAAGGAAACATAACAACAACATGACATGTCGAAATGGTAGGGCTAGCCCATACAAGGAGTTGCCAAAAAATTTCTATCAGTACAAGACCCCAATTGTCCAATTTGTATTCACTGCAAACAGAAACATGAAGAGAAAATGTGTTTGGTCATAGCTGTCTAATCTTTCAAAGATCATTGGTTGCCATTTTTTTGCTAACAAAATTTGCACAAAGAATACTCATAGCGAGATAGCGAAAAAACAACATGTATCCCAATGGGTCCGTCATAGTTCATAACATGGTCTTTTATTCTGCCATTAGATTGAAGATTGATAAAAAATGGTCATTATGTCACTAGCCAAAGTTGTAAGGTGGTTAACCATAGTGACATAGTGATAATTTGACACATAGAATGGGTGGGCCCACTTTCAAGTAATTTTGAAGTATTATCCTTTATCGTTAGATGCATGAAATATCAAAGCCTATCGTTATGTTGCTAGCAAAAATTGTTTGACCTTTAACCATCACAACATAAGGATAGGTCAACATGTGTCTTATGACATGTAATAGTTACACATGGAGTGCCAACAAGGTATAAATAAATCTATGTGTCACAATTTAATTGGTTTTACTACCAAGTCAAAGAGTTGAAGCTAAATCAAAATGCAATTTTTTTCTTGATCCTAAATTTTTTGTGAATCAACGACCCTATTTTAAATTTAAAAAATAATGCCACTTTTTTCTATGTAACACATTTATGGGAATTAATAGATTCTCATGTTAATTGACACAAATATTACAATAGAAAAAATCAAAAGTTTTATTCTACAAAGAGATTGTTGAGAATTTGGAGTGTGGTACCTATGAAAAATTATTACTATGTTGTGTTGAGTCATGCATTTTTTTGTATCAACAGTCTACTACAGTGATCAAAGAGAAGTGAAGAATCCAAGTATCTCCTCCACCTACAAGTAGAATTATGGTATCCTCTTATTGATATTCATAAAGCCTCCAAAGAAGGGTTTTTTAGGGAAAATTGATTATGCTAGTAGAAATATTCATGACGATTTTATGGAACAATTGAACGTATCCACTAATGATGCCACACAAATAAAAAAAATTATTCCTGTAAACCTTAGGTTGAAATTTGTAGATGGTTTTTATGATAGTGGGAATTGGACTCAAAATGCGATGACATCTAAGATTGGGTTACATTTGTTCAAAAAATAGTTTTTTTGACCTAGGTAAGCTAGTAGTCCAAGGATTTTTTATGGACTCAGACCTCCTTACTTCTATAGCCAAAAATTATGACCCCATAACATGAATGGTGAGAGGAACAAATGGGGAGTGCCTAGTAAAAATTACTGATGAAGAAATCCAAGGATTTTTTTGAATGGGACCAACTTTAGACTATCATAAGGTCATTGATTTTTAGGGTTTGGAGAAGGGATACTTATCCCACAAAGATCAAATTAGGAAATGAGCATTGAGATGAAATTTGGCCACAATTGGAAATATGATGTTTTTCATAGCCTCAACTAAGGAACCTTTTAAAAATCAATTCTTTAATACTAGAGCCATAGACATTTACATGTCTTTATGTAGGGTTTTTGGTGAGGATGAGCAAGATTTTATGCCCATAAAATTTATGTATATGATGGTACAAATCTCATCCTTTGGAGTTGATGTTATCTTTGATATCACATCTCTTCTGGCTGAACAAAATCCATGTGATTTTGATAGGGATTACTAAAGGAAAATTGAGAAAATTGTTGGTTTCTACTCTTTGTTAATGTATATGTTCTTGCGTAAAGGAGTTCAATTTTTTGAGAAGGAAATGCTATTGAAAAGAGAGCATGATGGGGAGCCTCTACTAATCTGATTATGGAGTGCAGATATGACTTGGGATGTAGAAGAGACAAGTTTTGTAATATTTGACAGATATTTTGCATCTAGGTTGAGAGACCCATTGTTAAAAGATAATCCTAGGATACCTGAGGTACTGTTGGATTTCATTAGACCTATGGATTTCCCTAATAATTTGAAAGTCTCCCATAATTGGGAAGACATTATTCCCTATCACATGTCTATAGTTTTTACAGTATAGGGATTCCAGGGAACTCCACATGTGCTACCCTACCAAGTACCTCTTAAGGTAGGGTTAGCTAAAATTCTATGGAAAATAGGTGGTTTTGAAGAGGCAAAGCTAACTGGTAGATCAAGAGGCTCCATTTTCCCATCTTGCAATGTGGCTCATCAGTTTATAATTACAAAGGATGGTTGGATTTTTCTGTATAAAGTGTTAAACTCATACAAAATGAAAATTTCACATGCTAGGTTCAATGATAGTAAGGAAGTCTTTGAAGTTTTCAAACAAAGGGCTAAGGCCAAGGCTCTCCAACATGAATTCTATTTTCCAAAGGATATAATCATAAATAAATTATCACTTCAAGAACAAGAAATAAAAATGGGGATTTTATTCTAGGGTGTTGGAATTAATTAATTGTTTTGAAAAGTAATATAGTCCATTAAAGGATGCCAAGACATCAGCTGATGAAGTAAAGAATTTAATGATAACTTTTGTAGAAATTATGAATAATATGAATGAAAATAAAGCCCTCCTTATTAGTGCTTATCCTGATAGAGAAAATGAGGTAATGAAAAGGATTCTCTCACCCCTGTAGAAATTTTAGGAAAATTGGTTATTTAGAAGAAACCTGGTTATAGCATAGTCAAAATGAGGGAGTATATTATTGCCAAGGGGAAGGAAAAGGTTGGGTCAACTAGTAGTATTTTAGCAAAAAGACCTCAACTAGAAGAAAGGCCTCTAGAGCCAGTGCCTAAAAGATAGAGAATAGAGGAAAATAATTGTCATAAGGGGAAGATTACACACCATCACAATCTCCCTTATGTATAGAAGAATAACAACTCACTGGAGAGAAAATTAAACAACTTGGATCTCAAGGGGGAGTGTTCATTACTACTATAGAATTGGAAGAAGGAAATCCCAGAGAACCTACTATGCCCAGCTTGAATTGACTGTGGCCAATTTCAAAGGGAAAGAGCTAGAGCCTATAATAGAATGGGATAGCCATGAATTCTTATTAGATGACAACTTTGTGAAATCAGGGGCTTTCTACCAATTTTCCTAGGGAACAAAAATTAAAATTTTTGAAGAAAGATGTAGTAAAAGGAAAGCTGAGAAGTTAGAAAAAGAGGATTCAATCATACAAGATGAGATAAAGGGTGAAATAATGCAAGAATTCAGTAGTTTAACTTTTGAGGAAGGAAGAAGAATGATTAGATCATTTGGAGTTCTAATTTTTCCAAATTGGGACATTGTAGATGCAATGGTGTTCGATATAGTTAAAAAGAAATTGAGTACTAAGGAGAAAAAGAAAAGGGAACTTAGTGGTGCTAAATTTAGTGAAGATGATGTTTCCTTAGTTATTTAATCTTTAAAAAGAGGATCTAGAGGTAGCTACTCTCAACCTAGTGACTCTAAATTGATGAGCAACTTGATTGTTAAAAGAGTAAAGGATACTCCAAATGAAGAGGCGTTAGAGATAAATTTTGAAACAAATACTCTTACTTTAGCCACTGGTAGGAAAGAGAAAAGATATGTACAAGAGTTACAAGAAAAATATGAACAAGTCCTAGATGCTTATAATAGGGAAGTCCAAGAAAGAAAATTGACCTTGAAAATACAATGGTAGGACATCAAGGACAGTCTAGCATGCTTAGGATTACTTATCCTTCTCCTCCAGTACCACCTTTCAATACCATCCCAATTGTAGAAGTTTCTGATACCTCTCAAGGGCCACAACTGTACATAGATGAGGAGCTTGAAGATGAAAAGGCAAAACTATGGTCAATACATGTAGAATAGTGCATTAAACATGAAGATAGAATTAGAGATACAATTTTTTATCTAGTGGATAGAGTTGGTTGGACCTCTTTTTACTTAGACTTATCAACATTAGTAGAGATATGGAATGAGTTAATGAATAATGAGGTGACTTTAAGGCCAATCTTGGATAAATGGATTAGCAGGGAGGATCTCGTCATAGTTCTTTGTTATCATGTGATTTATTTTTATAATGAACAAGTTGAAAGAACTTTTGACCAAGTTACTGATCTCTTGGAATTTGATCACAAGAGAAATTTATTACAGAGAATGATAAATAGTTGTTTCATTAAATAACTGGGTATTTGATCTCTTTCCACATGTGATTAAAAGTATAAGCCAGATAAGATAAAAGGAGCAATGGGCTGAATAATTGAATGAATTGATAAGCATTAGGCTTAATATAGGTGTGCATGATGAAAAATATATTTGGTCTTCCAGAACTATAGAGGAAGTGGTACAAGTACAAAATTTTTTATACTTTTAAACAATATTTTCAAGAAATAAGAAGGATTGGAAGAAGCATCTTAAGAAAGGAGTAGGGAATATTGAATTTCAATTGGCCCAATGATATACTTTTTGACAAGTGGGTAACTAATTACTCACCAACAATAAAAGTATTGCAAGAGGCAACTATAACAAAGGGTGTAGACAAAGTAGTGGCTATAGAAAGGATGCAATTAGTTGATGTGTTGGTTCAACTAGAAGGAATAAATGGAGAACAACCAATTGTAACTGTAGACATGGAAATTCAAACTGATGACATGGCAATGGATTAAAAAATTGCGATAAACATCCAAATCATAGAACCTGACACATCAAGTGCAAATCAAGTGGTCCCACAGCTAGAGGAATAACTAGTATAATAGAGCCAATCACCAAATTTAGCGGATCAATAAGTAATTGTTACACAAGACTTGGTCCCACCATGAGGAGATGAATGCTAAAGACATTATGTTGAAAAGATATAAGGAAGTACCAAAGGTTTGTCTTTTTGTGATAGCAATAGCTTTTTTCCTCTTGTAAATATTTTTGTTCTAAGGATAGTTTTCCTTTTCCCTCTATGCCCGTAGCTTGTTGCATCTTGCACTATATAAGTGAGTTCCAAGGCTAGAGGATGGTTCGAAGTCTGTGTAAAATTTAGTGTTATGCTATCTTGTAGTCGGTCTAGTTGTTCCTTGTGAAAAACTTTGTGATTTATTCAATTTTGTGAATCTAAAAATATAAATGAGCCTTGAATGATAATCTATCATATTTTGAGTTATTTTGGGTTTATACCAGTAATGTTTCATTTTAAAGAAAGGTAAATACAAAGGAATGTTTTGCAACATCTGTGTCTCTGAATTTTGTCTGCTATTACATATGTCTAAAATTTTGGGAATGAATGAATAAGGTTCTTTCATTTTAATGCAACTTGGATGGGTTGTATATATTTTCATTAATTTCTTTTAATCCGAGTTAAGTAAATACTTTTATTTGAATTGGTAGGGTTTCTAGGTGTAAGGGGGTATTCATAAGAATGAAATTTAGAATTAACTGATGATAAATTCAATTGTAAGGAAATTTAATAGGTCAAGTTTTACTGGTGTGATTCTCTGTATAAATGGATAAGGCACTGATCACCAGTTTAGATGCAAATTGATAATTTCATGTGGTTGCACAAAGTAAAAACTTAAATCAAATCAATCTTTACTTTTATGTATGAAGAATTAAACTATTGGTCATTACTTATTTGTAATAGTCTCCCTCTAAATTATAGCTAGTTGTTGTATTCAAGGATTTTTTATAAATCTAAGAAGACTTGTGACCATTTTCTTCTATAGGGGATAGATCTGAAGAAGAAAGCACAAATGAATGAGTTTTGTAGAAATTATCCAGTCATTTCATCACTAAGGTGCACCTGCCTTGGCCTTGTAGAGCCAAAAGTGTAGAGAATCCTTTTTTATTTTGTTGAAGTTGGTCCAAATATGAAGAGATTTTAGT
This sequence comes from Cupressus sempervirens, assembly GCA_028749045.1. Lineage (NCBI taxonomy): Eukaryota > Viridiplantae > Streptophyta > Pinopsida > Cupressales > Cupressaceae > Cupressus > Cupressus sempervirens. The sequence goes on along the minus strand of CM053792.1, from coordinate 443,547,242 downwards.
TAAACATAGGAAATAGCTAACCCTTAGATTTAATATTATCTTCTACATTGTGGTATTAGGTTCTTTGCAACCTGGTAGTTTTAAAACACTAACATCTTAGATGGCTAGAACTCTTCTACTAAGAGCATCAACAACCTTGTTTCTCACACCTTTCTTATGTTTGATCACAAAGGTTAAGGCTTGCAAATATTCCACCCATTTGAGGTGTCTTTCATTTAATTTCTCTTGCCCATTCAAGAAACTAAGGGCATGGTTATCTATGTAAACCAAAAATTCCATTAGAAGGAGGTAATGCTTCCACTTCTTCAAGGCCTGAACCATTTCATATAACTCTAAATCATAGGTTGAATACTTTTGTTTGGCCTCATTTAGCTTCTCTAAAAATAATTCCACGGGATGTCCCTCCTAGCTTAGAACTGCCCTAATGGCTAGCTTACTAGCATAACATTCCACCACAAACAACTGATTGAGATTAGGAAACCTTAGGGTAAGAAATTCTACTATACTTTTCTTCAACATTTCAAATCCCCTATCTATTGCATTTGTCCATTTGAACTAACATTTCATTCCCCCCTTGATGGTGTTTAATATAGATGCACATATATGACTAAAACCTCTTATAAACTTCCTATAGTAGGATGTTAATCCATGGAAACTTCTAACATCCCCTATACATTTTGGACTTGGCCATTTGAAGATGGACCTAACCTTATCAAGATCCATCTTGATACATCCATTAGCAACAACAAAACCAAGGTACGCTAGTTCAATTTATAACAACTCACATTTCTCTTGATTAATCATCAACTTCTCTTGGTGTAGCCTCCTCAATACCATCTCTAAGTGCTTCATATGCTCCTCTTTGGACCTGCTAAAGATTAAAATGTCATCTAAATACACAATTACAAACTTACCAATAAATTTTGCTAGCACCTCATTCATTAGTCTCATAAAGGTACTTTGAGCATTTTATAGGCCAAATGGCATTACTATCCACTCATACAACCCTTCATTTGTCTTGAAGGCTATTTTCCACTCATCACCAAGCTTCATTCTGATTTGATGATATCCTACCTTTAAATCCACCTTAGAGAAGTAGCATGAGCCTCATAGATTTTCCAATAAATCCTCAACCCTTGGCATAGGAAACCTATATCTAATTGTGATTTTATTTATTTCTCTAGATTTTGTACACATCCTCTACTTTCCATCTTTCTTGGGTCCAAGAACTGTTAGGACTACACAAGGACTCAAACTTTTCCTTATGAGCACTTTCTCTAACAAATCTTGAATTTGTTTTTCTATCTTTGCATTTTGGCTTACTATCATCTTGTAGACTTCCTTGTTAGGTAGGTTTTCCCCTAGTATTAGATCTATTTGAAGACTCACTTCCCTCATAGGAGGTAGTGCACTAGGCATCCCATTATCCACTATCTCATGGTATCTCTCCCACAAATGCTACACTTTTTGAGGCATACCAACTTTTTCCTTGGTCTCTTCCTTTAGCTTCATGATCACTATACAAAATACCCCTTTCTCCTTCTTGATTACCTTTAAGAACTCTTTGCCACTCAATAGCATAAAACTACTTCCTATTTGCTTCTCTCCACTATGTTCTACCAAAGGGTCCATTTGATACTTTTTCCCTTGTTTGGTTATAACATAACTATTTCTCTCACCATCATGGATGCCCTTTACATCATATTTCCATGGATGCCCTAACAAGAGATGGCATGCATCCATAGGCATTATGTCACATAGGACCTTGTCCTTGTATTCCCCAATCTCAAACTCCACTAAGGGTTGCTCATCCACCATGACTTGTTGACCTTTTCTCAACCAAGACACCTTGTATGGTGTGGTATGTGGTACTCTCCTAAGTTTCAACTTGTCCACCATTTCAATGGACACTATGTTTTTAGTGAAACCTGAATCCACTATTGCATTGCAATTCTTGTCATGTGACCTACAAGTTGTCCTAAACAAGGTTTTCCTCTATTTTGGTTCAACCACATTAAGTACCTTCAGCAAGGTCCTCCTTAGCATTAGATTTTCACCATCTACTATTGGCCCTACCTTAGAAATGGTTGATTTAACACTTTGAGTGTCATCCTCTTGCACTAACTGGGTCCTCCTTTCTCCCATGGATGAAGAAGAAGCCTTCTTTAGACATCTGCCCATTGTATTTCCTAGTTGATTATAGTCATAACACCTACTAGTAAAAATAGTGTTATCCCACCTTGTGATTGAAATATGCCTCTTGGTAGTCCATTTCCTCTAAATCCTCCTCTTTGAGATGACCCCCTATATTGATTGTTCCCACTATTGTCAGCAAATTATGTTTCTTCAATCTTATTAGGAATTTGTCCACTTCCAAAGCTACCTCTACCTTTGAACCCTTTTTTATTACCTCTCCCTCTTTGATATGACTCATTCCTCCTTTTAGCCTTTTCCTCTACTCTCAAGGCCATTTAAAGCATTTATGCATACTATCTGGATCCATCATGATGATCTCATCTTGGATACTCTGCCTTAAGCCATTACGGTATCTTTCTACCTTTTCCACCTCTTCTTCCTATCTTCTAGCTTTGAGACTCAACCTATTAAATTCTTTAGTATAGGTACTTACTATTAGGTCTCTTTGTCTCAAATTATGTACCTTTTGATACATTTGGATCTCATAGTCAGTAGACAAGAATTGAGCTTTAATTGTGATCTTCATTCTCTCCCATGACACTGTCTTCTTCTTCCTTGTTGCTATCCTATTATCTTGCATCATGTTCCACCATACTAGTGTTGATCCCTTGAGTCTCTCCTTAGCATAATTGACTATTTTCTCCTCTTGTACCTCTTTGTAGTCAAATTGGTTATCAATGGCTTTTAACCAATCTAACAATTCATCCACATTCCAGATGCTACTATAGTAAGGGATGTGCTCCATATTGTCCTTGTTAAGAGACTTGAAGGTGTCCAAAAACACCTTCTTATCTTGATCCACCTCGTTGTTAATATCTGTTGTTTCCCCTATGAGACCCTCATCTTCCTCATCACTTTCATCCCCCCATTCTATAATGTCATTCTTTCTCTTAGCCTCTTCCTGATTAGCTTTGGCCAATAGGTCCTTGACCAAATCCAATATGGCACCCTTTCTCATTGCCTTGGGTTCCATACTATTAGCTTCTTGACTTCCTTCTTTATTAGACATGTAAAAACCTAAGAGTTGGCTCTAATACCACTTTGATGTAGAGGGTCTAGGATCCTATCCAAACAACTTTTAGTTAAGATATAGTCTTGAATCTTCCAAATATTATTTTTCTTTTTCCTTCTCATGAATAAAAGCCTCCAAGGCTTCTTCACTAACTTGCCTCCTAGGTATAGTTGATTTGATGTGGACTCAAACTCCCTTCTAAGGCACTAGTCCCACTAGTCCTCATTCTCCTAGAACCATAACCCTTTCTTAGGATCTTAACCTTTCACTACCTTGGATTCTACTGAAAATTTTGATGCTCTCCATAACCTTCATGTCCTCTCTCAACACTTTTGGTCACAACAAAACACCAAGGAGTTCAAATTCCTCACATAAGCTAATTAGGCCCATTGTCTATTAGGTCTAGTGACCCTATTTTTCTCCCATTCTTCAAATTCTCCCAAAAAATCCCCACAAAAAAATTAGGAATCTAGTATTTATCTCCTAGCAAACCAAGAATCCAAACTTTCAAGGCTTTATGACACCCATAACCCCAAATAGTACCAAGCCCTAGTTTCCAGCCTTAACATTAGGCCTCTAGTCCAGTTAGCAAACAAAAATCTCTCCAACTCCTCAAATTTCATCTCAAGCCTCTACTATAGTTTCATAATCAACCTTAAATCCTAGGGCTTCTAGGAATAGCACTGGTTCACAACATGATCATGGGTGTGCCTTACATTATCATTTGTAAAATTATCCATGCTCACATACTCCCAACAATCAACCTAGGGATTTAATTTTTGGATTTGAATCCAATTATACAAATGAAAAACAAAACAAAAAAACATTATTTATATCTTCTAACCTATCACCCCACCTAGTTTCATGCATTTTCCACTAGAGCTGATTAGTTTAGAGACATTTTTGTGCAAACAACACTATGAACTAATTCACAGACTAGTCAACAAGAAAAACTTGTAACTTGAAAATACCTGAGCTCCAGCACCAATGTGAATATGGAAAATAATCAATAGAAACTAATCTATCAAAAAGATGAATTTGATCTATTGTGACAATCTATACAAGGTCATACTACTGCATAAAATAGAAGAAAACCCTACAGAGATGTCTGTGCGGTACTATCACACATGCAAAACTTGATGGTAATCCTCCCAACCCTTAAAAATATGACCTACCCTACTCATATACCAGAGCATGGGTATTTACAACCTCAAAAACTGATAAATTCACTTTCTTGCAAAAATTACAAAGTTGCTCAAGCAACTTTTGAGAAATTTTGCAATTTTGAAGCAACTTTTTGCTTAATACACTTTGTGGCCAAATGGGTCCACCTAGGACCATCCTAGGACCTTAGATAGAATACCTAGGATATATTTGGCTAATCAAACCTCCAATTTACTCATCCCTTTCCATATTTTCCCTATTGAGCAAATTTTGGCTCAATGAGCAACTTTTGAACAATTAAGACCTAGTGAGCATTTTAGCTCTTACAATTGGAGTAGTTGTCTTCCAAGGACATTTGAAATTTATTAAAAACACTCTCACACCTAACCAAAACCTAATCACACCAAAAAAAATATTTTAGGGAGGTGCCCTACACCAATCCCTCTTAGTTATTCTTAATAATTCCAACAATTGGTATGAGAGCCAGATTGCTTGAGTGGACTAGTTTGAAGGTACTAGAAGCAAAAGATCAAGATGTCTAAAAGAGAGGTACCCAAGCTTTAAAAGGAGAACTTCCCTACATGGAAAGTTTTGATGAAGCTATACCTAGGAGGTCTTAGAGACCATGCACAATCTACCATCACCATTCAAAATGTTGACCCCGTTGGAACCCTAACTGTCAAGGATCCTTAAAAGAAGAAAGAACATAGTTAGGCTATGTTAGAAATTGCATCTTCCCTAAGCTACACCAATTTTAATGACATCAAGGAATGTGATACTACAAAGAAGATGTGGAATGTTATAGAAAAGATCTATTGAGGAGACAAAAATGTGCTAAGAGACAAATATAGAAGTATAAGAGGTAAGTTTGATGATATGAGAATGCAAGAAGGTGAGAATATAGTTCAATATTGTGCTAGAGTAAAAGAAGTAATTAATTCTATTAGAGGAGCAATTGGTAAGATTGAAGATGATATTGTGATCAGAAAATTACTAAGAACCCTATTGCCCATCTATGCTATTAGAGTCTCTGCCATACAAGAACTAAGGTACACATTCGATAATGATTAGACCCTTGAAGGATTGATAGGTAGATGCACTACCTTTAAACTCTCTAATTTTGATAATTTCAAATATGAGAAAGTTGAATCTACTTTCAAAGCTAAACTATCATTAAAATAACCTAAATAGATCAAGAAAAAGGTCAAATATGTTTCTAGTAATAGTGATATAGATGAAGAGGATGTAGAACATCTTGAAGTACTACTGGCAAGGAGATTTCATAAAGGCAAAGGAAAATTCAAAGGTAAGTTACCTATCATGTGCTTTAATTGTAATGAGGTTGGTCATATTGCTGCTAGATGTCTAGAGAAGAAGAAAAATAGAAGTTGAGACAAATACAAAAGTAAAAGAGATGAGGACAGCAAAGATTACAAAGATAAAGGCAAGAAATCTTGCTAAATTTCTCAAGAGGAAACCAAAGATGGATCTAACTACCATGATGATGAAGTGGTTTATGTTGCAATGAAGGATGATTCTAATGAGGATAAGGCAACTATACTAGTATCTTATGTGAACAAGAGTGACAGATGGATTATTGATAGTAGGTGTTCACATCACATGACTGGAGATAAAAGTAAGTTCATTACCCTTGATTATTATGATGGAAATAGTGTAAGGTTTGGTAATGATGTACCCTATCTGATAAAAGTAAAGGATCAATCAAAATCATAGAATAAATCATGTGTGACAATGCTTGTTATGTAGAAGGACTTAACTCTAACTTGTTGAGTGTATCACAACTAAATAGTTTAGGTTACAAAGTTGAATTTGAGAACAATATAGCAAAGATATATGACATTGATGGAAAACTAATTAAGAAAGGTGATCAAACTAGAGGTAATTTATCTTATCTTGATATGAATGATGCTACTTGTCTTATTGTAGAATTTGATGATGTGTGGATATGGCACAAGAGGTTATGTCATGTTAACTTTGATAACTTAGTGAGTATTAGTAACATGACAATATGATTTGTGAACAATGTCAGTTAGGAAAGATGACACAATCTAGTTTTAAAAGTAAGATTCACACCTCTAAAGAAATTATGGAAATTGTCCATACTAATATGTGTGGACCAATTGATGTGCAAAGATACAAAGGTGACAATTACATTATCCTATTTGTTGATGATTATTCGAGGATGATGACAGTTATGTTTTTGAAACATAAATTTGATGCTTTCCAAATTTTTAAGTGGTACTTAGCTAGAGTTGAAAAGGAGATAGGTAAAAGCTTGAAATGTTTGAGATCTAGAAAAGGTGGAGAATTTACATCAAATGAGTTTGAGATGTTCTATAATGATAGAGGAATCAAAAGACATACTTCTGCACCTAGGACCCCTCCACAAAATGGAATTGTTGAAAGGAGGAACAGATTTGTAATGGATTGTGTTAGGACATGCATGATGGAGAAGAATGTTGCTTTGAAATACTAGAGAGAAGATGTAAGTAAAACTATCTATACCTTGAATTTTTTACAAGTCAAGAATAGTACTCATTCAACACCTTTTGAATTATGGTATGGATACTCACCCAATGTAAAATATTTTAACATATTTGGAAGCAAGTGCTACATTCTTGAGGATTTTAGGAATGGTAAATTAGATGTTAAAAGTGAAGAAGGTATATTCCTTGGCTATTCCATGACAAGTAAAGCTTATAAGTGTTTAAATACTAACACTAACAAAGTTGTGGAAAGTGAAAATGTGAAGTTTGATGAATATATAGAGGTACATGAAGCAAAACCTATGAAGGAACATGAAGAGTACAAGTCATTTGTATACATTAATCAAGGTATCCATACTGATGAAGATGCTATAAACCAAGTAGTAAATCAACAAAAAATTTCAATGACTGCTAAGTCACATATAATGAATCGAGTTGCATTTAGGAACTAAGTTATAGTCAGGAGCTAAGTTGCAAATAGAAGCTGAGGCACATTCTAATTCTAAGATAAGTGTACATTAAAGAGATGTCTAGTTACCTGATAGAGAAGTACATAGTGAATCTAAAGTTGGCAGACTTATTGAGGAAAGAAGAGAAGAACCAAGATTGTCAAAGTATTCCAAAAGGCATCATCCTACTTAAAAAAGTATTGGAGATAAAGATGCTAGACCAATGACAAGGAATAGGATGAGAAGTGATACACATTTTTTGAGTATGCATCAGCCAAGATAGTGAAATATGCCTTAGAAAATGAGGATTGGAGTAAATCCATGAGAGAAGATATTGAATAGATTGAGAAGAATAAGACACGGACTCTATTTCCTAGACTAGAGGACAATTATGTAATTGGAACCAAGTGGGTGTACATAAACAAGTTAGATAAAAATGGTGAAGTCACAAGGAATAAGGCAAGATTATTTTGCAAGGGTATGCACAAGAAGAAGGAATAGACTATGGAGAAACACTTTCCCCTATGGAAAGATCAAAAGGAGTAAGAACTTTGCTTTCTTACTCTACATACAAAGGTTTCAAAGTTTATCAAGTGGATGTGAAGTCAGCATTTCTGAATGACATATTAGAAGAAGAGGTTTATATAGAATAGTTAGAAGGACTTGTTGATGCTAACAATAAGAACATGGTATGTAGACTACAAAAATCTTTATATGGTTTAAAGAAATCCCCAAGAGCATGGTATGAAAGGCTTCACAATTATCTTGTGAAGTTTGGTTTTGAGAAGACTGATGATAACAACAATCTATACTTGAAGAAAAAAGGAGGCAAAGGTATTTTACTAGCTAAAATTTATGTTGATGATATCATATTTGGTAATGGGGGGTCCTAGTGTACACTAAATTGTGCCCTAGTTGTCCTTAGGTCAAACTCTTTTTCCCAATTTTTACCTTCCTGGGGTAACCTAGTGACCTCATCTACCACCTCTTTTGTGAACTCAATTCTCAAGCCCTTAACTATTTTAATGCGATCATTTAAGGTGCTCATGAATTGAAGAGATACCTCTTCATCAAATCCTTTTAAACTAAGACAATAATCCAGTCATCCCCTTCTTCTAAACATTTCACAATTGGTTGCATCACCCAGAAGAATCTAACTCTGGAGACCTCCACCCATTGTTGGCTTTAGCAAAGTCTTGGCACAATCTTCATGTTTTAGAGCTTGGTAAATCAAAGTTTGCAATATTATGGCACTGGTTATCTTAGAAAAAATGGTGTGTACTTGGAGAGTTTAATGCACAATATCTCATAATATCCTTTTTGTATCAAGTTTCATAATTTTCACTCATGTACAAGTCTGTCACCCAAACATGTTGTAAATTATCATTAGAATTTAAGTAACTTCTTTTAATGTCCTTAATTCCATAATGACACAATCATATAAGGACAAGTCATCAACATGTGACATTAAGCATTCAATTACTTCCAGTCATCTCAATTAATTTTTAGAGTTACATGCGATTTGAAATTGATTTGAAAACAAATATTTTAATATTTTCCTGCCCCAACTATGAAAAGGCATGGGTCCCACCAAGAAAAGACATGCAGGAGTGAATAATTATAAACAATACCAATTCCTAAGAAAGCATGAATAAAATAAAATAAAATGCATGCAAATTTATGCAGTATGTACCTAGCAACTGTTGTAGGAAATATATTCTATAAAAGATCATCATAATTGATAGAGTGATGGGATGGAATAGTAAGATAGGAAAGAGAGAAGGTGAAGTGGAGTGGATGGTGAAGAAATTACTTTGAAGAAGAAATTTTTTATTATGAATGCCTTGAACGGAGTCAAGAAGTATCAGGGGTCAGGGTAGGAGACCCAGACTCTTTGGCTACAAGAATGAGAATATTCTCATTGTGTTGGAATTACTACAAGAACTCATCATGGCTAATTGGTTTATTTTAAAGATTGAGGCAATGCCCATTAACAAATAACTTGAAGCAGACAAGATCAATGGTAGATAACTGAACTACATCATTTGGAAATACAAAAATAATCTCATGCAGTCCTACTAGCATGTTTGAAACTTTCCTAGTTTATGCTAGTATTTGAAGTCATAAAGGAGTGCCCAATCACCTAAAAAAAACATTTTCTCTTTGATAAACCTATCATGACACTATTTTCTCTAGTGTTGAATGAGTTTAGTGTTGTTCAATATAGATTTCCTCCATTCATCAAGACCATTTAAACTCAAGATTCAGTCATGTTGTGCAATAGTGAGTTCCATACCAAGATCTAAGGTAGTCCTTAATGTTTTATATTCAAATTCTATAGGCATTAGTACTAAATTACCATAGACAAGCTCAAAGGGAGTAAAACCAGATGTATATTTCTAGGTGGTTCTATAAGCCCAAAGAGCCTCAAGAAGGTGTGTTGCCCAATCCTTCCTATGGAGTGCAACTATCTTAGTGATGATGGATTCTAGCTCTCTATTAGTAACTTCTACTTGACCATTAACCTATATATGATAAGGTGATAATTTACAATGCCTAATAGTATACTCTTGCATAATAGAAATTATCAAATTTGATGTAAACTAAGCCCCTTGATCAGATGTCAATTCCCCAGGGACTCCAAACCATGTAAAGATGGATTATACAAGAACTTGGCCATGCTGATATCCCTTGGGTGTTTCATGGGTTTAGCCTCTACCCATTTGGTTACATAGTCAATACAAAATACCATATAGGATTTGCCTTGTGAAGAAGGTTCAATAGTCCTACAAAGTCAAATCCCTATTTGTCAAAGGGTGTGACAACTACTTGAGGTTCCAAGATAGTGGGTCTTCCTATTCATTGACACTTGTCACATTTCTTTGTATATCTAGTTGCATCCTTGTGAAAACTTGGCCAATAATACCCATTGTCAAGATTTTGAAAGTGGTTCTTTTAGTTGCAAAGTGACCTCCGCAAGGATCATCATGACATGCCTTTAAGAAATCATATATTTCATCCTCTCTTAGACACTAATGCATGACTTGATAAAGTCTAGTATAGAACCTAAATCCAACAATCCATGAATAGTTAAAGCTCTTCTCTACTAGTAACCTTCTTGCTTTGGCAAAGAAGTGAATAGGTATTTTACCTATGGTGAGGTAGTTAGCAATATTTGCATACCATGGATTCTGTGTTGATAAAAAAAAAAGGTGTTCATCTAGAAAACTATCATCAATGGTTATAGGAACATAAAGTAAATGTAATAGAGAGAGAAAGTCAGCTACCACATTGGCCTTTCCAGATTTATCTACTATGGTGATATTAAATTCTTGCTTGAGTAATAACCAGTTAGCCAATCTTCTTGATATTGCAACTTGTTCACCAAATATTTTATAGCAGAATGGTTAGTATGGACAAATATTTCATAGCTAGTAATATAGTACCTAAATTTATTAAGGGCATAAATAACTACAAGTAATTCCTTTTCAATGACAGTGTAGTTAAACTCTAAACCTTGCAAATTCTTACTAATGAAATAAATGGCATGCTCAACTAAGTCTACTTTTTTTCCTAGCATGACACCAATAGCATAGTCTAAGGCATCTATATGAATGTGAAAAGGTAGTCCCCAATTGGGTCCTCTTAGAATTGGTGTTTTGGTAAGCACCTCCTTAAGCTATAGGAAAGATGTAGCACAATCAAGGTCCCAAGAAAATCCATAATCCTTTTTGAGCAGTTTGTAGAGGGGTGTTGCAAGTTGACTAAAGTTTTTAATGAATCTTCTATATTATCCAACATGTCCCAAAAAAATTGTGTACATCCTTTTGTTTATCTAGCATAGGAAAGTTAATAATGACTTCAATCTTTGTTGGATCTACTTGGATGCCCTTAGATGAGATGAAATGGCCTAATGCTACACCTTTATCCATCATCATAAAATAATTTTCACTATTGAAGGAAAGGTTATAGTCTTGACATCTTTTGAAAATTGTTTCTAAATTTTCTTTTGCTTCCACAAAAGTAGCACCATAAATAGTAAAATCATCCATATAGATCTCCATACAATTAGCAAAGATATCAAAAAAAAATATTGATGATAGCTCGTTGAAATGTGGTTGGAGCATTGCATAAGGAAAAAGGCAAAACTAAGTAGGCAAACATTCCCCATGGGTAGGTAAAAGTTGTTTTTAAAATCTTGTAGGGCTATTTGTATCTAATTGTAACCATTGAAACCATCCAGAAAAGAAAAATACTTTTTGCAGCTAGGTTTTCAAGGACTCATTCTATGAATGGCAAGGGAAAATGGTCTTTCTTAGTGGCTGAATTGAGCCCCCTATAATCTACACAAACTTGCCATTTTTTTCCCTTCTTAGGTACTATAACTAGGGGTGAGACCCATTGACTATCACAGATGGGGTGTATAAAACCAACACTTAGTAGTTTCTGCAATTCATTCTTAACTATATCTTTTAAAATAGGGTTAACTCTCCTTTGAGGTTATTGAATAGGTTTGAAGTCAAGGTTGATGTAAATCTTGTCAGTGGGGAGCATAGGATCTAATCCTTTATGTCCATGTAATCCCAAGCAAATGCTCTTTGATTCTCCTATAGTAACTACGACATAATCTTCTATTGGGAGGGTGATAAGGCATTTTTTACATTCAATTCTTTGCCTAGACCAACTTCCATCTTAATAACCTTATCTTCCATGAATAATTGGACAACAGGAGAAGAATCCATCTCATGAGGTAATAATGAGTGGAGAAACTGTGAAGCTTTTGAATGATGTGTTGAAGTCAAGGATAGTAATATGGTCTCTAAGATATATTTAGCTTGAGGACATACTTAAGATTCTATTCCATATTCATTTATAATAATAGATGAAATGATTTCATCTTCTTCTCGAGAAGCTATAAATATTTCTCTACCTATCATCATCACCCAAGTCTCACTAGATTACTTGGTCATTGTTATGAAACCGCAAGGATGGTACCAATTCGGGCCGAGGTGGTTGCCAAGTGTTTCATGGGCCCAAAACTTTTAAGGAAATAGCACAGTAATATGGTGAGTCTTCATGATCATCAAATCAGTCTAAATCGATGGTAGGCACTATCTCGCTATGGAAAGCCGTGAGGATATTACCCATAGCAACATAGTGCCATTGCACCATGTGGATCAGTGGGGCTAGGTCTCACCAAGATGAAGATGCCAGGTTGTGCCAGGTGGTTGCCAAGTGTTTCATGGGCCCAAAAGTTTTAAGGAAATAGCACAGTAATATGGCGAGTCTTCACGATCACCAGATCAGTCTAAATCCATGGTGGGCGCTATCTCACTATGGGAAGCTGCAAGGATATTACACATAGCAACATAGTGCCTCGGTGACACATGTCCCAGTGGGTCTGGTGGAGGCAGTAATGGTTAGATGTGCTGGCAGTTAATGTGACTGTCATAGTTGGAGTTTGAGAAGATGGTGCGGTTAGTAATGAAAAGGGTGGTCAACTCAAGAAGACCTTGTAAGGTGGTAGAAAGAAAAGAGGTTATTCGTCCATGTAGCCCATTTTGGATGCAAATTTTAGTTAAATTTTTGACCCTACTAATTCAGGTGCTTAGGAATGAAGAAAGTCAAAAAAAATTATGTGATTTAATCTCTATGATCAATTCCAACCACCAGAAGTGAATATGAAGCATGCAGAGGAACACTCTATCCCCCAATCCAACCTATCTACCTAGTCAGAGCATAGTTATGGTACTGTTTCTATCTGTTCAAGGCCCTATTTTAGTTAAAAATCAAATTTTGTGGTACCTAAAGCTATACTTAGATCAGATTTCTTCAGATCCCCATGATTTTTCTTGGCAGAGCCTTGATGGCGGTGGTTACAGGATAGTTTTGGAGGGAAAATCATCAGTTATGCCTGAACTATAAAGTCAATTTTTGTGAATTTTGTAAGGGTGGACCTTTCTCTATTTTCTCTATTATTGCTCTGCAAATTCTCAGTGTAAATTCCCCTATGCCTCTGAACTACATGATTTTCTATCTTATCTCTTTTAGCCATTGGTATGAAAGTGCAAGAACTCTTTGCCTCTTACTGGTGTTTTGTAGAGATCTATGATCTGCATGACTGTATCTCCTTGGACATGAATGATAATATAAGTGAATCTCTCTTTCCTTGTGTCATTCATCTTGGTCTTCTAATATGCATGTGATTATTAGATTAAAGCAAGTCTGAATGTGTATATCCTTAGTTTCATTCTGGTTCAAAAGTGTATATATGGGCAGAGATTGGTCTGAACACTCTATTTTGGTGCATCACCTCTTTAGATTAGACTAGGTAGATTTTCTTTCATGCTCTCCTTCTCCCTTTTCCTCTCCAAGAGTAGTTAGATGCATCCTGATAGTAAGAGGAAGTCGGCCTTCTCCAGAGACTCAACCTCATAGTTCAAGTCCCATAGCTTGGAGGTTGTTTCCATGTTTCACTAGGTTGTCCTCATGCATAGGCTTTGGACAAGGGTGAAAACCTAAGTGACAATAGTCATCTAGTAACAATGGTTCAGAAGGGGAGTATAAAATTAGATTCTTGGTATGAATACCATTGGATATTGTCATCTTCCTAGATCAGCAAGCTATATAGGCATCTATAGTGGCCAATCTATTGGAAGCATGAATGTTGATAATATTCCTATGGGGGAGTATTGTAGAAACATTATTAGATCATTATCATGATGATATGTAACATTCATGACTGTGTTTTTCATTGATGTCAACATAGCATTTTTCTATGGTATCTGATAGAAGAACAATAGAAAGATCAAGTTGGTACGGACATATCATTGAATAAATTTAGTAGCTAGGTTAAAGGGAGATTATACTATGTTTATAGTATACGTAGCTAACCTCAGAAGCACAAGATATTAAGTTTGGAAGAAGTTATGAAAGTTTTAGTGAAGATTCATCTGAGATAGAGTTTACAGAGGCATGTTCTGGTAAACTTGTTATACCTCTTAGTAGAGTTATTAATCTAAGAAGCTGAAGTTAAAGATGTGAAGAAGACATGTTGGTGATGATGTTACTAAGCTCACTTGTCATAATGTTATGTGTACAAAAAGTTATTCAAGTTGAAAGGAAAAAGATTAATGTTATCGCTAAGTGTTATGTGTTGTTAATTTGGTCCTATAATAATTAATTGAGAAGGTGTAATAGTTGACTCAAGAAATTATTTCATGGATTTGATATAGAGGAAGGACATTTTCCTTTATCATGATGAGATGAATGAAGCAATTATAAACAACATGAAGAGCAAAATGTGAAGTTGAGAAGTGCAAAGTAGAAATGAAGAAAACTTCATTGTCGATGTTTTATTGTGTGATTTAAAGTTGGATACTTTGATCCAAGGTTTGTGCCCTGGTCAACAAGGTCTAGCAATGCTTGGTCTAGTTGATTGGATAGAGGAAATAAGTACAAGTATAGTTCATACAATTATTCTACAAGGAATAGTTAAGAGATTAGTTAGATAGTGAGTTTAGTGGTCTTGCCCCAGAAGCTACTTGGACAGTGGGTCCTTCTATCTTCTACAATTCCTAACAGGGTTGGCACACATCCTAACAAGGTTGGAATCTCCTAACAGGGATTCAAAGTCTCCTAATAGGGACTCTTACGTACTAAATATTGTAATAGACCCCTAATAGGGTCCATCCTCTAACAAGGAATATTTATATTAGTATAGCATTTTGTGAGCATCATTCCCACTAGGGTTTTCCTTCTGATCAAGGGTTTCCCTAGTTAACATATCTGGCATAATTGTATATGTGCATCTTATTATGGTTGCTTCTTACTTTGGTTGAATGGATAAGATTTTTTAATGTTGTTAAATTTTTTAATTATTGGATAACTGATTCACCCCCCCCCCCCCCCCCCCCCTTGCCTCTTAGCTATCTTGGTGGACTATTATTTCTAACAATTGGTATCAGAGCATTAGGTCCTTAAAGATAAAGTTTAACAAATTTGGGAGATCCATGGAAAGCATGTTCAGGAAAGATAGTCTGAAGTTTGATGGAACAAATTATGATAGCTAGAAGGAAAATATGAAGACACATCTATTGTGTATTGGTCTAGGATATTGGATCTTGACAAAAACATCAAAGACAATTGTTGCTGAAAAATATTTGGAAACTTGTAAGAGGAAGAAAGAGATCTTTTTATGTGTGACATGAGAGCTAGAGAAGCAATATTGACTGCACTTCCTAAAATTAAATACAATCAAGTAACATCACTTGTTACTTCACATTTGATTTGGAAAGCTTTGGAAACTAGTTTGGAAGGTGATGAACATTCTAAGAAATTGAGGCTACAAAATTGGATTTATACATTTCAAGATGCTAAAATGATGGAAGATGAATCTGTAAGATCATATGTAGGTAGAATATTAAAAATCACTACAAGTATTGAATCTCAAGGAGGAACCAAAGAAGATGATGAGGTTATATGGAAGATTTTGAAGGGCTTAACACCACCATTTAAGTCAATAGTTCAAATGATAGAGTTTTTGATATCTTGTACCAAAGTTTTCACAAAGGAGACATTGCTTGGAAGACTTGAAGTAGTTGTGAATGAGCTTAGACAGTCTAAAGAATTGACCAGAATAGATACAGCTTTCAATTCCTTGAATATTCGACCTAGTTTATCAAGGAGCACAAGTGCTAGAGGAGACTTTTCTAACAGTAGCAGATCTAATGAGGATAGAAAGATTGAAGGAGTAGCCCTTCTAGTAAGAAGAGAAAAAGATGGTAAGAAAATCTTTAAATGTTGGACTTGCAATGAATTTTTCATTATGCATCTAAGTGTCCTAAAAGAGAGAAAAGGTATAAAGGAAATTTTAAACCTAGAAGAGATAGAGAGTATATGTATGCAAATGAATAAGATCAATCTAATGAACAAGTCGTAAGTTCTAGTGATGATGAAATAGGATTTGTAGCAATCAAAGAAGAAAGCCCAAAGAAAGTAGCTTTGGTATCACAAGTTAAAAATAAATCTAATTGGATAATTAATAGAGGTTATCCACATCATATGGTAGTGATATGAACAAGTTTGTTGACTTCAAAAGTCAGGATGGAGGCATTGTCAAAGTTGGAAACAATGCAGCATGCTATGTTAAAGGTATTTGATCTATAACTCTTGATGGTAAAACTAACGCTGAGGATGTATTTTTTTTTTATGGTTTGAAGAATAATCTTCTAAGTGTTGGACAACTAGTGGATAAATGTTATTAGTTGTAGTTCATAGAAAAGACATGCATGATCAAAGATAAAGATGGAAAGATAATTGGAATAGGAACTAGATCTAGAGGTAATGTATTTCAGTTGAATCCTACTGAAATGACATGTTTGGTTGCAAAGGTAGATGACAATTGGTTATGGCATAAGATAATTTGTTATATAAAATTTGATAGCATTGTGAAGACAAGTAGAATGTTTGTGATTAGAGATTTTCCTAAGATTATAAAACCTTCTAACACAATTTGCAAGTGTGTTTTGGCAAAGCATAGCAGAACTTCTTTTCCCTGCAAGAAGTTTAATACTACAAAAAAATTGGAGATTGTACGAATAGATATCAGTGGTCCTATGAAGACTAAAGGATTCTATGGTGAAATGTATTTTTGTGATTTTAGTTGATGACTTTTCTATAATGATGTGGGTTGCATTTCTTAAAGAAAAATGTGAGGTATTTGACAAGTTCAAGATATTTAAGAATTAGGCATGAAGATTAAATTTTTAAGATTAGATAGAGGAGGAGATTTTACTTCAAATGAGTTTAACATGCTTTGTGAAGCTAATGGAATCAAAAGATAGTTATCAGCTCCAAGAACCCCTGAACAAAATGGTATAGCAAAGAGAAGAAATAGGTCAGTAACAGAAGCAACAAGAGCTATGTTAACTAAGAATGATATATTCAAGATGTTTTGGAGAGAATTTGTGAATACAATAGTCTACAAAATGAATAGAGTAGGGGTCAAGAAAGACACAAACAAGACCCCTTATGGACTGTGGTTTGGTCACTCACCTACAGTTAAGTATTTCATAATTTTTGGCAGTAAGTGTTATATCAAAAGAGATGATGATATTGGTAAGTTTGATGCTAGAAGTGATGAAGGTATGTTTCTTGGTTATTCATTGAAAAGAAAGGCTTATAGATGTTATAATCTAAGAACTAAGACTATTATGGAAAGTACAAATGAGAGATTTGATGAGAAGTTCAGGATATAAGAAAGGATAGTTGATTACAATTTAGATGATGTTGTTACTAAACCAAGGAATGATGAAGTATTCCTTGAGACTAACAATGATTTCCAAAATGAAGGAGAGAAAAGGTAGGAACAAAGATCAAAACCTTCAATAGATCTAAGAGTTAAGATGAAAAATCCTACTTTAGGTAAGAATATGGCAAAAAATCATCCACCTGAGCAAATCATCAAAAGTGGAGATAGAGGTGTGATGACAAGAAGAAAAATCAATGAAGAACTATGTTTGATAGCTCAAGTTGAACCTAAAAATGCAGATGAAGCATGTAAAGATGACTATTGGAAGCAAGCTATGAAAGAGGAATTGGATCAGATAGTAAAGAATGAGACATGGGAATTGGTCCCCAGACCAATAGACAAGAATATGATAGGAACTAAATGGGTATTCAGGAAAATAATGAATGAACAAGGTGAAGTTGTAAGAAATTAAGAAAGATTGGTATGTAAAGGTTACTCGTAGAAAAAAGGAATAGACTATGATGAGACCTATGCTACTATGGCAAGAATAGAAGTAGTAAGGTTATTATTAGCATATGTAGCATATAAGAAATTCAAAGTACATCAAATGGATGTCAAGTCAGCATTTCTAAATGGAGAACTTGGAGAAGAGGTATACATTGAACAGCCTGAAGGTTGTCCTTTAATAGATGAAAAGGACATAGTACATAGATTGAAGAAAGCATTTTATGGCTTGAAGCAAGCACCCAGAAATTGGTATGCAAGGTTGGATAAGCATCTAACAAAGCTTGGCTATAGAAAAGGTATGGCAAATAGAAATCTCTATTAGAAAGAAATTGATGATGGATTAATAATTTTGGTAATATTTTTTGATGATATCATATTTGGAGGAATTGATGATGAAAGTGACAAGTTTGTAAAAGAAAAGAAGAAGGAATTTGAAATGAGTATGATAGGAGAAATGAAATATTTTCTAGGATTACAGATTATATAGGATAAAGAAGGAATCTTTATTTATTAGACTAATTATTTGAAGGATTTATTGAAAAGGTTTGGTTTGGAAACATGTAAACCTATTAGAACACCTATGGTAACTGGACATGTGTTATCTACAAAGGATGAGACACCTACTGTTGAGTAGAAGAAGTACAAATATATGATTGGAGGTTTTCAATATATGACTCACACAAGGCTAGATATATAAAATGTAGTTGGAATTGTTGCAAGATTCCAAGTTGATCCCAGAGAAGCATATTATGTAGCAATCAAAAGGATATTTAGATATCCAAAAGGAACACATGATTTTGGATTGTGGTATGATAAGTCTAATGATTTCACTTTATGTGCTTATACTGATGTAAATTGGGAAAGTAGTATGGATGACAAAGAGCACTAGTGGCAAA
Source organism: Cupressus sempervirens (assembly GCA_028749045.1). Classification (NCBI taxonomy): domain Eukaryota; kingdom Viridiplantae; phylum Streptophyta; class Pinopsida; order Cupressales; family Cupressaceae; genus Cupressus; species Cupressus sempervirens. The sequence continues at coordinate 443,528,259 of CM053792.1, read as the reverse complement.
GCCTTCTTTCTTGGAGGAAGATTAGTTTCTTGGCTAAGCAAGAAGTGGGATTGTACCTCACAAAGTATAGCAGAAGCATAATATGTTGCAATAGCAAACAATTGTAATCAAATTGCTTGGATGAAGCAGATGCTGAAGGATATAAAGATAGAATTTAGTGAACCTATTGTCATACATTGTGACAATAAAAGCACATTAAATATGTCTAAGAATCCATTTTTGCATTCTAAGACCAAGCACATTTCTATCAAGTATCGCATGTTGAGAGAGAAAGTTGCATAAAAGGAAATTAGATTGGAGTATGTGAGCACTAAAGAGAAGATTGTAGATATTTTCACTAAGCCTCTTCTCAAAGAAATTTTTGAGTATTTGTGAGGTATGCTAGGGGTTATGACCCTTCCTACATCAGAGTGGAAGATGCAAGAATGCATTAGTCCAATGTAACAGAGTACTATTGTTTGTCTAAGTTGGATGTCAATTCTTCCTATATGGGGGAGTATCTATGATGGAAAGAGTCATCTAGGACTCTTAATGGATGTTGTTTTTGAATAGTGTCTTTGGACACTTGAGCTAAGTAAGAATCAGTTGTTGCAGAGTTTGATGGTTGTTGAAACCTTTGACATTGATGTCAATGGGGGAGAAGTTTAGCATGAAAAAAAATTTAAGTGCATTACAGGGAGAAGAAAATAGTTTGGGAGAATTATAGCATGAGAGAATGATTGATGAAGAGGATTTGAAAATGATTGATGAAGAGGATTTGAAAAGAAAGGCTAACAACCTTTTGCAGTTGGTATTCTTTGAACTAGATGTTTTTCATCTAAGTTGCCATCAATGCCAAAGGGGGAGATTGTTGGAAGCATGAATATTGACGATATTCCTATGGGGGAGTATCATAGAAACATGATTAGATCATTATCATGATGATATGTTATATTCATGATTGTGTTTTTCATTGATGTCAACATAGCAATTTTCTATGGTATTTGACAAAAGAACAGTGGAAAGATCAAGTTAGTACAAATAGATCATTGAGTTCTTTAAATAGCTAAGTTAAAGGGAGATTATACTATGTGTATAGTATATGTAGCTAACCTCAAAAGCATAATATATTAAGTATGGAAGAAGTAATGTGAGTTTTGGTGAAGATTGTTCTAAGAAAGAGTTTATAGAGGCATGTTCTAGTAAACTTGTTATATCTCTTAGTAGATTTATTATTTTCAAGAAGTCAAAGTTAAACATGTGAAGAAGACATGTTGGCGATGATGTAGCTAAGCTCACTTATCATAATGTTACATATATGGAAAGTTATTCAAGTTACAAGGTGAAAGATTAATATTATTGCTAAGTGTAACATGTTCTTAATGTGGTCCTATAATAATTAATTGAGAAGGTGTAACAACCAACTCAGGAAATTGTTTTATGGATTCGGTATAAAGGAAGGACATTTTCCTTTATCATAATGAGATGAATGTAGTAATTGTAAGTAGCACAAAGAGTGGAATGTGAAGTTGAGAAATGCAAAGTGGAAGTGAAGGAAACTTCATTACTGAGGTTTTATTATGTGATCCAAAGTTGGATACTTGGATCCAATGTTTGTGACCTAGTCTACAAGGTCTAACGATTATTGATCTTGTTGACAGGATAGAGGAAAGAAGTTAAAGTATAGTTCATACAATTATTCTGCAAGGAATAGTTGAGAGATTAGTTGGATAGTGAGTCTAGTGTTCTTGCCCCAGAATTTGTTTGGATTGTTGATCCTTCTATCTTCTACAACTCCTAACAGGGTTGGTACAACTCCTAACATGGTTGGAATCTCCTAATAGGGACTCTTATGTACTAAATGTTGTAATAGACTCCTAATAGGGTCCATCCTATAAAAAGGAATATTTATATTAGTACATCATCTTGTGGGCATCATTCCCACCAGGGTTTTCCCTCTGATCAAGGGTTTCCCTAGTTAACATATCTAGTGTAATTTTCTATATACATCTTGTTATGGTTATTTCTTACTTTGGTTGAATGGACAAGATTGTTTAAAGTTGATAAATGTTTTAATTATTGGATAATTGGTTCACCCCCACCCCCCCTCTCAATTATCTTGGTGGACTATTATATCTAACACAACCATGGTCTTCCTAAAATTAAAGGATATCCTCCCATATTATCCTTTGGGGAGAGAACAATAAAATCAACTAGATACTCCCAAGAGTTCAAGGTGACTGACATCTGCTATCATCCCATCTGGCTTAATGTTAGAGTTATTAGCAACCTAAAGTATGGTGTGGGTCTCCCTGAGGCCAATGATATGCAGTCAAGACAATGCCTTCCTTGTCATGACATTTATAGATGCTCCTAGGTTAACTAAAGCATTTTGAACTTGGATCCGATGGATAGTGACTGTAATTGCAGGACACCCAAGGTTAGAGTATTTAGGTACAGTTAATTTCTACAATATTAAGTCAAACAATTATCCTAGGACATGAATGGTTTTGGGATCTTTCCTCTTCCATCCTAGTTGTTTGATGCATGCTTCTTTAATATCTCTAGTATAGGTAGGGACTTCCTTAATAGCATCCAGTAATGGTATTTTTAATGTCATCTACTTTAGCTAATTAAGCAAATAAATGACAACATGGTTCTATGTAGGCTAGCTTTGTTCCATCAACCTATGGGGGAATGGGGGTTCTTTAGCTATAGGAGAGGTCTACTAATTTGAATCATTTTTATGCTCATTTGAAGGATCTTTAACTTCAATTATTATAGGCTTTGGGGTGTAGGAAGAGTAGTACTTGACCTTAAGTGAATATCATTCAATGAGATAGCCTAGCTTTGTTGTTGAGTCTATTATTTAGTATTTTTTGGATTAGGATTAAGCTAAACTAGTAGTTGGTTCTACTTGGGAGGAGTATTGGTGGCTACAAGAGGAGGCATTAAAGCTTGCTACTAAGGTGGTGGAAATAGGGTTTTTTAAGTAGGTTGGGTTTTCCAATTCTAAGGTTTTTGCCAATCCTACTGAGGTAGTTTCCAGCCCTGTTGAGGTTGTTGCCAACCCTGCTGATTTTTTTCCAACCTGGCTAAGGCTATTGCCAACCTTGGTGGGGTTGTTGCCAACTATTATTTCCACTAAAACTAGTATTCTAAAAAAAAATTCCATTGATTATTATTATTATAACTTTGAAGAGGATCTTGTGGCATACCTTGTCATTGAGCCTATGGCCTTCATTGAGTGACATAAAGCACCTCTCCATTTGCATCAATGGCTTTGAACTTAGTAGGCATTAGTTGTGTCTCCATGCTTGCAAAAAACTTACATCTATGGTGCCTTTTCCTTTCCCTACAATGTGGATAGTATTCAGTCAACATGGTATCAACTTCAACTTTCTTTCTTCTAGCTTTCATGGTGTCTAGCTGAGTGGCCATGTCATTAATGACGTCTTGCTTGAAATCTAACAATAAATTGGATAATTCTATCTTATATACTCCTGAACTACAATTGGACTTCTGTGGTAGATCTCTAAGTCCCCTATCTTTCTTCACACTGGCTCTAGAATAATTTAGGCATATATTTTGTATATCAATCCAAGTCATTTGAGTGCTATCTCCTCCTTCCATAAGATCTAGATCTTCAATGCTTCCATCATTTACACCTCTTAGAAAAAAAATGTTTCTTTGATTCCTCATTCAATTGATGTTGTGTATTTCGCTGTAGGTTGAACATGAACTAAGAAACATAATCTTCCAAAGTTTCATCATCCTTTTTGGAATTTTGAAAATGTCATCCCCTTTCAAATCTCAACCCTTGCAGTATTTCTTATACTTTGTGAGAAACAAGTTGCTCATTGCAAGCCAATCTACTACAACATTGGCACCCAACCCCATGAACCATCTCAAAGAGACTTCTTTTAGGGTAGAAGGAAGGAACTTTAGTTTAAGGGCATCAGTTGTATAGTTATAACTTCTATAAAGTATATCAAACTAAAAGAGAAAGGATTCAAGGTCTTCGGTGGTTAGGCCATAAAATTTGGGAAGTGCAGCAATAGGTATGTTCTTCAAATTTTTGTTACCCTATTAAGGAGTGATAGGAAAAGGAAATGTAGGTTAAGGCTAAGCCATTCTTGGAGGAGGTACTGGTGGTGATTGATAGATAATAAGGACAAGTGGATTATCTTGGTATTCAAGTTCAGCAAAGAGATCATTCAAATGCAATGATTCATTAGAGGATGAGGGTATTAGTTCTTGAGCAATAGAGAATGGATTTTCAAAAGGTTCTTTTTCATTCTCACTATTAGGTTCTTCAGGTTTAGGATTAAAAATATCTTCCTGAATATTACAAGGAAGAAATCTCCCAAGGAGGTCTCTTCTTCTATGCATGCAAATAATGCAAAATCTAAACTAACATAATGACTTCAAGGTTGAATTAGATTGACACCTTCCCTGGAAATGATGCCAAAAATGGTTAGTCAACTTAATATCTTAGAAACAAGGGATTGGACATCCTTTCACAGTGACTCCATGATTATATAAAATCATGTGTTTTCCTAAAAATAGCATGTCAAATTCATTTTATTTTGTCAACCTGAGAGCGTAAGCTTGAGACAGTGGCTGCAAAGTATATGCTCTAATTCCTCTTTAAATCATTACAACTAAAACAAAGGGAATGTTGAAGGAGACTTAGGCTAAGAACTAAAACAACATCTTCTCTTAGAGCTTAAAGTAATGCTGCAAATAGTAAATCTATCTATGCACCTATGTTACAGGAATAGTTCACTAATTATGTTATAAAAATCAATCTATTCTATCTCTTTTGAAAACTTCTTTCAAAGCTATAGTGGGTGTTATTTAAAGGGAAACTACAACAACTTCCTAACTCTATGATCACTCCATCAACGAGGATCAATTATAGATTCATAAAGATTACAACAAAAATATCATTAACTGCGATTAACTCCTCCAAGAATATAGTAGGTTGAGGGAGCTATATTCATGCACTACCATAATAGAAATTAGACAATAATCTACTCATTGTGATGATTTAGTAATTTGGTCAGCTTTGACTTAGCGTTGAAGTGTTGACTTTGAATATGCATGGAAAGTACCTACAAAACATTGAATGCATACAACTTCCACATACATATTATTCATTTCATCATCAATGTTAGAAAAAGGTATAACATTGAAACTATCACTCTTTAAAAATCCTATAGCTATAGGGACAAATCTACCCAAAACATAGCATGGATGAGGAAACATTTATCAGCATGTAACATTCCTTCTTTATACCATAGAAGTCCATAGATAAAAGAAACTATAGCATATCTAAACTATGTATTCTTCAACTTCATGTCTTAACATACATATAACATATTCATAAAAACATAAGTTCATATTCTTAAAATAATAGAGTAATAAAAATTTCTACAAGATAAAAAGGATCTCAAAATAATGGCCTTTTAGATGTTCATCAGTCAAGATACATTATGTAAAGCATTTACAAATGAAATGAAGAAAGAATTTGAGATGTCTATGTTTAGAGAGATCAAGTTCTTTGTTGGTATGAAATTATATCAAATGAAATATGATATATACATCACTCTATCTAAGTATATGAAGTAAATATTGAAAACTTCTAGATTGGAAGATTCAAAACCAATTAGCACACCTATGGTGACAGGACACAAACAGTTAAAGAATGATGATTTTGTTTAAGTGAATCAAACATTTTATAGGTCTATGATTGGAAAGTTGCAATATGTAGTACATAGCATACCTAAAACTGCATTATCTATTGGGATTGTTGCAAGATTCTCTGCAAATCCTAAGGAGAATCATTGGATGGTTGTGAAGAGAATTATGAGATATTTGAAAGGAATAGAAGAATATGGTCTATACTACAAGAAAAATTAAAAAATTGAGCTAAGAGCCTATACAGATGTTGATTGGGCTAGAAACATTGATGACACAAAAAGAGCACAAGTTGTGGAGCATTTTTCTTAGGAAAGAGATTGGTCACCTAAACTAGCAAGAAACAAAATTTCATATCTCAATCTACTATAAAAGTTGAATATGTGGTTGTTGCAGTAAATTGTACGTATGTGGTATTGATCAAACAACTACTCAAATGTATGAAGGAGGACATCATTGAACCTATGGTACTTTATTGTGATAATACAAGTGCTATCAATGTATCAAAGAACCCTATGATGCACACAAAGACTAAGAACATGGAAATAAATTATCATTACTTGAGAGAGTTAGTTCAAGATAAAGAAGTGAGGATGGAATATGTGAATACAAAAGAATAGATAGCTAATATATTCATAAAATATTTACCTAAGGATGCTCATGAGTATCTAAGGGAAACTAGGGGTGATAACCCTATCCAAAGCTACTTAAGAAGGAGTAGTGCCTTGCATCAACTAAGCTAAATGTTGTATCTTAAAACTTTATGCAATGGATAGTACTTTAGGAGCTACCTAAAGTAAAAAAGGAGCTAAATTAGAAGATTTACACTCACAAGCAAGGTGACAGAGGGAGAATCTAGAATTAATTATATCTTCATATAGAGATGACAAGTTTTTAGCATTGTTGTCAAAGAAGGAGAAATGACTCAGAGATAAGTAGAGATAGATACCTGAATATCAGAAAAAGGGAGCATTGAAGGACTTAAAAAAGCTCACATTACCCTACACAAAAGAAGGGCATAGACTACACTGATAGAGGGAAATTTCAAAGATTTATTTTCTTTTTGGTATTGTTATTGCCATTGGTTTGCCATCAATGCCAAAAAGAGAGACTGTTGATATAAGATTGTTTTGAAGTGAAGAACCTGTAATGAAAAAATCATTATTTTGTCAATGATGTCAAACCTATAGTGAGACAATTGCTTTTTGGTCTAAAATTTATCAATTAGTTGAATATTGATGAAGAGGATTTGAAAAGAGGAGATAACAATAGCACCTAGAGAAAGGTTGAATTATTTGGTATGTAAAAGAAGCACTAAGACCAAGTAAGACATTGATACTATAGTGTATTGTTTATCTACTTAAAGTCTGAAATGAAATTTTACTCAAGACTGGAAGAAAATCAAGTAAGAAAAGTGTCTACCAAGCAGTCTATGCAAGCTGAGCAGAAATTAGTTGAAGTCGAATGAAAATCAAGAGGTGTCGAGCAAAGATGAAAAATAGTACAAGCCAAATGATTATTAGTATATGCTGAGTAAATTTTAGTTGGTGTTGAGCACCAATAAACTTTAGTGTTTTCTGAGTGAACTAGGGTTGGCCGAGTGACAAAAATAAGTGTTAAATCAAAGATTTGACAAATCTAAGTTGACTATTTTGTTTTCTTGAATTATGTGAAGCATGTAGAAGATAACTATGATGAGTTGGTGATATAGAATTATAGGTGAACCATTTTGAGGTGAATTTAAGGAAGATTGTAGAAGAATTTTTTAGAAGAACCAAATAGAAAAGTGGGTAAATTTATTGTATCCTACCTAATCCTATCTAACCCTAAAATTGACGATTATGGTTAAGTAGTGAAAGATCTAAATTCTCTACTTACAGAGATAGTTGGTCAGGAGAAAAGGTTTTCATGTGTGAGAACCTAAGGAAGATAAGGAGTCTAGCGTATTGCTTCATTCAATGGTTGAACAGAGGTAATTGTAGTTGGCATACAAAAGCAAGAAAGCTTAAGAGTATGAATGCTTGAAGGGTGAACAAGCTATGAAAGCTAAAGTGTATGAAAGTCAAGCAGAATGAAGGACTAAAATAGAGATCTATAATCTACAAGTGAGTTTTAAATTGTTATCAGATCGAGTATTACTATTACTTTCTAATCATTATATTAGTTTAGGGTAAATCCTTTGGATTAAGGTTAACCTAACAATCATTTATAAATCCTATAACCGGGTGACATTCTAATGGAATGGTCTAAAGTCCTCTAACAAGGCTCACTCCTAATAGGGTGATTGAAATCATTTAAACGGGTCACATTTAATAGTGTGTATTGTAACCTTTAACAAGGTTGGCCTTTTACAGGGCATAACTTTAGAAGAGTGATGATTAGTAGCATGTTATTGATGGTTTTTCCCAAATTGGGTTTCCACATAAAACATTGTGCCAAAGTGTGTGCATATTCTTATGTTGTTTCACGTTTACATTTTTGCAAAGTTGTTTTGACCTAGGATAGTAACCTTAAGTATTGTATAATCTAATGGATGCATGCATGATAAGATTTTATGGATATGGGTCTACTAAGCATTGAAATTTTTTATTTGTACATATTGACCTTGGATAACTAATTCACCCCCCACCTCTCAATTATTCTAAAGAATTAAAAACACTTTAATAGTGTTATTGCCTTTTTGAAGATTACGTTTGACACACCTAACTCAAGTGCAATACAGATAGCTATCTAGCATTATTCTTTGATCCCTCTCCCCTAAAATGGCCAAAATTTGATAGTCACAAGAGTCATCCACTCTATTCCATAAGTTAAAAATTGTAGCAAAAAGTATGAACACGTGTTCATATTTGTTGCTTCAATGTTTAACTTATAGAAGAGACCAATTGATTCTTGTGATTATTGAATTTTTTCCATTGTAGGGGGGATCAAAGAATAATTCCAAAATCTATCTGTATCCCACTCAAGCTTGGCATCTTAAAGGTAATCTTCAAGAAGGCAATGACCCTATTAAAGACCATGCACATGATATCACAATTGTGATAGCAAAACAAAACTTGTGCGATGATATTACTATATAATCAAGATCATCAAATGGTTTGGCATTGTAATTTTTTGACACTTTTCCATCACTCATATAGCAATGTTCTTGGAAACTCTGTCATAGTGAAAGGTCAACTGACGAGAGTTTTGACAAGATGGCATCACAAGTTTACAACACTTTCCCATCATTCATATAGAAACGTTGTCAAAAAATCCATTGTAGTGCAAGGTTGACTGATGGAATTTTCAAAAAGTTGGTGTCACAAGTTAGGGACACTTTTGTGTTGTTCCAGCCCCTTTTAGGAGTTGGTCTTTTATCAAGTCTAGATTTGAAAAATCTGTTTGCAATTGTAAGATATAAAAATATGGATGAATAGGGTTTAGAATAATGTACCTAAAAGAGACCCTAAGCCCATATTTTATAAATACATATGAATTGTAAGGGGATGGAATGTAAATCTAGAAATGAAAGAATTGAAATAAGGAAATGAAAGTACTTACCTCTGAAAAAGAACATGTTGAAAACCCTATCAAACAGTCTCAAAAACTGTTGATTTCTACACACTTAAACTGAAACTGTGAGATCTACAAAACCTATAAATCTTTTTCTTTTCTAAGCTAGGTTGACCTTGACCCAAATGTGGGGTAAGATCTTACCCTAGGACACAATCATACCCCTTTATTTTTTACCTTGACCTGCATTACTCTGACGAAAATTATGTTCACGACTCCCAAAAGTTTGTCGAAAAGGGTACTGAGATATGCACTGATATTCATTGTCCCTCACCTATATCTACAATAAAAAGGGATTTTTTATTTGGATGATGGATTTTCCTTGGTCAAATCCCAATTTGGAATCAACTTTAATAATAGAATTGAAATAGAGTATGCTAGCAAGTAGTAGAAGTAAATCTAACAATGAAACTATGATATTCAATAGATATGAAATTATATTTGAAATGTAAACAAGTATATTAATATGAAAGTTTGGACTTAATATTGTAAATCAAAACCATAAATGTAAATTAAAACCTCTATGGTTGTATGCTTGAAATTCACTTTGAGGGAAGAACAAATAGATCTTGAAGATGAAAAAAAGCTTGAAGGAAGATCAAACCACCATGATGGATAGATCTAGGGTTTGAATGATGAATCTTGAATGCTTGAACCAAATCCCTTCAAATGCTTGAATGTTTGAATCCTTGATCTTCAATGAAGAACTTGAATGCTTGAATTCTTTCTTGATCACTTGATTGCACTTATGGTTGAATTCAATGATAGGTGGATTCTTGATCATGAAAAGTGGATCACTTCATCATGAAAAATGGATCTAAAAATGAGAGAGGAAGGCTTTCTTATATACTAATCTAGGGCACAAACTTATAGAGAGGTCTACATAAGAGAATTAAATTCTAATTAAGCCTTAACCCCTAGAAATTGACCTATATTAAATATAATTAAAGAGTTTACCATTTTGAAACTCAAAATAGCTGACCCAGAAGCAGGAAAACAAACTTTTTAACTTCTTCTCGTATCCAAAAAAAAATTTGATGAAAAGGGGGACCTAGGTCACAGTCAAGGTTGACCTTGACCCAAGGGTTTAGGACCCCTCAAAAATGAGCCAAAAGGGGAAAATGGTATCCAAGGGGGCCCAAATAGAACCCTAGATAGGCACAGAAGATATGAAGGGGTAGAAAATAGGGGACACCTTGATGAAGGCCCAAAACACCCCCTCAAGAGGGCTAAACATTCTTAACATAGAAGTGCTTCCATTTTAAGATGATACATTAAGCCCCCATTTTAGCAGGAGTGTGGAAATTGAACATGCTCATGGTAAGGAGAAGAAAGATCAAAGTGGATTCGTAAGGAGATAGAATAACACTTATTTAAGGACATGAGTCCCCAAGACAAGTATCCTAACTCAAAATACATGCACGAGGGTGTGAAAACAAACAACAACAAAAACAAAGCTAAAAGACACAAAAAGAGGGGTCAGTACCAAAAAAAACCAAATCAACTAGTAAAGGAAACCTTGCTAAGAAATGCTTCCTATACTAATATCATATTTGAAAAGCTGTCATAAAAGCATAAATGATTATATAAGAAATAAAAGAGAAACACTATAAATAACATAGCTTCGTGATCCAATCCTATTAGCATGAAAGTGAAGAGAGAGAGAGAGAGAGAGAGAGAGAGAGAGATTACCTCACCTAGTAGGATGCCCACCTTATGATGAATCACCAAGGAGGGAGAGCCCAACAAGTGGCCAAACCTGATAGTTCACCCAAAAATCGTGCTTTGCAATTATAATGTGTCTTCTGATAGCTTCTGGAATACCCATAGATCCACCTTCTTGTATCACCCTGGAATATAAAATGTGTGTCCCTTCAAGATTTAGCAACTTATGTGTGTTACCTTCCATAGATTTAGCATATTGAAATATTGAAAAATGTGTGTCTCTTCTAGATTTAGCAACTTATGTGCATTAACTTCAGAGCATTTAACATATTGAAAAATTGAAAAATGCACATTTCTTTAGGATTTAGCAAATTATGTGTTTTACCTTCAGAGGATTTAGCATATTGAAAAATGTGCATCTCTTCAGGATTTAGCAACTTATGTGTGTTACCTTCAAAGGATTTAGCTTATTGAAAAATTGTAAAATGTGTATCTCTTCAAGCTTTAGCAGTTTTTTGTGTCTTACCTTTAGAGGATTTAGCAAATTGAAATTTTGAAAAATGTGTGTTTCTTCAAGATCTAGCAACTTATGTGTGTTACCTTCAGAGGATTTAGCATATAAATAAAAACCTATATTACAAGAGAGACCCTATATATGCCCCCCTCCTTATCGTGGTTGTCTACTAGACATGATAAGGAAGAGAAAGAGGATACCTTCTTCACAACATAAGGAGATATCTAGTTAACAATAATATACACTATGTTCTTAGTGAAGGTTGTTGACCCCTACGTCCAAGAGCATAGATAATCATGAAAATGATATGTCACTTATGGAAAAAGGATCCTCAAAGAGAAAGAGGTCTTATCAACAAGACCCCCACCATAGAGGAGTGCTTTAGATAAAATGTCATCTTTCAAAGATAAGCCAAGTGGGAACAAAGATTCAATCATCAAGCCCCCTTCAAGCAAGAGGAAGAAGAATATTTGATTGAGGGGAACAACTCTAACATCAAAGCAAGGGTAAGAGTTCATAAAGAACATAATTTACAAAATAAAGAAGAGGTGATGACTTAGGACAAAAACCTCTCATAGAAAAGAATACCCATAGTCAAAACATCGGTAATTATAATAAAATAATGTTGTAAGATAAAATTAAATGCCACTAAGCTAAGGAAAGAAGATCCATGGACAAAGAGAAAGAAGGAAGAATCTTGCCCCCAAGGGATGAAGACAAGGGATACCTTTGGAAAACAAATGTTTTCAGAAAAGATATTTGGAATAATAAAATAAAACTATGGATGATTATTAATATAGTACAAAACCATAGGTATAAAATATAGAAAGGATAACCGATTAAGCTATAAAAAAAACATAATGGATCTTAGAGAATGGAAAGAAATACCTCTTGCCCCCTAGTGAAGAGATAAGAGGAGAAAAGACCTATTTTATATAAGAATGAGGAGTAAAATTATGAAGAAATCCCAAAGGGGAAGTTTCTTTTCTCTTCCCTTTGATATCATTATGGATTGGATAAGAAGGGGAAGGTAATTTAAAGAATTCTTGCACATCTACATCATAAACCATAGTTTGAGCCTCATCATAATTGTGGGAAGTGTTGGTGTTTCAAAACTACCAAGAAATAGAGTACCTAATACCAAGAAGCAAAGGATAAATGCCAACCTAAGGGTTAGCTACCTCCTATATTCAACTAAGACATCTTCAGATCTGGACCCAACTTTAATAGAATTACAAGGATTATCTACTCTTTAGGTTCTGCAAAACCAAGGTGGGTGCACCTGAGGGATAAAAAGGCTCAATACTTGATATTATCTTAAAATTTCACTCATTGACTAATATCCTTTCATAACACTTATCTCCTATAGTAGATATTGGTTACAATTCTTCTCAGAATTATAAATAATTCTAAGTTACAGCAACTAACTACAAAATAGAGAGATTAATTTGCAAACAAATGCTAACCAGCAATTAAATTCTTCATACATGAAAATAAAATTGATTTGATTTTGAAGTTTTTCTTAATGCAATCCCATGATTTCTTCAACATGCAATTGAATAAATGATCAATGCCCTATCCATTGGCATTCAGAGTCTACCTAGAAATTGTGACCTAATTAATTTCCTTACAATCAATTTTATTAGTAATTAACCCTAAACCCTATTCTTATGAATATCCTTCTTATATGACTAGAAATCCTATCAATTTAATGAAGCATTTACTTAATTCCTTGAATTAAAAACAACAATAAATTGATATACAACCTATCATAGTTGCATTAAATTGTGCAAACCTTGCTCATACAATTTCAACATAACCAACACATAACAATGGAGACAAAATTCAGAGAAAATAGATATGGTAGAACATTCCTTTTGTATTAATTTTCCTTGAAAATCATATAGTACTGATGTGAACTCATAATAATTCAAGACAAGACAACATGATCCTTCAATGTCAACATATTCTGAGATTTGTAGAGAAAGATACATTACAAAGTTAACACTAAGACTAGTTTGATCGAATGCAAGACTAGCATAACACTAAAATTCACACAAACTTCAGACCCCTTCTCTAGCCTTGTGATCTCATTTATATAGTATGAGATGCAACAAGATTTAGGCTTAGAAAAGAAGGACGGTTCTACTTAAGAAAAAAATATTTTACAAACAAAAGGTTGCTGCCATAATAAGACAAAATAAATTCTCTCTTTCTTTCTTGCAAAAAAATGTCTCTATCATGCATCTTCTTGCTGTGGGGCCATTTCTATTGCATCTTTTTGTTGCTGAGCAACTTCATGCAATGATTGGCCCAGATACATTTGTTGTTCCTCTAAATATGGGACCACTTGATTTTCATGTGATAAATCTAGTTCTAATATCTAGAAATTGATTATGACACATTGCTCTCCCTCTAGATCATCAGGTTGAACTGCCAAATCAATAGTTGCAATTGGTTGCTCTCCTATTGAGTCATCGATTTGAACCTCCATATTTGTTGTTGCAACTAATTTCTCCTCTTTCTTCTTCTTTTTTTTGCTGGAGCATCAATTACCTATAATTTATCTAGGTCCACACCATCTTCAACAATTTCTTTAGATATCAACTGATTTTCTTGAGCAAGATCTGCCATCCACTTGCTGAAAAGTGAACCATCTGGCCAATTAAAGTTCAAAATATCTTGTTGTTTCTTTAGGATTTATTCTCCTAACTTCTCAATTTTTTCAATATCCTTTTTAAAAGAATTAAAGAATATGTGTACCTTCACAACTTCCTTGGTTGTCTTGGCAAACCATATGTGATCCTTTTCATTTATGACCTTATTGAGTCTAGTGTGTACCAAATCATCCAATTCCTTATCCCATTATTCTTTATCTTTTAACTTATCCACAACCTGTAAGTGCATGACAGAAAAGCCCAAAAATTTCAATAAGATATTTTGAAAAATAATTTATAATTCTCCTATGTAGCACAATTCTCTTATTATCAAAATCAAAGAGGTCATTAGTCATGTCAAATGGTTTTTTCTATTTTCTCATAAGAAAGACTAATGACTAAGCAGCATAAAATAGTGACATCACTATCTGTACTGTTCCAATTTTTCACAATTGGCTTCAAAGTAGCCTCATTACTTTTCATCTCATTCCATATATCCATTAATTTTGACAATTGTTCATAAAATGTAGGCTAGCCTATCCTATCTACCAAATACATAATTGAGTCTCTTATTTTATTTCATACTAAACACCTAGCTCCACATGCATTGACCATATTTTAGTCCTTTCTTCTTCAAGTTATTCAGTGGTATATACTTGGGGTCCCTGTGGGGTACTTGGTATTTCTATAAGTAGAATTGTGTTCAAAGGTACAATTGGAGGACGAGGAGGATAAGTAATCCTTGGTTGACTAGGTCTTTCTCCTACTTATCTTTTCCCCAATTGTCTCTCCATTTGGGCAATCATTCTTTCCATCTAGTTTAATTGATTCTCTCTTTCTTCATATGCCTCTAGCACCTTTTCAAATTTATCATTCAACTCTAGGAACTTATTTTTGTCTTTATCAACAACTACTACCCAAAAATCTGTTATTTCTTTGGTCATCCTAGCAACTCTATCAGTGTCCACCTCATCTGCCCTATATACCATAAGGTTTCCTGTGTTTTCAAAGTTTGAAACCTCTTGAATCTTGGCTTTGTCTCTTTTTTGGATGAATCACATCACCAAGGCCTGATGATCATCACCATATTTTAACCCCTTATGGGCTTGTAAGACTTCTTCCTCAATCTTAAATTGGGTGTCGATAGCCTTCCTAACTGAGTCAAAAATCATTGCATTAGCAATATCCCACTTAGGAAATATCAAATCTCTTGAATCCTTCAGTAGTTGCCTACCTCCTTTAGGGGTTATCTATGCAAATCCTTTCATAAGGTTAGCTTTGACTTGTTCCTCAATTTTAGAGCCTTTCCTATCAGGTTGCTCTGTTTTAATCATTTTGCATTTTTCCTCAAAACTACTGATATTAGTTCTCCACAAAATTTGGGTAAATTCCCTAGTGAAAATTTCATCATCTAAGAATATTTTAGAAGCCCATTCCACCATAGGATATATTTCTTTACCTCTAAAATCTCCCACAATGAGGGCTAATGTAGGAATAGGGGGCTAATATGGGACTCCTTCCTCTATATCTACTGTGGTGATTACAATGTCATTCTCCCCTCCCATTTGTTTCAATTTTTCCCTTGAGGATATTTCATATTCTATGCAAAGGGGAGTTTGTGTGGGGCGATACTCTTCAACCCTAGACTAAGAACCTTGTTCTAATTTTTGTCTCTTGGTAGCAGGTTTAGTAGGTGGACTTTCTGAAAGTGATATTTTATAAAGAGGTATACGCAATAAACTCTTTGCTACCACATACCCAATTTTTCTTTGTAATGAATATTGGCCTAGGTTTATAACTAATCTACTAGCTAATCTGTTTTCTACCATAGTGGCCTTGTCTGGATAAGTTTGGGTCAAAATCTCCTTCTTTTGATTTAAAGTTTGAATGAACCCAACATAATTATCCATAAGCATATCTATCTTTACACCCCATAATTTTTTATCAGCAAGAGGATCATAATCTGGCTTAAAATCATTTATGAAATCAAGAACCTTGCTATACGCTTTCCATTTCTCCTTTCTAACCTCTTGTTCCTGTAATGAAAACTCATTTCTAACTATATCTTTAGGAAAATAAATAATGTTCTTCTGGACTTTGGCTTTTATTCTTTCCCTAAATATTTCATAAAATCCATTCGAGTCTATAAAGTGAGAATAGGATTGGGCCATCTGGTATTTGTCTAAAAACTTTTCTATATGTCTCCATCCCTTCTTGAAAAAAACAAAATTATGAGTGATGGTAATTTGAGGAAAGAATGTACCTTTGGATTTTTCCAATAATTCTCTTTCTTCTAACAATCCTATCTGCCATAAGAGTTCAGCAATCCCTACCGTTAAAGGCACCTAGTATGATAGTACATGTGGTTTCCCTAAGAAACCATATACTTTGAACCCTATGGAAACTACATATGGGATGATATCTCCCCAATTGTGACTTATGTTCAATCCTTTTGCATAATCCTTTGGTCTAATCAGTTCTAATAATGATTGAGGTATTTTAGGACTATCTCTAGCCAATAAAATCCTCATCTTAGGGGCAAAATATCTACCAAATCTCACAAAAATGGCATTTGTGACTCCCATGTCATATTAGCACTCCACAATTGGACTGGTAATCTCTCTCCATCCTTCTCCAATTCCAGCTTCATTTCCTTAGAGAAGAAGGTAACTCCTTTATACAAACACACATACATTAACATGGAGTACCAGTAAAATGGTTTATCAACTTTAGCCTTAGCTATACCCATTAATCCATTATGAATGTCTTCTACTAAGAGAGTAGAAAAATAAAAAATAGAGCTCATGTCATACTAAAGTGTTTGAGAGAACAATGGATCCTAGAATGTGATCATGTTCATCCATTCCCAAAATTTTACAAAGAGAGAAGTATAGTGCCTGAGCCTTGGGATTGAAAAAATTTCTTAGCAATGGTTCTAGGGTAGAAGCAATTACTAATGGCAATGAACCTATCTTGAAAAAATACTCTTGTAATGGTCCTCCTCTTAGGTATACCCTTTGTTCATCATACCTTGCCTGCAAGTCTTCCATATCAATCCTCTCATGCACTACATGATTAGTGTTTAATTTAAAAACCTCCCTAATTAACTCTATTGAAACCCTAAACTGATTATTGCTAGCATGATTTTTTACTATCCTTGTTATTGCATCATATTTCTTTGACATTATTGCAAGTAGGTCATCGCCAAAGAAAAAACCTAGGACAATTAACTTACCAATGTTGAATTCCCATACATTGTTCAGAGGGGTGTCAATTTTTCTTTTTTTAAACCACTTACAAAACACCTCTAAACCCCCAATGAATGTTTTAGCATCCCTCAACCAGTTTTCTTTGTTGTAGAAACCCTCACTGATCAATAACCTAGGGTTCTTTGGCATCAATTCTTTTCCCCTAGAAAATTCATTTATAGACTATGGTATTTGTTCTAAAAAATCATCATGTACAACCCTTTTTAGGTAATCCACTTTCCCTAAGAAATCCATTCATGGAGGCATATTGAAATATTATCTTATTCTAACTGTGATTTCTCATTTAACTAGAATTTTTGATACTTACCCAATTTTCCTGTTTATTTCACTCAAAAAATCCACTAGCAGCAATTCACAACTCTTAGAAAATGCACTTTGAGCTCTAAATATTTACACTCTCTAAGAATTATGTAACCTTGGTTCTCAATAATGAGAAAATCAAAGATTTTAGAGTAAATTTGGTCTCACATTAAGTCACATTGATCATAATTAATGCTTCTAACAGTCATATTCAAGTCACATCATGAAGTTTGAAAACCAGTCATTGATCTTCATCAAATCAGATGATTGATGTTTAAAAAAAAAGGTTCAATTACCCTTTTTTGAAAATATCTACGTGTCATCAAGTCACTTCCCTACTTTCTCTAAAGTTTGAGTGATTCCATAATTCATGGAAGCACCCATCGTCGATCTCTAAATGATTGATGATTATGAAAATTTCACATCATTAATGAATTTACCTTAAGATTTTGGGCCCACTAATCTAATGCATTATCCACCTCTGCATACATTCAATAAACCTTAGCAAATCAAAATAATACATTTAGTACACAATCCATCTCGGCATTACATGGTAATCTTTGAAACAACTGACCCCACAGGACACGTGTCACAAAGTCACTTCCCCGCTTTCTCTAAAACTTGAGCATCTTTATAATGCAGGGAAGCAACCATCATTGATCTCCAAATGATCAATGGTTCTACAAGTTTCTTTCTATTTTAGTCCAGTCATCACCCATATCTAATAAGATAGCACTAATTTTCTATACAATTCTTACAACCCTCCAACTACTCTGAAATCTTTCCTTTTTTATGGACCACCAAAGAGGTGATTTCTTCAATTCCATGTGCCATCAAGGTGCTTCCCTACTTTCTTTAAAGCTTGTTCATTTTTAGAATATGGGAAAGTGCCTATCATCAATTTTTGAAGGATCAACAGATAGGAAAGGTACTTGACCTCACAATGTTTCACAAGACTGAACAAAACCCATAGGGACAGGTGTCACATTTTCACTCCCCACTTTCTCTAAAGTTCAATCACTTTCATAAAGCGGGAAAGTGCCTATCATTGATCTCATCTTCAATCAATGGTTAGGAATTGAACCACGTCAAGGTTAAAATGTTTCAAAAGAACATTGTGCTAGTTAACTCAAAAAAAAACCATGGCTAGAGGAAACAATGTTGAGGTAAAAGGTTTTTGGGAAAAGATTTTAAAAGACTTACACAGAAAATTTGAAATAAAGGTTTTCTAAGGGGACTTAGGGCTCACAAAATTTCTCGTGCATTTTCAAAATTGAACCAATGCAACCCTATTTTGAAAACATAGGGCACAAATAATATTAAGATAACATGAAATTTGAGTTTTTATCTAGGGAAAACAAATTTTAACAGATGCAACCCCTAATTTCAATGAGTTAATTGGATTTTTACTATAAAATACAGAGATTTTTTGAATTTGAAAAACCAGGCCAACAAGAAGAACTAGGAATAACAGATGAAGAATTGGAAATGTGAACATTAGGAATTAGATTAGGAAGGATAGGATTAGGAAGAGTATAGGAAGTGGTAAGAATGGAAGACACAACTAGAGGAACACTTGGAACCATGGTTGGAAGAGGGTTGGAATAGGTATAAGGAATATTATGATAAGAAGGTTGTGAGGTAGGTAAAGACACTAGTGGAACACTCACAGGAAGAGATGAAAAAGATGTAACCACTATAGGAGGAGTGTAGGTAGGAATTCTAGGTAAAGAAATGGAAGAAGGTTCCACACTAGTGACAAGAGGAGTAAATCCTAAATCTTGAACTTCTTGAATTAAAGTTTTAATACCACATAGGAGATTAACACCTTGATCACTATCACAAAGTACTTTCTTAGAGGCCTCTATAGCTTGAATAGAATTTTGAGGATATAACATTCTAGGTGAATCAATATTGTAAATAGTGGAACATGAAGGTAACCATGCACACACCCTATGGTAAAGATCAATTAAAGAGGTTGTATAGGAAGATGAAATAGGAATAGGATCAATAGAGATCTCATTCAAACAATTTCCATCCTCACTTCCATGTATCTCATTAAGGGATCTATCCTTGTTTGTAATAAAAGCCTCATCAAAGTATTTTTTTTAAAAATCATACATTTTCAACACAAAGTAACACTAAAAGCATAAAAAATGTAAATATTTTTGTATTTTTAAAGAAATTTTGCAATGTTTTTGTATTCTTGAAATATAAATGCAAGAGTATAAAATAAATCTATTTTTATAAACATGAAAGATCTGACACAAGATGTAAATCTAACACCAAAAAGAAAGAGTTGTTGTAAACATGTTCACCAAAATGTAAGATATAAAAATATGGATGAATAGGGTTTAGAATAATGCACATGAAAGAGACCCTAAACCCATATTTTATACATACATACGAATTGTAAGTGGATGGAATGTAAATCTTAAATTTCTAATATTGAAATGAACAAATGATAGTACTTACCTCCAAAAAAGAACTTGCTCAAAACCCTATCAAATAGTCTCAAAAACTGTTGATTTTTGTGATCCTGAAATTGAAACTCTGAGATCTACAAAACCTAGAAATATTTTTTCTTTTCTGAGCCAGGTCAACCTTGACCCAAATCTGGGGTAAGATCTTACCCCAGGGCACAATCTGACCCCTTTATTTCCAACCTTGACCTGCACTGCTCTGATGGAAATTATGTTCACAGATCCTAAAAGTTTTCCAAAAAGGGTATCTCAAATATGCACTAATATTCATTATTCCTCACTTGTATCTGCAAGAAAAAGGGTTTTGTTTTTAGGTGAGGGGTTTTCCTTGGTCAAACCCCAATTTGAAATCAACCTTAATAATGGAATTGAAATAGAGAATGATAGCAAGTAGATATGCAATTGTATTTGAAATGTAAACAAGTATATTAATATGAAAGCTTGGACTCAATAATGTAAATCAAAACCATAAATATAAACAAAAACCTCCATGATTGTATGCTTGAAATCCACTTTGAGGGAAGAATGAATAGATCTTGAAGATGAACAAAGGATCTTGAAGGAAGATCGCACCACCATGATGGATAGATCTAGGGTTTGAATGATGAATCTTGAATGCTTGAACCAAATCCCTTCAGAGGCTTGAATGCTTGAATCCTTTATCTTATAAGGAGAACTTGAATGCTTGAATTCTTTCTTGATCACTTTATTTCACTTATCCTTGAATTCAATGAAAGGTGGATGCTTGATCATGAAAAGTGGATTACTTCATCATGAAAAATGGATCTAAAAATGAGAGAGGAAGGTTCCCTTTTATACTAATCTAGGACACAAACTTCTAGAGAGGTCAACATAAGATAATTAAATTCCAATTAAGCCTTAACCCCTATAAATAGACCTATATTAAATACAATTGAAGAGTTTACCATTCAGAAACCTGAAACAGCTGACCCGAAAGCGAGAAAACAAACTTTTGAACTTCTCCCTGAATTTGGAAAACTTTTTGATGAAAAGGGGGACTTGGGTCAAGATCAAGGTCAAATTTGACCTAGGCCAAGGTAAAATTCATGCTTGACCCAAGTCAAGGTCAAGTTTGACATTGACCTGGGGGTTTAGGATTCCTAGAAAATGAGCTAGAAGGGGAAAACAATGCTCGGGGAGGCCCAAATTGGGCTCTTAATAGGCATAGAAGATGGGAAGGGGGCAAAAAATAGGGGACAACTTGATGAAGGCCCAAAACACCCCCAAGGAGGGCAAAAGATTCTTAACATGGAAGTGCTTCCATTTTAAGACGATATAGTAATGGTTTTCATTTTCATAATCTTAAGGCATCAAATTTTTGTCTGAAGCCCTAAATAAGGAAGAGAAGATTTACCCTTGTTTTAATTTTGAACCTTTCATTCTAGGGTATTATTTGATAAAGGGAATGACCTTATTAGATAATGTTATATCCTAGGTTTTTTTTGTGTTTTATATTTTCCCTTTGTCATGAGAATTAATTAAATTAGACCCTTTGAAATTTCAAAATTTTGATGGTTTTTGCATGTGGTGGACCCTTGCTATAGATTGTTTGATAGTAGTCTAATCTGGGTTGAATCCATAACAATTTCTTTGTCTCTATTGGGAGATGTGAGAATTTTAATTACTATGACAAAGAAACATTCCTACACATTTCCAATGGGCAAAGAATTGATCCCAAAAACCCCTAGATTAAAGGTCAATGAGGGTTTACATGATAAGAAAAAATTATTTAGGAATGTGCAAACATCCATAGGTGGTTTGGAACTACTTAGGAAATGGTTTTCCTAGCAGAAAAAAGATACACCCCATAAAAATGTATGGGAGTTTGATGTTGGTAAATTTGTCGTACCATGAGTATTTTAGGGTGTGGATTTTTTAACCATTATTTCTAAGAGATATGACCAGGTATTATGACTGGTAAGAAACCATTCTAGAGATGGTATTTTCAAAGTTAATGTAGATACAATCAAATAAGTTTTCATATTGAACTCTAACACAGCCCTACATGAGGAGACTGATTTTAGGAAATTGAAAGAATATTATGATGCATGAAGAACCTACCTCAAGAGTGGACCACTTTAGGAGCACTTTTCCAAAGTGGTAAATTTGACTTTGGTTACATCCTCCACCCTAGAACCTTTGTTCAAGAAGTATTTCAATCCTAGGACTCAGACACTATATATTTCCTTGTGCAAAATCTTTGGCATAGATCAGCAAGAATACATTATGGTTCCCCTCTTGTTTGTGCTAGCCCAAATCTTGCAATATGGAATGAGCTTAATTTTTCACTTTGCTTCTTTTTTAGCAAAAGAAACCCATAATGGACTAATTGGAATAAGAAAAGGTAAAGTTGATAAATCCTTTGGATGGTATTCCATGCTTATGTATATGTGTCTTCTCAAAGAATTTTCTATTTTTTAGAAGGAAATGAAATTGTAAAAGGAGCATGAAGGTGATAAGATGCATGTCTAGCTATGGAGTGCAGATATGTCATGGGAAGTGATAGATGCCAGTTTAATTAGATTTGATAGATACTTTTGCATCAACAATGAGGGCATTCTAGTAGAAGATAACCCTAGAATTCCTAAATCCTTGTTGGAATTAATCAGGTTGAAGGAGTATGCTAAAGGGTTAAAGGTAAGCCATAATTAGGGAAACATCATCCCTTATCCTATTTATACTATTTTTCAAAATCTATGGTTTTTAGGGTAGAAACCATGTATTGCCCTATCAAGTTCCTCTAAAGGTAGGTGTTGCTAAATTCTTATGGAGAATTGGAGGACTGGAGGAAAGATAATTGGTGCGGAGGTCAAGAGGGACAATCTTCCCTAGTTTTACAGTGGTCCACCAATTTGTGATAACAAAGAGTGGGTGGAAACACCTAGGAATTTTTTTTGGATAAATATCAAATGGCCCAGTCCTAGCCTAGGTTTGCAAATCCAAAGGGTTTTTAAGAGATGTTTAGAGAAAGGAATAAGGCCAAGAGTTATAATCATAATTTATGTTACCCTGAGGATGTCATAAGGAATGAATTTTCTTTGCAAGAGCAAGAAGTGAAGAAAGAAAAATGCTATTCTTTTGGGAAGGTGATGGATTTCATAAATGCTCTAGAAAAAAATTATGATCCATTAAGGGATATTAAATTTTGGGGTGACATAATGAATAAATTAATGTCACATTTTGATGAAATTATGAAATTTTTGAATGAAAAGAAGGAAGCCTTAACAAATGCATATCCAGATTAGGAAAAGAAGGTACTGAAGAAGCTTGCATGAAAATTTGTCATAATTTCAAGTTTGAGTTATCTCTAATTGCATTATGAACTAAAGGAAGAGTAAATATTAACATTGGACTTAAATAGAAGTCAAATTAATATTTTAGAAATGAAATTGATATTAATATTTAATTTAATAATAGGCAAGAGCCTACAACGCATCGGTAAATTGCGAGCCTCTCATCGGAGAGGTCTTGGGTTCGAATCTACTCATGATAAACACATAATAATAATAATAATAAATCTTAATAATAATAATAAATAACTTAGGCTTCGACCGTTATATATATATACATCTATGTTATTAATTAAATCATTTAAGATTTAAGATTATTTAAATTAATAACATGATAATGTTGCATGATATTTTATATGCACAAGGAGATTTAACATTTTAATACTTACTGATCTAAATAAGTATATTAACATAAAAATTTATATTAACATGTATATTCTTACTTTATTTCTAAACACGTCCTTATGACCCAAACTAAACAAGAAGAAAATGATGGAATTAAACCATATGATTGAAAACTATGTGTTTTCTAAAATATTCTATTTATAGTCTTCTGATGTTTATTTTTGTGATGGTTTTCTTTATGGGTTGTTTACATGACCAAGTTAGGATGTGCAGCAGAGGTGTTTTTTTAATTTATTTTATGATTATTTGACTTGATGTCATGATGTACTTTATGATTTTAATTAAGATTTATGTTTAATGAGTTTTATGCTATTGATCATTTATGAGAACTTAGATTTTGAGAACCAATGTTATTTTGGGTTTCCTATTAAGGAACCAAATTTGATTAGTATTATTTTTTTGGTATGGGACACAACCATGGTTTGTTAGTTTTGAGAAGGTAGTTTAGGTGCATGTCTATGGGAGTGGCTTGCAATGGGGTTTGGGGCCCAAAGTGGCTACCAAGATAACTGACTGTAAGTTGTGTAATAAGTAATAACATACTAATTATAATATTTAGAAAATATTAAAAATATATGTTAAAGATTTTGCCTCACCCATGCCTTGAGTTCATGTATTGGATAAGGATGGGAATGGGATGATACCTAGTGATAGGTATCACTAGTTTGTCTCTTCTTCATGAGAGGGTATTCTGGTTGTGCATGTGTCACATTGAGGGTCTGAGGTCCAGAGTGACCAATCCAGGGTAACTCAATGCATGAGGGTATAGGGTCTAAGGAGAGACTAGTCTAGGGTAACTCAAGTAGATTGACCATGTGATGACACTCGCTAGTATGTAGCATGAGTCTCCTCCATAGATTTTTTAGTTTCCTCTAGTGGTATATTTATTGGTGGTGTTTTATTGTTGGATGTATTTATTGCTAATTATTTACTTTCATTGATGACAGTTGGTGATTTGTTGGTTGAATTTGTTGTACTTTTGACATGTGTCTTTCATTGGTGTTATCTCTTGATTTTTTATACTTGATATTTGTATGCCAACTTGGTATGTGGTGATAGTATTAGATTGAGTGTATTTTTTATTTGGATTGTCTTTCCTTCTTTGGTAGTTTATTACCCTTGAGGTAGATTTGGCTATCAGGATTCCTTTCCTAATATTATTTTATGGTTTGATAGATGTTTGTGGATCATTCATTATCTTCCATACATGGTGGGAGTGTGAGCCTAACTAGGTGACCACGTGGTTGGGAGGTAATGACTTATTTCCATTTGGGTCCCCCTTAGTTAGATAGATGTTGGTTGCTCGTTGGTGTAGTTGTATCCTTTATCGTTCTGATTCATATCTTGGAGACTTCTATTTAGTTGATGTATATATGTTAACATGTATCTTATATTTGGATGTACTTGTATCTATTATTGCATACCCTATAACATGTACAATGGATGTTATTCATTAGATGTATTATGTCAAATGTATTTATGATTTTTCTTATGAGATGACGCATTTGTTACTTCCTTGTGATCATGGCATTGTACTTAAACTAATTATTATAAACGTCTTACTATGACTCAATGTGAAGGAACCCTTGAGGAATGGAAAGTTATATTTTTAATTTCTTATGTGTACTTGATGCGTATGTGCATGTTGCTTCCATATTTTTATCTTGTGTTGTTTAAACTTCTCTTTTTAAAATTAGTTAAGTAAACATTATAACATGTTAGGTTTATTTATCTTGGGTTCTCAAGTGGGGTGTTACAAATTCCATGTATAGTATCTGCAATACTGGCACCAAAGATGGAGAGTGGAGGATATTACATACTCTTAGGCTATAAACAATATAACCACAAAGTACTAGTTTCCTTTGCCAAGGATGGATGATCTTATAAACTGCTTGAGTGGAGCTCAGTACTTCACAAAGATAGATCTCAAGAGTGGCTATCACTAGATACAGATAAGAGAGGGGGATGAGTGGAAGATTCTATTCCTAACAAAGGAGGATATATATGAGTGGTCAGTCATACCTTTTGGACTGACCAATGTGTCGACCACCTTTATGCAGCTTATGAATGAGCTACTAAAGAAATTTTTGGGAAAAATTGTTATTGTCTATTTGAATGATATTTTGATTTTTAGTAAGTCTCTAGATGAATATTTTTTATACATTCATAGTGTCTTTGAGAGGTTGAGGCAAGACAAATTGTTGATTAATTTGAATAAGTGTATCTTTGTCAAAAATGAGTTAGTCTATTTGTTGTTATTTGTACTAGTTGAAGGTCTCAAAATAGACCCAAGGAAGGTGAAGGTCATCCTACAATGGCTTACTCCAAGGTCTACCACTGAGGTGAGGTTATTCCATGGTTTGGTTAGATTTTACAAGAATTTCATGAGGAATTTTAGTAGTAAATTTGTGCACCCCTTACCAAAACAATGAGAGGAGATAGAAAGGAGTTCAAGTGGACAGTAGGAGATGCAAGGAGTTTTGAGTTTTTGAAGAAGGTGATAGAGTAACCTATGTTGGCACTTCCTAATTTTAACAAAGTGTTCTAGGTGGATTGTGATGCTAGTGGTAGTGCCATTGGAGTTGTATTAAGCCAGGAAGGTAAGCCTATTATGCATTTTAGTGAGAAATTAAATGATGTGAAGAAGAAGTATTTTGTTTATGATCAACAGTTCTATGCAAGCTTTAAAGAAATGGAGGCATTATTTGTTGCCAAAAGAATTTATTTTGTACACTGATCATCTGGCATTGTAGTACCTAAATAGCCAAGGTAAAGTAAATTAGAGACATTTGAAATGGGTAAAGTTCTTGTAGAGGTATACATTTGTATTGAAACATAGAAGTGGAAGGTTTAATAAGGTTTTAGATGCATTCGGTAGGAGACAATTTATAGTGACAAAAATGTAGATTGAAGTGGTTGGATTTAATGAACTCGAGACTATGTACCCTAAGGATCCTAATTTTGCAAAAGCTTAAAGGTTTGTAAAGAACCTATTTCTATAGACAAGACTAAGTGGTCAGATTATATGATCCATGATGGTATGTTGTTCAAAGGTAGTCTATTGTACATTCCAAGGAGTTCCATGAGCGTGAACTTGATCAAGGAGACACATAGCAGAGGGATGGCATGACACTTTGGTTGAGACAAGACCATTGCCATTTTAAGAAAATATAATAAATGGCCTTGGTTGTCATAGGATTTGAAGAAGTTTGTGCAGAGTTATTAAGTGTGTCAGATAGCTAAGGGAGTCATTCAGAATACTGGACTCTATTAGCCATTGCATGTTCCATCGAGGCCCTAGGAAGATATAAGCATGAATTTTGTTCCTGGGCTTTCAAGGACACAACAAGGTAGTGACTTAGTGTTTTTGGTGGTTGAAGAGTTTTTGAAGATGACTCATTTTATTCCTTTTCATAAGACCCATGATGTAGTGCATATTGTAGATTTTTTTTGACATGTGATAAGGCTACATAGTCTCCCAAAAAGTATTATTTATGAAAGAGATACAAAATTTTAGGGTATTTCTAGAGGATTTTGTGGAAGAAGTTGAAGACAAAGTTAAATTTTAGTTCTACAAATCATTTATAGACTGGTGGACAAACAAAGGTGGTGAATAGAAGTCTGGGAAAATTTTTGAGGTGTTTACTAGGAGATAAGGCTAATGAATGAGATTTGATTCTAACACAAGAAGAATTTTCTTAAAATAATTTTTTGAATAGGAGTACTGGCAGATCACCATTCAGAGTGTTGTATGGGATTAGTCCATGGACTACACCAAAATTGAGGAGAATGGAGCAAGGAGAGAGGACTAGTGCCAAGGTAGAAAACTTTGTTGAACATGTCAAGAACCTACATAACGAGGTAAGTGCACATATTACTAAGATGAACCTACAACGTAAGGCTAGAGAAGATCAAAAGATGAGAGATAAGGAGTTCCAATTTGGTGATCTGGTTATGGTGTACTTGAGGAAGGAATGATTTCCAGTGGGTACCTACAACACACTAAAGATGAAGAAATGTGGCCCCTACAAGATTTTGAAGAAATATAATTCAAGGAATTTGTAAGAAGTATAGTTACAAATGGGGTCCATATTTCCCCTATTTTCAGTATTGTATACTTAACATAATACCATGAAGATGGTGTACAGGAGGAATTGATACTGGAGCCATGTCCCATTCCTACTTCTAAGAAGGAGGAGATTGAAGAAATTTTAGATAGTCATGTGGGTTGGAGTACCACAAACATGCAATATGAGGAGTACCTAATGAAGTGGAAGGGATGACTAGTGGAAGATTTGACCTAATTTTCCAAGGTGGAGCTTTCTCATTTGGGTTTTCCTCAACCATCCATAAAGTAACAGGGTTACTTCTCAATTTACCCTAAGTGTCTAATGTAGGAGCATGTAGTGATGTAAGGACAATCCTATATCACCCAAAAAGATGCTTAGTGTTAATTTTTTGTTTAATTTATTTGTATTTTTGGATACCCATTTTGGTAAAATAGAGATTCCAACTCTCATTGTTCCACTATTAGTTTTTTGGGTTAGTGCTTTTTAGCACCTCGGGATACATGTGAGTGTAGAAAATGGGTTATTTTGTAATTGATCCATAATTATGATGATTCAAAGGGTTTTATTTGGAGGGATGATTATACTTTTAATTTCAAGCCCTCCAAAAAAGAATCAGATCAAAAGGCTTTACAGTTT
Source organism: Cupressus sempervirens (assembly GCA_028749045.1). NCBI lineage: Eukaryota > Viridiplantae > Streptophyta > Pinopsida > Cupressales > Cupressaceae > Cupressus > Cupressus sempervirens. The sequence continues at coordinate 443,499,712 of CM053792.1, read as the reverse complement.
GAAAGTTATTACAATTTTAATTTGTCTAGAGACCTCCTAAGAATGCTTCAAAGTTAGATTTGAGACACTAAATAGCATCTTACAGGCCTAGAAAATGGGAGAATTGTGAAGCTATTCTTAGCCATATAGAGCACTTAGATAGCTTCTTGAAAATGCAAATGGTTCATCAATTGGAGCCCCGAATCAAAAGTTATGCCTCCTAGAAGTTGGACTACCATTTTTGGATTCTTTTAATTTTGCACCAACTTATGACATGTCTTCTAGAACCTTGTTCTTTGGAGGTGCGTTCCAAATAGAATATTCTAAAATTTATTCCCAACCCTAAACCTAATTTGGGTTACTTGAGGTCATCATTGTAAAAGCAATTTTTGTGGAGTTTGGGAGAAGGTACTGTGAGAAGAGTTTTTTCTCTAGAATCTAATTATGTTGTAAACCCATAGGGTATATAATTGAGGTTTTGATGAATTTACTAGCATATCATTTATGATAATGAAATTATCATTTCCTTTTGTGTTCATTTTGTCTTAGTTTGTGCCCTCATCACTATTCCTGTAGCCAAAAGAATCATAGAGATGTTCATGTTTCCTAAAACCACTAGGGATGGAGTAATTCCTACCCTTAAAATAGAGAATAGTTTTCATTGTTTTCATTAAAAAAAAGAATCATTTCATTTACAATATTTTAATTTCAATAAGATGGTCTTTAGGCTAGAACTCATGCGTAAAAGAGTTATTAGGTATACATATTGTGCAGATCGATTTCAAGTTTAATGTCCCTAGGTTGATAGTCAAATTATGTCCCTAAGCAAGGTATAAACTCTAGTTGGATGTCTAATCCTTGAGTAAATTAATATCTAATCCAAGTTATCATCCCTATTTAGGACACTACATTATTGTCTATTGACATGCTTCACATTTACTTTTGTTTTGTTGCTTTGTCACAATTATATGTAATATTTTCTTCCCAGTTGTTGAAAGAGAATTGATTTGTTAATATTTTTTGTTGGCCCATTTCTGAGTAAAATATATCTTCCAATGGGGATTGGAGGAATAATTATGGCTGGTTTTTTGTGGAAAATAGGGAGCAAAATAAACTAGGTAATTTATATGCACTCAATAATATTTTTAAGTTTTCCATAATGTTAAAATATGAATTAAGAGGACGTTTGAAAAGGGTTTTGAGAGGATTTTTTAGTTGTTGAGCCTATTTCAAGGGTTTAAAAATGTTAATTTTTTTGAAACCAAGGTTATTTTCTATCTAGGGCTTTAGACTCTAATAATTCATCATGAATAGGTGTTTCATTAATAAGATATTGTTGTCTATTGTTATCTTTTTCTTTATGATTTTGTTTTGGCTATTGCCATTATCATATGTTGTATTTTCTTTCTAGGTGTTATTACAACACATTTTCCCATCCATACAATAATAAAAAATTAGTTGTAGAAATCTGAAGTTTGTTAGAGTTTTGATGTTACGGAGTATTACAATGTCATTTTGGTGATTGTACTAATTGGTTTTCCATTTTGTTTAGTTAATTGAAGCATTATATAATTTTCTATAAATAAGTCCTTTGTTAATATTATATTTTTATCTTGGTTCTATCTTTTTCTATAATTTCAATTCCACTATTATAGTAATTTTATGATTTTCAATTTGATGGAACATAATATTTCAATTTAAATGGGAAAGAAGATATGTTATCTCTTAGTTCTTTAATCCCATGAAGACTACTCAGACTATGCAATCTATTTTACCTCAATATTGGTTGTTTATCAAATCGCATATGAGTTATAAGAGAGAATAACAAAAAATCTCCCAAATGGCTCTTGTTCCCACTTCTTTGGCTCATGCAAGTCACTCAAATCTTCATCCACCTCAAAGACCTCCTACTAGATCTGGTGGAGTTGCAAATGTCTCAATAAAATCAAATGTTTTTGGACTTGAGAAATCTTAGGTTGTGTCTCTGATCATTCATATGTTTGTCATTGCTTTTGATAAGAACCATTTAACTAGAGGTTATTTTGGAAGTGGTGAAATGATTGAATTGTTGGTCTTGGGAGGCCTAAATAATTAAAGACTCTTTGTTGATGGTGTTGTTTAAAGGGTATCCCATGTTTGTATAAATGAGGATTTATGGGTAGGGAAAGCGTTGAAGATATGACATGTTGAAAGAGGGTTTATTCCCAATTCAAGTGTCATTTCTATTAAGCTAATTGTGAAGAGAAAAGTGGAAATAGATTATGTTGTCTCTATTTTCTCCACATAAGGTGTGATCTATCATTTCACAAATTTTTGGCCAAGCTTCATTGAGATGCATTCTTAGATTTTTTTTAAATGTGAACCACTCCTTACTAATAAAATTCATATTCATCCTATTGGAAAGGCTTATTTTTAGTAAAATTTGAGAATTCTAAAGACAAATAAAATTTTGTGTGATCACTCTTTTAATTAGAAAGTGGATTTTATTGATGATAAATTATAATGTGATAATTTTAATCCTTCTTTTAATCATTTAATAATATCCCAACTTGGATTCAACTTCGTATCTCCTCCTTCATCTATGAGTTGATTTAATATTCTTCATTATACATATTCCTATATTCTCATAGAAATAGATGTTTCAAAATGGTTGCATGCTGAGATCTTAATTAAATCTTCAAAATACTATTGGGTTTAGAATATAAACTATGAAGGAATACCCTTTAGATATTTTTTTGAATAGGTCATGCGACTTCACAATGTGGATTAGAAAAAAATTATGAGGTGGAAAGGTGATTCATAATAAAATTATATGGTTAAGAACAAATCTAATTTATAAAATATTTTTCCTTAGGTGGTTATGATGGGTTCCTAGTTCATTGTGACATCTTCCTAGGATGATCTAGTTACAAATGAAAGGATAGTTGAGATAAGAGTGTGGATGCAAATTCCTCATGTTGAATCCCCAAATAATGATGGGAATTTTCTTCAAACTAATATTTATGGTGACATGTTTATTAGTTATTGGGGCATCAATAATAGAAAATTTAAGGAGGATGACTAATGTTTCCCTTGAATTGGTGGGCCTTCTCCCTACGGGTAATCAACCTTAGGACTATGATGGACAATGATGGGTTTGTTTGTTTAGAATGATAGAATAATAAAAGTTGAAGATGGTAGTACTACTATTAAGGGTAAAAGAGGTAAGACTTATAATCCATCTTTTGACATGAGTCTTTATTCCCCCAAGAGTAGCATTCAATTTAAATCATAACGGTCCTTGGATGGGAGTACTTTGGCTAGAGGTTTCTTTGGTCTTTTTGCAAATTTAGGTTGCTTGCTAACTTTTCTTGCAATTTTTTTTGGTAATGGGAACCTGTTGTAAAAACCATGTTTTTAGCATTTGGAGCCTCTAATTCCCATGGTTATCTAGTATTTTCTTCATCCTATCTTTTGACAATATTTTGGTTGCATGTTCTATATCTATTCAAAATTTGGATGTAAAGGGTTTTAGGTCTCTTCAAAGTCTTTTTTTTTCTTAAATAAAAATGGCATGGCACAAGGCAAGAGCCTACATCATATTAGTAATTATGAGCCTCTCACTAGGGAGGTCTTCGGTTTGAACCTACTCGAGATTAATAGATAAAACTAATTAATGTTAATAATAATAAATGAAAAATAAATAATCTAGGCTTCAACCGATTACCTATAAAAAATGACATAGTAGAATATATATAACATGTATACCATTTCATCATGACATGGTATGTATCATGTGTACCGTACCAAGATTATATTTCTTTCAATATTGAAGGCACTCCCATGATATTTTTTTTTGATAGTTTATTTCCAAGATTTTTTTTTGTTTTTTTCAAGATTGATTGGTTGTCCAAAGATGTTATTTTCTTTTTTATTTTTGTCTTTTTGGCACTCCCAAGATACTCTTTACTAACATTCAGTTTCCAACCATTGTGTGTTTCCTCTTATCTCCATTTGACCAAATTGAAGCCATTATCATGGGACCCGCCCCTATGGATGCCAATGCATGATACATGACATATTTTATCCATGTACCTTATTTTTTGCATCAAGATAGATTATTTCAACAAAACACACCACTATTGAGTACAAGCAAATAATTGACATTGCCTTGACTTCTTATTTTTGTTCCTCTCATTTCTCCTCAAGATATCATCTCAAAATATCACACAAAGAGTTCATAATATGATGTACAGATTAGGTCTTTTAGGTATTTAATCATTCATAATGCAAAACTCACTTTCCTTGTTTTCTTCCCTTTTGCATTTTATTGATCACACAATTGAATAAAATATCCCTATCTATTATGCAGTTAATGGAGTTTTTTATCTTGATGCTAACCACATGGTTAAGTGAAAGACTTCTAGCTATTAATTTTTGTGCAACTAAGCCTCATTTCTTTTTGGCACCATCCAAATATTCCTTTCAGACAATATGTTTCCAACTGTTATTTTTTGTTGTGTCTTAGTTTGACATGTGCTATGCCAATTAATGATGAAATAATATACTCATATCTTGAAAGAAATATGACCTTGGAATAACATACATACTATACATACCATGTCATTATTATATGGTACACACAATATACATACTCTACTATGTCATTTTATATTGATGCATAGCTTTCTATCTTATAATTTTTATGCATTTTGGTAAACAACCAATATTGAATTGCAATGGATTGTATCCTCTGAGTTGACTTGTCTACCATTTAGTTTAATTCGGTCATCACTTTGTTTGTCTAGGCTTTCCTATCTTGTTTCTCCATGTTGTGGTGGTATGGATGCATTGGTTATTTATGGAAACATGTCCTTTTTTCATCTAAATATTTTTTTTCATTCTTTTCTACTTGTTGTAGCAGTATGTAATTTTTAATATATGTGCAATTGTATGTTAATATTTGAGCTAGCTCTCCCTTCAACCATTGGCGGTAAATATCTATAGATGTAGTACTTGTATGTTAATATTTTCATTTCATATTATAGGTTTTATTTTATAATTCATAATTATTTTTAATATTTGATGGTCTATTTTGTTTTAAAAAATTGACACATTTTGTAGTTATTTTGTTGCGTGTTTGTACACTGTTTATGTTGTTTCTAGTTATTTCTTGGACAATTTGTGTTTTGTTTCTGGTATATTCTATACCATGTTCTAATCTTCCTAAGAGAAAGTAAAAACATTAATTTGGATGTTCTAACATCCTAAATAATAACTTCTTATACTATGCTTGTGATGGTCTTGCAAGAATTGTGGGATTTACTATATTGGCTAATTCTATGGATCAATAGATTTTATGCCTAGAATCTACCAAATAAGAATCCCTATTGGAAAAGGAGAAAAACTATATACTTTTTTCTACCTCAAGATTCTTCCATAGATTGGTTTAAAACCAAATATTGTTTGACTATTTAAGATGTTATTTTTGAAGTCATTGGGGTAGACATTCTATATGCAAAGAGGAGATTGATATTATCCATCACAACATGTATTTATATTTGTACCATAATGCATGTACCTATTGTAATCCAGTAATGATCTAATATGAATTGAAAAGGCTTATGTTGATGAATGATTTTTTCCAAGGAATATTTGGATGAATTCATCAAGTGTTATGACCTATATAGTGGCAATGCACATGTGGTCACAAATGTCCCTCAACCTATGCTAAAATAAAACAAATAAATGAAAATCATATTAAAAGAAATTATAAAATATATAATAGATCACCACAAGGAGACAATGTAAATTTTATTTCATATGCATGGGTTGAGAGTGATGCCACACATGCATACTAATTATATAGGGTTTCATTTGCAATTGTATTTCGGTTGTGGCATTCTAGTCATCCCTACTCCTTACATGAGAAATGCAAAACTAGCAACTTTATAAAATGATGCTCCAAAGATGGAAAATAATTAGCATGGGAAATAATGAATATTGACATTAGGTTTTATTTAGAATTGTTGGTAGTTTTGGATCTATATGATTAGGCGAAGCTCATTTTTATAGAACTTATTAGCAATCATGATCTATGTATAGTCACAATATTATATGGAATTTTCTGTGGCTTCTGCACTCTAATGAGTGTTTTCATGAATTTCTCTGTGAATCTAATTTTTTACAAGCATTGTGTTATTAAAATTATAAATTTATTGAAATGAAAATGATGTAGGTATTTAGTTGAACATCAACACTTTTATCATCTTGAATATAATTCTTAACAAGAATTGAGCTATTGTCAATGAAAATGGTTTTAAAATTGTGATGTCCCATTTCTAGGAAATTTATAAACTTTTCTCTAAAACACTAGTTCTAACTTAGTTTCATAGGAACATTATATTATAAATCTAATTTATGTTTAAAGATGGATTTTTTTATAATATTAAACTTGACAACTCTAAGAAAGATTTCAAAATCAAGACAAATCTTCATCATCTACTATGTCATAATTTGTTTCAAGATTCTATGTAGTATTGATGCAAGGTCTTTTTATGGGGGAATTCACCTTTTTATACCTTCCAATGGATAGAAATTCCACTTCATTCTATACATTTTGACTGGTGATTCTAATGTGTATAGTTTATTAATCATATAACTAATTAGTTTATATTATTTATTTAATTTTAACTTGTACTGTGTTATATCTTTAAAAATTTAATCAGTAATAATTTTCTTGATTGGAGCTATAAACTAATGAGGCCAAAAACTAGGGGACCTCATCCCCTAAAAAAACACCCCAAACCTCTAAGCTCAGAAGTCTAATAGGGACATTGATCTTGAGGGACACAAGAGACACACATCCAATGTTGGTCTAACACAAGGTTTGTGAGAACTCCTAGTCTAGTGAGGGGATGATTTTTGGATCAATAGAAACATTATTATCTTCATCCCCATTAACCACTATTTGGCATAGTGCACTTTGTGGTCAGTGACTCCTAAATATCATGACCATTATTTTGAGTGTCAACTCCTTCTAACTTTGATCCCCAACTTACTTAAGTTAATTCTATGTGTTATTATTATGAGATTTGAACCATGTATTTATGTTGAACAAAGACTTTTTCTAACTCCTGTGTCTAACATACACCATCTAGTTTGATTGAAATTCCTATGATTTAAACTTTGAACATCACTATTAGTGGGAAATGTCATTGTGTTGATATCTTGCATCATTTAGTTTTAAATCAATTTTTCAACCAAGGCATGTACAAGGCTATCTTCTACAAGAATTTAGGAAAGACTAATAAAATTTGGGGGTTTTACACCATAGAACAATGACTAACTTCAATTCTTAACTCCTTTGGAATCCATCGGGATCTTCCTAACTCTACCCATTTCTAGCTTGTTTCAAGTAAATTTCATAGACTACAAAAACTAAAGACTTTTAAAATTAAAAAAAACTCGAGGTGAGTTTCTATCTAGCATAAAGTAACATGGATCAATGTGGAAGATTATAACCATTCAATTTAAAATATGGATGAAAATAAATACTTATTTAAACTTCAGAACAAAAATCCTATTTGTATGCTTTCTAAAAGAAATTCTAACTACAAAAGCCTAAAAATTCTAAATAATCCTACTTCCACATGTAATCCTAATGATCTATGCTTTGATATTCAGATGACTTGATTCTAAATTTAAAATTCCTTTAATTTCAATTGAACACAACAGAGACAAACTATTTCAATAATGGAATAATGATAATGCAAACTCATTCTACTATCAACATATCTTCCTTTAATGTCATGTTTTTGAAATTGAGAACTACAATTTGCTTGAGCTCGCTAGTAAGGAGAGTAATTTCTATAGATTGAGGAATATGGGAGGTAGAAGGACGAGATGTAGTTGCAAGGAATGGAAGAAGAAGCCAAAATTTTGGGACATTTTAGAATAGGGCAGGTTTATGAGTTTCATGGAGAAACTCAAAGGAAGCAACTTGACTATCACCAAGCAATTCATCAAAACTTGGAAGAACGATAGCATTTTGGTGGGTAATCAGAGGATGGAAGTCATGAAGGATATTATTGTTGAAGCCACTAGCCTAGAAATAGATGGTATTAATTTCTACAAAGAGAGGAAAATTTTTGACAAAGTTGTGGACGAGTTTATAGAGACAACCAAGGAGAGAAATAGATTGGTCAAAATTAGAAACTCTTACTTCATCCCGTGTTCTATATCTAGACCATAGAGGTTTGTTAGGTTTGTTGTTATTGATTATTTAACCCTAGATGGTCATTTTACTAAGATTTATGGGCATCACTTCATTTTTATTAACCACTTTAGGTATAGGGTTAGAATAAATTTCCCTTTCTACTTGAGGTAGTTCCTAGATAATATTGTCTTAGCCCTTCAGAATGACCCCGATGGAGATCATGCTTGTCATGAGGGTTTGATGTGTAGAAGTTGATGAAAGCCAACTTCATAGTGTGCTAAGATCACCTACATGAAAATAGCTTACTAAAGAGAAACCAAAGAAGAAGAAACAAGATCTTGGAGCAATTCAACAAAGTGAGAAAAAATATTTCACAATAAGAAAATAAAGGTACTATGTGAATGATATGAATTTACAATGAGAGAGACCAAATATAAATGCCTCAAGGAAGCTTGTAGAACAAGCTAGAAAGTGCTAGAAGATAAGGTTGACAACTAAGCATACATCCACAAAAGGTTGAATATCTTCGATCAAGGTGAGAGGATAAATATGACTAGATAGGAACAAACTCCTACATTGTCAACAACTTATCAACAACTATTAAATAAATGCACTTAACCTAAGTAAACTTAAGTAATAGAATAAATAACTAATTATTAATTATTTACTCTAATAACCCCCCTTAAGTGCAACTTAGGGGAATGTCTTAAGCTCATAATAGCTAAGATGAAATGCAAAATGGGTCACGACAACAAGGCCATGTTAGGTACCCATGTACAAATGCATAAGAAATGAAACCTCATAAAATAGGGAAAGAGAGAAAATCACATGGTAAAAACCCTCCCCCAAAAGAGGTAAGAACAAACATGCTAGAAAACATGAAGGAAGGAAGGAAGGCCTCAACAAGATGTCCCAAGAACAACTTCTACCGAAAAAAGGCTCAAGAGATTCGCTCAAAACCATAAGTACAACTAGCCCCCCATGAGAGATATAGAAGCCCCCCCCAGAATAATGGAGCCCCTAAAGTAAGGATTGAACCAATGCAACTCCAATGTGGAAGAAACAACAGAATATAACAAGGGAATCACTGAATGAGAGGGGAAACTAGAAGGCCTAGTTGATGCCCAAAGGAGAAAGTATGAGGATCCTGAAAGGGAATCCCCAAGGTAGGTGTGATGACACTATCATGAATGTCCTCTATAGTATCTACAACAAGTGCACCTGGAGGCTCAATGAATGAAGCTGGAGGATCAAGTAGAGTGGAAGAAGAATCCTATGGAAGAGAAAATATCTCAACTAGATGTGGTGTGGAAGTCAAAATAGGGATCTCAGGAACAATAAAAAAGTTTAAATATCCTGACTGCACCACATGATGTTCCTGTGAAAGAGAAGAGTTGTGCTCTGAAAATGGAGATGGTGGGAAAAAGTGCAAGAAGTTATAGAGATGGGTGGAAGAATAAACTATCCCCATAGCAATAAGACCTCCCATGGCACGATCCTAAATGAAGATTGAATCTGTAGTGAACTCAACTATCTTCCCTAATCCAGTGCGTGTAATCTAAGAAATTGAGAGAAGGTTGGCAAAAAAAAAAAAATGGAACATACATTACATCATTGAATATACCATCCTACATGAAAGTTGAACCTTTCCTACAAACTTGTAGGGTAGTGTTATTCCCCATGAGAATATGAGGAATAGGAGAAGCCTCAAGAGTAGAGAAGACACCTTGAGAAGATGTCATATGGTGAGAAGCACCTAAATCCAGTATCCAAGGGACTTGTGAAGGGGATGTTAAGGATTCCCATAATGCATGACCCTTTCCAAGATCTTGTGTAGATGTCAAAGACATGGAAGAAGACTGAAAGGTAGACCCTTGTAAGGTAGAAGAGGATGGAGAGGAAACAATACTCTTTAGAAGAAGAGCTTGCAAATCGGAAATTTGTTTCTCATAGCCATCAAATCTCTTCTGAAAACAATGTGCCTTATCATGAGATCCTTTCGGACAATAGGAATGGGTAGGAGTCTCAGTATTATTTTTCTCCTTCTTCTTAGAAGAAGATGATGAACTAGTAGAAGAGGAATCTAATATCTGCTTCGGCTTCTGCTCCCGTGTATCCTTGACAAGCAATGTCTGCAACTATGAACTTGAAAGTGAATCCATCTAAGTGATATTGGATTGTTCACAAGTTAACCATCACAAAATATCTCAAATGAAGGAATCCTATGTCTGTCACCCAAGGCATCCATAGTGGAGTAGAAGGTGGAAGAGAAGATCTGATACTATGCCCTTAACTTTAAGAGTATCAAAAAGATACACTCATCATATGTCTTATTTTTCCCACACCCCTACAAAAGTGTACACAGAGATTTGAATTTCATCAAGAAGTCCTCAATGGTGGGGAATTTGGTAGGTGTCAAAAATGTCAACTTTGTATCAAGCTGAAGTACTTGAAACTCATTCACTATGCCAAACAAAGACTAAAATTTCATCCAAATAGCCCGTGGAGTGGTCAAACCATCTAAGTGAAACAGAAGACTATCTGAGATATTCAGTGCAATCAATCCCATGGCCTCATCCATTTTATTCCTATGCTAAAGATACTCAAAAGGGTACATGAGAATAGGTTGATTCTCATCCAGACATGATCATAAGCCTTTTGACATGAGAAGCCTAGTCATTTGTGCCTTCCAGGTGTGATAGTTGTGTGGTGTGAGTTGGGTCACAGATGGATCCAACATTGAGAGAAGAAGATAAAAGTAGAAGGATATTATTCTAAAGTAAATTATAGAAAATAAAATGCCCCCCCCCCCCCCCCCCCACAATGTATAAAGATATCCCTCAAGTACCACAAAAAACAACTATAGAAAGCACGAAAACTGAAAAAGAACCTAGATTTTAGATGCAGAGAAGGAGGAAACATAAGGCTCTAATTTGATGCCAAAAATAGGAGCTAAAAAAAACTTAGAATGTGATGAAACTAGCACCACTTTCTTTGTCTCTAAGTCAACTTTCTGGCACTTCTTTCAGATCAGAAAAAGACCTCTGTATGCTCAAGTTATGGCCAAAAAACCAACTTCAGCTCCAAAAGACTAGCTCACTGGAAAAATACAGTCACTAGAAAAAATTTAATGACCATATGGACATCAACTAGACATCATCAAAAATAATCTAGCTACCATTTTTTTGATGTCAACACGTCAAAAAGTGATGCAAGCATGCTAGAAAATGATGTAAGCAGGCTAGGCAGGGCTGATGATATCAGCCTGATGTCATGCTGGAAAGTGATTACGTGTGCACCAAAAAAGCTAACATGGTGGACAAAAAGGTGATATCACTGGCCAAGAAGTTGACATGGCCAGACCACATATTGATTTCAGCATGGCAAAGAAAATAGGTAGTGGCACCATTGGCGATGGTGGCATCTGGGAGGAGAACATGACGATGCTACTGGTTGTCTACTGGCGATGGCGGTGGGTTGGTAGCCCACTGGAGGTGGTTGGGATAGGGTGTCACTGTGGTGGCACGACCATCTATGATGATGTCAGCGCTAAGCATAGGTGGCATGAGGGTGGCATCGCAATGGCACAAGGGTGTTGCTACGACGATGCCTTTTTTAATTTTTTTTGCTTAAAAATTTTGTACAGTCCATACAGCTAGCTTATAGGGGGCTAAAAAAACTCCAGAAGCCACGAAAGCCATAATTGAAAAGTTTTATATGAATTTTGACTATATCTAGCCTTCTAAACTTAATGGTAGCATCTTTTTAGGCCCAATGTGCTCTGAAAAATTGCTCTTCCCCTTGATTGAAAAAAAATGCACAAACAAACTAGAGTTTGTGTCTCTGAATCATGACTTCAAAAATCGTTCAACTAAGAAGCAACAGGAAGGCTTTGATACTATGTAGAAGTTGATGAAAGCCAACTTCATAGTGTGCCAAGATCACCTGCATGCAAATAGCTTGCTAAAGAAAAATTGAAGAAGAAGAAACAAGAGCTTGGAGCAATTCAACAAAGCAAGAAAAAATATTTCACAATAAGAAAATAAAATTGCTTCATGAATGATATGAATTTACAATGAGAGAGACCAAATATAAAGGCCTCAAGGAAGCTTGTAGAACAAGCTGGAAAGTGATAGAAGATAAGGTTGACAACTAAACATATGTCCACAAAAGGTGGAATATCCTTGATCAAGGTGAGAGGATAAATATGACTAGATAGGGAAAAACTCCCGCATTGTCAACAACTCATCAACTACAACTATTAAATAAATGCATTTAACCTAACTAAAATTAAGTAATAGAATAAATAATTAACAAATTATTATTTACTCTAACATGATGGTGTCATTTATGAATATAATTAAATCCAAAAAATTGGACAGACATTGTATCAGCAACAAGACTTTCAAATGTGATACTAAAGGGATTGATTCAGATGAAGCCTATGAGGATGAAACTGAGGATGAAACTGAGGATGAAGAGGATGAGTTGGTGGTTAAAGAGAGGAAGAATCTCTCCCCTAGGGGCTCGACATCTAAGAAAAGGAAAATAAATGAGGTGGATTATGAGATGGAGACCAAGTTAGATGAGGATTCTGAAGAGGAAAAAGAGAAGAAAACTAAGGGCAAAACTAGTAGATTTTATACCAAAAATGATTCAAAGAAGGATGAGAAATGCTTGAAGATCCCCTTAAATGATGATCTTCTGATTAAAAGAAGAAGGACCTGAATGGTAAGAAGAGTTTGATTTGTGGGAAGGCTGAGGATAAAAATAGTGAGGATGTTGACCTTGGAAAAGATAATCTGGACATTGGTGAGGAAAATAAGAACTATACTAGTGCTCTGGATGATCAAGGGAATATTAAGGTTTTCTTTGGAAACCCTAGTGAGATGAGAAGGGACATCAGCAAGATGAAGGAATAGATGCAGGATATAAGAAGGGAGTTTGATCATTTGAGCAAGAGTAATAGAGTTGAGTTGACTTTAGGCCAGCACTTGGATGGGTTCTTGGAGGTGATTGGGAATGTTGAAGAGGTTAAGAACTTGATGAAGAGAATCACACCTCTTGAAGCGAATAACAAAGCTATAGAACAAATGGTGAAGGACATGCACAAGAAGATGGATACAATGGAGAATAGAGTTGACAGTACTGAGAAAGGGTTAAAGAATTTTTCTGATCAAAGCTTCTCCATATTGAAAGTTGTCATAGAAAATATCAAGAATTTGTTGAATAAGATAGAACAGGGGAAAAGCTAGAGCACAAAGGACAAGAATGAGGACCAAGGACCCAGCAAGCGCACAAGAGAAAATTCAAAGAAGAAGGAGGGTATGGATGACAAAGATATTGATGAACTGAGGACATCTGCTAACAACATGAACATCCTAGTTGATCAAGTTGTTGAATTATTGAAGACCTTATAGCTAGCATGATAGTGTATTTATGTTGTCCTTCTTCCTATTTGATGTTTTATATTATTTTTCTCTAGCTTTTCTAGTTGTATAGTGTTGAGGCACATTTTCTCATGGGCTTTCTTTTCTTATCTGCTAGTTACTTTGTAAAAGGTTTCAAGTCCTTTCAAAACCTGTTTTTACTTAATCAAAGCATATCTTCCTTTATAAAAAAATTGATTAGTATTGAAAAAAACTAAATGATTTGAATAGAACACCACATATAAAAGAAACAAGTAATCAACATAGAAGTCACCTCCTTTGGTTGAGAAATCCTTCTTCCCTTAGGTGAGATCTCCTTCAATTGAAAAAAATGAATCAACTCCAAATTTGCATTAAAGATGATCTTCTAGAATCGACAATAATGTGACTCACAATTATAGAATAAAGAACTAACTTCTAAACTACACTATGGAAGCTTCTACTAGAAACTACCAACTTCAAAAAACCTAACCAACTATAACATATAGTTGATTCCTTATTCAAATTTAACAACTACCATTCCCTCCAAAAGGAAAATTTTAACAAGCATAGAATGGTGGAACGAAGAGTTCAACATGTTTACAACTTAAAGAACATAAAAAATGTTCAATAATGGATGATAGGTGTCTATGTACAATATTAATTGACACGTGACTTATCCAACAAAGAAAAGAGATCAAACTAAACTAGAGCATGAAGTGACATTCTATACCACAACATAGATAGTTCACTCATAAGTACCACCTGAATCATTTAAGAAGAGATTTATTCTCAAAAAATTAGTGGTCTTAAATCACATCCGATAGATGGTTTGAAAAAGAGACATTATTCTTCCAATTAAAAGCATTTTCCAAAATAAACCATAGTAATTAAACAACTATTACTTGAAAATATAGCATACATTACCATGTATTTATCAACGCTAGTTTATGTACATAATTATATGTCATGAGCATAAAATAAACAAAAATAATAATTTAAACTAGCAATTAATAAAATAAGTATAGCTTTAACAAGTGTTGCTAAGAGTAAATATAATCATTAAAAAAGGTATTATTTTATGCTCATCATCTTCCCCCCTTTCTATCATGCACCATTCCTCATGGTGGGTTTGGAATTTCTTCAATTTTTGTTTCAATGTAAATCACCAGATCTAATACTCTAAAGTTGTATCTTTCATATGCCCTTGATCATTTATGTCCCCTCCGCCTCTCCACAAAATCTCTCCATGAGGATATTTTCTACATCAAATCTATGAGCATCACATAACCTAGGTGGTAAAAAAATGATCAATGCATTTTTTAACCTCATTCATATCCACGCTTGCTAAAATTATTTGTTGAGGTTATAAATAGTCATGACTCTTATCAAAATTGAGTTCAAGTTAATTGGGGACATATGTTCTCTTATTTTTAACTATCTTGGTACAAAGGCATATCTTTCTCTGATTACCTCGAGTGCTATGTATGGAAGATAGTTCATTTCTGTTGTGAAGTCTCTAACACAGTCATTCAAATTTTGTAAATACATTAGGGCTACTAAAAAAATTTGGACTATGCTCTCGAACTGAGTATGGAAAGGGGTTTTTGTAGGATATTCATCTCTTATGGGTAACCCAAACCTATCTTGAGCCACCCTATAATTTGTCATCCTTCTCTATCACTCTACTTGATGCTGCAAACATGACTAGAATGTTCTCAACTATATTTTCCCAATATATAAATTTAAAAGAGATTGAACATGTAGACGTAAGAGAAATCCATGATGATATAATTAACACATTTGGTTCATTAATGATGGATGACTCTTGATGCAATCTTGCATAAATTCAAAATCATTCTCACAATCCAACTTTCTTTTCAACTGAATTTGATTAATATTCCACAACCAAAAATGTTCTCTTAAAACAAAGAATATAATCCTAAAAAATTTCTCAGCGAAATGACCATATATATAATGTGAACCAAATTTTTAATGGACTCAACACTTTCCTTTTTAGAATTTTCTCATTCTCTTTCTAATTGTTCACTCCTTTTCTCTTTAAAGCATAAGAGATAAGTACCTTGGAGTAACAAGGGTTGTAGAAGTGGAGCTGACAAAAATTATTAATTATGATATGACACATACTAATGAAGGAAATATCACACAAGATCAAGGAATTTATTAAGGGAAGTGATGGGTTTGTGGCAGATTTTTTGAGTATCCCTAGGTGGTACTTTTGTATAATTATGGATTGTACTTGGCACACATGCAAGGTTAAAAGTTTATTGGAAATCAATAACACCTTACTTTTCCTTTTGGTTACCGTTTACTAGTCTAGTTGCAAGTGCAAAGCCGAATACAAGATGGGAGAGGAACCAAGAAAGAAAGAGTCGAATAATTGCAAAGAGTTGAAGGTGAATTCAGATGTTTGGGATATACTAAAAAAAGGGAAAGTCACGGCCTATATCGAGAAACTTCAAGGGTATAAACCCCACAGTATAGAGTCCTTCAAAAATTGGATTGAAGATAGGGTAATGTTGCATGTGGTCACTATAAAGTTTTTGGAGGAGTTCATCGCTAAGATTACAAGTCTTCCAATGGAGGGTCTCAAATTTAGCAAGGAAAACAATATCTCAAATGTGGCCTTCAAAAAATTCTTTAAAACTGATGAAGAGGAGAAAAGGTTGGAAAAGAATGGTGATTTCTATGATTTGAGCCAGATTAAGGTAATGGTATGTTTTATCATGCATCTGTGAGTATTTTATCCTAGATGGTAGAGCTAAGAGAGTCCACAAGTTTCATTTTGTGTTCCTAAATCATTTTAGGTTTAAAGATAGAATCTCTTTCCCATTTTACTTGAAGTACTCTTTGATTCAAAGCCTCCAAGCACATGGGAAGAAGGATTCTCATCATATGCTCCATGAGGGCTTAATCCTTCTTATTGATACGTATTGTAAAAGCAAGGTTGTTAAACCCTCTCCTATTTTGGAGAAAAAATAGAAAGTGTCTAGTAATGAACCTCACCCAAAGAAAAAGGTTAAAAGTGAGGAAGGCACTAGTACCAAAAAGGGTCACAAACAGGAGATTAAAAAGAAAAATGTTGAGGAAGTGACCAATTCTAAGAATTGTGTCGAGGATGATAATAAAACCGAAATGGGAGACCTTAGCTCGAACCTAGAAGGTTATTCTGGGAGCAAGGGCATGTCAACTATGTAATGTCCCCATTTGGTATTTACTCTTAATTTTTTTAATTTCCAAATTCATTTAGAATATTTTACATAACGTATAAATATGTTTAGAACTTCTTCTTATAAAAGAACTATTTCAATCAATGGGCAAGTTCTCTATTTGATTATATTTTAATATTTCTTTATATCCACATCATCCCATTTAAATCTCTTATTTCATTATAGCTAATTATCTCCTTTAGTTTTAATACATTATTTATTACAAGTCCTTTCCTTTATTTTATTGTTGTTATTTTAACTTGGAATTCCTCTTCTTTATATTATCATCCACACTTCCTCCATCCCTTATTTGCTTCTCCTTTATTTTTAGATGCTATTTATTAAATCATATTCCTAATGGCTTACTTTTTCTGCATTTTAATATTTCCATATAGGTTGCTCTTTCTCATGTAAGTGGAAAATGGGACAGAGATATTCTTATATTTCTAACCATGTAAATTTTGCTGCTATATATATTTTCAACCATGTAAATATTGTTGTTATTTATATGTTGGTTATTTTTTTGATATTTTTTATTACTTTTTTAATGTCATTCAAAAATTCTCTTATCTTTTTTACTTCCTTATTTTCCAGCCACCTTCCCAATAATTCACTCCTTCTCCCTCTATAATTCCCGTAGTCAAGTCTTTTATATGCACTCATGTACCTTTTCCCACATGTTGTGTCCCATGTGCTCAGCTTATTATTTGATTGTAAATTTAATATTTTAATATTGTATTACAATTGTTTATTTGTAATTGTTAATATTTATATATTATGTTACTTGATTTATCATGTGAGAGTACTATTTATTAATAGTTTCTTGAATAATTATAAGTAATTGTTTATCACTTAATTATTATAGCTTAGTAATTATTTTAATATTGTCATGCCCAAAATACGGGGTAAAACACACATAATTTTTTTTTAAGTTAATTAATCCACTAAATTGATATAGGGTTGGCTACAACTTACATGACTTATAAAATTTTTATATAATTTGATATGTTTTTTCACAAGTTAAACTATAGGTATGTTGAGAGATAGGTATAAGTTACCCTAACAATACCTTAACATTTCATTTTAGTTTATAACCAATGCATAGGATTAACTCATTATATTTGAATATTTGTTATTAAATTGGTTTTAACATTTGTTGAATTATATTAGACCTCAAACATAACACTCCCTCTAACTATCTTTACTAACTAACTCATTCTTATCAAGTCAATCTTAAACTTCACTTAATTAATATTAATAAGATTAATGTTGTCAATCGCATCATAAATATCACTAATATTAATTAAATCTTTCATGACAAAATTAATATATATTTTAAATTAAATTTAAAGTAATCTAAGCAATATTAATTCTATTTACCTTTAAATATTATACTCGTTAATCAATAATATGCCATACCTACAAACTAACTAACTAACTAACATATATTAAAACTAAAACTAATTAAAATAACACTATTTATTTTAACTAAATGTTAAAACAATTAATAAAACTAACTAAATTCCTAATGTCTAACATTACTTACTAAACTAAAATCTAACATTATCTAATTAAATCACATCCTAACCTTTAAATTAATACAACCTAAAGTAACTTACTTTTACTAACCCCAAAATCTTTTTAATTAACACTAATTACTACATGCTATCATTGCTAACATAGCTCTACTAACTAACTAACTAACAATCCAATCCTAAACTAATTTAAAACTTACTAAATACTAAAATCTATTTTCACCAAAAAGAAAACCACTAACTACCCATCAACAATACTAATGAAAATATCTTAAGACAAAAATATAGAACTAACCTACACCTAACCCCCGCTCTCCAATCCAATCACTCATGTGAACCAAGGGAGGGAGAAATCCCTTAGCACGTTGCCCAAACACTGTCCACATGAGTACACGATAGCCAAGATAGGAGGGAACATTAATAGGGGGGGTAATTTTAATATTTCTTGGCTTTAATCATCCCCTTCCAAAACAAGATGGGATCAAACATGGAAAAGCAAGGGTGGGTGACATCATCCTAGGTGATGTGGTGGCACTTTTTCCTTATAATGCCTAGGTAAGAGGTAAGATGTTAGTGGGGTGGGTAGATGGGATTTTAAGGGGAATGGGTAGTTATTGCATAAAGTTTAGTTGGTAGCTTAGGATAGGATAGATATTTAGTTTAGATTTTTCTTTTGTGTATTTAATTTATAATTTTAACAAAATCAAACAAAGGATATATAAAAGTATCCTAGGAGAATATTCCATGTTATCATAAAGGGGATTAATTTTTTTCTTCATACAAATTCCAAAGAGCTTTTGCTCCCAAATGCTTTTTTTTTTTGCCTTTAATTTTATTTTGAGTTAGATTTTCAAATTTATTTAATTAACCAAAGGGGACTTTTTTTTCTAAGTTGGATTATAACATAGAGTTTAATGCTTTTCTTATTCATCTATGTAAGATTGTTTTTTGTTCCAACAATTACGAAAATACAAGATAATCTACCATTCAAATAATCGAGTTTCCTTAACATAGTTTGGTATCGAATTGCATAACTTAATATATATCATCATTTCATCCAATTAACATTAATCAAATGAATACAAATTTGAAGTTTAAAAATTCCACAATAAAGGTAAAACATCATTACATCCATTTTCCAATAAACATATGCATATACGTTGAATTACAAGAAATATCATATGAAAGGAAATTACTCCATTTTTATTCAATCATCTAATTCAAGGACTCCCTTGAGAAAGAACTAGGGAAGAAAACTCGAGATCATAATCGTTTCAAAAATAAGTTTAACAATCACATTTTTACAACAAGATCATTATCCTAGGGAGAAATCTCCCAACACATTTGGATTCAAATAAAAACTTTAATTTTTTTGCTTGGCTCCATAATAAGGTAGCCACTACAAAATCTACAATTTCATCAAGGTAACCAAGGAGATAATGAAACTGACTGGGAGACAAACTGATTTAACACTATAAAACATTTAACTCATTTACTCCCAACCCAGGTTTTCACAATAGGTTCATCATTTGAACCAGATTAGGGAGAAGGTGGATTTTCTAGAAATGAAAAGTTGGACACAACACCATAACAGATGCCCTTTCAAGGCTATAATCATAAAAACTTTCATTCTTTCATTTCTCAATTTCCAAAACCCAAAACATGGTTTGTACTAACGAGTAGGGGCCCATAACACCCTACCCTCGCCCTCTCCTCATCATGAAGAGAGACTCTACACTATCAGAGTCTAACTGAAGTCCTCCTCCCGTACATGGCCACTTTTTCCCTATCCGAGGGTGAGTAATGCCAACACATCCCTTACTAATTTCTCCCAAAATCAAAAGTAAAACATGAAGGAAAACATTTAAAGAAAAACTCATTACAGTTCCATCCCAAACATGTTCATCAAACACATGAACACACATATGCAAAAACCTACTTAAGAAATGAAACACAACATGAAGACACGAGCTTGAAGGATTTCTACCTTCACAATATGGTTATGGAAACTAAAATTTGAGAAGAGCTATCCTTCCTTCTCCTTCAATCCTGACTTGTTCTCTAAAACTAGAGGTTAGGTGAACAACCTTCTACTCTCAAATCTGTGACTAAAATAGGCTCCCAACTCAACCACCCACAAAATATAATAACTCCCCCACTTGACTAAGGTTTCTAGAGTCTTCTAACTTAACCTCACCACTAAAGAAAACTTCAAGGTGGAGTTTAACTTATCAAACTCATGGTGAAACTTCAATTTTCGCAATAAAGCAAAAATGAGATATTTGGGTGGTCACCAAAGTCAACGAAAGGGGCTAGAGGGGTGGAAAATACCCCCAACCCATACATATACCCCCTAGGTACTTAGTTTTCATAATTTTTTGCCTCCGAGACAATTTAATGACTTGTTAAAATGTTAGAAATATTTAGACCCTCTAAAAATTCTAAGAATGCAATTTTATCACTAAACCCTGATTAGGGTAATTAGTCCTAATTACTAACTGATTAGCATTAGGTCACTAACCTAATCCAACTCAGGTCTTTAGGTTACTCGATTAACCCTAACTATCATGTTGAAATACATATACAAATCACAAGTGTTAAGTGACACTAAAAAATTATTGTTACAAAAGATTAACACTTAATGATTACAAAATGATACACACATTCAATTTTATGATACAAAAGAAATATGAAACAATGGGGTTTTCATTTTTCATTAGACTCAACCCTGGTTTTCACAAATGGTACATAGGGTCCAGTTTTGATTTTCTATTAGATTTTTTGGCTAATAATCTTGCACACTCATTTCACACATCAATAGCTCAAGAAAAATCACATGCATATATATATAACTCATCAATATAATCATATAAATTAAAACATCAATCTTTCATATAAATAATTGTTTATCTCATTTAGGCTCATATATTTAACCATTAAAAATTGCATAATCAAAGTGTTAATCATATTCCTAATTTTGCATTCAATTATTGCACTATATCATTAGTATGCATGTTCATAAAACATTAAATAACATAATTAAATATCTCAAAGTAAAACATCACACGACATAAAATAACATAATAATGTCTAGTCTATTTGACAATGTCTCGACATATCGAGTCATAAAGTATCAAAATAATAATGTATCAGCTGTAATATGATGGGTCAGGACGAGGCCTCACAAATATTTTTATTATGATATCAATATAATTAACTATGCTTTATTTATGTAATTAATCATTTATATTGTTGATCTCATCTTAATTGATTACATTTTATATGCTAATGATGCATGTATTCATAAATGTATTTATTTTAATAATTATATTTATTTTCAAGCTCTAGGATTAGGATATTACAGTCCTACCCTCCCAAAATTGCTTGTCCTCAAGCAATTACAATTTTTCATTTCATTGACTAGATCAATAATCCATCCATGACTTGTTCAATTTTGAATTTAAAATAATCGATAATTTGAAATGTGCACTTATGTATGGATGTTATGAGTGATTGTGATATATAGTTTCAATGTATTATTGGTGTAGTTGATTCATTTATTGGTCTTTTTGAGGATCATTTTTTCTTCTTACATGACATCTTAGAGGATAGAAATTTCATTGTCGTAGGGTCCTAAATAATCATCTATGAGTAGGCTCCCACAAGGTACTTGGACTAAATGTTCATACCTTTCTTGGACTTTTTTCCTCAAGGATTTTGGCATCATGTTCTTAGCCATCTTGGACTCTTTTTTCAAGGCATTTGAAACCATGTCCACACCTACCTTGGAATCTTTCCTCAACAAA
Source organism: Cupressus sempervirens (assembly GCA_028749045.1). Taxonomy (NCBI): domain Eukaryota; kingdom Viridiplantae; phylum Streptophyta; class Pinopsida; order Cupressales; family Cupressaceae; genus Cupressus; species Cupressus sempervirens. Next base: position 443,477,557 of record CM053792.1, on the reverse strand, counting down.
TTGGAACCCATGGCCTTACCTATCTTGGAATCTACCTAACTAGTGTGGATTTACTCTGCCTCTCCCTTCTTGACAATAAAATACTTTATTATCACTTATATTCAATGCTTATGATCATGTTTACTTGACAGGATGGCAAGATCATGCTCTAATACCACTGTAATGTCCCCATTTGGTATCTACTCTTAATTTTTTTAATTTCCAAATTCATTTAGAATATTTTATATAATGTATAAATATGTTAGAACTTTTTATAAAATAACTATTTCAATCAATGTGCAAGTTCTCTATTTGATTATATTTTAATATTTCTTTATATTCAAATCATCCCATTTAAATCTTGTATTTAATTATATCTAATTATCTCCTTTAGTTTTAATACATTATTTATTACGAGTCCTTTCTTTTATTTTATTGTTACTACTTTAACTTGGAATTCCTCTTCTTTATATTCTCATCCACACTTCCTCCATCCCTTATTTGCTGCTCCTTTATTTTTAGATGTTATTTATTAAATCATATTTCTAATGGCTTACTTTTTATAAATTTTAACATTTCCATATAGGTTGTTCTTTCCCATGTAAGTGGAAAATGGGATGGAGATATTCTTATATTTTTTACCATGTAAATTTTTTTGTTGTATATATTTTCAGCCATGTAAATATTGTTGCTATTTATATGTTGATTATTTGTTTGATATTTTTTATTACTTGTTTAATGTTATTCAAAAATTCTCTTATCATTTTTACTTCCTTATTTTTCATCCACCTTCCCAATAATTCACTCCTTCTCCCTTCATACTTTCCGTATTCAAGTCTTTTATATGCACTCATGTACCTTTTTCCACATGTTGTGTCCCATGTGGTTAGCTTATTATTTGATTGTAAAACTAATATTTTAATATTGTATTAAAATTGTTTATTCGTAATTGTTAATATTTATATATTATGTTATTTGATTTATCATGTGAGAGTACTATTTACTAATAGTTTCTTGAATAATTATAAGTAATTGTTTATCACTTAATTATTATAGCTTAGTAATTATTTTAATATTTTAATTATGATATCAATATAATTAACTATGCTTTATCTATGTAATTAGTCATTTATATTGTTGATCTCATCTTAGTTGATTACATTTTATATGCTAGTGATGCACATATTCATAAATGTATTCATTTTAAAATTATATTTATTTTCAAGCTCTAGGATTAGGATATTACAAACTAGTAAGGAACATGTGGAGGAAATTAAAGACAAAAAAATTGTATCAAATGCAGGGTCTGAAGCTTTAAAGGATGATGAAGGGAAACAAAGTGTTCACTTTTGTCCTCCCAATACCAAATCCAATGAGGAGAAAATGGACATTAACACATAAAATAATAATGAGGGTAATGTCCTTGTCATGAAAGAACATAGTCCGAGTAAGGAGAAGGAAGAGGGCTTAATGAGAAGTAGGACGCTAACACTGACATCTAGGTCAATAACACTACCATTGACACTGTGATTAGGATTGAAGAAGGTAGCACGGATGAGTCTCACTAAGTGAAGCTTTCTTTCCTTCATACTACCAAGCTAAAAGCAGAAGTATCCCTACAAGCAAACGCATGGCTATACAATGAAATCATGGTGCTCAAGAAAAAAGTTAGGGTCATTCAAAAAGAGCTAGATCTTGAATGCACTATGAGAGCTCACTTGGAGAAACAAGTTGGTAACATCTCTGACAAACTAAAGGATTATGAGTTGGAACTACGTCAACTAATTAAGGATAGTGAGCAGAAAATAGAGCAAGTTACTTCAAGTTTGTGCATCACAACGGCTAGTCTAGACAAGAAAAGCAATAATGAGATCATGTCTCTGGACATAGTTGGGGTGAGGCGTCCAAGAGGGCCTAGCTAGAGAATGAGGCAGAGTATGAGGAAAAGTATTGTTTATGCTCTAGAGGTTCTCGTTTCTGCCACAATTGATATTATCTAGAGTATTGTAGAAGTAGGAAAGGAGGTGAAGAAGATCATTGAGTTGTTGTAGGTGTTCATCATGGTTGTTGGTGTGTTGGTTGTTGGTCTGGGTGGTTTTTTTGGTTCTATTTTTTTTTTCAAGCTTTTGTTTAAACTATAGGTTCCAGGTCCTTGTAAAACCTAGGTGTGTTTGGTTTAAACTTACAGTTTTAAGTCCTTGTAAAACCTGGTTTTTTGTGTTTTTTACTTTCCTGTAAGTTTCAGGTCCTTGTAAAACCTGGTGGTTCTTAATGCTGATCTTTTGCTTTTGTTAAAGGGTTTCGGGTCCCTTAAAAATTTGTTTTGACCTTAATCTAAAACAAGGGTTGTAGAAGTGTTGGGTTCATTATTTACCAATTTTGCTTGTCTCTTAATTTCATCCTACAATGTTTTTATCTCATGTTCATAACTTTTCTTTTGTAGGTATGTTTCTCTGAGAAGCTTCTCTTTTTGTGATAATTCTTCCTTCATGTTCTTAATTTCCTCTTCTTTCTACCTGCTAGTAGCTTCAATTTCCTCTATTTTCTATTTCAATTCTACTTCAATCTCTTGTAATTGTCATTGATTTTTTTTTATTCTATCACTTTATTCTTTTAATTAAGCCTATTTCCTTGATAGTAGGATAGCCTCCCTCATCTTTCTCTCTTCTTCTTCTTGAATTCTTCTAAGGGTTATTGAAGGGCTCTCATAACCTTCTTCTACTGGTTCATTTCCCCCCTTCTAGCAATTGTTTCTTCTTCCTTCTTTTATGAATGTGTAGGAGAGGGGTAACTCAAAGGAATGTAAAATTCCTTTGGTTCCTCTATAACACTTTCTTCCCTACTATAATCAGTCTTATAAAGGATGAATACAAGAGGGATAACAATGGAGTGAACTAGATCTTCACTATGATGAGTCCCTTAAGTTGTTTTAGGTAAAATTGTTTCACCGGGGACAAAAATCTTAGGAGGGGGTTTCTATGGATTCCCCTCTCTAAGTTGTCCTTCAAGTTCTTCTTCATAGTATCCATATTATTCGGTTTGACTATCTATTCCTTCTATATGAAGCACCTAGGGGATGAGTGTAAAGAGGGTTATTTGGAAGAACGTAATTCTACATTATCCTTTTGTACAAATATAGTAGATTGGCTATATTCATTACACCCACTTAATTTTTTGAGTCTATCTCCTTTTTTTAACAACTCCTCTATCAAAAACTAAATTTTCTTTTTAATTATGGGGAATTACTTAATGTGTTTTCCTGGGTTGACTAGTACTATATTCCCCACAAAAAATGAAACCATCCCTGCTCCCCTGATTTCTTTTTCATAAAATGATTCTTCATGATCAAATGAATTAGGGAGTGATATTTAATCAAACACTATTTATTTTTGAACTTATTTATCATCATTACCAATTGAGAAAACAAAAAGGCATGAAAATTCATCCTTACTCCTAGTCCTTTTTCTATATAGAAGATACATGTCAACATTTTTAAAACAGAGTCAAGCTCCATTTTGTACTACTCCTCACATGTGAAATACGTCATCATCTAGATAACTAATGTCTTCCATGGTATCTCCAAGGTTTTTTTACTCACTCCTTTTGCGTTTCCCTAATGTTTTTCCATCTCAGGGTGCTCTGCATCTTCGTGGAGATTATAGAAATGAGTTATCAAACACTCCAAATTTATTTATTTTTTGGAAATCAACTCTCCTTCAGATAAAGTTTCAGAGACTTCATTTTAAACTTGGACATTAATTAGAATAACTTCTCCTCTCACTCTCATGATATTCACATGGAATATTCCCACAAACTCTTGCACTAAAGCCTCATAAAATCCTTCATATTTCTTTAAGGATTCCAACCACCCAAATTTATATAATAGCCTGTTAGACTCTGGGTCTAACTCCAACCTTTCGAATTATGTTTTCCTCTTCTTTCCCCTATGCAAATGTGCAACTACATCTCACTATAGAGCTTCAAAGCAATGTGTAGAATAAGGAAATTTGTAAAGTAAAGAAATAGTGAAATAAAGTGGTTGAATTGAGTACTTTTTAAAAACATTTCTTGAAAGTGGTATAATTTTAATTTCTACAGATATATTAATTATCCCTTTTCATTATATCATTTTAATAATTTCCCCTTGTACTTGTTTCATTCATTTTATTCATTGAAACACATGACACCTATTTGCTAATGCTTTATCTAGAAATTAACATTTCTTTTATTCAAGCTGAAGAGCTCATTGACAAGCCATTTTTTTTGGATTACCTTTTTTTGTAACTAGCAATTAATAACCACCAATTTCAAAAACCTTACTCAAATATTTACCTTGTTTAACTATAATTACTTAATCAATGAAAATATTTACAGTTGTCCTATTTTATTAATGATGTGAAAAATAATTATGCAAAAGAACTGATAGGTTAAGAACATATAGTAATGTGTACCTTTTTCCAAGTCCCAATTGACAATTACCCCTTTGTACTTAAGTTTTCCAACTAATTCATCAATAACGAAGCAACAAGACAATTGCATGGGAGGATTTTTCTTTAGTACATGTCTAACTTATCATGAGCCACTCCAAAAACTCATTATTGTGTTCTTCTATATATGCTTTATTTCCAAAATTTTAGGAGCTACTAAGAGAGTTTTTATGAGTTGTTCAAATAGACAAACTACCATTTCTAGTTTTCAATCAGCCCCTCTCCCCCCCCCCCCCCCCCCTTCCTTGTTTGAAAGTAGACCACCATTTGTGATTTTCAATCTACTTTCTTTATTGATTCTTCATGTTGAACTTCTATGGAGACTTTTCCATCATAGTAGAGACATCTTATATGGTGAAATGCTCTACCCTAGAATTGGATTTGCAAAAAAATATTCTTTGGATTGTGGATTATGATACAATTTCAATCGGTGCCCATTTACTAACATTGTTTATTTTTCCCATAAATTGACACTAGATGAACTGCACTATGCTAATATACTTTTCAAATTTCATAATGGATTAACTAATGGTTATGAAACTTACCTTAATTCCTAAAATTTTAAAGCCTATAGAAAGGGACAATCTCTTAGTTGAATTTTTTGCTTCTAATGTTTTTATCATGCCACATTTTCCTTTAGTTCTAATCAATTATGTTTGTAACAATGCTTCTATCCTCATTTCATCCAATCTGTCAAACTTTTCAATTTTGGATTTCTCTATATTTGACAAAGAAATACTTCTAGGGATATCTTCAAGGTTTGATATTAAAATTCTATCGGCATCACTCGATATTTACCATCAACAAGTTCATAAGGAGTAAATCCAGTATTATTTTTCCTAATATTATAATCCCAAATTGTTTATCCCAATCTCTCTGACCAATCCAACTTGTTTGATGATACAATCTTTCTTAGAATATTTTCAATTTCTCTATATATCACTTCCACTTGACTACTTTCATGGGGATGATAAGGAGAGGATTTTTATTGTGTTACTTATAACGCCCTGTCAGGGAAACCAAAAGAAATTAACCTAAAGCTTCACTAAGTTTGCCAAACATTTTTTTTAAGATAATAACTTAACAACAACAGATATAATATAGCAAAAGCATTAACTCACATACATAACAACCAACATAGATAGATTACATCTCAAGGGTTCCTTGACATTGAATCACATTTAAGTTTATTAATACTAAAACCAATATATAACACATCCACATTAAAGAATAACTACAAGTATGGATCCATTTAAATAATAAACAATTACTGGATGTCACTTGGCAATAAACAGAATACACAATCATCCACTGTACAAGTCACAGGATATGAGAGGCTGAAAGAATATACATCAAAAAATAAATACAACATCTAATAGATCCATGAATTAAAATGTAATACAATAGGTATAACCATCCATCATAGAAAAATAGGATCAGATAAAAAGGAACATATGCACAAACATATCTAGCAATAGCATCCAACGGTCAGATCTCAATGGTATAAGAAAATGTACTACCACCCGACCTCATGGAACCCAAAAAGGTCCACTCCCACTACACTAATGAGATAAACTCAAGTCCCAAATAGGATAACAATCCCAAAAGTCAAAACCAACATCTAGGTTCAAAGAATCACCTGAAAAAAAACTATCTCGAAGGGTACCAAGACACAAGTATCAACTAATCCCAGAGGCAACACAGACATGTGGTAAATCTACTATGTAAGCAGGAAAGTGCCATCACATGAGCCAACTCTAAGGTTACCCGATCTAGTATTTTAATACTCTAGACCCCCTAGTGACTCTATGCAACATCAGTATCCTTTCATATAGACAAGGCATACTAACAAGTCAACTCTAAGGTTACCCTAGTAGTCTTTTAATACTCCAACCCCTTAGTGATGTTCTGTGGTACCAATATCTTATTAATTCATTTTAAACCTATTTAATGAAATTTTATCACTTATTAAAATAACCTACAATGGGTTACCCACTAGCCTCTTTAGGGCCTCAACCTCCATTGCAAGCCACTTCCCAACATAACATACAAATAACCTACCCTAAGCTCAGCAAGAGAAAAAGATCTCAAATGGCTATAAACCACACATCAGTTCTTAAACAAGCAACTGGAAAGATATAGAAAAAATCATTGATCCAAAGTCAAGTATACATATACCAAATCTGTGACATCGCATACAATACATACAAAAGTGAATTTCATAATTCATTAGGTTTTGGAAAACACACAAGTTTAATTTTTGCTATAGGTTTCCAAGTTTTCATTTTTCATTTTCAAAACAAAAAGATTTGATAACAACCAAGGTTTCAGTTTTTTTTTTTCATTTTCAAAACACAAAGATTCGATAACAACCAAGGTTTCAGTTTTTGTTTCCAAGTATAACAGTCGATAATGTTTCTGATTTCAATCAGGGTTTCAATTTCTATTTCTCTAGTTGTGAGATTCACTAAAGTTTTCAGGTTCACTAGAATCCCAGACTATTCAACAATTCATATAAAAGTTGTTTAAACATTGTTTCATAGTTCAATTCGTTATCAAAACACCAAATTTCATAAACAAAAATGTTACAACTTTCGTCTTTCAAAGTATCAAGATTATTAAAGTTTTTGAATTATCAAAAGATGTAATAGTTTCCCCTAATAATAGAAATCATTTTCATATCTAAATTGAACCATCAAGCACAACCCGAGTTGACTAAAGATAGCCATTTTCCCAATTACTAAATTTATTTTCTAATACATCTTAATAATAAAATTCTTCAATTTACATATTATTAAGACTTGCAATAACAATCAATAATATTTTATTGATGATAATAATTATTTATAAAGTAATTATTATTACTAAAATAATTTTCAATTAAATTATTAATAAAATAATTTCTTATCTATTAACAAAGTAATGATTATTATTAACAATTATTATAACATTAAAATAACTATATAATAAATTATTTAACATTTAATACTATTTAATATATATAAATAAAACATATTTTAAAATGTATACATATATATTAAAGTATTAAATAAAAATAAAAACTAAAAACTAAAAAAATAACCTAATGAACCTACGTTTAAAGCTTGTCAGCTAACAAAGAAGGCCTGCAAGCCGTTGTTGTGCGTAGCGCTACAGCAACTGCAGCAGGTCTGCATTAGCAATACCTGTTATATCAACAAGAGACCTGTCGCCGACAACCACGTTATCATTTGTAATGGAGGGAATGGAAGGAAAGGTGGGTGGGGGTGGTGGCCCTACCCACCGCAATTTTATTTTATTTTATTTTTAAAGAAATCACAGCATACAAAAAATGCAAACCCCCCACCCCCCCCCCCAAAAAAAAAAAAATTCATCTTTTAATATATATAGTAATGTAATTACAATTTACTTTATTTTTATTTTTTTACAAAATAAATCTGGTATACAAATTTGGGTCAAGCAGTCAAAATTGATAAAATAAACTTGGTATTCATTTCAAAACCCACATCCTAATTTAACAATTCCAAACAACCCTTCAAACCCTTTGCACAAGGTTTTCAAAACTAAATTCATTCACTGATATTTCCAAGAGACGAAGAACAATAATTTCAATACGAGGGTTTCCAAATTTCCAAAACATATACAAACATTTCTCAATCAAAGAAAAAATAACTTGCATACAAGGATTTCAATCCAAATTCATTTTGAAAATAGATTTACAGACACAAAGAAGACAGGAATTTAAGAACGGAAATCTACTTTGCAAATTAACCACAAGATTCTACTTGAATCTGATGCTAATTTGACAACGCATGGAGCACACAAGTATTTCCCTTTCTTTCCAAAAACCTCCTTCTTCGAAATTACTTCTCCAAAACCCCAGTCCCTGAAAATGAGCTCCAGATCTCTCATAAAGAGTTCTCCCCTAATTCAAGGCTCTGATTGTGCAATCATGCAAGGAATCTCATTGATCAATTACTTTTAATATTTAATTATCTTTTACATTTTCATGCACACTTTTTGCAATTTAAAATATCTTTATTAAATTAATTTGCTTTCTCTTTTTAATTAATTTTCGAGGCATTTTTTATAGAAATATTTATTAGGTAATAATAATATTTAACAATTGTTTAAAAATGATCTCTTAAATATATAATAATTAAATTAAATAAATATTATTATGCACAAAATTAGACTTTAACTCAATCTTTAAATTTAATTCCTTTATTAATTAATTTCTCAATTAATTAAATATTGAATTTTCTTTATAAAATTATCATTAAATTATCTTTTAATTTAATTTAATTATAATAGAAAAATCATCACAGATCCGTAAAACCAAATATGACAACTCAACCAAAAGACAGCATGAAGTCAAACTATAGGGTCAAAATAATGAATTCGCGTCACTTGACGAATTCGAAAAGGTGAAACCAACTCAAACACTTGTCCTACTTTCTAGGACAATTGACTTAGGGTTTAGGATTCAGACTCAAGAATTATCTCCCCACTTATACCATTGAGATACTGCAATAGGGTACACTCATCCTAGCAATTCAAGGAAGTCAATACTTGGTACCTGCAATCTGCATAAAATCCATGCATGTACAAACACATATATTCTAAACTAAATTGGCAATGGCAGGAAGTGGTACATCACGTAGATCCCGACTAGCAAGTGACTACGACTCCCTTCCTCAACCACATCAAAAACATCAAACATAAAGAAAACATACACTTACACCATACACATGCAAGTATGGGGTAAGCAACCATAGAACTACATATAAATCATTCCTCTAACTAACATCATGAAATAACTAAAATCACTAACTGAACATACATATATCATCATAGAAATAATCCTGAAATAACTGAAATAACTTAGTAACTCAGCACATATATAAACTAAGTATGAAATACATTTAATCCAATCCGGTAACCAAGTATCAATAATCATAAAACATACTTAGAAAAAGTGTTTCAGACGGCGTATGCTCGCATGTTGGTTGAGATCAACATTTCTAAGGGACTCCCAGAAATGATTTTGTTGGACTCTCCTCTTGGTTCTTGGAATATTCTTCTTGGCTACGAGGGCATCCCCTTCTGCTGCAAGAATTGCCATTTGACTAGTCACCTGGCTACCAAGTTCTCTTCTAGTAAATATAGAAAAAAAAATGTCCCCTTCTTGGTGGAAGGCGGTCTCAAAAGACCACTACACATTCCAAAAGGTCCCTTTTGTGGGGAATGGTGACTCTCTGCAAGAAACTTTAGTGGTGGATCTTCCTTTGGCCCCTTCTGTGGTGGCAGCTGAACCTTCTCTGGATTCTACTGTCCTGGCTTCTGGTGTGGATTTTGTTGCTATCTCTTTTAGTTCGTCCCTTCCTTTGGCTCCTTCAATGATGGCAGTTGTTTTGTCTCTAGATTTTGTTGTCCCAGTTTCTAGCATGGACTTAATTGGTGCCTCTGTTTTTCCATCCACTCCTATCTTGTTGGTGGATCCGAAGTTGGTTATAGTGGTTGCTGGTCCATTTAATTCTATTGTTCCAGTTTCTGGTGTTTCTGAGGCAGATCCTTTTCTGGGTGATGTTGTTGTTATCACTTACTCTTTTGTGGCCTTCTCCCTGACTTTGAGGGTTTCTGGAACTGGCTATGAAGGAGCTAATTTTAAGTCGCAGAAGGTTGTTGGTTTGGTGGAGGATGGATGGACTCTAACAAAGGAAAAAAAAGGTCAAGCCATCCATTCCCACTTTTGATATGGCACTACGGTCTAATAAGAAGGGTTCTAAAGGAAAATTCTAATAACTAGCTTTTGGCCAGTTGTTTATGTACTGTCTTTTGGCATTTACTTCTTTGTAGTGTGTCTCATCATGGGGTTTCAGGATCTCGGTCAAACCCTATTTTGTGGTTGTAGTGTTTTGTTTTATTTGTGTTGCCACATTGGTCACCTTTTGTTTGGTGACTTGTTTCACCTTCAGTGGTTGTTTCATATATGGTTTCAAGTTCCCTTCAAAACCTATTTGGGGTTTTAGGTGCTCGCTCAAAACCTGTATGTGTGGTTGAAGAGTACTGTGTTATCTATGATGCCACCCTGGTCACTTTGTCTTGTTCGATGACCTATTTCACCTTAGGTTTGATGTTTTTTTTTGTTTGGGATTTGTTAAAAAAAAATTGATTTGTAAAGGGTTTCAAGCTCCCTTCAAAACTTGTTTTTCTTATCAAAAATAGACCTAAAAGAATCTGGCAATATAATCTGAAAAGTCAACTAGGGGTAGGCATTACATTACTTGATATCTCTTGAGGAACTCATGCATCATTTTAGACATGAATTGAAGTCCTTGATCTAATACTTTTTCCCTAGGAGCTCCAAACCTCTAAAACATGTGTTTGTACAATAAATATGCAACCTTATCTTCTTGATAAATAAGTACAACTTTAACTTCTTCTCATTCGGTGACATAATTAATAATTGCCAAAATATGATTATTTCCTCTTGAAGGGGGATCAATTGGTGCAATGAAATATATTTCCCATTTTTCAACTGGTTCCAACCTAACTTAAGGCTACAATGGAATCTCCATTGTTGGTGTTGTCTTTCCCATTCATTGGCATGCATCACAATGTTTCACATATTGAGAAACCTCCCTAGTTACTAAAGGCCAAATATATGCTTCTCTGAGAGTTTTATAGATTGTTCTCACAACTAAGTAGTGACCAACTGCATCATGATATGATTGTATAATGTCATAAAATTTTATTTCTTGTACACCACGATGAAGGACATGATCAGGGAAATGTTTAAACAAAATTTCATCCGCCCATACATACCTAGAACTTTCCTTGAGTAGCTTCATTTTTTTGTTTTGTATTGAAATAAGGACATCTTCCTGTCAATGAGTAATTTTCCAAATCAACAAGTTATGGTGATTGTATGGAGATGGAAAACAAATTTTCATCTAGAAATGCATCATTCATTAGTTCATCTTATCCCTACAAAATCATTCTGGACAAAAAAATCTACAACCATATTATATTTACCTACTTTTGCCAATGATGATTGTATCAGATTCTTGTAATAATAAGAGCCACACAATTTTTTTCCTCCTAAAAAACCCTTATTCATCAAATATTAAACAATAACATGATCAGTATGGATAAACACTTTATATCCTATTTTATAATGTTTGAATTTGTTTATAGCATAGAGTACTCTAACAAATTATTTTTTGTTGTAGTATTATTATTATTCGAGAGGGATCAAATTTTTAATAATGTAATAGTACAACATAAATAATACTATCTTCTTCTTTTTCTTCCTAAAACAACTCTTATTACATAATTCAAAGCATTACTGTGAATTCAAAATGGTTCATTCTAATTAGGTCCTTTAATAATAGATGTTGAAGACAATTCATCTTTTGTCTATTCAAATAGTTCCTGGCATGCATCAGTCCACTCAATTTGAGAATCGCTTTTAAGAAGAGTAAATAAAGGTCGAGACTTCTTTCTAAAACCTTCTATAGACCTCCTATAGTGGAACAATGATTTGTTTAACAATATCCACTTTACCTAGATCTACCTTGTACCATCTATTAAGATGTGATGTCCCAAAACTATTCATTCCCGCATCATTAGAGAAAATTTTCATAGTTTAGAGAAAATTTGTGTTCCTTACATCTCTCAAATATTTTTTCCAAACTTCATAATTCCTCTTCAAAATTCTTACCATGGAATATAAAATCATAAATATGTACTTCAACATAGGATGTTGTCAAATCAACAAAGATGGCTAGAACATCTCTCTAGAATGTAGCTGGGGTATTACATAATCAAAAGGGTAGTATTGTACAGGCATACATGTCCCAAGTATATGTAAATGTAGCCTTGTCTTGATCTTCTCAATCTACCTAGATCTGGGGTATTACATAATCAAAAGGGTAGTATCGTACAAGCATACATGTCCCAAGTATATGTTAATGTAGCCTTGTCTTGATCTTCTCAATCTACCTAGATCTGGTTATATCCACCAAATCTATCAAGAAATGAGAAGTAATAGCTACCTACAATGTTGTCTAGTACTTGGTCAATGAATAGAAAGGGAAAGTAGTCTTTCTTGACCTAGATTTGTTAAGATTCCTATAATCAATACAAACCTCCATTTTCAATTCTCTTTAGGGACAATAAGCAATAGGAAAACCCGTTAATTATATGAGATTGGATAGATAAACCCTACAACCTTCAATAATTTCTCAAAGCTTGACAAAGTCTCTTAGTGTCGAGTTAATTATTTTTTGACCTTGTCTTACTGGTTTCAAATTCTCTATGCAAATTTTATGAGTGCAAATATATGGATGTATACCTCTCATGTCCTCATACTCTTAAGCAAATGATTGAGTATGTCTTTCCACAACTTTCTTCAATTTCTTGTCTTGTGTCCATGAAATCTTAGAATTGACAACTAATGGTCTATTCCCTTGAACTCAAATTTGTTTGGTATCCTTAGTATCTTATTTTGGTTCTTTCACCAAAGCATCAAAGGACATAAACTATCAGTTGAGTGGTGCAAAGACAATTATTCTCTATTTTGTTGTTTTGATCTTTATCTTTATCAACCCAATAAATCTCAATACCTTCAAGTTACTTTTTAAGATATGAGTGGAAAAAATCTTACAATTCCTCTAAATAATTTTTCCATGTAATCAAAGCTAAGTCAACCACTCCACACCCTTTGAATTACATTCCCTCATTTACCCAAAGGGGTAAATTTTCATTTATTAAGGGATTTTTTGGTGGATAAAAGGATAATTTTTTTTGCCTAATACCATTGGATATTTCATTCTCTCAGATCTACAATCAATAAATGTTTTTGATGTTTCTAACTGGAGTCTCCCTAGGATAATAATATAACTAACTTTCATGTTTCTATCCTTTAAAACCAAAAATTCAATGGGATAATTCCATGTTTCTATAGGAATAGTGACATCCTTCTTTTTGCCTAAGACCATTGGATATTTTCACACTCCCAGATCTACAATCAATTATTGTTGTTGATGTTGCTAACTAGGATCTCCGTAGGATAATAATATAACTAGATTTCATCTTTCTAAGCCAAAATTAAACAAGATAATGCCATGTTTCAATAGTAATAATGACATCCTCCAAAATTCTCTCTAGATTAGTTGTGGAATTATCTACTAATTGAAGGATAGTTGTGGTAGGGAGAATTTGAGAAAGTCCCAATTTATTTGAAGCATCAATAGTGATTATGTTGATTGTTTCCCCTAGATTTATTAAGACATCAGGGATCTCTATCTTCCTAATTTTTAAAGTGATTACTAGAGTTCCGAGCTCACTATACTTCTAAGGTAAAATTTTTCTAGCCAAAACATTAGACATTTTAGCTCATGTCTGGATTATAGGGAGCATTTTCTTTTTCTTACCAAGAGTCTTAATGCAAAGGGTCTTGATCAAGTTGTTAGTCTTCATAATATCCTAAATCTCTTCAAGTGGTGGAATCTCAATATTGATTTTCTTCAATTCCTTAAGGAGTTGAGAATCCATATACTTTCATGGTCATTTTAGGAGCTATCTAGAGCTTATTAATATTTTTTTAATCTTTCTAGATAAGATAATTTTTCTTCTTCGTTATGATTAGTTTGAGTTTCAAGTACAACAAGCATAGTACGATATTTTGGCATCTATCCTTCCTGAGGTTTAGTGATAGGTCTTGATATAAAATTTATATTCCTCAAGTTAATAGCATTTACCTCTAAGAGGTTAAGACCAATAGAGTTACTATCAACACTATGGAATTGCTTATTCTTTGGGTTTGGCAATGGTTAAGCTAGTAACTGGGGTTGATTAACTTGTTTAGTTTGTTAATTTATCAAGAGAGGTGCATTAGGACCCCATTGCTTGTTAAAGTTTTGATTTTTTTGTCAAGATGAGTTTTGGTTTTGATTGGGTTGACAATGGTTATACTAGCTTTGATTAGACTAGCAAGGAGGAAGATGTTTCCACCATTGGTTTTATTTTCACATGGGAGGTTTCCATTGAGGAGATCTCCAAGATGGTCCCCAAGATATATTAGGGGGCTACATATTTTGATTTTTCCACACATTTCAATTCCAATTATTCCTTCCCCCAAATTGGTCTTGGTATCCTTGATTTTCCACTATGTCCTATATAATTAAGATCATCCTCTTCTTTGGACAATTTATTCAAATGACTTTTAATCTCAGTGAGGAGACTACATGATTTAGTAGGATGAGATTTGTCATATGTATGACACCCATCAATTTGGTTTAAAGGGTGTTCTCTCGAAAGGTGTTTCCCTCAACATTTGGAAAAATATGTGTCTTAGGGTTCATTGGTCTTTTTATTAGATTGGCTAGTCAGATGTAACAAGATGTCGATTTTAAAATTTTCTAGTTCTTCCATTACTTGAGTGACATTAGGTTGATTGCCCCTTTTTTCTTGATCCTCTCACTCCTTGCCTTGTTTTGGAGTAATTCTCGTAATTCCCACAAATATCAATGATATCGTCTAAATTTAACTTATTGATACATAATTTTCCAATAAGATCGAGGGCATCCCTAGATTCTCCATTAATACCTTTTAGAAATATAGTTTTTCTTATATTCCAAACTTTTATCCTCCATTTTCTTCATTTAGAACAACTCTTCCTTCATATCCCTAACCATACAATAGTCCTAGTACTTTTCCAAAAATGTCATTTCCAAATTTCTCCCCATGTGGTAATTAATGTTGGTCAAACACCTATAGACCATCTTAAAGTTGAATCTTTCAATGTTAAAGGGAATAAGTTCAACTTCTAATTATGAAATGTATAATCACAAGTATGGCATAGAACCTTAAACTCGAAGAGAAAATAGTCAAAATCCTTTGAAGTTTTCCCTTAAACATTAGGCAACGTAGTGGGTGAGATATTTTTCATGGGTGGTTCATCTTTCCTTTTATTTAAGGCTCTAGGATATTAAAAATTTCTATCCAAATGATAAGCTCTATCTTCATTTTCTTGATTATCATTCTGATTACCCATTTCTTCTTCTTGATTGTTATCGTTTTCTTCCTAAATATGATCAAATTCCTCATGACATTCTTGGTCATTATCTTCTTGATTATGGTCTACTTGGATTTCAACTTGAACATGGAGGTATCTCCCATATCAATCTTTAACCTTTCTATTTTATCTCGTCAAAGTTAGGAATTGAACTCCTTACAAACATTAAAGCTTATCATGAATATGTGACACTTATAATTGTATCCTCGATAATGATACAAAAAATGATGTGCAAGGTCATTATATTGATATATTGCATCATTTAGTTTTTAATCAATTTGGTGACTAGGACGTACAAGGTTGTCTTCTATAAGGATTAATGAAAGACTCATAAATTTGGGGGTTTTGCACCATAGAAAAAGTGACTAAATTCAATTCGCAACTCCTTCAGAAGCCATCGAGAGTTGTCCTGACTCTACCCATTTTTAACTTGTTTCAAGTAAATTTCCTACTCTACGAAAATTGAAGACTTCTAAAATAACAAAAGAGTGAATACATATCTAGCATTAGGTCTCATGAATCAATGTGAAAGATTCTAACCATTAAATTTAAATGATAGCTAAAAATAAATACTAATTTAAACTTAAGAATAAAAATCCTATTTGCACTCTTGCTTAAAAACAACATAACTATGTAAACTTTAAAAAATTTAAGCAACCCTCCTTCCACATGTAACCCTAGTGATAAATGCTTTGATATTCAAACACACTAATTCTGAATTTAAAAATCCTTCAATTTTAATTGAACATAGTAGAGATGATGATCCAAAATTTATTATTTTCCCCAAACTTTAACCTCATCTAACTAGTAGCTTTTTTTATATCTCTTCTCAATGTTGCATTCTTTGCCTCATGTTTTTCACATTCTATTTCTTTGATCAATAGTCTATTTATCAAAACTTCTTTAATCTTCTTTGCTTCCTCTACTTGAATGATGAATATTTAGATTAATGACCATTTTTCTACCTTTTCAAGATTCTGAATCACTTTGTCTTATTCTCCACTTCCTCAACAATCATTTTCTTTAATATCTTTTATTTACAGTTGAGCACAATGCTTCCACAAGATCATCTTCATCAACATCATTTTCAAACTTCATTCATGATATCACCAAGAGTCTGCATTGTCATGAAAAAAGCATTTTCATCTTTATTTTTGGAAGTGTGTAGATCTTCATCATCAAATGAATAATTATCCTATTTTATAAATTAGCTCTTTTGATTCCTCTCAAAGTTATTCTTCTTATTAAAGGTCATTTTCCCATCCTTTTGAACTTTGTAATAGAATGAGTATGGTTTTTTATCCATGAAATGTCCTACCTTACCGCAAGTAGAACATTTTTTAGGCAACTTACATTTATACTTCTTAAAACTTTATTGTAGTCTCCTAACAAATCTTTAGCTTTCTTAATTACAACTACCTTGGGATCAAATCTTGAGGGTAAAGATTTGAATATCTTTTACACAATTACCACTTCCTTTTAGAACTTCACCAAGTCCTTTAATTAAGTTGACCATTTCATCAATTAGAAGAATAAAGGCAATAAATTCTCAACCTCTTAGATTGCAAACTTTCAAATTGGGCTTTGTGGATGTGATACTTTTCAAACTTTCAAATTTATGTCTACAATTATTTTATTTCATAATAATATGCAAGTTTACTTGTATCCTAAGTTGTTTTGCAATGCACAACTTTCATTAACTCAAAATTAGCTAAGCAACATATAATAGTTCTTGCAAGCCTTCTTTCCAATCTAATCCCTTGAGGGGCTATCTAGAAATTCATATCCATCCACAATTGATTGCCAAACTTCCTAAAGCATCAAATAGAATTTCAACATTCCACTACAATAATATAGATTCATCAAAGAGTGGACAACAATTTGAAGACAAACCTCAATTGAGTGCCCCATCTCATATCTACCTCAAGTTATTATATCCAAGGAACCTTTCTCTAATACTAATTGAAGGGCACACAATATACTAAGGGTTGTTCCTCTAAATTGAACATCAATTACCATTACCTTCTCTGAAAACAACCCTTAAAACATCAAATCAACTCTAACCAAATTCTTCAAGATGTAGCAATTAAATAACATATGAGAACCTTAATTCACAAATGAACAACAAATATGTATCGAAACCTAAAATAGGGAAAACCACAATGAAAATAACTTCTTGAATCTAATGCCTAAATCTAACCTCAAGAAAACAATGAATTACTTAAAATGTATGAAATAGGCACCAACCTACTAGAGACAACCACCCTTATTGAAGGCTTCAACCTATTAGAGACACCAACCCCCTACACTTAGATCTTTAAATGTTTTACTAGAGTTTACCTTGAATTTTAGATTAAAGTTAAATGGTTAAAAATAATATATCAATTTTTATTTTATCTTTACATATTCAAAAATAGCATTTGCTAAACATTTGAACAACAATATACACTATATTAAAGGGTACGAATGTATTAACCAAACCTTATCACTTTGAACCTTGTAGCTCTCTTTATTCTAAACCAGTCCTATTTCATTTTTTTGTGGTTGATTTTCTTCATCTCTTATTATGATGCTTCCCTTAATACATTATTTTAACTTTGTATACTTATTTTCTTTTCCATTGCTGTATTTTGTTGGTTTTGATTGAGTTAAAAAATTTAAGTTGTGAAACCAATAAAAATGATGCAATGACATGAGATAAGTTAAAGATATTAATCTTCAACCATTTTACTCTATATTAAAGGGTAGGAATGTATTAACCAAACCTTAGCACTTTCAACCTTATAACCATCTTTATTCTAAATCTCAAAGTCCTATTACATTTTTCTTTGGTCGATTTTCTTCATCTCTTATTATGATGCTTCCCTTAATACATTCATTTTACTTTGTATACTTTATTTTCTTCTCCATTGTTGTATTTTGTTGATTTTGATTGAGTTAAAAAAAATTAAAGTTGTGAAACCAATAAAAATGATGCAATGACATGAAATAAGCTAAAGATATTAATCTTCAACCGAAAAAAATGAAAATGAACAATTTTCTTTGACGCTTACCATTTTTTGCCATATCTAAATGCTTGTAATATCGAATACGTGGATGAATTACTGCTACAACTTAATACGTTCAAGCAAAATTCTTTCTTATGTTTGGATAAAAAAATAGGAATAAAATAAATATTGGAAATGAGAAAACTATCAAAAACATTATGAATCCCCTCTTTGTGAGTTCCTTCACAATGACCATCCAAATGTAAAGCCTGTTGTCAATGGATATCTTCTGTTGAACATATCCGTAGAACAAGGCACCGCCTATATGTATTGAATACTTATTAATCTCATTGATATTCCAAAATAATAAATACATTGAATAGAATCTTAATTCAAATAATAATAACAATGTGTTCATACAGAATGTTAACTTATGAATATACTTTTGGATCTACGCAATCTCCATCTGCTATCTGCTACATGCTAGGACTTGAAGATAAGGAAGAGACACAAATGCAATAGACAGAGGAGCTATTGATATAGGCGTTTGGGGATTCACCTCTACTGGTTCTAAAGATGGTATCTCTCCATTGGGTGTTACATCCAAAGCGTTTCCATTGAGAAGCATAGTTTGACTGTGTAAATTCCCATCTTTTGCTGTTAAGTGATACTCTAGCCTAGATTTCCCATTTACCAAATCAGTCCTTGCAGTAAGATTCTTCTGCCCTCCATTTTGAGAATATGTAGACACTGCAACAGTGGCGCCATCTGATTTGCTAAGATTGATCAAGAGTAAGGTGATTCCTCTCTGGAAAATTGATCATTCTCAAAAGTCATTCACCCAAGAAAACTGGATATTTTTATTTTACAATTCTATTTTAAAATGTCCATCAAATAAGATAGAGAAGACAAAGTATGCAAGTAATACAAAGAGGCATTTCCAATATTTTTAGTTTTAGTTTTTAATATTTCCCTAGTCTCATCACCTACCTCCCTCGATTTGAACCTGTGCCTTCCCTATACAGTAAACAAGTTTTCACTACTACTCGAGCTTCACAAAGCCAACTATGATTAATTTACTATCATAGAGGCAAATACTATATACTAACGAAGTTCCTAAGCAACTTCATGTACACGTACAGATATGGGGTTG
The DNA here is from genome assembly GCA_028749045.1 of Cupressus sempervirens. NCBI lineage: Eukaryota > Viridiplantae > Streptophyta > Pinopsida > Cupressales > Cupressaceae > Cupressus > Cupressus sempervirens. The sequence continues at coordinate 443,457,868 of CM053792.1, read as the reverse complement.
CAGCATCTACTTACAAATTCTTTTGGGATTTCATGTTCAATACTATTTGGGTAACCCAGTACAAAAATAGTATTAAGATACTAAAATGAAAACAATATATCAAGATTAAAAACAATTAACAATAATTTCCATATACTAAAGAAAAGTAACCATTAAATTAAAATTATTGAGGTTTTTTGGTTTTTTCCAAGTTCTTAACTGTCTTTTAAGTGAAAAAAACATTAAGTGCAGAAAATGAATAACGGGAGTGTGTGTGGCTGGAACTATTGCCTAGACCATGAAGATGCATTCTTCAAAGTTCGAACCATACAATGATGCATCACAAAATGTGCCCTGCAAGTGCCCAAGCATGGCTGGAAGCATCCCTAGCATTGAGGGGGTTTGCGAAGGGAGGTACTTGGGCAAGGGTTCCTTCCTCAAGGAAATTGGAGCTTCTCCAGGTTGTACCTGCCCAGAATCAATACTCGGCTCATAAAAGGTATGTTTATTGGAGAGAGAGAAAACCTGAAAACTAGGTAAATAGTATTACTGATGCGAGCTCCTTGCAGACAAGGGTGGATCACCAACAATACTCTTCCTACAAGCTGCAATGAATCATGTTTACTTTCTAAAATAATTGGTATAGATGGGTGTAAGGTATATCTACAAATAATGAGATTACAAGAATTTATTCGAATGGCTATTGCTTATTCCTCAATTTCATTTATCAACCTCAGCTATATCTTCTTTCTAATATCCTATAACTCCTATCCTCAAAGATTGGTACAGAAATAGGCAGAGAAGACATAAAAGATGAATGAAATAAGACTCCATAAAATTATTGCATTTTTCAAACTAGAACTATCAGATTTGAATCTTTTCATTTTACAAAAGCAACAGAAAACTGAAGAGCAAAGGGTAGAGACCATATATATAGTATGCTTGTACCCTGCAAAACTCATACTGCAAGTCAGAGTAATAAAACTTATGTCCATATGCTATGTGTCTGCTGTACTAAACTCATCAATAAAATAAGCTTAAATACTCACAGCATTCTTAGTACAATGTGCATAAGACCGCAGGTATGTTGTTCCAGTTAAACTTATAGACAGAACACGTGTCCCCATTAGTCGGTGCCAAAGAAGTGCACTGATTCATAATTCAAAAAGTGTTAGGAGTATTTTTGTGTTAAAAACTTAGTTCTCTCTAGGAATCCAAGTAGGAATAATTTTGTTAAACTGTTATATAGATAAAAAGGCCACAAACTAAATAGATAACAGATCATAAAGCAGTACCTGTAATAATCAGGATTTGGCACGTAAGTAGTTGTGTTCAAAAGGCCATAATTACCACCAATCAAGCTTTGCCTGCAATAAGATTTTGTATTGTACGTGGATGCCATGCCAAGCTGATCTAAATACCTGAGGCAGTCAAAAAAATTGTTCCTCAATGATTAATGATTCGTTGTGCATGATATGACTGCTAGGGAAAAGTAGAAAACTGGACTTGCCGAAAGGAAATTAACAGAAGGTAAAGCAACAGTCATTTTGTGATCATGGAGACATGTTGAAGCTTGAAAGAAAATGAATTTTCTCTCTTTCTCATGTTCCCATAAGGATAGAGTGACCTCATCCTTGTAGAATTTGTGTAGCAACGTGTAAACATTTGGTTTAGGGAAATATTTAGGAAACCCATGCAAATTTTGTCTAGCGCTCCAGGAACATTGGAGTTTGACAGTTAATTTATCCAGGGTGTGCTGTATATTTACACTCACATAAATACAGATTCATCAGGATTGTGACCAAGCAAAGTTTAAGTATGGGCATAGAAAATGAACGAGGAAAAAGATAAATACTGTGAATAACCTAAGGGACGGGGTTGGTGCAAGGCTGGCAAAAAGAAAGAACAGATGGAAAAACTAGTGATTTTACACATTGGTCAGACTATTTTATTCTTTTGTTTTTTTTGGCTGTTAACTTCTAAGATTTTACTTGTTCTAAAGGATTGAAACCTGATAGGCTTCATTCCTCTGTTGAAAAGAAAACAGAAAATCTTAAAATTTGAGTAGTGCTGAAATTTCTGGACTACACAAAATTGAAGTATCCCAAAAGATAAGCTTACCAAAAACTGAAGACAAACGCATTAGTGACCAGATTGTGTCCACTGTTATAAGCTCCACCAGATTCACCAACCCAAGCACTTGACCAAGGTCCATAGTTCTTCAAGATTGTTTTGAGGTCTTTGAATGTAGCCTCTTCTCGGCTAAGATAAGATGGATCCAATATCTTATCCACAAGATGCTGATCGACTCCTGGTAAACCAGAAAACAAATTGTTAAACGATATTATCTCAAAATTTAATACAATGAATAGACTGATGAAATCTAACTCCTCATATACCTGGCCCCAGATTGTAGATATGATGTGTAACAACATTTACAATGTTTTGTCCAGATTTTTGAAGAAATTCCGTAAACCAATTTGCATCAAAAAATCCATCAGGTGCAACAAGCTGGGGTTCCACTTGAAATTTCTGGTAAATCTTTGTCAGTATTCCCTTAAGTTTAATTACATCAGCCGCATACTGCTTAGCACTAATTCTTGTTCCAACACCACTTCCACTCAACTCATTTCCTATTCCCAGAAATGTCAATTTTCTTGTCATGTATTTTAGAAGAAAAACCAGAAGATTGGGTACAATTCATAGATCAAATACAGTGAGATAATAACAGATCTCACGAAACCACTTACAAAAATATTACTGAACATAGGAAAATATTAAAAAATCTAAAATTAGCAGCCCACCTAGTTCCCATGCATTTATTTGATAACCATGATCGACAGTATACTGAATAAAATTATAAGCATTGGTTGAGTCCCAAGGTCCTCCCAAAACGCCCTTTGACACTTCTCTCCTTCCATTCAAAGCATTCAATCCAAATGCCACCACAGCCCTATAGTCTTACTTCAATATCAGCTAACGTCTCACAAACTGAGCAATAAAAGATTAAGCCAGCAATGGTACATGATCTGGAAATCAGTAGAGAACTTACCCAGTTTTCTTGAAAAACATATTCAGGGCATCCCATCTTGACATGGGAAGGCATCCATCTGTAAATCCAAACATTAGAGAAACATCTTTGGCAAAAGGGTGACAAGGTTGCTTCAAATCTCCAACATCATATATGACTTTGTCTTGCAACGATCCACCCAATCTTATTTTCAACGGATCAAAAGCTGTACATTTGCACACTAAAAATGTTAGGGAGCTATTGCTACATTTTGTAACCTATGGCAAATGTCAAATAACTTAACAATTGTCAAATAACTTATGGCAACTGTTTACATATGTTACTGGATTGTGTATACTCTAGGGAGTTCATACAGATTCTAAAGCAGCTTGATCTCCTAAAGTCAATGGCCTATTTCGATCCCCAAAGGATACACGAACCAAGGCATTTAGATGTCGATTAGGTGCATCAGAAAAATTGACTTGAAATTGTGAATGCTACAAAATTACCAGTTACCAAACTCATTTTCTTGACAGTTATTAAGTTAAAGATGAAAAGCAGAAATGGTCATTAACCGTCACATCAGGCAAAAGGGAATGTATGATGCTTACCCTTCACAGCATTTTCCAGCAGTGAACTTCCAAGATCCTACAAGAAGCCAGCAGGACAAATTAGAAGTACATACTAAGTTTCAATTTTTTCTTCGTCCAGAAAATTTTCATTTTTGCTACTCATTGTTGGTTTCGCATAACAATCCATCATTAGGAAACTTTATTTTTTCACAAAGTTATTGTTAAAGATGTCTGTTAGGAAAATCAAACTATTTCCTCTATAACCCTGTGAAAAGAAAAGCATGCATGCAAACTTATAAAATAACCATATGCAAAGATCAAAGAAATATCACAAAATAATACAAGATAGAACCTGGCAAACCCCTCAAGAGAGAAAAATCCAGCCTCCAAAAGTATTGACGCTCAATGTATCATTTAGCAATGAAACATTACAATGAACTCATAGTCTCCATGAGCTGTTTTGAAACAACTATCTCCAGCAGTGTGATCAAAGGTATATATGTTCCATATTATTGCCTTTTTCACATTAATACCCAGTTTCAAATCATATAATATCATTTTGCCACCTTTGTGCTAGATATGATTAAATATAAATAAGGGTATTTAGTTTAGTTTTGAGGTAAAAAATGAAAATTAATCATAGGAATGAAGATGCTAATAACTATTGTCATTTAAGCTTTCAAAAAAATGCATCTTGCAGCATGCAATTGTAGGGAAAAAACCTCCTGAAGCCTGTGGGTACACTCACCAACAAACTAATGTCAGCTAATATGCTTCAGTTGTACTCCTAATATCTCGTAATGGCCACAAGCCAAAAATTAAGCTCAATATTATTATGTTTTAAGTGATCTATATATCAGTTATGATATTTGGGGGAAAGGTAAAACGACTCATCTATTTGACGTTGTCCGTATACCCACATGCCCCCATATCACAAACTGTAAGGTTTAAACCACACACAAAAGGTAAGGCGTGAAATAGCAAATGGCATCATCAATTTGTTAAGACACCTCATTTCTTATATAAGGAATAGCGTGAGAGATGAAGGAAATAGAAGGATAGCACGGAGTTTGAAATATAGCACAGCAATTCAATAAGGCTAGAAAATAGTGCAACAATAATGTATCACTACCAACAAAGGATACCAAAGACGTAACAGCATAGAAAACTACAGTATTTTAAAGTCCATGTACAAGGTTGTGGAGTTTCAAAGTGTTTACCGCATAGATTAATTGATTAATGCACACAGATAATGAACAAGAACAGCAACAGCAGTACTTCCTTTATCATTCGCATATGCCACAAGATTACATACAGAGCATAAGATAAGATAGAATGATTTACAATGATCCCAAACGGGGTATAAATACTTCCCGCCGAACCTTCCCGAAGGGGTCCGTCGGCTACATAACAATCCTAATCTACCCGTCGGCTACAAAATCTTTACCGACAACAACACCCTGTCGGCTACAGAATATTTACAAACAACATCATCCCCCCCAAAAGAAAAAGTCGTCTCCGGACGACAAATACAAAATATCTGAGACAAATTAACAAAACCAAATACATTAACTGACTAACAAGATAGATTTGTTTCTGTCTTCCACATTCATCCCATGCTTGCACCGAACTGGTCTCCAACCCACATTGCATTTGTAGCCTTTACTAACACAAAACAATCTCCTCAAGCTGACCTTGATAGCCACCTGTGCTGCTTTCTCTGTTTCCAACTCCTGGGTACCTTGAGCCAAGTGTCATTGTACTACCTTCAACTAGATGATCGGCTCCTCCCAAGCTCTCTATGCATCCACCAAGACAGCCTCACGTCCAACACCTACTCCAAGTGCCTCTGGTACATAGACACTCCATGCCTGCAGCAGCCTCAAGTCTTCATCAAGCGTTATTCATTCCGAACAACTTCAATCTGTCATCATTGTGTTTTTTTTTTTTTTAGAAAACCTGCTGTCACCATTCTTCTACGTCTACCAGTGTACTGCAATCTTCTTCTCCCTCTCCAGTTCTTGACCGTATGGAATGACTCCCTTCTTGTTGCTCTAAGATCTATTCGTGGGAGATCAAAAGCTCACTCAACACACCTCCGTGGAACACTAACCCGCAATCACAATGCAACCCGCAGAAACTAGGAAGTAGCCCGCAGAAAGAAGAGCCAATGCGCGGAAAGGCAGACACTCTGTGGGAAGGCAGACAATCCGCAAGAAGACAACTCATTCGCAGGAAAAAACATCCGCGAGAGAACACAAAAGGACTCCGTGGAAGATGAAAAAGCTCTATAGAAACACGAGCATACGAGGAAAAACAAAAGAAGTCCACGGAAAAGAAGTACTGCTCCAGAGTGTGTCCACCACAAGCTACTTCCTGAGTCTAGGCTGATGCTACAATCTCAAAACAGCTTATATGCCAAAATGCTTTTGTTTGTTCGGCGACTTCATTGCTTGTTACCCCACGGGAAGGTAAATACACCTGCGGCAACCACCTGCAGAAGGACCACGGAGACACCTACGGAGAGACTGAGTGATGGGAACAATCTGCAAGGACAAATGATGCCCGCAAAAGGAAAGATGCCCGCAGAAGGTGAACACACGCGAGAAAAAACAAAAGCTGCCTGCAAAAAACATTAGGTGCCGCGAGAACTAAGATACCCACGAGAGGATGTAGAAAAACGCCCGTGGGAGGGGGGTCCGCAAAAAGTTGCCCGCGGAGCAGCAGTCCACAGGTGTTCTCGCGGGCACACTTCCGCCCTTACCATTTATTTCTTTTAATTTTTTTTTACAAAAGATACAACTACTCAATTTTCCCTCCCAACCTCGCCAACCTGCGACGACGAGGGAGACTGTCAGGCTTGGTCATTCTACAACGACGACAAGCTTCTCTTTGCATGGTACATCTTCAGTTGCGACCCATTGACTACCTGAGGCATTTCTTGCCTGTTCAAGGTCCACAATTTTATTGCTCCATTGTCACCTACCTCCCAGATCTAATATGGTCTGACCCATCTGACCTTAAACTTTCCTAGTTTAATTTCATTCCAACCGTTGTATTTGAGTACCAACTGCCCCGGCTGAAACCTGTTGAGTTCGTGTCATGTCCCCAATTTCTGCCCTTCCTTAGTGACAACATTTCTAGCAGGGTTGGTCTATTATCTAGTTCCCATAGGCCAGCAGAGCGTAGAGGGAACCAACCCAGGGACTTTGAGAGTCATGCATGAGCTTCCCATGTAGTTTGGAGCAGTAGACAACAGTTTCCTACAATTTAGGAGGGATTCCTAATTTGTAGGGATTGACTAGGAGTGGTCTAGGAGACATTTGGAGACCTCGACGAACGTTTTGGAGACTTAGAGTGCATCTCCTATTTTTTAGGAGGCATTCCTATTTTTTAGGAGGAACTCCCAGTTCAGTGACAATTCTCTCAGAGTTGCACACAGCAAGGGAGTCATTGGGACTCAATTTTGATTGATTGGGGTTGTCTCCTACTTTTTAGGAGCATCCCTAGATTGAAAGGATGGACTACCAGTTGACACATCTTGTCCAACATCAGTCACAGACAAGTGACAAGGTCAGATTCATGTTTGATTGGTCATTTTGGGCCTTTTGGGACCATTTGGGAAATATTTTAATATATTTAAATATTTCCTAAGTTGGTGATTAAATAAATTAAAATAAGGTTAATAATATAACCATTTTGGAGTAATAAGGGGATTTTGGCTTCAGTTGATCAAGTACACCTGTGTTATAGCTCGTTGGAAAGGTCTTGAATTATTATCTATAGACTTTTTGGTGCCTTCAGCTATGGAATTTTAATAAAGTAATGTTTTTCCTATAGCATGGACGACTTTAATTGGGAAAATGTTATTTTATTATATTTTATTTAAAGGGCAAAGTGTAATTTCCCTTTAGGGTTCGATTTACAGTTGGAAGGGGATATAAGGAGATGGAGACCTAATTTCTTATTATCTTTTGCATATTGAAAAACTTATTTTTGTGAATTGGCTCTGAGAGAGCAATTCTTCATCTGAGACACAAACCCCAAGTTCTGGATTGGCTGGAACGTAGCCCTCAGTAGTTATTGGCATTGGATTCTTCAGACAGTGTGCGTTGCTATCAGGGATAGAGTACACCATTCTTTATTGTGGATTCAGATTGCAGATTTATGGTTTCAGCGTTACAGATTGATTCTTTTAGCTAGGACGTAATTCATTGCAGTCTTACGACTGCCATTTGCAGCAGTTTGGCATCATTGTTGGATGTAAGCTCCTTGGAACTACATTGGATTTATTGTTTGGCTTTATAAATCAGAAATATGCCTGGTACAATTTATAGCAATTCTAATTTGGCTCTATGTTCTTATTTATTTTCAGTCTCCTCTCATGTTTATTGTTCATTATTCATTACTATTGTGAAAACTATCAAAAAACACAAAACAAAAACAAAACCATCTGCAACTTCTGTCTATTCTCAAAGACCATCAAAGAAATCACAGGAAAATATAGTTTATTAATTTAAAAACTACGGCAGATCAGCAAGGGTATCTATCAAGGATCTTTCAGTGGTATCAAAGCCTACATCCTACCAGCCTGTAGGGTTTGTGAGAAATTGTCACAACAGATTTTGGCATCTGGGTATTGGATAAAAAAATTTGATAATTCATTTCAGCATCTGGGTACTAGCTAAAAAGTTTTGATAATTCATTTTGGCATCTGGGTATTGGATAAAAGGTTTTGATAATTCATTTCAGCATTTGGGTACTGGCTAAAAAATTTTGATAATTCATTTTGGCATCTGGATACTGGATCAAAAGTTTTGATAATTCATATTAGCAGTACAGGGTCGATTTTTGCTCTGGCATGTTAGTTTCAGTTGGTCAGCGTGGTAGTTCATTATGGCAAAATTGTTAAGAGATATAACCCTGTGGAAAGAATGGGAACAGTCACAACAAAAATTCAAGCTTCAATTGCAGCAGTTCAATGATTCTATGTCAAGGAAATTTGGACATGCTAGTGGATCATCATCTTCTTCTAGAAAGGATCCATTGCCACTAGACAGGAAAACGGAAGTAATTAGCATACTTGAAGAGTATAATACTCTTCTTCAATATGTTAGGGAGAACTTTCATTTCAAAGATTACATTGACATGCATCCAAAAATTTGTCATAAGGTTAAGCTTGCAAAAAAGGAATACCATGCCATAGTTGATGATATGGTTTCATGTGAGAAAGAAGATTTGTGTCAACCTATCCATGTTAATGATAAAAACACCATAATGGATAAGTCACTTGCAGGGTATGCAGAAGAAAGGCATGAAGATGTGTTATCATTTGAGTTGCAGCCTATGAAAAACAGAAATCAGTCATCATGTGGGATTCCTAAAGAAGAAATAACTCTAGATCAGGAGGAGACACATAGCACACCATTGATTCATCAAGTTGATCACAAAATGGAAGAGATTACAATCATGGATCAGTCCATTAGGGATGCTAAAAGCATGTCTCCAAGGTCTGATACCTATTCTAATTTTTGCAACAGTAACTCTAGTCATGTGGTATCATCCATTTCACATGAAGGTAATGAGGTTGTTGAGTCTTCCTATGATGGTACTCAGGTTAAGTGTGTTGCACATGAGATTTATATTGTGGATTCAAACCACAAAGGTTCTGATTGTGTTTACCCCACCTTGGTAGATGTGAAAAAGGCTCAAGAGACGTGCAATGGATGGTCACATAGAGCTAAGAAGGCCAAGATGCTTGCTGCCCAAGCAAGACAACACTTAAAAGAGGTCAAAGAAAGATGCCATCAGCTTGATAATGCAAGAAGACAAAGAGAGTCATGCATTAGATCCTTATTTCTTCCAAGGGAAGAAAGTAAGGATGTTGAGCATACAAGGGAAGAGCTTCTTGAGGTAAGTCCACAAGAAAAGCATGTTGAGATGTGTGAAGAGGAAAAGAGATGTGATTTAGAAAACTCAGTTTGGTCTAGTTTGCATCATGAAGTTTATGACGTTCCTCTTTTAAAGAGCCCCTTAAAGGCTCCAAACAATGATGATATTAGTTTCACACTTGATGGACCAGCCACAAGTGTTATTTTCATTTGTGTGGAATGGAACGTTATTGATTCTGATTTGGTTAGTCATGCATCATCTACAATGGAAGGACAATTGTTAAGATCGTACAAAGCATCTTGTCTTAAAGAGATGACTAGGGAGACTAAGAGGCTGCTTACTAAGAAGATATTGCATTTTGATAATGTTTGGTTTGTTTGGCATACTACACCTTGGAGTTCGTTAGTAATAGAAAACATATCAGTTATGGAGATAGAGGTATGGAGCAGATTTTGGGCAGCTAAGGCAGTTAATGGGACATGTTATATTCATTTGAACACACCCCATGGACCAGCACCTTTAGAGGAGTCACCTACCTTGGAAGGAGAGGCAAGAGAAGACTGCAAAAACATTGTGGAAAGGTATGAACATACTTCTGATTTTCTGACTTTGAACAGCAATTCTCTTTCATCTCATGAGTCAAACTTTGAACCTTGGGTTGGTTACATTCAAGTTGGGGTGTTCAAGTGTGAAGTTGATCCTTCCCTACCAAGAGTTGATGATATATTAAGTTGCATACCTAGTGGACCAGCCACAAAGAGCCTGTCTTTGTTGAGAATTAGAAACATCTCTCATTCATCAATGGGTTTATCACCTCTTCCATATGATAGGGCAGCGATGTACCTTTTGATTGAAGATTCAGACTTTTTAAATATTACATTGGGCTTTCAAGATCAAAATATAAGGGACTTCGTTGGTTACATGGTTAAACAAAACATTTATTTAACAACCTTTAATGAAGGCACACTAATTTGTGGAAATATAGGTAAAGTTGCAGCAGCTGTTTGGAAGACTTGGAAAAGTATTCAACAAACTTTCCTTGCCGATGATTGGCTCATTTGTGAATTCCTAACATCATTGGTTGTTGGTAGTAATTGTGGCTTCATTTGGAGTGAAGTTCTTAGTTGATTAGATGAGGTACAATTTCACAATAGCAACATAATGAGTATCAACATGCTGGAGGGATGTGTCAGTGCAAAGATTTGGGATCTTGGTATCAACATGTGTTGGGCATTTCTTCAGTGGATTCATGTTGAGTTGCTTCTCTTAGAGGTGCACACAGCAAGGGAGTCATTGGGACTCAATTTTGATTGATTGGGGTTGTCTCCTACTTTTTAGGAGCATTCCTAGATTTTAGGGATGGACTACCAGTTGACACATCTTGTCCGGCATCAGTCACAGACAGGTGACAAGGTCAGATTCATGTTTGATTGGTCATTTTGGGCCTTTTGGGACCATTTGGGAAATATTTTAATATATTTAAATATTTCCTAAGTTGGTGATTAAATAAATTAAAATAAGGTTAATAATATAACCATTTTGGAGTAATAAGGAGATTTTGGCTTCAGTTGATCAAGTACACTTATGTGTTATAGCTCGTTGGAAAGGTCTCGAATTATTATACATGATTTTTACTATCTGTAGACTTTTTGGTGCCTTCAGCTATGGAATTTTAATAAAGTAATGTTTTTCCTATAGCATGGACGACTTTAATTGGGAAAATGTTATTTTATTATATTTTATTTAAAGGGCAAAGTGTAATTTCCCTTTAGGGTTCGATTTACAGTTGGAAGGGGATATAAGGAGATGGAGACCTAATTTCTTATTATCTTTTGCATATTGAAAAACTTGTTTTTGTGAATTGGCTCTGAGAGAGCAATTCTTCATTTGGGACGCAAACCCCAGGTTCTAGATTGGCTGAGACGTAGCCCTCAGCAGTTATTGGCATTGGATTCTTCAAACAGTGTGCGTTGCTATCAGGGATAGAGTACACCATTCTTTATTGTGGATTCAAGTTGCAGATTTATGGTTTCAGCGTTACAGATTGATTCTTTCAGCTAAGACATGATTCATTGCAGTCTTACGGCTGCCATTTGCAGCAATTTGGCATCATTGTTGGATGTAAGCTCCTTGGAACTGCATTGAATTTATTGTTTGGCTTTATAAACCAGAAATCTGCTTAGTACGATTTATAGCAATTCTGATTTGGCTCTATGTTCTTATTTATTTGCAGTCTCCTCTCATGTTTATTGTTCATTATTCATTACTATTGTGAAAACTATCAAAAAACCCAAAACAAAAACAAAACCTTCTGCAACTTCTGTCTATTCTCAAAGACCATCAAAGAAATCACAGGAAAATATAGTTTATTAATTTAAAAACTACAGCAGATCAGCAAGGGTATCTATCAAAGATCTTTCAGTTTGAGATGTTTATCATGCCACGCCTTATGTCTATTGTGTCACCTCCGTGGCCCACTGTGCCTGCAGTCGTTGCTTATCTAGATTATTTCCTTGTTGTCAGCTCCCTTCAATTAATTTTATGGTGCGGTGTATTCTTTTCTTTCTATGCGGTCCGTTCACCATGTACCGGACAGTGGGATCTTTCTTTTTTATGGGTTCGGACTGTATGTTCTTCCTCTCAGCTTCAGCCGTAACCACCTTTCCTTCTTTCGCTTCTCTATATTCCTTTGGACATTCATTTTCTCCTGTTTTCTCACCTTCATCAACTCTTAACATATTACAACTCGAAAACAGTTCGTAATCTTCTATCTGCCAGTGGAAAAGGCCATTCAGCGAGTCTAGGTTGTCATCATTCGATCCTCCTTCTAGTCTGAACACTCGTCCTTCGTCCAGTTTCATTCTCCTCTTTCCTTCGTCGTCACTTTCGCCTTCACCTTCTGAATCTGACGATGCTGCCTCCTCACCTACCATTTGTGTGTGCAGGTCAATTATGAATCTTTTGCCTCAGCGCTCCATTGATAGGGTATTTCGTTTCCAATCATGTTTTACTTTTGCTTGCACCAACCAATTTCGTTCCAGAATAGCATCATATCCTTTTCTTTTCAATGGAATGACCACGAAGTCCAATAAAAATGGTTGTGTTCCAATAACTACCGGTTGCGCCCTCAAAGTTCCCAACAGTTTGATCCCGTGCTGGTCTACCGTGAGCAACTAGAATATAGGTGGCCACAGCGTCGATTGTCCCAACTTCCTCCAGGTATCCTTGGGTAAGACGTTCACGCCGAACCCTCCATCGACAATTGTCTGTCAAAACATTTCCCAAAATCCCCATCTTGACGACCGCCGGATGCCTTCCCGTTGTGAGTGCCAAAAGCATAGGGTCTGTTGTCGTCATTCCACTACTATCCCTTTCGATTTCCTCCGTTGCTTTCAGAAGTGATGTAGAATTCAAAATGGTCATCCGTAACTGGGGCATTGTGAGAAGGAGATCACTTAATTTGATCGAGACTTCCATTTGCATCACCTGCTTTATTATGTTTTGCTCGGCGCAGTTCTTTGTTGAGGTGCCGATGGTGTCCTTCAACTGAGATGTCTTCGCCTGTGATGCCTTTTCAATTTTCGCCCGTGCTTCCCCCAATTTCCTCTTTTCTTCCGCCGAGTCCAGGTACACCTTTGCTTGCCTCCGTGTAATTGTCAGAACCTCCTCTTCATCTGTTCCGACAGTGATCAAATTTACTCCGGATTTTGGGCACTTGGCATCTTCATGGTCGCCGGGTCCGCATCATCTGCATAATAATTTTGGTGTGTTTGCCGTTGTACAATCCTGCGCAAAATGACCCCACAAATTACATGCTCGGCATTGAACGATCGGCTGTCCGTTTGCATCATACTGGATTCGACTTCGGTTGCCATTGTTATTGTTATTGTTCACATTGTTATTGTTGTTTTGCCCTCTACTATTATTCCTGTACCCACCCGAAGTGGCACCTTCAATGTTTGCATTTTCGTTCCCTTCTAACGTGGAAGCTGCCTGTGCCAGAAACAACTGTTGAGGTCCTCTAGTTTTCATGTTGAAGGGACATTCTTTTGTGGAATGTCCCATGATCTGGAAAATCTCACAAAATTGGTTCTTTGGACAGGACCCTTTAGTATGACCTTCCGTCTTACATTTTGTGCACCACAGCTCGCTTCCCTTTGTCTCCTTCTGCATTTTTTTAAAAAATTTCATCATACGGATCATGTCCTTTTGTAGGGCACAGACCTTCTTGCTACTGTTTTCATCATCACTGCTATCCTCTCCCGAGGACGCGTTGTCATCTGAGTCGAAGGAACTATTCTTCTTCTTTTTTGTCCTTTGCTCGCTTTCCAAGTTCATCGCTCTGTTGTATGATTTTGTGTATGACGACGGCGGCACAATTTTCATCTTCTTGCGCAACTTCGGGTGTAGGCCTTCCACAAACCATCTTTTCCGCAGTCCGTCTGCCGACTTATTTTCCATTTTACTTATCAAATCTTTTAATTTCCTGGTGTAGAGGTGGACAGTTTCATTCTTCCCTTGCTTCGTATTGTATATCTCTACATCAATTTCGTTGTCGTCGGCAACAGTTGAAATTCGGCAGTAAACTCCTTAAGGTTGTCCCAAGTGGTTAAGTTCTGGGGATCTGCATCAGCGAACCAATCAATTGCAACACCCCATAGGGTTGCCGAAAACTGCCGCACCCATTCGTTTGTATCTATTATGCCATTTGCCCTCCAAATCATTTCGCATGTTTTACAGTGTCGAATCGGATCGGCCGTACCATCACCATCAAACTTTGGTAACTTTTCCTTTGATCATGCCATCACTACTGGGTTTTGTGCACAAGTGTTGTTTGGTACTACAACACTGGCGCTGTTCACTCCCACACCATGGCTTTGCACTCCCACACTGGCGATCTGTAATCTCACACCGGCAGCCTGCACTCCCACACCGGCGGTCTGCTCTCCCACACCGGTGGTCTGCACTCCGGCGGTCTGCTCTCCCACACTAGCGATTTGCACTCCCACACCGACGGTCAATTCTCCCACACCAACGATCTACTCTCCCACATCGGCAGTCTCAACAGTTGCGAACCTTGGTGAAGAAGGACCTTCTGAAGTTATCCATTCCAGAAGTGTATCGCGGACAAAGAGTTCACTCCACGCTCGTGCTCCCCCGGCACTCCGAGCCGTGCGAGTCGATTCTCTTCCGTCTGGATTCTCTTTCCTCGATGAATACAAATTAAAAAACTCCTCCCTTGCTTCTTCCACCAACTCCACCCGCTGTCAAGTCTCCCCTAACAATTCCTCCGTGCTTTTGTGTCCGTCGGCAATCTTCTGAAACCTTCTTCTATGTTCGGCTTGCTGTGCCAGAATTAAATTTTCTTGTGCAATACAGATTCCATCTTTCCCCTAGACCTTATTTCGATCCTTGTTAAGTTGATTTGGCATTAATCTTCATTCCTCCCACCTTCCAAGTTCATGGGGCAACGGCGCTAAATGTTTACCACATAGATTAAATGATTAATGCACAAAGACAATGAACAAGAACAGCAACAGCAGTACTTCCTTTATCATTTGCATATGCCAAAAGATTACATACAGAGCATAAGATAAGATAGGATGATTTTGTAATGTCCCCTCTTTAGTTCGACATGACATTGATCATGGATTTTGCCTATTCCAGACTCTCGTAGGCAAATGGTGTGGAGAGAGAGTCAATTCTGCAGATCAGATGGTCATATCTTGCTCTTGAAGAAGTGTTAAGAGGTTATATTTTATTATTATGTGTTATTGGGGTCTACATGTTATAATTTTAAGTTGAGTTGCACTTTTTATTTTATAAAATTACTTTATTATAAAAAGTGCATTATAATGAGATTTTATAAAGAATGTTTCTAGAAGTTCTAGAAAAAGTGCATTATAATGAGATTTTATAAAAGATGTTTCTAGAAGTTCTGGCAACTTCTTAGAAAAGTGAATAAATAGAGGGCTGGGCCTCTCATTTTGGACATGCTTGGATTTGAGATTTCTTCTACTTCTTCCATTGTGGAGCAAATTTGTAGTCTTTTGGGTCTGCAAATTATTATTTGATCTTTGGAAACGAATCACTCCCTTGGATTGGCGACTTTGAGGGTGTGAAATATCACCTGAATTGTTGCATTTGAGGAGTTGGTAATTCAGCCATCTCATTTGGACTTCATTGAGATTCAGTTATAAGGGTTTACTTGGGTTGGAATAAGGGTTTCAGTTGTGCCCTAGCATTTGTGGATTGATTAACAAGGTTTGAAGACACAGTTGTGCATTATTTTCAGACTGCCAGTCCAGGGTTTGGACCCACGTTTTTGCTCATAACTCCTAATTGGCTTGACGGATGAATTTCATATTTTAGGGGGTTATTCAGCAATCCTAGGCGCCCAGATTTATTGCTTTTGGAGTGTCAAAAAACGCTGCAATATTTTTATCTAGCAGCCGTACCAGGCCGTACCTGTACAGCCCTGTCAGTTGGGCAGCAGCAGCAGATTTGTGAGTCGGTTTGGGGCAGATTGTGAGGTCTTCGTGTGGCATCAATTCAGCATTTATATCCGGCAAAATTGGAGCTATTCCAAGTGCACAAACTGAAGTTTTGATTGCCAAAATATTGCATGTTATGGATTAGAACAGTCAGCACTGTCATTGCATAAATAGTTATTTCCAGTCATTAATAACTGTTGTAAAAGTTTCGTCATTTGCATTCCAAATCTGAACTGGGTTATTGTTCATGTCATAACATTGCATTGTCAAGAGCTTGATGTATTAGAAGTGCATAGTTGTGACAGTCTCTCATTGTAATCAGTTCTATTTGCTGTCATAAAATCAGAATTGCATTGGACTTCATATTTGAGTTTCATATTGTCATCTATCTCTTAGATTGGTAGTGTTATAATCTGGAAATTGTTGTTCATACATTATTGGCATCATATATTGAGGTTTCGTTGTACAACAATTAGTAATATTGCAGCCTTATTCGGTTACATGCCAACTGTTTGACAAAATTCCTAAGTCCAGTTTGAGGGTTTCAGTGGCCTTTATAGTAAGGGTCATTACAGATTTACAATGATCCCAAATGGGGTATAAATACTTCTCGCCGAACCTTCCTGAAGGGGTCCGTCGGCTACATAACGATCCTAATCTACCCGTTGGCTACAAAATCTTTACCGACAACAACACCCTGTCGGCTACACAATATTTACAGACAACACAAAGTTTGCAACATTTTTTTCCATTTTCAAGCCATCATGTGGAAGAGGAGGAGGCTCCCCTTTGATGAAAGGCAATGATGTTCTTTTATTTTTAATATGTGTGATATTGTATTAAAATATTGTGGTCTGATTTTCCTATTAAAACATGTGCATAAGTTACCTAGTTCTCCCCTTGGCCCTTCGAACCAGGCAAATTTCAAACCGGTTCTTGGTCCTAGTCCTGGTCCTAGTTCCCTTTTGGGTTCCACTTGAGTTCAAACCCAAGCAAGTTGGTTCCTCGAGATCGAACCTAGGTCAAACCAAGGCAGACCCAGGTAGACCGAGTGCAAACCAATTACAATTCCATTGGGGGCAGTCTATAGTTTAGTGCAAAAAACAATTATTACAGAATTTGAATAAAGATTTTTAACATTACAAAACAAAATTTGCCAAGGTTCAAATATTTATTACATCAAATTAAAGTAGCCCTCAAGATTTCTTCTAGTGACATTTTTATATCCGATTGCTGATAATGACCCTTGTCCGAATAAATGGAAGCTCCATATAGTGATAAGTCATATTTGAAACATTAAATAACATCTTCAATAGGTGAAAGGAGTTGCAAGCTAATAATATAACATTTTTCAAGTAGGATGTTAATTACAAACAGACAAGCTCTTTGTACAATGAAAAAGTAATAAGCGTTGGACAACTTGGAAAGCAGTAATGTTATTAGTGCAGTTGATCCCAATAACATCGACAATGTATGCAAACCAACTAATGCCTTTGATGAAGAAGAAGAAGATGAAGATTTAGATAATCCATTAGATGATTGAAACTAGCATAAAGTTCTAATTGTTGAAAGTCTAAACAATGATACTTGAACTCGATATTATTTTAATAGTTTGGTGTTGATAATAGATATGATGCTGAGGTTACAAGTTTATTGTGTTTTTGTTGTTTTTATGATACTATGTAGCATTATAATCTTAATTCATTTTTCTAAGCTGCATACATATATATGTGTATACATACATACATACATATATCTTTTACCTGTTTTTGTACTAATGAACCTAGACGAACCCACACCCCATTTCAAGATTTTACCTTACCAGCAAACCGGTTCTTCGAACCCAAACTTGAACCCGAACTCAAACCGGTAACTTAGAAAAGGAATAAAAAGAATTTTATTTGGCAAAATACTGTTGGTGGTCATGTAGCTCTTTCATTTACATGTTCTCATATAGGTTTTCAGAATTTAATGTTGTATTATTACAGTTTTAGAAATCTGCACAATTTTGGCAGCCTACACAATTCCTATTGCATATTGTTGTAGCACGTTTTAGTGAAGTTCCTCTAGCAGTTCTGAAAATGGGTGTTTTTCTTTTCTAGCTACATTTCAGCCACACTCACTATCATGCCCCCACCAAAATGCTACAGTTGACACTCATGCATAGCTGCCAATAAGGAAAAAACACAGTGACTAGACACTTAAAAGTTTTGAGTAAAAAGTAACCCTCATGTCATACAGACTGATGCAATTAATAATGTAGTGAAGTGGCACTAGCAATATTAATAAAGTCGTGCTAGCAAAAACAGTTCAGTTATAATTAAATTATCATTATGAAAGAGCAATGATAATTAAATTTTCATTATGAAAGAACAATTCCTATAGCATATTGTTGTAGAATTTTTTAGCAAAGTTCCTCTAGCAGTTCTGAAAATGGTTGTTTTCTTTTCTAGATACATTTTATCCACACTCACTATCATGCCCCCACCAAAATGCTACAGTTGACTCCAACATATTGGGTATAAAGGGAAAATCATTTCATTGAGAAAAGGATATCATTAGATGGTAAGTATTATGTGACTTTGCTAGTAAATATTTCAGCCAAAGAGGACAAAAGAAGGATGAAATCCTTACCTCCTTTATCAAGTTATTTGACAAACACCCATAACTTGTGTAGATATCAAGGACAAACAATCAAAGAATAATAGTTGCAAATAGGGAGAACTACACCAGAAGATCAGGATAAGTCTTTTTCCAAAATTATGTCGAAGCAATAAAACAACACATTATAATATAATGTATAATGTTTTATCAAGTTATTTGTGTTTAAAGACAGAGACAATAAAGGTACTAGAATGAAGCATTACAATTGGTACCAGAGTACAACAAGCTTGCTCGTGTGTGGGTTTAAATCTATTTAAAGTAGTAAACCCAAAGGGATCAAAGGGATTCAGAGAGAAAAAAATAGAGGCATAACACCATGAGGAAAACAAGCAAACTAGTGGTCAAACCAAGATGGCTGATGAAGATTAGTGGAAGATTCTTATGGAACAGATGGCTGAAAAACATAAACAAATGATGAAACAGCATGAGGAAACCAATTAATCAACCTTGTCGTCTTCATATGATTTCTGAAGTTTCTCTCAAATCTCATTATTTGTAATACAATGCGTAGTTTTCACAAATTGTCTCTGACAAACCAAATAAGATTGCATTCATGGATTTTGCATTATTTTCAAAAGCCTTCTTCCCATCAGCATCCGTTGGAAGAGGTGGAGGAACTGTGTAACCAGTTCTCACACAATTCCAAATAACAAAGCCAAGAGACCTTACATAAGTATGCATTCAAACACCATAGAAGGCATAGTCAGAGCTATCAAATAAGGTTTCTCTACTTGTAGCAAGACCCTCACAAGAAGTGTGCTATCAGGATCAGCCTCCAAGTATTTTTTCTGGAGGAACCTTGCTCTCGTACCAATTGAAGAACACATAGAAAGTACTAGGGGGGGAGGGGGGTTAATTCATATTTTAAACTTTTAAATACATGAAATGACATTAAGCATAGAGAGAGCAAACACCAAATTTGACATGGGCGCCACATAAGTGAGAAATAACTCAGAGAGAGCATCAACCCTCCTGCAAACATCAACTTCGATAAGTTGAGGCACCAACCTCAATTTCGCACTGACTCAGAAATACAGGAAAACCTGAAAGCTAAAACAACCTCTCTCTCTCTCTCTCTCTCTCTCTCTCTCTCTCTCACAAATAATAAAGAGCCCTGATAAAATTCTCTTTTAAGGATTATCAATATTAGCGACACAAATTAAAATATAAACTGTAGCCTCCGACTTTAGGAAAGTCGGTGAAAAACCAGCAATGTTAGAAATAAAGATAATATGTGCCACCTTTGAAAGAATCAATACAAATAAGGATGACCTAGCAATCTGACTCGATACAAACAAGCAGGTGAATTATACAAGCAGCCAGCTTAAGACAGCAACCAACCAGCTCAAGAAGACAACCAAGCAACTCGAGCATGGATTCAAGTAGCTCAACCAGAAAACCAAGTAGATCCTCAACCAAACAACTGGGTAGTTGATGAAGATCTGATGAATTATCAGCAAATTGATAAGCCTTCGTTCCAATTCTCTATTATATTTGACTGGTCCTTCAAAAATTTTGTGACCTGATCATCAACCTTTGACATCAATGACAAAATATTCAACATTGACCAACTTAGGAAATTGTAATGAACCCAACTGGCTCATATTGACAAACTAAGAGAATATGCATTTGGGATGCTTATAAATTGCAGCTTCTTCGTTTTCTTGAAATACCAAACTCAAATATATAGATGTATGTTGGAAAATATCTTATTCCATGAGAGAGCTAATTACCAAAATATAATGAAATCATAGATTGTAATTACATATATACAATACATTACAGAGTCCCAACCACAACAAACTACTAATTACAACTATGATTCAGCTACTAAATGCTCAGCAATTATGATTCTTAATAAAGGGAACCTGGTAATTAAGTTGCTTGCAGCAAACCACTTATGTGTGGTCCTTTCTCAGTCCAAATTTAGATTTGATTCATTGATAGCAGCCACCATTTGTATCTGAAGATGTCCACTTGCACCAAAACTGCGCACTCCACGCCTAACACCATACGCAGCTTGATCAGGATGTATAAGCTGCTCAAAATTGATACCCAAACACCTCTAATGGGCTGCACAGTCAGAACCAGGCAGAAATAAAGCTCACGCCAAAATGTGAGTTTAACATGTACCAACAGTGCCCAACTTCAAGGACAAACCAAGTGCATTGACAGTAATTTTGCGTGCTCAAGACAGCTGTCTTAATCATCAATTTACAGGCCAGGATAACACTAGGATAAGGCAGCAGTATGACACCTATTTTCTTAATACCCTAGTTGTTACATCCCAAATTTTGCCTAATTTTAAAATGTTCATATAGCTGTTGGGTTTCATACAAAATCAGTTGATCTGGTAAAATCTGTTAAACATTATGATCATATGAAGTGGAAATATGGTTATTTGTAATAATTTCATTTGAAGATGACATGTTAGTTAAACATTATAATTTCATGTCATGAAGGCATGTTAGTTAATCATTATGATATTATTGAAGATAGAAATATGTTATTACTCGGGTACATATCTTTTCGTAGGAGCACGACAAAGGGGGGAAGCATATAATTGTATGCATGAGATAGGCTTACTAGATGGTAGTTAAAACTATCTTTCATGTGACTCGGAAAAGAAATGTTATTTTCCTTCAAGTGATTATGTAAAGTAGTTGTTATAACTGCCCTTATTTCACGTGAATATGAATATGAATGTATCTTTAATTTGTTTTTAATTGTTTAATTTAGCGATGGAAAAATAGCATGTTACACTAGTGCCCACACCCTAGACTCACAGTCACGTGTATTTGCAGATGGTATAACATTAGATTGCAATAGAATTTTTTCTGACCTCAAACATTTACAGGCTGCCCGATCCAGTTTCAAATGCCTCCACAAATCCCTTGAAAAACCCACGCCAATTTGCAAGAAGGTTTGGCATTCACCAACATATGAATGTACACTAGCGAATTCTTTTAAATTAACACCAACACAGGGATTTGACACTCACCTTTGTGGACAGATGCACAGGATGCAATCACGCCCAGCACAAGGAATTTGGGCAACCAAAATGTAGTATCTCCCAACGTCCAAATACCCCTATACAAATCACACCCAGCAGCAAGATTTTGAATTATGAATAATAGAATTATAAGTTGCTAGTTACCTCAACATAAACCCCTCTTCTCAACTACAGTGGAAAACAGTAAGAGAAGATTCCAAATCCTCCAATGGACAGGATCCTCCTCAGCCACAGTTCATACAGAAAGAGGAAGCTCAAACCCTCAAATCAAAACCATTATACCTTGGCAACGGAATTGAAATCACCTAACTTAGAAACTCTCACAAGAAACAACAAAAGAAAATAGACAACTGGATTCTCTAATCTCCAAATGGACTCTTATTTATAATGCAATGTGGCACTCAGCTTCTTCTTTACACTTTTCACTTAAGAAGCTTCATCTTCACAACACCATTTTATAACATTAAATAACTTAGTGTCGTTATAATAATAAAGCGTCATTAATTAATGAATAAATATGAACCCATCATTAAATAAATCCATCCAATGCAGATGATGACCAACTGCTAGTGCCGCCAACTACACTGACAAATATGGCAATTGTCCAAAATAGAATTACTAAAAATAGAAAGTCCACAACTAAGACCCTCAAATCTCACTACCAACTCAAAAGGGCCACAATGATGAGATGACCCAGCCAACTGCAAAGACTTGCTAAAAATGGGGACATTACAGAAACCACTTTCACAACCTAAGCTATTACCTCCAAAGGTAAGCCAAGAAGAAATCACTGAGAATGAGCATCTAAGGAAGAAGTTGTGTGTACTAATTGTAGGGAACTGTGAGAGATGGGTCATAGATGCTCAATGAAGTGACAAGAGCATCACATAGAAGCAATGAAAGATGAAGAGTCTATGGAAGAAGAGTCTGAACTGGAATATTTAATAGAAGAAGATGAAATAGAGAAACAAGAAGCGATGTTTACAAGGGAAACATAACCAAAACTTCAAGGGCACCCAAGTATCACCCTTATTGAATTTGTCATGTTTTATAAGGCTATAAGGCAACTATCAATTTATACTAGTGCTACTCATAACTTCATTAATGAGGGTATAGTGACGAGGATGAAATTAAAGGCTGAAAACTTTGAGGGCTTCAAGGTAGTTGTGGTTGACAAATTCATTATCCCTTGTACACGAAGGATTCAGCAGCTGGACATCACTTTGGGAAGACACCAAATAAGTGAAGATTTCTATGTGATAAGCATGGAGATACGAATATCATTTTGGGTATTCAATGGTTACATTCACTAAGTAGACACTATCAAGTTCACTAAGTAGACACTATCAAGATTTTTGGAAGATGGAGCTATGTTTCCAACATAATGGCAAGGAGATGATTCTAGAAGGTTTATCAGATTGATCTTTGAGGATTGTGACAACCAAAAGGATGAAGAAAGAACTTAGAAGTTCTTTAACAGATTAAAGAATGAGTATATAGTGAATTGTATATCTCTTACAAATGTCAGAGTATTATGTGGGCTTCTTTTGCACTAAGTCCAGCTAATTAAATTGAAGCTTTAAATATATGATGTTAGCTTCAAAAACCATTATCATATAAAATTGAAGGAATTAAATTACTATGCATGTAATTTGGACTCACATTTTTCTTCCACAATGCAATATGACGAAAAAGAATTGAGAAATATGGTTATCATTGAGATGACAACTAAATATAGAATCAAATGTGGAGTTAAAAAGCTATACTGCAGAAAGAATATAAATTCCACTCTTTTTAATAATGGCATCTTTTTCTAGCTTAGTACTCAATTCAAGAACTTTCCAGTTTCAAAAAAAAAATTACAGTATTCAAAAGCAATGATTCCAGCTGCTTTGAAAGTTGGTATGTTAATTCAAGAGTAACACTTTCTATTGAAAACTAATCTTATAATTCAGAGGTTTTGGAATGTGCAGAAAGAACATGACAAATATAGATGCAACCTTTCTAGATAATAATAGAATATAAATAGAACAACTGAAGCAGATAATATAGATTGAAGTTGTTCAGAAGTAGGGAAACAAGAAAAATCTGGAAATGCATTTCTACCCCAAGAACATTCTCATGTTATACCAACACAGAATTTATCCATAAATCTGGCATGTTATGGTTAGAGTGGCTTCATCCTAGTTCAGCATTAAATTTGAAAAAGAGGCATAAATTGTGTCAACTAAGCAGCATGATCCTGCACATAAAAAACTGTAACATGCAACAATTTCATGATAAATAATCAACTGATGATAAACATTCATTTCAATGTAACATGAAAGGCAGTTATAACTAACTATGCAGTTATCAATTTTCCTTTTAATGACATAGCAAGTAAATGATTAACTAATCTAACTGCTTTAGTCTATACACACGGAAATAACTATTTCATCTAACTAAAATTCTTAACTGGAATTTTCAAGATATTAAAATGAAATAAAGTACCCAATTTATAGATGATTGCAAAAGATGTTGACTTTGAGTTGTACAAGCCTTGGCTATCGAAAGAGAGGAGAAGCATTGTCATTGGGCTTAACCTCTCAACCACGGACCTTTAAGTATCCCCACACAATCTCTACCGAGAAAGACCCTTCCTACCCTGGGGGTTAGGCTTGGGGCACCACTATCCAGCCACTGAGGATCTTGGTGCTAGAGTGTCAGCTAGTCAACTGACGAGGCTACAGACATCTTCTATCAACCTATCTTCTAACTACTAGCACTCTGACCTCTAGTGATCACAATAGCAAGCATGCCACTAAAATACTTTGGCCAAGGATTTGTGAGGGCACTATGTACCCAATCACCCACCACTTGACTTGACAACAAGACTACATTAAGGACTATCATGAGCTGACACGTGTTCTTTTATTAGTATTACTTTCTTGTTTGAGTTACTGGTGATTCCTTCTTTTATCATGCAAGGGTATCTTTTGTTCACACCCTTCATCTCGACCATATTGGTCTTCCTAGATGATTCATCAGGTGGATGTAAGAGTAATGATAATTGCAGCCAATAATCTGCCTATTTGGGCTTGGCTTATTAAAGAGAAATATGAAATCATATATTAATATGTATGGCCAACTCTTCTATCTTTCTAGCATTGGCACAGAAGAAAAGAAACCTAGAAAAGTTTAAACATATATACATACAACAGCCAACATATCTTCCCAATCTGACGTTGATAACACAATGATAGTTCCATTAAATTTATTTAGTAATCAGCCATTCGGCTTGCTAAAAACACAGTGGTGTAGAAGTATGCTCTTTACAAATCTAATTATCTAAGATACAGAGTCCTCATTGCAGGAAGCATATAGCAAAATGCTCCTGTATAAGTCTGCCCCGTTCTGGCTTATATTTTAGTGATACTTTTAAAAATATATACATATTGCATTTTGAGTCAATCATGTTGTTCATAAAAGATTGTTGTTTCATTTACAATCAGTAAATAGCATAGGAAAATATTTAATGCTTCAGTCATGCATTACAATCTAATTACAAAATAAAATTGATACTTATGCAGAGATAACAACATGACATGACATCGGTCGGATTTGCACAAATGAATAGCTCTGGTTGATGCACGGAATGTCTTTCCCAAGAGGCTTCGAATAGCAATAATTAATTATGTATTGATATAGAGTTCCAATGCAACATGAAGGTGGTGGATCAATTTTAGGAAGTAAATATCGAGAGCAGAACAAAGATTGGAAATGAGCAAATAATTATGTCTCGATTTGCAAAGAAGAGAAGATATATACAATCAAGAGCCATCATGTGAAACATAGTCTTCCCAGCTCAATTACAGGCAAGATACAAAGGTGGCATGAGTTCCAAGATTCTTTGGCCATCAGCTCATGTAATAATATTAATATTGACTATATGGCCATCCAAAAATAAATAATAAAAGGCCGTTGAGGGCAATATAGAAATGTGGTCGCTCAAAGAGAAAAAAATAAACTATTGCCAAGAATTATTACTTAGTACACTAGTGTCATCAGCCACCTATCTATACTTGTGTACATACGTACACACCTATGTATGTATACGTGGTATTTTACAAACATATTTAACATATACGTCATATATAATGTGGACGCATACATACTTCTAATTCACACCTATATACATGTGTGTGTCTGTGTCTATGTATATACAAGTATAGGTAAATAAAAATGATGCTAATGTATTAAGGCATGACAACATACATGAAGTTTTGATATCATCACATATCAAAAGGTATTAAATTTTAATTAAATGCTTGGTGTTTTCTTATTAGTGTACAATTATTGACTGAGTGGCTCATGGTAGTCCTTAATATACTTTTGATTGCCTAGCCGTTTTTCCCCTTAGCCTTGGTGGTTTGGTTTCATACCTATCGACTCCTAGACAAAGTGGTGTCCCTTGCCCAACTCCTTTCTTGGCAATGCTTCCTCCCTTACTCATGCAAGAAGAAAACTATCCAATAATATCATATTCTTCAAAATATTCAAAATTATTTTAACAAGCTTTTAATCATAAATCATAACGGGTAATTGCCATTTCACTTTTCACGAAAGAATAACCAACTTTCCAATATTTCAAAATAGCAATATAACATCTTAACTGATAACTAACATGTCATCTTCACATGAAATTCTAACGATTAACCATCTTACTATTTCACATGATCATAAAAAATTTAACTATCAACCGACTTCACATGAAAAAGTACATCGGTTATATGAGTAGTTTAAAAATCAAGCAACAATTAGGCTGTAAAAAAAAAAATTCCAGCTCCGTTGGCTTTTTGCGCCTAGTGAATGCTTCATTGTGTACTTAACGAGAGCTTGACCATGTTAGAAATCACTGCTTGCAATATAAACATTTCAATGGTTTACTTCTATTAGGACACATTGTCAACGGAGAATAAGAGAAAAGTAATATTATGAGACGAACTACATTAAGGAATAGTTCATCAGTATCTGTCTGTACACTGATTTTTCAAAATTCTTTTAATTGCAATGGCACAAATTTAAGAGAAATTTTGATAAGGTGGATGAACATAGACAACCTTTCCAAAATAAAGAAAATTTGTAACTAGTTAAACTTCTCAACATACTTTATGCCTCACCATCCTATTGGTTGTCACCGCACATCAAAAACATAACAAATTAACAGTAATTTGTACATCAGTATATACTATATAGCATGGCCAAAACCGTTGCACAAAATGACCGCTTTTCAGCAAAACAAAGGTTGTTTGTGTAATATCCCTTCCCTAATTAGCCACTGAAATTACCCCGTTATCTCAACTGCAAAAGTCTAGGGTTAGGATTTTCCATATATAGGGTTTCTTTAATTAAATTAAATCTGATGTAGAGAATCCTATAAATAAACCAATCAGTAGGATACATGTTGACCCCATCAAAATCCATGAGATAAATTCCATTCTTAGAGACATCTCGTGAGGCAAAACAGAACACTTTCCAACACAAAACATCCACCTTTCTCAATTTGCATATTCTGATTTCTATATCTGCTTCCATTGTTCCGAACTTTTGATATTGAAAGTTTCTTTCTAAACCCTTTGGAGAAATTGTTCCAATTTAGGAATGCTAAAACATATCAAAAGATTAGCCAAAATAAATAAACCCATTACAAGTTATAGTCTGTTCACTTAGATCCATTTTCTACATTCTTTTAACCCTTATGCATTTTTGACAACATTTTATGCACTTCATGCATTTTTGCAATACAACTTATAGTTTTGCACTTTCTTGACAACTTTACATTTATTCCCTATAGGTATTACCATTGATTTCATTACATGGAATATCATATAAAAACATATGGAATCACATTAAATAATTAAAATATTTCTTGGAATCATCTCCAATATCTTTATGACTAGGTGCTTCTGCACCAAAATCCTAAAAAAAAATAGAGTTCATAATCATTATGTCATAGTTAAATTAGAAATAATAGATATATGAGGGATATTAATCAATTTCATAGATTGTTGGAGTTAAGGATGACCCGACCATAGACGTGATAAGGTAGGGTGACTAGATGAGGTGCCCTAGAAACCTCCTATCCCAAGCCCATGAGCAGAATTTTTATCCCTCTTGGCCTCATGTGGCCCATACCATACATATGAAACAGCATATATAGGGTGGAGTCCTATTGCAATTTTCTTGCATCTCATTACTCCTAACTTGCTTCTAATGATTGAACATCTATTTATCACAGTAAGGATTGTGAAGAGGATTCCCAAGAGGGTGCCTCAAAAGCCTATCCTTCCTAAGCCCACAGGCAGTCCACTTTGTCCCCTTTTGGCCCCGTGGGGACTCCCCGGTTACAATCACATGGTGGTGTGCCAAAATAGTGGCCTCATTGTTGTTTCCCATCTTCAACTACTTCACTTTCGTTACCATTGTTGATTACAGAAGTCAAGAATTGTACATACATCTTATACATACCTTCTATAATAAGTCATCGTACCAACAATATACCTATCATTGGTAAATCAAATAATTATGAAATGCATGTTAGACCGTTGATATACAGATGCATATAAGTTTGTAGGAATCTATACGTATAAACCATAGTTGGAAAACTTGCCAAGGCCTAAAAAAACTCAGGAGAAACTCAGCCATCTTTTGACAAAAACTCAGGAACTTAAAAAATTACTTAATTAGATATGTTATTTTGTTTTGCAAAACTCGATGAGAAGATGCATTCAATGAGTTAATTAATGAGAACACAAGAGAAACAAGCTAAGTATAGATATATTTGAACACAAAGTGGTTATAAATCACATTCTCATGATCATTCACTCCATATACATTGTTTAGCATATGAGCATCCTTATTCAAGAGAAAGTTGGAGATTTCATGTTTTATCTTGGAATAAGAAGTATTCGATTTTATATCTTGTAGTAGAACAAAAGTCACATTGACAAGTCCAAATAAGAATAATCATAAAAATACCAAATGATAATCATACCAAGAAAAAGATTGCTTGAATTGTTCTTATTTTTCACATTTTATATTTCTCCTTGTCAGTGATTGAATGATTAAATTAGACTGATTGAATTGATTGAAGAATTAATTGTAGGTTTGTTTACTTGATTTTAAATTGATGTTTAATGAATGATATAATGATTTCCTTTGGTTTGAAGATTTGATATGTTGATGACTAAAGATTGATTAATTGTAGAGTTCATAGATTGAGAAGTAATAGTTGAGTGATTGTTGAATTGATATATTGGTGAGTGATCATTGATGATAGATAAATGATCCTTGAATACTTGGAATACTTTCTCCTTTATACATTATTTCCATATTGGTGATAGGAAGAGTCACATCTATATATCCTCCTCAAATGAAACCTTCTCCTCTTTATACCTTTCAATGTGAGGAAGAGTAACATCGCTTTACCATATCTCCCACTAGCAATGGACACACCTTTTCACAATTACCACTCTTTGAAATGGTCACAACCCTTCATCATTGCTGCCCCTTTGTAAAATAATTCCTTATTCTCTTCCCCTTCTTCTTCCATTAATCCTTCCTTAATTCCTATGCTCCCCTTTACATAGACCATAATTGTCTTATATCTCAAAACATAACTTATTGTGTTACCTTCCTTATGATGATCCCTTCTTCCATGCCTTTAATGAAGAACTTTTCCTCCTATTTATATTTTCACGATGGGAAAGTCACAACCTTTCTAGAGAGTCACAAGTGTTCATCCTTTATGCACTTTGAAAGAGTCACAACCTTTTACAACTGCCACCTTTTGAATGAATCAATTTTCTTCATCATTACAGCACTCTACGTTTAAAGTATTCACATCCTTATTCTTCCTTCTCCAATAATTCTTTCTCAATTCACACCTTCAAACTGTCTTATCTATATCCTTCTCATTTAAGTCCACATAGACTTTTCTTCTGAATTCGCATCGTAATTCTTTTATATCTGCATATATTCCTCCTTTATATCTATAAATTTTGTTATAAACTCCTTTTACAATTATGCTCTCCACCTTTCTTTGATGATCTTCCCTTTTATCTTCTCCTTTGAATATTTGCAAATGTAAGTCTGATATAAACACTCTCCCCCTCAAATGCAATTTACAACTTTCTAATATATCTTCCCTAGAGTGGCGTCTCTTCCATTTTTTAGTTGCTCCTTAACTAATTTTATTTGTTGTTCTTTATTTCTAAGTCAAGTTTATTTCTGAATTTTCCTCCAATTGCACCCTTCATTATTCGATATTTCATATTCCAATTTTCCTTTCTCCATCGATGTCGCTTTATAAATTAAATTGTCTCCCTTTTATATCTTATGTTGAGGGAGTCAGAACTCTTCACTACTTGCTCCTTGACCTTTCATTAAACTTAACTAACTTGTAAATTTTTATTTTTTTAATTTACATTTTAATTGTCTTAATTATTAATTATTATATCTTATTTCAAAAAGGGGTCACAATCCACCCCACGTAAGATTCTTTGTCCTCGATCAATCATAAACTAGGATGCTTTCCTCAAGAAACGCATCAATAATGACCCATACATGGAGCATACATATAAAAGCATGAAGCATACACATGGATATATGCGAACACAGAGCATACACAATACACACAATAGACAAGTGAATATATCCAAACACAAGGCACACATTTCAAAACATAGAGCATACACAGATATATGTAGACATAGTTCACCTGACCCACAAGAGGCAGGAATATCCAATCAAGACCATATTCATCTCTTGGGGTAATCAATTCATCATTTTTCCCACAAGAGGGCAGAACATCCCCAAATCTCTCTGGGTAATCTAACCAACTAGGTTAGAAACATTCACTCGATCATATGATATTTATAATTTTCCTAATAACGTTAAACCCTAGGGGTTTAGAATAATTTGTTTCTAGTTCTTGAGGATGCAAAGGAGTCATAACCCCTCTTTTTCCCCTTTCTTGAATCCCAATTGCTCATTAACTAAGTTGCATCAGCTATTTTCCCTCGGGCTGGTAAGAATGCACTTTGCTGCCACTTGTAGTATACCTTCCCTAATTAGCTCCCAAATTTGCCCTAAAATATCAATTGCACAAGACTAGGTTTAGGATTTTCCATGTATATGATTTCTTCAATTAAGTCGTCTCGTAACTTGGAATCCTACAACACAATAAGGGTTCATAATGATAATGTCATATTTAGTATTCTTTGAATTAGAAATATGTGAGGGATATTAATCAGTTTCATAGATTGTTGGAGTTAACTTGAGTATGACCCACCCATAGAGGTGACAAGGAAGGGCAACTTGATGAGGTGCCCCAAAAACCTCCTTCAATTGTGACATTTTCACACAATCGCTCCATTACAAATGGGGACCCCCTTTTTATGCTTTAGCTACTAGTAGGTGTTAGAGTAGAATGGTAATGTTTTGGGAGTTCAAGCCTTTGGCCAGTTGTGGGGTACAACTTGGAATGAGAAAAGGCGAAATGGAAGTTGATCATGAGCAAATAAAGAAACATGGAATCAGACTCCATATAGAACTAAGAGTTTTCTAAGAAATTCTAATCACATTGGGGTAAGTAATCAAGGGGAGAAGTATGAAATTTTTATAGATCAACAATGGGGAGATGTGAAATTTATACTTAAATATTTTTGTGGCAATGCTCAGTTTGGGCATGGAGACAATGCAATGGCAACATGTTGTGTAAGTTTGCCTTATTTGCTCTTGATTTCCACTTCATGTTGTGTAAGTTTGCCTTATTTGATATTGATTTCCACTTCATGCTGTTTAAGTTTTCCTTATTTGATCTTGAATTCCACTTCATGTCCTTCCCATTTGCCTTATTTACCTTGAATTTCCATTGTATGTTGTTTTAAACTAACTTATTTGGGTCTCATTTCCACTTTATTTGAGGCAATTAATCTTATTTGCCCCTGATTTTCACCTTGCATTAATGTAAATATGCCTTATTTTCCTTCAATCTTTACTTAAATTTATGAAAGTTCGCCTCAAATGATTGTAATTTCCACCTACCACTTGTAGTTTTGCCTTTTTTTCCTTGGACTTCAACTCATGTTGTTTGAATCTGCCTTATTCAGGTTGCATTTCCACCTTTTTGACAAGGCAAGTGCCTTATTGGTATGTGATTTCCACCATGTTTTTGTGCAAGCACCTGATTTGGTCTCAATTTCCACCTTGCAATTTGAAAAGTCTGTCTCATTTAGGTTGGATTTCCACTTTATGTTGTTTGCATCTTGCAATGCCCTGCCTGAGAATCCTTGGAAACGAGGATAAAACATATGCTAACATATTTACATACATCAATCATGATGGTCAAAAGCGAAAGACTTAACCAGCCAATAGTGGTGCAATACTGTATAACAACATATAATTACGTGATATTTCATTTAAATTAAAACATTTAAACAATCATTTCTAGTCCTTTGAGCATATATATAAACTGAAATTAAAGGACAAATATTCACAAAATACAAGCACAATAATCATGAATCCAAATGAACAGCTTCCATATGCAAATATAATCCATATAATCCCAAACCCAAATATAGATAAACCACTTCCTAATTATTCTAATCATATAATAATGGAAATAACAACTGAATTACTCAATAGCATATATGGCCTAATACTTTACCGATCCCAATCAATTTTCCCAAGGCAACATCAATAGTCTCAAATGCAAGGTACACCAAACAATGCTAGGCACCATCATATATAAATAGTCAATATATTGCTTACAACTTAATCACACATATAAGTCAACACTATTGTAGGAACCAAAATTAGGTGCAGTAGTCCAATGCATCACACAATGCAACTATTGTTCATATCTCAAATGTACTCATGGAATAACATCGTCATACCATACAATTCCAAGTTACCACTAGCACACACCTTTGTGAAACCATCAAATACATCATAAGCCTCATAAGTCAAACATCAACATAATCAGTTTGTTGATACAACATAGATCAAATCACCCCAAGGGTGTAGACTACTCATTGGTCCCAACATGATCACTCAAAAGTAAGAACATCAAGGTCACATCCATCAATGGCATACAGAAAGAAAATGGAAGAGACACTACATCATCCCCCCCAAAGACTAGGCTTTCTCTTGGAAGCCTTCGAGTCAACAAAGAAACAAAGCACACCAAGTGCGGAATTAAAACCAATCAAACACAAGAATAGCTTACCGACTTCTCCACAAGTCAAACCAAATCACTCCAGTACTCTCAAATTATTTCATCAACCATTGAAAAGAGTCAATTACAAAAGAAAAGTATCATACTGTCACAAAGTCCTTCAACAAGGAGCTTAAAGTGTGCTAGGAAAACTCATCTAGCCATGGTCTCTACACTAAGATACATAGAACAAGTCACTCTACCTCATCATAACGTGTCCAACTGCAACTAGCACCTACCAAGTCACCACTATCCAAGGTCAAAACACCACATGCTTCTAAATCAAATTAGAAACATGGGGAAAAATCATCCAAATTACTGCTAGAATACTACCATGACCATCAGGAGCATTCTTAAATCCAACCAAAAACTCACTAACTCACCCTGAAATCTCAAAGGATAAAGATTCTCTGCTAAAGTTGCACTCTTCTAAGGGATGCTACATCTAGCTCAAGGTATAAAGAGATACAAGCATATCAAGTTGCATAATCAGAACCAAGAGCACTCTCATCAAGGAGGTTCAATAGTGTACTCCTTCCTCACAAAGGGATACTCGTGACATTACTTACCACCAAGCATAAGAGCAACATGGTCTCTATGATACTGAGAGCTCAACTATCAGTAGGCACTAGAGTCACTTAACCCAACTAGACATGACATCACCTTTAACAAGGTTGTAATGAATTCAATTGGTGAACGTTATCTTCATACCAACTCACATGATGGTAATATACACCCAAAGATACCATGTTCTTCTAGCTAAACGCTAGGGATACTACTCTCAACCTTCCACTAAAACCCAATCTCCAACCTCAAGTCTAACCACGATGCGTCAACTTAGCCAAGATAGTATTATGAAGATATAAGCATAAGGAGATATAGCTACAGAGTGTTAAGCATGGTAAGGGAGTCTACCTCCATGCAACATCATTCCAAGATGAGTTGATGAAACTCACAATATCACCAAATATCAGAACACTCGCCAACTCACTTATCCAGAAAGAGGCAAGCACTAGAGCAACACATAGTCATCAAGACCCATAATACGGATCAACAATCATGCGTGGGCTAAGTCCAAAGATAACATTTTCACTAAGAAAGGAAACACTCACGGTTTGCAATTTACATCACGGAAGCAGACAAGAATCACAACAAACATGTATGCAAAACATGGATCCCAACTAAATAAGCAAGTAGGTTATGGAGAAATAAGGATTCATCCTTGAAGCCTTCACATATAAAGGTTAAACTTCCCTAGCTGCCATGAATCTGATCTTTGATGATTGAATAGGCCTCTACTCAATTAAGGGTATCTAGAACACCAATTTGTACCTTCCGAACATGTATGAAAGTTTTTTTTATCAACCGGAAACGACAACATCAATGTATTGGCATAACATACCAAATAAATAATTATTTTCTTCAGACAATAAATTGAATGCATAAGATCTTTATGTTGAAGGCCTCATACACTATCAGACATCCAAACGATCTATATTGTTCTCAGAGAAGATTAAGCCAAATTATGAGTGAGTGTAAAAGCCAAACTGATCTTGTGCCTAGATTCTTCTTCGATGCACCCAGGAAGCTCATTTTGGGCCTATGGATGCTTGTGGAAGTACTTGCAGCACCTCCCCAAGCATCCACAAGCCTAGAATACACTTTTTGTGTGCATCCGAGAAGAACCCAAAAGCCTCCATGCACCCAAATGCATCCGCTTCAGCATCTGGCTGTTGAGCAGAGAATTAGTATCTAAGGCTGAGAATAATCCCTAGAGACCGCTGCAAATAACAAGTACAAAGACACAACACTAATATTAATAGAGGTCATTTTTTGCAATACAAGCCATTACAAGTATATGAGTGCTTTCCTTTCTTTCTTCATACCAAATCCCATGTCCTAGGAGTAGAGAAATCCACTCAGCAATATAGAAGAAACTGATCCTTCATTAGCAAAGAAATACATCAAAAACGTTTGTTAGCGGCAATGGCAAGCTAGCCCAATCCAAATACTTCAGTCCATTATTTTGGGCATTTACAGTGACACTTACTCCTATTTATATCTTCATGATGGGAGAGTCACAACCTTTCAAGAAAGTCACTACTCTTCATCCTTTATGGACTTTGAAAGAGACACAACCTTTCATAACTATTACCTTATGAAAGAGTCACAACCCTTCATTATTACAAACCTTTGCCTCTTGAAGGAGTCACCTCCTTACTCTTCCTTCTTTGTTTATTCTTTCTTGATTCACACCTTCAAATTGTGTCTTCTCTTTATAGGGTAATTTTAGATTATCCAACACCAATAGCCTATGCCCATTATTGAATGAATTATGAGCTAGGCCCCTTATTTTATCTAAGCATGGGATCTTGTCGGACATCTTTAATGGGGGGACCAATTTCCAAATTTATTTGCTGCTCTTGCACTAACATGGACATCAAAAGAAAATGTTGGAGTAGGCATTAAATTTAGACAAATGGATTTTTGCACTATTAATGATGACTTACTCTTCTAGTCAATCATCTAACACTAAATTGTCAATTCCTAACATCAACAAGCCCAATGATCTCACTTTACCCGCACTTTCCTATTGAGCAAGTGAATCCTCTACCATTCACTAGTAAAGTATATAAAGAGTTTGTTCATTTCTCTTTGTCCATACCCATAACTCTTAATGACTATGTCAATTAACTAGTTTTAAACTCATTTTCAAGAAGGCTTAAAATTGTTTGCGATTTTCTAATAACCCCTAGCTGGTTATAACTCCAAAATACATCAATTATTCAAATGTTTGACAATTCGTTAAACACTTAGCAAGTGAACTCGAAACTCAAGCAAATGAACTGGCAAAGGATGGATGCACATAACTACAAATAATACCACTATGGAAATTGATTCTCCACTCTTTCAATAATTTGATACATTCACAAATTAACTGGAAATTGATATCAGAATATTGACAAACAATTAATGAGCAACTCCCCACTTTATTAAATGCCTTAGCACAATTTTCATTTATTAGACATGTCACAATAGTGTTGCAAGTAGAAACAATAAATTTGGAAATGAAATATACAGTAACTAACCAGCTTCCTCATCAAGCGCAACTTGGAATGTAATGCCAAGATGGATGCCAATCTACATATTTTGTTTGCAATATGAATGATGCCAATTTGTAAATTCAGATCGCAGCCATGATCTGACTACAAACCCCAAACTACAAACCGTACCTCTTCAAATTCCAATCTCAGCGCAGCAAAATAAATCGCAGCCTCCCAATTGTGCAAATCTAAAACCCATTTAACCAAATGCTGCTTGTAGATAATGCTACCCTTCAATAATCAGCCAATCCCTTCAAACAGAAAATGCAGGTACAAATTTAATAATTTTTCCCAATGCCAGTGAAATTCTTCAACAAAAAACACTCCTTAGCCACAGTAAAACAATAGGAGAAATGGCCAATTGTATACCTCAGCACAATTTCTAATTCAAAATCAGAACAAAATCTCAAATTTGAATCTACAATACTTCAGCTGTAGATCCAATGGAACAACTCAAAATTCAAACCCTTATACTTCAGCAAGGGCACAAAAATTCAGAATCAGAAAAGTCACAAAGGCAACAAAAGCAAATAAATATTCAAGTGTGTTTTTCTCAACAAATGGGTTTGTATTTATAACCTCCAAATGCTCTTTTTGTTGCCAAAATGTAACTTCACTCAAGAAGCTTCACCACACAACATTAATTAGAAGCTTCCATTAGATTCTTTCACTTGACTTGGCTTAACTAATTAATAAATGGCTCTTTCCAATGATAACTCAACTCTCAACTTAAGTGAAATTATAAAGTTAAAATATAACTTTATAATAAATCATTTAATAAATTAATAATAATTTGACCACTAAAAATATAAACTCACAAAATATTCATCATTTCAATATGTCGTTTGAAATAGGAGTTATTACCTATTATTTCTCTATGTGACCAAATGCACTTTCCAAAAATAGAAAGGGTCCATCTTAATCAACACCCAACTTACCACAAATAGTAAGTACCCAAAACTAAGCCCAAACGAAGTCCAATTTGAGCCAAACAAAGACCAACCTGTAGCTTACTAAACTGTGGAGAACACAAGACCCTCCCAAGTCAAGCCACTACCTCAGAAGACCCTCTATCCACTATAATTAGCCTATGAGGATTACAATAATAGGGTAATCCCTGAAACTCCGATGCTGGCAAAAATGGGGACATTACAGATTTGGGAAGGTGTACAATTTACAACACCACAAAATCAAATTATGCAAAAAAGAGAGCATGTGAATGGTGGACAAAGAGTAGACTTGGATGTTGTTGAAGTAAAGACAAGGAGATAGACATGTCGCCTTCCTTTTGGATTCTGAATAGTATTTTATAAGCTTAGTGAATGTTTAAATATATTTAATGCCCAAATGATTATAAAAAGCTTATAAATCTATTATCTGATTTAATAGAGTAAAATAGTTGTATCTAAATGTGAGCTTTTATCACTGCTTTATTTAAGTTGTTTTATTTTAAATTTGACAATTTCTTTATCTGTTTTATGTTACTTTGTCTAATGTTTTTGATATTTAATTTTAGTAAATAAATTGGTTTGGTGTGATGATGAATTCAATTTAAACTTCTTTGTTTTGTTATGTTAAAAAAGATTAGTTTGGAAAAGTATGATCTATTTTGTGTAAAAAAATTGCCTTTTCTGGCTAGACCATTCATACTTGCATTTGGATCAAAGTAACAAGACTCGCCGTGAATCGGGCCAATCATCCGAGTCGAGTTACCTCAGTCGGGTCAAAATGACCCATGACCCCGACCCGATGGGTCAATTGGGCTGACTCGCCTGACTTGCCTAGCTGACTCAACTGATTTGCCTAGTTGACTTGGCTGACTCATTTGACTCCGCTGATTTTTAATTTTTGTTTTCAAAATTTTCTTAATATGTTTAAAATTTACCTTTGTACTTATGTAATCGATGTATGTTATGTATGTGATCAAATTACTTTCTATTTCATGATGTTATTGTGTCTTTAAGCTTTATTTAATAATGAATGCATGGAATTTCTTTAAATCCTAAAAAATCTCTAAATTTCAAGGGTTTTGTCATTTTGCCAAGTCATAGACGAGTCCGAGTCGAGTTACCCTTGCCAGGTTCGGGTTGGGTCCAAGTCTCGTTACTTTGGTTTGGATTATATCACATGCAATTGTGTTTGGACTATATCACATGTGATTGTGTTTGGACAATTCACATGTAGGCATCTAAACTATATGACACGTGATTTTTTTTAACTCTATTACGTGCAATCGCATTCAAACTTTATGATGTACAATGAAATCTTCCATTTCCAAAATTAAAATTTAGTTAATATAATCCTTTGTGCCCTTAATGACATCATGTCCCACCAAAAACATTTCAATGTATTCTTACATTTTATTTTATCTAATTGTTTCATCCTTGATGACATCATAACCACAAGGATAGTGGATCATTTATTGCATTGTGTATATAACATTGCATCCTTCATGAAATTTTTCATTGTCTATCTTCTTTTAGATGCATTTAGCTCATTTATATCTTCATGATACTACAACGTTTCATTGTTACAACCTTCTAAGAGAGTCACAACTCCTCATCCTTTATGCACTTTGAAAGAGTCACAACCTTTCATAACTACCACCTTTTGAAAGAGTCACAACCCTTCATTATTACAACCCTTTTTGCCTTTTGAAGGAGTCACTTCTTTATTCTTCCTTCTCCATTAATTCTTTCTTGATTCACACCTTCAAACTGTGTCTTCTCTTTATACTTCTCCTTTAAGTCTTCATAGACTTTTCTTCTCAATTTACATCAGCATATTCTTTTATATTTGCATATATTCCTCATTTATATCTATAAATTCTGCTATAAACTCCTCTTACAATTATGCCTTCTCTTGTATCTTC
This sequence comes from Cupressus sempervirens, assembly GCA_028749045.1. Taxonomy (NCBI): domain Eukaryota; kingdom Viridiplantae; phylum Streptophyta; class Pinopsida; order Cupressales; family Cupressaceae; genus Cupressus; species Cupressus sempervirens. The sequence goes on along the minus strand of CM053792.1, from coordinate 443,419,011 downwards.
TCTTTTCCAAACCTGCAAATGTAAGTCTAATATAAACTCTTGCTCCCACTCAAATGCATTCTACAATTTCTTAATATATCTTCTCAAGAGTGGCATCTCTTCCACTATTTAGTTTTTGATTAAGTAAAACCAGGTTTTGAAGGAGCCCTGAAATCCTTTACAACCAAATTTTGAAAGGGATATGAAACCCAACATAGGCAAAACGTTGCAGAAAGATATTCAAAACCAGAACAGGAGAACAAAGTCAGCCGAAAGCCAGCGAATAGACAGCAACAAAAAGATAGAAAATCAAAGCACCGGCTGCCTACATACACCCAAAAGGTCAGGACGAAGCCCTACAAGATCCAACAAATCAAGGGGAGAAGAGGGGAGCTACCCCCAACTCAAAACCATGGAAAGTATCATGGTACCCATTGCCCACATCATGATCAGCCACATGAGAATACATATCATTAAACCAGCTGAATGCCACTTTTAGTTGCTCCTTAAACTAACCTTAATTGTTACCTTTTATTTCTGAATTCTTCTCCGATTCAAACCTAATTGTTCCAGTTTTCCTCACTGATCACTCTATCTATGTCCCCTTTCGAATGAAATTTTCTCCCTTTTATATCTTATGTTGAGGGAGTCACAAATCTTCACTACATGTCCCTTGACCTTTCATTTTACTTAGCTAACTTGTAATTATATTTTATTATCATTATTTTATATTTTAATTTTCTTAAGTATTATTAAATCCTATTTCAGAAGGGGGACATTACAGTTTAGTAATTGAAAAGGTTTGTTTTTTATGTACTTGGTTTGAAAACTTCTTATCATTGCTCTCACTCCGAGAATTTAAAACAAGCAATTGTAAGTTATGTTTGATCATTTAAAATCAACAACAAAAAATGCAAAACTTACCCTCATTTCTTTCTTTCTTTTTTAAAGATTCACGTGTACATCAAAGTGGAAAACTGCAAATGATGAAATTTAGATACCCTTGTAAATTCCAATTGTCTTTTGTACCCAGTTTGGAGAGTGTGTCAATGCAATATGATGTTGCCCAATGGGGAATTTCGGAGCAAAGTTGGACTCATTCCACTTGCCTTCAAACATAAAAAGTAATGAAAAAAAGATTCTATTGAAGTTAATCTAGAAATGAGTACTTGATATCAAAAGAATTTATCAAATCACATATTGGTGTAAATGTTGCAACCCCACATGGTGCAATTGTTACTTTATAAATAGTAAATACAATTGGCCTAGCACTTGTGGAGCAGATTTTTTAAAGAATTTTTAGATTATCCAATGCCAGTAAGCTATGCCCATTATTGACCGATTTCTGAGCTTGGTCCCAAATCTTATTTCATCTAAGAATGGGATCTAGCTGGAATAAAATAGTTAGTTCATCTTTGATGTATACACCCTTGGATGCACAGTGCAGATGCTCAACTCTATTATGTCATTATCCTTCGAAAAAGCATAAAAATGGACAGAGGTCTGAATCAAACTTCTCACTTGCATCCATATACTAAGGGGACATTTAAGGCTGGAGTGGAACTCAAAAGAAAGCTTTCTTTGATCATTCTTGAGTTAATCATCGTTTGGCGCTATGGGTATCTAACATGCCTTACCAGTCCCTTCATTTCATGTCTCAATCCACCCAAGGCCAGGGCATCTTGACACTATTAGTGGTCTTCTCAACAAATTCCATGAAACTGCTTTTGATGCATTTTGAAATTTCACAAACTTATTTGTTTGAAGAGATGAACAATGACAAACACAATGTGATATATTAAGTTATAAAATATTTAAAAATCAAATCCTACATTCCATTAAAGTAATAGTTCTAGGATCCTTTTGCTTTGTGGATTACTAGATGGCAATTATTTTTTTGAATTAGAGAAAAACAAGTTCTGATGGGACCCCGAAACCCTTTACAAAAACCCGACCAAAGATATTACATAAGTAACCAAAAAGAGAGATATCAACCAAGACAAAACAACAAAACACATGGCTGTTACATCCCAAATTTTGCCGATTTAAAAAATATTCATATATCCGTTATATATATTTCATGTGAATCTCAATTGGATAGTTAAATCAGTTGAATATTTTGATCATGTGAAATGGAAATTATGGTTGTTTTTTAAATTCATGTAAAAATGACTTGTTAGTTGTTTGCTAAAAATTTTAACTGAATATTTATTATTATCTTTTACAAGAAGTCATAAAATTTAATTGTTTGGTGGATATGGTGGTTAGCCATTATGATAATTATGGAATAACTTTTGGTTATAGTTGTCTTGATTTAAATTGAGGAGTATGTTATTATCGTGGAAAATTCTTCTTGGACATAGGAGAAGACGAAGGGGGGAAATATTGCTAAACGGGAACTAAGGAATGGGGCACCAAGAGTTCATCGATAGGCCATCAAGTATGGATTCTAACCATCTTGGTTAAGGATTTAATAACTAGGCAAGCAAGAGTTTACCTTGGACAACCATGAGCTACCCAGTCAATTCATAACATTTATCAAGGAAACATTAAGCATTTAATAATATAAATTTGTTACCTTCCTATCTGAGATCATCATAAAGTCTCATGATTATATATCCATGTATTAACACCATGCTATCCTAACATCTGTACTTGCACCTACATGTATATATATAAGAGCGTAAATCAATATAAAAATACAAAAGAATTGCGTGATTAAACTTATGCACATTTATATATGTGTGTGTGTGTGCATGTATATATGTACGTACAAATAGAGGTGGCATGATATCATGATGTCAATATATTATAAAAACATGAGGAAGGATCATTTTTATATCTCTAAATATTGGCTCCTTATAACTTGAGTGATTGTCATCTTTTTATTGGCTCATAATTCTTTTAAATTCAAATTGATGGAGTAACTCCTTATTTTGGCTAGAAATTATTTTTTCTTAGAACCAATAGCTGGCTTGCACCACCACCTCGGTCTCCTTCTTGTATTCGAGAGAGAGTTTTTGGACTGCTTATTTACACTCACTAAGACCATGCAAGTATCTTTTTTATATTTGTCCAAGCTTCGTTTTACTCTGTAAAAACTCATTTTGATGACAATCAGCCAAATCTGCTATTACAACTGAGATCATTTGGTAAAGCTATGCATTGTAGTGATCCTGGGAAGATACATTGGCTCTGTCAAATTCATTCCAACATTCCAATTGGCATTCGCTCGTGTCTCGGCCCGTGGTTGCAAGACCACTCTAGGCAACACAAGACTCAGTCACAGGTTATGAAAACATTGTTTCATTTATACATTGTCATTTATCTATATTGCTCGATTTCTTATGTTGTTAGGCAAGCAATGGTCTTACTATGCTGCCATTTGTTCGACTCTAATACTTTTATGCAAACAATGGCCTTACTACTTTGCCATGGGCTGTTTGCCAATGGGATTATTAATCAATCACCAAGCATCATTTTCGATGAAGTTCATATAGATTGCTGGTTTTACCCTCATGAAAATCATAAGTTGTCATTGTGATCACAATGAATAATTCGTAATTACTTTCCAAGGGCATACCTTGTGCATGAACTGCTCCACAAGCAAGCACCGAAATTATTTTGTGCAAATAAATCAGATTGACTCATGCAAAAGTCTTAGCAATATGCCTCTGAGATGAGATCAGCTCGTGATGCCATAGTTATAACATTAAAATCAGAATACTCATACTGAATCTGACTTGTATATGATCTCGGAATCTCCTAGTATGCACCCCTAAGACAGGAAAGGTCAAGTCAAATGGGTGGGAGGAGAAAAACATCCCTATAAGAACAAAGGAAAGTTGGAAAAGGAAGTGACTAAAGCATAAAACTATATATGTAAATCTGAGTCAGTTCATGCTTCTCTTGTAAGTAACTCTTATTGTCAAGTCAAGTGGTGGGTGATCGGGCAAATTTGTGGCCCACTAAAATCCTTGGCCAAGGTAGATTAGTGACATGCTTGTCACAGTGATCACTAGAGGTCAAAGTGTTAGCTAACAGAAGGGAGGTTGTTGGAGGATATCCACAGCCTTGTCTGCTGCTTAGCTGACACTCTAACACCGGAATGCTCAGGTGGCAGGACCATGGTGCCCCAAGCCTAACCCCAAGGTAGGGAGGGCCTTTTTCGATTGAGATTGTGTGGGGATAAGTTAAGGTCTGTGATTGGGAGGTTAAGCCCATGTCAATGCTTCTCCTCTTCACCAAATGTCGAGGCTAGCTCAACACAGTGTTCATCTTTCGATTTACGTATGGTACTTGATTCTTTTATCCTCATTTATCCTTGCCATTATGTTACATGATAGTGATACTTAGTTATATTATTTACTTATGTCGTCTTTTGTAAAGATTGTATTATAAATAGAACAAATAGCATGAAAGTAGTAATTGTTTATCATCTGTAAGTAGATTAGTTTGTTATTGTTCTCTTGAATGTCAAATGCAATAACTAAATAAGTTCGTTAACTTCTCTTTCATATGTTCTAGTTGTTATAACTGTCACTTGTCATTCTGTTATGAATGATGACTTTTTTTGAAATATAGTTTTAAACTAGCTATGGAAAAATAGTATGTTACGTATGGTATCAGAGCACTGGGTTCAACACTGAACCTTGGGCTCATCACTTAACCACACTAGGAAAACTGAAAATGTAGATTTAAATGTTAACATGATGTACACCCAAATGACTCCCCGCAAGAAATCCTGGCACCCCATATGCTTTTATCAAATAAAGAACATGTTGAAGCATGACTATTCCTACTGCTCCACACCTAAGGATGATGAAACCTTAGCAAAGGCATTACAACGAATCAAGAGAGGATCAGATGGACTTTTTCCACGAAGGCAATGTTGAGAAACAAACTTATTGAGGATTGGAATGCCAGGCAAACCGATCCTCTTATTTTCTTTCATAAAACATGTACAGGGTAGGATAAGCCCAAAGATGAAATTGGACAAAATACCCGGGATTAAGATAACTGATTTGTATTAAAATATTCTTTTGTTGTGTCCTTGTAAGATGATTTTTTTGTAAATAAAGATGTTGCAGTTGCAACCAGCAAATTTTGACAAACATTATAAATTGAGCAATTAGCAATACTTCTTTTGTTGCCTTTAATCTTTCTAAGCAATTATAGACCTTTGAATGCGAGTATGATATTGATTAAGAAACATTTGTATATTACAAGAAACTTTAAAACTTAGAAAAATGGTCAATAATGGAAACATTGTAGACAATGAGGTGACCAGTGGTACCAACCCCCAAAACTCTTTAGATCTATAGCTCCAGGTTTTGTGAGACACGCAAACAAAGTTGGAAAACATGGAAAAGAAAATGAATGAAATGGCAGCCCCGATTGGGCAAGGTCAAGAGGAGCCTCAGTCCTCACTTCCACCTAAAATTTAACCTAAGTATACTGGCCATAGTGAAAGGGGTACTCAAGCCTCACCTACCCAAACTAAGAAACAGAAGAAACAAGAGATAGTTAGTGACTTGTCCACTGATATTAAAAAGATCAAACCACCTAGGTTTTCACACTCTGAATCTGAAGAGGATGCAGAGGCCTAGTTAACCGAGATGGAACACTATTTCGAAAATAGCAATTTCTCTAAGACTGCCAAGGCAGTATGGGGAATATATCATCTCTCTGGTGAAGCGGTTACTTGGTGGGGAAACACCAAGATAGAACTCAACATTAAGACAATTAAAATCACTTGGGACAAGATCGTCTCCATTTTTACAAACCAATGGCTGCCCCAGACCTTTTATGATCAAAAACTGTTAGAATTCCATAACCTTAAGCAAGGGGATTTGACGGTGCACAAATACAAGGAAAAGTTCACCCAATTGCTGAAGTATGTTCCCCTGTATCAACAAGACAAGAACTTGAAGGTTAGAAAGTTTGTTATGGGCTTGAATAATAGAATCAAGGGAGCGGTGGATGTCCTAGCTCCGAGAACTATGGAGGAAGCTTTTCAGAGAGCCATCAGACAGTAGCATAAATTTAAAAGGGATGATTCTATCTAGGATAGTAAGAGGAAAACTAGCTGGAACACAAATAGCTTAGGTACAAGGCCACATAAAAAGCATTTTAAACCTGAAGATTAGAAAGTTTGTTATGGGCTTGAATAATAGAATTAGGGCAGCGGTGGATGTCCTAGCTCCAGGAACTATGGAGGAAGCTTTTGAGAGAGCCATCAAATAGGAGCATAAAATAAAAACGGATGATTCTATCTAGGATAATAAGAGGAAAACTAACTGGAACATAGATAGCTCAGATATAGGGCCACATAAAAAGCATTTTAAGAACTTCAAGACCAATAAACCAAAATCCAAAGGAAATAGTGGCAAGGAGTTCAAGGGTAACTCTAATTTTAGCGAGGGCAATACAAGGAATGAAAAGAAAGGACCACCGTCGAGATGTTTTACATGTGGTGGGGATTACTATGCCAACAAGTGCCCTAACAAATCAATTACCAACCAGCCATCACAACCTCCACTACCTCCACAGCAAGTCATCTATCAACAAAGGATACATGCAGCGCTAGATAACTGGCAAGCCGATCAATAGCAAGGTCCAATAGAGACTCTGGGTAAGATCTATGGAAACCCTATTTCTATATTAATTGATACTTGTTAAGTAGATTTCCTAAGAGAACTGGATTTATGGCAAAACCGTGGACCGTTGAGTATGCAAACCAAACAAGGGCTAAGGTAGAGCAGTGTCTATTGGAGGCCCAAATTAATTTTCCGAACTTCTCTACAAAGGTAAATCTGTATGTAGAACCTCTAGGGTCCTATGACATCATAATGGGTATAAACTGGCTCAGCGAGCATAAGGCAAAAGTAGATCGTCTTGCCAATACAGTGGAGTGCCTAGATGATGGAGGAAATCTCGTGAACATTCAAGGAATTATGCACGAGGTTACATCTCGACAGATCTTAGTCATGTAGCTTAAGAGATGAGGAAGAAAAGAGTGAGATCTTCGCTGTAAAGATAGAAGATTTGAGAGAACCTATAGAATCTACTTATCATGGTGATTACATCTTCAAAGAAGAGAAAGTTAGAGAAAATTTGAAAGAATCTTTCAAGGACAAGTATCCATATCTTAAGAATTTTCAGGATGTGTTCCCAAAAGAGCTCCCTGATCTAACTCCATCTAGAGTATTTGATTTTACTATAAATTTGGTACCCAGGGCAAAGCCTATATCAAGAGTGCCCTACCGAATGACTACTGTTGAATTAATAGAACTACAAGTGCAGCTGCAAGACTTACTAGATAAGAAACTTATTCGACCTAGTGTTTCACCTTGGGGAGCTCCAATGTTGTTTGTTAGGAAGAAGGATGGAACTATGAGTGTGTGCACAGATTATAGGATGCTTAAAAAAGTGTAATAACCCCAGCTGGCTATATCCTTACCAATCATCAATTTACCTTTGCTAATCAACAGTCCAACATTTCGTCAAACATTTGGCAATCTTTACTGTTATTGTTACAAATTTGATAATCTAATTTTTGAAATCACACTAGAGAATGCAATTGGGCACTTACAATTTTAGATCAATTTAATACTAAGAAGTTTGTATGAATGCCAACATTAATTCATAATTCTGCCCTACGAATTGTGAAATTATATAATTCTGAAAGACAAAGGATTTGCTCCAACTTTAATTCATTACCAACAATGTTTCAAACATACAGTAGCAGCAATAATATATTAAAATGCCAAGAACCTAGAAATATAAATTGGCTTTGACTTTTAACTCGCAATCCAATGTGAATCTACAGCAGCCCCAAATTCCAATAATATATATCGCAGGCCTTCCAAGGATGAATGTAGTCCTCAAAGTGTCAAACCACTACCTTGAGGAATATCAACAGCCCTTTAGCATGCACAATGACTCGCCAAAATCAATCATACGTCTTCCAGCGTTTCCAGCAATCAATGAATTCTAAAACAAATCCCTTAGCATAAAACAACTTCTCAGATACAATGTAAGACAATAGAGAAGCTTTAACCAATACAGCATATAACAATCACTATGCTTCAGCAGGTGATTCGAAATAACTCTTAAGAACTAATTCACAATACCTCAGCTGTGAATTACCAAGCAACTCAAAACAAAATCTCATATTTGAATCTACAGTACTTCAATTGTAGATCCAATGGAACAACTCATAATTCGAAAAAAAACCACAAAGGCAACAAAAGCAAATAAATATCCAAGCGTGTTTTTCTCAACAAATGAACTTGTATTTATAACCTCCAAATTCCCTTTTTGTTGGCAAAATGTAGCTTCACTTAAGAAGCTTCACCACACAACATTAATTAGAAGCTTCCATTAGATTCTTTCACTTGACTTCACTTAACTAATTAATAAATGGCTCTTTCCAATGATAACTCAACCCTCAACTTAAGTTAAATTATAACTTTATAATAAGCCATTTAATAATTTAATAATAATTTTGCCACTAAAATAATAATAACTCCCAAAATACTCATCATTTAAATATACCGTTTGAAATAGGAGCCATTCCTATTATTTCTCCATATGACCAAATGCACTTTCCAAAAATAGAAAGGGTCCATCTCAATCAACACCCCACTTACGACAAATAGTAAGTACAAAAAACTAAGTCCAAACAAAGTTCAATCTGAGTCAAACGAAGACCAACTTGTAGCTTACTGACTTGTGGAGAAGATAAGACCCTCCCAAGCCAAGCCACTACCTCAAAAGACCTTCTATCCACAATAATTAGTCTATGAGGATCACAATAATAGGCTAATCCCTGAAACTCCAATGCTAGCAAAAATGAGGACATTACACAAAGTCACTATTAAGAACAGGTATCCACTTCCCAGAATTGATAATCTATTCAATCAGATGAGAGGAGCAACCGTATTTTCTAAGATCTATTTAAGGTCTAGATATCATCAACTTCGGATCAAAGATGAGGACATTCATAAAATTGCTTTCATAACCTGATATGGCCACTATGAATTTACAGTACTACCATTCGGACTAACCAACACACCGACAGCCTTCATGAACCTTATGAACAATATTTTCCAAGACTGTTTGGATAAATTTGTATTAGTTTTTATTGATGATATTCTCATCTACTCACAAAATGAGGAGGAACATCAAAAGAATTTAGAGATAGTCTTACAGAGGCTATGAGAGCATAAATTGTACAGGAAACTTTCCAAGTGTTTGATTTATCAAGAGGAAATTCAGTACTTAGGGTACATTATATCAGCTCAAGGAATAGTCGTAGATCCTGCCAAGATCAAGGCGATTGGAGATTGGTCGGTGCCTAGGAATGTGTTAGAGGTCAGAGCTTCATGGGCTTAGCTGGATTCTACAAAAAATTTGTCAAAGATTTCTCCATAATAGCATATCTCATGACCTCACTCCAAATGAAGGGAAAGAAGTTTATTTGGACTGAAAAATGTCAAGTAGCCTTTGAATATCTGAAGGAAAAATTAACTATCGCACCAACACTTGTACCTGATCCACAAGGCCAATTAGTAGTTATAATAGATGCATCTAGGGAGGGATTAGGAGGCGTACTAATGCAAGAAAATCAAATTATTGCCTATGAATCTAGAAAATTGAAGAATTATGAACAAAATTATGCCTCGGATGACCTCGAATTAGCAATCATTGTTCATGCTCTTCAAATGTGGAGGCACTACATGATAGGGAAACCATTTGAACTCCAACCAAACCATCGTGGACTGAAATATATATTTACTCAGCCTAACCTCCATGCTTGTCAAAGATGGTTGGAGTTTCTAGCAGACTATTGACTTTGAGATCAATTATATTAATAGCAAATAAAACAAGGTAGCCGAGGCTTTAAGCCGACGAAGGCATATATTATAGCTATAGTGACAAAAACTACTGGACTCAAGGAGCAAGTACTACAGTGTCTACCTTGTGACGTCTATAACAAGATTAGTCAAGCACTTCAAAGGGACCCCCAAGACCCCAGATATGGAGGTTACCAACTAGAGGAGGATGGACTCTTGAGATAAAAGGGTAGAATGTATATTCCTAAGAATTCAGAAATTTGAGGGATGATTTTAGGAGAAATCCATACAGCTCCATACTTTGGACATCTTGGGGTGACCAAGATGTTGGCAAATGTGAAACCTTCGTACTTTTGGAATGGAACGAAATGATAAATAGCAGAGTACATGGAAGGATGCCTCGAGTTTCGGAGGGTCAAGGCAGAGCACCGTTATCCAACTAGGCTATCGCATCTAAATGAGGTTCCAGAGTGGAAGTGACAGATAATTACCATGGATTTTATTCAAGGATTACCCATGACTTGGAACAGACACAACATCATCTTAGTGGTCGTGGATAGATTAACCAAGGTGGCCCATTTCATGCAAGGTAATTTAATTGATGGAGCACCAAAGATCCCTCATAAATTTGTCGAGGGAATTTTCAAACTCCACAAAGTACCGAAGAAGATTATATCTGACAGAGATGCTAGAATAACATCCAAGTTTTGGCAAACCTTGTTTTCAGCTTTGGGAGCCAAGCTAAATATCAATTTCGCCTATCATCCTGAGACTGATGGCTAGACAAAAAGAGTAAATCAGGTATTAGAAGATCTCCTAAGAGTATATTGCATAGATCGACAATACCAATAGAAATTGTATCTCCCCTTAGTAGAATTTGCTTATAACAATTCTTAGCACTCTATTATCAAGATGGCACCTTTTGAGGCTCTATACGGTCGTAAGTGTGGTAACCCTGTAAGTTGGAACCGAATCAAAGATAGAATCCCCATTGGACATGAGATGCTATTAGAGATGGATGAACACATAGTTTAAGTCCATCAGAGGCTAAAAGAGGCAAATGAAAAACAGAAAAGTTATGCAAATGCAAAAAGAATACCTTGATAATTCTTAGTGGGAGAGAAGGTTCTTTTGAAGGTAAAACCACAGAAGAGCGCTCTCAAGTTTGGGAAGAATGCCAAACTAGCCCCAAGAGACATGGAACCATTTGAGGTGTTAGAAGTCATAAACCCAATGGCCTATAGGATTCAACTACCTCCAGCCCTTGCTAGAATGCACGATGTATTCCACGTATCATATCTTAAGAAATATATCACCCATCATGAGCATGTAATTGATTAGAACCTCTTGCAGGTACAAGACCCAGGGGCGGTGGAAATAGAGCTGCTCAGAATACTCGAGGTGCATAAGCTTCGCTTACAAAACCGGGACATAACCCAATGCAAGGTCCAATGGGACCAGTACACCAAGGAAAATGCTACTTGGGAAGACTATGACGAGATCTTCCAGAAATTTCCCCACCTTTTCTCAAGGACTTGAACCAAAAAAAAAAAATTGTGGAAATGCCAATTAGAACTTTGTGTTGTTTATTTAGGTAGAAATTTGTTCCTTTTATATTCTAAAGTTCATTCGGGATGATGAAACACAAGGGGGAGGGTATGTTACATCCCAAATTTTGCCGATTTAAAATAATCATATAGTCGTTATATATATTTCATGTGAATGTCAGTTGGATAGTTAAATCAATTGAAAATTATGATCATGTGAAATGGAAATTATGGTTGTTCATTTTGATTCATGTGAAAATGACTTGTTAGTTGTTTGTTACAATTTTAACTGAATATTTATTATTATTTTTTACAAGAAGTCATAAAAGTTAGTTTTTTAGTGGAATTGGTGGTTAGCCATTGTGATGATTATGGAATAACTTTTAGTTATAGTTATCTTGATTTAAATTGAGGACTATGCTATTATCGTAGAAAGTTCTTTGGTGCAGGAGAAGACGGAGGGGGGAAGTATTGCTAAACGGGAACTAAGGAATGGGGCACCAAGAGTCCATCGACAGACCATCAAGTATGGATTTTAACCATCTTGGTTAAGGATTTAATGACTAGGCAAGCAGGATTATACCTTGGACAACGATGAGCTACCCAGTCAATTCATAACATTTATCAAGAAAACATTAAGCATTTAATAATATAAAATTGTTATCTTTCTATCTTAAATCGTCATAAAGTCTAACGATAATATATCCATATATTGACACCATGTTATCCTAACATATGTACTTGCACCTATATATATATATATATATATATATATATAAAACTGCATAAATCAATATAATGATAAAATTACGTGATTAAACTTATGCACGAGTGTGTGTACATACAATTTGAGGTGGCAAGATAGCATGATGCTAATATATATTATAAAAACATGAGGAAGCATCATTTTTATATCTTTAAATATTGGCTCCTTATAATTTGAGTGATTGTCATCATTTTATCGGCCCATAATTCTTTTAAATTCAAATCAATGGAATTACTCCTTATTTTGGTTGGAAATTATTTTTTCATGGAACCGATAGCTAGCTTGTATCGCCACCTCGATGTCCTTGTAACCGAGAGAGTGTTTTTGGACTGCTTATTTACGTTCTCACTAAGACAATGCAAGTATCTTTTTCATATTTGTCCAAGATCTATTATACTTTGCAAAAACTCCTTTTCACGGCAATCAGCCAAGTCTAATATCACAATTGAAATCATTTGGAAAAGCTTTGCATTGTAGTGAGCCTTGGAAGATACATTGGCTCCATCGATTTTATTCCAACATTCCAATTAGCATTCGCCTGTATCTTGGCCCGTGGTTGCAAGACCACTCTAGCCAACACAAGACTCAATCACAAGTTATGAAAACATTGTTTCATGAATACATTGCCATTTATCTATATTGTTTGATTTATGATGATGTTAGGCAAGCAATGGTTTTACTAAGCTGCCATTTGTTTGATTCTTATACATACAAACAATGGTCTTACTACTTTGCCATGGGTTGTTTGCCTATGGGATTATTAATCAATCATCGAGCATCATTTTCAATGCAGTGCATATAGAATGTTATTGGTTTTACTGCCATGAAAATCATAAGTTACCATTGTAATCACAATGAATAATTCATAATTACTTTCCATTGGCATACCTTGTGCATGAACTGCTCCACAAGCAGGCACCGAAATTCTTTTGTGTAAATAAATCAGACTAATTCATACAGAGGTGTTGGCAGTACGCCTCTGAGATGAGATCAGCTCATGATGCCATAGTTATGACATTAAAAGTAGAATACGCATACTGAATCTGACTTGTATATGATCTTGGGATCTCCTAGGATGCACCCCTAAGACAGGAAAGGTCAAGTCAAATGGGTGGGAGGAGAAAGACATCCCTGTAAGAACAATGGAAAGTCAGAAAAGGAAGTGATTAAAGCATAAAACTATAAATGTAAATCTGAATCAGCTCATGGTTGTCCTGTAAGTAACTCTTGTTGTCAAGTCGAGGGGTGAGTGATTAGGCAAACTTGTAGCGCACTAAAATCCTTGGCCAAGGTAGGTTAGTGGCATGCTTGTCATAGCAATCACTAGAGGTCAGAGAGTTAGCTAACAAAGGAGAGGTTGATAGAGTATATCCACAGCCTTGTCTGCTGCTTAGACGACACTCTAACACCAAGATGCTCAAGTGGCAGAACCATGGTGCCCCAAGCCTAACTCCGGGGTAGGGAGGGCCTTTCTCGATTGAGATTGTGTGGAGATAAGTTAAGGTCCGTGGTTGGGAGGTTAAGCCCAAGTCAATGCTTCTCCTCTTCACCAGATGCCGAGGCTTACTCAACACAATGTTTGTCTTCCAATTTATGTGTGGTACTTGATTTTTTTATCCTCATTTATTCTTGCCATTATGTTACGTGATAATGATACTTAGATATGTTATTTACTTATGTTGTCTTTTGTAAAGATTGTATTAAAAATAGAAGAAATAGCATGAAAGTAGTAATTATTTTTTATATGTAAGTGGATTAGTTCGTTATTGTTCTCTTGAATGTGAAATGCAATAACTGAATAAGTTCGTTAACTTCTCTTTCGTATGTTTTAGTTGTTATAACTATCACTTGTCATTGTATTATGAATGATTATATATTCTAAAATATAGTATTAAACTAGCTATGGAAAACTAGTATGTTACACTGGCACTGAACAGTAAAATGCTAGCACAGAATAAACAGCATAGAGCGGACAGCAAATGAACAGCACAAAAAGACGGCATAGGGACCAACTACATGGTAGTTATTACGAAAAAAATTCGGAGATCTTAAATTATCTATGTTATATTTGTTACTCTACACAAGAAAAATTCATACTAAGGCTCTCATGTAAAAAGCATGAGGTGGCTTTAGTATTTGAACAGACTACTTTTTGCACTCGATTAAAAAATATGAAAAGGAGACGATAGATTTATATTGCAAGGCTAGATTCATACTGTAAGGAAAAAAATTTTAAATGCAACAAATATCAAATAGTGTTTGATAAGTTTTGATATAGATCCTTATGTTATGGGTCAGTTAACAAGGCTTAATTACCCTTGAGCTTGAACATTTAACTTTAACAGTACAAGGTAATGTTGAGCTGACTGATTCATACAAAGTTGACATTCCCTGTCGATTTATCTTCAGCAGAAAGCATCGTACATGTCACAAGATGTTTATGGAATTCAATAATGTGTCATACAGGTTTTTATATTGCAAGGAGGTTTAAAAATATTGATTTACCCAATGACCTCTTGGGGATACAAAATTTGAAAAATATAAGGTAAATAGAAAGGAAATCACTAGGAAAGTATTAGCCATCTGTGTTAAGTAACATGGATCGTTTCTGCAAATGTAATTATATTGCCATTGTTATAGATATTTTTCAAATGCAGATTTGAGGACTCATAAATATGAGAGAAGGAGATCGGACATGGCTCTATAGTTAATCATCATTAGTTACTATATTAATAATATAAATAACCATATGTGTAATATATAAATTATTATATATTTATATACAATATAATATTTGTAATATATATATATATATACACACAATATAATATATGTAATATATATATTATATATATAATAATATATATATAAAAGAATATTTATCTAATGATGATTTACCATCAATAATGGAACTCGTGATCATATTAAATTGACTATAACTACAAACTTAACACTCCCTCTTAGTTAGGAAGAATAGATATAGAAAATATTATGTTCTTGAGTATATGAGATATCATTTCAGTATGATATTCCTAGAATGGCATATTTAAGGATATCAACATAAATCCATCAACACACACATGTGTATTAACATATTACATATGGAATTGGCTTCAATTCACAATGAGGCTGAATTTCTCAACACTTCTTTAGCAAAGAGGGAATTGACGCAAATTCTATAACTTTAATATAAGTCTAAACACCACTTTAAGTGTGGTCTATAATAAATTTATGTTATGGCGTCCAGCAAGATTTGCCCCGTAGAACCGTAACAATTTAATTTCATGGTGTTCAACAAAATCCGGCCCGCAGAACCATGATAACACTTGCTCCAACACATTTTGGTGTTAGGAGATAGGTCTCCTATTGATAAGATCGTCACCTTTCAATAGTTACTTTATGTTCGTTATCATAACTTTCAGCACTCCGGGACAACAACTTAATGTAGTTTGTTATGAGAACAAGTCCAGCTATTGATAAGATCATCACCTTTCAATAGTTCCCCTCTAAATATATACATCAATGAAAGATTGTCACCCTTCATGACATAATCACAACAGCATCATGTAGTAACTCACATGATATCCACCATGAACCAAGTTAGAGGGTGGACCCACCATTGTTGCTATTAGAGGGTGGAACAAGGGTTTTCACCTCAGACCTCTCTCGTAGAGGAGAGCACATTACAAAGAATTTCTCGTAAAGGAGAGCACATTACAAAGAATTTCTCGTAGAGAAGATATCATCCACAAAGGATTGCATCTCAAAATTTCTCTCTCTGAACATTGATCCTGGGAAGTCAAGTCCTCTAGTTACTTCCTCAAAAACTCTCTTCACCCAAGGATGTTTGTCGAACTCACTCTGAATCTAATATCAATCTTCTTATTTTCTAGTGATAAGTCAATACTTCCTCACGATGCACTCAATAGTAGGCCCATCAAAATCATACAATCACACACACACATGTATTTCTAAACTCCCCATGAGTATCAATCTTCTAAGCTCTTGTGTTGTCTTTGAAGAAGTGTCATAGTCCCTCTTAATGCAGAAGGATACTCATAATCTCAATCATCAAGGATATTTGCTTCAAGAATCTCACTTTATCCAGCCTGATCACAAGTTCTTTTAAGCTACTGTCATAAGCTGCCTAATGTGTCATTCTTATTTTCCTACAAGATCAACTTTAGATACAAAGAAAAAGATCAAGGCAAATAACTCTTATAGTATGTGTAGAAATACAAATAAGAGAGAGAGACTACAATAAGCAAGTAAATATAATACTCAAATAAATACTTATCTGCATATTAATGTTCTTGATACAAGTTGCTCCAATGAAAGTCCATATGCATAAAAAAAAACGATGTCTTTGTATAAACATTTGTTGACCAATGGGAATGAAACATTGATTATTATCCCCCCCCCCCCCCCCCTTCACAATGTAAAATTCTCATTCATTCCATCAACATTGTTAGTGACACTTAGTTTTCATGAGAGATAATTCCGTTCTATGCACTTTGTATCTTGAGGACTGTATTGAAGTTCTACTTCTATGGATGATCCATCATTGTTATTATTCCTCATATCATCATCTCCTTGGTGTGAGTATGTAAAGTTCCCTCTATACAATTGCTTTGATTCTATCTGATTTTCCAATTTCAAGAGGGTCTTTGTAATTTCCTTGTAGAATATTTCTCACCTTTTACTTTGATATGTAGTAGGGTTTACCTTGGTTTTAAGAAGATCGTATATGTTTTACTCTTCAGAATACATGTTTCCTCTATTTGCTTCCTCTCTTTCAAGGTTGCCTCTAATGAAATGTTAGTTTCCCTCTAAATCTCAATCTCCCTCTTTTCCTACAATAACATTCTTAGAGGAAAAAATGAAGGAAAATAATTCTTATAGTATGTATAGAATTACAAATAAGAGGCTGACTGCAATAAATAGATAAACGTAATACTTGAGAAATCTTTAATACTTCTTCATTCGTCATCCTCTTTACACTAATATTGGTACTTCCTCTAATTTACATCTTTTACATTATTCTAATATTTGGGGAAGCCTCAGTCATGCTGGTCAAGATCAAATGGAGATCATTATGTTACATACCAACATTATAAAGATTATAAAAAACACAGTCGTGTCAATCAGATCTCCTATTATGATACTATAACATTTGAATCAATCTTTCCATGCATAAAATTTTATATTAATTATAAAATATCACTTCAAATATTCTTAAGAGTCATAATATCAAATAAGAATTATTCCACTTATGTCTACCTATAAGGAAATAAATAAGTAATTATATAAAACAAAATCATAATATAAAAAATCATTGTACTTACTTCCAATCCTTGTGCAACCCACAAAATGATTTTTTTTTAATTCGACTTACCTTCTTTGTTGCATATTCGAGTGCAATTATATTTCTTTATGTGTTCGGGTGGTGATCTTGAAGTATAAGGTAATCTACATCTCATTTTACACATTAAAATCCTTTGACTTATCGTCATCACATGAAGCACGTTGAATGTTTAAATGCATTAGGTTGGACATATTTTTCCCTACACCTTTCCTGGAATATCTTTCGTTCCTTGTATTTACTAAGGTGTCACTTTATGTTTTGAATATTCTTCCTTCCAATAAAGTGGGTCCTTCCATAACGCACAAACCAGCTGAGGTGGCTCTATTATTTCAAACTATGTTTTGGTGAATATAGTTTGAATAAAGATAGAAATTAACGGACTCAATGTCTATTCACATAACTTGCAAGTAGGTGACTTGTCTTTTATCGTCACTTTGGTTTTCGCCTCCTCGTTTTGATGTGGATGAATGGTGCTAACTGTATATCTTAATCCTGATGTGTTCAACCTCTTTTACTGCTGATTTGAGGGTGTCCTTTTCCTCCTACCTTCCTATGTTTTGTTGTATATATATTTATTGTTAAATTTTGATTGTCTTTTTGATGATGATAGGATTGTGTATTCAACTCCCAACTCCTTATACATTGATTCATATATTTGGTATTGACGGTATTATATCCACTTGTATATTGTTTCTCTATTGCTATACTCCAATGGACTATAAAAGAATGCAATTGGATTCTACTTTTACTTGCAATCACCCTAGTTGAGAGTAGATTATATTCAGATGGATTCACAATAAGAAAGAGACCCATGATTTGATCAATGCCGGAAGCTATTCTCAGCATTCCATATCTTCTAAATCTGTATCCACGAATCATTCCTTCTCATCTGCCTCTAATGAATATTCATGTGTCTTGTCTTAATATCCTCCTTTAGTGTCTGGACATCTTGATCATGTGTGTATCTCAGCCGAGTATAATTTAACTGCTGGTTAGGTGTATGTAGTGCCCATGGCTCTCTATCGTTGAGGTTGCATTAGTG
Source organism: Cupressus sempervirens (assembly GCA_028749045.1). Classification (NCBI taxonomy): domain Eukaryota; kingdom Viridiplantae; phylum Streptophyta; class Pinopsida; order Cupressales; family Cupressaceae; genus Cupressus; species Cupressus sempervirens. The sequence goes on along the minus strand of CM053792.1, from coordinate 443,400,452 downwards.
GGTGCGTGGGACCAAATGTTAGTTATCCTTACCTTTAAACCACAAGCCTCATTCTCAGGTGTTGTCTTTGGCTTTGATTAGTTCTTATATTTCAAAGGTGACAATGACTCACATATTACATATGGTTGCCACGTTCCTTAATATAAAATAACAGAGTGAGCAGAAGCATATCACTTCCCTAATAATGTGGCAAGAGAAAGAAGGTGGTTCTATTGTAAGGTATGATTATAAATTGCACTCTTGATAATTCTATTTTCGATATGTGGAAGACTGGACCACTTTCTTTCCTAGAAGATAGACAGGGTTGTCTCTATGAGAGGAATAACCATATAGAAGCACACAACATCATACATAGTGCACCGACTTATACCCCTACACACCCACCATGGACCACAATGATGAAACTCCCTCATTTGATCAAAAAGAAAACAATTATGGGAACGACAAGTGGAGTGACAACATGGGAGATCTCGAGGTCGATTTATACCATTCCTCTTCTGGCTACCAGACAGATAATAAGCCCCAAAGTACGCCATCACGAGAAGAACTAGAAGCAGCAGTACAATCATATAGAAGGAAGACAATTCGGGGATGGCAAAATAACTTCTCTCTTGTCAAATCTCCTACGAATGCTCATCACAACCAACTCGTCACACATTTATTGTTCAATCCCGATTTATCAATTATCATTTCCAATTGGCTCTGATACCATGTAAAGTAACATGGATCATTTCTGCAAACGTAATTATATTGCCATTGTCATAGATATTTTTCAAATGCAGATTTGAGGACTCATAAATATGAGAGGAGGCATGTCTCTATAATTAATCATCATTAGTTAGTATATTAATAATATAAATAACCATGTGTATAATATATAAATTATTATATATAATATAATAAATGTAATATAATAATATATATATAAAAGAATATTTATCTAATGATGATTTACTATCAACAATGAAACTTGTGATCATATGAATCTAACTGTAACTACAAACTTAACAATCTGGACGTCCACAAGAATGACCTAGTTCTTAAGCCTAGGCATCAGGTATAATATTTTATTAAAAGCAAAATAACAAGATGACTTGAAAAGAAATGCCCTTTTGGGAATATCTGATATTATTACGAAGTAATTGGTAAAATGCTTGTTCTTTATTAACAGAGACCGAGAGGTCAATATATACAAAAGAATTGAACAATGTTTCCTTAGGAAACGATCGTAAAGAATAGGAATATACTATTCTAGCCAAAAGACAGCTAAAGAAAGCTAACAGATAACTACATACTAACTAATATTAGAAACATTCCAATATTTACAATAGATTACAACTAGATAACCATTAACTAATAATAGAAGCTTATCTATTATCGTAATACCCTCCCTTAATGATTAATCTATCCACAACACCAAGTTGTCCTCTGAATTCAACAAACTTATTAGGACCAATTGTAACATACGAATTTTCATAAACAAATTTTATTCTCAAATTAAACTAATTTCACAAATAATTGAATTCATTTCACATGACATTGATTTATACCATCTGATTATAATTAAAAGAAACTCTTTTCAATCTATCTTACATATTTACGAGAAACGAAAGAGATATTTAAGTATTGCTAACTTTTAACTACTAAATATTCAACTGAAAATAAAGTAACGGCTATTCATAAAGTAAATGATTTCTCTATCTTGAAATGAAAATAACCATCTATTCATTCAGGGGTTAAAAGAAACATACAGTATAAATGAAGAAATTTCTTTAACTCGTTGTCCAAGCCTCACCATTGGTAAGAGAAGAAGCATTGACATAGGCTTAACCTCCCAGCGGCGGACCATTACTTATCCCCACATATTCTAATTTAATAGAACGGCCCTCCCTACCTTAGGATCGAGCTTGCGATGTTCATAAGCCCAACCATCAGAGTAATCGGGTGGGTTGAAGTCCCAACAGTTATTCTCCAAAATAATTGAAGTGCCTGGACAATCAAAAAAGATCACATGTTCGGCATATCTGCCTAATTCTACCCTGGCCAAGGATTTCAAATTGGGTCTACAAATCTGATCTCCATCAACTCGACTTAACAACATCTTACATAAATGGAACATGTATGAGCTATTATAGTATTTCTTTAGCATATTATTTATTTGATTTGTTTTCTTTCTTATTTGTGCAGACTCCCTACACCTCCTCACCATTCAGGTCATCAAGCCGGTGATTCCCAGGTGCTCATGAGTTCATTTCCTTGGATTTTGCTTTACACCTCTTCGCCCTAACATGCATCATTGTTAGTGAATTCCTCGGTATTTGGTTACATGATTTCATTTCCATCTCTGTATGATATGAACAGATATATGTATTTATATTTTAAATTTTGAATCTGATTGATATGCTAAAGTAACATCAATGTTTATCAAATTCCATATGTTATAATCTAAATGTTAATACTTGGGATTCGGTCTGAAGTAAATATATTTAATCATCATGAATTCTATGCTTCAATACACAACTGATACGAATGATGTAATTTATGGAATGAAAATGCAAACATGTTTCTATGGTATACGCATTTGACTCTTGCACTCCACATGAATCCGACAGACTTAGCATTATACACAATGGACATGTGCGGTTCAATAGACTCAACATTAAAGAAGAATATACACTATGGAGTTATGCGATTCAAAAGACTCAACAATAACGAAATATTTATAAACAATGGAAACATGCGAATTCAAACAGACTCAGCATTAATGAAAACGTAAATGGCATTACTTGGTTCGGCAGTACTCTTACTCGGCTCCATGGATATATCCTTGAATGCTTTGAGGTCAGTTATGCAGACTTAATGATTCTGGCTCCGCAGCAAGGGACATGGAAGAGAAAAGAAAATGGAGGTGCAGTAACTTCAATCGAAAAAAAATCTCAGATACTTAGAGAGAGTCACCGACAACAGTGAGAAAGAAAGAAGGGTGACTTGTGATACGATTAAGAGACTCGATAATATAAAGAGGAGCTTGACTCTACGGCTTCCTTCAATTACAAGAATCCATTCGATAGCCATTCAAATCGATTAAAGAGAAAGAAAAGAAGGAAGGAAGAAAAGAAAAAAATCAGAAGTTAAAGAGTATATTTATTATTTTATTATTATTAAATATTCTTATCTACGTTCATGTGTACATATTGATAAGGTGGCATCTTTAGATTATAATTTATAATGTATTGGTGTCACCTTGTTTTTATATACATATGTTCGTATTTGAGAGTGTTTAATAATAATTAAATAATAAATTCTTTTATAATTCTTTTAAAGGTAAGAGTTATGTTTAATTTATATTATTTATTATAATATTCCTTTTATAGCTCATGTGGTTTCACTATGTAACATGTTGTCAAATCCTAGTAACCTTGCCAAGGTAGTCTTAGGTCAAACCTGTCGATTCTGATGACTGGACCATTCGACCATCCCCTTCCGATGACCCCGTTTAGCAATGCTTCCCCTCTCTTCAGTAGTCTTCTTGTAATCATTCAAAACAACATTCTCGCCAAGACATCAATTCAAGATTTATAAATTGCTAATTCAAAATCATCTAGTGACCATTAGAGATTTCATCAATGTTAGAATAACTAACTCTTTTCAAATGTTCATGAAAATATATATATATTTCAACTAACTCATTTCACATGATCAGAAAGAGATAAATTGATACAACGGTTATAATTAACTAACTCACTTTCACATGATCAAGAAGAAATAAATTGATACAATGGCTATAATTAACTAACTCACTTTCACATGATCAGGAAGGAATAAATTGATACAACGGCTATAATTAACTAACTCGCTTCACATGATCAAGAAGAAATAAATTGATACAATGGCTATAATTAACTAACTCACTTCACATGATCAAGAAGAAATAAATTGATACAACGGCTATAATTAGTTTAAAAATTAGGGCAAAAATTTGGGATGTAACACCAATAGGCTTGGTGAGAATGTCTGCAATCTGATCTGTGGTAGGAACATATGCAACTGTATTGTCTTGTCTTCAACCAGTTGTCGTATGTAGTAACAATGAACATCCACATGCTTGGTTCACTCACAGGAGACTGGATTCCATGCTAATTTGATAACACCTTTGTTATCAACAAACAAAGTGGTCAGTCCTACTGGTGACATCTACACATCCCCAGGCATCCGACAAAGCCAAACAACTTCACAACCTGCCTTGACTATTCCTCTATATTCGGCCTCTGTAGAGGAGAGAGAAACTACGTGTTGCTTCTTACTAGTCCATGTGACGGCACTGGATCTCAAACTGAACACGTATCTAGAAGTTGACTTTTGTCATCAACAAAGCCTACCCAATCTAAATCTGTAAAACCACTAAGTGGAGGATTAGAACTCCGAGAGTAAAGAAGTTCATAATTTGAACTGCCCTTCACATAATGAAGCACACACTTTGCTACCATCTAATGATCAGCCTTGGGGGCTGCCATAAAACGTGAGATGTAGCTGACTACAAAGCTGATATCAGGCCTAGTAGCTGAGAGGTAGACGAGGTTGCCTACTAGTATTTAGCAACAAAAGCTTGCTCTATAAAGGTGGAGGTGGAACTGCTACTAAACTATTGTTTCCACCCATCTTGCTGAAGCAAAAGTGTGAAGAGATCTGTGAACTTCAGATCAACACCAGAAGACGTGTTGAGATTCTCGATAAAATGTTCATAGGACTTGGGTAAGCTCCAAAGAGCGATAACCACAACGTCCTCTTTCTCCATCTTGCGACCAATGGTAAGCAACTGATCACGGATTTCTTGAAATCCTATTTAGGTGAGCCTAGAGCAATGTTCGCTCATCCATGATAATAGAAAACAAAGTTTTCTTCAAAAAGAAAGCTCTGCTTTTGTTAAAAGCCTAATGAAGATTCTTGAGATGTGTCCATATCTCAACAATATCTTGCCGGATGGAATCTAAGAGAGTTGATCATCAACTACGAATAATTTGAGAAACATCACCTCCTCCCAATTATTTATATCTCATGTATCTTGATCAATACTAAGGGCAGTTGGACGCTATGTAATACACAAAATAATCTGATCAGTATTCTAATATTCAAAAATTGTTATTATGCACTACTTCCAAGTGTCATAATTCTGACCATTGAATTTCGAATTGCTCTCAAGCAAAATATTAGTAAGAGATGTCATAGCACACTTTTCAATGAAAAGGCATGAAAATTTGTGAAGGCGCGTATTACGAGGAAAAAATGGAAGACCTAGAAAATTTGAAGGGGTACCCAGAAGAGAGCTCGAAAAATCCAGAGAGAATATGCTGTTAGTTTTTGGATTCGTTGGCTCGGAAATTGAGGCGCCCAAAAAAATTTGACAACTCAATTGAGCTCTCGAAATAACCACCAAGAATATGTGATTTTTAAGAAAATCGAGCCCAAAAATTAGGGTTTCGAGCATAAACATCTTGGGCTGAAGAAAGGTTGAAATCTATGGCGAATGTGCAACAAAAAACACAGTTGCTGGGAGCGAATCTGTTATTGAGGGTTTTTAAGAAACCCTTGGCGTCACTCCCAACCCTAGATGTGCAGAAAAATGGACGAAAATGCCCAAAAAACAGTCTCGTTCTTTCAAAAATGGCCCAAAAAAAAAACGTGAATATTGATGGTCAATATTATCAGACAAACCCTACTTCGAAGCAAATATTTTAGAAAAATAATTTTGAAATTAGGGTCTGATAATTTCAGAAAAGGAAATTATGATTTCCAAATAAATTTAACGAATTAGCTTTGATACCATATTATGAAGTAATTGGTAAAATATTTGTTTGTTATTAACTGAGACCGAGAGGTCAATATATACAACATAGTTGAACGATGTTCCTTAGGCAACGATCATAAAGAATAGAAACATTATATTCTAGCTAAAAGAAAGGTAAAGAAAGCTAACATATGATTACAGACTAACTAGTATTAGAAACATTCTAATATTTACAATAGATAACCATTAACTAAAAATAGAAGCTTATCTATTATCGTAATACTATCCTCATCATAAAAGCAAATCTTGGGATACAAAATTTTATGTTCATAAGACAACCCTTGGAAATAAATCCCCTTGTAGGCTTGAATTAGCCCCTGGCTTGACCTAAAAGAGTCTTTGCATTGACCTTCTCAGTTCTATAACTATAATTTTTTAATTCTGTCAACACTCTTAAATTGCACATCATAAAAACTAGCCTGCTAGATAATGTTACTAACCATTAATAGCAGTGGACAAAAATTTCAAAAAGCATTTCTTAAACAGAAAATCCCTTGTTTGTGGAGTTTTCTAGATAGATTGTGTTACAGTTTGTGCATCAACATTTTGGATCACACTTTGTGATCCGTCATCAGAAAATCCCTTACTTATTAAAGCGGTATACATTGTAATAATGAATGTCACCCTTGAGGCAGCTTGATACATTTTTCTGAACAACTGGAGACGGAGTTATATAAAAAGCAACAACAGAACAAATAATTCAGAAATGTTTCATTGAAACATTCACTCTTCTTAAACAGAAACAAAAATATACATGAAAGTGTTCCGATGCCAACCAACCAAATGGTAGTTTCAATCTCAATCTACAATATGAAGAAAAACTCTAGAAAGCTGATCAGTACAAGCAATGAAAGGGGGAAGGTGTAAGAGGAACCTACCAAATTAAGCAAAGATGCATTTCCCCAGCTGCAAGTCCCATAATCGCATTTCTCCGGGGGCCACCAGTCTATGGTGGCGCATATAAAATCATCATCCGTCTCAGCTATGATTTTGTCTCCATTGATTGAAACGGTGGCAGGCACAGAAGCAGTTGCATTTAAACCATGTGTATTTTGGCAGTGGAAGAATGCATTCCAACAGGCAGCGAAAACCCAAATCCATAAACAACAGAAAGCCATGGACATAATTGGGAAGCGAAGTAAGTACTGGTAGTAAGTCCGACATGTACTGGTAAAGCAGGGGAAGCTTAAAACGGGTACATAAAAAGAAATATAGGATAATGGAGGGAATCGGTTTTCAAATTTATCTGCTGGCCTTACACTGACATGGGCATCACATGGAAATGCAAGTATAGGCATTGAATCCGGACAAATTGATTCCTGCATTATCAATGATGACTTACTCTTCTGGTCGGCCATCTGACACTGTTTCGTCGGTTCCTAACATTAGCATGCCCTTTGAACTCGCTTTACCCGCGCTTGCCTTTTGAGCAGGTGAATTCGCTGCCATGGACTGGTAAAGTATATAAAGTGTTTGTTCGTACGTCCCTCTCCATACCCAACACTATTAATGATTGTGTGTCAATTCACTATTTTTAAACTCTTTATTCGGGTAGATTTTAAAACATATGCGATTTGGGAAAGTGTACAGTTTGCAGCGCCGCAGAGTCAATTTATGCAAATAAATTTAACCAGTGCATTTGAATGGTAGACAGAGTAGAGTAGATTGTTGTTGGACTAAAGTAAACGCACGGAGATTCTTATTGAACAAGAATTCAATCGCGTAAGACATGTTAACAGACGTGCCGCCTTCTTTTGGATTCTACGAGTGTTTTTTAAGCTTCGTGAATGTCGACGATATAAAATTCAATATAATTTAATGCAGAAAAAGTGAACAAAAAAGGTAATACAACATTTGTTTACCGTTGCTTCATAATTTAGGTTATTTAAATTTAACTAGAGATTTTTTCCATATATTTTGTGTTATTTTTTTATGTTTCTGATATATCATTTGTGTTATTTTTTTATGTTTCTGATATATCATTTTAATAAATAAATTAGTTTTTGGGTATGATGATTAATTTAAATTTTAAATTTTTTTTGTTCTTTATGTTTGTTAGATTAGTTTGGATGAATGTAGTCTATGTAAAAGAATTGTCTTTATATGTACATATTGTAATTAAATAAAATTAATATTTAAAATAAGTTTTTTAAATCTAGTTAGAATAAGTAAATAAATTACTCGATTTATCATTTTATGAAAATCTTCAATATTATATATTCAAAAGCTTATTATAAAAAAAATTTAAAATATAAAATTTTGATAAACAATAGATTGTTATAACCTTATACAATTCATCTATATTAAATATATGAAACTTTATATCTTAATTCTATTTCATTAAGTTTTTATATATATGGACCTTAATATCTTCATTATATTTTATTATTTTATTATTTTTAATATTACATTATATTCAAGAAAATAATGTACCTATCTATGAACCTTAAAATTTTGAAAAACAACTCATTTATAATTTTGTGAATGTAAAAGAATAAAATACATATGTATTCTATTAACTATAATTACATATACTACATATGTATTATATTCACTATAACTACATATACTACATATGTATTATATTCACTATAACTACATATATTATCTATTTATTCTATTAACTATAACGGTGAGTACACACAATTGTGGTTGGACTATATCGCATGTTATTGTGCTTGGACTATTCACATGTAGCTCTTCATCTAAAGTGTATAACACATGCTTGGTTCTAACTATGACTATGTATATTGTCTATTTATTCTATTAACTATAACGACGAGTACACGCAATTATGGTTGGACTATATCACGTGTGATTGTGCTTGGACTATTCACATGTGGCTCTCCATCTAAAGTGTATAACACATGCTTGGTTCTAACTATGACTACATATATTGTCTAATTATTCTATTAACTATAATGGCAAGTACACACAATTGTGGTTGAACTATATCGCATGTGATTATGCTTGGACTATTCACATGTAGCTCTCCATCTAAAGTGTATAACTCATGCTTCATTCTAACTATGACTACATATATTGTCTATATATTCTACTAACTATAATGTCAAGTACACACAATTGTGGTTGGACTATATCGCATGTGATTGTGCTTGGACTATTCACATGTAGCTCTCCATCTAAAGTGTATAACACATGCTTGGTTCTAAATTCTTTATGTGCAATTGCATTCAAACTATATGATGTACAATCAAATTTTCCATTTCCAAAATTAAAATTTAGTATACCCTATCCTTTTTGTATTTGGTGACAGCATATCCTACTACAAATATTTCAATATACCCTTACACTTTATTGCATCTAGTTATTCATCATTAATGACATCATGTTCTACTACAAGGATGGTATCACATAATCCATAGATGAGTTATCTCGTTTTCTTTTTAACCTTTCATTTGTCATGGAGTTTGCCATTATTTGTCCTTCTCTTTTAGATGCATTTAGTCCATTTGTCAAGGAGCTACATACCAATGTACTTCTCATATAATAGTAATAATGATTTGTATTAATAGTATTGATTGTACACTTTTCAAGTTAGAAATGTTTTTATGTCAATTCAAAATATTTTCTTACCCTTTTTGTTTGCAAGCCTTGGACCTTGCCCATGCACCTATTTGCCTTGACGACCCTTATTATAGCTTGCAAATGAATTAAATACTTGTCTTGAATCACTTAAATGACATGAAGGTTAGAAAAAAGACCTACAAATTGCCTAAGGTATTCACCACTTGCAAAATGGGTAATTTTATCATCCTTTTTGCCATGTGAAAACTCCAAATTCCATTTATCTTGCACCTAATTTTGATGAACTTAATGTTGTTCTAGTCTAAACTATAATGAACCTTTGGTTCCTACTCACCCCAAATTGTGAATTTATACCTATTTATACTCCCTCAAACAATTTTTTCCTCGAGTTTCACAATCAATTATAAGATTTTCAAGAAAAGATATAAGTCATCCCACATCACATACACTTTACACAGCCCTTGGGTTCTTTAAATAAATTTTTTTAATAAATTTCAACATCTCAAAATGGTAGCTACAACATTTTCAACCATTTTCCTATGTAGCTTCTTATCCATTTTATTTCATTAATAAAGGTGGTAAAGAGGAGAGAAGATCAAAGAAGATTGACAATTGAAGATATGCATGATATGAAACTTTTCATTAGCACCTTAGATTACCAGTAATGTAGGCATGATATCCATGTATGTTTACAATTTTCTAAAATAAATAGCTTATATTCAAAAAGTTAGAGCAGAATAGTTAATTTATTTGGCATCTTGATTAGATGTTTAACCTTGTATAATCACTTTAGATCATTATTATTTAAAGATAGATGTGATCTCATTATTTTATTAGATTGGTAAAGCTTGAATTGTAAATTTTAGAACAATTTTGGTAGCATACTATGTTCAAAGCTAAACATTATTCATAGAATCTAAGAAAACAAGAACAACAAAGGTTGAAATTTTTATGTTGTGTTTGCATTCATTTACTCTTTGAGAATTTCTTAATATGTTAGTTAATTAGTTTGTGATGTTTATTACTTTATTGGTGTAATTTGTTGTGCTATTATTTACTTTGTATTGCATTCAATATGATAAGATGTGGATGGTTCAATATATTAGTTGAGATAGAATCGATTCACAAACCCCACCTAGTTGTAGTTGTGTATGGTGCACTAATATTCCTAACAATTGATATCGAATCTCCTTTATCCTCTTTTTGAAGCTTAACCACTTGAGGAGATCTGCAATGGCCTTTAAGAAGGAAAGTTTGAAGTTAGATGGAACTACCTATGCACTATGGAAAGGAAGGATTATTACACACTTTATTTGCATGGGTATAGAGCATTAAAACATTACAAAAGATGCTTATTAGATTCCAAATCCTGAGAATGTAGATGAAGCTCAGATGAAGAAATTATATTGCAACATTATTGTCAAGAAATCCTTACTCGGTACCTTAGCTGATATCGAATATATAGATGTGACAAAACATGAGATTGCTCATGAGATTTGGATAAAATTGCAATCAAAGTGACAAGTTTGTGCAAAAAGAAATGTTGCAAAGTCTAAAAGGAAAGTTGGAAACTATGTGGATGAGTGAAGATGAGAATATTAGAAAATATGTGCAAAAGATAGCAAAAGCTTCTTGTGGAATTAGGGATTCTAGAAGAACCATTACCAAAGATGAAATTGCTTCAAAAGTTCTCATATCCTTGTCATATTTCTATGACACCAAGGTTGTTGCTATTGAGGAGATTATAACTATTCAAAATGTGATAAGAGAATAATTGGTTGGTAAGTTATCTTCTTTTGAAATGAATAAACTTGAAAATGCTTTACCTAAGGTAGAATCAACATTTAAATTTATTGTTTCTAAGAGAGAGAATAAGATTGATTATGGTTGTTCTACAAGTTCTACTATATCTGCAAGATTTGTAGATATGCTAAGGAATAGGAAGGCATTGAAGAAGAGGAAAGAAAACGAGAGGAGTATAACAAAGAGGTTACCATGAGGTGAAGGTAAGTATGAAGGAAAGTTGCCCTTGAATTTTTTTGCATGTAATAAGATTGGTCATTTTGCATCGATATGTCAAAAGAGAGTTCATAAGCACAAACTAGGGAAGTTGAGCCTAGATATCAAAAGAAATTTTATTATGCTACTAGTGAAGGTGCCACTAATGTTGAATATGAAAACAATGAGAAAAAATATATTTTTATTTCTATTGAAGATGAAAAATGTTACCCCCACGATTGAAGAGAAAGCCATTCTTACCTAGATAGAGAAGGAGGATGGATGGATAATAGACAGTGATGTGCACACCATATAATAGGTGATGTGAATAAATTTGTAAATCTTGATAAGTATGATGATGGTGTCAAGTTAGGTTTAGTGACAACACTCCTTGTTTGATCAAAGGAAGAGGCTCAATTACTCTTGATGATAAGAACAATATTGAAGATGTATTATTTGTTGATGGACTAAAGAATATTTTTTTAAGTGTTGGACAGTTGGTTGATAAAGGTTACAATCTACAATTCAAGGATGGAATGTGCACTATTCTAAATGAGTCAAGAATTAAGATTACTTCTGGAACAAAAAATAGAGGTAATTGTTTCATTTGAATGCAAAAAATATGTTTGGTTACAAAGATTGATGACAGTTGGCTATGGCATAAGAGATTTTTGTCATGTGAATTTTTATGAAACTATAAAGATCAATGATACTAATGTTGTAAGAGATTTACCAAATTTGATAAAGCCTACTAACACCTTATGCAAGGAATGCATATTGTGGCTCCACAATACATGCCGCATTTCCACTTGGAAATGGGGACCCCCTCTTTTTGCTTTTGAGTCATAGGGCCCACTCTCCAAAATAGGGTATCTTTTGAGGTGTCTTAGGGGTGGGTTCAGTAGAGTCTAGGTCTAAGAATAGAGAAATCAAGCATCGTATGGGTTCCGATAGTCTGAAGAGCACATTTTTAGCATAATAGTAAAGTGTGTACCTTGCACACATGTGTACATGAGCAAGTTGTGTGACCCCACCTTTGCCTAATTGTTCAAATGAGTAGTTGTACCCATGCACCTATTGTATAGCACACAATTGTGCCCCTGCACACATTGTGCACCTTTGCAAGTTACACAACCCTCTACGACCCTTCTACCACTTCATTCATTATCTCTAAGCTCTTGATTGTGCACCTTCGCACCTTAAAGGTTTGCAGTTTCCAAAGCATCCATTGCTCGCCAGTGTGCCAACTCTGAGGTAATGTCTCGATAAATACTTGCACACCTTGCACAAATGCACAAGTATGATACATCTACATATTTTCCCTCCATGCATGCATGTCTACTCGCCTAGTGGGAAAACTCTACGATGCATAGTTGTGCACATTGTGCACCTGTACAGGTGTGCAACTGTACAAAGTGCACAAGGTCACCTTTTGACCCCACCAAGCTCACCCTGCACACTTGTGCACCCTACACACTTGCATAATTGTACATGTGCACACCTCCTATTTTTTGTAGCTATTTGACTTCCGAAACAATTTTGGGTCATTTTTTTGGAGTCTTTTAGTCTCTTTTCGGTTCCTAATTGGTGTGATACTGACTCTTATCCTTTGTGTAGGCAATCATGGATTTTTTATTGTGTGCATCATCGAGGATCTCCCCAAAACTAGTAACCTTCAAATTCCAAAGAGCGCTAAAGAAATTATGCTTCATTGACCTTCAGCAAGAGATCAAGGACACCTAACTGGGACATATAGACTAGAACTCCTCCCTAGTACTATGAAACAAACCACATGAGAGATCATAGATGATCACAACCATGATTAGGAATTGTTTGGTCAATACAAAATCACACCTAGTGTCTATGTAGTCTAATGAGTTGATCATGACCCTTACAAAGTACTATGTCCCAGATGAGAAGATTTTTAGGAGTGTCACCAGAGAGTTCATCCTTGACATCCACCCTAACAACATAAAGAAGGTCTTTCATTTGTTTATCTCTGATCAATATTATAGCATTTCAAATGAGAGTGCAAGTAGGTGGTACCAAGAGAATAAGAAATAGGCGGATGAGATTATACATAAGAAGTATCTAATCACCCAGACTCCCCATAATAAGAAGGCAGGAAAAGTTGACATGACTAGAAGCCTACATGATTTCATACATTGGCTATTGAATTCTACTCTTGAGCAGAGTAATGGTACTTCCTATGGCTAGCCACTTGAAGACATGGATGGTTCACTTCATTGAAAAGATTTAGATGGGGGCATACACGATAGGTTGGGGAATACTTATCAATGACTCTTTGCATAATCAATTGGTCTAGGTCTAGACTAACCCACGTTTCTACATGACATCCTATGTGGTTTACATATTAGCAGCTAGGCCCCCTACATACCCAAGACTTGCAAGGAGATGAAATGTGAAGGATGTCAATGCATGGCCCCATATTGTTTACCATAGCTAGTAAAGAAAGACCTCTAGAATGATAGCCCCAAGTATAGGATATTCAATGATGCATGCATCTTCTCTGTGATTCGATCTGTCAAAGAGACTACGCAAAAAGAATATCAGTGGAAGCAACAACTTGATTAACCCAAATTGGAGGTTACTTCATCAAGTTTAATACATTTACGAACATGCAAGTGGTTAGATCCCTCTTCTTCCCAAAGTTATCTACCCTGTTATCCATCAGATAGGTTTGTTCTCCTCAAAATTTTGTGACAGTTGAACTTCGCATATGATAGGGTATGAAAGAAGCATCAAAAGACATGGGAGTGACCCATCACCATCAGACCTTATGACATCAAGCAGAAGCTAGACATCTGTACATATGATATTGAATGGGAAATGTATCCTTTGGAGGATTATCTAGTTGTATGCCCTTCCTTTGACAACAAATGAATGTTCCAGCATGTTGCACAAATGGAATTTGTACTAGATACAGTGGTCGAGAACCATTGGTTGAATTATGTGGATGACTAAGAGGTCAAGATCACAAATTACTACAAAATAGGATTAGTATTAGTGGAAAAGTCTTTGAAATTGCAGATACCTCTTAAGGTTTATGAAAAGGACATGTCAAATATTCTGAACCCAATTTCTAATAGAGATAAGATTTGTTATGACCAATAATGAATGTCGAGGTGGACCAGGAGGATAATGATGATATCATGCACCTAGTTTGTCATATGATCGACATGATTAGAGCATGGATACATAAGCCTCTTCATCTGGATCCCCTTCTTAATGTACCAACATTGTGTTGAAAATAATTATTCAATTGTATATTGTGATGTTACACAAATGTCAAACTCTAACCAAACACAACTAGTTTTGGTCGAGCTTAGTTAGGCACTATAGAAGATTCTAATATCAGCCGAGTAGAAGTCAAAAGGAACTGAGTTTCAATTGGTCATTGAAGGAAGTTAGTATAAATCAAGTTTGGTTGATCAATGAAGAGAGTTAGTATTAACCAAGTTTGGTTAGTTATCAAAGGAATTCAGTTTTAATCAAGTGACTCATCCTAGTGTTAGTCGACTGTCAGCAGATTACTTTTTTCAATTAATTAGTTAATACAAGATGACTAAATGGATGTTAAATATTTGTATGAAAGGGTATTCAAGCTTACTTGGCATTAAGTATCATATATATATATATATGAAAGTCAAGTTATGGATTGAAGTAAGCAATTGGGAACAATGTGAAAGAAGTGAAATGAGAAGGATATCTGATTAAGGACAGAGCTTATGAGTTAGAAGACCTAGATGCAAAGAATATTTTGATCATGAAGGATCAAGAGGATAAACAGAACATCAATTTGAATGTTCAAAGTTAGTTGCTTCATCAATTAGGTCAATCATTGTTACTTTTTAACAATTGTAGCAGTGAAGAAATCTCTTAACAAAGTTGTCTTAATAGTCATTTTGTAAATCCTCTAACAAGGTGGTATTTCTAGATTGAAGTGTCTAAAGACCTCTAACAAGGCCACTCCTAACAACGTGATTCAAATCCTCTAATAGGGTCTCACTTAACTGTGTTTTTTGTAACCTTTAACAAGGTTGGCTTCTAATGGTGCTCACTTCAGAAGAGTGAAAAGTTGTAACTAGCTGCATTGGTGGTTTTCTCAAATTGACTTTCTATGTTAAATCTTGGTGTTTCATGTGTTCATGTTGTTTGCTTAATATTTAATATTTTTGTAACTAAGTTACTAAAGGTTAATACACATTAATATCTTAAGGCTACTATGTTAACTGAGTTGCAGTGAATATCTAGTTCTAATCGAGCAGAGAAAGGATTTGGTCTATTAAGTGAGAAGTTTGTATTGACATCTTAGGGACTTGGAATTGTTTTTGTGGTAACTAATTCACCCCTCCCCTATCAGTTACTCCTTGCATTTCCAACAATTGGTATCAAAGTTTTTGGTGCTTGCAAGAAAGGTTTCAAAGATCTAAGCTAAAAGATCAAGATGCCTTATAGAAGAGAGATTCCTAAGCTTAACCAAGAGAACTTTTCAGCACGATAGGAACTAATGAAGCTACATATGGGAATCATTGGAGATACAAGTCTGCACTTCTTATTGAACTAGCATGTGGCACCACCAAAGCCTTTAATTGTGGATTAGATGGTGGATATGAAGAATCACAATATAATGATGATTGATAGTGCTTCCTCTCTCAACTATTTTGAATTTGATGAAGTGAAAGATTGCCCTACTGCCTATGACATGTGGAACAAACTGGAGAAGATCTATACAGGGAATGATAATGTGAAAAGAGCCAAAGCAAAAAGTCTAAGAGGCCAGTTTGATCGTATGAAGATGAAAGAAGATGAAAACATTGCAAAATGCAATGAAAGAATCAAAGCAAGTGTAAGTGCAATCAAAGTTGTAGGAGAAAAAATAGATGAGACAATAGTAGTCAGCAAGGTATTAATAACTCTTCTTCGTATTTTTGCAATTAGAGTTTCAGTTATTCAAGAGATGAGATGTGATCCTAAAAATTATATAACTCTGGATACACCTATGGGAAGATTGATTGCTTTTGAGTTGGATGACTTTGACAACTATCTTCATAATACTAACAACATAGAATTTGCATTCAAAGCCAAACTAAATCTTCGTAGAAAGGGAGGAAACTCAAAAGGTAGAAAAATTGACAGTGAAGAAGATGATGATCCTAAGGATGACCTTGAAGCCATTGAAGCCCTACTTGCAAGAAGGTTACCAAAAGGCAAAGGTAAATACAAAGGTAAAATACCATTGATTTGTTTCTCTTGTGAAGAGGTTGGTCACATTGCTACAAGGTGTCCAAATAGAGAAAAAAAAAATGACATAAAATTCAATAAGTTCAAAGGCAAGAAAGACTTCAAGAGCTACAAGGACTAAAAAGATAAGTTTAAGAAATCTTGTTACATTGCTAAAGATTATGACAGTGATGATGAAGATGAAATGATATATATTGTTGTTAAGGATGAATCAGATGATCAGGAAAATGAAAATATGCTACTTATTTCTCATGTTAGCAAAAATGACACATGGATAATAGATAGTGATTTTTCTCATCACATGATTGGTGATAAAACTAAGTTTGAACACTTGGAACATTATGATGGTGGAAGTGTTAGATTTGGGAATAATGAACCATGTTATGTGAAAGGAAAAGGATACATTACATGAACTAATGGAATCAAATGTGACAATGCCTACTGGGTTGAAGGACTAAGGCACAATATTCTAAGTGTGGCATAGTTGAACAACATTAGATACAAGGTAGAAATCATGAATGGGGAAGCCAAGTTGTTGAATAGCAAAGGAAATCTAGCTGGGACTGGTAATCAGACTAAAGGTAATCTATTCTATCTATATCTCATTGAAAGCTCATTCTTTTTTGCACAAGTAGAGGAAAATTGGCTATGGCATAAAAGAATGTGTCATGTAAACTTTGATAACCTAATTACCATAAGCAAGAACAAAAGAGTAAGAGGTATTCCAAATATGAAGAAACCTGATATGGCCATGTGCAAACAATGTTAGATTGGAAAAATGGGCAAAAGTAGTTTCAAAAGTAAGAACTACTATATAGAAGAAGTCTTGGAACTAGTTCATACAGATCTTTGTTGGCCAAAAGGTATAGAGAGCTACAATGGAGACAAATATTTCATTTTGTTTGTTGATGATTATTCTAGGATGACAAGAGTAATGTTCCCAAAAGACAAATCTAAATCTTTTCAAAAGTTCAAGTGGTATCTGGCTAGAATTTAAAAATAAATAAGGAAGATCCTAAAATGCCTAAGGTCAAATAGAGGAGGTGAATTCATCTCTAATGAATTCAATGAGTTATGCAATGAAAGAGGGATCAAAAGACAAGTATCTACACCTAATATACCTCAGCAAAATGGCATAGCAAAAAGAAGGAATAGATCCATCAAGGATTGTGCAAGAACATTGATGATTGAGAAAAATGTTGCAACCAAATACTAGAAAGAATCAATCAACACAACAGTTCATACCTTGAACTGTGTTCAACTAAAGAAAAGGTACAAACAAAATACCTTATGAACTATGGTATGGCTATAAGCCTAATGTTTGTTTTTTCAAAGTATTTGGAAATAAATGTTATGTCTTGAAAGAGGCAAGGAAAGGAAAGTTTGATGTAAAAAGTGATGAAGGCACATTCCTAGGTTACTCCAACAAGAGCAAGGCATATAAATGTTTGAATCTTACTACTCACAATGTTATAGAAAGAGTACATGTGGAGATTGATGAGTTTGAAGAACAGAGTGAAGAACAAAACAAAAAGGAACTCAAGGACTACATAAACTTTGTTTATTATGAGCTTGAGTCTTTACCAAAGCTACAAGCAAGTGTGGTCGGACAACAACAGACTACACCACCCAAGTCAACTAAGTCTATAGTGCAAATCAAGTTACAACCAATGGAACTCGAGCAATAGATAGATCAAAGTGAGTCGTAGACAAAGGAACCTGAGTCAGAAACAGAGGGAACCTAGTCTCAGATAGTGGAACTTGAGAAAAGATCAAAAGATCATAGTTTCATTGAACATGATGAACCAAGTGAAACAAGTCCAGAATCTAGAAGGAAGGAACCTGTACTTGCCAAATATGTCAAAAGGCATCATGCACCTAAACAAATAATTGGAGATTAGGTAGGAGGTATACTAACAAGGAAAAAACCAAAAGGTACATGTTTGCTTAGTGAATTTGAACCTAGATCTGTAAAAGATGTTGTGAATCATAAAAGTTGGATAAAGGCAATGAATGAAGAAATTGAGCAAATTGAAAGGAACAATATCTGGACTCTTGTTCTGAGACCCAAGGATGAAAATGTAATTGGTACAAAATGGGTTTTTAGAAACAAACTGAATGAAAAAGGTGAAGTATCAAGGAACAAAGCAAGGCTAGTGTGTAAAGGATATGCTTAAGAAGAAGGTATTGACTATGGAGAAACATTTTCTTCTGTTGCAAGACTTGAAGGAGTCATAACACTACTTGCATATATTGCACATAAAGGATTCAAAGTGTATAAAATGGATGTAAAATCATCTTTCTTGAATGGAGTTCTGGGAGAAGAAGTCTAAATTGAACAACTCAAAGGTTTCATTGATCCAAATAAAAGAAACATGGTCTGCAAACTACACAAAGCTTTATATGGTCTAAAGCAAGCTCCTAGAGCATGGTATGAAAAACTACATGGATATCTAGTAAGGATTGGTTTTGAAAGAACAAATGATAATAGTAGTTTGTATGTCAAAGAAGGACCACTAAACAAGATATTGCTAGCAAGAATTTTTGTAGATGATATTTTATTCATAGGACATGATGACTTGTGTAAATTATTCTCCAAAGAAATGAGGAAAGAATCTAAAATGTCAATGTTTGGAGAGAGAAATTTCTTTGTTGGTTTGCCAGTTCATCAAATGAAAGATGGCACATACATTACTCAGTCAAAGTACATCAAGGAGATATTGAAGACCTTTGGAATGGAAGATTCCAAACCAGTTGCAACACCTATGTCTATTGGACATAAAATCTCTAAGACTGATGATTCAAATGAGATAAATCAAACTACCTACATATACATGATTGAGAAACTTCTGTATGTGGTACAGACAAGGCGAGATATTGCATTAGCAATCGATATAGTTGGAGGATTTTCTACAAATCCTAAAGAAAAATCACATGATGGCAGTCAAAAAAATTCTGAGACATCTAAAAGGTACTAAAGACTATGGTTCATGGTACAAGAAAGGAGGAAACTTTGAGTTGAAATGCTTTACTAATGCAGATTGGGCTGGAAGCATTGATGACAGAAAAAGCACCAGTGGAGGAGCATTTTTTCTTGAAAAGAGGTTAGTGTCATGGACAACAAAGAAGAAAAATTCCATCTCTCAATCTACAATAGAGGCATAATAAGTAGTTGCAATAATTAATTGTTCCAACGTAATTTGGATCAAGCAATTGTTGTTAGGAATGAAGGAACAAATCAAGGAACTAGTGGTTATCTATTGTGATAATACAAGTGCAATCAATATATCCAAGAACCTAGTGATGCACTCCAAGACAAACACATTACAATCAAGTATCATTTTCTAAGGGAACTAGTTCAAGACAAAGAGGTAAGATTGGAATATGTGAATACCAAGGAGTAGGTTGTAGACATATTCCCAAAGCCATTACCTAAGTATGCATTTTTGTATCTAAGAGGTAAGTTAGGGGTCGTTCTCCTATCTAATGCTCACTGGAGTACATATTAGTGACGCATCAATAGAGCCTCATTGAATAACTATCAAGTTGATGCAAGTTTCTTAGATCACATTTTATATGAATCAATATATCAGGTACATTGCAATTTTATTATATAAAGTCTTTGGCATTGGATGTTAAAGAGGGAGAGATTGATGAAATGTCAAAGAATCAAAGGGAGAGCAAAGAATCAGAGATTTAAAAGCAAGAGGGAGAGATTGATAACACAGAGTTTGAAGATAAGATAATAGAGGGAGAATATCAAAGGGGGTTCTCATGGATGAAGAATCATAATGAAACTAAGGATATGGTAAATCTTATAAATCATTCTATTCTTCTAGATTTTCTATGCATAATGACATGTTGTGTTGCCATTAATGCCAAAGAGGGAGATTGTTGAAAATAATTATTCAATTATTTATTGTTGTTGATGTTACACAAGTGTCAAACTCTAACCGAGCACAGCTAGTGTTAGTTGAGCTCAATTGGGAACTATGGAAGACTCTAGTATCATTGAGCAAAATTTAGAAGGAATAGAGTTCTAGTTGGTCATTGAAGGAAATTAGTATAAACTAAGTTTGGTTGGTCAATAAAGAGAGTTAATATTAACCAAGTTTGGTTGGTTATCAATGAAATTCAGTATTAATTGAGTGGCTCATTCTAGTGTTAGTCGACTATCAACATATTACTTTTGTCAATTAATTGGTTAATACAAGACGACTAAATGGATGTTAAATATTTGTATGAAAGGGTATTCAAGCTAACTATACATTGAGTATCATATATATGAAAGCTCAAGTTATGGATTGAAGTAAGAAATTAGGAACAATGTGAAAGAAGTGAAATGAGAAGGATATCTAATTAAGGACAGAGCATCCAAGTTAGAAGACTAAGCTGCAAAGAATATTTTGATCAGGAAGGATCAAGATGATAAACTAGAACAATGATCTGAATCTACAAAGTCAGTTACTTCATCAATTAGATCAATCATTGTTACTGTCTAACAATTGTAGCAGTGAAGAAATCTCTTAACAGAGTTGGCTTAATAGTCATTTTGCAAATCCTCTAACAAGATGTCATTTCTAGATTGAAGTGTCTAAAGACCTCTAGCAAGGCCACTCCTAACAGGGTGACTCAAATCCTCTAACAGGGTCACACTTAACCATGTGTTTTCTAACCTCTAATAAGGTTGGTTCCTAACAAGGCTCACTTTAGAAGAGTGAAAAGTTGTAACTAGTTGCATTAGTGGTTTTTCAAAATTAGTTTTCCATGTTAAATCTTGGTGTTCAATGTGTTCATGTTGTTTGCTTAATGCTTTATATTTCTGTAACTAAGTTACTAAAAGTTGATGCACATTAATATCTTAAGACTGCAATGTTGACCGAGTTACAGTGAATATCTAGTTCTAACTTAACAGAGCAAGGATTTGGTTTATTAAGTGAGTATTTTGTATTGACATCTTAGGGACTTGGAATTTTTTTTGTGGTAATTGATTCACCCCTCCCCTCTCAGTTACTCCTTGCATTTCCAACACATTGCAGGTGCCTGGCAGGCCAAAGAAAGGAAATGATACCAAGATTACCATTCTTGGTTATCCTAAAAAGTTTCCAGTTAGGCCAGAGATAGTCTATGGACATGCGAGGGATGCAACTTATTTTGAGAGAGAAGAGAAGACTAAGGGGAAGAAGAAGAAGAAGAAGAAGAAGGTTGTCACAATGGAAGAAGAGGAGTCATCTCAAGAACCCCAAAGCCAAGTGAAAATTGCTTCCTCAATCCCAAAGAAAACAAGAACCAAGACAATAGTTGTTGGGGAAAAGAGAAGAAGGTTGAAGGAGTAAACGTCATCACCCTTTATTCCAAAGACTGTATTAAAGGGAGTGGAAGATGAAGGGGAAGTAAAGATAGAACACCTCCCCTTGAACAAAAGAACATGCTCTATGTGGGAAATGGAGGAAGAGAGGAGAAGAAGGAGTGCCACACAAATGCCTTTGGACACACAAAATTAACCCATTTAGGGTGACAATAGCACAAACCTAGAACTGGAAGGATGGATAGAAATGACACTCAAGAGTGGGTCAGATTTGTTTGAATGGTTTAATTTTGATTTCATGCCCATGAATACACATTTAGAGGAAGGATAAATAAGGGACACTCCATGCTAGGAGCATTTAAGTGATGACTAGAACTACACACCTCTTCTTTCATAGGGCCTAGTAGGCATACCTCCTATACCCCCTAGGGAACTAAAAATACCTCCTCCACCACCACCACTACAAGAGGTGGTCCAAGTGACCCCTCCATTGATGGAAAATTCGAACCAAGAAAGTGTATATAGAGATGTGTGGATGGATCACACAAAGGAGGCTCTAGGAGACGAGTTAACTGGTGTAACAAAAGGACAAGCTCTCTCCATAATGCAACTATCTTCCTTCATTCTTACAATAATAGTGGTCACACCCAGTGTAGAAGAGACATGAACATGAGAGAGTTCAAGGAGCATGGATAGAAGCGAGGGCCTAACAGTTACCACTATTGTATTTTCTAGCTAGGATACATATTCTATGGGCACAATTTTAGCATGGTTAACATGATAGTTCCATCAAAGGAGGTATATACAAATGTAGGTGAAGGGGATGTCAATTTTGAAACAAGCAGTGAAGAAAACAATGTCTACTATGGAAGAGTTGCACCAAATGGCTTTGATCACAAGAAATAAGTAGGATGACATAATTGCATAAATAGCTATCCCTCCACCCCATGCTGACCCTAAAGATGTCACACCTCCAGATTTTGAGTTACACAAGGTCATTTTGGGAAGGCATACCAAAGACATTGCCAAAGCTTTGATGACTTTGGGGTTCAAACGTGTATTTTGGCTATTGGATCAGGTGAAGAAGGAGATCTAAGTTTTGAGAAAGAAAAGCAAGGTTTTGAATTTTTTTTAGAGAAGTGGTGAGTCCCATTGACCACAAACATCCAAAAATTGCATTAGCGATTGTTCTCAAAAAATGAGCTCTAACCCTGACACCTACTAGCTCATTTTTGAATGCATATCAGAGATGGTGCAATAGTTTTGAAGAGAAAGGGGTGGAGATAATAGTGGCTAATATGCACATTTTTCATAGTATACATAAGAATATGAATAGCCTCGTGACAGTGGTCAACCAGGATTTTGGGCTACTAGAAGAAGTATCCACCTAGACGAATGACTTGGAAGCCCTAAAGACTATAAAAGGTTAGAAATACCAGATGTTACTGAATGCATATTCAAGAGAAGAGATAGATAAGAATGACGATTGGATTAATAATATTCAATTGGGAAATAAGGTCATGTTGGGTCTCTACAAAGACTTTCAAGACACACATGTCAGGGCTTGTGCTCAAATTTTGGAAGTAGATAAGTTGTATAGTGTGACAAGCTTAGAGATGTTTCAAGATGACTTTAGGACTCAGTTATGTTCAATAGAGATAGTTGGACAATAGTTTTGAACATCATTTGAATCAGTATCCCCCAAGGACAATGTACAAAGAATATTCAAAATTGAGGAGCTATTGAAAAAATAGGATTCTAATATGGATGATTTTGTAGAACTAAGGCAAGGGGTCGAGGATTATTATAGAGAAGTAAGGAGAAAATATAAGGATCTTGATCTACTAGAACCTCGTGAGATTTCCTCCATCATCCAAAAGTTCAAAGATGCACACCTAGACATCATTTTGACAGAGGGTCCAGAAGACCCAAATGCTGGAAATTAAAATTTTGGGAGTTAGAAAAATCTTGCCACTTTTGACTTTGTTACACCCCAAGGTGCATAGGTGCACTAATAGTTTTTGTAATGACCCGTACCAATAGGCCACAAAACAAAACCCTAAATTTAATATACTGCTAAAATATATTGCTGAAATAAAAGAAATAATAGTGCCAATGTATTCATTCAATGAAAACCAAATGTTTTTACAAATGATATGGCAAATTTCAGCACCAAAATATTATGACGTAGCACATTATAGAGAAACCCTAATTGGTTGTATACAATTGAAAACTTGTTGCAACTACAAATTGAAATGAAGAACTTGGATTGATCAAATGGTGGAGACTGAATGCGGAAGATGATATGGTGAAAGTGCAACTCCACTGGAAACTCCAAACCAGCAATTAAGCACAAGTGAAAGGACTGAAACATCCTTCCCATAGTTGCAATAATTTAGGTGATCTTTCACACCCTCAAAATTGCGTACCAATTGAGAGTTTTCATTCTCAATGGCCAATTGTGACTACTTGTAGAAACCCTAGGCTCCACCACGCACATCAAAAAAAATTCAATAATAAAACTTGATGATAGGCAATGAGCCCTCAATGCCTATTTTTCTTTTTTTCGTTGATAGGTCGGCCTCCTTTTTAATTTTTCTCCACTTCTCCAGCAACCTCTAGAAGATTTTTTTTAATTTAATTTATAAAGTTACCTTGTAACATATATTTTTTTAATTTATAACTTTATAATTGACTCCTCCAAAAAAATGGGACATTACAGGTCTGCCCCTCCTAAAATTGCTTGGCCTCAAGCAATCTTAATGCTGGATGCTGCAAAATCACTTGTCCCTCCCAAGTAGCATCTTCAATAGGTAAATCTTTCCACTTAACTAGATACTCTCTGATTACTCTCCTGCGAAGCTGCTTCTCTCTACTATCCAGAATGGATTCTGGCACTAAGATCAATTTCCCCTCATCATCCAAGGGAGGTAATACTGCAGAAGGCATCACATTCTGACCCAACGCCTTTTTGAGGCATGATACATGAAACACATTGTGCACTCTACTATTTGTGGGAAGCTCCAACTCATAAGCCACCTCACCAACTCGTTTGATGATCTTGAATGGTCCATAATAGCATGGCTTGAGTTTCTCTGTACCACTCTTCTTGAGAGTGGACTACTTATATGGCTGCAACATGAGGTAAACCATATCATTTACCTCAAAACTATGCTCAGTCCTCTTCTTGACTGCATACTATTTTTGTTGTTTCTGAGCTCTAGCAATGTTGTCTCTAAGAGTAGCAACTATATCCTTACTTTCCTGTAATAGTTCACCTGCACGGGGTACTCGACTATCTCCCAACAACAAATCTAAGAAACTAGGTGCCTCATAACTGTAAAGTTCCATGAAGGGTGTCATTTGTATAGTCATATGATATGTAGTATTGTAACAATACTCACAAAGATATATCCATCTGACCCAAGCTCGCTATTGATCTGCCACATAATTCCTCAAATACCCTTCCACCCATTTGTTTACAATCTCTGTTCGACCATCAGTTTGTGGGTGATAACTAGTACTAGGTGTAAGCTCAGTGCCACACAACTGAAATATCTCCTACCAAAAGTGACTCATGAAGCGGCTGTCCCTGTCACTCACAATGCTCTGAGGCAAACTGTGTAATCGAAAAATCTCCCTGAAGAAGACCTCTACCACCTAAGTTGCTGAGTATGTAGTAGCGATAGGGAAGAAGTGAGCATATTTTGTCAGCATATCCACCACCACATAGATACAATTATGCCCCTAGGCCCTGGACAAGCCCATAATAAAATCCATAGAGATGCACTCCCACTTCCTGTCAGGAATAGCAAGTGGTTGTAGGAGCCTTGTTGGATAAGTGTGCTCTTGTTTGTTATGCTGGAAAACACGACACTCACACACATACTACAAAACATCAGCCTTAAGACCCTTCCAAGTGAATCGTTCCCGTACTAACCTATAAGTCTTGAAATACCCAAGATGGCCTATTGTAGGTGAATTATGGAATGCTCTCAAAATCAACTGCTTCACTTTTGATCCTGGGACTAAGTAAATCTTGTTCTTGTAAATGATTAAATCATCTATGAGAGTGTATCTGGTGTCGATTGTTGTCCCCGCCACTATAGTAGAGGCCCACGTGTCTTTGACATATTTTTCTATAATCAAGTGTCGCCAATTCTCTGATATCTAAATCATAGAAGTGAGGCGTGGCCTACGGGGTAAAGCATCTGCAACAATATTCTGTGTCCCCTTAACATATGTGATATCAAAATCATATGCCTGTAACTTACTCACCCACTTCTGTTGATGATCATTCAGGTGCCGCTGTCCCAAAAAGTGCTTCAAACTATTATGATAAGTTTTAATACAAAATTTGTTGCCCACAAGATATTGTCTGAATTTGGCCAACATCTCCTTATCATATATGCTGAATGATCTCTCAGCCCCTCTGAGTTTCCTACTCTCATAAGCTATAGGATGCTTGTCCTGCATGAGTATAGCACCAACTCCCTCTCCAGAAGCATCACATTGAAGCTCAAATGGCTTTGTGAAATTAGGTAATGCTAATACTGGGCATGTAGTCATTATTTCCTTGAACCGCATAAAACACTCTTGTGCCTCCCAAGTCCACACGAATGCCCCTTTCTTCAGCAAATATGTCATGGGCGTTGTATGTCGTAGTAGCCAGTAACAAACCTGTGATAGCATCCACATAGACCAAGGAACCCTCTTAACTGTGTAAGGTTCTCTGGTGGTGGCCAATCAAAAATAGCACAGATCTTTTCAAAATCCATTCGCACTAATGATGTGTCCAAGATACAACAATTCTATCATCCCCAAATCACATTTGGACTCCTTGGCATATAAGGACTCGCTCTGTAAAATTCTTAATACTATCTCCAAGTGCTCTAAATGTTCCTACCATGTCCTGCTATAGATCAAAATATCATCAAAGAACACTAGCACAAATTTCCTCAATTGATGGTGGAAGACCTTGTTCATAGTGGACTGAAAAGTGGTAGGTGCATTAGTCAAACCAAAAGGCATGACTACAAACTCAAAATGCCCGTAATGACATCTCAAAGCAGTTTTTTCAATATCCTACTCTCGAACTTTGATTTGGTGATAGCCTGATCTCAAATCAATTTTTTTGAAATAACAAGCCCCATGCAATTCGTCTATCATCTCATTGATGCATGGGATGGGATACTTGTTCTTTATAGTTCTCGTATTAACACCCTGTAATCAATACACATTCGTAGAGTACCATCCTTCTTTTTTACCAAAACAACAGAAGATGCAAAGGGTGGCTTACATGGTCTGACGTGTCCCATTGCTAGCAACTCGTTGATGGTCCTCTCGATCTCATCTTTGAGTTTTTTTTGGTGTCGATATGGTGTGATCATGACAGGCTTAGCACCTTCTTCCAACTCGATAATGTGCTCAATACCTCTGTCTGGTGGCCTGCCTGGTGGAATCTCACTAAATACCTTCCCATACTTGATTCTCAATTTTTGAATATTTGGATGATATTCAGTCTTATATTGCCCCTCCTGGGTAGGCATCAAAGCACATATTTCTGCCCACTCTATATTATTATGTTTGGCTAATCTCTCCAACCGCCTAAATGAGATAGTCCTGACATCACCATTATGGATAGCCTTCAACACATGAGTCTTGCCATCCACCACGAATCATATCTCCATATCCTCCAATCTTAGGGTAACTCCTTCAAAGAATGTAGCCATTGCATCCCAAGTACTATGTCCATGTCACCCATGTTGACCACATGATAGTTCCCCTTAAGCTCATAGTTGTTCAGGTGCAAAGGTAGATCTTGCACCATCCTATCACAACGAAGAGTATATCCATCAGCTACCTTAACTCTCAATCCCTCAAACTCCTCAGTAATGATTCCATGGCTCTCCACAAATTGTGCATCAATGAGATTATGTGTGGCACTTGTATCCAATCGAGTAATAATCTTTTGTCCTGCCAAGACTCCTCAAAATCTGAAAGATCCCTCTTTTTGAATACTAGACAGACGTGCCTCTTGCAAATGTATCTCTGGAGCCTCTTTTTTCTCAGCACTATCTACCTCTTGTTCACCCTCTGTCTCATCATGATCGTCATCATGGTGCTCTGAGATGTCTAAATTTGAACCTTCATAATAAGCCCACATCACTCAGTTAGCCTTCCCCTTAGACTTCATAGGAGTATCATGACCAAACTCATAGGGACCTTTGCAAAAGAAGCATAGCTTCTTCCTACGTAGGTCATTAAGTGTTTCCTTATCCCAAGGTCTAGCTAGCTTGTCTTTTGAGTCACTAACCTTCTCTTTACCCTTGCTGAATTCCCCTTTGTTATCTCTAAATGATGAAGAACTCATTGAACTAAACCGGTTTGTTGGAGCTGCAAGTTCCATACTGTGGACTTTCTTCATGGCTTCCTATAATGTAGGAGGATCAAAGGCCTTTATCCACCCCTTGAGTGGTTCAATTCATCCCTCTATGAATAAAATGACTAGCCTCCTTTCTGAAATGTCAGGCACCATCACTGCAAGCTTCTGGAAGTCATTGATAAATTGTTCTGAGCCTCTTGATTGTCTCAACTAGACTAACTCCCAGAAATAAACTTTAGGATTTTTTTTTTCAAACCTTTCTATCAATCTATCCACAAACTCTTGATAAGTGGTTACCTAATTATGTTGCAATGTGATCGTACCATGTGTCCACCAATCATGTGTTGCCCCATCTAAGTGTAAAGTGGCATACTTGAGTGCTTCAAATTCTATCATCGTCTTCAAAGATAGGAAAGTATCCACCTTATGAATCCAAGCACGAGCAGTCATTTTTCCACTACCATCAAATGTGGGTAATACCAACTTGTTGGTGACCTATTGCAACTCACTGTGTTTATCTACTTGCTTCTGCATGGCAGCTCTATAGTTCAGGTACCTGTCAAATGTCCATCCATCCTATACATATTCTGGTAATGAATCCCACTCATTCCTTGCTTGTCAGAGTTCATCTACAATATATGTTACCATAGCATCAGGTGTGTGTGCTGGAGTTTCTTCTCTGAATGTAGGACGTGTGGGTCTGTCAGCTGTTCTAGATCGTTTCCTATGTTGTGATTCTGCTATGCTCCTGTCATCCTGATCATTATTATGATTATTCCTCCTATTTTCCCCAATTAAATGTTGCATCATAACCATCATTGCCTGTGTACTTGCCTCTATTGACTGTAGAAGCCTCTCCTGTTGCTGTAAAGTCTCATCATCTCGCACACTTTTGGATGGGCTTTGAGAATGTCTCTCAGCCATATTCTCAGTTATGTTGGTTCTTTTGTAAACTAAATTAAATGGTGGCTGGGTAACCCTATCAAGCTGACACGAAACTGCTCTGATACCACTGTAATGACCCGTACCAATAGGCCACTAAACAAAACCCTAAATTTAATATACTGCTAAAATATATTGCTAAAATAAAAGAAATAATAGTGCCAATGTATTCATTCAATGAAAACCAAATATTTTTACAAATGATATGGCAAATTCTAGCACCAAAACATTATGACATAGCACATTACAAATAAACCCTAACTGGCTATATACAATTGAGAACTTGTTGAAACTACAGATTGTAATGAAGAACCTAGATTGACAAAATGGTGGAGACTGAATGCTGAAGATGATATGGTGAAAGTGCAACTCCACTAGAAACTCTAAACCAACAATTAAGCACAAGTGAAAGACTAAAATATCCTTCCCACAGTTGCAATAATTCAGGTGATCTTTCACACCCTCAAAATTGCGTAGCAATTGAGAGTTTTCGTTCTCAATGGCCAATTGTGACTACTTGCAGAAACCCTAGGCTCCACAACGCACATCAGAAAAAATTCAATAATAAAACTTGATGATAGGCAATGAGCCCTCAATGCCTATTTATTCTTTTTTCCTTGATAGGTCGACCTCCTTTTTAATTTTTCTCCGCTTCTTCCAGCAACCTCTAGAAGATTTTTTTAATTTAATTTATAAAGTTACCTTGTAACATATATTTTTAATTGATAACTTTATAATTAACTCCTCCAAAAAAATGGGACATTACAGTTTTGGATCAATTATAGTAGCACCGATAGTTAATTGTCAGTTCTATTTTTTTAGTGTTTCATGCACCAAAAACACGTTTGGCAACAATTTAATAGGTAGAGACACACAATGGAGCCCAAGATTGCATCTAAAGAAGTGTTGGAGACTCCCAAATCATCCAAATTATTTTCACTTCTTATATTCTCCTTGTTTTCAAGTTTATGAGTCATGTAAAGGTCCATGCACCATGTAATTAATAAAATAAAGAGTGCAAGCCTACTTAGCACCTAGTTAGGAGTTTGTTTGTACATATTTTGCTTAAAATTAGTGATTTTAGTATGCTTCTTTGCAAGGAAAAAGCCCTAGATCTGAAAATTGCATTAAGGATGGGGTTTCCTATTTATACAAAGATATTATATATACTCAAGGCCGATATTTTGATGCAATAAAATGCTATTGGTACTCTCATTCTATGTGTAGTATTTCTTGGTAGAATGTGCATTTACTTTGTGAATTTACACTCATAAACAGTGATGGAGTCAATGGTTTTATTGTATGTTAATGATTATGTAATTAATTAGTTTTGGTGTTTTTTATTTTCTAATAAATTCCTTTTTTGTGATGAATTGGAGAAAGGATCACCTTCAAGTTCTTTCATAGAAATTTTTCTCATGGACATGCACATTTTGTGGCTATACGATTTGAAGAGCTGTGAAACATCCTATGGTTTTCATTGTTCCCCTTAATGATTACATCAATGGAGTTGAGGACACCCTGCTCCTAGTTTCATAAGTTTCTACTTGATCTCTTTCAAAAACTTAATTTGTAGATCCATTGTGGCTATGACTTATGTCCATAAGGAATTTTGTTTTAAAAAATTTCCTTTACTTTCTTGTTACCCTAACTCTTTTATTTGCTTTTGAATACATGATAAGAATAAGAATTCATATAGTTGCATTTTTAGAATTTGCATTCATCTTAAAATTTGAAAAAATACAAAAATATATAACATTGTAGCCACGTTTTGGTTAAGTTTTATAGAATTTATAGATACTAGCAAAGGCCTCCTTGCATGATAATTCACATCTATCTTCAATTGAGCCACCCAGTGGGCTGAAAAATAATCATCTAGAACCTTGGAGTTGGTTAAATTGATCATCTTTTCAAGAGAGATATTTTCAAGAATTTATGTCATTGACATCATGCAAAATGATGCTCAATCAAAGTGGCACTAGGAGAGCCTCATCCAATTTTTCCCAAAAAATGGCTATGCAATCTAACAACTCTACAAATTTTTACAATTCTATTTTTGCATAGTTTGATAGGTTCACAAGTTTGTAGGTTCGTGAACTGGAAATTTTTTATCCCTCGCCTCCCTTTCAATGAGCATTGAGGTCTTCATCCAACAAGCATAAATTCTTATAACTTGACCATTTTTGTAAACCTCACAGTGACAAGGGGATACCATAGCTCAGTCTATTTATGCCACACATGTTATCATCATCATCCACCTCACATTCCAACACCTTCACCCCAACCATTTCACAAAACATCTCACAACAACAGAGTCAACCACTACCAGTTCCACCAATGGCTTTCTTTGCAAATTCTTAGTATCCACCAATCAACTTGCAATCACTACTTCATGACCTTCCTAAGAATCTTGAGAACTTCTACCCAAAGTTTATGTATGGTGAGAAACAAATAGCGAAAGATCATATCAAACTCTTCAAGGAGATATGTGATAGAAAGAAAATTCAACATGAAGATGTGGTCCTCCATCTATTCCCATACATGTTGGGAGAAGTTGCATTCAATAGGTACGTGAATTTGTCACTAGTTTTCATCCAAAACTGGGCAACTTTTGAGAAGTTGTTCCTAAACCAATTCAAGACATTTATCAACCTGACTATCTTGCACCACCAATTCTTATCAATCAAAAGGGACTAACATAAACTATCTCTCAATTTAACCATGATATTCATATGACATGCCGAAGATTGAAAAATTACTACACCATACAGATGGAAGATACAATTCAAATCTACTTGAATTCTATGGATCAACTCACCGCCATCTTCTTAAGAAGGCTTCCTACTATAAATATTGATACTTTAGAAAAGGTTTTCAAAGAAGCAATCACCTTCACCAGACATGCCAATCCTTGTGGTGGAGGTATGGTGGTTCTAACTAATACCACCATGATGGCCCCACTTTATCTAGCAAGAGCGCAAATAATGCCCAATCAGTTCCCTCTAAATCTAGTACTAGTACAACAGCTTCCTATAGTATCAGCTCCTACTATTACCTATCTAGGTTACAAGCCTTTGAAAACAACATTTTTTGAACAAAAGGTTGCACCAACTACGGGGGAAGAAAACAATACAATAGATGAATTAGAATAAACGAGGAAAACCATGTCCCGAATAACAAATGAACTCTATCATCTTTGATTTTCATAAGGGAAAAATAATAAATTTTAGTAATCTAATGGAAACCCAAACAACAACAGTTATGGGAAAAACTAGTGAAAGAACTTCAATTCCTATGGGAATATTACCACTAGAAATAAATTTAACTCATCATACCATAGCAACAAACTTCCTAGACAAAATAGGTAGTGGAACACTTGTCTCAACAATATAAGCATCCTAATTGATAATAATAATAATATTCAATTTTCCAAAATCAATCAGGTGGACGTAAACTAGAGTACATCCAATGACAATATGTTCTTTGCAGAAAGTCAAGACATGGGCTGAAACTCACATGATTCCAATGACATGCCCACTCTTCAGTTCAATACCATGTTATTGGAATCCTATGATACTCCATTGTATATAGAGACGAAATATTTTACCAACAAAGAATTTGTTTTCCATTCAATTAGGAGGTTGAACCTGAACCTATTGAAATGTTTGCATCTGACAATGATAAATGGAATACTTACAATTTTCCCAACCGAAAGGAGCCACTAACCAATGGAATCCCTCTAGGATTGCAACCAACTCCTCTCAATCCATGAGCAAGCAAAAACCCTACATCTATATGTGTATCTGTCTAGATGTAGCAGCCCTGGGCACAAGGAATTGTGCCTACCTTATTAAAGAATCCTACTTGGTCTACAAAAAAAGTACAATGCAATTGAAGAATTGAAAAGGACAAAGGAAAACATTTCACTGTATGATATTTTACAAATT
The DNA here is from genome assembly GCA_028749045.1 of Cupressus sempervirens. Classification (NCBI taxonomy): domain Eukaryota; kingdom Viridiplantae; phylum Streptophyta; class Pinopsida; order Cupressales; family Cupressaceae; genus Cupressus; species Cupressus sempervirens. The sequence continues at coordinate 443,367,213 of CM053792.1, read as the reverse complement.
TTTCCCACACAAAGAAAAACACTTTTGAAGACCCTTGATCACACTAAGGCATCTATCAGTAGCAACACTCAAAAGTTAAACTCTCCTCAGGTCAACATTGTCGAAGCTAGGTTGACTATGGTCAAAGACAAGAGAGAAGTGTCTCCTTTTCTACTAAGTATATGAATCTTTAGGAATAATCTTAATAATTGCCTCATAGATTGAAGTGCTTCATGCAACATCGTGCCACTTTCAATATCTCAAAGGTTGGGAGTCACTCCGCAACCTACTAACCAAGTGGTAACCCACCTTGACAAGACAAAGGTAAAGATCATCAAAGCATTGAAAGATATATGCATTCAGATGACCACAAATCCTAGGATTCAAGATTAATTTATATTCATGTAGTAAACACACCCGAGATATGTGACATGCTCCAGAGCAATGAATGGACTCTTAGTTTGTGGTGACTAATCAAGGAAGTATTGTACATAATTCATAATTCTTTGGGCCCTATTTTATCAAGATTTTGGGCTGACATGTAATAATTAAGTATAACCCTAAAGTGGTAAAAATACTTGTATAAAAGAGATTAGGGTTAGGGATTTTTATTGTGTGTGTGATACGATAATTGTTTCTTGCGACAGTATTGAGTTGTAAGGGATTACGGATTGTAATCAAGTTGTAATCACTAGATCGTAATAGTATTGGACTTGTTTCATGGATGTAGCCTAGGCTTTGGGTGAACCACGTTAAATTTTAGTGTCTTAAGTTCTCTTTTGTGTGATTCAATAATTTTTTTATATTGTTTATATTTGCATGCAATTGTTATTTCTGTCTGTGGTTTAATCCTAATATGGACTAGATGCCTTAGAGGATGGTTTTCCACACACTTCACCCAATTATAGTTGCCATGTAAAGGAATAAATAACCAAATCATGATCAATGATGAGCCTAAGATGAGGAAGATGATCAAAGAGTACAATGACCCTAATGAAACATTGTTTCTCTAATAAGACTTAGGATCTTATAGAGTGATGGTGTTTGATGTATCTCAGACAAAGAGATCCAATGAAAACCGCACTACAGGTTGGAAAGAGTCTTCTCTCTAAGATCAACTAGTCACTCAATTCATTAACAACATGGTTACCAATTTGTAATACCTCAGAGAAGAAGTAGATCCAAATATCTTACATCTCCACGAGTTTTGTAAGTTGCATTATATGAGTCATTCTAATTTTGAATGTTTGATTGTTCAAGTGTTAGAATAATAGAATAATTGAGAAGGGGGGGGGGGGAGTGAATCAATTATCCTCAGGTCTAGATGTACCAATTCAACTTTTAATAACTTCAACCAACTTATTCAAACTCATAAAACCATTCGATCCATATATCAAATCAACTTATTCATTCATCACTTAGTTGCATGTTTAGTATATGCTGACTAATAGAAAATAATCAATAATAAATAGCATGCATTAGACATATAACATTCACGCATATATAACACCATGATTTAATGTGGAAACCCAATTTGGGAAAAAACACCAAGTGACATGTTACCTCTTTTAACTCTTCTAAAGTGAGCTTGATTAAGAGCCAACCCAATTAAAGGTTACAAAACTCATTGTTAGGTGTGACCCTATTAAAGGATTTAATCACGCTATTAGGAGTGGCCTGGTTAGAGGACCTTGGATCATTCCATTAGAATGTCACCTTGATTAAGGATTTGCAAATGACTGTTAGGTCAACCTTGATTAAAGGATTTTGACTACAAAAATGGTTAGAAAGTAACAATTAGGTTTAATCTATTTAGATACAACTCAATTTGCAAATTTATATCTCCATTTGATTCATTTGTTGGTTCATTGATTGGAATTCATTATACTCTACATCTCTGATCTTCTTGGCAACCCTTCAAGCAATCACACTTTACCAATCTCCTCAGGTTTCCTCTGCTACTCTGTTCTTCATAGGTTCTCCACAAAATCACTAATCAACAACGAACCAACTTTAGAAAACATCCCCTATGCTTCCTTAAATAGTTATCTTTGATATTTTTCTGCTTAAACATCACCATGGATCTTAGGGTTTGATTAGATTCATTGAATATATCCATCATTTTTTCATTCTACTCCTTTCTTTGATACTTCTAGAAACTTCTCTTTAAATCCTTGTTGTTGATTGCATAAAAAAACTCAAAATTTTCATTAAATATGTCAACTGATCAATTCTTATCATCCACACATTTTGACTAATCCAAAAATTCAACTATGTCAGCCCCAAAATTGATTCTTTCACAAACTATTATTTTGTTGACACTTGGTCATCATTGTGTTCTTCTAGTTGGTCAACATTGTGTAGCTCAGTCTCTACTATTTTGTCTCACTTGACTTTGAATGACTTGCTTGGTCTTCACTACACTCATTTGCTACTACATTTTCTTCTTCATCTTGCTCTGCCATAACAATCACTTGGTTGATACTATTTTTCTCAGCTAACTCTTAAGTTCCTTAATCTTTTGCTTCATTGACCTAGTGAAACTATCACTTGACCAAGCTTAGTGTTTTACTCAACTTCTCTAATTCTCTTCTTAACATTGACCCAATTATCTTCTTCACTTAATATAATGATTAAACAACACATTATCTTGTCAAAAACTAATTGATCAAGTGTCCATTGTAATTCCAACATACTTGCTCCTGTTATCTCAACAACTCATTAGCTCATCTATTTATCTCTTTTTTGAAATCCTCTTCATCAATCAATAGATATGACACTCTACACTATTAATAAATATCTCTCTAGTAAGGTTTGACATCAATGACAAAATAAAAATTGTTCCAATTGTAGTTTCCAACAATCTCCCTCTTTGACATTGATGGAAACACCTCTAGTTACCATGCAAATACAAAAGACTTTCTCATGATTTATCATTAATAGATCCCTCTATAATTTGTATCAGATCTTTGTTAATATCATTTGTTTCATTCTGATTCCCATCACACAACATCTTAGACTTCCCCCTTTATGATGCCAATTACAAATTCTTCAATTCTGACACCAACTATATTGCCAACTATATCAGGCTCCATCTTTGACATCTCTTCTTGTAATTTAGCTTCTTCCTCTTTCACTAGATGGTAAATTCATAACATTCTCCCTCACTTATTCTAATATTGGATGGTAATTGTACATATTCTCCCTCTTCAAAAATAGTGCCACTTCTTTTGTCATTTATGCCTTGACTCCTTGGAGTCTTATCATGTCATGCTCTTGTCCATCTTTTCATAGTCTTTGGGCATCTCCTAAAGTGTGACCTCCTACATCAATGTGTAAGATATTCTGATCATATCATTTGATGCAATGTTGTATCACTTCTTAGTTTGCTTCAAGTAGGAGAATGACCCCAAACTTACTTCTTAGATACTTAAATACATCCTTAAGTAATGTCTTAGTGAATATATTAGCTATCTACTCCTTTGTGCTCACATACTCTAGTCTCACTTCTTTGCCTTGCACCAACTCTCTCAAGTAATGATACTTGATAATAATGTGTTTGGTCTTTGTGTGCATCACGAGATTCTTTGATTTATTTATAGCACTAGTGTTATCACAATATATCACAATTGGCTCAGTAATATCTTCCTTCATACCTTTCAACAATTGGTTGATCCATACAATATTTGAAAAAATAATTGTTGCAGCAACATACTCAAACTCTGATTTGGATTGAGAAATATATTTTTGCTTCTTGTTTGTCCATGAAATCAATCTCCTACCTAGAAAGAAATTGCCTCCACTTGTACTATTTATGTCATCAATGTTTCATGTCCAATCAACATCTGTGTATACTTTTAGCTCAAACTTGTCACACTTTTTGTACCATAATCCATAGTCTTATGTTCCTTTCAGATATCTTGGTATCCTTTTCACAACCATCATGTGATTTTATCCAGGATTAGTAGAGACTCTTACAAAAATGCCAACTGATAATGCAATGTTAGGTCTATTATGGACAACATATTACAATTTTTCAATCATTGATATGTATAGTGTTTGATTCACTTCAGTAGAATCATCATTATTCAAAAGTTTGTAACCGGTAACCATATGTGTTTCAACTAGTCTTGAACCTTCCATTCCAAAAGCCTTGAATATCTCCTTCATATACTTTGATTGTGTAATGTAAATGACATTCTTCATATGATAAACTTGTAAACCAACAAAGAAGTTAATCTCTCCAAACATTGACATTCAAATTATTTCTTCATCTCATTAAAAAATGATTTGCACAACACATCATATCCTCCAAATATGATATCATCAACAAAAACTTCAACTAGCAATATCTTGTTCTCATATTCACTTCTCAAGTACAAATTCTATTATCATTAGTTCTTGCAAAACCAAATTTCACTAAATAAGCATGTAGCCTTTCGTACCATGCTCTAAGGGATTGTTTCAAACCATGTAATTCTTTGTGCAAATTAAATACCATATTCCTCTTGCTAGGGTCAACAAATCCTTTAGATTTCTCAGTGTAGACTTCTTCTTCTAAGACTCCATTCAAAAATGTAGATTTAACATCCATTTGGTATACCTTGAAACCTTTATAAGAAGCATATGCAAACAAAATTCTCACTCCTTCCAACCTTGCAACTAGGGAAAATGTCTCTCTCTAATCAATTCCTTCCTCTTATGCATATCCCTTACAGACTAGTCTTTCTTTATTCCTTGTGACTTCACATTTCTCATTCAACTTGTTTTTAAATACCCACTTAGTTCCGGTCACATTCTTCTCATTTGTCTTGGGTACTAATTACCATGTCTTGTTCTTCTATTTGATCAATCTTCTCATTCATTTCCTTTATACAATCTTCATTTTCCAAAGAATTTTTAATAGATTTAGGTACAAATTCATCAACTCTAACCTTCTCACTTTTCACAATTTTGGTAGTGTTAGAATTCAAACACTTATAAGCCTTGCTTTTGGTAGAATATCCTATGAATATACCTTCATCAATCTTTGCATCAAGTTTTCTTTTTTCTTGCATCTTTAAATATATAACACTTGCATCCTAAAACTTTGAAATAATTGACATTAGGTGCATCACCATGCCAAAGTTTAAAAGGGTTTTTTTTTGTACATTTCTTGACTTGAACTCAATTAAGAGTATATACTATAGTAATTACAACTTCTCTCCAATACTTTTGTAAAACATTCCTCTCCATCACCAATGTTCTTGCACAATCCATGATTGGTCTATTCCTTCTTTTAGCTATTCTATTGTGGTGAAGTCCTTGGTGCACTCATTTGTCTCTTGATTCCTTTGTCATTGCAGAATATGTTGAATTCATCTGATATAAATTCACCTCCTCTATCTGATCTCAAGAACTTTAGACTCTTTGTTATTTATTTTTCAACTCTAGCTAAATACCACTTAAACATTTGAAAAGAATCAAATTTTTCTTTAAGAAACATCAAAATCATCATTCTAGAGAAATTATTAAAAAATAGGATGAAGTATTTGTCACCATAATATATTGTCACTCCAATAGGAGCACATAAATCAGTATGAACCAATTCCAAAATATTATCAGAACAATAAGTCTTGCTCTTGAAACTAGACTTTGTCATTTTTCCCATTTGAATTTTTTTGCACATCACTTTATCAAGTTTTCTCAATCTTGGTAATCCTATTACTTTTTTCATCTTACTAATGCTTGTTAAGTTATCAAAGTTCACATGACATAGCCTCTTATGCCATAACCAAATATCTTCAAATTGTGAAAATATATAAGTATCTTCATATAGGTCTAGATAGAACAACTTACCTCTTGTTTGATCACCACTTCCAATTAGTTCACTAATAGCATCATAAATCTTTTCCTTCCTATCTTGGAATTCAACTTGGTATACTGAACTGTACTACAATCAACAAGTTATATTTCAAACGATCAACCGAATATGTATTATCATTATGTAAAATTGATCCTTTACCTTTCACATAACATGGTGAATCATTTCCAAAATTAACACTACTTCCACTATAATGTTCTAGCTTTTCAAACTTACTTGTATCACCAGTCATATTATGTGAACAACCACTATCAATTATCCATATGTCATTCTTATTCAAAAGTGAAATTAAAGCAGTTTTTGCATCTTCATCATATTCATCTTTCATTACAACAAAAATAAATTCTACATCATTTTCATCATAATCACTATCAGAATCTTATTCTTCAACAATGTAGCAAGTTTTCTTACCTTTTCCCTTGTAGTCTTTGTTACCTTAGTTGTCTCAGTTGTCTCTCCTTTCTTGGTATTTTTTGTCCTTTCTTTCTTCCTTCTCATCTATGTCAAGACATCTTGAAAAATATGACCAACTTTGTTACATGTAAAATAGATAATAGGGAGTTTAACTTTGTATTTTCCTTTTCCTCTTTGTAGCATTCTTGCCAAAAATGCTTCTAACTCATCAAGATCATCATCTAATTCACTATCACTGTCCAAATGCTTACTCTTCTACTTTCTTTTAGATCCATCAAGGGTTAATTGAGACTTGAAAGCACATTCAACACTAATGGTGTATAGTTATCAAAATTTGATAATTCAAGTGTGGCAAGTCTACCAATTAGACTATCCAAGGTCAGATCATTACTAGGTGTACATCCCAGTTCTTGAATTGTAGATACTTTAATTGCATAGATAGGAAGTAAAGTCCTCAATACCTTACTTATCATAGTATCATCATAAATGATTCCTCCAACATGTCTAATAGCATCCACAACCTCCTTGATTTAGCCACAATACTATGCAACAATCTCTCCTTGTTTCATTTTGATCTTATCAAAATTGCCTCTCAGACTTTTTGCTTTAGCTCTTAACACATTTTTGTCTCCTCCATGGATTTGTGCTAGCTTATCCCACATTTTCTTTGTAATAGTTCATTCCTTCACATCATCAAATTTGACATAATTCAGGGAAGATACCAAATCTATCATCATTTGATTATGCTCTTTCTTCTACTTTATTTGTTCCATAGTCATGGCTAGGAACTTCAATGTATTCATTTTCCAAATAATACCATACAAAATCTCCAAATCCAAATAGATACAATTTAATTAGTCATTTCCACGCTAGGAAGCTCTCATTGTTAAACTTGAGCAAATCTCTCTTGTACATCGTGATCTTTAACTAAAGTTCCTTCAAACCTTCCTTACAAGCACCAAAGCTCGGATACCAATTGTTAGAATGATAGAATAATTGAGAGGGGGGAGGGGGCGGGCGTGAATCAATTATCCTCAAGTATAGATGTACCAATAAAACTTTTAATAAATTCAACCAACTTATTCAAACTCATATAACCTTTTGGTCCATATAGCAACTCAACTTATTCATTCATTACTTAGCTCTTTGTTCAATAAATGTCTACTAATAGAAAATAGCCAACAGTGAATAACATGAATCACACATATAGCATTTAAATAAATATAACACTAAGATTTAACATGGGAACCCAATTTGGAAAAAACCACTAAGTAACATGCTACCACTTTCACTCTTATGAAGTGAGCTTGATTAAGAGCAAACCCTATTAAAGGTTACAAAACACACTACTAAGTGTGATCCTATTAAAGGATTTAATCACCCTATTAGGAGTGACCTAGTTAGAGGACTTTGAATCATTCCATTAGAATGTCACCTTGATTAAAGGATTTGCAAATGAGTGTTAGTTCAATCTTGATTAAAGGATTTTGACTTCCATAATGGTTAGAAAGTAATAGTTAGGTTTGGTTTGTCTAGATACAACTCACATTACAAATTCAAATCTCCATTTAGCTCATTTTTTGGTTTATTAACTGGACTTCATTATATTTTCCATCTCTAATCTTCTTGGAACACTTTAAGCAATCACACTTCACCAATCTCCTCACATTTCATCTACTACTCTATTCTTCAGAGGTTCTCCAAAAAATCCCCAATAAACAACAAAGAAACCTTAGAAAACATCTTGTGTGCCTCCTTAAATAGGTAGCTTTGATCTTTTACCGCTTAAACATCATCATAGATCTTAGGATGTGATCAGATTCATTAAATCTATCCATCATTGTGTCCTTCTATTCCTTTCTTTAATACTTCTATAAATTTCTCTTTAAATCTTTGCATTTGATTGCATAATAAACTCAATTCATGCATTAAATATGCTAGCTCATCAATCCTTATCATCCACACATTTTGACTAATTCAAAAATTTAACTATGGTGGCCTCAAACTAGATTCTTTCACAAACTATTTTTTGCTAACATTCAAGTCTTTATTGTGTTCTTATGCTAAATCAAAACTTTGTAGCTCAGTCTCTACTGTTATGTCTCGCTCGCCTTTCACTTACTTTCTCAGTCTTCACTATGCTTTTTTGCTACTACATTTTCTTCTTCATCTTACTTGGCCATAACTATCACTTGATTGATATTGTTTTGCTCAGCTAACTCTTAAGTTCCTTAATCTTCTGTTTCGTTGACCTAGTGAAATTGTCACTTGGTCAAGCTTAGTATTTTAATCAAATTCTTCACTTCTCTTCTAGACATCAACTCAACTATCTTCTTCACTTCATATAATGATTAAACAACACATTACCTTGTTAAAGACTAACTGATCAAGTGCCCATTGTAATTCCAACATACTTGCTCCTCTTATCTCAATAAATTACTAGTTCATCTAGCTATCTCTATTTTCGAATCCTCTTCATCAATCAATAGATATGATGCACTACATTTTTAGTAAATGTCTCTCTAGTAAGGTTTGACATCAGTGAAAATATTGAAATTGTTCCAATTGTAGTTTCCAAGAGTCAAGATGTTGTTTCCCAGGTGTTGACTTGGTTATCTCAGCCCACAAATACAAAGATGGACAACCTCTTGGTAATAGATAATTAGAAAACAAAAAAAATTCAAGAGAATACCTTAAATGATCAAGATATCAAAGTCCACACGAAAAAGTCTGACACTGTGGATGACACCTTTGTGAAGAAAATTTAAGAGGATCTCAATGCATCATACAACGGAGCATCTTCAAATGATAAGGCTTTATATTCTTCTTCTAAGGGGATGGTCACTGCACATAGAAGGTGATTCTTTGTAAAAGTTCAAGGTTAGGTCTCCATGGTTGTGCACCCCAAACCCTAGGCTTCCAAGGTTGCTGAATTGATTGAAGAAATTCAAGAGAAATAAAGGGAACATGTTGTTCATGTGTTAGAGGTGACCACTAGAAATGACCTCACACAAGGGAAGATGTAGTGGGTCCCTAAGAAGAGGTCTTTCAAGGATCAAGTGAAAGAAAAGGTCAGAAAAAATAAACATAAGTCCAAGACACTTAAGCAAGAGGTAATTTGGAATCTTTGGTTTGATGGCTCTAAGTGTAAGCAAGGAGCCAGAGTTGGGATTGACATGATTAATCTCAAAGGTAAATCCTTCTATGCTACCTACTATTTGTAGTTCATATGCACCAATAATGTGGTGGAATATATGAAGCTCTAGTGCAAGGACTTATGTTCACCCTTGAAAAGGATGTCAAAGCCCTTGTAGTGGAAAGAGATTCTCAACTAGCAATTTGACAATTCAAAGCTATCCATTCCTACAATGAAAAAAGGTTAATGGCCTATGATAAATGAGTCCCATATTTGATGGCAAATTTTGAGGCATTGAATGTCAAATCAATCTCTAAAAGAAGAAATGAAGTGGTCGATGTTCTTGCTATCTCCTCTTATGTGTTATAACTCATTGAGAGGACAAAACTCAAAAAGTTTTCTGTCAAGTTTTTGATCACTCCATCTATCATTGATAATATCACAAACATCCAAGTCCACCAAGATGATCAACATATCCTCAAGTCCATCATGTGTAGTGGTTTATTCAAAGGACAAATAATTGATGACAAGTGTGAATGAGATTTAGAAGATTGAGAAGAAGAAGATTAGGATGACACCATAAACCTTAAAAAAATACTATCCCTAAGGGGATGATAGAGTTAGAACACATCTTTGATCATGATGAGTTTGTAAACCATGAAGAGACCCTAGAGAAAAGGGGAATGATGAATGTGATTCCTACAACTTGGGCACCAAAGATGATCCCAAGATGATTAACATTGGGAAGGCATTTATCGCTCAAGAGAGAGATGAAATGCTACACTTTTTCACCAAGTACAGAGATGTCATTTCTTGGAGTTATGATGAGCTCAAATCTTATGACCCCAACATCATCACACACGATATCCTATTGAAGCCAGATGCTAAATACTTTTGCCAAAGATAAAGACCAGTGAACCCAAGGATTGAGCCACTGATAATGAAAGAGGTATAGAAGTTGTTGGATGCCAAGATTATCTTCCCTATTTAACACTCTACCTAGGTGGCCAACCTGGTACCCATAATAAAGAAGAGTGGAGAAATAATGCTTTGTGTTGAATTCAAAAACCTAAACTGGGCATCTTAGAAAGACTATTACCCATTGCCTTCACTAGATGAAGTATTATAGATAGTAAATGGATCCAAGATGATGTCATTCTTGGATGGGCACTTTGGATATAAGCAAGTTATGGTCGATGAGGAAGATAAATTGAATAAAATATTCACCACCAAGTAGGGAGCATTCATGTATAGGTGGATTCCCTTTGGCCTTATTAGCATGAGAACCACATTTTAATGGGCCATGGATGAAGTGTTCAAAGGTTTGGTAAACACATGTATAATCATCTACATGAACAATCTCATCATTTTCTCAAAAGATAGAAACAATCACATTGTTGACTTAAAGCAAATACTCAAATGATGTAGAAAAATATGACATATCTCTTAGTCCCAAGAAATTTTCATTTGAGGTTACCAAGGGGAAGTTCCTTGGACACACCATTTCTAAAACTTGCATTTCCATCGACCTTGAGTGAATTGAGGCAATGCTCAAATTATTACCACTCAACAATCATAAGGAATTGTAGTCTTTCTTTGGAAATATCAACTTTGTATAGAAATTCATCAGTGGTTTTACCAAAATAATACACTCTCTAAATGATCTGATGAAGAAAGGGCTAAAGATTGAATGGGCATCTGAAGTCAAGAAATATTTTGAGGACATCAAGGTGGTTATTTCTACTACCCTAGTGCTTTTTAGCTCAAACTATCAATTTCTATTCAAAGTCTACTCTTTTGCTTCAGAACACTTGTGCAGATGCATTCTTACACAAAAAAGGGATGGTGAAGATGAGAGACCTATTGTGTTCATGATTTCCCCTCTAAAGAGAATGAAACCAAATTATCCTAATCTAGACAAATGCTCATTTTCCTTAGTAAAAGAAATCAAGAAGTTCCACCATTATATACTACAAAGCAAGGTGCATGACCTAGTGGTTAAGTCATTGCTAATGCAAAATGAGCTAGGAGAAAGGAGAGGGAAATTGATGATTATCTTGTAAGAATTTATCCAACCAATAAAATTAGTGAGAGGACAAGGGTTAACCAAGATGATGATCATCAAAAAAGTATAAGGCATAGTATCTCATGTGTACATAAATGAGGGAGTCATAATAGATGTTTGGTATCAAGACATTGTGTATTACCTTCTACATAATCGATGTCACCAAGGAATAAACAACTCCCAATGTGGAGGGTTTAAGATGAAATGTGAGTCATATATGCTTTAGGATGGAAAACTCTAGAAGAGGAACTTCAAAGGAATATACTTGAGGTGTTTGAACCATGAGGAAGCAAAGGAAGTGTTAGAGAAATATCAAGATAAGTATGGCACGGGGCATGGATCAAAAGAGGCCATGACTCTTCAAATTATAAGGTCTAGATATTATTGGCCTACTCTTTTCAAGGATACACATGAGCATGTATGCTCCTATTATGTTTGTAAAACAAGTGCTAGTAGAGAAAAATATCCAAACATGCCTTTGGAACCAATCTTCAAGGTTTTTCCTTTCATCAAGTGGGGGTTGGACTTCATCAGGCCTATGAATCCACCATCCTTGAAAAGGAATACTTTCATATTAACAACCATAGACTATTGCACAAGGTGGACTAAAACTGAAACATATTAGAATTGTACTACCTAAGTGGTCATCAACTTCCTTGAAGAATATTTTGTGACTAGGTTTGGGATGGTCTTCTTTCTAGTATGTGACAATGGGTCCTTGTTTGCATCAATATTCCTTACCTAGTGGGCCTTGGAAAACTAGGGATAATGTAGTTTTCATCCTTCTACTACCCATAAGGCAATGCAGTCATAAAATTAACCAATAAGAACTTGATAATAGTCATAAAGTGCTTTCTTGTAGAGAATCCAAGGGATTGGCATACACAGTTGAAATATGCCTTGTCAACTGATAGGGTTAGAGTGGAGATTTCTTTAGGCACATCCCCATATTTTTTGGTTTATGGCCAAGAGCATGTTTTTTCCCCTCATTCTCAAAATCCAAGGGCTAAAATTCATGAAGGGTTACATTAAAAATGTAGATAGAGTTCAAGTTAGATTGATAAACTTTTTACAGTTGGATGAGAGATGGACAATTCTATTAGAGTGTATGTCAAACACCAAGCTATCATCAAATTTTTGTTTGACAAAAGAGCCACAAAAAAGGCTTTCAAAATATCTAACCTTGTTCTCCCATAGGAAAAAGCAAAGGAGAAACTAGGAAATCATACCAAATTTCAATGCCTATGATTCAAACCCTACCAAATTAAAGAAATTATAGGCAAAAACACTTTCAAGTTGTGCGAACTTTAAGGGGAATAGATTTCGTTGCTAATCAATGGCCAATTACTCAAACACTATTTCAAGGCCTAAGTAATTTTCAAAACCAAAATACTAGAATTAGGTTGTTTTGAGTCCAATCTTGAGTCACTAAGTAGTTAGGGGGCCCTTGTGTGAGTGAACCATCCCAATTTGCATTGAGATTGGGAGATGTACATCTTTGTAAAAATAATTGGATAATCTTGTTGCTTTTAAGGGCTAAATACTAGTGTCATGTGTAGGGAACAAGAGATTCTTGGTTTCTAACTTAGATCCTAGATTGATCACTCTCAACAAATTACTCATTTAAAAGGATGACCAACCAAGCTACTTTCCACTCAGTCAGGCAGTAGTTGAGGCACAATATGTAACTCTCCAGTCAAGGCAAAGGGTTTCCCCATGATCAGGCCGAGGCTACTTGTTGGTGCGTGATTTTTCCAAAGTTCACTAAAAGAGGAATGCAAGAGATGTCAAAATGTTAAAGTCTAGAAAAGGAAAAAATACCACACCTCAGCCACCTAGTTTAAGTGCAATCAAGGGATACAAAAAGAAGAAGAAGAAATGATGCCTCAAAATGGGACTTGAACAAACAAAATGATCAAAAAGAAGTTAGCATCACACAACTACTACCTTCTCAATTCCAAAATACTCTTTAAAGAAAAATCAAGTGGAAACATGTGAGCTCTGCAAAGTCAACTCTTGGTTGTTAAAGTAAAAAGTACAAAAGACAATGTCTCTCCAAGAGCCCTCTAAATGGATCCTCATATCTAGTCATATAGGTAGTTGAAATTTTTTCATGAGGAGATTCTAGAACTCTTGCCGATTGGAAAAATATTGTTTTGAAATTGCTAAGCCACCATGGAGGTTGGCACTTGGAAAAGCCAACAGAATTAAAACACTAAGTACACACAAAGTGTGAAAGTCAAAGATATAGGTTGTGAGTTGAGATCTCCAACTAACCTCTTGTTACATTAAGAATCAAACCCAAGATTGACACATCGTTTTAAAATTGCTTGTTGATAAAGAAATGCCTTTATCATTTCTTCTTTTTTTAGGGCTATTTGTTGTGGCTCCACAACACATGCCCCATTTCCACTTGGAAATGAGGTCCCTATCTTTTTCATTTTGAGTCATAGGTCCCACTCTCTAGATTAAGTCATCTTCTGAGGTACCTTGGGGGTGGGGTCAGTAGAATCTAGGTCCAACATTTGGGAAATCAAACATCGTCTAGGTTTAGGTAGTTTGAAGAGCACATTTTTAGCATAAGGGTAAAGTGTGCATGCACTTATGCAAGGTACATAATCCCACTTTTTCTTAATTGCGTAGGTGCCCAATTGTGCACCTATGTACATTGTACACATTCACCACTTTGCAAGGTACATAGGGTGCACAACCCTATGTGCCTATAAATAGGGCACCCTCCCTTTTGCCACTTTATTCACTGTCTTTAGGCTCTTATTTGTGCACCTTTGTACCTTGAAGGTCCACAATTTCCAAAGCATCTATGGTTTTCTAGTGCACCGACTCTGAGGTAATGCATTTGATGCACAGTTGCATATGTTATGCATCTATGAAGGAGCGCAAGTGCAATGCATCTATATATTTCCCCCTCCAGGAATGCATGCCTTCTTGCCTTGTGGAAAAACTCTATAATGCATAGTTGCACATCTGTGCAGGGTCATCTTTCAACCTAACCCCCACCAAGCTCACCCAACACACTTGCGCAAGTGCACACCTCTCATTTTCTATAACTATTTGGCTTCCTAGTCAAATTTATGTTAGTTCTTTGGAGTTCTTTAAAGTCTTTCAAGTTCTCATGATACTGACTCTTGTCCTTTATGTAGGTAATCATGGCTTTGTCCTCATCTGCACCATCAAAGATCTCCCCAAAACTAGTAACCTTCAGATTCTAAGGAGTACCGAAGAAATCATGCTTCATTGACACCAAACACATAGAATGAAACTTATTCATGCTACTATACAAAAAAACCATATGAGATATTAGAGCTGATCACAACCATGATTAAGAATAATTTGGTCAACACAATATCACACCCAGTGTTTGTGCACTTTTGAGTTGATCATGACCCTTGCAAAGCACTACGTCCCAGTTGAGAAGATTGTCAAGAGTGTCACCAGAGAGCTTGTCCTTGAGATCCAACCTAACAACATAGAGAAGTTCTTTCATTTACTTGTCTCTAATCAATACTATGGCATTTCATATGAGAGTGCGAACAAGTGGTAGCAGGAGAACAATGAACAATTAGATGAGATATTACAGAAGAAGTATATACCTAATCACCCAAAATCCCCATAAGAAGCTGAGAAAAGTTGACATGATTAGAGGTTACATGATTTCAAACATTGGATATTGCATTGTACTCTTGAGTAGAGTAATGGGACTTCCCACAGTTAGTCACTTGGAGATGTAAATGGTCCATGTCATTGAAAAGATTTAGACAAGAGAAAACATGATAGATTGGGGAACACTTATCAGTGACTCTTTTCAAAATCATCTAGTCTTGGTCCAAAGTAGCCCACATTTATAGATGTCATCCTATGTGGTTTACCTATTAGTCGCTAGGAAACTTACATACCCAAGTCTCAAAAGGAGAGGAAATGTGAAGGATGCCAAAGCATGTCCCATATTGTTTACCCACAACAGGAAAAGAAAGACCTCTAGAATGATAGTCAATGATGTAGACATCTTCCCTGTGATCTAGTTTATTGAAGGGGACTATGTAAAGAGAATATTAGTTGAAGCATAATCTCAGTTAACCCAAATTGGAGGTCACTTCATCAATTTTAATACATTTACGTACATATGAGTGGTTGGATCCCTCCTTTTCTTGAAGAAGCTATCCTACTATCCATCATATAGGTTGATTCTCCTTGAAATTGTGCTATAGTTAAACCCCACATATGACAGGGTCAAAAAGAATCATTGAAATACATGGCTGTGGCCCATCACCATCAGACCTTATGAGGTCAAGTAGAAGCAAGAAATGGGCACATATGAGGTCAAATGGGAAAGGTATCCTTTGGAGGATTATCCAGTTGCACACCCTTACTTTGACAACATAGGAATGTTCCAGCATTTTGCAAGGAAGGAGTTCATACCAGATGTGACCGTCAAGGACCATTGGCTAAATTGTGTCGATGACTATGAGGTTATGATAAAAAAACTATTGGAAAATGGGATCAACATTACTAGAAAAGGTTTTGAAATTGAAAATACCTCTTAAGGTTTAAGAAAGGACACGCCAAATGTTCTCGACCCAATATATAATAGTGATAATATTTTTGAATGGCTAATAATGAACACTAAGGTGGATTAGGAGGAGAATGATAATATCATGCACTAGGATCAATATGTGATTGACATGACTAGAGCATGGGTACATAAGTCTTTTTATTTGGAACCCCTTCCAAATGTACCAACATTGCATGTGCCTACTAGGCCTGAAACAATAAAGGGTACCAAGGTTACCATTCACACTTATCTGGAAAAGTCACCGATTGGGCAAAAGACAGCCCGTGGGCATGCAAGAGATGTATCCCTTTTTGAGAGAGAAGAGAAGACTAGGGGGAAGAAGAAGAAGAAGGCTACTATAGTGGAAGAAGAGGAACCACCTCAAGAACCCCAAAGCCAAGTGAAATGTGCTTCCTTAGTCCTAAAGAAAATAAGGACCGAGAGAGTAGTTGTTGGGACAAAGAGAAGAAGGTGGAAGAAGCAAACAACAATGCCCTCTATCCAAGAAACCATACTAAAGGGAGTGGAAGATAAAGGGGAAGATAGGATATAACACCTCCCATTGAATAAAAGAACGCACTCTACACGGGTAGCAGAGGAAGAAAGGAGGAGTGCCATACAAATGCCTTCGGACATACATAATCAACCCATTTAGGTTGATGATACCACATACCTAGAACAAGAAGGATGGACATAATCGACACTTGGAGTGGGTCAAATTTGTTCAAATGGCTTGCTTTTGATTTCATGCTCGTGGATATGCATTTTAAGGAAGGAAAAATAAGGGACACTCCATGCCAGGAGCCTTTGGGCGATGACTAGAACAACATACCTCCTCTTCTACAAGGCCTAGTAGGCATACCTCCTCTACCCCTAGGGAACCATAAATACATCCTCCGCCACCACTAGTACAAGAGGCAGTCCAAGTGACCCCTCCATTCATGGAAGAGTTGAGCCAAGAAAGTGCAGAGAGAGATGTGGGGGTGGCTCACACAGAGGAGGCTCCATAAGAGGGGTTAACAGGTGTTATATAAGGAAAATCTCCCTCCATAGTGCAACCACCTACCTCCATTCCTAAAATAATAGTGGTCACACCTAATGTAGAATAAATAGGAGTAGGAGAGAGTTTAGGGAGCATGGATATAGGTGAGGGCCTAGTAGTCATCTCTATTGCATCTTCTAGATAGGATACATACTTTGTGGGAATTTTTTTGACATGGTTAACATGGGTAGTCAAGACCCACTGAAGGAGGTATATACAGGTGGAGGCAAAGGGATTGCCAGTTTTGACATAGGCAGTAAAGACAATAATGTCCCTTATGGAAGAGCCACACCAAATGACCTTCATCACAAGAAATAAGAAGGATGAAATAATTGCACAAATAGCTACCCCTCTACCCCATGCTGACCCTAAAGATGTCACACCTTGGGATTTCAAGTTGCAGGAGGTCATTTTGGGAAGGCCCACAAAAGACATTGTTAAAGATTTGACAACTTTGGGGTTAAAACATATATTTTAGAAATTGGATTACAAGGGGGAGGAGATCTAAGCTTTGATAAAGAAAAATGAGGTTTTGAAAGGTTTTTTTAGAGAAGTGGCGGGTCCCATTGATTCCAAATAGTCAAAAATCACATTAGCAACTACCCTCGAAAAATAATCTCCCACCTTGCCACCTACTAGCTCATTTTTGGATGTGTGAGAGATGGTGTAACAATTTTGAAGAGAAAGAGGTGGAGATAATAGAGGTTAATATGTAAATTTTGAATAGTATACAGAAGAATATGATTAGTCTCACAACAATGGTCAACTAGGATTTTGCGCTGCTACAAGAAGTATCCACCTGGATGACTGACTTGGAAGCCCTAACGGCTATAAAAGGTGAGAAATATTGGATGTTGTTGAATGTATATTTAGAAGAAGAGCTAGATAATATTGATGATTAGATTTATAATATTCAATCAAGAAATAAAGTCATTTTGGGTCTATATGAAGACATTCAAGACATACAAGTCAGGGCTCAAGCTTAGAGTTTGGAAGTAGATAAGTTGTATAGTGCGGAAAGCCTAGAGATTTTCCAAGACAAATCTAGGACTTAGTTATGTTGAGAAGAGAAAGTTGGACAAAATTTTTGAGCATCATTTGAAGTAGTATCCTTTGAGGACGATGTGCAAAGTATATTCAGAACCAAGGAGATATTGAAAGAATTGGATTCTAAGATGGATGATTTTGTGGAAGTAAGGCAAGAGGTCTAGGATTATCATAGAGAGGTAAGAAGAAAATATAAATCCCTTGACCTAACATAACCTCATGAGATTGCCTCCATCATCCAAAAGTTCAAATATGCACACCCAAACATCATTTTGACAAAGGATCTAAAGGACCCAGATGTTGGAAATCATAATTTTGGGAGTTATAAAAATCCTATCAATTTTGACTATGTCACAACCCAAGGTGTGTAGGTGCATAGGTGTGCAAGTGTGCAATTTTGCAAGGTGCATCAGGGATTTTGGATTAGTGACAATAGCACCAACAGTTAACTGCTAGTTCTATTTTTTGAGCATTTCATGCATTGAAAATGCATTTTGGTGGCAGTTTAATTGGTAGACACAGTGTGGAGCCCAAGTTTGCATCTAAACAAGTGCTAGAGAGTCCCAGATCATCCAAAGTCTTTTCTCTTCTTATGTTATCCTTCTTTATGAGCTTCTAAGTCATATAAAGGTCTATACACCATGTAATTAAGAAAATGAAGATTGTTAGACTACTTAGCACCTAGTTAGGAGTTTGTTTGTACATTATTTTCTTAAAATTAGTGATTTTAGCATGCTTTTTGTAAGGAAAAAAAACCCTAGATCCAAAAAAAATTGCATTAAGGATGGGGTTTCCTATAAATACAACAGTGTGATATGTAGTCAAGGCTAACATTTTGATTGAATAAACTATGCTATTGGTGCTCTCATCCTGTGTGTAGTGTTTCTTGATGGAATGTGTGTTTACTTTGTGACTTTATGTTCATAAATAGGGATAAGGCCAATGATTTTATTGTATTTTAATGCTTGTGTGATCTATTAGTTATGGTAGACACATAGTGGAGACCAAGTTTGCATCTAAACAAGTGCTGGAGACTCCTAGATCATCCAAAGTCTTTTCTATTCTTATGTTATCCTTCTTTATGAGCTTCTAAGTCATATAAAGGTCCATACACCATGCAATTAAGAAAATAAAGATTGTCAAACTACTTAGCACCTAGTTAGGAGTTTGTTTGTACATTATTTTCTTAAAATTAGTGATTTTAGCATGCTTTTTGTAAGGAAAAAACCCTAAATCCAAATAAATTGCATTAAGGATGGGGTTTCCTATAAATAAAAAGATGTGATATGTAGTCAAGGCTAACATTTTGATTGAATAAACTATGCTATTGGTGCTCTCATTCTGTGTGTAGTGTTTCTTGATGGAATGTGTGTTTACTTTGTGAATTTATGTTCATAAATAGGGATAAGGCCAATGGTTTTATTGTATTTTAATGCTTTTGTGATCTATTAGTTATTGTGTTTGTCATTTGCTAACAAACTCTTCTATTGTGACAAATTGGAGAAAGGACCACCTTCATATTTTTGCATAGAAATTTGTCTCATGTACATGCACTTTTTGTGGGTATAAAATTTGACGAGTTGTGAAACATCCTATAATTTTCATTGTTCCCCTTATTGATTGCATCAATAGAGTTGAGAACACATTGCTCCTAGTTTCATTAGTTTCTACTTGATCTCTTTCAAAAATTTAATTCACATATGTGTTTTGGCTTGACTTATTTCCATTAGGAACTTTATTTTCAACAATTTCCTTTACTTTCTTGTTACCCTAACTTATTTATTTTCTTTTGAACACGTGTTTAGAATGTGAATTCATATAGTTGCATTGATAGAATTTGTATTCTTCTTGAAATCTGAAAAAATACAAAAAAATATTGAATTGAGCCTATGTTTTGGTTAAGTTTTGCAGAATTTACAAATACCAGCAAAGGCCTCCTTGCGGACACTCACATTTATCTCCAAGTGAGCTACCCAAGGGGTTGAAAAAAAACCATCCAGAACCTTGAAGTTTGTTAAATTGATTATATTTTCAAGAAATATATTCACAAGAATTTTTTCCATTGGCATCATGCAAAATGACTGCTCAACAATGCACTATGGTGAAACAAACAAGAACTACTTTCAAGAAAAAGACATATATTGATACTAGGATTTTAGATTTGGTTTGTATAGCTCTATGTGGTCTAACCAAGGAAGGAAATTGGTATGGTGGGGGATATTTCATTTTATTTATTGATGATTATACTAGAATGATATGGTTACATTTTTAAGGTAAAATTGGAAGCATCTGACAAATTTTGGATATTCAAAGCCAAAGTTGAAATTGAGACTATAATGAAGATGAAATATTTGAGATCAAATCATGGCGTAGAGTTTACTTTAGAAGAATTCAATGCCTATTTTGAAGAACATAGAATAAGAGGATACATGTCATCCCTTACCCCTCAATAAAATGGGATAGCAAAGTGAAGGAGCATGTAAATCCTTGATATTGTAAGGGTTGTGGTGTTGGAAGGAAAAGTACCATATATGTATTGGAGAAAAGTTGTTGCTACTATATTTTACACATTCAATAGAGTTTAGATGAAGCATGGTATCATTAAGACAACTTATGAACTATGGTATGGTCATGTACCTATAATTAAGTATTTTAAAGAATTTGGAAGTAAATGTTGCATTAAAAGAGAGGATGACATAGGAAAGTTTGATCCTAGAAGTGATGAAGGAATATTTCTTGGTTATTCTACTAAGAGAGAAGTCTACCAATTATATAATAAGGTTTTAAAGAAAATTTTTGAGACTAATAATGTGAAATTTGATGAAAAATTTAGATATAGGAGAGATTGTGTAGTAATGAATCAAATGATTGTGAAGATAATAAATTATGTATAAAAAACCAACAAAATTGGAATCATAATACAAATCAAGAACGTTTGGTTGAAGAGAATTAAAAATAAATTGAGGTTAAATAATATTATACTTTGAAGACTCCAAGGTAAGTAAACTTAATCATATTAAATATCAAATTATTGGTGATTAGAATCAAGGAGTATTACTAGAGGAAATATGTTTGATTTCACAGGTTGAATCTAAAACTATTAATAAATCTTGTAATGATGATATCTAGATTAAATATATAAAATTATTATTAGATCATATTGAGAAGACCAAATTAGACCTAAAGATTATTATTGGAACAAAATGGGTTTCCAAGAACAAGCTGAATGAAAATGGTGAAGCTGTTAGAAATAAAGCTGGATTGGTTTACATAGGATATTCACAAATGAAAGGTATTGATTTTGATGAGATATGTAAAACTATTCCTATGATTAAAGCTATTAGAATATTTCTTGCATATTTTTCTTATAATAATTTAAAGGTATATAATATGGACGTTAAATCAATATTTTTAAATGGAGCTATTGAGGAACAAGATTATGTTGAGAAACCCGATGGATTAACTATTGATAATTAGAAGGGCACGATTTACTAATTGAATAAATCTTTAAATGGATTAAAGAAAACCCCTATAGCCTAGTATGAAAGATTGGACAAATATTTATTGAAGCTTGGATTTAGTAAAGATCCTACAAAGATTTTAATACTTCCAAGTTAATTCTGAAAACATTTTGATTGCAGAGATTTTTATACTTTAAAGTTGATTCTAATAATTATTATTATTATTGAAGTCTTTGTGGATGATATCAATTTTGGTGGTTATTATGAGATGAGTTCAAAATTTTCTAGTGAAATACAAAGAGAATTTGAGATGCCTATGATAGGTGAGATGAAGTTGATGAAGGGTGCTCCCCTTAATCACACAAACACATAATAGAAATAAAGAGACAACAATAAGTTGTGAGAGAAAAATTTGTCTTTTTATTATCTCTAAAAGTATGGAATTACAAAATATAGAAATACAACATGTAAAACCTCATGGGATTTTTCTTACAATATAATGTAAGCTAGAGCCACCACCAACAACTCTAAACTACCCTAGCTCCTACGAGCCTTCTTTATATAAGAAATGTTCCACAACCCAAGAAGGTTCTAGAAATTTATCCCTAACCCTTGAGGTCGACCAACCCTGCATAATTTTAGTTTTCATGTTTTATTACATTAGATTCGACCCAGATAATTTTATTTATATATTTTCAGGTAGCCCAACTTCCAAAGACCATAATATTTTGAGCATAGCTTTGATTGACTATGATAACCACTTTTCAGAAGTGGTACCTCTTAAACTACAACACTTTGACCACCTAAGCATTATTAGCAAGAGTTCAACCTTGTTTTAGAGCCTCTAAGGTCTTCAAAATTGAGTTCAAATATTTGAACACAAAATTATCAATAACTTCACAATACATATTATATTGGAATGAAACTCAACTTGCAGGCTTATATATCTAAGATGAACCTCTACATGTAAAATCAGAACATTTTGAGCTTGAATGGAAAACTTACTAAAAATAGTAAGTTTTCACAAATAAAAACTCTACACTAAAACACCCTTATTGAAAAATAAAAAAATAAAAAAATAAAAAAATATTTGGGTGATGCAAGATTGCCCTTACACCTAGGATGCTCCTACATTAGAAACTTATGGTAATTTGAAAAGTGGCCTTGTCAACACCTGAGGTAACTTGACCCTGTCATGTCTTAGGTGTCTAGAGGGAAACCAAGATAGTTAACCTCCCCCCTTGTTATCCATTATGAATCTTCTTTAGGTATTCCTTTCCATTTGGCTAGATATTACTCATATGTCCTACTTCTTGTGCTTCTATCAACATGACTATCCAGTATATCTTCGATCTCTTTTGTAGTTCAATTAGTTGTTTGGTTGAAGTAGATGTCAAAATACTCTATTGTGATATTATGACCTCATATTCAACACATCCTTCATGATACTTTGTTAGATCTAAAATGTTAAATTTCGGTGAAATATTCAGTTCATTGGGAAACTGTGCTTTATAGGTATTTCCTAAATCATGCTTCTTCAGTTTTCTACATGGTCCAAACCTCTTAATCTTCAAATTATTATATGTTCCTACTATAAATTGCTCCTTTCTAAAATAAACCATGACTTCATCTCCAAACTAAAATTACGTATGCCTTATTTTCTCATTTCCCTTAGCCTTGTATTGTGTATTCATTTTAATGATATGCTTGCTCACCTCCTGATGAATGTTCTTCAAGTGCTCTGCAAAATATCTAGCTTTGGCACAACTTGTATCCTTTTTGTCCAAATTCCTTAATTCAGAAGCATTTATGATACTAATTTTTATATACTATCTGGAAAGGTGATATGTCAGTGTTCCTATTGACATAATTATTGTATATGAATTTGCCTATGAAAAAATCAATTCCCATCCCTTTGGTCTATCTACAACCAAACACCTCAATTAATTTCCCAAACTCTTATTCATTACTCGTGTCTATCCATTAGTCTATGGATGATGAGATGAGTTAAACTTCAAATATATCTTTAAATTCTTTCATAATGTGCACCAAAAATACCCAACAAACTTGGTGTCTCGATCTGAAACTATGCTGTTTGGTAGACTGTGTAGCCTCACCACATCTCTGAAAAACAATTTTGCCAAATGAAAAACATCATTAGTCTTCTTGCATGGAATGTAATCTGTCATCTCTAAAAATATGTTAACCACCACAAAGATTGAGTCATCCATTCATTGAGTCCTTAGTAAACCAAGAATAAATTCCATACTAGTATCCTCCCACAACTTCTCTAGTACAAGTAATGAATTATATAAGCCTATATTCTACTTTACTCCTTTTTCCATTTGACATGCTCAACAACTCTATAGAAATGTCCTAACATCTTTTTGTAATTGTGGCAGTAATAATCCTCACTAACTAGATCAATGGTTTTATCTTGACCAAAATGTCCAACCAACCCTCCACTATGTATCTCCTTGATGAGATTCTCCCTCATATAACTCCTTGGAATGCACAATTAACTTACTTTGAATAACATACCATCCTAGATGATGAAATCCAACCTCTTGGTTCTGTCTAGAGTAAGACCCTTTCTACAAAATTTCCAAGCTTCGCTAAAATTAGGATCCTTTGGTATAAACTCTTAAGTTCCTTGAGCCCAACTACCTCAATCTTCATCTTTGTTAGCAAAATTTGGCTCCTACTAAGAGCATCTACAACCCTATTAGACTTTTGACTTTGTTGCTTATATATATATATATATATATATATATATATATATATATATATATATATATATATATATATATATATATATATATATATATATATATATATATATATATATAATTGCAAAACATCAACCCATTTCAAATGCCTTTGATTTAACTTTCCTTAACTGTTCAAATATTTCAAATCTTGATGATCAATATATATATAAATAAATCCTTAGGAAGAAGATAATTTCTCAACTTATTTAATGCTTGAACTATGGTACACAATTTATGATTATAAACAAAATATTTTCTTTTGGCATCATTTAACTTCTTATTGAAGTAAGCAATGGGTCTATCTTCTTGGCTCAAAAAAGCTCCTATTGCAATACCTATAGCATCAAAACCTACTTGAAACACCTTATTAGAATTTGGAAGTGCTAAAATATGTTGATCTAACCTTGTTTCAACAAAATTTTTTTTTATCTACTTCTTTAGTCCACTTAAACTCCTTCCTATCCCCTCTCCTTGTTTCTATCAAGAGTCCATAGACACTGCTAAAACTCTTGATAAAATTTCTATATAAAATCTAGCCAAACCATGAAAATATTTTACCCCATTCCCACTTCTTAGATTTGGTCATTCTAGGATATACTTCACCTTCTTTGGGTCCATTTTTAGACATTATGTTGAACTAAAAACTCCATATGTATATACTAACTTGATGTAGGAGCATCTTGGGTGTAAGGGCAATCTTGCATCACCCAAAAATATTTTATTTTCAGTCATTCCTATTTTAATAAGGACTAGTAGACTAGGTGGTTATTATATATGGGAACTTACTATTTTTAGTAAGTTTGTCATACGAGCTCAAAATATTCTCATTTTCTACAAGAAGGTTCATTTTAGAGATATGAACCTACCATAAAAATCTCATTGTTCTAGCTTAAGTATCAGAGAAGTTGTTACATATTTTCGATGGAAAAATTTGCAGAAAAATCTTCAGGCTCAGCATTGGAGGCCTTAGAGTGCCCAGATGAGCTTCGAAGACCCGACAAAAGGGTGCTAGCACAATTTTGAGCCTATATATCAAGAGCTAGCATTTTCGAAAAGTGGTTATAATAGCCAATTGGAGCAACAGTTTGTGAGTTATGGCCTTCAAAAGTTGGGCTACCAAAATTTCTAAAATAATTTGTCAAAGATGTATTTGGTCAACTCTACGTGTATTGTTAGGGTTTGTCAGCCCTAAGTATTAAGTTTGAGCATCTAGAACCTTCCTAGGTGGCATAAATAGCCTATTTAAGAAAGGCCCGAACATTGTGTAGGACAGCTCTAGGTGATAGTTTGCAGCACTATCTTGCAGATTACTGTAATGAAGGTGCCCATTTGGGTTAGCATATTGTAATTGGGAATTTTGTAATTTCACATTTGCAACAATAATAAGAAGTTCATATTTTGTTCTCGCATTTGCTATTGTTTCTTTGTTTTTGTGATGAGTTTATGTTATTAAGGGGAGTCCTCTACATCAAGTGGTATTAGAGCTAGAGTTCTTGAGCATGTGGACAGATCATTGACTGCGAGGCAGTTTGCACTAGGACCATGGTTTGGGCTGAGTGTGTAGACAGATCATTGATTGTGAGGCAATTCTAAACCTAGAGGAAGAGAGGCTTTTTAGGGCCATCTCCAAGATTGGAAAAATACTTAAGTTTGAGTGTCATGTCCCCTTTTCAAATAATTAAAAAAGAAAATCTTTGCTAAGGCAGGCAGGCCCAAGAAAGTGAAGTTTCGGAAAAAGGGGGTTAATCTTTGGAAACCGTTGGACTAATAAATGAAAATTATTATTAAAATAAGTTTCATTAACCTCTCTTAGATGTGAGTTACAGTTATGCCCTCTTTTAAGGGGTTTGGAGGCATTTTGGGCTCATTCCAGAACTTGATTTTTGCTCATTCTTTGTTATTCTTCAGAGGATGCCAAACCTGTGGAGAAGGAGACCCAAGAACGGGAGTTTGCAAGTTTCTAGGGAGACCCAAGAATGAGAGTTTTCAGGTTTCTAGGAAGGCTAAGGACAGGAGTTTGAAGCCATTCCATGTGCATGCTCATACAGAGTTTGCCTTTGTGCTGAACAGTGTAGATTTGTGGGTTTTTGGGTGTGGTTTTTTGCATGAGTTTGGTGTTTTCAGTTGAGCATTTCATATCAGTTTTGGTTGCTGCTGTATTTCAGACTTTAAGCTGTTAAAATAGAGCTGAATATATGTATTGGGACGTGATTAAACTTCTGAGATAGTTTATTAGTGTTTTTGTGGTGTTTTCGGGCATTTTTGTGTTAATTTCGGGAGCCCGATGAGCATAGTTTTTGTCCTACATTTGTGAGCTGTTTTGTAAAGGCTATATAGATCTGGAAATGACATTTTATAGGCTGTTATGCTGCTAAAATTTCTGTAAAAATGTCTACTTTCAGATTTATTAATAACAGGTGAAGCTGTGAAGCTTTTTGGCACTATTTTCGACATACCCGATTTGGGGTTTCTTAAGAAATTTGGTGGATCTTTGTGATATCAGTTGTTTGATCTTAAAGATCTAATTAAAGGTTGGAAATATCATACAAAATCAGAAAAGGGACATTTCATTGAGGTTCCCACATTTTTAGGAAATCTTAACCTAGAAGAGTTGATTGATTGGATCAATGAACTAGAGGAGTACTTTGAGTATGAAGATATTGAGGATCCAGATAGGGTCAAATTTGTGAAGGCAAAACTAAAGAGACATGCAAAGATCTGGTGGCAAGAAGTTCAGTTGGAATGAAATAGAAAGGGAAAGGAAAAAATCACTAGATGGGATCAAATGATAGCTAAAATGAAGCGACAATTCATTCCTATGGATTATAAGCTTGATCTGTTGAAGAAGATGCAAGGAATGAAGCAAGCAAGAAAATTTGTTCAAGAGTATACTGAGGAGTTCTACCGAGTTCTCATTAGAATCAACCATGCAGAAGCTGATAAGGAGAAAGTTGTCCATTATCTTAATGGGTTAAGGCCCAACATTCAGGATGAGTTGATTCTAGTTTGGATGAAAAATATTCAGGAGGCATACTAGTTTGCCCTAAGAGTTGAGGAGAAACTAAGCAAGAAGTTTGACAATAAGAATAGCGGAAGAGGTCGTGGTGGAAGATCTGGTAGATGATCTTATGGAGGTCGTAATGATGGTTTGAAGAACAAGGATGAGGTTAGAAGTAGCAACCAAAACCAAAGGGGAAACAATTCCAATTGTTTCCATGATCAGAACAATAGAGATCAAAGAGCAAGAGGCAAAGGACAAGGATCTGGAAGAGGAGGCTTCTATGGAAAATGTTTTCACTATGGGGAAGAAGGGCGAAGAGCATTTGAATGTACTCACTTCCAAGTAAGGATAGATCGAAGAATAGAAGGTCAGGTGAGAGTTGCACATGTTAATGAAGATTCCAGATCCTCACATTTTGAAGATGCTGAAAGAGGAGAAGTCCTAGTTAACAGAAGAGTCTTGCTGAGTGGTGAAAATGAACCTAATCAAAGAAGGATTTTGTTTCGAACAAGGTGCAAATGTGAAGATAAGTATTGTGATGTGATCATTGATGGTGGAAGTACTGACAATCTAGTGTTAGAAATGATGGTCACCAAGTTGAAGCTGAAGAGACAGAAACACCCACATCCATACTGTATTGCTTGGGTGCAAGATGACCATAAGGTTATGGTCAATGAGCAGTGCTCAGTGAAGTTTAAGATTGGGAGCTACCAGGATGAGGTACTATGTGATATCATACCTATGTATATATGTCATATGTTGTTGGGTAGGCCATGGCAGTTTGACAAGCATGTTGTACATGATGGGCAAGCAAATACCTACACTCTAACTAAGGATGGAGTGAAACATAAGTTGAAGCCATTGAAGGATAAAGAAGAAAAGGTATGTAGTGCTACTAGAATATGTTTTTTTGATGGAAAAGAGTTTCTTGAAGGTATGAAATATGAGCATATGTGTTTTTCTATAATTCCTAAAGATAGTAAAGAAGTAGAGGAGGTACCTACAAAAGTTGCAGATATGTTGGAAGAGTTTTTTGATATTGTATCAGATAATGTACCTGATGAATTGCCCCCAATGAGGAAGATCAGTCACTAGATGGATTTGGTTCCAGGAGCCAGTTTGCCAAACAAGGCAGCACATAGAATGACATCAGTAGAAAGTGAAGAGTTGAACAGACAAGTTCATGAGTTGTTGCAGAAGGGTTTGATTCGAGAGAGTCTGAGTCCATGTGTTGTACCAATAGTGTTAGCACCAAAGAAAAATGGAGAATGGAGGATGTACACAGATTCTCATACTATCAGCAAGATCACCATCAAGTATAGATTTCCTTTGCTAAGGATGGGTGATATTATTGATTGTTTGAGTGGAGCTTAGTATTTCACAAAGATAGATATGAAGAGTGGGTACCATCAGATTCATATCAGAGAAGGTGATGAGTGGAAGACTACTTTCAAGACAAGGGAATTGAAGGACTATATGAGTGGTTATTCATGCCTTTTGGGCTAACCAATGCACCAAGCACTTTCATGAGGCTCATGAATGAGCTACTAAAGGAGTTTCTAGGTAAGTTTGTCATTGTTTACCTAGGTGATATATTAATCTTTAGTAAGACATTGGAGGAGCATTTGATTCATATTCGCAAGGTGTTTGAAAAGTTGAGGGAAGAAAAGTTGTTGATAAACTTGAAGTAGTGTAGTTTTGTAAAGAAAGAGTTGGTGTATCAAGGATTTGTAGTCTCGGGAGAAGGTCTCAAAATGGACCCAGAGAAAGTGAAGGCTATCCTTGAATGGCCTACTCCAAAGAGTGCGACGGAGGAATTTTATGCCATAGTTCAAGCATTGAAGAAGTGAAGACACTATCTTCTTCCCAAGGATTTTGTTTTCTATACTGATCATCAAGCTTTGCAATATTTGAATAGTCAAGGAAAGTTGAACCAAAGACATTTAAAGTGGGTTGAGGTTTTGTAGAGTTATACATTTGTTTTGAAACATAGAAGTGGGAAGTCTAACAAAGTTGCAAATGCTCTTAGTAGAAGACAACTTTTGCTGGCAAAAATGCAGATAAAGGTGGTTGGGTTCAAGGAACTCAGTACATTGTACCTAGATGATCCCGATTTTGGTGAAGTGTGGAAGGCTTGTACAGAACTTGTGACACTTGACAGGACAAAGTGGTGTGATTTTATGATTCAAGATAATATGTTGTTCAAAGGAAGCCAGTTGTGTATTCCAAGAAGTTCAATGAGAGAGAACCTCATCAAGGAGAAGCATAGTGGAGGATTGGCTGGACATTTTGGTAGAGATAAAACTATAGCTTTGGTTGCTAAAAATTATTACTAGCCATAGTTACAACAAGATGTGACGAAGTTTGTACAAAGTTGTCGAGTATGTCAGATGGCGAAAGGAGTGAAGCAGAATACAGGGTTGTATCAGCCATTACCTATACCAGAGAAGCCATGGGAGGATGTTAGCATGGATTTTATTCTTGGATTACCAAGGACACAACATGGGCATGATCCTATTTTCATGGTGGTTGACAGGTTTTCAAAGATGGCACATTTTATTCCTTGCAATAAGACTAGTGATGTTGTTCATGCAGTAGAGTTGTTTTTTTGAGAAGTGGTGAGATTACATTGTCTACCAAAGAGTATAGTTTCCAATAGAGATACCAAATTTGTTCGGTATTTCTAGCATACAATGTGGAAGAAGTTGAAGACAAGTTTGAAGTTCAGTTCATCACACCATACACAGACTGATGGGCAGACAAAAGTTGTGAATTGTAGTTTGGGAAACTTGTTGAGATGTTTGGTTGGAGATAAACCAAAAGGATGGAATATGATTTTACCATAGGTAGAATTTGCATATAATAATTTTTTCAATAGGATTACTAGTAAATCACCATTCCAGATTGTATATGGGAGTAGTCCCAGAAATGTTTCTGAATTAAGGAAGTTGGGTAAGGTAGAGATAAGTAGTTTTGAAGTAGAAGATTTTGTTAAACATTTGAAGAACATCCATGAGGAGGTGAGGAAGCACATCATAAAGATGAATAAATAGTAAAAGGCTAAGGCATATGTGAAAAGGAGATATAAGGAATTTCATATTGGAGATGAAATCATGGTTCATTTGAGAAAGGAGCATTTTCTAGTGGGTACATATAATAAGCTGAAGATGAAGAAGTTTGGACCGTGCAAGATAGTCAAGAGGCATGATTCTAGAAATGCATATGAAGTGGAGTTTCTTGCTGAATTGAATATTTCACCAATATTTAATATTTTAGATTTGAGAGTATTATGAAGGAGGTGATGGAGATGAAGCTGCAAAAGCGTAGTGGAGCATTCTAGCAGCTAGTTCAGTTATCAAGGAGATTGAGGAGATACTAGACAGTCGTATTGGAAAAAGTACCAAAAACAAAACTTATGAGGAATATCTAGTCAAATGGAAAGGGAGACTAGTTGAGGATTCATCATGGCTAGCAAAGGAGGAGGTAAACTATCTTGGTTTTCCTCTAAACACCTGAGACGTGACGTGGTCACTTCTCAAATTACCCTGAGTGTCTGATGTAGGAGCATCCTAGGTGTAAGGGCAATCTTGCATCACCCAAAAATACTTTATTTTCAGCCTTTCTTATTTTAATAAGGACTAGTAGATAGGGTGGTTACTATTTATGGGAACTTGTTGTTTTTAGTAAGTTTTTCATACGAACTTGGAATGTTCTCAT
Organism: Cupressus sempervirens; assembly: GCA_028749045.1. Classification (NCBI taxonomy): domain Eukaryota; kingdom Viridiplantae; phylum Streptophyta; class Pinopsida; order Cupressales; family Cupressaceae; genus Cupressus; species Cupressus sempervirens. Next base: position 443,336,147 of record CM053792.1, on the reverse strand, counting down.
TTTCTACAAGAGGTTCATTTTAGAGATATAAGCCTACCATAAAAATCTCATTGTTCCAACTTAAGTATTAGAGAAGTTATTGTGGATTTTTGGTGGAAAATTTTGTAGAAAAATCTGTAGGCTCACTGTTGGAAGCCTTAGAGTGCCTGGATGAGATTCAAAAACTCAATGGAAGGGTGCTAACATGGATTCAAGCCTATAGATTAGGAGCTGGCATTTCCAAAAAGTGGTTATAGTAGCCAATCGGAGCAACGGTTCATGAGTTATGGCCTTCGGAAGTTGGGCTACCAAAATTTCTAAAATAATTTGTCAAAGATGTATTTGGCCGACTCTATGTGTATTTTTAGGGTCTATCAGCCCTAGGTATTAATTTTGAGCATCTAGAACCTTCCCAGGTGGCATAAAATTGCCTATTTAAGAAAGGCTCGAACATTGTCTAGGACAACTTTGGGTGATAGTTCACAACATTGTCTTGCAGATTACTGTAATGAAGGCACCCATTTGGGTTAGTATATTGTAATTGAGAATTTTTTATTTTTGCATTTGCGGCAATAATAAGAAGTTCATATTTTGTTCTCGCATTTGTTGTTGTTTCTTTGTTTTTGTGATGAGTTTATGGTATCAAGGGGAGTCCCCTGCATCATAACTCCTTCACAAAATTACATAAAAAGAAATTTAGTAAGTAATTTCTCTTCCCTTAACTTCTCAAACACACTTATATTATGAATTATATGCTCCTTCAATGTCTTTCTGAAGATCAAAATATCATCTGGGCAAACAATGATAAACCTACCTAAAACTTCTTTCAATACCTCATTCATAAACCCCATGCAGGTTCTCAATGCATTGGTTAGCCCACAAGGAATGATTGACTACTCAAAGAACCATTCCTTTGTCTTAAAGGCAATCTTCCATTCATCTCCTTCTTTGATCTAGATCGAGTGATATTCACACTTAAAACATATCTTTGTAAAATATAGAGTTCCACTCAAACAATCCATAATGTCATCAATCCTTGGAAAGGGAAATTTGTAATTGATTGTGATCTTATTGGTGGCTCAAGAATTTTGTATACATCCTCCCTTCTCCATAATTCTTTGGTACTAATAATACTAGTGCAACATATGGACTAAGACTTTCTCAAATCCCCTTCTGCAACAACTCTTGTACTTTCTTGTTCAACTCTTCACTTTCTACTTGTGTCATTATGTGTGCTACATTATTTGGAAAATAGGCTCTTGGTATCAAATCCATGTGATGAGTGATGTTTCTCATTGGTTGTAGTCCATCAAGCACATCATTGGATACAATATCTTAAAACTCACCCAAAAAATATGTAACTTCTACAGTTACATCTTCCACTTCTTATTTAATAGCTTTAGAATTCAAAAACACATATGCTCATTCCTCATATCCTCTTGGAAATTTCTTCCATCAACTAAACATATTCTAGCATTACTACATACCTTTTCTTCTATGTTCTTCAATGGATTTAGATAATGTCTCACTCCACCCTTTGTTTAGATGCAAATATTTGCATGACCATCATGTACAACATGTTTGTCAAACTGCTATATCCTTCCTAGAAACATATGACATGCGTCCATGGGTATGATATCACATTGTGTTAGAAATAGATAATACTGAGAGTGGGGGGGGGGGGGTGAATCAGTATTCTACAAACTTTTGCCCACAACTGAATATTGTTAATTACTTTATAACTTGCATATGAAAGAAAACCAACAATATTGAACAATACATATAACAAGACACAGAGAGAACTCATAACACCATTATTTGTTAACTAGGGAAACCCTGGCCAAGGGAAAACCTTGGTGGGACTAATACCCACAAGATGATCCACTAAACAAAAGAATCATGTTAAGGATATTGACCCTGTTAGGAGTCTATGAAATACATATAGTGTCTTGAGTCCTTGTTAGAGGACTAGGCCCTGTTAAAAGCCTCAACCCTATTAGGAGTTGTTTCAATCCTATTAGAGAGTTGGTAGATCAAATACAATGTATGCAAGAAGAGCCAACTACCCTAACATGCAATATACAATTAAGTTTCTTCACAAGAGTAGATATACATACAATACTATCTTACTATTGTATCTTGCACTTGCTCTGATCATACATTAGATTTTGCTTCACATAAGGTTCACATATCATTTTAGCTTCTTTCAAATCTAGTTTGCATCACATTCATACTTCGCATTATCTGCACAAGACATGATCTTTACTTATATCTCAAAAATTAGTAAATTTTTTCTTAGTTAGCCTTGATGCTTTCACATGCTTTACCAAATATGAAATAACTTTGCCCATAAACATCTAGGATGTTGGCCCAACATAATTAAGTAATTTTTTTGTTTCCAAAATAATTCCTTAAGTCATACACTTCAATTAGTTGTCGTGCTTTGTTCTACTATGTTGATTACCTGAACTGGTAATTTAACTATAGCTTGCTTCGTATTGTTCATACAGGTCTACACACTGACATACGTCATTGTGACCCTGTCAACCATCAATCCTCAACTGTGCATGAACTACCTTGAAGTCTATTATCCATACATATTGTATCTATATCTAAAATGCTACAAACTATCTAATGCTTAGACAATTTGCTAACTCTGGTAACATCATAAAATGTCAAAAGTATATGTTGTCATAAATGACAACACTCATACATCTACCTAGCCATATTTCTAACAATCTCCCCCTTTGGCATTGATGGAAACATTTGAGAAAATTGGCTAAGTCCTAAAATGATGTCATACAAAAAGTAATTACAAAAAATTATATTCAAAACAAAAATTGTATTCATGTTTTGATGGATCATTACATTCCTTATCACTCCTTTACATTGGTAAGCTCCCCCTTGCATATACACATATTTTTCTTTTACAAACATAGACATATACAATTTTCCTTACATATACTTCTCCCCCTTTGACATCAATGGAAAAGGTGTCAAAAATCTATATACAAAATCGTGTTGCCTTTCTTTGATCAACTTGATATTCTGGCTATACAATATGTAAAACCAAGTTTCAGTATATCAAGATCTTTCTTCCAGTTCTTTTTTACTGTGTCAGATATACTGATGAGTTCACAAAGTGCATACGATGCAACTTTAACCACATTCAAGTTAGTATAAGAAAATTTATCATAAGAGGCCTTAGCTGCAAGACACTCCTCCAATTGCCTCTGCAAAATACTAATTTTGGGTAACAAAACTTCTCTAAGGGTAAAGAATCTTTTGATTACTTTCTCCTTATCAATTTCAATGCCTCTTATAGAATTGTGAATCTTCTCCATTTCAATTCCAAAATTTTCAATGTTTGCCTCTGGTAGCTACAATCTGGTAGTGAGTGTTTGAAGCTCACTCATTTGTCCTTTGATTTGATTATCAAAATTTGATAGGTAATTGTATGACATTGTGCACTGTCCATACAAATTATTCCCTTCATTTGTGCTCTTCCTTAACTCTTTAATGCACATATCCAATGTTTTTAGATCATCTCCGACATTTGTGCAAACTATATCAAACAGTGATGCATCATGCTTTACTTGTGCTTGTACTGAAGCAATTTCAAACAAGGTTGTGAATTCTTCATCAAAAGATTTCACCAATTCTTTTTCCTTTGTAAGTTTTAATTTGTGATAGTTGTGTGGACTATCTTCTGCATTCTCTCCAAGACTTCTGTTAGCGGTCTTTCCAAATAATTCACTGATTTGTTCTTTTCAAGTAATTTTCTCAAGGAGATCATTAGCCCTTTCTAATCATCATCATCATCACATACTATTGCTGCTATTGTTGTTCCTGGAGTTGCTGCTAGAATTAGTGCAACTGCTTTTAGTTACGTTCTCTTCTTTTCTCCTTCTCTTTTTCTTTCTTACTTTCTTCCTTAGCTTTCTTTCTTTCTTTTTCTAATCTCTTCTTATTTTCAACTCTTGTTGCTTCTTGCTCTTTTCTTCTTTCATCTTCTTCCTTTCTTTCTTCTTGTTTCTTTCTCTTTACTTATTTTCTTTCTACTTATTTCTTTGTTACTTCTTCCTTTGTCTTTCTCTTCTTTGCATTTTTCTTTGCTTCTTCATCATCCTCTTCATCCGAGCTTGAGTATGTAGTGATATTGCCAACAATGTTAGCTCCATAAGCTATAAACAGATTCTATTTGGCATCAACTATTATGTGTGTACTATCCACTTGCATAGATTCAATACCAATAACTATGTGAGGAGGTGAATAAGTTTGTTGTGCCTCTTCAACTTCTTCTTCACCTTTAGTAGGAGTATTGGCCTCAACATAAACTGGACTTGTTGTTTCCAACTGCACACTCTACTTGGTGACTTTAGGCATAGAAGCCATATATTTTACTATGATTTCTTTTGTTTCCTTCCTAACTTCTTCATAGTTGCCTTCCATAAGAAGAATTTCTCTTCTTTTGTTCCTCAACAAAGGTTCTATATCTTTCAAGATCTTTTGTATGTCTTTCTTTGTACTTCACACAATTTATTAATCATATCTCTCTTAATTTAGTGTCTTCTTCTACTACTCTTTTCTTCATGTTTATCAATCTATTGTAAAAATCTTCTAGGATCTTATTTTGGATGCTTTCAAATATCTTATTCCTTAGAATCATATTCCCTACAATAACATTTTCTAGTTGTCTCCTATCCTAGTTATTGTACAAACTATAATACTTATTCAATTGAACAAAAATGTCATTATCTATAATCTACATATTCAAATTTTCTACCTTAGGTTTCCAAGCTTGCTTGCCGACTAGTGTCCTTCCTTCTCCAACTACCTGTTTAATTAGCTTCTCTTTAGTTTCTTCCTCAGACTCCTCAGACTAACTGATTTGTAGTATTTTTCTCCTCTTTCTAGGTCCATTGATGGTCTGCTTGACCCTTTTCTTGGGAGATGGTGTAGGTTCTTTCTTAACCTTTACCAATCTCTCTAATTTCCTTGTGCAATTGTTGTATCATCTTTTGGTTTCCTCTTTTGTTGACTATGTTGTACCTTAACTGGTTGAACCTGTGTAACTTTTGCATATGGTGTTGTAGGTGTTGATGAAGTAGGATCTGCTACTATCAATCCTTATATGGTGCTGCAGCAACAATAGGTGTGGATTCCACCACCTTGCTTTTCCCACTAGCTTTCATCTCCATTACTATGCCTTTAATCTCATTAAATTCTTCTCTTGTCATACCAGATTCCTTGAGAATGGATTATATCTTCTTCTCCACATTCTTTTTAATCTCTTTGTTGTGATGTTTAGAATGAAATTCCCTTATCTTCTCTTCATAGGTACCCCATCTTAGACATTCAGTGTCCCTTTGTGATTATAGAATAATTTGGGCATATCCTTCAATGAGTTCTTCACTCATTTCAGATCCCATGGGCTCAATAAACTTTACCCTAGGTTCTATTGCCTCCATACATGTAGTATCAGTTTCTACCATGAAACATATCTCGTCTTTATATTTCTCCATCATAGAGGGAGAGATTTTGTATCTTAGCTTCATTTTAGATTGGAAGTTTTGCATCATTCTATCAATGTTGTTGTCACCGACATTCTCTAATTTGGCCTTGTAGCATTGTGTAACCATCTTCATTGAACATTCATTACTATCCCAACTTTTCATACTAGAGAAATGCTTGGTGGCATAAAAAAATAAGTTTGTTAACAGAGATTCAGATCTAAAGACTACATTCTTAGCCTTCTTCAACTTCACAATATTGTCCAACAACTGCACTCTAACAATCTCACACATATTTACTTTCTTTTTCTCAATTACCATAACATAAGCTGCATGCATGAATCTTGCTAGCACATAGTTCACTCTAGAACTGTGATTTAATTTATATCGTATAATTTTTCTCAACACTTTAAACCCTTTGTCCTAAATTGTGTCAACTTTCATATTCCTTCCATCAAAATTAGTATACAAGTTTGTATCAATTATCTTTCTCGCATTCTTGTCATTTAATGGATTATAGCCTTCATTGCTTAAAATTGTGACTTTATGGATCATTTCATTGTCAATTACAATAGGCACATCACCTACCCAAACATTTCTTCATGAACTCGACTTAGGATAATTCTGGTCCACTCATGATTATTGAATTCCATGTAGAACATATACTAAATTAGATTCAACTTATTCAGGTATGCATACTCTGATTTTAGGGTTAGGTCTCCATTACATATAACTCCTAAATCCTTATGAATATCTTCATCTCCTACACTCTCAAATTTACAATGAATGTAACTTCTAACATCTTCTACGTGAAGTACATTTGGCAAGATTTGAGAAAATGCTCCTAATGGATCATCTATGAGAGAAACAAATGGGTGCTTCTTGAATTTATATTTAGGTCTCTCACTTACATCACACAATGGCTAGCTTTCCATACTGCTAACTATGATACTGAAAATTCCAACTTAAAGCTTCATAAAATACCTTTAATATCATGATCTAGGGCTTCTACAAATTTGCACTCAAATACTTCACTTCGCACTTGAATTCACTGTCAAATCGCTCACTAATTTTCTTCAAACTTGTTACCAGATATTTTACTATGAGAGTTAGTTAAATTAATTCTGGAGAGAGAGAGAGAGAGAGAGAGAGAGAGAGAGAGAGAGAGAGAGAGAGAGAGAGAGAGAGAGAGAGAGGTTAATTCCAAACTATTCAAACTACCTCTCTCTATGTTCTTTTCTCTCTCCCTGTACTAAAACCCTCTCTCTCCCTGTACTAAAAATTTCTCTCTATGTACTAAAACTTTCTCTCTCCCCATACTAAAACCATCTCTCTCTACGTACTAATTTGTTTTTTAATCTCTCTATGTACTAAAATTTACTCTCTTTCTATCAACCTTAACTTTTTGAGAGTTATGGTTAGAAAGTTAGAGTTTGAGAGTTACATTTAGAAAGTTAGAGTTTGAGAGTTACAGTTAGAAAGTTTGAGTTTGAGTTGGTTATGAACAATCTTCAGGGTAGTCCACACTCTAACTTTTTGAGTGGTTATGAACCCAAAAAGTTGGTTATGCTAGAATAGATTATAAATTTTTGAATCTCATTGTAATTAGTTTCTTCTTATGTTCTTGGTGCAAGGAAATAAAGGAATGTGAATTTTGTATTCTCTTTTCTTCAAAGTCTAAGCTATTTGGGTGTTGATTTTGGTTGTAATTAATGTTTTCATGGTATGGTGTAGATGTTAGTAAATGATCAAATCATCATCGAGCTAATGCTAGCCTTCAAGTGTAGTTCTTGATCATTCTTATTAGCAGTTTAAGTTATTCAAGAAAGTTGTGAAGTCATGTGGTGCATTCGTCATCAATAGCTTTCTCTCTACCTTTCAAATTTTTAATTCATTTATGTTTAAAAAATAAAATACACCCATCATATGAGGGAGCTACCTCTCTCAAACGCAAAGGAAGATTGTAATTTGATAATGATTGGTTTCAATCTCTCCATCTGTTGGCACAGTTGTCACTGTTCACAGGGCGAATAGGGTCAGTTTTAGAAGTAACTATCACAGTGACAAATCTGTTAAGTAACCAAACTCTTCGCACAATCACATGGTACTGAATATCTTACTCACAATCCATAAATAATTTTAAATTTAACTTTGCATTAACTATACATCTGCTTCATCTTCAAAAGTTGTCACTGATTACCAGTAAACTTATTTTCTTTCGTACGACTTCGTACGATCATCAAAACTCTTGCACACTTGACCATAACTTCCTCTCTATGTTGTCTACTTTTTGTTAACTACTCAACTTCTAATTCACACTCTCATCAATTCTGATTAACTAATGCTTTGCCTCTTCTGGAAATGCTAAATTCAAATAGGATAAGCCACAAACAATTTCTGACTTCAATTTCCCATCAGTTGCATCAAAATATTGTTCTTCCAAAATTGTATGAGAGCTTTCTAGATTAATAGCTTTCACAAATGCTGTCTTGATTTCATTAAGAAGTTCTTTGATTGCTTCCTTTTGCCAGTTGTTGCTACCATTATCATTTCTTTTGTCATTTCTGTTATTGTTCCTTCTGTAATTAGAGTTCCTGTTGAAGTTCCTTCTGTCCATTATGGAAAATCTTGTTGTGTGTCCAAATTTATTACATAACTAACATACAGGTGCATTAATTTTTTGATTGGTTCCATTCTGACTTTCAGGTGCTTTGTAATTCCTTGCAATATGTCTAGGATTGTTACACTTGTAACATACAAACTGTTTCCTTTCACCATCATATTTCTCTCCATCATTAAATTTGTTGTGTGATCTTCCTCTTTTATTACCTGTAGGTTTAGTATTCCTAAACATTCTACTATTCCCATTATTGCTATCAAACTTAGGTTTCTTACAGTCTATTTCTTTATGTCCATAACCATGACAATTATAACAATAGAAATTAGTAGTAGGTTTAAAAGACTTACCTATGCAATCTCTCTTCATATGACCAACTTCATTGCATATGAAACATCTACCTCTAAATTCATGTCTAACTTCCTTAGATAATTCATCTTTCTTAGGTTTATCAACTTGCTCTATTTTCTTTGATTCATCATGTCTCATGGACAAATCAACTAGTTCAATCTCATTAGATACTTTAGTAGTTATGATTGATTCAATCTTACTCAGATCAAATTCTTCAGGGGACTCAAAAAATAGATTTGTTTCTTTTCTAATTTCAACTTTCTTATCTAATTTCTCTCCAATAAAATATCCAAGGCCTGTCTTATCATAAGAGGGTCTTTGGTAAAATATCTACTCATCAATTTTCTCACTACTGGAATAAAGCTTCTCTAACTATTGTTTAGCTTGTGTCAATTCTCCTTTCACAATAGTGTTGTACTTTTCTAACTCAGCACGTTCTATTTTAATAGAGTCTAATTCAGATTTTACTTGACTCAATTGGGATCTAAGGTCTGCATTCTCATATTTTAGATCTGGTTCAGTTATTTTATCATCTTTCTTAAGACTTAACTTAAACAAATTTCAACTAATTCTTCAATATCTCATTTTCTTTCTTGAGAATTCCTACTTCATCATTATCACTAATCTACTCATTTGATTCCTTTTTCAATTTCAAATCATCAATCTTGTCTTTCAATTTTCCAATGTAAACTTTTGCATCCTCATACCTATCTTTTAGGTTATCTCTTTCTTCAGTAAGAAGATTAATTTTCTCAAGAGCTTCTTCAAGGTTTCTCTTCAACTTTCCATATCCGTAGGGATCTTACTCAAGCTATTAAGCCTCTTTGGAGTAACTGTTCTCTGATACCAATTGTTAGAAATAAATAATAATGAGGGGCGGGGGGGTGAATCAATATTCTACAAACTTTTACTGACAATTGAATATTGTTAATTACTTTATACTTTCATATGAAAGCAAACCAACAATGTTGAATAGTAAATATAACCATACAAAAAGAGAACTCATAACACCCTTTTTTTAAAATAGGGAAGCCCTGGTCAAGGGAAAACCTGGTGGGGATGATACCCACAAGATGATCCACTAAACAAAAGAATCTTGTTAAGGATATTGACCATGTTAGGAGTCTATGAAATACACATAGTGTCTCAAGTCCTTGTTAGAGGACTAAGCCTTATTAAAATCCTTAACCCTATTAGGAGTTGGTAGATCAAATACAATGTATGCAAGAAGAGCCCACTACCCTAACATGCAATATACAATTAAGTTTCGTCACAAGAGTAGATATACATGCAATAATGTCTTACTACTATATATTCAACACTTTGCAAAATATAAAATAACTTTGGGTAAACATATAGGATGTTAGCCTAACATGATTAAGTAATTATTTTATTTCCAAAATAATTTCTTATGTCATACATTTCAATTAGCTATCTTGCTCTTTTTTACTCTGCTGATTACCTGATTTGGTAGTTTAACTATAGCTTGCTCTGTATTGTCCGTATAGGACTATGCACTGAGATATGTTATTGTGACCCTGTCAACCATGGATCCTCAACTATGCATGAACTAACTTGAAGTCAGTTGTCCATACATATTGTATTTGTATCTACACTGTTGCAAACTATCTAACACTTAGACAATTTTCTAACTCTGATAAAATCATGAAATATCAAAAGTATATGTTTCCATAAATGAAAACACTCATACATCTACCTAGCCATATTTTCAATATATAGTAATTCATTATGGTAGCTCCCAATCTTAAACTTTACCAAATAGTGCTCATTGACCAAGAACTTGTAATCATCTTGCACCCAAAAAATCTGGTATGAACATAGGTGCCTCTCTCTCATGAGCTTTAACTTTGTGATATCTCCTGTCACATAATTATTTTAGTGATCCCACTATTGATAATTACATTACAACACTTATCTTTACAGTTGCACCTAATATGAAGCAAGCTCCTCCTTTGTTTAGGCTCATCCTCATTACTTAGCAAGACTCTTTTGTTAACTAGGATTTCTCCTCTTTCAACATCTTTAGAATGTAATGACTTGGCATATTCATCTAAATGTGAAACTCTTTCCTGGTCTTTATCTCTCCTATCTATCCTTCATTGGCATTGAAGACACTCATAAGCTCTATGACCTTCTCCAAAATGAAACCATGTTCCACAAAAACCTCCTCTTCTTAGTCCTTGCTCTCTTCCTCTTCCTCTTTGATCCCTATTATTTTGATCATTATTGATATTATTTACCCTCTTATTTTAAATATTGTTGGCTCATCCTTCTTTTTATGATCTTCATTTTGGCCTCCATGAGATCGTCCATTGGATCTTCTACCATGACCTCTTCCACTTTTCTTGCTCTTAAAATTCTTGTTCAACTTTTACTCTACTCATAGGGAAGATATTTCTAGGAGTATATAGAAGAGGGAAGATATTTTGTGATTTTCTCCTTTCCTCTTCTATTTCACTCCAATTGAATCTCCTGCCACCAAATCTTCGCATGACCCTTCAATCTGGTCTTCACAAACTTGACCCTATTAGGATCTTCAATATCTTAATGCTCAAAATATTCTTCCAATTCATTGATCAAGTCGATCAGTTCCTCTTGGTTGAGATTTCCTGAAAATGTGGGGACGTTAATCTTGGATCTTTTTCCAATCTTGGCAATAGCCCTCTGTTGGTACCCAATATGGACACAGTTTTAAAACTTCCAGTGTGGAGTCTTGAACTACTTTGAACTGAGGTTTGAAGCAATTTGAAGCAGTTCAAATTGGTTCAAATTGATTCAATTTGCTGGAACAAGTTCAAATGATTCTACATGCTTTAGTATTTCAGAGATTCAAGAAGTTCAGAGAAGTTTGAAGTGGTCTAGTTCAAATCCAAAGTTCAATTTTGGAGCTCCAAATTGTCAGGTTTCGAGATGCCAAATTCAAAACCAAAATTAGATCTAGAGTTCGAATGTAGATTTAGGTGTGCTCAATTAGTGAATGTTAGATGTGGAAGGATATTAATTAGAGGTCCATACACATATTAAGTATGGGATTATGGTTGTGGTATCCCCTTCTAAATAGAAAAATAGATGAATCTTTCCAAATGGAGGTGGTTGACTACCTTGCAATGAACTCACTCACATTATGACCTTTACAATCAAGAAGGCTTATGGGATTGCGAGAATTTGAGTTTGAGATCACTTCGTTAAGATTACAAGTCTCTTCTCAAAGTGTTGTGAATGGAAGAGATCTTGAATGTACTCAATCACTTTCAACTTGTTTCAACAATCAATTCAGTTACGAGATGAATCAAATCATCCAAACAGTTATGGTGTGATGATGATCTCATGATTGTAATGATTTTACCCGAGCTCATAAATTTTTTAATAATTTTTATAACTATTATATACTTGTCAATCATAGCTGCCCATTCATGATTCTAGTAAGTTGGAGGAAAATGAACCCTCTCATGAATATTGGCGACATTAAACACATAGTCTACTATGAGAGTAAAGGAATAGTGTGTTCACTATGAGAAAATTGGTGAAAACATATCAAAGCAACGGAGGTGGAAGTTGTGTATTTATAGATCACGGTGCCTTCATCAAATAAAAATATGTAAATTTAGTCAAAGTTACTTCTGTTGCCAATCTACTTGTAGTCCATGGCTCTTCATCAAGGCCATATATATATATATATATATATATATAGGGTTATCATAAATCAGTGATATGTATACGCATGATGAATGCAGTGGTCATAAATCTAGAAGTCCACTATCTATTCAACATAGTGGTGGTGTACAAAGAAGGAAGATCAAAATGGAAGTCACAGACATGATCCCAACTCTCAATTAGATATGTGCATTTGTCACCACATGATATGGAAATTTCATGTCGCCATTAGTCTATGGGCTTTCATCAAAATTCAATAATAGAAATGGATACTGTAATATTTTAACATGTAGTGGAAGATTGAAGGGATGAATGGGCACCCCTCATCTCTATGTGAAGTTTTTTCCTTATGCATCTGAGCCTTAGAAAAGAGCATGGAAGAAAGGCATCATCTAAGACATCTTCCCAATTGGGCAACTGTCAAAGTTTGGTTTTACAATTTTGGAATTTCACATTTTGATGAAATGAAGCTCGTAGATTTTAATTTCATCATAGAGTTGACAGTTTTCATGAAATCAATGACTCCTAATGCAACAAAGAAGGATAGAGACCACTCTATACCTACGCATCCACATTGTTTTTTTTTTTAAAGCTTCAACATGCGAAGGCCCATGAAAATGCACACAAACGGTTTGATAAAATACCTACGGTAGTTCCAGAAGATACTAGTTGAAGGTGCCAAATTATAGATAACCATTATGCTAATGAAAAACACCCCAAATTTGTATCATACTATATCCCACAATTGGAGAGTTCTTGTGTGCTCATTGTCTCATCCAAACAACTTACTTTGTTGTAGAACTCATACCATCATCATTTGATATTGTAAAGTCTAAGCACATTTGTATGATCTTGATAATGTATAGATGCCCAAATGGAGGAAGTTAGAGGCTTGGAAGAAAGGTATTGACTTCGTGTCTCGTCACCAAAACATTCCAATATGAAGAGCAGAAGTCATGAGTGATGAAAAGGAGCAATATGAAAGAACTTGAACCAATTCTCATTCTTGCACATGTGGCATTTTAAAATAATGGTTACTAATCTCAAAGAGATAGGTAAACAGAGAAAGCTTCCATTTGTTAACATTAGATGACATCAAGTTGTTTTACTTCCTTATATAATAATTGAAAGGTGTAGACATGATAGATAATAAAGAGTGCTAACGAACAGGTCTTTATTTCAAGATTTAGTTATGAAAATTGAATACCGTTCATTCATGTCTATTTATTGTAAAGGCATCAAGCAAACAAGGTTCCACTTTTCTCCCTAGAGGTTGCAAACTTGGGGCTAAAAAGGAAAGCTTGAGATAGCAGAAGGAGGAAAATGAGAGGGATTGTTTTTTCTTGTAGACTTCGTGCTATAGGAGAGTAGATTATTTTCTGAATAATGATTTGTACATGTCAAACAACAAATCTTTTTGATATTTAGTTGTGTTCAGAGGAAGAAAGTTTTAATACTTCAAAAATTTGAGTTTGTGTGTGTTAGTTTTCTAATCAATGTCAACCTTTGAGTTATTTTGATTCTCTCTAAATATAACTCTGACACATATAATTATTACCATTACTATCATTCAGACTTTGGGCTTTTGATTATTTGTGTATTTAACAATGGCAATTCATCTCTCTTTCTACATTTCTTCAATAGTGTAAGGATTGAATAAATGAAGTTGGTGTCATTTGCTATTTATTTCATTTCAGTTAGTTTATCTTTTCGCATCTATGTCGTGTTTATGGATAGATGTTTGTAAACCTTTTGTGCTTTCTGGTTAAAAGCATCCATATTTGAATTCATTGTAAATCATGTATGGGGAGTTGTACCCAAATAAATTTAGAGGGCATTTATGCTTTCCAATAGCAAAATGACCCAACTGTTAGTGTATATTTAGTTTTCCTATTTGGGCTTTGGGGTTAATTTGTATATTTTTCCTTTGGAGGATAATATTTTCACTAACAGATTTTTGGTGACTCTACTGGGGAATTAGAAATGAAGATTGTGGTGCTTGATATTTGTTTTCTTAGTTTTATTATTATATCCATGTGCAAGAGATTGACAACTCTATAAAGACCATGCTAACTACAAAAATCATGAGAAGATCAAGGCCATACCCTTCTCTCCAAGAACTTTATCAAGTGGATGATAAATTGATACAAGAATTTATGAACAACTATAGAGAAGGCATTTCTTGGGCTGTCCGAAATAATATAAGTCTCCAAGATGATGCCTCATCTTGGATGCTATGGAAAAGCCTCTGCATGAGATTTCACAAGTTGAAAGACTTACAAGAGCTTTAGGAGAAAGTGTCTCGGTTGAAGAAACATTTGGAGGTGGACGATGATGAAGCCCCAGTTATATCTTCACATTTTATCTCATGCAATTATTCAGTCCTGAGTGAGAAAGGATTCCAAACAACTAATAATGGAGAAAGGGTAAGCACTAATAATGAAATCTTGCCTGGAGTTTCTTCTTCACCTCATGTAGAAAGTTTATGAGTTGAGGATCATGATGATCATTCTTTGCTTAAAGATTCCATTGAAAAGCCTTCTAGCAATGCCTTAACAGAAGATGAATCTTTAAATATCATAAGAGATTATAAGAATAATGGCTCTTTGTATGTGAATACTGAAAAAAGGCCCCATTATGGAATCCTTTCATTTTGAAAATAATGCAGCAACAAATCTCATTGTTAATGCTAATTTTAAAGATGATGCTGAAAATTGTCTTGAAAGGGACTCTGTTGTGCCTGAATGTTTGGCCAAAGGGCTGAATGTGGAAAAAAAATTACAACAAGAGGCCTTCTTACTTCAAGGAATGTTACAATCTCATGAAGGTCAGATAGGTGTAGACAAAAACTTTCAAGTTGAAAGTGAAAAATGTGGCAGTAGTGACAATGAAGATTAAAAAAGGTTGTCAATTGAAGAGGAAGAATCATTGGTGATACCCTCTTATTCCACTTCTTACAACCCTTCTTTTCTTGCTAATCATATTGACACTTAGGAAAGCATAAATCAAGGTGCTCCTAAATCCTATTTCTCTCTATGTTTTGAAAGTTTTAGATTTGGAAGTGATGACAGTCATCTCATTTTAGAAATTCCTATTTGTGAAAAATTTGGTAATGACATGATATCAACGTATCAATCTTTCACTTTTAATGAAATGAATGAAAATGATATTGGTCATCTTTCTTTGAAGAGTCTTCTTTGGGAAAAAATTTAGAATAACCTACTGTCTGAGACTAGATCTTACACTTTCATGGAAAATGAAGATGATTCCTCATGCTTAAAAATTTGCAATCAGCCCATGGAAAGATCTGGTCAATTTGAGGATGAAGTTTGTAATGATGACAAGGTGAAAGTACATACTAAAACTCTGTCAAAAGAAAAAGGTCCTGAAATTAACACTCAGCCCATAGGTTATCTAGCTAAAACATGGAGGGGAATACCCCTCGAGAAAGAAGAAGAAATCATAAGTGAGTTCTTATCATCTCTCTAGCCAGAAGACCTCTCTCAAGTTATCCCATTTGATGATAATCTAATTCTTCGTAGAGATGGGGTAAAAACACCTTTGGATGAAACTCCTCTACTGATTTTCTTCTTGAGGAGAAGAGGTATGAAGCTGACTTCCAACCTAGTGGTGACTCAACTGATATATTGAAGGGCACTCTTCTCAATGAGGAAGAAGAAATTATAGACACATTCCTACCATCACTCAAGCCAGATCATTTCTTTAATGATGATTCAAGTATTCATTCAAATTAGATTGAGAATGAAACATTCATTAATAATTTTTCTTTTCATTCTTCTATGTGTGCCTTTGCTGATTTTGATTGTGGAAGTGATGACACTCTGGTAAAAAGAAAGGACAACATACATTGCATGATTGATTATAGTCTGATTCTTGAAAGAGATGAAGAAAACACATATTAAAAGGTTGATCCCATGATGGATGAGGTGTCTCTATGACTTCAAGTTGACCATGACATTAAAAGAAATATACATGAATTGAATCTTGACCACAACATTTCTAGATATTGTGCAACATCTATAGGTGAGATTTTTGCATTTTATTCTTTTCAATTTGAAGTGGTATTTGAACTTGTGGATGTGAAAGATCAATTCTCAAATGAAGAAGAATGTTATGATGAGTTATGGCTCTTTGGGAAGAAATACTTGGTCAATATATGCATGTATGCTTTCAGTTTGAGGTTTGGCATTGAAGAAATCGCTAACTGGCAATGGTGCAGAGCTTCTCAAATGAGGCATAGTTTGCTAATGTGGAAAGGCTCCTACTTCTCCCAGATAGTAAATGGTTTCATGTGATTCTTTTCTTATTTCTGGTTTTGTGGTAGGTTTTGCTTCCTACCTATGTATATAATTTGTAAATATGTTTTTGGTGTGTGTAGCATTAGTCTAGATAATGTGCAAGCTTCGTGCTTGCTGGTAGTTTAGGTGTTTTGGTTAGTTGTCTTTGCCCTACTCTCCTCTGCCCTCTCTATAAGAAGCTCCCAATTTTCTCTTCTTGGTGACTCTATTTGCCCAATGGATAAGGCACTCATCTTTAACCAGAGATTGCTGGAGTTCTACATTTTTGCATCAAAAATAGTCCCGCAGTTAGAGCTCCTGTTGGTACCCAATATGGAAAAAGTTTTAAAACTTCCAGTGTGGAGTCTTGAACTACTTTGAACTAAGGTTTGAAGCAGTTCAAAGTGGTTCAAATTGGTTCAATATGATAGAATGAGTTCAAATGATTCTACAGGCTTGTTGGATCAGTGTGGCATAACAGATATGTTCAGAGAACAGTTATCAAAAGTGCAAGGTTATGGTCAAAATCTTCAGTGTATTATTTCAATGGTTCAAAGATTCAAGAAGTTCAGAGAAGTTTGAAGTGGTCCAGTTCAAATCCAAAGTTCAAGTTTGGAGCTCCAAATTGTCAAGTTTCGAGATGCCAGATTCAGAACTAAAATCAGATCCAGAGTTTGAAATTAGATTCAAGTGTGCTCAATTCGTAAATGTTAGATGTGGAAGGAGATTAATTAGAGGTCTATACACATATTGATTATGGGATTATGGTTTTGGTATCCCCTTCTAACTAGCAAAATAGATGAACCTTCCCAAATGGAGCTGGCTTACTACCTTGCAATGAACTCACTCACATTATGACCTTTACAATCAAGAAGGCTTATGGGATTGCAAGAATTTGAGTTTGAGATCACTTCGTTAAGATTACAAGTCTCTTCTCAAAGTTTTGTGAATGGCAGTGATCTTGAATGTACTCAATCACTTTCAACTTGTTTCAACAATCAATTCACTTGCGAGATGAATCAAATCATCCAAACAGTTATGGTGTGATGATGATCTCATGATTGTAATGATTGTACCTGAGCTCGTGAAATTTTCAATAATTTTTATAACTATTATATACTTGTCAATCATAGCTGCCCATTCATGATTCTAGTAAGTTGAAGGAAAATGAACCCTCTCATGAATATTAGCGGCATTAAACACACAATCTACCGTGAGAGTAAAGGAACATGGTGTTCACTGTGAGAAAATTGGTGAAAACATATCAAAGCAATGAAGGTGGAAGTTGTGTATTTATAGATCACGGTGCCTTCATCAAATAAAAATATGTAAATGTAGTCAAAGTTATTTCTATTGCCAATTTACTTGTAGTCCATGTCTCTTCATCAAGGCCATATATATATAGTTTGGAATTATCATAAATTAGTGATATGTATACGCATGATGAATGTAGTGGTCATAAATCTAGAAGACCGCTATCTATTTGACATAGTGGTCGTGTGCAAAGAAGGAAGATCAGAATGGAAGTCATGGGCATGATCTCCAACTCTCAATCGAATATGCGCATTTGTCACCACATGATATGGAAATTTCATGTCGCTATTAGTCTATGGGCTTTCATCAAACTTCAATAATGGAAATGGATGGTGTAATATTTTAATGTGTAGTGGAAGATTGAAGGCACAAATGGGCACCCATCATCTCTGTGTGAAGTTTGTTCCTTATGCCTACGAGCCTTAGAAAAGAGCATGGAAGAAAGGCATAATCTGAGACATCTTCCCAATCGGGCAACTGTCAAAGTTTGGTTTTACAATTTTGGAATTTCACATTTTGACAAAATGAAGCTTGTAGATTTTAATCTGATCACAGAGTTGACAATTTCCATGAAATCAATGAATCCTCGTGCAACAAAAAAGGATAGGGAGCACTCCATACCTATGCATCCACATTGTTTTTTTTTTTGCTTCAACATGCGAAGGCACACAAACTGTTTGATAAAATGCATGTGGTATTTCTAGAAGATACAGTTGAAGGTGCCAAATTATAGATAACCATTATGCCCATGACAAGCACCCCAAATGTGTATCATGCTATCTCCCACAATTGGAGAGTTTTTCCTGTGCTCATTGTCTCGTCCAAATGGCTTGCTCCATTGTAGAACTCATACCATCATCATTTGATAGTGTAAAGTCTAAGCACATTTGCATAATCTTGATAATGTATAGATGCCCAAATGGAGGAAGTTAGAGGCTTGGAAGAAAGGTATTGACTTTGTGTCTCGTCACCAAAATATTCCAATATGAAGAGCAAAAGTCATGAGTGATGAAAAGGAGCAATATGAAAGAACCCCAACCCATTCTCATTCTCACACATGTGGCATTTTAAAGTAATGGTCACTAATCTCAAAGAGATAGGTAAATAGAGAAAGCTTCCACCTGTTAACTTTAGATGATATCAAGTTGTTTTACTCCCTTATATAATAACTGAAAGGGGTAAACATGATAGA
Source organism: Cupressus sempervirens (assembly GCA_028749045.1). Classification (NCBI taxonomy): domain Eukaryota; kingdom Viridiplantae; phylum Streptophyta; class Pinopsida; order Cupressales; family Cupressaceae; genus Cupressus; species Cupressus sempervirens. Next base: position 443,317,208 of record CM053792.1, on the reverse strand, counting down.
TAATAAAGAGTGCTGATAAAAAAGTCTTTATTTCAAGATTCAGTTATGAAAATTGAATATCGTTCAGTCATGTCTATTTATTGTAAAGGCATCGAGCAAATAGGGTTCCACTTTTCTCCCTGGAGGTTGCAGACTTGGTACTGAAAAAAAAAGCCTGAGATAGCAGGAGGAAAAGGAAAGGGATTGTGTTTTCTTGTAGACTTCGTGCTATAGGAGAGTATATTATTTTCTAAATGATGACTTGTATGTGTCAAACAACAAATCTTTTTGATATTTTGTTGTGTTCAGAGGAAGAAAGTTTTAATACTTCAAAACTTTGAGTTTGTGTGTGTTAGTTTTCTAATCAATGTCAACCTTTGAGTTATTTTGATCATCTCTAAATACAGCTCTAACACATATAATTATTACCATGACTATCATTTAGACTTTGGGCTTTTGATTATTTGTGTATTTGAGAATGGCAATTCATCTCTCTTTCTACATTTCTTCAATAGTGTAAAGATTGAGTAAATAAACTTGACATCATTTGTTGTTTATTTCATTTTAGTTAGTTTATCTTTTCACATCTATGTCATGTTTATGGACAGATTTTTGTAAACCTTTTGTGCTTTCTGCTTAAAAGCATCCGTGTTTGAATTCATTGTAAATCATGTAGGGGGAGCTGTACCCGAATAAATTCAGATGGCATTTAAGCTTTCCAATAGCGAAATGACCCAACTATTAGTGTATATTTAGTCTTCCTATTTGGGATTTGGGGTTAATTTGTATATTTTTCCTTTGGAGGACAATTTGTTCACTAACAGCTTAAAAAGCCTTTCTTCCTTAAGGTTCATAGCTTCTTCTGCTCCTTCCTATTCAACATTTCCTCCTCCTTGGAATTCATCTTCATTTTTATCTCTTACCACACTTTTCATTCCTCTATGGATTGCCTCTTGCAATGTTTTCACTTTTCTTTAGAGGGATCTAAATCCCTCAGGCGTCACACATGTGGCTCTTCCATCATGTTCCCTTCATGGAGGCATTTTTACACTTATACCTCAAACTCACAACCATGATCTTGGTGCAAATTGCATCACAGTTGGAAATATGTCTACACACTCAAGAACTCTTGCTATAATATCACTTGAAGATGGTTGCTCCCCTTAATCACACAAACACATAATAGAAATAGAGAGGCAATAAGAAGTTGTAAGAACAAAAAGTTGGCTTCTTATTATCTCCAAAAGTATGAAATTATAAATTTTAGAAATATAACATGCAAAGAAACATTGAATTTTTTCTTGCAATATTTTGTAAGCTAGAGCCACCACTAATAACCCCAAATTACATGTTGAAAAGAGATTGTTGAAATGAAGAAGATTGGTGAAACTTATCATGGAACAATCATTATTTTATCATTGATATCAAACTTGCTACTTGTTGGTGAGACGATTGCTTAGTTTGGTCTAAATGCTATAATTTAATTAATTGATGAAGAGGATACGAAAAGAAAGGATAACAAGAGAACCTAGAGAAAGGTTGAGTTATATGTTGTATAAAAGGAGCACTAAGACCAAGCAAGACATTGATGATATAGTGTATTTTTTATCTACTTAAGGCTACAATCAAAGGATACTTGAGCAAAGACTTGAAGAAGGCTAAGTAAAGAAATGTGTCTACCAAGCCTGACCGAGCAAAAAATGGAAGTCAAGCAAGCCAGTGCAGGCCAAGCAAAAAGTTAGTTGAAGCCAAGTAGTAAGTTCAATATCTATGAGCAAAGTGAATTCTAATTGGTGCCAAGAAAAGATAAATCTTAGTACGTGCCAAGCGTTAGAAGATGGCAGTAGCGACCAAGCAAAACTTAGTGTATGTCGAGCAACCCAGTGTTGGCTAAGCATCAGAAGATAATGTTTACTGAGCAAACAACTTATTCTTGCTGAGTGATAGTAAAATGAGTTAGATTGAAGTTTTGATGAATTCAAGTTGACAAAGTTGATTTCTTGAATTGTGTGAAGTGTGTGGAAGATAACTATGATGAGCTCGAGGCACATAATTCAAGATAAACTATTTTGAGACAAATTCAGAGAGAATTGTGAAAGAACTTTCTAGAGAGGAATAAAATGAAAAGATGGGTAGGTTCAATGGATTTGACCTAACCCTAAAATGGATGATTTTTTTTAAGTAGCAAAAGATCTAAATTCTCTATATAAGGAGATAACAGGCTAGAAGCAACTTTTCATGTGTGAGAACCTAAGAAAGACAAGGAGTCTAGGGTGTTGCTTCATATGGTGGCCGAAGGGAAGAGTCTGTAGTTGGCATACTAAGAAAGAAGGCTTAAGGAGATGAAGGCTTGAAGGGTGAACAAGCTATCAAAGACAAAGAGGATGAATGCCAAGTAGAATGGAGGACTAAATGTGAGATTTGTAATCTACAAGTGCATTGTTTTATTATCAGATCAAGTCCTATTAATACTCTCTAGAAATTGTATCAATCTGGATAAATCCTTTGGACTAAGGTTGACCTAATAGTCATGAGTAAATCCTTTAACAAGGTGACATTCTAATAGAAAGTTCTAAAGTCCTCTAACAAGGATCACCCCTAATAGGGTGATCGAAATCCTTTAACTAGGTCACATTTAACAATGTGCATTGTAACCTTTAACAAATTTGGCTCCTCATAGGGCTCACTTCAAAAGAGTGAAAATTGGTAGCATGTTACTGGTTGGTTTTCCCAAATTGGGTTTCCATATAAAATCCTTGCGTCAAAATGTGTAATTGATTTTGTGGTATTGCATGTTTACATTTCTGCAAAGTTATTTTTACCTAGGACAACAATATGCAAATGTTTAAGTTATTGAATGATCAATGTATGCATAAGTATAATTTGAAATACTAAAAAGTTTTATTTGTACATTTGAACCTTGGATAACTGATTCACCCCTCCCCCTCCTCCCCTATTTATTCTAAACATTCCAACAATTGGTATCAGAGCACCAAGTGCTTGTGAATAAAAAGTTTGAAGGTACTTAAAGCTAAAGATCAAGATGTATAGAAAGGAGGTGCCCAAGTTAAACAAGGAAAACTTTCCTGCATGGAAAATTTTGATGAAGCTACATCTAGGAGGTCTTGGATATTATCCATAGTCAACTATCACCACTGAACATGTTGATCCAACTATTGAACAATTGAAATAGAAGAAGGAACACAATCAGACAATGTTGTAGATTGCATCTACCCTAAGCTATTTAGAGTTTGATGACATCAAAGGATGTGATTCTGCTAAGAAGATGTGGGATTCCCTATAGAAGATCTATGGAGGAGACAAGAATGTGTTAAGAGCCAAAGCTGAAAATCTTAGAGGAAAATTTGATGAAATGAGAATGCAAGATGGTGAGACTATAGTCTAGTATTGTGCAAGGATCAAAGATGTTGTTAATGTAATTTAAGGATCTGATGAACATATTGAAGATGAGATTGTGATAAAAAAAGTATTGAGAACCATGTTTCCTATCTATGCTATTAGAGTCTCTTCTATACAAGAACTGACATGTACTCCTGGTAGTAATCTGACCCTTGAAGGACCGGTTGGTAGACTCGCTACTTTTGAACTTTCAAATTTTGATAATTTTGAATCTAAAAATTTTGGATCTGCTTTTAAAGCTAAGTTGACACTAAAATAACCAAAAGATAAGAAAAAGAAAAAGGTCAAACCTATTGCTAGTGACAGTGATACAGATGATGAAGAGCTAGAACAACTGGAAGCACTGTTGGCTAGGAAATTTCATAGAGACAAAGGAAAATACAAAGGTAAGTTAACCATCATATCTTTTAATTGTAATGAGGTTGGTCATATTGTAGCAAGATGTCTTGAAAAGTCAAGCATCAAGAATGAAGACAAATACAGAGGTAGAAAAGATGACAGAAGCAAAGGCTACAAGGATAAGGGAAAGAAGGCTTGTTACATTACTAAAGAAGAATCCAATGAAGAATCTGAGAATCATGATGATGAAGTTGTCTATGTTGCTATGAAATATGATTTTGATGAAGATGAGGTAACTGCAATGATATCTTATGTGAAAAAAAGTGACAAATGGATCATTGATAGTGGATGTTCACATCACATGACTAGAGACAAAAGTACACTCATTACCCTTGAGTATTACAATGGAAATAGTGTTAGATTTGGTAATGATGTGCCTTGTCTATTAAAAGGAAAATGATCAATAAAATTGACATATAATATCATGTGTGACAATGCTTACTATGTGGAAGGACTTAACTATAATATGTTGAGTGTGTCACAATTGAATAGTTCTGGATGCACAGTTGGATTTGATAACAAGAAGGCTAAGATCTATGAAACTGATGGAGAATTAATTGGAAGTGAAGATCAGACTAGAGGTAAACTATTTTATCTTGACATGAATGATGCTACTTGTCTTGTTGTACAATTTGATGATGTGTGGCTATGGCACAAATGGTTATGTCATGTAAATTTTCACGATTTGGTTAGTATCAATAAGATGAAGAGAGTCAGAGGTTTGCTAAGATTGAAGAAACCTGATAATGTGATTTGCAAACAATGTCAATTAGGCAAGATGAAAAATTCAAAAGTAAAACTCATACTTCAAAAGAAATTCTGGAGTTAGTTCATATTGATTTATGTGGACCAACTAATGTGCAAAGATACAAAGGTGACAAGTACATTATCCTATCTGTTGATGATTTCTCAAGAATGATGACAGTGATGTTTTTAAAAGAAAAATTTGATGCTTTTTCAATGTTTAAGTGGTATCTGGAAAGATTTGAAAAGGAAACTAGTAAAATCTTGAAATGTCTAAGATCTGATAGAGGTGGAGAGTTTACATCAAATCACTTTGAAAACTTATGCAATGATAGAGGAAACAAGAGACAAACTTCTACACCTAGGACCCCTTTGCAAAATGGGATTGCTGAAAGGAGGAACACATATGTAATGGATTGTGCTAGAACATTGATGATGGAGAGGAATGTTGCTTTGAAATATTGGAAAGAAGTTGTTAGTACAGTTGTCTATACCTTAAACAGAGTACAAATCAAGAAAGTTACAAATTCCACACCTTTTGAATTATGGTATGGATACTCACCCAATGCCAAATATTTTAAGGTATTTGGAAGAAAGTGTTACATTCTTAAGGACAACTTTAAGGGTAAACTTGATGCCAAAAGTGAAGAAGGTATATTCCTATGTTATACCACAAGAAGTAAAGCTTATAAGTGTTTAAATACTAACACTAACAAAGTTGTGGAAAGTGCAAATGTAAAGTTTGATGAATATACAGAAGTACATGAAGATGAACCAAAGAAGGAACCTAAAAATTATAGAAACTTTATATACTACTATGAAGACATTTTTGCTAATGTTGATAATTCTACAAACCAAGTTGCTAATTAAAAAGAATTAATGACTATCAAGTCACATACAATGGATGTCGAGTTAAACTTAGGAGCTGAGTTGCATTAAGAAGCTGAGGTACATTCTTATACTGAGATCAATTTACATGAAAAGGAATTTTGAGTTACCTAATAGAGAAGTGCACAGTGAAATTAAAATTGAACTTCATGAAAGACCCATTATAGAAAGGAGAACTGAGCCAAGGTTGTCAAAGTATATTAGAAGACATCACCTTGCTAAACAAATTATTGGAGATAGAGAGACTAATGACAAGGAATAGGTTGATAAATGACACATGTTTTTTCAGCATGCATGAGCCTAAGTCAATAAATGATGCATTAGAAAATGAAGACTGGAATCAAGCCATGAAAGAAGAAATTGATTAGATTAAGAAGAACAAAACCTGGACACTAGTACCCAGACCTAAGAACAAGAATGTTATTGGAACCAAGTGGGTGTACAAAAAAAAACTAGATGAGAATGGTGAAGTTACAAGATTGGAAGGAGTAAGAACTTTTCTTGCTTACTCTACTTACAAAGGTTTTAAAGTTTATCAAATGGATGTTAAGTCAATATTTCTGAATGGTATACTAGAAGAAGAGGTTTTGCATAGAACAACTTAAAGGATTTATTGATCCAAACAATAAGAACATGGTGTGTAGGTTGCATAAAGCTTTATATGGTTTGAAGAAAGCTCCTAGAGCATGGTATGAAAGATTACATAAATATCTTGTGAAGATTGGTTTTGAGAAGACTGATGACTATGACAATCTATACTTGAAGACAAAAAGAGGTAAAGTAATCTTACTAGCTGAAATATTTATTGATGATATCATGTTTGGAGGACACAATCACTTGTGTAAGATACTTGCAAATGAAATGATGAAAGATTTTGAGATGTCTATATTTGGAGAAATAAAGTTCTTTGTTGGATTGCAAGTATATCATATGAAATATGGTATTTGCATCACTCAATCCAAGTATGTGAAGGAAATATTGATTTTTTTTGGTATGGAAGATTCAAAACCTATTAGTATTGCTATGGTGATAGGACACAAACTATCCAAAACTGATGATTTTGTTGAAGTAAATCAAACATTGTATAGGTCTATGATTGGAAAATTGCAATATGTAGATCAAAGTAGACCTAACATTACACTAGCTATTGGGATTGTTACAAGATTTTCTACAAATCCCAAGGAGAATTATTTAATGGTTGTTAAAAGGATTATGAGATACTTGAAAGGAACAAAAGACTATGGTCTATACTACAAGAAAAATGACAAGTTTGAATTGAGAGCCTATACATATGTTGATTGGGCTGGAAACATTGATGACATAAAAAGTACAAGTTGTGGAGCATTTTTCTTAGAAAAACAATTAGTCTCTTAGACTAGCAAGAAACAAAATTGTATTTCACAATCTATTGTTGAAGCTGAATATGTGGTATGGATCAAATAGTTACTTAAAGGAATGAGAAGGAAATTATTAAACCTATGCTACTCTACTGTGACAATACAAGTGCTATAAACATATCTAAGAATCCTGTGATGCATACAAAGACAAAGCACATTGCAATCAAGTATCATTACTTGAGAGAGTTGGTTCAACACAAAGAAGTAAAAATGGAATATGTGAATACAAAAGAATAGATATATGATATATTCACAAAAGATTTACCTAAGGATGTACATGAATATCTTTGAGGTAAACTAGGGGTGATACCCCTATGCAAAGCTACTTAAGAAGCAAGAGTAGTGCCCTACATCAACCGAGTTGAATGTTATACTTTTGAATTTGATGCAGTGGATCTTACTTTAGGACCTGCCTAAAGTAAAGAAGGAGTTGAAAATAGAGATTCCATGTATAGATGACAAGTCTTTTGCATTGTTGTCAAAGAGGGAGATATTAGAGAAAGAGGGAGAATATACAGAGAGCTACACTAGAAGAGAAATCAAGGAGATATCAGAGAGATTAGAGAAGGAAGGAGAAATATTGTCAGAGAGGGACAAGATTAGAAATCAGAGGAAGGCACACATACTGATAGAGGGAAAGATTTAAATAAAAGGTATTAAGTTTCTTTTTGGTATTGTTGTTGGTATTGGTTTTCCATCAATGCCAAGGAGGGAGATTGTTGAAATGAAGAAGATTGGTGAAACCTATCATGGAACAATCATTATTTTGTCAGTGATGTCAAACCTGCTACTTGTTGGTGAGATAATTACTTACTTTGGTCTGAATGTTGTCATTTGATAGATTGATGAAGAAGATTTGAAAAGAAAGGATAACAAGAGAACCTAGAGAAAGGTTGAGTTATATGGTGTATAAAAGTAGCACTAAGATCAAGCAAGACATTGATGATATAGTATATTGTTTATCTACTTAAGGCTACAATCAAAGGATACTTGAGCCAAGACTTGAAGAAGGCTAAGTAAAGAAATGTGTTTGTCAAGCCTGACTGAGCAAATAATGGAAGCCAAGCAAGCCAGTGCAAGCCAAGCAAAAAGTTAGTTGAAGCCAAGTAGTAAGTTTAGTATGTGCTGAGCAAAGTGAAATCTAGTTGGTGCCAAGCAAATAGAAATCTTAGTATGTGTCAAGCATCAAAAGATGGCAGTAGTGACTCAGCGAAACTTAGTGTATGCTGAGCAACCCAGTTTTGGCCGAGCATCGTAAGACAATGTTTGCTAAGCAAACAACTTGTTATTATTGAGTGATAATAAAATGAGTTAGATCAAAGGTTTGATGAATCTAAGCCGAAAAAGTTGATTTCTTGAATTGCGTAAAGTGTGTGGAAGATAACTATGATGAGTTGGTGGCACTCAATTCAAGATAAACCATTTTGAGATGAATTCAAAGAGGATTGCAGAGGAAGTTTCTAGAGAGGAATAAAGTGGAAAGATGGGTAGATTCAATGAATATGATCCAACCCTAAAATGGATGATTATGGTTAAGTGGCAAAAGACCTAAATTATCTATATAAGTAGATAGTAGGCCAGAAGCAACTTTTCATGTGCGAGAACCTAAGAAAGACAAGGAGTCTAGGGTGTTGCTTTATATGTTTGCCAAAGGAAAGAGTTTGCAGTTGGCATACTAAGCAAGAAGGCTTAAAAGAGATGAAGGCTTGAAGGGTGCACAAGCTGTCAGAGATGAAGATGATGAATGCAAAGTAGAATGGAGGACTGAATGTGAGATCTGCAATTTGCAAGTGAATTGTTTTATTATCAGATCAAGTCCTATTGTTACTCTTTAATAATTGTATCAGTTTGGATAAATCCTTTGAACTAAGGTAGACCTAATAGTCATGAGTAAATCCTTTAACAGGGTGACATTCTAATGGAATGTCTTAAAGTCCTCTAACAAAGGCTCACTCCTAATAGGGTGATTAAAATCCTTTAACCAAGTCACATTTACCAATGTGCATTGTAACCTTTAATAAGGTTGGCTCCTTACAGGGCTCATTTCAAAAGAGTGGAATACCGCATGTTACTGGTGGTTTTTTCCTGAATTGAGTTTCCACATAAAATGTTTGTGTCAAAATGAGGGATTGATTTTGTGGTATTGCATGTCAAAGACAAAGAGGATGAATGCCAAGTAGAATGGAGGACTAAATGTGAGATCTGTAATTTGCAAGTGCATTGTTTTATTATCAGATCAAGTCTTGTTGTTACTCTCTAACAATTGTATCAGTCTGAATAAATCCTTTGGACTAAGGTTGAACTAATAGTCATGAGTAAATCCTTTAACAAGGTGACATTCTAATAAAAAGTTCTAAAGTCCTCTAACAAGGATCACCCCTAATAGGGTGATTGAAATCCTTTAATTAGGTCACATTTAACAATGTGCATTGTAACCTTCAACAAGTTTGGCTCCTCATAGGGCTCACTTCAGAAGAGTGAAAATTGGTAGCATGTTACTGGTGGGTTTTCCCAAATTGGGTTTCCATATAAAATCCTTGTGTCAAAATGTGTAATTGATTTTGTGGTATTGCATGTTTACATTTCTGCAAAGTTATTTTTACCTAGGACAACAATATGCAAATGATTAAGATATTGAATGATCAATGTATGCATAAGTATAAGTTGAAGTACTAAAAAGTTTTATTTGTACATTTGGACCTTTGATAACTAATTCACCCCCCCTCCTCTCAATTATTCTAAACATTCCAACATTACCCTAGTCAACCCTATGAGCCTTCTCTATATTAACAATTTTCCATCGCCCAAGAAGGTTCTAGAAATCTAGCCCTAACCCTTGAGGTCGACCAACCCTGCATTATTTAATTTTTCATGTTTTATTACATTAGAGTTAGCTCAAATAATTTTTAAAAATATATTTTTAGGTAGCCCAACTTCTGAAGACCGTAAATGCTTGATTGAAGCTCTGCTTAACTATTATAACCACTTTTCAAAAATGACACCTCCTAAAATATAATGCCCTAATTATGTAAGTGTTGTTAGCTGGGGTTTGACTTCATTTTAGAAGTCTCTAAGGATTTCAAATTGAGTTCAAATTTATTTTATACCAAAAATCATCAATAGATTCTTCAATACAGATGGTATTGCAATAAAAATTAATTGCCAGACTTGTATATCTAAGATGAACCTGCTCCTATGAAATTAGAACATTTTGAGTTTGAATGACCAACTTAATCAAAATAGTAAGATTCTACAAATAAAAATTCTACACTAAATTCAATGGTGTTACCAGAGATGAGATCCTTGCTAAGCATTCATTATTCAATGATTTTTCCAAAAAAAACATGGTGATATTTAGGTTTGCACTTTGTGGACTTGAGTTAGGGAATGAGTATGGGGAAAGTAAAATACATCTTAAAGGTGAATCAATGATAACATTGAATAAAATCCAACAAATTTATAGACTAGACTAGAAACTAAATAGGTGGACGATGCAAAAATAAGGAAAATAATTGAGGAACTAGAGGTTTTCAAGATCAACCACATGTATTGTAAGAAGTATATTGTTATAGATGAGATAGTGAAGTAATCTACTAATAATGTGGGCAATTTCTATCACAATGAGGGTGATCAAGTGGGTTGTTTTTAGGATATGGTATACTTAAAAAAAAGGGAAGTGAAGCTATAAATATTTTGGCAAAAATGACAAGTGAAACCCCTGATGGTAAACCACAGATATTACAAAATATGGGTTGATGAGGAGAAATTTTGATGTGAAGTAATAAGTGTTCAAGGATTAAAAATTGAATGCCATACATACTTTGACTCATATTAAAACATGGCCACAATGATGATGATGTATATGTTAAGGACTAAAGGTTCTAGAATTTTTTGTGTACATGTAATGGGGTTCATGATGTCTAGAGATGGCTAAATAATTATTATTTTATTAGAACACACACATATAAAGGGTATTTTCAATAATCCACATCATATTATTTATGGAAAATTCATGTGATGGGATATTGTGTGAGTTACAACTTTGGAAACTCGTGAGCTAATAACCCCTAGAGTGATTGATACATCGATCTATGTAGAGACTAAAAGGGTAATAATGTCTTTATTTGGGAAACTAACTAACAAATGTTTGCAATTGATGCTTGTAGTAAAGCATCTACTAGTCCTAGATACAATTAATGAAGTCTTGTGGTAGGAATTTTTGTGTTGCTACCAAAAATATCATGTTAACATTGACATTTTATTAATGTTCCTTTCTTTTGCACTATGTTGTGAGGTGAGATGGTAAAGGAAAATGCTAAAGAAGCTATATAAGATGCTATTAAAATATATATTTCTTGAAGAGACCAACATCGTGATGAATAATGCAAAAAATAGCCACATGGCACCCATGCAAAATAAGTACTATCTAGAGAGTGAGTGCAGGTATAAAGTTGAAAGTGGGAAGTTTCCACTCAATTTATTTTGGGGAGTTGACTAAACTATAGGAGAGGCTAAGGGGCATTGAAAGAAATTAAAAATTCCTATTTTAACTTGGATATTAATATTGTGTAGATACCCCTACCTTGTGCATCAAGAAACCCTAAATCAACCTTTCAATAAAGAAAGAGTATGTAATTTTTTTTCAAGATCTGAGATATGTTAAGTGCAAGTTTTTACTAATAAATGAAATGTAAATGTGTAAATTTTATTAGTTAACCACTTCCCTAGTGGAACCCATGATTAAATTATTTTAGAATTAAAAAATTATGCAACCCTATACCCAAACCTTAAAAAAACTCATTAAAACCATGGCAAGGAACTTACCTAAAGAATGGGATAAGGCAAAGGAACACCCACTGGAATGGGTAGTCTTCTTGTAACCTACCAAAAATGGTCTATGAATAAATGTCTATGATGGAGCAATCATTAAAATTTAAATTTTAGGGTTACAAGAAATACCATGTACAACGTGAGAGAATATTATATTTTAATTGGAGTTTTTCAGTCTCAATTGAAAGAACAACTGATATGTTTCGTAGTGGCATAAGCTAATTTGTTTTAAAGGAATGATCCATGATTTTTTTATAGGAAAAACTTACAATGATGCATAATGTTTACCATTTATGCATCAAACCACTCAATTAACCTCCACCTCAACACATGCAAACAAAGCCTACATAAAATATTACCTTCAAATACAACCATGAGCCGACAAGTGGAGGTTGTCTTAAAAAGCACATTGGGAATCCCCATACCATGCAATCATGAAATAACACTTCTTCCACACAACATTCTATCAAAATGCCACTTGAAATGCCCAACAAATTTTCCTCAATTTTATTATGAACAAAAGGAACAAGATTACCAAAAAAATCATCAACAACTAATAGGAAAAAAAAATTTATATTTTTGATGTTAGATTATTTTTAGAAATTTAGGACTATAGATTTTGGCAAGATTTTTCTATATTTCATAGTTTTTGAGAGAAAGACTAATGCTAAAAAGCCTCTTGAAAATATTAGTTTCTTGCCTTAATGACAAGAACTAATAAAGGGTTAAGTTTATGTTTAGTCAAATATTTCTATATTTCAATTGTATAATTAAAATTTTGAAATTGTGAAATTATATTAACAATTGAAATAGTGAACTTTGTATTGATTGATAGAATTATTAATTATTAATTTATTAATTTATAATGTGGAGTATATTTTAGAATGATATATAATTATAAAAATATCAAACCGTCTTATAAAATGACTAATAAAAATAGATATTTATAATCCACAACAAGAAAAATGGGCTTATAACTAGTTTTCAATAATCTATATTAAATTTTTGTTTATACCATCTAATTACATAGAAATTTTAATTGTTGTATTCAAATTATTTTTAATCAAATATTTTAAAATTTTAATGAAATAAATTCTTTTTTTTAAAGGTAGGTTGAGATTTGAAATTATAAAAGAATAAGAGAGATTAAATTTTTATGTGGCTGTTGTTGACCCTACGAGTCTCATTGGCATTAAGAAAGGTAATTGGTGATGGTAAACATCTTGCACACCAAAGTGTTGTCATTGGTTAGCAACCAACAAAGTAGAAGGTGTACCATCTCACAATCATTAGTAGACATCTACATCAATCAGATCAAGTATGGAAATGAGGATGAGGAAAGGCAGTGTGATGCAGGAGCATCGAGCTCAAATTTTGTTGACCTATGATTTTTGTCGTTGGGGATGTGTTCGATGCATATTGGGTGACCTTGTCCTAAGTGAGCATAAAGTATGGATTTATCATATTGGAGTTAGAGCTATTTTGGTGACTGTTGATCACATGTTCCTGATTTACTATTTGGCTTTGGAGATTGTATCCACGGGTGTTGATCTGAGGGAGTTGACATGTGTGCACTTGGATTTGGATTGTTGGATGACACATTGACCTATATCTAAGTGCACAGACTCTTATGTGGGATTTTGAGTTAGTTATGCTTTGTAAACTTGGGGTATGTCCTAAGTATTTAGTTATTTCTTATTTTTAATGTTTGTTACCAAGATGAGTTGTGGCTTGGGGGTGTATTTAATTAATACATCTTTCTAGGCCAACTTATGGCTTGGTTTAGTATAAGTAGGGGTTCTTGTCTTGTCAAGAGCCATAATCATTTATTATGGAGTACCTGAGAGGAGCGAAGTTGAGAAGAGCTAGTGGCTAAGTGTGGGCTTGGGAAACAAGGAGGTTGCTTGGTGGCTAGTAAGCACGAGTTTAGATTCTTCTTGGAGTTTTCTACCAGATTGTGGATCAAGGATAACTAGAGATTGGATCTTGTGAGCTGGGTCTTATAGAACTATTATTGTAATTGCTGATGTATTTGGTTGTAACTTGAGAAGCCTTACAATTGGACATGTTGGATGTAAATCTTATGATTCTATTATGAGAATTGGCATTATGAAGATCTAAATCTCTATTTTATTGTTTACATTTCAATATATGGCTAATTTTTGGGGGTTGGGACATCTCCTTTGGGGATTCTCCTCCCTTGCACCATGTCAAGTGGTATTAGAGTTAGTTGTGATCCGGTTGGTTGATCTTGTGGAGTAGAGTTTGATCTTGTGGTGGATTGTTCTTTTTGAAGTCCTAGATATCTTGGTTGGGAGGTGAGAGATCATGGTTTTGACTTGCAATTGCAAAGAACTTGTGGATGGATCTTGATATGAAGAGATTGGTGATTTATTGCAAAGGGTTTTTGAAGATCTTAGAAGATGCCTCCGAGAAGATTGGACCCTACAATGATTGCAGATCTTCATGATGTTGTGGAGAAGAAGATAATTGAGGAATTTTCTCGAGTGGATTCTGCTTTTTCTAAATGGGTTGAAGATAAGGAGAAGAAAGTTGTATGCTATTGGAGTTGGAGTTTATCGATAAAAAAGAGAGTTGTCTAGCTGATTAAGAAGATTTTTTAAAGGAGAAGACACTTTGTTGTTGAGGAAGAGGTAAAGGATGACTTTTTTGAAGTTGAAGAAGTATGTGTGGTTTTTTTTGTTGATCAGTTTGTGGAGTCTGATATAAAATTGTAGAGAAACTTGTGGTTTTTACTGAGATACCTAATCTTATCAAAGAATTTCCTAACCTTGTTGAGCCTGGAAAGGAGTTTTTTTTCATGATTCGTTGGTTGGATCTTATATGAAAATTGTGGAGAAATTGGTCATGGATAATTAGGTTCTTGTGGGTGATGAGTTACATGTTACAGAGCATCTTTTTGTGAGCAATGAGATCGCTAATGTGAGTTTGGCATTTGTTGGTAAAAATTTATATATGGATGAGGATGTGCATATGCTTGTTGATATGGATTTGAATTCATATGTTGCTACTTATATGGTTGAGGACTCTACTATTTCTACTAATGTGGAGTTGGATGTTGTTGGTGTGGGTTCACTAGTTGTTGATGTGCATGAGGATCTACATTATACTTCTGATTTGGATTTGTATGTTCCTAATGTGGACCTACTTGTGGTTGAAATGGTTGAAGATTTGAATGTTTCTCTTATTGTGAATTTGGGCTTACATGTTTATGATTTGTTTTTGAAGTTACATGATGTTGTTGACATGGACTTCATTGTTGAGGATGTTACTTTTGCTGGTTGTGATCAATTACAGAGATTATTTGTGAATCATTATGTTCAGTTTGTTCTTGGGAGTGAACATGTTGATTGGGTTTTTGGGATTATTTTGATTCTAATATTTGAATGGATGAAGAAGAGATGGTTGATCTACAATTTTTTTCTTTCATTTGAGATGAATTATAATCCTTTGGTGAAGATGACATTAGTTGTAGAAGTTTCTTTGGCAACAAAGTATGGGACACACTTTTCTATCTACATGGGGAGTTAGATGTAGGACCATTGAGCTCAAATTTAGTTTACCTATGGTTGGCATGGTTGGGGAGGTGTTCGATGCATATTAGGAAACCTTTTCCTAAGTGTGCATAGAGCTTGAAGTTATCATCTTGGAGTTAGAGTTGTTTTAGTAAATGTTGGTCATGTGTTCCTGATTTATTGGTTGGCTTTGGAGATTGTATCCACAAGAATTAATCTGAGGGAGTTGACATGTACACTCTTGGATTTGGATTATTGGATGGCATGTGGACCTATGTCTAAATGCACAAACTCATATGTGGTCTTTTGAGTTAGTTAAGCTTTGTAAACTGGGGACACGTCCTAAGTATTTAGTTATTTCTTATATTTAATGTTAGTTGCAAATACAACTTGTGGCTTGAGGGTGTATTTAATTAATAACTTGCTAGGCTAACTGGTGGCTTGGTTTAGTATAAGCAAGGGGTTTTGTCTTGTCTAGAGTCATAATTATTCAGCATGGAGTATTTGAGAGGAGAAAAGTTGAGAAAAGCTAGTAGCTAAGTGTGGGCATGGGAAACAAGGAGGTTGATTGGTGCCTTGCGAGCACAAGCTTAGATTCTTCTTGGATTTTTCTACCATAGTGTGGATTTGGGCTAGCTAGATATTGGATCTTGTGAGGTCTTGCAAAATTTTTATTGTAATTACTAATGTATTTGGTCGTAACCCAAAAAGCCTTACCACCGAGCATGTTGGATGCAAATCTTATGATTCTGTTATGAGAATTGACATTATTCATATCTAAATTTTTTTGTTATTATTTAAATTCTGATGTGTGGTTAAATTTTGGAGGTTATGACATCTCCTTTGGGGATTCTCCTAGCTTGCACTATATCACAATGAGTCGCCATTATTGTAACATGACATAGAAGACATGGTTAGCACCATGATGTGATTGATGCTCTGAAAAGATAACAAAAAGAAGAAAGGACAAATAGACTACGACCATACCTAGCTTGGACTAGCAAGGCTACTATTCTAGACCCTGTGATGTAGGTGTCATGGGTTCTTCATGAGAAACTCAGCATACAATTCAAATTTTGAATGCATTGTATTTAGGTGAGATGTTTTTAGGGTTTTGACACCTAGAGATGAAAGGATACATATATAGCTTCCATGCTTCATTATTGAAGTGAATAGAAATAGATATGTGAGATTAGAATAGGAAGATTGAATGCAAAAGAGGATTTGAATAGAATCAAAATAAAAGGAAACAATAAGCCAACACAAAATAGTGCACTACAAACACAACTAAGTATAGAAGGAATGTGGTGATACAAGAGATATCATAGCTAATGCCAACATGACAAGAGAAGATCAAGACATCTTGTTATACATTAGAGATCTATAAGGCAATGTGTGACATATAGTTTAGATAAACATTTGATTACTTTGTAATCATTGTAATCATCTTGTAAGCTAATCATAATTGAGCATGCTTTAGTAGCAAGCATATTGTAAATCCTCTATCAAGGTGCCTCTTAGAAGGAGTGTTTAAATCCTCTAACAAGGTGCCTATTAGAAGGAGTTCTTGAATCCTTTAACAAGGTAGCTTTTACAACCTCATGTAATCCTAATAGGTTGCAAACACTCATAACTGGATGTGATCTTAGAAGGAATAAGCTATAGCTCTTAACCTAACAACCTTTTATATGTAGTAAAATGCTAATGATTTTCATCCTCTCATCGAGGATTTCCATGTATAAATATGTGTTTCAATTGATGAATATTTTTGTGTTTGTGTTTGTGTGCTTTTATCTTACGACATTTATAATTGTTCAAGTGGTTAAGTGGTTATTATTTAGTTTTGTTAGAGCAGTTGTAAAGAAAATCGATTAAGTGTTCATGTTGATTCACCCCCTCGGTTAAGACCAATAATTGTATATTTATTTAAAATCATTTTTTTCTTCTAAATTTAAGAGTTTTGTATAAGTACTTTACATGTATTTAAAGTTATTATAGAATATTGGTAGGAATCTAGATATTTATAATCTTGAGTGAGAAATATGTAATTATGTTCTAATATTTTCTCTATATAATTTCAAAGTAATTAGTTCTAATAATACTTTTAAATAAATATTTTAATTTTACATGTTCTTCTTCTTTAGTTTACAATCATATTAGCCTCATCAATGTGGCAAATGCTACATAATTGTCAAAATCTTATCTTTAAATGAATAAAAATTTACAAGATCATTATTTCATTGAAATAATAACATTGATAGTAACAAAACAACCATGAATTAGTCTCATCAAACTAAAAAATACAAACATAAGAGTTTGTTACATATTTTAAGTTTTGATCAAAGATAGGTGTACTATTTCATTTATGATGTTTTATTGGTTTGTATTTGATTAATCGGTGAATGACTAATTTTTTAATAATTTGACTAAATTCAGTAAATCTATAACAATAATAATAATTTTTATGATACATTTAATTGGATAATAGTTGTTCACAATGTTATTAGGTTGGTATAAAGTATTAAACTCCAATTAATTGTGTTGTTGATGGAGTCTTTCTTATTCAATTTATTTTGAGTGCAGAGGATGTAATGGTGTAACCAATAATCAATGTAATTAATAGATCACATGGGATTTGGTTCTATATTGATTAAATTATCACTATTTTGTTCTATTTATTTTAATAATAAAATATTTGATAATGTAGACAATAACTAGCCAAATATTAGACCATGCTTTAAGTATTTGATTTTTTAATGTTTACTACATTTGACATAGACATTGTCATTCTTATTTTCTCTTTAGTAATAACTCCACATGTCTTTTAATGTACACATTCAATTTTATTGGTAGGTCATATTATAGATATATATTCATAATATATTGCTTCATATGCTTATAGTGCCTACTTTAATTACAAAAGATATTTATGGATAATTTATTTTGTGAGTAGATAGAGCATAGAGTTAATTTAGGGATAGGTTAATCTCCAAACAAAATGCACTAAAGACAAAACAAAGTCAAACTTCTTTTTTTTTCCAGATTCATGAAAATGTTATGATTTTTTTCCATATCTTTTGTTGTTTTCAACAACAAACTATGCAGATCATGAAGATCAAATGCTAATTTTTTAAGAAAAATCTACGATGTTTTCGATTTTTTGAAAATCAGTCAATTGTACAATTTTTAGGGAGGATAGCCACATCTGTTAATGTATGTGATATATGCATTTTAATATTAAATAAATAATATTGGGATTGAAATGAGGTTCTGTAGATCATTGGAATGTAAGCTTAAGTCATTATGATCTATGAATAGTGAGTATGTAAGAATAGCTTCATTCTATGATCAAATTGGTCTAAGTTATAATAATCAAGAAGCACCAGATTGTTTGGTCACAAAGCTATGAATAAATTTTCAGAGTGCCATTTCTTGAAAACTAAGATATTGATTTGATAGTTAATTTTTGTTAAAAATAATATTTTTTTAGTTATCTAGAAGTTCCTGTTGAAGTTGATGAAAGAATCAACCTCACAGCTCCCAAGAATCACATGCATGCAAATAGCTGTCAGAGAAAGAAAGAAGCAAAAGCCTATGGAGGTTGGAATTCTCAGATCCACAGATGAGACATTCTTGATGAGTAAAAAAAGATATTGATATTATCAAAAGTGAATTGATCAATAATTACAAAGAGAGATCATACTTATAAAGGAGATCAAAACCCTAAAAAGGTCTAACCTAGGTTGCATCATAATAATTAATAAAAAAATTAATTATTAGATTCCTAAAGTTTAGATTAAGCAAACTATAGTTAATTAGGAAATATCTAATTACTCTAACACCCTCCTTAAGATAAACTTAGGGAGTAGCTAAAAAACTAGAAACTACCACTAAAAGTAAATTTGGGTCTCAGCAAACAAGGCCTAATGAGGTACCCAAGACCAACCAAATCTCTACAAAGAGGAGAAATAGAGAAAAACACATGGGAAAAAACCCTATTCCAAAAAGGGATGGAAATAATGTTGAAAAAAAACTAGTGAAGGACTGAAGAAGCCTTCAAACTAGGGAATGCCTCAAAAGATAGGAACAAAAGATGATCATGAAGAACACCACTGAAGCATGTAGAAGTTGCAAAGCTTTTTTGAAAAGTAATTGTTGATCTGAAGAACCTCCACTAAAATAAAACCTAACCAGGTAGAGAAGACTGTAATCTGCATCAAATCAGGAGGCACACAAAGGGAAATAACTAAAGTCAAAGATACATATGGCATGAAACACCAAAGCCTAAAGAGTTAATCAATCAAACATGGAAGGTGTTGGAAATCTAGATGGAGTAATTGAGAGGGGGGGGGGGGGGGGGGGGGTGAATTAGTTACCACAAAAAAAAATCCACAGATCCCTTAGATGTCTTATAAACTTAGTTATTGCTGTCACTCGGTAGCCATACAAAAAAATGTTGTAACTTGGTAGATGTATGTTAACTTATTACTAATCTTTAAGCATTCACAAAGATTTAACATGCATGCATAAAAGAAATAACATCTACACAAGAGATACCAGATTTAACATGGAAACTCAATATGGGAAAAACCACCAAGTAACTAGCTACTGATTTTCACTTTTCTAAAGTGAGCCCTGTTAGGAGCCAACCCTGTTAAAGGTTAAAAAACACACTATTAGGTGTGACCTTGTTAAAGGATTTAATCACCCTGCTAGGAGTGGCCTTGCTAGAGGACTTATGAACAATTCAATAGAACTATCCACCTTGTTAGAGGATTTACAAAAATGTTTGTTAAACCAACTCTGTTAAGAGATTTAGGAATCACTGCTACAATGATGAAAAAGTAACAATGAAGTGACCTAAATGAGATGCAACTAAACTTTTCTATTACATATCTTTGTCTTGCTTCACTAGATCCTCTCTGATCGAATACACCTTTTTTGCTCCTCAAGGATATCTGATCCTTCTTCAAAATTCAGTCACACCTTCCTCAATATACTTGCATGTTCACTCATTCATCTATCCATACTTTAGAATTCTCAACTTGACCTTTTATTTATACCATACAAATTGTCAAGTCAGCTCATTTACAAGTTACAATTACCAATAATCATTACATTAGACGGCTACAATTATTACATTAAACAATTAAGCTTTATTTCCCAAAATAATGAAATCCTTCATTATCCGACCCTGCTCAGTAAACACTATTCCAGAAATGATTTCTAGTGTTAACCAACTGAAGCTCGGTAAACACTACGAACTTTGCAAAATCCTTTGGAGACTGAGTGAACTCAGTAAACATTGGCTTTCCTTCACTGACCTTGTGAGCTTGGTAGAAACTAAGTTTTGCCATAGAAACCTTCGATTCCCTAGTGAGCTCGGTAGAAATTGTTTCCATAGAGTATATTCAGGAATGCTAGGTAGACTCTATAATTTGCTTTGCTAACTAACTAAGCTTGGTAGACTTTGTAATTTTCTTTGCTGACCAACTGAGCTTGGTAGACTCTATCTGATAATTGATATGACATTTGTGTAACATCAAAGACAACACACAATTGAACAATTGTATCCAACAATCTCCCTCTTTGGCATTGATGGAAACACAACATGTCATAGCAGAATAAAATTTGAGAACATGTCTTTTTCTGACAAAATATTTCTCCCTCTTAGATTTTATGTCACAAACTTCTCAAATATAGTAATCTCCCTCTATGAAGGAATTACATAGCTTCTTTTCAAACAACAAACTCTTCACAAACAAATTCAATTTTCAAAAAGATATGACAATATACTCTCCCTCTTTGACAACACATGCCAAAGACAACACAAGCCAAATGAGTAACAATGTACCTTAAGTACTGATTCATATGCAATGTTCCCTTGATTATGCTGCATCAACTGATAGATCTTCAACTTGGTTCCTGTTGATGCATCACTAAAACTTCATTTTAGTGAGCCTTAGATAGGGGAATGACCCTTAGCTTACCTCTTAGATACAAGAATGCATCCTTAGGTAATGGCTTGGTGATTATGTCAAGAATTGTTCTTTTGTATGGACATATTCCAATCTGATCTCCTTATCTTGCACCAATTCTCTGACAAAGTGATACTTTATTGCAATGTGCTTGGTTTTTGAATGCATTACTGAATTTTTAGATATGTTGATTGCACTTGCATTGTCACAAAACATAACAAAAGGTTCTTTGATCTCTACCTTTATGCCTTCCAATAACTACTTGAACCAAACAATATTAGAATAGTTTACTACTGCAACAACATACTCTTCTTCTGTTGTAGATTGGGATGTACAATTTTGCTTTTTACTTGTCCAAGATACCAACCTCTTTCCAAGAAATAATGCTCCTCCACTTGTACTCTTTCTGTCATCAATGTTTCCTGCCCAATCTGCATCAATAAACACTTCCAAGTCTAGATTATCTCCAAATTTGTACCATAATCCATAGTCTTCAGTACCTTTCAAGTATCTCATGATCCTTTTGATTGCCATGATGTGATCTCTTGGTTTTGTTGAAAATTTTGCAACTATACCAACTGCAAGAGCAATATCTGGCCTTGTATGAACTACATACTACAACTTTCCAATCATTGATTTGTATAATGTCTGATCTACCTCCTTTGATTCATCATCCTTGGTAAGCTTTAGTCTAGTGCACATAGGAGTTCCAATTGGTTTACAATCTTCCATCCCAAACTTTTTGAGTATCTCCTTGATGTATTTAGATTGAGTGATAGATACCATTCTTACTATGTTGAATTTGAAGACCAATACAGAATTTAATCTCACCAAACATTGACATCTCAAATTCCTTGTTCATTTTCTCTTAAAATTCTTTACATAGATCATCATTTCCTATAAACAAAGTGTCATCCACAAATATTTCTGCCAAAACAATCTTGTTATCTGGTCCTTCCTTGATATACAAGCTACTATTATCATTAGTTCTCTGAAAACCAATCTGAATAAGGTAGTTATGCAATCTTTCATACCATGCTCTAGGGGCTTGTTTCAAACCATACAATACTTTGTGTAATTTGCAAACCATGTCCTTCTTATCTGGATCAACAAAACTTTCAAATTTTTCTCCAATGATTTGATTTGGTGCATGATGTCTCCTAACATACTTGGCTAATACATGTTCCTTTCCTTTTGACTAAGTTCCAGTGTCTTCATTTTGAGTTTCAACTTCTGGCTCTAGTTGTTTCTCGGGTCCTTCAGAACTGGTAGGCATTGGCTTGGTGGCATCTGAATGTGACTCAAGTTCTTGTAGCTTGGTTTGAACTTCTTGCAACTCGGTGACTGAAGACTCAGGAGTAGAAGTTTCGTAATTGACATATGTATTTGACACTGTATCAGGTTCAATGAAAATGAATCTCATGTAATCTTCTGATTCCTTTTTACTTTCTTCTTCAGTCCTTTCTGCAAACTCATCAACTTTCACATGTGCACTTTCTATGACTTTGTGAGTAGACAAATTCAAACATCTATATGCTTTACTCTTGCAAGAATATCCCAAAAATATTCCTTCATCACCCTTCACATCAAATTTACCTTTTCTAGATTCTTTCAATATATAGCATTTACTTCCAAATACTTTTAGGTAACTTACATTAGGTTTATATCCATACCATAACTCATAGGGGGTTTTGAATGAGTCCTTCTTTAGCTGTACTTGGTTCAAGGAATGAACTACAGTGTTGATAACTTCCTTCTAGTATTTGATAGCAATGTTCTTTTCAATCATTAAAGTTCTTGCACAATTCATGATAGATCTGTTCCTTCTTTCAGCTATTCCATTTTGCTCAGGAGTTCTAGGGGCTAATACCTATCTTTTGATTCCCCTTTCAATGCAAAAGTTATTGAAATCATGGGAGATGAATTAACCACCTTTGTCTAACCTCAAGCATTTCAGTCTTTTTCCTATTGCCTTCTCTACTCTAGCCAAATACCATTTGAACTTCTCAAATGCTTATGATTTCTCTCTTAGATACATGACAATCATCATTCTAAAGTAATCATCAACAAAAAGAATGAAGAACTTTTTTCCAATATAGCTTCCAGTTCTAATAGGTCCACACAAATCAGTATGCACAATTTCCAAAACATCTTCAGACTGATAGTTCTTACTTGTAAAGATAGTCTTTCCCATCTTCCCAATCTGACAATTCTTGCATAGACCAACATCAGGTTTCTTTATACTAGGAGTGCCTCTTACTTTCCTAAATTTTCTTATTTTCACTAGATTATCAAGTTCACATGACATAACCTTCTATTTCACAACCAACTTTCTTCAACTTGAGCAATAAAGCATGAACATTCACAAAGTTCAAGATAGAACAAGTTACCTTTTGTTTGTATGCTTGATCCAATTAGCTTTCCTTTGTCATCCATTAGTCTTGCTTTTCCATGTATGAATCCCACTTTGAATCCATTACTGATTAGCTATGCCACACTCAATAGATTATGTTTTAGTTCTTCAACCCAGTAGGCATTATCACATACAAGCTCTTTGGTTAGTGAAATTCTTCCTCTTCCTTTTATGCAACAAGGTTCATTATTACCAAATCTCACACTACCACCATCATAGTCTTCAAAATATTCAAACTTTGTTTTGTCACCAGTCATATGATGAGAGCAACCACTATTTATGATCCATGTATAATTTTTGCTCACATGAGAGATAAGTGCAATTTTATCTTCCTCATCATTATAAGATTCATCTTTCACAACAATGTAAACAATTTCATCTTCACCATCATCAGAATCATTAGAATCCTTAGCTATGAGACATGTTTTCTTACCTTTGTCCTTGAGTGATTTGAAATATTTCTTGCCATTGCACTTGTGACCTTTCTTCTCATCCTTATTTTTCTTGTTTGGGCACCTAGCAACAATATGTCCAATTTCCTCACATGAAAATCAGATTAGAGGAACCTTACTTTTGTATTTTCCTTTGCCTCTAGAATATTTTCTTGCTAGCAGAGCTTCAAACACCTCAAGATCACTGTCAGAACTCTATTCTAATTCTTCTTCACTTTCTGATTGAGAATCCTTTATCTTCTTACCCTTTTCTTTGAGTGAAAGCTTGGCTTCAAATGCTGATTCAATGTTCTTGAAGCTTGAACATAGTTGTCATAGTTATCTAGCTCAAATGCAGTCAATCTTCCTACTATGGCTTCTAAATTTATCTTATGATTTGCTTCACATCTTCTTTCTTGAATTGCAGAAACTCTAATTGTATAAATGGGAAGTGATGTTCTAAGAACTTTACTTACAACTGTTTCCTCCTCAATGTCTCCTCTAGAAGCCTTGATTGCATTGATGACTACTTTGACTCTTTCAACATATTTGGCAATTGCATTGACAACTACTTTGACTCTTTCAACATATTTGGCAATCTTTCATCCTCTCTCATCCTCATCTGATCAAATTGTCCTCTTTAGACTTTCTATTTGGCTCTTCTCACATTGTCATCACCTCCATAGATATCTTTCAACTTGTTCCACATTTCAAAGGTAGTTTTGCAGTCCTTGACATCATCAAATTCTTCATAGCTTAGAGCAAATGCAATGTCTATCATCATGGTGTTATGAGTCTTCTTCTTAGCAATGTCATTAACAGATAGTGTACTAGAAGGAGTTACATATCCTTCATCAAGACATTTCAATCCTGTATCTCTAATGGAAGCCAGATGGAGTCTCATGAGACCTTGCCATGCTAAAAAGTTATCCCTGTTAAGCCTTGGAATTTTTCTCTTGTAAGACATCCTGATCTTTAGCTTAAATCCTTGAAATCCCTCCTACAAGCACCAAAAGCTCTGATACCATTTGTTGGAAATATAGATGGAGCAACTGAGGGGGGGGCGGGGGGGGGTGAATTAGTTACCACAAAAAAAAATCCACAGATCCCTTAGATGTCTTATAAACTTAGTTACCGTTGTCACTCGGTAGCCACATAGAAAAATGCTATAACTCAGTAGATGTATGTTAACTTATTACTGATCTTTAAGCATTCACAAAGATTTAACATGTATGCATAAAAGAAATAACATCTACACAATAGACACCCAATTTAACGTGGAAATCCAATATGGGAAGAACCACCAAGTAACTAGCTACTGATTTTCACTCGTCTAAAGTGAGCCCTGTTAGGAGTTGACCCTGTTAAAGGTTACAAAACATGCTATTAGGTGTGACCTTGTTAAAGGATTTAATCACCCTAATAGGAGTGGCCTTGCTTGAGGACTTAAGAGCAATTCAATAGAACTGTCCACCTTGTTAGAGGATTTACAAAGATGGTTGTTAAACCAACTCTATTAAGAGATTTAGGAATCACTGCTACAATGATGAAAAAGTAACAATGAAGTGACATGAATGAAATGCAACTAAACTTTGTTGTTACAAATCTTTGTCATGCTTCACTAGATCCTCTTTGATCGAATACACCTTTGTTGCTCCTCAAGGATATCTGATCCTTCTTCAAAATTCACTCACACCTTCCTCAATATACTTGCATGCTCACTCATTCATCTATCCATAATTTAGAATTCACAACTTGAAAATTTATTTATACCATACAAATTGTCAAGTTAGCTCATTTACAAGTTACAATTACCAATAATCATTACATTAGTCAGCTATAATTATTACATAAAACAATTAAGCTTTATTTCCAAAAATAATGAAATCCTTCATTGGCTGACCTTGCTTAGTAAACACTATTCTAGAAATGATTTCTAGTGTTAACCAACTGCAGCTCGGTAAACAATACGAACTATGCAAAATCTTTTGGAGACCGAGTGAACTCGGTAAATACTGTCTTTCCTTCGCTGACCTTGTGAGCTTGGTAGAAACTAACTTTTGCCATAGAAACCCTCGACACCCGAGTGAGCTCGATAGAAACTGTTTCCATAGAGTATATTCAGGAATGCTCGGTAGAGTCTGTAACTCACTTTGCTAACCAACTGAGCTCATTAGACTCTATAATTTGCTTTGCTGACCAGCTAAGCTTGGTAGACTTTGTCTGAAAACTGATATGACATTTGTGTAACATCAAAGACAACACACAATTGAACAACTGTATCAAACAGGAAGGCTGCAAGTGAAGTAGGAACAAAAAGAAGAGTGTCTATATGGTGAATGATCCATCTCATTGAAATGGATAGGTACCCAACCACTGCATCCACCTAGTACATAGAACAAAAAATGAATACATAGCTCACTCTATAGAACCAAGGAAGCATGAGAACCAACAAAAGAACCCCCCCAATGCAAACAAGGGTGAGGTGATATGCAACTGGAAAAGTGGGCCAAAAGAATTGCATGTCAAGGAACCACAATCAAGATTCACAAAAGAATACATATGTGTGTATTGAGGTGATCAATCTCAGACACGTCATGAGGCTAATGTCATAGAAGGGAAACTCACTGGACAAAGGAAGATGACAAACAAAGACAAAACATCAACCCCCGTGGCACTTTAATCAGAGTAGTGCATGTACAATAAGGCACAAGATATGGTGAATCCCAAGAATACAATAATTTTCATGTGTCCTTAGATGACACTACTCGAATTAGAAGGGAAAATAAGGCAAAACTACTGGAATGAAAATACAGATGCAATATGGCACTTTATCTTAGTGTGTTTGTAAGAATGTATATAAATCATGTCTAAATAGACCATAAGAGATATAAGAATAATATAATAGATAATACAAGTCATGACAAATCATTTGAAGCAACAAAATCAATCCCAGACCCGAATCAACCAAGATATCTACCAGAACACAAAAATGTAGAAGACTAAATAGAATGTGCCTAGAGAAGAATCTGGAAAAATAATCAATATCATTGGAAAGAGCTCAGAAAGACCTTTCCAACAATATAAAGAATTCCTAAATTAGAGATCAAATGCTCAAGATATGTCTCCCAAAGTGAAAAACTAAACTCTTGATTTTGACAGCATAAAACACCATAAAAAAAATATCAAAACAAAAAACTAACCATACCACTATGACGGGCTTAGAACCAACTTGCTGACAATATCTTGTTTTTGGAAAACAGAGTCTGTATGCCTAATATATGAGCAAAAATGTGAAGGTAGGTCCAAACAGAATCTGAAGGGGTGACAAGGGTGTTGATGCAATGCTAATGTCAGCAAGTGACAGGCTTAATTTTGATGGTCAAATGGTTGTTGAGGCAAAAAAGTGCTTAAAAATGACCTTTACTGGAGAGAAACATCCAACTGTCAGAAAGATGTGTTAGGCAAAGGGCCGGTGCCAGAAAAAAATCTGATGGCCAATAAATAATGCATGTGCTAGAAAAGAGGCATCATATGCATATAGGAATCCACCACAAAAATACAACCACGTGGATGAAAGAAATTGCATAAACCACTAAAAAGGGACAAGTCAACAAATAAAATGGTCTATGTTGAAGGAAGTACGAGCCCACGTGTGCTGACAGGGCACAAATTGATACAATCCACGGGCCTTTGAAAAAAGTGTGGTCTCAATAACAAAAAAAGGGCCTTTCCTCAAGTGTAGCGCCCATGGTGGGAGGGTAGAGGAGATCCCTTGGAAGAGATGCAATGTAGACACTAATGAATTGTTGGTATATGTGCACCTTTTTGTATACCATGTTGAAGTTGATGAAAGATCAACCCCACAACTCCAATTTCAAAGCATAGCTGGTATGAGCCTATGTGTCGCAACAAAACAAAATTTTGCTTGAGTGGGTCTCAAAAAGAAGGACATGAGCAAGGAACCTTTGTCCACATGGGTATCACATATACAAAAGGCACCAAAAAAATGCCTCCTCATACAAAATCATGCCAAGATTGTTTCCAATAAAGAATCTCACTCCCTGACACAAAAAATGCCTTCTAATTTTGACAAATGCCATGCATTTTTGCAAAAAAGAAATTTGCAATAAAATATTTGACAGAACATAAAAAATATTGTCACCTTGATTTGCATGCCCAAGTCAATATGGCATGGGTGCAAAATTTGTTTGCCTCAGATTCCAACAACGTCCAAACTAGACATATTTTATATGAAAATGGGGGTTTTCAAGTGCTTTGAGCTCAATGGTTATGTCTGTTTGCACTCAAAGTACTCTAAAAAATAGGTCCTCCCCAAATCCAATACAAAGTCCTCTAAAAGTCATAGATATGAAAACTAATGCCAAATCTCTGAATAATAGAATAGGGGCATGAAGATCTAGAGCTTTGATACCATGTTGAAGTTGATGAAAGATCAACCCATAACTCCCAAGAATCACCTGCATGCAAACACTTGTCATAGAAAGAGAGAAGCAAAAAGCTATGGAGGTTGGAATTCTGATCCATAGATGAGACATTCTTGATGAGCAAAAAAAGAAATTGCTATTATTAAAAGTGAATCGGTCAATCATTACAAAGAGAAATCATCCTTATAAAGGAGATCAAAACCCTAAAAAGGTCTAACCTAGGTTGCATCATAATAATTAATGAAAGAATTAATTATTATATGCTTAAAATTTAGCTTAAGCAAACCAGAGTTAATTAGGAAATATCTAATTACTCTAACAATTCCTACTTGATATTTTTTTTTTTTATACAATCTTGAAATTTAGATAAGTTCATTTCCTTTTTGAAGAAATTATTTTTTAACTTTTTCTCTCATTTTTTAAAATATTGACTTCATTTTTTTCACTTTTACTAACATTCCATAAGTTTAGATTCAATGTAGAAGCACATAAAATGCAATAATAAGATTCTAGCTATGAACTCATGAAATAAAGATCACTATACCCTTCATCTAATTTCATGACTTATTTTCACATATTTAGAAGTGCCTTTGTAACTGTAAGATTTATGAACATAATTAGAATCATCAATACAATTTACCTTCTTCAATGTCATTAGTTATTGTTAAAATAGGAATAAGCTCATGAGTAGTACATATTATTAAAATTATTAGTAATATCAAAAGAAGAACATAATCTTTTTAAAATATGGGTTCAATCAAGTTTCATAATCTCTAGCACCTTAAAATATTTATTGAGTTTACTTACTTTCTTCTCCATCATATGATGCTTGTTTTAATAGTAATGTTGTCAATTAGCATTGTTGTCTTTATGATATATAATATATTAATGTAGAATCCTATTAATTAAGAATCTTGTAATGATCTATTTTTGTATATGAATTTTATCATGTGAAGAAGAGTAGCTAACATGACATGGACAGTGTGATTATATCTAAAATTTATTTATTAATATTGTCAAAGTCACAAAAGATATAGAATAGTAATTTGAACAAAAGAATTATATTACAAAGAAGGATTTTGATTAAATAAGAAAGATAGAGAAAGGTTCTCATTAAAACTAAGAGACATAAAACATTGATTTTCAAATAAATTGAAATAAATTTATGTTACAAACATTAAGACATGATCAATTATTAATAAGGGACGGAAGCGCCAAAGTTCCTACCTTTTTAGTGTGGTTGGTTTTGGGGTGAGATTTGAGTCAAGTTGTGCATTTAACTATGAATTTGAAATGGAATACCAGTTCTCATGGATAGCTTTTAATTGGACCGAATACATCAAACTTACTAATTAGCTTAGTGGTTTACTTGATTTGAGACCTATTAATTAGAGAAGACATATCTATAGAAGGTAGTAACATTCTAATGATGTAGATACCAATATGCTTTAAAGATAAATTAAAGACAATTTTGAGTATGTGACAAGTATAACAAATAATTTCTCACTCTTTCATCTATAACAAAACATGTGCAGTCATCTAGACTTCATTGACATAGACTTTGATGTTTAAAGAGAGAGGTTAAATGTTTAAAGGGGACAAGACTAAAAATAGTGTTATCAGAATGTTTGTCTTGAATAAACATATTCAATGTTCAAGGATAAGAATAGGATTTGAGTGCTAACAACTTCCTACCTATATTAGAAACTAGAATGAACTTCTCATTTTTAAATGGATGAATGAGAAAACCTCTACATGAAGTCCAAAATGATGAGGTGAATTTTAACATTAAATGCCTTATTTAACAAGAGATTACATTGATACTTTAATTTTTTTTGAAAAATAAGTATGTACATTAGCATAGAATTTGAACCATGGGTCACAAGAAAACATCATTTTATAGTGCATAAAGAAAACTTAATTTGATAGAACTTAAAAATGAATCTAAGTCATTATTCTTTTAATGTTACAAAAGAAACTAAATTAGACCAGAGCTCTAGGAGAGCTTGAGTCCCTGCCTTTTGGAAGTGGTAGAAGCTAAGCGAGGCATGTGCATTTAACTTTGTTGAGATCATTGAAGTCTAGAAACTAGATTTCAAGTGTCAAAACACATCTTCAAAGCACTAAGTAATCACATCAAATGGACTAAAAAAAAATGGTTACAAAGTAAACATTAAAGACTATTATTGACTTTTTAAAAATAATTTAATAGTTACTTTGAATATTGATCTCTTAAACATGTCTATTGCTTAAATGACTTGGAAAATGCCTTAAACATTAGTAGTGAAAAATATTTTAAGTAAATATACATTTTTAAATGATGTAAATTATTAATTAATGTGATAATTATTTGAGATTTCTTAAATAAAACAAATGTTTTGAAATAATGGAAAATATGAATAAGTGTGATAAAATAAGTAAAACATGCATGTATTTTACATGATGAAAAATATTAATTGATGTGAACATCATACTCACAAATAAATCTGAAATGAACAATAGCATGGAAATGAAATAAATAAATAAAAAGAAGTTTCCCAACAATGTAAAATCTTCCTGATTTTTCTAACACAATTGTCCATAAAATCTCTTGTCAGTTAAATGTGGATTTGGAATACTCGTGGCTTGCCATTCATTTGTTGCAAACAAATGGCCCTCTAATTTTTAGTCGGGTAAAGAAATTTGGAAATCAATGCCCTCATTTGAAGAAAGAAAATCCTTACTAGAGAGCAAT
Source organism: Cupressus sempervirens (assembly GCA_028749045.1). Classification (NCBI taxonomy): domain Eukaryota; kingdom Viridiplantae; phylum Streptophyta; class Pinopsida; order Cupressales; family Cupressaceae; genus Cupressus; species Cupressus sempervirens. Next base: position 443,286,011 of record CM053792.1, on the reverse strand, counting down.
CTTCACCCAAAAAAAGTGGTTAATGGAGAACTGGAGAGAGCTGTAACCGGGGTACACCCAATTGTAGTCCATTACCCCTCAAATTCGCCTACACTATAGGGCACAAGAATTGGTGATGAAGGACACATAATTGAATCTATACCTGAAACAAGAAGACTCACTCAGTATAAATTTAATTTAATTATTAAATGAGATTTTATAAAATTAAAATTACATCCTCAATTTTCTTATTCTTTAAAAACATATAGCTAGTCTTGTTTTATCCTTCTCAAAGCATTTTATGTTTTAAAATCAAGGATTATTTGTGATATTTTTGAAACTTGCTTTAAAAAGTTTTGTATTCGTGGAATATTGTTATTCAACAACATAATGTATTACCCTACATTGAGAAAGTGAAAGTTGTTGTCAAAAGCTAAATTTTTTGGTGCAATATTTTAAAAATAAATCCAAGGATGTCATGGTAACATCTAATGGGTGACACCATTGATCAATATAATGTAAAAGCCCTTAGAAGCCCTTATAAACTTCTATACACATTTACGGAAGCTAAGTGTCGGTTGGAAGAAGAAAAAAATTATGAAAGTTCTTCACAAGGTCACGGTTTCACAACTGCAGAAGTTGTCAAATCTGAAGCAGTCCTCGAGAAGAGTAAACAAATTTATCCACATAGATCCTGAAAAAATTATAGACATGGAAGATGAAATGACTTCATCTGCATAGTTCCTCATAAATTTACAAACATGGAAGACTTGTCAAATGGACCTCTTCTGAAATGAGCTCAACGACCTGACTTGATGCTCCAATTTCAAAGTTCACAGACGATATCAATGGTTGTGGAGGTGGAGGCATAGTAGCATTCTCTGAAAATTTGCTTGTGTTTTGGGTAGAGGAAATTTTTCCAAGAGCATAATTGGTTGCAACCTACCAAATTTGTTGAGTAGAAAGGGAAGTTGTAGAAGAAATGGTAGGTGGTGAATTAGGGAAATTGAATTTTGCACAAGATCATCGCTGACAATAAGTGGCAGTTTTGAAAGTACATGACTTAAGAGCCTAGCCAAATCTTGTCTTTGCAATTGGGGATTCTTACTTTAGAGACCCATTTTCTCATTCAGACTGAGAGAATGAATCACAAACAATCGGTGGAATTGAAAGGAGATTGTGTTGCTCCAAAATGAAAAAGGGTCACAATGTTCTTAGGGCCCTATTGATGGTGTTTTTATGTAGATATTTTATGGTTTCAAGGGGCACCCATAGGATTTATGTACATACCTGAATAATCATGAATACATGAGTAGAAGGAAGATTTTTGGGCATGGATGAAGAAACAACAAATTTGGATCAGGAACTTCTTCTAAGGAAGTTCCCTGTTTGATGTTATTATTATCATTTTTGTATTACTGATTGTTGTTGGGGGTTTGTAAGTAATGCTACTAGATATTGGTAGGTAATTCGGGTAGGGTTGTTGATCTCATATCATGCTGTTTAAAATTGGCCTTCCATCAATGTACATAGCAAGTCTTTTACTTTGATCATTTTCTTTCCATTGTAGATAATTTGTTGACAGTGCATACCTATGCATGTGTTTTTTATATTGAGCTATTCACATCCAATTATTGTAACTATAACAAGGTCCTACATACTCCATCAATTCAACAACTTTGTTATAACTGACCTTTATGCCATACGTGGAAAATAGGCCCAAACCTTGTAATGATGATGGAGCTATGCAATATATCCTCTCATTAAAACAAAAATTAGTATTAATTGGAGGTAATTCCTTGGGTACCCATTCTTTCTCAAGATGTGTGTACCTCAAGGGAACCTTGATGTCACTTTTTGTCTCATCATTATAAGAACATGACCCTCCTTGAAAAAGGAAAAATTGCATACATTTATTGAATTTCTTCTAATCCTTTGACCTCTAGTTCATCTCTTTTTTTGTATACCTACTACATGTCTCACTATCCTCTTCTATTCTTGTATTTCCCTCACTCGAGGTAGATAGATCTAACAAATACCTATTTGGTGGTACCTGTAGCCCATCAAATGAGAGATACAGTTGAATGAGTGAAATATTTTGCTATAAAACTAGGCTAATATTGATGAAGTCAGCCTAAAGTTGATGTTGAAGATAAAGAGAAAGCAATCATCTAATAAACGTATACCTCTTGATCCATGTCACTATGTAGGATCCTTGTTAAAGGGGTTTTTTTTTGCATATGTAAAATATTTATCTTAAGTTAGTTACAAATTACATGATACTTATGCTACAAATTACATAGAGCATAACATGAACAATATGCATACATCACAATCATTGTATATTTTTAAGTTTGTTACCTGTACTTTATGTGTGCTAGCTACACAAGATCCTCAATAAAAGGGATGATGATGTCTATAGTCTTTAGCCTATTTCCACAAAGGGTACAATTGAGCATCACAACACATATTTGCAACATGTGTATCATAAATCACCAATTTTGTTATCATTATAATTGAACACAAATAAACAATTATGCAATAACATTAGACTTGAACACGAATTATATTAATTATGAAAACATATAATAACTTAAATAATTTTCAACGAATATATCAATACCTCTTACATTTCATTGATCATACCTCATATAATTCCATTGATCATCACCATCACCATCACCATCACCACTACCACCACCATCACCACCACCATCATCATCGCCATCATCATCATCATCGCCATGATCATTATCACTATCATCGTGAACACCATCTCCATCATCATCATCATCATCTTCTTCTTCTTCTTCATCATCATCCACGAATCGTGATTTGTGATCATCATCTACTTCATCTTCCACTTCTTTGGCATCTTCTTCTTCAATCACATTATACTTTACAAGTCTTCCTCTTGGATCTTATCTAATGACAAATGACCAACCCAGTTTATGTGGAACCCCAAAGTAAAACAATTGCTCACATTGGCTTGGAAGAACATAAGGCTCATTTCCAACTGGCTCAAATGACCTTGTATTAATCATTGTAAATCCATTACCATGTTCAATAACAGTTCTATCAAGATCATTTCGATTCAGTCATAGTCTGTACCATTTGATGATGAATAGAACTAGTTTGAAGGAATTAGAGTTGCACTAAACTGTATCATCCAAAACACAATAGTATCTTTTTTTAGACTGTTGAGGATGCATGTCATTTCTAGACAGAATATTAGTGACCTCAAAGACTACAGTTATCCCAGAATCACAAGTTCTCTTCGTGTCATCCATATTTTTAATGCAAAATTTATGACTATGGTAGTACATAGCTTTGTGGTGCTTGACCTACTATTTTTCAAACATGTCAAAATTTTGAATCCATCAATGAGTTGATATAAAACATGAGTCATGATAACTAAACTTATATGTACCTTTCTACCTCTTAAATCATTTTTTAGATCGATTACCATTGACATAACATTAGTATCTCCATTACGATGAGCTTCTTTACCCAATGGAGCAACACCTTCCCATGTTAATGAGTGACCATTTTGTTGAGATCGTTCAATCCATACTGTCATCGAATCAAGATTTTCTACAATATACAAATGAAGTGCATCCCACTCATGAGCAACTGTATAAAATAAATAGACCACTTAGAAACAACTTATATTGATGGTGAATAATAATTAATTAACTACAATAATATCTTATAATTACCTCTCACTTTCCTCAATCTACCTTTCCCCATGAATTACTCCCCTTTGAATCTATTAATAGAGTTGGGATCTCAAATGTGATCTACATGGATCTTTGCTACAAACTTGGGAAGATATTCACTAATGTACACCATGGTTTGGTATAATATATATCCCTCCACCATGGAACCCTCAAGACATGCTCTTTGTCAAACCAAGCCCTTCAAAAAATTTCAAGTGCCTCTCTACTATCCACATTCACCTAGTTGGTATAGGTCCACACAATTTAATCTCCTCAACTAGATGTATGAAGTAGTGTTCTTGTGCATTAAAAAAAGTTACTTTTTCATTTCACACAAAAGTCGAGGAATTTTTCTCTTCCAATGTTTTATGTCTTTTTTATCAATTTCTTTAGATGACAACCACCTAGAAGATATTCATCACACAAAAACATATAAATGAGACTCTACAAAAAATTATACAATAAATTACAGAAAAATATTAGCAAGATGTAAAAATAACATCTATAGAACAAACTAAGAAATAACACTTCTAACCTCATGTATTTCCCAAGATCATATATAACTTGTTTGACACTCATGTTGTCGAAGTTGTGTGGGAGAGATAGAGGTAGAATGTACTGCAATAATAATAAAATGACATTTTCAATATTTCATAAAATAATGAAAAGTGCATGAAGTTTTACAAATATATTGTAGATAGAGAAGAACATGACTTACCTTGACGAAGGTATGTCAATCATGCATTTTCAACCCTAACCCAAAATCACCTTTCTTTGATATGTGACTACTTATGTTTGTAACAAATCCTATGGGAAATTTAGTTTTTTCTATGGCTTATTTTATGGCATTAGTTTTCTATTGTGTTAATAATCATGGAAGGGCACTCGTATTAATCTGGTTTCCATTGCTATTTGACTCAATGAAAAAATTCAATGCACAATTGGATTCATGAATATCAATACAAATTTTGACCATTTTTTCTTTGTCATGCCTTCCATCCAATATTTTCCACAGTGTCTCTGTTACATTCTTTCCAATATGCATAGCATTAAACAAATGCACAATTGGGAGGTGCTTATAGTACACAAACCTACTAAAAGATCTAGATTTATTGAATTTACTAATAATAGACTTAGGAAATTAAATCATATTGAAGGAACTTTCACAAATTGGGATGATGAAATAAGACAGAATTGGTTTCAGTTGTTAGTTGAGAAAGCCTATTTGAGAACTAGTATTTTGAGAAAGCCTATTTGATGAGAGAAGTTGTTAGTTGACGAGACTTTGGATTAGCCCACTCAAATTTGCACCATTAGAGATTGTACGATCAAATAGATCATGTAATCAATAAATAGAAGAATGAGAAATTTGATACAAATTTGATTTGAACATGTCTCAATTGAGTCTAATTTGCTGCAATGTCCAAATTTGCTAAAAATGATGAAATATTGTGCTTTATTAACCCCTACATCCAACGTAGTATAGTATTGGGATGCCAAAATAGTGGCATGACTGAGATGATGAATTAATGTTGGCTGACTTGCATCAAATTCCATCAATTTTAGATGGGTTCCATATTCACTATATTAGCCAATGAGAACCACTGCTAATAGGCTAATCTCATTAAAAATAGAAAGTGCCTAGGAAGGAAGTATTAAAGTGGAAACATTTAGACACGGTTGAGTGTGTCAAAAGGTCCCTCAATAGGACAAAACATATGTTGAGGACCACTAAATTGTTTTTTATTTCTTCATCTTTAGTTGTGATCAAATATTAAAGATATCTTTGTAAACAATCTCCTAAGTTGACCTGAGCTTCAAGAAAAAGAGAGAATGTAAACTCTTAGAAATAGGCCTTAAATAAACTACGTTCTATTGATGAGTTGAGTTTGGTCAAGTTTTGGCTAGAGTTTAAGATAGTGGCCTATGTAGGCTACTTGCTAATCTAGTTAAGCTTATAAGGATACCATGGAGTATCCTTTGACCTTTGAAAAGAGAGTTTCTAAACCTATCATGGAATTAGTAATTGATTCCACGTATACATTTTACAAGAGTATTGAAAAGTGTCAGGACAAATTTATTGCTTAAGAATTTTCCTAGAAGATGGAGTTGACCTTGATGGGATGCTTATCTAGTTGCTTCAACATTTTCTCAAAAAGAGGGAATTGATATTATCGAGACTTTTTCTTGTGTTACATGATATTTTCAAGTGCATGCATAAGAAAACCATGAATTCAAATTGAAGAAGGCTATGTATGGGTTGATGTGTGCACCACAAGTTTTCTATTACTCTATAAAGACTAGTAAGCTTTTTCTCAAGTCAGGGTTTCCCAAGTTTGGTGCAAATTTCATTTCTTTATTTGATAGATCTGGTTCACTTATCTTGGTCATGTATAATTAAAAGTTTTTTTTTTGTAGGAAGTCCTAAATAACTTGGCATGAGAAGAATTTGAAACGAAGTTGACATGAAGGAGGTGGGCAACTTCCGGATGCAAATTTTCTTGTACTAGATATTTACATCTCAATATTTTTGAAGAGATTTGAGAATACATAAGGGAAGGAGTGACCCAGTTCCTCCATAAGTTTTTGTAACTAATTCATCTCCTTACTATGCTTTGTAGTAGCAACATATTATGCTTGTTTTGTTGAGAATGCTACAACCTTTTTCAATCTATAAATCCAACTGTCTATTGTTCAAAAGATATCATCACAATACTATTCTTCATATATTCCAAAGGTTCATAATGTCTCAATCAAATAGAATATAACATCCATACATGACCTACAATCTCCTTTGGCATCTAGAAACCATCGCATTTCCAACCTCCTAAAAATTCTAACATGTTTATGACATATAACCCAAGTGTCAAAAACTCCTAAAAGTGAAATGTCATAGATGGAACTTGGTATCTTTACTTGATGGCTAAACCATCAACACCTTAGTTGTAAATGTGTTTCCTAAAGGAATTTAATTATAATGTGTATGTTCTAGTGTAAGACTAAACTAGTTGTGAAAGGATATTTCAAAGGACTATATTGAAACAGGTAAGGAAAGTTTGGTTGTTAAGAAAAAGAAATATCTTTATGATCTTAACAAATCACCTAGGACTTGATAACAAAAATTTAATTAATTTATATTGCAATAAAAAATTTGAAAGTCCTAATTAAAGATTTGCTTGGACTAGTGATTAAAGTTTTAGTTTTCTTATTTCAAGGGGTATTAAGCTACCAATTTAGAAGTGTCATCTCTCAGTTTAAGTGGAGAATATAGTTTGAGTGCTACATTTTAAAAATTAGAAAAATAGAGAGCCAAAGGTTCAAACCTACACACACATAACTAACTAGCTAACTAAATCTCTCTCTCTCTCTCTCACACACACACACACACACACACACACACACACACACACACACACACACAGATTGGGAAATTAACATATGAAATGTTTGTGCTAGACCAAGATCAATCCAAGTAGTGGAAATATTAAGCCTATTTATATTTAGTCTTGGAGGAGTGATATCATAATGCGATGACGAGGATCTGTAAATAATTTTGTCTAGGTTTTTGTTTGTGGTTACTTTGCCCACTATTCCCACCAACATGGTAGCTAATCATGCTTATAATGCTTATAAGGAAGTATCTAACTTAAAATATTATGTGAAAATATGGGTTTGAGTCTCTGATTATAATTCAATGTGATAATTAGAGTGCCATCTGTTTGCAAGAATCTCAATATTTCATGTTAATATTTAGTAAAAACAAATCTCAAAATGATAAGAGGGTGATTCTATATAAGATAATATGTATAGATGCACTAGCATAGATAGTGAACTTGAAAAAGAAAGTTTTAAGTAGCATAATAAGTCTCCAGTTTTAACCATATCGATGCATCCTTTAATCTTACGTGAGGCTCGATAAGTAAACATTGAAAATGAAAGCTTATCTTATTCCTCTTGTTAAGAATATAAAATATGTATTTTTCATGCTATAAAATAGAAAAGGTTGAGGTTGCTTCTTATAAAATAGATATTCTATGTTTCTTAGCTTCAACTATTGAGTGCTCAATATGTAGATAGGTATTTGATCAAAATTTATGGTCTACACAAGTTAGGCTTTCAATATTGGGAATGCAAAAGCATATAAAACAAACTAATGAGTCAAAGTGAGATATAGTTGTTAACTTGTATCATGCATCATAAGGCATCTTAAAATGGAGATAATGGAGCCAAAATAGGATTTATCTAGTTACTCAGTCCATGTTCTTCACAATAGAGCTGCAGTTCTGGAGTGGGATTTTGTAAGTGGTGGATGATGTGGTACCCTAATGCTCATTATGTAGGAGGGGCGCATGCATGCATTTGATATGCATGTAGACCCAAGTTCAAATTATCTTTTTTCTCTCTGCAAGCCTTCCATTTCCAATCTAGAAAGCCTCAATTTCTATGCACACTATTTGAGATTTAGAAATCTAAGTTTAGACTTTTCTATATCATTTTTTTCCCTAGCCTTTTTCACCTAAAAGGTAGATATGCGATTGATTAGTTGATTCTATTTTCAAGCTAGTGCTTTTCTTTTATGTTCATATTTAGTTTTAAGCCAACTTTTCTATATGATTTGTTTGTGGATTCACCTTTTCAGAACCAATAGTTTTATAGGAGTTATCAAGTAATTTAATGAGTGCAAAATTTGCTTACAATTATCTGAAATTCTGACATTTCTAGTGTTGGTTTTGTTTTGTTTTTAGTTAAGAAAAAATAGGAAAACAATGTAAAATCAAGAGAAACAACATTTCCAAAATTTGTTTCCAACTAATGTTACGAGTTCCTAAAGGTTTCAAAAACTATTTTATATCATTTTAAAGAGATTTCAAAGTTTTGTGTCATTGCTCTAAAACAAGCTCGTGGAAATATTACATCTAATGTAGGTAATCTAACATGATGCTTACATCTCTAAATAGGGGTATGTTAGTAATGGTAGAAAGTAAATGAATGCAAAATTAGGTTAGATGGGAATGTAAAGGAGTTTGTGGGGTTGTAACTATAATTGATAAAGGATTATTTGGATTGTCTACTGCATGATCATATAATGGGCATGAGATATAGATCAAGAGGGCACACAAGAGATAATATATATATTCACTCCTAAATCATAAATGAATGAATGAATTCAAAAATTTCACAATCTATAAAATATTCATACCTTCTTTTTGATGTAGGAGCAACCTGGGTTGCCTTGTTATCCTACTCATTTTGTTCACTCTTCATTAACCTAGTTACCCAGTGTTCGCCAAGTGACTCTTCATTAACCAAGTTACCCAGTGTACGCCAAGTGACTCTTCATTAACCTAGTTACCCAGTGTTCGCCAAGTGACTCTTCATTAACCTAGTTACCCAGTGTTTGCCAAGTGACTCTTCATTAACCTAGTTACCCAGTGTTGGCCAAGTGACTCTTCATTAATCGAGTTACCCAGTGTATGCCAAGTGACTCTTCATTAACCTAGTTACCTAGTGTTCGCCAAGTGACTCTTCATTAACCAAGTTACCCAGTGTACACCAAGTGACTCTTCATTAATTGAGTTACCTAGTGTATGCCAAGTGACTGTTCATTAACCTAGTTACCCAGTGTTCGCCAAGTGACTCTTCATTAACCAAGTTACCCAGTGTATGCCAAGTGACTCTTCATTAACCTAGTTACCCAGTGTTCGCCAAGTGACTCTTCATTAATCGAGTTACCCAATGTATGCCAAGTGACTCTTCATTAACTAAGTTACCCAGTGTATACCAAGTGACTCTTCATTAACCAAGTTCCCTAGTGTATGCCAAGTGACTCTTCATTAACCAAGTTACCTAGTGTATGCCAAGTGACTCTTCATTAACCAAGTTACCCAGTGTATGCCAAGCGACTCTTCATTCGTCGAGTTACCTAGTGTTCACTGAGCGTTAGCATTTGAATGTGATTTCTGCAAGCCGACTTGCGAGATTTATTTTGTTCACGACATTTATGTTAAGCTATTTTCTTGGGATGTGTCCAGACCATTGTTGGGTCAACCTTCCTCTTATGTAATATTTTAGAATAATCTGTAAGCCATTTTGGCAAGTATATATAGAGTATTTAGGCTCAGAGTTAGGTAAGTTTTTGGGGGAAGAAGATTAGAGAGCAGAACTGAAAGTGCAAATTTGTAGTTGGATCTTTGAATGTGAATGTATTTGTAATTGGCCGTAACCTAGAAGGCCTTACAGTTGGGCATGTATGAAGATATTTTGATGAATCAATAAAAGTATTTCACTCTTCTTCCTCTTGTGGTTGCTATTCTTTGTGTTCGCTTCCATTGTGTTAACTCTTGCAGCGTGGTTTGGATAGCTGGGTGAGCCTTTGGCCCTAGTTATTCATCCTATGCCTGTGTCACTTTTTCTTTTGGGATTTTTGGAGCAATATACCCTTATTTTTCATTCTTCCCTTTCTTCCTTCTCCAGTATTGAGAAATATCATTGTAGAGATGTCAATCACAAAAAAATTCATACCATGGAAGGGTTTTGCGGCTGCTTTGACTCGATTTGGGTAAAATAAAATGATTTAATGTTTCTTCATTTTCTTTTTGGCTTATATTGTCCCTTTCAATTTTCACAGTAAAATGTTTTAATGTTTTAATGTTTGTTTAGCTTATATTTTCCCTAACGTCAAAATTTTGACCATTAATGTTGTAATTTCAACCAAAAACTTATATAAGGTCAAAATTTCATCCTTTTTAGGACACATAACAAAAAATAAAATGAAAAAATCACAAGCCAAAATGACCTTTAGTAAAAAATATTGGTCAAAAATCAAGGGCAAATGTACTAGTGAGTTTATGCAAAATGTGTCACTCAACTTTTTCTTTACCCAAAACTATGAAGGAGCAAGGAAGTTTTTGACTTGGAACACCAGATTTGGAATCACTCTAGACATTGCTAGAGGGTTGCTTTATTTCTACATAGAATTTGGATAGATCACATTAACCATCAAGTGGTATGATAATATTTTAAGATGCAAATCTATAATATTAAAATTTGATCTTAAGTATTTCAGTTTATATTTTGTTACTTTAGTATTAAGGTGCAATGGATTTTCTATGTGATCTATATTTTTTAAAATTGTATTTGTATTTTGTTATTTAATTGTTAAGTCCTTCATGCTAAAAAAATGTTATTTATTAAGAAAGTCTAAAATCATGTAAAAAAGCTATTATTGATTTCTTTATTCTTTATATTTTATTTGGTTCAATTTTTTTTATTAAACAAATATGAACTTTGTCATAAAATATCCTATGTTCATAAGTATAAAATTTTAATTAGCTTCTTCTTTTAATGTTTAAACAATATATATTTATTCACATTGTATTACAAATCCATATACACTATCTATTTTTAATTTGAATTTGTAATTTTTGTGTAGTTATTACAGAGTAGAAGTTACATTTACATCAATATAAAATAAATTTGATTGATATATTTTTGACATCTAAGTATTGGAGAAAAATAAGTATCATATTTAAATTACTAAGAATTCCAAAATCTAATTAACTATGAACTTTAAATTCAGTTTATTCAACTCTATCATTTATAATTAGTACTAAAATGGATACTTTTTTGATAACATCTTATCTTTTGGAGAACTCTTTAAACCACATTTGAAAAAAATACTTATAATTCTACTACTTTAAACAGAAAAAAAAACTTTTCAATAAATAAACTCTTTAAAAGGTTGTCCTACTAAGACATATAAAATTGAAGAGATGGGTAAAAATACACAACAACAGAAAAATAATAATACAATAACAGAAAGACATAATAGTTTTGACCCTCACACCATCACACCCAAAATTCCTTTCCTTCATATTGACGTACAATCATACAAAAAGTAAAGAATGCACAACACTTTCAGCTTTCACAAGATTGCCCTAAGATTTTTATCTCTTTAGACCACTTGGGAACATGAGAAAAGTCAAAAGTACACAACTGTTTCGGCTTTCGCAAGATCACCCTAAGGTTTTTATCTCTTCGAATTAACTTGCGATCATATGAAAAGTCAAAAGCATAGAACAATTTTGGTATGTGATCATGTCGAAGGAGCAATGAAATCTTCCTACGATAAGCCAAATTCCTTCAATTCCAAAAAAACAAAATGTGCTCGAATGCTTGAGAATAATTTTGGCCCACAATCATGTCGAAGGAGTAATAAAATCTTTCTACGATAAGCTAAACTTTTTTGATGCCAAAAATACATAATGTCGAATGAGTTTAGCTTATTGTAGGAAGCTTTTTTTGCTCATTCGATGTTACCATGTTATGTAGGCTAAAATTATAATATATTTTCATGCCTGCATGACATCGTAGGTCATTTGTGCAAGAAGGGATTTCATGTTGCGATGTTGCGTAGACCAAAACTGTAGTGTATTTTTGTGCATGCACAGCATCACATGTCATTTGTGTAGGAAGGGATTTAATGTTGTGATGTTGCGTAGGTCAAAAACACAATATGTTTGCATTTTCAAACATCATAAAAGTTTGTAAAATGAGTTTGGCTCATCATAGGAAGCCTTTTTTCCTTATTCGATGTTGCGATGTTACGTAGGCCAAAACCACAATGTATGTTCATGTTTGTGCGACATCGCAAGTCATTTATGCATGAAGGGATTTTGCAAGATTACACCAAGATTTTTCTCTCTTCAGACCCACTTGCGATCATGCGAAAAGTTAAAAATATACAATTTCAATCTATGATCATGTCAAATGAGCAATGAAATCTTCCTACGATAAGTTAAACTCCTTCGATGCCAAAAACACATAATGTTTTTGAGCGTCTGAGAACAATTTTGACCTACGATCATATTGAAGGAGCATTAAATCTTCCTACAATAAGCTAAACTCCTTCAAATCGAAACACACAATTTAAACTAATAATTTTAAAATGAGAAAATCATAATAATATATAGTTTTTTGTTTGTTGTATTTTAGTTTTCACAGTAATTGAATGTTCTATGCAAGGTGTACAATAAACCTTTTTAGATTATGAATAGTTCAATAAACCTTTTTATCAAATTGAGTGCAAAGAATTCAACACATATAGTTTAAAGAAAATCTTGGTTATGTTGTATTCTTCAAATCTTATTCTATTAGGTTTACAACCCCAAAAATGTTAAAAAGGAAAAAAAATCTTTAAGAAAAGGTAAAGTTATGCAAATAATTTGTAAATGGTTCTAAAATGTATATCTTGGATTCAAAATTTTGTAACCTTGTAAAAATGAAAATAAATTCAACTCAAACTCGTTGATCCATGGTTCATGAGTATTGTTCACATGAAACCATTTCTCATGACAATGAATGATCTACTTAGTACCCATTCGAACTCGATGATGCTCCCAAAGGTGAAGCATTGAGCTTTCCAAGGAGGTTACAAAAAATACTAGTACGTGTGAAAAAAAATCATAGATAATAATTTAAGGAATAAAAATACGGAATATCTCATATAATATTACAAGAGGGTGTTTTTTTAAATTTTTGTATTGTGATTTTGATTATTATTTGATTGATAGATTTAAAATATTTTTTAAGGAGAATGAAATTATGACATAAGAATATTTAATTTCTATGATAATTGATCTTTGACATTTTTCACTTTTTATCTATTAGTTTTTACTATTTGTAGAAAGTCATATTAGAAAATAGTACTTATTATGTATTATTTACTAGCACTTGCACCCCCAAAAAAGGTGCAAGGGATAGCTGATAGATGTTTGATTGGAAATCATAAATGAAGCTTCATATTATATAAAAAAGTCTATAAAATGGAAGGTCTTCAACAAATTTTGTTCGTCATGAATCATTCATTATAAATCTCCTTGAGCTCATCAATTGATAAGTAGTATATTTTTTCAATTGATAAGTATAATATTTTTTCCATAGCAAGTCAAATGTGATATTTTTATCATGACTCAACTATGTAGGTTTTGAGTCAAACTCATTGACCCATGTTTCATGAGTAGTGGTTCACAAGAATGAACACTTAGCAATTATTGCATGTCTAGGTGATGCTAACAAAGCCAAAACTTCCCATGAGCTCACACATCCAATATTAAGTAAAGTCAAATGAGATTTCCATGCACATTGAAACATGAAATATGTCAGTTGTATGATATTGAGATAACATATATTCCACTAAATTATACAATTAAGATTATTTTGAAAAAAATGGACTTTGAAAATAATTTATTAATAATAAAAGTTGTATATTTCATTAATAAGGTCAAATGTTTAACAATTAATATAGTTCATTAATTTTTTAAATAGTTTCTAATAAAAATTATAGAAATAAAAAATAACTTATCTTAAATCTTTTTATTATATTTATTGATAATTTAATTTTCTTAAATATTATGAAGGAATAATTTTTTATTATTAGCAAGGTAATTCTTTATATTTTATTATAAAAATTGTTAAGTTGAACAATGGAAAATAAGTCTAATTACTTAACTTACTTAAATAAATTTCAAAATAATAATTTAGTTTGAATCTTTGTATTATTTTGTTGATAATCTTAGAATTTTAAATTCTATGAAAGAATAAGATATTCTTATTTCAAAAATATTTTTGTAATATCTATATTTTAATTTTTTGAAAATGTTAAATTGAACTATCATAACATGTGATAACATGTGAAAAAAACTATAATTACTTGAACTCCCAAAAAAATGACTTATGAGATGTACAAAAAGGTAAGCTACAAGAAAAGAATTGATGAAAATGGAAGTAAACTTAATAAAGAATAAACAACATATATTATAAACTAAGAGCCCAAGCTACTCATGATAGTAACAATGAATAAGATAATTATTAAGATGTATGTAATGGGATTGAAACTTATTTACATGTGACTCCAAAATGATGAAAGGAAATGATCTAGTAGACTAAATGGCTTAGAGAGATGTATTCACAAAATGGATTTGTTGGAAAGGCTTTGAAAATTTCAAGAAAATGCAATTGCTATATGTAAAACTAGATTGAACAACATTTCTTGTGATCTCCTCTACTTGTGCCAAAATGGGCTTGGGAATAGGTACAAAATAAGAGTCTACAATTACTTACCAATACTCACTAACTTGGCTTGGGCACAATTACAAATACCTATAGAAACATGGATTACTCAACTGATAAAGTCTTAATACATAGAGCATTGAAATCTCTATCGAACACCATAGCTGAGTAAATGATAATTAGATACCTTGGTCACCTCTGCACAATCATATTGCTTCACCAACATTAACAGTTTCATCATACATGCCAAAGATAAGGGCACATATCTTTTTAATGGTAACACTCACTGATCAAAAGTTGAGAGAAATTACACAATAAGGTAATAGCAAAAAAATCTATAGTTTGATATAGAACATGTAATACAATGGACATGAGATGCTATATTTTGACAATTAAACCCACAAAATACTACAACTCAAGAGAGACAAATGTTATTCAATTTACAACTCTACAAAAATATCTGAAAAAGTAGTTGTCAAAAAACTTGTCAATCTACATATCCATCGCTTCTCGGGGGATGGTGCAAGTAAAAGGTTGAGTCGAGTTCAGCTTGCCAGAAGTCAAAATAATGTCAAGGGGTTGATTAGAGAAGCAACGCTTGGACTAGATAAAGCCATTTTGAGAGCTTTCCGATCTTCAGCTACAGTTAAGGGTTCAAATTTGGTTTCGCCCATAAGACATTCCTTGTCACAAGTAGCTTGGGCTCTTAACAATACTTACGAAATAGAAAGCAAAAACAAAATTGAATCTGCGGCACTGGTATGAATCTTAACACCATTACCCTATTGAAAAAGCAGAATGATCCAATAAATGACACTAAATCTTAATGAATTGTTATCTCAAATAGAATCCTTGTTTTTTCTCTCAATCCAAATCCCTATATGTGATTAATTCCCTAAATGGTAACTTTCAATTGAGTGAAAAAATTGAACACATAAAACTTAGTATGAGCCCCAAAAATCAGTTGCTCTGCATCCGTTCAATAGATCCACCACGAAGGAATTCACCTTGGCCAAAATATGTGAACTGTTGTAGTTCTAAATAGCTTGCACAAAGGCTCGAACCCTAGTTGTTGGATTGGGAGCCCCAAAATAGATGAATCATTGAAAACCCCATTTCACCCAATTTGCATTATATTGGCAGCATCGGTAGAATGCCAATCTCGTTGGGTAGAGAGTAGAGAGTGACATGAAAGATCAATGGATCTGATGAACTGTAGAAGAGATATAGAAAAATTCTACTGATCACACCTTCTAGAATTAAAATCTGGAAAGATTTTAAATGTCCAACAAAAGTAGAAGAATCCACTAAGTCTATTTTAATTTTATCTAGGTTGTCAATGGTCACAATCTCATCATAATAGCCTATCTGCAAAGAAGATTTCTTAAGATTTTCTCCATTATGATGGGTGGGAGAAGTCAGAAGTTTATAGCCAGTATTTAGGTCTAATTCAATGCATTTTGACTTAAGTGACATGTTTGAATACATTTTGATTTAAGTGCCATGCTTGTAAAATTTGATTTGATCAGGAAACCATTTATTTAATGCCTTAAACCATTTTATAGTACCTTGTTTTATGGTGTGAGACAATTTCTGGTTACTTGCAACTTCATAGGGAAATACTACTGGCTAATTATTTATTAAAATAAAGGCATTACTAAAAAGCTACATTTGGCAATTTGAACATTTGTTTTAAATAATTTTTAAATATTTAAAAACCTAATTGAAATTTAATTTTTTTAAAGGTTGATAATTGAAATATAAATGAGGGTATAAGTAAATTTATTCATATTATATAAATAATTTAAAAATGTCTTTTTACAACACTCAAGTGAGACCATAAAGAATGAGGCAAAAATTGTGCCTTGGATATATATTTTATATTTTAAATAAATTTGTTTGATTTAGAGAAAAGTTAAATATACCAAAATTTCTAAAAATTTGATTATCATTTTTGTTTTAATTTGTTCTTACACTTCATTTTTATTTATTTACTTTTCTTTTTATAATGTTTCTGGGAGTGGAGATAATAAAAATGAACTATTAATCATTTTGAAGTGTAGTGGATAAATTGTCAAAATTAAAGTAATTTCAGATATTGGAATATTCTTCGTATTTTGAGAATAAAGTTTTGATAGACTAATATAATTATAAGATAGCTTTGTAAACCACAAAAATACAATTGTTTCATAATATATGGTGTAAAATAGATGCAACTAAAACACATTTCTTTTACACGCTTCTTGTTAATCGATGAGGACACAACAATTTTCAGGAGAGGATAACTAGTTGTGTATGAGCATAGGCAATGAGATCTCTATTAAAAGAAAATAATCAAGTAGTCTTAAAATTAAAAAAATCCCAAATTGTACATTAGTATGTTTCAAACAATTAATAAAAAATAACTAAAATAATATATTTTTTAGTAATGATTTCTAAAAAATAAACATTGAAATTGAAGTTCGAATTAGATCAAACAATGTAAATGACATTTAGAAATAATCATATATGATTAAATCCTATATTATTGATAGTTGCATACACAATCTTTATTTCAAACATCATTTAAATATCTTGTAACTAATTTATTTTTAATTTAATTTGTAGACTGGAAAAGGAGAGTTTTGACAAGGCTACCCTCACACATCAGGCTATAGATTACTGGAGACCCCCTCGGGCTAACCGTCAAGCAGCACAACATTGAAGGACATGGCCGAGCTACAAGATGGGTAGGTGGTTGAGAAGGGCCAAATGTTTGTGTGCAACAACACAAAGGCAATGAAGGTGAAACCAAAACCCAGGCACAGAGGGTGGAACCTATAGCCTTGAGCCATCCAATCCTCATGCATAGTCCAACCATTTATTTTATTTTATTGAAATGACTGGATTTTGTATCAAATTATTCATCTAAATAGTACATATAAAATAGAAAAACATGTGGGTAAAAAATGATCTTCTCTTTTCAGCCACAACGACCTTTGGTTTTGGCAGAAACAGAACACAACCTTGAATCCCAAAAAAGTGTAGAGTAAAGCTATAATTTAAAAGATATGGCACTGGTAGAAGAACATCATGCAAATGTCATTGCCATCGCAAACTCTGGAGTCAATTTCTCAGAATGCAACAACAGTAACAGGGCTCGCTATTCAATTAAGTTGCTCATTTTGACTAGGCATTATTTATAATAGTCAGACTAGCTGGATGGCGGAGTGCAGATAGAGTGGACGATGTATTGGGTGATCAGTGTGCTAGACGGTTAGTGCATGCTAACGGCTAAGTGTGGACTTTCAATGGCATTGGAAGTGAAGACATTAACAAATTCTCCCACATTTATAACACCAGCTTGGTGCTTAAAGATGGAGGGGAGCAACATCTCCTATTGTCAGAAATGTTGCCAGTTTTGCTACTTTTGAAGACATTTAGGGTTCAACAGGTGGAAAATACAGAGCTTTCGCTGGTAAGGCTAGTGGGAAGACATGGTGATTTCGTTTCTTTTATACATGAGAATGTCTGTAGCCGCGCCCATGTTTTCCAGTCTGTTTGAGAATTTAGAATCAAATGTCTTGAGAATGACAGTAGTGGCCTCTTGAGAGGAAGCAATAATGGTCAAACTAGTGCCCAGTATACAAGTTATATTGTTTTCGCTCAAGCTCAGCGACTGTAGATTTTGAAGCACGAGAATCTGTTGTGGTGTCTCTCTGGGAAGATGGTTCTTTCCCAAATGCCTTTCTTGCAAACTACTGAAATTGCCCAACTCGGCAGGAATGGTTCGGGAGAAATGATTGACTTCTGGTTGGAACGCATTCAGCCTGCACTTGCCTTTACCAACCACTCACCTTTACGATGTGCGTCTTCTTTTCGACTGTCTAAAATCAATTACCAACAACATTTTCCGACGTGAGACAATTCCCGATTGCGAGCAATCTCATAGGAAAAGCCTATCGGCTAATAATTTTTAGAAATTAAATAATGTCATGCAACATATTTATTGAAATTTACTATGTTGTAATATAATTAACAATTAAAAAAATAGTTTTAAAAACAAAATTAAACATATAAATATTATAAAGAATATAAAATACTAATTTATTAATTTATTATTTTTATTAATATAATTATAAAAATAAAAAGTATACATTTAAGATAAATTGTTTTTAAAACTAAATTATGCATTTCCTTATATGATGAATTTCCATCGAGATGAAGTCAGGTTTGCGTTCTTATAATTGGAGTTTAGACTTCGCATAATTACTATTATTTCAAACCCTAGCTGTTCGAGATCGATAGACGGAGGAGGCTGAATTATCTGGTTGCAAAACGAAAAGTAAGTATGCATTCATTCTATGATTATCCTGTCTGTGGTCTTGAGTGTGCCATCTGAATGATAAATTTAATTAAGGTTTGAAGGACCTATGGGGAAAGTGAGATGTTATTTAGCTTTCTTCCAAGTTTGCCTTCGCATATAAAGGTAAAATCTGTGGCCATGCTTTGAAATCTGTAATTTTCTCAGGGTATTGCTTGGTGGTTCTACATTTTTCTGGCATGTTCATTTATATTAGGGCTTTCTTTGTTTCGCTTTCTTTGTTTCGCTTGAGTTGCATCTCGTCTCTGCTGAAACTGGGATATAGTGTTGGTCGGTGAGCAATCATGGTTTTGATGGCGCTTGTGCAAGTTTTCTGTTCTATTTTTGGTTTTGGGGAGTTTTTAAAGGGAGTTTTGAAGGACCCAGCGGAGCGGTAGATGTTTTTATGCTACCAATCCAACGCAAATAACTTTCGGACAATGAGGTGAAAACCAGCCACAAGCTGTATATGACCAGCATTTTTTAATGATGCCGTGTCAGTATTCTGGCGACATTAAATAAAATAATTGAGAAGATTATGACCAGCATTTTTTGATGATGCTGTGTCAGTATTCTGGCGACATTAAATAAAAAAATTAAGAAGATTATTGCACAATTTTGATCCCAAAAGATAGTTACAAAAAGCCCTTTTGGCAAATTTTTGTTAGGTTGATCAGTTTAATTCATCATCAGTATATCAGGCTTACTTTCCCTTGACCTCATTTACTTCTGCAGGTTTTAATTGGTTGGGAGTCTATTCAATTTGCACATAATTTGCGAGGATGAAACTTTTGACACACAACATGTTGTCCTGTAACATCAGAGGGGTGACCAAGGGCTATCCCTTGGGGTTGGAAGTTGAAAGATTTGCAATTAAGGAGGTTCAATTTAACCCTGATTTCTTGAAGAACATTTTCCCAAAGATTGAATGGAAGGCTTTACATGACGCAGCAATGAGGATGAATATAAATGATCTCCCAGAACAAGTAGAACCAATGATGCTAGAGGATGATGACTTTTTGCGGCGTTTTCATCATGCTCTTCTTGAGTTGGATGTAGAAGAAGGGGCCCTTATTTGTCCAGAAACCGGGAGGAGGTTTCCAGTAACGAAGAGTATTCCAAACATGTTGCTTAATGAAGATGAAGTGTAGAAGTTCATTTCTATATGTGGATAACAACGATATGCTGAATTCTAGCATTGAATTTTGCATATGCAATTAAATCTACGTTTATACTGTACTGGTGTAAAATATGCTAATCTAGTATGTTTTAAACGAACAAGCTGATCATGAAGACTAATATGTCAAGGTAGGTGCAATTTGCAAACTTACTCTGATGTGAGCAGGTATAAACTGCAAAAAGACAACCTTTCATGACAATTGCAATATGTCATATTGTTGTTGCCTGTACTGTGAATACAAACTATTACATCTTTTGGATATTTATTAAGACATTTTTCTAAAGACTAAGGTTTAATTGTTTAGTATATTTATTTTGGAGTTGTTTTTAGGTGTAGTGTAGGTTAAAAACAGTCTAAACATTAACATATTTTAGTTAGGGAATGGCTGCATGTTTTGTAACCCTTTTTGTTTTGTTACAGCTCATTAAATCTGATTGAGATAGAGTTTGAAGGGAGACATAAAAAAAGAAAAATGTATAACCATCAAGATATTTCAATCTGATGCAGAGCGTAAGTGGGCCTTCGCACAATTTCCAATTATCAAGGACAAGTTCTCGAATCTCAACTATTTGTGAGATACAACTTATCACATCATCTATTCTGACCAATGTCACTATTCAAACTTAATTTTTGGATCCAACAAATCAATCATGCTCCTTCAAACCTTCAAAACCTATCAGTGGTCTAGGCCATATACTTTGGCCATGCTATTGAAACCTCTAAATTCAACTCCACAAACATCAAGTACTCAAACTTTGATCAGTCCATGAACTGCTTTTCACATTGCAAGGTCCAACTTCTGATCACAATAACAACTGCTGATCACACTCTCATCATGAGACACCATGTCCTTACCCTATGTCCACACCCTTGGGCTGCTTAAACATGCTATTCTCCATCCTTAATGCCTATTGACAACTACCATCACTGTCAGCATGTTGCCAATACAATGTGACTGCCTCTCTCTCCGAAAAAAGTCCACATTACAACCCTTCACTCCCTTTAGGTCTAATGATGTTACTTATAACATCCCTTTAAACTAATATTGCACTACTACTAAACCCCCAATAACATCCTTAACTCTGCCAGACTTATGACAGTCATTTAAACCAGTGGAACAGTCACTTCTTAAACTCAAATATCTATTCCTTCACTCTTAAATCATTAGGGACAGTTACTCCTTACCAAAGTCTATAGCTTGCCCTCACTTCCCAACTCTCTACACTTCAACCCCAATGGTTTTTCAATAGAAATCAAATCCTAATGACCTTACTGTCCATTATGACAGTTGTATTCATACCTGCAGATAACCAACATATAGGGGCGCAAACTCACCCTCTCCCTTGACCAAGCAACTAAACATTTCTCAAACTCTCCCTTGCTCCCCTCAATCCAACCATTTTTTTGACCTATCATTGGTGTGGGCAAAATCAATACCATCCTGTTCTGTCGTCCAAACCATGACAGTTACACAGACTGTTCATGATTCATTACACGTACAACTTGGTTCATGGCCTTCTGCCACTTTAGAGGAATAAAGTACATGCCATTTCCCATCTCCCAACCAAGTTTGAGGGCTTGATCTACATTGAACATAACGATTTCACATTTTACAACTTCCTGGTTACCCTAGTGTGGGTTTGAAAAACTCCGATATCTTACCCGATTGCCAATGAAAATACTTGAAACAAAAGTCAAATCAAAGAAGATTCACATCTTCATCGAATACAGGAAAAGATTAATCAAAATGTTACACTTCAGCATGATCTAATGCCTGAAATCAGACTATTCTCAGAATAACATAAGGAAAATTGTGCAGAAAACCCGTTTCTATTAATGTTTAACCTATTTCATCAACTTCCATGCCCTTTTTCAGGCTCTCAAGCATTTTATATACTCTAATTGATCACAAAACCGATACCTTGCTAAAATTACCCCTCAAAACCAACCAAAAACTGACTGTCAACAGATTTCTTATACTAATTGTGGTGTTGAGTTGACAACTAAGTTGTCAACTTCAACAACCTATAACCTTGTCTTTGAACTTTTAAACACCTCCCTTGCCTCATTAAAGGCCTTACAACATATCTGATTCCCTTGAACACATTAAAACCCTTGATTACCCAGTTAGCCCCCTAGGGCACTATTTGCCAATCTTTGGCAATTTTGCATTTATGGACATCTTTCCATCCCAGTTACATTCAAATTGCTCGAATGGCCGTTCTTACAACCTTTAATGACCTTATAGGTCTTATTGGACTCTATATCTTGATGGATCAATCATATGACCCCCCTCGTGTTCCTTTGGTGTTCAGGGTCCCTTGCAACATACTCCCCACCTGTGAAAATCTTCCAAGTCCCTTGGAAGTACCTGCATCAAAAGACATTAGCAAGCAAAACAAAACTTCATTTTGACCCTTGGCTTGAATAGGTCAATGTTGTTCTGCTTCACCCTTGTTTGAATCTGCTCTTTCTCTTTCATTGTCATCCTTGGTGTGCTTCCCTATGGCAAAATGTGCATCACCATTTTAATTACTGTCCATCATTTTCATCTTGCTCAATACCTTTGTCTCAACTGTGCATTCCTGTACTCTGTTCAATTTTCTTTCCCAATGACACATCTTGTCATCCTTAATCTCCATCCTTGGAGAATACTCGAACTCTATGGTCTGTTCTTGACCAATCACCAACTCACCTTCTTCCTTGGTCTCTTCTGCCCATGAGACCCGATCAAACTGCTAAGTCTGATGCCATTCCTCTTGGTACTCCATATGATTATTCCATTTTAAGGCTACAACATCAGCACGCAAAGTCACTGTCACAGGGGTATCCTTTTGCATTGTACTCTGTACTTCACTCAAAGGACTCATCAATTTCCCCAACTCATCATTCTCATCACAGTCATCATACCCAAGCCCTACTGTATTTGCTTCCTTGCTGTCGTCACCAGGATCCATGTCTTTCATTTCTATTTCATCCTCTAGAACCTCTTCAACATTGGGTTCTTCATCCTCTTGCTGTTGCACTTTCAACGACTCTTCTCCCAAGATCCAGTCCCTCCTATCTTGCTCTATACTCTTCAAGTTTCTTCATTCTTGCTTCATCTCCTCTAGTGCTCTTCTCAAGCTCCTTATCTCTTCTTGCCTCATCTTTTCTTCTTCTTGTCGCCTCCTTATTTCTTCCTCTCGTTCCTTCTTTCCATTGCTCATCAACTCCTTCAATACTTTGTATGCCTCTAGCATTTGTCTCTCTCAAACCCATCTTGTGCCTATCCTAGGCTCTCTTTTCAACAACACATATATCCCAGACCTTCTCGCTCTGATACCAATATGATACAGAGCCTAAGTGGGCCTTCACACAATGTCCAATAATTAAGGATATGTTCTTATTACTTAACTATTTGCGAGATACAACTTCTCACATCATCTCCCCTTACCAATGTCACTATTCAAACTCAACTTCTTGGATCAACTCTTGGATCCAAGCAACCAATCATGCTCCTTCAAACCTTCAAGACCCATCAGTGGCCTAGATCATATATTTTGGCCATGCTACTCAAGCATCAACTCAACTCCACCAAGATCAAGTACTCAAAACTTTGACCAGTCCAACTACTGATCACATTGCAAGGTCCAACTTCTAATCACAATCACAATTGCTGATCACACTCACATCACGAGACACCATGTCCTCACCCTATGTCCACACCCTTGGGCTGCTCGAACACACTACTCTCCATCGTCAATGCCTATTGGCAACTACTATCACTGTCAGCATGTTGACAATACGTTGTGACTGTCCCTCTCTCTTAAACAAGCCCAAATTACATCCTTTCATATATCCACTCCTTGGGTCAATCCTTGGCCCTTCGGTCCTTGACTCCCTTTAGGTCTAAAGATGTTACTTATAACATTCCTTTGAACTAATGTTGCATTGCTACTAAACCCCAAATAACATCCATAACTCTGCCAGACTTATGACAGTTAACAAAACCTGTGGAACAGTCACTTCTTAAACTCAAATACCCATTCAGTCACTCTTAAATCATAAGGGACACTTGTTCCTTACAAAAGCCTACACCTCGCCCTCACTTCCCAGCTCTCTATAGTTCAACTCCAATGGTTTTTCAATAGAAATCAAGTTGTAGTGACCTTACTGTCCACTGTGACCGTTGTATTCATACCTGCAGATAACCAACATATGCGTGCACAAACTCACCCTCTCCCTTGATCAAGCAACTGAGCATCTTTCAAACTCTCCCTTGCACACTTCACTTTAACTGTTAAATTCACCAATCATTGGTGTGGGCAATATCAATACCATCCTGTTCTGTCACTGTCCAAACCGTGACAGTTAAGACTGTTCATGATCCATTGCATGTACAACATGGTGCATGGCCTTTGCCACTTAGAGTAATAAAGTACATGCGATTCCCCATCTCCCTACTAAGTTTGAGGGCTTGGCCTACGTGGAACGTAAAGATTTCACGTTTTACAACTTCCTGGTCACCCTAGTGAGGGTTTGAAACAGTTTACACAAAAACTCCAATATCTTACCCGATTCTCAATGAAATACTTGAAACAAAAGCCAAATCAAAGAAGATTCACATCTTCACTGAATACAGGAAAAGTATTACCAAAATGTTACACTTCCAGCATGATCTAACACCTAAAATCATACTATTCTCAGAATAACATAAGGAGAATTGTGCAGAAAACCACTTTCTATTAATGTCTAACTTCTTACATCAACTTCCATGCCGCCTCTCGGGCATTCTCTATTCCAGTTCAATCAAGAGGATAAATCAGCAGGAAGGACTTCTATATCCTCCAGCATTTTTAAGATTCTTATTGATCCCAAAAGTGATACCTTGCTAAAACTACCCCCCAAAACTGACCAAAAACCGACTGTTAACAGATTTCTTATACTAATTATGTTGTTGAGTTGACAACTAAAACTTTGGACTCTGAACTTTTAATCATCTCCCTTATTACATTCAAAGGGCCTCATTAATGGCCTTACAACATATGTGATTCCCTTGAACACATTAAAACTCTTGATTACCCATTTAGCCCTCTAGGCCACCATCTGCCAATCTTTGGCAATTTTGCATTTATGGACATCTTTTCATCCCAATGACATTCAAATGGCTCAAATGGTCATGATTACAACCTTTAATGACCTTATTGGTCTTATTGAACTCCATATCATCATGGATCAATCATATGATCCTCCTTGTGTTTCTCTGGTGTTACCCTTTTACCCTGTTCTTTTGCTACACTTATTTTAATTCTTAAATGGTGGCAACAGTCCCATATTGGAGAAGGTTCTAAAATGTTTATTGTGCTAAATACAAAATTAGAATATAACCTCTTATCCTCTACCATTACAAGTGAAGGTTACAAATTATTAATTGGCTTAATTCAAAATTAACATCATTGAAACGCCTATGTGGCAAAGATTTAAGTACGAAGCTTAGATAAGTAGCTGCATACGAGGACACTGTAATAGAGCATATAGTACTTCTGTGTGCATCCAAAACTTAGCTATCAAACTTAGATAAGAAACTGTACAGGACCACCCCATGATAGAGCGTAAGACACTCCTGTACTGCTGATCAAGGTCTATATGTACAAGTACTGGTATTCTAATAATTTTTTAGTTTGAAACCTTATTAATTACAGTGGTTTTCAATACATGTGAACAGACCGATCAGTTTTTTACTTCTTGGACATTCATACAGCATATGGCAGGCCAAAGATACTTACCTTTTAATTATCTTGGCTAAAAAGTTGTGTCTATCCCTCTTATTAGTCTGTAATTATTCTTTATGTTTTAAGGCATGACACTGTCCTTGTGCCCAGACCAACACAAGCATAGTACCTTGAATTTGTTAACAATCGCTGGTTATTACCATATGCATCTCTCTATGGAGAGGAAGTTCTATAATACTAATAATAAGAGCTACATTCCAACTGGAGTCCCTGCCTAATGCAAACATAATAGCAGAGGTATGGAAATATTGGCATATGCATATGCATTCACAATACAATTCTGCTTTTGATCTACAGGATGTACAGCTTTCTCATGCTTGTTACTTAAGGGTGAGTGACGAATTCTTGGCATTGTTTTAGTTTCAGCTCTGGAATAATATCTGCAGTGCACTTTGTGTATATTGACATTTCAAGTTAGTAGGTACTTAAGCCATAGACTTGGCCCAAATAGACTTTATTGGATTTGAATTAAGACTCAAAATATAGTTTGTAATCACAATCTACGAACTTTTAAATTTAAGAATATACAAAATGATATGACATTGATATGATCGGTCCTCTCATTTGTTATGCCAAAGGTGTTTCCTTATATGAAGCGGAGAACCTATGTTTTGAGATCAATGGTTAACATTTATAGAGGAGAATGGATGACCATCAAACTGATTGCCGCCGTTGGTTTCGTTTGCCTTTTTCACCTTCCACTTTAATGATAGTTCCCATCACACGCCAAAGGAAAAGTGTGCATTGCGTAGGTCTGTATTCCAAGATTTGGAGCTAAAGAGGTACGTCTAATTGTGGGCTGTCTGTATCAGTTCAGTTACAAATTAATGACATCGAAGCGTCCATCCACTACAGAGAGAGACGTGCATGACACAAATTGTCATATCCAGCCTGCACACAAATCTATCATATCCCTTGCTTGTACCACATTAATTAGTTGCAAATGTTGAGATATGGTCCAGATACATCATTAATAAGAAAGATACAGTGGGGAGTTCAAAGTATTTATTCTATTAGAAGGAGAGCTGTTGGTGCTTTCTGCGAGTCTTTGAGAGTTAAAAGGAGAGCTGTCAATCGTGCTCTCTAGAGGAACACCGTATAGGTTATACAAGTAGATTTTCATAGGTAACCTTTCCGAGTCAAGTGTATGGCAGAGGTTTGTTATCTTGTTCTTCATTTAGCAATTAGAACATTATCTTTTACTTCTACTTTAGCTTTCGCTAATGTGTTCCATTTTTTTGCACGCGGATCAGGATCCCAAGGAAACATCTGCTACTACTGAAGGCAATTTACCTTCAACCTTTACAAGTACAAGGGCAAGAAAGGCTTTAACTGCCCAGCTTGTAGTTTATGATTATTGTATATATGTGGACAGTTAATCTGAAGTGTGTGATGTCCACATCCAGGTCAGCCGTACGAAGTTTGGTGACCTGTTTGCGTACTTGGGGCCCACACCAGAGATCAATGAAAAGGCCGCGATGTTAGGGTTTGTTTTGGCAATTGCAGTCAATTTTTTCTTAGTTTATAGATTTTTTAAAAAGACATTTAAATTTTCTTTTTTATGAGATTTAATTTCTTTTTTGACAATTTAAAAAATGATTGTTTAGGTCCCTAACATTTTCATTGTGATGTCCATGTTGAGTTTAGTACATATACATGCGATAAGTAAAATATTGAGGAGCTACATTGCCGGGTTTGGACCTTGGAGCTTGGTTCTGGATCCAGATTCTTGTGGTTTCAGTTTCAAGCTCGGGTCCGTGGTGGGTCTGAGCAGGGTCCTTGATTGGGATTGTGGGTCTGCTCGGGTCCACGCTTTGGGCAGGGTCCCTAATTGGGACAGTGGGTCCGCTTGCCCGAACCCACAATCCCAATCAAGGACCCTACTTGAACTTGCTACGGACCTGTTGCGGACCTGGGCGAATCCAGGCGGGTCCCTGACACACGGGGCTATAAAAGTGGTTCAAATAACATTAAAACATAATTTTAATTTTTTTTTTTCTTAACCCTAAAGGAAGGCAAATAAGATTTCATTCATCTAATCTCTCATTTGCGTTCTCATTTTGGTGTGGCCATTTTGCAAGTTTGAAGAGAAGGTTGTAGAGATTGTTTTTGGAGTCTCAAATCCTTCCAATAATCAATGCTAAGTGTTCTAGGTATGCATGCATTTGATATTTCCTTTTGCTTCTTTCATAGTTTTTTATTTATTTTTATTGTTCTTAATTTTTATCAAGTTTTGTATAAGATCTGAAATATATTTTTATTTTATTTTTGTTATAGATTGTAAGAATCATATAACGAGTAGTCAGACTTCAGTGGGTGGGGAGGAATCCCAAAGATTTAAAATTGATAAAAGTTCTCCTTTGTGGAAGTATACAACAAGAATTGAGCAATGTGTTGGAGGGGGAGGGCATATATGGAAATGCAATTTTTGCCAAACCCAATATAGAAGCTCATATTGCCGAGTTAAGCATCATTTTATAGGCCCACCAGGTCGAGGGATATAATGTGAGGGGCCCCTAGATGGAGGTAAAAAGGGGTTGCCGACTTCTCAAATAGCAGGCAAGTTAAAAGAATGACAAGAGGCTGATAGATTAGTGTCAAAGGGAAAAAAGATAGATCAAAGCAAAAACCACCAACAACACCCTCTCAAAAAACCACTAGACAACATCCCTTCCTACCTACCCCATCTACGGATGAAGATGAAATAGAAACACCCCCATCCTGCAAGAGAGGCCCATTAGACAAGACATTTCAAAAGAATTGAGAGAAATTGCCGACATAAATGTTGGGCGTTGCCTCATTATGAATGGTGTTCCATTCAATCTAGCGAGATCACCTTATTGGAGAGAAATGGTGCAAGCAATAAATGAAGCACCTCGTGGTTATTGAGACCCTGAATATGAAAAGTTGAGAACCACCATATTGCATAATGAGAGAGAATGTAGAAAATCTTCTCAAACCAATAAGAGATTCTTGGATCCAAACGGGGTTGAGCATTGTCTTTGATGGATGGAAAGATTGCAAAAATCGTCAATTAATAAATGTGATTGCTATCTCCCCCAAGGGAGCAATGTTTTTGAGGGTGGTTGATTGTGAAGGGTAGGTGAAGGATGCAAATTTTATTGCCCAACTTCTCATTGAATCCATGGAGTACGTGGGAGTTGACAATGTTGTCCAAGTAATAACGAACAATGCTAAAGTTTGTAGGGCTGCAGGTGCTTTGGTAGAGACACGATATGATCATATTTTTTGGTACCATGCACCATCCACTCCTTGAACTCGGTGATGAAAGCAATTGACACCCAAATTGAATGGGTGAAAAAAGTGTATGAGGGCGAGGAGATCCAAATGTTTGTTAGAAACCACCATATGTCACAAGCAATTTTCGGAACTCTCTCGTTTGGAATTATTGAAGATAAATTTTACTTTTTTTGGTTTCATTTATCATTTTGTGTCATACTTCAAACAATTGAATAAAAAGTTTTTAACTTTTTAATATTTTGTGTTGTTTACATATTTGATATTTGAAATGTGTTATTATATTAACTTACAATTTGAATTAACATGGTAATAGGTTTTCTTTAGACGCAATCGTCCTTAGACGACTTGTGAAGGTGAAAGAAGTATTGTCCCAAATGGTTTTTAGCAACCAATGGGGTGGATGGAAGCAAGCCGATATAGAAAGGGCTAAAATTGTAAAGGATATGATCTTGAGTGATGAATTTTGGAGTAGGGTGGAATATGTACTAGAATTCATTGAGCCCATCATGTCTATGCTTCGGTTTGTCGACATTGATGAGCCTTCTTTGGGGGACATAATGATGCCATGGACTCCATGCTAGAAAGAGTGAAATCAGTGAGTTTAAATTTTTATACAATATCCTTGTTTATTGATAGATTTTGATTTTGATTTTTAATTAAGTTATTAACACTACATCAAGATAACTTACATGAACATCATTTGACATTCTAGGTCATTCAAAGGAGAGAGTAAGATCCTGAGGAAACCTTGTACAATTAGGTGAAGAAAATTGTTCTACATCGTTGGAACAAGATGACTACACCTTTACACCTCCTGGTATATGCACATATTGCTAGGTATTATAGTGGTGAGATACTTTCTATTCTTGGTAGAGTGACACCATATAGAGATCTTGAGGTTGCTAGTGGGTATAAGAGGTCATTTAGCAAGCTCTGTAGCGATTCTGATGTGGCATTGAATGTTAGGAGAGGGTTTGTAAATGTTGTCTAAGGCAAAAATGTAGACCCTGATGCAATCAATGACCAAAGTAGAATGGATGCCATTGGATGGTGGTACTTACATGGGCAAGATTACATGTACCTTCAACCTCTTGCCATGGAGATTTTGTCACAAGTAATTATTAAAGTTTTTTTTTTTTCTCCTTTTCTTATGGCCACTTAGCTTGTAGGATTAGCACTCTTAAATTCCCATTGTACTGCAAATTACAATTTCCATTTTTAAAAAATTGTGTTGGTTGTCTCTCTAGGTTGTGAGCTCTTATGCTACTGAGCGGAATTGGAGTACATACTCCTTTATCCACTCAGTGAAGCATAATCGGTTGGGTTCGAAGAAAGCAGAGGACTTGATATTTATTCACAACAATTGGCACCTCCTGTCATACAAAGATCCAAGATATAAGAAGGGGCCAGAGAAGTTGTGGGATGTATTACTCGAGATTGCTGACTTGGATATGACTGTCCAGGACCTATCTAGAATTGCCTTGCTAGATGTTGAGGAGGACGAGGAGGGTGTGATTGCATCTGGGGCTAGTGGAATTGGTTTGGGTTCCAATGATGAGGATGTTGATATAGATGGGGATGAAGCCATTGGTCTCTCATTTTTTGATGACCCATTTGAACCTTGAAGGGCATTTGCATCTTTGATATTACGAGTCTACGATCATTGATAAACTATTAAACATTTGTCATTTATCATTATGTTTCAAATTTTATTAGCTATCAATCTAATGAACTAGTCTATGTTTTGAAATTTCATTTTGCATTTTAGTAGTTCAATGTATTATTTTCTTTACAAATTAACATAAATTAATGATTGAGTATTTAATGTTTATCTTTGACATTTGGCATTGATCAATGATCAAGTAACATTGATGTATTCATACTATGAAATGACTTAGTTTTACAACTATGCATGTTTCTCATATATATATATATACACACACACACTCACGAACCCACTCACGAACCCAAATGGGTATATATGTATAACCTAGGAACCCATTTGGGCTCGTGGGTTATATACACACTCACGAACCCAACCACGAACCCAAATGGGTAAATTTTGTTTTGTCCGAACCCACGAACTTGAACGAATTCATCCCCAAACTCGAATCAACAACTTAGATGAGGAGTGATCTGTATGTGATTCAAAGAGTAATAAGTCAATTTTGAATGAAGTGTAATCTTTTTTTTATTTTTATCGCAACACAATCCTCTCGAAATGACTTAAAAATATAAATTTACTCAATTCAAAGAGTGGAATTTCAAATTGCAGGGATTTATGGCAAATCAAAAAATTTGGAGGGCCTAATATCTCTTTACGCAATCCTCCTTCCCCGAAGGTATTTCAATCCTTCCATCACTTGATAGACACAACCATATCTAGAAACAATTCATGCTTCCATCCATGTATTCCATAATAAATCAAATTTGTTCCATCCTTGGTGGAAAGATTCCTCATATTTCACAATAAGTTGTGAGTTAAGAAACCACAATCTTGCTTGCAACTATGGTCATCTGCAACTAGAAATCTATGAAATCAAATTGACCCTCCAAAGCCTTTGAAATGCCATACACAAGTTAGAAATAACTAAAACAACAAATTGCACTAAATCATTTAAATTATTAACAATTAAGAGAAACTAAAACTTATGAAGTGAAAGTTCCTCAATAAATAATATAATTTAAACAAAGTAAAATTATTCTTTTCACCATAATTGTCAAGTAAATAAAGTTAAATAGTTTTATTAAATAAAATGAAATATACTTATTCTTAGTATCTTTTTTTACATCAACTTAAATTGAATATTGAATTAATATAAATTAAAAATATAGTACATCTGTCTATATTATATTTTTTGTATTGATATTTGAATTATTTTATTACATAATTAATACAATGATTCTAAATTATAGTTCTCTTTTTAATGTTTGATTTGAGGTTTTGATGCTTATCCCCTCCCTCAAAAGTTGTAATTTAAAATACCTAACCTATTGTTGACATTAGTTCAATTATTAGATTAAAATAATGTAATTTGATTTTGATAATATTTTGTTTCCTCTCTAAAATAATTAATTATCTCCACAACTAATAGTGCAGTTTTCATTGGGTAAGGAGTTGGACTCAATTCTTTTTGACAGTCAATTTTTTCCTATTTCATAATTCCTCAACAAACTTTTTAAAATTGAGAATAGTGAAAAAATTGAAGCAAAGACACTTTTTTGAAATGGGTTCTATTCTTAGTTTTAAGATAACTTATTTTATTTTTATTGGGAAACATTAACAAACTAGGCTTAAACTTATGACCTCCCATTATCATTGTTGGTAGGTCGATTTGTCATGCATGTTTTTCTTTGGAGCTTGGTCATGAGTTCGAAACCCAAGGAAAACACAACTTTGAACAATATAGAAAATGCATAAAATTTGAACTATAAATAAGGTAAACAAAATATGAATATATGACCTTGTTGCCTTAAAGTGGTCTTACAGGCCAATATAGCAGCTTTCTATGACATAGAAAGTTGTCCTTAAGCTTTGTATGATGGATTTGGCCATTGGGTCATAATAGGGGTAACCCTTGCAGTTGGTGTGTTAATTGTAGAACATGTTTAATGTTGGGAGTTCGTAGTTTTGGATGATTTTTTTTTCCTAATAATGGCATTCGAAATAATAATCTTAGAAAAAGTGGGTCGAAGAGACTCGAGACAAACAATTTTTTCTCGCACTAACAATGTCTCCCATCAAATGTTTCTCCTCATGCTAAATAATCGACTTTCTGTTCATTCAGAATCTTTTGGGACAAACCCTAATCTATGACTTTGGTTACCTTTGTCGTCAGTTCTAATCTGGTTGATGTTCAAGAGGGAAAATAAATTGCGATTTGTACTCACAAAAACAAGGGGAAGTGGGTGTCAAAAATGAAGGAACCTAAGAGTTTGGCCATCAAATTTAAAACTGGGTTTTCACCCCACCCAAGAACCATTATTGCTCTTCAAATGAATGCTCTGAGATCTGTGGCCAGCTTTGTCAGGGAAATGAGATCCCTCAAATTTATCTTACTTTTTTTTTTTAAGGGACTCCATGAGCAAGTTGATGTGTTAGGCCCACACTGCATAAATAAGCATGCATGCAGGTACAAATGCTGATAGGTCATCAAATGTTGCATATAAAGGCACTGAGTCAGTGAAAAGGAAAGAAAATTTTAGCGGTTATGAATGCTTCAATGGTTGTCCAACCTTTTTCCACTAGTACGAGCTCTTTATCGTCCATACCGGGTCAAGCATTTCATATAGGAAATGCTTATAGAGTTATCCATAATCCAAATAGAACACGTTATTAAAGAAAAGAAAAGGACTTAGAAAAAAACATCTCGATCTATGTCAAAATCAAATGAAACATCTGCCTAAACTTGAGTTGGTGCTCACAAAAACTAGCATACAACTAAAGGGGCCATAGGGATGACGATTGCAAGGATGAGAGATGGGAATATAGATAAAGAAGAGGGACATCAAATGGATAGGAGAGGGAGGG
Source organism: Cupressus sempervirens (assembly GCA_028749045.1). NCBI lineage: Eukaryota > Viridiplantae > Streptophyta > Pinopsida > Cupressales > Cupressaceae > Cupressus > Cupressus sempervirens. Next base: position 443,252,155 of record CM053792.1, on the reverse strand, counting down.
AAAGATAGAGAAAGAGGAGATGGAAGATAGAAATATATAAAGAAGGCATATTGAGAGAGATATATAAAGATAGAGATAGAAAGTGATATTTAAAGAGGTAAAGATGAAGAGATATATAGGGATAAAGAGTGATGGAGAGTTAATGAGATAGAGGGAGAGGTAGGGGAAAGAAATATGAATAGGTACAAATTTAAATGTATTGCATAGATGGTTAGAATCTTGCTTAATTGAGCTCCCATATCTAGACGGCACACTCATTGCACACTAAGGTGCGATTGCTAGTTTAATGACTTTGTAATTATGCATCTTATGAATGCAGGTTTGCTAAAAGTACTTCTCACAGTTCCCTCTGTCTTAGATATTCAGATTTGGGAGTAAACCTCAATCTTACAAGAATGGCTGTTAGAGGCAGGTTAGCAGTTTTGAGGTACACTGTAAAGGCAATTCATCAAGTGTGGTAAGCAAAGACATTTCATTAAGTCTGGTTAAACAAAGGCAAAATAGTTGTCAGATCTGGAGACGACTTTTTTGTCGAAAATGCTGTCATCAATATCTGCGCTTCCTCATAGTTGCAATTTCTCTATATTTAGTTTTTTCTTTCAAGGGATTCAAAGTGGCATGCATCTTCGTTTTAATAAATGTACATATGGAAAGGAAGTTCAACGTAAGGAGAATTTAAGTTGATCATCCTTATTGAGATGAAGCATTACAAGTCTCATGGGGTGACAATACTTTTCAAGAAGAGTAAAAGCATGAGATGAGGATGCACATGAGGATGCACTAGTAGGAAAGGAATATGCACTAGATGTGACCATCACGAGGACATTGGTAATCAATCATCATCACTACAATGTAAAAAATAAAAGAACTTAAAGTATGCAGTGGAGCTCAATTGTTTATGTTCTTGTGTACCTGTTTTATCCACAAAATTTGATATGAATAAATCTTTCCTAAGGTGGGAGGGCATTAGAAGAGAGCTAAAAAAATCTCAACAAATATACCAGAATAATTCCCTTCGCGGGGCACATTTTGCATTCAAAATTTGACACTCAGGAATGGATTGCTCATTTTATTTCAATTTCTGACTTTCAGGAATAAATTGCTCCATTAATTTCAATTTTGCCATCTGGTTCACCTTGAAGTCCATGGGATCATGGGCCCAGTCTTTGGTGGACTCTAATCATGAGTTTGAGTTGAGAGCTTGACATCCTTTTAAGCCTAGTAATTCCTCCGAATGTGAATGGGATATCAGACATCCCTTCGTTTTTTTGACCTGCTCTTTGGTTGGTGTCAATAACAATCATCTGCTGGGTAAGCTCAATTGCAAAGACCCTGTCAAATACAAAGTTTGGTAACCGAACAAACCTCATTACAGAAGCTGCGGAGCTGGATCATTCTAGGCCCTTAAGAACTAGCCAACTGGCACTTTTCCATCCAATAGATTTAATTGTTTTGTTGAAAGTTGGGTGAAGTCTTCATCATTCAAGTTGGCTACAGTTGGGGTCAGAAAAAGCTCTGTTAACTCATTCGAGGGCTCTGATTGGACATGGGAGCAAATTCTTCATCTCACATGAATAAGTGAAATGAAGGCTGAGAATGGTGGAGCATCTGATACAGAAGTTGGTGGGCAAGAAAAGCAGAAAAATTGAAAATTCTTTGTGAATAGAAATTCGTTAATTGCTCATGAATTAAGTCAGCAATTACATCAGCAAGATACTGGTATAGGAATTAATCTTTTTTTCATGGTTTTCAGCTTGTTTAAAGCACCAAGCTGAAATCCATGCACATTTTTATCATTATTAATACCAAAGATGAAAGCAAGCATGGAGCAGATGTACTAGACATCAATTTAGGAGGAAGAAATAGGAATCAGAACAGCAGGGAGTATTGTGTATTGTTGTGGCAAATGCAACTCTTTTTGAGAAAGTGTAACTGACACATCCTAGTATCTCAGGTATTCTTAAGATTCTTGTAATTGTAGTGGAAAGTAGCTTGAACAGGAGGAGGCTGTAGAGACCATTTTTCCTCTAATCACAATCTTGATGGTGGCAACTTGAGTAGCACCATTGATGGCATCATAAAATTTTGCTTTCTTGGAATAGCTTAGGGCAGAGATAGACCCAAGGAACGTGTATTGGGCCAATATGGTGGTCCAAACTTTGGTAAGGATTCTGTGTCATCTCCTAATCTCTAGAAGTATCTAACCTTAACACATGTACCCCTTACAAGTTTCTTGGTTTGCTTGGCAACTTTAGGATCAAACACATTATCAACTTAATCAAATACTAGGTCGGGATCTACCTATAATTTTATTTTTATCGTATTACATTAATAAGAGGTTAATCAACTGTTGCAAAATGTGGAAGGGTTGAAGGCAACCATAAGGATCTTAAAAAAATCAAATGGATTACCTGGCTGCCTGTCAAGCCACATAGTTATCCGAGATTGGTCCCGTGGCTCTGTTTCATGCTCAGGACCTTTTTTCACAGTACTATACCATGAAGGATATGTTGCCACTGATACCTCCTTGCATATTAGAGGAAATGCAAATAGAAATGGAAATGCAAATATGATCCCAGCAACGAGCATCATGATGAAATGGATTACATTATATGCCCAACAAATAGGCAAGGCTCACAAAGACTAGAATGCAGGGACAAAGGATGTAGCATGCAATAAATAGACAATTGAAACCACAACTATATTCACCAAGATGATATTTGATTCATTTGGAGTTCTTTCCAATTTACACTTAGCTCGTAAATTCTTTCCAATGCAAGGTAAACTCAATAAGCACGGGCTTAAAGCTTTGAAGTCAAGACTATAATAATGGGAGCAACGGACTTCAAGGAGAACCAAACATTCTATCTAACTTCTTATTTGAGATAAATGAACTACACCTCAAATTAGTTTAGGTATAATAAATTAGCCAATATTGTATATACTGTGACAAACTTGTTATCTGGAGTTGGTCAACTATCTTTAGTGCTTGGATGATGCATGCAAGACATTACAAAATGCCCGAGAAATGAGAGGTAGTGATATAACAAATTATTAGAAGAGGCTTGAAAGCTCTTTGAGGAGATTCTTCAACAGGTCATTGTTTTCTGGAGCACCATGGTGGTTGGTTATGCACAGAATGGGCATTTTTCTGGGTTATGCACAGAACGGAGTTGTTTCATCAAATGACAGAGAGATATGGTTTCGTGGAAAGCTGTGATTGCTGGATGGGAAATTTGAAGAGTCCCTCAAGCTTTTTTAGATAAATGCAGTTGACCATGTAATTCCTACTCCTACTTGACTTTTCTGATTTGTTTTGACTGAATTCTTTTAGACATGTTTTATTATTATGTTTTATGATTAGCGGTGCTAGATTAATAGAATTGATTAGTTGTATTTCATATTCAGTTGATATATATATGTCCAGTGATTTTAGTTATTAAATGATGTTAGTTAGACGAATGATTTTTATGCGATTTCTAGGGATACTTGCTCCATACTTGCATGTGTATGGTGTGCATGTATGTTTTCTTTATGTTTGACATTTTTGATGTGGTTGAGGAAGAGAGTCGTAGTCATCTGCTAGTTGGAATCTACACGATCAACCACTTCTTGCCATTGCCTATTTAGTTTAGAATATTGTGTTTGTACATGCATGAATTTTATGCAGATTGCAAGTATCGGGTATTGACTTCCCTGAATTGCTAGGATGAGTGTACCCTATCACAATATTTCAATGGTACAAGTGGGGAGATAACTTTGAAATCCAAATCTTAAACCCTAAACCAATTGTCCTAGAAAATAGGACAAGTATCTGAGTTAGTTTACCCATCCAAATTCGTCAAGTGACGTGAATTTGTGATTTTGACCCTAGAGTTTGATTATGTTTTTTGCCTTGAGTTGTCATTTTTGGTTTTGAGGGCATGTGGTGATTTTCTATTATAATTAAATCAAATTAAAAGATAATTTAATGATTTAATTTAATGAAAATTTTATAAAGAAATTTGATATTTAATTATATTTAATTAATTGAGAAATTAATAAAATAAAATAATTAAATTTAAATTTTTTTATTAAAGTTCTATTTTTGACGTATTCATATTTATTTAATTTAATGATAATTATTTAGGAGTTCTATTTTAATAATAAACTCTAAATAATGTTATTAAGTCAAGAGGCTTTCTACAGTGACAACAATCTTCAATGTAAATATTTTCCATTTTGAAAAAAATTGACGTTCATTTAAATGTTAGAAAAACAAAAAAAAAATATGCATTTTTTTATTGCTATGATTTTTTTAAAATTTGTACATGGTGAAATAAATCATTGTCTAAATTTGATTTGCTAAATTTTCCAGTCTCATAAAATTTCTATATATTAATATCAGGGCATAGTATATATAAAAAAAAATACAATAGTTTATTCATGAAATTTTTGTGTTCATTTGAATACAATATTTACTAAATTTATATTAATTCTTTTCAAAATTAGATACCTCTTGACTTATGTTAAGAAAAAGTTGAATTAATTTTTTTATTTATGCTAGTTAATTAAGTTAATGAATATATTATTAAAAATGTCTCGTGAATTACTTAAATAAAAGAATAAAATTTAAAAGATTAAATTAAAGTTCTAATTTTAGCATATTTATATTTATTTAATTTAATGATTATTATTTAAGAGTTTTATTTTAATAATAAACTCTAAATAATATAATTAGTTGAGTAATAAATATTATTTGATTAAAAAGAAAATATTAAAATATGTGAATGATTGATTAATTAAATTTATGCTTTAAATAAAAAGTGTAAATTTAGAAATCTAAATTTAGAAAATTGGTTAAAGAAAGATTAAAATACGATATTATTTAATTAATTAGATATTAATTAAATATGTACTTTAGTTTAAAATATTTATTTTAAAAGTCTAATTTAAGAAGTTGGATAAAAATAAAAATAAAATATTAAAAGATTAAAGATTTAATATTGTTTTATTATGATTATTTAATTAATAATTATTAAATTAGAGTTGCATTTAAATAATGAACTTTAATTATTTTTATTAATTTAAATAATAAACTATGTTTAAATAGTGCTTACACTAATTAATAAGTGGAGGAAAAGAAAATATAAAAGAATTTTTTAATTAAAAAGTTCTTTAAATGTGCATGAAAGAATTAAATTTAAAAGATTTGATTGAAGTTCTAATTTAGGTGTATTTATACTTATTTAATTTAATAATAATTTAGTTAGGAGTTTTATTTTTAATAAACTCTAAATAATATTATTAGATAAATTAATAAATATTATATTAAAAATGTCGCATGATTTAATAAGAGGGAGAAAGCTTTAATTTAATAAAGTTTATTTTAATTAAATTGCATAAAGTGTGTGCATGAAAATTAAAATATAGTAATTAAAGATAGAGTTTTCGCATGATTGCATGATCAAAGTTTTGATTTGGGGGAAAAACTCTTTCTTAAGGAAATTAGAGCTCATTTCTAAATACACAAGTTTGAAGGAGTCTCTTTTTGAAAAGAGGGTTTTCGAAGGAAAAGGAAGATTCTTGCGTGTTTGTGCGTTCATTGTTTTAGCATCAGATCTAAGTAGGATCTTGTGGGTTTGTGTAGTAGTTGCTCGTCCTTCAAATTCCTGTCTTCTTTGTCTTTGTTGTGTTTCTGTTTTAAGAAGTTCTCGGAGTTGAAACTCTTGTTTGAGAAAATTGATTTCCATTATAGAATTGTCTGTGATTTAATTTGAAAACTTTTAGTATATATTGAACTTTAGGATTTTCAAAACCTAATGAATTATGAAATTCACTTTTGTATGCACTTTATGTGATGTGTGATTTATTGGTGTTGGGGTTTTCGGGTTTGACTTAGCTTTGGCCAGTCAAGATGTTTACTAGAAGCTTGAGAGTTTTGTTTTATGAAGTCATGATGATGTTTTGATCTCGATATTTTATACTCAACCGCAGTAATATGTCTGGTATGCTCTATGAGATGTTTTAATGCATTGATTGTTACTGCTTTCTAGTATTCTTGTGTGAAATTGAGGTGAATGGTGTGATCTATCTGATATAACCTTTGAGTTTTCGATTAGTTGTTTTTGGATTGCTTTCTAGTTGCTTGTATAGGACTGAGGTGTTTGTATGATTTGTTCTTGGTGATGTCATGTTATGATGTGGATTGGTTTATGTCTACTTGATTTTCAATCAGTCCTGTTAGGATGATCATTTTGGTGGAATCTATAATTATGATAAATGATTTTCGATACTTGTTAGTTTTCTTGTTTAAGAACTGATGTATGGTATGTGGTCTTTTCTGATCTTTTGATTTTACTGAGCTTAGGGTAGTTTATCGATATGTCATGTCAGGAAGTGGCTTGCAATGGAGGCTGGGGCCCAAAGTGGCTGCCATGGTAACCCATTGTAAGAATTTTAATAAGTGAAAACATTACACTAAATGGGAATAAAATGAACCTAATAAGAGTCTTTGTATTTCCTCACCCATGCCTCGAGTGTTAGTACATACTAGGATGGGAGTAGAGAGGATATTTGGTTGTGACCATGCATCGTTAGTATGCCTTATTAGTACGAAAGGATACCAGTGCCGCATAGAGTCACTAAGGGACCGGGTTCAAGTAAGACTGTTAGGGTCACTCTAACATTGATTTGTGCAATGACACATGTCTGCTTGCATGGTAGATTTCCTACATGTTTGTGTTGCCTATAAGATTAGTTGATACTTGTGTCTGGGTACCTTTGAGTTAGATTGCTTTCAGGTGATTCCTTGAACCTAGATGTTGGATTTGATTGTTGAGTTTGTTATCTTGTTTGGGACTTGAGACTATCTCCTCAGTGCAGTGGGAGTGTACCTTTTTGGGTTCCACGAGGTTAGGTGGTAGTGTTTTTTCTTATACCATTGAGATCCAACCATCAGATGCCGTTGCTAGATGTGTTTGTGAAGATGTTCCTTTCTATCTATTCTTGTATTTCTATGATGGATGGTTGTACTATTGTATTGTATTTGATTTCATAAGATCTTATGAGATGATGTAATTTATTTCATGATGTATATTATTTCAGCTTTTCATATCTTGTGACATGTACAGTGGATGATTGTGCATTCCAAATTTTATTGCCAAGTGACATTCAGAACAAATGTATATTATTTAAATAAACATGGACTTGTAATTATTTTTTCATGTGGATGTGGTGTTTATTAGACTTAGTAAAATTTAAATTTAAATGTGACTCAACGTCATGGGACCCTTAAGAGTTATAATCTATTTTATGGTATGTGTTTATGTGAATGTTAATTGCTTCTGCTATGTTATAACTATTGTTGTTAAGTTATTATCTTTAACTTTAAAAAAATGTTTGACAAACTTAGTAAAACTTTAGGTTAACTTCTTTTGGGTTACATGGCGGGGCGTTACAGACTAATTTGAAGCTAAATTCAATTACCTTTGCTAGTGTTAATCCTGCATGCTCTAACTTTACAACTTTTAAACACAACAAGTAGATGCATGGAGGTATAATGAGGGATGGATATGAGACGGGATTGGTTTACTAAACAAGATTTCTTTGCATGATCATGGATAAAATTCCAGAAAGGAGTTTTAGATCAGAAAATGTATAGATATTATTAGCTGTAGCTCAATATCTGAAGATCTGATTGCTATTTCCTCCACTTGAAAACATCCATGTAATAAAAGAGTCAAAGTTTACATTAAATTGTAAACGTATAAAACAGGTGGGAGCAATGATTCAAATGAAATTGAACATTGCAGGTGCCACTTGCACAGAGCATAGAAAATGTGGAAGCTCAAGCAAGCTACTTTAACTGTTTCTTGAGTGCCATGTCCAAATACAACATGTTTGCAGCAAGACATGTTCTTCTTCACGTGCTCAACATTGTTGTGCATTACAAAGACATGGATGCACTTCAGTTATGAACTTAAGAAAAAATCTCCTCTGCTCGTTTGTGATTCTCTAAAGATTAATTTTTATTTGGAAAAAAAAAATAGTAGAAGTATGAGCCACCAAATAGAAAATACTAGTTTAATCAATAGAAATACCATTCTAATATAGTTTGATTCTATTTTGATCACAATTAAGCTCTGCAACTTTTTTGCATTTTTCTCGCTCTCCCAATATTTGAATTTTGATGGACGGGGTTTGCCCCCAAAGACAGGCTAGATCCCAGGGATTTTCCTGGATCTGCAACTTGTTCTGCCCTCGACTAGGAGTTTTTAGGGAGAAGTGGATCCCAAGCATCCTTCTAGTGAGGACCCTGTGGAGTCTACTGTGCTTCCTATGGATTGTTAGGAGAAAGTCGTGAGCCCTATAGTGACTCAAGGATGGAAGGATGTAGTTCTAGGAGAGAAGACAACTCACACCCCCTTGGAAGCCCTCAAGGTGATCAATGGAGAGGAGGGGTTAGAAATTGTTATTCCAGATAGCTTGTTCGACAATGTGTCTGCCAACCTGAAACTATGCCTGGTTGGCAAGTTTGTGGCCTTTCACCCATTGATTGAGATGGTTAGGAAGTGGGTAAGTCAGAAGTTGTGTGGTTGTTTTAGTGATGTTTGGGGGGCTCTTCTACTTCAAATTTATGACAATAGAAGATATGACAATGGTTTTGGGTACTATGGAAAGCACAGTCTAACGGTGGCTAAATGACACCTTGCTTTGGACCCGACGAAAGAATTGAATAGGCTGGCTCTTGTCTGTGTTAGACTCCCAGGTCTCCCCCTAGAGTTTTGGGATGAAAGGGTCCTTATGTCAATAGCTAACTCCTTTGGACACTTTGTAGTGGTAGACACGGTTACCCTTCAGAAACCTAGACTAGTTTTTGCGAGGTTTAGTGCGAATGTAGCGATTGGTGCTACACTACCTGAGTCTATTGTGTTGAGCTCTAAGTGGGGGAAGAAGGTGCAACCTGTTGTCTATGAGAATGCATGGCTTTACTGCTAGAATTGTTCAACATTTGGACATTTGTTTCACGACTGTAAAAAGAATAACAAGCCTTCTGGGAAGGGAGATGAGAAAGTGAGTGATAAGGAAACAAGGGACGTACTAAAGGAAAAGGAGGAGGAATAGATGTGAGGGAAGGTCATTAAGGAAGCAAGACCTTTGGAGGGGTTAAAGGAGGTGGATGTGGTGCCCTTTGATGGGAAAATATAAGAGCGATAGAACCAATTGAGTTCTCTGAGAAAATTCTAGAACCACGTGGGTCTTCAAGAATGATGGAGGAAGATGAGATTGTTGATATTGATGGTGGAGATCCTTTCCCCTTTCTACAAGGTATTGAGGATCTTCTAAGAACCCCATGAGAAATATGATGATTGAGGAGGTGTGGGGGGGTTTGGAGGATAAATGTAAAGATATTTTAGAAGATAAGGGGAAAGACTCAGAAGAAAAAGAAGTGGCCTGTGTGCCTAGCTAGTGTGAAGATGTTGTCTCGGCTACTAAGCTGATAGAGAAACCCACTACCTCTACTTCCTTGCTTGGGGAAGAGGAGGGGAAATGGCAAAATCAAAGAAGGCAAACTAGAGTTTCAAAGAAACTTGAAGGGGGAAAGGAGTTGAAGTTAGATGTGGGGAAATCAGGGAAACAAAATAAAAGAATGAAACAGATGGCAAGGGAGGTGGCTAGTGGTAGGAAACCTAGCCTAGAGTCTATGACCAAGGGTAGAAAATGATTTTTCTATCTTGGAATATAAGGGCGTTGAACAACCCTCAAAAGCAGTTTGCACTTAAGCCACAATTGTCTAATACAAGGATTGATATCCTTTTGATTAAGGAAGTTAAAATGACCATGGATAACCTAGAAAGTATTGCGAGTTATATTTGTCCAGGGGCCATTTTTTGCTATAGCGAAGCAGAGGGAGTGTCAGTGTAGTGCCTACCCCTAAGTCACATTTCGGTTATCATTGCCAAACTCGTTTAGGCCAATTTTATATTTGATGATTAGCATTATTATTTTAGAGATTATCAGATGTTGTTTTACACTCAGTTTATTATATGATGAGATTACTTGGTACTCTATATTTCATGCATGTATGATGATTATTCAATGTTTTCAGTTATCGATGATGATTAGTTAAATGGTTTATTATCACATGTTCTTTCTTATGGATACTTACCCCATACTGCATGTGTATGGTGTGCGTGTTTGTTTTATTTATGTATGGTGTTTCTGATGTGGTTAAGGAAGGGAGTCGTAGTCACCTGCTAGTCGGGATCTACACGATGCACCACTTCCTGCCATTTTCTGTTTAGCTTAGAATATTGTGTTTGTACATGTGTGAATTTTATGCAGGTTGCAGGTACCAGGTATCGACTTTCCTGAATTGCCAGGATGAGTGTACCCTATCACATTATCTCAACGGTAAGAGAGGGGAGATAAACTCTTAAGTCCAAATCCTAAACCCTTTAGCCAATTGTCCTAATTGATAATTAGGACAAGTATCTGAGTTAAGTACCCTCCAACTGCATCAAATGATGTAATTTCGTGATTATAACCCTTTTGTTTGATTTAGTATGTGTTTTTCTATGATGGGTTTTCGTATGTTGCTTTATGAGTCCTTGATGTATTTTCTATTAATTAAGTCTAATTAAAAATATTAATTAATGATTTAATTTAATGGAGAATTAATATGATATCTTTAATATTTAATTAATTGAGAAATTAATTAAATAAAAGAATTAAAATTGGAGATAAAAGTTCAAAGATAAATTTAGAACATGATAATATTTATTTACTTTAATAATAATATATTTAGAGTTCATTTTTAAATAAATGCTAAATAGTATTTTTATTTAAGTTAATTAAATATTTTATCAATTAAGTCTCTAAAATAAATTAAAAGTTGAAGGATATTAAATTATTAAAGTTTCTAGATCGCATGATGTGAGCTTGAGTTATAAATAAAAGAAATAAATTAAAAGATAAAATAAGTGGAAATAATAATGTTATTTTTAGTTTCATAAAGTGCACATGGGATTAAAAGTAATAAAGATTAAAATAGAAGTCAATTGGAATATTAAATAAAGTTATTTAATAATTCATTTAATGTGCATTAAAAGATAAAGCAAAGATAAATAAAGTTAATTTTAGAGTTAACTCAGTTGAGCAAAGAGTCCTCTCGGGTGAACGCACAATTAGTGCCCCGATTTGAGAAAAAAACTCTTTATCACAACTTTGGGGTTCATTTTTTGGGGTCACGATTTTGGACGGAAATTTTTGGAGACAGAAATTTTGGGAGACAACTTTTGGAAGCGAATTTCAAAAGGCGAATTCTAAGAAAGATTTTCAGAAGAAGGTTATTGAAGAGGAGCGAATTCTCTTACAATTTTTGGGGATTGCATAATAGCATTAGGCTCAGGTAGGGTCTTGTGTTTTGATCATCGATTAATTACGCAATTATCCTTTCCTGTCTTCTTCATACCTGTGGATTGTATATCTAAATTCTCTGTGATGAAAGCTTAAATATTTCAATATTGTAAATTATTAAATGCTTGTCAATATATTCGGCATACGTAAAAATTAGAAGAGTGATCAAGAATTCTTATTTGATAAATTAAAGAAATCTGGATTTAATCGGGAAAGGGTTAAATTTTAAACTTATAAATGAAATTGTAGATTGAAATTCGAATGGTTAATATTATTTTCTCTATCAGATTATATTTGTGAATGTTTAAAAAAATAAAATAATAATAATAATAATTATAAATAATTATTTATAAAATATATATAATAATAATAAACATATATTATTAAATTTTTAATAAAATATTAATTATGGAGGTGATTTTAATTAAATTTAAAAGTTTGCATAAAAACAAAAATATTTTTCAATATAATGTATGGGGAAGGGTCTTACCTTTTTGCCCCCCCCGCGATTTGAAATTGCTGGCGGTGACCTGCGTCAGCAGGGGACCGCATGACCTTTAAAGCCTGCGATACCTTGTGACGAGGGCTGCACGACTCTTTATAAAAGAGGCCAGACATGACTTTTTTTTAATTTTATTTTATCAATGTTTAAAAATTATAAATTTGTTAATAGATTTCCACAATGTTAAAGTTTGTTTTAATAAATTTTTAAATTATTAAAAATTGTTAATAATTTTATTATAATAAATGTTTTATATTTAAATAAAATATTAATTAATTTAATTAAATATGGTTAGAGTAATATCTGTTAATAGTAAAGGAGTTATTATAAAATGAAGATTAAATAATTGATTTTAATAAAATCATAGTAATTTTATTTAAAATCATTATTGATTATTTTTTTATTTTTTTAAAGAGGGGTAAACGCTTTGACCTGGAGCTATGAACCAGTGAGGCCACAAACGGGGGACCTCATCCCCATTGGATTTGAACCTTGATGGCAAGAATAACAACTTAACAACTTAACCATCACAACATGCCACTATTGGCTATTGATTATTTTTTTAACTTAATAAAATAAAGATTATTTCAAATTGAATTATTTTAAGGAATTTGACTTTAAATTTGAGAATACTTGTATATTCATGAATAAATAATTGGGTTAAATTATAAGTGTAATAGTGAGAAATCTTTACATTAAAAACATTCATTGAAACTCAAACTGAAAATTTCAACTTAAACCTTAGTGTGTGTTATGGAAACAAACCCAAACTATGAACTGTACTATACTATTCTGTTTTCTTTATGCTATTATGGTTGGGGTTGATTAGGTTGACCAGTTTAGGTTGTTACCAGAGGCTCAGGGATTATGCAATTGTGGTATTATGATGATTTTTTCTTGATCTTTTAAACCCAACCATGATGATGTGATTAGAGTGCTCTATGATGGATGTTTTTACTGTTTGTTATTGCTTTCCAGTTTCCTTGTGTGAAGCTGAGGTGTTTTAAAGTGATTTGTTCTTGATGATGTCATGTTGTGACATGTTTTGACTTGACCATTTTGGAGTCTTCGATCAGTATTGTGTTTTATTTTGGGATAGTCTTTTCGGTTGCTTGCTAAGAACCGATGGATATTGTGACTTATCATTGATGCCTTCAGTTGCTGATAGAGAACTGTTGTGATCATTATGATTATTATTTGATGCTTTCCAGTTTCTCGTGGAGAACTGATGTGACTATTGTGGTTTATCTTTTGATGCTTTCTAGTCGCTTTATCTTTTGATGCTTTCCAATCGCTTGTATAGGTGATTTTGTGTTTTGTGTTTTCATGAGCCTAGGGTAGGTTATCTATGTGTAGTGTCGAGAAGTGGCTTGCAATGAGGGACGAGAGACCCGAAGTGGCTCTGGGGATGACTCATTGTAAGTTGTTTGTTTTAATAAGTGAAAACATCTCACCTAAATACTAACTTAAATGAACCTAAGAAGATAACTGTATGTTCTCTCCCATGCCTTGAGTGCTAGTACAGACTAGGATGGGGTAGAGAGAACGCTTGGTTGTGACCTTGCATTCCATAATATGCCTCGTCAGTACGAGAGGATACTAATGGCCGCAAGATTACTGGGGACCCAAGATTCCTGAGGGATTGCTTGGGTAACTTCCAATGTGATTCATGTGATGACACTTTCCTGCTTGCATAGTAGGTTTCCTACGTGTCTTGTGTGCCTCTAGGTCTAGATGTCTATCTATGTTGGAACCTTTGAGTTAGTATACTTTTAGGATTTCCCAGACTTAGAGAGTACTTGTGTTTTGTGTTTTGATATCCTGTTTGGGACTTGACACTATCTCCTCGACGCGGTGGGAGTGGACCATTTAGGTTCCACGCGGTCGGGTGGTAGTGCTTTTTACTCTTACCATTGAGATCTGTCCATGGTCACTGTGGCTGGAGCTTTCTTGGGTGGCATTTACCTTCATTTTGTTCATGGATTATTATGATGGATGGTTAGATTTTATGATAGATGTTTTATCATTATGGATGTATGGATGTATCAGTATGGTGAATAGTTTCATTTATTTTATTGTACTTTGTATCATGGATTTGAGGATGATGTATCTTTATTTTTACATATGTATATTCTTTTGAGCCTTTCATACCCTATGACATGTACAGTGGATGATTGAGCATTCTGAATTAATTTGCCAAGAGGCATTCAGAGCAAATGTATATTATGGACATTGGAATTTATTATTATTCTTTCATGTGGATGTGGTAGTTGTTAGACTTAGAATTAATTAAATTTAAATGTGACTCAACGTCTTGGGATCCTTAAGGAATGTAACCTGTTATGTATGGTTGTTGATGATTACATGTTATTTCTTCCGCTACAATGTGCTGATGCGTATGTTATACTTTCTTACTTAAAAAAAAAAAAATGTTTCGCAAACTTAGTAACTCTAGGTTAATTCTTTTGGATCCTTTGGCGGGATGTTACAGTTAGGAGGTGTGGCTACCTTTTGGAACCCAGTGCTAGTAAAGGGAATTTCATACATTGTTCTAAAAATTACCTTATTACAGAGCACAGGAAAGATGACAAGACTTGGAATGCCATTAATGTGTATGCCCCAAATTCAAGGCAAAGAAGAGGCTGACTCTGGGAGGAATTGTCTAATTTCTTGTCCCATTCTAGGAACACTTTCTGTATGGGAGATTTTAATTCCCCATTGTATCCCTTTGAGAAGGTTGGAGGAGCAGTGGATTTTATTGATAGTATGAAGGATTTGGGTGAGTTCATAAACAAAAATGACTTGATGGATATGGAGATGTGTGGTGTCAAGTTTATTTGGTCAAATAATTAGGAGGGGGTTGACCTTATTCAAGTCAAACTAGACAGACTCCTTGTCTCGGCTAGTTGGGATGGGCTGACTTCTTCTACTCTCATGGGATTACCCAGGACGGTCTCAGATCATGCCCCTATCATTTTTAATTGGAAAGAGGTGTTGCAGGGGGCCCCAAGACCTTTTAGATATGAAATAATGTGGCAATCTCATCCAAACTTTTGTTCTCGGGTGGAGGAGTGGTGGGGTGTAAGAGTTGAAGGAACTACAATGTTCAGGTTCTCCACCAAACTTGATAATGTGAGAAGGAATGTCTAACCATGGAAGAAGAGTTACTTTGGACATATCTTTAAGACAAAGAAGGAGGTGGAAGGGAAGCTAGAGGAGCTTCAAAAGGCGATGGGAGAGGACTTGGCTTTAGAAGACATGATTCTGGAAGAGGAAAACTATACGAGGGTGTGGAAGGACACAATGATCAGAGAGGAAACTTTCTGGAAGCAAAGATCAAGAGTTTTATGGCTAAAGTTGGGAGATAGAAATACAACATCTTTCCATAGATCAGCCTCCATCCATAAAAGGAGAAACACTATTGATGCTGTGATGGATGATAATAATATAAAGTTAACAAAAATGAAAGAGATTAGAAGCTGGGCTAGCAGTTACTTCAAAAATTCTTATAAGGAGGAGCACAGGGCCTTCAATAGGGAGGATAGGCAATGGTTGATTGACTCCATGCCCAATGTGATCTCAATGGAGGAGAACGAGGAGCTTACGCAGATGGTCACTAAGGAGGAAGTTTGTAGAGCTATTTTCTCCATGAAAGCTTACAAGTCCTCGAGCCTTGATGGTTTCCCCCCAGCCTTCTTTCAACACTTCTGGGAGATTATAAAGGTTGATTTGATTAGAGCTATGCATGATTTCTTCAGGACTAGGAAGTTACTCAAGTGACTTAATAAAATTTTCATAGTTTTGGTCCCAAAAATTAAGGACCCGGGGGCTCTTTCTGACTTTAGACTCATTAGCCTATGCAATACCACTTATAAGATCTTCTCTAAAATAATAGTGAATTTCCTAAAGCCACTAATGCACTAATTTATTGGAAAAACTCAGAATAGGTTTGTCCTGGGCCATCAAATACTTGATGCTGCTATAACTGCTCACGAGGTGGTACACTCTGAACAGTGGTAATCCTAGTATGGCTTTAAAGTTAGATATTTTCAAAGCTTATGATAGGATTAGTTGGACTTTCCTGTATGAAGTCTGGCAAAGATTGGTTTCAGTCAAGGAGTTATAAAATTGATTAGATCGATGGTTGAGACTATAAATTACTCGGTGCTAGTGAATGGATCACCCTGGGGAAACTTTAGTGGGGAAAGAGGTCTAAGATTGGGGGACCCTATTTCTCCTTATATGTTCATTATGGTTGCGAAAGTGTTGGGAAGAGCATTCTTGAGAAAGGTGGAAGGAGGGGAGATCAAAGGCATTAAACCTCCTACCTCTCTATCAACAGAGGTAATACAACAGTCTGTGAATGACACTTTCCTAAGTGGGGACTATTCAGTGGTGGAAGCAAAAGCTTGGAAATATGTCTTGGAGATATATATAGTTAACACAGGACAAAAAATTAATTTGGATAAAAGTAAGGTTTTCTTCTTCAACACTGGGCCAGATATCCAGAGGAGGGTTATAAATATGTTGGGTTACAATATTGTCTCCCTCCCTAATATGTACCTGGGGCTTCCTTTGACTGTCAAAGAGGTAAGCAATCACTTTTCGAATACCATTCTGGAAAACATGCAAAAGAAGTTGATTGGGTGGAAAGGTAAAACCTTGAATAGTGTAGGTAAGCTACAATTTTTGACTTCATCCCTTCAAGGGATCCCAATCTACTTCCTCTCCTTGTTAAAAATCACTCAGGTTATGGTAGAGAAATTGGAGAAAATCCAAGGAAACTTCCTTTGGTCGGGGGGGGGGAGGGGAGAGAGAATTACAAATTAAGTCTGGTGAGTTGGGATATTGTGTGTAGACCAAAATATAGAGGTTTAGGTATCAGAAAGATTTATGACTTTAACAATGCACTTCTTACTAAGGTTGGTTGGAAACTGATGAAGGATGAGGCTAATTGGCGTAAGATCCTAAAAGCTAAGTATCTGGGAAATTTTAATTTTATTCACTACATTTGGAGAAATGACCTTCCTATGGGATCTAAAATTTGGGGTAACATATTAAAGAACATAAGTTTACTTAGGGAAGGAGTGTTGTGGGTGGTGGGAGATGGTTTGGGAGGATACTTGGCTAGTTGGAAAACCCCTGGTCCGAACAAAGTATGTTAGTCTTAGGGACTAGCTCCAGTTGTAGATGAGAAGTAAGGTCAGGAATTTTTTTGGACCAGGTAGGAGGTGGAGAAAGATACAATTGCAACAGGGTTACTGGAGGAATTGGAAGATCTCCTCAAAGGCTACAAAATGTTAGGGGTGGCTCATAATGACACCTTTATTTGGAAGGCGACCACATCTGGGGATTTCTCTGTTGGTTCTACCTATAGGATGATTTTTGAGAAAGATATGAAGCCTAAATCTTGGAGGAGAGGTCAATATTTTATGGTGTGTCTCCATGCATGGGAAGATTCTTACCATCGATAATTGAAAAGAGGATTCCAATTACCTAACAGGTGCTACCTTTGTAAAGGTGAGGAAGAGAATATCCCCCATCTATTCTTAGATTGTAGCTATGCTATTAACATATGGGGTAGGTCGTTACAGAAGTTGGAAATGGTTTGGGTGTTCGATAAGGGGATTGATCAATTTCTTGAGAATTGACAATGCCCATTCCTCCACCCCCTCCTGATCCAAATGTGGAAAGTGACCCCCCATGTTTGCAAGGGCATTTGGAAGGAGAGAAACAATAGGGCTTTTAGAAATGAAGAGAGAAGTGAGGAGATTGTTATAGGTATTATATTCAAGCTGATTGTGGAGAATATGAAGAATTGCAAGTGGAGGAAACCAACGGTTCCACCCAATATGATTGAACAAAGGATTGCCAGGAACTAGAATCTTGAAGAAGGATTCATGGAGGTTGACAATTCCAAGCAACTTGCTAGAAAAAGAATGAGATGGAGAACCCCTAAGGAGAACTAGGTTAAACTTAATTTTGACGTTGTTGTGAGAAAGGAGGGTTTGACTGGAGGGGGTATGGTTAGAGATAGTGAGGGCAAAATGCTTTTGGCCTATGTTGGTAATCTAGGGAAAGTCCTGAATAATATTGCAGAAGCCATGACACTCTTTTGGGGCTTGAAAATGATTATCAATGTGGGAGGGAGAATGTGGAGATTGAAGGTGATTCAAAAATTATTATAGAAATAGTGAAAGGAAACATGAAAGAGGGATGGGCGATCAAAAGAGTAATAGAAGCATCCTGAAAAGATTTTAGCTACAACATATTTTTAAGGAGGGTAACAGGGTGGTAGAGTTAGGTCCGAGAGTGCATGGCTTATGTTGTTGGAGAGATTTTAGAGTGTTACCAAATTTGGTAAGACTTTTAGTGAATAAGGATATTATCCCATGATTAAGTATAGTTGGAGAGATTTTTTGGATCTTAATGAGAACTCGGTGCTGAGTGGATTGATGGGGTCGGGTCACTATGGACAAATGGCAGGGAATGATGAATCATGTACTTACAATAATAAATTCTCATGGTTCGAAAGGGAAAGTATATTGAAGTATGATATGGGTGTATTTTTTATAATTTTCTTGTGCATATCTTTGTACTTTGCGCTGAGTAAAAATTCAAATTTAAAAAGGTTTCAGATTATTGGGAATGATGGAAAAGAATGGATTTTGGGTAACGACAGTTGGCACATGATAACTAAGCCAAGATGTGACATAGGCATTCATGAGAGTAAAGGCCTTTATGAGTACTTAGTGGAACCCATTTTTTCGCATAAGTGTGACTGCATTTTTAATATTTGCCTCTAGTTTAGATTTTTGAAGGAAGAGAGAATTTCGGTGAAGGTTGTAGATATGGAGGAGATCTTCTACGTATTGAGCCTAAGATGATTGAGGATAGTGCCCGTAAACCCCTATTTGGTACATGCTTAAAGAAGGGGGATTGGTACTATTAATGGAGGCACTAGACAACTTTGATGAGAGTTGTTCTCAACAATTTGTTAACTCCTAGGAGAATAGGAAGGTTACTATAAATGGTATCACATTCCATATTTCTGAGGAAATTTTCTCCTTGGTGATGGGCTTGGTGATGAAAGGGAGAAAGTGGCAGAAGGTGACTAGGGTTGTTGATGAAGCTAGCTTAAATTGCTTCTTTCAGAAGGGCGAAGAACCCAGTTGCCATCACAGAGGGTTATTGCGAGAGAAACCTCTTGAGCCTTGGAATGAAGTTTGCTTGGTGTTGATGAAATATTTAACCTTTGAAGGAAGGTATGGTGTTTGTTATTATTATCATTTTCCTCTCCTAAATCACTTCCATCATCATGATTATATTTCTATTACATTCTTCCTATTACATGAATTAGTTGATATAGTTTCTGATGTTAAGGAGAAGATGAAAAAGGGGGTTAATTATACTATCCTCCATCAGGGGTTGATGTCTTGACTTTACTAATTCCACCTAGCCTTGTTACCCCCTAGGATTGTGGAGGTTGATATCTTGGCTCCCCATAACCCCTGCCCCCACCATATTCCACTAAGAATTACCAGCCCTAGAGCCCCTACCCCCCAATCTTCTCCAAGTGGGTCCCCTCAGGAGAGGAAGATTCTCCCCTGGGTAAAAAAATGAAAATGGAGAAAGGGAAGGTGGAGCTGGAGGACTTAGATGATGAGGTGAGAGGTGGAAGGCGAAGATTAGGAAGAATTGTGAAAACTAATGCTAAAAGGAAGTTGAGGTCCACGACATCGCAAGAGGAGGATTCAGATTCTAAGGCGATGACCCACCCCAAACAAAGAATAAAACATAAGACTTTGAACTATGGATTGGGGAATGAGGAGGAGGAGGTGGAAGTCTCAGACTCTTTAATGTCTAGCTCGGGTGGTGTGACTAAGGGAAGCAAAGAGATGACCCATGTCTTGGCTTCAGTTACTATGGGGTGTGTGGACCTCACGCAACACTAGTTCCTTGATACGATGGAAAGAGCCCCCTCCCCTATGATGGTGTCTTCGCCTGCTAGGGTTATACCTAAAGATAAGATTATCTCTAACCCCCCAATTTTGTGGGAAATTAACAAGGACATGATGGATGGTAATCCGAGTGGAAGCAAGAGGTTCCCAAGGAGACTCTTAAGTTGGCTGACAAGGAGCTGAGGGAGAGAGTACATGCCTTGGAGGAAAGAGTAAGACTTTTGGAAAAGTTCACCATCAAGGTGACACATGCGACGACCACTACTCTGCCCCTGTTGAAGGATAATCAGGAGGGGGACTTGACTCACGAAGACTCCAGTATGCTATTTGATTTCCTCACAGAGGATTAGGCCAACATCCTCCTTAAAGGGAAGGATGAGAAGAAGCCCAATTAGGGCTTGCTCCTCTTGGTTTTTTGTGTTTAATGGTTTGTTGGTTGAACTTAGTATGTTTTAAGGCGGTTTAGGCTTTGTTTATAAAAAAAATCAGTTTAAGTAGTACTGTTTCAGGCAATAGTAGTAAGATGCCTAGTAAGA
This sequence comes from Cupressus sempervirens, assembly GCA_028749045.1. Classification (NCBI taxonomy): domain Eukaryota; kingdom Viridiplantae; phylum Streptophyta; class Pinopsida; order Cupressales; family Cupressaceae; genus Cupressus; species Cupressus sempervirens. The sequence continues at coordinate 443,231,756 of CM053792.1, read as the reverse complement.
TTTTTTTAATGATCCTCCGAGTGTTGTTTTTGCTTGGATTGGCAGCAATAGGGGGTAATTTTGTTTGGTGGTAATCTACTAGTTGTTGGCTAGTTAGTTTGTTTTAATGGTTGGCCCCCTTGTTTTGGCTGCTTTTTAATTTAAAAAAAAGAGCTCAAAGGGGGAAATTATTTTTCCTTGCATGTTTTCCAAGGAGGGACTAATAACTAAATAGCAAGGCTGAAAACAACTTTCTTTGCCCTATAGAGGCATGGACTAATAAGATCCCTGCTAGTGTGAAAGTAATTATGTATTTATTAAAGATTCTAGGATAGATATGGCACAAGTTATGTCCAACTTAAACATCACAATTTTTTGTTTTCTTAATCGAATAAAAAGCATCAAAGATCGCTTGAAGGGTATTTAAATGTATATCCTCCATTTGTTGAATGTTCTCTAGTCTTGAATGGTTTTGTAAGGGTTGGTAATTAAGTTAATCAACAATTTTAGTCACTTAGGTTCTGTTTGGTAGCCAAAATATGAGTGGAACAAGCATATGTAAATTCATAAAATTTCAAATTCATCGTTTGGGTGTACCATATCGAAATTGTGAATAGGAATGCATATTCCAATTTTGGCCCAAAAATGAGCATTTGCAATTCTACCTAAATAAGTGGAATTGGAATATGTATTCCTATTCCAGTTTTATTTATTTTAGAAACATAAAATTTTGGGTCCGTGTATTCCCCATCAAATTCTGACTGAACCAAAGAAGAATAGGAATACGTATTCTTATTTCCTATTCTAGAATAACAATTCTAGAGTACATATTCCTATTCCCATATTCTTATTCGCGTAGCCAAATGGACCCTTAGGGCCCGTTTGGTAGCTGGAATTAGAACGGAATTGGCATTCGGAATTCTAAAAAAATTTTAATCCACTGTTTGGGTCCGCACAATCGGAATTGGAATTGGAAAAAAGTGGAATCCGGTATCCCCATTTGACCCCCAAAACGAGGATTCCAAATTCCTTCAAATACTTGTTATTTGGAATTCCCGTTTTAATTCCCATTTTAAATCCCATTTTTTGAAAATGAAGATTTCAACTAAAATAAAATTTGATTGGGTTTGACTTCCGGATGCCCATTTGGGTGCACTTTTTTTTGCACTAATTTTTGAAATTTAATTTTTTTAAATGGGGGGAAAATTTTCTGCTATTACTTGCTCATATATTTGCCACTGTTGAGCAATTTATCAGGCTTTTTCCGCCTGATCTGCCTCAGTAGTTACTGCAAAAAAGTTTGGTGAAATAACTTTTTCACATACATTGTTTCTCAATTAAATGAATTGTATGCAGGACAAAAACAATCTACTCTATTGATTTTTTTTCTGGCGTAAAAGTGTTTTCAAGTAAGATTTCGTAAAAATTTAATATAAAAATTTAGACTTTGCACCTGCGAGTTTGAATGTTGTGATGATCAAATTTTTTATTGAATCTCTACAAATATATATATATATATATATATATATATATATATATATATATATATATATATATATATATATATATATATATATATATATATATTTAATGGGATGTTTCTGACTCTTATTTCATCAATTCTTGTGATTCGGATTCATTCAACGAGACTTGAACAATATACATATTTCATATCAGTGATTATGTGAATTATAATCAATGGTATTTTTTTAATAGAGCAAGAGTCATAAAAGTTTTAGTATCCATTAGTACAATCTTGTCCTCATCCGTTATGATAATGTTTACTTTCAACATGACTTAATCTTTTTATACTTGTTAAAAATGTTTGGACTTCAACAAACCAAATAAGTATTGAATTTTTTTGCATGATGATAATGCTACAGCTGGATGATAATATTTTGCATGTTATTTTGGTTAGTATTCCAATTCCACAATGTGCAACCAAACGGAGGAAACATGTATTCTCACAATGAATTCTTGGTCAACCAAACAGTCCCAAATTGGATTCCCTAATCATAATCTGGATTCCAAGTTCCAGAATCTCAAAGCCAGCATTCCGAATGCCAATGCTTAATTTATATTCCAGCAACCAAACGGGCGGGCCCGTTTGGTTGCTGGAATACAACCAGAATAGGAATAGGAAATTAGAATATGATTTGTATTCTTTGTTTGGTGCGTGGAATAGGAATACGTATTCTCATTTTAGCCCCAAAATGAGCTTTTGTCCATTCCAAAAAATACGTGTAATTGGAATTGCTATTCTTGCATTCATTTTAACTTTCTCAAATTTGATTAAATTTTGAAATCCACTTTGACCTGGGGTGAGCGCTGGAACTTTGTCTTCAATATTTTCAAATATTTCAGCGATTTTCCAATGGCACCGGTTGCATCTTCAAAAATATTTTCAAATGGTGCCGATTGCAAGTTAACCCTATTCCAATTTAAGCTTGCATAACCAAACAAGGGATAAACAAGATTGGATTGCATTTTTCTATTCCTATTCTTCATTCTCCATTCTCATTCAAATTTTCTATTCTAATTCTCAATTCCTACACTTGCAACCAAACGGGCCCTTAGGGTAATTTGTTTGATGGAATTGGTATGGAACTGGTAGCATTTTCTAACCCTTAAATTTTTGAATTCCATGTTTGTTTCTAAAAAATGAAAATGCAATAGATATTTCTATATTATAATTCAACCCCAAAATGAATGTTCTTATCTTCTACCTGAAACCCTAATTCCAATTCCACTTTGCGGTAAAGCAAATTTTATAAATCTTTGAAGCCTGTCAAGTTTGTTTTTTATTTTCTTTTGCATTTCATCTCTTTGGAAACTCCACTTTGACCATCATTTCTAGGGTTTTGCTATGGATATCCAATTTTTCTGCAGAATCATCTTTTGATCTCACTTACGAAACAAAAACTCACAATCTTGAAGACGTTTTTTGTTCTTGGGAATATTTTTTCGAGTCATTGATTGCGTGTTGCTCTTGTTGTTTTCATTTGCTAACCTGTTGTGAACTATTTTAGGTAGATACATATGATCATGTCAGTTTCTCTATTCTTACCAAATAAGTTTAACATTGATGGTGTACAATTTGTATTAACTTTGGGGAAAGTGAGCATTAAAACCCTGGATCGATTCTTGCCAGCTGCCCAAGGCATTGTTCGACCAAAACGTACAGCAAAAAACTCTTCTCAGTACGCTTTTATTGCTCGTTCACATCTATTAACATTCACTCTTTAACTCTTTTTTTCTTTTTCTTGGGTAGCTATAGAAGTTTTATTGAGGCTGCTTAGATGAAAATAATGCGCAGGCTTTCAAAACAAGCAGCATCCTGACACTGAGCGAGTTGCTTTTGGAGAAACAAATAGGAGAGGCTGGGCTTAATTTTCAATTTTTTTTGTGGATTCTTGTCAGGGTTGATTGTGACACCATCTGTGGATTCCTCTCTAACATAGTATAGAAAAGAAAAATTATATTTAATTACTCTATGTATTCAATATTTCACTCCAAAATAACAAGTAAATGATTCGTTTTGAAGGAGATGGTGTGGAAAAATAAGGTTGTTTATTCTATTTTCAAAGATTTTGTTCTCGTTAAAAAAAGGAAAAAAACTTCAAGGCTACTGTAGATTGATTTATCGATATATTTCCTTGATACATATTCGTATAATTATAATGAGTTATCTATCACTTTTTGGTTTTGTTGCAGGGTTTTTCTTTTTATATGTAGAGACTTTTGAATCTCATTCAATATTTTGTTCTGATTCTATGGATAGGTATAGTTTTGACAAATCTAAGAATTGATACGTCCTAAGGAGGCTACGGATAGAAAAAACATTATCAATAAATCAATGTTAGGTTATTTTTTGTGAATGATATCTTTATTAACTTATCATTGGATATCTCATTTTACACCAATTTTAGCCTATGATTATATTAATTAATTTTACTATAAAGATATATTTAACTATTATAGTTCATTTTCATAGAATCATTTTCATTCTTATATAAATGTTTAGATGAGATATTCTCTCAAAAAGTATGACAAATCTTCAGTATACTAATAAGAACAATCCAATGTTTATAAGTTAATTAACAAAAATAAAGAAATGAGACATATTTGTTGAGAAAAAGGACCTCTCCAAAACCTTGGAACAACTACACACCTAATTAGCTACGGGGAAGACACCTTTGGATGTGCAAAACAAGGAAGAAAAATGCCAATAAGATTGGAAACAACTCCTGGCTAAGGAGGAAACTTAGTAGAAGTAATGATCACGAGTGCAATGGCTAAGGGAGGGGGATCGTAACACATCCTTCCATCGATTTGTGACCAATCATAGAAGAAGGAATACTATTGGCTCTACAAAATGAAAGGGGGGAATCCACTAATGATAAGTTGTTGCTTGGTCCTCTTGTTACAAGCTCCTTTAAGAACTTTTACTTTGCCTTGCTAGGGGATAACAATCTCCAAGACCCCCTTTTGTGCCATGTTCCTAATCCCAATGTGCTTACAACAAGGGACAATGAAGATCTCCTTCATTGTGTTTTTGATGAGGAGGTTGCAAATGTGGTGTTTTCTATGAATGCCTACAAGGCCCTGGGCCTGAATGGCTTCCTTTTGACTTTCTTTCAAGAATTCTGGGACGTATCAGGCTGGATGTCTCCAGAACTGCAAGAGACTTTTTCGAGATGGGTAAAATTCTTCACCAGCATAACAAAACTACTATTGTGTTGGTCTCAAAAAATAACCACCCAAAGTCTATAATTGACTTCAGGCTCATCTATAAATACTCGACCTTCTACAAATTAATCTTTAAAATTATGGTGAATATGATTAAGCCACCATTGGATAAAATCTTCAACCAAAATTAGAAGGGTTTTGTTTTGGGCCAAATTTTTTTTTGGATGCTGCCATTTCCACACATGAAATCATCTACTCTATGGATAAAATTAAAAATGCTGGTATGGCTCTCAAACTTGATATTTCCAAAGCTTATGATAATGTTAATTGGTCCTTTTCTACGCAATGTTCTTTAACATTTGGGATTCAATGATAAGTTCATCACTATAATTAGAGAATGTGTGGAAATTGCTAGTTACTTTGTCATGGTTAATGACACTCTGGGTAATTTTCTCTCCCCAAACAAAGGCATACAACAAGGGGACCCCTCTCCCCCTAAATTTTCATTTTGATAGTAGAGGTCCTAGGTAGGAATATGCAAAAATTGGTCGATTAAAGAAGCATCAAGGGTATCAAACCAGATTCAACCCTCCCCCACTTAGTTATTCAACAATTCGTGGATGATGCCTTTTTATTTGGTGAATCCTCTATGGTTGAGGCTAGGCATTGGAAGCTCCTATTGGATTCTCATGTTACGACTTCGAGACAAAGTATTAATTTCCAAAAGAGCAGGATTTTCTTCTTTAGCACTGGCATGGATATACAAACAAAGGTCATCAAAATCTTAGGTTGTCAATCGACTAACCTCCCTCTACATACTTGGGGCTCCCCCTATCCATCAAAGAGGTTAAAGTTGACTTTTGGTCTACTATCCTGGAACACACCCAAAAGCAGCTCACTAGGTGGAAGGGAAAACTCCTCAGCCATATGAGAAAACTCTAGTTGTTGAAGTCCTCACTTTAGGGCATATCGGTGTATTTCCTCTCTTCTCAAAATCTTGGGAGTTATGACAGACAAAATCAAAAAGATTCAACACAACTTCCTCTTGGTGATAATGGAGAAGAAAAATGTGTCCCTGGTCAACTGAGACACTATTTTCTCCCCTAAAAAATTTGATGATCTCGAACCAAGGAAAATCAATAATCTTAACAAGGCACTACATTGCAAAGTGGGTTGTAAACTAATCTTAGGGGATGACAACTGGTGTAGCATAATGTGTGTCAATTACCTAAACTGGGACTCATTTTGTGAGTGATTCATGGTAGGGAACTTACTCTAGGGTCAAAAATGTGGGACACCCTCAACAAACCCTCAACAAATGCAAAACCTTGCTTCAAAAAGGCATTAAATGACAACTTGGTAATGGAGAAAATATTAATTTTTGGTTGGACAACTGGACTAATGGCATGGCTTTGGATCAGAACAAATTTCTCAATTTGCGCAACCTGCTTGTTCCTATGCTGGTAGAGAAAGTGGTGGGGTACCTAAGTTAAGGGAAGTGGTCTAAGCTAGTTTAGCGGATGAGCGATAGTCTAGGTATTTGGAAGGTAGCTCAGGATCTTTTGGATTGTCTTTAACACATTAAAATCTCTTAATTTGGATAGGTTGATAAGATCATATGGTCCCCCACTACTTCTGGCCTATTTGACATTAGGTCAGCTTACAACTTAACTATATCATCCACCAATAACAACCATAATTGGGTCAAAATTTGGAACCCACATCTAATCCCCAAATTCAACTTCTTTTGGTGGATCCTTCTTCATGTGAAAATTCTTACCTAGGATAACTTGATTAAATGTGGCTTTGATCTGGCTAACATATGTATTTTGTGTAAAAAGGCAAGTTAGGACATCAATCACCTTTTTATCCACTGCAAATTTCTGTGTTTCACTTGGCAATAGATCCTTAATAAACTAAAACTGACATGGGCCATGAATGAAGACATAAAACAATTTGTCAGATGGCAATGCATCTCTACTCACCCTCTCATCATAATTCTCTAGAAACTAATACCCCCCACATCTGTTGGTGCATTTGGAAGGAGAGGATTAACAAAATCTTCATATGCAAAGAAAACACTCCCCAAACTACTCTCCACCTATGGCTACACATGTTGTCAAAGAACATTTTGACTTGTAATTGGAAATGTCTAGACTTACCCCCCTCACTTTTGGATTGGGGAATTGCTAAAGATTGGAACTTCCTATAGGGATTTGACAAGTTTGATAGCTCAAAAAGAGTGGCAAGAGCCAATATCAGATGGTCTCCACCACCCTCAGGGTAGTGTAAACTCAACTTTGATGGCGCGACCAGAAATTATATGCAGACCAGAGGAGGAATTCTATAGGACCATTAGAGCCAACTCATGATAGCTTATGCAAGACCATTAAAGAATCATACGGTCAACCAGCCTGAAGACATGACCCTGCTATGGGGGTTGAACTTTACCAACTTTATGAGCATCTCTAGGATTAAGTGGAAGGAGACTCAAAAATTATTGTTGAGGCTGTCAAAAGCATGAGTAGTACAGGTTGAAAAGTTAACACAATCCTCAATGACTCTCTCACCCTTCTACATTACTTCCAAAGCTACACAATAGGACACATATACCAGAAGCATAATGTTGTTGCTGACTCAATGGCTACGAGTGGGTTACTTTTGGAAGGTTTGAGATATTGGAGGGAAGACAATCAACTACTGGAGGATGCCTAGATCCTTTTAAGGAAGGAAGAGAACACCAATAATATGGTTAAAAGGAGCTCAAGTAATGGTACTAATAACTATGGTGATATTTTCCACATCATTTTAATGATGACTATGCATTATGGTGGCACTTGGGATGATTTAATGGTGACCTAGAGTGTTTATGACAAGAATCCTTTGTTGATTTTATATCGACATTTTTAAATTATGACAAGGCATGTGCAGTGTAGGAATTATGAAAGTATTTATTACGCCATCATTCCCAAGGTTAAATTTAATAAGAAAATTGGAGCTCGTACCATAAATGATCCTAATTTTTAAATTTCACATGCGTACGATCGGTTGGGACACATTATGAGGTAGTACTTTCCTAGCGGTCATTAATACTGTGAAAGTGGTGATTACGACAACCATCAAAAGGTGGTTTTGGGCTTTATTAATTTCAAACTTACTATTTTCATTTGCAATCACATTCACTTATTTTTTCATTTTGCTATCATGCGTAGAGCTAAGCTGGCTATTGAGCCTAACAAAATTGATGACACCTTCAAGAATAGTTCGAAGGTGATGATTGTTTGTTAGGACAGAGGAATCCTATCCTTCATGGAGTGTATGATTGGTGGACATGATAAAATTATTTTCTAATAATTTCTTTATTCTTTCTCTGAGAGAAGGATTACAGTGAAGAGTATTAGCTTCAAGATAAACGAGGAGGTAATTTCTAAGGGTACTGGGCTCTCCATGGAATGGTGAAAATGAGATTAAACAAGAAAAACTTCAGATCATGATGCTCTCAACTAGTTCCTCAAGCCCCTTAATCAAGAACCTATGAAGAGACAAGGAGGGTTTACTAGGGAGGACCTTTTGTTGAAGTTGATAAAAGATCAACCCCATAGCTCCCAAGAATCACCTGCATGCAAACACCTGTCATAGAAAGAAAGAAGCAAAAAGCTATGGATGCAAAAATTACCAGATCCATAGATGAGACATTCTTGATGAGTGATTTTTTTTCTATTATCAAAAGTGAATGAATAAATTACAAAGAGAGATCATCCTTATAAAGGAGATCAAAACCCTAACAGGGTAAAACCTAGGTTGTATGATAAAAATTAATAAAATAATTAATTATTATATGCCTAAAGTTTAGCTTAAGTAAACTAGAGATAATAAGTGATTTAATAATTAAATCAAAATGATTTAATTAATAAGGCAATATCTTATTACTCTAACATCCCCCTTAAGATAAACTTAGGGAGTAGCTAAAAACCTAGAAGCTACTGTGGAGAACAAATTGGGTCCCAACAAAAATGTCTGATGAGGTACCCAAGCACAACCAAATCTTTGTATAGAGGAGAAATAGAGAAAACCACATGGGAAAAGCCCTACTCTAAAAAGAGATAGAAAGAATTTTCTAGAAGATAGGAACAAAAGATGATCATGAAGAACACCACTAAAGCATGAAGCTGCAAACACTACCAAACTACTATTTTGAAGAACCTCCATTATATAGAACATGACCAGATAGAGAAGACTAAGTCAGAAGAGCTGATCAATCAAAGATGGAAGGTATCTTCATGGTCTCCAAAAATAGGAATGAAAGAATCTCTATATGGTAAATGATCCATCTCACTGAAATGCATATGTATCCAGCCATTGCAATCACCTAGTACATAGGATCAAATACTGAATACATAACTCACTCCATCGAACCAAGAAAGCAATAGAACCAACATAACCCCCCTATAATGTGAAGAGGTAAGACATGAACATTAAAACTAAATGCAATATCTCCTGTAGAAAGAAGAACCAGGAACATCAAGAGTGCAAAAGAAGTACAAACACCTATAATGACACATGTCCTCAACACATCATGAGGCTAATGTTGTGGAAGGAACAATCACTTGACAAAGGAAGATGACAAATATGGCCAACATGAAACCCTCTAAGGTACTCTATAATGTAGTGCGAGTACAATAAAACACAAAGATGTGCAAGATTCTGAAATGCAATAGAGTGGAACTTTATCTCAGTGTGTTTCCAAAACTACTAAAAAATGATGTAAAAAAAGATCAAAAGAGACATAAGGTTGATACAATAGATATTAAAACTTATGAAAAATCATCTGAAATAATAAAATCAATCATTGAACCTGAAACAATCAAGATATTTAGAATGTATAAAAACAAAAAATTGAATGGGATGTGCATGGAGTAGAATTTGGAAAATAGAATTTCTCAAAATATGTCTCTCAGAGTGAAAAACAAAACTTATGAATTTGATAGAAAAAATAAGCTACCAAATAACATACAAATTTCAAATAAATTGACCATCATGATAGGCTCAGAATTAGCTTTCCGACGCTTCTTTCAGATCAAAAAATGGAGTCCAAACGAGCAAGTTATGGCCAAAAGAACACATGCAGGTCAAAAAAGTCCTAGAAAAGTTTTAAAAATACCACATCGACATTTGTGCCAAGATATCTTGAAAAGTGTCCACTAGTACCAAAATTACCTCGAGAAGCGTATTAGTTTAGTATCAAAATTGATCCGATTTACGACCCACAAAATTTCACTTTACATGCCCAAAAATCTTGATTTACATGAAAAATATCAATTTATGTGCCAAAAATCACAAAACCACTACCTTGAGAAATATGTTGAATCTTGGTTTTTGAAAAATTTCAAATTGTGTACAAAATTCAAAAAATCACTACCTCGAGAAATGTGCAAAATCTCAATTTTTAGAAAAAAGCTCGATTGGCGTGCCAAAATATGAAAATTGATGCATTGAGAAATGTGCCAAAAATAAAAAAATTATTGCCTCAAGAAACATGCCAAATATGGGAGCAATATTTTATATCCTCAAATTCCAACTGTGTCCAAATTGGACAAATTTTGTATGAAAATAAGGGTTTTTGGGCACTCTGAGCTTAATGATGATGTTTTCTTGGGCCCAAAGTGACTTGAAAATCAGTGAACCCCTAGATTCAGTACAAAATAACTCTAAAAATTGAAACCCTCTGAAAGAAGTAGCACAGATTTGAAAGGCAAGACAAACTTATCATAAATAGAATAGGGGCATGACGATTTGGAGCTCTGGTACCATGTTGAAGTTGATGAAAGATCAACCCCACAGCTCCCAAGAATCACTTGCACGAAAACACCTATTACAAAAAGAGAGAAGCAAAAAGCTACGGAGGGAGAAATCACTAGATCCATAGATTAGACATTCTTGATGAGCAAAAAAGAGCTATTATCAAAAGTGAATGAATAAATTACAAAGAAGGATCATCCTTATAAAGGAGATCAAAACCCTAATAGGGAAAACCCTAGGTTGCATGATAATAATTAATTATTACATGCCTAAAGTTTAGCTTAAGTAAACTAGAGATAATAAGTGACTTAATAATTAAATCAAAATGATCTAATTAATAAGGAAATATCTTATTACTCTAACACCTTCCAGATACTTGACCACTAATTTGCCACATTATCATGAAATACTTCACTCTGGCAGGTAAGTTTACCTATCTTCTACTTTAATCATCTCCCTTTCCTCAATTATTTGTGCAATAAAGACCTCATTTCCATTTTTTTCTTTTTGCTTCACTCAATTTAGAGTAATATTGAGGCCATTCATAAGGGCAAGAAAAATGCTATTTAACATTTGGGCTTTATCTTTTTGGTTGTACAATTTCCATTGTGCCTGGTGTCCCCTTATTAATGTCCCTATCATTATTGTGAATCATGCTACCCCTCCCAACTCTACCCATAATGCTCGTCCTCTCAGACTGATACTAGTAGTATAGGGCTAAAATTGAGTCTTCTTCCCCCCTATTTTAGTCAAAAAATTAACATTTAACACACTAGGTCACCAAAAAAGGGGAAAAAAGTGGTTTTCATGGCTAACTTTGGAGATCACATTGAGACCTTGGTGTCCACAGGTCTAATATAATTGCTAAATAAAAATGAAAACATGCCCTGAAAACAATCTAATCCATGAAGCTTGATAATTCTATTGTTAAAGATACATATGAGTCTTCCAACCACTCTACTAGCAAGACCCGTGGCCCTCCTTCCCCGCTAAGGAAACACCCACCCCCCTCCTCCCCTCATGTTGGCCCTATGCAAAACCCGAGCCCAAAATCCACTGCTATCCCCAACCCCACCCCTCCACATGTTTCTTTCCAAGTGGATACAAAGATGGATACCACACCCCCAAGGTTGGTGGGATTCTGGAGAACATAAAGAACCACTTGGTGATGCTTGAAGGTATTGTCAAGGAGTTGAGGAAGGAGGTCGATGGGTTCAACAAGTGTATTGAAGACTTTGACAAATTTTCTATCAAGGTCATGCATGTGTTCACTATCACTCTTTGCATTATGTAGGAGAAAATTATGGGCACCAAGGCCAAGAGCGACGGGGAATACAAGGAATTTTTTGAGTTCCTTAAGGAGGAGTGGATTGCTATGCTACTATCCAAGCGACTGGGTCGAAGTGCTAAAACCTTGTTTTTATGGTTTATGATAATTTTTTCTTTTTGGTTTGCAGAAGTCTGGGCGGCTTTTTAGACTTTTTAATCAAGACTATTAGTACCTACGCTACGTGGCAAAGTGTTTATATTTACTTTTAGTTTAAAGATTTTCATGTTGATACCTTTAATACTCCGTACTATGGTTCATATTATGTTTTTAATAGAGGTCAGAGTAGGGTTGCTTTCTTTGCTGTGAATGTGCTACTTGTGGTTAATGTGCTAGTAATGTGTTGGTTATGTTGTTCCACGGGCTAACGCTCTCTTTTTGTTTTTATTATAAAAATAAAATAAAAAATATCTTAAATATAATTATAAAGTTATGAATATTATATTTTAATAAGAAGAGAAATAAATTTAACTCCATTTAATTTTTTTAATGAAGTAAAAAAATTATGCTTTTAAAAAAGGAGAGAAATAGAAATCAAGCATCTAATTAAGCCTAATAGGTTTTTTTGAATTGTTTAAAGCTTCAAGTTTTCAATATAGAAACTCACATTCAAATATTAATGGACATCTTATACGTAGTTCTTAGTTATGACCGTTGGTATTACACATTTAGGTTCTAATGTTGAAGTAGTTTCCAAATATATGGGTTTATGAATTTTGATTCTTGGATTTATTACTATCATGGTTGTGATTGTGAGATCCTTTACTAGTCTAATAGTAATTCTTATATGAACATAATACTTTAAAGAAAGAGTTCAAGTGGAGAGAAACCAATCAAATAAAACATGAAAAAGAAAAGAAAAAATCAACTCTATTAACATTTTAAAACTATGATATAAGGCATGAAAATCAAGTTCAAAATAAACATTTATGTATTATAAATATATTTTGATTCTTATAAACATTAATAACTTTACATTAATAATTAGAATGCGATGTTGGAAAACCCATTCATCAACAATGTAGGATAGTTTGTGCAATTATTTATAGAAGTCTTTAAATCACCCCCTTTCTTATAGGCTATGATAGTTTGTGTAATTATTTATAGATGTCTTTAAACCACCCAATTTCTTATAGGCTTAGTTTGGGATTTCATTGATTATAATTCATTAACATAAGGGCTTCCCTAAGATTGTCTTCTCACAATTTTAAGTTGCGTTTATACTTATTGTAAAACATTGATAAGATTGTCTTCATAATTGTATTTTGTCAACACTAATACTATTACCTACTTGCTTACTTGCTTCCATATTCAAGATGGAAATTATTAAGTTCCTTAAATGTTTTAAGTGATTTATTTTCTTGTATTGAATTTTTATTTCAAGGTACTAGTAATATTGGTCAATGTACCTAAAGTGGATTCGCAAGTCCACAAAGAGTGAAAATTTGTCTCATGCTTATAATAAATACACTTCTATAGTATGGGAAAAGGGTTGCTCACATTGTATAGTGCTAGATAAAGGATCTATACTGTAACCTATCTCTAACTTGACATTGCAAATATAATTGTGTGGATATGGAGATAAATCTTGTAACTTGTAAGAAAGAAAACAAAATTATACATATATAATCTACAATACATCCTATTGTCATTTCGAATATTTTACACAATCAATATCTAGAAGAAACCCATCAATTTGGATTTAAATCTTCATTGTGCATTGAAGGATTCAATTAGAATAATGAATAAATATGCATTAGTATCTACCATTTCCCTTGATCATGAAGCATGGTCCAAACAATTTACCAATTTCACAAAATATTGGTTATAGGTGAATAAAGAACACCTATCTATATACTTATATATATATACTTAATATTCCATACTTTCGCTAGATTTGATTTGACTAAATTACATTCTCTTGTCAATAAGGTCCATATTTATAATTATTTCTTGCTAGTGGGAATGTGCAAGGTCACAAGGGGCCAAAAAGTGATGATTTGAAAATAAAAATACATTTTTTTGCCCAAATATATGGTAAACTATGTTGAATTTTTGCTTGTCTTGGGTGTTTGCAAAAGTTAAACTGCAATGAATATAAGAAAATATCAAATCTCTATAGGTAATCGATATCTACTAATTGGACAAATATAAGATGTTTAAAAATAAAAAAACATATTGGATATCTTATAACATAATTATCAGATATTTTATGAATTTGAAAATATTAGGTACTAATTATGTGGATATAGCAACATGTCAATTTACATTAATATTAGTATTTAATATTTAATATTCAATATTTAATAAATATTTATATTAATAATGGAATATTAATATTAATATTAGTATCAATATTAAAGTTAAAATGTCAGTGAAAACATCAAATCTATAATAAAAATAAATTTTCGGTAATTGATATTTGATATTGAATTAGATATTTGATCAAGTATTAATTAATATCTTTACCATGAATTAAAACAATGCCTAATGTGTGTCATTTCACTCACAAGTATTATCCTAAATTGTAACCACCTATTATTGGATTCTCATTTATACCCCATTTTAGCATGTATGACCTCCATATTGATTTCTACATCATCTTTGCACTAGTTGTATTTCCATCTTTCTCTCTCATTCCCTACTCCCAAACAAGTTTCATAACTTCTTTTGAGGGAACATGTGGCTAGCCTATTCCTTGATGTTTTCCTAAAAATTTGAACACTAGGCTTGTCTCATTAGTTAAGTGGGATTTCTAGATTCCTATCGAGTTTCTTGAATTTTGAGGCCCAAAATATTGTGAGATGTATAAAAATAACCCATCTCTCCTAATTTTGATATAACATCATAAAATTTGAAGAGCTTTCCTACAATTTGACATCCAAAAATTCTCAAGAAAGAGCATTTTGAGATATTTTCAAGTCAATCTTTTCCATTGATCAAGCTTCTTCCCCTTATTGAAGGCCTATAAAAAAAGTCCACTATCAAGGAAGAATATCATAGTACAAACATCTACACACATTTAAGCATCCACATCTATTCTAACATTCAAGTCTTTGACTCTTTAAGTCATTGTTTTCTCCCTCCATTAAGCATTGTGGAAAACTAAACAATATGTTGTGTAAGGTTTTGTCTTTCATCCAGTTTCCTTTTGGGTTTATTTGTGGATTCAAAGCTATTTCATCAACATAATTGATCACATTCAAAGAATTTTTTGCATTGCCAAGGTATACTACACTTAATGTTATAGATCTAGCCTCTAATATATGATAACATGTTCTCATTTATTTTATTTAAGGTTGATTCTAAACTAGGGTTTCACTAAGTAAAATCCCTCTCTAATCAACATTTTTCTTATTTCTTATGTGCAATTACTAGTGACATGCATACCAAATTAGATCTAGAAAGTTTAGGACCTTGTGGACAATTTGCAATTCAAAATAGTAAAAAATGCAAGGAATTGGTGGACCCAAGTGACCTAGTCTCCCTATATATCCTCTCAATTGGCTTTAAAAGTTAGTTTCATCTTCTAGCCACTATTTCTAATATTATATTGAGCTATCTATTTTATGTTAGTTTGAGTATTAATTCATTTCTCCCTTTTGTTCTTTCTATCCTACATCATCCAATTATATTCCTCCAAATCAACTCTTCCAATAATTAAAGAAAAGGATCATTGCACTCATTTAATAGTTAATTCCTCTTGAGCCTAGAGGGTCATTTTTATTCTAAATTTGCAATAAAAAAATGGGATCTACGCCTATTGATCATCTTTTCTCTTATTGTACATCTCGGTGAACCCAACTCATAAATTTT
This sequence comes from Cupressus sempervirens, assembly GCA_028749045.1. Taxonomy (NCBI): domain Eukaryota; kingdom Viridiplantae; phylum Streptophyta; class Pinopsida; order Cupressales; family Cupressaceae; genus Cupressus; species Cupressus sempervirens. The sequence goes on along the minus strand of CM053792.1, from coordinate 443,216,146 downwards.
CCAATTTTGATTTGGTGTCTAGATCTCATTTGTATGTGTCACATTATTGCATTTTAGGCATTTACTTTTGAGTTTATTAAATTTATATGCATTCATTAATAATTTTTTAATGTATATCATAGATCTAATTTTATTCTTGCATTGCATAAAAAATATTTATTTTTACAAATATATTTTATTTCATAAATTGTTGTGATATTGCTATTAGGTTTTAACTACGTAGTTTTTGAGTCAAACTCATTGACCCATGTTTCATGAATAGTGATTCACACGAATCCATCTCTTGTGAGAATAAATAGAAAATTAACACTCATAAGAGATGGATTCTTGTGAATCACTACTCATGAAACATGGGTCAATGAGTTTGACTTAAAAAATACACAATTAAATCCTGATAGCAATATCACAATTTGACTTGTCGTGGAAAATATCTCCTACTTATCATAAATGGTTAGATTTTATCTATCTTAATTTGATTTTTCCCAGTGGACTTAATATCTTTATTTGCTAGTTCAATTTCAAGTTTTCTTCAATATATTCAAGATGTTCCCTTTCATTCATATGATGACTACTTACTTCTTCCTTTCATCTGTTGCTATAATACAACTCTCCCAAACTTGATCCTACCCCTAAGGACATTTTGGTGCAAGAAAAGATTATCACCACTTCTTTTGATTATATCCCTCTTAAATAGAGGCTTCAAGAACAATGATGATATTTTCCCTACAATGTAACTCCCCTATGAAGATCACTTTGGGCAAGAGGATGATATCATGGTTATTTCTCTTAATGATACACCCTTTCTATGAATTTTCTTAACATTCCTACTATGATAAGGCCTTAACAAATTATGTTTGTCCCTCTCCTAAAGATCCTATTCATCATAAGGATATTTTGAATCAAGAGAAAATAACTATCTCTCTTAAGGGAAATCTACCATTGTTTCACCCACATGGTACACTCGCATAAATGAATCATTGTTGAATCACACATTCACCTCTCCTAAAGTATCTTTTCCCAATAAAAAAAACTTTAACCTCATACTAATTTCACATTTAAGAATAGTAAACCTTCTCCTCCCAAATGAACCTTAGTGAAAGAGACTAGTCATGTTACCCCTTTATATTTTTCTTTATTTCCTATATTTTCACATAACCATACCTGTCTTTGGAAACAAGATGATGTCATGTGTTTAATTCATGATCTACCTCCTAACACACCATTAAGTGAAGATAACGACCCAGATAAGAGCACTTCTAATCAACTTATCAATGTGGACACAAATAATATTGATGGGATTAAGAATCTCCTTATAGAGATCAATCTTCCTAATATACATTGCTACAAAACACATTTTAATCAACATCATGATGAAATATTTCCACCTTCCAAACCAAAGATATCTCATGAGAATGACGTGATTTCTACACAAGAATATAATGTAAAAGATCATGGAAAGATGGACCAGGTTCTTACAGATCCTCATCCTTCATGGGGCACTAGATTTTCAACTTAAGAAAATATTGTTCACAACCCTTTTCAAAACTTCATCATCAATTTCTTATTTAATAGTGAAAACTTACCCCCCATATCATAATGTCACCATACAAATTTTAAAGCTTATATATCCTAGTACTATAATCACCGTGCCTTAGTATCATTTTCCCCTATTTGTGTTTCACGACGTCATGTGATCTTAGTAGCTCACTTCATTGGGGGCTCTTTGTTTTACATGATGCTATATTTTACATTCCAATATTCCCTTGTGAGAAATATAATAGGTCCTTTCTCTTTTCATTCCACTTGAGGTGAAGGTATATCTTATTCATGTTGTGATTGGTTTGAATCTCTTATACTATAATGTACTTCTATACATGAACTTGTTTGTTGAGGATTTTTCTCTTTAGGGCATTGGTATTCTTGTTTACAACATCTTATTTGGAAGTGTATATATCTTGTAATTGGCTTTTGACTACGAGTTCATAACGTGTCATCCTTTATCTTTATCTTTCTCCTCCTTTCATAAGATCCATTTTCTATTTTTTGGTTTGTATATTTTATAATGGAATATCCTTTATAACATGAATTTTAACATGAACTTACATCTTTATTAACAATACTTTTTCATTTTTTAAAGGGAACATCTATTATAAGTAAATTTTCACTTAGGGAATATATGTCATCCCTCTTTCTTTTTCAAAAGAGACATTATTTGTTTGTTATTTATAACAATTATAATATGATGTCCTTCCTTGCGTGGAATTTTTTCATCCTAGGATCTTTCTCTTTTTAAGGATATTAATATCATTGCTTACAATCTCTTCCTTTCTTGGAAGTGTTTATCTATAATAATTGATCATCAACTTCTAGTATGCATAATGTGTTGCCTTTTATCTTTCCTCTATGATTGAGAGGAAACATGTTTTTCATTGTCTTTCCTTTATCTCTCAAAGGATCCACTTTATGGAGTGTCATTTGTTTATCATGTGAATTTTTTTTGCTACATGAATTTTTTTATTATAAAAAAATTAACAATTCTCGTTTATGCAAGAGGTGTGTATTTTTGGACACAACCTCTACCTCTTTCGTATTTTTAAAGATATGTCCATCCTAAAAAAAATCCTTACTTGGAGGCTTAAAGTGGACCGTGCTTCATCACGAATATCTTTTTCATCTATCAATAATGGGATAAAAGGATGCATTCTTTATCTATTTCCCCTCTTTATATTGAAGATGCTAGCTTTTCTCAAGAACTTCTCTTTAAGGTAGATTTATTATTGTCAAGATCTATTCCTTTCAAGGATCTCTTGGTGAGAAGCATAGCATATATTGATTGTCTTAGGTTGATTCAAGGTGATGCAATGCAAGGTAGGAGAATCCCCAAAGGAGATGTCCTAGCCCCCAACAACATAACCACGCAGTGGAAACGAAACAACAAGAAATAATAATGCCAAATCTGATACCAAATTACAATAATATATTCATAAAATATAACTGATTACATGCAATGTGTTGGATGTAAGGCCTTCTCGGTTACGGCCAAATACAAAGAAAGTAATAATTCTACAAGATTTCTCAAGATCCACATCAAGCCCTAGCTAGTCTAGATCCACACTTTGGTAGAAACCCCCAAGGAAGATCTCAACTTGTGCTCACAAGCCCACCAAGCAATCTCCTTGTTTTCCAAGCCACAACTACTAGCTCTTATCCAAATTTGCTCCTCTACCACCTCCTCTTCTCCACAATGGATGAATAAATGACTAAAGACTTCCCCACAACCCCTACTTATACCAATCTAAGCCACAAGTCAGCCCAGAACACAAATTAAATACAAATACATAAATTAAATGCCACAAGTTGGCTTGCAACAACAATTAAATGCCCAAAATTGATGTCTAAGTAAAATTGCAATATCTCCTAGATCCAATGGAATTAGAACTATTACTTCAAATTGTAGTTAGTACTCTAGGCCCTCTTCAATCCTTGAAATTTTCATCCTCTAACTCATTGTGGAAAATTAGTTACATAGCCTGCAATAGGCACCAAATTCCCAAGCAAGGTCGAGCTCCTCCCAGACCATGCTGAGTCCCCATACCATGCCAAGAAAATGATGACCATGTTGAGTAACCAAAGACCATCTCGAGTCCCCATACCATGTCGAGAAAAAAATGACCATACCTTGTAACCAAAGACCATGCCGAGTCCCCAGACCATGCCGAGAAACCAAAGACCATGCCGAGCAACCAATGCCCATGCTGAGTCCCCAGTGTATGCCAAACACCAGTATCTACCAAGCTCCACAACACTCAACCAAAATCCATCCAAACATGCAAGATTGCAAGCAAAACCAAGATGCTCCTGCATCAGATACCCCAGTTTTGAAAAGATGTTCTAGTAATTGGAAGAACATCTTTTGGGGTTCAACACATAAATCCCAAATTAGTTCTTCACATACATATCCTCTGAGTCTTCAACTTGTACACTCCTTCCCTTTCTTTTCTTCTTGTTCACATCCACCACACGTGTTCCATACATTTTCTTTCCATGCTGATCTCCATGCTTCTCAGAATCTACCAACTCAACTCGACTGCCAATACTCAGGTTCCTCCTACCAAGCTCTTCATTCTGCACATGAATCAGGAAAAACTTCCTACCACCTTTCTCAATAGTAAACACATTACTAACACAATCATGCACAACCCTACAATCATACTGCCAAGGTCTACCAAGTAATACATGACAACTGTTCATATCCACAATATCACACAATGCTTGATCCTTATACTACCCAATCTAGAAACCAAAGCATGCTCACCGTGTAGCCAGTCAATCTTATAAGGATAAGGATGTCTCATTCTCTTCAAACCACATTTCTGAACCATCTATTTAGCAACAAGGTTATCAATACTACCACCATCCACAATCACTTTGTAGACTTTACCACCAGACTTAGAATGAGTTTTGAACAAACTAGTCCTTTGACAAGAATCCAATGTCCTTTCACGAACCAGTATTTGTTGAGCCAACAAACTTTCTCCTTGCTCAGGCTGATTGTATTAGACTCAACCTCATTCACAACAGTAGCTATCCTACCAATTAGACATTCAAAAGATCTATACCCTTCTTGACCACACTTGAAATAATTATCTTTGAACCCACCTCCACCTGTCCTTTTTTGTTCAACAATTTTTGGTTCACCTTCTACTTTTGATTTAGCTTGTGCTGAACTATCCTGCTTCTCCTTCCCTCGGGAACTACCTTGATTCTTCCTCTTTAGCTTCTCCTCTACTCTCAAAGCATACTAATAAGCATCCTCAACTGAAGAAATATTTAGCATACCAACTTCATCCTAAATATTGAATCTCAAACCATTAATATACCAAGCTACCTTCTCTTTTGACAATTCTCTATGCCCAAATTGAATAGTCAACTTGTAGAGCTCCTCTATATAATCTTTTATAGTCATATCCTTTTGCTTCAGATTCTGCAACCTTTTAAATAACTCAAGTTCATAATCAATAGGAATTAACTTAGCCTTCAACGTAGTCACCATCAATTTCCATCTAGTGATCTTCATTTCACCTTCCTCTTCTTTGTCTCTTTGTAGTTCCTTCCACCAAAGAGCAACATGTCCCTTCAACTTAGTTTATGCCAACCTTACTCTAAGTGGATCCTCAATATCCTCTAGCTCAAAGTAGTCTTCCAATTTACCAACCTAATCAATTAGGTCTTCACTATTCAAAGTACCTAAGAAATTAGAAACCTCCATCTTATGCTTCAGCTTCAACTGAGATCCAGGTCGAGCAAACTGACCAACCCTATTTCTCATAGGTCTCTCCATACAATTAGTTCTGGCCTCACCACTTGATTCAAAAAATTCAAAGTCTTTAGCAACTTCCTCATAACCATCTTTAGTACCCACATGTCTAGCTACACCACCTAAAGCACTTACAATTTCAACAATTATGTCACTCTTCATCGATGCAATCTTAGATCTGAACTATGCTCTCATCTTCTCTGAGATATGTTCTTCTATAGTATCAGTAAGATTAGAAATTTCCCTAGGATCCAATATTTTTGGAGGAATCTTCCAAAATTTTAGCAAACCATAAGCAACAAATCCACCAACCAAAGATCAATCAGCTGCAAAATCAACCTTTGTCAACCCAAGTCCTGGTGCAAACTGCCACAACTTGGGCGATCTATCTACACGCTCAAGAACAACTATGCTCTGATACCACCTGATGCAATGCAAGTTAGGAGAATCCCTAAAGGAGATATCCTAGCCCCCAAAAATATTACCATGCAATGAAAACACAACAAGAAGAAACAATAATGCCAAATCTAATACCAAATTACAATAATATATTCATAAAATATAATTGATTACATGCAATGTGTTGGGCTATAAGGCCTTCCCGGTTATGGCCAAATACAAAGCAAGTAATAGTTCTACAAGATTTCTCAAGATCCAAATCAAACCCTAGATAGTCGAGATCCACTCTCTAGTAGAAACCCCCATGGAAGATCTCAACTTGTGCTCACAAGCCCACCAAGCAATCTCCTTGTTTTCCAAGCTGTAGCTACTAGCTCTTCTCCAAATTCGCTCCTTTACCACCTCCCCTTCTCCACGATGGATGAATGAATGACTAAAGACTTCCCCACAACCCCTACTTATACTAATCTAAGCCACAAGTTGGACTACAACAACAATTAAATGCCCAAAATTGATGTCTGAGTAAAATTGCAATATCTCCTAGCTCTGATGGAATTAGAACTCATGCTTTGAACCATAGTTAGTACTCTAGACCCTCTTCAACAATTAAATTTTACATCCTCCAAATCATTGTGGAAAATTAGTTACATGGCCTAAAATTGGCACCAAATTCCCAAGCAAGCTCTAGCTCCTCCGAGACCATGTTGAGCAACCAAAGACCATGTTGAGTCCCCAGACCATGCCAAGAAAACAATGACCATGCCGAGAAACCAAAGACCATGCCGAGTCCCCAGTGTATGCTGAACACCAGTATTTTCCAAGCTCCACAACACTTAACAAAAATCCCTCCAAACATGTAGGATTGCAAGCAAACCCAAGATGCTCCTGCGTCACAAGGACACCTTTCAATTTAGGGGGATATATAGGAAGGGAAAGGGTTTCTAAAAAATTATGTCATATTGAACATAGGCCCTTATTGATTGACGATCTAACTAGGGACTTGGAAAGGGATGAAGTTTTTAGTATAATGAAGATGTATATAATTATGGAGAGATATTTCTAGTGGAAACTAAGAAATGGAAAATTAAATATATAAGACCTGCTAAGGGGTATCATAGATCCACTTGGTAGGACTTTGAAATTATTAGAAGAGAAAGAATATATTCTGAACAATGTTCCTCATGCCCTGCTACAAGAATGACCATTGCGAATTATGGATGAAATAAAAAAAAGATAAGATGGTTATGGTGAATGTCAAGATGTTTCAAGGGACGTTATCGATAAAGAAGTGAGTTTGGAGCCCCTCTTTGCAATAGGTTCAAGTGACATTAGGGAAATTGATCATTAAGACTTCATATGTAATTATGAATTCATTTCTTTCAATGAGTTTAGATCTTTCTTATTTTAATACAGATGAAGGCAGTTCAACAAAACTTTAGACAAGTTGGAGACTATAATTACAGAGGTTATGTTACAAGAGAATGTGCAAAAGGAACTTGAGGCCATAACTCCATAAAAGGCTAGAAAAATACTTTAGGAAGCTAGTGTTTTCATATACTAGGGTTTCCATATGCAATCTGCATTAATGCATGAATCTTATGATAAAAGATGAAGGGAAAAGTCTTAAAGTAGAGGATTTGAATTTTTTTGTTAACATATCAGCGAATGATCTAGATCATAAAGATTTATTGGAATAGAGAGATGAAACATCCATTTTTATGGATATTTATGAAGCATTATGTCAAACAAATATCCATAAAGTAAGCAAAATAGACCCAAGAGATATGGCATCGTTGAATGTGCACATTGCAATCACGAACGAAACATAGTTAGATGAATTGTTTAGAATAATGAACAAGTATAAATCATCATTTCAAAATGCAGATATTGAAAACCAAGCATGGATACAATAAAATATTAGGTTGCAAGAAAGGAAATACAAAGGCTTTATGTTTTAAACCGTAGAGTATGATGCTAAATTAACACATATGGCTAGCATGGAGGATGTAAGTATCTAACACAACAAAGAAGATAATATGGAGAACATACTTAAGAATAGATATCATTAGTTGGATGACTTGGTGGTTCAAATTATTGAAAATAGATGTGAGAAGTTAATGAAGATGGTGGACAAGTATTGGGTTAATTACTTGGGCACTTTTCAAGCTATACAAGAGAACAAGAGATTAACCGGCGTAATTACAAAAGACATAAAGTCAAACAATCCTAAAAGCTTAGGGCATCTATGGTTTGGAAACAACTTGTGAAATGAGAACACACAATGGGAATACAAAGCTATTCTTTGACATGAAGCAACTCGAGTTTGATGTTACAGATGCATTTCCCATGTTGGTCAAGGATGGTTTGCCAATGCCACTAGAGAAATGGAGATTATTATTTATTGAATGTTTGTCACTCAGGCTAGCTAAATTGAAGACAACTGATGTCATGGTTCCTCACATGTCAATGGTAACCAACATAATGACCCAACAAGAATTTTTAGTACAACTTTCAACAATGCATGTGAATGTTTACAAGGATGATGTCTATGTCACCCATCTTTTTGATGTTAATAAAATTTTAACAAATTGAAAATCCAAGAATGATGAATCTAGGTTTACAAGAAATGTGGAATTTTTTGAGAAAATATCTTTTGTAGATTATGAATTATGCGTGCTTCCTATTCATAGGTAATGATCATTTACTCAGTTTTGGAAGTTTCTACTAAATGTGTTTTTAAATCAATTTTGATATGGTTTCTATACACCAAGCATAAGTTCCCTTCATTTTATTTTTATAACATATAATTGGATTATATTTAATTTTGATTGTCACATCTCTACAAGATTTTTTTGTGTAATAATAGTATTACTAGTTTGTTGTAGGCCCAATATCAACCAAACTATTTCACATATGGAAAACCACCTCTAATTTCAACTAGCCACATTAAAAATAATATTGACAAATAACATTATGTCGTATCTGAAATCCCCCCAAAAAACTTACATTTTCCTAGATTTGGTGTGTCAACTACTTAATCCTCTCACAATGGGTTAGTTTACATAGATAATTAATAAAAAAGTTTAAGAGAATACAAAAAACATATAAGCATTAATATAATTTGAATCAAAGCAATTAAGACAACATTCCAATTGAAGGTCGAGTTATAAGACATGAAAGAATTACTTAATTTGATATTAATTACATCCATTCATGACCTTTATTGCATAAAATAGTATTTAAAAATAAATGAGTAATATTGGGTGGATATTTTGTAATCGGCAATTTTGTGAAAATCTAATCACAAAATAGGATGACCAACCACAACGTATGACCCAAAGTCTCTCCTACCTTAAAGGGAAGGCTCCCCCTTCTCACCGTTCCTTGGATCAACTCAAAGTAAGCAAGTAGTTAAGAGATTTGTAAAGGCTATTACCAATATTCTTTCCTCTTAACTTTCAAGAAAGAACCCACTTACTCATGGAGCGAGTAATGGGAAAGATTAAATCTCTAAACAACACTATATCTAATAGTTGAAAATGGTGATACTGATAAACCAACACCAACTCAAAGGCTGATTGAAAGCATATCGGTTTGGATCTAGGTCCTATTTTAATCTATTCTATAAGAATAACCTCTACCATTGGTGTGCAAAGACTTCTAGAAGTAAGGAAATACTAACTATTTTTCGTGAATTTGAAATGATAACACAAGCTATAGTCAAAGCTTCAACTTCAATTATTTCTTAACTTACTATGATCTATGATTAAAGACACAATAAATTAACATGAATCAATGATAATGGACACAAATTATAGTCAAAGATTCTAATTTTCTCTATTACAATCACTTCTAGTCAAATCTTTGAATCCAATTGCTTCTTTTATTCACTTTTGTCCCAAATTCATAGTACACACTCAAAGCTATGCTTGCACAAGTTTCGCAGAGCTTTCTTGCATACAAAAAAGATGATTTTTACAATGAGGGGGAAGTCCTTTATATAGGCAAAGGAGTTGAGAAAATTAAGGAAGAAAAAGTGGGAGCAACCCAACCAACTTTGACCTAGTCTAACTAACAAGATTAATTTTTGGATAACGTATCATAAGAACATGCAAATCATATTACATTTAATTACACGATTTCATGAAATACATCCTCTTCAATATAAAAACTTGAAAGAGTGAAAAAAGAATACATAAGAGAAGTGAAACAATCCTCAAGATTGTTCTGAAGGGCCTTGTACTTGGCTATGCTTGCAGGATCGGGGATTCCAATATTTTGCACCACTACATCCTCTTTGATGTATTTTTAGCTGTCATTTAAAAACTTGACGTGATCAAGTTTTTTTCGTTCAACAGTTGTCATGAATTCTCCTTTGTAGATTGACATATTTTGGAGTCTCTGATTCTTTAAGCACCTTCTCTATGATGTCTGAATGTAAACCTGGAACAACTTTCCCACTAACATTTGCAAATTTATTTTTCCTTTTTTGAAGAAAAGTTCTTGGTGCATTCCCATACGAAATCAGGTTCAATCAAAGCATGTCTTCTTGATGGGATGTATTTGTTCTTTGAGGAAATTTTGACATATCTTGAAGAGTGTCACAACATCAAGATGAAAACATCTTTCAATGAGATTGGATCCATGAAAACTTTGGGATTTGAGTTACAATGATGAATCCATGAGGGATGAGTATTTGAAGTATGGATTAGATACTTATGGAACACATATGATGGCTAGAAATGAACTAGAAAGAATATGTATTTGGATGAAAAGGACCAAAATTAGACTCTCAAGGGTGGACTGCATGTGGGAAAAAATGGACTTTTGTGAGTATGACCAAGAATGCAAGTGGGAATGAATATGGATGTGTGCAAATAACAAAGTTAATTTTGGTTATAAAGAGTAACCCTAGACCAAAATGGGTTCTCTAGATGTAATTACATTAAAGTGATTTACTTGTAATGATGAAATGGGGTTCGAAGGATGAGATTACATGTAAATGCCTATGAAGGATGAAATCACATGTAATTGCAAATGGAGAGTGAGATTACATGTAAATGCAGATGGAGGATGGGATGACATGTAATTTCTCTTAGAATGCAATTGCATATCAAAGAAATAGATGCAATGCATTTTGACATGAATTGGTGGGATACATAAAGATGTGATGCATTTGCATGGAAAGGTAGAAAGTGAAATGGATGCAATATGCACTTGCATTCTTGGGAAAAGTTCAACTTTCTTCCAAAACAAGCAAGCAAGCAAACAAGAAAATCAAAAATACACCCCTTGGTTTGACCCAAACTTGACAAAATATCAAGTTTCTCTCCTATATGTAATTTCATAATTGGAATTTGGGAAAATTCTAAGCATTCAAAATTTGAAGTTTTCATCCTATTTAAAGAAATTTTGCACAATACATAGCATGTATTTGAACAAGTGTGAAATAACAAGCCATATTATGCATGGAAATAGCAAGATAAACAGTGAATTGATGAGCAAGGTTGAAAATGTCTACTTGGAGATTAAATAGCCAAAATAGGAAGATTGATAGGTTTGAAGGCAAATTATCCTCCAAATTTGAATCCACAAGCAACTAACTTGACTCTAGTATTTTTTAGTGGCGAATCTTCGCCAATTTGTTATTTGTTTGGGAAATCATAATTTGGTTAATAAAACCTACATATGGGGTCGACCAGGTCACCAAGATATTAAATAATTTGGGTTCGAATCCTAAGCTAATCGCTCATGTTTACACATGATTGGTCCCAAATCTTGGTTCAATCGCCAATGTAATCTACATTTAGCATACAATTATTTTAAAATGTTCGCCAACCTTTCCCTAATGTTTTCTTATTGGACAATGTTATTTCGCCCTTAAAATAAAATAATATCTTCCCTTGGGTTGAGCATCGCCTATGATTTTATTGAAATGTGTCTCCAACTACCCCCACTTAGCCAACTATTTTGGTCTTTAGGACATGTGTCCTAATTTCGGGAACATTTAGACTTTATGGTATGGCGTTTAAACTTAGGCCTGAAATAGATTTGAAGCCATTGATCTATATTACATTGATGGTCCAAATTAATTCCTTTCACCATAAAAATGATAACATTAAAAGTGATGACGACCAAGTTGGAAATAAAAAAGGACACATTATTAATTGAGTCTTAATGTATTGACATACTACAAGTACACTATACAGTGTACACTTGGCATGTGGGCCATAGACCACTTGTGACTCTATATATTCACCAAAAAAATAAATAATCTCTCTCTAGATATTGGCATATAATATTTTGTGTTATAATAAATAATTATTTTACCTCTTACATTACAAAAATGTTTGACCAACAAAAAAAATTGCCTACATTTACTTTCATACCAAAAAAAATAAAAAATAAAAAATTGCCATAGTTATTATTAAATTTTGATATGGAAAGGAAAATTTTTCCAATAGAAAATAAATTTCTCCCTTGGCTCGAATGAAAAAATCACCCTCGATTAGAAATTTTTCTTGCATATTTAATGTTGAACTCGCTAGCATTTTACATATTTTTCTCGAGAGGGGTTTCTTAAAGTTATCCCTGCTTGACTCTTTCAACCTTGCAAATGGTGAATCCAAAATGAGCATTGAATGAACATTTTTCATATGGAATATCCAAAAACATGGTCAAAGAGCACTTGAATATAAATTGTTATTGCTAGAAACTTTAAGAAAAACCTATTTCTATAAAAAAACATGGTCTAAAAGAGCCATTATATGAATTTATTTTTCTCTTGGCATGCAAAAACATGATCTTTGATAATAAGATCATGCATTAGAATGTCGAAATGCCTCCCCTTTGAGCAAAAATGTGATCTAAAACCTCTAAATCTGGACATTCTTTGCCAAAATGTGGCTCCAAAAGATTATGAAATGTAACAATTTTTGAATGAGATTAATCGTTTAGAGCATGAGAATGCATGTAAATGTAAAAATGCCTCTAGATAGAGATATTCCAAGCCATAACATGGACAAATATGGGCATTAGCATCAAAAACATGTTCTTCAAGGACAAAAACATGGACATTTTTGGCCTTGGAAGAAAAATGTAGACTCCAAGTGGAAATGCATGTGATGGAATTCTCAAACACATTCTCTAGGAGAGATTACATGTTTCTAAAATGCATGTATTTGGTCTTTCTATGCAAAACAAACTCTCTTGGAGAGTTTGCATATTTTAAATAACATTTAAGAGGCAAAAATGCATTCTCCAAGCCTCATTACATGTTTTGAAACTTGCTTTTTGGAGTTTAGATGCAAAACACACTCTTGGAGTGCCTTTACATATTTTCATGTAAATGTATTTAAAGTTGCCTTTACATAACTTAAATGATCAATTGAGTACATCTTCAAATGATTTTTGAGGAAATATCACTAAATTGGGTCAAAAATAATATTTACACTATATAGTTTAATTACTATATGCAAATAACATTCAAAAAGTAATATTTATTTAGATGTTTTAAATTAAATTGTATGAAGTAACTCAAAAATTTAAATCAAACAATGTAGTTAATAAAGTCACTTAAGTGAAAAAATTTAAAAGCAACTCAACATGAAAATATAACATAAAGTGCTCTATAGTCACTTAAGTGATAAAGTAACTTAAAACTATATTTGTCAAAAAGTGAATGTCAACATTAAAATATAACACGATATTTTAAAATATGCAATTGCATCTCAAGCCAATACTTTTTGGGCACTTAAATGGTCACATCTTTTGACTGTCAAACCCGATTAAGCCCTAAGATATATTGAATCGAAGGGAAAATTGAAAGAAAGGGCTTGAACAAAACTAAAAGACAAAAAATATTAAAACACACACTTGAAAATGTGAAAAAGGACATTGAAGGCTTCATAAATCAAGCATAGTCTCAACAAACAGAAAAATGAAAAAGACTTGATGAAAACCTTCAGTAAAAAGGATCATTAAATGAATTGGATTCAATTGATTGATCAATACTAACCAACTAAATAATGAAGTAATCTTAGAGAAATGTGAAAATATGTTGAAAAAGTTTCACACTATTACCTACATTTTGTGGTGACAAAATATAGGACAACAAACAATAATATGTATATAACAATGCCATTCCATTTATATTTAGAGAAGGAAACTGGTGCAAAATGATTTATTAACATTAATAGTCTACACAATTTATCACATATAATAATTCTAAAGGCACTAAATACATAATCATAATTGTAAATGCTCTCCTTTTTTTTTAATATACCTTAGTTTATAACTATAAGAATTAAAAATATAAGAATTACACATTTCTTCGCATGAAATTGTTTAGTACAACTGAGATTTTACAATGAAATGAACATAGACAAAGCTTGGCTCAACACATTGAATTACATATGTAAAGCTAAGCACATTTTGATGCACCTTCAGATTTGCACCTACAAGACAGGACAAAAGATTGTAAACAATCGAAAGGCAAACAAACCACCTCATTGTACTTCACCTTCCACCCTTTTGCATGACCTCTCAAAATAGCTAACATCACATCGTACTTCAAGGTTGACGTAGAGAATATCTTGTTGACACCAAGCGATTCCTCAAAATTGTGAATGATCAGCTTGTTAGGAATAAGGTGTCTCAACCTTGTATAATTCCTATTCTTATTATTTGTTTTGTAAAATGTATTTTTTGCAAATAATGTTGATGTGTCGACATCTTGAATTGTGTGTAAGGAGATCATGACTAAAATGGTTATGACGGATTTCTATGACATGTAAGAGCTATGTTAGGAAGATTCAATGATAGGTGAAGACATGTGGCAACTAAGATATTTGAGTACTGTACACTCTACCCCAATAGTGGGGTTTGCGAAAATTTTTTTGGGGTTCCTATTTTCTTGGAGAATGGTAAAAACCCTAATACAGTTTACCTTTTGAGAGTAGCCCTAAAAGTGAAGCGCATGTTATAAGCATTTTTAGGGTTGCGAAGAGATGCGATGGGAAAAAGGTGTATTGTTGGTATTGCAAGTAGCTACTAGAGTCTTCTGTTATCGATGTTGAGCTTGCACTGCAAGTGTATTGTAACCTTTTGTTGAAGATAATACATTGTGCAGGTTCTGGAGGGGTGGGGTTGTTTTACCGAAAGGTTTTTCCCCACCGAAAAATCTTTGTGTTATGTGTTCTTTTCTCTGTCTATTTTTTGTATGCATGGTTGGCTGCAATATTGTTGTTTACATGATATTGAATCTGTAAGTGTAGAAGATTTTAATAGGATTTCCATCATACTTTCCTTATGAGATTAGTGTAGGAAGCTATTTCCGCACCTGAGTTTCCTTACACAGCTAATGTTCATGCACTTGAAGATTGCAATCAACATTCTTCTCCATCTTCTTTGTAAGCATCATGTTGAGCTCTTTGTTTTCATCTCCAATTTTGCATTTTGAAACATTAGGTGTTCCTTATCTTCTTTACGAGAAAAAAAATTCTCTAACATAAAAGATATATGTTTCTTCTAAAGCTCAATAGGACTCTGTATAAGTTTAACTGAGCTATCATAGTTGTCATCCATGGTGGCCACACTAGAGGCTATGACTATTTCTTGGTCCCATGACACCACCATAATTGATACACTCAATGCAGGTTCTTCCTTTGAAATATATCATTCCCTCCCAATGAATGACTAATTGATCCTTCCATGCTTTGCAGATGTTGAAAGCTTTGACAAACGTACACTTGTAGTGATGGGGATATTAGATATTGAATCACTAGAAGCTATCTTTTTGTGTATATCTTTGTGACTACCCATGATTGCATCAACACATAATAACTATGTTTACTTTGGTAATAATTAAGTTTAATAAATAAATGCCCTTCGAACAACATCAAAATTTCCAATTTTCTCAACACAGTCAATCAATACAAAGGGGGCACAAAATTGTGGAATACCTATGAAATTTGAATAGTGTTGAAGACTATGAAAACTATTTGTGGATAGAAGATCTCGAATGTCATGCAAAATAGATAGTGATGTCTACTTACAATTGTGAAGTTAGCATAAACAAACACCTTCAGGGAAGCGTTGACAACTATTTATGAGAGGAAGTACAAAAAACTTCAAAATACAATGGTAAGATAAAAATTATTAAAATAACCATCATATTGAACAAAAGCATTGAACATATTAGGATAAATGTTATAGTACATTTTGATTCAGCATTGTATACATTATGAATTCACATTATACATTAATTTGTGTGGATTGCCTTATATGTTGTGTTTCAATGTCATTGGTTTTTGAGAGGACTAAAATAAAACCTTTCAATTAGTTGATTAACTTGGTGGGTAATATGAGTGAGATGAACAATAACACATTTTCTCTCTTACAAGATAATTTTTTTTGATTCATTGGAATTTCTTGGAGGTTGTCCTCTAGTCTTTTGGTTTTGATTCCTAGATATGTAAACTTATCCTTCAGCTTGTCTCTTCCCCTTTTTTGTCTGTTTTGGTTAATGGTTCCCCCTCAAATTTCTTTTTCCCATCGAGAGGGATGAGACAGGGTGATCCCTTATCCCCTATTCTCTTCATCATTTTGGCAGAATGCTTGGGAAGGCTAATTATGAGAAAAAGACAGGATCGAAGTCTGCAAGGTCTCAAGCCATCGTTTGGTCATTTTTCCTTCACCCACCAACAATTTGTGGACAATACTCTTCAAGGGGGAGATGCTTTGGTCTAGGAGGCCAGGGTGTTTAAGGGCTTGCTAAATACTTATAGTAGGGGTTCTAGCCAGGCTATCAATTGGGATAAGAGCTTGATCTACTTCATAAATACTCTACTAGAGAGATAGAGGAAAATTGCTCATATCTTGGGAAGTGGTATTGGGGCCTTTCCAGCAAGTTATCTTGGTTTGTCTTTGGGGTCAAACCCCCAGAATCTTTTTGGAACAACATCATTGATAGATTCAACAAGAAATTAGTTGGCTAGAAAGGCGCTACCTTTAGCTAGGCAGGAAAATGTAATTTTGTGAAATCTATATTTCAAAATCTCCCCACTTATGCCTTAAGTCTCTTTGGGATCCTGGCTATGCAAGCTGACAGAATGGAGAAGATTGAAAAGAACTTTCTCTGGATAGGGGTTGAAGAGCACAAGAGATATCATCTTGTTACTTGGGACCAGGTTTGTCTTCCCAAATGTTATGGGGGCCTTGGTATTAGAAAAATCAGACACCTCAATAATGCCCTTTTAGCCAAACATATCTGGTGTATTTTTTAGAGCATCGAAGAATGAAGGAAAATTATGATTAAGAAATACCTGCGAAGGCAATCTCTCAGCCTTTTTCTTCATGAGACTGAGATTCCTCAAGGATCTTGCATATGTAAGAGGATCCTAAAGGAAAAATTCCTAGCTAGGTCCAAGGCTAAATGGAAAGTTGGCAAAGGTGAAAATATATTATTTTGGTAGGACAACTGGACAAGCCAGGGACCTCTTATTGACCACCCTAATTATGGAAGATCGACATAGCCATGCATAAGAAGATATGGTCTGAAAGTCAATGATTATAGAACTGGTAACAGATGGCAAGACCTAACTATGATATCCTCGGATCTTAAGTCTTTGTTGATTAGCCTGAATTTTGTATTTATTAATAACAAGAGGGATAAAGTCATTTGGGGAGATAACTCGAATGGGCATTACTCTATTGCCTCTGGATATTTTTCATTATGGGATAGAGTGGAGAAACCCATCTAGACTAAGGCTTGGACTCCTGGCCTTACCCCAAAAATTAACATCTTCTTCTGGCTTCTGCTCCAAGACAAAATCCTTACTTTGCATAACTTATCTAAGAGAGGTCAGATTATCCCCAACAGGTGCAGTTTATGTAAGCACGCCCTGGAGATGGTCAATCACTTATTGATTCATTACCCCTATTCCTCCAAAGTTTGGAGCCTTCTGACTAGGGACTTTGGGGTCAGCTGGTGTCCCCCAACTAACATCCAAGAACTCTTTAGCCAATGGAAGAGCTCACACTTTGGTATGATAACATAGTTAATTTTCTCCTGGTCCCTTTCACACTTCTGCTAGGGAATTTGGAAAGGGCAGAATAATTGAATTTTCAGAGATAAGGAATCCCCTAAGTTTTTTATTGCTGAGAAAATTGAAGGATTAATGAAGGAGAATTTTTACATCACAAAGGAAGGGAATATTGAATAAGGTGGGAATACAAAAGAAAGGAAAAAGGACAAGGACAGGAAAAGATAGGAGGCTAGGTGGTTTTTCCCCCCTAAAAATTGGTACAAAGCCAATTTCAATGGGATCGCCAAAGGAAACCCTGGCCCTGCTAGCAGTGGAGGCATCATCAGAAATAGTTATGGAGGAGGTGTTGTAGCTTTTTCCTACCCACTTGGACATCAGACGAATCATTTTGCAGAAGCCAGTGTGGCTAGTCACATTGTTAAACTGGCCTTGGCTTCTGGGATTGAGAACCTTTGGCTAGAGGGGGATTCTTTAAATATCATAAATTATCTAAATGGCCACTTTGTGCCTTCTTGGAACATTGAAAATGTGATTGAGGAGTTAAAGTCTAACCTAGGTAAATTCAACACGTGGGGAGGTCAATTTACCTGCTGACTAGTTTGCAAATGAAGTGGTTGCATAAAATTTGGCGATGATGTGGCATGTCGGTGACAACTTTCTGGTGGCAGTGAATGATTTAATTCTATTGGACCACATCCAAGGAAGTACTAAACCAATCCAAAATTAATTATGGGAAGATTTGCCAGATTGCACGTCGGACTGGGAGTTAATGAAATCATGTAGAGCTCTTATCAAACCATGATAGTGTGTAAGTTTGGCACACTTTATGGGTTGTCTTGTATACAACCATTAAAATTAATAATTCCAAAAACATTTTCGAGTTTCGCATTTTGAAAGAGGCCGAAGTCTGTAAGAGAACTATGAGCAGTTGGGGGCTTACTAAACCTAAGAAAACCATGGTTGGGGAGAGAAGTAGAAGGGAGCTGTCAGGGGAGGCAGAGAACTGGAAGAAGAAACTAAAGGTTTGGCATAAGTTGGAAAAGGGCGGTATCACAAGATTCATGGAGAAGCTCCATGGATTTGATTGCCCAAGTTACAAATTAAGATCCCTCTGGAAGGGAGTAACTTCTTCATAGACAAGAAAATGTCGACTAATGTTGTCAAAGTTTTTGCAAAGGAAAAAATTGAGAGGAACAAACTCGTCAAGGCAGAGATGTTTTATGAGATGGAGTTAATTAAAAAGCTTTGGAGGTATGTCTTAAGGATTATCATTGAATATATCTCTTTGGATCCCATATTTGATAGGATTAGAACGCATCATTTTGTTTTTCTTAACCACTTTAGGCATGGAATCAAAATATATTTTCCTTTTTATCTTTTCACCTTCATGAGTAAGGGTATTGAGGGTTTTAAGAGGAAACCTACTACTAACCCAACCCTTCATGAGGGATTACTCCTCCTAGTCTACGAGTATTTGAAGATTCAAACTAGGGGAAAATCCCTCGGTGATACTGGGTGTGCTTCTGAGGAAACTGGGAGTTTGAATTCTGAGGATGTGCATTGCATAAATTTGGAAGAAGAGGATAATGCTTCCTCTAAAGGTAAAATCCCTAAGGAAGAAAGGAAAGTTACTCCTTCTTCCCGCATTCCTTGTAGAAAGAGTCCCAGAGGCTTACCCCCCATTCCCCCTAAGTCTGAGCCTCAGGAGGAGGAGCAGGATAATGATGAAGAAGAGGATACAAAATTAGAGGAAGAGAAGAAGGGTGAGGATGAGGAGGAGGAGGAGAAGGGGAGGGAAAGTGAAAAGGAGGAGGAGGATTTAGCCGACATGTTGGGGAATACCAAGAAAAGGAAAGTAGATGAGGCTTTGTCACAGGAAACCAATGACCAAATTCTTGAGACTCCATGCCCTGACCCCTCTATTTTTCCATCTAAGGAGAAGATAGAAATTCTAAGGAAAGAGAGTGGGGAGGTGATAATGGAAAATAGGAGGAGGTCTTGGAGGAATTTTAACACAAATACTATGAAAGTGGGGATAGTCAGGGAGCCAACGAGTCTCCAAGTGATGGAAGATAAAGATGGAAAAGCTCACTTTGATGAACTCATTGACCCTGCATTGGTTGTTATATCTGATAATGCAAGGGAAACTGGGCTTAATCTTTTGAACAATGCAAAAAACAACATGATAGACAATTTTTGGTCTATCAAATGGTTGTTCCATGAAATTGAAGACCTTAAGGGGAAAAAAAGCTAGGAAGGAAGTCAAAGTATCAGTAGCGACTAGGGGCACAACAAAGATAAGAGAAAATAGGATGGAAGCCAATGGCACTGCAAATTCTAGGGACTCAATGGTGACCAGGAGGACAGAATCACCAAGGTTGAACAAAGAGTCCAAAGGATGGAGTTCTCCCATCAGAACTTGGCTAGTCAAGTGATTGCCACATTGAACGCCCTGAATGAGAATATTAACAGTCTAGGTGAATCACTAATGAGTACTGGATTTGGAAGGGAAAAGATGGAGAAGGCTAGCTTGGACATTTTGCAGGCTGAGGATGATTTGGAAGAAACCAGGGATCCGACGGATGCTCAGAACCACGACCAGGAGGATGCAGACAACTGGAAGACCAATGAAGCTGCAAAGACCCTACAAGTTCTAGATAGGAAGAACTAATAGTTAGTGCTTCCTTTTTTTCTTGTCTTTTACTAGTTTAGCTGGTTTTTCTTTTTCTAGTGTAGCTGGTTTTTTATATCCTAGTCGCGGGCCTGTCGTTTGGGTTTGGCTTTTGATAAGCAAATGCATTGTAGCTAGACTTTTCTTAATATTTCTTTTTTAGATATGTTGTAAAAACTTTTGGGTTTCAAGATCCCTATAAAACCTATTTTACTTAATCAAAAACATTTTTAATAAACCCTTTATGATGTGATATTTGTTGGAATTTACATTTATTGTCACAATTTCAATGAATGACATAAATAGAAGAAAATTAATTTGAAGAAATAAGATTTATAAATTTCAAATATAGTTTTTCATTACCATATATGACTACAACTTGTTACTTAACAAGATATACGAAGCCCAAATTGGTGACTCTAGAGGAAGTCACTGCCAAAATTATGAGAAGCATTGAGGTGGTTGAGAGTATGATGGCTCTCTCGGCTCCTTCCTCTCCTCAAACATGCATTATGAGAGATTTGGAATTCCCAAAAAAAAAAGACTATGGGTGGAAAGAAAGTGGATGTGGAGGTAACAAATACTGTGGGACATCCTAACAACATAACAACATAAACATAGCAAGCAAAAAAGGAGGTGGCTAGTGGAAGAAAACTTACACATAAGACAATCAAGAAAGGTAAGAAATGAAAATCCTTTCTTGGAATATTGGGGGGTTGAATAACTCCCAGAAACAGTATGCTCTTAGGCAATGCATTCTAGTTGAAAAGGTAGATTATATTCTCATTCAGGAAACTAAGATGGCTGAACAAAATTTTACTAAGCTAGCTGATAATTTATGGCGTAGGGCTGCCTTCTATCACTTGAAAGTGGAAGGGCCTTCGAGAGGTATAGCAACTATGTGGAATCCCAATGTCTTGACTGGTAGGGATGTCCACAAAGAAAAGAACTTCATGATTATGGAGTTTAGCAGTGGCAAAATACTGTGGAACCAAGTTAACATTTATGCCCTAAATGCTAGGGCCGAAAGAAATGAAGCCTTGGGGAAGGTAGGAGGAATATTGGGTAATATGAAGGATAAAAATATTATGTGCATGGAGAATTTAATACCCCCTATACCCTTTGGAAAAGCTGGGGGGACAATGACTTCTCAAAAAGCATGCAGGATCTATTAGATTTTATGAATGCCAATGATCTCATGGATGTTGAACTGCAGGGTAATCCCTTCACTTGGACCAATAACAAGAAGGGTAAGGATTTGATTCAAGTGAGATTGGATAGACTCCTAGTTTTGGGGGACTGGTCACATCTCATCCCCTCCTCTCTTGTTAATCTTTCAAGAACCATCTCTGACCACTCCCCAATTATGTTCAATTGGGAGAATGACATGGTGAATGGGTCAAAACCTTTTGGATATGAAATTATGTGGAAATCTCACCCAAACTTTCAAAATAAGGTGGAGGAATGGTGGAACATCAGGGTAAACAGGACTACAATGTTTAGGCTTACCCAAAAATTGGATAATGTTAGGAGGAATGTTAAGGAATGGGCAAAGAGATATTTTGGAGATGTGTTTAAGATCAAAAGAGATATTAAAGAGGAACTTAAAAGGCTAAGAGTAGCTATGGTAGTGGGGGACGATACAGAGGCTACCACCCAAGAGGAGGAGCGTTGTAGGGGAGGTAGAAGAAAACTATTAACAATGAGGAGGTCTTATGGAAGCAAAGATCTCATATTTATTGGCTTTTAAAAGGTGATAGGAATACCTCTTTCTTCCATAGATCGGCTTCAAAACACAAAAATGAAAAACACCATTACCTCTAGAGGGAGGAAGGGTCTGGAAGGAGCAAGAGGATATGGGAAAATATGAGGTTGAGTTCTTCATGGATGCCTGCCAAAGGGAGGATATGAGGAATAATGATATAATTAGGAGAAGTATGCTCAATACCATCCCAATTGTGTTGGGAAATGAGGATAATGATAAGCTAAGGGAGAAAGTCTCGAAAGCAGAGGTGAAGAAAGATATGTTTTCTATGAAGGCCTTTAAGGCTTTAGGCCTTGATGGCTTCCGATCAGCCTTCTTTTAGCATTTCTAGGAAATCATTAAAAATGAGCTAGTTTGGGCCACTAGGGACATGATCAGAACTAGGAAAATTCTAAGAAGGATCAATAAAACCTTTATTTTTCTCATGCCTAAGATCCAAACACCTAGAAACATAAGGGAGTTTGGACCAATCAGCCTCTATAATACAATTTATAAAGTTTTCTCCAAGATGTTGGTCAACAGCATTAAACCATTGTTGGAAATGGTTATCGGGGGCCCATGGAAGGGATTTGTCTTGGGTTGAAAAATCTTGGATGCTGCCATTACCACCCATGAAATCATTCACTTCATGAAAAAAGTAGACGACCAAGAATGACCCTCAAATTAGATATTTCAAAAGCCTATGATAGAGTCATTTGGACCTTCCTTTATGATGTTTTGGAACAAGTGGGGTTCAAAAAAGACGTTGTGAATGTGATAAGAAATATGGTGCAAATTGCGCAATATGAGGTGATGCTCAATGGGACCCCTTGGGGTAACTTTCAATTTGGTAGAGGCCTAAGACAAGGTGACCCTCTATCCCCTTATCTTTTCATTATGGTGGCTGAAGTGTTGGGAAGGTTAGTTCCAAGTTAGCAGAGTCGGGTGACATAAAAGGTATCTAATCTGCTACTGCACTACCTCATGAGGTTATACAACAATTCATGGATGACACTTTCCTATTTGGAAAATCCTCTATCTAGGAGGCTAGAGCTTGGAGGAATCTACTCACTAACTATGAGGATTGTTCAGATCAACAAATTAACCTGGTTAAAAGTAAGGTCTATTTTTTTAACACTCTTGAAACCTTGTAGGTTAAGATCAAAAAAATCTTGGATGTCACTCTGCGATCCTTCCGAACACCTCCCTAGGTCTCCCCCTGAAGATCAAGGATGTTTCCACTACTTTTTGGAACACAGTTCTAGAAAGGATACATAAGAATCTTGTTGGGTGGAAAGGTAAAATACTGAGCAAAAATCTAGTTGCTGGTGGTGGCTCTGCAGGGCATACCTATCAACTTTTTTTTCCATTTTCAAGATTAATCAGAGTATGGCTGAAAAACTCAAAAAATTGCAAAGGAAATTCCTATGGTTTGGTATAGAGGAGAGAAACAAGTTCAACCTTGTTAATTGGGAGACTATTTGTAAACCCAAAGAGAAGGGGGGGTTAGGAATAAAAAGAATTTTTGATCTGAATAAAGATCTGCTCACCAAAATGGGGTGGAGATTGCTGGAAAACAAGAACGAATGGGGGAGAATCATGAGGGCTAAATACCTAGTCCATTTTAGGTATAATCTCCTCAATAATGACCTCCAGAGCAGCTCTAAGGTTTGGATTAACATCCTTAAGAATAGGTCCCTTCTAAGGAAAGGGGTGAGTGGTTGGTGGGAAATGGTAAATAAATAAGATTTTGGGAGGACAACTAGTTGGGGGGGAAACCACTAATCTACAAAAAGTTCAATGGCCTACATGAACCTTTTAAAAGAATGTGGGAGAGAAGGTGGCTGACTATATTGATGTCTAAAGGAAATGGAAAATGTCTATCCAATGCTAATATTCCTAAAAGAGAGAACCCCCTGGTTAAAGAATTGGAGGAACTGGTAAGCTACCACAAACTCTCCTTTCATGCTCAGCTTGATAAAGTGGTTTAAAATAGGAAGACTAATGGTCAGTTCTCAGTTAATTCTACCTATCACCTTATATTTGAAAAGGGTCTGACCCCCATTAGTTGGACAAAGATTTGGAATAGTCACTTACTGCCAAAAGTCAATTTCTTCTAGTGGACGGTCATGCATGGTAGGATCTTAACAACTGAAAATCTAAGGAGGAGAGGTATACCAATTACGAACATATGCTACCTCTATAAGGAGAAATAAGAAAGCATAATGCACCTTTTTCTTGAATGCCCCTGTACTTCAAGGGTATGGTCCTACATTTGGAGAAAATTCCCGTTGGAATGGATCATGAACAAAGGAATATAATAATTTTTGGACAAGTGGAACTATCCATTCTACCACCCCCGTCTCAAAATCCTTTGGAATATCCTCCCCCCACATGTCTACTAGGGTGTCTGGAAGGAGAAGAATAATAGGGCTTTCAAGGATGAAGAAAGGGGGGAGGAGGTAGTGGGAGAGATATTGAGGAAGTTGGTTACAGAGAATGTTATGGTGGTCAAGTATAAAGCCCCATAGGAACCCTTGAGCATGAAGGATGTGTAGATTGCTAGAAATTGGAACATTCTCCCCAACTTCCAGCACTTTGACAACTCAAAAAATTGAGCAAGAAAAAGTACTTGATGGATCCCTCCAACAATGTCTACTGTCAAGCTCAATTTTGATGGGGCATCGAGAAAAGGTTTGGTGGCAGCTAGAGGTGTGCTGCGAAATGCTAGGGGAG
Organism: Cupressus sempervirens; assembly: GCA_028749045.1. NCBI lineage: Eukaryota > Viridiplantae > Streptophyta > Pinopsida > Cupressales > Cupressaceae > Cupressus > Cupressus sempervirens. The sequence goes on along the minus strand of CM053792.1, from coordinate 443,191,232 downwards.
AAGTGATGTTAGCCTACTCAGGGAATCTGGGATAGGAAGCTAATAATGTGGCAGAGGCCACTGCCTTTCTTTGGGGCCTTAAATTTTCCATGGAGATGAAGGTTAAGAAACTAACCATAGAAGATGATTCTAAACTTATTATTGATTCTGTCCAAGGGCGTGCTCAACTGGGTTGGGCATTACACGACATAATGGGGGACATTTGGCAATTTCTAATGACCCTTGATCAATATGAGTTACAACACACTTTCAAGGAAGGCAATGCAGTGACAGATGCTATGGCAGGTTTGGCATTTGAATTGGATAGCCTAAAAAGCTGGACGAGTATTGAAACACTACCAAATCACATAAATTCCCTCATAAGTACAAAAAGGACCCCTCTAAACTAAGTTTGATGATTATCCAAATTTGGAGAACTTTCTTTTTTGGTGGCTTTCCTAATAAAATGATGGTTATGATCAGCTTAAATATGACAAGATATTTAGCAATGATCAATAATGTGGATTGCATTGCACAAAGGCATGAAAAAAGGAGGGAAATTAATAACCCTTGCTTTAAAAAAAGAGTCATCATTTTTTACGGTATGGGATGATTATGGAAAATATCATCATTATTATGACTGTCAGATCATTAAAGTATGATCAAATTATTCACACTCTCTGTAATGATGTTTTAAGATGGCCTAAACAATCTTGATATTTTATCTCCATGAAGAGTAAGGAAGAAACCATTTTAACCATTAGACACACTATTTTTAGCCCTACTTTTGTGATTTCTTGGGTGGTGCCTTTCTTGCAAATGAAAATTACCAAGCTTGTGGAAAGTGATATTGTTGAGGAGCAAGTACTCATGGGTGGCCCGACCTTAATATACTGGAGCCCATGAAGATGGAGGATTTCTCCAAAAGGTAGGCAACCTAGATAATGTTGAAGAAAGGGGGGTTTATCCCATACATGTAGGCCATAGTTGGCTATGACGAGAATTGTTCTCAACAAATTGTTAGCAACTGGAAGGATAGAAGGACCACTATCAATGTTATCACCTTCTAGGTGAACAAGGAGACCATAGCCATGGTGACAAGCCTTGACATAACTAGCAGGATGTGGTAGAAGATCATGAAGGTGATGGATGAAGCTAGTCTATCTAGTTTATCTAGAGGTGATGAAGCCCCAGATAGGTATGGTGGTGGTTTTTAGAGGGATAAGTTACCAAAGCCCTGAGACAACATGTGCCTAGTCATAATGAAGTATCTTACCCTGGAAGGTAGATATGGTGTGTATTATTTTTGCCATTTCCCTTTACTTAATCACTTTTGTAATAGGGAGTTATTCTACATCCCCTTTTTTCTGATGCATGCCCTAGAAGAGACGGTTATGGATGTCAAGGAGAAAAAGAAGAAAGGGGCTAATTCTACCATTTTGTACCAAGGGCTCATGTTTCATTTATTTTAGTTTCACCTAGCCCTTTACCCTTCTAGAGTCATAGCCATTTATAGTTTACTCCCCACAGGTGCCCCCCTTTGTCTTGAGTTTGCGGGTGGTAGCTATGCCCCTACTCCACAACCATCTCCAAGCTAAACTCTGGTCAAGAGTATGAAAAAAAACCCTAGTTTTGGAGCCAATTGCCAATAAAAAAGTTAAATTTAAAAGAGGGTGGAAATTGAGATTGGGGACTTGGATGATGAGTGTCATGGGAACAAAAGAAGATCGGGTAGGCTTGCTAAGACCAAGGGTAGATTTAAACAAATGGCCAAGCAATCCCAGGAGGAGGAGGAAGGTTCAGAGGAGAAAGCTAAAACGTCGGGGGATGATAAGGAGAAGTTGAAGGAGGATATTGATATTAAAGAGGAGGAGAAATGGGATGACATTGTAGATGGTACATGGGATTTTGAGGTAGAAAAAGCTACCAAGGACCCTTCCCAAGACCCTGCCCATATTTTTTCCACTTTCACCCTATTAGCTACTACTAACCAGACATATACTAAGGTTGATAAAGCCTCCCTTGACACTATTTATTCCTCTAGTAGGCCTGACGGTCTGGAAATCTTAAGGGTTCCCACTAACAATTTGGATGTGCAGGATAAGAGGAAGTCCCTTGGGAATTGTAGCAAGGAACTAAAGATTGGTACTATGAAGGAGGTGGTTGTTACCCCCAAAGACATCCAAGAGCTGAAGGACCAATGCCAAGCGCCAAAGGAAGGGTTCACCCTCTTCTTCAAATTTTCCTTGAAGGCAACACATGCAGCAACAACCACCCTCGACCACCCCAGCTACTAGCTTATGAGGATGAGGAAGGCCTAGGTAAAGATGATTTGAAACTACTATACAATTTCCTTGCGGAGGACTAGGCTAAGGTTTTGCTAGCTAGGAAAGGTAAGAAGAAACCAGTTAGTGATCTTTCCAGTGCCTAGTGTTTTTTGGTTATCTGTTGGTAGTTTCTTTTCGTCTAGTTTAGATGGTTTTGGCTTTCCAATGGAACTTGGGTTTGGGCTGTGGGTGGTATGATGCGCTAAACACCTACATGCCTTTTAAAAATATGCTAAACTTTGTTAGTTTTAAGAACATGAACTCTAGTACCTTTACTTTACTATTGTTTTTAATGTAAAGCATTAAGGGTTGTTTGGTTTTATACTAGTAGTTACACCACTGTTGTTTTGACCCAGCCCCCTAGTTTTGGTTGCTTTTATATATAAAACAAGAGATACGAGTTAAGAGAAACCTAAGTATACAGTAGGCAAAGATTAATATGAGATACGAATTGAGAGAAACTTAATAATCAATTACTAGGATACATAGATATGCACATATTAAATCTACAAGGTATAAACAATATTTCATTTTTCTACTTGAGATGTTCATTTGACATTTTTTAGTCCCTCCCATACTGTTCACTAATCCATATGTACATTTTTTAGTCAAGATGTGTGCAAATGAGATGCACACTTCGGTACAATCCTCCTTAGACTAGACCATGATATCCCTTTTGATTTTGACTTGTGCCTACTATTATTGACCTTATTGACTTACGCACAAACAAGAAGAGTTATTATGCACAATTGACATCAACATAGTAATCGCCAAAACCATGCAAATAAATAGTATATTTAGAAGACAAAATTAGTTACTTACTAGGTCCAATGAATGTTTGATATTGTAGATGTTTCATGATTGAATGACTTGTCAACTTCTACAAAGAGATCTTCAAAATACATTCCATCAGCAAAAGGTAACTACACATTTCTCAATATTACGCTACTTTGTTGACTGATTTAGCTTGCGAGGGATTTCGTTTGCTTGATGCCTTTGGAAATCCTTATGAGAAGAGGGTTTATGATGTGAATTGAAAAGTTGATCAAGTATTGAGGGATCCCTCTCATAACATTATGCAGGTGTCAAGTGTCACGCACCCTTCTTCAAGAAATCGTAATTTGCCAATGTCTGAATTTTGAAATCTTTTAGGGTCCATTTGGTTCGTGGAAGATGAAGGGAATGGGCTTTTTCATGATTCAGTTTTGAATTTTTTTGCATTTTTTAAAAATTTGGCAAAATTGAATTAGAATAGCAAACTTCTAATTTTATCTCAAAACTAGGTTATCAGACTTCCCACTAGCAACTAGGAATTGAAAATCAAAATCTGGTTATTGTTTTTGAGAAGTGTAAAAACTTGGAGTCTACCTGCAACTCCAAGCTTACACATAAAAATATATCTTCCTATTCATCTTTCGAGTGAAATAAATGGTTCAAGTAAAATTAGAAAAATAGGAATGAAAATTTGCAAAACCCTGATTTTGCCAAATTGAGATTTGTAGAAATCTCGATTTTTACAATTCTACAAATCAAACAGACCCTTACCACGGAGGGCTATTATCATATGTAGAGCCTATAGTTATTTGAGAGTTTATATATACATTGTTAAATAACATTTTAAATTTAAATTTAATCTTTTTAATTATTTATTTATCAGATTTAAGTTTAAGTAAATAAGAATTAGTTTTGTAGCCAATGTTATTTTAAATATTTTATTTAAAAAAAAAAAAAAAATTTTATCAAATTTTATAATCTTTTTAACATAACTTCTTGTCCATGAAGTCCACTTGGAGTTTCTAATGAAATTTTAGAAAACCCTTCCTAAAACTGTGATTATCTATGAAATCTCAAATGAAAAACTATGACTTTTAAGAAACAACAATACTTATATATTTAGATATTTTAAAAAATAAGTATTAATTTAATTAGCTACTATACAAATATTTAAATTTAAATCTAAAATGTATAATACAATCAAATGTTAAATCCAGTGCCATTATACTAATATGATGTTTTTAGTCAATATTCTAGTTAAGATCATAAGTTTGTTAGTTCATTTCCAAAGAAATGTTAACTACAAATTGATAGCAATTGTAATTATTAACATAATTTTTTCTTCATATAGTCCAATTGTAATTTTAAATACCTTCATTTTAATCATGTAAATTTAAATAAACATCTTCATATGAAACATAATTGTATAACAATAGCAATATTTTTATATTCAAACATAAAATAACAAATTATCATATTAAAATAAATATTTAGGCATATTATTTATAATATAAGTGAATATCAAATTAGCACCATTGCATAAATATGATTTTTTTAAAACTAATAATATTAAAAGTTAGTAATGTCAACAGTTTGTAATATTGAATGAAAAATAGGAATTTTAAATTTTAAATCGGAATAATTACGCCGAGAGGCGTTCTATACAATGGCAGCACAAATGCCCAGCATGGGAATATGCCAAGATTCCTGTCAATAAAAAAGAATTGGGAGCAGTTACAAACTTCCAAATTAAATATTAAAAAAGAATTCCTGAAATAATAGCTGGCCGAAATAATAGGGAGCCAAATGGAGGCCGAAATAATAGATGACCAACATAAAAGACAATAAAAAATATTTCCAAAATAATAGCTGGCAAAGAAGATGCCAAATGGAACTCGAAATAATAGGGTCCGAAAAAATAGGCTCCTATAAATTTTAATAAATTACATATATTCTTTTTTAAAATATGAAAAAAAAAATACGAAATTAATTTTTTTTAAAGTGAATTTTTTTTTAAAAAAAAATAAAAATTTAAAAAAAAAAAAAAATAAAAAAATAAAAATAAAAAATAAAAAATTTTAAAAAGAAATTTTAAAAAACGAAAAAACAAAAAGAACAAAACATTATGTAAACGGTGGTCGCAGCCTGCGGCAGTAACAGTCGCTGCTGTCAGCGGCAGTTACTGCCGGCACTGACATGTGTCAGTGCCGGCAGTAACTGCCGCTGACAGCAGCGGCTGTTACTGTCGCAGGCTGTGTAAGAATGGGGTGGCAGGGGTGGTGGCCCGTCACCTCATTAAAATTTTAAAATTTTTTTTTTTGAAATGAAACGCATCGCGTTAATCACCTCAGTTAATTTTTTTTAAAATTTTTTTTTGAAATGAAACGCATGCGAAACGCATCGCGTAAAACATTTTTAAAAAAATTATTATCAACGACGATGTGTAGCGACGTGTACACATTTGATATGTGTATTTTTAAAAAAATTAATTTTTTAATGTTAATTTGAATTTCGAATTTGAGTGGAGTAGTGGAAATTGAAAGGTTTTTTTAGTGGAAATTGAAGAGTTTCTTAATGGGAGATGAAGAGTTTTTTTCGTGGGAGATGAAGAGTTCTCTGTCTCATTATAAAACACTCATCTGCTCTCATTTTTCTCTTCATTTGTAAAAGAATACATTTGCAGAAGACAAGTTTTCAGTAAAGCTTCATTGTTTTTGTTGAGAGAAGAAAAGAGGGAGATAAATCATTTGGAAAAACATTCTACATTTGAAGATCACCAAGTAGATCAAAAAGCTAAGTAAGTTTTTTATTTAGTTATTGTTTATATTAAGTTTTATTTTGCATTTTGATTATTATCCGCATTAAGAATTGTAGTTACACTATTTACATTTAGTTGTAAGTTATTTTTAAAATTAGATTTCTTAGCTTTTACATCGTTGTATTCAAATTTACATTTGCATGTTTCATGCATAATTTATATATAGTTGCATGTTATATATTTAGATATGATTTGTGTAGATTATTGTTTTTTCATATTTTTCAATGTTTTTTATAGATTACTGTTGTATTTTGTTTTCTATAATATTTCATATGGATGGCAATGCTGCCATATCAATATTTTTTAAAAATAGTGATTTATAAATTTAATTATTACTATTTTCATTTACAAAAGTAGTTTGATTTATAATATTTTTTTAATTAAGATTAATATATTGATTTATATTAATATTCTGAGTTAGATTACTATTTCGATCAAAATAATTTTGTAATCAACATTTAGATTATAATTAATTCTTAGTTGTGTTTTCTGGGTAGATTGTGTTAATTGTTACATATTATAATTAATATATTTACATTGTTGATTATAATTAACTGTTACATATTAATATTTGAAAAATGGATGGCAATGCCGCCATATTTCCAATATTTAATAAAAGTACCCATTTATTTAATTTTAAATATGAAAAATCAAATTTAGACTTTTAATTTTGTTATTTGAAAATTAGAGTAACCATATGTTTATTTTAATTAATGATTATTTTTATATGCAATTTTAAAATAATAATTATTAACTTTTAAGCATCAATCTTTTAAAAGTGGAAGGCAATGCCGCCATTTTTTAAAATATTATAATACTAAGCAATTTATTATAATATTAATTATATTTGAAAAAATATTTGTAATGTTTTAATTAAGATTAGTATATTGATTTAGAGTACTTGAATTAGATTACTATTTCAATTATAATAGTTTTGTAATTTACATTTAGATTAAATTTAATCTTTGTATATTAATATTTGAAAACTGGATGGCAATGCCACCATTTTCCAAATATTTTATTAAAGTGCCAATTTATTCATTTTTAAATTAAAAAATCAAATTTACACTTTTAATTTAGCTGATTGAAAATTACAGTAGCCATATATTTATTTTAAGCTATGCTTATTTTTTATATGCAATTTTAAAAGAATAAATAGTAAGTTTTACCCATCAATTTTTGAAAAGTGGAAGGCAATGCTGCCATTCTTTAAATATTATAATACTAAGCAATCTATTATAATGTTACATATATCTAAAAATATTTGTAATGTTTCAAAAGTGGATGATAATGTCGCCATATATTTTCATTAAAATATCAATTTATTTGTTTGTAAATAAGAAAAAATAAATTTATACTTTCAATTTTGTTATTTGAAAATTAGAGTAACCATATATTCATTTAATTTATGCTTATTATTTATGTGCAATTTGAAAAGTATCAAAATTCATTCAATCTTTGAAAAGTGAAAGGCATTGCCGCCATTTTTAAAATATTATAATAGTAAGCAATTTATTATACTGTTAATTGTAATTAAAATTATACGTAATTTTCATGTTTCTATATTTCTTTAAAAAAATATATTTTCATAATTTTTTTAATGTATTCTCTTATTTATTGTTCATACTTTCTTCATTTATTCTTAATTAATATATTTTTCAGCAATCTTTTATATGGTTTCTATGGAAAATTATTTAGTGTCATGAAAAATATAGCTTAATTCACTAATATTAGTTTTGTACTAGCTATGGTGAGACCTAGGTTAAATTTTGAATCAGAGGAGGCAAGAAGAGAATACCAAAGGCAATATCAAAGAGAATATCGTAGAGAATACCGTAGACGTCAACAACAACAACAACAACAAATAGAAAATGAAACAGAACATCAAAGAATAACATTTAATCAAGGAAATGGGCAAAGTTGTGGTAGAAGAAGGTTTGAAGTGTCAGTTGCACAACTAGAAAATGATGAAAGAGAGAACAGAAATGTACAGAGAAATAATCGTCAACGTACTTCTCAGAGGGTCCTTCCAGATACACAAAGGTGCGGAGTCCAACATGTTGAAGTGCAAGAAAGTGACATACATGAACATCCTATACATGCAAATAATCAACTAAATGTTCAGTATGAAGGGTCTCCATCTATAGAACGTGTCCCAGAAACACCACAACATGAAAGTCAAATCCATGTGAATGATGAATTAGAAGGTGATATAGAAAACATTCCCAATCCAAATGGTATGCTTCAATCTGAATTTAGAAGATTCCACATGCAGTTTAGATATCAGATAGATAGTTTGAAAACACCAAAGATGTGTTATGTTTGTCAGGAGTCATATGCAGGAATGAAAGTATATCGCACCAGTGAGGGTCCAATATGTAATAGGTGTCGTCAAGAGACAAGAATTCATAGGTTTTCATCTTCAAATAATATGGATCCAGGATGTCAACCACCAGAGCTTGCAAATTTAACTCAAGTTGAAGAAATGCTCATTGCACGTGCAAACCCTATATTGCAAGTTACACATGCAATTGGAGGTCAGTATAAGTATAAAGGACATACCATTAGTTTTCCTCAGCATGTTGAACAATTATCAAAAGTCTTGCCACACACAATTGATCATTTACCAATCATCATTGTTCGAAGAAGGGATCAACGTGGTACAGGATATAACTTTACTATGAATAGGGATCGTGTTTATAGAGCATTGAAATACAAAGTTGAAAATGATAAATTTTATGCAGATGTCAGGATAGATGAAAGTGCTCTTAATGAATTTCCTTCAAATAGGGATGAGAATATTTTTCATACATTAAAGACAGTGTGTCATGTCCCCTTTTCAAATAATTAAAAAAGAAAATCTTTGCTAAGGCAGGCAGGCCCAAGAAAGTGAAGTTTCGGAAAAAGGGGGTTAATCTTTGGAAACCGTTGGACTAATAAATGAAAATTATTATTAAAATAAGTTTCATTAACCTCTCTTGGATGTGAGTTACAGTTATGCCCTCTTTTAAGGGGTTTGGAGGCATTTTGGGCTCATTCCAGAACTTGATTTTTGCTCATTCTTTGTTATTCTTCAGAGGCTGCCAAACCTGTGGAGAAGGAGACCCAAGAATGGGAGTTTGCAGGTTTCCAGGGAGACCCAAGAACGGGAGTTTGCAGGTTTCTAGGAAGGCTAAGGATGGGAGTTTGAAGCCATTCCATGTGCATGCTCATACAGAGTTTGCCTTTGTGCTGAACAGTGTAGATTTGTGGGTTTTTGGGTGTGGTTTTTTGCATGAGTTTGGTGTTTTCAGTTGAGCATTTCATATCAGTTTTGGTTGCTGCTGTATTTCAAACTTTAAGCTGTTAAAATAGAGCTGAATATATGTATTGGGACGTGATTAAACTTCTGAGATAGTTTATTAGTGTTTTTGTGGTGTTTCCGGGCATTTTTGTGTTAATTTCGGAAGCCCGATGAGCATAGTTTTTGTCCTACATTTGTGAGCTGTTTTGTAAAGGCTATATAGATCTGGAAATGAAATTTTATAGGCTGTTATGCTGCTCAAATTTCTATACAAATTTCTACTTTCAGATTTGTTAATAACAGGTGAAGCTGTGAAGTTTTTTGGCACTATTTTCGACATACCCGATTTGGGGTTTCTTAAGAAATTTGGTGGATCTTTGTGATATCAGTTGTTTGATCTTAAAGATCTGATTAAAGGTTGGAAATATCATACAAAATCAGAAAAGAGACATTTCAGTGGTATCAGAGCCATGATCTTGCCAGCCTGAGGGTTTGTAGAAGTTGCAGGTCAGTTTTGACAACTACCCAGATCTTGCATGTCAGTTTTGACAACTACCTAGATTTTGCATGTCATATGGTTGCATGTTTCTTCTAATCAGATGCATGTTAAAATTTATGGTTACATTCTACTTCTAATCATTTTCATGTTAGTTCTTGGTGAATTTGGTGGTTGTAGAAGTTTGCATTTCAATTTTGACAAGTACCCAGATCTTGCATGTCAGTTTTGACAACTACCCAGATCTTGCATGTCATAATTTGGTGGTTGCATGTTGCTTCTAATCAGTTGCATGTACAAATCTATGGTTTCATGCTACTTCTAATCATTTGCATGTTAGTTCTTGGTGAGTTTGGTGGTTCTAGAAGTTTGCATGTCAGTTTTGACAACTACCCAGATCTTGCATGTCAGTTTTGACAACTACCCAGATCTTGCATGTCATAATTTGGTGGTTGCATGTTGCTTCTAATCAGTTGTATGTCCAAATCTATGGTTGCATGCTACTTCTAATCATTTGCATGTTAGTTCTTGTTGCTTGAAGAAGTTATATCCTATTGGGGTTACACTCTACTTTATCCAGAATGGACAGGTATAGTACAGAGTCTCAGAGGGAACGATCTTGGACAATTGATAGCCAGAGTCAAAATAGTAGAAAGGATGGTTATTTAGACATTCGAGATAAACTTATGAAAATAAGCCATGACATGTCTAAATAGTTGGTTGAGCACCACCGTATAAATGACATGTTATCTGACCCAGCTAAGGTGGATAAGTTGACTGGATTTCTATTTGGCAGATTTTCTCACAGGACAGATGACACAATTCCCAAGAAATTGCATGAGGAGTTTGAGAAACTAGTTGATAGCCAGGTAGAGGTCTCAGATTCTACTCTGCCACAAGAGGTGGTGGGAAAGGATATCAAACAGATTGATAGTAACAGTCAACTTGATACTCAAATTGAGACAATTGTTTACAGGTCGTCAAAGGGTGATGCCATAGGTATTCAAGATGGTATAGTTACAACAGGCAGTGACTACAGTGTAGTGGGTTCAGATGATGATTATGAGGATATTGTTGTGCAGGATGGTGAGATACTTGGTAGAGATGAGCAGACATTGAGCATTCATGAATTTGCTGAGAAAGAGTACCAGGCACAGTTAGATGCTTCATCACATGAGGTTGATGCTGGTAGTACTTCACATGATTTGTCCAGCTAGCTGAAGGTGAACCAAGATAGTATTGTGACTTCATTATCTCATCATAACAGGTATGTGGAGTTAGTTGGTATTGGTCATATTACTCAAGTGAGGAGTTTTCTTGAGTTACCAGTTGATTCTAGTTTACGGATATGGACTCGAGATTGTTATATTGGCATTTGGGATTCAGTTGACTGGAGATCTTTAACACTTTTTGGTAGCAGTGTTTGTTTGGGTGCTATCATGGATTTGATTAGCAGATTACACGGTGTTGTCTTTTCTTGTGCCAGTATCTTGTTTGATGTTGGTATTAGTTTTTATACACCAATGTTGGGCTTTGTTCATATATCCAGTCGACCATACTTGCTGGAATGTGTTGATGATATTTCATATTTGGCAGTGTGTATAGATGAGTCCTAGGATCATATTGGCATTGATGACATCCAGGAGGATGCAGTGGGCAGTTTTGAAGACTTAGTTTCCTTGGGTACAAAGGATTTGGACAGCAATGCTAATGTTTTTGATACTCCGTATGTTGATATGAGCTTTAGATTTGATTCACAAGATATGGATGGTAATACTCTAGAGACTAGTAACTTTGAAGACACTCCTTCAGACAGTGCATTAGAGGAGGTTTGTAGGAGACAGTCAAGCTAGTGCCATCATGTGTCTAATCAGTTGAGAGTTAGTGACCAAGACATTGCTATCACTTGCCAACATTTCGATGCTGCTCGTCAGTTGTTAGCAGTTTATGGATGGGGTTCTCCTACTAGTGATGAGCAGGGAGGAAGTTATCTTTCCTTGACAGAGATCCACTCTTTATGGGAGGCTATTCAGATTTTGAGACAAAATTATATGCAGTTGGTAGCTGACAGAGATTATCTTATGGAGTGAGGCAGTACAGCATATGATGCACTGTTGGCCAAGGAAGATGAGGTGAGTGAGCTTACTGAGCAGCTTGAGGTGACTTCTGAGATTCTTGAGAGTACACAGTTGGCTCTCAAGGAGTCACAGTTTCATTTGGCTAAGGTGACCATGGAGTTAGAGCGACTAAAGTCTTTACCTAATTCTATACAGTCACAAGCTGTGGTGTTTGGTGATCCGAGGATGTCCATGGCCGAGATTGTTAGAGACAGTGGAGATGGGGATGCATCCATCCTTGATACTAACATTGGCATATCAGGTTCATTCCCACTAGAGTCAGGTTCAATTGAGTTGGGTGCTGTAGCAAATTTTTGTGGTGTGCCTGACATGGTGGTGACCTCTAGTACTAATGGAACGAAGACTAGAGATGTTGTATCAAAGACCATGTGTGACGTTGGTGAGCTGATAGTTGGCATGGTTCCTACTAGTAATACTACTCCCTTTGCAATGTCTTCAGAGGTAGTAGTCAATTCCAACTTGGTTAATGATCGATTGCAGTTAGTTACATTTGGATTGCAGTTTGAGCCACTGACTGAGATTGGTGCATTCTATCGGCATTACACTGTGAGGTATGCTCATCTATCTACCTTTGATGACCATGTTGATGAGATGATGATACAGAGATGTACTTTGGTTCCTAGTGCTTATCATCAATTATGGGATAGTTTGATGCCTTGGGATGAGAGTTGTGATGGGCATGACATGGTGATAGGTCCTGCAATTGACAGGTTGATAATACATGACTTAGAGCAGGAGTTTTGGAGTGATGCTTTAGCAGGTGTTGTTATTGATTCTACTCCTTTGGCTATGACATCTCTTGACTTAGCTGGTGATCAGTCACAGTGGGTTGTATCACTTCTTCATGGTCAGCTGTTGACTGAGGTTGGTTTTTTTTATCAACATTATATTGCAGGGTATGTACATCAGTTAGCATTTGATCCTTGTGCTAAGGAGTTGATGGCAGACAAATTTGGTTTGGATTCCATTTCTTACTCTTTATCTTGTAATGTCTTTTCACCATCAGCAGTGTATGGGAGTTATGGTTATGAGATAGTGGCCGATGATTTGCAGAGTTGTGTTGACTGCAGGAGTTGTACAGTGTGTGGATTCTCCATACTTGGTACAGTTTCATTCGAGAGGGTTCACCATTGTTGCAGAGTTGGATTGTACATTCCATATAGGCCAGTGGGATGCGTTGATGGTATTTACTGTGTTGGTAGTTTGATTTGTCCACTTTACTTGGGTTCTAATGTTCTAAGAGTTTGTGCCTCATGGGTTTTTGATTGTGGTAGTGGTGATTTCAGAGTTTGGTTGAGCTATAATTGTCAATTTGATTATGGATTCCTCTTGGTCATATTGCAGAGGATATTGCAGGAGCCTGTGTTAATTGGTAGTAGTATAGTTCATGACTACATTTGGGATCCAGGTGGATTGATTGGTTTATTGTTCAGCCATTTCTTGAGGACAAGCAATGATTGGTAGGGGAGGACTTGTCATGTCCCCTTTTCAAATAATTAAAAAAGAAAATCTTTGCTAAGGCAGGCAGGCCCAAGAAAGTGAAGTTTCGGAAAAAGGGGGTTAATCTTTGGAAACCGTTGGACTAATAAATGAAAATTATTATTAAAATAAGTTTTATTAACCTCTCTTGGATGTGAGTTACAGTTATGCCCTCTTTTAAGGGGTTTGGAGGCATTTTGGGCTCATTCCAGAACTTGATTTTTGCTCATTCTTTGTTATTCTTCAGAGGTTGCCAAACCTGTGGAGAAGGAGACCCAAGAACGGGAGTTTGCAGGTTTCCAGGGAGACCCAAGAACGGGAGTTTGCAGGTTTCTAGGAAGGCTAAGGATGGGAGTTTGAAGCCATTCCATGTGCATGCTCATACAGAGTTTGCCTTTGTGCTGAACAGTGTAGATTTGTGGGTTTTTGGGTGTGGTTTTTTGCATGAGTTTGGTGTTTTCAGTTGAGCATTTCATATCAGTTTTGGTTGCTGCTGTATTTCAGACTTTAAGCTATTAAAATAGAGCTGAATATATGTATTGGGACGTGATTAAACTTCTGAGATAGTTTATTAGTGTTTTTGTGGTGTTTCCAGGCATTTTTGTGTTAATTTCGGGAGCCCGATGAGCATAGTTTTTGTCCTACATTTGTGAGCTTTTTTGTAAAGGCTATATAGATCTGGAAATGACATTTTATGGGCTGTTATGCTGCTTAAATTTCTATACAAATTTCTACTTTCAGATTTATTAATAACAGGTGAAGCTGTAAAGTTTTTTGGCACTATTTTCGACATACCCAATTTGGGGTTTCTTAAGAAATTTGGTGGATCTTTGTGATATCAGTTGTTTGATCTTAAAGATCTGATTAAAGGTTGGAAATATCATACAAAATCAGAAAAGGGACATTTCACAGTGCACATGGAGTTTGATTCTGATGCAAATGAAGTTGTATTCCTAGGTCCTCTCATGGAGACAGATGAAGGTAATATAATTGAGCACACAAACTCTATGGCTTCAAGGCCACCTAATGCTCAAAGGGAAATGGAATTAATTCATGCTTGGGTTAATAATCCTGATGCAATTCCATCTACTTTAATTGAGTGGCCATCTATGGGTGCATCACCTATCAATGAGTATGTCACATCTGGGTTGTTGGATATGGCTTTCCCAACATTGTTTCCAGATGGAAGTTGTGATTGGTTAGAGCCTAGAATGAAGCAGGTATACTTGCATGAATTTTTAAAGCATTTGATCAAATATAGGGATCATCGCTTTGGAAAACATCCAAGGTTTAGGTATTTTGTGCAAAACATGGTAATGAGACATCGCGCACAAAGTTCAGCATCTGTTTTTGCAAAAAGGAGCTTTCAGGAAATGCCAATAACTATTCATGAATTGCGTGAACATATGGAAAATATGCCTCGCAATAATCTTGCAGATAGGCTGATGCGATTTGGAACAAATCTAAGAGGAACAAGATCATATTGGGCAAAATGTAAAGCAAAATTAACTGACTTGCTTGACCAGCTTGGCACACCTACAATTTTCTTCACATTAAGTGCAGCGGATATGCAATGGCCTGATTTACATGCACTAATGCCTGGTACAGCACCTACTAATCCACGAGAGGCTCAAAGATGGAGAAGGCAGAATATCATCGACTATCCGCATATTGTCACTTATTACATGCACTTAAGGAATACAATGTTCAGGAAAGAGATACTTGAAAAAGGTATGAAAGTAAAGGACTTCTGGTGTAGATATGAGTGGCAACATCGTGGTTCACCTCATGTTCACAACTTCTTATGGCTCGAAGGGGCACCAAATATGGACACTATTAATTGGTCAAATGAGGATGAACGAAAATGTGCTGAGAGATATTTTGATTCCATTATTCATGCTTGGAATCCTAGACATGATCCACATCAAAGAAACATAAATGTAAGTTTCATATTATAAATGAGTTAAATATTAATATGTGTTTCTCACCTCTATCCAATAGAATAATCTATGAATTATCATTTATAGGTCTTCCAGAATTTTGGTGAGCATCCATACCTGAAGCATACAATGCAACTAGCTGAGATGGATATAGACCAGGATTATGAACAGATACTCAATTGTGTTGAGAGACACACTGTTTGTAAGGAGGGAGCATGCCTTCGTAAAAAAAGAGGAAGAATGGTTTGCAGGTTAATCAAATTCAAAAAAAAATTATGTATAAATTTTCTATTTCACATTTTTTAACAAGTTGGGTTAACTACATATGTATTCACCAATGTTTCAGGTATAATGCTCCTTGGCAATTAAATTTGGAGGGATCAAAGTTATATACTGATGCAGAATCAGGTGAGAACAAATTTGAACCAGCAAGAAATGATGACAGAGTTAATACACATAACCGATACATACTGCAATTGTGGAGGGCTAATGTTGATTGGCAACCTATCCTTTCAAGACATGCAGTTATCAAATATATTGCAAAGTATGCAGCAAAAGCAGAGAGAAGCTCTGAAACATATCAACAAATGTTGATGCGTCTTTCAAATCTTTCAAATCCTGATGATTTAGCATCACGGGCATATAGAAAGATTTTAACAGAGACAGTTATAGAAAGAGATATTGGAGCTCAAGAAACATGCCATATGTTATTAGAACTTCCATTGGTGGAGTGTAGTAGAAAGTTTGTCAATCTAAATGTCTCACGTGAAGTTTTCAAACCTGTGGTAATCAATGATGATAGAAATGAGGAAGAACTCACAAAATCTTTTGTTGATGGTTATAAAACAAGACCACTTTGTATGGAATGTATCAGTTTGATTGATGCAGCAAGGTCCTGGTTATATAATCCTAAAAGAAGAGGAGATAATAAATGGGGGCCAAGAAAGAAAGCAGCTATTGTTAGAGTTTTTCCTAGGTATTTTTCTATTCCTCCACGAGATTCTGATAAGTGGGTGAACTTTTGTTTGTCTGAGTTGTTACTATACAAACCTTTTCGTAATGTTAAGAGAGACATTGGTCATGATGATGATACTATAGTAGCAAATTGGGACTCCCTCAATTATAATCCTTGGCATGTCCAAAGGCAAGAACATGCACAAAATAATGAACCTTCAACTGATTCAGAGACAGAAGATAATGGAGCCATTCAGGAAAATACTACAGAACATGAGTGGGAAATAATATCTAGGTTACATCATGGTCAACATATGCTAGTTTCGAAAATTGACATGTTGGGGAGAAGAGATATTGATAGAAATACAAATTGGTGTAGTGGATATCAAAGTGAAGAGGAGACAATCCGAGCAATAAATTTCATACCTAAAATGAAAAAGCATGGATTTCTTATGTATGATGACATTCCACAGTGTATCAACTTTACAACTCTTAGTCCCAAGCAACAAAAGGCAGTCGACATTATTCTGACACACTACCATAGCAATCAAGTGGGAAATCCTTTGTTTATGATAATTCAAGGAACAACAGGAATGAGAAAGTCTTATCTAATTTGTGCCATCAATCAATCTTTTCAAATGGCATCCATGACAAATCCTTCTCCTCTTCTATTGCTTGCACCAACTGGAGTTGCAACTTTCAATATAGGAGCATCTACCATTCATTCAAAGTTGCGAATTCCAATTGCAGATTTTGCTGAACTACAAGGGACAAGACTTACAAGCTTTCAACAAGAGATGGAAAATATCAAATATATTTTGATTGATGAAATGAGCTTCATTGGCCAAAACATGCTGGAAAATATAGATAGTCGACTTCGACAAGCCTTCCCACATAAAGCAGACATAAGCTTTGGAGGTATCCCTTTCCGTACATCACATGATGTTATTAATGTCTTCTAATTCTTATTAAGATTGGTCATATACAATGCATATCTTTTGATTTTACTTTATATATGTAACTAAAAATTTTGCAACTATCTTTCAGGTGTATCTATTATTTTAGTTGGTGATTTGGGGCAATTACCTCCTATTAATGATAGACCAGCATATGATAGCAATAGGTGGGAAAAGTTATTATGGCAGGAATTCAAGACAGTGGTTACACTAGATAGAGTATTTAGGCAAGATGGAGAAAATAGCCAACAAAAAAGATTTCGTCAGCATCTCACAAATGTGAGAGATGCGAATCCACAAATAGATGACTGGAACTTGCTTATGACACGAACACCTATAAGATTAGATGTTGCAAGCAATGATGAGTTTGATAGGGCAGTGCATTTATTCTCTACAAATGACAATGTTCGTAACCATAACATGAGGATGTTGTATTCTTTAAGACATCCAGTCGCACGTAGCCTTGCAACCAAGTCAAGGAATGGTAATGGAAATGAAGATTTATCAAGCGATGAACTTGATACAGAGTTATTGATTAGTAACAATGCAAGAGTAATGTTGACTACAAATCTATGGATAGAAGCTGGTCTTGTCAATGGATCATTGGGATATATAAAAAATATTGTTTACAAACCAGGAACTGCTCCACCTGATCCACCATCATATGTTACAGTTGAATTTGACAATTACTCTGGAGTACCATTTGATGATCACCATCCAAACGTAATACCAATAGCACCATTGCA
Organism: Cupressus sempervirens; assembly: GCA_028749045.1. Lineage (NCBI taxonomy): Eukaryota > Viridiplantae > Streptophyta > Pinopsida > Cupressales > Cupressaceae > Cupressus > Cupressus sempervirens. The sequence goes on along the minus strand of CM053792.1, from coordinate 443,173,342 downwards.
AAGGGGTAGGACCTTCCAACTACCATTAAGGTTGGCATGGGCATTGACTATTCACAAATCTCAAGGGCTAACTCTTTCAAAAGCCACAATTGACATAGGTCCAAGAGAAAGACCAGGATTGACATTTGTGGGGATATCTCGTGTTAAGTCACTGGAAGGTTTGAGGATAATGACACCCTTTACATACGACCGTTATGAGAAAATGAAAAGTGGGAAACAACTTTCAAAGAGAAAAGTATAAGAATGTAGACTGAGAAGTCTTGAAAATCATTGATTTTTTGAAACATATTATTTAATAATAAAGATTTATTTGTTCTACTACATTATGTGATCATCATCATCAACTATTATGTTGTTATTCTTATTATGCACATTGATAGTTCATATTCCACAGTTAATGAAAAGTATAATTTGATATGCTCAATGTCACATGATAACCTTTTTATTTGCACATTTTAATGCTTGCAAGTACCATTACGCTAAAATTTTATTATACTCTCTAATTTGTAAATTTAACTATGATCATCAATTGGGTCCACAAATTAAGTTTATAATATTATTTCAAATTATAAAGGCATTCTTCAATTCAAATAAATCATAATGTTTGTGCTTCATTACTTTCAACCAATACATTGGTACTCAATATTTGAAATCTATGTTTGTCTATTCTTCACTATCCATGAATGGTCATAATATTACCATGTTTCAATACCCAAACTTTCATTACAAATTTTAATACAATTTGGTTTTGTATTCATTTTCTCCACAATTGATTGTACTAAGTGACATGTTCTATTTTTTTCAAGACCATTATTGATATAAAATATTTATCCCTCTCATTAAGTATACATTTGTTCTATTTTTTTAAATTGGTGATAATGCTTTCTAAATTGTTTTCCATGTTTTTTTTTAGGCATGGAAGCCTCTGATAGACAGTTAAGCATTGTTGACATGAGCCCAACTTCTTCAGTGGACTCAAATCATTTTTATGAGATAGAGTTTCAGAAGTGTGCACGAATAATTAAACAGTGTTGTACAACTATGGTAAAAGCTCTTGATAATGCAGCTTTATCTATTGATCATGTACAAGAGATAGAGATAATGGAGATGGAAGATGTTGCAAAATATGTATGCAACACATCTACAAAAGTAGATGCATTTCCATCCATGATGAAAGAGGTCTATGATGATCATATTACGAACAAAGGCCGTAATACAATTTTAATCTCTGAACAATATGTGATGTACTTACATCATTATGGAGAACTATATACATGGTCCATATGATGATTTCACAATTTTTAGTATTTCACTTATTACTTTATCTAGAGAATTGTACTAGTAGATGTTGTTCTGCTTTCATCTATGTATCGAAAAAATAAATAAACAATTTAACTTCTTAGCTCAAATTCTTCTCAACTATACTTGCAAATATTTCAAATCTTTTTCCTTGACCTTTGTGTTTGTATTATTAAAGCTTTAACATGAGATATATCATTTATATGTCGATCATTAAATTATGTATAAAATTGATGTTTTATATCTAACTATTAATCCACTCTAAAGTAGAATATTCATTTTATACTCATTTTAAGTGCAATCATTACCTCAATAACATTTAGTAGTCCTTCATTGTACACTATTCATGCTAAACATAACAAATTATGTATAAAATTGATGTTTTATATCTAACTATTAATCCACTATAAAGTAGAATATTCATTTTATACTCATTTTAAGTGCAATCATTGCCTCAATAACATTTAGTAGTCCTTCATTGTACACTATTCATGCTAAACATAATTAACATTAATAAATTGTCTATTTATAAATGCAACTATTAAAGTTATAAAACTACATAAGGAATATTGTAATCCTTATATTGCTCTATTATGGTAAGAGGCATGTGTAAGGAGAACAAGCTACTCTCCTAAATGTAACTTTAAACATAACACCAATCGTAATTCTAACCATCATCCTACTTTTCCCCTAACCCTAATTCTAATGCTTTTTCTACCCCTAACTCAAACTATAAGCCTAATTTCAACTTAGCATTTAACCCTAACTCATATTTTAACCCTAACCCTAACACTTACCCTGACCCTAACCCTTTCTCTACCCATATGTTTAATTCTAACCCTAACCCTACCCCTACCTCTAACACTAATATTAATTGTACCATTAACCATTGTCCTACTTTTTGCCTAACCTAATCCTAACTCTAATTTTGACTCTAATGCTAACTCATACTCTAACCATCAACTGAAACCTAACCTTAACCTTAACCTTATCTATAACCCTAACCCTAACACTAACTCTAATACTAAAACTAACCCTAACCCTACCCCTACCCCTAACTCTAACTCTAAATATAACTCTATCATAATTATAATATAGCCCTAACCCTAACCCTAACTTTATGCTGACTGAAATTATAACCCTAACTCAAACCCATACCTTAACCTTAACCCTCATGTAACTATATATATATATATATCGCTAACTCAATATATAAACCTAACCCTAACCATAACCCATAATCTAACCCTTTCTCTACCCCTTTGTCTAACTCCGCCATTTTATTAATCGTAACCCTATTGCACCCCTAACTCTAACTATGAATCTAACTCTACCATAATTTTACTTTAATATTAACCCTACCTCTAACCCTAAATCTATCCTTAAACTTGACTTAAAACTCTAACCTTAACCCTAACTCTAACATTAATCCTAATTCAAACCCTACTTGTAATATTAAATCTATTTCTAACTCTAACCCTAACCCTAATTGTAATTCTAACCCAAACTCTAACTGTAACTCTATCTCTAACTATAACCCTAACTCAAACTATAACCCTAACTCTAACCCTAAGTCAAACTCATGCTCTAATCCGTAACGTGACCCTATCCTCAACCATAACCCTAACCCTAATACTAACCCTTTCTCTACCCCTATCTATTACCCTAACCCTAACCCTAACTCTAATCCTAACCTTAACCGTAACTCTAAGCCTATCACTAACCTTAACCTTACTCCTACCCCTACCTCTAACTGTAAATCTAACTCTACCATATCTACACTTTAACCCTAATCCTAACCCTAACTCTGACCTTGACCCTAACTCAAACCCTTACGCTAACTTTGACCCTAATGCTACCTCTATATATAACACTATCTCTATATAAACATAACCCTAACAAAAACCTTATGCCTAACCCTTTCTCTATCTCTAACCCTAACCCTAACCCTGATTGTAACCTTACCCCTACCTCTAATTGCAGCCTTGAATCTAACTCTACCATAATTGGACTTTAACCCTAACAATTATTTTAACTCCAACCCTAACCTTAACCATGACTATAACCCTACCCCTACCTCTAATTGTAGGCCTAAATCTAACTCTACCATAAATGGACTTTAACTCTAACCCTAACAATTATTTTAACCCTAAAGCTAACCCTAACTCTAACCCTTTCTATACACCTATCTCTAACCCTGACCCTAACTCTAATTCTAACCCTAACACTAACCCTAAACCTTACCCCAACCATACCCATAACTCTAACCCAAACTCTAACTCTAACTATAAATCTAACTCTACCATAATTAGACTCTAATCCTAACTGTATCCCTTACTTTAATCTTCACTAAAACCCTAACAATAACTCTATCCTTAACCCCAACTCAAAACTCTAACCCTAACCTTAACCCTTACTTTAATCTTCACTAAAATCCTAACCCTAACTCTAAACCTTTCTATACACCTATCTCTAACCCTGACCCTAACTCTAATTCTAACCCTAACACTAACCCTAAACCTTACCCCAACCATACCCATAACTCTAACCGTAACTCTAACTCTAACTATAAATCTAACTTTACCATAATTAGACTCCAATCCTAACTGTATCCCTTAGTTTACTCTTGACTAAAACCCTAACCCTAACTCTATCCTTAACCCCAACTCAAAACTCTAACCCTAACCTTAACCCTTACTTTAATCTTCACTAAAATCCTAACCCTAACTCTAACCTCAACCCCGATTCAAAACTCTAACCCAAACCTTAACCCTTACTTAAATCTTCACTAAAAACCTAACCCTTATTTTAACTCTAATTCTAACTCTACCTCAACCCTAACTCTAATTCTAACCCTAACCCTAACAATAATACTAACCTAAACCCTAATTCTTACCATTGTCCTTTCCCTAACCCTAACACTAACACACTCTAATTCTAAACCTAACCCTAACTCTAACCCTAAGAATAGTTGTAATCCTAAAATAGCCCTTGCCCTAGCCCTAACCCTAACCGTAACTCTAATTGTAACTCTAATCCTAATCTAACTCTACCTCTAATTATAAGCATAACCCTAACCCTAACTCTATTTAAAATCCTAACCCTAACCCTAACGATAACCCTAACCCTAACCCTATATCTAACCCTAACCCTAACCCTAACTCTACTCTTCAATATAACAATTTACCTAACAATATCCTTAAAATTAAACTCGATTAAACTGATAAGGATTTTTAAAAAAATGTTCAATAATTTTATACTACTACTATTTTATAGTAAGTTTATACAACTATATTTAAAAAGAAATAAAAAAATCACTACTAACCTTATAAAAAATAGAAAAATTTAAAATTACTTTTTTGGTTGCGCCGCGACTGCCACTAGCTATATATACCTCTATATATATTACGCCGAGAGTAATCGTTCTCGAGGCGCCTATTTTTTTTCATTAATCCCAACTTCGATTAAAATAACTTTGGGATTAAATAAAAATAGAGGTATATATAGCTAGTATTAACTGAGTTTTAGAAATTCCACGATTTCCATGTCATGTAACTCTAATATAACCTCTTTTTCATTCAATATCATGTAACTCTAATATAACCTATTTTTCATTCAGGGTCTGTTTGGCTACAGGAATATAAAAATGGGAATAGGTATACCTATTTTGGAATACTTATTCTCAAATAAAAAATGGAGTTACATATTCTTTTTTTTGTTTGGTTCACTAGAATTTGATGCAGAATTCACGGACTCAAAATTTATGTTTTCTAAATTTTTTTTAAAAATGGAATAGGAATACGTATTCCAATTCCACCTATTTGGATGGAATAGCAAATAATCATTTTTGGGCCAAAATTGGAATACATATTTCAATTTTATTCCTATTCCAATTTCGATTTGGTGCATCCAAACAGAGAATTCAAAACTTTAAGCATATACATATACCTATTCCACTTGTACTCCCGTTGCCAGAACTTTCAATATCAAATATAACCTCTTTTTCATTGAACATGTGAAAAATGACGAATACTTTCATGACAATGATAAAAATTTGGAAAATACATTCACAAAACACCAGATTCTGTAGGAATGGCTTGGCATGGGAAACTAAATGTTCGAGATTCCAGATCATGAAATGAATGAAAATTTCAAAATAATTGTTCAGTCATGTGATACAGAAGGAATTTGGGATTGTCCAAGGCAAAATTCTGAATTTGAAGTCAATTTTAATTGAAAATTAAGGAGGACTCGAGAAAACATTGACACACAACAACGCAAGGCTCCAAAATGCTTGAGTTATTGGGAAATCCCCGTGGCACCGAACTCTTCTTTATAATGGAAGAGAATCATAGGAGCTTGACACTTCACATGGAGATGATGGCCTCCAAGAGAGAAGCGGACAATTCAATGGTCATTCGTAATATTAAGAGGATGAGAATCTGTTGGAATAGCATTCTCAGGGAGGAGAAGGGAAATGATTGTTTTCGAAGTATATCAAATAAGCAGCCTTATACTGAGTGGCTCACACTTGGTATTGGGCCATGTAGAGAGGATGGCTCAGGTTCAAGCAAAGATCCATATGGCAAGGGTAAAGCAATAGCTGATTCTAGATCAGGGGATGTTTATAACAATCAGCTTATCCTTAAAGTTGGCTTGTGCATCGAGGATGGATCCAACAAGCATAAATATGTCATGAATGGAGACAAGGAAGCAGCAAACAAAGGGGAGACTTCATCAAATAGAGAGGATGGCTCGGACAAGAGAGTAGAAGGCGAGGAAGAATCAATTTTTGTACATCATATTCCAGAGGATGTCTTGAACAAAATATTTTGCAAGCTTCCTCTTCATACTTTATTCCAGATTCAAATTGTTTCTACTTCATGGAAAAGCATTATTTCTAGCTCTTCTTACTTTCACAATCTGTGGGAACAGAGCAATGCGCAAAGCTGGCTAGTAATGGAGCTTTGCGATGAAACAAGTGGGTGTTCTAATGGGCTCGCTCTCTATGATATCAGTAGAAGGCTGAAGTACATGAAGATGTTTGGTGAAGAGTGGAGTCGTAACTCAGAATGGCTTCTCAGGGCTGCAGATGGGGGACTTTTGGTTTATAGCTGTAGAAGAAATGGAAAAATTGGAGTTTTCAATCCACTTACTATGCAGTACCGTTGTCTTGAAGATGCAAAAGTGACCAGAAAAAGCAGGGTCTCGTTTTACCTGAAAAAATATCATGATGATGTAGCTGTGCACCTCAAGTGTGATCCAAAGGAAAAGACTTACCAGGTAATTGCTATAATTGGAAATTTTTATCTACTTAGAAGAAAGCTTTTTGTTGTTTTGACTTATAGATCTGAAGAACAGAAGTGGGAAATAAGAGAGGTTCGTTTGGAGGAAAGAGTGTCTGGGCATATGACAATTAGCTTTTTCCCAAGCATATTCATGCAGAACCAAAATATCTACTGGTTTTCTAGAAAAGGGATAGAAGTGGGTAAGTACGATTTGAATGGAGATGGCAACATTAGGTTTCTTTATTTTCCGGGCGTGAAACCTATCCATGAAACCTTCGGAATTGTCATGTATAAGGGCAAAATGATAATGGCTTGTAAAGGTGAACAAATGGAGCTCCCACCATATACACATCCTATGACTTTTTATGAGCTTGATGAGCTTGAAAGACAGTGGAAACCTAAATATGAAGCGATTCTATCTCCCAAGGATTTCATTTCTGGAACGATTTGTGCTGTGGGGGATTATATTTGGATCATTGAAGAAACAGATGGCCATGTTACCCATCTAATATGTATAGATCTAGAAACTGGGGAACTGGAAGTATGGCCAGAAGTCTACCCCTTTATGTTCAATGTCAGAAAATGTCTGTCCACGCCGCTGAGCTTTTGTTGATGCTCTTGGATATTCCATCATTCTTCTGCTTTCTTCTGCTATTCTATCATTCTACTGTCGTTCTGTCATTTTGATTTCATTTCCTGAACCTATGAAATCTATGTGCTGCTCCAGCAATCATGGGTTACACAAGAGTTTAGGATTAAATATTATTTGTGGTTGGATTAGAAATTATTATTTTTAAATGCTTATATTATGTATCAAGTTCTGCAATTTGTGAAATAAAGAATATGATTCTTTTATATTTGTGTTATGGTGGGTCTGAATCTTTACAAACAATATTTCAAAAGCAATTAGTTCTGGTTATGCAAACTGAGAGTAGTGCTAAGACTGGTTAAGAAATAGAAAATTTCAAAACATTTTATTGTTTATTTTTCTGTTTATAGAATGTCAAAGTATAGACATGGCAGATAAGATATTTAGACAGAATATACACACCTCGACCTTTTGAAGAAGTTCTATAAAGCCAAATAAACCTATCTTTGTAGCCTTTGAGAAACTGTCACATTGTTTGAAGTGATTAATTTTATATGTTGAATCCAGAAGTGTAGTTGTAAGGATATGTGCAGAACGTGAGGGTATGCATGGTATTTTTGTTTTTGTTTTTAAATTAGAAAGATTTTAATATTTTTGAACAGTTTTCTTTTTAAATTAGAAAGATTTTAGTGTTTTTGTTTTTGTTTTTGTTTTTAAATTAGAAAGATTTTAATATTTTTGAAGTGTAATTGTAAGGATATGTGCAGAAAAGTGAGGGTATGTCATATTATGCATAGCCTTTGAGACGCTGTCACACTGTTTGAAGTGATTTATAGCTCTAAGATGGCGAAGAATAATGTGTCTCAATCCTGCCTATTGATAAAATTATTTATCAACCTATGGTCTAGTGTCCTAGAGCCAAAGAAATCCTACTTTAAGTAGCTTTTGTTCTTGAATAAACCGTCTACTCTTCGTCTGATGTTATTATATATTCTATGTGTAGAATTCCTGAGAGTTTTTATTACCTTTTTAAAGAGAAATTTGGCCTCTATCTTCTTGTCTGAGTTGAATGCTTGAGTTCCAAAATAGAGTCAGTGCGCTTTTTATATTATTGCTGGTTGCATTAAAGATCGTAAAAAAGCTTATAACCGAATTCATTGTTGTATGGAAGAATACAAACTGAAAATTGAAATTTCCCTTCTCTTGTGTTTAGGAGAGGGCTGTATATTTTGTAAACAAGTAAAGTAATGTCGTTGTTTAGTAAATAAGGAAGAGGGGAGGGCTCTATTATTATTTTTCTGTGTGGGCAGGACAAGTTTTTGAGGAGTTTTCTTTTTACCCATTCTTTGTGGGGGTTTTAGGGAAGAGTACTGAGGAAGCCATCACACACCAAATTGCAGGTCTGTGAACAAACCAATTCAGATTTGTATTGACAAACTAATAGACTTGGTTCATGGTTTTGTAAAGCTATTTCTTCTTTTGTTTAAGTTGATCTTTGAATCTATCTAATTTCCTGCTACAGATCAGATTGCTTGAATGTTTGAATTATGTTGCAAGTGTTTGCCAAAAGGTTGTCTCTCTCTTCTTTCAGCACTGGTATCAGAGCCAAAATACTTTGAGTGTGTAGGAAATCTCACTGGAACAAGGCAGTCTATATTAGGATCAAGCTTGCAGGTGTTGGGAGAATAAGTACAAGAGGCGCCCATGTTGATGGAGTAGAGGTGGAGTCAGAAATAGAGGAAGAAATCTTCAATATGGATGATTTTAGGCAGGTTGAAGTTATACTAGAAAAAATCAGAAGAGGGCTTGCTTGTAGAAGAGCACATGAAAGTGGTGAGGATGACGATGAGATTAATGAAAGTTTAGAAGGAGAAGAGTATGTTGAACATGAAGCAACAACAACAGCTTTGACTACCATCGATGGGAAAGATATTGACAATTGAAGTTCCTACCTTCAATAGGAACTTGGATGTAGAGGAGCTAATAGCTTGAACATATGATATAGAAGAATACTTCTTATTTGAAGAAATAGAAGATATACATGGAGTTAATATCAAATTGAATGGTCGTGTTAAAATTTGGTGAAAAGAGGTGTCAATTAAAAGAGAAGAGGAAGAAGAGGAAAAATCAAGATTTGTAAGTTGCATGAAATGGTGGAAATGATGAGGAGACAGTTTAATCATGCTGATTTTGTGCTTATATGATTTGTTGAGGAACATATAGAGTCCGAAGCAAGGAAGTAGGATAGTGAGAGAATATATGGGGTTTCAAAACATTCTAATTACAACAGGCTATTATAAAGTAGACAAGGAGAGGATAGCTTATTACATCAATGGGCTAAGACCACAGATTTGAGACCGAGTTGGGTTTGATAAGGATTTATATCATGGAAGATGCATCTCAATTTGCTCTAAATTTTGAAGAGAAAGTAAACAAAAGATTTGAGGGTAAACAAAAAGGAACTGGTCAAGGTAGAAAGATAGGTGGAAGAAACAAAAAAAAAAGAAGCAATGAAGGTCATCATTAGATTCAGAATTTGGAAGATCAAGGCAGCATAAATGATTGGATAAATGATGATTGTTATGGCACAAAAGATGAAAATTTAAGAGGCAAAGAAGGATTAGGCTCCATAAAAGGAACTTTTAAGTGTGGTGAAGGAGGTCACAAGATCATTAAATACCCTCAAGAAGGCAAATAGTCAAGAAGAAAAACATAAAATTAGAATAGGGCAGAGAACATCAATGAAGAAGCAAAATAATCTCAAGCAAATCAAGCTAAAAGACATGAAGCCTGGTAACAAGAAGACCCTTGGCAAGTGAAGAAAATGAACCTAGTCAAATAAAGAAGTTGTTCAAAACAAGGTGCAAGTATAAAGGAAATTTTTGTGATGTCATAATTGATAGCATAAGCATAGACAACCTTGTGTCTAAAGAAAAAGTAAGTTGAAACTTGAGAGGAAGAATCACTCAAATCCATATTGGATAACATGGGTGAGAAATGATGAAAAAAGTGTTTTGATAGATGAACAATGTTTAGTCAAGTTTATGATAGGTGGATATATATTATGATGAGATAGTGTGGTACAATTTCTATGGATGCATATCATATGTTATCAAGATGACTTTGGCAATTTAATAGGAAAGCCCTCATTATGGATATACTAATGTTTCCTTATTAAGTAAGGATGGAGTTAAAGACATGAGTTGAAATCTATGGAAAAATATTTGGCTCAAGTTTTTGGAAGAGCAAGAGTATGTTTGGTTGACACTAGAATGTTTTTAGATGGTATGGGACTTGAAAAGGTTTTTTTTCTTCAATTACAAAAATTAATTGTGAAGTTGTGGAAGAGGTCCTAGTAGAAATTGTAGATTTGTTGTAGGAGTTCAAGGATATTGTTTTAAACAATATACTTGAAGGACTCAACATATGAGGATAGTCATTAGATTGATGGATAAATTGATCCAAGAAATCTTGAGTCCTTGTGCAATGCTTGCAATGTTATCTCCAAATAATAATGGAGGATGGAGAATGTACATTGGTTCCATAGTCACTAACACGATTACCATTAAGTGTATATTTTCATTACCAAGGATGAATGACATTATTGATTATTTGAGAGTAGCAGATCAATTCACAAAGATATATTGGAAAGGTAAAATAAATAAATAAACATATTCAAATAAGAAAGTGGATAAGTGGAAGATTGTGTTTAAAGGTAAAGAAAGTTTGTTTGAATGGGTGGTCATTCCTTTTTTGGACCAACTAATGAACCTTGTACATTTATGAGGTTGATGAATGAGGTTTTAAAAGAGTTCTTGGGAAGATTTTTAATTTTTAGTTTTATTTTTAGTAAGAAATTAGAATATTATATTGGGAGTGCTAAAATTTTGTGTTACATTGCCCTATTTTCATGATTTGCAAGCCTCAAGATCTTTAGAAAATCTTTTGATTATGATTCTCAAATAACATGGTGCTAGACTGAGCTATCTATTGATGACATAAATCTTTTTAAATTATTTTCTCTCCTACAAGTATATATGAGAGGTTGTGTTCAATAATGTAACAAATAAAATGTTTGTTTCAAGATTTCATATAGGTCCTTAAACCCTAAATCCTAGAGGCTTACCCCTTTTGTATTACTTTTATGTTGGTTGTCTCTAAGTGGTTTCTAGTCAGCTAATTTACCTCTCAAGGCCCTTGTACACATTTGGTGACGAGCCCCTCCACTAGTTTAATTGGTTATCCTTGTCAAAGTTATTTTCCTTATTTCCTAACTAGTTTCTTCTTGTCCTAATTTTAAGTCTTTTTGTTTATTGGCCCCTTTTCTTAGCTACTAGGTTTTCTAGTGTCACGTGCACTTTACCTTGTGTTAAAATAACTAAACATTTAACTTGCATGTGGATAGTCTAGATCACCTCATGGTTATGTGCAGTTGCATCAAACTATTTGACATAATATAGAGTGTAAGGGTGATGGTGGGTACCCTTCTTTGTCTATGACTTTTACAAATGGGTGTTTTCTAGGTGTCATTTTTTCATCTCTATGGATCTAATTCTTTCTTACAACTAAAGGGGTTAATCATTAATAATCTCATGTAATATTGAGGATTACATTTACATTTTACTTGCACAACTAACCCAATGTGTATACTAAATTTAAAAAATGTTGCTTTGATGGATGATTCCTACTCATCTCATTCATCTTTTTCACTATAACACGATGTGTTATAGTTCTCTTCTCAGTTCCAATGAGGCAACTTTCCTTTGGAAATAAAGTAATTTAAAAATCCATCAACTTTACCCAAATCAATGACTCACATCACATCCTTGCTATCTGATAAAAATAGACTATCAAAAAAGCTAAGAGTGTAAGTGCACAATTAGAAAGGTCAAATGACAAGCCAAGGTGATGACACATCCTCTTCACTAAATAATAGTGCAACGTGTGTACTCTTTTCAATAGGCCCCCAACGGTCCTCAAGTTTTAAGCTAATTTACAATCATCTTGATCATGATGAGTTCTCAGAGAATTGTGCTTGCATGATTAAACCAAAGATGCATGAATCATTGAGCATACAAAGTTGGCATGATTAGTTAACCATTAAGTTGTGGCAAGGGATAGCTAACCTTGAATTTATGTCAAGGGATAAAGGAGACATGTGAACTTTATTTTCATTCGACTAAGAATCAAACAACTTGATAATTATTGCATTTTCATGAATATTCAAATTTGAATGTTAAGGGCCGATTGGCATCACCAACCTATTTGTGTGACTATAATTTCTTGTTGATTAGTGTCATTGTATCCAAATTTTCTAGTGTAAGTGATGTTTTGTACTAATAAGCATAATTGGTTTTTGGCTCTCATCAATTTTTTTAATATTGAAAAGTTAGGGATCTCACCCAAACTTTGGTATTTGATAATTCTAATCCTATCTTGAAGATGATTTCTAGTTAAAGATGAATATTTGACTTGTTTTAATGTGATTTTTTACATGTAATGCATATATTTTGAAAAGATCACTACACATTTCTCTCTATCATGAAACCCTAGGAGACAAGGACACATTTTCCACCTTTCTAACAACTTTCTCTATCTCACAATTTGACTTGCTATGGAAATTATCTCCTACTTATCAACTTTCTCTATCTTTATGGAAGACCATTTTTGAAAATCCCATACAATTTCTTCCCTAGAGGTAGATGAAAGAATATTTGAAAAGTTTTCAGAAGGTCATTAATTGTTTTTTTCTTTGTCTCGATGGAATTTGTCTACTTCCAAGCATAGTTTTATCGCAAAGGCTTAAAGCTTGTTTCTCCCTTCGATAATAAAAGAGAATTTAGGGCCTCCTTTTCATTTTTATAGTTGTGTGTTTGGTACTTAGATATGATAGGCCTTAGTCGATCATCACATATACTTATACTTAGTAGAGTATGTCAATTAGAACTTCTTATTCTCTTTCATTTCATATCCCTTGTAAAATATTTTGTAGCTACAAAAAGCAATATGAAATAAAGCGCAATGATTTTCCATGTTGTCCTTTTATATACTTTCAAAATCTAATGGAATCAAAATACATGGTTTTTAATTTCTTAATCACTTTGTGTTATAAGTTTTAGGAGTTATTTTATGAAGATCTTTGAAGAAAGGGTTTAGATATTTCTTAAAATGCTAATGTGAATCTGATTGATGTTTAATTATTATAGAATATACCTTTCATTGTTATAATTAGTCAATACAAGGTGTTGAATCAATGCATGAAATATTTTGAGTTATGGATTCATAGGTTTTCTCAATTGGTTTTCTTGTGACTCTGTATGTCTTGGATCAAGAAATTATTTGATGGCCTCATTAGCTTGCAATATACCTTCTAAATCCAAAAGAATTTACTTTCAAGCAATTTACTTTTAGGTCTTATTTTAGTTATTAGTCTAGATGATGGCATATTCTCATGGTCTTAAACTCATTAAGTGAATTATATATACAAAGAACTATAAACCTTCCACATGCATGATTTCATGTATAGAGAACATTTAATATGTTATAATATGTGAGATAATTTTTTTTTAGGATCACAAAGGTATTATTTGGGTTCACCTACCCTAGTCTAAGAGAACCAAAAGTGGAGAATTTTATAGATAACTCATTATCTAATAATGACTTTTTATGTTTGACACTGATCTAAGTTGTTGACTATTTAATATTGGCTACCTCAATTAGAAAACCCAATAAAATTGGTTACTCTCAGTTGCAAAAGATAAAATAAAACTTATTATTCTATCTTAGAATCTTTTGTCATGGTGTGTTATTTCTTGCAAGATTCTACTAGATTGATTTATTGCGTTATGTATATAACCTTTCCAAGATTAAAGAGAAGCAAAGCTTACTAATATTATATCTCACACATGAGCATTGTAGCTTTGGATAATAGATGAAGTGCTACACGTGTCATTTATTGAATTCAATATTGACTTAGCAACAACAATATGAGAAGAAGAGGAGGAGGAGGAGGAGGAGGATGATTTGTTTATAGATGATCAAATTCAAAGAATATTGGATTCTTTGAGGAATAATAATACACCATAAAAAATTCTATCATTTTCTATAAATTACTCATAAAAGCAATAATAATTCCTTTATAAGGTTGGAAACTCAAAGAATCTTTGAAATAGTTAACACAAGTAAGAACTATTGTAATAACTAATCAGGGAATGATAACCAAGGTAAGAGCCCAATTGGAGAAAATAATGAAGACAATCATATCAACACATTACAAAATATGTATCTCATGGAAATCCTTCTAGGGTAAAAACCACAATGTGTGAGTTGATCCTCACAAAGCTTGCACTCTCCTAAAGTACACCCAATGAAGAGCTTACCTCTATTAGAAGATTACAAAGACATTGTTAAGTGCCACCTGGTTTTAAGGGATTTGAATAATGCCTATGAGAGTCTTTCCTTGTAAGGAGGAACCTAGTTAAAGGACTTCAAAACACAAGTCAATGTGTCACCTTTCTAGGTGATTTAGTACAAAAAACCTGTTAATGTCCACCCTCGATGGGATTTGTTGTTATAGAGATTACTAACCAACAAAAAAGGGTTATAATGGAATAAATACTACACTTAGCTTAAGTATACATCTCATTGCCACTCCTTGACCTGTTTGCAACTATGATCTTCCCTCCTTCATCCTTGCAACTTCAGACACGATACATTCTTGAAACTAATCTCTCTTTAATGCATTCTGAGTAGTGTTGTTTGGGGTCACTAGCTTCTCCTCAACACACTGGCTTCTTCACGTTGTCCGTGACTTATCACTTTCACTCTTTAACATTTTGTGATTACAATTAGCTTGGTTCTCTTAGAACTATTGGGTTTCTACGAGATAAATATTGTGTTATGTGTTGGTATTTTCATGTGATGTATTTTTGGTTGATCCTAATCAGTTAAGTTATTGCCTGCACTAACTTATAGATTGAAGAAAAGAAAGATCTATAGTGAAAACAAAGTGTATATATTGATTCACTGACACCCCCCCCTCAGTATATTGACCTATAGTTGGGACTAACACATTTAACACATCAATGAATCACCAAAAGTCCCTCATTCTAGAGAAAATAATAATCAATCGATAAAGGAATATTTGGATCTGGTGCACTAAAAAGAGTAACAAATTTTTTAATTGAGGGCTCTTTATTGCTTTCTTTGATCTCTAAAAATATCTGCTGATTGATTTAGGAGAATTATATTACTGTGACAAAACACAACTCTTGAAGATATTTTAACCTTAGATCAAGTATTGAAGAAAAATATAAGATACAAACTTCATTAACACATGTATGAGCCCAGACTTGAAGACTAATTTACAAATGTATTTTTCTCCCACATCTACAAGTTTGTACCCTTAGAAAAGATGATTTAAGATACATTATGAAATATTTCATAAATAAAAAGTCCTATGAATCTTCCTACTATCATTCTTGAAACAAGAAGCTAAAGGAATTTATCAAATACTAGTGTCATATATACAAAGTTGAATTAGGAAAAATTATTAGTCCAATAGGCTTCTTCTCGTAAAGAATTTGTGGTTGGATTAATCAAACAATCAGAGGGTCTTATGCCATTAAATACGAAAAAACAACACTAGGAAATGTTGAAATGATAACTCTCCAGTATACACATGGTTTGTTATTGTTCAGTCTGGTCGTCTAGCGCCACATGTCATGTCCCCAGTGTTGGGATGTGGGGAAGACTATGCATCATGGAAGAAATAGGGCATGAAGGAGTGGGGAAGAGGGATTCAGATGTAGGCCACACTCTAGGCTTTGAATTTTAAGTTTGTTGGAGAAAATGAAGAAAGTGTATGGTTGTATGATGGCTTCTTATTGTGATTAGAGAATTTTCCTTTGGCTTCAATTCATTTGCACATTCCAAGAGGCATCCTTTTGTGTATTCCTCTACTCCTACGTGACATCCCTACTATGGGGAATCAAAATTCTTTTTAAGTGGAGGCCATTGTTGAATGCATTGAATTCATTAAATTGTCATCCTCCAAATAGATTGATGTTTGTTGTGAAAAAATGTTATTTTCTTGACAATTGCTTTCATGACTTTCCCCTCCATGTATTTTGGTTTCTATGAAACATTCCTTATTATGGTATGTGTAGACAGTATTTGGAATTGATGTTATTTTGAAATGATTATTTGTTATGTGTTTGAGAGTGAAGATGCCTTTATCTTTGATCTTTTGAATGTTGTTAGTATCTTGTGTGAGTGTATTTGACTATAGACATAGTTACATGAGGTGTGCTTCATCAATGTCATTTTGGCACTATTCCTTCATCCTTCATTAGCATGATCTTTTCTCCTATTAAGGCACACAGTTTTTCTAGGAATCGTGACTTTTAATTTACCTTAACACATTATTAGCTGATAGGCTTTCCTTCTAGAGTTGGCTCTAGCCAGAAATTGACTCACGCTATAAATTGACCGTCTAGAAATGGTTTCAAATGGCTGATAAGTGGTTTACAGATCATATCTAATGATGGAGAAATCTAATGCCACAAATGTACTCAATATATTACCACCAATATATATATATATATATATATATATATATATATATATATATATATATATATATATATATATATATATATATATATATATATATATATATATATATATATATATATATATATATATATATATATATATATATCGCTGTATAAAAATATATTTGTGAAAATCAAAGAGAATCAATTAAAGGGCTGAAGTTAAAGTTGCTCACCAATTTTCTGGAAATGGACAATCATTGACAAAATATCAAGAAGACATAAAAAATATTAAATACATTTTAATAAATGAGATGAGCTTCATAGGTTCCAAACTACTACTAAAAATTAATTTTAGACTATGTGAAGCTATACCCCAAAAACATCACCTTTTCTATGGTGGCATGTCAATGATTCTTGTAAGAGACCTAGCCCAACTTCCACCTGTTATGGATAAACCTATCTATGCATCTCACACCAATGCCAAGAAAATGTGGCACAATTTTAATACAGTTGTAACATTAAAAACAATGTTTAGACAAATAGGTGATGATCCACTCCAAATACAGTTCCACCGAGAACTACAAAACATATGCAATGTAGAACCAACGCTACATGACTGGGAGTTGTTAATGACTAATGCAAACAAGAATCTCACACGAAATGAACAACTTGAGTTTGACCAAACAACACATTTATTTTCTACTAATGAGCATGTTTCACTCCACAAAAAAAAAAAATGCTAAAAGACCTAAATGTCTTGATTGCACTTTGTACTGCGATAAATGCACATTGTAGGCCTGAAGAATTTTTTGATGACGACCAACTACCTAAAGAAGTCTTATTATGTAAACTCCAACGTGTTATGCTTACAAAAAACCTCTAAAATGATTCTGGTCTAGTTAATGGATCTCTTGGAGAGGTAAAAGACATAGTGTATGCGATGGGTTGTAAACCTCCTTTGTCGCCTTCCTATGTTACGATAGAGTTCAATAGCTATATTGGTCCACCATGGGATCCTAAAAGCCCAAAAACCATTCCAATACAACTCATTTCTTAAGGCAATTGTACACAAATACCCCTCACCACAACCTGGGCTATCACTATACACAAATCACAAGGCCTTACCCTAGGCAGAGCTACAATTGATATAGGTAGAACTGAAAGACAAGGCCTCACCTTCACAACAATCTCCAGAGTCAAATCCATCCAAGGACTTCGTATAGAGCCTTCCTTCTCTTTTGAACGATTTTGCAAGATGTAGAAAAAGTCATATAGTATTATTAGAAAGAAAGAAGAAGCATGTTTGCACTTAATGTCGCATACAAACCAAATCTATGAAGCTACTTCTACAAAAAATGGTAATGTTAACATTCTAATTTTTTTCATTTTTTGGTTTTTTTTTCACTTCTAATATAATCCATTTCTCTTATCTACATATTGACATTTATTGAATTCAAAGAAGATGTTCATCCACCAAAAAAAGATCAAAAGAATTTGAAGTATGTCATGTTACATATTTAATGCTTTTACTATTTGAATAGTTTTTTAATTTTTAAAATTGATTAGTACACCCTATTATTAATTAATCTCATTTTCTTTTTACATACATGTTTTTTCTTGCTATCCATGAATATCACTCCAATTACTTTATTTTTTCGAACAAAAGAAATTTTTCCATAAATTGTACACTTCATACCAACTCTTGAATTTAAGGGTTGTACATTAAATAAAATATTAAATTATACAATTTATACATTTTGTCGTGTGTATATATTAATTAATCTCATTTTCTTTTTACATGAACATTTTTTGTTTCTATCCACGAATATGACTCCAATTATTTTTTATTTTTTGGACAAAAGAAATTATTCCATCAATTGTACACTCCATACCAACTCTTGAATTGAAGGGTTGTACATTAAATGAAATATTAAGTTGTACAATTTACATTGTTGTGTATATATGCTTCATTCTATATAAAAACTTAATTATATGCTATCAATTTTAAATCCTACTTTGAATTATACAATCTCTACAATTTTACCTTTTTAATAATAAAAACTTAAACCTGTGCTATCAAATATAAATATTTCTTTGAATTATACAATATGTTCAATTTACCTTTCCAATAACACCTATTGGGGTATCCCTTGCACCTCGCTTTGGTGCAAGTGCTAGTTCATACTTATGTTTCCTTCTATGAGAGTTTTTCTTACATACTATTTGTCACTTCATCTGTATGTTTCTTAGGATTTTTTTTTTGTCCCTTCATCTAACTTAATTTCATAAATTCTTTTATTTCATTCCTAGAAAGCTAGCTAAATCAATAAATGTAGAAATCTCCTTAATAATAGCCTACAACATGTTTTATATTTATTTCCTATCTCAAGTTGCCTCAATTGTCATGACCAATTCTTAGTGATCTACTAACCTTGTTATGTGTTTTCATGGTTCTTTACTTAACAACATCTTGAAAGTTTCAGTTTGGTGAATTAGTGTTGTACATGCATTGTTATATGGTGTCTCTTAATGTAGATACTATTTTTTTAACCTCGTCTTATTTTATTTTGTTTGCTCAAGGAATTTTTGTTTTAATGATCTCTTGTTCTTTGGTTATAGTTCTCCTTAACCAATAAAAATGATTTTATAGTTCGTAAAGTCTTAATTGTCAAATGTTATTTTTTTCATTTTAATCTCTTTTCTTGATGTTGCTCTGTTTTTGATATGTTGATCCTTCTCTATGTTGGTTGAATATGTTCAAAAGAAAAGCAATAGTTTGATATGATATGGTTTTAATTCAACTTCTTACACAACCATCTCGTTGGTATGCTTACAAAAGTACTACAAACAATATTTCAATAAATAGATTCAAAGCATATTAAGGGAATAAAAAAATTCAATATAATTTTTTATTTCATATTATAGACTTGGCATAGCAATAAAATATGTATAAAGTGAATTGCTTTGAGACACTGGTTACCATCTAATTGCATATGCTCTACAAAGAAAATTAACCAAGTTAGGTATATATATTTAAATTCCCTCAATGTGAATACCTTTGTGTGATTATAAGATTCTTTGATATAATTAATTTTTATGCAATTTATTATTAAAAATTTAGTTTGCTGTTTAGCCAATTCCTACTAGATGATAGGAAGAATAATTACATATTATACAAAGCAACACTGTTTTTTTCCAGATTCATCAAAACATAGTGATTTTTTAACCAAGACATAGTGATTTTTACCCAAAAAATTGTGTTGTTTGACTACAAACTGTAGAAATCAAGAAGATCAAACGTTGAAATTTTGAAAAAACATTCATATATTTTAAATTTTCCAATATTCAATTTTTAGGAGGATAGCCGCATCCATTCTTTACATTTGCAAAAGCTCCCCACTGAAGCGTCTAATAGTAATCATTTAGCTTGTGAAAATGAGTACACATGTTATTTATTGCTGGCATTTCAAAGAAGTAGTGGACCCAACAGACCGTCCTCTTTCCAGAAGTCGGCCAAAAGCAGTTGCAATTAATGAATAAATGGTAGACACCAACACCTCGCCTGCCAATCATTTCGATCGGCCCGACCACATATTCCAACAACTCTTCGATTCTGTCAAAAATGTCGGCTAATCCGAATTGCTTTTCGGATCGATTTTCTGAGCCGAAGGAGGGCACATTGCAGGCTCACCCCAACCTGCACCAACACCAACAATTTGGTCCGAGATTTCCAAACCTTTAAAGAAAAACTCATCAAAATGAATCTTTTACCTGAGCGGTATAAAATTTCTCTCTCTTCCTGACAGAGAGCGCATCTCTCGCAGCAGCAATGGACGCAAAGGTCGTTACAGGGCAGTTCCGGCAGACTGTACATCGCCCGAAGTTTTTTCCGATAGAGGAATGAATACAAGCATTGCACACACAAGAAGCTTAACATACAATACAGTGCGCCGTACAGCCAACAACCTGAAGCATAGATTAGGGCTCACAAACCCTAGGTTTAAATTGGGGATAAAGAACAATAGAAAGAAAATGACTAGAATTTGAACATTCTCGACAACCAGAATCATAAAATTGCACCTCAGAGACCTGAGATTATCAAAACAGAAGAAGATTTTTCAAAAAACTTAAGTAAAATTCTCAATTTCTCACAGAAACCTGAGATTATCAAAAGAAAAGAAGATTTTTCAAAATTTTAATAAAAGTTCAAAATTCTGAATTTCTCACTTACTTGAAACTCCCCTGTCTGCAGCATGCGCGATCCGCCCAAAAGTCACACATGGATAGAAGCACGTCACGCAGCCTGCAGTTCGATGCCGTAATTTAAAATCTATTATTTACAAGGAAAAACCTCTCTTTTTACAGGAATCTAATGAAAATGTCAATTTATTTCACGCACACGTAGACCAAGCTCCACCGTAGCCCAAAATCCCGGATACCCAGTATGAGGGGCGCACCAGTCGATAGTGAGGATATGGAACAGCAACACCTTCTGTAGAATTCTCTGGTTCTGTTACACTGTCAGTAGAATTCCGTGGCTCTGTTACATCTTCCTGCAATTCCTCCCTTTCATCTTCTCCCTCCATCGTCACATCTGGAAATTAGGGCAAAACCTGTCTTTATCAACTAGACTCCCGTATTCAGCCTGTCGCCACCGAACGTCATTACATGGTCAAGGTTCAATTCCCCAAGTTATGGTAAAAACTTTGCTTGCACACTTGGTTGGTGCAACATATTTGCACCGGCTTCTCAAAGCTATCTTTTAACTGTTGCGTTTTAATTGTAAAGGTTTACTATATTATTATTTTTATTTTTATTTTTATTGTTACTTTTTATTAAACTATTATGTGTAGATTGTATCTTACAAATGTTTGTGTTGTAATTTTTTAGTATATTCATTATTTATTTTGTATAAAAATATTATATATATATATATATATATATATTCAATACGATTATAAATTTTGAGTATATTTTTATGTAATAGAAGAATTTAATATATTTTAAATAATTTAATAATATAACATAATCATATTTTAATTTATAATATTTATAATAATTATTAAAAATTTAACTTTAAAAAATAATTTAAAATTAATAGTTATGAAAAACTGATAAATATAATTTAAAACATTACTTTAATTTTAAATAAATAAATAAAACTAGTTAAAATAGGGATTATACATAATTTTATTCATCTCAAATCTTAATATCTTTTATTTTAAAAAGTATGGAGTTGATAAAGAATTTTCTTAGTATCATGGTTGCATTTTAAAAGTTAGAGATAATTGACTAAAACATGTGTAAAATATATAGTAAAATATTCAAATTATTTTTTTATTTTTTTATCATTATAAATTTAATTAATAAATTACAAAAGTATTTGAGTAGATTTATAAATTGAGATGTCAAAATAAATAATATAAATTTTACTACCAAGCATATTAATTAATTTTTACTTATTTAAAATAAATAATATTTATATTACTATAGTAAAAAATTAGAATTTACAACAATACAAATTGTAATATAATCCCATCGATTAAAAAAGTTACTACTAACTTTTAACAGTAAAAATTATGCCAATAATTGAAATTTAATCTAACTATATGCTAATAATTTAAAATCATAATAATAAAATTATATTTATATTTTTAATATAGTTATTTTTTACTTAGTACACATAACCATCATAATAATTTTAATAAATTATAATATAAACATAATCAATAGTATTTTATTACTCTATATTAACAATTTGTAGTCATATTAGTAAAAATATTTTATTATTTTTAATAAATTCATATTTTTACGAACCCAAAATAAATAATAATATACTAAACATTTAGACTTTACAACAACATAAACATCATAATCATTGTAAGACATAAAATTAACATAATAATCATATCACATATCATTGTAAGACAAATCCTTGATTCTATCATTATCGTGCATGAGGTGATCCATTCCTTAGATGAAGGTAAAAATGAAGGTTTTCTGCTCAAACTTGATCTGTCTAAGGCTTATGACAGGGTGGACTAGATGTTCCTGGATAAAGTTTTGGAAGCTTTTGGTTTCAATGATAAAACAAGAAAGATAATATCTCAAGTGATCCCCACCCCCACTTTTGGGGTGATGGTTAATGATACTCCCTCTGATTTCATTAAATCTTCTAGGGAGATTCTTAGGCAAGGAGACCCTCTTTCACCGATCTGAGATATTATTCTCGCTGCATATTATTATCATTAATTATTACTTTCTAATATATTTGCAAGAATTCATGATAAGTTTGTAAAAAAACACACAACTTCAATTTCGATTATCAAAAAGTCTTTATTAAGAAGTTTCTTTAATTCTATTTCCTTTAATTCTCCATTTTTGCATGCTCATCTTTGCCTCTATTTGCAACTGCATTGACACCTTTTTTTTTTTAATTACCTTGGGCTTCTTGCATTCATCATTCTGGTAGAATGTTTGGGAGCACTTATTCATAACAAAGGGAGCAGAGGAGATTTAGTTGGGTTAAAACCTTCTTTCAGAACCCTGATCTTCTCTCATTAGCAATTCGTGGATGACACCATTTTAGGGGGAGAGGTTTCAGTGAAAGAAGCTAGAAACGTGAAAAAAATTCTCAATACCTATTCCAACACCATTGGTCAATTCATTAACTGGAGCAAAATCTTGGTCTTCTTTATTAACACCGCTGAGGGTAGACAAAGGAGAATTCTCGACATTTTGGGTTGTGATATTGTCTCTCTCCCTTCTATGTATTTGGGGCTTCCTCTGGGGACCAAACCTCTTGACCTCTTTTGGAACAATCTCATTGATAGATTCAATAGAAAGTTGGTGGGCTGGAAAGGCATTACCCTGATTTTGGCTGGTAAAGTGCTTATAGTTATATTGAGTTTCTAGATTAGATTGTGTAAAGATTTTTTTCATCAACGTTTTGAATCACACTATGTGATCCATCATCAGGATGAGAGAGAAAGAGGTTTAAAACATGATCACACTACATTTCTAATCAAATCTACTTTGCAAGATTTGCCAACTTATGCATTAAGCCTTTTCTCTATACCTACCAAAGTGGATGATACTTTGGAGTCCATTCAGAGGAATTTTCTATGGGCTGGTGTTGAAGGAAATAAGAAGTACTTGTTGGTGGCTTGGGAGACTATTTGTAGAACCAAAAAGTAGGGGGGGTTGGGGATTAGAAATTTGAAGCAGTTCAATAGGGCTTTGCAAGCTAAATAGATATAGAGGATTTTCAAATCCATAGGGGAATGGAGGGATAGTTTGAAGACCAAATATGTGACTAATATTAATTTTAAACAGTTCATCAGTAGGGACTATGACCCAAGGAGATCCAACATCTGGAATGGCATTCTGAGGACTAAGGGCATAGCCATTGAGAAAGCAAAATGTAAACTTGGCAATGGTGAAGATATAAAGTTCTGGCATGATGACTGGCTAAGACAAGGGCTCTTATGGAACATTGAGCCATATAATAGATGGGAACACTTATATATGGAAAGATTTGGCTATAGAGTGAGTGACTACAGGGTCAATAATGAATGGGTGAATCTGACTGAGTTGTCCTAGGAGCTAAAGCCATTGACGAACGTAATTATGCATATCTCATTATCCCTCAACAAGGATCCCATTATTTGGGGGGAGATGAAGGATGAAAACTACATTGTTGCCTTAGGCTATGAAACCATGCTAAACATTGAAACAATCCCTATTTCAGCTAAAGCCTAGTATTTTGGCCTTATCCCCAAAATCAACATTTTTTTCTAGATTATGCTCTGAAACTGTATCTTCATGGTGGACAACCTTACCAAGAGGGGGCATTTGATGCCTAATAGATGCATTCTTTGCAAAAACCATAGTGAGAGTGTGGATCATATCATTATTCACTGTCACCTCACTAGAGACATATGGTCTTATTTCCTATCTTTCTTCAAGGTGACATAGTGTTTCCCCAATAACATTACAAAACTCTTTGAACAATGGCACCATGGTGTTATTGGGGATGTGAATAAGGGCTTATGGGAATGGACTTTACCTCATGTCTGTTGGGGAGTGTGGAAGGAGCAAAATAATAGAATTTTTAGGGAGAAAGAAACTAATGCCAAAGTTGTCTTCCACAAAAGCCTTAATGCTTTGTTAGAAAACTATACTATTAATAAAGGTTACAACCCTCTTCTCAGCATAAAAGAAATTGATAGAAATAGGAGGGAGGACTACAGATGGGCTCTCCCACCTGAGGGTTGGTGTAAAGAAAACTTTGATGGGGCTACTAAAGGCAACCCTAGTAACGCTGGGGTGGTGGAATCATTAGAAATTCCCATGGAAAAGGAATTGCTACTATGTCTACTCTTCTGGGTTTGTAAACTAACCACTATGCAGAGGTGAGTACAACACACCAAACTATCAAACTTGCTCAAGACATGGGAGTCATTAATCTAAGGTTGGAAGGAGATCCTAAGAATGTAATAGATTGTCTTAACGAGAAGAATGAGGTTACGTGGACAATTGTGAATATCATTAAAGAGTGCATTTAGATCCTTAAGTCCTTTGATAATATATATGTGGTGCATGAGTATATGGAAGCTAATCAAGTGGCTAATAGGCTGGCCAACTAGGTAGTCAAGAATGATGAAATGAAAAGATGGATGGATGGACAAAATATTTCGTTGGAAATCTTAGATTTGATAGAAAGGGAAAGGATCCTGGGTAGATTGGGAAACATTAACGATCTATTATGAAAGGTTACATGTTATGGGAAATGTGTTGAAAAATGATGTGGAAGTATGATAGCCAAAGTATGAAACACATTATTAGTATTCATTAGCACACTTTCAAGCCTGATTTTGGGTATAATTTGCATGAGGCTAAAAGAATTTTCACAAAAACAATACATATCAATCGGAATCAGGCTTAAAAAATATCACTACTAGAAGAAGAGATTGCAAAGAGGACAAAATTATGGTGGGAGAAAGGCACATGAAAGAACCTGAGGATGAAGCAAATAAGTGGCATTGATGCTCTAAGGTGTGGAGTATTTTGAAAATAGGTGAAGTTACCATGTTCATCGAATGACTTCATGGGTGAAACCTTATGTTATGTGTATCATGGTTAAGAGTTGGAACGAGGGGATTGTCAAAATTGACAGGGTGGATTTCATAGTGATGGAGGAGGTTATCTCTGTGGTGACGAGTATTCCCATTATTGGGAAGAAATTCTACAAAGATAGACATATTACTGGGTAGGTTGTGATTGAATTTACCAAGGATATGGAGGAAAATAAGGCTTTAGTGAAGAAAAGTACCGACTACCTATCAAGCTCTATCAAGCCACTATGGAGGTTTGTGTTGAGAGTTATTATCAAGTACATCTCCCTGGACATGAGATCTAACCGCCTCTGCACTCATCACTTCATGCTACTTAACCATTTTAGGTATGCGGCGAAGGTTTTAATCCCCTTTTTCCTATATTCGTCAATTAATGAGAACATCAATGACTATAGGGAGAAGTCCATTGTTAATCCCACTTTCCATGACATGTTTTTGCTATTAATTATGAATTTTCTAAGGTTAGCACAAAGGGGAAAGAAATTAAGAATAGGAAGGTGGGAAAGGAGGGTAGAGATGAGTAAGATGAGTGAGGAGAAGATTATATCCCATCTGATACTAAGGATAGTCGAGATGCATTCGGATATGAATGAGGATGCTACCTCACAGCATAAAAAAGGGGAAAAAGAAAATCAAAATGGAGAAAAAGGAGACTCCCAACCCTAAATAGAACATTGAGATCTCATATGATAGAGACTACAATGAGAGGGCAAAGGGCATAGATACGAAGGGTGATAATGTTGATGGGGAGGAAGATACAAATTTCAAAGAAGAGGAAAATAAGGAGAGGACAAGAGGAAAGAGAAACATTACTATTAAAATGCTTGTCAACAGAGGGGATTTTGTTGGCAAGCCTTTTCGAAGGCTGAAAAGAGGGAAAGATAATGAAAAAGAATCCAAGGAGAAAAGGTAGGAGGAGAGGAAGGATAGGGATGAAGAAGAGGAGAATCAAGGGAGTGGGGAAGATAATGAGCAGGTTTTTGAGGAATATGGGTCTAGCCATTACACTTGCAAGATTTCAGGCAAAGATAGGAAGGTGATTTGGAGGGATTTTTACAAATTTTCTACGAGAATGGGGCTCAATAGAGAGATGATGAAAACTCTGGTAAAGGAGAATAAGGAAGGAAAAATTCAAATGGAGGATCTTATTGATCCTCCCCTTGTTATTTTGAGTGACATCACTAAGGAGAACCCTTAGATAAATGTGCTTAATAATGCAAAGAACAATGTAATTGATAGCTTTAGAACCACAAAATGAATTTACCATGAAATCTAGGAGCTTGTATATAGAGTGGGCAGATTGGAGATAGACGATTGCAACAATAAGAACAGGAAAATTGAGATGAAAAGGATATGGAAAATAGAGCAAAGGAAGTAAAGAGGATAGTCCAGAGCATGGAGGGCACCCTACAGAAAATTGTTGAACAAAGCTATAACATTCTTAAAGTTTCTAATGACAACATAAAGGTGTTGATAAAAAAAATTGAGGAACATAGGGTTAGTGAGGAGGAAGACCATTCTCCCAACAGTGGTAAGGATAAGTCTCCTAAGGATGGATCGAAGAAGAGGACCAGATCCAGCACAAAGAAAAAGGACACCCAAGAACCTAATAAAGATCTTTTTGACCTTAAGGAGGCGGTTGGAAGAGTGTCTAAGCTAGAGATTCATGTTGTAGAAATTCTTAGAGAAATTGCCTAAGTTGTTCTCTTGGCTCTGGGCCTTTCCTGGTTTTTTATTCTGCTTCCCTATTTTCTTTTTCTGGTTTTATCTGGCTATCTTGAGGAAGGTCATTGTTTTTTAGCCTATGGCTAGTCTTTTGTTGATACTTTATTTGCTTTATCTATGTTAATCTTTTAGTCATGTAGGGTTTCAAGCCCCCATCAAAACTTCTTTTCCTTAATTAAAAACATAATAATAATAACAATAATAAAGTTTAAAAATTACAATTAAAAAACAAATAAAAACCTTTAAAACATTACAATTAAAACACAAGTAAAAAACCATTTTGGTGAGATGACAAATATCTATGCGGAGGTACAAATATATTCTGGAAACATAGTAGTATGTGTTAGAAAAAAACTGACATTACAGTATGTGTCAGAAAAATGAACATAACATCTGATCCACATTGTAGTGTAGTTGGTGCCCACTTGGTTTTTTTTTCTTTTCAAAACTCTTCTTTTTTATTATAAATTTATTTTACGTTTTAGTTTTTTTTTCCAAATTCTTTTTACTTTTTCATTTATTTTACATTGTGATATTGCTATTAGAATTTAATTGTATAAATTTTGAGTTAGATTTAATATGGGTTAATGAGTTTGACTCAAAAACTGTGCATTTAAATCATGATAGAAATCTTAGGAAACATGGGTCAATGAGTTTGATGTAAAAACTACACAATTGAATCCTAATAACAATATTTCATTTTGACTTCTTGTGAAAAATACCTCCTACTTATCATTTATTTAACACTTTAATTTTTTAGATATTCACTTTTCATGGGTGATAGGGGTGCCCTAAGAAGTGCTTCTTTTGGTCTCAACAAAAGGTCACTACTCCATAAAATGAGGGATGGTCCTACAAGTTTTGGACTCCCTTTGTTAACTTCTTCATGCTTTACAAGTTTTGTTCCTAATGTTTCCCAAGCCAATCAACTAAACCTACAATTTCACCCAAGGTTTAGTTTATGGGTTTGCTCAATACCCTCACAAATGCAAACATGACTCAATTAAGAGTGGACTACTCTTAAACAACTCATCCCTTACTTGTCTCGAGTTAAGCTAATGGTTTGTTGAACTCAAATTTCATTGCTTGCAAAAAAAAGAAAAACAAACCTCATTGGACGTAGCCCCAATTAGGCCTTTGTTATCATTTTTTAGAGTTTTTCTCAGAACTTTGTCAAATGACTCCCAAAGCAAAACACCATCTCAAATACCCATTTGGAAAACCTAAATTATTTTCTAGATCTTTGGGTCATGACCTTCGTATAAAGCCTAATCCAATTGTGGGCCTATATTGCTTGTACAAGGTAAGGAGTTAAAAGATCTTGAAAGAAGATGGAAAAATGGATTCGCTAAAAGGTTTCAACTAGTCACCTGGTCTCTCTTGACTCCTACCAACTTTTTCCAACCTTTACTAATGATGAGGGTGCAACCCAAGACAAAATGAACACAAAAAGAAAAGGATAATTTTATTATTAGAAATGATATGTTATTACGTTCGGTACAATAAAAAATAGACTTAGTTACAATATTATCATTATCTAGAGAAAAACCCTTTTCACGGTACTTTCTCCCAAACTCCACAAAAAATTGTCATTACAATGCAAGAAATGATCTTAAGTAACCCAAATTAGGTTTAGGGTTAGGAATACATTTTAGAATATATCATTTGACATCCATGGCTAAAAAAGAAGGTTATAGAAGATACGTTAGAAGTCAATGCAAAAAAAAGAAGAATCTTGAAATGGTAGTCCAACTTCTGGAAGACATAACTTTTGATATGGGACTTTGATTGATGAATTGTTTTCATTTTTGAAAAGATCTCCAATTTCTCTATAGCAATATGGACCAGCTTAGCTTTTCCCCCATTTTCTAGACTCGTACGAGGCAATTTAGTGCCTCAAATCTTACTTTGAAGCATTCTTAGGGGGTCTCTAGGCAACATAAAACTGCAATAACTTTCAAACCGTAAATCCTTGTGACCTGATTCATTTTCTAGAATACTTTAAATTACAAGTATAATCATATTTGAAAATTAAATCCTCCAACACATCATAATTATTTCTCAATTACAAAATAACCTATTTTCTACACTAGCACATCCTTAGGTGCTCAGAAATACTAACCCAAAAAATCAATAGTGGAACTATGAGACTTGGAATCTCTATTTGGCCCAAATGGGTATCCATAAATACAAAAATATTAAACAAAAACTAAAACTAAGTATATTTTCGGGTGATACAAGATTTCCCTTACACCATTGGATGCTCTTGCATCAGACACCCAGGGTAAATTGAAAAGTGATGATGTCACTTTATAGTTGGTAGAGGAAAACCCAAATAGGAAACCCCTATCTTGGGTATCCAAGTAAAATCTTCCAATGGTCAACCCTTCTACTTCACTAGGTACTCCTCATACTGCATGTTTTTGGTGCTCTGACTATTAGAAATAGGGAATACTGAGGGCGGGTGGGGGGGTGAATCAGTATTCTACAAACTCTTGTTACCAACTAGATATTATTTATTACTTTCAACCGTGCATAAGAAAGTAAACAAATAATGTTGAATAGTAAGAGTAACCATGCACAAAGAGAACTCATAACACCATATTTTGTTAACTAGGGAAACCCTAGCCAAGGGAAAACCCTGGTGAGAATGATGCCCAAAAAGATATACTGATATATATATATATATATATATTCCTTGTTAGAGGATGGACCTTGTTAGGAGTCTATAAACACATTTAGTACATAAGAGTCCCTATTAGGAGACTTTGAATTCCTATTAGGGGATTCCAACCCTATTAGGATTTGTGGTACAATGGATGCAAGAAGAGCTCATTGCCCAAACATGCACTTTTAATTACAAGAAGAGCTCACTGCCCAAACAAGTAATTTATCCTTTAATTTCCTCAAATATAGAAGTATAGACGTTGTAACTGCTTTCCAGCTAACTTCTAACTTCAGCTCAATCTTGGATCACACAATTAGGTTATCAAAAACTCACTTCACGCGTATGATACAAAAATTCACATTCATATCTTTCATACATAACTTCACAATTAATTTCGCAAGATGTCTTTGCATAAATATCATGCCTTTTCACAAATTTTTGCTAGGTTAGCTAGGACCAAAATAAACTTTCCAACTTAGAGTAAACATCTAGGATATCATCCCTAATTGGTTAAGTAGTTATTTTGCGAACAAAATAATTCCTTTACCTTTCATTCCATTATTCTGTACACAATTATATTGCTAAATCTTAAATTTCTCTTTTTCGTACTATATGTATTGATGTCTGTGGTTATACACATCACCATCAACATGTATATTATTTCCATATAACTTCTCTCTAAAAATAACATCATATAAATAAGTTATACTTCAAATACTATTCTTTATTCCTGTCTGATAAACACATAGCCGCATTCACTAGAACTTGAATTACAAGTGTTAGAGTTAGTATTCCTACTAGCAACGTTAAACACATGTTCATCTCACTTCATTCTTCCTCCATGCAACCTTTCTAGTCATAGTATGATGTCAGCAACAAGTTGCATACAAAACAATACACTATTGTAAACCATTTTCATACTTTGACAATTTTCTGAGTACCAAAAATCTAAGTATCTTTATTTTTGAGGTTTTCTACAAGCATGTACATCATGTGTTGCCATTACTGACAACATTTACATATCTACATATAGCCAATTGTCAACAATCTCTCCCTTTGGCATTGATGGCAACAAAGTAGGAAAATTGGCTAAGTATCAATACTTTACCAAAACTTACAATATTACTACACTTATCATCTATTACAAATGCTCCCCCTTTTGATATGACTAAAAAATGCATAACTTACAATTTTCTCATATGAATTCTCCCCCTTTGACATCAATGACAAAGGTCAGAATGTCCAAAAACTATTAAAAAGTTTCGTCTCGCTGCCTTAAGATGACATCATCTTCATATAATCATCAAAATTTTCCTTTAGAATGTCCATACCTTTCTCCCATGTGTCTTTGGCTTCTTCGGCAGTATTGAGAATTACACAAAAGGCATATGATGCAATCTCAAGTGCATTAAGGTTGGAATATATGAAATTGGAATAAGTGTCCTTTATTTTAACACATTCCTCCAATTGTCTCTCAATGGTTGACAGTTTCAAAGCTATAGATTCTCTAAAATATGATAATCTTCTCAAATTTTTCTCTTTTTCAATTTGCAATTTCTTGATGTTAGTGTGAACACCAACAACTTTTCCTTGAAAATAATCAACTCTACTAGAGGGTTGTTGTAATTGACTTGTCAAAGCTTCTAGCTCACTTAGCTTCCCTTCAATCTTATTATCCAAATCTTTAGTCAATCTGTGAGATAAAGTATATTTGATGTACAATACCTTGCCATCTTGTTGACATCTTTGGAGTTCCTTGATATAAGTATCAAGACTCAGCAAATCATTCTTTATGTTTTGACAAACAGTGTTAAAAAGATTAGCATCATGAGAAATTTGAGCCTTAGACTTTGCAACACTTAGCAAATCTATAAATTCATCATCAAAATATTTTAGTACTACTTTGGCTCTTTGTTTGGGGTCTACTTCTATATGTTTGGGCGCCAAAGTGCTATGCAATTTGCTAGTCACCTCCATTGATATCCTTTTAGACTCTTGACTTTCTTGTTCTTCTCAATCAACTTGGTTAAAGATGAGATCATGTCAGGTTGATCATCATCATCACCTGTAAGGTTGACAAGAGATAGCGGAGTGGATGAGCTAGATGCTTTAGTCTTGTCTTACTTTTGTTTCTTCTCTACCATCTCCCTTGATTTTCTCTCTTCTTCTTCCTTCTCCTCTTTTTCCTTCCTTTCCTTTTCTTTCTTTTCTTCTTTTAGCTTCTTCTCTTCCTCAAGAAACTTTAGCTTGGCTTCTTCATGTTGGCAATATGTCCAATCAATCAGACAAGGTAAGTTATGGTTTCCATTTATGGCAACATATTTGTTTTGTAGATTAGTTGCATTTAGTTGCAGAATTTTCTTACTATTATGGTTGTATTTTGAAAGTTAGACACAATTGACTAAAACATAAAACATGTGTAAAATATATAGTAAAAAATTCAAATTAAATATGTTTATTTTTTATTATTATAAATTTAATTAATAAAGTACAAAATTATTTGAGTAGATTTATGAATTGGGATGTCAAAATAAATAATATAAATTTTACTACTAAGCATATGTAATTAATTTTTACTTATTTAAAACAAATAATATTTATATTACTATTATTATTATATAGTAAAATTTAGAATTTACAACAATATAAATTGTAATATAATCCCATCGATTAAAAAAGTTACTACTAACTATTAATAGTAAAAATTATACTAATAATTAAAATTTAATCTAACTATATGCTAATAATTTAAAATCATAATAATACAATTATATTTATATTTTTAATAAAAAAAATTTTTACCTACTACACATAACCATCATAATAATTTTAATAAATTATAGTATAAACATAATCTATAGTATTTTATTACTTTATATTAACAATTTGTAATCATAATAATAAAAATATATTTTTATTTTTAATAAATTCATATTTTTACAAACCCAAAATAAATAATAATATAGTAAACATTTAGACTTTACAACAACATAAACATCATAATCATTGTAAGACATAAAATTAACATAATAATAACAACACAAATCATTGTAAGACAAATCCTTGATTCTATCATTGTCATTCATGAGGTGATCCATTCCTTAGATGAAGGCAAAAAGGAAGGCTTTCTGCTCAAATTTGATCTGTCTAAGGCTTATGATAGGGTGGACTAGATGTTCCTGGATAATGTTCTGGAAGCTTTTGGTTTCAATGATTAAAACAAGAAAGATTATATCTCAACTGATCTCCACCCCCACTTTTGTGGTGATGGTTAATGGTACTCCCTTTGATATTTTTAAATCTTCTAGGGATCTTAGGCAAGGAGACCCTCTTTCATCGATCTGAGATATTATTCTTGTTGTAGATTATTATCATTAATAATTTCTTTCTAATGTATTTGCAAGAATTCATCATAAGTTTGTAAAAAAACACAACTTCAATTTCGATTATTAAAAAGCCTTTATTAAGAAGTTGCTTTAATTCTATTTCCTTTAATTCTACATTATTGCATGCTCATCTTTGCCTGTATCTACAAGTGCATTGAAACCTTTTAAAAAAAATTACCTTGGGCTTCTTGCGTTCATCATTCTGGTAGAATGTTTGGGAAGACTTATTCATAACAAAAGGAGTAGAGGAGATTTAGTTGGGTTAAAACCTTCTTCCGAAACTCTGATCTTCTCTCATTAGCAATTTGTGGATGACACCATTCTAGGGGGAGAGGCTTCAGTGATAGAAGCTAAAAACATGAAGAAAATTCTCAATACCTATTCCAACACCACTAGTCAACTCATTAACTGGAGCAAAATCTTGGTCTTCTTTATTAACACCCCTAAGGGTAGACAAAGGATAATCGCCGACATTTTGGGTTGTGATATTGTCTCTCTCCCTTCTATGTATTTGGGGCTTCCTCTAGGGACCAAACCCCTTGACTTCTTTTGGAACAATCTCATTGATAGATTCAATAGAAAGTCGGTGGGTTGGAAAGGCATTACCTTGAGTTAGGCTGGTAAAGTGCTTCTAATCAAATCTACTTTGAAAACTTTGCCAACTTATGCATTACGCCTTTTCTCTATACCTACCAAAGTGTATGATACTTTGGAGTCCATTCAGAGGAATTTTCTGTGGTTTGGTGCTA
Source organism: Cupressus sempervirens (assembly GCA_028749045.1). NCBI lineage: Eukaryota > Viridiplantae > Streptophyta > Pinopsida > Cupressales > Cupressaceae > Cupressus > Cupressus sempervirens. Next base: position 443,138,944 of record CM053792.1, on the reverse strand, counting down.
CAGGAAATAAGAAGTAATTGCTGGTGGCTTGGGAGACTATTTGTAGAACCAAAAAGCAAGGGGGTTGGGGATTAGAAATCTGAAGCAGTTCAATAGGGCTTTGCAAGCAAAATAGATATGGAGGATTTTCAAATCCATAGGGGAATGGAGGATATTTTGAAGGACAAATATGTGACTAATTTTAATTTTAAATAGTTCATCAGTAGGGACTATGACCCAAGGGGATCCAACATCTAGAATGGCATTCAGAGGACTAAGGGCATAGCCATTGAGAAAGCAAAATGGAAACTTGGCAATGGTGAAATATAAATTTTTGGCATGATGACTAGCTAAGACAAGGGCTCTTATAGAACATTGAGCTATATAATAGATGGGAACACTTATGTATGGAAAGATTTGGCTATAGAGTGAGTGACTACAGGGTCAATAATGAATGGGTGAATCTGACTGAGTTGTCCCAAGAGCTAAAGTCGTTGATGGACATAATTATGCATATCCCTTTGTCCCTCAACAAGGATGCCATTATTTGGGGGGATTAAGGATGATAACTACATTGTTGCCTTAGGCTATGAAACCATGCTAAACATTGAAACAATCCCTATTTCAGCTAAAGCCTGGTATTCTAGCATTATCCCCAAAATCAACATTTTTTTCTAGATTAATCTCCAAAACTGTATCTTGATAGCGGACAACCTTACCAAGAGGGGGCATATGATGCCTAATAGATGCATTCTTTGGAAAAACCACAGTGAGAGTGTGGATCATATCATTATTCATTACCACTTCACTAGAGACATATGGTCTTATTTCCTATCTTTCTTCAAGGTGATCTAGTTTTTTTCCCAATAACACTACAAAACTCTTTGAATAATGGCACCATGGTGTTATTGGGGATGTGAATAAGGGCTTGTGGGAATGGACTTTGCCTCATGTCTATTGGGGAGTGTGGAAGGAGTAGAATAATATAATTTTTAGGGAGAAAGAAACTAATGCCAAAGTTGTCCTCCACAAAAGCCTTAATGTTTTGTTAGAAAACTATACTATGAATAAAGGTTACAACCCTCTTCTCAACATAAAGGAATTTTATAGAAATAGGAGGGAGGATTGCATATGGGCTCTCCCACCTGAGGGTTGGTGTAAAGAGAACTCAACCCTAGTAAGGTTGGGGTGGGGCAATCATTAGAAATGCCCATGGCAAAGGAATTGTTGCTATTTCTACTCCTCTAGGTTTGCAAACTAACCACTATGTAGAGGCGACTACAACACACTGAACTATCAAACTTGCTCAGGATATGGGAGTTAGAAATCTATGGTTGGAAGGAGATCCTAAGAATGTAATAGATTATCTTAACAAGAAGAATGAGCCTACGTGGATGATTGTGAATATCATTGAAGAGTGCATTTAGATCCTTAAGTCCTTTGATAATATATATGTGGTGCATGAGTATAGGGAAGCTAATCAAGTGGCTAACAGACTGGCCAACTAGGCAATCAAGAATGATGAAATGAAAAGATGGATGGATGGATAAAATATTCCATTAGAAATCTTAGATTTGATAGAAAGGGAAAGGATCTTAGGAAGATTTGGAAACTTTAACGGTCTATCATGAAAGGTTACATGTTATGGGAAATGTGTTGAAAAATGATGTGTAAGTATGATAGCCAAAGTATGAAACACATTACTAGTATTCATCAGCACATTTTGAAACCTAATTTTGGGTATAATTTGCATAAGGCCAAAAGAAGTTTCACAAAAACAATATATATCAATTGGAATCAGGCTTCAAAAGATATCACTACCAGTAGAAGAGATTGCAAAGAGGACGAAATTATGGTGGAGGAAAGGCACAGGAGAGAACCTAAGGATGAAGCAGATAAGTGGCATTGACAATCTAAGGTGTGGAGCATTTTGAAAATAGATGAAGTTACCACATTCATCGAACGACTTCATGGGTGAAACCCTATGTTATGCGTATCATGGTTAAGAGTTGGAACGAGGGGATTGTCAAAATTGATGGGGTGGATTTCATAGTGATGGAGGAGGTTATCTCTATGGTGACAAGCATACCCATTATTGGGAAGAAATTCTACAAAGATAGACATATTATTGGGTAGACTGTGATCAAATTTACCAAGGATGTGGAGGAAAAGAAGGCTTGAGCAAAGAAAAGTAGCTACTACCTATCAAGCTCTATCAAGCCACTGTGGAGGTTTGTGTTGAGGGTTATTATCAAGTACATCTCCCTGGACATGAGATTCAATTGCCTTTACACTCATCACTTCATGGTACTTAACCATTTCGAGTATAGGGTGAAGGTTTCAATCCCTTTTTTCCTATATTCGTCAATTAAAGAGAACATCAATGACTATAGGGAGAAGTCCATTGATAATCCTACTTTCCATGAGGAATTTTTTAAGGCTAGCAATGGAAAAGAAATTAAGAATAGGAAGGTGGGAAAGGAGGGTAAAGATGAGTCTAATGAGTCAGGAGAAGATTATATCCCATCTGATACTAAGGAAAATCAAGAGATGCATTTGGATATGAATGACAATGCTACCCTAAAACATAAAAAGGGGAAAAAGAAAATCAAAATGGAGAAAAAGGAGACTCTCGACCCTAAACAGAACATTGAGATCTCGTATGACAGAGGCTGTAATGAGAGGGTAGAGGGCATGGATACAGAGGGTGATAACGTTGATGGGGAGGAAGATACAAATTTTAGAGAAGAGGAAAATAAGGAGAGGATGGGAGGAAAGAGAAACATTACTATTAAAATGCTTGTCAACCGAGAGGATTTTGCTGGCAAGCCTTTCAAAAGGTTGAAAAGAGGGAAAGATAATGAAAAAGAATCCAAGGAGAAAAGTTAGGAGGAGAGAAAGGATAGAGTTGAAGAAGAGGAGAATCAAGGGAGTGGGGAAGATAATGAGAAGGTTTTTGAGGAATATGGGTTTAGCCATTACACTTGCAAGATTTCAGGCAAATATAGGAAGGTGATTTGGAGGGATTTTGACAATGTTTCTATGAGAATGGGGCTCAATAGAGAGATGATGAAAACTTTGGTAAAGGAGAATAAGGAAGAAAAAATTCAAAAGGAGGTGCTCATTGATCCTTCCCTTGTTATTTTGAGTGAAATCAATAAGGAGAACCCTCAGATGAATGTGCTTAATAATGCAAAGAACAACGCAATTGACAGCTTTAGAACCACAAAATGGATTTACCATGAATCTAGGAGCTTATAGATAGAGTGGGCAGATTGGAGAGGGATAATAGCAACAATAAGAACATGAAAGTTGAGGAGGAAAAGGATATGGAAAATAAAGTGGAGGAAGTGAAGAGGATAGTCTAGAGCATGGAGGGCACCCTATAGAAAATCGTTGAACAAAGCTATAACATTCTTCAAGCTTCTAATGACAACATAAAGGTGTTGATAAATAAAATTGAGGAACATTCTCCCAATAGTGGTAAGGATAATTCTCCTGAGGATGGATTGAAGAAGAGGACCAGATCTAGCACAAAGAAAAAGGACACCCATGAACCTGATAAAGATCTTTTTGACCTTAAGGAGGTGGTTGGAAGAGTGTCTAAGCTAGAGATTCGTGCTGTAGAAATTCTTAGAGAAATTGCCTAAGTTGTTCTCCTGGCTTTGAGCCTTTCCAGATTTTTTATTCAGCTTCCCCATTTTCTTTTTCTAGTTTTATCTGGCTATCTTGAGGAAGGTTGTTGTTTTTTAGGCTATGGCTAGTTTTTTGTTGATACTTAATGTGCTTTATCCATGTTGATCTTTTAGTTATGTAGGGTTTCAGGGCCCCATCAAAACTTGTTTTCCTTAATTAAAAACATAATAATAATAATAACAATAATAAAATTTAAAAATTACAATTAAAACACAAATAAAAAAAAACCTTTAAAACATTTCAACTAAAACACATGCAAAAAACCATTTTGGTGAGATGACAAACATTTATGCAAAGGTGCAAATATATTATGGAAACATAGTAGTATGTGTCAGAAAAAAAATTGACATTATAGTGTGTCAGAAAAATGAACATAACATCTTATCAACATCGCACCGTAGTTGGTGCCCACTTGGTTTTTTTTCTTTTCAAAACGCTTCTTTTTTAATTATAAATTTATTTTACGTTTTAGTTTTTTTTTTCAAATTCTTTTTACTTTTACATTTATTTTACATTGTGATATTGCTATTAGTATTTAATCGTATAATTTTGGAGTCAAATTTAACATGGGTTAATGAGTTTGACTCAAAAACTATGCATTTAAATCATGACAGCAATCTCAGGAAACATTGGTCAATGAATTTGATGTAAAAACTACATAGTTAAATCCTAATAACAATATTACAATTTGACTTCTTGTGAAAAATACCTCCTACTTATAGTTTATTTAAAACTTTAATTTTTTAGATATTCACTTTTCATGGGTGATAGGGGTGCCCTAAGAAGTGCTTCTTTTGGTCTCAACAATAGGTCACTACTCCATAACATAAGGGATGGTCCTGCAAGTTTGTGACTCCCTTTGTTAACTTCTTCATGCTTTACAAGTTTTGTTCCTAATGTTTCCCAAGCCAATCAACTAAACCTCCAATTTCACACAAGGTTTAGTCTATGGGTTTGCTCAATACCCCCACAAATGTAAACCTTACTCAATCAGGAGTGGACTAGTCTTAACAAAATCATCCCTTACTTGTCTTGAGTTAAGCTAATGGTTTGTTAAACTCAAAGTTCACTGCTTGCAAAAAAAAACAAACCTAATTAGACTTAAAGCCCATATTCATTTCCTTTGCTATGGGAAATAGGGAAGAGAATTCAATAATAGAAGCTCTTAACTTTAGTTACAGTCATGATATGGGTGATGCACAACTGCCTCTTGGATTCACATTCCATCTACACTGATGAAGAGCTCATAACACATTATCTCATTAGAAAGGTTTTAGACAACAATTTCATAGGAAGGGCCATTGATGAAGTGGACCTCAACAAGTGTGAACCTTAGGGAGGGTTCAATTCCCTCCTTTACTATTCACTATGCGTATAATCCCACACACCCATTTGATCTCAAATGATGATATGTACTGAATGTTGAGTGTCTGTTCTAAGTGCTCCAAAACCATCCATTTCATGCCTTCATTTGTACACAATGTCTTTCTAGTTTCTTTCTACTCGCATGCCCATTTCATTTCAGATGATCATCTAAAAATTGTGTCACTCTAACCTCTCAACTGTTTCCTCTTGATTGATCATCTCATAACTATTGAATGAGAACTTTGGGATAATTTATAGACATCCATCAAAGCATAAAGGATTTTTTCAGATGGTGTAGATGAAGTAGTAGCATTTTCCTTTTGAGACATGCTTGCAAAATGGAAGCATAGATAAGTCATGTGAACTATTTGATAGGATGCCTAAACGTAACATGGTCATCAAAAGCCATTGTTGTTGGATATGCACAAAATAGATATATTAAGAGAATATATTTGTTTAAGTTGCAACTACCCTGGTAGACATGCATGCAAAATGTGGAATCATAGGTAAGGCATTTGAACTATTTTATTGACTGCCTCCATGAAATGTCATCTAATGGTAAGCCAATATTGTAGGATATGCATATTATCTCAGTAAGAATCATTATACAAGGAATAAACTAAGGCTTGATCAAACAGCTACAAATATCAAAGTACATAAAGGAATTGACAATGGAATCGCAAATAATCGTGATATATATCAAGCAGCATCGTAAGCCTAAAAAAATTAGACATGCTACAAGAACCTCTAGGTACCCAAGGCCTAAATCACTTATAAGTAAGCCATTGAATTCTTTCTTGAAAGTGTAAAAGCTAGGGTAGGTATAAAGCTATACCACATTACTTAGATCAAAATTCACAAAACATAGGTACTAGGTTTGAAAAATTAAAGGTTCAAAACCACTAGGTTTGATCAATTCAATGTTCAAAAACCATAATTACTTGGTCCAAAAAATTGATTTGTTTAGGAGATCCATAAAAATTGGAAATCTAGAACCCAAGAAAGAATTCACTAAAATTTGTATAGGAATTGAAAAGCCAAGGATGAACTAGACACATTTTCTTAGTGCAAAAAATCTAGATCAAGTTGAATTTGATTTAAAACTAGCCAAATCTGATAACTATTTAAGAAAGTCCACCATCTAACACTATAGCATGAAAAGTCAATCAAAATCAAAGAAAACATGAATACAACACACTTCGCACTAGGACATATACCATAATTCAATTACCTAGTAAACAAGCATTTCAACCTAAAGAAGGTGAGATAACAAAATAGAGCAATCATGCAAAAGATTGGAAGCCTATCATGCAACTGCCTATAGAATTTCCAATTTCACTACCATAAACATTAAATGCCTACGACCAAAGAATATCTTCCTTGCTACTGACATCCACATCCCATAATATGATTTAATTTCCCATCTCGTAGGCTTTGACTCTATCCTTGATTAGGCAACTACCATAACACATTAATACAAACTTCAGTCAAATGTTCAAAAATAATTTTCCACAACTTTCTACAACTATTAGTATTTCCTACCTATCAAACAAAAGACAACAAATATACATGATTACCTAAGTCAATAAGCCAGTTTGAGATAGCGGACCTCCAACTAAAGTTTGACTTGCTGGATTTTCAAGACCAAAAAAGTTGAAACTAGATCCCATACCTCCAATTGGTTGATGTGAACCTTGATGTGGTAAATGCCCCCCAATGGGACCACCAACACTTCCACATCCTGCACCAAATCATCTGTTACACTTCACTCTTGCATTCTTGTCTCTTGATGATGGATCTTGTAGTGTGATCCAAAACATTGATCCTAAAAATACCATACACAATCAAATTGAAAAACAAAAAATTTACTTTTCAAATAGATTAATGTTGATTTAGCTACAAGATTATGCTTACCACAAATACATTTGATCCAAAACAATAATGTTAAACCACACATTCATTTGATCCAAAACATTGATGCTAAACCACAAATTCATTTGATCCAAAATGATGATGCTAAAAATATTTACACAATTGAATTTAAAAATCAAATTACAGTGTCATTTGTACTTACCATATCTAAATGGATAAGCAACAACATCCACTACAATGTCATAGATGTCTGAGTAAACAATAGTTGATCTTGGCAGTGAGCTCTCCAAGTTGGAGAGAGCAGGTGCCCAGTTTCTGTTGAAGTAGGGTGATGCATCATTTATTCTTACATTGCATGGCCTCCCTACCATAGCAAGAAATGTTCTTTCTAAAGGTGAACATCCCAAAATGGATAGCCCTACTACTATGAACTTTCTAGCTCCAACATTGTATAGATCCCAACACGGTTACTGTTAACATTTCCTATATTGAAGAAATAACTAACACCCCAATCAACATTCCCTACAGCCAAGTAGTAAAGTGCATTTCTTACAATACTTGAAGCATGCTCTACCCCAAAAATGGCCTTTATTCGAGATGTATATTCCCTAAAATACTACACTTGCTTCCATAATGATATCACATTCTACACAACTCCCACAAAATATAAAAGCTCTCAGCCTAAACAACAAATTACCCATATTACATGCACTGGTAATGTAACCATTTTAATGCTTAAATGAAAATGCTTTAAAAAGACTTATTTATGCCTACCCCACTCTCTATAGTAAAATTATCATAGCCAAAGCCACCTGAAGCAAAGCTTACTCCTGTAAGCAAATCATCTAAGGTGAGATTGTCATTCAGATATGCTAAAACTGCTTCTTTGATGCCCAGTGCAAGTGCTATAGAAAAAAATCCACATGATCAATACTACAAGGGAAGAAAATATATCATTTCAAGTAGGAATACAAACTTGTTTGATGACATGAAAAAGGAAAATATTTCAGCCACTACAACTAGTTTTTGAATTTAAATATAAGGATTAGATTTTTAAAACAGACCATCTAAAAAAACTAAAGGTGGTGGTTTTGCTATGGATCTGAACACTGGATATTGACATTTGTACTGGTGACAAGTTAAATCATTTCAAGAAAACTATTTTCTCTTATATGACATCATTTTCTTTCCATCAGTTCTCTTTTCTACCATCCACAAAAAAATCTAATAACTAAAACTCAAACGTGACTATTCAAACCAATTAACAACAAAGTAATTATAATAATAACAAGCCAAGTTTTAATTGATACTTGGTTTATGATAAACCACTGAAACTAAAAACAATAACCATATGCAATTATTGCTCCATATCTGAACAAAATCACAAGTTGCAAAATAGAGATAGTTTTGACACTAAAGGCATAATTATCATCAAAGCAAAACTTCCAAACTTAAGAACAATAATCTCAAAAATGAATTTTCAAATTAAAATCAATGATAAGGGCACCATCAAAATGACAAGCCAATCCTCAATTGGGAAGTGGTTTTATAATAAATAATTGGAAATATAAAAACCTTACTATTTTCGATAATTGTCTTATATCAGGCCAAAACCAAAAAATGTTGAAAAGCATAATTGTCTAAACTTTGAACTTTGAAGGTGTATTTATTATTGAAGTAATATGTTAAAACTTAAGACACATAAATCATTGATAAGTAGGAGATATTTTCCACATCAAGTCAAATTTTGATATTGCTATCAAGATTCAATAGTGTAGCTTTTGAGTCAAACTCATTGAACCATGATTCATGCATAGTAGTTCACACAAACTCATTTCTCATGAGAATGAATGGAACACTTAGCACTCATTGCATCTAGGTAGTGCTCACAAAGCTGAAGTACCACAACTTCCTCAAAGGCTCACCCATTCCAGTACTACTCCAGCTCAAGTAGGCGTAACTATGGAGTTTCCTCCATGGTTTAAACCACTCTACTTGCAATCCCATTTGCAAATCCTACAACAAGTGTTGTGCCTTATGAACCATTCATTAGAAAGCCCCTTGAGCTCATCAATAGATAAGCCTAAGATATTTTCCACAGCAAGTCAAATTGTGACATTACTATGAGGATTCAACTGTACATTTTTTGAGTCAAACTCATTGACCCATGAATATATAATATATGACCCAAGAAAGAGGGTGAAATATTAAATGTAATGGATTATACATCCTTTCCTCCTACTACCAACCCTGTCTAACACTTGCTGCAGAGTATGAAGCTGGGGAACTTGCATATAACTTGGAAGAGATTAAGGTTTTAGAAATTAGATATGGCTATGCATGTTCAATTATAAAAAGTTCATTTCCTGAAGTTCATTTCATAACACGATTGCACATGCAAGTATATTTCTTAGGAATCTTTCCTATTCCAAACAACAGAGTCAGGGGTTCTAATGCTCAAATGGAACTGAGATTGTTTTTGTTAATGTCTGAATAACGAGACTTAGAAGTATTGATTTCAAAATACTATTCGATATTCATGTCACGCATAGATTCCTGAAATTGAAGTAAATGTTAGAGCACAACTATTTTTATGTTATTACCATTAGATTATCTTCTTGTAAAACAAATTTTGGGAAGACATATTGGACACTATTTGATTTTCCTATTAATTGTGTCAATTTGTGTTAAGTTTGGGTTAACTTTTGATAAGGGATATTTCAAAGAAAACAAAAACCACTAAGATGGTGCATTCTTTATAGACTTGTAAACTAACATACATGGTAAATAACCCTATTGTCAACCAAAATGACATTGCAGTAGCTATGTTTTTCTGACTACAGCGACCAATTTATCTTGGTGAGCTTCCTAACAATTTGCAAGCAACTAGTTGCGTGTCATATTATGATAGATATTGGTACTCATTCAATTTAAATATGATACAGTATAATCCCTACCTACGTACAAAACACATCATAATTCAAAAAGGGTAGAGGGCCTAAGACAATTGACATCACATCCAACTTAGGCTTGCATTTTCCTTCTTTCTTTATAACAAGGGCACTACGCAAATACACAGTTAGTGAACATCCTGATAAACCATATTTGCAAGGACTTAAATGACACTAATTTTCATTCATTTCACCAATTAGGAAATTGAAAAAATAAAAATAAATTACATCAAATGAATATAGCATCTTACTTTAGTTGGATCAATAATTCATCCAACCATCAAATCTTCATAACCACCTATAGTAGCATTGTATCCATAATTGGGATTATCATTGGAAAGGACCTGTAAAAAGACAAGGATAGGGTTATCATTTTACTACCATGAAGACTAGAAAGAGTTATTTGCATCTAGTACGAAATCCAATGAAATTGAATAAGATTGTACACCGAGGCATAATGTCAATTTACTTAAATTCAACAGGCTTCATAAGGACTAGAAAGAGTTGTCTGCATTTAGGCTGATGTCCAATGAAATTGAACAGGACATACCCAAGCAAAAGAGCTTAAATCAATGATATTTTATTGAATAGTTGTGAAAGAATTGAGTTTAAATATACTTGATTCTATTCAACAATTTCTCAGGAGTTGTAATAACCTTTTCAACCACAACATTTCCATTTACTCTTGCATTCTTTGTAATTAGTTTCACCGAGCAGCTCAAAGCTCGTTTAACAATACCTGCACCAATTAGTAGACACCAAAGAACCAACAAATTTCAAAGCTAGATGTTACAAACACATTGCAGAGCTAAGTCTTATATGACAAAGCATTATCTACATATCCATTAAGGATTATAAAGCCACTTCCATGCCAACCATACTTGCTCGTGTAACAAACACAAAATTAAGCTACCTTTTGTTCCTCATTTTCAAGTGTATCTCTAATAGCATCAACCTTTGTAGCAAGCCTCAAAAGAGCACACCCTCCACCAACAACAATGCCCTCTTCAATAGTTGCCTGTTTATAGAAATTAATTAGTGAATTGCTCCAATACAATTAATATAACTTCAATTAATTTGTCATTCTACAAGGGAGGATCAAAGGATACTAGACAAAAGAATTAGTCATCTTTACACCATTGGAGAATAGTAGACAAAAGACTTTGTCATTCCATACACAAATGCCTTAATAGTTAATTTTTGATAGCATAGAAATTGGCATAGGAGTTTTATGCATTTGTATCAAATGACAAAGTTATTTACAGAGAACATTGCCATACCTTTGTAGCATTCAAAGCATCCTCCACTCGTAACTTCTTTTCCTTCAACTCTGTCTCTATTTGTGCTCCTACCTGTCAATCATACTTCTTATCATCCATCACCTAACTTGGCTCATGCTTATTTATTATCATAATGATATAGGCACAATAAAGCCTATCTTAATGAATGATATACATTGACAAAATTTATCTATTACTCAGAGAAGTATTTAACAGTGAAACACTACAGAAGACTAGACACATTTCAATAACTTCACTTGTATAACTACAACTCCCCCAAATAATTTAGCAATCCTTTCATTCAATTTTTCTTTCTCATAATCTTGTTCAGAAACCTGGAAATAAAGAAAATATTCAATTTTCAAATACATTCTACAAGATAGGTTGACAATAGCACAATTCGCTAATGAGTTATTCTTCACTAATATATTGATATGCTCAAAAAAAGACAAAGTGTTAACCATGATGAAATACTAGGTGCAGAAAAAGGAGAAATAACATAAAGAATAAAACTAAAGTGCTCTAATTACAAAGCATATGACTGATAGTCCATGTTAATGCCTGAAGAACACACACACACACACACATACAAGAAGGCATACCTCAATCATGCTCCTAATTTGATTAACTCTTCTCTCAACAGCCTCTTGAGTCATTCCATCACTAACTATTGTTGTTGAATCTTTTGTCAGCATTATCTTCGTAGCAGTTCCTAGAACTTCATTCCCAACAGTGTCAAGGGCTAGCCCCACTTCATCTCTAATGACAGTGCCTGCATTAGAATACATGATTCAGATGTTTATAGTTGTCTATATTACTGAATAACATATTAGGAGAATGAACTCTAAAATGACATAATCCTAAGATGACAACTTACTTTTTGCACTTAATTTAAACTCACGTTCAAAATATTAAAAAGGCTACTTCATTATGGCCTATGACAAACTGACCAACATAATTAACATTGGATAGAAAACTACCATGATAAATGATTAAGAGACAAAAATTCAGGGTTCGCTTGATAGTCATACTACTAAATAATACCTCAAGTCAACACAACAATGTCATCCAAATACTAACTTTTCCTTTCTCCAAATCCAAGAGCTTTTAAAGCAACAATCTTTAGTGCACCTCGAAGCCTGTTGACGACAAGGGTAGCTAGGGCTTCTTGTTCAATGTCTTTAGCAATTATTAAGATAGGATAACCATCACAAATTGCATCTTCCAATATGCCAATCATATCTCTTGTGTTTGCTATTTTCTTATCAACCAACAAGAACTATCGGTTGTAAAGAAAAATAAATTCATTTCTACATAAAGTTTCCTGATTCCTAATACATGTCCAACCACTCTCTTACAATAGCTAAATGATAAGTACTCATTTTCAAAATAGGCTAAAAATGGAAAAAATGATTTCGATCCATATATTAGTTACCTTACAATTCTCATACTCTACTATCATATTCTCATTGTCTATCAAAAAATATGGGGAAATATATCCACGATCGAATTGCATTCCCTCTACAATGTATAAATTATTTTTTGCACTTTTTCCTTCTTCAAGGGTTACTATACCCTTCCTACCAACTTTACTCAAGGCCTCTGCAATCATATTTCCAACTTTATAATTGTTCCCAACACTTATGGCGAAAATACAATTAAGGAAAGATCATTACTGACTAGGCATGCAACGGTAAAAAAAAACCACTAAAAATGGGAAAATCATTTTACTTTGGCAAGTTTCAACAATGGCAAAAAATACAACTATATCCAAGAATATATTCTCAAACATGAAAATACATATCTCACATAGAACCACTGCAACCACTGATAAGCAACAAGATCAAAATTATATCTAAGCTGAATCAAAAGGAATAACTAAGGAATTTTTTCTTCCAGAAATGCATAAGATAAAACATATTGGAGCACTCAAACAACTCGCTCTAATTTTGATGAAATTTATAACATAATTCAATAAAATTTACAAGAAAATAAACATAGGTTTTAAATTCTAACCTTGTTCATAATATGAAGAATCTCTTTAGAAATTAACATAGATGTAAATGATCATAGGTAAAGGAAGGCATGTTCTTTTACCTTAATTCCTTTCTTGGCCTTTGGCTCCTCGTCGCTTTCTTCTAAGCTCTCATCCTCCTCAGAGCTACTCCCCTCAACTTTTTTTGTTGATTGCTGCATTTTAGTGACCTAAAAATATGAAACACCACTGTAATTATCAAGATTATGAAACATACAAGAATATATATAGAGAAAAAAATACAAGCTTTACCTTTCAAACATTTTCCATGTGAGATTATAGGTTATAAATCCAATGATCAGAAATGTGAAATATGCAGTGAGGCAATTACATGTAAGATAAACTACATAGTAATTAACAAAATAACAGAAGTCCAAATACACAAGAATTTATATATATAGAAGAAAAATCTTTACCTTTCAAATTTAATCCTTATGAACTTATTGTTTGGAGAAGCCAGAGCAGTTATAACTGTGTGCGGTTCAAAATAGACTACTAATATTATAAATTTCAAATCAAATTTGAAGGTGATGTGTGTGTCTCGTATGATATAAATTTCCATTTTTATGATATTGAGTATGTGAGATAAAACTTCGAGAAATATCAGTTCAGTGTTCAAAAAGATTAAAAATTGCATGCGCATGAATGTAGATTTCTGAGTGAACTTGTTACACAGTGTTGTATGTAAAATAAAGAAGATCAAAATTCTAAAGAGTGTTTGTGAAATACGATGCATGTGTCAGGTGTAAGTTCGAAAAACAAAAGAAGTTTCAAAGGAAAAACACAGCAATGTTATTATGTCACTGGAATGATTGAATTGAAGGAGGGAATGATCACATGTTTTCACAACCTTTAGCACAATTAACAACAATATACAGGTCTATTGACATCAGTGGTATCAGTCACAGTAATTCTTTCTCTATTGTGTTTTATGAAACAATTTGATAATTTCGCAATCAATTTTATGGATTATACAATTCGTTAAATCTTCCAATTTCTCTGAAGATATGTTGCATGACTCATCAACATTATAAAAGATAGTGATTTGATAGTGTAGTGTAGCCTTTACCTTCCCACTTTAATCCTTAAATTAACCAATATCCTAATTTCTGAAGAAAGAACTTATCTTCAAATTAGTGGGTTAAGGATTTTATTGATGATAGTCTAAATGTAACAAAAATCAGTCTAGATTAATCCACTTAAGTTTAGTAGCAACATGGGCATTACAGTAGAGGATCTGACATGCCTATCCCTCAAATCTAAAAACCAATAATTATCTCATGATCACATATATGTATGCCATAGAGATGTGTTAAGGAGACATCATACTAAGATAGCTCTATAGTCTACTACTCAAACCCTAGTAAGCTCTCACAAACAAAAGATTAGACTTCACTAATAGAGACTAAAATTTTACAGTAGAAAATGTAACAATTATACTTACAATTTAATAATAGGATGAGCCACTGCCACCTAAGTATCCACCACCCATGCCACGAATCAAATACAAAGACGAGTAAGAACCTCCACCAATTTGAATACAATAGGAACTAGTTAATATTGTTACAAAATTAAACAAATCAAAGCAGAAAGATATCAAGTTATATACATTAGCATTGCTAGATGAAAAATAGTCTAAAAACCAATAATTATCTCATAATGGAAACGTTTATGCCAACTTGGTTTGTATCTCAATTACAAGAAAACCATCCAACATTCTTTCTAATGGTAGGCCTTGACAGTATCAATGGCATAATGAAGCACTTTATAGCAATCACAAAGGAAATCTTCCAGTTTTCCATATACCAGTTCAAACTTAGATATATCTTGCTAATCTAACAACATCCCATCGTTAGAAGTGCTAGAAAGGCAAGAATATGCAAACATTTGTAGATCAACATAAGCTCCATTATACCAAAATGTACTTGTAATATGTATTTGGAGATGATGCATAGAACCTCTATCTACAAGAGTCATTCTATGAAAATTCCTACAAAAATAACAAAGTTCCATATACAAGCAAACAATAATGTGTTACTCATCTTGCATCCTATGCCTCCCACACCCGAGATATTAACATCTTTAATTTGTGAAATAGTAAATGTTGCCACCAGAATCTCTTCAAATTCTCAAGCTACCAACTAGTAGCTTGTATAATATTTCTGCACTTCGATTCTCATTCAGCTACTTCAAGCTACAAGAGCCTCTTCTCGTATAAAAATAATGCAGCCTTTAAAAAATTAAGTTATGCCTCTCAGAGCCTGATTCTATTCCAGCCTATGGTAGCCTCATGATCACATATATGTATGCCATAGAGATGTGTTAAGGAGACACCATACTAAGATAGCTTTGTAGTCTACTGCTCAAACCCCAGTAAGCTCTCACAAACAAAATATTAGACTTCACTATCAGAGACTAAAATTTTACAATAGAAAATTTGATAATTATACTTACAGTTTAATAATAGGATGAGCCACTACCACCTAAGTATCTACCACCCATGCCATGACTTGAATACAAAGACAAGTAAGAACCTCCACCAATCTGAATACAACAAGAACTAGTTAATATTGTTACAAAATTAAACAAATCAAAATAGAAAGACATCAAGTTACATACATCAGCACTATTAGATGACAAATAGTCATTGCCAAAAACCCCTCGAGCTTGAGGGATAAAACCCAGCCGCACCAAAAAAATCTCTTTTATTAAATAGAAGAAGTTTGAGTACAATGTTTTCAACTGAATACATGATTATCACACATGAGTACAATGTTATCAAATAAATACATGAGTACCATTTGTTTAAAAATCTTATTCTAGAGCCAAACTCTTTACTTACCTAATAGTTTGATCTTCATGTTTTCATATTTTTCCTATTCTTGGCATTGTGAAGCCAATATTCCAAATAAATTTTCTTTGTGAGACTCTTATGCTTGTAATTGTATGCATTCAGATTATTTGAAATGGTGCAGAATTGGCAACATCAAGCCAACTTTGTAAAAAGCATATAGAAGAATGGCAATACAGAATCTCCCCATATTACTGCTATTGCAACATTTGAAGGATTCTATAAAGTTACTTGTAAATTTAGTGTATTTTTCAGCTAGTAAACCAAACAAACCTTACTTGTGCAACAATTTTGGTGACAATAAAGAGATTTAAAATGATAAGCGGCCAACAGTGAGCTATATTTTGTAGTAAAGTGTCAACTAGGAGCTTAAGGTCAATGGCATCCTCACACTCCATTTAAGAAACTCGGTAGATTAGTGGAAAGGTTATAATATCATATTGCAAACTCAATAATTTGGTCTGTGAAGCATCAATTGCTCATCTATTCCATCACTGTGCAAACCATAAATTGGAAGATATTGAGAAGTGCCTCGAAAAGTATCAGACGATGGGCTGATGTTTCATTTGCTTGGAACTATAAAAAAAAGAGAATATTTTAAAAATTATAGGTAATGTCCAATAGATCAATGAGAAGCTCCATCCAGATGAGCATAAGTCCTTTTCCTTATGTTTCAAAATTATTTGCCCCTGATTTCGTTATGGACATTGATTTTCAATGTGGTCATGTGCACTGTTCCACAAAGTACTATTTCCAGGCATCCATAAGGCATATATCCTACTTTATGATGGCAGATGCTTCCCTAGTTATGTCATCTCTTACACTACATTTCTTGGTGTGACAATACAAAAAAGGCATTGGCATGACCAATCTCCAAGATCTCTTAGCTCCCCTTCAATAGACCTCCACAAACTTTCCCTTTCACACATACCACTTGATACCTCCCAGTATACTTCACTTTTTCTCCCACCCTACCATCTACATGTTTGACCATGTTCAAACATATCACAACCTCTATTTTCACACTACGAAGATGCAGCATAGGAGATGACAAAATAAACGAATTAAGTCAGTATTTATCTTCATCAAGCAATAGACATACACATGATAGTTTCTAAACTGTAAATTGTGTTGTCTTCAATCAGAGTTGATGTGGATTTTGTTTATGGATGCATAAAAATCATTACAACTACCAAAAAGAGGAAAGGAGGAGCTCAAGTAGTTCATATATAGGCTTTCATAGCAAAAGTTCAGTGTTAGATCCTTAGAGAGAAATATTAATTGAAAATAAATGGTAAATGATTAAGCTTTTAAAGCAAGAATCCAACTCTAAAACCAAGATCCAATCCTAGAAACAACGAAGCCAAAACAAAAGGGACCAACTGAATTTGGTGCAAAAGACAATCCTTAATTATGGGAACGAAGCTAAGGGTGTGCTACTTTTGTGGTCAAAAGAAGATCAATTAAATTTTTTTTTTTTAAAGCACATCTTCAAAATATCAATCTCTCGAGCATGATTTTAGGGTTCAAGTCCCCAAGTTAATATGGTAGCATCCTCCAGAGGCAATTAGATTGATCCTCCTTATTCTAAACTAGTTCACTTTCCAATTCCACTCATTTCTCTATATCATCTTCTGTTGTAATACTTTGTTTCTTGTTGAAATTATATGAATACAAGCTAGGCAAAATTGCCACATCTTCATTCTTGTAATCTGGTATTTCTTTGAAAAGAGTAGCTAAGAGTTATGAGTTTCTTCACACACATTTTTTATGTTTATATTATTATTCTACATTATTTTCTAACAAACAATACTAATCATTTGTGGATAAAAATGGGAAATACAGGTGTTACAAGTAGATTGTTTAGTAGGATGCAATTATGTATGCCATTTATTGGCTGTGTCATTGTAAGTCAACAAAACAAAACCAAAGGCTTAAGACCACTTGAAATATTTATTTATTATATGAATACTCACCAATCCATCTCTGAAACATTCCCCTCAACCCATACACAGCTTCTATGGAAAATCTTAGTGTTGTAATTTATCCTTAATTATTGTACCTTTTCACCACACATATAAAATTCACAAGGGGAACCAATGGTGCTTGTAATTTCACAAGCCTCATCATAACATATGAATATTTCTATCTGCTTTATTCTTTGATTTAACTGCAGAAACACTTTGACCAATGTATCGCAATGGGTTACCTGCCTTGGGCTTGCAGAGTCTATGATGTCCCCATACTTAAACCAATAATACTAAAGAAATTGTGTACTTTGTGATCAAGAGGTGGCAGTCCTTGAACAACAATAACAGTAGAAGTTAGAATAATTAAAAGTATCTGCACATATATGTTAGTAGAAGAATAAGATGTGGAAAGCCGTGAAGTCTTAAAAATAAGATGGTTTCCCTAATTGCATTAGGAAGAATAAGGGTTAGTTCCATTTGATGATCCCCTTCAAGAAGGATGGTGAACATTCTATACATCTTCATTTTCATCAGCATCAGACACTCTATGTTTTATGGGTAAACCATTGAAAAGGACAGTTAGCATGACAAATGGTATGTAAAAATATAATTATTTAGATAAATTTCATACTATAGTTAATTAATTATTTATATTAGCATTCCTAGTCAAAGACTGCCCTATTGGTACAAACCCAATCAAATATTTAAGCACATTCCTAAACCCAACTCCACTCCAATAAAACATTAAGAACACTAAATTACAGAGTTACCAAGTTGACAAAACTTGCCAAACTCTTTGTTAAAGAGTCAAAATCCCAAACAAGATAAAACTTGAACTGAACACACACACACACACACACACACACACACACACACACACACACACACACACACACATCCTATAGCATAAATCCCTATGCTCCCAAAAAAGATTTAATGTGGCACAAGTACTGCCTAGGTTGATGTCGAGGTGGTAATGCTCAGGGTTCAAATGCTTGTGATCAGTTGTTAATATCATCTGAGTTCAAACCTCAGCCACCAAAGAAGCTTACAACACAACTCACCACTTCACCGTGCATCACCAAAATAGTGACTCAAAAATGAATGCAATGCCACCAATCCAAGGAATTCTCTAGCCATAAAAAAGCATGAAATAATGGTACCCAACCTCTTGCTAAACATAATAACCCACTCCTATTACCACTGCAAACTAGTTAAAGGACTTCCCTACTCAAATAAGTCTTAGCTCATAGACTGTATCACTTTCCATGAAAAGATCCACTTCCATTGTAGTAAGTTAGATCACAATGCCATGAGCTCAATAAATAGGTCAAAGGGTTAAGCTCCCTTGTCTGAAAGGTGGCCTCAGTTGCACCTCACTAGGAAGCAATCTCAACTACAACCTTCCCTTTAATTAAAAGATTCATAGTGAGATTACTAATCTAATTGTGAAAATAACACAAAAGATGATTCCCTTACCATGCTTTAATAATCAAAGTGCAATGCAAGCATATGTGGCAGATCCGTTGATCTACAATTCAACATTACCTATCAAGCATGATCATTATACGATCACGTAAGACACACAAAATTTCTAGCAGGTGGTCAAAAGTTCAATTCCCATGGACACTCAAAACCTAGTTATTCTATTTAATGGTACTCTTATAAGTCCATACCCTGTGCCCATTATTTTCATTTGAGTTTTTCCTACCATTGTTATTAGTTAACTCTGCATCCTCTCTGCTAACACCCATTTCCATATCAATTAAAAACCCACAACTTGTACTAGTGAATGTGGGGGTTTGATTTACACAAAAATCTATTCAAATAATCCAAACAATCAATATACAGTGATTTTTTATCACAAATAAAGACAACAAAAAATAGAGTCAATATGGTGTACCTTTCAGAGTTTGAGAAAAAATGATTGATTCTCGAATGCAATGAATCCCCTCCAAGCAAAAGTGGGATACCAAATGAATACAATTCGAAAGAATTAGGCAAGGGGAAAATGGAGCATAAGCTTCCTATAGGGAAAATAATTTATAGTGAAATTTTGTAACTAATAGTGTTGAATTTTGTGTGAGATTTTTATTATTATAGACCTTGCTCCTTTGCTCCTTCACTCTTGCAGCTCCTGTGCTCGTGTAAACATAACAATGAAATAGGAAATTGCAGCCTTTTTCATTTTAACATTGTAAGCTTGTGTTGGTCAAAATTTTGACCAACACGGGTATGGATTTTTAAAAAAACACATTTTTCCTTGCCTATTCCAACCAATTTGACCCCATTTTAATAGATGGTCAAAAATTTTGGTCTAAAAATGGGGTCAAATGTACTAGTGTTTCTTGTCTTTCTTCAAGGTGACCTATTATTTTCCCAATAACACTACAAAACTCTTTGAACAATGGTACCATGGCGTTATTAGGGATGTGAATAAGGGCTTGTGGGAATGGACTTTGCCTTAGATCTATTGAGGAGTGTGGAAGGAGCATAATAATAGAATTTTTAGGGAGAAAAAAACTAATTTGCCAAAGTTGTCTTCCACAAAAGCCTTAATGCTTTGTTATAAAATTATACTATTAATAAAGGTTACAACCCTCTTCTCAACACAAAGGAAATTGATAGAAATAGGAGGGAGGACTGCAGATGGGCTCTCCCACCTGAGGGTTGGTGTAAAGAAAACTTTGATGGGGTTACTAAAGGCAACCCTGGTAAGGTTGGGGTGGGGGAATCATTAGAAATGTCCATGGAAAAGGAATAGTTGCTATTTTTGCTTCTCTAGGTTTGCAAACTAACCACTATACAAAGGCAATTGCAACACACCAAACTATCAAACTTTCTCAGGACGTGGGAGTCAGAAATCTATGGTTGGAAGGAGATCCTAAGAATATAATAGATTCTCTTAACAAGAAGAATCAGCCTATGTGGACGATTGTGAATATCATTGAAGAGTGCATTTAGATCCTTAAGCCCTTTGATAACATATATGTGGCGCATGAGTATAGGGAAGCTAATCAAGTGGCTAATAGACTAGCTAACTAGGCAATCAAGAATGATGAAATGAAAAGATGGATGGATGGAAAAAATATTTCGTTGGAAATCTTAGATTTGATATAAAGGGAAAGGATCATGGGTAGATTAGGAAACATTAATGGTCTATTATGAAAGGTTACATGTTATGGGAAATGTGCTGAAAAATGATGTGTAAGTACAATAGCCAAAGTATGAAACACATTATTAGTATTCATTAGCACACTTTGAAGCCTGATTTTTGGTATAATTTGCATAAGGCTAAAAGAAGTTTCGCAAAAACAATACATATCAATTGGAATCAAGCTTCAAAAGATATCAATACTAGAAGAAGAGATTGCAAAGAGGATGAAATTATGGTGGGGGAAAGGCACAAGAGAGAACCTTAGGATGAAGCAGATAAGTGGCATTGACACTCTAAGGTGTGGAGCATTTTGAAAATAGGTGAAGTTACCACGTTCATCGAACAATTTCATGGGTGAAACCCTATGTTATGAGTATCATGGTTAAGAGTTGGAATGAGGGGATTGTCAAAATTGATGGGGTGGATTTCACAATGATGGAGGAGGTTATCTCTATGGTGATGAGCATACCAATTATTAGGAAGAAATTCTACGAAGATAGACGTATTACTGGGCAAGCTATGATCGAATTTACCAAGGATGTGGAGGAAAAGAAGGCTTTAGTGAAGAAAAGTACCTACTACCTAACAAGCTCTATCAAGCCATTGTGGAGGTTTGTGTTGAGGGTTATTATCAAGTACATCTCCGTGGACATGAGATTTGATTGCCTTTACACTCATCACTTCGTGCTACTTAACCATTTCAAGTATGGGGCAAAGATTTCGATCTCTTTTTTCTGATATTCATCAATTAATGAGAACAAAAATGACTATAGGAAGAATTCCATTGTTAATCCCACTTTCCATGAGGGGTTTTTGCTATTAATTTATGAATTTTTTAAGGCTAGCACAATGGGGAAAGAAATTAAGAATAGAAAGGTGGGCAAGGAGGGTAAAGATGAGTCAAATGAGTCAGGAGAAGATTATATCCCATCCGATACTGAGGACAGTCAAGAGATGCATTTGGATATGAATAAGGATGCTACCCCACAGCATAAAAAGGGGAAAAAGAAAATCAAAATGGAGAAAAAGGAGACTCCCGACCCTAAACAGAACATTGAGATCTTGTATGACAGAGACTACAATGAGAGGGCAGAGGGCATGGATATGAAGGGTGATAACATTGATAGGGAGGAAGATACAAATTTCAAAGAAGAGGAAGATAAGGAGAGGATGGGAGGAAAGATAAACATTACTATTAAAATGCTTGTCAATAAAGAGGATTATGCTAGCAAGGCTTTCAGGAGGCTGAAAAGAGGGAAAGATAACAAAAAAGAATCCAAGGAGAAAAGGTAGGAAGAGAGGAAGGATATGTAATGTCCCGTTTTGGACATTTTCTTATTTGCTTCTTATTTCTATAAGTTTTCATAATAATCCATATCCTATCTTTCTCAAAAGTTGATATTCTATATATATATAGATGGTATTTCATAGAGACACATGCCTTTTCAATAATGTTAATTATATTTAATAAGATAACTATATTATATATTATTAAATTATATATGATTATATATTATATATAAATCATTTATTTATAACAATATTATTTTAGTATATAACAAAGATATAATTTCCATATACTATAGCACTTAAATAGTATGTATATATATATATATATATATATATATATATATATATATATATATATATATATATATATATATATATATATATATATATATATGTATGCATGTATATTAATTATCTATAGCATGTATTTAAATGTCTAATTATATATGGATATATAATAATATTCATATATATATATATATATATATATATATATATATATATATATATATATATATATATAGTTGATATTTATAATTATATTATTATGATATAATTTATATTTGTATCTTAGTATAATTATAATAATTTTATACATTATCGATTATTTTAAGATTATAAACTTTATGTACAAATAATCCTTATCTATAATTTAATTTATATGTCAAAATGGGGATATCATAGTCCTCCCCTCTCGAATTTGCTTGTCCTCAAGCAAAACCATTCGTACACAAGCTCCTTCACAGACACAAAACATATTTGCATACCAAACCCTAAAAGACTTATGAGATATACATCTTAATAAATGAAAACATGAAGTCGAAAAAAAGTAGACACAAGGTAAACACTTGAAAGCAGCGAAGTATACACGATGCAGACAGTTGAGGACACAAAGTAAACACGATGCAGACAGTTGAAGACATGAAGTATACACGATGCATACAGTTGAAGACATGGAGTAAACATAGTGTAAACACACAATACATATGTTATGTGATTCCTGCAACAAAAAAATTATTAGTACACATTTATATATAAATTCCCATTTTTGGATTTCCTTATATCAATCCTTTACAAGGTATTTATGGTCTCAATTCAGTGACTTGTCAATCAAAAGTATAGTTCATTTATTAACTCATCATTTTCTAAGTAAGGGAGGAGAAACTATAATAGGGTGCCCTGTTACCCAATCATGGGCCTCACCGTTCTCCCTCATTATTATTATCTCTCCTTAATCATCATCTCCAAGATAGTGCCTTTGTATGATGTACCCTGGGGTATTCGATCCACCGTAGGCCTTACCTAGTACCCTTGGATGATGCAACCCAATGCCCATCTCATTGCAGGCCTTACCTAGTACCTCGAATGGTGTCACCCAGCTCATTCCACCACAAGCCTTATCTTATCTTGGAGGATGATGACCATAGTGTTCTCACTAGTTGAAATTTCACTAATAGTAGCTCAATAATGGTAAGATAATCTCCATGCTTAAAACTAATAATTTTCTTCTCAAATTCCCAATATTTATAAGATCAAAATGTTAAATATTATATTCTTTATAAACATTATTGACATGTTATATATTAATATGAAAAGAAACATTTGAAATAATGTACACATACCTTTATTGAATCGATGTCAAATGCCTTTAACTCCTTGTAGCACAATGACTTGGTTCTTGCATTATACACATACCAAGTTTATGTAATTATGAACTTTGTCCGTACTTCTTTGTTGCCCTTATCATAGATGGTAGTATGATCTTTCTAGAACAAATACTATTTTATTATCTTCTTTGGATGTATTATGAATGATGATACCATTTTCTACAATTTGATGGCTTCCTCAAATCTTATTTATTAGTTGATGTATTGAAAGACTGAATCATATTTATTCCTCCTTGTGTGGATTGGTGTTGACGCGGAAACATAAATATGTCCTTGGTCCATGATTGGTTATATTTCACATAATAATGGCACCACTTGGAAATATATATTATCTCATTTTTTTCTTATATATGCTTCAATATGATTTCTCCATCATAGATCAACAAATGGCATCTAATTCGATAGTCTTTTCCACACCACTGATGTCCCCACTCTATTCCTATAAAATTTGGGACAAAATCTTTTTTCTTGATGATTCCTCTATCCAAATAAATTTCATGTAAAGTTTATTTTATAGATTTTTATTGCAAAGATATTGCCAGCTGAACGGTTCTGGGTCGATTTCATTATTTCTGTTCTTCATAATGCAAATGAAAAGCTTGAACCGTTTTAGGGGTATTGGGACAATGCTGCTGTAGCAAATCAATGGGTTTGTTCTTCTGGTCAATCAGCCTTCCAATTAGTGTCTAGGCCATACTACAATGATTCAGGTACGGGAAAGCTTAAGCGATTCTAAATTTCCCTTGAGTGTGAAAGTGTAACTATAGTGTGGTGAAATTTTTGATCTTCATCGATCAAAAATAACATATTAACCATAATAGAAAGCTTTTGATACAATTGTAGTTTCTTGCAGTTCCCTACAGATATACTTTAATGCTCAACAGAAGCTTTTTGCTCGACAACTCATTCACAATCGAGGTCAAAACGTACTCATGAGCCATTTGTTGGATTGCCTCAACACTATTTCTTTTGGAAAGATGAGGCTTTTTAGGTTTTCGTGAGCTTTAGAACAACTCTTTGATACTGGGGTGTTGTGCTACTATGCGCCTCTAACATACTTGCTATTAGATATTAATGAAGCATAGTCATACTAATTACTCTATAATCTATTATGGAAAGAATGTTAATGACTTCTAAGGGTTTCTGCTACTTCTCGTGATGCATACATTCTAGACTCCATGCTACCTCAGTTTTAACTTCTTCCATATGCCTCAGGCTTGGAACACATTCATTAGATATGAGTCAATGCAATTGACTCATGGATGGTTGAATAACCATTCTTTGGTTTTGCTTAATTTTTTTATCATCATCTTCATCATCTTTATGATAGTGGACCTCCCACCCTCGATGTACAAGAAATGCCCTACTTTCCACTCTCACCTTTAGTTTCCTTTCCTGCATTATTTTTAACTAACAATGGCTTTGTGATCTTGGAGCACATGCTTTTCCATGAAACCAGAGTTAATGGGGCACTAAAAACAGATTCAAGTGAGAAATTCTGCCAACCTTCTCAAGTCTTGGATTTACTCCCAATGCCGATACAATGACTGAAACGTTTCTACATGTAAATCTCTGATAATAGAAGGGAATTTAGGATCATTTGCAAGTGCAAGTAATAACATATTAAGGAAAGATGTGAATAAGTTCCCATTGGAATGGACATAGGTTTGTCGTAACTAGATTTCCTAACAACATGTCTCAACAAAATCAACTAGATATTGCTTCACCTCTTTCAATCCTCATCATCCATTCTTGGTATACCGAGAACCAAGGCACACATATTTTTGATCAAGAGCAAGCTGTTTGAGATACTAATGCACTTCTTTGAGAAATTCTCTCCTTACTTTGTGATAAGGACCCTGTGAAATTTGTAATGCCGAACACAAAAGTTCATGAGTGTTCTACTGGTCCCAATGCTTTCACAAACATAACAAATTTTTTGTAGCAACAAGCTTCATCTGAGCCTTTTCCACTTCACTTATTTGTTTCACATTTGCAACACAGTTTCTGATACCTTTGGTGTTTTTGCATTAACTACTCTCCACAGGCTGGCATGACATTGAGCTATGATACCACTTGTAATGTCCCATTTTAGACATTTTCTTATTTGCTTTTTATTTTTATAAGTTTTCATAATAATCCATATCCTATTTTTCTCAAAAGTTGATATTCTATATATATATGTGTGTGTGTGTGTGTGTGTGTGTGTGTGATATTTCATAGAGACATGCCTTTTCAATAATGTTAATTATATTTAATAAGATAACTATATTATATATTATAAAATTATATATGATTATATATTATATATAAATCATTTATTTATAACAATATTATTTTAGTATATAATAAAGATATAATTGCCATATACTATAGTACTTAAATAGTATATATATGTACATATATATTAATTATCTATAGCATGTATTTAAATATCTAATTATATATGGATATATAATAATATTCATATATACAATTGATATTTATAATTATATTATTATGATATAATTTATATTTGTATCTTAGTATAATTATAATAATTTTATACATTATCTATTATTTTAATATTATAAACTTTATGTATAATACTTATCTATTATTGAGGAGAATCAGGGGAGTGGGGAAGATAATGAGCAGGCTTTTGAGGAATATGGGTCTGGCAATTACACTTGTAAGATTTCAAGAAAAGATAGGAAGGTGATTTGGAGAGATTTTGACAATGTTTCTGCAAGAATGGGGCTCAATAGAGAGGTGATGAAAAATCTAGTAAAGGAGAATAAGGAAGACAAAATTCAAATGGAGGAGCTTATTTATCCTTCCCTTGTTATTTTGAACGACATCACTAAGGAAAACCCTCAGATGAATGTGCTTAATAATGCAAAGAACAGCGCAATTGACAGCTTTAGAACCACAAAATGGATTTACCATGAAATCTAGGAGCTTATATATAGAGTGGGCAAATTAGAGAGGGACAATTGAAACAATAAGAATAGGAAAATTGAGGAGGAAAAGGATATGGAAAACAGAGTGGAAGAAGTGAAGAGGATAGTCCAAAGCATGGAGGGCACCCTATAGAAAATCTTTGAACAAAGCTATAACATTCTTAAAGCTTCTAATGACAACATAAAGGTGTTGATAAACAAAATTGAGGAACACAAGGTTAGTAAGGAGGAAGACCATTCTCCCAATAGTGGTAAGGATAAGTCTCTTGAGGATGGATCAAAGAAGAGGACTAGATCGAGCACAAAGAAAAAGGACACCTAGGAACCTAATAATGATCTTTTTGACCTTAAGGAGGCGGTTGGAAGAGTGTCTAAGCTAGAGATTCGTGCTACAAAAATTCTTAGATAAATTGCCTAAGTTGTTCTCCCGACTCTAGGCCTTTCTTGGTTTTTTATTCTGCTTCCCTATTTTCTTTTTCTAGTTTTATCTAGCTATCTCGAGGAAGGTTATTGTTTTTTAGCTTGTGGCTACTTTTTTGTTGATACTTTATTTTCTTTATCTATGTTAATCTTTTAGTTATGTAGGGTTTCAGGGCCCCATCAAAACCTATTTTTCTTAATTAAAAACATAATAATAATAACAATAATAAAATTTAAAAATTACAATTAAAACACAAATAAAAAACCTTTAAAACATTACAATTAAAGCACAAGTAAAAAACCATTTTGTTGAGATGACAAACATTTATGCGGAGGTACAAATATATTCTAGAAGCACGACTCAATTAGGAGTGGACTAGTCTTAAACAACTCATCCCTTACTTGTCTCAAGTTAAGCTAATGGTTTGTTGAACTCAAAGCTCACTGCTTGCAAAAAAAAGAAAAACAAACATAATTGGACTTAGCCCCAATTAGGCCTTTGTTATCATTTTTTAGAGTTTTTTCATAACTTTGTCAAATGACTCCCAAAACAAATCACCATCTCAAATACCCATTTGGAAGACCTAAAATATTTTCTAGATTGTTGGGTCATGACCTTCGTACAAAGTCTAATCCAATTGTGGGCCTATATTGCTTATACAAGGTAAGGATTTAAAAGATCTTGAAAGAAGATGGAAAAAAGGATTCACTAAACGGTTTCAACTAGTCACCTGGCTTCTCTTGACTCCCACCAACATTTTCCAACCTTTACTAATGATGAGGGTGCAACCCAAGACAAAATGAACACAAAAAGAAAAGGATGATTTTATTATTATAAATGATATGTTATTACATTTGATACAATGAAAAATAGACTCAACTACATGCCCTATGGGCTTACAATATTACCATTATCTAGAGAAAAACCCTTTTCATAGGACCTTGTCCCAAACTCCACAAAAAATTATCATTACTATGCAAGAAATGACCTTAAGTAAGCCAAATTAGGTTTAGGATTAGGAATACATTTTATAATATATCATTTTGCATCCATGGCTAAAGAAGAATTTTCTAGAAGATATGTCAGAAGTCAATGCAAAAATAGAAGAATCTGGAAATGGTAGTCCAACTTTCGGAAGACATAACTTTTGATATGGCACTTTGATTGATGAATTTTTTTCATTTTTGAAAAGCTCTCCAATTTCTCTATAGCAATATGGACTAGCTTAGGTTGTCTCCCATTTTCTAGACTCGTACGAGGCAATTTAGTGCCTCAAATCTGACTTTTAAGCATTCCTTAGGGGGTCTCCAGGGAACATAAAACTACAATAACTTTTAAAATATAAATCCTTTTGACCCAATTCTTATGTTGGAATGCTTTAAATTAAAAGTACAATCATCTTTGAAAATTACATCCTCTAACACATCATAATTATTTCTCAATTATAAAATAACCTATTTTCTACACTAGCACATCCCAAGGTGCTCAAAAATACTAACCCAAACAATCAATAGTGGAACTATGAGACTTGGAATCTCTATTTGGCCCAAATGGGTATCCATATTTATAAAAATATTAAACAAAAACTAACACTAAGCATATTTTTGAGTGATACAAGATTTTCCTTACACCATTGGATGCTCTTGCATCAGACACCCAAGGTAAATTGAAAAGTGATGATATCACTTTATAGTTGGTAGAGGAAAACCCAAATAGGAAACCCTTGTCTTGGGTAGCCAGTTCAAATCTTCCAATGTTCATCCCTTCCACTTCACTAGGTACTCCTCATACTACATGTTTTTGGCACTTCGACTATTAGAAATAGGGAATACTAGGCAGGGGGGGTGAATTAGTATTCTACAAACTTTTGTTACCAACTGGATATTATTTATTACTTTGAACCGTGCATAAGAAATTAAATAAATAATGCTGAATAGTAATAGTAACCATGCACAAAAAGAACTCATAACACCATATTTTGTTAACTAGGGAAACCCTGGCCAAGGGAAAACCCTAGTGGGAATGATGCCCACAAAGATATACTGATATATATATTCCTTGTTAGAGGATGGGCCTTGTTAAGAGTCTATAAACACATTTAGTACATAAGAGTCCCTGTTAGGAGACTTTGAATTCTTGTTAGGGGATTCCAACCCTGTTAGGAGTTATGGTACAATGGATGCAAGAAGAGCTCATTGCCCAAATATGCACTTTCAATTACAAGAAGAGCTCACTGCCCAAACAAGTAATTTATCCTTTAAGTTCCTCAAATACAAAAGTATAGATGTTGTAACTTATTTTCAGCTGATCTCTGACTTCAACTCAATCTCGGATCACAAAATTAGGTTATGAAAAAATCACTTCACGCGTATGATACAAAACTTCACATTCATATCTTTCATACATAACTAAATAATTTTGCAAGATGTCTTTGCATAAATACCATGCCTTTTCACAAATTGTTGCTAGGTCAACTAGGAAAAAAATAAACTTTCCAACTTAGAGTAAACATCTAGGATGTCATCCCTAAGTGGTCAAGTAATTATTTTGTGAAAAAAATAATTCCTTTACCTTTCATTTCATTGTTCTGTACACAGTTATACTGGTAAGTCTTAAATTTCTCTTTTTTGTACTATCTGTACTGATGTATGTGGTTATACACATCATCATCAACATGTATATTGTTTTCATATAACTTCTCTCTAAAAAATAACATCATATAAATAAGTTATACTTCAAATACTATTATTTGTTCCTATCTGATAAACACATAACTACATTCACTAGAACTTGAATAACAAGTGTTAGAGTTAGTATTCCTACAAGAAACATTTACCACATGTTCATCTCACTTCATTCTTCCTACATGCAACCTTTCTAGTCATAGTATGACGTCAACAACAAGTTGCATACAAAACAATACACTATTTTAAACCATTTTCATACTTGGACAATTTTCCGAGTACCAAAAAGATAAGTATCTTTATTTTTGAGGTTTTCTACAAGCATGTACATCATCTGTTGCCATTAATGACAACATTTACATATCTTCATATAGCCAATTGTCAAAAATCTCTCCCTTTGGCATTGATGGCAACAAAGTAGAAAAATTGCTAAGTATCAAAAATTTACCAAAACTTACAATATTAGTACACTTATCATCTATGAAAAATGCTCCCCCTTTTGATATGACTACAAAATTCATAACTTACAATTTTCTCATACAAATTCTCCCACTTTGACATCAATGACAAAGGTTAGAATGTCCAAAAATTGTCAAAAAGTTTCATCTCACTGCCTCAAAATGATATCATCTTCATATAATCATCAAAATTTGTCTTTAGAATGTCCATACCTTTCTCCCATGTGTCCTTGGCTACTTTGGTAGTAGTTAGAATTACACATAATGCATACGATGTAATCTCAACTACATTAAGGTTGGAATATATGAAATTGGAATAAGTTTCCTTTATTATAACACATTCCTCCAATTGTCTCTCAATGGTTGATAGTTTCAGAGCTATAGATTCTCTGAAATATGATAATCTTCTCAAAGTTTTCTCTTTTTCGAGTTGCAGTTTCATGATGTTAGTGTGAACACCAGCAACTTGTCCTTCAAAATAATCAACTCTACTAGAGGGTTGTTGTAATTGACTTGTCAAAGCTTCTAGCTCACTCAGCTTCCCTTCAATCTTATTATCCAAATCTTTAGTCAATCTATGAGATAAAGTACATTTGATGTACAATACCTTGCCATCTTGTCGACATCTTTGGAGTTCCTTGATATAAGTATCAAGACTCAACAAATCATTCTTTATTTTTTGACAAATAGTGCTAAAAAGATTAGCATCATGAGAAATTTGAGCCTTAGACTCTGCAACACTTAGCAAATCTATAAATTCATCATCAAAAGATTTTAGTACTACTTTGGCTCTTTGTTTGGGGTCTGCTTCTATATGTTTGGGTGCCAAAGTGCTATGCAATCTACCAGTCACCTCCAATTATATCCTTTGTAGACTCTTGACTTTCTTGTTCTTCTCAATCAACTTGGTATTGATGAGATCATGTTAGATTGATCATCATCATCACCTGTAAGGTTGACAAGAGATAGTGGAGTGGATGAGCTAGATGCTTTAGTCTCATCTTCCTTTTGTTTCTTCTCTACTATCTCCCTTGATTTTCTCTCTTCTTCTTCCTTCTCCTCTTTTTCCTTCCTTTCCTTTTCTTTCTTTTCTTCTTTTATCTTCTTCTCTTCCTCAAGCAAGTTTAGCTTGGCTTTTTCATGTTGGCAATATGTCCAATCAATCAAATAAGGTAAGTTATGGTTTTCATTTATGGTAACATATTTGTTTTGCAGATTAGCCCCATTCAGTTGCAGAAGAAAATTGTCTAAGTATCAAATAGTGTTATAGCAACAAGATAGTTTAGATGATAATAGAATATTCCCTTGGAATATTCTCTTATGCAGTTGACCAGAGATGCATGATGTCATAATGATGATGTATACCAGTGTGCATGTCTATACAGTCAATCAAGTTCGAGTTATGAAGGAATTAGTAATGTAGTAATGACATAGAGCAGAATAGAGCATATCAGCAGAATTGTTTAACAATTTGATTTATTGTTTTGAGTTATAATTTCTTGTTAAGTTGACTCTAATGATGTCATATGAGTTGACTAAGGAAGAATTTACTAATTTTTTTTGTATAAGTAAGAACTTCATTTGTGAAGTTAGAAGGACAAAGAATATGATAATAATGATGATTAATCAGTGATTGCGAATTTGATATGATCTTGTAAAATGAGAGTAACAAGTGAATGTGACATTGTGATATATGATGCATAGCATTATTATGCAAAGATATAATGTAGTTTGATATGTGTGTAGTCACTCTTGTGTGAAGAATCATCAATCAGAAGATTTGCAAGGTACAACAAACAAGTCAGTATTGTATGTATGCTTATTTCTTGAAGAACTTATTGTAAAGTTGCATGTTAGGGTAGTGGGATCTTCTTGCACACATTTGTATATGGTTCACCAAATCCTAATAGGTTTGAGGCTTCTAACAAGGCCCAGTCTCCAAACAGGGACTCAAGACACTATACATGCTTTATAGACTCCTAACAGGGTCAATATCCTTAACTGGATTCTTTATATAGTGAACTATCTAGTGGGTTTCATCCCCACTAGGGTTTTCCCTTGGCCAGGGTTTCCCTAGTTAACAAAATATGGTGTTATGATCTCTCTTTTTGTATGGTTGTTTACATTTATAAGCATTATTAGATTATTTTCTTATGCACATGTTAAAGTAACTAATAATATTCAGTTGTGGATAAAAGGATTGAAAATATTGATTCACCCCCCACCCCCTCTTAGTATTATCTATTTCTAATGATTGGTATTAGAGCTTAGTTATTCAGAAGAGGCTTAATAGCTTGAATAAGATCCCTATGGATATGGAACAAATAAAGAAAAATCTTGAAGAATCACTTGAACAAATTGATCTTCTGACTGATGAAAGAGGTGACCTCAAAGATAGATACAAGGATGGTAAAGGCTACATTGGTGAATTAAAGGACAAGATAGATGACCTAAAGTACAAAGGATCTACTAATCATACCAATGATGATGATATTGAAGATCTGAAGAAAGAAAATGAGATCCTAAAACATGAATTAAAGATAGTTGAACTTAAGCTAAGTCTTAAGGAAAACAGAGGAAAGATTGACTCTGAAATAAAAGCTGAAAATGCAGATCTGATATCCCAGTTAAGTAAGGTAACATTAGAACTAGAATCTATTAAGTTAGAAAATGTAGAATTAGAGAAATAGAACACCATTGTGAAAGGAGAGTTAGTAAAAACCAAGCAACAACTTGAGAAATTATATACCAGCAATGATAAAATTGAAGAACAATTATGTGTGCAAAGACCCAGTTATGAAAAAAGTGGACTTGGATTCTTTCTTGGTCAATCCACCAAGAAATTTGTTGAAACAAAAGAACTTGTTACTTCTAAAGTCAATAAGGACCTAAGCAAGATAGATGATATATCTAAAGACCAAGTGAATGTTGTTCACTCTGAGATAGTCAAAGAATCTAATCAAGATATGAATAACAGAAGAAAGGAATCTTTTGCCTAGTGTGATAAACTTGAGGACACTGAAGTCAATAGTGAAGGTAAGTCTTTCAAATCTATTTCTAAATTTTATTTTCATAATTGTCATGGATATGGTCATTATGTAGTAGATTATAATAAACCTAAATTTGATAATGATAATGCAAATAGTAGGATGCATAGGAATACTAACCACACAGGAACCATAAGAAGATCTCACAGTAATGAAAGTGGAGGAAAAAGATAGATTATTTGCTATAGATGTAATAATCATGGACACATTGCAAGGAATTACAAAACACCTAATGACAAACTAAATGAACAGTAAAGAGATGTACTTGTATGTCAATTATGTAACAACTTTGGACACATAGCGAGGTTTTGCAAAATGGACAGAAGAGATCTAAATAAGAATCACAAGTATAGAAGGAAGAATAGAAGAAATAAAGTAAAAGAACAACCAAATGAATTGAAGAAATCATTTGTGAAGGCAAAGGAACTAGAAAGCTCTCATACAACTATAGAAAATGCACCTAACAGGATAATGAATTCACTTATTATCTGTGACTCCTCTCACCAGAATTGAGTATTCTCAGTGGAACAGAGTATCAGTTATTGATAATTGATGCTAGAGGAAAATATCAAGGGTTGCATAGTTAATAGTAGGTAGTAGACATTGAGAAGAGTATACAGTAAAGTGTGCATTGTTTGACATGATCAAGATGAGGATATATGAAAGGACAAAACTCTCTATTGCACAGAGATAGTATACTAAACTAGCAGCGGATATGCATTTATTGCACAGTACAGATTGCAAAAGATTTAAAGGACGTGAATTAACTTGCATACATCATTTACTTGTGCAAATTTTGTGTGCGAGATTAAAGTAAGATTTGGAAAATTAAAGAGCCTTGCAAGCATGTGAAATTAATGGAAACCCTAGAATGCAAAATTGAAGCATTTTCTAAATTGTTGAGCATAATCCTTCAAGAATTGCAAGGCAAGAAGTTCATAATGTAAGCAATAGGCCTAGGTATAATTTCAAGAAACACCCATTTGTTTCTTTGCTCGATGACCCCGTTAGAACATTTTTGCGAGTTCCAGAAAATGTTCTTCATGTGGAAGTTATCAAAGGTTATATTCACTGAAAGATTTAAAGTATAGGTGATTTTGAGATTCAAAAGGATTTGGAGAAGATGTGCAACAATGATTTAACATTGAAATCCAAACATAGATATCTAGAACGTCTTAACCTAGTTAAGCATATGTCCTACACAGATTTCGATAATAATGATTGGACAAGAATAATCCTTAGCAGAGTACATGATGATCTTCTATGGCTAGGAGATTCTATCATTAGCAATGACAATGACCTAATTCACAAGGTTATGGGATTGAGCAATCAGGGCAGCAATCTAGTAAACATCAAGAATGTGCGCAAACTTGTTGAGGCAAATCTCAACACATATTTCGATGGAAGGAACATGAAAGTCAACTCAATCCAAGATGATGGAGTGAGACTTATTTGCAAGATTTTGGGTTAAAAGTATAATCATGGATCAAGAATAGATTCAATCCATGTAGAATTTCTTCATGCAACTTACAGGGTAGTAAGAGGTGAGAAAGTGATTATGTGTGATATTATCAAAACACAACTATTGGATAATATCTTGAGAATCAAGAAATCAAGAAGCGTAGTATTCAGATTTGAATCCCTTCTGACACACATATTCTTCTATGCTATCAAGAAGTTTCATGGTATCACAGTTTGGAATGAAAATGAGTGCACTATGCAGCAGATCACTTGAGCTTATAGGTCAAGACCTTAAGCAATCAAAGATAATGACTTGGATAGGATCATGATATCTTTCCAAACAAAAATGAAGAAAAGGTATAAAATACCTCCAGCACTAGTAGAAAGATATAAGGATGAGTTATGTTTCATGGTTGAGACAGATTTTACATGCATGGAGGCAGTAGTTCCTT
Source organism: Cupressus sempervirens (assembly GCA_028749045.1). Taxonomy (NCBI): domain Eukaryota; kingdom Viridiplantae; phylum Streptophyta; class Pinopsida; order Cupressales; family Cupressaceae; genus Cupressus; species Cupressus sempervirens. The sequence goes on along the minus strand of CM053792.1, from coordinate 443,103,366 downwards.
GGATGAAATTTATTAAACCTATGGGATATGAGATGAGTGAGGATCTAATTGATGGGTATGCATAGATAATCCTTCATTCTGAAGTTAATTCTAACTATCCTAGATGGGGAACATATTCAAAGAAAATGAAAGAAGTGAAAAATAGTCAAGTCATGAAGGACTCCAAGAAAAAGGTAGAGAAATTTATTGATTCTATCTTTAAAGAATTTGGAATGATAAGGAAAGAGTTGGATGAGGTTAAGAGAATAGCTATGGAAATGAAGGCTAGTGTCCAAATTGAGCTATTAACCCCTACATCCATTATAGTGGTAGGACCTACTGAAGAGGTCATAGTTGCCCAAGCAAGTGCGTAGAAGACTTCTCTGCCTTATGCACCAGTTGTGCAGTAGCAACCTCCAAGCAAACCAATGAAGATGGAGGAAACATCAACATCAAGAAAAACCACAAGGATAACAACCCCTCCTAAAAGGAGTGTAAAGCAAACCATCATTGCCCCAAGAAAAAGAAGGAAAACTCTACAAATTAGCTCATCTGAGTTTGAGGAAGAGATTGGTGATAGACCAGTTAAAGCAACTAATTAGGAAGCCAAGACATTAGCAGGATGCAAAGCATGGAAGCCAAAGGTAGAAAACCTTAACATGCAAATTATTAATGATAACAATTTTGTATAGTTAAATAAATACGGTGACTTTATAATAACATGGATAGGAGACAGCTAGAAAATGCTATAGTTAGAAACATGATTTTGAAAGATAAGAGGTTTGATACTATAAAAGGGCAAATACCCGAAGATTTGTACAATAGATTTTTAAATAGGAAGAGAAGAGTTATAGAAGAGGATAAACATATAAGAATAAACATGGTAAGAAAGTTATGCATTGTAAACAGTGAAGAAGACATAAAAGAAATTTTGAGAGGTATAGCACCATTACTAAGGCATAAGAAAAGATCCATTCTTATTATGGGAGGAAATTATGAAGTAAATAAAGAAACTCAGGATGCTATAGTTTCTTTCATGTCCACTATGCCTAAGGACAGTGTGTAGAATAAGAAGGCAAGTCAGATGCCTAGAGAAGGTGTGCAAATACCTGGAGATAGTGTGTAGATGCCTAGAACAAGTGCGTAGGTAGAAGAGGCACGCAAGAAGCCTGAAGTAAGTGCACAATCAGTAGAAGCCAGCCAAACACCCAAGGAGAGTGCACAAACAAAGGAGGATAGTCCTACAACTTACAACCCTCCTCACAGTATTGAACCAGAAACTACACCAAGCTCTCCTCCACATATCACAATTGGTAGTGACTCTATGCAAGTAGACAACACCAAAGTTACTGTTGACAAATTAGAAGATCCTTTCAAGGACTATGGTGCCAGCATTGTTGGCAATATCGTGGACTATAGTAGCTCTGATGAAGAAGAGGATTAGAAGACTACTAGAGAAGTCACACAGAAGATGAAAACAAGAACTGAAATAGGTATCTCAAGTGTTCCTTTGACAAGAATAGTAGTAGTAGGAACTTCCACTCCTCTTACCCAAATAGTAGCAGTATTAGATCCAACTCAATCTGATGAAGAAGATGAGGTGAAGATCCTTATATCTTCTCTAAGAAAACTTCTTGAAAAGAAGAAATCAGTCAAGTCACTTGAGAAGACTTTGACCACAGCTTTGGACAAGATGGAAAATATAGTAAGCCCTATTGAAATCTCAGCTAATATTCAACAACGCACAACAATTTTGTGCAAGGCTTTTGATGATGAGTTTTTTACGCTCATGAATGTAGCTACTATTCAAGCACAGACTGAGCATGATGGTAAATTTCTAAATCTCATGTGCATTAACATGAGAAATGATATAGAAACTCTAAACATATGTATTAAAGCACTAAGGTAGTGCATAGAGGAAGGAAAATAGGCATATGCTAAGTGTAACTTAGCATACATTTATCTGAAAGAATATGATGATCAAATCAAGGATAAAGTGACTGAGCTTTAGACAGTCACTGACAACTTTTTGAAGTAGAATAAGAAAGTGGACACCATTGAGCATACAATTCAGCTACTTCATGATAATATAAGGGAACTACAAGCAGAGAAGGAGAAAATTCTAAAGAGGTTACTCTTTTGAGAGTACATTTATTCCCTTAGATAACATTGCTGGAAAACCAATTGCAAGAATGCTTGTCTGCAAAATTTTCATATGAGAAGTTTGTGGCTACAGACTTGAATGCAACAAAACTGGTAGCATATGCTTTATGTGCACTTATCAGCATATCTGATACACTAAAGGATAGCTGGAAGAAACAATTTGAGCAGTTGAAGACTAGTTTCAGTGATTGTTTTTCCAAGTTTTGATATACATCTACTAGATTTTGACAATCCTTTTGATACCTTTTTCATTGATGTCAAAGGGGGAGATATATGAAAAAATTGTATTCTAAATTGTAATGTTTATAATATGTAAGGGGGAGCAATAAGTTGTAATAGGAAGTTATAAGGGATGTAATCTTTCATAACATGAATACAAATATTTTTAATGTTTTATGTTATGACTATTTTTTTTGATTGGCATGTCAACATGTTTGGGACTTAGCCAATTTTTCCCAAAATGTTGCCATCAATACCAAAGGGGGAGATTTTTGGCAATATGTCCAATCAATTAGATAAGGTAAGTTACGGTTTTCATTTATGGAAACATATTTGTTTTGCAAATTAGCCTCATTCAGTTTCAAAAGAAAATTGTCTATGTATCAGACATTGTGACAGCACCAGGATAGTTTTGATGATAACAAAATATTCCCTTGGAATATTCTCTTGTGCTATTGACTAGAGATGCACGATGTCATAATGATGATGTATACTAGTGTGCTTATTCATTTAGTCAACCAAGTTCAAGTTATGAAGGAATTAGTAATGCAGTAACGACATAACGCAAAACAAAGCATATTAGCAGAATGTGTTTAACAATTTGATTTATTGTTTTGAGTTATAGTTTCTTGTTGAGTTGGCTCTGATGATGTCATCTAAGCTAACTAAGGAAGAATTTACTAAAAAAAATTGTATAAGTAAGAACTTCATTTGTGAAGTTAGGAGGACAAGGAATATGATAATAATGATGAGTAATCAGTGATTTTGAAGTTGATATGATCTTGTGAAATGAGAGTAACAAGTGAAATGCGACATTGTGATATATGATGTGAAGCATTGTTATGCAAAGATATGATGTAGTTTGATATGTGCACAATCACTCTTGTGTGAATATCTTTGTTCACCAATTTTTTTCAGTCCAGAGATTATTTGTCTGACTACATGTGATTATCTTTCTATCATACCGACCTCAATCAATTCTTTCTTCATCTTCATCTCAACCTTCTTATGAGATTATTTTTCTAAGGATGCCTAGTAAATTGATTGAGTGATCTCTTCATATGTTCCAAATCTGTATGATGCTTTTTCCTTTTCAAAGTTCTACAATAGATCAATGTAACCAATAGCTACATCATCACTCAATTCATAACCTAAGGGTTCAAGAAATGTTTCCCTTGGTTCTACTGCTTCAACATAAGTTATGTCTATATCCACCATAAAGCATATGTTATCCTTAAATCTATCAACAATTGCTAGTGCAATTTTGAATCTTTGTTTCATTTCATTATGGAATGTTCTCATAATCAAATTGCCACTATCCAAGATTTTATCTACAGGATGCCTTTTGCATACATCTATTATCTTATCCATAGTACATCTTTCACTACTCGTGATCTTTGTAACTGATAGAAATGGGAATCTTTTAAGTACTTGAAAGAAAATATGATTGATTAGTGACTGAAATATGAATACACCCTTCTTAGTTCTCTTAATCTTCTCTAGATTCTCAAGGAGTTGTACTCTCAAAATCTCACTTAAATTTACTTGTTCTTTCTCAATACAAATCTTGTAGGCTACATAGATATAGCCTGCTAACAACTCAACACTCTTAGAACTTGCACAAATAAAATATGTGATGATTCTTCTCAAGAATCACACATCATGTTGTCTATTGGTGTTGATCACCATTGCCTTGCCATTATAAACTACTTTAGTATTGGGTTCAACCTTTTCTTGACTAATTTCTCACCAATGGGTACACTACCTTATTTGCTAAGACTAGTAACCTCATGAATAAGGTTAGTAGATATGTCAAATACATTGTCTCCCATTCAAAAATTCCCATTATAAACTATGCTTAATATAATTTGAGTCCATTTTTTGTTCTCAAGTTCATGGTAGAAGTAATATCTGAATAGATCTAAATCTTTTAGATGTTCAAATCCAGGATTTACAGTCATATCATGGTTGAAAACAATTTCCATATCCTTGTTCATAAGTACACTTCCAACAGTTTCAAACTTGCTAGACAAGTAACTTCCTACATCTTCCAAGTAAACAATGTTGTTCAAATTTATTGATAGAGAAAAATTAATGTTACCTTCTAAGGGTTTCACATGGATAACCTTCAATTTGGGTCTCTCAATATTCTCAAAATTGTGAACTACTGTCATATCCATGATTTCACCAAATAGAAATTTATCGAAGAAATTTTGGACAAAAAATGATAAAATACATTTTTCAAAGTAGGTTTTTTCTTGAAATCACTTTGATAAATTTCTTATGGGTTCTCTAAGCTTCTAAGATGATCACTATGAAATTAATTAAGTTTGTACTCCATTTATTTATCCAACTTGAACTTGCATTAATTGCAGACTTTGTTAAATTGAAAAAATTGTTAATTTCATTTTGAAATCAAATATCTACTCAAAATCTTATGCCGATCTTCAAATCCTACTCAAGGTTAACCATAGATTCCTTTCATCATGATAATGCTCCACAAAACTTTGCTTCACAAAATTTCCTGTGAAAACACAGATTTCATCTTCTGTCATAGAATAAACTTTCTCTGTTATAACAATAACTCTAGTTTCCTTTGTAACTTGTTCTAGTAAGCTCCAAATTGCAAGCGAGCTAAGCTACAGCCTAAAATCATATAGATACATCTTTTTCTAGCCTCACTACTCATAGTTTAATCTCTAAATGAAGTTTCAAATTCTAGTGTTGTGAACAAGCTTAATTCACTGACTCCAATCTTCCTTTCTCTACATCATCTAACTTTTCTTTAGATCCAATAGTTAATCCCTTTACAAATGTCTCATCAAGTTATTCTCAAAGTTCACTAATTACATTTCTTTGATCTTCATTATCTTTGTTTGTGTTGAATTTCCTTCTATCATTTATGAAGTTTCTTCCATTGTTCCTTTTGTTTCCAAAGTTTCTTCGATTGTTCCTTCTATCCATTCTATGTCAATACTTCACTATATGTCCAAACTTGTTACATAACTGACATACTAGGGTTCTACTTCTAAGATTCTATTTATAAATAGGTGTTTGACAATTTTGGGCTATGTGTCCAAAGTTGTTACACTTATAACACACAATATTCTTTCTGTCTTCATAAGGTCTTCTTTCTCTTGATGTCCTCTCATTGAATCTTCTTCTATGTACAAGGTTAGTATTTCCAAACATTATACTATTCCTTTTATCATTATCATAATTAGGTTGTTTACAATCAATTGCTTTATGATGAATACCATGACAATTATGACAATAAAAATTTGTAACATGATTAAATGACTTATTTGTACAATCTCTTTTCATATGACCTATTTCATTACATGAAAAACACTTACCTCTAAATTCATACCTGGTTTCTTTGGGAGATTCAACTTGCTTAGGTTTATCCAATTTCTTAGTTTCCTTGTCTTGTTCAACTTCTTTAGATTTATCAGAGGATTTACTGGATTCAATCTTATTATTAGATTTATCTTTTTCTTTTAGATCTAATCCACTTTCAAGTTTCTTTTTAGACATGCTAAATAGGTAACCAAGACCTATCTTATCATAGGTAGGTCTTTGTACTGACATTTGTTCATCAAGCTTTTCTCTAGTAGAATAAAGCTTTTCAATTTATACCTTCCATTGAATTAATTCACCTTTCATAATAGTTTTATACTTTTGAAGTTCTTCATGATCTTCTTTTAATGCTTCAAGTTTGGATGTCCTCTTTCCTAGATTGGCTCTAAGATCTAAATTTTCAATCTTCAAATCAGATTCAAGTTTGCTAGGATCATTCTTCAAACTCAACTTTAGATTGGTAATCTTCAATTCTTGCTTCAAGATCTTGTACTCAATTTTCAGCTTTGAATATTCATCATTAACAATTTCAGATTTAGTAGATTCAGGCTTGGATTTGAGATGTTCAATCTTGTCCTTTAGTTGTCCAATGTACACTTTGAAGTCTTCATATATATTTCTCAATTTATCTCTTTCTTTAGTAAGGAGATCAATTTTTTCAAGTACCTCTTCAAGGTTCTTCATCAACTGTTCCATATCCATAGGGATCTTACTTAAGGTGTTACACCTCTTCTGAATAACAAAGATCTAATATCAATTGTTAGAAATAGGGAATACTGGGGGGGTGAATCAATATTCTACAAACTTTTGTTACCAACTGGATATTATTTATAACTTTGAACCATGCATAAGAAAGTAAACAAGTAATGTTGAATAGTAAGAGTAACCATGCATAAAGAAACTCAGAACACCATATTCTTTTAACTAGGGAAACCCTGGCCAAGGGAAAACCTCGGTGGGAATGATGCTCACAAAGATATACTGATATATATATTCCTTGTTAGAGGATGGACCCTTTTAGGAGTCTATAAACACATTTAGTACATAAGAGTTCATGTTAGGAGACTTTAAATCCCTATTAGGAGATTCCAACCCTGTTAGAAGTTGTGGTACAATGGATGCAAGAAGAGCTCACTGCCCAAACATGCACTTTCAATTACAAGAAGAGATCACTACCTAAATAAGTAATCTATCCTTTAAGTTCCTCAAATGAAAAAGTATCTAGATGTTGTAACTTCTTTCCAGCTGATCTCTGACTTCAACTCATCTTTGGATCACAAAATTAGGTTATCAAAAACTCGCTTCATGCATATGATACAAAACTTTGCATTCATATCTTTCATACATAACTTCACAAATAATTTTGCAAGATGTCTTTGCATAAATACATGCCTTTTCAAAAATTGTTGCTAGGTTAGCTAGGACCAAAGTAAACTTTCCAACTTAGAGTAAACATCTAGGATGTCATCCCTAATTGGTCAAGTAATTATTCTGTGAACAAAATAATTCATTTACCTTTAATTCTGTTGTTATGTACACAGTTATACTGGTAAATCTTAAATATCTCTTTTATCTATTGTATGTACTAATGTTCATGGTTATACACATCATCATCAACATGTATATTGTTTCCATATAACTTCTCTCTCAAAAATAACATTATATAAACAAGTTATACTTCATATTTTTGATATCTGATTGAAAAGATCATTTGAGTAGAAAGATTGTTGAAAGAGACTGTGTGTTTCAATCATTGTTTTGTCATTGATGTCAAACCTACTACATGTTGGTAAGACAATTGGTTATATGTTTCAAGTACTATCACTTAGTTGATTGATGAGGAGGATTTGATCAACAAGATGTAACAAAAGTACCTAGAGGAAAGGTTGAGTTATGATTATTTATTGAAGTGAAAAAATCAGTTAAGATAGTAATAACATAATGTATTGATGATCTACTTAAGGTTACAAAATGACTGGCTACACTTAGAAAGTTTAGAAGAATAAAGTCAAACAAAGTTCATTTGTCAAGCTTGACCAAGTGGATAGTAGGTGCTGAGAAAAGTTAGTACAAGTCGAGCAAAAAGTCAGTTGGAACCGAGTGAAAGCAAATTCTAGTGGATGCCAAGCAAGTTAGTTGATGTTGAGTAATTTTTAGTTGATGTCAACCACCAGTAAAATCTAGTTGATGTTGAGTGATTTTACAATAGATGTTGAGTAATGCAGTATGTGTCGAGCATTAGAAAATTGATAATGTTGAGCTACTACATTATGAAAAGATCGAAGATTCACCAAATAAAAGTTAACAAGTTTATTTTCTTGGAATTGTGAATTAGGAAGGAGATAAGATTGATGATTTGGTGGCACAAAATCTTATATAAACCATTTTGGAGGTGAATTCAAATGGTTTCCAAGAGAAGTTTCTAGAGAAGACAAGATATGGGGTAGATACATTATATCCTACCTAATCCATTGAAAACCCTAATTTTGGTGATGGATAACAAGTGAGAAAAGTGTTCTAATTTCCCATATGTAGGAATGTATGGTCATGAAGCAAAGAGTTAGAGATTTTTGATGTGAAAATCTAACAAGGAGAAGGAAAGGGGTTTTGCTTCATCAAGTGACCCAAGTAAAGAAGTCTGCAATGGTGTACTAAGCAAGAAGGCTTAATGAGGATGAATGATTGAAGGGTGAACATGTTTTTAGAGTTACAAATATTGGAAGCCAAGAAGAAATGAGGACTAAATAGTGATTTTTAATCTACAAATAAGGTTTTAAGTTGTATCAGATAAAAGCTCTATTGTTACTTTCAACAATTATATCAGCCTAGGGTAAATCTTTTGGAGTAAGATTGACTTAGCAATCATTGAAAAATCCTTTAACAAGGTGAAATTCCAAGTGAATGGCCTAAAGTCCTTTAACAAGGCTCACTTTTGATAAGGTTATTGAAATCCCTTAACCGGGTCACATTAACAGTGTGTATTGTAAGTTTTAACAGGGTTGGCCTTTAACAAGGCATCACTTCAAAAGAGTGAAAAAGGAGTAGCATGTTACTAGTGATTTTTCCCAAATTTGGTTTTCACATTAAATCATTGTGTCAAATGTGTTGATGGATACATTGTCTTTCATGCTTTACATTTCTGCAAGTTGATTTGACAGTAACATATCAGTTTTAATTAACACACAATGAATGCATGCATGGTTAAAAATGTTTTATGGGTTCACTAAATTGTGAAACATTTTATTTGTATATCTAGACGTTGAATAACTAATTCACCCCCCCTCTCAGTTATTCTAAAGGATTTCAAAAATTGGTATCAAATTCATCTACTTAAGAGGATTAGTTTTAAGGTAGTAGAAGCACAAAGATTAAGATGTCAAAAAGAGAGGTACCCAAGCTCAACAGAGATAACTTTCCTACATGGAAAAGTTTGATGAAGCTACACCTTGGAGGACTTGGAGATTATGCACAACCTTGCTTTGTAGTAGAACATGTTGATCCAACAGGAGACCTAACTGCTGAAGATTTGAGGAAAAAGAAAGAACACAATCAGGTGATGTAGGAGATTGCCTCTGCCCTAAGCTATGTCGAATTTGTTAAAAGTGCAAAGAAGATGTGGGATGACCTAGACACAATCTATGAAGGAGAAAAAAATATTCAAAGAGCCAAGTCAAAGAGCCTCAGAGGTAAGTTTGATGACATGAGAATGGAAGAAGGTGAGAATATTGCTCAATATGTTGCTAGAATAAAAGAAGTTGTTAGTGTAATAAAAGGTGCTACTGGTAAAATAGATGATGATACTGTGTTGAGAAAAGTCTTGAGAACATTGTTGCATGTGTATGCCATTAGAGTATCTGCAATCAAAGAGTTAAGATGTATACCTAGAAATGATCTAACCCTTGAAGGTTTGGTAGGAAGACTCATTGCTTTTGAGCTATCTAATTTTGACAACTACAGACTAGAGAGTAATGAATCAACTTTAAAAGAAAAATTGTTACTGAAAAATTATGAGGAGGTAAAGCAGAAGAAGAAGAAGAAGAAAAGAAAGATAAAGTATGCATCTAGTGATAGTAACATAGATGAGGAGGACATTGAACAATTGGAAGCATTGTTGGCAAGAAGATTTCATAGAGGAAAAGGCAATTTCAAAGGTAAGTTACCTATCATTTGTTTCAATTGCAATGAAGTTGGTCATATTGTAGCAAGATGTACACAGAAGAAGAACTTCAGAGAAGGAAACAAGTAAAAAAATAGAAGAGAAGAGGATGGAAGAGACTACAGAGACAAAGGAAAGAAGTCATGCTACATTGCTGATGAACATAACTTTGATGAAAATGATGATGAAGTGGTATATGTTGCAATGAAGGACGAATCTAATGAGGATGAGGCAACTACACTTATGACTTATGTGAACAAGAATGACAAATGGATTATTGATAGTGGATGCTCACATCACATGACTGGAGACAAAAGTAAGTTCATTACCTTAACCTGTTATGATGGAAATAGTGTAAGATTTGGTAATGATGCACCATGTTTGATAAAAGGAAAAGGGTCTATTAAACTTGCAGACAAGATTTCATGTGACAATGCTTATTATGTCGAAAGGTTGAATTATAACCTGTTAAGTGTGTCATAATTGAATAATTTGAGATGCAAAGTTGAGTTTGAAAATAAATCAGCCAAGATATATGATACAAATGGAAACTTGATTGGAAAAGGTGATCAAACTAGAAGTAATATGTTCTATCTGAATATAGAAGATGCTACTTGTCTTATTGCAAAATTTAATGATGTATGGCTTTGGCACAAGAGATTATGTCATGTAAATTTTGAAAATCTAATTAGTATCAGTAACATGAAAAGAGTTAGAGGTTTTCCTAAGTTGAAGAAACCAACAAATATAATGTGCAAGAAATGTCAGCTAGGCAAGATGACAAAGTCCAACTTTATAAGTAAAGCTTATACCTCTAAGGAAATACTAGAAATTGTTCACATTGACTTATGTGGACCTATCGAAGTGCAAAGCTACAAAGGAGATAAGTATATAATGTTGTTTGTTGATGATTACTCTAGGATGATGACAAACATGTTTCTAAAACAAAAATCAAATGCTTTTCAAATTTTTAAATGGTACTTGGGAAGAGTGGAAAAAGAAACATGTAAGAATTTGAAATGCTTGAGATCAGACAGAGGAAAAGAATTCACTTAAAATGAGTTTGAGATGTTTTGTAATGATAGAGGAATCAAGAGACAAACATCTGCACCTAGGACCCCTCCACAAAATGGAATTGCTGAAAGAAGAAATAGGTCAATAATGGACTATGTCAAAACACTCATGATGGAGAAGAATGTTCACTGAAATACTAGAGAGAATTTGTAAGTACTATTGTATACACCTTGAATCGTGTGCAAGTCAAGAAAGGTACTCATTCAACACCTTTTGAACTATGGTATGGATATCCACCTAATGTAAAATACTTTAAGGTATTTGGAAGCAAATGCTATATTCTTAAAGATGTTAGGAATAGAAAGTTCGATGTAAAGAGTGAAGAAGGTATATTGCTTAGCTATTCCAAAACAAGTAAAGCTTATAAGTGTTTAAATACTAACACTAACAAAATTGTGGAAAGTGCAAATATGAATTTTGATGAATTTACATAAGTACATGAGGTTGAATCTACAAAAGAACCAGAAGAATACAAATCATTTGTATACTATTATGAAGGAATGTTTGCTGAAGAAGATGCTACAAATCATGTTGCAAACCAATAGCAAGTCTCAACAACTACTGAGTCACAACCTATGAATATCGATTTGCATTCAAATGCTGAGTTGTAGAATGAGAAAAATGCACAATCTGAATTTGAGATTAGTATGCATGAAAGAGATGCTGAAACACGTGACACAAATGTACATAGTGATATTGAAGCTGAGAGACAAAATGTAGCTACAAGAACTGAGCCTATACTATCCAAATATGTCAAAAGACATCACCTTGCAAATCAAATCATTGGAGACAAAGATGCAAGGCCAATGACAAGAAATAGATTAAGAAGTGAATCATATTTGTTAAGCATGAAGGAACCTAAGATAGTGAGAGATGCATTGGAAGATGATGACTAGTATAAGGCTATGGAAGAAGAATTCAGAAAATAGAAAAGAACAAGACTTGGAGTCTAGTTCCTAGACTAGAAGATAAGAATGTGATTGGCACAAAATGGGTATTCAGAAACAAGTTAGATGAGAATGGTGAAGTGACAAGAAAAAAAGCAAGGCTATTTTACAAAGGGTATGCACAAGAAGAAGGAATTGACTATGGTGAAACATTTTCCCCTATTGCAAGAATGGAAGAAGTGAGAATTTTGCTTGCTTATGCTACATACAAAGGTTTCAAAGTTTATCAGATGGATGTCAAGTTTGCATTTCTAATAGCATATTAGAAGAAGAAGTCTACATAGAATAGTGAAAAGGTTTTTTTGATAAAAATAATAAGAACATGGTATGTAGACTGCACAAATCCCTGTATGGATTGAAACAAGCACCAAGAGCATGGTATGAGAGACTTCATACTTATCTTGCTAAAATTGGATTTGAAAGGATAGATGGTAACAACAATTTGTACATGAAGACATATAAAGAAAAATGTATACTGTTATCTAAAATATTTGTTGATGATATCATATATGGAGGACAAGATCTTTGTGTAAGGACTTTACAAATCAGATGAAGCAAGAATTTGAAATGTCAATATTTGGTGAGATCAAATTCTTTATGGGATTACAAGTTTATCAAATGAAATATGGTGTATATATCACTCAATCAAACTATGTCAAAGAGATATTGAAGACATTTGGATTAGAGGATTCAAAACTAGTAAGTACACCTATGGTGATAACACTCAAGCTATCAAAGAATGATGATTTAGCTAAGGTAAATCAAACATTATATAGATCCATGATTGGAAAATTACAATATGTAATACATAGTAGACCTGATATTGCATTAGCTATGGGGATGGTTGCAAGATTCTCTGCTAACCCTAGAGAGAATCACTTGATGGCTATGAAAATGATAATGAGATACTTGAAAGGAATAGAAGATTTTGGTTTATACTACAAAAAGAATGAAAAAATTGAACTAAAAGTCGACATTGATGCTAATTTGGCTGGAAATATCGATGACAGAAAGAGCACTAGTGGAAGAGCATTCTTCTTAGGTAGAAGACTTGTTACATGGACTAGCAAGAAGTAGAGTTATACTTCCCAATCTATTGTTGAAGCAGAATATGTTTTTTCTACTATTAATTGCACAAATATTGTATGGATCAAATAGCTACTTAAGGGAAAAAAGGAAGAAATCACAAAACCAGTGACACTTTATTGTGATAATACAAGTGCTATTAATATATCAAAGAATCATGTAATGCATACAAAGACAAAGCATATTGAAATAAAGTATCATTATGTAAGGGAATTGGTTCAAGATAAAGAGGTGAAGATGGAATATATTAACACAAAGGAGAAAACTATTGATATCTTCACAAAAGAATTACCTAAGGATGCATATGAGTATGTGAGAGGTAAACTAGGTGTGATACCCCTATCAAAGGCTATGTAAAAGACAAAGGGAGTACCCTGCATCAAACAACCTGACATTCATGTTACACAAATTGATGCAGTGGATCTTACTTTAGGAGTTTCCTAGAGTAATCACAGAACTGGAATTGCAAATCAGTCGCAAGAAAGGTGACAGAGGGAGAAAATTGAAGAACTTGCAAAAGTATATATCTACATATATCAAAGATGCCAAGTGATGAGTATATGTCTTTGGCATTATTTCAAAGAGGAAGAAAGTACATTAAACTGATCAAATGCAAGGGGAACAATGAAGAGAGTACACCATCAGAAGATCAGAAGACTAAAAGAAAGAAAGAAAGAGGGAGAAAGTAGAAAGCAATCAGAAAAAGAATCAGAACAAAAAGAGGGAGACATTCTGATATTCTACTAATCCATGAAAGAGGAGAATCAAATAAAGAAGGAACTCAGCAGGAGTTATATTTTGTAATCTAATTAGAAGAGGGAGCTGGTGATAGAGGGAAAAGTTTCAATCACAAGTTTTCTTTTTTGTATTGTCTTACTGATTTAACTGAGTTAGTTTGATGGAACAAGATTTTCATCACTTGTGTGACTGGTTGATTAGTTTGGTTTGTCATCAATGCCAAAGAGGGAGATTGTTGATATCTGATTGAAAAAATCATTTGAGTAGCAAGATTATTGAAAGAGACTATGAGTTTCAATCATTGTTTTGTCACTAATGTCAAACCTACTACATGTTGGTAAGAAAATTGCTTATATGTTTCAAGTACTATCACTTAATTGATTGATGAGGAGGATTTGATCAACAAGATGTAACAAAAGTACCTAGAGGAAAGGTTAAGTTATGATTATGTATTGAAGTGTAAAAATTAGTTAAGATAGTGATAACATAATGTATTGATGATCTACTTGAGGTTACAAAATGACTGGCTACACTTAGAAAGTTTAGAAGAATAAAGTTAAACAAAGTTCATTTGCCAAGCCTGACCAAGTGGATAGTAGGTGCCAAGAAAAGTTAGTACAAGCTAAGCAAAAAGTTAGTTGGAGCCGAGTGAAAGAAAATTCTAGTGGATGTCGAGCAAGTCAATAGATGTTGAGCAAGTTAGTTGATGCCAAGTAATTTTTAGTTGATGCTAAGCACCAATAAAATCTAGTTGATGTTGAGTTATTTTATAGTAGATGTCGAGTAACACAGTATCTATTGAGCATCAGAAGATTACTAATGTCGAGCTATTACATTATGACAAAGATCAAAGATTTGCCAAATAAAAGTTGACAAGTTTGTTTTCTTGGAACTTGTGAATCAGGAAGAAGATGAGATTGATGAGATGGTGGCACATAATCTTATATAAACCATTTTGGAGGTGAATTCAAATGGTTTCCAAGAGAATTTTCTAGAGAAGACAAGATATGGGGTAGATACATTGTATCCTACCTAATCTATAAAAAACCCTAATTTTGGTGATGGATAATAAGTGGGAAAGTGTTATAATTTCCTATATGTAGGAATGTCTCATCACGAAGCAAAGATTTAGAGAGTTTTGATGCAAAAATTTGAAAGGAGAAGGAAAGGGGTTTTGCTTCATCAAGTGACCCAAGTAAAGAAGTCTGTAATGGCGTACTAAGCAAGAAGGCTTAATGAGGATGAATGCTTGAAGGGTGAACAAGATGTTAGAGCTACAAAGATGGGAAGCCAAGCAAAAATAAGGATTGAATAGTAATCTATAATCTGCAATAAAGGTTGTAAGTTGTATCAGATCAAAGCTCTACTGTTACTTTCTAACAATTGTATCAGCCTAGGGTAAATCCTTTAGAATAAGGCTGACTTAACAATCATTCGAAAATCCTTTAACAGGGTGGCATTCGAAGTGAATGGCCTACAATCCTCTAACAAGGCTCACTTTTAACAGGGTGATTGAAATCCCTTAATCGGATCACATTTAACAGTGTGTATTGTAACCTTTAACAAGGTTGGCCTTTAATAGGACATCACTTCAAAAGAGTGAAAAAGGAGTAGCATGTTACTGGTGGTTTTTCCCAAATTGGGTTTCCATGTTAAATTATTGTGTCAAATGTGTTGATGGATATTTTGTGTTTCATGCTTTACATTTATGCAAGTTGATTTGACAGTAACATATTTTAGTTTTAGTTAACACACAATGAATGCATGCATGGTTAACAATGTTTTATGGTTTCACTAAACTGTGAAAAGTTTTATTTGTACATCTGGACCTTGAATAACTAATTCACCCCCTCTTTTAGTTATTCTAAAAGAATTCCAACACAAGTATTGTTCTATGTTCCTATTTGATAAACACATAACTTCATTCACTAGAACTTGAATAACAAGTGTTAGAGTTAGTATTCCTACAAGCAACGTTGACCACATGTTTAACTCACTTGATTCTTCCTCCATGTAATGTTGCTATTCATAGTATGATGTTAGGAACAAGTTGCATACAAAACAATACATTGTTGTAAACCATTTTCATACGTAGACAATTTTTTGAGTACCCAAAAAGCTAAGTATCTTTATTTTCGAGGTTTTCTACAAGCATGCACATCATTATTCCCATTAATAACAACATTTACATAACTACATGTAGCCAATTGTCAACACCGATCTATACGACTACTTAAAATTTCTTCAATCTGCTCCTTCTCTACACCATCTTCATGATATGTTGTTAAGTCCGCAATATTGAAAATGAGGGAAATATGGATCCCATCTAGCAACTCCACTTCATATGCATTTCTTGGATCATGTTTCTTCAAAATATTGTAGGGACCATATTTCTTCATCTTTAGTTTGTTGTAGGTGCCCACCGAAAATCGTTCCTTCCTCAAGTAGACCATAACCAGATCCCCAACTTGGAACTCCTTATGTCTCCTCTTTTTATCTTCTATAGCCTTATACTATAGGTTCATCTTGGTAATATGTGCATGTACTTCCCCATGTAGGTTATTGACGTGTTCAACAAAGTCTTATGCCTCAGTACTAGTCCTCTCTCCTTGCTCCATCTTCCTCAACTCTAGTGTAGTCCTTGGACTACTCCCATACACAATTTGGAATGGTGATCTACTAGTACTCATATTCACAAAATTATTCGTAGGAAAATTTCTCTCATGTTAGAACCAAATCCCATCCCTTGGGCTTATCTCCTACTAAACACCTCAGCAAATTACCTATACTTCTATTCACCACTTATGTGTGTCCATTAGTTTGTGGATGATGTGTAGAACTAAACTTCATTTTTATCTTCAACTTCTTCCACAAAGTCCTCCTGAAATACCCAACAAATTTATAATCTTTGTCAGAAACTATACTTTTTGTAATTGATTTCATTCTGAAATAATTATTTTTTATGCATTTGAGATTGAAGATGTCTTTGTCTTTGATCTATTGAATGTTGTTAGTATCTTGTCTGAGTGTATTTTACTATAGACATAGTCACATGAGGTGTACTCCATCTACGTAGTTTTGGCACTATCCCTTCATCCTTCATTAGAATAATATTTTCTCCTATTAAAAAAAAAAAAATTTCTATGAATCATGACTTTTAATCTACCTTATCACATTATTTATACTTGTGTTTCCTTCTATGACGGTTTTGTATCATGATTGTATACAGATAATGGTTTTTCTTACACACTATTGTCACTTCAACTATATGTTTCTTAGGATTTTTGTTTGTCCCTTCATCTAATTTAATTTCATAAATTCTTTTATTTCATTCCTAGAAATCTAGCTTAATCAATAACTATACAAATCTCCTTAATAATAGCCTACAACATGTTTTATATGTATTTTGTGTTTCAATAGTTACCTCTATTTTCATGACCAATTCTTAGTGATCTACTAACCTTGTTATATGTTTTCATGAATCTCTACTTAATAACATCTTGAAAATTTCAATTTGGTGAATTGGCATTGTACATGCATTGGTATATGGTGTCTCTTGATGTAGATACTATTTTCTTAAACCTTTTCTTATTTTATTTTATTTTCCAAGGAATCCTTGTTTTAATGATCTCTTGTTATTTGGTTATAGTTGTCCTTAACCAATAAAAATGATTTTATAGTTGGTAAAGTCTTATTGTCAAATGCATTTTTTTTCATTTTCATCTCTTTTCTTGGTGTTGATCAGTTGCTTATCTGTTGATCCTTCTCTATGTAAAAGTAATAGTTTGGTATGATATGATTTTAGTTCAACTTCTTACAATCATCTCGTTGGTATGATTACAAATGTACTACAAACAATATTTCAATAAATATATTCAAGCATATTAAGAGAATAAAAAAATTCAATATAATTTTTTGTTTCATATTATAGACTTGGCATAGCAATAAAATATGTACAAAGTGAATTGCTTTGACACTAGTTACCATTTAATTGCATATGCTCTACATAGAAAATTAACCAAGTTAGGTATGTATATTTAAATTCCCTCAATGTGAATACCTATGTGTGATTTTAAAACTATTTGATATAATTAATTTTTATACAATTTATTATTAAAAATAAAAAATTTTGAATGATGAACATTGTGTTGGAAACTACAATTGGAATAATTTTTATGTTGTCATTGATGTCAAACCTTATTGGTAAGATAGTTTGCTATCTAACTTGAGTGTCATATCTAGATGATTGATGAAGAGGATTTGAGAAGTTAGTTATTACAAAAGCACCTAGAGGAAAGGTTGAGCTATGAAGAAGAAATTACAATGTACAATTGATTAGTTAGACTTTGATAAGATAAATTAACTATTTAATCATACTACAAGAGGATAAGACAATTGTAGTGAAGTCTTGAAGAAGTGATCAAAGATAGACCAAATGCACAGGCTTGATCGAGCAATAGAGTAGAAGATTAACAAACTTGCACTACATGTTTAGTGATGCTAGTGTCAGCTGAGCCACTGTATGTGTTGAGCAGAAATAGTGTTGACTAAGCATTAGTATTGACTAAGTGATGGTATATATGCAGAACAAGAAATTAGAAGCGATCGAGTAATCTAGTGATGACCGAGTGTCAAAACAAAGTGTTGGCCAAGTGACAACATTTTAACATTTTATTAGAAATTGTGATTTTCAGTCGACAAAGTTGAATTATTGGGATATGTAAAGCATGTTGAAGATAAGGATGGATGACCTAGAACATTTAAGTAAAGGGGAACTATTTTTTGTGTTTCTATGGAAAGATTCAAGGAGAAGTTTAAAGAAAAGGAGAGGATGAACAAAATGGTGGACAAATTCATTGTATGTGTTGAATCTGATCACAACCCTAAGATATATGGTTATATTTAAGTGGAAAAAGATTAGAATTAGGTATTTAAGGAGGTACAAGGGATAACCTAGCAAGGTTAGAGTAGTTGTTGATGTTATTGATTATTCAACTTAAGTAGAAGGTTGAGAAGAGTTGAGAAAAGGTGAACAATGATTATTTGAAGGTTTTTCAAGTGAATCAAAGACTGAGATGTTAATGAAGGCTAGGCAATGGATCATTATTTAAGCCAAAATAAGATATGTATTTACAAAGTGAGTTGGATTTTCCAGATCAAAAAATTTTGTTACTTTCTAACCATTGTATTAGTTTGAAATCATTTAATCAAGGTTGACCTAATAGTCATATGTAAATCATTTAATCAAGGTGACATTCTAATGGAATGTTCTAAAGTCCTCTAACAAGGCCACTCCTAATAGGGTGATTAAATCCTTTACCAAGGTCACATTTAACAACTTGTTTTATAACCTTTAATAGGGTTGTCTCCTAATAGAGCTCACTTTAGAAGAGTAAAAAGATTGGTGACATGTTACTAGTTGTTTTTTTCAAATTGGGTTTCCATGTTAAATCCTAGTGTCAAACTTGTGTGGATGTTATTTGTGATGACTTACTGTTAATGTTTACATTCTACAAGTATGTTATATTTATGATAGTGCACTGCTAGTTTATGTTATTAAAAGTTTACTATAGAGGTCAAGCTAATGAATGATCATATCTGAAGTAGTTTAAGTGTTTGTTTGTTCAATTGGTACATGTTGACCTCGAATAATAGATTCATCCCCCTCTTAGTTATTCTAAATATTCTAACAATTGGTATTAGAGTATTGATGCTTGTAGAGAAAATTTTAAAGGTACTTGAAGCTAATGGTCATAATGTACAAAAAGGAAGTGTCAAGGTTGAACAAAGAGAACTTCCATGCATGAATTTTTTTGATGAGGTTACATTTAGCAGGAATTGATGATGGTGCAATACATTTTATGGACAATGCATATGTGGAGATAAAAAAAGTCCCTTTGATAGCTTAATAGTTGAAAGAGAAGCAAGAAGACAACCAAGCTATGTTGGAGATTGCATCAGCCCTAAGCTATGTTGAGCTTGATGACATAAAGGATTGCAAGAGTGCTAAGTAAATGTGGGATACACTAAAGAACATCTATGGGGAGACAATAATTTTTTGAGGGCAAAATCAGAGAGCTTGAGAGGTAAGTTTGATGAAATGAGAATGGTAGAAGGTGAGAATATAGTCCACTACTGTGGAAGAATCAAAGAGGTTGTAAATCTTATAAGAGAAGTAGATGGAAATATTGATTATGAGACTTTGATCAACAAGGTATTAAGAACTCTACTTCCTATTTATGCTATTAGGGTTTATGAAATACAAGAACTAAGATGTACTCTGGGTAATGACCTAACTCTAGAAGGTGTGATCGGTAGAATTACTACTTTTGAGATGTCAAATTTTGATTATTTCACTCATACCTCTATTGAATATACTTTTAAATCACAATTAGTTCTTAGCAAGAAAGGAAAAAAGAAAATATGTGAAAAGTGACAGTGATACTTCTGGTGATGAACTTGATGAGCTTGAATCACTAATGGCTAGAAGAATTCCAAGAGGCAAAGAGAAATACAAAGGTAAACTTCCTATAATCTATTTTTTGTGTAACAAAGTTGGTCATATTGTTGCAAGATGTGCTGTTAGAGAAGACAAAGATGAAAGAAAGGAAAGCAACTATAAAGGAAGAAGAGATGATAGAGACAATAAGAGAAACAAAGACTATAAAGACAAAGGTAAAAAAACCTTGTTACATTGCTAAAGAACAAATTGATAATGAATCTGAAAGTAATGATGAAGAAGTTCTCTATGTTGCTATGGAAAAAGATTTTGATGAAAATGAGAAAATTGCATTAATCTTTTATGTGAATTAAAGTGATAGTTGGATAATTGATAGTGGTTGTTCAAAACATATGACTAATGATGTAAGTAAATTTGAGGCCATTGGACCATATAAGGGTAGTTGTGTAAAGTTTGGTAATGATATACCATGTCTTATGAAAGGTAAAGGATTTATACAATTGACTAATAAAATCAAATGTGACAATATTTATTGCATTGAAGGTCTTAACTATAATTTTTTTTAGTGTTTCACAACTAAACAAATCAAGATACATAGTTGAATTCCAAGATATTTAATAGTGATGGTGAACTAATTGGAAGTGGTGATCGAACAAGAGGTAACTTGTTCTATCTATATTTATCTAATAAGACATGTTTATTTGAAAAATATGAGGATATATGGTTATGGCACAAGAGGTTATGTCATGTAAATTTTGACAATTTGGTTAGCATTAGTAAGATGAAAAGAGTAAGAGTTGCTATGCATAAACAATGTCAATTGAGAAAAATGATAAAGTCTAGTTTCAAGAGCAAGACATATTCATCTAATGATATTTTGGAATTGGTTCATACTAATCTATATTGGTGTTCAAAGTTATTATGAAGACACATATTTCATTCTATTTGTTGATGACTACTCTAGAATGATGATTGTGATATTTCTTAAAGAAAAATCTAATGCTTTTCAGTTGTTTAAGTGGTATTTGGCCATACTTGAAAAGGAGATAGGAAAGAGTCTGAAGTGCTTGAGATTTGATAGAGATGGAGAATTAATTTCCAATGAATTTAACATATTTTGTAATGATAAAGGAATCAAAAGACAAATGTTAGCACCTATGACTCCTCAAAATGGAATAGCTAAAAGGAGAAATAGATCAATCATGGACTATACTAGAACACCGATGATGGAGAAAAATATATCACTAGAATATTGGAGAGAAGTTGTAAGTACAGTTGTTTATAGTTTGAGTAGAGTGCAAATCAAGAAAGGCACAAATGTTACACCTTTTGAATTATGCTATGGATATGCACTTAATGTGTTTAATCACCTAAAAATGGTCATCTAGACTATTAGCCCCCTTCTCAGCATTTTGGCTAATTTAATTAATCATTTACGTAGACCAAATTGCTAATAATCAATTAATTTGATTATAACCTATAGTTTGAATACACCATCCTAAGTTCATTATTTGATTAAAAGAACATGTCCCCTTTTAATTAAATAAAAGACCCCATTCTTATAACCCACTTAAGTGCACAGATAAAGTCCTTTTTCTATTTTACAAATTAAAAGAAAAGGATTTATGACTATTATCTTATATGGGAAGTCAACTTCTATTTTATTGGTTGACTTGTGTGTGCACATGGATCAATCCTATTTCCAAACTCCACTCTTGATCATCCATCATTTTGATCTTGATCTCTACCATCAATATGACTTTAAAAGGAAGAGCTCTCCCCTTGTTAAAGGATCCACACTCTTGAGTATTGTTATGTTGCAGGTTTCTCATTCAAATTTTTGAAGAGTTATTGTGGGGAACTTCTACTTCTCATCTCATTCTCTCATCCATCATATGCTAACTTAGAATCATGTTGCATAGTAGTTTAGTTTCTTTGTAATAGCTAAAATCACATAGCTTAATAGTTGGATTTGTAACACTTTCATTCTTATCACTATAATTGCATTTTGCATATTCATATATCTTAATCTACATTTGCATTGCATCCTTGAGGAACTCCTTGTGGACATTTACATTCTTGCATCTCATCTTTGGAACCTCCCATTGCATGGTTTACTAGCAAGAAGATTATCTCTAAGGCTCAACTAAGAGCTTTCATATTCAAATCATACTCTCTTGCACTATGTGGAGAGCTCTAAGTTGGCATCCAATCATTCTGAACTCATGGAATCACTTGAATAGAAGGGTTTAGAGTGTTACACAAATTGAGTGTACATTTTTGGCACCCACCGTAGGGTAGAATGTCTTAGTTTTGCTCTTTATTTTGTTGCATTTTTGCATTTTCTACATTTTGTCTGCAAAATTTCTTATTTTTTACAGTTGCAAATTTAAGATGATATTTTTCCAGTATTGTGTGATGTTTTTTAGTATTGTAGTGTGACACTTTTTTGATAAAAGTATTCCATGCTAATATTGAACTCTATCACCTAACTTAGGTAGAAATATCGCACAAGGAAATTTTGTCGCACTTATATACTAAAAAGTATCTTATGACAAACTTCTAGTATAAACTATCGCTTGGTCTAAATTTGCTTGTTGATTAAGTTGTTTGATCAGTTTCTTGGTGGTTACTTGCTATGTGTTGGATTTTATAGGTCTAAATTTGCTTGGCAATAGACTATTTGTAGATTTCATACTATTTCCAGACTAACTCATGGGGCTAACGATTGTGTTTGTAGGTTGTTGCATTGAGATGCCTACATAGCCACACTAAAAAGAATGCATGTCAAAGCTTCAAATGCACAAGGGCTACTAACAATTGTTTGTAGGGCTTCCCAAAGCATAAAAATCCAAACTTCTTGTATTTCTTTTATTTCATGAGTAGCAATACTACTAGTTGTTTCATTTTCATAGGCACATTAAACTTGCAATTGAGGTTGTTTGGTCATAGGAGAGTATGCTCTTCACCCTTGTGGTGAATCAAAAATCTTGACTTGCCTTTGGATTTTGAAAGTAATGGGATAATTGGATCTTCTTGGTGTGTTTGGGGTAAATGATCAAGATAGGAGAGTATGCTCTTCACCCTTGCAATGAATCAGAAATCTTGAGTCTTAAAAGTGGATCCAATCAGTAGTACTTAGAATCCCTTAGAGGGCCTTCTCTTGGAAAACTAAGAGGAACAACCCAAGTGGGGACAAGTGAACCTGGCTATTCCAACCCACTATAAAATCAAGGCTATCAAGGAAACAGAACCTTGGTAGATTTAGTGTTTATCTTCACTTAGTGTGATTACTTATGAGATTGGGACCATGAGGAAAATGTTAAACAAGAATGCTTAAGGTGCTCTTGTGGCCGTGAGGTCTATTACCCACTACAAGGTGGGGTGTCTTGTAATTGGGTGCAAGAGGAACATTACGAATGGAAGCCCTTTCTAAACACTCTAAGTTAGTAGCTACCCTATTTTTCCACTCAATTTCTTGGTGTAAGGATCAATCCTAGTGGATTACCTAGATCACCCCAAGATTTTACACTCACCATCTATGTTCCCTTGGTTGTGCTTATGGTACTTCCATGACAAAGTCAATATCTCTTGTAGGAAACCACTTGGTGTGGGGCAAAGTGTTGAAATAATTGATTAATTGTGTATTGTCTTTGATGTTACACAAAATGTCATATCATTACCAGTCAGTGTATGTCGAGCTTAGTTGGGCTTTGAAGATAGCTTTTTGTCACTATCGAGCAATCTAGAGTTTTCCTAGTTCAAAAGGCAGTATCTATCGAGTTCACTCGAGCATCAAAGGAAAGATTGTAGAAGTTGAGTGTTAATCAAGCTCACTTGTTTAATGAAGGAGATGTTGGATGGAACTAGTGTTAATCGAGCTCATTCAGTTACTAAAGGAACTTTGCTAGTATATAGTGTTGACCAAGTCTCACTTGGTTAACATAGGAAAATCATTTCTAAGTTAGTGTCTACCGAGTAGGGTTGGCTAATGAAGGGTTTTCTCATTTTGGCATATTGAGTTTAATTGATTTATCTATTGGTTCTAGCTGACTAAGAAGATGAATATTAGTTATTCTAAGTTGTATTTGATTTGACTTCACAATATGAAAAATATAAATAAAAGGTCAAGTTGAGGGTTAGAGAGTGTGAGAAAGTGAAAAATATGTGAATGCATGGAAGATTTTGAAAATCTAATGATGTAGAGAGGAAGCGAATTAGAAGGATAAGCAAAATATCTTGGAGAAGTTGAAAAGATGTATTCAATCAAGAAGGATCAAGTACAAGCCAAAATTGAGATCTGTAATCAGAAATTCAGTTGTATCCAAATTAGGTCATGTCATTATTACTCTCTAACCATTGTAGCAATGATTTAAATCTCTTAACAAAGTTAGCTTAATAGCTATTTGTAAATCCTCTAACAAGGTGGTAGTTCTGTTGAATTGTCTAAAGACCTCTAACAAGGCCACTCCTAACTGGGTGATTAAATCCTCTAATAGGGTCAAACCTAATAGTGTGTTTTGTAACCTTTAACAGGGTTGGCTCCTAATAGGGCTCACTTTAGAATAGTGAAAATAGTAACTAGTTGCAATTGTTGGTTTTCCCCAAATTGGGTTTCCACATTAAATCTTGGTGTCAAATGTGTTCATGTCATTTCTTTTATATGCTTGCAACTAAGCTAAATTAATAAGTAATCATAGATAACATCTTAAGATTTGCATGTTAAGTAATTATCGAGCATTCTCAATGTTTACTGAGCTACAACATCTTTGTGTGTTTGTCGAGCATCAATGGAGTTTAGTTTTCATAGTTTATTATTTTGTACTAACATCTAAGGGATCTAGGATTTATTTTTGTAGTAATTAATTCACCCCTCCCTCTTAGTTACTCCTCTTATATTTCCAACAATTGTTATCAGATCTTTTGGTGGTTGCAGAGAAGTTTTTAAGGACCTAAGCTAAAGATCAGGATGTCTTACAGAAGAGAGATTCCCAAGTTGAACTGAGACAATTTTGCAGCATGGTAGGAACTTGTGAGATTACATTTGGTGACTATCAGTGATTCAAGTTGTAAATATATTGATGCTAAATACAAGACTCCTACTAGAACAATATCAGTTGAAGACATTGTTGAAAAGAAGAATCATAACATAGTGATGATTGATATTGCATCAACTCTTAGTTATGTTGAATTTGATGAAGTAAAAGACTACAAAACAACTCATGTAATGTGAACCAAACTAAAAGACATTTATGGAGTAGATGATAATGTAAGAAGAGCCAAAGAAGAAAGTCTCAAAGGTCAATTTGATTAGATGAAAATGAAGGAAGATGAAAACATTGCAAAATATATCGAAAATCAAAGCAAGTGTGAGCACAATCAAAGCATCTAGAGGAGACATTGATGACAAAACAGTTGTAAGAATGGTACTTAGAACTCTTCTTCCTATTTATGCAATTAAAGTGTCAGCTATTCAAGAAATGAGAGTGATCCAAATAACAAAATAGAATTGAATGCTCTAGTTGGAAGATTGACAGCTTTTGTGTTGGATAACTATGATAACTATGTTCCTAGTTCCAAAAATATTGAGCCTGTGTTTAAATCCAAACTCTCACTCAAAGAAAAGAGCAAGAAATCAAAGGCAAATCAATCAGGAAGTGAAGGAGAAATAGAAGAAAGTTCTAACAGTGATCTTGAAATTTTTGAAGCCCTACTTGCAAAGAAATACTCCAAAGGCAGAGGAAAGTACAAAGGAAAGATTCTTCTAATCTATTTTTCTTGTGAAGAAGTTTTCCATATTTTTGCTAGGTGTCCAAATAGAGAAAACAAAGATGAGAAGAAAAGTAATAAGTACAAAGGCAAGAATGAATTCAAGAGCTACAAGGACAAAGGTAAGAAATCTTGCTTTATGGCTAAGGATTCTGATAATAGTGAAGATGAAATGGTATATATTGTTGTAAAAGATGAATCTAATGATAAAGGAGATAGTATGGCACTTATCTCTCACGTTAGCAAAAATGATACATAGATTATTGACAGTGGCTACTTACATCATATGACTGGAGATAAAACAAAGTTTGAACACGTGGAACATTATGATGGAGTTAGTGTAAGATTTGGAAATAATGAATCTTGTTGCATAAAAGGAAAAGGTTGTATCTTATTAACCAATTAACTTGAATGTGATAATGCTTATTGGGTTGAAGGACTAAAGCATAATCTTTTGACTATGGCACAATTGAATAATATTGGATTCAAGTTAGAATTTATGAATGGGAAGGCCAAACTATTGGATGGAAAAGGAAATCTGGTTAGATCTAGCAAACAAACAAAAGGTAACCTATTTTATCTTGATCTCGGTAAAAGTTCATATTTTATTGCTCAAGTAGAAGAAAGTTGGTTGTGGCACAAAAGACTATGTCATGTAAATTTGATAATCTAGTTAAAATAAGAAAACATAAAAGAGTTAGAGGTATTCCTAGCTTGACGATACTTGATATGGGTCTATGCAAGAATTACCAAATTGGTAAGATGGGAAAGACTAGTTTCAAAAGAAAAAACTATCATTCTCAAGAAGTCTTACAGCTTGTGCATACAAACTTATGTGGACGTATTAATAGAGAGTTACAATGGAGAAAAGTTTTTCATTCTTTTTGTTGATGATTATTCTAGAATGATGACTATAATATATCTAAAAGAAAAATCAGAAGCTTTTCAAAAATTTAAGTGGTATCTAGCAAGAGTAGAAAAAGAAACTGGAAAGAAGTTAAAATGTTTGAGATCAGACAGAGGTGGTGAATTCATCTCCAATGAATTCTACATTGAAAAAGGCAAGTATTAGCCCTTGGTACACTAAAGCAGAATGGTATAGCTGAAAGAAGGAACATATCCATCATGGATTGTGCAAGAACATTGATAATAGAAAATAATGTTGCAATCAAATACTAGAAGGAAGCAATCAACACTGTAGTTCATACCTTGAATAGAGTACAACTTAAAAAAGACTCAAATAAAAATCCTTATTAACTATGGTATGGCTACAAACCTAATGTAAGTTACTTTAAAGTATTTGGTAGCAAATGTTATATCTTGAAAGAATCTAGAAAAGGAAAATTTGATGTCAAAGGTGATGAAGGCATATTTATAGGATACTCTTGCAAAAGTAAAGCATACAAATGTTTGAATTTGTCTACTCATAAAATCATAGAAACTACACACGTGAGAATTGATGAGTTTGCAGAAAAGAGTGAAGAAGAAAGTAGAAAAGAGCTTGAAGATTATAGAAGATTTGTTTACTATGAACCTGATACCCTGTCAAATCTATCTAAAAGAAAGGAAGCTTCACCTCCTAAGTCCTCAAAATATCTAACAACTACTAAGTTGTAGATAGTGCAACCCAAGTCACAGTCTGAAGGACCCAAGTCACATTCAAAAGCTACCAAGCTACTTCAATAGAAAATTGAGGCAAATGGACTTGATTCATAGAAAATGGGACCCGACCTTGACACTAAAGTTCATAATGAAATCAATAAATCCAAAGAACCTATGTTAGCAAGATATGTCAAAAGGCATCATGCACCTAATCAAATCAATTGAGAAAAATCAAATGGAACAATGACAAGAGGCAAATGAAAAGGTACATGTTTACTTGTTGAATTTGAACCTAGAAATGTTAAAGATGCTTTGAAAAATGAAAGATGGATTGAAGCAATGAATGAAGAAATAGAACAAATAGAGAAGAACAAAACTTGGACTCTTCTTCCTAGACCCAAGGATAAAAATGTAATTGGCACAAAGTGGGTGTTCAGAAACAAGTTGAATGAACATGGAAAAGTATCTAGAAACAAAGCAAGGTTGGTATGTAAAGGTTATTCTCAACAAGACGGTATTGATTATGGTGAAACTTTTTCTCCTATTGCATGATTAAAAGGTTTTAGAACTTTACTAGCATATGCAGCTTAGAAAAGATTTAAAGTTTATCAAATGGATATAAAATCTGCATTCTTGAATGGAATTCTTGATGAGGAAGTCTACATTGAGCAACCATAAGGTTTTGTAGATCCTAGCAAAAAGGAAATTGTCTACAAATTACACAAGGCATTATATGGTCTCAAGAAAACTCCCAAAACTTGGTATGAAAGACTTCACAACTACTTGATACAAATTGGTTTTCAAAGAACAAATGATAATAGTGGTCTATATATCAAAGAAGGACTAGACAAGAATATTGTGTTGGCAGAAATATTTGTTGATGAAACTTTATTCATAGGAAATGATGACTTATGCAAGGCATTTTTAGAAGAAATGAGTAGGGAATTTGAGATGTTTATGTTTGGAGAGATAATATTCTTTGTTGGAATTTAGATTCAATAGAGGAAAGATGGTATCTACATTACTCAATCTAAATATATCAAGGAAATACTAAAGAAATTTGGAATGGAAGACTCAAGACTTGTTGGAACCCCTATGTCTATTAGACATAAAATTTCCAAAAATGAACATTCCAAATAGGTAGATCAAATCACATATAGATCAATGATTGGAAAATTATAATTTGTAGTGGAAACAAGGCCTAATAATGCATTAGTAGTTGGTATGGTGGCAAGATTCTCAGAAAATCCCAAAGAAAATCACTTTATGGCAGTC
Source organism: Cupressus sempervirens (assembly GCA_028749045.1). Lineage (NCBI taxonomy): Eukaryota > Viridiplantae > Streptophyta > Pinopsida > Cupressales > Cupressaceae > Cupressus > Cupressus sempervirens. The sequence continues at coordinate 443,074,538 of CM053792.1, read as the reverse complement.
AAAAGAATTGTGAGAGTACTGAAGAATATGATTTATGGTATAAAATAAGAGGCAATTTGGAATTAAAAGTATTTACAGATTCTGATTGGGTAGGAAGTATTGATGATAGAAAGAGAAGTAGTGGTCGAGCATACTTTCTTGGTAAAAGACTAGTGTCTTAGACAAGCAAGAAACAAAATTGTATCTCTCAATCCACACCATAGGCAGAATATGTGGCAGCAATAATCAGTTGCTCTAATATTGTTTGTTTCAAACAACTATTGACTAGTATGAAGATAGAGATCAAGGATCCAGTAGTCATACATTGTGATAACACTAGTGCAATAAATATATCAAAGAATCTAGTGATGCATACTAAAACAAAGCAAAATGCTATAAAATATCATTTCTTGAGAGAATTGGTGCAAGATAAAGAAGTCAGATTGGAATATGTAAATACAAAAGAACAAATTGTAGACATATTCACTAAGTCATTACCTAAAGATACATTTATGTATCTAAGAGGTAAGCTAGGGGTCATTCCTCTATCTAAAGCTCACTAAATGAAGCTTAGTGATGCATCAACCAAAGCATGTTGAAGATCAATTAGTTGATGTAGAATTGGCAAGGGCATATTGTAAATGAATTAGTACTTGAGGTACATTAATATGCATTGAACATTGTCTTTGGCATGAGATGTCAAAGAGGGAGAAGTTTACTATCATATCTTAGAAATTTTGTTGTTGTTGAAAAAAGAGAGAAGTTTGCTATCATAGAAAGAATTATCAAAGAGGGAGAATGAACTTGATAGAATTTTTAGAAGACAGAAGCTTTCTGATAGAGGGAAAAATTGAAGGTAGAATGAGTTCACACTGATAGAGGGAGTTCTCATGGTTAACAATCTAAATGAAACTAAGGATATGTTCCTTACTATATTCTTGCTCCAAAATTTCATTGTACAATGACATGTTGTGTTGCCATCAATGCCAAAGAGGGAGATTGTTGAAACAATTGATTAATTGTATAGTCTTTGATGTTACAAAAAATGTCATATCATTACCACTCAATGTATGCCAAGCTTACTCTAGCATTGAAAATAATTTTCTATGGCTATCGAGCAATCCAAATTTTGTCTAGTTCAGAATGCAGTATCTATCGAGTTCACTCGGGTGTTAAAGGAAAGACTGTAGAAGTTAAGTGTTAACCGAGCTCACTCGGTTAATGAAGGAAATTTTGGATGGAAGCGGTGTTAACTGAGCTCACTTAGTTACTAATGGAAATTTTCTAGAATGCAATGTCGATCAAGTTTCACTTGGTTAACATAGAAAAATTGTTTCTAAGTTAGTGTCTACCAAGTAGGGTTGGCTGACGAAGGATTGTCTTATTTTGGTATATTGAGTTTAATTGATTTATCTATTGGTTCTTGTCGACTAAGAAGATGAGTATTAGTTATTCTAAATCATATTTGAGCTGACTTGATAATATGAAAGATATAAATAAAAGGTCAAGTTGAGGGTTAGAGAGTGTGAGAAAGTGAAAAATATGTGAATGCATGGAAGATTTTGAAGATCTAATGATGTAGAGAGGAAGTGAATTAGAAGGATAAGAAGATTATCTTTGAGAAGCTGAAATGATATATTTGATTAGGAAGGATCAAGTACAAACTAGAATTGAGATCTATAATTAGCAATTTAGTTGCATCCAAATTAGGTCATGTCATTGTTACTCTCTAACCATTGTAGTACTGATCTAATTCTCTTAATAGATTTTGCTTAACAGCTATTTGTAAATCCTCTAACAAGGTGGCAGTTATGTTGAATTGTTTAAAGACATCTAACAAGGTTACTCCTAACAAGGTGATTAAATTCTCTAATAAGGTCACACCTAATAGTGTGTTTTGTAACCTTTAATAGGGTTGGCTCCTAACATGGCTCACTTCAAAAGAGTGAAAACAGTAACTAGTTACAATTGGTGGTTTCTCCCAAATTGGGTTTCCACATTTTATCTTGGTGCCAAATGTGTTCATGTCATTTCTTTTATATGCTTGCAACTAAGCTAAAGTAATAAGTAATTATAGATAACATCTTAAGATTTGCATGTTAAGTAATTAGTAAGCATTCTCAATGTTTACTGAGTTACAACATCTTTGTGTGCTTGTCGAGTATCAACAAAGTTTAGTTTTCAAAGTTTATTATTTTGTACTGACATCTAAGGGATCTGGAATTTATTTTTGTAGTAACTAATTCACCCCTCCCCTCTCAATTATTCCTCTTATATTTCCAACATGAAGGAGCACTTAGCGTGGGCCAAGTTGCTAAGTAATGAACCATGACTCTAAGGTAGATTGCTTGGCTAATGTTTTCAAATGTGTTGACTTGTGTAAATATTCTCACAAATCAAATATCTCAGTGAAATTGATAGGAAGGTTGTTTTGATATTAGAAATGCATATTGGAAAGGTTGTTTTGACCCTTGTTCAATTGTTTGAGACATGCTAAAAACTCCTACTATTTACAAACCTTGTTGTTATTCAATATGAACTAAAACTTGAAACTGTCTAGTTTAAGAACTATCTAACTATCAAGTTGAAACACAACAATTTCGAGTCAAACTTGTCCTTTTTACACAAAACTAACACTTTATCACACACTCTCTAGAGAAACATCACAAGACCCTCTTTTTCAAAAATTGTGTCACCCTACTATTTTAATGTCTATCACCCTACTATATTGAACTTTGTCATCTCACCTTATGCAAACTGTCACCCAAGAGAAAAGTGTCACACCAGTATTATAAATTTTTTCACACAATTTAATTTTATGTCCTACTTTTTCCTGGGGTCTAGAAGAATATCGCCTAGGTCATTTTGTTGTTAAAACAAAGTCTGCATTCCACTTTATCCAATCTAGGGTCTTGTCACTTTAGTCCTTCTTAGTTTAGTCTGTTAGATGTAAGTCTCAAAACATAATTGATGACCACTTGTCAAAATTCTGTTACTATTCTACACTAGCTATTTGCTACTGAGCTTCTTGCTCTCTCTATCGGCTCAAGTCACTAGTGTTGAACACTTTTGACAAGCCTTCTATTTTTCTTTGACAAGTGATTATTATTGATTATACAAGCTTCAAATATAAAACACTTCTCTCATCTTATTAAATAAAGACACATCCTTACATGCCAGTCACAACTAGGTTCCAAGTTGGTAATGGTAGTCATTCCCCTTTTGTTTTCGCATAATTAGATACTCCACCTAAGAAACCTCGTGGACAACCTTGTGTGGAAGATCCTAGTCCTAGTCAAATGTAGATAGTCAATGTCTAGCACAATCCACTTTATAGAACTTTGAGAATCCATTTGGAACACCCTTTGACACACCCACGGGTGAAAACACTTTGTCCAAAATGCATCCTAACAAAATCAAACACTGCTTAGAAAAGAAAGCATGTGAAAATGAAAGACTTATAGAAACTATCTAAGCTAGAGAAAGAGCGGATCAACAAGTTGAAGCTAACCCTCATACACATAATGAGGAAACTAGAAGATACTATTATCGCAATCCTTTTGAAAACATTCTCATTGATGGAAATAGTGGAAATCACACACTTCCAAGGACTCCTAGAGTCAATGCAAGAGCATGGCCATCACCACCCAAACTATCACAATCACATCATGAAAGTGATGATGAGATCAATAATGAAGATTTTGTAAGGTTTCAACAAGACAAGCTCACTCAAAAATTGATGCTAAAAGGTTTAGAGAAAAATGGGGACCAATACTTCCAATATACAATGAAAGGATGGAAACTCCACCAAGATTTTGATGTGCAACAAATAATTAAAAAATGAGAGCCCACTGAGGCTAAAATCTTGAGAGAAGAAATGCAAGAATTGAGGAAACAACTGGTACAATTACAAACTTCTAAAGAGCCACCAAAAACTTCATTTATTGAATCAATATGTGCTCTTCCATTTGATGGGAGTTTATACATGCCTCCATTTCCTAAGGATATAGAGGTTCCTAACTATGACAAATACGATGGAAATGGTGACCCTCACGATCATGTGAGGCATTTCTATGCTATTAGTATGGATTTCATGCATGAAGACTCCTATCTTATGTGTTTTTTTCCTAGGAGTCTAAGAAGGAAAACTATGGAGTGGTTCACAAAATTTACTCCCCCTCTCAAAACAATTGACAAGCTTTCACAATGCTTTATCCAATAATAATCTTATAACATTCAACATCTTGTAACTGTGTTGGACTTGTGCCAAATTAAACAAAAGTAGGGAGAATTTTTTGCAACATGCCTTCAATGATGGAGATCCCTATATTCTAGGTACCCTCGGCAAGTTCCTGAGGCTGAAAATTTTGACATTTTTGTCAACACGCTTGTACTTGAACTATACTTTGACTTAAGAAAATAGTTATTCACATCCTTCAATGCAATGGTTAAGAGTGCATATTGCATTAAGGATGTTGCTATCAAAAAGGGTGATAATGTTGTAAACAAAGGTAAAAATAATAATGGAAATGGAAAAAACAAGGGCAAACCTTGGAATAAAAACAAATATGTTGTCCATGGCAGAGTAGTGAATGCTCCTAAGATCAAGGAACCTACATTTAACCTTTCCAATGTCATCTATGCTACAAAACAATAAGAAGGTTCAAAACCACAAACATTTGACAAGAGCTCTCAATATACCAAAAAATGATGTGTTTATACACCAATGGTTGAGCCTTACAAAGAGGTCTTAAAATCCTTAATTATAAACAAGATGGTTACACTACCAGACAACTCCCACCTCTATGACCCACCTAATAGACCTCATTTGTGGTGAGAGGATCATGTTTTTAGTTATCATAGAAGCAAAGGACACAACACTAAAAAATGTTTTAAGCTTAAAGATGTTATCCAAGATCTCATCGAGGCTGGTAAAGTTGTCACAGATGGTCTTGTTAAAAATTTTGATCGTAAACCTTTCAAGAAACCCTTGCCTGAATATGAGAAAGGTGAAACTTCCAAGGCTCCTAAGAAGAATCATGACGCCAAGATCAATTATGCCTATGCTGACACAAACAATGTTATAGGCATGCTTGAGCCTATTGAGTATCTATGCATGGCAAGTTCTAATGATAACAACCAACCTAGCTATGATGCTAAGGATGAAAGACCCAAAGTTGTCCTCAAAATGTGAAATGCTCCCCAACACCATAACGATGCTAGACCTAAGGTGGTATTTCAAGTGGTTGAATCTTCCTCTTCACAGAATTAACCACTTAACATTGTGTAGTGCCAACTCCTAAGTTACATTTTTGCTATCATTGCCAAACTCTTTTAGGCCACTTTTATGTTTGATGATTAGTAGTATTGTTTTAAGATTATTAGATATTGTTTTACACTCAGTTTATTATATGATGAGATTACTTGGTACTCTATATTTCATGTATGTATGATGATTATTCATTTTTTCCAGTTACTAATGATGATTAGTTAGATAGTTTATTATCACATGTGTTTTCTTATGGATACTTACCCCATACTACATGTGTATGGTGTGCATGTTTGTTTTCTTTATGTATGGTGATGTGGTTAAGGAAGGGAGTCGTAGTCACCTGCTAGTCAAGATCTACATGATGCACCACTTCCTGCCATTGCCTATTTAGCTTAGAATATTGTGTCTGTACATGCGTGAATTTTATGCAAGTTGCAAGTACCAGGTATCGACTTCCTTGAATTTCTAGGATGAGCATACCCTATCGCATTATCTCAATGGTAAGAGAGGGGAGATAAATCTTAAGTCCAAATCCTAAACCCTTTAGCCATTTGTCCTAATTGATAAATAGGACAAGTATCCGAGTTGAGAACCCTCCGAATACGTCAAATGATGTTAATTCATGATTATAACCCTTTGTTTGATTTAGTATGGATTTTTCTATGATGGGTTTTCGTATGTTGTCTTTATGAGTCTTCGATGTATTTTCTATTAATTAAGTCTAATTAAAGATTAAATTAATGATTTAATTTAATGGAAAATTAATATGATATCTTTAATATTTAATTATATTTAATTAATTGAGAAATTAATTAAATAAAAAGAATTAAATATGGAGATAAAAGTTTAAGGATAAATTTAGAACATGATAATATTTATCTAATTTAATAATAATATATTTAGAGTTCATTTTTAATAAATGCTAAATAATATTATTATTTAAGTTAATAAATATTTTATCAATTAAGTTTCTAAAATAAATTAAAAGTGAAAAAGCTATCAAATTATTAAATGATTCTAGATCGCATGATGCGTGCATGAGATTAAATAAAAAGAAATTAATTAAAAGATAAAATAAGTGAATATAATAATGTAAAGTGTGTATGGGATTAAAAGTAATTAAAAATAGAAGTCAAATAAAAATTAAATAAAGTAATTTAATAATTCACTTAACGTGCATGAAAATATGAAAGAAAGATTAATAAAAGTTAATTTTAGAGTTAACTCTAGTGGGCAAGGAGTCCTCTCGGGTGATTGCACAATTAGTGCCCTGATTTGAGGAAAGAATTCCTTATTATCACTTGAGGGTTCATTTTTTAAGACATGAGTTTTTGGGACATGAATTTGAAGGAGGAATTTTGGAGACAAATTTTAGAGACAAATTTTGGGAACGAATTTTGGAGACAAATTGTGGGAGACGAATTTTGGATGTGAAATTTGGAAGCGAATTTCAAAAGGAGAATTCTAGGAAAATTTTCAGAGAAAAGTTCTTGAAGAGGATCGAATTCTCTCATAGTTTTCGGGGATTGCGAATTTAGCATCAAACTCAGGTAGGGTCTTGTGTTTTGATCACTGATTAATTAAGCAATTATCCTTTCCTGTCCTTTCATGTCTATGGATTGTAAATCCAAATTATCTGTAATGAAAGCTTAAACATTCTAATATTGTGAATTATTCAATGTATGTCAATACCTTCTATATGTGTGAAGTTTAGAGAAGAAATCAAGATCCTCGTTTCGTAGAGTAAAGAATTTATTATTTAAACCAGGGGGGGTTTTGAGTATTAAAAAGAAAATTTTTTAATTGGAAATTTTATATTATTATTAATTAATGAATCCATTATTAATTTGTATTAATGTTTAATAAATAAATGAATTTAGTAATGAATGTAATATAGTATTTAATTAATTATTAATTATTTTAATTAAACATGATTTAATTAAGATTTTCTTAATAACAAAAGTTATTTATTAAAGTTGTAAATTTAATTATTGTTGATAATAATTAATAAAATTAATTTTAATAAATTATAATTATTTAAAAGTCGATAATGGTTACTTTATTAACTTAAACAAATAATTGATTAGTCTCGGGTAATTCTTTCAGGAAAATGTTTTTTTTATAGTGAGGGTAATTTTATATACATATATATATATATATATATATATATATATATATATATATATATATATATATATATATTTAAGTTGAATAAACGAATGGGTTATTGGGTGGAATAAACTGAGAATCTTTGTACACCTGAAATGAACATTGAAACACAAATTGAAATTTAAACTTTATTGTCTTACTCAACTCTGTATTTTCAAATCAAATCAACTGAGTTGCTTAATGTTTTGTTTGTACTGTCTATGCTTTTGGGAGTTTTGGGGTTTTGTCCTACTATCGACCAGTTTGGGTTGTTACCAGAGGCTCGGGGGTTATGCGATTGTGATATTATGATGATTTGTTCTTGATCTTTCTAAACCTAACCATAGTGTTGTGTTGATATGCTCTATGATGGATGTATTTACTGGTTGTTATTGCTTTCCAATTTCCTTGCGTAAAACTAAGCTATATGTATTTGAGATACCTGACTTAACCATTTTTGAGTCATTGATCAGTCATATTTGATTTGCTTTCCAGTCGCTTTGAGAGGACTGAAGTATTGCTATGTTCTGGATAATGTCATGTTTTGACTTGACCCTTTTGGGAGTATTTGATCAGTACTATGATTTATTTTGGGATATTTTCTGGTTCCTCATTGAGAGCCATTGGACATTATGAATTATCATTAATGCCTTCAGTTTCTAATAGAGATTTGTTGTGATTATTATGATTATCATCTGATGCTTATCAGTTGCTCATGGAAAACTAATGTGAATATTGTGGCTTATCTTTTGATGCTTTCTAGTCGCTTGTATAGAGCTGAGGTGATTTTGTGATTTGTGATTTCTTGAGCCTAGGATAGGTTATCTATGTGTAGTGTTGGGAAGTGGCTTGCAATGGGGGACGAGAGACCCTAAGTGGCTCTAGGGATGACTCATTGTAAGTTGTTTTTAATAAGTAATAACATTACACTAAATACTGACTTAAATGAACCTAATAAGATTAATTGTATGTTCCCACCCATGCCTCAAGTGCTAGTATAGACTAAGATGAGAGTTGAGAGAACGCTTGGTTATGACCTTGCATTCCATAGTATGCCTCGTTAGTACGAGAGGATACTAGTGGCCGCAGGATCACTGGGGACCTGGGATTCCTAAGAGATTCCTCAGGTAACTTCCATTGTGATTCATGTGATGACACTTTCCTACTTGCATAGTAGGTTTCCTACGTGTCTTGTGTGCCTCTAGGTCTAGATGTCTATCTATGTTGGAACCTTTGAGTTATTGTACTTTTAGGATTTCCTAGACTTAGAGAGTACTTGTGTTTTTTGTTTTTATATCCTATTTTGGACTTGAGACTATCTCCTCATCGTGGTGGGATTGGGCCATTTAGGTTCCACATGGTCGGGTAGTAGTGTTTTTTTCACTCTTACCATTGAGATCCATCCGTAGTCACTGTGGTTGGAGCATTCTTTGTTGGAATTTACCTTCATTCTGTTCATGGATCATTATGATGGATGGTTATATTTTATGATGGATGTTATATCTTTTTGATGTATGGATGTACCTTGTATGGTGGATGATTTCATTTATTTTATTGTATGTATCATGGATCCAAAGAGGATGATGTATTTCTATTTTTACATATGTATATTCTTTTAAGCCCTTCATACCCTCTGACATGTACAGTGGATGATTGAGCATTCTGAATTAATTTTCCAAGAGGCATTCGAAACAAATTTATATTATGGACATTGGTTTTTCTAATTATTCTTTCATGTGGATATGGTAGTTGATAGACTTAGAATTAATTAAATTTAAATGCGACTCAACATCTTGGGATCCTTAAGGAATGTAATCTATTATGTATATTTTTTGATGATTACATGTTATTGCTTCCACTACTATGTGTTTGATGTGTATGTTATACTTTCTTCAAAAAAAAATGTTTAGCAAAATTAGTAAAAAATTAGGTTAATTCTTTTGGATCCCTTGGCGAGGCATTACACATTGTCACTAGGGGGCAAGCTAAAGTCATTCTAAAAGTTTCTCATGATTTGGAAACTACTTCAAAAATATCCAACTATGACCTTGTTAGCTAACTACAATGTACCTCAACCCAAATTTCCATCTTTGAGTTGTTAGAATTATCCCCTTTGCACAAGGATATCATTGAAAAATCTTTACATTCTGCCAACATTCCCATAGATATTGGTGTGGAATGATTCTAAGCTATGGTGAACCATATCTCTTCACCTCACTACCTCACCTTTTTTGAAGAAGATGATCGAGCTCTCATTCATCCCCACAACCTTGCTCTCCATGTCAAAGTCCAAATCTTCCATACTCAAATTTGTCAATTCTTGATAGACAATGGTGTCGGGTTAAACATCATTTCATTCAATGTGATCCAACAGTTAGGCATGTCTGAATTTTCCATTAACCCTAGGTGCAAGATCACTATAAAAGCCTATGATGAGGTCAAAATACCTTGAAAAGGTCTAATTATGCTTCTAATCAAAGTTAGTCTAGTTGAGAAGGATGTCATTTTCCAAGTCCTAGACATACCACTTGCATACAATTTGTTATTGGGACAACCATGGATTCATGATATGCAAGCAGTACCTTCTACATACCATTAGTGCATCAAGTTACCTTTCAATGGTACTAAGATAGTTGTCCCTAGTGACAACTTAATGTCTATCAATACATTATCTATTGCAGAAACACTAGTTCCACATAATCACTCTTCTCATGAGTTGATGTCATCCTTTACAAAGCGTGAACAAAAATTTAAAATGATGAGCCTTGGCATGGGCAAATACACTCTAGACTTTTAATGTTGCTTTACCTATTTCCCCTTGGTCTTATAGGAAACCTTCTACCAAAAAGAAGGTTTTCACTTCTGTAATGACTCTTTTTGGCACCTTTGTGCAATCCTTAGTTCCCCTAGAAGTGAAAAAAGAAAAATAAGCAATCAAAGATTGGACCTATAGGGAAGAGGAAGATGAGGAGGAAGTCATAGTTACTACTCTCATCTCTCCTAAATGCTATAGAAAAAGATATAAATATCTTGCAAACATGGGCTATCAGGGCCATGGGTCCTTAATTGGTAACAAAAAAGCTCTAATTGAACCTTTAGGTCATACTTAGGTTCGTGGCACTCGAGATACTGCTAGCCTAGGTTTTGGGCTAGAAGATGAAATACCAACCTTTGGTAGAAGAGCACCCATCTCTAGCAAATCAAAGGATGATGATCCTCCCTTTATTTCTACCACTTTGTGAGATGAGGACTTTATGCCTCTCATTTCTCTCCTTTGGGGAGAAGAAACACTATCTACCAATAATGATGCTAAAGCTTCAACTTCTCGACATCAAGAACAAGATGAATCCAACCATGAAGATGTAAACATATGATAGATTCAACAAAGCATTGCTCACTTAATTACTAGAGATCAGAGTACAAACTCTCATGAGTATAAATGGGAAAGCCTATCAGACACATCTTGTAAACTAGGGGTAGATGTCATTCACACCTATGTAACCCAACTGAATTTAGTTGAAGACTCTAGTATAGGGTTAGATGAGTCTAGCTAGAAAATTGCTTCAGTGGATCACATTGGTCCCTCTAGATCTATTCCTAATCTGGATTTCGTTGCAACATTCACTATAGGATCGACTTCGCATGTCACCAAAGATGACTATTTTTGTATTATCAACCTTGAAGCTTCCACATCACTCTCCTTAATTCACCCTAATCTCATAGATTTGTCAGTTCAAAATCAAAGACCTAAAATACTATCTTTTCAAAATGACTATGAGATCACTTGCTACCTGAATTCCATTGAACCCATCACTTCTTCCACTAGTGAACCTACAGTTAACATGACAAAATCAGATATCAAATACATCAGTCATAAAATTAAAATAAAAAACAAGTGGTCAAATGGTGAAAACCACTTTGTGGAGGTATTTTAACCTTTAAAAAGTAAAAACAAAAATGTATCTAATGGTGAAAACCTCCTTGAGGCACTTGCGGATGATGTACTTGGTAGTCTACCTAGTTATTTTCAGGATAGATCTTCGGTTCTCATCAAACCTATGTAGCCTATCAACTTGGTGATAGAGGAATCTCCTAAAATTATCCATGTGGCTCAATCACTTTCAATTGAAGAAAAGGAGAATTTTGCCAATTTCTTGCAAGACAAGAACATCAATTTTGCATGGATGTACTTAGATATGCTAGTACTTGACACAAATCTTATCATGCATCATTTATCTATCTCTCCTGGTGTAAAACATGTTTAAAAAAAAACTAAGAAAGATGCATCCGCATGTAGCCCTCTTAGTCAAAGCAGAGTTGGAAAAACTCTTGAGTGCAAACTTTATCAGAGCTATTGATTATACAGAGTGGATTTCCAACATTGTACATGTGTCTAAACATGATAAATTCATTTGAGTTTGTATTGATTTCATAGATCTAAACAAAGCATGCCCCAAGGATGAATTTCCACTACCTAACATAGACATGATAGTGGACATGATGGTGGGTTACAAAATGTACTCCCTCATGGATGGCTTTTTTGGGTATAACCAAATTAAGATTGCTCCAGCTGATCAAGAAAAGACAACTTTTACATGTGCCTGGGGCACCTTCTATTGGAATTCCATGCCCTTTGGGCTCAAAAATGTTAGTGATATATACCAAAGAGAAATGACCACCATCTTCCATGATATGATGCATAAAAATTTGGAAGACCATGTTGATGACAAACTAGCTAAATCTAGAAAATGAGTCACACATCTCAAAGACCTTAGTTTGATATTGGATTGTATGGAACAATTTCAACTTAGGTTGAACCAAAAAAAGTGTGCCTTTGGTGTCACTTTTGGAAAACTACTAGGCTATATTATATCAGCAAAAGGCATTGAGGTTGATCTTGAAAAGGTTTAAGCTATCATGGAAATGCCTCCTCCAAGAAATATCCATCAACTTAGAAGCCTACAAGGATGTCTACAATCTATTAGAAGATTCATTTCTTAGTTGGTTAATAAAGCTCAATCTTTTAACAAGAATTTGCATAAAGGCTCTACTCATATCTAGAACTAGGATTATCAACAAAGTCTAGACCAAATCAAAAGGTACTTGGCTAAACCTCTAGTTTTGATGCCACCCATTCTAGGAAAACTTTTGATTTTGTACATCTCAGCTACAACTTCTTCTCTAGGAGCATTATTAGCACAAAGTGATGAGACTAGTAAAGAATGTGCTATATATTACATCAGTCAAACTTTAGTAGCTTACGAAATTAACTACACCAGCATTGAGAAAGCTTTCCTTGCAATGGTCTTTGCTTCTCAAAAACTTTGACATTACATGTTGGCACATACAGTTCACCTGATTGCTAAAATTGATCCTCTGAAATATTTATTGAACAAAGTTGCACTTACCGATCGTCTAGCTAAATGGATGATGATTATTTCATAATTTGACATTCAGCATGTCGAACCTAAAGCCATCAAGGGGTAGGTCATAGCTAACCAATTGGCTAATTTTCCACTAGAGAATACAACACCCATGCAAATTGAGTTTTCAGATGCCTCAATTATGTACATCATTGAGAGAACTTGTAAAATGTTCTTTGAGAGTTCTCATACATAGAATGGAGTTGGAGCAAGTGTTTTTTTTATTTCCCCTCATAGTTATGCAATCCTATAATCCTACAAACTCTTATTCCCTTACACAAACAACATTGAAAAATATGAGGCATTAACAAATGGGATCAAAATGGCTCTTGAATGGAGAATCATTGAATTACACATCTATGGAGATTCCCAACTTGTTATAAATAAAGTGAACAATGAATATCAAATAAAGGATGACAAGTTGATACCTTAAAAGAAGTTGATTGAGGCTCTAAGGAACTATTTCACTTTTGTGACATTCTGACAAATTCCTAGAGCAAAAAACAAGGTTGTCAATACTATGGACACTCTAGCATCTACTCTCCAATTACAAGAACATGAATCACAATTTGAGTTCCTGGTGGAAGAACTACATCATCCCACCTATGATTCCTTGGATAACCAAGTGATTTTCACTATTGTAGGTCAAGATTCCTCCTGTTATGTAGCTATCTTCTCTTACCTACATAATCAGGTTATTCTTGAAACCCTCACATGCAACCAAAAATTCCAACTCCTTTGCAATGCTTCGCATTACACTTTGGTCTCTGGTGAATTAAATAGGAAGAGTCTAGATGAAACATTTCTTAGGTGTTTAGATCTATAAGAGTCTAAAAAGGAGCTAGCCAAAGTCCGTGATGACATTTGTGGGGCACATTCTAATGGCCTCGCACTTGCTTGAAAACTGCTTAGGGTGGGTTATTACTGGCCAACTATGCAAGCTGATGCTATTCATTATGCCAAGTCCTATAAGAAATTTCAACTTCATGGAAATTTAATTCATGCTCCTAGATGTGAGATGATTCCCTCTATGACATATTGGCCATTTCAACAATGGGCCTTTGACTTGGTAGGAAAAATTCATCCAAGTTCATTTAGTGGTCACAAGTTCATCATCACAACAACTAAGTATTTTACCAAATGGGTTGAAGTTGTACCACTATCTATTGCTACAAGCAAACATGTTGCCCTATTTATACTAAACCACATCATTTGTCATTATGGTATTCCTTCCTCCATTGTTACTGATAATGGAGGACAATTCAAGAACAAGGACCTCAAACAACTATGCAAGAAATTTAGAATCAAACAACATTGGTCCTCTATCTACTACCCTCAAGGGAATGACCAAGTTGAGGCCTCCAACAAAACATTATAGAAAATCTTACACCAAATGGTTCAAAAGTCTAGGAAAGATTGGCACTTACAGATAAATTCAGCATTTAAGGCTACATAACTACCATATGTACTCCTATAGGAGCCATGCCCTTTTCTTTAGTCTATGTCTCTAAAGCTATACTCTCATTAGAAGTTGAGATCCCCTCCTTGTGAGTCTCCTTACATGGGTTGATAATTGATGAAGACCATAGAGCTATGTGAGTACAGGTCTTAGAAACTCTTGATGAATGTTGCAAGGCTACTTTTGATCACATGAGGGCTTAATAGAAGTGCATGTCTACTCAATATAACAATAAAGTTCATCCTTGTGAGTTTCAAGTAAGTGAACTTGTGCTTAGAGAGAATCCAAAAAATCAGCAGCAAAAAGAGCAGAAGGGAAAGTTTGAACCTAATTGGTTAGGCCCATACATTATCAAAACAATATTTGGGTTTGGTGCTTATCAAATATCTACTGCCAAAGGGGAAGAACTTGAAGAGCCTATCAATGTCCTACATTTGAAGAAGTTCTATGCTTAGAGGCTTGCAGATCAACTATCTTGTACATACTTATTGATCCTAAAAAATCTTAAAAATTAGAAAATGTCCTAAAAAAATGATCATCTTAGTGAACACCTAGCAATAAGCGATTTGATGTATCACCAAAAAAATCAAAAAATACAAATATACAAAAAAATTGAAAAAAGGTCATGAAAAAAATCTATCAAGTGGTGAAAACCTAGAAATAGGTGCTACTTGAGACTCTTTCACCTATGTCTATTAGTCTTAATCACCCACTTTGCAACACATTTCCTAGCTTGGGATCATTTTTTGTCCTCATCTTGGGGGCACAACTACTTAGCCTATTGAGGTGTCCTTGTGCATTAGGGTTTCTTTGACAACTCAAAAAATAATGTTTCTCAACACTACCCCCAAACTTGACATCAAGTGTTTCTCAACACTTTTTAGATAGTTTACCTACGGTCTCGAATGTCTCACAATATTTCTCACTATTAGAATCAAGTCTTGAAGACATGGCCAAGTGACTTAGACACACACATACTTAAAAATTTAAACGACTAAGTTGTGATGAACTTTATCTACTTTGTGTGTTGTCTATGATGACTTCTTTGCTATGTGTTCCCTCCCTAATAGTCTTTTGAGGATGTCATGGACTAGAAGACTGGGGGCATGGGGCATGTTTTCTTGCTTTCTGCTTGTCGGTATACTATGTTTGTCTACAATGTTTAAAGGCTTTCATGCTTGTCCTATTTGACACTTTGACTTACAAACATATCATCCTTGACTATTTTCACAAGAATACACTTGGGGGTTATCCTAGTGGTTATGCCTTGATACAGGTGTAATCTTGCTATTCCAAACCTAGGGAATCTAATAGCATAGCCATCTTGACTTACATGTCTTTGATGCTTAGATTGGATTCCCACATTCCTATTTGATATCGATCATATTCATATCCTCATAATTATAATAATGATTGTTGTATGATCTCATGATGTCCCTACTAAATGCTCAATGATGAAATAAGAGTATAAGTGTTATGTGTTTCTTGTTGGTAAACCACTTTGCATATTAGCTTGCATTATAGGTTCATTCTTTCATTTTTTTTCATATGGGGAGAGCTCTCTCTCTTTATCTTTTTCATGGACAATGGGCTAACTACTTTCATATCTTCCTTTTCTTTCTTGTTTATCATGTCTTTTCATCCTCTTGATCTTTCACTTCGCCAACTATCCTGTCATCACAAGGGATTAATCTAAAAATCACATTTTATCTATCCAAGTGTTACATGTTTCAAAAAACATAAGTTTATATTGTACACATGAGAACTAAACATCATAAATGAGAGAGATCCATGAGCATATCAACATGAACATAAAAGAAACACATACATGAGTGAGAAACTAAAACATCACATGAAAACTTAAAATGTTCAAACATCCATCAAAATGAGACAAGTACACAAAATTTGTCGATCAAATCTAGTATCTCATATATATATATATCAATGTGTCATAATACATATACAAATGTGAGATCCAAAATCTAGATATCTATCTCAAAAATACATGAAGTATAATAAAAAACTATCAAAATTGTTAGTCCTGGAATATGACTAACTCGGACCCTCTACAGCTAGTGGTGGCCCTGGTGGTGGAACCTATCTCCTAGTTGGTGCCTGCACTACACCCTCTAATCTCCTGGCTCTCTTTGAATACATAGGTGTCCATCGATCCATAGGGATTGTAGTAATGTATACCCCATGATAGTAGGCTTCTCTGGTTGTCTACCACTCCATCTCTCGTCAGGCCTCTACTAAATCATCTCTCGAAGATCGCTATCATCTATCAGCCTCTGCATGTGCATCCACTAGCTGTTGGTCTCACACTATGATAATTACTCAAGCTTCTTGTAGCTCTGTCTCTAGGGTCTCGATCCTAGCATCATGATCATTGTCCCCCTAGCTAGTTGCTCCACCTACACGTCCACTTGCCCCACTCTATGTTGCCTCAATGGAACCTCCTCCTCCTCCTCCTCACGGCTTGCACCCACGTCCATCTCCTCGCCGATCTAGAGCCATTCCCAACCTTCATCTATCTCTGCCTCCAACACCACCATCTCCTTTATGCCTTGCTACTGTGGGTAGAGAATTTGGCTCTATAAACCAAGGGAATGGATGCCTTTACCTCTCATACAAATATGTTGGGTCTAACCCTACATCTACTACATCTAGATGACAATCCCAAGGTCTCTGAACTAAGGTTGTTGTCTCCTATGACTGTTTGATAATCTAACATGGGAAGCCAACCTTGTGCCTCATCTCAATGGAACTAAGCATAAGTCATCATCTCTACTAAGACTACCTATCGCTCTATGAACAACTACCATACTTAGCTAATCATGCACTACTCCACTATCTCTAAGTGTTTGCCCACCAGTGGTCTGCTATACTAAATATAATCTAGCACCCAAGAGTCAGACCATCTCTAAAAATCTCTATAATGTTCCTAAATGATTTTGATAATGCTCTTGAAAGTTTCAAAAATTTCCTGAATAGTTTCAAAGATGCTTCCGTGCTACACAACCTCAATTGCACATGTGTGGCTACTGCCCATGTTGTGTGACCACTTTCCCAAATAGTTTCAAAGATGCTTCCATGCTATGCAACCTCAAGTTCTTGTGTTGCAAAGCTACTACACATGTTGTGTGGCCTCAATTGCCTATGTTGTGTGGTCACTTTCCTATATGGTTTCGGAGATGCTCCTATGTTGCATGGCTACTACTTGTGTTGTGTAGCCATTACCCATGTTGCACAGCCACTTTCTCAAATGGTTTCAGAGATGCTCCCAATGATTTATGCTCTAATACCATTGTTATGTTCCCAAGTATAGAGGACTAGGTAACTGGCGGAGATGAAGCTTGAATAATCCGTATGCAAATGAAAAGATTAGTTGTATGATGCAATGGGGTATGTATGGTGGAAAGTGGAGAAAGTATGGAGTTGTTATCAGGAAGTCCGTACGGTGTTGGAGCAAAATGTAGGAGAGGTCATAGGGTATCCACAAGAGGGCCATACAGTTAAGAAGTAGGAGCCGTACAATGGGTGTGTCAAGGTGACTCATGTATGGTAGAAATCAAAATATCATACGGTAGAGATCAAGGTTGTATGATGAAGGTGTTCTAGGCCATACGATGATGGTATGTTTCAAGCCATACAGTGGAATTAGTAGGTTGTACAGTGAAAATGAAGGGCAATATGGAAGTTTGGAGGAGGGACAATCATTAGTGAGTATTCATGTCAGAAGTGATACAACCACAACAATGACGACGATTTTTATCATACAAAAATAACAACAAATTTAGATGAACTCCAGACAATAATAGAGACTTGAATACAAATAATCCTTCAATTAATATTTGCCAAAGATGATGCTCTGATTTTCTAGATCTAAGCAAAGTAATACATGCAACAATGGAATAGGGTGAGGGTTGAATCCCACCAAAACTGCACAAGCTAAATAGGGAAGTTCTTTCACTTCCGAAATGGTCAATGACTCAAAATTCAATAGGAATTTGCAATACATAGAAAATAATCCAAAATCATACCCAAAGACTACCCACAAGTCATACTTAAATACCTATAAAGAAACTTTTTGAAGTTGTACAAAGATAGTCGATCGCGACACAAACTATGGAAACAAAATAAAAATGGGTTTGAGATATATTAAATAAATCTAAACAACAAATACAAATATTAACTTGGTCCCCATCTTAATCAATTAAAGTAACTAATTAAAGGTCTTTATATTATTTAAATTACAGGACCAGTTAATTAATTATTTAATTTAATTATTACATTAAAATTTGGGGACATGACAAATCCTCGCTGCCCAAAGATTGCTTTCCCTCAAGCAATCCATCATCTGATGAAGCATCAATAGCTCTAGGGTCCCAAATCAAACACATGGGAAAAATGAGTGAATTTTTATCAAACCTCCCTTGCACCACACTTTCATTAAGCATCTATTGTACCACTCTAATTTAAACATTATCATAGCCTTCACCAAGATCTCACTGACACAAATTGATGAAATCTTTCACGTCATCATGTTCAAAAATATCTGTGGGTATGGTCATGCACATAGACAGTTGGAACAAACTTACTCACTGACACAACAACAATGATCACTATTATATTTCTGATAGATGAAACCATGACGAAGAGAGCTTCAATGGTGAGAATGTCGATGAAGGGGGCCTTGACTATGAGAACCTTGGCGATAGGAGCTTCGACAAAGGGTGTTGTGATAATGGAAGCCTCAACAAAGAGTACTTCAATAAAGGGAAACTTGGCAAAAGAAACCACAATAGAGAGTACCTCAATATCAAACAAAATTTTAGCTCCAGATAAAACCTCAATGACATGTAAAACCTTGGTTGAAGCCTTGATGATGGATAAAGCCTCGATAGTGAGCAATGTCTCAATGGCAGAAAACATAGCTATTGCAACTGATGTAGCCACAATGATAGACACACAATGATGACAAAGATAGCCATGACATCATCAACAAATACAACTATAGCAATGGATACACCCTTGATGATGGATATAGACTTGACATTGGTGATGGACACAATGACATTGATAGACGAAATGATGGTGATGAACATGATGATAGACTTGGCAATAGAGATAGCTATAGTGATGACAATGGATACAATGAAGATGACATACATGATGACAACAGCGGTGTCAAACATGGCAAAGGACAAGGTAGTGGTGATCACAATGAAGACAATCATGATTATGGATATGGTGATGGTGAAAACAAAGGACACAATGATGGTGATGGACATGAACTCAATAATGAACATGAAATCAGTGTTAGTGACAGACACAATGGTGATGGATACAAACTCAAGAACGGACACAAACTTGGTGTCAGTAATGGACACAATGGTAACGAGTACAAAATTGATGTTAATGATGGACACGATTGTAATAGACATAACAATGTTGATGAACATGAACTTGACGATGGACATAGACTTGGTGTCAGTGATAGACACAATGGTGTCAAACATAAACTCGATGATAGACATGAACTTGGCGTTGGTGATGGACATGATGATGATAGATAGAATGATGATGATGAACACCAACTTGATGATAGACACAGACACAGACTTGGTGTTGGTGATGTACATGATAGTGTTGGACACAAACTTGATGATAGACATGGACTCAGCATCGGTGATGGACATGATGGTGTGAGACACAAACTCGATGATAGACATGGACTCGATGTCGATGATGAATACAAACTTGATGATGAACAAGAACTCTGCATCAGTGATAGACATGATGGTAACAGACACAATGATGGAAATGGACACCAACCCGATGACGAACATGGACATGGACTCTACATCGATAACAGACATGATGGTAATGGACATGATGGTAATAGACACAATGATGGCAATAGACATGAACTCAACTATGAATATGGACATGGACTCAACATCTATGATAGACATGATGGTGTCGGACACAAACTCAACAATAGATATGGACCTTAGCAACAAACATTGCTTCTATGATGGACACAACTTTGGCAACTAATAGAGATTCCTCAACAGATAGTGTGTTGGTGACAGGCACAACCACGAGCACAACATGACCTGTCCATATCTTCACAAGATCCATGCAAGAAAACTCTTCATTTTTTTGGTGTTCTCCCCATGTTGTTGTAGTAGAAAGATTTAGAAAATCCTCCTAGAGTGACTGTGTAATCATGTCTTCATTCTCCTTATGTAAAGCAACACCCTTATCATTTTCATCCATTTTTTCCCACTTGTGAAAATGAGATATTAGTTTTTCTTCACAATGCTTAAAAACATTACTAACCAATCTATATGTTGCTATAGAGGGGATTCAATCTAGATTATGAACAACCCATAACATAGATGTGATGGGTTGGGATATATCATCCATCTCTTTAATGCATGAAATCATAAGACTCTCCATAGCAACTAAAATCTTAGTATCATGATCTTCCTTGATGGTGACCAAGAAGTGATGAAACATATCATGGACCAAATTTTACAATTTGAGATCTAGGAGAAGATTACTTACTTTGACATTTGCACAATTCTCCAATATTGAAGATCTCCTAACAAAAGGGTCACTACTGAAGTCATCAAGACTCTGAAAGCTATCAACTATCAATTACAATATCTCTATCATGGTGTTATCATTATATGATGCTTTAGGAGCCAAAATTCTCAAGACCTCACTGAGACATGCTACAACTACCAATCTTTTATCCTTGTCTTGGTGTCTCAAAAGCCTGGGTTGACTTAAGGCATCCTTAATCAATGAGAGGATTCTCTATATAAATCTTGAAGATAATTGGTCCACCTAACACAAACATACTTCCAATATATCTAATGGAAGATCAACACCCTCAATGAGCTCTTTTTCAATCCCTTGTAGTGCCTCCAACCACCACTCTCCATCACTGTTCGAGGCCATAGTGTGATCCAAGTACCAAAATCTCTCAATCATGCCAGCAGGCTGGCAAGATCATCAGCTTTGATACCACTATAATGTTCCTAAATGGTTTTGGTAATATTCTTGAAAGTTTTAGAAATTTCCTAAATAGTTTCGGAGATGCTCTCGTGTTGCACGGCCTCAATTGCCCAAGCTGTGCGGCTACTATTCAAGTTGCACAACCACTTTTCCAAATGGTTTTGGAGATTCTCTCATATTGTGTGGCCTCAGTTTCCCATGCTACATGACTACTGCCCGTGTTGCATGGCCTTGGTTGCTCATGTTATGCGGTCACTGCCCATGCTGCGTAGCCACTTTCTTGAACGATTTCGGAGATGCTCCTGTGCTGCACAACCTCAATTCCTCGTGCTGTGCAGCCACTTTTCCAAATAGTTTGGAGATGCTCCTGATGGTTTCTACTCTAATACCGCTATTGTGTTCCCAAGTACAGGGGACTGGGTAACTGGCAGAGATGAAGCTTGAATAATCCATACTCAAATGAAAAGATCATTTGTATGATGCAATTGGGTCTGTACGGTGGAGGAAAGTGGAGAAAGTATAGAGTTGCTATCAAGAAGTCTATACGGTGCTGGAGAAAAATGGAGGAGAGGTTGTGCGATATCCACAAGAGGGTCGTATGGTGAAGAAGTAGGAGATGTATGGTGGGTGTGTCAAGGTGACTCCTGTGTAGTAGAAATCAAAAGGTTGTACAGTAGAGATCAAGGTCATATAGTGAAGGTGTTTTAGGCCATACAGTGATGGTATGCTTCAGGTCATATGGTGGAATTAGTAGGTCATACAGTGTAAATGAAGGGCAATACAAAAGTTTGGAGGAGGGAAAATCGTTAGTGAGTATTCATGTCAGAAGTGATACAACCACAACAATGACAACAATTTTGCTCATACAAAAGTAACAACAAATTTAGATGAACTCCAGGCAATAATAGAGACTTGAATACAAATAGTCCTTCAAATAATATTTTCCAAAGATGATGCTCTAATTTTCTAGATCTGAGCAGAGTGATACATGCAACAACAAAATAGGGTGAGGGTTGGATCCCACCAAAATTGCATGAGCCAAATAGGGAAGATCTTTCACTTCTTAAATGAAGAACAATCTAGAACTCCAACAAGAATTTGTAGTACATAGAAAATAATCCAAAAGCATACCCAAAGACTACCCACAAGCCATGCTTAAATACCCGTCGGGAAACTTTTCAAGGGTGTAAAAAGATAGTTGACGGTGACACAAACTATGGAATCAAAATAAAAATGGGTCTGAGATATATTAAATCAATCAGAATGACAAATAAAAATATTAACTTGGGCCCCATCTTAATTAATTAAAGTAACTAATTAAAGGTCATTATATAATTTAAATTCTAGGACTAGTTATTTAATTAATTTAATTTAATTATTACATTAAAATTTGGGGAAATAACAATCTCGAT
This sequence comes from Cupressus sempervirens, assembly GCA_028749045.1. Taxonomy (NCBI): domain Eukaryota; kingdom Viridiplantae; phylum Streptophyta; class Pinopsida; order Cupressales; family Cupressaceae; genus Cupressus; species Cupressus sempervirens. The sequence continues at coordinate 443,051,813 of CM053792.1, read as the reverse complement.
ACAGTCACCATACAAATGTTGTCAGCTCATCAAAAATCTATCAATAGTATTTGACATCCCCACTATGGGTATGTGGTACAAACCCTATATGTCTGAAGATGTAGAGTTGGTTGTGCTCTCGTGGCTAAACCCATGGTCAGATGACAACAATGTGCTCCCACGCTCATATCTGTGCTAGCACTGATCCACATGCCCAAGAATGACCCTCATGGTATACCACCTCATGTAGCTTGTGATACATATCAGCAAGCATGGTTGGTCCCCATGTCATCCTATGAGGCCACATAATTAGATCTGCCACCAGTCCATCCCATCCCAATGGGAAGCCCTTCTGGCCCCTATCAGTAACCAGAGTCTATGTCACCAATGAACATAACAAGCATGACAATGGGCAATTAGCACCATACTCGTCAATGAATTGCTCCCAACTTAGATGGTGGTCTAGGATGGTAACATCTTGGAACATCTCCTACATCATTTCCCTCTCCTCTGTTGAGGTCTAATCATAGTATACCTATGACATATAACCAAACCTTGTATTAGCATACCTGACATGGATATCAAAATCTAAAAATGCAAAACAACAATCAAACTTAGAACTCACCAGACCACCATGGTAGGGTACTCAAAGGATGCAGTACACATCCTCTAAACTAATGGTCATCTCTCTAGTAGGCAAGTGAAAGGTGTTGTGCTCACTATTCCATCACTTGGCTAGTGCAATCAATAACCTGTGGTTTGCCCATATGTGGGGTATTCGTGTGACCCACCTCAACCCCATGCTCGCTATGGTTTCCTTCTCACCATCATCAAGGTGCCCTAAAACCTATAGCCCCACAAGTTTGGGGGCTCTAATGAGAAGGGTCAATAACACCATCTACAATGAAAAATAGGAAAACATCAGTAAAACTTAGCAAACATGCAAAATCCTACAAAAAAACACAAAAAATAGATTGTGTGACACTTCTTTATATATGTCGATGACACAATATATTGATTAAATTTTGTGTGACATTTCTCAAGATACTTGGGCGATACAATTTGTTGGACAACATTTTGCATCGATCTGAGTGGCTTTTGGGTATGGTCCATATGATACAATATAGATAAGTTGTGCGATACAATTTTTCATACAAAGTATCATGTGATATTTTTTAAAGTACCCATGCAATACTTTTTAAAAATATCATACAATATTCCATATGGAACTTCTAAAATGTGCAAAAAATAATCATAAATGCTCAAAAAAGCTGTAAAAAGTTAAAAACTTACCGGTGCCTCATAGTTACCCAGCTGGTTGTGTAACTGGCTGCACTCAAAATGGTGTCAGTGAGTCAAAATGTTTTCCAAAGCCATGATGCTCTCTCAACCACTTACAAGCTCTCAAAAAAATCACAAAAGATAAAATAATTTGAAAATGACACTTGGACCCCTTATATAGCCTTCTGACCTAATTTTGACCCATTTTTAAAACTCCTTGGAATTCTACAAAAATTGCACCCCTAGCTAATTTTGACATCCTAGATCCATTTTTGGGATCAAAATCAAAATCTAAGTTCATCTTGATAGGCAAAATTACATTTTAAAATTCTACCTTCTTCAATGCGGTTAGTTGCCCTTTTGAGGTCTAATCTTCGAATCATTATTGGAGCATCTTCATGTCTTAATCATTTCTACACTTCATATCTACTCTTATTCACATTTTAATTTCTAAAATCACCTTTCTACTTGATTTGACTTAATTTTCATGCTTTATCCTTTATGGTCAACTCTAGTTAAACTGGGGCATTCTATCATTTCCTTATGGTCACTCTTTGGTTCTAATCATCTATTTGTCATCATAGACTTTTCTATATCTTGATTTACTCATATCTAGCTCATTTATGCATCTCACTTACCTTATTTTAATTTAATCCTAAGGGGGCGAAAATATTATAGCATTACTTGCTACAGCTATGTATTTCTTAGGAGCATATGCCTGATCTTTTCATTTTCTCTCGATCTATCTGCTTTGCTAAGTGTCAACATTCTTCTTAAATTTTAACATCATCTCTCTCCTAGTGTTCAGTACTATTTCTATTAGGCTATACATTCAGGATTTGTTATCTCTTTCTGCATTTCGTTCTTCGAAATTAGATATCTCTATCTATTGTTGCCTACTTGGCTTCTATTTTCTTTGACATAATTTGTTCCCAGATCAATCATGCATTAATCAAAGAGGGGGAAATGTAATCACCTAAAAATGGTCATCTAGACTATTAGCCCCCTTCTCAGCATTTTGGCTAATTTAATTAATCATTTACCTAGAACAAATTGCTAATAATCAATTGATTTGATTATAACCTATAGTTTGATTATACCATCCTAAGTTCATTATTTTATTAAAAGAACATGTCCTCATTTAATCAAATAAAAGACCCCATTCTTCTAACCCACTTAAAGTTCACACATAAAGTCTTTTTTCTATTTTACAAATTAAGAGAAAAGGCTTTGTGACTTTTATCTTATATGGGAAGTCAACTTCTATTCTATTGGTTGACTTGTGTGTGCACATGGATCAATCCTATTTTCAAAATCCACCCTTGATCATCCATCATTTTGACCTTGATCACTACCATCCATACAACTTTAAAAGAAAGATTTATCCCCTTGTCAAAGGATCCACACTCTTGAGTATTGTTATGCTACAAGTTTCTCATTTGAATCTTTGAAGAGCTACTATGGGAAATTTCTGCTTCTCATCTCATTCTCTCATCCATCACATGCTAGCTTAGAATCATATTACATAGCAGTTTAGTTTCTTTGTAATAGCTAAAATTACATAGCTTAATAGTTGGATTTGTAACACTTTCATTCTTATCACTATAGCTACATTTTGTGTATTCATATAGCCTAATCTACATTTTCATTGCATCCTTGTGGACATTTGCATTCTTGCATCTCATCTTTAGAACCTCCCATTGCATGGTTTACTAGCAACAAGAGTATCTCTAAGGCTCAACTAAGAGCTTTCATATTCAAATCATACTCTCTTGCACTCCATGGATAGGGAACTCTAAGCCAACATACAAGCATTCTGAACTCATGGAATCACTTGGATAGAAGGGTTTAGAGTGCGACACAAATTGAGTGTACAATGTGAAGTATTTTAAAGTTTTTGGAAGAAAATGTTATATACTTAAGGATAATAGAAATATAAAACTTGATGCTAAAAGTGATGAAGGCATATTCCTAGGTTATTCCACTAAGAGAAAAACTTACAAGTGTTTGAACTATAACACCAACAATTGTGGAAAGTACAAATGTGAAAGCTGATGAATATGCATAAAAGAATGAAGTTAAAAAGAAATATGAAGACTATAATACATTCATATATGTGAATGAAGGTTCTCCCAACACCCCAATTAAACAAGAGAACAAAGCTACAAATCAACAACAAAATGGGAATGCTGAGTTGCAATAGCTAGTTGTTGAGTAATAGCCTATGGGTGTTGAGTGACAACAAAATGATGGTGACTCATAGATAGAAGGAACCAAACATCATGAAGACAATGTCAAACAAGCAGAACATGAACCTAAACTTGAACCTAATCCTAAACAAGAGAGATAAGATGAGATTGAAATCATTTTTTAAGATGAACTTGTAGAAGAGGAAAGAAGGAAAGAATCTATAATAGAAAAACATGTGAGAAGAAATCATGCACCTGAGAAAATAATTGGAGATAAAGAATTCGGTGTTATGAAAAGGAAAAGATTCAGAAGTGAGACATGTTTATTTTGTGATTTTGAGCCCAAATTAGTAAAAGATGCTTTGGAGAATGAGGATTGGATTCAAGCAATGAATGAAAAAATTGAGTAGATTGAAAAGAAAAAAACATGGACACTAGTACCTAGATCTAAAGACAAAAATATTATTGGAACAAAGTGGGTATTTAGGAACAAGCTGAATGAAAAAGGTAAAGTCACAAGGAACAAGGCAAGATTGGTATGCAAAGGATATGCACAAGAAAAAGGAATGACTTTGGGGAGACATTTTCCCCTATTGCAAGACTAGAAGGAGTTATAACACTACTTGTATATTCTACTTATAGAGGATTTAAGGTATATCAAATGGATGCCAAATCTACATTTCTAAATGGAATGCTTGAAAAAGAAGTGCATAGAGAGTAGTTAAAAGGTTTTGTTGACCCCAACAAGAAGAATATGGTATGTAAGCTACACAAGGCTCTAAATGGTTTGAAGCAAGCCCCTAGAGCATGTTATGAAAGACTACATAGTTATTTGGTGAAGATTGGTTTTGCTAGAACTAATGATAACGATAATCTATATTTGGAGATTGGTAATAACAATGAGGTATTGTTATTTGAAATCTATGTTGATAATATCATATTTGGAGGCAAGAAAGAATTATTCAAATCATATGTTGATGAGATGAAGAAGGAATTTGAAATGTTTGTGTTTGGTGAGATCAAATTCTTTGTTGGTTTACAAGTATACCAAATGAACCAATGGATCTTCTTTACTCAATCCAAATACATCAAGGAGATATTGAAAACATTTGAAATGGAAAATTCAAGACTAGTTAGTACACCTATGTCCACTGGACATAAGTTATCTAATAATGATGATTTTACTAATGTGAACTAGGCATTATGTAGATCAATGAGTGGAAAGCTATAATGTGTTGTTCACAATAGAATTGATATTACATTAGCAGTTGGAATAGTTGCAAGATTTTTGCATGTCTTAAGGAGAATCACATGATGGCAGTGAAAAGGATGCTAAGATATCTGAAAGGAACGAAAGACTATGGATTGTATTACAAGAAGAATGATAAGTTTTAATTGAAGGTGTTCACTGATTTAGATTGGGTGGGAAATGTTGATGACATAAAAAGTACAAGTGGAAGAGCATTCTTTCTTGGGAAGAGACTAGTTTCATTGACAAGCAAGAAGCAGAACTGCATTTCTCAATCAACAATTAAAGCTGAGTATGTGGCAACAATAATATTTTTTTCAAATATCATATGGATCAAACAATTGTTGAAAAGTATGAAAGAAGATATTATTTATCCATTTGTTATATCTTATGATAATAATAGTGTTATAAGCATATCAAAGAATCTTGTAATGCGCACAAAGACTAAGCATATCACTATCAAGTATCATTGCTTGAGAGAGCTAGCTCAAGACAAAGAAGTGAGATTGGAGAATGTAAACACTAAGGAGCAAATAGCTAATATTTTCACTAAATCTTTACCTAAAGATGGTCATGAATATCTAGGAGGTAAATTAGGGGCGATTCCCCTAGATGATGCTACATAAGCTAAAATAGTGCTCTACATCACATGGATTAATCAAGTATATCTTACAAGTTGATGCAGATAGTCCTACTTTAAGAAATGCCTAGATTAGTAGTGGAGAAAGAAGGACATAATCATGTTATCAGTCATACACAGATGATAGAGGAATAATTCAATACTGACACGAAGATATATGTTAGAGTAAAGCGTTAATTTAATTTAATTTAATTTATTAGATTACCTTTACTCCCTTCTTAAGAATTCACTTTATGCACTTTGCCTTTCCATTTAATAATTAATTAGTAATTATTAAATGTCATTTTCCTCTTAGGGTTTCCCTTTTAGGTTTTTTGATCTCCTTCTATAAGGATTGATCTTTTGCAAATATCTCTTATTCTATTTAATCTGATAATACAATTTGCATATTCTCAGAGCAAACTGCTTACCTCTTATTTGTTTTTACTTCTCTGTGACAAGTTCATGCATACAGGTATTCTTTGGGCTTTGTGGATTTTTATTGCTCAATTCCTTCATGGTACCAGAGTTGAATCTATTGTAACTTGTTTAGTATTTGGAGAAAAAGAAGAATGAGGGTTTGACAAAATAGATCTAGCATTTTTTAGGTATTTTCTATGAAAATAGGGGGTCTCTAATTTTTGAAGCACGGTGAGGCCAAACATACCTCATGGTTGCATTTAAAAGGCATCAAAATCCCCATTTTCATATAAAGTTTATCTAATTTGGAAAATGTTGACTTGGGAAGAAAAAAATAATTGTATACCAGGGTCGTACGACGTCTAGCACAAATCAAGACAAAAAATCACAAAAAAAAAAATTTTTAATTCCATTTTCGCCATTTTTTTTTACCATTGGTGGTTTAAAAAAGTCACAATAGTTACTAAAACCACTAGAGGTCCCAGCAAACTATTGCGATGACCATAGACAGTCAACCTAACCATTAGGGCCTTTATCCCGCTAGTCGCTCTAACTTCGTCGCAACTCAACCAAGCTACCACCTCCCCTTAGCAAGCATGGTCTATTGCTACCTCTACTCCACCTGGGTGCATCCTCTAGACCACCTCCGCCCCTCCTTGCAAGGGCCACATTTTTAGCCCTTGGCAAATTTTTTGGGGGTTTCAAATTTTTTTTGCCCTTCCAAAGGCCCTATCAGTTTTTTTGCTCTAACTTTAGCATACAAGGGTCTTTTCTCAATCCAAAAGAAGAGTCAACAAGATGATTCAGAGGTGGAGATAATGGTGCAGGTCTTTTTTGGATTTTTTTGTAGTTTGATACCTATTTTTTTGCTTGAATTTTAATGATGTCTTCCATCTTCTAGGGGGCATAACTTGTTCATTATAACTCCATTTTTTGATCTAGAAAAAGTGTTGAAAAACTCTTCTCAAGAACCTTCTAGATTATCTATCTTTTCACTAGTATTTTATACTAGGTATTTGTGATACTCAACTAAAGCATTTTTCTCTATTTTTGTATACACATTCCTTCTACAAGCTAGGGTTCAATTTTTTTGCATTATGGGGGGTATTTTTTCATTAACTTATATTATAATATAAACATATCAAAAAAATCCAAAACCTCTTATTAAAACAATGGTTGAGACCTCTTCTTGTCCAGTACTTCTAAAGCCACACAACTATCACAAATGGAAGTCTCATACGCAGTGGCTTCTCTATTCAAAGGTTTTTTGGTCTTGTTTAGATATAGTGTAGCCAGTATTTTAGAGTTAATATTAGACTTTTTAGCATAGGAATAAGATGGATGAAGCCTTGGGTTTGATTTCTTTGAGTGTTTTAGACAACTTACAGTTTCATCTTGATGAGTGTTCTACTCCTCAAGAAATGTGGGCCAAGTTTAATGACTTGATTTGCACCATCAACGAGTTTAGAGCACTTTATATTGAGGTGGAGCTTACTTCTCTTGTACTTGATGCTTTCTCCTCTATTGAAAACTTTCTTATGAGGTTCAAATAGTAGAGAAATTTGCTACAAGGATGCAGGAAACAGAAGACATATAAGGAGTGCATCTATATGATTCTTTCAAAACTTCAAAGAAACTTTCACATTTTCTCTTCTTCCATTCCGCTATGGATGCCATGGGTCCTAGATTTGTCATGCCACTTTTGAGGTCATCTTTGATTGCTTGACTAGAGAGTAGTCCAAGCTTTTGATAGTTGGATACTATCTCTGGCTTAAAGACATAGACATTGGATTCTTAGACATCTATAGGGAAGCAAAGCAAAAACCAAAGCAGAAGATAGATTCAATAGTCAGTGAGAGTTCCTCCAAGTCTACTCCTAAATTAGATGCTAAGAAACCCTCTCTAAAGGGTAAATCTTCTAAGTTTGGTGAATCTTCCTCCAAGACTAAGAAGCACATGGGTGGTCCTTTCATTTTTTTGTGGAAAGAAAGGAAATCCAGTTTCCAAGTGTTGGAAACATCTTAAGACTTTAAAGGAGGCCATGTAGTAGCATAGTATTGCTTTTCCAAAGTCGCCACCTCCTCCTTCAAGGAAAGGACATGTTCTTTCTACACTAACATTGTCTTCTATAGTTACTTGGATTCTTCATTCAAGGGCTTAACACCATATGACACATTCCCCTAATTTAGTTACCTCACTTGCTCAAAGTGTTACTACATAGATTATAGTTGGTGATTCTACACATTTTTCAGTCACAGGTTCAGGAACTAGCTCTTTAGAAGATGGTTCACTATAGGATGTTCTTTTGGTTCCTGCCATTTCTACGAACCTCGTGTCCATCTTTAAAATGTGTCATTCTAGCTCTAGTAAGATAATTGAGTTCTCACCACATGATGTGTTTATTTGAGACCTCCAAGATCCTGACTTGGTTGTTGCTAATGGGAGTGTTCATCTTCGGTCTCACTTATATTAGTTTGATGGCTTCAAGAGCTCCCATTCTATAGGTGTTTCTCTCATTGCTCATGTAGACACAATAAGCAAGCTTTGGTATGAGCACTTTGGCCATGTTAACTACAGATATCTACAAGATGCAAGGAGGATTAAAATAACCAGGGCCACAAACACACCCAGCTATTCAAACCACCTGCAAGAGTAAACGCAATGGAAAAAACACACAATAACAACAAACTCAAGAGATAGAGGAACAAATGCCTTCATATATTCATCAGATAACCAAATACATTCCTAGTTGTAAGGCTTTCTAGGTTATAGCCATATTACAAATAATTACAACCTTCAGTGATTCAACTTTGCATGCTTCTACTCCTACTATGCTTCTTGCTCCTCGAATTCTATTCTAAGTCTCTACCAAAGACCTCTTTAAATACATGCAAGACCATAAGTCAGCCTATTGCAAATACAACCAAAATTAACTTTCATATTAAATGGTAGAATAAGCCACAAGTCAGCTCACAATAGATACCTATCACTAAATTAAATACAAAGGTCTGCCTCAACAGAAAGCCACACACAGACAACTTGGTAAATGAAGACTCCAATGAAATATTGTCACTTGGCAACCAAAATAACTTGGCAGTGATTGCAAACTTGACACGAACTACAAACTTAGCAACAACTGCAAACTCAACACCAACTATGAACTTACAGCTAAGAAACTTAGTAATGCAAGACATTGTAACTCGGTAGCAACAAGAAAGAAGGAAAATATATAGGATAGCAATGCAACCCATAATGCTCTTGCATTAAACAACCAGGGTTGAGAGAAATGATTCTCTTGAATCATTGAGATGTCACAACTTGAGTTGAGTATAATTTAAATTGGAAAATCCATGTAGCATCTTCCATTGGTTTGTTCTTCCATTTTACCAAATACTCATAGTAATCTTTTCCTCTTGTGCTCTTACCAACTCTTTGATCCAGTACCTATTCAACTTCTCCAATCTACTTCTTAAGATAATTATTTGATACAAAAACTTCATCATCTGACTCATGATATTTATACAAATCAAAAAAATTGAATATAGGAGGTATATATATTTCATTAGGTAACTCAACTTCATAAGCATTACCACTATCAAACTTCTTTAAGATCTTACAAGGTCCAAACTTCTTCATTTTCAACTTACTATATGTTCCAACTAGAAATGTTCATTTCTTCAAATGAACCATTACCTCAACACCAACTTCAAAAATATGATGTCTTCTAGACTTATTAGCATTCTCTTTGTACTTCTAATTAGTTTTTTCCAACTTCAGCTTCACTTCCTTATGTAAAAACTCCATAAAATCAAAAACTCTTCTCCTACATCACTTCTCTTCTCTTCACTAGCAATATCTCTTAAATTTGATACTCCTCTAGGCTTCATTCCAGTAACAATCTCAAAAGGCGTCTTCCCTATACTCCTATTCACTGAATTATTATATGCAAACTTAGCTTATGCTAATATCATCTCCCAATTATATGATTCATTCCCAACTAAGCATCTCAACAAATTTCCTAGTCTTCTATTCACAACCTCTATCTATCCATCTATCTGTGGATGAAAAGTAGAACTAAACTTCAACTTAGTACCCATCTTCTTTCACAAAGTTTTCCAAAAATAACCAACAAACTTACTATCTCTATTAGAAATAATACTTTTTGTTAATCCATGTAGTCTAACAATCTCTTTAAAGAAAATCTCAGCAATATGCTTGGCATTTGATGTCTTCTTAAAGGTATGAAATGAGCCATCATAGAAAATCTATCCATAACAACAAATATAGAAGCATATCCCTTCACAATTTTAGAAAATCCAAGAACAAAATCCATACTAATGTCATCCAAGGTATACAAACCAATATTTTGACTTATCCCTTTTGCAACTTGACAAACTCCACAACTCTTAACAAACTTCTAAACATCCTTATACATTTGAGGCTAATAATACTTCTCTTTCAACAAAATCAATATCTTGTCAATTCCAAAATGTCCATCCAATCCACCACTATTCTTTTCTTTAATCAAATTCAATCTCATAGAGCTCTCAGGAATACATAATTGAATACACTTAAACAACATACCTTCTTAAATAAAATATTCATCAAACTTACTTGGTTGTTCTATCAAACTAGGTGCTCTTCACTCTCTCCACATCTCAGAAAAAATAGGACCAATATCATACAACTCCTTCATCTCATCAAAACCAAGAACTTTAAATTTCATCTCAATTAGCAAAGAACATCTTCTACAAAATGCATTGGCAACTCAATTAGTGACTCCACTTTTATGCTTGATCACAAATGTAAAACCCTACGAATACACAACCCACTTCATGTCTCTGATTCAACTTATGTTGACTTCCCAATTACTATAAAGCTTTATGATCAGTATACAACACAAACTTCTTAGGAATCAAATAATGTCTCCACTTCTTCAATGCTTGAAAAATAGCATAAAACTCTTGATCATACACATAATACCTTTTAGCATCATTCAACTTCTCACTAAAGAAAGCAATAAGTTTTCCCTTGACTCAATACGACTCCTATTGCACTACCACTTGCATCACATTCAACTTGAAATACCTTATTGAAATTAGGAAAAACTAATACAAGTAACTCAACAACCTTTTGTTTCAAAGTCTTAATACTCTTATCAGCTCCATGTGTCCACTTGAATTGCTTTTTAGCTCCTCTCATTGTCTTAGTCATAGCTTTACAAACAGAACTTAAATTCCTTATAAACTTCCTATAAAAACTAGCCAAACCATAAAAGGATCTTACCTCACCCACATTCTTAGGTTTAGACCACTCCAAAATTACTTTAACCTTCTTAGGATCCAGCTTCAAACCATCAGTTGAAACCAAAATCTCAAATACACAATCTCCTCTTGCATAAAAGAACACTTCTTTAGATTAATCATCAACTTTTCCTCTTTCAATCTCTGCAATACTTGTCTAACATGCTCAAGATTTTCTTCCTTAGCCTTATTGAATATTTGAATATCATCCAAATAAACAATCACAAACTTACTTAAGAATCTATTCATAACTTCATTCATCAACCTCATAAAAGTACTAGGAGCATTAGTCAAACCAAAAGGCATTACCAACCATTCATACAAACCATCTTTTGTCTTAAAAGAAATCTTCCATTCATCACCTTCTTTGATTATGATCTGATGATAGCCACTCTTCAAATCAATCTTGGTAAAATACCTTTCTCCACTTAAACAATCCATTATGTCATCCATCCTAAGCATATGAAACATATATTTCACTATGATCTTGTTAATAGTTATTGAATGAGTACACATTCTCCATTCTTCATTCTTCTTAGGTGCTAATATCACAAGTACAACACATGGACTCAAACTTTCTCTAATCAAACCTTTCTCCAACATCTCATGCACTTTTCTGTTTAGTTCTTCATTCTTAGTAGGTGTCAATCTATATGGTGCTTTGTTCAAAAAACTAGCTCTAGGAATCACATCCATACAATGACCTATACTCCTTATTAGTGGTAAACCATCTAGTATATCCTCTACAACAATCTCTTTATACTCATTTAGCAATTCTATAATTCCACTGGCACTCAATCAATACTACCAGTTTTTGTTATCACTCGATCACTATAGAGTGACACTTGGTTAACACTATTTTCTAATACTTGATTGCTACTGGCACAACTCAATCTCCTAGGGATTATAGAAAAATAGATTTGATTCTTTTTCATTTCCTTTTCAAATTGATTTCCATTAACCATGCAAACTCTCACAGTAGTACACTTAACCTCATATGGACTTTCAATAAAAGGCAACAATATTTTCTTCTTCCCGTTCACCCAAAGAGTATATTAATTCAATCTTCCATCATGTATAGCATATCTATCATATTCCCAAGGTTTACCCAAAAAAATATGAAAAAAATCTGTAGGCATAATATCACATAGAGCTTCATCAAAATAATGTCCAATCTTGAATTTCATAACACATTGTTCACTTACCAATATCTTATGCTCATCTTTGATCCATGAAATATGATAGGATTTAGGATGCTCCAACCTCTACAACAGCAACTTTGTAACCAATTCTTTTAATGCCAAATTTTTAGAACTTCCACTATCAATTATCACCTTGCAACACTTTCCAGCCATCTTACATTTAGTCTTGAAAAGACTTCACCTTAGGATAGGTTCCTCATCACTTCCCTATTATATAAGGTTATTATTGCCATCAAATTTTCTCTAGCCTTAGGTCCACTTGGTGAACCCTCAGTATCTCCTTGAACCACAAAATTTTTATTACCTTGCCTACTTTTAGAGGATCTACACTCAAATGATATATGCCCTTCTTTACCACATCTAAAACAATTACCACAAAATCCACCTCTAGAATAATAATGACCTCTTCCTTGGTAAGAATCACCACCTTTCCACTTGGTCTTGCATTTATCATCATTATTTCATTCAGATTTTCCCTTATATTGCACTAAACTATTAGATCAGCCACCTTCTCCATAAGATCTACCTCTACCTCTCTGGAATCTACCACCTCTACCTCTTTTTCTTTGTTCATGCTTCTTTGTTCATAATGGCACTATGATCTTGGAGTACATTCCCATTGTTAAGAAGGTTGCAGACATCTTCATTAAACCTTTTGCATCCCCACAATATCTTTAGTCATGTTCTATTCTTAGGGTGAAGGAAGTTGTCCTTGGGGGGTCTCAGTGATGAGTCCCTCCTTATTTTCTTGCTATCTCTTTTTGGAGTAAGGTTTTTCCCACTGGGTTTTCTCTATTTATCTAGTTCATAGAGATTTGGTTGTGATTGGGTACCTCATCAAGCCTTTTTGTCAGGACCCAAGTTTGCTTTCAGCATTGCATTGTAGTTTCCTTTCTCTTTCTGCATTGTTTGTAGTTGCATTGTTGCTCATCTTAAGGGGGATGTTAGAGTAAAGCGTTAATTTAATTTAATTGATTAAATTACCTTTACTCCCTTCTTAAGATTTCATTTTATGCATTTTTCATTTCCATTTAATAATTAATTATTAATTATTAAATGTAATTTACCTCTTAGGGTTTCTCTTTTAGGTTTTTCAATCTCCTTCTATAAGGATTCATCTTTTGTAAATATCTCTTATTTTATTCAGTCTGATAATACAATTTGCATATTCTCGAAGCAAAACCCTTGCCTCTTCTTTTCTTTTTCTTCTCTATGACAAGTTCTTACATGCATGTATTCTTTGGGATTTTTAGATTTGTATTGCTCAAATCCTTCAAAATCTAGATGAAAAGATGCATGAGATAGACAAAGTGTCTTTGGCATTGTTGTCAAAGAGGGAGATGATTGCAAAGTAGTTACCATAAAAAAAGAGGGAGAAGATGAAATTCAGTCACCTATGCAGCGATAAGTGTGTGTGTGTGTGTGTGTGTGTGTGTGTGAGAGAGAGAGAGAGAGAGAGAGATGGAATAAGCATGGAGGAATTTATAGTCCCAAAGGTGTTGCCAAAAATACAAAAGAGTCTAATTGATTTTCTGACCTGATGTGATAGAGGGAGTTTATGTGTTGCATATCAAAGTTACATGGATAAGAATCAAAATGAAACTAAAAGATAGAGATTGTTGGACACAAATATGAGAGTTAGAATGAAACTAAGGATATTAATGAAGATTTAATTTTGTACATAAAGGGAGTTTGTTCGATGTAGTACATGTTTTGGATTGCATGTCAACTAGATGTTTTTTCATCAATGCCAAATAGGGAGATTGTTGGAAATTACAATTAGAACAATTGTTATGTTGTCATTGATGTCAAACCTTGTTTGTGAGATAATTTGCTATCTGATTCGAGTGTCATATCTAGATGATTGATGAAGAGGATTTGAGAAGTTGGTCATAACAAAAGCACCTAGAGGAAGGTCTAAGTTGTTATGAAGAAGAGACTACAATGAACACTTGATTAGTTAGACTTTGACAAGATAAAGTGATTTTTTAATCATACTACAAGAGGAGAAGATGGTTGTACTGAAGCCTTGAAAAAGTGATCAAAGATAAACCAAATGAATAGGCTTGATCTAGAAATAGAGAAGAAGATTAAGGAACTTGCAATAAATGTCAAGTGATGCTAGTGTTAACCAAGCCATAGTATACACCGGGCAGAAATAGTTTTCACCAAGAATTAGTATTGACCAAGTGATGGTATGTGTGCCAAAAAAGAAAATTAGTAATGACCAAGTAACCTAGTACTGACCAATTGTCAGAACATAGTGTTGGCTGAAGGACAACATCTTAAAAGTTTATGAGGAATTGTGATTTCTAGCTGACAAAGTTGAATTTTTTGGATATGTGAAGTGTGTTAAAAATAAGGATGGATGATCTGGAACATTTAAATCAAGGGAAAGAGTGTTTTCATGTTTCTATGAAAGGATTTAAGGAGAAGTTTCTAGAAAAGGAAAGGATGAATGAAATGATGGACAAATTTATTGTATGTGTTGAATTTTATAATAACCCTAAGATCTACAATGATGTTTAAGCAACAAAAGATCATAATTGTCTATTTAAGGATGTACAAGTGCTAACCTAGCAAGGTTGGAGCAACTGTCAATGCTATTGATTGGAAAACTTAAGAAGGTTGAGAAGAGTTGAGAAAAGGTGAAGTGTGATTTTTTGAAGGGTTGCCAAGAGAATCAGAGACCGAGATGTTAATGAAGACCAGACAATGGATCAACATTTGATCTGACTTGATATATGTGTTTACAAAGTGAGTTGTATTTGTGAGATCAAAACCTGTTTTTACTTTCTAGCCATTGTAACAGATAATGGACATAAATGTAGAGTTTGACACACATTATTCATGGGCATGCAAGTGAGTTTTGACATCACTTTGCTCACAATTCTTAGGTCCAACTTGCTATCAATTTGAGAAAATCATTAGGCAAGGAGCTTTTAAATGAAACCTCACAATGTTTAGGCCAAACAACACAACTTACATGGCATAAAAAATATTGTCTATGACTCATGCTCCATACAAAATTGCCAAAGATTCTCACCTCAAACATAATAAGATAATATGTTGTGGGAACAAGCTAGAGTTTATGTGGTAAAATATAAACTTGAGATTTGTAAAGGTTGATGGAAACTTACAATAATCATTATATAAAACTATCCACACAATCCTTTCACCCTTAAAAGATGTGAGTAGTAGTAATATTATAATCAAAATATAAGATATAATCACCTTCTTTAGATATTATGTCCACTTTTAGAAGGTTTAGTTTTTCTCATGCTTAGTATCAATTCTTTGAAGTAATATCAACAATATTAAAGTTTGAATAAGTTGTTTACATGAAATTTTGACCATATTAAAGTTAAAAGAGGTCATTTACATGAAATTTTTTGTACTTTCAAAAGGAAATAGACAAAATGTTATGAAACAGGGCTTTGATTTATTCAAGAAAGGTGCTCACTCAGGCCATTTTAGATAGAGAAGAGCCACTTGCATCTTTTTATAGAGGACATTTTTGGGAGTAGCTTTGATTTGACAACTTCCTTCTCAACAAAAAAATTGGAAATTGTGTTTCCTACTCATTTGCAAGATCAAGGTTTATTGACCATGTTCCCAAATTTAGCAAATGATCATGTTGCAAATGAGCAAAAAATATTGTTTCCAAGCTTTTGTTGAGAAGGAAGTTTTTGAATCAAAACTAGTCCCAAAAATGTCCTTCATGGAAAGTTGTAGGCAACTCTACTCTACCTCATATGGCTTGAGTGAGGATCCTTCTTGAATCAACCAAAGCCTTGATTTGAAGAATTTTTTCCACTTCCTTTTGAAAGTACATAAAATTTCATGTAAACAACCTCTTTGAACTTTAATATGGTCAATATCACTTCAAAGAATCGCTACTAAGCATGATGAAAAATAAACCTTCTAAAAGCAGACATAATATCTATAGATAGGTGATTCTATCTTGTATTTTGATAATAATATTACTACTACTCCCATCTTTAAAGGATTCAAGGATTATGCAAATTATATCCACTTTCAGAAGGTTTAGTTTGCATCATGCTTATCCTAGATTCTTTGAAGTAATATCAAGCAACTTAAAGTTCAAAGAGGTCATTTACATGAAATATTGTGTACTTTTGAAAGGAAGTGGAAAAAATACTACAAAAGAAGGATTTGGCTTATTCAAGCAGGGTGCTCACTCAAGCCATACTAGGTAGAGTAGAGTCGCTTGTAGGTTTTTTTAGAGTACATTTTTTGGGAGTAGCTTCAATTCAGAAACTTCCTTCTCAACAAAAGGTTGGAGACAATATTTTTTAATTGTTTTGCACATCATCACTTACTAACCTTGTTCATGGGTATGCAGGTGAGTTTTGACATCACTTTACTCGCAATTCCTAGGTCCAGCTCGCTATCGATTCCTGCGTTGGAATATTTAGAATAACTTAGAGGGGGGCGGAATCACTTATCCAAGGTCCACATGTACCAATTAAACAAACAAACACTTAAACTATTTTAGATCTAATCATTCATTATCTCAATCTCTATAGTAAACTTTCAGTAACATAAACTAACAATCCACTGTCCTAAATATAACTGACTTGTAGAATGTTAACATTAACAGTAAATCATCACAAATAACATCCACACAAGTTTGACTCTAGGATTTAATGTAGAAACCCAATTTGAGAAAAACCACTAGTAACATGTCATCAATCTCTTCACTCTTCTGAAGTCAACCCAATTATAGTAGTAATATTATAATCAAAATATAAGATAGAATCAACTATTTTTAGATATATGTCTACTTTCAGAAGGTTTAGTTTTCATCATGCTTAACAGCGATTATTTGAAGTAATATCGAGTAAAAATATTGATGACATGTTGCTTGTGTTTTTTCCTCGATTGGGTTTCCACATTAAGTCCTAGTATCAAGCTTGTGTGGACATTATTTGTGATGATTTACTATTAATGTTTACATTCTGCAAGTCCATTATATTTAGGACAGTGGACTATATTTAATGTTACTAAAATTTTAATGTAGAGACTAAGTTAATGAACGATGAGATCTAAAGTAGTTTAAGTGTTTGTTTGTTCAATTGGTACATGTAGACATTAGATAACTAATTTAACCCCTCTCAGTTATTCTCAATACTTTAATACATTGTTGATGTGATATATCAAATAGAAATGAATAAGATTAAATGAAGGCTTGTTCAGTATTAATAGACAAAAGACATAAATGGATAGTTTGAAACACATTCTTTATGGCCATGTAGCTAAGTTCTGACTTCACTTTACTCATAATTCCCAGGTCCATCTCGCTACTGATTCTCGAAAATCATTAGGTGAAGAACTTTTATATGAAATCTTGCAATGCTCATGCCAAACAAAAAAACTTCCATGGCATAAAAAAATAATTTGTATGACTTATGGTCTATACAAAATTCTCAAAGATTCCCACCTCAAACATAAGAAGCTAATATGGTGTGGGAATAAGATAGAGGTCATGTGGTTAAATATAAACTTAACATTTGTAAAGGTTGATGGACACTAACGACAGTCATTATGTAAAATTATCCGCATAATCCTTGCACCCTTTAAAGATGCAAGTAGTAGTAATATTATAATCAAAATATAAGATAGAATCACCTATCTTTAGATATTATATCCGCTTTCAAAAGGTTTAGTTTTCATTATGCTTATCAACAATTCTTTGAAGTAATATCAACCATATTAAAGTTTGAAGAGGTTTTTGACTTGAAATTTTGACCATATTAAAGTTCAAAGAGGTCATTTACTGATCGTGTTCCCAAATTTAACAAACAATGATGTTATATTCAAGCTAACTTGACAATGTGTAAAATATAAATATAATGTCATGTTAAGGATTGTATGTGTGGAACATAATTGAAGATTTGATGATGCTTAAAGGAAGTGAGTTAGAAGGATAAGCAAAATATCCTTGTTGAGATGCAAAGATACATTCAATCAGGAAGGATCAAGTATACAAGCCAGAATTGAGATCTGTAATCAGCAATTTAGTTGCATTAGAAATTGGGTCATCTTATTGTTACTCTCTAACCATTGTAGCAGTGATCTAAATCTCTTAACAAAGTTGGCTTATCAGTTATTTGTAAATCTTCTAATAAGATGATATTTCTATTGAATTTTCTACAGACCTCTAACAAATCCACTCCTAACAGGGTGATTAAATCCTCTAATAGGGTCACACCTAATAGTGTGTTTGTAACCTTTAACAAGGTTGGCTCCTAACAGGGTTCACTTCAGAAGAGTGAAAAATAGTAACTAGTTGCAATTGGTGGTTTTTCCCAACTTGGGTTTCCATGTTAAAATCTTATGTTCATGTTATTTCTTTTATGTGTTTGCAACTAAGTAACATCAATCACAAATAATATCTTAAGGTTTTCATCTTAAGCATTTATTGAGCTATTTCATTGATTACCAAGTTACAACATTTCTCTTATGTGTTTACCGAGTTACAATAGAGTTCAATTTTGATTTATATTGAAATCTAAGGGATCTAAGATTTATTTTTGTGGTAATTGATTCATCCCTCCCCTCTTAGTTACTCTTCTTATATTTCCAATAATTAGTATTAGAGCTTTTGGTGCTTGTAGAGAAGGTTTTAAGGACCAAAGCTAAAGATCAGGATGTCTTACAAAAGAGAGATTCCCAAGTTGAACCGAGACAACTTTACAGCATGGCAAGGACTTATGATGTTACATTTGGCAACTATTAGTGACTCAAGTTGTAAATATCTTGATAGTGAATACAAGACTCCTACTAGAACATTATTAGTTGAAGATATTGCTGAAAAGAAAGATCATAGCATCA
The DNA here is from genome assembly GCA_028749045.1 of Cupressus sempervirens. Taxonomy (NCBI): domain Eukaryota; kingdom Viridiplantae; phylum Streptophyta; class Pinopsida; order Cupressales; family Cupressaceae; genus Cupressus; species Cupressus sempervirens. The sequence continues at coordinate 443,032,713 of CM053792.1, read as the reverse complement.
TGATGATTGACATTGCTTCTACTCTTAATTATGTTGAATTTGATGAAGTCAAAAGTTGCATTACAGCTTATGATATGTGGATCAAACTAAAAGCCATCTATGGAGGAGATGATAATGTAAGAAGAGTTAAGGCCAAAAGTCTCAGAGGACAATTTGATCAAATGAAGATGAGAGAAGATGAAAAATATTGCAAAATATGTTGAGCGAATTAAAGCAAGTGTGAGCACAATCAAAGCACCTAGAGGAGACATTGATGACAAAATAGTTGTAAGCAAGGTACTCAGAACCCTTCTTCCTATGTATGCAATTAGTGTGTTTGTTATTCAAGAAATGAGATGTGATCCAAATAGCAATATAACTTTGGATACTCTAGTTGGAAGATCGAAAACTTTTGAGTTGGATAGCTATGATAACTATGTCCCTAGTTCCAAAGGTATTGAGTTTGTATTTGAAGCCAAGCTTTCACCCAAGAAAAAGGGTAAGAAATCAAAAGCCAATCACTCAGAAAGTGAAGAAGAAGTAGAAATTTCAGACAGTGATCATGAAGTTGTTGAAGCCCTACTTGCAAGGAAATATTCCAAGGCAGAGGAAAGTACAAAGGTAAGATTCCTCTAATCTATTTTTCTTGTGAAGAAGTTGGTCACATTGCTGCAAGATGCCCAAACAAAGAAGACAAGGATGAAAAGAAAAGCAATAAGTTCAAAGGCAAGAAGCAATTCAAAAATTACAAGGACTGCAAGGACAAATGTAAGAAATCTTGTTTTATGGCTAAATATTTTGATAATAATGAAGATGAAATGGTATATATTGTTGTAAAAGATGAATCTAATAATGAAGGAGATAAAATGGCACTTATCTCTCATATTAGCAAAAATGATACATGGGTTATTAATAGTGGCTGCTCACATCATATGACTGAAGAAAAAACAAAGTTTGAACACATGAAACATTATGATGGTGGTAGTGTGAGATTTGGAAGCAATGAACCTTGTTGCATAAAGGGAAAGGGTGCATCTCATTAACCAATGAACTTAGATGTGATAATGCTTATCAAGTTGAAGGACTAAAGCATATTCTACTAAGTGTGGCATAGTTGAATAACATTCAATTCAAGGTAGAATTCATGAATGGGAAGGCCAAACTACCCAATGGTAAATGAAATCTAGTTGGATAGAGCAAACAAATAAAAGGTAATCTATTCTATCTTGATCTCAATGAAAGTTCATGTTTTATTGCTCAAGTAGAAGAAAGTTGGTTGTGGCACAAAAGATTGTGTCATGTAAACTTTGATAATCTGGTCAAGATAAGAAAAAATAGAAGAGTAAGAGGTATTCCTAGCTTGAAGAAACTTGATATGGATCTATGCAATTATCAAATTGGTAAGATGGGAAAAACTAGTTTCCAAAGCAAAAACTATCATTCTAAAGAAGTCTTAGAGCTTGTACATATAGACTTATGTGGACCTATTGGAATAGAGAGTTATAGTGGAGATAAGTTTTTCATTCTTTTTGTTGATGATTATTCTAGAATGATGACTATAATGTATCTAAAAGAAAAATCTAAAGCTTTTCAAAAATTTAAGTATTATCTAGCAAGAGTAGAAAAAGAAATTGGAAAGAAGCTAAAATGTTTGTGATCAGACAGAGGTGGTGAATTCATTTCCAATGAGTTCAATGAATTCTGCATTGAAAAAGGAATTAAGAGATAGGTATTAGCCACTAGTACACCTTAGCAGAATGGTATAGATGAAAGAAGGAACAAATCCATCATGAGAAAAGAATGTTGCAATCAAATATTGGAAGGAAGCAATCAATACTGCAGTGCATACCTTGAAAAGAGTATAGTTAAAGAATGACTAAAATCAAACTCCTTATGAATTATGGTATGGCTACAAGCCTAATGTAAGTTACTTGAAAGTATTTGGTAGCAAATGTTATATCCTGAAAGAATCCAGGAATGGTAAATTTGATGTCAAAGGTAATAAAGGCATATTCCTAGGATACTCCTACAGAAGTAAAGCATACAAATGTTTGAATCTATCTACTTATAAAATTATAGAAAGTGCACATGTGAGAATTGATGAGCATACAAAAAAGAGTGAAGGAGAGAGCAACAAATAACTTGAGGTTTATAGAAGATTTTTTTACTATGAACCTAATACTTTGCCAAATCTATATAGAAGACAGAAGGCCTTACCTCTCGAGTTCCCAAAATCTCCAAAAGCTATCGAGTCGTAATTAGTGCAACCCAAGTCACAATCTAAAGGACCTGAGTCTTAGTTAGAAGCTCCTGAGTTGTTTCTAGAGAAAACCAAGTCTAATAGACCCGAGTCACACATAGTGGGACTTGAGCTTAATGGAGAAGATCATGAAGAAGTCAGTGAAACAAACTCCATATCCAAAGTACCTATGTTAGAAAGATATGTCCAAAGGCATCATGCACTTGATTAGATCATTGGAGACAATTTAGATGGAACAATGACAAGAAACAAATTGAAAGGTACATGTTTGCTTGCTGAATTTTAACCTAGAAATGTTAAAGATGCTTTAGATATTGAAATTTGGATTGAAGTAATGAATGAGAAAATAGAATAGATAGAGAAGAACAAAACTTGGACTCTTTTTGTATTAGCTATAGAGAGTTCAAAAAATAAATTAATTGCTAAGAGTCAAACATAGAGGCATAGCCTCAATTCAACATAAAAAGGACAAAAGAACAACTCAGAAGGAACAAATATAGCAAGAGTCCAAGACAAGAGAGCACAGAGCTAGTGAAAAATATCAAAATAAGAATTCACCCATGCAGTCCAGCTGAGTGGACCTTCCATCCAAACTATATTCTTTTGATCCTAAATTTAGGATAGCATATAAATCTCCTCACGACTGGCATTGTGCCTCTTCTTAATAGCTTGGTTCAGCTTCTGACATGTGTGTTCAAAAATCCACAAGTTATCCAAAGTTCTTCTCCATTGGTATCCATATTTAAGCTCATAAGAGAAGAACATAGCTTGGATATCCTTGAGAAACCTTCGAAGTTTATCTTTCTCGTTAATCATGGTGGTTTGAACCTACAAGAATATTTTAAAATATGTGAGTTTATGATAAAACTCAATAAGAACCCTTGGCTTACCTTGGTACTTTTCCTCATTCTTGCACTTCCAAATCTACCATAGAATGTTAGAAGATAACATATTCTAGAAAAAATTAGCATCTTTACTAAGCCCTTTAATGTGACCCGTAACAATTTCAATAATATTCACATTAAAGGGATAGTATATACCAAAAAGATTCCATATTTCTTTAGTAAAAAAATAGTCAAACAAAATATGTCTACTAGTATTAGGCAATTTTCATAAATTACATAAATTAGAGTGTTGATTATCTCTTTTAAATGGAAGTCTATCAACTAACATAAGCCATTTAAAACATTGAATTTTTAGTTCAATAGGACTTTTCCAAATATAGTCCAGCAACTTATTCCAAGCTTTATTATCAAAAGAACAGTACCAAATTTTATTCAAATGAACAATAATGTCTTCATTATAATCAATGACCTTGTATATGTTCTTAGCTTTAAGCTTATCTAAAACAGTTCCATCAGGCCATTTACATTTAAGGTGTCTATAAGAGTCCACATGACATATAGAAGGAAGGTCTTTAGAAGCTTGCAAAATAATCTTATAAGTCTTCTTTTGAGATTGAGGGAGATTAAACTTACTCTTGAGATCATCCCAAGGAATAAGAATATCATGCTCAAGTATATCAGCAAATTGGGCTATACCAGCTTTAGCCCAGGACTTGGCTGAACACCCTTGGTAGAGGTTTAAGGGCTTATTATTCATACTAAAATTCCACCAAATGGACCTCTCACCATGAAGTTGATTATCATTATAAAAATCATTATTGATGATCAATCTTCAGACATGGTCCCAAGCATGCCAAATAGACTTAAAAATGATAGAACCTTGGACAATGACTAGAAACTTACCAACAATAAGTTCACAGAAAGGAAGGTTCTTCCAAGACCTAGCCTCCTTGGTAAAACCTCTCTCAATGTTATGTCTAACAAGCACTTTCCAAGGACTATCACCTTCCAAAGCCTAAAAGATCCACTTGGTAGAGAGAGCTATGCCTTGCAATTTGAGATCTTTTAACCCTAGCCCCCCCCAAGGATTTATCAGTATGACACCAGTCCCAATTAACAACATGATATTTTCTTTTGCCCTTGCCATCAGACCAGAGAAAATGCCTAATAGCTTTTTGAATTTCAAGAATCTGATAATTGTTGAACATCCAAGCAGAGGAGTAATAAATACTATAAGAGGACAAAATATTTTGACAAACTTGAATTCTCCTAGCAAGAGATAAAGCTCTATTATGCCATTTATTAAGTTTATTCTCAATCCTAGCCTTCACCCAGGCCTACATGTCCTTAAGAGAAGGATCAAAAAAATAGGGGATACCAAGATACTTGACAACTTTTTTGGGGCCTCCCCGTTGATAGTTAAACTGGAAGAACCAGTTAGGAGGTTGCTCCTCCCAACCAAAGTAGAAAGACTTAGCCTGAGAGATTCTAGCACCTAAAATAGCACAAAACAAATCCAACTTGATTTGCAAATTCTTAAAATTGTAATTAGTGAGCTCAAGAAAAATATCAGTGTCATTAGCAAAATGACTATTTAAAAGCTCCTCATTATTCGGAAGGTAAAGACTTCTAATATCCAGAGAAAGATAATTATCTCTAAGAATATAGAATAAAGCTTCAACGATAATAAAAAAGAGAGCAGAGGCCAAAGGGTAGCCTTGCCTGATGGACCAACCAAGAGGGAAGGAATCAAAAATAGATCCATTAATCTCAATTTGAGCACAAGTATCCTTAAGTAAAGTCTGAACAACATTACAGAAATAAGGGGGAAAACTAAAATATTTCAATATCATGATAATAAACTTCCACTCGACCCTATCATAGGCTTTTTCAAAGTCAAGGAGGAGCAAAGAAACATTCTGATGAGAACATTTAGCCCAATCCATGGCTTCCCAAGTAGTAATAAGATTCTCCAAAATGTATCTACCTTTAATAAAATTAGTTTGAGTAATACTAACAAACTTAGGGAGAACATGAACCAACCTAAGAGCTAACACTTTAGCTAAAATTTTATAAGACACATTAAGGAGAGTAATAGGTCTTCAATTTTTAATCAGAGTCTTATCCCTTTCCTTCGGAAGGAGTTTACTAAAAGCCCTATTGATTTCAGGACCGAGGGAACTAGCGCTTATGGCCTCACTATAGAGATCAAGCATGTCTTTTCTGATCCAGTTAAGATTGGCCTTATAGAATTATGTAGGAAGCCCATTAGGCCCGGGGGATTTTTCATCCTTATGGGATTTAATGGCCCCTTTGATCTCATCAATAGATATGGGGTAGAAAGGAGCATAACATCATCAGCATCCAACTTCGTGGGAATAAGAGGCCTACAGTTGGTTCTAATCACATTGGCCTCCATGGAGTCTTTAGATGAGAAAAGCTTACTATAGTACTCCGCAAAAGCCAAAGAAATGCTTTCAGGGTTTGTGATTTGCTAATTATTAATAACAAGCTTATCTATAGACTCTTTAAGTTGCTTTTGCTTAAGAAAATTAAAGAAAAACTTAGATCCTTGATCCCCATGCTGGAGCCAATTAATCCTAGATTGGATTTTAACTCCTTGGATTTTGGATTGTTTGTGCTTACTCAAGGAATCTTTAGTAGTAATCACCTGGTTCAAGAGTTCCAGATTAGAAGGGTTAGCCTAAACATTAAGTTCAGCTATCTAAAGATTAGAACCTAGAAGCTTTTCAGTGAATCTAAAGTCTTTGGCACACTTTTGGCCAATGGTTTGAAAAAAAACTTTTCCAAGCCAAAAGATTAGATTTCCATTTGTCAATCATGGAGGACTCCTTAAGATTATAAAAGTTGATGTTCCTAATGATATGAATGGAATAAAGAACATCTTCATCCTAAAGAAGCTTAGTGTTCAACAAGAACTTGGTACAAGCAGGCTTCTGACAACCAGGCTCAGAGTTGATACTAATCCTAGCAAAAATAGGATGATGATCAGACAGAGTAGTAGCAGTAACCAAGACAATGTTACCTTTACTATTAGGAAGAAAAAAGAAGTAGTCTTTATTACCATAAAAATGATCTAATCTAGAGTAGATCCTAGAAAGACCTTGCTGGAAATTGCACCAGGTGTGCCATATTCTAGGATGAGTATCCTTAGTGTTAGCAAGTGGATCAAACAAATTTTTAGATTTAGTAAAATTATACCAATGCACATACTCATGATCCTTCCAACTAAAGGGATTGCCACCAGATTTATCATTTTGTGACTCAACCATATTGAAATCTCCTCCAAAAAATCAAGGTATGTCAGGGAGAGTGGTCAGCTAGTTCCAAAGAGAAATGTTGGCTTTAGCATCATTGGGAGCATAAATGGAGCAAAAACCAATATGTTTATCATTAATATTAACAATAAACTAGATAGCCCTTTGACAGGGAGAAACACCATTATCAGAAATGAGAGGTCCCCATTTGGGATTGACAAGGATAGCAATTCCCCCTTTACCCCTGCTATGATTAGAGTAAAATTTAATACTCTTTCCATATAAAATCAAGGTTAGTATCAAGAATGAAGCCAGTAGATTTAATCTCTTGCATCATAAACAAATCAATAAAATTAAAAGAATTTAAAATACGCTTAACAATATACTTTCTATCCAGAGACTTGAGCCCCCTAACATTCCAAGATAAGTAATTCATTGGAAAATATTGAGAGGATTTTGGCACGCATCTTCACTATTCATTATGGGACTACTAGGATTATCCCCAAGTTTTTTACCAGCACTTTTATTTTTTGATCCTAATGGCCTCCCACGCCTTTTTGTGGAGAAGGTATCCAACCTAGGATTCTCATCAAAATCAGATGAATCCATATCCATGTTCATCTCATTCTGATGAAAACCAACAGTAGGAATAACTTCCAAAATATAATCATCTTCAATCTCCTTAAAAACTTTTAGTGTTAATTTAGGAGGGTTCAAGTCAGGTTTAACAACATTAGAAACAAGCGCAGGGAATTCAATCATATTAACATTCAGGGGAGGATTAATGGAAGAGTGGGTAGTGGGTAATACATTAAGAATATTGGCCTTAGGGTTACCCGAGGTAGTCCCCTTCCTCTTCTTTCTATTCCTAACCATAGTAAATCCTTCATCAAGAACAGGGACTGGAAAAGTCTCTGAGGGAGGTTCTAAAGGCAGGTTTGAAGAAGGAGCAATCTAATTAATACCCAAGCAATCTAAGTTCTTCTTAGTAGCTTGACCATCAAAGGATGAAATAATAGTAGGATTAATTGATGAATTGGGATTAGGAGGAGGGGTCAGGCTACTGGAAGACTTAGCAGAAGAGTTAGTAAGGATAGGGCAATCTCTCCTACGATGACCCTCTTTCCTACATAGAGAACAAGCATTCAAACCCCCTAAAACTTCAATGGGGCAAATAAAATTTTCATTAAACACTTTAATATTAATTTCATTAGGAATTTCTTTTTTGGGGAGAAGTGAAATAAGAACCCTAGCATCCATGTGAGGAACCAGTCTAACTGTTTCATCCATGCAGATAGTTTTGCCCAAGTTTCGCAGTAACTAAGGTAGGAATCACCAAAAAAAGGGAGGAACATTTTTAACAAGAATCCACTTGGGGGTAGAAAGGGCCAAAACTTCCTCATGTGTGGCTTTAGGAGTCCAAGTCAGAGCACGAAAGGAAGTCAACCCAATCACCCAATATTATTTTTTTAGCATCTCTTGTTGGGCCTCATGATTAGCAAAGAATACAACAAATAGACCCTTTTGAATTTGTCTACAAAAAAAAAAATGAAACCCTAAATTAATATTCCAAAAGTTATGAAACCAATCATCCAAGAACTTTCGTGGAGGACATTTATCAACTTCAATTGAAGCAAAGAAAATAGCAATATCTTTAAGTCTACTTTTTTCCTTAGCAATTTTGGCAATCATTTCAAAGTTAGGCATCAAAGAAAATGGAGCCAAGGAAGCCAAAGTGTTCTTACCATCATGGGCAACCTCATCTTTCTCAGGACCAATGACTACAAACCTAGCTCTCGCATCAATGTTACAAGTTGCATTAGCAACCACCTCTAAGAAGATTCACGATTTGAATGCATTGGAGGAAGCCGAGCATGAAATGACATTAATATTGGCATGGTCACTTGCAGAGGATGGAGTGACCGAAGGCATCGAAGGACCAAGTGAGGAACCTGTAGAAGACTTAGCATTAAATGAGGCATTAAGGGAGAGCATACCACTTGTATGGTTGTATGCACGAGGACTTCTAGCTATCCACTAATGTCGACCTTCATTCTTTCCATCACCACCTTGCCAACAATCAAAAACCTAAAACCTAACTCAAGTGTCGGGAAACTTTGTGAGCAGTGAAAAAGGCAAGAAAAAAAATGTAGAGCCTTGTGTACAATATTCAAAACTTCAAACTTGGACTCTTGTTCCTAGACCCAAGGATAAACAAGTAATTGACACAAAGTGGGAATTCAGAAATGAGCTAAATGAAGATGGAGAAGTTTCCAAAAATAAAGCAAGGTTAGTATGTAAAGGTTATTCTCAAGAAGAAGGAATTGATTATGGTGAAACTTTTGCTCCTATTGCGAGATTAGGTGTTAGAACTTTACTATCTTATGCAGCTCAAAGAGGATTTAAAGTTTATCAAATGGATGTAAAATTTGCATTCTTGAATGGAATTCTTGATGAGGAAGTCTACATAGAACAACTTGAAGGTTTTGTAGATCCTAGCAAAAGAGATATGGTCTAAAAATTACACAAAGCATTGTATGGTCTCAAGAAAGATCCCAGAGTTTGATATGAAAGAATTCATAACTACTTGATAAAGATTAGTTTTCAAAGAAAAAATGATAACATCAGTCTATATATCAAAGAAGGACCAGACAAGAAGATTGTGTTGGCAGTAATATTCATGGATGACACTTTATTTATAGGAAATGATGACTTGTGCAAGGCATTTTTGAAAGAAATGAGTAAATAATTTGAGATGTCTATATTTGGAGAGATAAAATTCTTTGTTGGATTGTAGATCTAGCATAAGAAAGATGGTATCTACATTACTCAATCTAAATATATCAAGGAGATATTAAAGAAATTTGGAATGGAAGACTCAAGACCAGTTGGAACTCCTATGTCTACTGGACATAAGCTTACCAAAAATGATGATTCTAAGGAGGTAGATTAGACCACATACAAATCAATGATGGAAAATTGTAGTATGTAGTAAATACAGTGCCTAGTATTACATTAGCAGTTGGTATGGTGGAAATATTCTTAGCAAATCCCAAAGAAAATCACATGATGGGAAATCAAAAGAATCATGAAATATATGAAAGGTATTGAAGACTGTGGTTTATGATACACAAGAGGCAATTTGGATTTGAAAGCATTCATAGATGTTGATTGGGTAGGAAGTGTTGATTATAGAAAGAGCACTAGTTGTGGAACATTCTTTCTTGGTAAAAGACTAGTGTCTTGGACAGGCAAGAAACAGAATTGTATTTCTAAGTCCATAGAAGAGGTAGAATATGTGGCAACAATAGTTAATTGTTCTAATATTGTTTGGTTCAAACAACTATTGGTAGGTAGAAGATAGAGATCAAGGATCCAGTGGTTATATACTGTGATAACATCAGTGCAATTAATATATTGAAAAATCCAATGATGCATACCAAAACAAAACACATTACTATAAAATATCATTTTTTGAGAGAATTTTTACAAGATAAAGAGGTAAGATTGGAATATGTGAATACTAAAGAACAAATTGTAGACATATTTACTAAGCCATTACCTAAGGATGCATTCCTATATCTAAGAGGTAAGTTAGGTGTTATTCCCCTATTCAAAGCTCACTAAATGAAGTCTAGTGATGCATCAACTAGAGCATGTTGAAGATCATTCAGTTGATGTAGAATTGACAAGGGCATATTGCAAATGAATCAATATATGAGGTACATTGATATTTACTAAATATCACCTTTGGAATGAGATGTCAAAGAGGGAGAATTTTATTGTCATATCTCATAGAAATTTTATAAAGAGAAATAAATGTCAAAAAAGAAAAGTGAACTTGGTCTAATATCAAAGGCAGAGGTTTGCTATCAAAAGAAGATACTAAGGCAGAGAGAGTTTACACTGATAGAGGGAGTTGAGTTCTCATGGATGAAAATCAAAATGCAACTAAGGATATGTTCCTTACTTTATTCTTGCTTAAAAAATTTATTGCATTATGATATGTTGTATTGCCATCAATGCCAAAAAGGGAGATTGTTGGAAACAATTGATTAATTGTGTATTGTCTTCAATGTTACGCAAAATGTCATATCATTTCCAGTCAGTGTATGTCGAGTTCACTTGGGCATTGAAGATAGTTTCCTATATCTATCAAGCATTCGAGAGTTTTTCTAGTTCAAAAGATAGTGTCTATCAAGTTCACTTGGGTTACAAAGTAAAGCTTTTAGAAGTTGTGTGTCAACCAAGCTCACTCGGTTAATGAAGGAATGTTGGATGGAACTAGTGTTAATCAAGCTCACTCAATTACCAAAAGATCTTTGTGAATATGTAGTGTTAACTAAGTTCACTTGGATAACACAGGAAAATTTATTTGAGTTAGTATCTACTGAGTAGGGTCGGCTAACAAAGATTTTCTTATTTTGGCATATTGAGTTTAATTGAATTGTTTGTTGGTTCTAGCCAACTAAGAAGATGAATATTAATTATTTTAAGTTATATTCAAGCCAACTTGACAATGTGTAAAAATATAAATATAAGGTCAAGTTGAGGAATGAATGTATGGAACATAATTGAAGATTTGATGATGCTTAGAGGAAGCGAATTAGAAGGATAAGTAGAATATCCTTGTTGAGATGCAAAGATACATTCAATCAAGAAGGATCAAGTATACAAGCTAGAATTGAGATCTATAATCAGCAATTCAATTGCATCAGAAATTAGGTGATCTCATTGTTACTCTCTAACCATTGTAGTAGTGATCTAAATCTCTTAATAGAGTTGGCTTAACAGCTGTTTGTAAATCCTCTAATAAGGTGGCATTTCTATTGAATTGTCTAAAGAAATCTAATAAGGCCACTCCTAACAGGTTGATTAAATCCTCTAATAGGGTCACACCTAACAATGTGTTTTGTAACCTTTAATAGGGTTGGCTCCTAACAGGGCTCACTTCAGAAGAGTGAAAATCAGTAACTAGTTGCAATTGGTGGTTTTTCCCAAATTGGATTTCTACATTAAAATGTTGTGTTCATGTTATTTATTTTATGTGCTTGCAACTAAGTAACATCAATCATAGATAATATCTTAAGGTTTTTATAGAACTATTTCAATGATTACCGAGTTACAACATTTCTTCTATGTGTTTACGAGTTACAACAGAGTTCAATTTTGATTTATATTGACATCTAAGGGATCTGGGATATATTTTTGTGATATTTGATTCACCCCTCCCCTCTCAGTTACTCCTCTTATATTTCCAACAATTCTATCTAATATTTTTATTATAACATTACTATCACTCGCATCTTTAAAGGGTGTAAGGATTATGTGAATTATATTTGCTTTCAGAAGGTTTAGTTTTTATCATGGTTATCAGAGATTTTTTGAAGTAGTATCGACCATATTAAAGTTCAAAGAGGTCATTTACATGAAATTTTGTGTACTTTCAAAAGGAAGTGGAAAATATGTTGCAAAAGAGGGCTTTGGTTTATTCAAGTAGGGCGCTCACTTAGACCATACTAGGAAAAGTAGAGCCACTTGTAGCTTTTTGCAGAGGATGTTTTTTGGGAGTAGCTTTGACTCGACCACTTCCTTCTCAACAAAGGCTTCAAAATAATATTTTCTGCTAGTTTCCAACATCATCATTTATTGATTAGGTTCTTGAGTATGTAGGTAAGGAAAGTGATAGCAAGCTGGACCTAGGAATTCTTAGTAAATTGATGACAAAACTCACCTACATGTCTATTAAAAATGTGTTTCAAAATCTCCATTTATGCCTATTGTCTAGTACATCATAGTTTAGTGACCATGTTCACAAGCATGTAGGTGAATGTTGACACAAAATTTTGCACCCTTTCTTGAGGTATGACCCTCAAGTGACCTCATGTAACATGGAAATGACCTCTTCTCACAACCTGAAAAGCTTAACCACCCACTAACTATGTGACATTGCACAAACCATTAGACTCACATGTTAGATGCCATCGCAACCTTGCAACCTTTGCTAAGTGTAACATACAAATGCATGCGATCATGAGAAAGTCAAGAATTGACTACTAGAATCAACATTCACACAGTCGTGACCCAAAATTTTGACTGCAGCTTGAACACCTGCAACCACATGAAGACAACCTTCTAATCGTTGATCACCCAGTCACGACTTATGCTTTTAACTCTGATGCTAACATCGTGAATGAGTGAACAAGCATTTCACAACATCACCATCTCTACTCATGGTTAAGCCTAACTCCTTGTGAATGTGCAATCAAGAGGTAATTTCAATGTCGCCACTTGAATTGTTAACACAGATGTTAACCTTGTGAATGAGTGACCAAGGGATTTTGCAAATTTGTTGTCTCACAACCCTAACCTCAGATAAGTCTTAACCACCTACGATGTTATGTTGATGATTAGTTACACCTTTACAAGTTGAAACTAAACTCCTATCCCCTGAGCTATGAATACATGTCATCTTTTAACTTGACTATTTCATGTATTTGTGGCTTAACTAATAGTTACTCCCTAATTGTCTGCAGCTATGTGACAAGACGACTGAGTGCATGATCGAACTTGAATTTTCACAAGGATATAGCATGCAAATATGAAAATCTCGAAGACTTAGGAATATAATGGGTATAACCAAGGTTTTTACATATCCCTAATGAGCTTGCATGGCCAAAAATATATGAATTATCAAACTGGACGTTGGCCATGGTTGCCACCCTATTTCTTCGAAATTGGTCGATATTGGAAAAAAATGGGGGGGAAAAATGGTTAACATTTCATGCGACCCAGTGGGGATGCTTTCCTACTAAGCATAAGATTAGTGGCCTTAAGTAATCCATTGGGCTATCGAGTCACAAAAAATGATACCTTCTCTACAAACAACCAGAAACATTGCAATCTTTGTAACTACAAAAATTTCAAAACTTAGATCTCATAGAGAAAAGCCTATGTGCATGCACTTCTTAGAAAATTGGAAAAAACTAATCTACTATATACAAGAATTTATAGATATGAAAGCTAAACAAACGCATTGACTGGCTTGTTGAAGTAGCTACCTTTCCTCACAAGTTGGTTTCTTTTCCCATGCACATGGGTAGCTAAAAAGATCAGTAGATATGACAAGCACACTATGTGTAGAACACCTTTTCCCTAATGCTAGAGACCATGAAGCTTTCCAACACTAGGGCACCTTGATTCTAAGTAAAACATGCTTACTCTTCCTTGTAGACTTCTCCCTCATGCTTTGGAATAAACATGACTAAGGGTAATTTGCTGATTTTCTGTAGAGTTAGATGCCATATGGGACACCCTCTTGATGGATTTGGGTCTTGGCAATCAATCTTGACCATATTGTGCTTTGTAATGATAGCATCCAACTGATTTGGAAGTGGCTCCTCTTCTTATGAAGAAAAAATCTCTACCTTATCTTCATTGTGTTCATGAGTCATCTCCTTCGGAGCTACTGGTATGGTGTGGCTTTCCACTTGTTACTTTTGAAGAACATGTTCCTCATGTATAAGAGATGATGATTCAATATCTATGGAAGAGAAGATAGCATCAAACTCATCCAAAAGATCATCTTCATCATCAATCTCCTCCATTATAGTTGCCATGACATGAATAGGTTGAGGGGCAACCTCATACATGTCAGCATGTTCCTCTTCAAGGATGAAGCTATCCTTGGGATTCTCCTCTCCATACTTCATATCATGAAGGATAGTCTATTGCAAAAAAATATCTTCTTTGTCCAGTTGTAGCAGATCCTCATCTTCTAGTAAAGGCTCAAAAGCCATGATTTGTTCCTCAAGAGGAGGAACAACCTTTTCTTCATCTTCTTCCTTAACAAAGGAGGGAAGCTCTTTAGATAAGAGGATTGGATCCTCTTTCTTCCTCTCAATCACTACCTCCTTGCTCTCCTCAACATGTTGTAACCCCTCCCATGGAAGCCTTGTGGACCCTGTTTCACTCTCCCAAAACTCCATAATTGGGCCATCAGAGTCTATATCATTGGTCCACCCTTGAAGAGTGAAATAGTGATGGGTTTGGAAGGATCATGACCCGGCCAATTTTCTCACACAGGGAGTGAAGGGTTTACAACAATAGGTTCTTGTAATGGAGGGTGCTTCTTGAAGCTTGGGATGACATATTTTGGAGAAGGGGTTGCCTCTTATTTACTGGTTTGACAATAGGCTGACTTGAGCCTCACTTCCTCCTCTCTTGCTATAGTAATTTGCATAGCAAGCCTCTCCTCAAGATGTCTCTATCTCTCCCTCTCTTCTTCTTATTGTTTCTTCTTTTCTTCTAATTGGAGAAAACCCTCCTAAGCCTCACTGAAGATGTTATAGGTCTCTTGTACCATGTTGCAAATATGAGGATCATTTTCCCACATCTCCAAGTTGCTATGCATACCTCCAAAAAAGACATCATGAGATGACTCGCATAATCAAAATACCCCATGAGTGAAAGCTCATAAGGATTATGAACTTTATCAAAAGTTCTTCCTAGGTTAGAAAAAACATGGCCCAAATCAAGGATATGATCGCAAAGCTCATTAAACTTGACCTTGAGATCATTATAAGGTTCTATGGGAGACTGGGTAGGTTGTTCACAACTAGGATATAGTTGATATAGGGGTGGGAGGGCTGAGGAATAGCCTCTTCATGATATGGGTAGAATAGTATTCATTTCTATGAAAAGGGTCCATGATTAGAGTTTCATAAAAACTGCACTTTAATAGAAAACTTGAAAAAGACAAAAAGATCAAGAATGTTCTTAACATACCAACATTATTTCATCTGGAAATTAGTAGATGTACACTACAGTCACCATGGTGTTTGATGGAATGCCTCCAAAAGTTGATGGCACTAAGAAAAACATCCAATTTCTTAGTGAATTAGGATCAACTGGCTAACCAGTGGACTTATGAATCTGAATATATGTCCCACCAAGCGTGCCAAAAAATATTGACGCAAAAGTCTGCACCCTTGCTTAAGGTATGACCCTCAAGTGACCTTGTGTAACATGGAAATTACCTCCAAGTGTGGGAATTGCACTATGGAGTCGAATCTCTAGAGAAGGATAGATTCCTTGCAATTTGGATGCACCTAACTACACTTGAAGGAAAAGGGAAAAGGAGATGCAAGAAAAAAAACTACTTAGTCTAATCTAAAGGAGGTGATGCACCTAGATTGAATGATTGCAACTCTGTCCATATATGCACAACACATCAATGAAAAGTCCAAATACACATATCTTAGCTCTATTCTATTTTTAAAGAACTCACATGTAGGTTTAGAACTAATCAAGTGTAGAAAAGAAAGACATATTTACATATACAATAACCATCAACAACTTGGACACAACATACAATCCTTGAGAACTAGAAAGAAAAATTTAGAACAAGGCAGAGTACATGCACAAATCATGATGGAAAGAAGAGGTAAAGAAGGGAACTATTTCATTAATGAAAAGCAAGGAATACAGTTACAGAGAAAAAGGCTACTAGAAGTAGACATGATAGAATAGGGAAGAACCTCTAAAACATATTTACAATTGCCTTTTATAGAGTTCAGGCATGACTCATATACTACATTGAGTTCAAACCCCAACTACTAATTTTGATTGCAAAGGAGAGAAATAACTACTAATTAGAGAAAATCATGATCAACTGCACCTTCCCATATAGAAAATCTAATCTCTTGTGTGGAAATCTAGTCTGGATGAGATAGAAATAGCAGCCATAATCATTTTGATCATGTAGATGGATAAGCAAGCGGTGGGAGGAAAAAACAGCATCAGATTGTGCCTGTATGCCAAATTAGCCATATTATCAGTCAATTGCCTAACCCTACCATGTGGCCCAATGCCATTTCAAATATTTTTCCACCTCGCTAGCCTTTCTTTCTTTCTTTGACTTGTTGACTGCCCCATTTCATAGCTTTATAATTGATTTCCTCTATTAGCTACTTGATCATGTGAAACCGCAAAGCCATGTCTTTCTGTTTGATCATTTCTCTGTAGCTTGTCTTCATCTTGGCTCTTTGATTATTGTAAACCTATGACCAAGTAAAACTAACTACTCTCGCACCATCATCATGGTTACGGACCCTAGCATCTTTATTCTTGTGACATTGCAGAAGCCTATGAACCTAACTACTTGACATTGATCACAACCTCACAATCTATTTCATTAACTCATCAACTAACCCTATGAACATGTGAAAAAATCATTCACATCATCATTGCCTTGACCAGAGTCACCCTTTAACCCTACATGAAGATGTGACAACATAGGCCTTAACTACAGATGGACTCCTTGCATATTCGCAACTAGAATTCTAACTGTAGCACAATCTCACAACCTGAAAAACTTAACTGTCAACTGACCATGTGACATTGTGCAAACCATTAGACTTTCTTGTTAGATATCATCGCAACCTTGCAACCTTT
This sequence comes from Cupressus sempervirens, assembly GCA_028749045.1. Taxonomy (NCBI): domain Eukaryota; kingdom Viridiplantae; phylum Streptophyta; class Pinopsida; order Cupressales; family Cupressaceae; genus Cupressus; species Cupressus sempervirens. The sequence goes on along the minus strand of CM053792.1, from coordinate 443,015,896 downwards.
GTTGAGTGTAACATAAAAATGTATGTGATCCTATGAAAGTCAAGAATTGACTACCAGTATCAACATTCACACAGTCATGACCCAAATCTTTACTGCAACTAAACACCTGTGACCATGCGAAGACAACCTTCTAACCACTGATTGGCCAGTCACGACTTAAGACATTAACTCCAGTACTAACCCCTCAAATGAGTGAATAAGCATTTCACAACATCACCCTCTTAACTCATGGTCAATATTGCCTCCTTATGACTATGCAATTAAGAGGTAATCACAATGTCACCACTTGAATCATTAACCTAGATGTTAACCTTACAAATGAGTGACCAAGGGATTTTTTGTCTCACGACCCTGACCTTAGATTAGTCTTAACCACCTGTGATGTTGTGCCAATGGTTAGTCACACCTTCACAACTTCAAACTAAAAACCTACCCCCTAAGGTGCAAAGAAATGTCATCTTTGAACTTGATTGTTTCATGTGTTTGTAGCTTAACTGACAATTACTCCCTAACTACCTATGACTGTGCGAGAAGAGGACTGAGCACATGATTGCAACTTGAATTTTCACAAGAATATAGCATGCAAATATGAAAATCTCAAAGACTTAGGAATATAAGGGGTATAATCAGGGTTTTTTACATATCCCTAACAATCTTGCATGGCTAGAAATATTTGAATAGTCAAACTAGACGTTGGCGATGGCTGCGACCCTAGTTCTTTGAAATTGGTCAATATTGGAAAAAACAAGGGGGTGCAAAATGGTTAACAGTGAGTTCCAACATCACTTTACTCACAATTTCTAGGTCCATCTCATTATCAATTCTTGTATTAGAATATGTAGAATAACTAAGATGGGGGGTTGAGAATGTTATCTAAGGTCCACATGTACTAATTGAACAAACAAATCATTCACTAGCTCAATCTCTATAGTAAACTTTCAGTAACATAAACTAGCAGTCCACTATCCTAAATATAACAGACTTATAGAATGTAAATATTAACAGTAAACCATCACAAAAAACATCCACACAATTTTGAAACAAGGATTTAACGTGAAAACCCAATTTGGGAAAAATCACCAGTAACATGTCATCAATCTTTTTGCTTTTCTGAAGTGAGCTATGTTAGGAGCCAACCTAGTTATAGTAGTAATATTATAATCAAAATATAAGAAATAATCACCTATCTTTCGATATTATGTCCACTTTTAGAAGCTTTAGTTTTCATCATGCTTATCAGCAATTCTTTGAAGTAATATTGAGTGAAAATATTGATAACATGTTGCTGGTGGTTTTTCCCAAATTGGGTTTCCATGTTAAATTCTAGTGTTAAACATGTGTAGATGTTATTTGTGATGATTTATCATTAATATTTACATTATGCAAGTTTGTTATATTTAGGATAGTGGACTGCTAGTTTATATTACTAAAAGTTTACTATAGAGACCAAGCTAATGAATGATTAGATCTGAATTAGTTTAAGTGTTTGTTTGTTTAATTGGTACATGTGGACCTTGGATAATTGATTCATCCCCCTCTTAGTTATTCTAAATATTCTTATACATTGTTGATGTGATATATCAAATAGAAAGGAATATGATTAAATGAAGGATTGGTCAATAGTAACAAACAATAGACATAAATGTAGAGTTTGAAACATTTTCTTCATGGGCATCCATGTGAGTTCTAACATCACTTTACTCACAATTCCAAGGTCTAGCTCATTATCGATTCCTAAAAATCATTAGGCGAGGAGTTTTTATATGAAACCTCACAATGTTTAGGCCAAACAACACAACTTTCATGGCATAAAAAATACTATCTACGACTCATTGACTGTATAAAATTTTCCAAGATTCCCACCTTAAACATAAGAAGATAATATAATGTGGGAATAAGTTGGAGGTCATGTGGTTAAATATAAACTTAAGATTTGTAAAGATTGATGGACACTTATGAAAGTTATTATATAAAACTATTTGCATAATCCTTACACCCTTTAAAGATGTGATTAGTAGTAATATTATAATTAAAATATAAGATAGAATCACCTATATTTAGATATTATGTTGTCTTTTAGAAGGTTTTTTTTTCATCATCCTTATCAGCAATTCTTTGAAGTAATATTGACCATGTTAAAGTTTGAAGAGGTCATTTACATGAAATTATGTGTACTTTCAAAAGGAAGTGGAAAAAATGATGTGAAATAGGGTTTTGGTTTATTCAAGAAGGGCACTCACTTAGGCCATATGAGGTAGAGTAGAGCTACCTACAGCTTTCTATAGAGGATGTTTTTTGGGAGTAGCTTCAATTCAGCAACTTCCTTGTCAGCAAAAACTTGGAAACAGTGTTATCTTCTCATTTACAACATCATCTTTTACTGACCATGTTCCTGACTTTAGCAAATGAGCAAAAAATATTATTTCCAAGCTTTTTCTAAGAAGGAAGTTGTCGAATAGAAACTACTCCCAAAAAATGTCCTCTATGGAAAGTTACAGGCAGCTCTACTCTACTTCATATGGCCTGAATGAGTGCCCTACTTGAAAAAACCAAATCCCTATTTCGTAGAATTTTTTCCACTTCCTTTCAAAAGTATACAATATTTCATGTAAATGACCTTTTCAAACTTTAATATGGTTGATATTACTTCAAAGAATTGTTGATAAGCATGATGAAAAATAAACCTTTTGATAGCAAACATAATATCTAAAGATAGGTGATTCTATCTTATATTTTGATTATAATATTACTACTACTCATATTTTTATAGGGTGCAAGGATTATGTGGATTATGTCTGCTTTTAGAAGGTTCAATTTTCATCATGCTTATCAGCGATTCGCTCAAGTAATATCAAACATATTAAAGTTTGAAGAAGTTTTTTACCTAAAATTTTGTGTACTTTTGAAAGGAAGTGGAGAAAATATTGCAAAATAAGGCTTTGGTTTATTCAAGTAAGGTGCTTGCACAGGCCATATGAGATAGTGTAGAGTTGCCAATAGCTATACATAGAGGAATTTTTTTGGAAGTAGCTTTGAGTCGACAACTTCCTTCTTAGCGAAAGAATTTGAAACAATGTTTTTCGCTCATTTGCAACATCTTTTTTTACCAAAAAATATTGTTTCCAAGGTTTTCCTAAGAAGGAAGTTGTCAAATTGAAGCTACTCCAAAAAAAAAAATCCTCTGTAAAAAGTTGTAGGTGGCTCTACTCTGCCTCATATGGCCTAAGTGAGTGCCCTACTTGAATAAACCAAAGCCCTATTTCACACCATTTTTTCCACTTCCTTTCAAAAATACACATTATTTCATGTAACTGACTACTTTGAACTTTAATATGGTTGATATTACATTAAAGAATAGTTGATAAGCATGATAAAAATTAAACCTTCTGAAAGTGGACATAATATCTAAAGATAGGTGATTCTATATTATATTTTGATTATAATATTACTACTACTCGCATCTTTAAAGGGTGCAAGGATTATGCGAATTACGTCTGCTTTTAGAAGGTTTATTTTTCATCATGCTTATTGGAGATTCTTTGAAGTAATATCGACCATATTAAAGTTCAAAGAGGTCATTTACATGAAATTTTGTGTACTTTCGAGAGGAAGTGGAAAAAATGCTATGAAATGGGACTTTGGTTTATTCAAGCAAGGTGTTCACTCAAGTCATACTAGGCATAGTGAGTCAGCTGCAACTTTTTGCAGAGAAAATTTTTTGAGGGTAGATTGAATTCAAAAAATTCCTTCTCAGCAAAACCTTGGAAATAGTATTTTTTCCTTGTTTGGAACATCATCATTTGCTTACTATGTTCTTGAGTATGCAGGTGAAAAAAGTGATAGTGAGCTAGACTTGGGAATTGAGAGTAAAGTGATATTAGAACTCACCTACATGGTCGTGAAGAACATGTATCAAAATCTCCATTTATGTTTATTATCTATTATATCATTGTTTACCAAACATGTTCATGGGTATGCGAGTTCTAAAATCACTTTACTCACAATTCCTAGGTCCAACTTGCTATGGATTCCTAAAAATCATTAGGTAAAGAGCTTTTACATGAAACCTCGCAATGTTTAGGCCAAACAACACAACCTCCATGGCATAAAAAATGTTCTCTATGATTCATGGTCCGTATGAAATTTCAAAGATTCCCTTCTCAAACATAAGAATATAATATGGTGTGGGAATAAGTTCGAGGTCGTCTAGTCAAATATAAACTTAAGATTTGAAAAGGTTGATGGACCCTTACCATAGTCATTATATAAAACTATCTGCATAATCCTTGCACCCTTTAAAGCTGCAAGTAGTAGTAATACTATAATAAAAATATAAGATAGAATTGCCTATCTTTAGATATTATGTCCACTTGTATAAAGTTTATTTTTCATCATGCTTATCAGTGATTCTCTGAACTAATATCGACCATATTAAAGTTTGATGAGGTCATTCACATTAAATTTCAACCATATTAAAGTTTGAAGAGGTCATTTACATGAAATTGTGTGTACTTTCAAAATGAAGTGGAAAAAATGTTGCGAAACAGGACTTTGGTTAATTCAAGAAGGGTGTTCACTCAGGCCATACGAGGCAAAGTAGAGCCACTTTCAACTTAACAACAATACTTTGAAGTAATATCAAGTGAAAAGATTGATGATAAGTTACTGGTGTATTTCCCCAAATTTGGTTTCCACCTTAATTCCTAGTGTCAAACATGTGTGGATGTTATATGTGATGATTTATTGTTAACATTTACATTCTACAAGTTTGTTATATTTAGGAGACTAGACTACTAGTTTATGTTATTGAAAGTTTACTATAGAGACCAAGCTAATGAATGATCAGATCTGAAGTAGTTTAAGTGTTTGTTTGTTCAATTGGTACATGTGGACCTTGGATAACTGATTCACCCCCTTCACAATTATTCTAGATATTCTAATACATTTTTTATGTGATATATCAAATAAAAAGGAATAAGATTAAATGAAGACTTGGTCAATACTAACAGAAAATATATTAAAATGCAAAGTTTGAAACATATTGGTTATGGGTATGCAGGTGAGTTCTGACATCATTTTAGTAACAATTCCCAGGTCTAGCTCACTATCGATTCCTAAAAATCTTTAAGCAAGGAGATTTTATATGAATCCTCGCAATGTTTAGGCCAAACAACACAACTTCCATGACATAAAAATATTGTTTGTGACTCACGGTTCATACAAAATTGTCAAGATTCCCACCTCCAACATAAGAAGATAATATGGTGTAGGAATGTAAACACACTTGTAGAATGTAAACATGAATAGTAAATCATCACATATAACATCCACACAAGTTTGACACTAGGATTTAAACATGGAAACCCAATTTGGGAAAAACCACCTGTAACATGTCATCAATCTTTTCTCTTATGAAGTGAGCTTTGTTAGGAGCCAACCTAGTTATAGTAGAATATTATAACTAGAATTAAAGATATAATCACCTATCTTTAGATACTATGTCTTCTTTCAGAAGGTTTAGTTCTCATCATGCTTATTGGCGATTCTTTGAAGTAATATCAAGTGAAAAGATTGATAACATGTTACTGGTGGTTTTTCCCAAATTAGGTTTCCATGTTAAATCCTAGTGTCAAACATGTGTGGATGTTATTTGTGATGATTTAATGTTTATGTTTACATTCTACAAGTTAGTTGCATTTAGGACAGTGGACTAATAGTTTATGTTTCTGAAAGTTTACTATAGAGACTGAGCTAATGAATGATCAGATCTGAAGTAGTTTAAGTGTTTGTTTATTCCATTGGCACATGTGGACCTTGGATAACTGATTCATCCCCCTCTCAATTACTTTAAATATTCTAATACATTGTTGATATGATTTATAAAATGGAAAGGAATAATATTCAATGAAGACTAGGTCATTAGTAACAAACAGTAGAGATAAGTGGAGAGTTTAAAACACATTCTTCATGGGCATGTAGGTGAATTATGACATCACTTTACTTACAATTCCCAGGTCCATCTTGGTATCGATTCCTAAAAATCATTAGGCAAGGATATTTTATATGAAACCTCACAAAATTTAGGCCAAACAACACAACATCCATGGCATAAAAAATATTGTCTATGACTCATGGTGCGTACAAAATTGTCAAAGATTCCCGCCTCAAACACAAGAAGATAATATGATATGGGAATAAGTTGGAGGTCATGTGGTTAAATATAAACTTAAGACTTGTAAGGTTTGATGGACACTTACGACAGTCATTATATAAAACTATCTACATAATCCTTACACCCTATAAAGATGTGAGTAGTAGTAATATTATAATAAAAATACAAGATAGAATCACCTATCTTTAGATATTATGTTTGCTTTCAAAATGTTTGGTTTTCATTGTGCTTATTAATGATTCTTTGAAGTAATATCAACCATATTACAGTTTGATGAGGTCTTTTACATGAAATTTCAACCATATTAAAGTTCAAAGAGGTTGTTTTTATGAAATTGTGTACTTTCCAAAGGAAGTGGAAAAAATGCAGTGAAATAGGGCTTTGGTTTATTCAAGTAGGGCACTCATTCAAGCCATACAAGGTAGAGTAAAGCTACCTACAACTTTCCAAAGACAATGTTTTTTGGGAGTACCTTTGATTCGGTAGCTTCCTTCTCATGAAAAACTTGGAAACAATGTTTTCCACACATTTGCAACATCATCATTTACTAACTGTGTTCCCAAAATTAGCCAAAAATGATGTTGCAAACGATAAAAAAATGGTGTTTCCAAGCTTTTTCTAAGAATACATTTGTCAAATCAAAACTACTCCCAAAAAATGTCCTCTATAGAAAGCTACGAGTGGCTCTACTCTCCTCTATATGGCCTAAGTGAGTGCCCCACTTGAATAAACCAAAGCCTTGTTTCGAAGTATTTTTTCCACTTCCTTTTGAAAGTACACAAAATTTTATGTAAATGACCTCTTCAAACTTTAATATGGTTGATATTACTTCAAAGAATCATTGATAAGCATGATGAAAAATTAAACCTTTTGAAAGTGGACATAATATCTAAAGATAGGTGATTTTATCTTATATTTTGATTATAATATTACTACTACTCGCATCTTTGAAGGGTGCAAGGTTTAGACAAATTATTTTCGCTTTTAGAAGGTTTAGTTTTCATTCTTCTTATCGGCGATTCTTTGAAATAATATCGACCATATTAAAGTTTGAAGAGGTTGTTTACATGAAATTTTGTGTACTTCCAAAAGGAAGTAGAGAAAATGTTGTGAAATAGGGCTTTGGTTTATTCAAGTAAGGTGCTCACACAGGCCATACAAGGTAGAGTAGAGTCACCTGCAACTTTATATAAAGGACCTTTTGTCAAAGTAGCTTCGATTTGACAACTTCCTTCTAAGAAAAAACTTTGAAACAATATTTTTCGCTTGTTTGTAACATCATCATTTACTAACTGTGTTCCCAACTTTACCAAACAATGATGTTGCAAACAAGTGAAAATCATTATTTCTAAGATTTTGCTAAGAAATAAGTTGACTAATCAAAGTTACTCCAAAAAAACTTCCTTTGAGAAAAGTTGTAGGTAGCTCTACTCTACCTCGTATGGCCTAAGTGAATTCCCTGCTTGAATAAACTAGTGCCCTATTTAGTAGCATTTTTTTCCACTTCCTTTTGAAAGTACACATTATTTCATGTAAATGACCTCTTCAAACTTTAATATGGTCAATATTACTTAAAAGAATCGCTGATAAGCATGATGAAAATCAAACCTTCTGAAAGCAGACATAATATCTAAAGATAGGTGATTTTATCTTATATTTTGATCATAATATATTTACTACGTTAATCTTTCAAGGGTGCAAGGATTATGCGGATTATGTCAACTTTTAGAAGGTTTAGTTTTCATCATGCTTATCGGAAATTCTTTGAAGTAATATTGACCATATTATAGTTCAAAGAGGGCTTTGGTTTATTGAAGCAGGGTGCTCAGTCAGGCCATACTAGGTAGAGTAGAGCCAACTTTAGATTTTTGTAGAGGACATTTTTTGAGAGTATCTTCGATTTGGCAACTTCATTTTTAGCAAAACCTTGGAAACAGTATTTTATGCTCATTTGCAACATCATCATTTACAAACTGTGTTCTCGAGTACGCAGGTGAGAAAAGTGATAGCAAGCTAGACCTGGGAATTATGAGTAAAGTGATGTTAGAAATCACCTATATGTCTATGAAGAACATGTTTTAAACTCTCCATTTATGTATATTGTCTATTACATCATTATGAATGATCATTTTCATAGGTATGCAGGTGAGTTTTTACTTCACTTTACTCAAAATTCCCAGGTCCAACTCAATATGGATTCCTAAAAATCATTAGGCGAGAAGCTTTTATATGAAACCTCACAATGTTTAGGCCAAAAAAAATAACTTCCATGACATAAAAAATGTTTTTTATGACTTATGGTGCATACAAAATTGCCAAAGATTCCCACCTCAAACATAAGAATATAATATGGTGTGGGAATGAGCTAGAGGACTTGTGGTTAAATATAAACTTAAGATTTGTAAAGGTTGATGGACATTTAACGACAATCATTATCTAAAACTATCTGCATAATCCTTGCACCCTTTAAAGATGTGAGTAGTATTAATGTTATAATCAAAATATAAGATTGAATCGCCTATGTTTAGATATTATGCTCACTTTCATACGGTTTAGTTTTCATCATGCTCATCGGCGATTCTTTGAAGTAATATCAACTATATTAAAGTTTGAAGAGGTCATTTATAAGAAATTTTGACCATATTAAAGTTTGAAGAAGTCGTTTACATAAAATTTTGTGTACTTTCAAAAGGAAGTGGAAAAAATGTTGCAAAACAGGTCTTTGGTTTAATAAAGCAGGGCACTCACTCAGGCCATACGAGGCACAATAGAGCTACCTGAAACTTTTTGCAGAGGACATTTTTTAGGAAGATCTTTGCTTTGACAACTTTTTTCTTAGCAAAAACTTGGAAACAATATTTTTTGGTCTTTTGCAACATCACCGTTTACTAACCGTGTTCCTGACTTTAGTGATTGATGATGTTGCAAATGAGTGGAAAACATTATTTCCAAGCTTTTGATGAGAAGAAAGTTGTTGAATCAAAATTAATCCCAAAAAATGTCCTTTGAGGAAAGCTATAGCTAGCTCTACTCTGCCTTGTATGGCCTAAGTGAATGCCCTTCTTGAATAAACCAAAGCCCTATTTCGCAGCATTTTTTCCACTTCCTTTCAAAAGTACACATTATTTCATGTAAATAACCTCTTTGAACTTTAATAAGGTCAATATTACTTCAAAGAATCACTGATAAGCATGATGAAAATTAAACCTTCTAAAAATGGACATAATATCTAAAGATAGGTGATTTTATCTTATATTTTGATTATAATGTTTCCACTACTCGCATATTTAAAGGGTGAAAGAATAATGTAGATTATGTCCACCTTCAGAAGGTTTAGTTTTCATAATGCTTATCGGCAATTCTTTAAAGTAATATCAACCATATTAAAGCTCAAATAGATTGTTTACATGAAATTTAGTGTACTTTTGAAAGGAAGTGGAAAAAATATTGTGAAACAAGGCTTTGGTTTATTCAAGAAGGGTGCTCACTCAAGCCATACTAGGTAGAATAGAGTTTCCTATACCTTTTCGTAGAGGACATTTTTGGGAGTATTTTTTATTCAATAACTTCCTTCTCAGTAAAAGCTTGGAAATATTGTTTTTTGCTCATTTGCAACATCATCATTTATAGACTATGTTCTTGAGTATGCAGGTGAGAAAATGTTAGAAATGCTTTAGAATAACTGAGAGGGGGGGTGAATCAGTTATTCAAGGTCCAAATGTCCTAATAAATCCTTTTTACTAAGTATAGTGAGCCCATTTAACTAATCATGCATCCAAGCTAAACATTCTACTTAGCAAGTTACTAATAAATCAACATGTAAGAATAACACATGAAGAATCAACACATAACACAGTGATTTATGTGGAAACCCAACTTGGGAAAAACCACCAGTAACATGTTACTTGATTCTCACTCTTCTGAAGTGATGCCTTGTGAAAGACCTACCTTGTTAAAGGCTACAACACACTATTAAATGTGACCTGGTTAAAGGATTTCAATCCACCCTGTTAGAAGTGGGTCTGGTTAGAGAACTTTAGAACATTCACTTGGAATACCACCCTATTAAAGGATTTACAAATGGTTGTTAAATAGACTTAAGTCCATAGGATTTTACTCTAACAGATGCAATTGTTAGAGAGTAACAACAATGATGCAGGAGCATCCTGGGTTGCCTTGTTATCCTACTCATTTTTATTCATTCTGCATGTTGATGCCAAGTTATTGTAGCTCTAGTGGATGTCGAGTTACTGTAGCTCTAGTGGATGTTGAGCTACTATAGCTCTAATGGATGCCAAGTTACTATAGCTCTAATGGATGTCAAGTTACTATAGCTCTAATGGACGTCGAGTTACTGTAGCTCTAATGGATGTCGAGTTACTGTAGCTCTAGTGGATGTCAAGTTATTGTAGCTCTAATGGATGTCAAGTTATTGTAGCTCTAATGGATGCCAAGTTACTATAGCTCTAATGGATGCTAAGTTATTGTAGCAATCTAGTGTTGACTGAGTGTTCCTTTATGTGTCAAGTTAGCCAGTGTATGCCAAGTGACTCTTCATGTGCCGAGTTACCTAGTGTATGCCAAGTGACTCTTCATATGCTGAGATACCCAGTGTATGCTGAGTGTTAGCATTTGGACGTGATTTATGTGAGCCAACTTGTGAGATTTATTTTGATTGCAAGATTTATGTTAAGATATTTTGTTGGGATGTGTCTAAACCATTGTTGGGTCGGCCTTCCTCTTATGTAATGTTCTAGAAAAATCTGTAAGTCATTGTGGAAAGTATATATAGAGTGTTTAGGCTTAGAGTTAGGAAATTTTTTGAGAAGAAGTTTTTAGGAGAAGAGGAATTATGAGAGTAGAATTGAAAGTGTGAATTTGTAGTTGGATCTTGGAATGTGAATGTATTTATATTTGGATATAACCCAAAAGGCCTTACAACTAGGCATGTATGAAGATATTTTGATGAATCAATAAAAGTATTTCTCTCTTCTTCCTCCTTTGGTTGTTGTTCCTTGTGTTTTCTTCCATTGTGTTAACTCTTGCAAGGTGGTTTGGATAGCTGGGTGAGCCTTTGGCCCTATTTATTCACCCTTTTTCCTGCATCAAACAATGGCTTTCGATCTGATACAACTCATAACATAACTTGCAGATTTTAGATCTTGATTCAATTCACAAATTTGCTTGGATTTTAGTCTCTACAGCTCTGACAGCTTGTCCTCCTTTCAAGCTTCATCTCCTTGAGTCTCCATGCTTAATGTACCAGTGCAATCACCTTTGTAGTTACCTATCGAAGTAGAGTCTCTATACTTTGTTCTTCCCTCTCAATGCCTTCACCTTGACATCCTTCCAACAACACTTGCTTTGTGACCTATAGCGCCTTAAATAGAAGTTTGGAAGACTTTTCCTGCTCTAATCTTCTCGCTCTTAATTTTGGTTTGAATGGATTAGGTAAGATTCAATGAATCTACCTGTTATCTTGTTTCTTTTAGAAACATTATGAAGAATCCTCCTTTATTTGTCCAAAAATGGTTTACCTAAAATTTTGTGCCACCAGCTCATCATTCTTATCTTTGAACTAGTTCACAAACTTCAAGGTAATAAAATTGTCGACTCAGATCAGTGAATCTTTGACTTTTCAAATAATATAGTAGCTCAACACTATTGAATTTCTAATGCTTGGCACATATTGTGTTACTTGGCACCAACTATGTTTTACTGATGCTCAGTACTTACTATAGATTCACTCGGCATCAACTAAGTTTTACTAATGCTCAGCACCTATTACTTGCTCAACACCTGAACTTGATCAGCTCCTATTTCACTCAGCACACACTAGATTTTACATTTGCTCGACACTAACTAAAAATCTACTCGGCATGAACTAGCTTGCTCAACACCCATTGATGAATTTAGTCAAGCTTTGCAAACGGCTTTATTACAACTTTATCTTTCTAGAGTTTTTAAGTGTGGCCAACCTTTGTATCTTCAAGTGTATTGTCAATACATCATTTTACCATTTTCTTAACTAATCCTTGTACTTCATTACAAAACCATAACTCAACCTTTCCCTTAGGTGCTTTTGTTACATCTTATTGATTAAATTCTCTTCATCAATCAACTAAGTGATAGTACTTGGATCTTATAAGAAATTGTCATTCTAGCAAATAGCAAGTTTGACATCAATGATAAAACAATGATTGAAAACATTCTTTATCAACAATCTCCCTCTTTGCAACAATTCTCCCTTCTTCAATAGTGATCTTTTCAATCAAATTTTAACAATCTCCCTCTTTGGCATTGATGGCAAACCAAACTGATCAACCAAGTTATCAAAAATGCTAATTAGGGTAGAATAGTAAATCAAATGCCAAAAAAAAACTATCAGTAGCTTTGAATTTCTTATGACTCCCTAACTCCCTATTTCAAAGTATTAGGGATATCTCTTTTGTTGATACACTATCTTCTTCCTTTTGTTCTGCTCCCTCTCTAATTTTTTATCCTGATTGATTCCTTTGCTTTTGTTATTTCTCCCTCTACATGTCTAATCAGATTTTGTATGACTCCCTCTTTTATATAGCTTACCACTTTGATTAGTTTTTCTCTTCCTCTTAGCTACTATTTCTCCCTTTACACATTTGATTTTGTAGATTTGATCAATTTCTACTATTTCTCCTTGTTTGACAACAATGCCAAAAACATACTATTTCATCATCTTGTCATGCAAGTGTAGCATTTGTAGGAACTCCAATTTCTCCCTCTGTCACCTTGCTTGTGACTTGTTTGGAATTTCAGTACTGTAATTACTTCAGGTATGACCTAAAGTAAGTATCCTCTGCATCAATTGATAATGTTTCAACAATCATCTCATTTGATGTAGGGAAATATAACTACTGCTCAAATAGCCTTGGATAGGGGTATCACCCCTAACTTACCTCTAAGATATTCAAATGCATCTTTAGGTAATAGTTTTGTAAAGATGTCAGCAATTTGTTCCTTTGAATTGACATATTCCATCTTCACTTGTTTGTCTTCCACCAATTCTCTTACATAGTGATACTTAATTGCAATGTGCTTTGTTTTGGCATGCATCATAGGATTCTTTGATATGTTGATGGCGCTTGTGTTATCACAATAAAGTATCATAGGTTCAGTCATCTCTTCCTTTATCCTTGCAACAGATGTTTGATCCATACAATATTGGTGCAATTGATAGCAGCAGCAACATACTCAACTTTTTCTATGGACTGTGAGGTACAACTTTGCTTTTCGCTAGTCCAAGTGACTAATCTTTTTCCTAAGAAAAGTACTCCTCCGCTGGTGCTTTTTCTTTCATCAATATTACCTCCCCACTTTGCATCAATGTAGGCTTTTAATTCAAAGTTTTCAGTCCTCTTGTAGTATAATCCAAAGTCATATGTTCCTTTTAGGTACATCATTATTCTTTTTACTACCATAAGATGATTTTCTCTTGGGTTTGCAAAAAATCTTTCCACTATTCCAATAGATAATGCAATGTCTAGTCTACTATGCACAACATACTGCAACTTTCTAATCATTGATCTATATATTATCTGATTTACTTCAACTAACTCATCATTCTTGGATAACTTATGTCTTGTTACCATTGGTGTACTAATTGGTTTTGAATCTTCTAAGCCAAATGTTTTGACTATCTCCTTGATGTATTTTGATTGAGTCACAAATATGCCATGTTTCAGTTGATGTGCTTGAAATCCAACAAAGAATTTGATTTCTCCAAACATTGACATCTCAAACTCACGTTTCATTTGGTTAGAAAAATCTTTGAATAGGGCAGCTTTGTCTCCAAATATTATATCATCAACAAAGCTTTTAGATATCAAAATGTCTTTACCTTTCTATGCCTTAATGTACAGGTTGTTGTTGTCATCTATTCTCTCAAATCCTACCTTTACAAGATATTTGTGAAGTCTCTCATACCATGCTCTAGCTGCTTTTTTCAAACCATAGAGTTCTTTATGCAGTTTGCAAACCATATCCTTGTTGTTGTCATCAACTAATCCCTCTAGTTGTTCTATGTAGACTTCCTCTTCTAGTATACCATTCAGAAAAGTAGACTTTACATCCATTTTGTGGACTTTAAAATCTTTGTAAGCAGCATGTGCAAGTAGAGTTCTTACTCCTTCCATCTTTGCAATAGGGGAAAATGTTTCCCCATAGTCCAATCCTTCTTCTTTTGCATAACCTTTGCAAACTAGTCTAGCCTTATTTCTTGTGATCTCATTATTTTCATCTAGCTTGTTCCTAAATATCCACTTGGTACCAATCACATTCTTATCAACTGGCCTTGGGACTAAAGTCCAAGTTTTGTTCTTCTTTATCTGCTTAATCTCTTCTTCCATAGCTTTACACCAATTATCATCCTATAGTGCATCTTTCACTATTTTGGGTTCAATCTTGCTTAGCAGACATGATTCATTTCTTAGTTTTTTTTCTTGTCATTGGTCTAGCTTCCTTGTCACCAATGATTTGTTCAGCAGGGTGATGTCTTTTCACATACTCTAATAGTCTTGGTTTTGTCCTTCTTTCCATGTTTGATCTTTCAGCTTCAGAGTCACTATGCACATCTCTTTCTAGTATTTATTCATCTATTTCATGTGTACTCATTTTAGAATCAAAATGTGCAATGTCTTCATTCTGCAACTCAACTTCTGAATACAACTCGGCATTCATTGGTTGTGACTTAGGTGAGACTAAAACTTGTTGATTCCTAACTTGATTGGCAACTTCTTCTTCAACAGGCATTCTTTCATAGAAGTATACAAAGGATCTATACTCTTCTAGTTTCTTGGTTTCATCAACTTGAACTTTTGTATGCTCATCAAAATTTACATTTGCACTCTCCACAATTTTTTTAGTGTTAGCATTCAAACATTTATATGCTTTACTTCTAGTGGAGTATCCAAGAAATATGCTTTCATCACTTTTTGCATCAAGCTTGCCATTTCTAGCATCTTTAAGAATATAGCATTTACAACCAAACACTTTGAAATATTTTACATTGGGTGAGTGACCATACCATAATTCGAAAGGTGTTGCATTTGTACCTATCTTGACTTATACTTGATTCAAGGTGTAGATAGATGTACTTATAGCTTCTCTCTAGTACTTTAGAGCAACATTCTTCTCCATCATTAATTTTCTAGCACAGTCTATCACTGATCTGTTCTTTCTTTCTGCAATGCCATTCTATGGGGGAGCTCTAGGTGCTGATGTTTGTCTTTTAATTCCTTTGTCATCGCAAAATGTCTGAAATTCTTTTTATGTGAACTCTCCTCCTCTTTTTGATCTCAAGCACTTTAGACTCTTCCTTGTTTCCTTCTCAACCCTGGCCAAATACCACTTAAACATTTGAAATGCATCAGACTTTTGCTTTAAGAACGTGGCAGTCATCATCCTAGAGTAGTCATCCACAAACAAAATTATATATATATGTCTCCTTTGTAGCTTTGCTTCTATTGGTCCACATAAATATGTATGGGCTAACTCTAATACTTCTTTGGAAGTGTAGGTTTTTCTTTTGAAACTTGACTTGGTCATCTTTCCTAGTTGACACTGTTTGCACATTGTATTGTTAGGCTTCTTTAGTTTAGGAAAACCTCTAACTTTCTTCATTTTGTTGATGTTGATCAGATTATCAAAGTTGACATAACATAGCCTTTTATGCCATAGCCACACATCATCAAATCTAACAATAAGATAGGTTGCATCTTCCATATCTAGGTAAAACATATTACTCCTAGTCTATTCTCCTTTACCTATTAGATTTCCATCAGTGTCATAGATTTTGGCAGATTTGTTTCCAAATTCTACTTTGCATCCTATATTGCATCCTATATTGCCTAATTGTGACACACTCAATAGGTTGTAGTTCAATCCTTCAACATAGTATGCATTATCACATGAAATATTCTCTATAAGCTTAATGGAACCTTTTCCTTTGATTAGACATGGAGCATCATTTTTAAATCTAACACTATTTCCATCATACTGAGTTAAGATAGCAAACTTACTTTTGTCTCATGTCATGTGATGTGAGCATTCATTGTCTATGATCCACTTGTTATTTTTGTTTACACAGGTAACCGATGTTGTTGCCTCATCTTCATCTAAATCATCCTTCATGGCTACATAGACTACCTCATCATCATTTTCATCAGAATCCTCTTCTTCAACAATGTAGCACTTTTTGCCTTTCTCTCTATAATCTCTACTATTATCTTCTCTTTTGTTCTTGTTCTTGTTGCCTTCTCTGTAGTTTTTTTTTCTGTGTGCATCTTGCAGCAATATATCCTACTTCATTGCAATTAAAACATATGATAAGTAGCTTACCTTTGAATTTACCTTTGCCTCTTTGAAATCTTCTAGCCAACAATGCTTCCAATTGTTCCACATTTTCTTCATCTATGTTGTTGCCACTGGATGCATATTTTACCTTTTTCTTCTTCTTCTTTGGTTTCACCTCTTTAGTGTCTTTTAACAACAGCTTGACCTTGAAAGTAGATTCAAGATTCTTAGGTCTGTAGTTATCAAAATTGGATAACTTGAATGTAGTAAGTCTTCCCACTATACCTACAAGAGTTAGCTTGTTTCCTGGTACGCATCTTAACTCTTGGATGGCTGAAACTCTAATAGCATAGATGGGGATCAAGGTTCTTAAAAAAATTTTATTGACAGTTTCATCATCTAAATGACCACCCAAACTTCTTATTGCACTACTACTTCCTTTATCCTAGAGGCATATTGAACAATGTTCTCACCTTCCTCCATTCTCATGTCATCAAACTTTCCTCTGAGACTTTCTCTCTTTGCGCTTTGGACATTTTGATCTCCTCCATAAATATTTGTCAAGGATTTCCACATTTTGAATGTAGAGTCACATCCTTTGATGTCATCAAATTCAACATAGTTGAAGGTAGAGGCAATCTCCAGCATTGCCTGATTGTGCTCCTTCTTGTTCTTCATATCTTCTACAGTGGAGATAGTTGGATCAACATGTTCCACTTCAATTGAGGTTTGTGCATGATCACTTATTAATCCAAGGTGCAACTTCATTAAACTTTGCCATGCAGCGAAGTTATCTCTATTGAGCTTGGGAACTTCTCTCGTGGACATCTTGATCTTCTTGCTTCTAGTACCTTTAAACCAAATCAGCAGATGACTCTGATACCAATTGTTAGAAATGCTTTAGGATAAATAAGAGGGGAGGTGGGTTGAATTAGTTATTCAAGGTCCAAATGTCCTAATAAAACCTTTTTACTAAGTATAGTGAGCCCATTTAACTAATCATGCATCCAAGCTAAACATTCTACTTAGCAAGTTACTGATAAATCAACATGCAAGAATAACACATGAAGAATCAACATATAACATAGTGGTTTACATGGAAACCCAATTTGAGAAAAACCACTAGTAACATGCTACTCAATTCTCACTCTTCTAAAGTGATGCCCTGTGAAAGGCCTACCCTGTTAAAGGCTACAACACACTGTTAAATGTGACCTGGTTAAAGGATTTCAATCCACTCTGTTAGAAGTGGGCCTAGTTAGAGGACTTTAGAACATTCACTTGGAATGCCACCCTGTTAAAGGATTTACAAATGGTTATTAAACCAACCTAAGTCCATAGGATTTTACCCTAACTAATATAATTGTTAGAGAGTAACAACAAGTGCTTTCGATCTGATAAAACTCACAACATGCCGAATTCAAATCTTGATTCAATTCACAAATTTTCCTAGCTTTTAGTCTCTACAGCTCTGACAACTTGTCCTCCTTTCAAGCTTCATCTCCTTGAGTCTCCTTGCTCGATGTACCAGTGTAATCACCTATGTAGTCACTTATCGAAGCAGAGTCTATTTACTCTGTTCTTCCCTCTCAATGCCTCCACCTTGACATCCTTCCAACAACACTTGCTTTGTGACCTATAACTCCTTAAATAGAAGTCTAAAATACATTTCCTACTCTTAATTTTGGTTCGAATGGATTAGGTAAGATTCAATGAATCTACCCCTTATCTTGTTTCTTCTAGAAACATAATGAAGAATCCTCCTTTATTCACCCAAAAATGGTTTACATAAAATTCTGTGCCACCAACTCATCATCCTTATCATCCAACTAGTTCACAAACTTCAAGGTAAGAAACTTGTCAACTCAAATCTAGTGAATCTTTGACTTTTCAAATAATGCAACAGCTCGACACTATTGAATTTCTAATGCTTGGCACATACTGTGTTACTTGGCACCAACTATGTTTTACTGATGCTTGACACTTACTGTGGATTCACTCAGCATCAACTAAGTTTTATTGATGCTCGTCACCTATACTTGCTCGACACTTGAACTTGCTTGGCTCCTTTTGTTTCACTCAGCACACACTAGATTTTACATTTGCTCAGCACTAACTAAAAATCTACTTGGCATGAACTAGCTTGCTTAGCACCCACTGATGAATTTAATCAAGCTTTGTAGATAGCTTTGTTACAACTTTATCTTTCTAGAGTAAAGTGATTGTGAGAAAAGTGATAGCAAGTTGGACCTAGGAATTGTGAGTAAAGTGATCGCAAAACTCACCTACATGCCTATGAAGAACATGTTCAAACTCTCCATTTATGTCTATTATCTGGTGCGTCATCATTTACTAACCATGTTCACAGGCATGCAAGTGCATTCTAAAATAACTTTACTCAGAATTCCCAGGTCTAGCTTGCTATTGATTCCTATATTAGAATATTTAGAATAATTGAGAGGGGGGATTAATTAGTTATCCAAGGTCCACATTTACCAATTAATCAAACAAACAATTAAACTACTTCATGTCTAATCATTCATTAGTGTTGGAAATATGAGAGGAGTATATGATAGGGGAGGTGTGAATTAGTTACCACAAAAATAAATCCCAAATCCTTTAGTTGTCAATACAAAACATAAACTTCACTAAAAAATATTGTTGCTCAGTAAACACATAGTCACTCGGTTAATAATGATAATATGTTGTAACTCAATAACCACTGAAATAATGACTATAACTTGGTAAATGCTTAACATTCAAATCTTAGGATATTATCTATGGTTAACCTTAATTTAGTTGCATACACATGAAAGAAATAACATGAACACAAGTGACACCCAGATTTAATGTGGAAACCCAATTTGGGAAACACAACCAATTGTAAAAAGTTACTGATTTTCACTCTTTTGGAGTGATTCCTATTAGGAGCCAACTCCGTTAAAGGTTATAAAACACACTGTTAGGTGTAACCCTATTAGAGGATTCAATCACCCCATTAGGAGTGGCCTTGTTAGAGGTCTTTAGACACTTCAATCTAGAAATGTCACCTTCTTAGAGGATTTACAAATAGTTGTTAAGCCAACTATGTTAAGAGATTTAGATCAGTGCTACAATGGTTAGAGTGTAACAATGAGATGACCTGATTCCTGATGCAACTATATTGCTGATTTCAGATCTCAATTTTGCCTTGAATACTT
Organism: Cupressus sempervirens; assembly: GCA_028749045.1. Lineage (NCBI taxonomy): Eukaryota > Viridiplantae > Streptophyta > Pinopsida > Cupressales > Cupressaceae > Cupressus > Cupressus sempervirens. The sequence goes on along the minus strand of CM053792.1, from coordinate 442,996,195 downwards.
GATACTTCCTGATTGAATGTATCTTTGCAGCTCCTCAAGGATATTCTACTTATCCTTCTAATTCACTTCCTTTAAGCATCTTATATTCCTCCATACACTTTCTCACATTTAATTCTACTTGACCTTATACCTTATGCATTTTCAAGTCAGCTTGAATACAACTTAGAATAATTGATATTCATATCCTCAATCGATTAGAACCAATAAACAAATCTATCAAACTCAATATGACAAAACAAGAAAATCCTTTGTTAACTAACCCTATGCAGCAGACACTAGCTTAGAAATGATTTTCCTATGTTAACCAAGTGAACTCAGTTAACACTACATCTTTGCTAACTTCCTTTTCTAACCGAGTGAGCTCGGTTAACACTAGTTCCATCAAACATTTCCTTTTTTACTTGATTGAGCTTAGTTAACACTCAACTTCTATGAACTTCTCTTCGACGCCCGAGTGAACTCAGTAGACACTACCTTATGAACTTGGAAAACACTGGAATGCTCAAAACACACAAGAAACTATCTTCATTACTCAAGTGAGCTCGACATACACTGACTAGTAAAGATATGAAATTTTGTGTAGCATCAAAGACAATACATAATTAACCAATTGTTTCAACAATTAGCTTGATCTTGATAATAAACTTTTAGTAACATAAACTAGTAGTCCACTATCCTAAATATAACATACTTGTAGAATGCAAACATTAAAAGTAAATCATCACATATAACATCCACACAAGTTTGACACTAGGATTTAATGTGGAAACCTAACTTGGAAAAAACCACCAGTTACATGTCATCAATCTTTTCACTCTTCTAAGGTGAGCTCTGTTACGAGCCAACCAACTTATAATAGTAATGTTATAATAAAAATATAAGATAGAATCACATATCTTTAGATATTATGTTTGCTTTCAGAAGGTTTAGTTTTCATCATGCTTATCAGTGATTCTTTGAAGTAATATCGAGTCAAAACATTGATAACATGTTACTAGTGGTTTATCCCAAATTGGATTTCCAAGTTAAATCCTAGTGCCAACCATGTGTGGATGTTATTTGCGATGATATATTGTTAATTTTTAAATTATGCAAGTTTGTTATATTTAGGATAGTGGACTACTAGTTTATGTTACTGAAAGTTTACTATAGAGACTAAGCTAATGAATGATTAGATTTGAAGTAGTTTTAGTGTTTGTTTGTTCCATTGGTACATGTGGACCTCAAATAACTGATTCATCCTACTCTTTGTTATTCTAAATATTCTATACATCATTGATGTGATATATCAAATAGAAAGGAATAAGATTAAATGAAGGCTTGGTCAATAGTAACAGACGATAGAGATAAGTGGAGAGTTTGAAGTATGTTCTTCATGGGCATGTAGGTGAGTTTTGACTTTAAGAGATTTAGATCACTGCTATAATGGTTACAGAGTAACAATGAGATGACCTAATTTTTTATGCAACTGTATTGCTGATTTTTGATGCAACTGTATTGCTGATTTCAAATCTCAATTCTACCTTGAATACTTGATCCTTCCTGATTGAATGTATCTTTGCAGCTCCTCAAAGATATTCTACTTATCCTTCTAATTCACTTTCTCTAAGCATCTTTTATTCCTCCATACACTTTCTCACATTTAATTCTACTTGACCTTATACTTATACCTTATGCATTGTCAAGTTAGCTTGAATACGAATTAGAATAATTGATATTCATATCCTTAGTCAGTTAGAACCAACAAACAAATCTATTAAACTGAATATGCCAAAATAAGAAAATCCTTTGTTAACTAACCCTACTCAGTAGACACTAGCTTAGAAATGATTTTCCTATGTTAACCAAGTGAACTCGATTAACACTACATCTTTGCTAACTTCCTTTGCTAACCAAGTGAGCTCGATTAACACTGGTTCCATCAAACATTTCCTTTGTTACTTGAGTGAGCTTGGTTAACACTCAACTTCTGTGAATTTCTCTTTGATGCCCGAGTGAACTCAATAGACACTACCTTATCAACTTGGCAAACACTAGAATGCTCGGTAGACACATGAAACTATCTTCATCACCCGAGTGAGCTCAGCATACATTGACTAGTAAAGATATGACATTTTATGTAACATCAAAGACAATACATAATTAACCAATTGTTTTCAACAATTAGCTTAGTCTTGATAATAAACTTTCAGTAACATAAACTAGCAGTCCACTATCCTAAATATAACAAACTTGGAGAATGTAAACATTAAAAGTAAATCATCACATATAACATCCACACAAGTTTGACACTAGGATTTAATGTGGAAACCCAATTTGGGAAAACCACTAGTAACATGTCATCAATCTTTTCACTCTTATGAAGTGAGCTCTATTAAGAGCCAACCAACTTATAATAGTAATGTTATTATAAAAATATAAGCTAGAATCACCTATCTTTAGATATTATGTCCACTTTTAGAAGGTTTAGTTTTCATCATGCTTATCAGTGATTCTTTAAAGTAATATCAAGTGAAAACATTGATAACATGTTACTAGTGGTTTATCCCAAATTGGATTTCCAAGTTAAATCCTAGTGCCAACCATGTGTGGATGTTATTTGTGATGATTTATTATTAATTTTTAAATTATGCAAGTTTGTTACATTTAGGATAGTGGACTACTAGTTTATGTTACGAAAAGTTTACTATAGAGACTGAGCTAATGAATGATCAGATCTGAAGTAGTTTTAGTGTTTGTTTGTTCCACTGGTAAATGTGGACTTCAAATAATTGATTCATCCTACTCTTAGTTGTTCTAAATATTCTATACATTGTTGATGCGATATATCAAATAGAAAGGAATAATATTAAATGAAGGATTGGTCAGTAGTAATAGACAATAAAGATAAGTGGAGAGTTTAAAGCATGTTCTTCATGGGCATGTAGGTGAGTTTTGATATCACTCTACTCATAATTCCCAGGTCCTGCTCATTATCAATTCTTGAAAATCATTAGGCGAGGAGCTTTTATATGAAACCTCACAATGTTGAGTCCAAACAACACAACTTCCATGGCATAAAAAATACTGTCTACAACTCATTATCCATACAAAATTGTCAAAATACTCACCTCAAACATAAGAAGATAATATGGTGTGGGAATAAGCTATAGGTCATGTGGTTAAATATAAACTTAAGATTTGTAAAGGTTGATGAACACTTACAACATTCATTATATAAAACTATCTACATATCCTTGCACCTTTTAAAGATACAAGTAGTAGTAATAATATAATCAAAATATAAGATAGAATCACCTATCTTTAGATATTCTGTCCACTTTCAGAAGGTTTAATTTTCATCATGCTTATCAACGATCCTTTGAAGTAATATTGACCATATTAAAGTTTGACGAAGTCTTTTACATGAAATTTCAACAATATTAAAGTTTGAAGAGGTCATTTACATGAAATTGTGGGTACTTTCGAAAGGAAGTGGAAAAAATGTTGTGAAACAAAGCTTTGGTTTATTCAAGAAGAGTGCTCACTTAGGCCATATGAGGCAAAGTAGAGCCACTTATAGCTTTTCGTAGAGGACATTTTTTTGGAGTGCCTTTGATTTGGTAACTTCCTTCTCAACAAAAACTTGGAAACAATGTTTTTCGCTCATTTGCAACATCATCATTTACTGATTGTGTTCCTGACTTTAATAAATGATGATGTTGCAAACAAGCATAAAATATTATTTCCAAAATTTTGCTGACAAGGAAATTGTTGAATCAAAAATATTCCAAAAACAGTCCTTTGTAGAAATGTATAGATGGCTCTACTCTACCTCTTATGGCTTGAGAGAGTGCCTTGCTTGAATAAACCAAATCCCTATTACGAAGCATTTTTTCCACTTCCTTTCAAAAGTACACAAAATTTTATGTAAACAACCTCTTCAAACTTTAATATAGTAGATATTACTTGAAAGTATCCTTGATAAGCATGATGAAAATTAAACATTCTAAAAGCAGACATAATATCTAAACATAAGTGATTGTATCTTATATTTTGATTATAATATTACTACTACTTGCATATTTAAAGGGTGCAAGGATTATGTGGATTATGTCTACTTTCAGAAGGTTTAGTTTTCATCATGTTTATCAGTGATTTGATAAGTAATATCTACCATATTAAAGTTCAAAGAGGTCATTTACATTAAATTTAATTTATTCAAGAAGGGCGCTCACTCAAGCTATACTAGGCAGACTAGAGCCACTTGTAGCTTTCTATAGAGGACATTTTTGGGAGTAGCTTCAATTCAGTTACTTCCTTCAAAGAAAAACCTTGGAAATAATGTTTTTTTCTTATTTGCAACATCATCATTTACAGACCATGTTCCCAAGTATGCATGTGAGAAAAGTGATAGTGATTTGGACTAGGGAATTGTGAGTAAAGTGATGTTAGAACTCGCCTACAAGCCCATGAAGAATGTGCTTCAAACTCTCAATTTATGTCTATTGTTTATTATATCATAGTTTGTTGACCGTGTTCATAGGTATGCAAGTGAGTTTTAACATTACTTTACTCACAATTCCCAAGTTCATCTCACTATCGATTCCTATATTAGAATATTTAGAATAACTGAGAGGAGGGTTGAATCAGTTATCTAAGGTCCACATGTACCAATTGAATAAACAAACACTTAAACTACTTCACATGTGATCATTCATTAGCTCAGTCTCTATAGTAAACTTTTAGTAACATAAACTAGTAGTCCACTATCCTAAATATAACAGACTTGAAAAATGCAAACATTAACAGTAAATCATCACAAATAACATCCACACAAGTTTGACACTAGGATTTAACATGGAAACCCAATTTGGGAAAAACCACTAGTAACATGTCATCAATCTTTTCACTCTATTTAAATGAGCTCTATTAGGACTTAACATAGTTTTTATAGTAATGTTAATGTTATAATCAAAATATAAGATAGAATCACCTATCTTTAGATATTAAGTGTGCTCTTAGAAGGTTTAGTTTTCGTCATGTTTATCAACGATTCTTTGAAGCAATATCAAGTGAAAAGATTGATGACATGTTATTGGTGGTTTTTCCCAAATTGAGTTTCCACATTAAATCCTAGTGTTTTCATGTATGGATTAAATGTGTGATGATTTACTATTAATGTTTACATTCTACAAGTCTTTTATAGTTAGGATAGTAGACTGCTAGTTTATGTTACCTAAATTTTACTATAGAGACCAAGCTAATGAATGTGTTGACCTTATGGAAAAACTATTTGTCAATCAATGCCAAAGAACTTAGTCATTTGGTAGGGTACATTGTCACTAAGCACCACCGAGCAAACCTTGTAGGCAATGTCAACTGAGCACGGAGTGTTAATCGAGAAGAGCAGCCAACCATGTTGACTAAGTAGAGCAAATAGTAGTTTTGACTGAGCTACAATAGTAATTGAGTTGTTGTAGTGTCAATCAAACTCTTCAATGTTTGTCGAGTCATCAATTTTAATCGATTTCATGCCTACTCCTTAGTGATCAATGTGGACCAAGCACCAATGTCAATTGAGTGCCAAAGATTGTTGAGTTCACTATTTTGTCGAGTATTAGTATATCACCTGGGTGGACTTATGAACCCAAGTGACAACACTAAGCCAACAAGGTGAAGATTGTTTAATATGGTATTCTAGATAACTTTAGAAGGTAATCATTTGGATTGGTATAAATATTAGATATCTTTATATATCCAAGTATGAATCAATTGTATGAAATATGAAGAACATGTGAGTTTGAAGTCTACAAGAAATATAAGGAAAAGCAGAGTCTCATCCATCACATTGAGGTGATCATTTTACATCAAAGGAATCTCATTCAATAAACCGAGTTATAGAGTAGAGATCAATTACTGGTTCATCCTAATAGGTACATCAGTCAAATCCTCTTACAAGTTGGACTTGACAGTCTTATGCAGAATCTCCTAATCGAGTACATACTTCATTGTATTGTATGAATCCTTTTACAAGGTAAACTTAATAGGCCTTATTGCTCCTAGCAGGGTAGATCACCATAAGTGATCATTTGTAAGCCTTAACAGACCAACTTTATACTACAGTATTAAAGCTTGTGAGTATCATCCCCACCCCAATTTTACTTTCCATTTGGAAGGTTTTTGGGTTACCAAATATTGTGTCAAGAGTTATGAATGTTTTATTGTTTTCAGTATTTCATGCATGCAATTAGATCAGATTAGTTTATGAAGGATTAATTGGTGAATTGAAGTTAAAGTTTTATTAGTTCCTAATTCACACCCCCCCCCCCACCATCTCAGCTGCCTAGCCTTCTCTAAATTTCCAATAATTGTTATCAGAGCATTTAGTTATCATATCATAAGTTTAGCAGCTTGAGAAAATATCAGAGGCAATGGAAGTGTACAGACTAGATAAAGCTAATGAAAATAAAAAGTTGGATCTGCAAATGGTCATGGATCAATTCAAGAAATTGAAGGAGCAACTCTCTAAATCCTTGCAAATAAAAAAAGAACTAGCAACATAGATGAATGAAAATCTCTACATAGAAGAAATAATTGAAGACATCTGTCAAGATAGAAATTTAAATGAAGCTAATGCAATAATTAAAGATCTACTTGAAAAGAATCTCACTCTACATGGAGAAGTTAGAAAACTAAAAAGAGAACAAGAAATTTAGTCAATCAGAATGTGTGAAGACATGGAACAAAAGAACATAGAAAAAGAAGATAAAAATTTGATAACTAAAAAGATAGAAGAAAAGGATAATGAAATTCAACACCTATCTCTTCAACAAGCAGATTTGATAAATCAACTTAATTGTGCAAATAAAGAGCTTATAAACTTGAGGACAAATAATGCAAGATTGTGGAATGATCTTAGCATAGAAAGGCATACCAATGAAAGGATAATGAAATCTAAAGAAATCATGAATCAATTGAACAAGAAAACTCAATTCAGACACAAAAGCAAAGCTGGATTAGGCTATACAAATGAAGGTGAATCATCACAACAAGGAACTTAGAAGAACAAAAGGCCTACATGTAATCATTGTGGAAAGATAGGGCATACATTAAACAAGTGTTGGAGAAATGGAAAATCAAAATTCAATGGAAAATTTTATAGTTGTAACAAGCAAGGTCATAGAGCAAGTGAATGAACAGAGAAAACCAAGCTTGAAGGAAAATGTTTCAAATGCAACAAACAAGGGCACAAATCTTCATAATGCAAAACCAAGAAATGGAACCTAGCTAAAAAATTGTGAAAGCTATCTTTGGTTGGGATTATAAAACATGGTACAGATGTCACTTGTGTGGTGAGCATGAACACATTGGAGAAAATTTCATAAAAAATCACATGAGGAAGAGAGAGCCTACAAAGAGATGTTATGTATGCAAAGAACTTGGTCATCTAGCCAAGAACTATATGAACAGAGCTATAGTTGAAGATGAAAAGAAAGCAAAGGATGAAAATATCAAAAATTAAATGAGACAACAATGGATAAAAGAAATCTCTAGAGAATGTGAATCAAAGTCATGAGAGCATTGACACCCAAGTCAATGAATTGGGTGATTACACCTTTTAAAGCTAATTATCCATGGAGATCATTGGAACTATAATTCAAAGAAACATCTTATATCAGTTCCAGTCAACAAGAAAGAATATGCAAATCAACACTTTAGATGCATTGGGATCATTGAGTTGAACTCAGTTTGAATCAATATCTCAGACCTTACTGAGCAAAGTTGGGTTGCATGACCTAACTACGTGAAGTAGAGCACAAGTTAGTTCTAATTGATCTTTATAAAGTTCTAAGACCTAACCAAGCATGAATATAGATGACATTTACCAAGTTGAAGACTAAAGGTATTAGCTGAGCATGTCACATATGTTGAGTTAAACAAGCTGTCACCGAGCTGTCTATCATATGATGTATTTATGGCAACTTAAAGACAAATTTTGAATAAAAGGAAGAATCAAAGGATTCCATTCTTCACCTTGAATTCTAGAGTGAACAAAGTAGAGAAACCTCGAGCCCCAAAGAATTTAGAGCAAATTCATCAAGGATTATCCTTCTATCATTGAGCATTATGTCATCCTCATCAAGAAACAAGGTTAAGAAGGGATCCAAGATGTTAGTAAGGAATGTTGTGCGTGAAGACTTGAAGTTCAAGCTTTGTCCTGTGATTGCAGAGGAATTGGACCCAGTCGGTGCATACTCACAAATTCCATTGAAGGTATTGTTAATTAATGATGTCAGATCTTTTTACCACTATTCAATTCAAGAATTAGGAACTCTAGAGCTAAATCAATCATATGAGGCATTATGTATGGATGGAAACCTCAAACTTGAGCACAAACACCTCGAAGAAAAAGATTTAACCCATATTTTGCATATGCCAAAGCATTTATAAATCAAGTGGACTAGATTCATCATAAGTTGTGTTCACAATATGCAATTCTAGCACAATCAACCCATCAAGATCACAAATAAAATGATTCATAAGGTTACTTGATTTCCCATGCTTGATAAATCCAAGATGACCAAAACCATAGGTCAGGTTGAGTTGGAAAAGAAGACTCTCATCAAGTGGGATGGTAGAGGAATGAAGCTAAATGGAGTTGATGATATGGAAATTAAGTTTGGTATTCATTTGATTGCACATAAGATATATAGTTCCAACTGACTAAACAATGTTGCATGTGAAGCTCTGGACTTGGCTTTCAAGGTAGTCAAGAACAATCTTTCTTTTGACCTCGTCAAGTTGCAACTAAATTAGTTGAGCAAAAACATGGAAAGCATCTGGGTATCAAAGACAAATCCATGTAATTTTGGTTCACTTTTAGTCTACTTATTCTTTTATGTTCAAAATTTTTTCCTTCCAAGGGAAATGTAGTATGGAAGAAGGATAGACCCATTGTGTATCAGATTAATGAATTCATAACTAAAATGGGAAATGAATTTGAAGGTATCATGGATATATAGTTTGAAACTTTCAAGGAAAAGATGCAAAGCAGATTCATAATTTCTAAGCAACTAGTGGATGACTATGAACAAGACATATGTTTCCTTGTAGACTATGATAAGGTATATATTGAGGCAATCAGACCTGGATTTGTGTGGGTAAGACCTCTTGCCTATGAGGTAAATATTGACGATACTAAGGACATCATTGAGGCTCTTGTCAATGAGCCTATGGACCCCGAAGCTCCTTATTTTGGAACCTACAAAGAAGCTAAATCTAGGATCTCACTTGATATCAAGATTCCTCAAATTTTGAAGAGAGGAAGGAAGAAGGTAGAAAATATTAAAAAGGAGAATGTGAAATTTGGTTCCCCTCTTCTACTCACATAAGGAACATACAAAGGACCATGATGAAGAAGAAGAAAAGGAACATGAAAAAGAAGAAGAAACAAAAGAAGAACCACCTAAGAAAAAGGGCAAATCCGCATCAAGGAGAATTACAAGGTCAACTCCTACTTTTACCACCAGCAAACCCACCAGATCAAGAAAGAAGCTCAAACTTGAAGATGAAGAAGAAGAGCAATAGATATCATTCAAAAGGTCTACTCCAACCTTTGAAGAAATATTGAAGTGACTCAAACAAGGTGGAGATATGGCAGATTTTAATTTCTTAAATATGAAACTAGAAATAGAGAGGAGCATATACAAATAGAAGAAGCCTTAGTAGAAAAAATGGCAAAATGGAAATAATCTCCAAGTGAATTAAGAACACAAGTTCCTAATATTCTACTTAAGGAAATATCACATCGTTAGGATAATTTAGTAATAGTTGCCAAGGATATCCACGATCAAACCTTGAGGAAGCTATTGCCAAACCTATCAAACAAAGAGGTGAAGTAGGCATTGAAAAAGCATGAACAAATGTTAACTCCTAAGTTCAATGCATACTTAATTATATCAAATTTGTCATGCAATCCAATACAAATGCATGGAAAAACATTTATGGATTGAATGTTTTAAAAGCCACTGAGAAAGTTGTACACATAGATGATGTGAATGATGATAAAGAGGACAGGGAGGATCAAACAGTCGGTAAGGATCTACCTAAATTTTAGAACATTGAAGATCTAGATCCAAAAAAGATTACAACAGAGGTAATGGCCTCCTTCCCTAATTCTCTGAGCAAAGCATTGATAACATCAAGTTCAAAGAAGACAACATCTAAGTCTGAGACCATTGGGTTAAATATTGTTCAAAAATAGAACTCAATTGGATGTTGGATTTGTCTTACCAAGTTTAGAGGTGAGTACTATTACCACTACTTCATCTACTAAGCTACAAGCTCCACTCATCTCATAATCAAAATAGATCGAGCTAAAGCAAGGCACTATAAGTACTCCTACAATTGTTTTTGTTTCTCTAATCAGTCATGTTGCAAGTGATTCCACAAAAAGTGCAATGACAGTTGAAGTCAATCCTCAACCAAGCAGTGAAGACATGAATAAAGGTAAGGAAATCATTCCTTCACCTATTCCAAAGGCTAAAGGGAAATAGATAGAAGTTTCAATTGATGAAGTTGATCTAGATGAAGACATACTAATTCTAGATTGGGATCTCTCCAATCTTACTCCTGATCAAATGGACACTCTTGGAGAACTTTGGAAGAAAAGAGCCAAATAGTAGAAGCTTAGAGTAGAGAAGACGAAAAGAAATCAAGTGCTAGAAGACATCAAAGGTATATTTCTTGATGCACTAAGTATTGAAGTTGATGAAAAGAACTCTATTTTGGACCAACTTGTTGACATAGTCTACAAATTCAATGAATTTTTGAATGGTCAAGAGAAACTACCACTTAGGGCAGAGAGAAAAGTTGAGAACAAGGTTTTGGATAATGTGGCATAGAGGATTTCCATATATCAAGTGGAACTATCCACTATTCTTATTTCTTTTGAAAGCACTGTAAATAATATTGTTTCCTTGTTTGTAAAATTAAGTGATACCACAAATTTTACCAAGGAAATCAGAGACAAGTTGTTAAAGATTGATAGTGATATGAAGGCAAGTAGAAACTAGATGTCACTTGACCCTAGTAATAGCTCAATAAAATTTGTTAAGATCGGATATTTGATTGATTTACAAGCAGAGTTATTGAGAGAAGCAAGACTTAGGGTTGCACTATTAGAAATTCATAGTTTGATAATTCCAAACATAGATGTAACGTAGAAACACATTGTTCGTGCAAAGACATTAATCCATGACAACAACTTTTCTATTACTAATCATATGATGGAGTTATCAGCTGAAGTTTAGATAGCTCTGCATACTTCTAAAGTTTTGCAAGAAAAATGGGACAAAACCATGTCTCTAATTTTGAAGATACATAGTGATTTCCTCTAACATTTTGGTATTACCTTGTAAATATACATTTTTTGGTGTTTGTGTCAAAAACAAGGGGGAAATATAATTATATATAGCATTTAAGGAGTCCTTTGTGATGAGAGCATTTTACATTCCATTTCATGCCATATTTTAATCCATTTCATACAATCTCATGCTTACTTCTCTATTCCATTTCTATCCCATTTCATTCCATTTTACCATTATAACGTTGCATATAGTTTAATGTAATTAAGTAGTATCTAATATTGTTTTGGGATTAAAATATGGAAAATTCATCATTGATTATGTTTTACTAATCTTTAATATTGTAGCATGTTGGTATGCATAACAGAACTTCCTATCGCCTATGGAGATGTAACAAACAAAATAAAACCCATGCTGGAGATACGAAGGACTTCATACATGATAGGGAATAAAAATTTTATTTCCTCTCCTCTTCTTGTGGATACCTTCAATACTATGCAGCAAACATCCAGAATATATAAACAATCATAATTGTTGTTATAACAACATTTTAAAACTATATTTTGCAGCCAGCAAATCAAGGTCTAGGTAGGTGTGTTTTTACCATTATTTATTTTGGCTGAGAAATCAGTTCCCATTCTTACCCGTGGAATGAAGGGAGCTGCCATCTTCACAATGCTTAATAACTCCTTTCATAACTACTTAAAGGAAAGGAATCTGATTAGCTATTATTATATGATGGAGGATGTGAAAAGTGGTTAATTTGTTCCTTCAAATAGTCAGAAAAATAGACCACGTATTTCAATTGTATATTCATGGTTTCCATTGCATAGTTTGTTGGTCTCTAGCTGAATATAGATTATACATTGGTGTACATACTTGTTATGTCTAGTCTATATAAGAAATGTAATATGGAGATGTAGAGAACAATTCTGTACTATTCTTCTGAGAAATAAAAAGACTGTATATTGTGTTGATCAACCTCATGCTCACTGTCTTCTATCTCACCACCTAACAGACTAAGGAGGGGGCCCACTTCTTAGAACGTCTAGTGTGTTTTCTAGTTTTTATTTTAGTGTGGTATATTTGCATTTCAGTAATATCAAGTTTCATTTAATTATTGTTTTTGAACTAGTTGGTAATCTGATTTGTATTGATATTGTATGCTTGTTGTTCTTATTCAATTTGTAATTTGATTTGCATTAATATAATATGATTACTATTTTCTTATAATTACTAACGGTTTATCATAGTTTTGATCCAACGAATAGAAAAAATTATATTGTTATTTCTGGTAGAAAGACATTTTTATTTCTGATGTTTTCAGTAGGTTTCAATTGAGTTCTTGTCACAGGAAGTGACAGTTCCTGTTGCTGGGATTTCTTTAGTTTTTCTTAGATTCAATTTCATGTGTTGTAGATGCATTCACAATTGCTCATATCACAAGCTGCACCCCTTGATAGCATATTGCTCGGACACCTTTCACAAGCTTACGCTCTCAGATTGACACGTATAGACTAGCTAAACTTTATTATAAATCATCAATTATTTATTATTATTTTTCCTAGTGTTGGCCTATCACTTTGTACAAGAAAGAAAGAATCTATGTATATAGCAAAGCTACAAAAATAATTTTGAAAATAAAAAATAGAGTTAGTGTCAGCTGAGTATTAGCACAGTAGTCAAAACTAAGCTATAGACCCAGGTACACTGATACTGGGAGTTTTGACTCATCATTGTGAGTATACAATTTTTTTTTGGTATGATAAGTGTTTTTGTCACTAATGCCAAATGGGTAGATTGTTGACCTTATGGCCAAACTATTTATCAATTAGTACCAAAACACTTAGTCGTTTGGTTGGTTAGATTATCACCAAGCACCACTAAGTAAACCTTGCAGATAGTGTCAACCAAGCATGGAGTGTCAACCAAGCATGGAGTGTCAACTGAGCAGAGTAGCTAGCCTTGTTAACTCAACGAAGAAAATAGTAGTGTTGACTACGCTACAATAGTAACTGAGTTATTGCAGTGTCAACCAAGCTCTCCAATATTTGTTGAGTCATCCGTGTTAACCAAGTTCAAACATATTCCTGAGCAATCAATGTGGAATGAGCACTAGTGTCAACTGAGTTCCAAAGATTTCTGAGTTCACTGTGTTGCTCAGTATCAGTATATCCCACAAGTGGACCTTTGAACCTAAGTGTCAGCACTAAGCCAACTAGGTGAAGATTGTTTAATATGATATTGTAGCCAACTTCAGAAGCTAATTATTTGGATTGCTATAAACATGAGATATCTTTTTATATCCAAGTATGAATGAAATGTATGAAATATGAAGAACATTTGAGTTTGAAGGCTACAAGCAGTATAAGGAAAAATAGAGTTTCATCCATCACATTGAGGTGATCATTAAATTACATCAAAGGAATCTCATTCAACAAACTGAATTTTAGAGCATAGATTAGCTACTGGTTCATCCTAATAGGTGCGTCAGTCAAATCCTCTAACAAGGTGGAATTAATAGTGTTATGTAGAATCTCCTAACCGAGTGCATACTTCATTGTATTATATAAATCCTTTTACAAGGTGGACTTAATAGTCCTTATTGCTCCTAATAGGGTAGATCACAATAAGTGATGATTTGTAAGCCTTAACATGCCAACTTTATACTACAGTACTAAAGCTTGCAGGTATCATCCCCACCCTAGTTTTGCTTTCTATTTGGAAGGTTTTTGGGTTACCAAATATTGTGTCAAGTGTTATGAATGTTTTATTAATTTTCGTCTTCCATGCATGCAATTAGAACAGATTAATTTATGAAGGATTAATTGGTGAAGTCACCTAGCCTTCTCTACATTTCTAAAAGAAAGATCAAATCTGAAGTAGTTAAAAGTGTTTGTTTGTTCAATTAGTACATGTGGACCTCATATAACTGATTCATCCCCTTCTTAGTTATTCTAAACACTCTAATACATTGTTGATGTGATATATCAAATAGAAAGGAATAAGATGAAATGAAGGCTTGGTCAATAGTAACAGATAATAGACATAAATGGAGAGTTTGAAACAAGTTCTTTGTGGGCATGTAGGTGAGTTCTAACATCACTTTTTCACAATCCCCAGGTCCAACTTGCTACGAATTCCTTAAAATCATTATGTGAGGAGCATTTTTATGAAACCTCACAATATTTAGGCCAAACAACATAACTTCCATGGGATTAAAAAATGTTGTATACGAGTCATGGTCCGTACAAAATTGTCAAAGATTCCTACCTCAAACATATGAAGATAATATGGTGTGGGAATAAGCTGGAGGTCATATGGTTAAATATAAAGTTAAGATTTTTAAAGGTTGATGGACACTTACAATAGTCATTATATAAAACTATCCACATATTCCTTACACCCTTTAAAGATGCGAGTAGTAGTAATATTATAATAAAAATATAAGATAGAATCGCTTATCTTTAGATATTATGTCCGCTTTCAGAAGGATTAGTTTTTATCATGCTTATCAATGACTCTGTGAAGTAATATCGACCATATAAAAGTTTAATGAGGTTGTTTACATGAAATTTCAACCATATTAAAATTCGAAGAGGTTGTTTACATGAAATTGTATGTACTTTTGAAAGGAAGTGGAAAAAATGTTTTGAAATAGGGCTTTGATTTATTCAAGCAAGGCACTCACTCAAGCCATACAAGGCAAAGTAGAGTCACCTCCAGCTTTCTATAGAGGATGGCTTTTGGGAGTAGCTTATATTTGGCAACTTCCTTCTCAGCAAAAACTTGGAAATAATGTTTTCTTCTCATTTGAAACATCATCATTTACTGACCATTTTCCCAACTTGAGAAAATCATGATGTTGCGAATGAGTGAAAAATATTGTTTCCAAGATTTTACTGAGAAGGAAGTTGTTGAATCGAAACTACTCCCAAAAAATGTCCTCTATGGAAAGTTGTAGGCAACTCTACTCTGTCGTATGGCCTAAGTGAGTGCCCTACCTGAATAAACCAAAGCCTTGTTTTGCAGTATTTTTTCCACTTCCTTTCGAAAGAAGTACACAAAATTTCATGTAAATGACCTCTTTGAACTTTAATATGGTTGATATTACTTCAAAGAATCGCTAATAAGCATGATGAAAACTAAACCTTTTGAAAGCGAACATAATATCTAAAGATAAGTGATTCTATCTTATATTTTGATTATAATATTACTACTACTCACATCTTTAAACATTGCAAGAATTATGCAAATTATGTCCACTTTCAGAAGGTTTAATTTTCATCATTCTTATCGGCGATTCTTTGAAGTAATATTGACCATATTAAAGTTTAAAGAGGTTGTTTACATAAAATTTTGTGTACTTTCAAAAGGAAGTGGAAAAAATGTTGCGAAATAGGGCTTTGGTTTATTCAAGCAGAGTGCTCACTCATGCCATAAAGGACATTTTTTGGGAGTAGCTTCAATTCGACAACTTCATTCTCAGGAAAATCTTGGAAACAATGTTTTCTACTCATTTGCAACATCATCATTTATTGTCCATGTTCCTGAGTATGCAAGTGAGAAAAGTGATAGTGAGCTAGACCAAGGAATTGTGAGCAAAGTGATGTCAGAACTCACCTACACGCCCATGAAGGACATGTTTCAAACTCTTTATTTATGTATATTGTTTGTTACATCATCATTTACTGACTGCATTCATGAGCATGCAGGTTTGAGTTCTAACATCACTTTACTCACAATTCCCAGGTCCAACTTGCTACCGATTCTCATATTATTATATTTAGAATAATTGAGAGGGAGATGGAATCAGTTATCTAAGGTCCACATGTACCAATTGAATAAATAAAAAACTTAAACTACTTCATATATGATCATTCATTAGCTTGGTCTCTATAGTAAACTTTCAGTGACATAAACTAGCAATACACTATCCTAAATATAACAAACTTGCAGAATGTAAACATTAACTGTAAATGATCACAAATAACATCCACACGAGTTTGACACTAGGACTTAACGTGGAAACCCAATTTGGGAAAAACCACCAGTAACATGTCATTAATCTTTTCACTCTTTTGAAATGAGCTCTCTTTGGAGCCAACATAGTTATAGTAGTAATATTATAATCAAAATAAAAGATAGAATTACCTATCTTTAGATATTATGTTCACTTTCAGAAGGTTTAGTTTTCATCATGCTTACCAGAAATTCTTTGAAGTAATATGGAGTGAAAAGATTGATGACATGTTACTAGTAGTTTTTTCCTAAATTGGGTTTCCACATTAAATCCTAGTGTCAAACATGTGTGGATGTTATTTGTGATGATTTACTCTTAATGTTTACATTTTACACATTTGTTATATTAAGGAAGTGGACTACTATTTTATGTTACATAAAGATTAGTATAAAGACCTAACTAATGAATGATCAGATTTGAAGTAGTTTAAGTGTTTGCTTGTTCAATTGGTACTTGTCTACCTTGGATAACTGTTTAACCCCCTCTTAGTTATTCTAAATATTATAATACGTTATTGATGTAATATATTAAATAGAAAGGAATAAGATTAAATGAAAGCTTGGTCATTACTAACAAATAATAGACAAAAATGGAGAGTTTGAAACACGTTCTCAATGGGCATGCAGGTGAGTTTTGACATCAATTTACTCACAAATTCCCAAGTCTAGCTCGCTATCAATTCCTGAAAATTATTAGACAACGAGCTTTCATATAAAACCTCACAATGTTTAGGCCAAATAACACAACTTCCATGGCATAAAAAATACTATTTGCGACTCATGGTTCGTACAAAATTGTCAAAGATTCCCACCTCAAAAATAAGAAGATAATATGGTGTACAAATAACCTAGAGGTCATGTGGTTAAATATAAACTTAAGATTTGTAAAGGTTGATGGACACTTATGATAGTCATTATATAAAACTATCTACATAATCCTTGCACCCTTTCAAGATGTGAGTAGTAGTAATATTATAAACAAATTATAAGATAGAATCACCTATCTTTAGATATTATATCCGCTTTGAGATAATTTAGTTTTCATCATGCTTATTAGTGATTCTTCCAATTAATATCAACCATATTAAAGTTTGAAGAGGTCGTTTACATGAAATTTCAACCATATTAAAGTTTGAAAAGGTTCTTTAGATGAAATTTTGTGTCCTTTTGAAAGGAAGTGGAGAAAATGTTGCAAAATAGGTCTTGGTTTATTCAAGCAGAGCACTCACTTAGGCGATACAAGGTAGAGTAGAGTCACTTGCAGCTTTCAGCAGAGAATTTTTTTTGGAATTAGCTTCAATTTGACAACTTCCTTCTTAGTAAAAGCCTAGAAACAGTATTTTCTGTTTCTTTGTAACATCATAATTTACTGACCGTGTTCCCAACTTTAGTAAAAATGATGTTGCAAATGAGTGAAAAACATTATTTCTAGGAGTTTGCTAAGATGGAAGTTGTCAAATCAAAGTTACTCCCATATAATGTTCTTTGTGGAAAGTTGCAGGTGGGCTCCAACTATCCCTCACCCCTAGCTAGGGTCCAAGATGTGAATCCCATAAAATGAGCAGAGTCTGCCCCTACTTGTCAACGTTATAGCCCCACCCCTATGCCTACTTTGATCCCCACTCTGGCACTATTCTACCTCATATGCCCTAAGTGAGAACCTTGCTTGAATAACCCAAAGCCTTATTTCACGACATTTTTTCCACCTCCTTTCAAAAGTACATATTATTTCATGTAAACAACCTCTTTGAACTTAAACATGGTTGATATTACATAAAAGAATGACTAATAAGCATGATGAAAATTTAACCTTCTGAAAGTAGACATAATATCTAAAGATAGGTGATTGTATCTTATATTTTGATTATAATATTTCTACAACTCACATCTTTAAAGGGTGCAAGGATTATGCAAATTATGTCTACTTCTAGAAGGTTTAGTTTTCATCATGCTTATCAATGATTTTTTAAAGTAATCTCGACCATATTAAAGATCAAAGAGGTCATTTACATGAAATTTTGTGTACTTTCGAAAGGAAGTGAAAAAATGTTATGAAACAACGCTTTGGTTTATTCAAGAAGGGCACTCAGTCAAGCCATACTAGGGAGAGTACAACCACCTACAACTTTCCACGGAGGATATTTTTTGGGAGTAGCTTTGATTCGACAACTTTCTTCTTAACAAAAGCTTGGAAAAAATGTTTTTCTGCTTGTTTGCAACATCATCGTTTACTGACCGTGTTCTTGAGTATGCAGGTAAGAAAAGTGATAGCGAGCTAGACTTGGGAATTGTGAGTAATGAGATGTCAGAACTCACCTACATGTCCATGAAGAACATGTTTCATACTCTCCATTTATGTCTATTGTCTAGTACATCATCATTTACTGGCAATGTTCACAAGCATGCAGGTAAGTTTTGACATCACTTTACTCATAATTCCCAAGTGTAAGTGTTATCAATTCTCATATTAGAATATTTGGAATAACTAATCAATTATGGGAGGTCCACATGCACTAATTAAACAAAAAAACACTTAAACTAGTTCACATATGATCATTCATTAGCTAAGTCTCTATAGTAAACTTTCAATAACATAAACTAGAAATTCACTATCATAAATATAACAGACATGCAAAATGTAAATATTAACAATAAATCATCACAAATAACATCCACACAAGTTTGAGACTAGGATTTAATGTGGACACCCAATTTGAGAAAAACCAATAGTAACATGTCATCAATCTTTCCACTCTTTTGAAGTGAGCTTTGTTAAGAGCCAACCCAGTTATAGTAGTAATATTATAATCAAAATATAAAATTGAATCACCTATCTTTAGGTATTCTATCCACTTTTAGAAGGTTTAGTTTTCATCATGCTTATCAGTTATTTGTTGAAGTAATATCAAATGAAAATATTGATAGCATCTTACTGGTGGTTTTTCCCAAATTAGGTTTCCATGTTAAATCCTAGTGTCAAACATGTGTGGATGTTCTTTGTGATGATTGACTATTAATGTTTATATTCTGCAAATCTATTATATTTAGGGTATTGGACTACTAGTTTTTGTTATTGAAAGTTTACTATAGAGACTAAGCTAATGAATGATCATATCTAAAGTAGTTTAAGTGTTTGTTCAATAGATTGGTATATGTGGACCTTGGATAGCTAATTCATCTCCCTCTTAGTTATTCTAAATGTTCCAATATGTTGTTGAAGTGATTTATCAAATATAAAGGAATAAGATTAAATGAAGGCTTGGTCAGTATTAACAAACAATAGACATAAATGGAGAGTTTGAAACATGTTCTTCATGGGCATGGAGGTGACTTATTACATCACTTTACTCACAATTCGTAGGTCCAACTCACAATTGATTCCTGAAAATAATTAGGCAAGGAGATTTTATATGAAACCTCACAATGTTTAGGCCAGAAAATACAACTTCCATGGCATAAAAATATTGTCTATGGCTCATGGTCTATACAAAATTGTCAAAAATTCCTACCTTAAACATAAGAAGATAACATGTGGGAATAAGCTAGAGGTCATGTGGTTAAATATAAACTTTAGTTTTGTAAAGGTTGATGTTCACTTAGGACAGTCATTATATAAAACTATCTGCATAATCCTTGCACCATTTAAAGATGCAAGTATTAATAATAATAGAATCAAAACACAAGATATAATCACCTATCTTTAGATAATATGTCTACTTTCAGAAGGTTTACTTTTCATCATGCTTATCAATGATTCTTTGAAGTAATATTAACCATAGTAAAGTTCAACAAGGTCGTTTAGATGAAATTTAAACCATATTAAAAATTGAAGAGGTTGTTTACATGAACTTGTGCGTACTTTCAAAAGGAAGTGGAAAAATCTGCAAAATAGGGCTTTGATTTATTCAAGAAAGGCGCTCATTCAAACCATACGAGGCATAGTAGAGCTACCTACAACATTTCATAGAGGACATTTTTTGGGAGTAGTTTCAATTCATCGACTTCCTTCTCACTAAAAACTTGGAAACAATGTTTTCCACTCATTTGCAACATCATCGCTTACTAACCATGTTCCCGAGTATGCAGGTGAGAAAAGTGATAGTGAGTTGGACTTGGGAATTGTGAACAAAGTGATGTTAGAACTCACCTACATACCTGTGAAGAACGTGTTTCAAACTCTCCATTTATGTTTATTGTATGTTACATCATTGTTTACTAACCTTGTTCATGGGCATGCAAATGAGTTCTAACATTACTTACTCACAATTCCTAGGTCTAGCTCGCTATCTATTCTGTATTAGAATGTTTAGAATAACTGAGATGGGGGGGTGAATTAGTTATCCAAGGTCCACATGTACCAATTGAACAAATAAACACTTAAACTACTTCAAATATGATCATTCATTAGCTCAATCTCTATAGTAAACTTTTAGTAACATCAACTAGCAGTCCACTGTCCTAAATATAACATACTTGTATAATGTAAACATTAATAATAAATCATCACAAATAACATGCACACAAGTTTGACATAGGATTTAATGTGGAAACCTAATTTGGGAAAAATGACTAGAGACAAGTCATCAATCTTTTCACTCTTCTAAAGTGAGCTCTATTAGGAGCTGACCCAATTATAGTAGTAATATTATAATCAAAATATAAGGCATGTCACCTATATTTAGATATTATGTTTGCTTTCATAAGGTTTAGTTTTCATCATGCTTATCAGCGATTCTTTGAAGTAATATCAAGTGAAAAGATTCATGACATATTACTGGTTGTTTTTATCCCAAATTGGGTTTCCATGCTAAATCCTAGTTTCCAACTTGTGTGGATGTTTTAGATTACGATAAAAATAGGTTTTGAAGGGGCCTTGAAACCCTTTAACAAAAATAGAAAAGATAAAGCATTAAAGTCTACCAGGTTTTACAAGGACCTGAAACCTACTAAAAAAATAGTATCAAAATCAAGTTTTACAGGGACCTAAAACCACAAAATGTGTCCAATAAAAGTACCCAGGTTTTACAAGGACCTGGAACCTAGTTTAAAGACCAAATAAAAACCAGTTAACAGGACCAAAAACATAAACCAATTACCACCACCAACAAATAAGACCAAAGTAGGGACAAAAACCAGAGATCAAAACCTAGTGAAAGCTTCTACTACGGCTCTTTAATCATTTTGACGACCTCTTTTCCAATCTTTGTAGTGCCTTGAATGGAATCAGTAGCTAAAACACCAGCAGCCTCCAGAGCCCACTTCTTAAAACTTTGTCTGGCTCTCTTGCTTGGACCCCCTGGTGATATAATCTCTTCATTTGTGCATTTTCCAAGACTAGCAGCTGCAGCGCAGATACTAGAAGTCACCTGTTCCATTTTATTATCACTTTCCTTAATAAGCATTCAGAGCTTTTGTTCATAATCCTTGAGTTTGTTTGGGATGTTTCCCACCTACACTTCCATCTGTCTAATTTTGGCACTGTCAATATCCTGGTTTTGTTGCATAATATCCATTTTCTTTTTCAGACCCATTATTTCATTATATATCCATGAATCAACTTGAAGCATGGAATTGGCTTTGAGCTTAGTAGAATGCAAAAAGGAAAGCTTAGTTTCCCTTTGTGGAGAATCACTCTTGTCTTATTCCACATCCTTTCTAGTAGATGAAGCAGTCTTATCTATCTGTTCCTCCTCCCTTATAACAACAAGGTCCTCATTCTTATCCTGTTCCACAACCTCTCTGGTAGGTGAAGCAGTCTTGATAGTCTGATTCTCCTCCCCCATAGCAATAGGGTCCTCTATAGCCTTTTCCATCTCTTCTTCACCAGCACCAGTATCACTTCAATTACCCTCCTCACCAGAATTACCCTGTTCTGTGTTTTCTTCATTGTTTTCTTCCTCGTCCTCTTTCCCACTTTTTCCTTTGCTCTCCGAGTAACCTTCCAAGTTGGAGCTAAAGTCACCAACATCTGTGTCTTCCTCTTCCTCTAGGATATCTTCCTCTTTACTTTCAGGGCTCTCAAACTTAGTGTCCTCTTCCACCATATGCTTTTGAGAATGCGAGGTTTTATGTCTAAGAATCCTCTTTTTTCCCTTAACATTCTCTTCATTCTTACTCTTTTTAGAATGAGAATTAGTGACAAAACCCTTATTTTTATGTAATGAAGGAGTGGAAACAATGGACTTGTTTTTACAATAACCCTCAATGAGGAGAATCAACCCTTCATGCAAAATAGGACGTGACTCTTTCTTCCTATGAGCATACAAACTTTGAAGCAATGAGAAACACAAATAGAAAGGAAAAGAAAGTCTATCCTTATGCCTAAAATGATTGAGGAAGACAAAATGAAATTTATGCACTCTTTTATTTCTACCATCTAGGATGAAATACTCATTGGTATAGGAGAGCACATCCCACCAAATTCCCTTTATCTGGTCCAAATTGTAGAAATCTTCATTTTTTTCTAGATTTTTCTCCTCAGCATCTGTCTTAGGAAATTTTTTGAAAGTAGCATTTGAAATTTTGGTTTGTTTACTAAACTTAATGCCTTGTGTGGGTAGACTCGTGATCTCAGCTATGAAGTCCTCTGTCAATTTCACAGTAACACCATGTAAAGAGGCCTTATCCTCAGTCCAATTTTTAAAAAAGGCCATGGTGACATGTGGTTTAAACCTATGAAGACGTTCCAATTAATTGGTCAGCTTTCCCTTCTACAAAATCTTCCAAACATCCTTCCGAGCCTTCCAATCATTGCAATTTTTGGGTTCTTATTTACGTGGCTCACCTCCCTGTAGAAGCTTAAAATCGTCCCAAAAGACTATATTAATCTATTTAATATTGCCCTTGACATTATATTTAATTATTAATTAATTAATTATATCTTTCATATTCTTCTACCTATTTAATTAAATTTATTTAATTAAGTAGGTTCATTTGCCTAAAGTATTTAAATTTAATTTAAATACTTCCAGCCTTAATGTGTTAAATTTATTTAACACATGATCCTCCATAATCCCCTTTTTTAAATAAATCCTATTTATTTAAATCCCCATATCCCATTAATTCTTCTAAACCTATGATTAAATTAAATCCTATTTAATTTAATCTTAAGCCTAGCCTAAAACCTAGCCTATACCCATCACTTTCATCCTCCTAAGCCTATCCACTCTTTAATCCCACTTAATTACCCTTAATCATCTTGCTAATCTCTTCTAAAGCCTAATTGTGTGCTCACACATGTGTGAGACCACTCCCTCTTGCAAGCTTTGTCCCCCACTCTTCTCTCCAAGTTTGCTCACACATGTGTGAGAAAACTTTGAAATGTTGACCACTTGCATGGCTTGCTTATGTCTCCTTGTGGCATTATGTGATGCCACATAGATGATACCTCAGCCAGGGTCTCCCTCAAGCCTATAAATAGGGCCCTTGTCTCAATCATTTTGATATCTCCCGTAGTTGCATTGTTATCATGCTAATTTGAGTTTTGAGTTTCCATAGTAGAGCTTTCATAGTGATTTCTAGGTTGCATACTAACTCTTGGTAGCTAGTTTTTAGATTGTACTTGCATTATTAGTCTACTTTGCTTATGCATTTGCATCTCCATTTCACTTGCATCTTAGTGTAGCTTGCATATTGATTTAGTTTCTTTTATTGCATTTCACATCTCCATCCTTGAATGCTTCCAAGCATGGCTTTCTCCATAGCCATTGTTTGAGGTGTTCTTCATATTCATATAGCATAGGCTCATAGTTGCATTCCTAACACTTGCATATCCATCATCAAGAGATTCAATACATTTTTGTGTTTGGGAGAGCACACCAAAAATTCCTCCAATCTTAACATACCAACAAGGCCTCTCGTGGGTGCCTTTGTTGAGCTGTAGAGGTTGCTTGAGGATTTGGCTTGATTGGCTGCTTTGAGTTGCAAAACTCAAGCAAGCATTAGTTAGTTTGTTATTTCATTTGGTGAATACTGGATGCATATTTTGGTTTGAACTAATGTTTTCTTTTTGATTCATGCTCCCTAGAGGTCATTTCTTTTAGCATACACTCCCATTTGTAGAGAATTACAGAGAATGCCTAAAACTAGAAGCAGGCAAAAGCGGAAAGCAAATAAGTTAAACAGATACCAAATTTTCATCACATCAAATAAAACCTGCTTTAGAGAAGATAAGTGCAAAGCTCACATTGTAATCACATAAATGTACTTTCTCAGGGAAAGAACACTGACAACCATAGGCCCACTACCAAAAATCATTAAATTGCTAATCTTGGAAAATCTTTCCCACCTTCCCATTAGTAGCATCATAATTAATAAGAGCTTTTTCGATCAATGTGCTTGTTTAGTTCACTGATCCACCTCATCTTCTATCCCATCTGGACTGCATGGTTGGCAACCCAGTCAACTACCCCATTAGCCTCTCGATACATGTGGGATATTATGACTTTTTCAAATTTATTAATAAGAGAATTAATCTCCATGACCGTTGCCTCAATCAACCATGTAATTTAATTTTTGTTATCAAGCACAATAATAATATTTAATGAGTCACCTTCCAATCATAGTTTAGGGTAACTCGAATCAGCTGCTAACTTCATAGTATATAGAGCAGCAGTAGCTTTAGCAATGTGGCTATTAGAATGACCTATAGGAACTACAATGGCATAATTATATTCCCTACATGATCTCTTAAGACCCCTCCACATCCTGCTCTTCCCAGATTGCCCTTTGCGGCACCATCAAAGTTCCCTTTAATCCATCCATTAGGAGGAGTATTCCATCTTATAGTTAATCTTGGGTTATCAATTTTCAAATTAGGACCTTGTGATCGCAGAGGATTGTCAATTTGAAAAGTTTGATCAGTTTTCCTTTAAAATTTAAAATTTTTCTTAATTGCTCTAACAATATTTTGTCCAAGCACCCATCCTGGAAAATCTTTATTTCTAAAGATTCTATTATTTCTTTCTTTCTAGATGCCCCACCAGACATGCGGAAGAGTTATTTTCCATAGAAGTTCAACATCAAGATCCTTAGAAGGACACTTCCAACTTTTAAAACAAAGTTCAACATTGTTTTGATGAACCCAAGTTATATTCCCATAATTAAGAATCTCAATCCATACTTGCTGACTGTAAGAACAATTCAAGAACAAATGGTCTCTATCTTCAAATCTATTTTTACATAAGGTGCATCTATTTACCACATTAATACCTCTTTTTGGGAAATTATCCTAAAGTAAGGATTTTATTTTGAAGCATAGTCCAATAGAAAATGTTTATTTTAGGTATAAGACCCTTAATCCATGCTTGAGACCAAAAGGGTTGATTGCCCTTCTCCCTAGAAGTAAGGAGAGTAGAAACTTTAAATTGGCCACTAGGATGAGCATTCCATATCATCTCATCCTCATAAGTAGGATATAGAGAGAAAGCATTCAAACTTAATTATATGTTATTGAAGCCTTGATCAATATCAGTCAATTTCACCCAAGAATTGTTATGCCAATAATGACTCACTAAAGTGCCATACCTTTGCTTACATATGTCTACTTGAGCAGTATCTTGAAAGTCTTCTAGCAGAGGATGATCCATTAACCAAACATCTTCCCAAAATCTCACCTTTTTCCCATTTCCAATTTTCTAGGAACACCCTTTTCCAAGAGTATTCTTTGTCCCCTGAACTACTCCCCATATTGCAGAAGTATAATGAACATCAAGAGAAGAAAGGAAATCAGCTAAAGAATTTAGATTGAAAAGGTACTTATGTTTCCATATAGTACTCCATTCTTTGTCATCATGATAAGTTATCCATCCTTCTTTGGCCAAAATAGCTCTATTCATACTTCTTATTGTCTCGATTCCCAGTCCACCTTCTTTGATAGGCTTATAAACTTGGTCCCAAGCAATTAAAGGCATTCTCTTTTTTTCCTTAGTACCAGTCCATAAAAAATTCCTCTAAATTTTATCAATAGTATTAGGAAATTTCGTTGGAATCCTAAAAAGGCTTAAAGAATAAGTTGGTATACTTTGAAGACAAGCTTTGAGGAGAGTTAATTTACCTGCCTGACTTAAAAGATTTCTTTTCCAGCCCACCAACTTCTTATTGAATTTATTTATGAGATCTTCCTAGAAGGAATTAGGGACTTTCAAGCCTAAAGGTAGACCCAAATAAATTAAAGGGAAAGATCCTATAGAACACCCAAGGATATTAGCAATTTTATTCTGTCTAGAAATTGGGGTGTTGATAAAAAACACTACACTTTTATTCCAATTAACCAATTGAACCTAGGCTAAAGAATAAAAATTTAGAGCTTTCTTCATATTTCTATCTTCATTGACTTCAAATTTACCCATAAAGATGGTATCACCAACAAACTGACCAGAAGAACAAATGAGAGGTGGGGAAGAAGGTTGCAAACCTTTAATAACTCCTCTTTGAACCAAATCCCCTATGTATCTCCCCAGACAATCAGCCATAATAAAAAAAAGAATGGGGGATAAAGGGTTTCCTTGTCTCAGACCTCGGGAGGGATTGAAAAAATGAGAAGAACTTCCATTGACCAAGACAGCTATAGAAGAGGTTGAAATCAACTAATAAATAACTCCAACAACCTTATGGTCAAAACCAAAAGCATGTAAGATTTTAGATAGGAAAGCCCATTCAACTCTATCATAGGCCTTAGCAATATCCACTTTCATAATAAACCCCTAATTATTAGAACAGGACAAGGAATGAATATTCTCATGGGTGAAGATAACAAAATTAAGAATTTGTCTTCCTAGGATGAAGCCATTTTGTTGATCAACAATAATTGAAGGAATCACCAGAAGTAATCTAGAAGTAAGGACTTTGGAAATAATCTTATAGAAAGAATTACAAAGGCTCATCAATCTAAACTGTTCTAGAGAATCAACTCCAATCTTCTTGGGAATCAAACAGAGGAATGTGGAATTGATTTCCTTTAGCATTTGTTTTGCTCCATAAAATTCCTTCACAGCATCGCAAACATCTTTTCCAAAAAATTTCCATAATTTTTGAAAGAAAAACATGGGAAAACCATCTGGACAAGGTGCTTTGTCTCCTCCTAGAGAACAAATAGCTTTGAAAATTTCTTTAGCCTTGGGAATAGAGCTTAACAATTTATTTTGTTCCTTTGAAACCAAAGGTGGAATCACTTTAAGAAAATCAGCCTGGTTATCCAGATTAATATTGGGATCAATAGTCATTAAACAAGAGAAAAAGGCTCTTATTTCTTCCATAATATCCTTATCCTCATTAATCTTCAGATCTCCCTTTTTTAGATATGAAATGTAAGTTTTAGCTCTGTGCTTGAGGGTAGAGAGATGAATGAATCTAGTGGTTTTGTCTCCTTAACTCAACCAAATCAATCTTGATCTTTGTCTCCAATAGATTTCTTCTTTAGTAATGATGTCATGATATTGGACCAACTTTTCATTTTCTTCTATAATAAGGTCAGGAGTGTATCCTTCCTTCTGAATTTTATCTTGAATTTTTTGGATATCTTCCTTTATAATAGATTTGTTCTCAAAAATATTACTAAAACAGTTTTTGTTCCATATTTTAACTTCTTTTTTAACATTTTTGAGCTTAGAAGCTACTCTACAGAGAGCAGTACCTTCAATATCTAGATTCCACCATTCAGCCAGTTTGCTTTCAAACTGTGGATGCTACATCCACATCTTTTCGAATCTAAAAGGAAAATTCTTCTTGAAATTTATCTTTGTAGCAATAAAGATTAGAGGAAAATGATCTGACCCAATTTTCTGACAGGCTTCCAACTTACAAATAAAATCTTTTGTCCAATCAGAAGAGATAAGAGCACAGTCTAGACGAGCCTGAATACATTCATTACTAACTCTCTTATTACTCCAAGTAAACTGGATTCCACGGAGATCTATATCCATTAAACCCTCTTTGTTAATAAAATCCATAAGATCCAGTCTTCCTTCCAATTGACTCACATTTCCTTCCTTTTTTTCATGGTCGTAGAGAGGAACATTAAAATCTCCCATAATGATCCATCATCCAAAATAATCCTTACTTTTTATATTGGAGAGAGTATCCTAGACCTTTTTCATAAGGTTTTTATTGTTGGGAGCATATATATTGACAATATACCAATCATCCTTATGATCAATGCTAGTAATTTTGGCTACCATTAGCTATTTACTAGCATTCAAAATAGTTCCTGAGTAATAATTTTTCTTCCATAACATCAAAGTTCCCCCTAAAGCACCTTTTGAACTACTAGAATTTATTGAATAATTATTAAAGGCTTTAATCTGTTCAGCTTTCTCTTTATCCATCTTTGTTTCTTGCAACAAAAGAAAATTTGGCTTCTGCTCTCTAACAAAATTCCTAACAACATCAATTTTATGTATGCTATTTAACCCCCTAATATTCCAAGTTATAATTTTCATTACTATTTTTTAGGGGTAAAATCCAAAATAGTTGCTTGTCTTCCATCAACAATATTCTGCATACTCTCTAATTCTCTAGTTTTCCTAGAGGATCTTCTTCTAGGTTTATCTGAGGTACCAACATATGGTTTCGCCTTAGTTTGCTGATCCACTCTTCTTCTAGATTTATCTGGGGTCTGAACATTTGGTTTTACCTGAACTTGCTCATCCATTTTACTGCTTCTTGTCTCTACCCCCTTAGAAGTTGTATTGATCTTTTTTTCAACCTTTTTCCTTTGATTTGGTTTATGCTTTCAATCTTTTCCTTCCTCCTTTAAAACTTCTAGGTCAAGATCATTCCTAAAAGGAACAATGTCTTTACACTCAGTAATATCTAGAGATCCCCTAGAGGGTCAAAAGCCTAATTCTCCCTGAACTGGATATTAAGTGAATCTCTCTCCTCTAACAGAACTCCAAATTTAGCCAAGATTTCCCCTTCCTCAAGAATCTCCTTCTCATCTAGATCTCCCCATCAATCTTGCATCCTTTGATAAATAACAATTTGTTTCGTTAAATCTGCCAAGTTTTCTATACTTTGTTCAGGCATCACAAATTCAAACATAGATATATTGTCATCTTTTTCAAAATTCTTTTTCTTAGGATCATACCCCACAGATCTATTCCTCTCCTTCTGAATATTCTCAATATCTTTATCCGCCTCTTCATCTTGAGCTTTTGAATCAATGATCTCCTTCTTCTCTTTCAAGTGAGTAACTTTAGGTTTCCACACTTTCTTTTGAACTTTAGCCTTCTTCACTTCCTTTTCAGTGCTTGAATGATTCTTATTTTTATTGGGAGAATTTTTAACCAAATGACCCTATTTTTTATAGGCATAACAGACATTTGGAAGATCTTCAAAAATAATTTCTTGAGTTTTCTTTCCAAGCTTAGAAATTAATTCCACCTTTTTTGGAAGATGATTCAGATCTACCACCTTAACATATAGTATGGCACTATGAAGTTTGGTTCTAGTAGCCATTGCATTATCCAAAGCCACTAGTTCTCCAAATGAATTAGTAATACCTTTAAAAATATCTTCATGCCAAAATTCTAAAGGGAGGCCAAGAAGTCTAGCCCAAATTAGAGTGGATAAGAAAAAGTGTCTGATAAATCCATATTTGGCTCCCATTTCTTAATAGTGAGAGAACTTTTTCCAAATGGCCATGGGCCTCCATAGAGAACTAGATTCATATCTTCCTTACAGTTGAAAATAAATGAGAAAAATCCATTCGACATAGGGGCTATATCCACATTTCCTCGAATAACCCATTTTTGTTTGACCATTTTCCTCAAAGAATCTAAATCTGGTCTAGCTCCCAAAAATTTACCCACTAGGGTGAAATCCATGGAAGACATAGAGAAATCAACTAAAGGATCTAGGATAAAGATTTGAAACTTACCTTTCTCCCACCAAGATTTAGTAGTCACCAACAGAAAGGATGATTTACCATTAGGTTTTTTGCCAAAGAGGGAAGACCAAGTCCTTTGCTTTGAAAACCCTACCTTTGGCCCTTCAGAGATCTTTTCCTTATTGGTCTCAACATTAACCAAAGGAATTTTATCCTTCTCAGAAACCTGCCCCGACGCGTGAAGTGCAAAAAGGGAATCCAAGAGAGGGTCTCAGACTCCACAACTTGTGCCTGATTCACACATAGACTTTCCATTGTCCACATTGGCCATAAAAATACTTTTTGTCCCATCATTCTTTGGCAGATTCTTCTCAGTACCCCCTGTAGTTCGTCCAAGATTTGTACCTCCTACCAAATTCTCCCCAACTAGTTTCCCACCTTCCTATGAACCAGCTAATTCAAAAATAGCGAGAGTGCCCATCCTTTGTTACTAATACACTATATCTCATTATATTTGTGTGGATGTTATTGGTAATGATTTACTATTAATATTTATATTCTACAAGGCTGTTATATTTAGGATAGTGGATTCCTATTTTATGTTACTAAAAGTTTGCTATAGAGGTCGAGCTAATGAATGATCAGATATGAAATACTTTAAGTGTTTGTTTGTTCAATTAGTACATGTGGACCCTGGATAACTAATTCATCCCCCCACCCTCTCGATTATTCTAATACGAGAATCTATAGCAAGTTGGACCTGGGAATTATGAGTAAAGTGATATCAGAATGCACTTGCATACCTGTGAACTTCCTTCATGGAAAGCTACAGGTAGCTTGACTCTTCCTCATATGGCTTGAGTGAGTACCCTAGTTGAATAAACCAAAGCCCTGTTTTGTAGCATTTTTTCCACTTCCTTTCAGAAGTACACAAAATTTCATGTAAACAACCTCTTCAAACTTTAAGATGGTCAATATTACTTCAATGAATCACTGATAAGCATGATGAAAACTAAACCTTCTGAAAGTGGACATAATATATAAAGATAGGTGATTATATCTTATATTTTGATTATAATATTACTACTACTCGCATCTTTAAAGGGAGCAAGGATTATGCAGATAGTTTTATATAATGACTGTCATAAGTGTCCATCAACCTTTACAAATCTTAAGTTTATATTTAACCACGTGACTTATTATAATCAAAATATAAGATAGAATCACCCCCCTCTTAGTTATTCTAAATATTCTAATACATTGTTGATGTGATATATCAAATAGAAAGGAATAAGATTAAATGAAGGCTTGGTCAGTAGTAATAGACAATAGACATAAATGGAGAGTTTGAAACACGTTCTTCGCAGGCATTTAGGTGAGTTCTGACATCACTTTACTCACAATTCCTAGGTCCATCTCACTATTGATTCCCAAAAATCATTAGGTGAGGAGATTTTATATGAAACCTCACAATTTTTAGGCCAAATGTCATGCCCAAAATTTATAGGGCAAAAACACGACTATTTTTTTTGAAGGTAAAGCTTAGAAGAACACACAACATTGATAAATTGATGGGGATAAATATTCGAATAAGTTTTGATACTGTAATTTATTAGGATTCATGTTGTGATACATGGCTAGATGATAATAGCTTCCAAAACCATAGGTTGACCCAAGGCCTTGTAGTACACACTCTGATATGCGGTATCACTATTAGTTATGTACTCTAACTTGGAAGTAACATTGCACTCATAGGTGTGGGGTACCAATTTTTATTACTTATATGTATACAAACATAGTATTGATAGTTATAAATATCCGCTCTAATACATATTTATGTCACTGAACATTATTAGAGTAACCTCGATTCATTATCTTCCTATTCCAATATTCAAACCCTAAGAGTCTCTAAAGTTAGAGAGTGCATAGACAACTCACTAATTTCCTCCCAAGCCCTCTAAAAAACCTCTAACTTCTTCCTAGCTAAAAATGGCCTTAACAAGAAGCATCCCCTTTCTTACATCCTTGCCCCTTTCTAAAATTGTAACCTTGACCAAGTAGGAGATGGTGGGAGAAAACATGTGAACTCTTTAATTTCTAAATTCTATGAATGTAACTTGTTAGGAGGGTCTCCAAAGTCACCTAGGTCTAAAGGTTAAATTTAGACCCCCAACCCATACTACTATCATGTGAGCACTTATTTTTCACCAAAAAACCCCTAGGACCACTTTTTGATCCCTAAAAGTTCATGGGAAGTTGGAATTTGAAATTCAAATGGATAGGGACTTATCCTAACATCTTTCAATATGAGGTCAACTTGGGTACTATATTGGGATTAGGTTTACGTTAGGTTACTTTTTCCCAAAACCGTTAATGACAAGTCATCTCCACATGGACAACACAAGTGTCGAGTGACATAAAAACAACACATTCCGTTTATAGTGACTTCTCTAAAAATGCATGAATTCAAACTATTACACACATACCATTCACATTACAAAATAAAACACATTACAACGTGGTTTGAATATTTCCACAGGTTCAACCATGGCTATGTCATATTCACATGGGTTTGAGCCTTAATTCATCAATTAATCCTATGGTTAATTTCCTGTACACTAAACTCGAGCATTAGTAGTCCAAGAAAATCATATACACAATATAAAAATAAATGGAATTAAATCATTATCACATTCAACATTAGATTTGCATATTCCATCATTTTCAATTAACTTTTCCTTTTAACACTAATTCTCACTTAAACATTGTAATTTGATATTTCAAGTATTTCTACGGTCTAGTTTCTATCAAAAGAATAAAAAACTAAAACATAAAAAATCATTGAAACATGTTAGTTAGGTCCTAATGTAAAACATAAGTGTAGATAATCAAAATGAAAATATTAAAATAACATAATGATTCCCCTTGGCCTTCTTCCAACACTTCCAGGATATAATAAAAGTTGACGTGGTTAGAGTTGCGAGAGATTTCTTCAGGACTGGGAAGATGCTCAAAAGAATTAATAGAATGTTTATAGTTCCATCCCCAAAAATTGAGGACCCAGTGGCTCTCACTGACTTCATACCTCAAACCTATTAGCTTATGTGATACAATCTATAAGATCTTCTCTAAGATCTTGATGAACTGCTTGAAGTTGCTTCTTCACAAATTCATTGGTCAATCTTAAAATGGGTTTGTCCCGACTTGCCAGATCTTTGATGTTACTATTGCTACCTATGAGATGCTACACTTGATGGATACGAATGGTAATTTGGGTATGGCTTTGAAGCTATATATTTCAAAAGCTTATGATAGGATTAGTTGGTCCTTCCCATATGAAATCATGGAGAAGTTTGGCTTTAACCAAAGAGTTATTAAAATCACTAGGACAATGATAGAGACTATGAACTACTCGATGTTGATGAATAGTTTTCCTTGGGGGAACTTTAATGTGGAAAGGGTCCTTAGGCAAGAGGACCCTACTTATCTATTCATCATGGTTTCTAAAGTGTTGGGAAGAGCTTTCTTGAGAATGGTAGAAAGGGGAGAGATCAAAGGTATTAAACCAGCCACAAACCTCCTGATGAAGGTTATACAACAATTTGTGGATGATACTTTCCTAAGTGGAGAATCTTCAGTATCTGAAGCTAGAGCATGGGAACATGTCTTGGAGATTTATGTAGTGAATGTTGGCCAAAAAATTAATCTAGATAAAAGAAAGGTGTTCTTCTTCAATACGAAACATGATATCCAAAGGAGGGTGCTTAATATTTTGGGATGCAATACAACCTTCCTTCCTGATACTTATCTGGGGCTCTTGTTGATTGCTAAAGAGGTAAGTGATCAATTTTAGAATACTATTATTGAAAAGATGTTGAGGAAGTTGATTGGATGGAAGGGTAAACTCTTGATTAGTATGGGGAAGTTCCAAATTATGGCATCCTCCCTTCAAGGTATCCCTGTTTACTTCCTTTCCCTATTCAAAATCATTTAGACTATGGTTGAGAAACTGGAGAGAATCCAAAGAAACTTTCTTGTGGTTGGGGGGAGGAAAAGAATTGACCAAACCTAGTGAGTTGGGATACTGTGTGTAAAACTATAAGTAAGAGGATTAGGAATAAGAAAGATTGTTGACTTGAATAATGCTCTCCTTCTTAAAGTTGGATGGAAATTGTCAAAGGATGAGGCTAGCTAGTGTAAGATCATCAAAGAAAAGTATGTGGGGAATATGAAATATGTCTATTATATCTAGGAGAATGATCTTCCTATGGGGTCCAGGATGTGGGTTAATATCATAAAAAATAGAAGTCTTCTTAGGGAAGGTGTGAGATGGCTGGTGGGAGAGGGTAGACAAGTTACATTCTGGGAGGATACTTGGTTGGATGGTAAACCGCTGGTCAATTCAAAATTTGGTGTCCTCGGGGATTATCTTTAGCTGATGATGGGAAATAAGGTGATGGATTATATTGGTGCTGGCAAGAAGTGGAGGAAGATACAATTGCCTTTGAGAATTTTTGATGGGGGAGCTTGGTGGAGGATCTTGAAGAGCTACTTAAAGGATACACAATTCCAAGGGTGATTCAAGAGAATACTTTCATATGGAAGGCAACTTTGTTAGGGGAATTCTCAATTGGTTTAACTATTAGGATGATATATGAGAAGGATGTGATGCTTGATTCTTGGCAGAAGATCTGGCTTAGTCAATTAATTACGAAGGTCAACATCTTCTAGTGGGTCACCATACATGGGAATATTCTAATGATTGACAAACTTAGAAAAAGGGGCTTCCAAATACCTAATAGATGTTATCTCTATAAAGAGTGTTGGGCCCATTTACCGTTGCACCAAAAGCCATGACTGTTAGTGAACATGGAACACCACGTAATTAACCACCTGTGGGTAGGGGAGCGCGTCGCATCACCCAACAATCTCCCCCTCGACGCGCATACCAGGCGCTTACGCGGGTCAGGTGGGCACCGGGGAGATTTGAACCCATGACCAAGCCAAAACCAGGCTCTGATACCAATTGTTGGGCCCATTTACCGTTGCACCAAAAGCCATGACTGTTAGTGAACATGGAACACCACGTAATTAACCACCTGTGGGTAGGGGAGCGCGTCGCATCACCCAACAAAGAGGAGGAAGAAAGTATCCCCCACCTTTTCTTGGATTGTAGCTTTTCAAAAAATATTTGGAGAGAGATTCTCTAGAAGCTGGAGATGGAGTGGGTTTTCCATATGGGGATAGAATAATTTGTTGGGAATTGGCATAGCCCGTTCCACCACCCCTTTCTCATCCAAATGTGGAACGTGATCCCCCATGTCCACTGGGGTATTTGGAAGGAGAGAAATAATAGGGTCTTTAGAAATGAAGAAATAAGTGAGGTGACTGTAACAAGATTGATTGTCAAGCTAATAGTGGATAACATGCAGAATTGCAAGTGGCAAAAATCATCATCACTCCCTACACTTGGTGAATAAAGAATCACTAGGAATTGGAATCTTAAGGAAGGATTCATAGAGGTAGATAATTCAAAGCATCTAGCAAGAGCAAGGATGAGATGGTGCCCTCCAAAGGATAATTGAGTTAAACTAAACTTTGATGGAGTTGCAAGATGGGATGGGTTGATAGGAGGGGGTATGGTAAGAGACAACAATGGTAGAATGTTGTTGGCTTATGTTGGTAATTTAGGAAAGGCTTCGAATAATGTTGCACAAGCTATGGCTCTCCTTTGGGGCCTAAAATTGGCAATTGGTGTGGGATGGGAGAATGTGATTATTGAAGGAGACTTGAAGGTTATCATAGACATGGTGAAGGGTAATATGAAAGCGGGTTAGGCAATCAAAAGGGTGATTGAAGAAGTGTGGTATTTATTAATGATCCTGAAGCAATATGACCTGCAAAATATTTTCTAGGAGGGGAATGCAGTGGTAGACGTGATGGTGGCGATGGGTCTAAGGATGTGTGGCTTACATTTTTGGAGAGAGATTGGGGTGTTACCAAATTTGGTAATACCTTTGATGAATATAAAAAACCACCTATGATTGGGTCTACATAGAATAGTTATATTGATTATGGTGACAACTCATTACTGAGTTGATTGATGGGGCCAAGCCATTGTAGACAGATGGCGAGAAGTGGTAGAAAGGGTACTCCCAATAATAAAGATGTGAGGTTCAAGAGGGAAAGAAAATAAAAGTATGATTCAAGTGTATTTACGATTCAAGTGTATTTTTTATAATTTTCCTTATTATGAATTCATACTAGACACTGAGTAATAATTCAAATTTCAATGGCATTGTTTTCTTGTTGATGATGAGACAGAATGGAATAGGGGTAGTGGCAACTGACACGTGATAAGAAGATCGAGAAATGACACGGTATTCATGACATTAAAGGCATTTATGGGTATTATTTTGTGCAACTTTTTTTTTTTTGCATAAGTGTGACTATGATTTCAAAATTCATCCCTGGCCTAGAGTTCTAAAGGGTGAGAGTAGTGTTGTGAAGAATACTGAAATGGGGGGAGACTTTTTCTGTATTAAACCATCGATGATTCAGAACAGTGCTCAAAAACCCTTACCTAGTACATGTTAAAGGAGGGGGGACTAGTCCCATTCATGGAGCCAATGAATGGTTATGACGAGAGCTTTTCGATTTAATTTGTGAATTTTTTGTAGGACAGAATGGTGATGGTGAATGTTATCGTGTTCGAGGTGTTTGAGGAAGTTATTACTTTGGCGATGGGTCTTGCGCTGAAAGGTAGGAAATGATAGAAAGTGGCAAGGGTTGTGGACGAGGCTAGCTTGAGCCACTTCTTTTAAGAGGAAGAGGAACCCATTCACCACTGTGAAGGGTTTCTAAGGAAAAAACTTCTAGAGCCCTAAAATGAGGTGTATCTGGTGCTAATGAAGTATCTCACTCTCGAAGGGAGGTATAGAGTGTTCTATCATTACCATTTTCCCCTCCTAAACCATTTCAGACATTAGGATAGCCTTTCCATTCCTTTCTTTTTGTTGCATGAGTTAGTTGACACTATTTTAGTGTGAAGGAAAAAATGAAAAAAGGGTACTAATTAAACTATCCTACACCAAGGTATGTGCTGTAGGAGTAGACCAGGAAGATTATGCCATAGGAATTAACATGGTTAAATATGCTACAGGAAAAAACAAGGGTGAAACAATAATTCAAAATTGTGCGACATGATGACACAACAAAGATGACGCTACAGGAAGTACATAAACTATGAAGAAATTTGATGTCATGTTTTAAGTGTGTTTTAAATTTTGATGTTTGTAATAAAATCCTACGATGTGGTGGCATAGATGGAATAGTGATTCAATAAAATCTCCAATTATAGCCACTTAGAAAAAAGTTAGTTTTCATTTTAGTTTAAGTCAATTTTCTTTAAGTGTCTTTGTGTGTGTGTGAAATAATTAAGCCAAGTAGGAAATTGATGGCTACAGGAAACTTTAAACAACTGGAAAAAGTTGGTGGCATATTATGATGCCTAACCGATCCTTCATGATTCAAAAACTATTTTTTCATTTTCTTGTTTTGGTTGACATTTCATCTTCCCAATCTTAGAGATGGAAAAGTATTGAAAAAGATAGATTTTTGTGATAGAAAAGAATCAGAGCGCAATAGGAGGAATATAAAATTTTGGAGTGGTATTTTTGATTTTTGAGGGTTCCTGGATTGAATGTGAGATTTCTTATTTTCTTTCCAAAACTTGAAAGCATAAACTCTGAGAATATGTTGATAATCTAATGAGTGCATAAAAAAACATTAATTTGTATTTTGAATCTAAATTAAGTTTGTGGATTTCACAGTTTGTTATAGAAATTTCAATTGTCTGAATCATGAATGTAAGAATTTATTGTTTTAAGAGTCGCAACAATCAATGGTAGTCTTTTAGACTCTCTGCGATCTATTTTTTGGGATCGCGAAGGAGTTATGTATCATATTATTTTGTTTTCATTTGTTTTTAATATTTCAATATCCCTGCTTGTACCCACATAGAAGACAATATGTGAATTTGGTGAATATCTCCATGTATTCACCAATATGTTGAAATCACATAATTGACAACAAACCATGAAATTGCAAATTTGGGGGAATGCCAGAGGATGTCATGTTCGATGATTTGTTGTTATTGGGTTCTAAAATCCACACATGTAGAAAGGTGGTATATATCTGAACATAGATTAATGTTGCTTGATAGTCTGTTGGTATTTGGTTTTCTATTCAATTTTACATTTGAAGGTGACCAAGTTATCTATGTATTTCAATTAAAGAAGTGGTCAATTTAAGTTAAGTTCGTGTAGGAAAGTCAATGTTGCTACAAGAAGTTGAATGGGTTCCTATTGCACATCTACACATTAATTGGCATTAAGATAGATGTCAATTTGAACTGAGTAGAACTATTGATCCTGAAGTTGTATGAACCCCTTGATGCAAGATTAGTTGAGTGATTCATTTCCTCCTAAATTTTCCAAGGTGAGGCTTTGCATCATTTTTGGTATTAGAGCACGAGTCCTCAGATTATGTGAAATTACACGTTGCATATACTTGATCAAGAGTCCTCAGTAGGGTCAAGCAAGATGGTGACCAATGCAGAACTAGCTAGGAAGGTTGAGGAGCAAGAAGAGCTCTATCAGAAAGAGAATAAAGAAGTGAAGGTGATATTAGTAGAATTAGAAAATAAGTTGGAACACATGAAAAATGTGTTTGAGAAGAAATAAATGAAAGAAGAAGAAGAGGAAGAAGTCCCAGATGATGATGAAGATGAGGTATCTAAAATTGAGAAGCCATTCATTAAAGCTTTGAAGGCTTTGGGAAGAAAATCCACTAAATTGCGTATATTTATAGGAAAGATGGATGTTGAAGCAGTTTGGGAATGGATTGAAGCTTTATAGGATTACTTTGAATGTGAGAAGATTTCAAAATCATAGCAAGTCAAGTTGACTAAGTCTAGGATGAAGGGAGCAACCCTTACATGGTGTAATTTTATACAAGAAGAAAGAGTAAAGGAAGACAAGAAGAAAATTTTTTCATGGAAGAAGATGGTGTCAATGGTGAAAGAGACTTATCTTCCTGACAATTTTGATAGAAGAGGCAAAATCTCAAACAAAGAGATATGGACATCTGCACTTATATAGAGGAATTCCAAAAATTGAGTCTAAGATCAAAATTGGCAAAACTTGAGAGTGTCAAGGTAGCAAGATACCTAAATGGTCTAAAAATGAACATACAAGAGGAGTTGCTGTTGTTGAGTCCCAACATAGTAGCTAAGTGTTACCAACTAGCTTTGAAAGTGGAGGAGAAAATCAAAAGAAGACAAGAGAATAACAATAGAAGTAGAGGAAGACATTCATTCAGAGGAAGAGGCACATTTAGAGAAAGAAGCCCAAAATTTTAGCCACAAATTGAGACTCATAATGAAATGACCAGGTTTGATAATTTTAGAGGAAGAACATCAAGAAGGATGAATGGAACAATAAGATGTTATAATTGTAACCAAGAAGGTCACATGGCACACAAATGTCCAGCAAAGGCAACCTCTAGTACTCATGGAGAAAGGAGAATACACTTTGCACAAGAAGCTGATTCACAAAATGATTTAGACTCTTATGGTTATCTAGAGAGACAAGAAGTCCTTGTGATGAGAAGAACACTTTTGAAGATACCGACAAAAGCAAAAGCACCATAGAGGAAATCTATTTTTAGAATTACTTGTAAGTCTAGAGGAAAAGTTTGCAAGGTACTGGTAGACTCTAGTTCCACAAAAAAAATTGTATCCCTTGAAATGGTGGAGAAGTTAAAATTACCAAGAACACCTCATCTGTATCCTTACAAAGTGTCTTGGTTGAATAAAGGACAACAAACTACAGTGGAGGAACAAGCTTGGGTTGAATTTCAGATTGGAGCATACAAAGACAAATTGTTGTTTGACATGGTTAACATGGATGCATGGCACTTACTTTTGGGCAGGCCATAGCATTACGATCTCAAGGCACAACATGATGGAGTAAAGAACACATACACCATTACAAAGAATGGAAAGGTGATTGAATTAATACCTCTAACCGAACCAAGCCAAGAAGAACCAAAAGCTACAGAAGCTAAGATCATAGTAATGGGTAAGAAATAATTCCTAAAGGAAGTTAAAGGAAAGAATTGTCCACTTTTTGCATTGATTCTCATACTCAAAGATAAATTATAGGAGGATGCCGAAAATCAGATGGAGGAAGAAAAATCAAAATTGGCAAATTCAAACTTGAAAGTGGAAGTGCGTTGGTACACATATGGACCCAGATTTTAAACTTTCAGTTTCAAGTCTTGAACCTTTCAATTTCAGGTTTTGAACCTCTTTGAACTACTTCGAAATTGGTTCAAAGTGGTTCAAAGAAGTTCATATTGCAGTTTCAAATGCATTTGATAGTTTAAGGGGTTCAGTTGGTTCATTATTATTTGTGATGGTTCAAAAGGTTTAGCTTGTTATGATAGAGTTCATCAAGTTCAGCCAAGACAATCAATTTAGTGGTCCATTATGGTTCAAACTAGTTTGATAGATTTAAAAAGGTTAATAGATACAAAGGATGACATGTTCATCAGTTCTAAATGATCAATTTCAATACAGAGATACAGTGATTCATAGATTAGGTTCAAATGCCAAGTTCAATGGTTCAACAGGTTCGATGGCATGACAATTCAAAATCATAGTTTTGTATACCGATAAACAATGACTTGTAACTTTTCACCTAGGCATAATTTCACAAATTGCTCTAGTGAGAACATAAATAACTAGTCTAGCACCAACATATTTGAAAATGAAGAAGATCCAACGGTGCAATCACAAATTCAAAAGAGTTCATCTCGCAAGTTCAATTGAGTTCGAATGGTTCAAATATTTTATATATCTGTAAACAACAACCAATAACTTTTTACTCGGGCATAATTTTACCAATCGCCCTGGTGACAACATAGATGAATATGATATCACCGACATATCCAAAAATGAAGGAGATCCAAGGGTGGGATAATTAGTTATGTCTCCCATACTTGAACTTGTTAGTTTTTATAACCAAATAACCACCCGACAAAACTATATATTGTAAAGGAAAAAGAAGAAAAGGGTTCTTTTTTTGGTTGGATCTTATTAGCAAGAGCTGGGCGCTATAGAAAGAATATGGTTGTTTTTGTTTGGAAGGAAAAAAAGGATTGTAGGCCTTTTTCAAGAAATCTTTTATGCAACAAATATCAATCTTTAGATTGATTTTCAGGCATGAGTAAAATGGAAAAAGATATTCTCAAACTTTGTGTTGTTAATATTTTCTTTGTCATGATTATGGATGGACTTTGAGCTGTTGTAATTGTTTATTAATGCTTTTTGTTATAAAGAATTCTACATAAGTTTATTACCAGACTTTGTGCTTGGGATTAAACCATGTTGGAACAACAAATCTTCTACTTATTTTCAGCCTATATGTTGTCCATAAGTGTAGACAATTAAACTTCGAGTTGATGGTCTTCATTTATATCTACTTATTAAAGCTATGGCGTTCATTTTCATAGCTATGGATGAA
This sequence comes from Cupressus sempervirens, assembly GCA_028749045.1. Lineage (NCBI taxonomy): Eukaryota > Viridiplantae > Streptophyta > Pinopsida > Cupressales > Cupressaceae > Cupressus > Cupressus sempervirens. The sequence continues at coordinate 442,954,412 of CM053792.1, read as the reverse complement.
TGTTAATCACCTTTATTGCTTTTTGGTTAAAAGCATATCAGCATTATAATTCATTGTAAATCATGTACATGGAGCTGTACTTGACAAAATCTAGAAGAAGGTTATATATCCAATGATAACCTATCCAATTGTTAGTGTTGATTCAATCTTCCTATATGGGCATTTAGAGTTAATTTGTATTTATTTCTTCGAAGGATAATCTGTTCACTAACAAAGTGGTAGAAAAGAAGACACAAAAGATAGTGGAAAAAATTAAACCAATTCTGGACATGTGCAAGGAAATCATAGCTGATGGAATGCTGAGAAGTCTCCCACCTATGTGAGAAATCAATCATTGCATTGATCTCATACCAGGTTCAACATTACCCAACAAGGTTGCATACAAGCTAACACCACAACAAAATGAAGAAATGGCAAGGCAAATTGAAGAATTAATTGAAGCTGGTTTGATCGAAAAGAGCCTAAGTCCATGTGTAGTACCTATAGTCCTAACACCTTAGGTAGAGGGAATATGGAGGCTTTGCACCGATTCAAGAGCACTGAACAAAATCGCCATAAGGTACAGATTTTCAATGTCTAGGATAGAAGATTTACTTGATTGTTTGGGTAAAGCAAGATACTTTTCAAAAATTGATTTAAAAAGTGGATACCATCAAATAAGAATTAGGCCAGGAGATGAATGGAAAACAACATTCAAAACAAATGAGGAATTATATGAATGGAAGGTAATGCCATTTGGATTGTCTAACGCTCCTAGTAAATTTATGAGATTCATGAATGAAGTTCTTAATGTTTTGTAGGAAATTTTGTGATAGTATATTTAGATGATATTTTAGTTTTTAACAATACAAAGGAGGAGCATTTGAAACATTTAGACTTAGTGTTAAGGTGGCTACAAGAAGAAAAGTTGATGATTAATTTGGAGAAATGTAGTTTCATGCAATAAGAACTGACATACCTTGGATTTGTAATCTCAAAAGGAACACTCAAGATGGATCAAGATAAAGTAAGTGCAATACTTTCTTGGCCAACTCCTAAGACTATTGCATCTGTTAGAAGTTTTCATGGTTTAGCCACTTTCTATAGAATTTTTTTTTAGGAATTTCAACTTGATCTATGCACCAATTATGAATACTATAAAAGGAGGATAGAAATGTAAATTTGTTTGGACAACAAAATCTAGTGAAGCCTTTGAACTTCTTAAGAAGAAAGTGGCTCAACAACCGGTCCTCACATTTCCTAATTTTAGTAAAGTCTTTCAAATATAATGTGGTGAAAGCAACATAACAATAAGAGGTGTACCTAGTTAAGAGGATAGACTTATAGCCTTCTTTAGTGAGAAACTCAATGAAGCTAAACAAAAATATTCTTCATATGATTAAAAAATGTATGCCCTTGTCCAATGCCTTAAGAAATGGAGACACTATTTGCTACCCAAAGAATTCATTTTATACATAGATAACTAGGCCCTTAGTTTCATAAACAGTCAAGATAAACTAAATCATAGACATATGAAATGGGTGGAGGCATGGAAAGCGTTTACTTTTTCTATAAGGCATAAAAAAGGAGTTGCAAATAAAGTTGTTGATGCTTTAAGTAGAAGAACTTTGACTAAATCACAAATTGAGTTGGAAATTACACGAGTTTCAAATTTGAAAGATATGTATGCTAATGATGTTGATTTCAAAGAAATTTATCCATTTTTCCAACGCGAGGCTCTGTATCATGATGTTTTGCCTATACCATTTTCATTTGGCCTTGTTATCACCTAAAATTGTTGAGTTTGATATCCCTACTCTTCATAACCCTCGCTATCATCATGTCCCTTTGAGAATTACTAGCCCTAGGGCCCCTACCCCCCAACCCTCTCCTAGTGGGTCCCCTAAGGTGAGAAAGAAGACCCCACTTGGAAAAAGGGTGAATTTGGAGAAAGGGAAGGAGAAGGACCTGCTGGATTTGGAAGAGGAGGTCAGACGGGGTAGAAGAAGGTCTTAGAGATTAGATAAAATGAATGCTTAAAGGAAAATGAGAACCACTACCTCGTAGGAGGAGGATGAGTCAAATTCTAATGAAATGCACCCCCCCACCCCCACCAAGGAAAGGATGAAACATAAGATGTTGAATTACAGAGTAGAAAAGGAGGTAATATAGATATGGAGATTGAAATTTTGGATTCCTCTACATCAGGTTCGAGAGGGGAGGGAAAAGAAAGTAAGGAGGTGAATCATGTCTTTGCATTACATACAAGGAATACAATGGGCTTACATGGGATCGGTTCCTAGAGATGGTGGATAAGGCCCCCTCTCCTACGACAGTGTCCTCCCTAGCTTGAGTGACTCCTATAGGAAAAATTATTTTTGACTCACCGGTTTTGTAGGTAAAAAGTGCGGACATGGAGAAGGGCAAGTTGGGTGGCAATTTGGAGGAAATTGTGGAGCCTCTAAATTTGGGGGTAAAGGAGCTAAGGGAGTAAATGAAGGTCTTAGAGGAAAGATTCGATCTTTTGTCAAAGTTCACCATCAAGGTGACCCATATAGAGGCTACTACCCTACATTTGCTGAAGGACAACCAAGATGAGGATCTGAATCAGGAGGACTCCAAGTTGCTCTTCGGGTTCCTGGCGGAAGACTGGGTGAATATCCTTCTCAAAGGGAAAGCTGATGGAAAGGCTAATTAGTGCCTTGCTCCTTTCTAGTTATGTTTTTTTGGTTTTTTGGTGGATCTTAGACTTGGTCAGTTTTAAGGCAATGTTGCCTTTGTTTAAAAACTCTTTACTTTTAAGTAGTGCAGTTACATGTTATCTTAGTAGGATGCCTGGTAGTTATTATGCTCTTTCGTATGCTATTTTTGGTGTGTTAAGATATGTTAGGGGGTGATTTTGTGTGTGGATGGAAATCTGCTGGTAGTCTGCCAACTTGTTTTGTAAGGGCCAACCCCCTTGTTTTGAATACTTAATATTTCAAAAACATAACCATATAGTCTCAAAAGTGTATCAAAACATCAAGTCAAAAGTATCATAATGTAGTTATAACATCTAGGCTATGACAGGTGAGGTGAGGCCTCACACCAAACAACACAACTTCCATGGCATAAAAAATATTGTCTACGATTCATGGTCTGTACAAAATTGTCAAAGATTCTCACCTCAAACATAAGAAGATAATATGGTGTGGGAATAAGCTGGAGGTCATGTGGTTAAATATAAACTTAAGATTTGTAAAGGTTGATGGACACTTATGATAGTCATTATATAAAACTATCCACATAATTCTTGCACCCTTTAAAGATGCGAGTAGTAGTTAAGTTGATAGACTTATATGTGGGAGTTTTGCTCCCGATTTTTACATTTTTTTCCAGAAACTTGTTAGCCTTTGCTTGTTTTTATATTTTCTGATAACAAATTTTTATTTTTGTCAATTTCTATTTTCTACTTAATTAAGAGATTTTGTTTACCTTTTATTTATAATATAAAAACTTTATTATTTCTAATTCAATCTCTAAGTTCTATTTTCTACTCTTCATTTAAAGAATTTGTTTAATATTTGTGTATAAAATCAAACTCTATTATTCAAAATGGAATGGTGTAGTTTGTTGGAGAAGAGTTTTCCTATTATATTTTCTTCATGTTAGTTTAAAATTGTTTGTGCAATATATTTTCTTCATGTTTGTTTAAAATTGTTTGTGTAGTGGGTAAGGTTTCTCTATCCATTTCCTTGACCAACATTGTTGACAACATGAGACAATTCATGCAAAAACTCAAGGTAAGTTTCTTGTTATGATTTTTGTGAGTTTGTTCATGGAATTTTTGAATCATTTTTTGTAATGTTAATATTTTGTGTATTTTTATAGGATTGATATTTTGTTGTCAAATTTATGAAATCTGAATATTTTGTGTTTTCTTATCTGAGTATAATAAAAATTCGAAGGGTTGCTATTTCTAATATTGTGCATAGCTATTGGTGAAATATACAATGTCTATTTCTTTTAGGCTCCAAATGCTACTAGAAATATAAACTGGGGTCCTCATTACATCTTTGGCATCCAATAAGTTGTATATTTTAGGCATGTAGGCCTATTGATGTCAAATGTGATATCTAATAAATTATATATTTTATTAAGTCTTCATGCCCTAGTGATTGTATCTTCCTTACTTTATTGTATAAATTCTTTCCCAATTTCTCCTTAGTCAATTGAAATGTATTACATGACCAATCTAATTAGTACAAATTGCTACATAAATACCTAAAAATATATGGGGTGACTTTAATGGAGTAAATGCAATAGATTGAAATCTACGTATATATTATTATTAATATGCTTCTAATTAGCATTTCTCCAAATTTTTAGGATTGGAAAATAATTTTGAATATAAATTTTATTTATTTATAAAGTTTATAAAATAGAAGATTATGAAAATATTCTATATCATCCATATAATATACAAACAAAAACAAAAGATCATGAAAATATTTTAGAACTAAAATTAAAAAATTTAAATACAATGTGTTTTGAGTTTACAATGACAATGCCCACTTTTAACATTTTAAAAGTTTGTATCAATTTAATGATTTTAATGTTTATATATTTTAATATTTCAATAATATAAACAAATTTTAGAAATGTTGAAAATCTAATAAAAAGAAAACTTCAAAATTTGAAAGATCTTTAATATTCTTAATGTTCTGTATATTTTAATATTTTAATAATATAAACAAAATCTATTAAATTAGAAAATCTAACAAAAATGAAACTTCAAAATTTTGAAAGGTTTTTAATAGATATATGTTTTTAAAAATAGATTTATAATAAACAAATATATATTTATTTTAAAGATTTATAATAAATAAATATATATTTATTTTAAAAATAATTTACCAAAATTTCTTTTAAGTATTTTTGAATGATAGAATCTATTTACTTTCTTATGATTTGATGATTGAAAATAATTTTATTTTTTGATTGGTATGATTGAAAAGTTTATTCAAAATATTAAAAAAAACTTAAAAAATGTTTTGTATGGATTTATACTATTTTTCATAGAATAGAAAATTTTGTTAATTAATTTTTTTACATTAAAAATATATCTTCAAGTCTTTTTATGAAAAATAAATGAGACTTTTAATTTTGAAGCAATACATATCCGAAAAATTTAACATAAATAGTCTTAACTAAAAATTGAACCTAATAAATATTTTAGATTGAAAATGAAATAAATAAACTATTAATTTTATCCTAGCAATCTTTATTTTATATATATTACAATAGAAATGATTTTTTATATATTGCTATTCTGAAGAGAAAATATTATTATAGCAAGAGCTCTGAAAGAGCCAATATTACTATTAGCTATTGTAATATTGTAAAAATGAGAATTTGTATATATATTTATGAATTATATATTATATATAAAATATTAATGCTATTATTTATATATGTTTATTTTAAAAAGTTGAAGAATATTATTGCTAAATATTTTAAGTAGAAAATTTTTAAATTAAAGAAAAAATTAAAAGATTAATTTTCTATTATTTTTGCTTGATAGGCTTATGCATCTAGCTATATATATATATATATATATATATTCATAAATTTTAAATTTATATAACACATTATAAAAATTCAAAAAAACATAATAAGTTTTTCCTTTATAAAATATGATTGCTCTTTAATATTTCTCTAATAAATATTTTTTTTTATAAAATTTAAATTTTAAAACATTTTTATTTTATTTAAAAAAAATCATGTTGGTGAAACGAAGGAAACGTTCTGTGCACATGCTACTTCAAACCAATGAATATTAATATATAAACTAAATTAAAAAAAAAAAAAATTTAGAATGTCATTGGCCATTCCTACAAGCTGATTGTGTAGAGAAATAAATATCAGATTTATTAAAAGGAACATTCTCGATAGAATTTGCTAGTCACCATAACTTCTTTTACACATGTTAAGTCGGTCAGTACGTGAGAAATGACAATATGATAAATACAATTCAATAATGTTAACATTCTAGAGTTTGAATTTTTTTCTAATTTTTATGTTTCAAAATAAATTTTACCCCTAGCAAAATTGAAATTGACCAATCAAAAATTAAAATTAATGTTAAAAAATGAATTAAAAAAAAACAATTTTTTAAAAGTTTAGAAACTGACCAAGTTTGATTGGAAAAATTAATTGCAACTGCTAGCAAAAACTAATAATAATAATAAAAATATTTAAATAGAAATATTTATTTTAAAAATAGAAACTATATATTACAATCTTAAAAAAAAAGAAATATTCAAAGAAACCATATTTAAAGTTCGTTTACATGAAATTTGAAATTTTGCGTAGTTTCGGAAGGAAGTGGAAAAAATGCTGCGAAACAGAGCTTTGGTTTATTCAAGGAGGGCGCTCGCTCAGGCGATACAGGCCATACGAGGCGGGGTAGAGCCGACTGCAACTTTCCGTAGAGGACGTTTTTTGGGAGTAGCTTCGATTAGGCAACTTCCTTCTCAGCAAAAGCTTGGAAAGAGTGTTTTTCGCTCGTTTGCAACATCATCATTTACTGACCGTGTTCCCGACTTTAGCAAGAAGCCTCCCCAGGAGACCGTTTTGCAGGATGGGTGTGACTACGAGCACTGGTTCATCGTTGTCGAGCTTCCCCGGGAAAACATGACGAGAGACGAAATCATCGATCTCTATGTCAAGACTCTGGCCCAAGTTGTTGGAAGGTAAGCAACTTTCTCATTTCTCAGTTATTGTACAAGGTTTGTGACCGGTTTTTGCACTTGTATCTTCGCTTTTGAACCCATTTAATGTAGCTACTTAGGGTTTTGGATATGGGATCAGACGGTTTGAAATTTTGGTATGTAGAATTGTTAGGGGTTTTCGGTGGATTTTAGTGCATTCACGTTTTGTTAACTTTTGGATTACAAGGTTCAATGATCTCAAGCCAAAGTCATATGCAGTTAAAATATGGCTATTTACTGGTGTCCAGGGTTTTAGTGATATTAAAGTACTTCTTAGGGATATTAAAATACTTTTGCTTAATCATTATGCATTGGAGTTTACAGTTTAATGTTGTATGGGTCGTTTTCAGTGGGGTTTCAAGGCTATGGATTCTTTGGAAAATTTTGACGCAGATTACAAAACCTATGGATTTGGTAGTCTACGGTTAGAAACTTTCTGATGGGTCTTATATGATATTGTATGATCGTTAGTGCTTGGAATCTAGATTTTTGGTGTATCCGTGTGGGTTTGGAGGCCAGGGTTTAAAAAGGATTGTATTCCAAAAGTGAAAAATTGGGTTCTTTTGTCCAAGGTTTCAGGGATTAGTGTCAGGCTATCACGATATTGCATAATCATCAAGTTTAGGAGTCTAGGATTTTATATTATCAAAGTGGAGTTTAGTGTCTCTAAAAGAACTTTGGGTTCTGGGGTCTAGGGTTTTAGAGTTTAGAGTTGAGTGTTTATGCATTACCAAATTATGGGGTTTTGGAATCTACTGATCATAGGCATACAGTTTTAGCTTGACGCATTATACCAATGCCTTGGTTTTTGTGTCTAGGGTTTAAGGAAGTAAAAAAGAGTATTAATTGCTTCACAATTCCCTGAAGTTTTGGGGGATGTCCATGCAGGTATCAAATATTTGGGTTTTGGCTCCTTGGGTTTACAGGAAATTGAGACAGGAGATAGGACATGTTATGTTGATTGCATTTTCCGTGGAGATGCAGGGTTCTGTTGGAAACTGGGCCTCCTGTTTTTTTCAAAAGTGGAAAACCTTCTATAATAGGTGCTTATATATAGTTAAACATAGTGCGTCAAAAACCCAAAAGGGGGAGGATTATCATTCCAAATGCAGCATATTGTATTTACTAAATAATATTTCATCTACTTTAATTTTTCTTAAGTTATTCGATTTCAGGAGTGCACCCCAATCATGGGCCATCCTGGAATTTTTTAACCATTCTCGAGGCACTGTTTCCACATTCCTAGAGTTTCCTCACCCCAGATCTTTGGAAGAACACCATTTTATGCAATTTTCAATGATAGAAATAGAACTTGAGTCTTGGGGAGACAAATATAACAATACATCAAAGCAGATGCCTGACAATGTGTATGCTTCAACATTAAAACTGAAACATCAACTTTGAAGATTGAAAATGTAAGTAATAATGCCTAGAAACTTAGTGATTTGAGTTGTCTCATATTATACCTATTTAAAGTAATGCAGCTGCATATTTTTGAAATTCTTCAATCCATAGTGATATACAGGGAACTTAACTTCAGATACACTAGTTGACAATGTACTGCAAATGTAATAATTTGTTGTAATGTTTTCATGTCCCCAACATAAAGTAACCATACGAGCGTGACCAGAAAATCGTCTTTGCAAGACTTCACTATTTTCTGCAAATACCGGACATTGCAAATATCAAACCTAAGAAGTGAATCACTACTAATGAGTGTGAAGATGTGCTATAGAACATCTTCAAGTTGTGGTTCTTAAGAGCATGACTTTGGCATTGATATTGCCATGATGTATTGCTTAATAAATTTGGTGGGTGATTCTATCTTGCCGAGGGATCAATTGATATCATTTATTGCAAGGATTTGTTGATTAAATGCCAATGCTATGTTGAATCTCTCAAGAGTGACTTGTCTCATATGTAGAAGGCACACATTTGATAAATATTTCCATGACTTTATTTGGGGCCTGTCAAAGACTATGGTCAAGTTTAAATTATTACATGGTGTGAATATATGATGCCGTGAATTCTTTGAAACACACTTAACTCTCCAATTGATTATCGACTAGATGAATTCTTCCAATTATTAATTGGAAATAATAGACAATATCATTGGATGAGGCAAAATTCAACATTTTAGGAGTAGAGAGCCAAATCTCACCCATTATTTTTTGTTTGAGTGGGAACTTTGAAGTTAGTGGCTAAGTATAAATCATTATGTTTGAAGCTTTTTTGGGGATCAACCAATTACATGATAAGAAAGTCTAATTGATGTTTAGTTGGTAACCAAAAAGAGACAATTGACGAAGAGAAAAGGTGCAACCTGCCCTTTTAATTAATATAATTATATAATATCAAGTTGTGAAGGGGTGCATTATGAGGGATGTGCTTCTGTAACTTCATAAAAATTATCTTCTCTAAACTGTTCTTTCTTATTATCCTAAGATAGAGACATCAATGGTCTCCATTTCTTCAAGATTAACAACAACAGCATATTATACAATAATACAACCAATGTGAAGTGCTTTAATTCTGGTAATTAATCAACACAGAGCTTACACAAAGTGTATGTACATCATCCTGCAGCTACAGATGCACAAGCAGCACAAAATGCCCAAGCAACACAAAAAAATTGCTTCTTCTAAAATTTGTTTGCTTCCACTAGACACACCTTGGCATAAGGAATGGAATGATCAAGACAGTAAGAATAACAAGAGAGAGTCTGAAGGTTAATAAACATCAAGCCAAGAACAACAGAATCCTAAAATTGAGGATGTCAACACATGACAACCATAATAATATGAACAAAATAATCAACGATTTGCTGACAAGATACCACGATAGAAATAAAACAAACCAAAAAAGAATATTAACGATACCGAAGGAGAACAAACCGGCACACAACCATTGCAAGACGATATCTCATGATACACTTGGTGCAACTTGCTATGAATAACCGCTACGATATCTCGAGGAGGATGTATGCCATGGTCAAGCTGACTCATGAATAGGACAGAGTACCTCAATGTCATGAAGTGGCAATTGAGAGCCAACGACAGCATGAAAATCATCGGTTTCCGTGTGGTCACAGATGGCTGCCTTGGATGGGACGTCCAAAACCTGATGCTGTCTCACACAGAATCAAGAATCACTTGCGTATGCCACTGAAGGGTTGAGTTGAATACCAAAAGCTTGCCATTTTGGAAGCACACATGACAACATGGTGTAACAGATGCCATAAATTCAAGAGTAATTGACATAAAAGATATAAACAAAATCACTGCTCAGAAATAATAGACGACGAGTGTAGAAGTCCAAAATAGAACACACTCAAGCATATGAATGTGAAGTGACTCAACAACACAGTCGACGACACTAGAAGCCATTCTCCTGAGAGATGGTAGTTCTTAAAATACCACCCCCGTTTCCTTCAGCGTTTCATCGCAACTCCCAAGTTGGATGCAAATGATGATCAATACGAAACTTATAATCTTTGCCATGAAAGTTTCGCTGAATTCTGACAATTATGTAGCAGTGTGTTCGGCCAGCAGCTTCATGGATCCCTACCTAGCAATTTAGCCTCCTTTCGATGGTAAATAAAACTCCTAAGCTCTGCATTCGTTCAGAATGATCAAATGTGCACACTGGTCTTTGTATTGCAATAGAACACATGCTTTCATCATCTCTTCCTGTGAGGCAATTTGTAGCCTCGGGGGAATTTCTTCTACCATTGCTATTTTCTGTGAAATTTTCTCACCCACCTATTCTATAACCCACACTCGGGTCTTGTACTTGATTGTAGAAGGCCTGTAAGTGGCGGCAACCATTCTGCCAATGGAGTGCTTGAAGGTGATCAGGGATCAAGCTCGACCATGTCAGTGCCCACAAGATTGATCCAGAGCCCTCATTGATGCTGGCGCCATTACCATCACTACACAAAGCAGTGCAAAGAAATTGCAATTCTCTATGGATAGAAGCTTTCTTTACTTTCATAGGGCTGGAACTATTAGATGCAATTCAATCCCAATATACAGACAGTAAGACCCGACGTCCTCCAAAATGCACAGAAATACAAATAGCCGGATCTTTAAAGTATCTTATGCTGAAGATTTTCACACCTAGCCTAATCTCACCAAAATGTGCAGAAATACAAATGGGAGTCATATTCTGAAGCTGCTCCGTTCATGCCAAAATCTGAGTACTGTTATCTAACTTAACTCTGATACCACATTGATGTTTAGCCCAGAAATAAACATAAACAGCAATAAAGAAGATCAAAATAGGTACAAAAGACAAAACATTTATCATGGGAAAAGCCTTCAAGTTGAAGGGAAAACCCAGCCCCACCAGAAAAATATCTGTTTTACTGATAATGAAATGTTCGAGTCCAATGCTTTCACTTGATACAGTGTATCTAGTATCTACACACAAAGTAATCATACATATATATAAAATTGAGAGACTCTTATATATATATATATATATATATATATATATATATATATATATATATATATATATATATATATATATATATATATATATAATTGAGAGACTCTTCACACCACAACCTATGGTCTCTTCAATTTCCAAAAACAAGTCTTTTCATATTTCCAAATGCGTTACTCTTCCATGACATATGTCCCTTCATATAATATTATCTTAAATATTATCATAAATATCCTTTCCAGCTGTAAATACAATACATATGCATTATCTCAATTTTAACATATAGCAAAATCAGAGATAAAGATCTCTATCGCAGCTACAATCTTCAACACCAAGTACTCTATTGCTGCTACAGACAAATCAGCAGGGAGCAACAATTTATTCGATGGAAAACAAAGTTTCATGTATCACAGCTTAATGTAACAGATAGTGGAGTTTAGCCCAGTTGGCTAATTGGCAATTTGACAAGCAGGGAGCAACAATTCATTCCATGGAAAAACAAAGTTTCATGTATCACAGTTTAACAAAACAAACAGTGGAGTTTAGCCCAGTTGGCTAATTGGCAATTTGATGCAGATTGATGGCAGCAATATTTTTAATAAAACTCGAATTCCATATATTTATCAGAACTTCTACTCAGACCAATGAGTTATGAAGCTAGAGAAAACACGACACAGTCAAGACTGCTGATTAGATTAGTTAGTGATAAAGTTTTGTCTAGGAATCTTCACAAACAGAAATAAGGAAGAATAAAGTAGATACAAAAGACACTAGACATTTATCCTAGGAAAACCCTTTAGTTTGAAGTGAAAAACCCAACCACACCAGGAAAATATCTCCTTTATCGATAAAAAATGTTCAACTACATCTTTCAACTTAATACCTATTGTATCTACACACAAAGTAATCATGCATATATATAGAATTGAGAGACTCTTCACATCAAAACAGAAGGTCTCTTCAATTTCCAAAAACAAGTCTTTTCATATTTCCGAACGCATGAGTATTTGTATGACACATATCTCTTTATATAATATTATCTCAAATCTGTAAACACAATACATAGGTATTATCTCAATTTCAACATATAGCAAATTCAGTGATAAAGATCTCTATCGCAGCTAGAATCTTCAACAGCTAAATAATTCCGGCAGGTAACATCTGCTAAAAATTAGGACCTGACATAAAGAACTAATTAATTAATAATATTAATATTTTATAATTATATCGATATAAAATGGTTTGTGTTTTATTGATATATCAAGCTTGTGTGTGTGTGGTATGGCCAAATTCAGCTGGATTGAATCCAGAAATTGCTGTACTGTCAAGCCTACCTGTATCCAAAAGCGGAGACCTGTGCAACAAATTGGTGTATCGCTTATGCGGTGATCTAAGTCACTAATTTTCCTAGCTTTCCCACTAGTTATATAGGGAGCTCTCTGATTTTTGATGTACATTATGGGGAGATAAATGGAAATGCCAGCTGAATTATAGTGATGTTTTGAGATGTTCAAACTTCGCCTATGTATATCTCTATGACAGGGAGATTATAGGAGTACTAAGGTTTAGTTACAAGTTTCTCACTAACTAGTTTTGTAGGCTTTTGGCACGTGGGGTATAGAGGGTTTTTGAATTTGAGATTTAGAAGTTTTGTATACGGTTCTTACTTTAGGATTATGTAAGGTCCCTCCATGTACTTATTAGATATGTATCTCTCTATTAAAACTGTTGTAGGAGATTAGAATAGATATGAAATAATATTTTTATGGTTTAGATGTCCTAATAAGAACTGAAATCCAAATACATTCATGTTTTGATTCACGTAACTATCTAGATAAGTTTTGAATATATGTATGTGATTTTCTTGAGCTATTGATGTGTGCAATGAGTGTGTAGGATATTTTAGCTGAGAAACCCAACGAAGGAACATAACTGATCCCTATGTGCCATTCATGGAAACCATGTTGCTCGTATCTTAATTGTATTGTGAAGATGTATGAATGTATCTTTCCGTGATCAGTAAATGATAATGTTCGTAATTGTGTTCTGTTAGTGTCACTTGACACTCGTGAATTACATATGCATTCCAGCATGCTAGCTAGGGTTAGCTATGTAACCTTTGGACCTAAGTCGGATTAAGTTAGTGTCTTTTTGCTAATTTGGTTCTTAATCGAGTTTAGTCACACCTAATCCGGATTAGTGCTTAATCTGCATTTTTAGAGTTGTTAGAGGGTCCTAATTATTTCCTAGCTTTTGTTTGGTTCCAAACCTATTCCTAAGGCTTTAAAATATGAAATATTTATACCCAAAGGGTATGGGTATGGGTTGGGGGCATTTTCCAACCTCTAAGCCCCTTTTATTGACTTTTGAGGTCACTCAAAAAGTCTATTTTTGCCTTTGTGCGATAATTGCAACTAGCTACCATGAGTTGCCTCACCCCACCTCCACTTAGTGGTTGACCATAGTATGGGTTGAGTTAGGAACTTCTAGATTTGTAGGTGGGTGGGAGAAGTTATTGCTCTTTTTGGTGGTTGAGTTGGAGGTTTATTTAGAGGCCCTTCTTGGAGTAGTTTAGGTGGTTACCCAATCTCTACATTTAGAGAGGAGTCTTGGAAGATTGAAGCAAGGAAGGGAAAAGCTCTACCCAAACTTGTTCATTTGCCATTACCTCTTTGTGCAGGTAGGAATTCTCATCTCCCTTGTTCAGATTTTCATGTTTGTTTCATGCTTATGCTACCTTGTTGTTGTTTGAATGCTTGTATGTATGTGGGTATGTTGGGAAGGATTGAAAACCATGTTCTTGAATGCTTTTCTTCCATGTTTTTGTTTGAATTTCGAAGTTTTCTTGTATGGGTGTTTTGGCATTACTCACCCTTGGAGAGGGCAGAAGTGGCCAATTTGGGGAAAGGTTCTTTTAGTTGGACTCCAACAGTGTAGAGTCTCTTCTCAGGACGAGAAGATGGAGAGAGGGTAGGGTGTTATGGGCCCCTACCTGTCAGCACAAACCACGTATGAGTTTTGACATGTAAGAATGGAAGAACGAAAGTTCTTGATTTATAGCACCGATTGGGCACTTGGTTTGGTGTTGTGTCTGACATCTCCTGTTGGAAAAATCCACCTTTCCTTAGTTTTGATTCATTGTGAATCCTGCTTTGAAAATTTAGTATGAATATGCACGTTTAATTTTGTCTCTTGGTTATGCTTGGTTGTCACCCGATCAAATTCTGTTCCCTCCACGATCTTAGCATTGTATTGCAGAAAATGATATGGATCCCTTGATAAGGGTCATGAAGGAAATTCGATTAAATTGTTGAAAATTCGGGATTGAAATCCTATAAAAATGTTATTTATCACTTTGTTGTAATGGCAATGATGCCGGGTTTTCTTCCTGATTCTTTCCCAGTTGAGCCTTTGAATCAGGTTGTCAATAAAAATAGTATTGAAGTGATATCGTTCTTATGAGATGTTCGTATTTTCAATTTTGTTGCATTGTGTACTTGACGTTAGGTGTGATGACATTTTTAACTTACGGCTGCATTCCCATGTTTGGTAATCATACTTATTTAGTTTAAATTAATTTGATGGAATGACATATCCCGTTATACAAGTCAAGATTCAAGGAATGTTAAAGAAAATTCGATGCTTGATTTGGGCTTTATTGCATTTCTGTAATACTTAGGAAGGCAAGTTATCCTATGTCTTTGATTAAAACATAACTTTTGAACTGAATGAACAAAATCAACATTAGAAAGAAACTCAATAATATTGCCTTGGGTATATTAGTCATAGTGGCTTAAATCTATGAGAAAAGAAAAGAAAAGTATATATATGTTCCTTGGTCAAAGATGAAATTACTTTAGAAATTTAACACTTAGAGAAAATATGGACAAAAAAAAAAAGGTTCCAAGAGAGCTATAACTCTCTGGTTTTTGTATGGAGAACTAATTTCATCCTCCTTTTAGTCACAGAGAATCTTTAAAAGATTCCCCCTTTATATCCTTGTTGAATAACATAAATAAATTAGTAAACCTACTTTCATCATCAAATAAATAAAATAAATAAATAAATAAATAAATCTATGTAAAAGCATGAGCTAATATCTACTTTCTACCAATAAAACTTTATGCTTTTATATCCTCCTTACCTTGGCGCAGCTTTTTGGGGAAGGCTTGAAACTAAGTCAATATAATTAAGATGGGGTGACATCACCCCATCCTCTTCTTCCTTCGCCTGACACGCTGATCTCATTCTTAGATGGGATGGCTGAAACAAATTTGTTATTTTATAGTAACCTAGCCCTTTTTCCTTCTCAGCGCCTAAATTCTTGGTCCTTGCTTGGCACGTGGGAGGGGGGTAGACCTGCGAGTTGCAGTCTTGGGCCACGAGTTTTGTCTTGGGCAGGGTGTGGTAAAGGTTTAGGGTGGATGGGATAGATGTGTAGGGGTATGGTTAGGGATAGTTAGAGTTAGGAGTTAGTAGAGTAGCATGTAGTATTAATGTTAGATAAGTTTTAGTTGTTAGGAAGTGTTTGTTATCAATTAGTTTTTAGTTTATGTTAAAATTGTTTTATTATTATGTTTTAGTTTAGTAAGTAAGTAAGTTATTAAGGTTAGAGTACTAGTGTATTAAAGATGTTAGAAATTAGTTAGTTGTGTTAATTGTTTTTATTATTTAGTTAAACTTAAAGTTTTAAAGAATGATTGCCTTGTATGTTTGGCATGTATTGTAAGTTTGAAGTAAAAAGGTAATTAGTTTAAAATAAAGATGATTGTTTGTGTTAGTAAAGTTTAGTTATTTTATGTTAGAGGTTAAATTAGTTAGTTAGTATTTTTTTTAATTTCAATGATTGAATAGTTAGATTTGGATTTATTTAAATGGTTCTTAGAGTTGTATAATGATTTTATTAATAATTGCTTAATTAAAGTTATAATGGTTAAGTTAATATTCTGTTAAGTTAGTTATATTTTATGTTATTAGTCTTTGGTTGGAATTTAAAATCATGTGATGATTAAAGTATTGAGATATTTTTCTTTTGAATTTTAAACCTAAAAGGTGGTTAGTGGATCGGGAAGTAATATAACTCAAGTTGCCTAGGTAATGAAATATGATGGGTCGGGATATGATAGAAGATGAGTTAGATGTTGTCAATAGTTTAATGATAAAATTAAGTTGAACATAGTAAATCTGTTGTTGCAATTCAACTCTTAAACCTTAGTGAACTTTATTATTATTAAATTAAAAAAAAAATTTACTTGTGTTTTGCCCACGTATTTTGGGCGTCACAGATTAATTACCCAATAAGGCTATTACTTATGAGATCCTTCATCAGAATAGCATCAAATCATACTTGCAACGATTTTTCGGGCTGTCAAGAAGGTTGTAGTCTTGCCAAAAATGCATATCAGGGATCGATGGTGCACAAAGGCATCTACATTAGGAGTCTTGCGTGGAGGCATTGATGATTTACCCCCATTGTGAAGCTCTTTCGTGCTTTAGGGCTACCGAGCAGCTTCTTGGAAAGAACATTGACATCATGTTATTGGCTCTACTTGCCCGTGCCTGCTATAAGTGTACCATTGGCAGATGAAATGAACAATTCCTCTTTGCATTGACATATTGGGTTTCCACACCACAATGTTAGGCCCAAGCGACTTCCTTAGAGTCAAATGTGGGTGTCCTCAAAATCTTGTTTTCTGGTGTGTCCTATTTCCTTTGCTCTTTGGCCACTACTTGGTTTGTGCTGGGTATGGTTGTTTATTGGGTTTTACAACCAATGATAGCTAAGGGAAAGTTCATAGCTTTCCTGTCATTCCAGAATAGGCTCCTAGTTCATGTATTTGTACACCAACTGGCGATTTGAACTCTCCGCCATCTGTTAAGGTTCCCTGCTCAGTTATCGGGTTTTGCTGTTTAGGCTTGGGTCCTGGAACTGGTATAGTTTTGGTACTGGTTCTTCCTGGGTATTATGGGTTCTTTGTGGGTCCTTCTGTAAAGGACCTAGAGTGAACCTAGGCACCCAAGATGTACTCCAGGGCAGTAGGTCAGTTTATGTATGTATTTCTGATTTGTTCATTAGCATGTTCTTTCTAT
This sequence comes from Cupressus sempervirens, assembly GCA_028749045.1. Taxonomy (NCBI): domain Eukaryota; kingdom Viridiplantae; phylum Streptophyta; class Pinopsida; order Cupressales; family Cupressaceae; genus Cupressus; species Cupressus sempervirens. The sequence continues at coordinate 442,937,142 of CM053792.1, read as the reverse complement.
CAGCTTTAAATACTCTCTTGCAACAGCTTGGTAATATTATTCAATTTAAAATTGTTTTTATGTAATGCCCTTAGTTTATGACAGTAGTGAACAACAATCTACTTCAATTCATTTGAAGGTCAGGGCTTGACTTTATTTTATTTGTAGATCTAAGGACATGACTGTTGATAGATTTGTAAAATCCAGCCAATAGTTATGTTTGTTGATCATGTTCAAATTGATGTCAAATGCTAATGCATTTAACTTGAACTTATATCAGTAATACAATTATTTTATTTATAACTTTGTTGGCCATTATTGATTTATGAGTACCACTTTTCTTTTATATTTGTAACTTCAATGTTTTAACATACATGCATGCATACATATACAGACGAACTTGAACCCACAAGGGAGAAAAAAATTGCTGTACCCACGTACCTGAACCCCATACCCGTACCCGAACTAGAACCTGTATCGGCAACTTAGTATGAAACTAAGCACAAAGCATGTTATTTAAACATTATAGAACCTTAACATGCACCATTTGAATGCCATCTAGGAAATAGTAACTGATTTTAGTACTCATTTGTTAATATGCATATCAATATGTGAACAAAAATATTTAAATATAAGTTTAGCAGTGAACAATATCATAAAAATTTGGAAATTTAAATATGCCCAAAGGCTAGAGCGCTGCCACAAAATTTCATCATTATGTTCAAGTTCAACATAGAAAACAAATTATAGAAAAATGAAGCAGATTGCTGCTCTTGTTTTGCCTTTGCCACCATGGCATCAAAATCAAAGTCCTCACTATCATGCTCCACAAGAAGCGTAGTCTCATCCAATGGAATCCAAACCAATCTTGGTACTGTCTCATCCTCATTTATGTGGGCCAGATCCTCAAGCTCAACATACCACCACAAAGCTAGAGTTTGCCTATATTCTGGAGTCTAACAATCCGTAAGTCAAAGCGAATGATGCATTGCCACTAGCTTCTCCGCTTGTTTAGAGGTAAGTTTGTTCCACTTGACGAACTGGATAAATGAATATGTGGACCAATTACTCTTTGTAGTTGAGGAACTAGCAACTTGTGTAAGGAGGTGAGTGGCAAGTGCTTTTAACTCTGGTGTATCTCTCCCATGTCAGGTTTGCCATCCAATAGGATCTCTTTGTGCCAAAATCGCCCTATCCAACCTCGCTTGTGGGCTTACCCAAGTTTGAGCCACGAAGGTTGGTGAAGTCAAGGAACTGTGCATGAAGAGTAGAGGCCTCTTGAGCTGAATACATCTTATCAATAGTGTGAAGCTATCCAATACCTTAGGATCATCACATAGAAGGCCCCTTCCACCCAACTTTTCATATCTTTTGGGATGTAGAGCAAGGTTTCCATATGAAGTAGGGTATTCATTATGTTCCACTTCCATGTCATAATAGGCTTAATATGCTTCTCATAAAACCCCAATGTAGGATCCTTGGGTGCAACAATTTTCTTCATCTTACCCAACATGTTGACAAAAGTCTCATATATCTCTACCAAACTAGGAGTGTTAATATCAACATATCTAATGACATCTACAATGGGTGCTATAAAAGAGCAAATATATTTGCCAGATGCAAACAAAAACTAAAATCAGAATTAAGAATTAATTTTTTTAAGTTATCATTGTGGACCACCAACTCTCATCAAGGATCCTTTGCTTCACCTCTTTTCCTTCAGAGGACTTAGAATTGCACTATTGTCCTCACTTTGGATTCACCATTGTCAATTGGAGGGCCTCATACACCTCAATCATCCTCTCCATCAAGATGAGGTATGTGCAATACCTATAGATACAATTATAAATTAAAATAAAGTTAAACATTAAAGATTAAAAACATCACATGTAAGTTTGTAACAATTATAAATCAAGAGAAACTTAAAACAAAGTAAACTATAATTAAAATTGACATACCTTGTCTCGACTGGTTTGAGGAACTCCTTCTCTACCTGAATAGAGCAAGAGAAGTGTGGTGGTTGCATATAAACATTTGCACTTCTCTAGCTTCTAACACTGCCTGTTTCATCTATTCAATTTTTCATATGCCCTTTAATGCATTGTTCAATTAATGAACACTACAAAGGGTCCAAAAGATGTGCCTATAAGACCCTCTATCATCAAATTGGCTGATTTGCACACACGTGCAAAATCTGGGATAACTTGTACTACACTAGTTGGTCCAAGCTCCTCTGTGACATCTCACAAAATGGTGGGCTAGATATCTGCATCCTTCTTTCTTTAGCAGTCTATGACTTTCAAAAAATAAGAGCCAGTAGGGGATGTGATAGTGATATTGATGAGTGGTCGATGTCTAACATCGGTCTACCCATCCACCACAATAGAGCAGCCCGTCCTAACTCAAGTATGTTTTTTATCCTCAAACAAAAAAGCAACCTTAGAGTACTCATCATCTAGGAGGCGGTTCGTAGCTTATGCTCACCGGGGTTACAAATGAGAGATTCATACTCAATATATCTTTCACCATTTGTTTAAAATAAGTAGAATGGGCTGCATGATATGTGATACCATTAGCAACAAATAATATACCAATGGATACCTAACACTTTTTCTTTGCTTGTGCATTAAACAAACTTTCCACCGGGCCCTTCTCACCAATATTCATCTTTCTCTTCCCTCTAGACTCAGTAGGGCTGCCACTAGTACCAACGGCGGATGACATATGCCTAGATGATTGTGATTGAATAGATGGTAATGTCATTGTAAAATTTTGCCCCCTCCATTTTAGCCTCTTAAGTGCAATCTTTGACATTGTAATCTTTGCTCATCAGTCAAGTTAGGACAAGCTTTGACTTCATGGCATGCAACACCTAAAAAGTTTGACTCTTCACCCTTGTATAGCTGCCCCTAAAATCATCAAGACAAACATGACAATTCTACACCTTAGTCCCTCTTGCATTCTTTCTATCTTTTGGCCTAATCGTGACAAATAGGAGAAGAGGTTTTTTTCCTATTGAAAGGACCCTTTGCAAAATCCTTCATGATGGTGGAAGAGCATTTAAATAAATTAGTTTTAGGATCAGCTCCTTTCCTAGTCCCACTACTAGCAATATCAACCCCAATCACATTTTCCTCCTTATCACCACTACTACTAGTACTTCTATTGCTGCACATTATGCTTTCTTTTGAGATATAAATATGCAATGAAAAGATGAGCTGAAACAATGGAAAAACTAAATAAAAAAATCAGACTTCTCAAGCTGCAAATCTATTTAAAAAATGGAAAATGAAACCTTAAAGAGTTTCATACTTGGTGCACAATAGAGGATGCTCAAATCCCTCCTCAAGCTCTTGGAAGCAAAAATGTCACCTCTTCTTGCAAAATGAAAACCCCAGCCAGCTTCAACACACTCCAACTTCATAGACAAAACCAAACAAATGTCAAAACAACCATAATGTGGTTGTTTTTGACCTTTCAGGGCATTTAGAGGGGCGGGGCCCATTGGACGACCAAGTTAGGATTAAAAAACATGTTTTTTTTGTTTGAGCTTAATACAAAATGGGGAACGGTCGGCGGGATGTTCCATACCCATCCCCTTGGCCTAGGATGCCTCCTGTGTTGTTTTGCAAAATGGGGATGGCGGGGAGATGTCCCATACCAGTCCCCCATCTCAAAAACTTGGGGTTTTTGGGTGGGGACTTGTCCTCGGGGAATGTAGTAAGTTTGAGACGAGGAAGGCTTATAAGACATTCATTCAAATATGCTTTTCTGTTTATTGTTAGCAATATACATGAAAAAAAAGTCATGGATAAGAGTCATGGTAGCGATAATTTCAGTATGAAAATACTTTGTTGCGAAGAACTCCACAAAACAAAACCAACTAAAGAATAGCCCCAATAATGTGTAAGGTAGTCATGAGAACAGGCCAAGCTTTCCCATGACCTGTATTTCTTGGTTGAGATGAGGGGCAATGCTCCATGGATATTTACGAAACAGGGCATCAGAATATGAAGCCAACAAGTCAGAGTTGGATAATTATAAATGGGCTACAGTGGTTGTTATAAATTTTTTCTAGGCCTCAATGTTATAGATGTTGTCTCACCTTCACAATACTTGAACCATATACTGCTTGTTTACCATCAAAATATTGAAGACACTTGTATTCTTTACAACATCGATCTAAATCCTGTAGATTTTCAGTGTTCAAGGGTTTTTGTATTTGTATATTTGCCAATAAGTTTGACAAGAGGACTCTCTGCATTTGGTCTTCCGAATCTGACTTTGTTTGGTCTTAAGTTTGGTCTTCCGAATCTGACTTTGTTCTGTATAAGTTAATAGTTTCCATTTAGACTACAAGATCTTATTCTTGCCAATAAGTTGTGTTTGGCTTTTATCAAGTGATTGTTAGGCACGTGAATTACAATTTAATTTACATTCACCTTTAGTCATTATTTACTATGAATTTATGTTGCCAATTTGAATACGGTTTTGGAATTCCACTATTTGAGCAATATACTTGGAAAAAAAGTTAAAACCATTAAAGTAGTGACTACTCATGGATAAGAGTCATGATAATGATGATTTCGGTATGAAAATACTATGTTGTGAAGAACTCCAGAAAACAAAACTGACTAAAGAATACTTCACTATGGAAGCCTTACTAATATATTAGGTTGTCATGAGAACAGGCTAAGCTTTCCCATGATCTGTATTTTGTGATTGACAGAGATGAGGGACAATGCCCAGTGGGTATTTGCGAAACAGGGATTCATCATAGCATCATCATATGAAGTTAAGAAGTCAGAGTTGGATTATCATACATCAGATTGCTTACTAATGGGTATTTGCGTTAGAAACCACATGGGCTACAATGGGTTGTGTTATAATTTTTTGTAGGCCTCAGTGTTATAGATGGTGGCTTGCCTTCACAATACCTGAACCAACAAATATTGAAGACAGTTGTATTGTTTGGAACATCTATCTAAATCCTGTAGTTTCTCAGCGTTCAAGGGTTTTTGTGTTTGCATATTTGGTGAATAAGTTGACAAGTGGACTCACTGCATTTGCTCTTCCAGTATCTGACTGTTTGTTCTTTATAAGTTTATAGTTCCCGACTGGACTACAGGATCTTATTCTTGCTTATAAGTTATGTTTGATTTTTATCAAGTGATTGTTAGACATGTCAAGTACAAATTAATTTACATTCATGTTTAGTTATTATTTAGTATGACCTTTTGTTGCCAGTTTGAATACAGTTTTGGAACTCCACAATGTAATTTCCCCCAAGGGAGTATGCTAGGACTGGGTGCAGTTGTTTATAGCATAGGATCCATAACATGACAGATGATATGTATAGGGTGAGAGAAGGCCACACCCATTTGGGCAACCCATATCCACCCAATCTATCTGTAGTGTGTGATCACAATGAGCCGTAAAGGAGGATGATGGGAAAACTATCAATCTATCTCACCATGCAGATTTTTATTTAGTTTCCTCTATTTGAACTTCTAAGATAATTACCAAATTGTGCTTCCATTTATTTCTACTTGCAGAATTGATCAGTCTGTCTGATCTCCATTGCAGAAAAAAAAAGATCCTGACATTTTCAGCAGTGCCAACATGTTTTAACTCAATTTTTTTTGAAATTGACATTACTTTAGTTGCAATTGGCTTAAGCCTTGCACCCAGCTGGAGTGAGTGCTAGTATATAGTTGGATTTTAATGTATTTTAGACATTAAGGTATATGGTATTGTATCAGGGGTTGAAACATGAGACATTCTAAGGTTTGTCCATTGCAAGAATTAGTATCTCCAGTTTCTTTTTGGCAGGCTTTGATTTTAATAGTTATGTTTTCATTCTGAGTGGGCACTTTCGGTCTTGTTTATTTTGCAGTGAGGAGGAAGCCAGGATGAAGATTTATTCTGTTTCTACAAAGCATTACTATGCATTTGGCTGCAACATATCAGAAGAGCTCTCTCAGAAGCTTAATCGTGTGTGTTTCTTGATGTTTGTTCTTTTTTTTTTACTTCTTTTTTTACAGTCATATCAGTACTTTTACTTGGGACCTTCTACTGCATTGCAGATGTTCCTAATGTTAGCTGGGTGCTACCAGACTCCTACATGGACTTGAAATCGAAGTCATATGGAGGTGAGGATTCTTACTACTCCTTGAGATGTATGCTTATAGCTAGTTTGCATTTTTCTTACATTCAAATATCATGTTGGATGTGCCCAAATCTGTCAATAGATTTGTGTGTGAATTTTTCATGCACTGACCATTGATCTGCCTTCTGACAATAGCTGACTGTAAGGTCAACTTTATATGTATATATTCACTGACCATTGATCTGCTTTCTCACAATAGCTACCTGTAAGGTTAATAATGGTCCCCATGGTAACAAGGGCAATAATGTCATAGGTGGTAAACAAGGTTAATGTCTCTAGGTGATTTTCAAGTTCAGTTGAGTCAATAATGGAAGAGATGAGCATTTTGCTCATGCAATTTGATGCCAAATTGGGTGCAGGGAAAATAGCTATGTTACCTAGAAATGCGTTTCCTGCCCTAAGTCTTGAGTTTCGAAAACCGTCCCCATTTCGGGGACTTGGGGATGGCCGGAAATGTTTCCAAGCTGTCCCCACCCAAGCAAAAAAATCGGAAACCCGTCTCCGAAAATTTGGAAGCGGTCAACGCATTTCCAGATGGTGTTGACTGTCCCCAGGACTCCGTAGCTGTTTCCTATCTGTCCTGGGGACTGCTTGAAGTTTCCAATTTCAAAATAAAATTCAACTTTAAAAAAACATGACTAGTGATATGCAATTTTTTATTGTTTTCCCCTGGGGTGTAATAGAGAAAATATTAGATCACACTCTACCTAGCTGTTGTTCATGATTAGTAAATATTTAGAAACATAACAGTAATCCGAGTTTAGAAACAAACAATAATCTTAGTATCTGCCCAGAAAATTTCACTATTAAATTGTTAATATACAATACTTTTATTGTTTTCCCAGGGGTACAATAGAGAAAACATTTCACACTCTACTCTACGTAGCTGTTATTCATGATTAGCTAAATATTTTATGCTAAAGTTTCATCTTTTGAAGCTGTTATAGTGTAATATCTTCAAATATGGATGCTAGGAAAAGATAACAAATATTATAAACTAGGGCACAAACATTCTGAATATTTATTGGCATTCAAATACGTCAATTACAGCTCAGATATTATGTCAGAATCAGATCTGAGTTTATCAACTAAAGACAGTTTTTAGATTATATTCTGAGTTTAGAAACATACAATAATCTTAATATCTGCCCTGGAAGTCTCAGTCTTGAAATACAACCTTCCTTACTATTTCTAAGATAAAATAGAGATGGATATGCAGATTTTGATACTCGACTTGCCCAGAAGTCTGCTGTCCAAAAAACATAAATATAGGGTTTACATATATCAAATATGCAAAGTCGTCCTTGAAATGATGGCCAAGTTATAATGGCCCAAAATGAAGGTTTCAAATCCTAGTGCAATTAATTACAAAGGTGCTGAAATGCAGCACCAAATTAAGTTGCTCAGGTCAGCTATAAAATCGGCTAGCTAAAAATGTCTTTCAACAATATATATATAGCCATCCCCTGCCGTCCCCTATTTCAGCCAAAAAAAAAACGGTCCCGGAAACCCGTTTCCTCGTCCCCCTGTCCCCCCGTCCTGGAAACTCGGGGTAACATAGGAAAATAGTGAGCATGGCAATTTTTTATTACATATTTTAAGAGTAACTGTTACTGTATTGTATTTACTTTGTTCCTTTGTTATATGGTGTGTGTGTGTGTCATGTTCGTCTTTTAATTTTTTCTTCAATTGTTAAGTTATGATTTTGGTTGTGTAATCTGGAGTGTGTTCAGGCTCTTACTGTTTTGAGTACATGTTAAGCTTTTGTCAGAAAACAATTTATCATTGAGTTGTGGCATGATCTGCTGCAACTTTCTGGCTCGACTTCTATTATTTATTATGTGATTTATATTAGTTTTTGATTGGTCTAAAACCATATTGCATATTTGATCAGGAGAGCCTTTTATCAATGGACAAGCTGTTCCATATGATCCAAAGTACCATGAAGAATGGGTGAGAAATAATGCACGTTGTAATGAGAGACGATCCAGTGATAGACCACGAAACTCTGACCGATCAAGGAACTTTGAGAGGCGGAGAGAAATGCGCCAGATGAATTACCAGCAGAATTTCAGCCCGCGCCCACCACAAAGTAAGTGATTAATTAAATCTTGACATGGATTGTGACATATATCAACGGTATCTAGAAGACCTGGCTTATAGTTTTTGTTGATGTTAAACCATGTGATAAAGATGACTTTGGTGATGCTAAAGCAGGTGACTAAAGATAACATCTTCAAATTGGCACTTTGCCCATGGGTTCATGTCAGGGATTTTAAAGGTCATGCCAACCATTTAGAATTGTCAAGGAGGGCATCTAAGCAGTGCATATAATGCTTTTTCCTACTTCGTTATTGGATAAGGGGATGTGTGTTATCTTTTTGAAAGATATAGTTGTAAGTTTAAACTGACTGGTCATTAGTCTTTGGTTTGCATTCCAAGTCTAAATATAAGGTTTTTACATTGGTTTGATTTCTTATGGATTAGTGTGTTGCCAGGGGACTAGTTATTCATGACAATTCCAAAGATCAGGACTTGTGCAAGCTTTTGTATACCCATAATTCTTTGTTAAAATTAGCAGATAATTCTTGCTTGAACTGAAAATATTGGCAAACTACTCTGTACTTGTATCAAAAAAATAATTCCACTGTTCTCTGTTGAGGGTAAGGTAGTTTCAGATAGAATGGGACTTGGTCCAATATAATATTTACTATTCATAATGTAGGGCGTGCTAAACTGCTTAGGGTATATACTAATATGGACAGTAGTATTGTTGATTGGTTTATTTAGTATCTATACTTTTTAATAATGCATTGTGTTTGGGATAAAAAGCAATAATTGCTAATTTGCTTAGTTTAGGATGGATTTCCATGAGCACAAAATTATGAGTTCCATTATTGCCAATTTTGAAGTCCTCGTACTTTTTCAAAGTATATTGAAAGTCTTCTGTTTTTGAATGACTAACCATATGTTTAGTTACAGGTCGTTCCAGCTAAAATAATCCCCGTGTCAAAAAACCTTGTCACCTGCCATATTTTGTAACTTTCTATAGTATTTGTATTAGTCTATTGTTGTGACAGATCTATGAATTACCACGGAAGAGTTGCCTCATTACCACGGCAAGATGTATAAGGGTTTATGTAATGCTCTAACTGATCCAGATAGATAAATGGAGGCTGAATCATCCGGACAACACGTTACAGTTGGAGTGGCAGGGCATTTACGAAAATGCATGCATGCATGCATTCACTTAATTCTTAGCCTGTTTGTGCGTGTTATCTGCAGTATGAATAATAAAGCTTATTAGGGTATGAAGGACCTGTGGAGGAAGTGAGATGCTAGTTTGCTTTTTCCCCAAATCTGTCTTTGCGTATTAAGCTGAAATCTGTGGTGATGCTTTAAGTGCTTTGTTTTTAAATTTTCTCTGCCAACTGCTTGATGGTTGAGATTGTTTTTCGGCATGTTCATGTTAGGGTTTTCTTCATTTCTTCGAGTTCAACACATCTGTGTTGATTCTGTGATCTAGTGTCAGTCTCTGCGAAATCATGGATGCAATGGTGCTCTGAAATTTTATATTTACATTTTATGTTTTGGAGATTTTGAATGGATGTTTCAAATGACACGACAGAATGCTAGATGCTTTTAGTTTGCTGTCCCAACACTAATAACTTTTGAACAATGAGGTTTAAACCAGCCATGAGCTACATATGATTGGCATTTTCTAATGATGCTCCCTTTTAGATGACATTGAGAAAAATAGAGTGCTTGTTCATTTTTTAATCTCAAAAGGTAGTTTAGATTAAGAGAAAAGGTTTTGAAGGGACCCTGAACAATCAGGTTTTCATGGGATCCGAAACCCATGACAAAGAAGTCAGAAAAGATATTCAATGAAAGCTCACTACATGGAACAGATCAAAATCAAGGTAGGCTTTTAGCAACATGCAATTGATTGTATTTTGTTCATTTAAGTAGTCATTGGGGGGTTGTATTGGGCCCCCTTTCCTTAATACTTTTTTTGTTGGGAGTTTTGCCTCAGCAAGTTTTTGTAAATGGGTAATTGACATGGCCTAGTAGTTTTGATCCATATTTGCATCTTTGTATCTTGTACATTCACTTTAGGTCCTTCAGTGGTGGTTTTTGTGTGAATGGGCGTTTTATCTATTCAGTCATTACCGAGCTCATGTTCACTAGATATTAAAGTTAAGGTACATAGCCCATAGACTAGTTATGACTCTGCATCTCAAGTCATAATATTAAGACACATCATAATCTTATGTATCCATTTCACATTTTTGTATATAGCTAATGAGATATAACAATTCTTGCAATCCCAAGATACCTTCATGAGTGTTCATAATACCAAAATTCAAACAAAACCACCCTTTCTACTTGTATCTATAATTTGAAGAACCTTCCATGAGTTATCTTTTGTAATTTTAGCATGTTGTAATCAACCATCATTTTATTTTTGCATTCTCTGTTTTCATATATTTAATTTGTTCATCAATGCTCCTAAATGTTACCTATATCTTTAGCTAATCTTGCACGGTATAGAACATTTTATAACAATTCTTACAATCCCAAGAAGATCTTTTATAAGTGTTCATAAAACTAAATTTCAAAATAAAAACACCCTTTCTACCTCTATCTATAATTTGAAGAAGCTCAGGAATCAAAACGACCAAATTCAAATTGTAACTTCTTCAATACTAACACCAATTATATTGTCAACTGTATTGGCAACACCTCTATCAAATCTCTTCTTGTAATTTAGTGTCTCCCTTTGATCTTGGGATGACAACACCTCTAGTTCTATTCACCCTCTGATGTGCATCTAACTTCATATGTCTCCCTCTTTGGTTGTGATATAGGATGATAATTGCATAACTTCTCCCTTACGAGTTGAACTTATGATTTGAATGATAACTCTTGATACCTCACTCTCCTTCTTTGACAATAATGCCAAAGACATCAACCACACTAAATAGGGTAAAAATAAATCTCTAACAATGCGTAAGACATTCACAACTATTCATATATTTTGTTTTGTAATGTTTTAGAGTTGATATGGAATAAGTAATGGAAATGCTTGAAATTAAACAAGACAAGGTACATACCTCGAAATAGCACCAATCTGGAAATACCTATTTTTTGATGTCTGCACAATTTTTGGAAAATCTGCCATTCGTTTTGGACTAGAAATGTCAAGATAGAGAAAACCCATAAAATTTTTATCGTTCCGAGAGCAGGTCGACCTTGACCCAATTGGCAAGGCACATATACCCTGGGGCACAATTGTTCTCCGAAAAGTCGACCATGACTTGTATAGCTTCGATGAAAATTTCATTCGTGGATCTTGGAAGTTTTTCAAAAAGGGTATCCAAATTTGTACTTCAATTTTTGAAACAACACTTACGTATATTTGAAAATGGGGTTTTGGTGTGGCTATATAGGGTTTTACCTTAGTCAAACACTCGTTTTGGTGTTTCTCGCCTCCACAAATAGCTGGATATGATAGAATGTGTGTGTGTATTGAATGTGTAATGCCAAGATCTAACTTACTAGATTGCAACCCTAACATGAATATGTGTATGAGAAAGCAACACATAGACTTGAATAAGATAAGAAAGCATACTAAGCCCCCAAGGCTAAAGTACTCCTACCAAACTCATAATTTGTAATTGCTACCCCATGATTGTGTCTTGAATGCTTGAATATCGATAATGACAGATCAAGGAAGATTGGATCTCTCTTGCTCCAAATAGATGTTCACAATAGTATATAAATGCTTGATATTCACAATAGCTTGATCTTCTATATCATTCTCTTGCAATCTTGCATCTTCATAGCATCGTCTCTTGATTCTAGTTATCCTTCTAGTTGTTGTTTTCGTGCTTTAGTTCTCTTCTTCTTGTACAAAGATGCAAATGAGAGTCTTTATATAGAAGCTTCAAGGTGAGGCTCCTAGAGTAATGTGATGACCCATAATTCAAATTTCACCTTGAATTATGGTCCAATCACAATAACCAAGGAGGGAAAATAATTAAATGAATCTTGAATTAAATCCTTTTCGCATTCAAATCCGAAAGCTCGACATTGATTTTAGGACCCTCCAAGACCAAAATCTAAAAAGGGGGGATCAAATCTTGAAGAGGGTCAAGGTCAATCTCGACCCTAACCTAGGTCAGGGACAACCTCGACCCTACCCTAGGTCGGTGTCGACATGGTCGACCTTGCCCTAGGTCAGGGTCGACCTAGGAGTCAAAACCCAACCAGAGCAGAAAGCAGAAAGTCTCGAGTATACCTAGAAACCTAGAAATGATGTTAGAACACTAGGAATAGACACAAAATCCTATAATGAATATGATGAAGGTTAGGAGGGCCTATTTGAAATTCCTACCTAGAAAATAGAGACATAGAGGGGGGAAATTAAGGAGAATCTTCGAGATTTTAACTCTAATTTCACTTAAAATGAAGGAATCAAGTGCAAAATGCATCTCGAATGCAAATATATCATAATAAATGTACTAAAAGAGGGTGCTAAACCTACCAAGATGGAAGTTCTTCCATTTTAAGATGATACATTTAGCCCTCACTTTAGCTCAAATATGACACTACATGAATATGCAAGTTAAAGTAAGAAAATATCATAGTAAATAAAAAGGAAAGAAAATATCATAGTAAATAAAAAGGATATAGCGAAGTCCTTGATGTAGAGATCCTGCAAAAAACTATTAGAAGCTGCAACACCTAAGGTTAATGAAAATCCATAAACCACCTAAAGCTTACTAAATAATAGTTAAGAAGTGCATAAAGCCCCTTATGCCCCCCCTATTTCAGCTTTGTAATTCCGGAGGGTGAAACATGGTGATAAGGATAACTCTAACCACTAAATATGGAATTTCTTGAAAAGTTCTTTAAACCAATTAGAAGAATTCAAAACCTTCCTAAATTGATTCAAGGAGTTAGCTATCTAAATCACGTTTCTAACGCCACCGACGACATCAAAAACATAGTTAGTGAGCTCAAGTTCTGATGAAAAGAGTGAATGTCTATCTAAATGCATGAGACAACATGAATATGAGTTTACCATGAGTAAACCATAATTTTACCTATAAATAATGAAAATAAAATCAAACTTACTCATTCTTACCTTTTGTAGATTTGAAACGAGAAAGCAAGATGCCGAGGAGAGAAGAACTTTGAGCAACACACATGGAGTTGTTGAGACAGTGCCTAGCTTCCAGACAACCACTTCCTAAGGTGATCTTGCTGCTACTTTGATTGTATACTTTCTAAATATGTGATTTCTGTAGGCAAGGTCAACCTTGACCCTTAAAGGTTGACCCTATCCCAGAAATATCAACATAGATTGTTAGATTTCCACTCATTCTAGGATGAGGTCATCCTTGACCCAACAAGGTCGACCCTGACCTAGAAAGGTCGACCTTGACCTAGTAAAGTCGACCTTGACCTAGTCAAGTTTAGTTTACAACTTTGATGATACTAGAGACTGACATGCTGTTTATTTGTGCTTACAGGACATGATTCGTCTCCAAGAGCATCCCTTTGGAGAGTTGCTTGTTACCATCAGAGAGAGGTTGTCTGAGCTAGATGAGGAGGATATATAGTTGCTGAGAGATGTAGGGCTATACTAGGTAGCAGTCCTACCACATATCAGGCTACATCGATCCATGTTATCGACTCTTATAGAGAGGTGGGATGAGGATACATGCTCCTTTCACCTTCCCTCAGGAGAGATCACAATTACATTAGAGGATGTCTACAGGATCCTGTAGCTTCAAGTCCAAGGTGAGACCATTAGACCCAAAGCTCAGCGAGTCTATAAGGATGTCCTTGTAGATAAGGAGTATTTCTTGGGACATGTTCCTCAGATGTAGACCCGATCAAATCATGTCTTTCTATCCTCCATACTATCAGGCCCTACTCCTTTAGTACAGAGACTGATGCTTGGTATAGTATCCTTGGTTGTTTTGCCCAACTCGAATGGTACCATATTTTTGACACCACTCACCCATGTTATACGGAGGATGGAGAGTGAGAGGATTATATTTTCATTGGGTCGCAGTATGCTAGCTCAACTATACCATGAGCTATGTCAGTTGGTTAGATATTGAAGAGAGAGCCTGTTGATATGTACTCTCCTGCAAATTTGGTTGTTTGAGCAGTTTACATGTACATTTCCACAGGGCATCCCAGTGATGGTAGATTCAAGAACATCGAGTCTTTTCCTATTCATTGAAGACTGCCTGGCAGTTTGGAGATATCTTGTATTGGAGAGTATCTCTAGACCACATTTTGAGTGTGGCTATGATATGGAGACCCTACTGCTGGATGATAGAGTGGCCTAATACTCGATTCCAGATGAGATACTCATAGCGATGAAAACTGCTAGAGAGTCATTCGAATCACACAGTGGTGTCATACTACTATAATCGAGTGATGAGACAGTTCAAGCTTGTACAAGGAGTCCCTAGACCAGTACCTCGATATGTGCATCCAACAAGGTATTATCAGAGACTTGATGCCATACACTGACCATTGATAGCAGATATAGAGGACAATGATGCTGATGATACATAGGATATAGAGGTACCATTAGATGTGACCTACTTAGGCATGAGCCAAGATTACATTAGGTATTGGAGTCTACAGGGATCCCATGTCATCTTCCCTGAGGATTATCCTATAGGTGATCCAGGTACTTTAGAGAGGACACATCGGGATGATGGTATAACTAAGGAGGATGAGGATATTTGAGATGAGGAGGAGCACATCTCCAAGGGGGATCCCATGGAGGAGGAGAGAGGAGGATAGAGTAGAGGAGGGAGTAGAGGAGACAACAAAGGAGATAGTAGAGGGGATGCCCCCAGCTAGTGATATTGGTGCAGGTGTACACATTTATCACATATCACCACTGAGATCACGATGACCCCCACGTGCCCACACAAAGACACCACCGGTGAGGCCTAGACACAACGAGTGCGAAGAGAGTAGTCACTCCATTCCCCCACCATCCAAACCTTTCAGTGACTTCTAGGAGGGAGACCTAGGTATGAAATAATAAAATGTGATTAAATATGCAATTTGATTTGAAAAAGTATGAAATTAATAAATGTAATTTTCATTCTATAGCTAGTGTAGCAGAGTGGAGGAGTTTTCTATCTGAGATTCTAAAGGATACATGCATATCCTATCGACTACCACCAAGAGAGTGAGAGTCCTCTCTTGGCTACAGAGACCTCAACAGGAATGTTGATATTTTTGCAGTTGTCCAATAAGAGCTAAGGATGTGCAGGGAAAGGGAGGAGAAATTGATAGTTGAGCTACAAAGTGCCTGAAAGTGCTCAGATGGTATGAGCATATCCAAGAGCCATACACAGACACACAAATCTACCTCCTCCTATTATAGACCAGAGAGATCCGACATCCACCGACCATCATAGCGTAGTGATAGATAGGGCCATTGGCCATATATGTATCAGAATTGAAATCACTTTTTCATGAATGAAAAACTATCTTTATTAATTAGTTCTATGTTTGATATAAAACTTAATAGAAAGAAAGAAGATGCATAAATATATTCAATATGTAATTTTTCTAAAGCTATATAACCTATAAAACAAAATATATAAGGAATATAAATGCAGAAAGAAAAGAAAGAATAAATTTAAGGATAATAACATTTAAGATGCTTAATATTAATAGGTTACTTTAAATTCCCATCCATATCAACAAGTTTATAAGCACCTAAACCAAAGTCTTCAATAACTACAAAAGGTCCAAGCCAATTAGGGCTAAACTTTCCTTTTTCACCAGGTAAAGCATTCACATTTCATTGATTCTCATATAAAACTAAATCACCAATAAAAAATGTTCGTTCGATTACCTTATGATTATATTGCTTCTATAGAGATTTATGATAAGCTTTTATATGTTCTAATGCATATATTCGTTGTTCATCCAATATTTGTAACTCTTGTAAGCATTGTTTTCGAAAACTATCTTTATCAATTATCCCATGAAATGAAACATGCAAAGAAGGCATTTCTAATTCGAAAGGCATAATTAGCATCAGTATCATAAAGGAGATTGTAAGGAGAAGTACCTATTGTAGTACAAACACTTGTCCTATAATCCCATAAAGCATATGTCAACTGAGTATGCCAATCTTTCACATGCTTGTTAACTATTTTTCTTAGAATCTACTCAATAATTTTATTTGATGCTTCAACTTGACCATTAGATTGAGGATAATAAGGAGTTTAAAATTTATGTTGAATTTGATATTTCTCCAATAAGATCAAAACCCCAAATAATAAATGCCATGGAGAAACTTGATTACGAAGCTCACGAGTAGGGGTATGAATCAAATTACTATGTTGTTGACATTGAGGACATTTTTTAACAAACATAAAAGAATCTTGTTCCATCGGTTGCCAATAATATCCCATTCTAAGTAATTTATTAACCAAAGATTTTCCACCAAAATGCCCTCCACAAGAACCAAAGTGAGCTTCTCCCAAAGCTACCGAAATTTCAATTCTATTGAGACATCTTAATAATAATCCTTCATAAGAGCATTTGTAAAGCGTATCTCCTAAAATGATGTAACGTATTGCAAGTTTCCTAATATGATTACACATTTTTCTTGTTTATTCAAGAAAAATACCATCTTAAATGTGGAAATACCATTCATCCAAATGCAAATTAAAATAATCAAAGGTAATCTTTTTAGAAATTGCATGGTTTTTAAGAGTTTACATAGTAAATTGAAAGGTTTCATCATTATTTTCAAGACACACCAAAGAAGCTACATTTGCCATGGCATTCACATTCCGATTATCTTTTCTAGGTAAGATTTGAATTGTATAAGAAGAGAATTGTGAAAGCACATCAAGAGCCAAATCTCTATATTGTGTCATTTTATCATTCTTAGTTTGATAACCACCTTTAATTTGTTCAACAATCAATTGTGAATCTCCGTATATTTGAAAATGTTTGATGTTAATGGATGGAGCTCCTCGTAAACTAGTTATAAGAGCTTCATACTTCGCAATGTTATTAGTACAAGGAAAAGTTAATTTGTATGATAAAGGAATTGGTTTTTTTGTAGGAGGAATTAAAATAATACCAACACCAGAACCCTTCGTACATTTAAATCCATCAAAATATAATTCCCAAATATCATCTTGTTGAATAGATAGAATAGTATCATCAAAAAATTCCATAGAACAAGGAGCTTTAGCTAAATAATCTGTTAAATCTTGTCCCTTAATAGACTTCTGAAAAATGAAATTAAGATCAAATTTGATAAGTAACATCACCCACTTTTCCAAATGGCCAGAGAGATCAGTTTGTGAGAAAAGATGTTTCAAAGGATCAACCTTGACAATCACATTGACTTCAACATTTATAAGATAATGTTTTAGTTTTTGACATGCATGAACTACAGCTAGGCATTGTCTTTCCAAATTTGTGTATCTTTTTTCATAATCAAGTAAAGTTCGACTAATGCAATACACAAGCCTTTCCTTAACATCATCATCATTTTGAGCTAACAAGGCACTCATGACCTTTAGAGTCACTAAAGTATACAAATGAAATGGCTTATCGAATTTAGCTGGTTGCAAGATAGGAGGATTTGCAAGCTACTCCTTAAATTGCTCAAAAGTTTGTTTACATTCATCATTCCAAGAGAAACTGGTATCCTTTCTAGGCAAGGAAGTAAAAGGAATTGTTCGATCAACTAACTTAGAAATAAAGTGACAAATAGCTTGCATTTTTCCTTGTAAATTGCGTAGTTGAGAAATATTCTTAGGAGGAGGCATATTAACAATAGCATCAATCTTTTCAGTATTAACTTCTATGCCTAGCTTAGAGATTATAAATCCTAATAATTTACTAAAGTCTACTCCGAAAACACACTTTTTAGGATTGAATCTCATGTTGTAACTTCTAATCCTTTCAAATATTTGTCATAAAATAGTAACATGATCTTCTCTTTGTATAGAATTTGCTAAGATATCATCCACATAATATAATCTTCAAGAATCTTATGGATGTAATTATGAAAAATCAAAGTCATAGCGAATTGATAAGTTGTTCCTGCATTCTTTTGTTAGTGTTATTTATTATTATTTACACTTTACTTAAGTTTACTTAGATAAATGCATTATTTATTAGTTTGTTATCTAGGAGTAAGCATACTCTTATGTGTTGACTTGTTGATAACACAAGAGTTTGCACCTACCTTGTCATACTTATCCTCTCATATACACAAAGGATAATCCACCTTTTGTGGACGTATGCTTAGTCGTCATGCTTATCTCCTAACCCCTTCTTGCTCATTCTAGAAGCATCCTAGAGGCCTTTATAAACAGGCTCTCCTAGTGTATTTTTGTACAAAAATTTCATTTTTCATTGTTGGAATATATTTTCTCACACTGTTGAGATTCTCCAAGCCCTAGCTTTCCTTCTTTGGTTTCTCTTCAGTAGGTTACTTGCATGCAGGTGGTCTTGGCAATCTGTGAAGTTGGCTTTCATAACTTTTACATGGCATCAAAGGTTCCCTGTTGCTTCCTGGTTTGAAGATTTTTGAAGTCACGATTCAAAGACACAAACCATAGCTTGTTCAAGGTTTTTTCTTCAATTGGTAGGAAGTGCTTTTTTTCAGGGCACTTTGGGGAAAAATGGATGCTGCCATTGCACTTAGAAGGCTTGGTACAGTTATAATTCATAAAATTTTCAAATTTTGGTCACTGTAGTGTCAGGCAAATTTTTTTGGCCTCCTGGAGGGTCGTAAGGACATAAATAAAAATATTAAAAAGGCGTCCACTCAAGCTGCTCTACCCAGCAGCCACAACTTCTCCACCTCGGTGTCGCCACTATGCCACCTGCGCTTGGCCCGAGCTCAGTCACAGTGGGCCGCGCAGTCACAGCGCAACCTGCAATCGGCTGCTGCTAGCCAACTACTCTTCGACCATCGCTGCTCAGCCAAGATGTCGCCTACACCACGACACAACACTCGTCCACAACCAAGGCCCCACCAGTGGTTGCTGACATCACATTTGTGCCAGGTGATGTCATTTTTTGACTTGTGACATCATTTTTTTGGTAGCACATGTCATCATTTCGGCCCATTTTTCCAGACCCTGCCGATGTCATTTTCTGGCAAGATGATGTCATTTTTTGGATGTTGACATCATCATTCCAACCACTAGAGTTTTTTTTGGTGACAAAATTTTTTGTAGTGACTATGTTTCTAGCGAGCTTGATTTTGGAGCAGTAGTTGGTTTTTTGGCCATAACTTGAGCATACGAAGGTCTTTTTTTGATTCGAAAAAAATGTTGAAAAGCTAGTTCCAAGATGGAGACGATGATGCTAGTTTCATTTTTTTCTAAGTTTGTTTGAGCTTCCAATTTCGGTGTTAAAGTAGAGGCTTTAGTTTCCTCCTCTGCATCCGAAATCCAGGTTCTTCTCTCAATTTTTGTGCTTTGTATAGTTGTTTCTTTGGTATTTGAGGAATATATTTATACATTGTGGTGGGGGGGGGAGCATTTTATTTTCTATAATTTTCTTCAGAATAGACCCTTTTGATTCCATCTTCTCCTCTCAATGTCAGACCCTTTTGTGACCCGACTAACACCGCACAACTATCACACCTTGAAAGTACAAATGAATAGACTTCTAAGGTCACAAGGCTTATGGTCATGTCTAGATGAGAACCAACCTGTTATGTAGTTCCATATTGAGGTTCTTTAACACAAAAACAAAATGGATGAAGCCATGGGATTGATTGCACTGAACATCTCAAATAGTCTCCTATTTCACTTGGATGGTTTGACCACTCCTCGGGCTATTTGGACCAAGTTTCACGAATTTTTTGGCACAGTGAATGAATTCTAAGCACTACAGCTTGATGCAAAGTTGACCTCTTTGACACCAGCCAGCTTCCCCACCATTGAACACTTCTTGATGAAGTTCAAATCTCTATGTATAGTTTTGCAGGGATGTGGGAAAAAGAAGAAGACGATGAGTGTATCTTTTTGATACTCCCAAAGTTGCGAGGCCACTATCAAATCTTCTCCTCCACTTTCTACTCCACTATGGATGCCTTGGGTAACAGATATCAGATACCTTCTTTTGAGACATTTTGTGATCGGTTGACATGGGAACAGAAAAAGATCCAACAGGTGGATGCCTTTGGCTCTTCCAACCAAGCATTGGTTGCTCAGTCTTCCAAGGAAAAAGAAAAAAAGAAAACCAAAATGAAGAAAGATACATTGAATAGTGATTCTAAACCTTCAACTAACCCTCCTAAGGGTAAAGATTCTTTAAAGTCTACTGATTCTACCTCCAAGACCAATAAGAAATCAAGTAAGACCTACAATTTTTGTGGCAAGGATGAACATCCCATTTCTAGGTATTGGAAATGTTTGGAGGCTTTAGAGGAGGCCATGAAGGAGCATCACATTTCAGCTCCTTTGTCAGAAACCCCCCTGCAGGGAAAGGTCACACTCTTACTACTCGAGCTATGATTGCTGGGCCTACCTAGATTCTTGATTCTGATGCCTCTCATCGTATGAAAAACACTCCAAAGTTGGTAACCTCACTTGCTCCTTTTTCTACCTCATAGATTGCTGTTGGGAACTCATCACATCTTTCTGTTATGGGTTCTAGTTTGGTTCTCTATAGGATGTTCTTTTTTTCCTTGACATTTCGATGGACCTATTGTCCATTTATCAAATTTTCCACTTTGGCTCTGGTAAGACAGTTGAGTTCTCATCACATGATGTGGTTATCCGGGACTTACATGATTCTGAGATGATTGTGGCTACTGGGAGTATTGACTCTGCATCTCGCCTCTATAGATTTGATGGATTTGAGTCTTCTAATGACACATATTCCTATCTGGTTGCACATGCAGATTTAATAAGCAGACTTTGACATGAGTGTTTTGGCAATTTCAATTATAGATATCTTTAGCAGATGAGCACACAAGAAATTGTTCTTGGGCTTCCCCAAATTTCCTGTACAGATGGTGTTTGTCAGGGTTGTGCACTTTGCAAGCAACATAGGCATTCTTTTCCACATGGATGAGCCACTCATGCTTTAGCACCTTTGGAGTTGATTCATAGTGACCTCATGTCATTTCCCACTCCTTTTTTCGGTGCCAAATATGTGCTTACTTTCATTGATGACTTTTCTAGATGCACATGGGTTTACTTTTTGAAGTACAAGTCTGATGTCTTTAATTTATTTCGAGTCTTCAAGACATTTGTAGAGTAGTAGTCTAGTCTTTCTATTTGGTGGATACACACATATAATGGGGGGGAGTACATAAACTAAGCTTTCAGGGATTTTTGCTTTGAAAATGGTCTTCAGCATTAGTTTTCAGTGCCCTACACCCCTTAG
The DNA here is from genome assembly GCA_028749045.1 of Cupressus sempervirens. Taxonomy (NCBI): domain Eukaryota; kingdom Viridiplantae; phylum Streptophyta; class Pinopsida; order Cupressales; family Cupressaceae; genus Cupressus; species Cupressus sempervirens. The sequence continues at coordinate 442,915,556 of CM053792.1, read as the reverse complement.
CAAAATGGTGTGGCAGAGAGAAAGAACAAAACACTTCGGGAGATGGCTAATTGTATGATTTAGTCCAGGCCTATGGATTCATGTTTTTGAGCAGAGGTAGTCAGTTGTGCCAACTATATTCAAAATCAGATGCCTCATAAGGCAGTTTGACATATGAATCCTAAGGAGGCTTGGTCTCATATCAAGCTTGATGTATCTTCATTCCAAGTTTTTGGTAGTGTAGCATGGGCTTTTATACCTAATACTCAGAGGAAAGCAATGGAGCAAAAGAGTTGACCCCTCATTTTTTTTAGCTACTGCGAGGATTTTAAGGCTTATAGGTTGTTTGATCCTGATTCTAGAGAGGTCCTATTTTGACGGGATGTCCAGTTTGATGAGAGCCTTCCTCCAGTGCATACCCTGCCTCCAGCACCTACTTCACCTATCACTACTCCCTCATCTTTTCTAGTCTTTTTTCTGGATGATGAGGATAATGATCTTGGTGATCCCCATTTACCTCCACCACAGGATCCTCCACAGATCCCTACATGGGCTCAGGCCACAGTTGAGGTTGCAGGATCTCTAGCTAGTGACCCTTCCACTTCCCGTCACACTCATTCTCATACTGCGGGTTCAAGTCTTCTCAATCATGCTATTTCTGATAATCCTCAAAAATTTGTAGCAACGATAGGACATCTAGAGTGGGATCATGCCATGGAGGAGGAGTATTCTTCTTTGATGAAGAATCATACTTGGGATCTTTGTACTCTTCCTAAGAGAAGAAAGCTAGTGTGATGCAAATGGATCTATCATACTAAGTTTACTGTTGATGGTTCAATTGATAAGCACAAGTCTCATCTTGTTGTGAAGGGGTTTTCACAGGTTAAGGGTATTGACTGCATTGAGACATTTTCCCTTGTCACCAAGATGAATTTTATTCACCTTGTCTTATCCCTCATAGCTTCATAGGGATGGCCCATTTTTCAGATGGATGTGAAGAGTTCCTTGTTGCACGGTGATCTCATTGAGGAAATTTACATGGAGCAACCTTTGGAATTTGTGCAGGATTTCTCCTTGGGCTGTAGACTTTGACGCTCATTGTATGGTCTCAAACAAGCCCCTCCGGATTGGTATTAGAAGATGGACTCCTTCTTACTTTCTATAGGCTTCACCCATTGCCATTTCGATCCTGCAGTATACATTCAATGTCTTGGAGCAAAGATTTTGATCCTTGTCCTATATGTTGATGATCTTATTCTCACGGGTAGCTCATTCTCTATGCTTCAGGATGTTAAGCATGCATTGATGGACTAGTTTGAGATGACTAATCTTGGCCTGCTACATTATTTTCTTGGTCTCCAGATTGTTTAGTCCTCTACTGGGATTTTTCTTTATCAACATAAGTATGCTCTTGACATGCTTTGGTGCTTTGATATGCACTATTGTAAGCCTTCTCCAATACCTTTTTAGTTGGGTGTCACCTTGTCTACCTCGTGCTCTTGCCTATAGTGGATGCCACTTTTGTACCAATAGTTGGTTGGTAGCTTGTTGTACCTGACACACACTCGTCCTTATCTCTCCTTTGCAGTTGGCCTTGTCTCTCAGTTTTCCTAGGAGCCTCATGAGAGTCATTGGCAAGCTTCCAAGTGCATTTTGAGACACATTTAAGGCACATTCATTACACATTAGGGACTCCTCACACTGTTGGCTACACTAACTCAGATTGGGCTAGTGATGTCGATGATCAGAAGTCTACTTCTGGCTTTGTTTTTTTATCTTGGCTCTGGTCTTATCACATGGTCATGCAAGAAGCATCATGCTCATACTCTTTCATTTATAGAGGCTGAGTATAGAGCATAAATGCTTGCTAGTTAAGAGATTTTATGGCTTCAACAGTTGATGACTGAGTTTGGATTTCCTCTTGATCATCCCACTATTCTGTGGTGTGATAATCAAAGTGCTATTCATATTTCTTGCAACCTGGTGGAGCATCAGTATAATAAACATATTGAGCTACATATGCACTTCATCTGTCAACTAATCTAGGATGGTATTATCTCTCTTGAGTACATACCCACTGATGCACAGGTTGCTGACATCTTCACAAAACTTTTTGCATCACCACGCTATCTTCAGTTGTGGTCTATTCTTGGGGTTATGAAAGTTTTCCTTGGGGGGTCTTGTTGAGGCCTTCCTTCATGTTTTTTCAGCATGTCTATACTTACCTCTTTTTGGGGGAGGGTTTTTCCCATAAGGTTTTCCCTCTTTCCTTGTTTTCAAAGGTTGCATTTTTTTGCATTTGTACATGGGTGCCTAACATGGCCTAGTTGCTGGGACCCATTATGCATTTCATCGTAGCTGTTGTGAGCGTAAGAGCCTTCCCCTAAGTTGCACTTAAGAGGGGGTGTTAGTATAAATTATTATTATTTACACTTTACTTAGATAATTGTATTATTTATTAGTTTGTTATCTAGGAGTAAGCATACTCTTATGTGTTGAATTTTTGACAACACAGGAGTTTGCACCTACCTTATCATACTTATCCTCTCATCTACATGGAGGATAATTCACCTTTTATGGACGTATGCTTAATTGTCATGCTTATCTCCTAACCCCTTCTTGCTCATTCTAGAAGCATCCTAGAGGCCTTTATAAATAGGCTCTCCTAATGTTTTTTTGTACAACAATTTCATTTTTCATTGTTGGAATATATTTTCTCTCACACTGTTGAGATTCTCCAAGCCCTAGCTTTCCTTCTTTGGTTTCTCTTCAACAGGTTATTTGCATGCAGGTGGTCTTGGCGATCTGTGAAGTTGGCTTTCACAACTTCTACATCTTCAATCCGAAAGGCATCATGACCCAACAAAATATTCCCCTAGGTGTTATAAATGCAGTTTTAAATTGATCTTTAGGAGGAATAAATATTTGATTATATCCAGAAAAACCATTCATGAAAGATGGCAAAGCATGACCCGCCATTGAATCCACAATCATATCAATATTGAGTAACGGGAAATCATCCTTTTAGGATGCCAAATTTAAATCTCTATAATCGATACACATCCTTATCTGATTTTCTCCTTTTGAAACAAGCACAATTCTTGAAATCCAATTAGAGTAATCAATAGAAAGAATAAATCTAGAATCCAATAATTTTTCAATTTCACTTTTGACTAATAAAGCAATCCATGGATTCATCTTTCAAATTTTCTGCTTCCCAAGTTTCATATTTGGTTTTAAAACAATATTATGAGTAACAATCTTAGAATCAATACCTGACATATTTGAATATGTCCAAGCAGAAATATCCTTAAATTCAAGTAAAAGGGAACTTAGTTGATCAGTTTTTTCATCCTGATTCAAACATTTCCCAATCTTTATTATCTTCTTAGGATTATTCTCATCCATTTTTATATCAATAGTCTCAGTTATTAACAAATCACTTCATATTAGAGGATCCATCAGTAAAGGAATAATGTCTTGATTATCATGTTCTCCAAAATAAGCATATGTATTTAAACAAAAAGGCTTCTTTCATTTGTGATGGAACTTAGGTAAATCTTCATAAACTCCTAAAAATTCCATTAAAGTTTTATCCTCAAGAAAAATATCCCAAGTAGGTGCTTGATTCATGCCAATAAGTAGTGGATTAACCAATTTCAAGTGACCACCACATATATGATTAACATTAAGAGGAAAAGATGATGGTTGTTTATACAGATTAAACCCTAATCCATATGTATGATCATAAATTTCATTATCCAAAGGTACTTGTATACCTTGCTCATATTTACCACATCCTTTCCCATTTAATCTCGATTTCTTAGAAAATGATAACTAGAACCATACCAATCATCCATTTCAGAAAGAGTCCAAGGAGCAACGTACGTTACGATATCAAAAAAATAAGGTTTTATTGTTTCAATCATTTCTTATACCGAAGCAACAAAAAAATTACTTTTTAGTTCCTCAGAAAGCAAAGAAGGACTAAAAACTTATTTATCAAATTTAGTTTTTTGCTTCATGAATTCCAAATCAGAGACCTTATATTCTCCAATAAAAGTAGGATTAAAATCCAATGTTCCCCAATCATCCTTAGACAAAGAAGAAGATGAAGCTTCTTGTTGAATCTCACGTTATTTTATCTCAGGTTGTTGTTCAATCTCTTTACTTGGTTGAAGAGACTCAAAGATCTTAACATATTCTGCATTTAGGCAAGGATTAATTGCATCATCCACATGTAATGTATACATTAAGTTCTTGTAAATAAACCAAACCTTGCGATGAGGAGTAGAAGGAACTGCATGCATAGTATGTAACCAAGGTCTTCCTAAAAGAAGATTATAATTGAGAGGTCTTGACATAACATGAATAGGCGTATTTAGGATGACTGAACCTACTTTAATAGGTAGAGTAATAATGCCCAAATTTCTTTTCGTAGTATTATCAAATCCACGTATAGGGACATTACCAGGTTGAATAGTAGTAAGATTAGCCTTAATTGGTTTAAGCATTTCCATGCTATGAACATTAACCCCAGATCCATTATCGATTAATGTTCTTCAAATGATACTCTAATTAATAGAAACAACAACCATAAGAGCATCATATTGATTCTGCACCTCAAGAGGAGGTAAATCATTATCAAAAAACACAATAGGAGGTACATAAGGCATAGCATGCATGAAATCCAAAATAGAATGAATGTTTTCTTGATTAGGAGGTGAAGCAAGAAGAGAAGATAAATCTTTTTGCAATGCCTCATAATATGTTAGAGATGTTTGAAGTAACTGCCATAAAGATATCTTAGCAGGAGTAGCACGTAATTGATCAAATAAGCTATACTCCTTAAAGGTAGAAGAAAACTTAGGAGCATGAGGAAGAATAGGTTGAGAAGGTGGTAAAGAAACTAGAACAGTAGGATGAGGGTTATTTCGTGTGTGATAAGTATGTGAAACATAATCAATATTATCACAAAAATCCAAAGAATCTCTAGGTTTACCCTTAATTGTTAGTTGAGGACATCCTTTTACTATCATCAAAGATGTAGGATATATCATCTTAGGTTTATCAATGTTGCATATAGTGGAACATGAAGGTAACCATGCACACACCCTATGGTAAAAGTCAATTGGAGAGGTTGTAGAGGAGAGTGAAATAGGAATAGGATCAATGTAGATCTTATTTGGACCATGTTTAGTCTCACTTCCATGTATCTCATTAGGGAATCTATCCTCTTTTACAATAGAAACCTCATCAAAGTATTCCAAACAAGAATTACACATATTGAAATACAAAAAGCATGGAAATGTAAATTTTTTTGTATTTTTAAAGAAATTTCACAATTTTTTTGTATTTTTGAAACATATAAAAGAAAGAAATCTAATTAACATATAAGATATAACACAAGATGCAAATCTAACACCAAAAAGAAAGAGTTGTCTATCGCGGGTTCACCAAAATGAATAGGGTAAAAATGGATCTCTAACAATGCGTAAGACATTCACCACTATTCATATATTTTGTTTTTTATTGTTTTAGAGTTGATATGGAATAAGTAATGGTAATGCTTGAAATTAAATAAGACAAGGTACATACCTCGAAATAACACCAATCTAGAATTACTTGTTTTCTGATGTCTATGCACAATTTCTGGAAAATCTGCAATATGTTTCAGACTGGAAATGTCGAGATAGAGAAAATCCAAAATTTTTTAATCCTTCTTAGAGAAATTTGACCTTGACCTAGTTGGTAGGGAAAAATCTTACCCTAGGGAACAATTGTGTTGCAAAAAGTCAACCTTGACCTGTATTGCTATGTGCCCCAAAAATTTGACCTTGACCTATATTGCTCTGATGAAAATTCGCTTCACAGATCTTAGAAGTTTTTCGAAAAGTGTATCCAAATATGTACTCCAATCTTTGAAACAACACCTGCATATATCTAAAAATGGGGTTTTGGGGTGGCTATATGGGGTTTTCCTTAGTCAAACCCCCATTTTGGTGATTCCCACCTCCACGAATAGCCAAATATGATAGAATATGTGTGTATTGAATGTGTAATACCAAGATCCAATCTACTAGATTGAAACCCTAACATGAATATATATATGTATAAGAAAGAAACTCATACAGTTGAATAAGATAAGAAAGCAAACCAAGCCCCCAAGGCTAAAATACTCCTACCAAACTCATAATCTATAATTGCTACCCCATGATTGTATCTTTGAATGCCTGAATATCAATAATGGCAGATAAAGGAAGATTGGATCTCTCTTGCTCCAAATAGATGTTCACAATAGTATATAGATGCTTGATATCTATTGACAAAATTTACCCCCTCCCCCTTGTTTTCCAAACATTGACCAATTCCATGAAAATTAGGGTGCTAGCCATGTCTACATCCTCTGGATTATTGATTGCCATGAAAACTTGATATAGATACATAAAACCTGTCATACCCTCTATATCCCTAAGTCTTCAAATCTCTATATTGTATGACATATTCTTAAGAGATTTTAAGTCATGACCATGTGACTACCTTTCATCGCCTAGTCACTACAGTTTACGGCTTAACCGTTAGGAAGGATGCGAATGTGTGACATGGTCAAGTGCATGGTTTGCATAGCTTCATCACGGTTTAAACTAACATTCATATGTAGGTGGGGATGCTGTGAAAAGCCTTTGGTTGCATGATCACTAAAAACTTCAAGATCAGGTAGTCTCAAGCTATGACCATGCAAAGATTAACTCCAACAGCCTAATTTACATGTTCTCACAAGGTCACAGGAGGTTAAGGACTAACCAAAGTTTAGACTATAAAGTGGCAATTTCTTTTGTGCGCATGTTAGTAGAATTAAAAGGCTATGATCATAGTTAATGTTCGAGCATGTGAAAGGATGACATGTGTCGTGGGAAAGGTGCTTTTGAAATCCTTCAGTTGCAGTGTCGCAAGGGCCAATTTTGAGGGACTTATTCATGAAATGAAAGCAAATCAGTTGAATTGATGTGATTCCACTAAAATGAGCTTCAAAGTTAAGTCACAATCATACAAAAGGTCAATAGGCCATAGTTTTGATTCTTCATCACATGATCACAAAGGGTTAAGATTTAACTAGAGTTTAGGCTGCGATGTAGCGATTGCCTTGTTTGCTTGTTCACAAGGTTTAGACCAAGGTTAAGATTTCAAGTTGTGACAACATAGTGGTAGTTAGCCTCTTTGGTCCTGGCTTCACGGGGTTAAATGAAGGTAATTTTTTGCAATTGCGACTGTGCAATCATGGTCAAGGGTGTGGTCTTCATGCAGTTGTAGGTACTTGAGCTACGGTCAAGATTAAGTTTTGATCATGCGAATGGAAAAACAAGCACTTAAGTTCTTAGTGATTGCAAGGTCATAGACATTTAATGCCAACTAGGAGATAAGCCACAACCTGGCGAAAAAAACTAAGGATGCTTGTTCACCTAGTCATTGGTTTTAAATACTTAGGCATAAATTGAGCGTGAAGCAAAAAATGGAGGTATTTGTTGGGCTGCAAGGGTTAAGAGGTAAAGGTGAAACAAGCTGAAATGAGGAGACAAGGTGAAAGATAGAGGTCTTGCATCATCGCAGGCAAAATAAATGTCAAAACCTTAGTTGCTGTGAAGATATGAAGAGGGTAATTTTATGATGTCACGAGTTCACAATAGTTAAGAGGATAATAAATATATAAGTTGCGACACAATGATAAAGCATGGCATGAAGGACAATCATGGTTTCATAAGGATAGATGGTTACATTGGAAAGAAGGCTGCGAAATTGCGATCAGAGATAGTCAGCAAGTCAACATAAAGACAAGTGTCAGATGAGATGGTAGGATACTTCAAGGGAATTAGACCATGTGGTGAATTAAGATGGTTGACTCCTTCTAACTTGATGGCATGATTGACTTGGCGTGTCAAGAATAAAAGAAGTTGCTCTTTAATGGAAAACAAGATCCTTTTGACTGCTTGCAACCACTTTTGAATGTTCTCCATGCTTATTCAATGCATTTCCATTCCTCCCACCGCCTGGTTCATTCATCTACCGAATTAGTGATAATGGCCACCATTTTTGTCTTCTCAAGGTTCACAAAGATCAGATTTATTGCATCTAGATTTGTACTCTGATTAGATCTTTCCCAAATTTATAGTGATTGTTCTCGAAAGATTTAATGGTAGTAGTTGAGTGTTGTCTTCTAGTAGAAGTTTTCTCAGTTATGCTTGAACTATAAAAGCAAGTTTTATAACCCTTCCAAGGGTCAGTCTTTTCTCTAGTTCTATAGCATTGTATTCTATGCACTACTATTGTAATTTCCCTTTTGCATATGAATGAACATAATTCTCTATTGTATCTCCTTCTTTCATTAATATATCGTGCAATATATTCTTACCTTATATTGATGTATTGCTTTCATTCTTTGGTTATACACTATGTCTATTTATCTTTAGATGATATAGAGTGAAGCTCTTTCCTTATATCATTTTATCAATCTCTAATCTGTACATGATTGTTGAGTTAAAGTTAATATAGAATTTGTTATCTGAGAATTGTATTGACAAACTGTGTTTCACTGGGTAGAGATAAGATTGAACAATACTATCTAGGTGCATCACCCACTTTAGATTAGATTTGGTAGTTTGATTTCATGCATCTCCTTCTCCCTTTTCCTTCAAAGGGTAGTTAGGTGCATCTTGATTGTAAGGAAGCCAACCTTCTCTAGTGATTTGACCTCTGAGCGAAAGTCCCACACTTGGAGGTCATTTCCATGTTATACAAGGTCTTTTGAGGGTCATACATCAAGCAAGGGTGCAAACTTTTCTATCAACAATTTTTGGCATGCCTGATGGGACATACATTTCAGCTACTCAAGTCCATTGGAAGCTATTTTGAAGTCCATTCCTTGATAATTTGGGTGTTATTATTAGTGAAATTAGCCTTTGGAGGCATTCCATCTAACACCATGGTGACTCTACGCATATTTTGGTTTCAACAGACCCAGTGCTGGTATGATTTTAAATTTTCATATTTCCTTAATATTTATATGAAGTTGTCTTCCTAAATGATTTATCATGGATCCCTTCATAGAAATTCCTCCCACTTTCCCCCTATATCACAAAGAATCTATTCCTCAGCCCTCCCATCCCCTATATCAGCCACAATCTGGTTTTGAGTAGCTTGCGTAGTCTTCCATAGAACCCTATTATGACCCTAGGTCAAAGGTAAGAGAGCTTTATGACCACATAAATATTTTGGGCATTGGGTTTGAAGAAATAGATATGATTTTTGAATTCATTAATCTTGATGAGGATACAAATTGTGGTAGTTCTTCTTATGTTATGTTTATAATTACTTCTTGGCTCGATGATTTACATGGTGAGAAGGAAATGTAGGAAAACAACTCTCATGTTTGTAGTATGATGTTTGAGGTTTTTGATATTTTCAATGAGGCTCACCAAGTCCTCCTTAGTTACAGTAGGATGAAGAGTTAAGAAAGAGGCAACTTGAGGAGGATGTTGCAAAATGACTGGCTATGGCAGAAGAGGAGACAAGGCTCAAGCTTTCCTAGTTGCATGCTGCTAAAGGACGTGATCCCCCAAGAAGAAAATATGTCATCCCAAGCTTCAGGAAGCCCCCTCCATTACAAAAGTTTTCTGTTGTAATCCCTCCACCCCCTATGCAAGAAAACTCGCTGGGTCATAAGACTCCTAGACCTATCTCCATTTTACTCTTTTAGGGTGGATCGATTGTATGGACTTATGAGGGTCCAAATATGGAGTTCTAGAGAAGTGAAACAAAGCCCACAAAGCTAACATAGGAGGGGTTACAGCTTGTTGAGGAGAGAAAGGAAGTAGTGGTTGAGAGGAATTAAGAGGATCATATCCTCTTATCTGAAGAGCTTCCCTCCTTTGTTAAGAAAGAAGAAGAAGAAAAGATTCTTCTTATTCCTAAGGAACAAGATTTGGCTTCTAAGCCTTTGAAAGATCCCAAGGACCTGCTACAATGAGAAGAAGAGCAAGAATACCAGATGCAACAGGAAGTCTTCCATGATATGGTGGAGAAGAAAGATACCTTGCTTCTGTTGCCCCAAGTTCAAGAGATATTAGTTGCTACTCAAGAACCATCACACACTCTAGAGGGAGAGATGAGGTTGCAACAAATAGAGGCAGAGATTTTAAAGAAATTTTAGGCAAAGTGTGCAAAAAGGTTAGAGGTCCAGCAATGAGGGTATGAAGCAATTCTTGTGAGGGAGCTAATTGCACAAAAGGAACGGTGTGAGAAGGAATTACAAGAAAAATTGATGAGTATGATGAGTGCTACATCAGAGGCAGAAGAGATACAAACACCCCTCCCTCTCACAACATGAGAGCCTCTATGAGTGTAGGAAGTGCAACCCCTAGTTTTCAAGGATTCACATGGACTAGTGGAGAACATAATGCTATCCATACCATAAGAGCTAGCTCCTACTAGCCAAGATGATTCAAAAGTTGCAGAGCACAACCACGTAGTCAAGGATGATTCCTTTGACCCTGTACCATCAAGAGGATACCCCATCAAGTATCTAGCTCTGTAACAATGCGAGTTGCCCCTAGTCATGCTTACTCATGAGAATAAGGATGAAGATAACAAAGAAGAGTAAGCACATTTTGCTCAGGTCGACAATGTCCCAATGTTGGAAAGCTTCAATTTTTTCAGCATTGGGAAGGTGCTTCAAGTTGCAACAACATATTTGTCATGCTTGCTGCTATTTTCAATTTCCCTTATGCATGGAAGAAGAAATCAACTGATGAGGAGGGGCAACTATTTTAACAAACCAATCAATGGGTTTGTTTAACGTTCCATTTGTGTAAATTCATGTACATAGTAGAGAAGGTGTTTTTTTAGTTTTTTCCAATTTTCCAAGAAGTGCATCAGCATAAGTTTTTAATTTGTGAAATAGCATATTTTTCAAGTAGGCAAGCATCCCCTCTGAGTCGCCAAAAATGTTGACCAATTTTGCCCCCTCCCCCTTATTTTTCAAACATTAACTAATTCCATGAAAACTAGGGTGGTAGCCATGTCTATGTCCTCTGAATTATTGATCGTCATGCAAACTTGATAGGGATATGTAAAACCTTAGTCATACACTCTATATTGTATGACATATCCTTAAGAGATTTTAAGTCATGACCATGTGACTGACTTTCATCACTTGGTCACTGTAGTTTACGGCTTAACCGTTAGGGAGGCTATGAATGTGCAACATGGTCAAGTGCATGGTTTGTGCATCTTTTCCAAAGTTTAAACTAACATTCAAATTTGGGTGATGATGTTGCGAAAAGCCTTTGGTTGCATGATCACATGCAACTTCAAGATGAGGCAGTCTCAAGCTATGACCATGCAAAGATTAACTCCAATAGTCTAATTTACATGTTCTCGCAAGGTCGTAGGAGGTTAATGACTAACCAAAGTTTAGACTATGAAGTGGTGATTTCTTTTGGGAACATATTCTTAGAGTTAAAAGGCAATGATAAGAGTTAAGGTGCAAGCATGCAATAGGTTGATGCATGTCATGGTGGGCTAGGTGCTTTTGAAATCCTTTAGTTGTAGTGTTACAAGGGCTAGTTTTGAGGGAGTTATTCATTGAATGAAATCATACTAGTTGAATCAATGCAATTCCATTGAAATGAACTTCAAAGTTAAGTCACGACCATGCAAAAGGTCAATAGGCCACAACTATGGTTCGTCATCGCATGATCATAGATGGTTAAGGGTTAACTAGAGTTTAGGCTATGATGCAACAATTGCCTTGTTCACTCATTCACAAGGTTTAGAATTAGGTTAAGATTTTAATTTGCGATAGCATGATGGCAATTAGCCTCGTTGTTTATGGCTTTGCAGGGTTCAATAAAGGTAACTATTTGCGATTGTGATTGTGCAAACACAGTTAAGGGTGTGACCTTTGTGCAGTCACAAGTACTTGAGCTATGGTCAAGATTTAAGTTGTGACCATGCAAATGACAACACAAGAGGTTAAGTTCTCAGCTATCTTAGGGTCACAAACATTTAATGCCAACTAGGAGATAAGCCATGACCTTGCAAAAATAACTAAGGATGCTTGTTCTCTTGGTCGATGATTTTAAATGCTAAGGCATAAATTAACCGCAAAGTGGCGAATAGAGGTAGTCATTGGGTCACAAGGGTTAAGAGGTCAAGGTGAAATCAAGTTGTGACGAGGTAACACAGTCAAAGATAGAGGTCTCACAACATTGCATGAAAAATAAATGTTAAAACCTTAGCTGCTATGAAGATGCGAATAGGGTAATTTTATGATGTCATGAAGTTGCAATAGTTAAGAGGATAATGGATAGATAAGCTGCAACACAATGATCAAGCATGACATAAAGGGCACTTGCAATTTCACAAGGTTAGATAGTAAAATTGGAAAGTAGGCTATGAAGTTGTGATCAAAGGCAGTCAATGGATCAACATAAAGATAATAGCTGGATGAGATGGCAGGATACTTCAAGGGTATTGGGCCACATGGTGAGTACAGATGGTTGACTCCTTCTGAGTTGGTGACATGGCTAGCTTGTCATATCGAGAAGCAAAGAAGTAGCTCTTTAATGAATAATTAGATCCTTTTGATTGCTTGCAATTACTTTTGAGTGTTCTCTATGCTTATTCAATGCATTACCATTCCTCCGGCTGCCTAGTTCATTCATTTACCCAATCAGTGATAATGGCCATTGTTTCTTTCTTCTCAAGGCTCATAAAGATCATATTTCATACATCTGGATGTGTACCCTAATCAAATCTTCCTTAGATTTGCAGTGATTTTTCTCAGTGAATTTAATGGCAGTAGTTGAGCTTTGACTTCCAGTAGAATTTTTCTTAGTTATGCTTGAACTATAAAAGCAAGTTTTGTAACCCTTCCAAGGGTCGGTCTTTTCTCTAATTCTCTAGCATTTTATTCTATGCTTTTCTATTATAATTCCTCTTTTTCCTGTGAATGAACATAATTCTCTATTGTATCACCTTCTTTCATTAATATTGTACAATATCTTCTTTTCTTCTATTGATGTATTGCTTTCATTCTTCAGTTATACATCGTGTCTATCTATCTTTAGATGATATACAATGAAGCTCTTTCCTTATATCATTTTATTGATCTCTGATCTATAAATGATTGTTGACTTAAAGTTAATATAGAGTTTTTATATTTGAGAATTGTATTGATGAACTGTGCTTCCCTGGGTAGAGATAAGATTGAACAATACTATCTAGGTGCATCACCCCCTTTAGATTAGATTAGGTAGTTTAATTTCATGCATCTGCTTCTCCATTTTCCTTCAAATAGTAGTTAGGTGCATCTTGATTGTAAGGAATCCAACCTTCTTCAGAGATTTGACCTCAGAGCACAAGTCCCACACTTGGAGGTTGTTTCCATGTTACACGAGGTCACTTAAGGGTCATACCTCAAGCAAGGGTGTAGAATTTTGTGTCAATAATATCCACAATAGCTTTACCTTCTATACCATTCTCTTGTAATCTTACATCTTCATAGCATTGTCTCTTGATTCTAGTTGTCCTTCTAGTTGTTGCATTTGTGCTCTAGTTCTCTTCTTCTTGTAGAAAGATGCAAATGAGAGTCTTTATATAAAGGCTTCAAGGTGAGGCTCCTAGAGTAATTTGAGGACCCATAATTCAAATTTCACCTTGAATTATGGTCCAATCACAATAACCAACTGAGGGAAAAAAATTAAATGAATCTTGAATTAAATCCTTTTCGCATTGGAATCTGAAAGCCTAACATTGATTTCGGGACCCATCGGGACAAAAATCTGAAAAGGGGGGATCAAATCCCAAAGTGGGTCAAGGTCAACCTCAACCCTGACCTAGGTAAAGGATGAACTCAACCTTGCCCTAGGTCAAGGTTGACCTAGTCGACCTTGCCATAGGTCAGGGTTGACCTAGGATTCAAAACCCAAGTAAAGTAGAAAGCAAAAATTCTTGAGGATGCCTAGAAGACTAGAAATGATGTTAGAATAGGAATGAACTCCAGGAATAGGCACAAAATCCTATAATGAATATAATGAAGGTTAGGAGGACCTATTCCTAAGTCCTACGTAGAAAATAGAGCCATAGAGGAGGGAAATTAAGGATAATCTTTGAGATCCTAACCATAATTTCACCTAAAATGAAGGAATCAAGTGCAGAATGCATCCTAAATGTAAATGTATCATGATAAATGTACTAAAAGAGGGTGATAAACCTACCAAGATGGAAGTACTTCCATTTTAAGATGATACAATATGTATGCATATATACATACATATATATATATACATATATATATATATATATATATATACATATATATATATATACATATATATATATATATACATATATATATACATATATATATATACATATATATATATACATATATATATACATATATATATGTATATATATATATATGTATATATGTATGTATGTATATATACATACATACACATATGTGTGTGTGTCTATGTATGTATGTATGCATATATATAGAGAGATCTTTTTAAAGGTGCTTATGACAACTTAGCACAATAAAAAAATTGATCCAGCTCCATACATATTCCAGAATCCAAATAATAAAATAATAAAACATACTCAACTCATGCTAAGCGACTTACCTAAAGACCCTGCACAAAAATAATGTAGGCTAGGAAAAATGGGCAGAGTTCACAAGAATTTTTTAAAAAACATATCATATCAGATATTTTTAGAAAGAAACAAGTCATAACCTAGTGAAATTGGTCAAGTTACTACTTAACTAGGTTGATTACAAATTCCTGTACAAATATCAACAAGTTAGGAACAATAAAATGAACAATCGTTGTTCCTAACTAGCAGGATCAAATACAATTTTCCAAGGTGATAAAATTGCATATGCAGATGCATCACTTGCATGCTAAGCATGAAATACATTCCCGAACTTATAATGAATGGTTGGATATAAAAGCTACATACACTGGCCCAATAATGGAAGCCAAGAATGTAACTGTACATGTATTGGCACAGTCTCCTTGTGAGGATCGCAAGTATCTATTGTTGCTGTTAATTTGGGCATCAATACATGATCTAGAATGTTATGAAGTATTGAAGCCAATAGTAACTTCTCCCATGTCTCCAAAAAATGTAGCATAGGTTCAGGGTCCTTTGGCTCCCAAGAATTTTTAGTAGCTATTCTCACTAGTAGAAGAATAACTTCAGTGAAGAGTTGAGTATAAGGAGTTGAAGAAGCAAGTTTTGCTTCTGTGTAAATGCCATAATCACAAGGCTCATTCCATTGCATAAGCCTTTTCCACAATGACATTACATCTAAACCATGCAAAGGATGTTGAAGTGGTTCCCAACCTTGAAACACTCTTATAAGTAATGACAAGGCAAATGCAGATGCAATACATGAAAAATTCTCAAAGACACTTGCAAGTGATTCCAATGTCATAGTACCTACCACAACACTTTCCTAGATTCTATCCAACACTCCCATAATATCCTTTATATTGTCTAGCTATTATTTATGCTATGCAGTCTCTTTCTAAAGCTGCTCCTTCTCCTTCTAGTATATTGCCATAGACTCTCTCTCATGTCTTAAATTCTGATCAAACTTTTGAATATCTACCTCTACCGTATCTAAAATCAACTTCACATTTTGTTGTAACTCTGGCATATGTTTTTGATCCTCTATAGCTTTCATTTCAACATTTCAACATTCAAGTTTTCAATTTTCCTCTTCATTACATGTTTGGTTTATCAATTATTTCCTCCAGTTTGATTATGGTGTATCTCAACTAGTTGCTCCAATGATGCAATCACCCATCTATCGCCAAATTGTGTAAGCACTTGTTGTTTTACAAAATCTAGATAGATACTGATAGTTCCAAAGCCATAAACCTAAAGACCATCATATGTGCATCCCACTTTAGGGAAAAATTGGATGTCATTTTCTTGTGCATATGTTTCAATCACTTCCTTCAAAATCAACTAAGGTGCACCCATGGAATTATTCAGGTTAATCCCACTACCCATGGAAGCTAAGGCTTCTTATTGAGCATATGTTGTTATTGCTTGTTGCTACTGAAGTGCCTCAAATTGGCATTGCTCTGTCACCCTAAGAAATCTTACATTCTCTCTAGCCCCAGGTTGTTCCACAGTCATACCCTCTATAACTTGATTCATCATTTCAAGGGCTACATTTAGCTGACCTCTTATCCTCTCATTAGAAAGAAGATCAAGGTGAAATAGTCATTTCCACCCTAAAAACCATTGTGTTACTTCAGTAAATTAGGTTTTGAACAAAGCCAATGATGCAAAACCTATTGCCACTTTGGAAAAAATGTTGCCTCCAACATTGCAACCATATGATAAATGGGAATAGTAGATGCCCAAGCCATAACCCAATTAAATTAGTCTAGTTTTTCATTAGATGAGTTGATTACAAATTCCTATAGAACTGTCATTAGATTAGGTACAATAAAAGGAACAATCAATTGTTCCCAGTTGGCAGGATCCAATACAATTTTCCAAGGTGATAAAATTGCATATGCAGATGCATCACTTGCATGCTAGGCATGAAGAACATTCACCAAATTATAACGAATGTTTGGATGTAAAAGCTCCATATGCTAGCCCAACAGTGGAAGCCAAGGATGTAACTATGCATGTATTGGCACAGTCTCCTTGCAAGGATCCCAAGTATCTACTGCTGCTATTAATTTGGGCATCATTATATGATCCAAAATATTATGAAGTATTGAAGCTGATAGTAACTTCTCCCATGTCTCTAGAAAATGTAGCATACGTTCAGGGCACCTAAGAGTTTGTAGCAACTATTCTCATTGCTGGAAAAATAACTCTAGTGAAGAGTTGAGTGTAAGGAGTTGAAGAAGCAAGTTCTTCTTCTGTGTAAATTCCATAATCATGAGGCTCATACCCTTGTAGAAGCCTCTACCAAAATGAAATTACCTCTAAACCATGCAAAGGATGTTGAAGTTCCCAACCTTGATACAATCTTATAAGCAATGACAAAGAAAATGTAGATGCAATACATGAAAAATTGCACTTGTAGCCCTCTTGATATTTGGACTTTAAATTCTAACACTTGCAAGTGGTTCCAATTTCATATTACCTACCATAACACTTTCTTGGATTCTATCTAGTGCTCCCATAATATACTCTATGTTATCTAGTTGTTATTTTTGTCATGCAGTCTCTTTCTAAAGCCACCCCTTCTCTCCTTTTGGTATATTGCCACAGACTCTCTCTTGTGCCTTAAATTATGATTAGACTTACGAATATATACCTCTACCATATCTAAAATCAGCTTCACATTGTGTTTTAAATTTGGCATAGGTGTTTGATCCTTGATAGCTTTCATTTCAGCATTCAAGTTTTCAAGATTGGTCAACACCCTCACTTATGGACCTCTCATGTTAAGCACTTTTTGTACTATTTCAACACCATGTTCTTTCTTCTGAGCTAATAGTTCTTTAGGTGCATTTTCATGTAAACCATTAATTTTGTTAAATAATTGTAAACACTTAGAAAGTGCATTGTTGTTTTCTATTAGCATTGAAATGCTTTCCTTGAATAAAAAAAAAATGAAGAGGCATAAATGAACCACAAATTATGAGATTTCCTTCATTGCACCCATATCTTCTCTTTATGTCCCTAAGCTAGGCAATAATGTCTATTGGTTCCCATAAAAAAACTAAGATAGTTAGTTCTCTGCCACTATCAAAACTTATCAATGGGAGGAAGATAATCCAAATAAGTAATCAATATGAAATGGGAGTTGTGTTGATGTGGTAGATGGAGATATAAATGGAACATATTTATAGGGGTCAGATAGGTCAATCATTGGGTGGGAAATGTGATGAATAGGGATGAAATGCAAAGGTTGGATGTTGAAAGGAATAATGGTGAACTTGATTTTGCATCAGCCACTAATCCTATGGTTGTATTGCGAAAGGTCCTTCATGCATTATCAAGAGTGTTAATTCAATTGGCATCAATTCAACCTTAGACTCCTCAAATACAAGAGAGAGGGGATGAGTTGATGCACTTATTTGAGACTTATACAGTAATTATTAATGTAGATTTTAGTTGTAAGAAAAGTTCAATAATTTTTTTTATAGTATACTCTTTTATTTATGTCATTAAATAAAATGCATATATGTGTTATTTTACAGAGGATTCTGAATAGGTTAAATGTCCATGCCAAAGATCATGATACATTAGATGCTTCAAGTACATTGCATGTTCTATCCTACACTTGTGTTTTTCTCGAACAATTTTTTTAATAGATCTAATAATCTTGTTTTTTTGTGCTCTAACAATATTATTTTTTAGCTCCTAGCATTGATCCTATGTTCACTACACCACCTACTACAAGGAACAGAACTGAAGAGGTAATGCCGACTACAATGTTGGTAAGACATAGCATGGCCACAGATGTGATGATAACACTTATTGGTAAGTAGATTCCTCTTTTTTACTCTTATTTTTCACGTGTTTATTTCACTTGAACTATTATTTCTTAGGGGGCATTTTGTAATATTGGATTCATTTTATGTAGGAGGCGATGAGGACATTCCTAGATGTACTCATGTTAGATGTACAACAACACTAAAGAATTGTGATCAATTGATTGTGAGAAATGAAGATGAACTTCCCCTGAGAGTAGCCCAACTTCCAGGTACTTTAAAGATTGATCATTTTTTAAAGATTTTAGATGTTAATGGGGAATTTATATGTTAGGGGCAGTGGGGAAAAATGAGCTTTCACCTTCATGTGGTTGGCCCTGATTAGTAGAGAATATTAAACTGTTCTTCAAACCAATTGAAGCTCAACATTAACCTATGATTGCATGACAACTAACTGTGTTACTCTCTTGGTTTTAGGCAATGCAGAAGGAGGCCATAGTTCAATATGCAATCTCAATTCATATGCATATGACATTAGGTGGAGATAAAAAATGCAACATGTTTGCATTTTTGTAGAAGTCTTTAATTAGGTATTTAAAGTTATAGATCATCATGAACATTGTAACTTTGACTCTTATAGGCAAGGGTAATGTCCTCAACATCCAAGCAAATCAAGACTTTCTATGTGTTGGCTTGCTGAAGACATTCTCTTGGCCACAACAGCTAGAGTTCTAACATTCATGATGGTCTATAATTTTAAAAACTTAATAAACCTATTAAATTAATGTAAACATTGTGGGTTTTTTCAGCTCCACCTATTGTCCATGCATATAGAATGCAGCTAAATGTGCATTCTCATTTCAGAGTGGCAAAATCTTATTTTAGATATGATGAAAAATGGCATGCACTAGAAGATGGGAAAATGATGTCACTTTTGCAGGTTTGGAGCCTTTTTTTGTTATATTTTGTCACACATATCTAAATGAATATGGAAATTTTGTCACACATCATTTAAGAACATTATTTTCTTCATATTTCAGGTTGAACAGGTTTAAATAGGTGTATTTTTTCTATTGATAATCTTGCAATCCCTAGATAGCTGAGATAGCCCACTTCACCAAAGGACATACATGTTACAAGGTACATGTTCTAGAGTATATTGTTTTCATGGATGATGTAGGAATTCTTAGAGATTTATACTCTACAAGATCCAACTTATCAATGTTGTGTTATTTGGTTTCCTTTTTTATTTTATAATTTCATCATTTGATGTGATATGTGAAAGACAAACAATCTCTAGATACACACCATTTATTTTCATAATTTTAAGATTATTGTAGGCATAAAAAAGTAAATGGGTTCTATTAGAGAAAAGGCACCATTGAAATGACCCCTAAATGAATATTTATATATAAGAAAGAGTGGGAGCTCTGAGGGACATGTGCTGATTACCCAAATGAATACTTATATGAAAGAAAATGTGGGAGTTCTGAGGGACCATCCATGGACTATCCATGGAAGAGCATGAATCTAATCCTTTTTATGTTTTCAATCTCCTAATGAATTTACTATTTTTATATTGGACTGTGTGATTTGCAAGATGTGAAACTAATGAAGGACATGGGATTGGATGCATATAGGTTATCCATATCTTGGTCATGCATATTACCATGTAAGCCAATTTTTTAAACCTTAAACAAAAGTGACTAGCAATTAGTAGTGCCTTTCTTTAATTTTTTAAGTTTCTTGTTTTTGGTGAGAATAGATGGTGCAATCAAAGGTGGAATTAACAAAGTTGGTGTGGCCTACTACAACAACCTTATCAATGAATTCTTAAAACATGGTAAAAATTAATCTTGTGTTCTATTACAGACATAGAAATATCGATAATTTTATGCAGGTCATAACCAAATCATGTTTGCAGATATAAATCCTTTTGTGACTCTATTTAATTGGGACCTTCCACAAGCTCTGGTGGACAACTATGGAGGCTTTCTTAGCAAAAAATTTGTGTATGAAACCCTTCCAAATCATGAAATAATTTTTGCATCTATGCCTGTATAGTATAGTATACTTCTTGATTTCATTCATTGATTACTCATTTTATGAGAATAAGGAGACGAGTATTTTAAATATACAAGAAATATTTTGAAGCTTATAGTGATTTATGCTTTGAAGAGTTTGGGGATCGAGTGAATCACCAAATAGTCTCTAAATGATCCTCATTCCTATGTTAATGGAGGATATGAGACTGGTATATTAGCACCAGGCTTCCATTCCTCTTCATGTGAATTCAAGTACGTGAAATTCAAGAACAAAGCCTTATATTGTGGCCTATAATCTTCTTCTTTCCCATGCAACTGTTGTAAGTGTTTACAAGACCAAATATTAGGTGATTCATTTTTTTCCAAAAAAAAAAAAACATTCTATATAAAATTGTTGTTTTGTTGAGATTTATTATTATTATAATTATGAGTTAAGTTCAATTAGACTAGAATCCAAGACCTCCAAATGAGAGGCTCACAATTTACCATTGTATTGTAGGCTGCCTAAAATATTATAATTTTTTTTTGGTATAAAAAGAAATATATAAATAAAATAAAAAACACAAATAAACAAAATGAAGTCTTACATAAATGGTATACTCATCGGATTAGTGGTAAGACTCACAAAACTCATTAAATTTTTTTAATTTTTTAAAAAAATTAAATGAGTAAAAATATTATTGAAATTCATGGTTGCTAACGTTGATTTTTTTAATTGATGGGACAACATGCATCATCAGATTGGCTCTACATATATTCACGTGGAATAGGAGAGTTGTTAAACTACATTAGACATAGATATGGGGTAAAAGCACAGATTTGTGTCACCATTTATGATACCAAAACCTGTTTTGGTCAAATCTCATTTCTCTATCAAAACTCATTTTTTTACAAAAACTAAAATTACCCTTTTATAGATCTCAGATTCAATATCATTATTATATAAATTTTTGAGTGTTTTGATTAGTTATAATATGTTATACTCTCAAAATATTATAAGTCAATATTTCAATATTTTAGAAGACGCTCCCTCAAAAAAGGAAAAAAAAATAGTAAATCATATCAAAAAAATGAAAAAATCATATTTATCTCTAGAGGAGAGAATCCTCTTCACGAATATGTAATTTTTTTAAGAAGGTATAGATTTGATAGGAAAGTTTTGATGGGAGGAAAAAACTGTTGGGTTCTGATGAGGTCAAACTTGAGTACTTATAACAAAGAAAATATACATCAAAAGTAATCATTTCTTTTTTTGTTCCATACCTATACATGTCATCTATAAGATATTTTCAAATCAAAACAAAAAAAGATGATTTGCATATACTTGTTTGACGGGAACTACACCCTATATTTTTTACAGTTTAAAAAAGGACTTCAAAATAAAATAAAATGAATAAATTCTTACTCAAAAAATTATAAAAAATTATAGGCATAAAATTCATCCAATTCTACACATTTCATCAGTTTACATCATCTTCATATTCCAAACATAAATACCATTTTTTTTGTCATTAATGTTGAACTGTCACATTCTAATATCTCGTTTCTTTATAAAAGGTGACACAGGTTTTTGCTTTTACCCTATGACAATCTTTTGTAAATCTTTAGGGGTAAAAATCGCTCTCGGTCAATTTTCAATTATGGCCCCGCCAAACTTGTTGGCACCCCTATCCCTACCCTACCCTACCTCATGATGAGCCACCTCATGAGCATCGAGAGGGCACCTCATGATGAGTTGCCTCATGAGCCAGGCTAGTTTATGCCACTCATTGGGAGGGCACTGGCAGCCATATCATGAGCCGATATGGATAGCAACACCTCATATCATGAGCTGATATAATGCAGTGTAGCTCGATGCTAGGGAACTTTTGTGTAGGCTCCCCTAGGTGCGTTACCCTTTATGAACCAATATCATGAGCCGTGGGGTTGCCATTGAACCCACCTATTATCCCTACCTCATGAGCCAGTTGGTATCTTCAATTTATAGACAGTGTCTTCATTAGCAGGAAATCCCTCACAACCATAGGCTACGTCCCCATTGCATTGGACCTAATGCTAAGGAAGGTAGTGAGGGTATCTATATGGGGTTCTTGAGGGCATTGCCGGTATCCTTATTTAGGAATGGCTTTGACCCTTATAGATAGAGGGTTGGCCGTAACTATAGTTTAGTCTAGAAGAGGGGGGAATGGATTTCTTTTAAACAATAGTGAGTTCTCAGTATGTCCCATGAGTGAAAAGAAGGGGGAGAAGGGGGTTGGGGCTGCCAACAGAGCGATTTACATAACATACAACATTTCCATTAGAGAGAATGGTAAGACATTTTATATGATTGAATATATAAAAAACATTATGGGGAATTGAATTAATAGAAGCAAATTTTAATGATGTTTGTTGCTAAGTTTAAATTATATATTTTAATTTTTAATGCAGTTTATTGATAAGTTTAAATTGTATATTTTAATTTTTAATGATGTTTGTTGCTAAGTTTAAATTGTATATCCTTAACAGACCAACCACAAAGGTACAAAGAAATTGAATATTCTATTTAACTGATTTTGGTTGCTACACGACATGATTTCATCCAGTCTGATACAAAGATGCTTTCTTTGAATCATCAAGTATGGTGATTGATGTGTGAAGCTTACGATATTGTAATAATCACAACCTTTACCTTAAATGGGCCTATAGTGATACTTTTTGCACTACATATTTGCAACAACAAAATGATGATGAGTTTCTTAACAATGATGATTTTCTTGATGGTCCATGATGATATTTGTTCAATGGTGGTTGATTATCAATGTTGACATTATTGCATTTAAACTAAAACATTGTCATGGTGGTGTATTTTTCTATGTTTCTTTAATATTAGCATAGTGGCATATGAACTTATGTACTATTGCATCTATGTACACACACACACACACACACACACACACACACACACACACACACACACACACACACACACACACACACACACACACACACACACACACACACACACACACACACACACACACACAATATTGTTGTATGTAGGGTAGACCCAAAATGAATCTGAACCTAACCCAAAGAAATTTGAGTAAATCTTGAACCCGAGTTAGTACCCAAATCTAAACCAACAACTTAGCCAATTTTCTTGACCTCAAGGAATTTCAAACTAGGATGCTCAAAAATCTCCACTCCTTCTCACATTGCATCCTCAAGTGAAACATTCTTCCTTTTCACAAGATACTCCAAAAGAATCTTGTTCCTCAATCTCTTTTCGCTCACACCCAACACCATTACAAGTTCTAGGATCAATTTTCCTTCATCAACCACAAATGGAAGAACTTGTGAAGGGGCATTTTTTTGTCTGAGGAATTTCTTCAAATAGGAAACATGTACACTGTTATGAATTTTGTTGCTAGCTGGAAGTTCAAGCTCATAAGATACCTCACCAATCTCTCCCTTAATCCATTGTAGATTTGTATTCTTCAGGGGTATAGTACCCTTCAACCTTACTCTTTGGCTCACATACATCCTGGTTGGGGGATTACTCATTCCTTGTTATTATTGAACTCTCTTTATTGAGATCAATACCACCAATAAAATATAGAAGCATAGATAGCTATGGGAGCAAAATAGTTCCAAAGTGAGCCCTACTATTCTATGGGGGATCCATCATTTCTTAACTATTGGCGAACATACCCAGGCCCCTTCTCTATGCTACAGACAGTTGTTCAGGCATAACCATTGCAACTGCTTTATCTTGCCACATTAAATCATAGCTTTGGTAACTTAGATCAATTCCTTTTAATGGAAGATCTTATATGTAGTGCAATATCAAGAAACCATGTCAGCAACCTCAAAAACTCTCTTTGCTAAGTGCTTATCAACATATAGCTTTTGTTGGGTTTAAGCACGCTGCAAGTTTTTCTAAGTCTTCAAGATATCCATACTATGTTGTGTCACACCTTTTCTCTTGGGACTCTACAATCTGTGAAGAAAAATTCGAATATCAAGTAGCATCATTAAAATAAACCATAAAAAACATTAAAGGAAATACAGGCTTTCCCATGTAGCAACTATGATCTAAAAAAAAGAAACTTTTGGTGTCATGGCTATCCAATGGTCTTGCAATGACATAAAAGATTTCAAAAAAATAATAATTTGACAACCTGTCACAATTGCGACGGTCAGTTCTGATGGCTAGCCATTCCTTGCACAACACACCTATTGCAACAACATTATAACTATGATGGTATCTTATATAGTGTCATTGTCACATACATGTTGCAATTACTATGGCTGACTAAAAGTTTAAACTCTCATAATTATGATAACGTACTATCACAATTATGACATCATGAACATGAACTCTTGTCACTCCCTTCTTCCAAGTTATGACAGTGTCAACCATCACCATTTTGATGGATGCCCTTGCCATCACAATTTGTGATGGTAAAGTCTGACAATTTTTCAATAGGAGCCAATTCATGGTTCTATAGCTAAGGTTTGCCATCAAAAAATGAGTCCAAATGTAGTAGTGTAGAGATCCATTAACCAAAATTGAGAATTGGACAATGTTTATCATTTCTCCAATCAGAGTGATAAAATTCTCCCAAAACCCAAATTTCCCAAGGAGTTTAATTAGAAATTCTCTCCTCACCTTATCACAAGCCTTCAAAATATCAAGCTTCATTGCCATACCTTTGTTACCACTCCTCTCCATAGAGTGGAGGACCTCATTGGAGGTGATCACTACATCCAGGGTCTTTCACCTAGGTACAAAACCATTTTGAGTAGTGCTAATTGTCTTATCCAATATAGGTTCCATTATGGTCACAACCACCTTGGAGATGATCTTGTAGATGGTATTACAAAGGATTATTCTAAAATCCTCTAGCCGAGTTGGATCATCAACTTTCAGCACCAAAATTAAGAAAGTCTAGTTTAGCTCTTTAAGAATTCTCCTAGTTCTGATGAAGTCCCTTTCTCTACGAACAAGATCATACTTAATAATCTTGGAGAACTCCCAAAAAAATACTGAGGGAAATCCATCAGGCCTTGGGGCCTTGAAGACTCCCATAGAAAAGATTGCCTTTCTAATTTCATCTTTAGTCACTTTCCTTATGATCTCCTGGTTGGTTCATTCATCCACCACTGGGTGTATAATCTCCAATAAGTCCCTCTCTACCATCAAGTCAACCTGAGGTTGAGTGGGTTTTAAATATCTTGGAAATATTAGGTAGTACATCTCTAAATTTCTTCCTCATCAGTAAGCTTAACATTGTCATTATTAATGAACTTCTTGATGGTGTTTCTTTTTTTATGCTTTGAGGTTGACCTATGGAAGAAGGTTGTGTTAATGTCTCCTTCCAAACATCATTGAACCCTGGATCTTTACTTCTAGAAGACTTCCTCTCTTTCAATCACTTGATTCCATTTCCTTCCCCAGCTTTGCTCCTCTTCATAGGTAGTAATTGAAAGGTCTCATCCCGCCATCCTCATTTGAAATTCCTCAAGCTTACTTTCAATTTCCTTTTTATTCTTAAAGATATCTCTAAATGAGGTTTTATTCCAAGAAATCACCTCCCTTCTAATAATTTCAAGCTTCCTCATAATGCAAAACATAGTAGTTCCCTAGATCCGAGTATTCCACCAATTGTTAACACAAACATGTAAGTGTGGATGTGAGTGCCACATGATCTCATAGTAGAAAGGTTTCCTCTTGTGTTGATTTTTGGACATATAGTTAAATAAAAGCATATAATGGTTCAAGACCAATCTCAAGAAATCATGAAGTGAGGTATGATGCAAAATATTCCAATTAGTTGAGACGAGCACCCTATCGATTCTAACATGAATAATGTTTCATCCTAAAAAATTATTAGACCAGGTAAACTGGACTCCCTAAAACTCCATATCAATGAGGTCATTTATCCTAAGAGATCCCTCCAAGTCTTGCATACTCTTTGAGACATCATCAAGACCACCCAACTTTTCTGAGGGATATAAGTGGGTATTGAAATCCCCAACACAAATGCATTCTAGCTCCTCTCTGTTAGTTTGTGGTGGCTAATTCAGGGAAGTACTAAAAATGCTTCATAAATTATTTGGGCTGACATGTTATAACTAATTTTAACCCTAAAGAGGCACAAATACTTTTACAAAAGGGCTTAGAGTTAGGGATTGTTTTATAAGTTGCGATGCAAAATTTCTTCTGCAGCGGTATCAAGCTATAAGGGATTACATATTGTAATAAGGTTGTAATCACTAAATCATAATAATATTGGACTTTCTATTTGGTGGAAGTAGCCTAGGGTTTGGGTGAACCACGTTAAATCTTGGTCTCTTGTGTTCTCATTTGTGCAATTTATTATTTTTTGATATTGTTTATATTTGCATATAATTGTTATTTCTATCTGAGGTTAATCCTAACAAGTGGTATTAGAGCCTATTTTTTTTTCAGTTATCCTATGCAAGAGAGTCTCATGGTTGAGTGGGAGCAATGGAAGATGAGGGTAAGCTAAAGGTTGACAAGTTTAATGGGCAGAACTTTTAACTATGGAAAATGTAAATGGAGGATTATCTTTATCAGAAGGATTAATGGAAGCCATTGGAAGGAAAAACCAAGAACCAGGGAACTATGACAAATGCAGATTGGGATCTTTTATATAGAAAGAAACTTGGAAGCATTCAATTATGCTTGGAACCATCAATTAAATTTAACATTACAAAAGTGAAGATGATGGAAGAGTTGATGAAAACCCTAGCAACACTGTATGAAAAGCCCTTTGCTTCAAATAAGGTATTTCTCATGAAGCATTTATTTAATATGAAAATGGTAGAAGGTGGATTTATTGCAGATTATCTAAATGAGTTTAATATTGTTACTAGTTAATTATCTTCGTGAGTATTAATTTTGATGAAGAAATTAGGGCTCTCTTGATTTTGTGTTCTTTGCCTGAAAGTTGGAATGACTTGGTAATGGTTGTGAGTAATTCTATCTCTGGATCTAATACCCTACAATATGATGATGTGATCAATGTTATTTTGAGTGAGGAAACTCATAGGAAAACCTCAAGTATATCTATATTAGGAAGTGCTTTGAACGCAACAAGTAGAGGCAGAACGACTGAGAGAGGAAATAATTTTGGAAATTGTGGGAAATCAAGAGGAACGTTGAAGGGGAAGAGGTCTCAATTGAGAGGACCAAATGATTGATGGTACTATGGGAAACTAGGGCATAAGAAGAAATATTGTTGGACTCGAAAGAAAAATGAAGGATATAAACCAGAAGGGAACAAGGAGGCAAATGAGGTAAGTAACAAATCCAAAGAGGATGCTTTGCTATTATTCGCCAATTGGCTATTATTCACCAACTTATAGCTGATTATTTGCCAATTTATGGACATTTTATAACTAATTTTAACCCTAAAGTAGAAAAAATACGTGTATAAAAGGGCTTAGAGTTAGGGATTGTTTTATAAGGTGTGATGCAATAATTACTTCTTGTGGTGGTATTGAGCTGTAAGGGATTAAAAATTGTAATCAGGTTATAATCACTGGATCATAATAATATTGGACTTGTTGTTTGATAGATGTAGCCCAAGGTTTGGGTGAACCACATTAAATCTTGGTGTCTAGTGTTCTCTTCTGTGTGATTTATTATTTTCTAATATTGTTTATATTTGCATTTAATTGTTAATTCTATTCGAGTTTAATCCTAACACTCTCCAACTATTCATGCACATTGAGACTTCCCCCCAGTCCTAAAGTCTCCAACCTAGTATTAGGAGCACCCAATTATTTATCTCTTCATCAATGGCCACAACCATAGAATGGGGGGCAAAGAATTTCCCTACTATTTATTCTATCATAATTCCACACTGTAGCTATCCATCTTGATGCACTAGTAGCTTTACTATAAACATCTGTTCCCCTTTCACATGTAGCTAGCAATCTTATCAACATTTTTTTCTTCATTTTAACCTCTTGAATAAGGATTATGTCTACCTTATGATCATGGATCATAGTTTTCAAAGAAAAATGTTTCCTTGAGCTATTTAGGCCCCTAATATTCCACGAAATGAATTGCATTTCCCGCTGCTTTGGATGTCTTCCAAGTTTTTCTACTTCCCATGAGAAATATTATGTGAAGTCACCCTTGTTCTTGCCACTCTTGTTGGTGGTCATCGAATTCTTGTCTCTTAGCCCACATTTTGCTTAGGTTAACCACACACCTTCTTCTTCAGTTCTTTCTAGCCCTCATCCACCATTAGTGGGAAACTAGGACTGAGGATAATGAATCTTCCATACATGGGAGGGAAACCATTAGGGTTCCCTACAGAGAAAAGCAATTCATCCATACTTCCTTATACAAGGATTCTATCTATAATGACTCAAAATATTCTCTTGGTGGTTATTTTGGGTCCTTGTTGGTAGGGGTTTAAGGGCCTCTCCTAACCATAGTATCAACCTAAAATTCACCATCCTCCAAACCTTCTCTAGTATCCTTCTCCATTGAGGAGAAATTTTTGACAAGATGTTCTGTGACTGGGATCTCTATTGTCTAGGTAGTCTGTGAATAGAAATAAAATAAGGTTTTTCTCTCTTAACCCTATTTTCAATGGGGATGATCCAAATTGATTAAGCACAAGAAAGTGATCAATGCAAAATTGATCATGTGATAGAAAATAGGGAGAAAGGGGGTTATATGATCTTTCTATTATGGGGGACTATGTGCCTAAATCATGAAATAGATAAAAAAACAAATACTAACCGTGAATCTGTAAAGTATTTTTTTCTAATGTCTGTGTACAATTTATGGAAAATTTGCAACCCATTCCAGACTAGAAATGTTGAGACAGAGAAAACCCAAAAATCTTTTGTCTTTTTCAAGGGAGGTCTACCTTGACCCTAATAGTAGGGCACAATCTTACCCCAGGGTACAATTTTACCTCGAAAAGTTGACCTTGATCTGCACTGGTCGAGCAAAATTTTTGTTTGCAAATCTCACAAATTTGACAAAAAGGGTATTTGAATCTACTCTTCAATTCACTGTTCCACACCTGTATCTACAAGAAAAATGATTTTTTTGTTTGGATGAAGGGTTTGCCTTGGTCAAAATTTGGTTTGGAATCAACCTTAATAATGGAATTAAAATAGATAATGTTAGCAAGTAGTAGAAGTAAATCTAACAATGAAGCTATGATATTCAATAGATATGCAAGTATATTTGAAATGTAAACAAGTATATTGATATGAAAGCTTAAACATAACATTAACAAATGTAAATCAAAACCTCCATGATTGTATGCTTAGAATCCACCTTAATAGAAGAATGAATAGATCTTGACGATGAACAATGGATCTTGAAGGAAGATCATACCACCATGATGGCTAGATCTAGTTTTGAATGATAAATGTTGAATTCTTTAACTAAATCCCTTCAAAGGCTTGAATGCATCAATCCTTGATCTTCAATGGAAAACTTGAATGCTTGATAGAATTCTTTCTCACTTGAAAAGTAGATAGTTTCTTATAGATAGTAGTCACTTGTGTGTGATAGAAATTAGATGTCAAAATGAGAGAAGTGTTAGAAACAATACTCCATCGAGAAAATTAAGAGGGGTGGGGTGGGGTGAATCATTTATCCAACAATTAAAACATTTATCTTCCTTAAATAAACTTAACCATTCAACCAAACTAAACAACAACCATACAAAGATGCACATAGATAATTACACTATATTTTTTAACTAGGAAAACCCTTGATTAGAGGGAAAACCCCAGTGGGAATGATGCCCACAAGATGATGTACTAATATAAATATTCCTTGTTAGAGGATGGACCCTGTTAAGAGTCTATTACAACATTTAGCACATATGAGTCCCTATTAGGAGACTTTGAATCCCTATTAGGAGATTCCAACCCTGTTAGGAGTTGTAGTACAATGTATGCAAGATGAGCCCACTAACCAAACATGCAATTTCAACTACAAGAAGAGCTCATTGCTCAAACATGTAATTTATTGTTATGTTCCTCTTTTCTTTGTTCTATCAACTGAACCAATCACTGTTAGACCTTTTAGACTAGGTCAAAAACCTCAAATCCAAATATCAAACCTCATATCACTCAACAAAAACTCGGCAATGAAGTTTTCTTCACTTCTACTCTGCTCTGCTCAACTTTGCATTTCGCTCTTGTGCTGCTTACAAATAATTCTTCATATCCATATCATGATAAAGGAAAATGTCTTTCCTTTATACAAAGTCCATAAAACAATTCCCTGAGTTGACTGTTAGACCTTCTCACTTAATCATTATAGGACCACATTAAGAACACACTACACTTAGTGATAACATTGATGTAGGGAGCTCCCACTAATACAATAAACTCAACATAGAACTAACAAAAAATGTGAGAAAAAAATATGGACTTCTTATTTGCATCAGAAATGTGAAATTACAAAATTTGTAAGTACAATATTCTAACCCACATGGGCGCCTTCAGTACAATAATTTGCAAGACAAGCTACGAACTATCACCCAAAGCTCTCTTAGACAATGTTTGGGCCTTTCTTAAATAGGCAAGTTTATGCTGCCTGGGAAGGTTCTAGATGCTTAAACTTAATACCTAGGATCAATAGACCCTAAAAATATACATAGAGTTGGCCAATACATCTTTGAAAAATTATTTTAGAAATTTTGGTAGCCCAACTTTTGAAGGCCATAACTCACGAAGCCTTTTTGTTGAATTTTTAGACCTCATCTGGGCATCTAAGGCCTCCAACAATGAGCCTAAAGATTTTTCTACAAAATTTTCCACCGAAAATCCACAATAAATTCTTTGATACTAATGCTTGAGCAATAAGATTTTTATGGTAGGCTTACAACTCTAAAATAAACCTTCATGTAAAAAATGAGAAAATTTTGAGCTCGTATGAAAAACTTACTAAAAATAGTAAGTTCCCATAAATAGTAACCACCCTGTCTACTAGTCCTTATTAAAATAGAAAAGATTGAAAATAAAATATTTTTGGGTGATGCAAGATTGCCCTTACACCTAGGATGCTCCTGCATCAGACACCCAGGGTAATTTGAGAAGTGACCCCGCCGCCTTAGGTGTTCAAAGAAAAACCAAGATGGTTAACCTCCTCCTTTTCTAGTGATGATGAATTCTCAACTGGGCTCCCTTTCCATTTGACCAGATATTCCTCATAACTTATGTTCCTAATACTTTTTTCAACATGACTATCTAGTATGTCCTCAATCTCCTTTGTAGTCAAACTACCTGTTGGAATGCTCCACTCTATCACCTCCTTCATAATACTCTGTCAAATCTAAAATATTCAATACTAGTGAAATATTCAATTCAACAGGTAACTCCACTTCATACGCATTGCTAGAATCATGCCTTTTCACTATCTTGTACGGTTCAAACTTCTTCATCTTCAACCTATTATATATACCCACTGAAAAATGCTCCTTTCTTAAATGAACCATGCCTTCATCTCCAATCTAAAATTTTTTATATCTCTTTTTCACATCTGCCTTAGCCTTATACTATGTATTCATCTCTATGATGTGCTTTCTTACCTCCTCATGAATGCTCTTCAAATGTTCAACAATTTTTTTTGCTTCAACACTACTTATCTCTCCTTTATCCAATAGCCTTAGTTTAGAAGCATTTCTAGGACTATTCCCATATACAATCTGGAATGGTGATTTACCAGTACTCCTATTGATAGAATTATTATATGCAAATTTCACCTATGGTAAAATATATCCCATCCTTTTGGTTTATCTCCAACCAAGCATCTCGACAAATTTCCTAAATTTCGTTTCACAGTCTCTGTCTGTCCATTAGTCTGTGGATGATGTGGTGAAATGAACTTCAAATCTATCTTCAACTTGTTCCACAATGTATGCTAGAAATACCCAACAAATTTGGTATCTTGATCTGAAACTATACTCTTTGACAGATCATGTAATCTCACCACTTCTCTTAAAAACAACTCCGCGACATGAACAACATCACTAGTCTTCTTGCAAGGAATAAAATGTGCCATCTTTGAAAACCTATCAACCACCACAATAATAGAATTATGCTCGCACTGTGTCCTTGGTAATCCAAGAACAAAATCTATGCTAATATCCTCCCATGGCTTCTTTGGTATAGGTAATGGCTAATACAACCCTCTAGTCTACTTCACTCCTTTTGCCATCTGACATACTCTGCAACTTTGTAAAAAATTTATCACATCTTGCTGCAACTGTGGCTAGTAGTAATTTTTAGCAACCAAAGCTATGGTTTTATCTCTGCCAAAATGTCCAACCGATCCTCCACTATGCTTATCCTTGATGAAATTCTCTCTCATTGAACTTCTAGGAATGCACAACTGGCTTCTTTTGAACAACATATTATCCTAGATTATGAAATCCAACCACTTTTTCCTATCAAGTGTAACAAGTTCTATACAAGCCTTCCATGCTACACCAAAATTAGGATCATCTGAATACAATGAATTGAGTTCCTTGAACCCAACAACCTCTATTTACATTTTTGTCAGCAAAAATTGTCTTCTACTAAGAGCATCTACAAATTTGTTAGACTTTCCACCCCTGTGTTTCAAAACAAATGTATAACTCTGCAAAAACTCAACCCACTTTAAATGCATTTGGTTCAATTTTCCTTGACTATTCAAATATTGCAAAGAAAAAAAACTCCTTAGGAAGAAGATAGTGTCTCCATTTCTTCAATTCTTGAACTCTAGCGTATAATTCTTGATCATAAATAGAATATTTTCTTTTTGCATCATTACATTCTCACTAAAATAAGCAAAAGGTCTACCTTCCTAGCTCAAAACAACTCCTATTGCAGTACCACTAGCATCACAGTCTACTTGAAACACCTTGTTAAAATCAAGAAGTGCTAAAATAGATTTCTCAATAACTTTCTATTTCAACAAATTAAAACTCTTATATGCTCCTACAGTCTACTTAAACTCTTTCCTATCCCCTCTCATTGTTTCAGTAGCTTCTAAACTTGAACTTCACTGAGCACTGGTCATTGACCATGACCTTATGGTCATCTTGCACCCAAACAATTCGATATGGGCACAGGTGTTTCTACCTCTTTATCTTCAACTTGGTGACCATCATTTTTGACACTATATTGTCAATACTTCCACCATCAATGATTACATCACAACACTTATCTTCACATCTGCACCTTGTGCAAAATAATCTCCTTCTTTACTCAGGTTCATTCTCGCACTCAACAGGACTCTTTGGTTAACTAGGACTTTTCCTCTTTCAAAATCTTCAGAATGTGAGGATCTGACATCTTCATCAACATGTACAATTCTAACTTGACCTTCTATTCTTCGATCTTTAATTCTATGGCATTGGGTACATTCAAATACCCTATGCCCTTCTTCTCTTCCAATGAAAACATTTTCCACGAAAGCCTCCTCTTCCAGATCCTTGTCCTCTGCCTCTTCCTCTCTGATCTCTATTGTTCTAATCATGGAAATATTGAAATTGTTTCCCCTATGGTTCTAACTACTACTTCCAACCTCATCCTTATTCTTTTGATCATCATTATGACCACCATAAGATTGTCCACTAGATCTTCCACTGTTCTTATTGTCAAATTTCTTGCTCACTTTCTCCTCAACTCTTAGGAAAAAATGGTATGCCTTCTTAATACTACTCATTAAAACTAGACTTAGCTCATCTTGAATGTTAGGCCTTAACCCAATAAGATAATGGGCAACTTTCTCCTTATTAGCTTCTACATGGTTAGTTCTAATGAGAACTCGGTAGAACTCTTCGATATACTATTGAATAGATTTTTCTACTTGCTTCAACCCTTGCATCTTCTTCAATAGATCAAACTCATAATCCATAAAAATTAATTTTCATTTCAATTTATCTTTCATCTAATCCCATCTAGTGATTCTGTCCTTTCCCTTTCTATTTCGCTCCAACTGAACCTGCTGCCACTAGATCTTCACATGTCCCTTTAGTTTTGCCTTCACAAAGTTGACCTCATAAGGATCATCAATATCTTCATTCTCAAAATACTCCTCTCGTTCATAATCAAATTGATCAGCTCCTTTGGGTTAAGATTTCCCAAAAATGTGGGAACCTCAAGCTTAGGTCTTTTTTCAATCTTGGAGATGGCCCTAAAAAGCCTCTTTTCCTCTGACACTGTCTTCTACTTCATCCTCCTCACTTTCATCTCTTATGGAAAGATTCATTCCTCTACAAATTTGTTCTTCTAATGTTTGCATTTGTCTTTGGAGGGCTCAGAAACCCTCAGGTGTAACACTTACAGCTCTTCCACCGTGCTATCTTCGTGGAGGCATTTTTGCACTTCCACTAAAACCCTAGTGCAAACTGTCTCACAATCGACAATCTATCTACACACTTAGCCCAAACCATGGTCCTAGTGCGAACTACCTCACAGTCAACAATCTCTCTACACACTCAAGAACTCTAGCTCTGATACCACTTGATGCATGAAGCTCCCCTTAATACCATAAACTCAACATAGAACTAATAGAAAATGTGAGAACAAAATATGGAATTCTTATTTGCATCACAAATGTAGAATTACAAAATTTATAAGTACGATATGCTAACCCACATGGGTGCCTTCAGTACAATAATTTGCAAGACAAGTTGTGAGCTGTCACCCAAAGCTCTCCTAGACAATGTTTGGGTCTTTCTTAAATAGGCAGTTTTATGCCACCCAGGAAGGTTCTAGTTGCTCGAACTTAATACTTAGGGCTGACAGATCCTAACAATACACATTGAGTTGGCCAAATACATCTTTGAAAAATTATTTTAGAAATTTAGGTAGCCCAACTTTCGAAGGCCATAACTCACGAACTGTTGCTCTGACTGGCTATTATAACCACTTTTTGTAAACACCAGCTCTTGATCTACAGGCTTGGAATGACACTAGCACCCTTCCATCAAGTTTTTGGACCTCATCCGAGCACTCTAAGGCCTCCAACGGTGAGCTTGAAGATTTTTCTACAAAATTTTCCACCAAAAATCTGCAATAACTTCTCTGATACTAATGCTTGAGAAATGAGATTTTTAGGGTAGGCTTACAACTCTAAAATGAACCTTCCTATAAAAAATGAGAACATTTTGAGCTCATATGAAAAACCTACTAAAAATAGTAAGTTCCCATAAATAGTAACCATCCTGTCTACTAGTCCTTATTAAAATAGAAAAGACTGAAAATAATTTTCTTTGGGTGATGCAAGATTGCCCTTACACCTAGGATGCTCCTGCATCAATATTATGCCTTCCTTGCAACTTGAATATCTTTCTGTACACATAGTATTATGATGAGAGAACTTAGCCACATCATCGCCAATATGTCTTCTTCACATCCTCAACCTTGATTCTCAGAATAATAATTTTGCTAAGAGATATAACAAGTTTACCAGAACATGCATCTGTAAAATCTATCTCAGAACATACATCACCAAAACTTACATAACTTCTTCTAGACTTATCATTTCTTCTTTTGATGTTAACTAAATATACTAGATACTCAAAAGTATCTCCCATAACCTTGGATAGTTAGAATACTCAACTAACCATCCACACTAACTTGATCTTTCTGCTATTTTTCTATCAGATACCACAAAAGACTACTATGTTGACATCAATGAAAAACTCAGTCATGAATGTAACATATCATCATAGTAACATATCTACAATACCCCCCCATAGGAATATCATCAACATTCATGCTTTTAAGAATCTCTCAATAATATCCCCCTTTGACATTGATGGCAACATAGATGAAAATTATCTAGTTCTAAGAATACCAACAAAAGACTGTTCATCTTACTTTTCAAATTCTTTTCATCAATCATTCTCCCCCATTGATATACCTCAATTTAATTTCTATCAAATTGTCATTCCATGCTGAACTTTTTCTAAACATGTTCTTCCTAGATGACTCTATCCATCACAGATACTCCCCCATACAAGAAGCATCAACATTTAGTCCAAACAACAATGGTGCTCTATTATACTGGATTGATGCACTCTTGCATTACTTACTTTGATTTAGGAAGGTGCATAACCCCTAGCATACCTCAAAAATACTCAAAAGTATCTTTGGAAAGAGGCTTAGTGAATATATCTACAATCTACTCTTTTGTGCTCACATACTCCAATCTAATTTTCTTTTCTGCAACTTTTTCTCTCAACATGTGATACTTAATAGAAATGTGCTTAGTCTTCAAATGCAATACTAGATTCTTTGACATATTTATTGTGCTTGTGTTGTCACAATGTATGACAATAGGTTCACTAATTTCTATCCTTATATCTTTTAGCATTTTCTTTATCCAAGCAACTTGATTGCAATTATTTGCTGCTGCAACATATTCTGCTTCTGCTATACTTTGTGATGTACAATCCTACTTCTTGCTTAGCCAAGAAACCAATCTTCCTCTAAGAAAGAAGGCTCCACCACTAGTGATCTTTTTTTCATCCATACTGCCTACCCAATCAACATCAATATGAGTTAGAGTAAAATCATTAGATCTGTGATACCAAAATCCAAACCTAGATGTTCCTTTTAGATATCTTAATATTCTTTTGATTGCTACATAATGTGCTTCTCTGGGATCAGCTTGGAATCTTGCAAAAATTCCAATTGCATTTTCTATATATGGCCTTATGTGAGTTAGATATTGCAATCCTTCGATCATAGATCTGCACTTCATCTCAATAGTAGTTGTTTCATCCTTTGTAGATAACTTGTATCTAGTTACCATAGGTGTTCCAATGGGTTTGTATGTTTCCAAACCAAACCTTTTCAGTAAATCATTCAAGTACTTAGACTGAAAAACAAAAATTTCCTTGCTTTATACTGAGTCCATAAAACAGTTCCCCGAGTCAGTGACTAGAACTTCTTAATTAATCATTATAGGACCACATTAAGAACATGTTACACTTAGCAATAACATTAATCTTTTGCCTTGCAACTTGAATATCTTTCCATACATGTAATATTATGACGAGTGAACTTAGCCACATCATCACCAACATGTCTTCTTCACATCCTCAACCTTGATGCTCAGAATAATAATTCTGCTAAGAGATATAACAAGTTTACCAGAACATGCCTCTATAAACTCTATCTCAAAACAAACATCACTAAAACTTACATAACTTCTTCTAAACTTATCATTTCTTCTTCTTACATTAACTACATATAATAGATACTTAGAAGTATCTCTTATAACTTTGGATAGTTATAATACTCCACTAGCCATTTGTACTAAATTAATTTCTCTACTGTTCTTCTGTCAAATACCACAAAAGACTACTATGTTGACATCAATGAAAAACTTAGTCATGAATGTAACATATCATCATAGTAACATATCTACAATAATCCTCCATAGGAATATCACCAGTATTCATGCTTTCAACAATCTCTCAACAATCTCCCCCTTTGGCATTGATGTCAACATAACAGTCTTTTGTGCTATTTGATAAAATAACAATAGAAAGATCAAGTTAGTCCAAATGACTAGTTGAGTATTCTAACTATTCGAGGTTATGGGAGATACTTCTAAGTATCTAGTATATTCAGTTAACATCGAAAGAAGAAATGTTAAGTCTGGAAGAAGTTATGTAAGTTTTGGTGATGTCTGTTATGAGATAGAGTTTATAGAGGCATGTTCTAGTAAACTTGTTATATCTCTTAGTAGAATTATTATTCTAAGAATCAAGGTTGAGGATGTGAAGAAGACATGCTAGTGATGATGTGGCTAAGTTTGTTCATCATAATATTATGTGTACGGAAAGATATTCAAGTTGCAAGGTAGAAGATTAATGTTATCGCTAAGTGTAACATGTTCTTAATGTGGTCTTATAATGATTAATTGAGAAGGTCTAACAGTTGAATTAGGGAATTTTTTTATGGACTTAGTATAAAGGACAAACATTTTCCTTTATCATGATATGGACATGAAGAAGTATTTATTAGCAACACAAGAGTAGAAGTGAAGGAAACTTTTGTTGAGTGATTCGAGGTTTGATATTTGGATCCAAGGTTCATAACTAGTCTACAAGGTCTAACAATGATTGGTTAGGTTGAAAGAAAAAAGGAAAGAGGAACATATTGCATATACTAGATACTGAGAAGTATCTCCCATAACCCTGGATAGTTAGAATACTCAACTAGCCATTCATTCTAACTTGATCTTTCTATTGTTCTTTTGTCAGGTACCATAGAAGACTACTATGTTGACATCAATGACAAACTCAATCAGAAATGTAACATATCATCATAGTAACATATCTATAATACTCCCCCATAGGAATATCATTAGCATTCATGCTTTCAACAATCTCTCAACAAGAAGAAGGCTTCCTTATATAGTGATCCAGGACACAAAATCCTAGAGAAGGATGACATAGGAGCATTAAATCCCATTTAATCTTAACCCCTATAAATGGACCTAAATTAAATGTAATTTAAGATTCTACCATTCTGAAACCTGAAACAACTGACTTGGAAGTGGGAAAATAAACTTTTCAAAGCCCAAGGTCCCAAAACTCCTGACAATTAAAAATGAGACCTAGGGTCAGGGATGAGGTCAACCATTCCCTAGGTTAGGGTTGAGGTCATCCTTGAAC
Source organism: Cupressus sempervirens (assembly GCA_028749045.1). Taxonomy (NCBI): domain Eukaryota; kingdom Viridiplantae; phylum Streptophyta; class Pinopsida; order Cupressales; family Cupressaceae; genus Cupressus; species Cupressus sempervirens. The sequence continues at coordinate 442,876,370 of CM053792.1, read as the reverse complement.
TAGGTCAGGGTCAAGTTTGACCTAACCCACCAAGTCATCCTTGATCTAGAAGTCAAAGTTCTCAGTTTCATAAAGCAGGTTGTTAGAAATAGGCTAGAAATAGAGAGAAGCATAATAGGGGGAAAATGACTAGATCCATGGAAAAACCCATTCAAGGCATTTGGCATGACCCCATACCATTTACTCAGAGGGCTAAACACTCTTAACATGGAAGTGCTTCCAATTTAAGACAATACATTCAGCCCCCACTTTAGCAAGAGTATTAACTCAATGCAAACTCTTGGTAAAGGAAGAGAAGAAAGAAGACATCCAAGTAGATTCATAATGAGATAAAATAATAATTAGCTAAGGAAATAAGACCCCAAGATAAGAATTCTAAGTCAAAAGACATGCACGAGGGTGTGAAAACCAAAAAAACAAAAACAAAGAAACATATAAGAAAAGTGTTAGTACGAAACAAACCCAAATCAACTAGCACAAGAAACCTTGCTAAGAAATATGTCTCAATCTGATATCATATTTAGAAAGCTATCATAAAAGCATAAGAGATTACATAAGAAAGACAAGAGCAACACTTTCAATAACATAGCTTCATAATGTAGTCCCACTAGCATGAAAGTGAAAAATAAAGAAAAGAAGAAGTGATTGCCTTGCCCAGTAAGATGCCCACCTTACCATGAATCACCAAAAGAGAGGGAGAGCCAAACAAGTGGCCAAACCTAATAGTTCACCCATAAACTATGCTTGCAACTATAAATATGTCTTTTGATGACTTTTGGAATATCGATAGATCCACCTTCTTGTATCACTATGAATATAAAATACATGTCTTCTCAGAATTTAGCAACTTATGTGTGTTTTCTTCGAAAGATTTAGCATATTGAAAGTTTGAAAAGTGTGTATCTCTCTAGGATTTAGCAACTTATGTGTGTTACCTTTAGAGGATTTAGCAATTTGTGTCTCTTTTGGATTTAGCAACTTATGTGTGTTACCTTCAAAGGATTTAGTATATATATATATAAAATGAAAAATGTGTGTCTCTTCAGGATTTAGAAACTTATGTGCATTACCTTTAGAGGATTTAGCATATAAAATAAAAACTATAGTAGAAGGGAGACCCTATATATTCCCCCCTCCTTATTGTGACTGTCTACAAGGCATGATAAGGAAGAAGAAGAGGATACCCACTTCACAACGTAAGTAGATATCCTGTTAACAACAATGTATACCATATTTTGAATGAGGGATATTGACCTAGACATCAAAGAATATAGATAATCATGAAAAGGATATGCCACTTATGGAAAAAAGATCCTCAAAGAAAGAGATCTTATCAACAAGACCCCCACCATAGAGGACTACTTTTAGATAAAATATCATCTTTCAACTCAAATGGGAACAAAGATTCAATCAATAAGCTCCCTCCAAGGAAGAGGAAAAGGAATCTTTGGAATAAGGAAAACAACCCTAACACCAAAGCAAGGGTATGGGTTTATAAAAAAACATAATTTTCATCATAGAGAAGAGATGATGACCTTGAATAAAAACCTCTCATAAAAAAAGATTATCCATAGTCAAAACATCTATCAATATGAAGAAATAATCTTGTGATAAAAAAAAATGCCACTAAGCTAAGGAAAGTAGTTCCCTAGACAAAAAGAAAGAACCTTGCCCCCTAGGGAAGAAGACAAGGGACATCCTTTGGAAAAAAAATTTCAGAGAAAAGATATCTTGAATATAGCATGAATGAAAATAAGAAGAAAGAATACCAAATAAGCCAAATAAAAGGCCTAATGGATCCTAGGAGACTAGATGAAAATACACCTCTTGCCCCCCAGTCCAGAGACAAGAGGAGAAGAGATCTATATTATATCAGTAGGAGGGGAATCCCCTATGTCAAAATTATGAAGAAATTGTAAAACTGCATGAGAGTGAGATATAATTCCTAAAGTAGTTTGTTCACGAACATACAATTTAAACTATCTACAATCAACAAGTGCGCATTATGATAATGAAAAGGACATTTGTACTTGGATAAATCATCTTTTGGTATAGGTTTAAAGATTACTTTTTTTGAATTCATTAATTCAACATATACTTATTTAGCCACCTCTTGATGAATATCAGAGTTATCCAAGGTAGGTGTAGGGAGAAGTTTATGAAGAGGAGGATGATGAATAACATCACCTTCCTTACCTTGAGATTTCAAACAACCAATACCATGCAAATCTGATTTAGAGGGTATATGAATGGGATACTTAATACCATGCTCATTAACTCAAGGCCCTAAACCTTTATAACCTTGTTTAGTGATCCTCGTATATCCTGTAGTGTACATATCATGTAAAGCTTCTACATGAGGTGGTTGTTTATCATGTTCATGAGTAAAGGTTGTATAAGGTGGAATAATAGGTTTTGAAGAAATGTCTTTACCCTTTCCTTTAATATCATCATTAATCAAAAGAGAAGTTAAAACAAAGAAGTCTTGCATATAGGTATCCTGAACTATAGCTCAAACACCATCATAAGAAGAATGAGGATGAGCAAATGGAGATCTAGGTATCAGATTAGGAATAATAGGATTCAGATTAGGAAGATTAGGAGACGGTATATCATCTACTGAATCCTTCACATAATCCAAAATAATAATAAGTGTACCACACAAATCTTTAATGAAAGTTTTAAATGTAGAAAGACTATTATTAATTAAATTCACAAAAACATAAGTGAGAATAAAATGACAGATTATGAACCTAATAAAATGAATGATACTCTCATAAACCTCATAATTATGGTAAAGAGATGCTAAAAGAAGGGTAATAAGGAACATAACCACACACCAAAGCATCTTCATAATATTTATAGTAACCGAAATGCAAGAAATGTTTTTCTATTTTATGGAATATAGAGATTTTTTTGTACTTTTGAATTTAAAATGCAAGAGCATAAACTAAATCTAATCTTAATGCAAGAAAATACTTAACAAATATGAAATGAAATATAAGGCCAAAAAACACAATAGGACATCTAATTCTACAAAAGATAGGGGGTAAGCGTGTTAGGTTCACCAAAATGAATAGAAAGAAAAAAGGGTTTTCTCCCTTAACCTTATTTTCAATGGGGATGATCCAAATTGATTAATTACAAGAAAGTGATCAATGCAAAAATTGGTCATATGATGGAAAATAGGGAGAAAGGGAGTTATATGATCTTTCTATTATGGGGGAGTGTGTGATTAAATCCTAAAATAGATAAAAGACAAATACTAATCTTGAATTTGGAAAGTGTTGTTTTCTGATGTCTGTGTACAGTTTTTGGAAAATCTGCAATCCGTTTTAGTATGGAAATGTTGATATAGAGAAAACCTAGAAATATTTTGAAATTTTGAAGGGAGGTTGACCTTGATCCTAATAGTAGGGCACAATCTTACCTCGAGGCACAATTGTACCTTGAAAAGTCAACCTTGACCTGTACTGCTTCGATGAAATTTATATTCACAGATCTTGCAAGTTCGATGAAAAGGGTATCTGAATCTGCTCTTCAATTAATTTTTCCACAGCTATATCTACGAGAAAAAATGATTTTTTTATTTGGATGAGGGGTTTGCCTTGGTCAAACCCTGGTTTGGCATCAACCTTAATAATAGAATTGAAATAGAGAATGCTAGTAAGTAGTAGAAGTAAATCTAACAATGAAGCTATGATATTCAATAGATATGTAATTGTATTTAAAATGTAAAAAAGTATATTGATATGAAAGCTTGAACATAACATTAAAAAATGTAAATCAGAACCTCCATGATTGTATGCTTAGAATCCACCTTGATAGAAGAATGAATAGATCTTGAAGGATCATACCACCATGATGGCTAGATCTAGGTTTGAATGATGAATCTTGAATGCTTGAACCAAATCCCTTTAAAGGCTTCAATGCTTCAATCCTTGATCTTCAATGGAAAAATTGAATGCTTGATAGAATGATTTCTCACTTGAAAAGTAGATATTTTCTTATAAATAGTAGTTGCTCATGTGTGATAGAAAGTAGATGTCAAAATGAGGGAACATGGCTTCCTTATATAGTGATCTAGGGCAGAAACTCCTAGAGAAGGCTAACATAGGATAATTAAATCCCATTTAACCTTAACCCTTAGAAATGGACCTAAATTAAATGTAATTTAAGAGTCTACCATTTTGAAACCTAAAACAGTCAACCTAGAAGTGGGAAAAAAGAACTTTCTGAAGCTCAAGATCCCAAAACTCCTAGAAATTGAAAATGAAACCTAGGGTCAGGGACAAGGTCGACCCTACCCTAGGTTAAGTTAAAGTTCTCAATTTCATAGAGTAGGTTGTCAGAAATAGGCTGGAAATAGAGAGAGAAGTAGAATAGGGAGAAAACTACTAGATCCATGCAAAAAACCACTGAAGGTACTTGACATGACCCCATATTACTTAATCAGAGGGCTAAACACTCTTAACATGGAAGTTCTTCCATTTTAAGATGATACAATCTATATTTCCCTTTCTTCCACCAAAGGAAAGGTAGGATCTTGTCTCATCCTCGAGAAATACCCCTGAACATTATTTAATGCAGTTCCTTCCTTATAAACTTCCTTCCCATTATTAGTTTCTCTCTTTTTCTCTTAAGTTTTACATTATGTGACCACATGGCCATATTTATTACACCTTTAGTAGTATAGATCAAAATTTTCATAGTTGATAACTTGCCTCCAAGTCCCCCATTTATACTTTAAGGAAATACTACTAGGGAGGGTTTTGTTAACCGCCATATTCACACAAATCCTAGAAAATCCTAACCTAGACTTGTGAAGGGTGACAACGTCCACTTTAATAAAGTGACCAAAGGAATCCCCAATCCATTTGAATATTTTCTCATCCCAAAACTTCAAAGGAAGACTAGGTAGTCTAACCTAGATCAGGGCCATTTTCTGAAGATCAACACTAGGGTTGAAGCTAGGTTTTCATTTGGCTAATTCTAGATTACATTTACCATGTCTCCACATTCCTACCAAGATCTATTTACTATAATCCTCATTAGAAAATTTGAATAGGAGCAAAGCTCTTACCATGGCTACAACATCAATAGGGCCCTTCATGTTCCATCTGTTAGAACCCCATTTCCTCACCATGTCAATGTAAGGTCTATAAGATAGAAACCTACCAAGCAGGCTAAATGAAAATCTTTTTAGGATATTATCAACCATCAAATCTGGCAAAAGCATTTTTGGCCTAGTATCCCCATGAGATACAGATGGAAGATACCTAGGTGAGATATGTAGGTCCAAATGTCCCACCAGTGCACATTTCCAACTCTACTTTGGGATCATTGTCTCTAATTCCTTCTCTAGAATATTCTTCAGCCCATGATTCTAAAGAAATGCCAAGTCCTCTGACAGTTCTAGGGAACTCACAAAAGTCAATGACATGTCACATGATATCCCCCCAACATCTAGGAACATCCCATTGGAAATTACCAACCAAAGGTCAGGGAGGACCATCTTGTCAGGAGGGCCTAAATTTTCTAGCATTGAAACCACCATGAACAATGAGTTGTAGAGCTCTCCTAAATTTTATCTAAATACTCTTGTTACATGGAGATTGAATGTTTCTTACATATAATTTTTTTTTCAAGGATAAAGATAATAATGTAAAATTAAAATATAATTATATAGTCTTAAATAAATGAAATATTGTGTGATGGTTCTGATTATGACTTCTATGATTGTTTCTCAAGGTAGAACACCTTTTCTTGGGTTTTTCCAATGAGATCAACCATCTTCTTGGCCTTCACATGGTGTCTAAGATTATAAATGAACAAAGGTCAACAATAGGGTAAATGTGGCAGCTCAAGAGGATTACAAAGGGGTGTTCTTAAGTGCTAGTGACAAAGTAGAATGAGCTCCTCCTGGCATTTATGTGCCTCTTTCCTCTTCCAATTCTTTAACTATCTAATGTGATAATTGTTTCTCTCCCATTTGTTGCATGACCCATGGGTTTGGTTGCCTCACTTGAAACTCCATTGGTTGGGGTAATTGAAGGGCATCCAAGCTTTTGGTGCTTCCATTTTCCTTGCATATCTCCCATAATAGGATCCCCATGGTATGTGAGGTTGTAAAAGGTTTTTATTGACAATGGTGAGATAATTTGGTTAGATCATCATGAAGAGGATAAATTAAGGGTTAAGAGATCTTCTAATTTTTGGTGTGTGATACTCAAAATTTTCCACCAAGATTAAGTTTACCTAATCTTGGAATAAGAAGAAGAAAAAGTAGTCACTTATACACCATTTTAAACAACATCTTAGTGCCTTTACCCTATTCATGTACATACATACATATGTATACACACACATATGTATATGTAAACATACATATAGATATGTATACACATATGCATATGTATACATACATATAGACATGTATACGCATATACATATATATATATATATACACATATACATATACACGAACAAGTGCACAATAGCACATAGTGTATAAGGGGTGGACAAGAAGATTGAAACCCCATACATTGTCAAATTCATTTTTTATTGCATTGTCATATTGTCATATCTATTATTACACCTTTTTATCTTTTTCATCTTTTCATGTACATTTTTCACCAATTTTGAATGAGATCATGGGCTACATAGGATATGATGTTTTTGTTGTGGAAATGGAGCATGACCCTATGAATTTCATGAAAGTCATTTCTATGCTACAAGTCTTGGCTACTAGGATACCCTCATGATCATCTAGATCCATGATGATGACCAGGTATTATGGTAAAAAAAAAACTATAGATTTAGGCCCCCAGGAGCTTATGTCACCCATGATTAAGAGCCCCAAGGATGTTAAGAAGGCCATTTCATATTACTGTTACCTATCCAAGGGCATCCATAGGTCTGGACATTCTATCATTAGGGATTCCCACTAGAGGATTCATGAAAATTATTTGAATGAGTATGAAGATGAGTTGTTGATCATGTTAGGTGGATTCTTAGGATACCATGAAGAGAATCAAGGAGATTTATTGTTGGCGGTATATAATTTCTACTAGAAAACATTGCACTATCTACACCCAACCACTAGTTGACTTAGTCTTTCAACATTGTTAACTTCCAACCTTGCACTGGGGCTAGCCACTCATATTAATTATAATATAATATATTTTAATGTGTGCTAGGTATTCCCTAGAGTTATCAAACCTCTATAAATAGAGGGTTTATGTGATGCATTTTTCAAGTTAATAAGATCAATTTTATTTATGTGTGTGTTGTTTCTTTATCTTTTCCTTTAAATTGGTATCAAAGCCTAAAAAGTAGAGTCTAGAAAACACAAATATTTGTGGATATTTAAAAATGTTGTAACAATTAAATGTTTTTTTTCTAATGCTTTATTATAACAGATCAAGTAAGCTTGTAAAGTTGGAGACTAGTTGCTGCGGAGATCTAGACAAATTTAAGAGAAGCAAACAATTTAATATTAGAGAGAAGGTATGAGCCGATTTCAAAGACTGGAGTCTAATGAGAAGATATTTCTTAAAAAAGGAGAAAATAAGTATTGTATTATTATTTGTTTAAGCTATATGTCATTGTCTTTGACTTTATTTCTAGTTTTCTTTGTAAAGAAAGTTTTAAAATTATAAACTACAATTGTAACTATGAGCTAAGAGAATGAATATGGCGTCAAGGAGCGGTAAAGCTCAACCACAAGTTCCAATATTTTTTGGTAAAAATTATGAGTGTTGGGCTATAAAAATGAAAATTTTGATTTGTTCTCAAGGCATATGGGATCTTATTGAAAAGGGTTTTAATGAACCACAAGATGAGCTTTGATTATTACAAGATGAAAAAGATAAATTACAAGATAATCGAAAAAAAATGATAAAGCATTGTTTCTAATTCTACAATCTTTAGATGAATAAATTTTTCCTAAGGTCTCTAAAGTTAAATAGTCTAAAATAGCATGGGACATTTTAGAATCATAATATCAAGGGACATAAAAAGTTAAGGTTGCTAAATTGCAAACTTTAAGGCGTGATTTTGAAAAAACATGTATGAAAGATTTAGACTCGGTCGAATAGTTTCTCAATCAAGTAATGAATGTGGTTAATTAGATTAAATAATATGGTAATGATTTGACTGATCAAAAAGTTGTTGAAAAGATACATCATAGTTCTCCTAGAAAATGTGATGTCATTAAAGAATCAAAGAATTTGACAACACTCTCTATTGATGAGTTAATGGGGTCTCTTTTATGTCATGAATACAAAATATTCTTTGGAGAATGCTGTTAGATGATAGGTATATTTTGGCTGAGGAAGAGAAGGATAAAACTATAGAGGTAGAGAAAAAGGTAGAAGCATAGATGGATCTAAAAGTTCAAATCAAGAAGAAAGGAAAAATTAATCTATATAGAGTTTAAACAGAAGATGTGGGAGAAGTCTATTCCAACATCCTATTGGAAACTACATTTGGAACAATTGTTATGTTGTCATTGATTTCAAATCTTACTAGTGAGATAGTTTCTACTTGAGTAGATTTCCATATCAAGATGATTGATGAATAGGATTTGAGAAGAAGAGGTAACAAGAAGACCTAGTGGAAAGATTGAGTTATGTGGAATTACAATGGGTACTTGAGCAGTTGGACCTTGACAAGATAATGTGTTGTTTAATCATAACACTAAGTGAATGAGTTAGTTATGTTGAAGCCTAGAAGAGATGAACAATAAGGAATAAATACATGATAGGCTAAACCAAGTTGAGTTGTGCTAGTGTCAATCAAGTGAAAAATAGAAGCCAAGAAAAGATAGTGTTTATGGAGCACAGGTAAAAGAAAAAGTATTAGAAAAGTTGGATCAAGTGAGGCTAGTGTAAGCCGAGCAAGACACTTAGTGCTGACCCAGTTATCTAGTGATGATCGAGGCCAAGGAACATAGCTTTTTTTGAGTGTTATCATTTTCTATTTTGTGAAGGAATTGAAATTCCAAGCTGACATTTATGAAATCTCAAAATTTGTAAAGTGTGTTGAAGATAAAGATTTATTTGTTGGAGCACTTAATGCAAGAGAAATCATGTTTGAGAGTTTCTTGACATCAATTCAAAGAGATTTTGGAGAAATTTCTAGAAGGAAAAGGAGGAAACACAATGATGGAGGATTTGATTCAAATCAGACCTAAACCTAAGATCAATGGTGATGTTTAAGAAGAAAAAGATCAAAGATACCTATTTAAGGAGGCATGAGGATTAACCTAATAGGGTTAGCAATTGATTATTTTGTTGACTGGTGAACTTGAGAAAAAGGTTGTGAAGAAGGGAAAGAGATGAGGTGAAGAGTGATTGCTTGAAAAGTTTCCAAGAAGATTAGAGATAGTGATGGAGACTTGAATGGAATTTATTCAGTGAGTTAACAGATGAGATACATTATGATCTATATTTACAAAGTGATTTGTATTTATCAGATCAACTTCTTGTTACTTTCTAACCATTGTATTAGTCAAAATCCTTTAATCAAGGTTGGCCTAATAGTCATTTGTAAATTCTTTAATCAAGGTGACATTCCAATGGAATGTTCTAAAGTCCTCTAAAAAGACTACTCCTAACAAGGTGATTAAATCTATTAACAAGGTCACAACTAATAGTGTGTATTGTAATCTTTAACAAGGTTGGCTCCTAAAAGTGCACTCACTTTAGAAGAGTGAAAAATTGGTAACATGTTATTGGTGGTTTTCCAAAATAGTGTTTTCATGTTAAATCCTAGTTCCTTACTTGTTTGGATGTTATTTGAGATGTTTTACTATTTAATGTTTTACATTATGCAAGTTAGTTATTTCTAGGATAGTGGACTACACGTTTATGTTGCTAATATGTTTCTATAGAGACTGAGCTACTTATTGAATAGATCCAATTCTTTTGAATAGTTCAAAAGTTTAATTGGTACATCTAGACCTAAGGATAACTGAGTTGTGTTGCTTGTAGTGAAAAGTTTGAAGAGACTTAAAGCTAAAGATCAAGATATATGGGAAGGGGATACTCAAGTTAAACAAGGAGAATGTCCCTGCATGGAAATTTTTGATGAAGATGCACATTTATGGAATTGGAGATTCAACATTATTCTACTTGGAAAATGAATGTGTAACAGTTCTACACTTATGACATCCTAGAAGATAAAGGAGAAACAAGAACACAATCACACAATGTTGGAGATTGCATCTGTCCTAAGCTATTCAAAGTTTGATGATATAAAGGACTGCAATACTACAAAGAAGATGTGGGAAAAGTTGGAAAAGATCCATGGAGGATATAAGAATTTACTAAGAGAAAAATCAGATATCTTGAGAGGAAATTTTGATGATATGATGATGGTAGAAGATGAGAACATTGCTCAATATGTTGGTAGAATCAAAGAATTTTGGAATGCTATTAGAGGAGCTGATGGAAAGATTAGTGATGAGACTGTGACCAACAAGGTATTGAGAAATTTACTTCCTATTTATTCTATTAGAGTCTCTACAATACAAGAATTGAGATGTACTCTTGATAATGATTTGACCTTGGAAAGTCTGGTTAGTAGGCTCACTACTTTTGAATTGTCAAATTTTAATAATTTTATTCCCTTGCTATTGAATCTACTTTCAAGTCACAACTAGTTTTAAATAAGTCTAAGAATAACAAAAGAAAGTGTGATGATAGTGATAATGAATCTTCTAATGATGATCTTGAAGAATTAACAACTGGGATACTACTGAGAAGCAAAGAAAAATACAAAGGTAAACTCCCTATAACATGTTTTTCATGCAATAAAGTTGGTCATATTGTTGCAAAATGTCCTGACAAGGATGAAATGAAAGAAAAAAAATTCAAAGGAGGAATATATGGAAAAGACAACAAGGGATGCAAAGACTACAAAGGAACATGTAAGAAGTCTTGTTATATTGTTGAAGAAGAGATTGGTGATGATTCTGATAGTATTGATGAAGAAGCTTTTTATGTTGCTATGAAAGGTGATTCTAATGAAGATGATAAAGATGCACTTATTTCATATCTCAGAAATGGTGATAGATGGATATTTGATAGTGGTTACTCACATCTGACTAGTGATAAACCTAAGTTTAAAAGCTTTGAACATTATAAAGGAGGTAGTGTTAAGTTTGGTAATGATGCACCATGTCTTGTGGAAGGTAAAGGATAAATAAAATTAACTGATAAGATCAGATGTGATGATGCTTATTAGGTTGAAGGACTTAATTATAATTTGTTGAGTGTAACAAAATTGAATTTCAACACAAGAAGGCTAAGATCTACAATGATTTTGGTGAATTGATTGCTAGTTGAGACCAAACCAAAGGTAACATGTTCTATCTAGACCTATTTGATGATACATGCTAATTTTCACAATGTAATGATATATATTAATGGCATAAGAGGCTATGTCATGTGAGCTTTGATAATTTAGTAAGAATTAGTAAGATGAATAAACTAAGAGGGCTTCCAAGATTGAAGCAACTTAATAATCTGTTACGTCAATTGGGTAAAATGACAAAGTCTAGTTTCAAGAGCAAGACCTATACTTCTGATGTTATTTTAGATTTGGTTCATACTAAACTTTGTGGACCTATTAGTATGAAAAGATATTGTGGTGAAAAATATTGTATTCTATTTGTTGATCATTAGTCTAGAATGATGATTGTGATGTTTCTTAGAGAAAAATCTTATGCAATTCAAATATTTAAGTGGTATTTGGCTAGATTTGAAAAGGAGACAGGTAAAGTTTGAAGTGTCTGAGATCTAATAGAGGGCATACATTCATATTTGGAGAATTCAACACATTTTCAAATGATAGAGGAATCAAGAGATAGATGTCTACACCAAGGACCCCTTCACAAAATGGTATAAATGAAAGAATGAATAAATCAATCATGGACTATGCTAGGACATTGATGATGGAAATTAATGTTGCACAAAAATAGTGGAGAGAATTTGTAAGTAGAATAGTTTATACCTTGAACAAAGTACAAGTCAACAATGGTACAATTATTACACCTTTTAAGTTGTGGTATGGATATGCACCTAATGTGAAATATTTGAAAGTTTTTGGAAGTAAATGCTATATATTGAAGGATAATAGAAATGGAAAACTTGATGCAAAAAGTGATGAAGGCATATTTCTAGGTTATTCCACTAAGAGAAAAGCACGTAAGTGTTTGAAATATGACACTAAAAAAGGTGTTGAAAGTGCAAATGTAAAAGTTGAAAAACCTGAAGATTACAAAATTTTCACATACATTGATGAAGGTGAGCCGAGCACTTTACCTAAACTTGAGAAGAATTTTTTCAAGAAGCAGCAACCAGTGCATACCAAGTTACAACAATAACATTTTGAGCATCAGGAAATTAGTGTCGAGCATTAGGAAGAGCATTCCTGCAAGCATCAACAAGTGATTTCCTAACAACTAAGACAAGCTTAGATACATGAAGTGCTACCTAAAGAAAATATATGAGAGGAACTTGAAGAAGAAGTAAGAAGAATTGGCCTTCTTTAGAAAAATATGTAAGAACAAATCATGCACGTGATCAGATCATTGGAGACAAAGATTCAAAAGTTATGACAAGGAAAATACTAAGGAATGATACATGCCTACTATGTGAATTTGAGCCCAAATTAGTGAAGGATGCTTTGGATAATGAACACTGGATTAAAGAAATGAATGAAGAGATTGAGTAGATAGAGGGAAAAAAACTAGGTTATTGGTATGTAGACCAAAGGACAAGAATTTTATTGGAACAAAGTGGGTATTTAGAAACAAGCTGAATGAGAAAGGTGAAGTAACAAGCAAAATAGAGTGGAATTTGGTCATTATTTGGATAACGACCATGGGCAACAAGGAAGCATGGGTATATTAATGCAGCCATCTGTGGATCTGTACACTTAAGGGGAGAATACCCCTTCACATACTTTTGTGAAAGATAATGAGGGAAACATTCCCTCTTCAGGACATCTTTGGGCACCAATCCCTGCACCTCCTGGAGTGAAAGACCAGAGGAGACCTCTCGTCTCTTACTGTCAAGGACAACCTGTATAGTATGTGCAGAATATGGGGCAGCGCCATGAATCTCATCTTGAATAAATGTCAGGCTGCATAAGATAGTCTAGCATGTACCACTATAAACATTGGAGCATGTGACACTAGTCAGGGATTCCTGGAGTCTATGAATCTCCTGGTTAGTGTGATCATAGAGCTCCTGAGGTGGGATAGGTAGCTGATCATGGGGGACATGATGCTGCTTAGGGGGGACAGGCTACTGCTCAGGGCCTGGGATAGGCTGCTCGGGCCCGGGTATAGGTTGCTGCTCAGGGCCTAGGATAGGCTACTCGGGCCCGAGTATAGGCTGCTCGAGGGGGACAGGCTGCTCGAGGGGGATAGGCTGCTCGAGGGGGATAGAAGGTTGTTGATCAGCCATGTCAATGTATGTAGGTGCATGTATAATGTGTAAACCTGAAAATTAAAATTAAAATGTATGACATTTGATAAACTTGAAATTTATATTAACATATATGTATGTACAATTTGACAAAATTAAAAAACTTGTATCTAAATTGTTTTAATAAAATTAAACATGCACGTACATGTCTACATATATATAAAAGTCCTAAAACTTAAATGAACATATACCTTAAAAGAAAACTAAATTTTAAAACACATATGTTTTTATATATATAATGTTTGTAACTCAGGGACCTTTTAAGAACTACATGTCTGCAAGTTATATATCTATCTAAGTTAGATTGAATGTTCAAAGGCTTTAGACATATGTGTGCACATAAACTTGTCAGATGTAATTTAGGTCCACGAAGTTTAAATATGTGCATATATATGTGTATATACATGTACATGATATTTATATTTGCACATATAGATCTATCATGCACATGTGTATATATACATGCATACGTGTGCATATAAATATACACGTGCACATGATATGTGCAAATATATATATATCATGACACATATGCATATATAGATCTATTTGTGTACATATATATAACATTGATGTATGATTTTGAGACCTTGATATCAATGTTTAATTAGTTTTAGGATTAGGGTTCAATTTGGTTTGTACTATTTGATTAGGTTTACATGCTTAGGGTTCAATTAGGACAAGAGTTAATAAATTGAATTAACGTTTCAATTCAATCTTAGGGTAACGGTTCAATTTTGTTAATGGTTGGGGAAAGGATTTAAGGTTAAATTCAAGGTTTCTACTATTAACTTGGGATATATAATTACCTGTTTATGATCATGGTTTAATTCAATTTGGTTTATAAGTATAATATTAATTAGTTAAGGGCCAGGGTTACCTTTCAATCTAGTTTGATATATTCAATTTGGTTTAAGGTCAAGACCCAAGGGTTAGTTTATTTTAGTGTTAAATATTAAGATATAATGCTAAATTATGATATCACTCATTTTTTGATATTTTGATATGATGGACATGTCATAAATGACATTTCTATATGATTCTTTTGATATATATATATAATCTTATGATTTAGCCCGTAAATTATCATTTATAATATAAGGGTTTAGAAATTAAATTTTAAGATCTTGAGGTTAGGGTTAGGGTTTGGATAATTAAATTTTAGTTTTAGGTTTACCTGGTTAGAGTTAGAATTATGGTTAGGGCTATGATTTAGGATTGAGACCACGATTAAAGGGTTAGGATCATGTGGTCGGAGGTCCCAAGTACCTGAGTAGAAATTATAGTCTAGATCAATTAGGGTTAGTAAAGTATGCAAGTTAGCATTTAGGATATAGGGTTATAGTTATGATTCTAGGGTTAGGGTACATTGGGTTTACATTTCTATTAGTACTATTTATAGGGTTAGGATATGGGTTGACATTGGTATTAGTATTATTTTTAGGGTTATGGTTTGTACATCAGGGTTTAAATTTATGGATCTAGGATTATGATTAGGGCTTATAATTTAGGATAAGGGTTGGGGCTTATCATCTAGTATAAGGGAACTTACCATTATAATTTATGATTAGGGTTAGAATAATGGTTTATTACTTAAATTAGTTTATATCTAGCTAGCTTTTAAAATTAGAGTTTAGCATTTAAATTTAACAAATTTTAGGATCTTAGTGTACATACATCTTGATTCTAGGGTTTAGTATAATTTAGGGTCATGGTTTAACATTTATTCAATTATAGCTTATAGGTTTGTACATGATCATTGCTAGAAGTATGGTTAGAGGTTTAGGGTATGGGTTTACATCATGTTGAACTAGAAGTATGATTTTGAGGGTTAGGATTTGTATTAGCAATAAAAATTTTGATTAAGGTTTTAACACATAGTTTAAATAAATTTATATAATTAAAGTTAGGATCAAGTATTAATATGATTTACTATTTAATGTTGGGGTTTATCATTTAGACCTCTACGGTTCAAATTGAGATTTAGAAAAGTTTTATGGTTTCAAGTGTGCATCTAAGATTAGGGGTTATAATTTATGATTAAAGGGTTTTGCAGTTAGGATTATGACCAGGTTTAGTATAATTTAGGGCTACTGTTTAGCATTAAGGAACTTAAGACTTAAAATTTAAGTTAAATATATTTAATCTTTACATGAACATTAGATTATATGATGTACATTTTTTTATGTAACTTGTATATTATTTAATCAAGTTATGTTCTTATAATTAACTTTTATTAATTAAAGGTTGTAACATGTATTCTTTAGGTCATACACATTCTAAGTTATATATGTTTCAAGTATGTATGTATATGTATGTTATATTCTTACCTAGATGCAAATTAATCTCTGTCATTCTCATATATGTATTCAATTTAGGATCTGGACCCAAGTTAAGACATGTGATTGAATTATAATATAGTTAATTATATACTTAGATTATTTTTAAATTCAATTTACAAACTGACATTATAGTTAATTCTAAATGAGGCCTAGCCAAGGGATCCAAAGAACTAATCAAAAGTTTTACTAAGCAAACAATAACATACATACAATAATTTACAATTATAAAAAACATAAGAGATTGCAAATTCCTTAATGAGCACATTTACATTTCATTTTAAAATAATTATAAGTACTAAAATTAAAATAAATAACACATCCACATGAAATAATATTAACTAGACTTCAGTTCAATCCATTTAAATAATTTATATACATTTGTTCCGAATGCCACTTGGCAAATTAATTCGGAATGCACAATCATCCACTGTACATGTCACAGGGTATGAAAGGCTGAAAGAATATACATTTATAAAATAGTTTACATCATCCATTTTCGATCCATGAAACAAAGTACAATACAATTTAAGTAAAATTATTTCAAATAGTATTAGAAGTTTTTTGTTTGGATCCCTTGGCGAGTTGTTATGTGATTAAGTACTTACTTATATATGTTTAGGGTTTTATTGTACATAACTATATGGTTAGGTCATGATTATAGTTTAAATAATGAATTTAGGTCGAGCTTATATGGTTTTAGGTCAAGGTTATATGGTTCTAGGTCAAGGTTATATGGTTCTAAGTCAAAATTATATTTATTTGTAAAATTACATGTAACTTAAACAATAAATTTACATCTAATCTAATCATTCAACATTGTAATAAATACATAAATTAAATACATTTCAAAACATCTAAAATAATAAATTTTTAAATAAAATTTAAATTAAAAGACAATATTATATACTTAGATCTAATATAGATGAAAATTATCTTTAAAAAAATCTTATTTGTGCATTTAGAGATTCATAATAACATTAGAGGCTTAAGCATGAATAGTAAAATAAAATATATAAAGAAACATATATAAAAAACAATAAAATATACGAAAAAAATTATAAATTTTAACTAAAACAATAGAAAAAAGGAAAAAACAAATGTTTCATACCTTTTTTAGACGGTCGATAAAGCGGATGCCAGTCTCTCTCCAACTTTCGATCGAAATAATGAGGAGAGAATCTGACTGCACCGCTATTTATGCTAGCGGGTTTCATAGTTTCGATCAAAACTTAAGTAAAGTTTCGATCAAAACTTTAAAACCGCGGGGAAACCCGCGTTCCAAGTTTCGATCGAAACTATGAAACCCGGTTAGTTTCGATCGACAGTTACTTTCTATCGAAAGTAATTAGTTTCGATCAAAACTTTGAAAAGGAGCTTCTATTGAAACTATACGGGTAATTTTTCGGACCCGCGCTTGTTTGGAGGAATTTCTTCCTCCGAAAAAGTGTAACCCACTATTGTGGGTTCACCCTGGTTAGATTTTAGTACTTCTAGTTCACCACCCAGTTTAGTACTCCTGGTTAAGCATTGATGAAAAAGATTTCTAACTTTTCAGTATTGACTAGTTGTCTTCATGATGACATAGATAGATCTGAATTGGTTTTGAGGGCCACTACCTCAGAGATAATGCATTGTCTAGGGAGTATGGTGTCCTTAGCAAATTTCTAGTGCATAATATTGGGGATGACATCAGTGACCTTGATTCCATTATAGATCCTAGTTCTTGTAAGCGTTTGGTGGATTTGCCAAAATATTGTCTCATAATTAAAAATAATAAAGGGGAGATGTAGTCACCCTGTCTAATGCCTCTAGAGATGGATAAAAACCCTTTTGGGATTCACTAATAAGGAATGAGATTATGGGGGAGGAAATATAGTTGAAAATGAGTAGATCCGTTGTCTAGAGAATCCAAAGACTTCCATGCACCTACATAGAAATCTCTAGTCCACTTTATCGTAGGCTTTTTGAATGTCAAGCTTCACAAGCATATATTTGGCTTTGTTCCTTTGGATAGAGTTGATAAGTTCTTGAATGATAATGACACCATCTGCGATAGATCTTCATATAATCAAGACTCTTTGCTCATTAGAGATGATTAGAGGGAGACCCTTCTTAAGTATGTTGGCTAGCGATTTTGTCAAGATTTTGTATAGAGTGTTACATAGGGTAATATGTCTAAAGTCTCCTGGATTAGAAGTGTCAGATTGTTTTTGAATTAGGGTGAGAAATGTGTGGTTAATTTCCTTTAAAATATTGCTAGAATTTCTACTTCCTTCTAAGGCTTTCCAGAAGTCCTCACCCAGAAAGTGCCAACACTTATGAAAGAAAAAGGCCTAAAAGCCATCCAACCCTAGAGCCTTATTAAAATACATTTGAAACATGGTCTCCTTGATTTCTTATTTTGATTTTTTTTTTTTAACATGATGTTATGGTCCTTAGTGATTACTTTAGTATTAAGATTCAAAAAGTTAGCTTGGGCCACTCGGTCAGAGGAACCCCAATTGTTGAGAACATTTTGATAGTAAGAGACTAGGGTTTTTGCAATTATTTTAGGGTAATCAACCAATATACCCTATTCATTTCTGATTTTGGTGATATTATTAATGCATCCTCATACTCTACCACTATATTGTGAAAGAATTAATATTTTTTTCCCCTTTCCTTAACCATGATTCCCTAGATTTTTGCCTCCAGAAATAGTCCTCTTTGATCAAAAGATATTATTTCTTGTTGAGAAGGGAATTCTCTGGAGAATAAGAGCCACTATTTAGAACATTGGTCACAACATGCTCATTTAAAGCACAAATGTCCTACTCAACCTTAGACAACTCCTGAAATATATTATTGAAATATGATTTGTTCCACCCTTTCATTTTTAATTTTAATTTTTTAAGATCGAAAACAAAAACATACATTTTGGAACCTTGGGAGTCTGCCTCACTCCACCAAGGTGCAATAAGGTTTAGAAAGTTTTTATCCTGAAACCACATCTTCTTGACTTTAAAAGAAGGTTTATATTTTTTTGGAATTTCTTCAATCATTAAAGATAACGGGAAATGATCTAATCTTGAAAGAGGTTCAATATATGAGTAAAGGTTGTCATGAAAGAATGATAAATCTCCTTGGGAAATAAATCTATCTAGTCTCTTTGCAACTAGATAATTGGCATCCCTTCTATTACTCTAAGCCAAAGGTCCATTAATAGGAATGAGATCCATTAGGCTATTTGAGGAGATCCACTCCTTGAAGTCTCTAAAGTCTTGGTTAAGAGATCTAATGCCACCAAATTTATCTTCCAAATAGGTAATGGCATTAAAGTTGCAGCCAATGAGGATATTATTTGGGGGTTGTGATGAGATATAAGTGGATAGTTCTCTCCAAACAACTAATTTCCTTAAAGAGGAAGTGGGTCCATAAACATTAATGAGAGTGAATGAGAGGCCAAATTTATTAGTCTTTACATGTCCACTCATTCAATGAGGAGAACTACTATTAGAAATGAATTGAGTAGTTTTTGGATTCCAAATGCAAGCAAGACCCCTAGAGGGAAAGATTACTTATTGAACCCAGACTTTCCACATGCCTAGTTTTTTCTCTAGCTCGAATAATTCATCTACATCTAGCTTAGTTTCTTGAAGGAGTATGATATCTGAATCCAATTTTTTCAGACAATGCTTTAGGAGGCATTGTTTTGTTGGGGTATTATTGCCCCTTATGTTCTAGGAGGTGTTCTTCATGAAGGAGGTGGAAGACCCTCCCCCTTCCCATTATTAAACATTGGGGTTAGTTTGGTTTGATTATCTGCTTTGTCTTCTTGATTGAGTAGCTTTGATCTAGATTTCTTGCCCTGCTTCTTATAGAATTTCTCACAACTTGGTGATTTTTTGCCTGGGGTGTTACTTGCAATCCTTAGAGAATTGTGCATAGGTTACATAAATGATTCCTTGGTGTCTAATTTTTTTATCACACCTAGACGATTGATCAAATATTTCTAGCATCATCCCAAGTCAAGATTGATATTAGGCAAGCTAGGGGATTCCAAGATCATTTTAGAGATTTGACTGATGCCTATCATATTATATATGGATTCTAAATCCATAGGGATTTGGTCCATAGCTTGATTCAGATGTTGCATTGAGATATCATCTTGGGGGGATTTGGGAGGCATGCTTCAAAATCTCTCCATCTCAAAAGTTCTTGTTGTATAACTTCGTTTGTAAAGGAGAATTCCCTCATGAGATCATTAATTGATATAATCTAGTTTCCTAGGATCTAATAATGGATCTTGCCTCTTCTTTGGTGGTTGAGTGCAATATATGAATGGGGAGAGGGGGGAACCATAGAAAGAGGGGAAGGGAAAAGGAATATAGGAGCTGCATCCAACAAAGAAAGACCAAACGAAAAAGCTTGGTTTTGTGTGTTGGAAGACATAGCAACACCACTGCTATTGAGATCGATTAGAGGGGTAAGAGAAGGAGATTTTTGGGCATTCAATCTATTATAATTAGATATAATGATGGACCGAATAATAGGGGAAGCCGATTGAGGGATTAGTAGGGAGGGATTAACCAGTGGGGGACCTAAGAGATCATGAATTAATTTATCTGATTGGATCATTTGACTGGGAGGGCTAGCCATTGACGGAGGAGGTAAAGGGTGTGTCATAGGGATAACTTGTGAGGGGAGAAAATTTAGGGATCTTAAAAGGTCTTGAGGGGAGGATAATCCTTGAATGAGAGATAACCTTTTCTCATCTATGTCTCCAAAGAAGAGTTTGGGGTAAATGTAAGGAAACTTGACAACAAGGAATAATAACCACTTCCACATAACTCATAATATATTTGAAATAAACACAGAATTAAAATCCACATGCATGAGAATAGACAACATACCCATAAAATTGTGACACAAGATATACCTTGGGAAACCCTCATTGAGGAAAAAACCCAGCCTCCAAAAGCATCCATCACTATGTATTATTTAACAAAAACACCATTGAAATACAACCATCGAAGCCTTAAAAGCCATAGCCACCACCGAGCAATCCATGTGAACAAGCATGAATCTACACATCCCATGCCATACTTCCAACCTTCACAAATGCTCCCTTGGCTAACCTGTCAAGCCTTGTCCTGCTTGACTCTTGCTTATTCCTTTCTCTCTCTACAACAACTACCCTTGTGGCTACTTATATAGTAGCAAGTCCCACAAAACCACCAAGTGGTATTACATAAACCATGTGCTACCTAACCCACTCACCCCACATTTAATATTGGGCATTTAATTCTTTTCCCCAATATTAAATAATTACATGAAATATTTTCACAATGTTACAATACAACTCATCAAGTATATCCTATGGGAATCTTTACATGTTGCATGTCCATCTAGGTGCAACATTACATAATAAAATAAAATAATACAATATAAAGATATTATGTAATGTGTGCAACACCCATTATCTCAACAATCTCTCACTTGTTGTAGACATTGCATAGGGTCAATCCGTAGCCACATAAATGAACAAGGGAACAATCCCTCCCAATACATCCACCATTATAGATCAAAGTACACCAAGTGCTCCATCCTGGTACCCACAAAAAAAAAAAGTATCTAGCATCTCAAACACGAATGATCTCACCTCCTATTATGCCACTACCACTGGACATCCATAAAAGCCATCCAAAGAGAAAGACACCCAACTTGTCACATTAGAAGATCATAAAATCCTGTACCAACTAGAATGCCAAGCACAAAAACCTGATCCAAAGGAAATCACATGTATCCATAGTTGTCAAAATATCCATAGCTGAAATAACACCCACTGCAAGTTCCAAACCCATCCAACTATCCATACCTTCAAAGGTATACCAAGTGAATCTCACATCATCAACATATCTAATCTGTAACTTGCAATCACAAGCCTCAAGAGCAATACCTGCCACATATATACCAAGAAGCTCCCATTGCAAAAGATAATGTCAAATCTATAACCAATCCACTCACAACATCTCAAAGAAGTGAATCCATGTAGTATCAAGGACATCCAAAATACATAAACTGATATCTTGCAAGAATAACTCTCATAACAAGTCTCCAATAGTCTCCCAAATTCTCCACAACCAACAGAGGAAAGAGATAAAGGAATAACCATGTCATCTCTCACATGACATACATGAGCACAAACCAGTGATCACAATCTCTAACCAATCTCAAATCCAATGTAAGTAAAACTGAACATCCAGGAAGATAACCAAGACCAAAAAATAAACTATGCAAATCATAACCTATATCATGTCCTTCTACACACACCTCTAGATGTAAATTGTGCAAGTATGATCTCCTCCATAAAACCCCAACAAGAAGCCAAAACAACATCCAAACTATACCATATAACTAATCATGGATGTAAACCTCTCACAAGAAGATCAAACTCATAAACCATTCCTAAATCAAGGAATAATCATTCCTAATCTAAGGAATATGCCCAATATAAAACCATCTCCCAAAATCAACTAGCATAATAACCTATGCAAATGGAGATAACCAATGCTAACCCATCTCTCAAATGAACCCTCCAGAACTAACTCATGCACCATTACTCAAGATCCATATCCATGAAAGACAAGCATAAATATAATGCAACTGAGAGAAACAATGGGCTATACCTCTCAAGTACCAAACTGCCGAGTAGATCAAGAGTAGGGAATGAGAATGTTCATCAAGATATCCAAGTCTTCAACCAAGACTCAACTAAGAATAATCTCCTCCTTCCTGCTGAAACCATCAACTGTCCCAACAAATACTTCTCTAATCCAAGAGAAATCAGCATCACCACCATCTCTAAGTATCCATGAGCACCTATAACCAATCAATCCATGCCAACTCCAAATGCAACATAGCAATATCATGAAGTATCCAGCTTATGACCAGTGTACTCAATACCAAGAAACTAAATCAAGATTAATGTCAATGTTCCAACCATGGCCTCAAGAACATAAAAATGACAACATGATCTTACCATCTCAACCGAAGAGATAATATGCTCCATATGAACATACCATAACATGTCAC
This sequence comes from Cupressus sempervirens, assembly GCA_028749045.1. Classification (NCBI taxonomy): domain Eukaryota; kingdom Viridiplantae; phylum Streptophyta; class Pinopsida; order Cupressales; family Cupressaceae; genus Cupressus; species Cupressus sempervirens. The sequence goes on along the minus strand of CM053792.1, from coordinate 442,853,455 downwards.
AACTCTAACGCGTATCAAGAGTATACCATGACATAATAATAAAACCATTCTCATACCAAGGATAACATGCCAAATAAAAGCATAAACCACACCTTTACTAAGAACGTTGTGAGTCCTCAAGATGCAACCGTCTCCATACACCATGAAGAAAAAATGTCTCCACATACCATGAAGAAAACAAATGTGCCATGCAAATGTCAAAGGTGCTTCTACAACAACAAGATCTAAGAAACACCTCCAACATCTGCAAACACTCAATAAATATATCAATGCCAAAAAATCCCACTCAACTATGGTACCAAGTCACCCATGGCATCATAAAATCCATCTCCTACAGAAAGATCCAAACCAAACTAGGAACTAATCCTACACTGTCACCCCATCATGATCACAAGCTCCCACTAAACCATGTATCCAAGCTATCCATGACATCATGATGAAAAATCCATCCTCTAACCATGAGAATCAACCAAAGCATCAAACCATCAAAGAACTCAAAGTGCACATCATGAGCTCCTCAAAAGAGATCAAATAACTATGATCCTCAATCAAAAAGATATACCACCATAACCAAATCAAAAATCCAAGCTAATGAACATCAAGGATGTACCTGCATATCCAATTATGTCATGCCAATCTCTATGGCACCATGATCACATCCATGAACTGAGCATCTGACTCTCAATATGTCCAACCTGTCAGCATAAAATAGTCAACCACAATTCTCCACCATGACTATACTTGGTAACAACATCTCATCCCTTATACATGAAGAAAAAATTAGCAAATCATGTGACTTAGGGCATAGATAACCCAAATCCAAGCCACCAATCTGAATATGCATCAATAATGAAAGATCAATGGGCAAAGACAACCCATAACCAAGCCATAAATGCAACTTGTAAGTATAGACCACTTACAAGACTACACAACTTGTAGATCCAACAAGTCATCATACATATCCAAACCAAAATACTGATAATCATATCATCATGAGACCAATCTGAAATATGAATTGAGTATACAATGACATCAAATCTTAAATCTCCAATGCCATAAACTAACAATGTTACCATAGTCAAAATATATCTATAAACTTTTCAAATCAATATATCACCAAATAGACCATGCCAAACTTGCACCAAATTTGAACCAATGTGTAGAGCTCTCCAAGAGCTTTTCGTTGACTACTTGAAGTCCAAAATTTGACTTCGTATGCCCAAGTTATGCCCTAATTTGTGCTTAAAATAAATAACATTTGAATTTATGGCTCTTAAAACATAACAAAATCTCAAAATCATAGAACCAAACCTACACCATATTGTAGTGCTCTAAATTAGCTTTCCAACACCTGTAAGAACTCTGAAATCTGATATATTGAGAGAAAGTTATGACCATTTTACTAAGACATTCTTTTTACCATTCTCACTGCGATTTTTCATTTTTAATTTTTTTTGTGACGAAAATTCCAACGAGATTAAATTTGACGATCATCATGTGCTGAAACTAAAAAACTCTTTCATTTCCTTTGAACATGGCCAAACTAGGGCATATTATATATCAAAATTTATGGAAACATCGACTTGAATCCAATGGTGAGGTTTGTTTTTACCTAGGAGGTCATTTCTGCAAGCTACCCCCAAAACCCTCATTTAAATGAAACATCCAAAAAAACCCTTTTGTCCAACAATTTCACATGCCCAAATCTTTTAAAATCCCATCATAACAACAAATCCAAAATCCTCAAATCTACAATAAAAACTATGTCTTGCCCTTTATTTTATCCTCTCATGCATTCCCATGGATTCAATCTAGGGTTACAATAATAAAACCATAGCTCTGATACCACTTGTAAGGAAACTTGACAACAAGGAATAATAACTGTTTCCACATAACCCATAATAGATTTGAAATAAACACCGAATTAAAATCCACATGCAAGAGAATAGACAACATACCCACAAAATTATGACACAAGATATACCCTGGAAAACCCTCATTGAGGGAAAAAACCAGCCTCCAAAAGCATCCATCACCATGTATTATTTAGCAAAAACACCATTGCAATACAACCATGGAAACCTTCAAAGCCATAGCCACCAATGATCAATCCATGTGAACGAGCATGAATCCACACATCCCATGCCATGCTTCCAACCTTCACAAATGCTCCCTTGGCTAACCTGTCAAGCCTTGTCCTGCTCGACTCTAGCTTTTTCCCTTCTCTCTCTATAACAACTACCTTTGTGGCTACTTATATAGTAGCAAGTCCCACAAAACCACCAAGTGGTATTACATAAACCATGTGCTACCTAACCCACTCACCCCACATTTAATATTGGGCATTTAATTCTTTTCCCCAATATTAAATAATTACATGAAATATTTTCACAATGTTACAATACAACTCATCAAGTATATCCTATGGAAATATTTACATGTTGCACGTCCATCTAGGTGCAACATTACATAATAAAATAAAATAATACAATATAACAACATTATGCAATGTGTACAACACCCATTATCTCAACATTAAATGTTAAAGGATGTATTATCATTATGGATCGTTAATTTAGAGGGGTCAAAGCATGGGTTGATTAACACCAGAATTTTACATTTCTCTTGATGAGAAAGGGGAATTACACATCCTAGAAAATGCCCAAAGAAGCCCCGATACTTTGCAACATATCTTGATTACATAAGGAGATTGGGAGAATGCCCAAATTATATCAAGAGGCAATCCTTTGCAATTGACGATGTTGGTGGGAGGATTCAAAGTAATTCTTACCCTCTATTATTAAGAGATTACTAAGATTTTCATAGGAACATTCAAGATAGTAAAATAAAAAATCTATAGGAAAGATACTTACTTGCTGAAAAAATGCATAATTCCACCACGCTACCATTCTTCCTTGGTTGCAATCGTGCCATTGAGTCAAGATTTTGAAGCTACTTGATTATGCTTGTTTGATTTGATTCCCAACACTTGAGATCACATTTGGATGTGAGAATGAATTACATGGTTGTGAGTGATTTTTGTATTGAGGGGGGATGAAAAACCTTCTTCTAAAATTGCAGATTCTCCTAACAAAATGGCATTAGCCCTAGTAGCAAAGGATGGTGTTTGATGTGGCTGAGGGATGGTCCAAATGCCCTCAATTCTTTGCAAAAAGTCTTGAAACAAGGGTATTTCTAGGGAAAAGGTGTTTCTCCTACAAAGCTTGGCTCTTTCTTCTCTTTCTCTATGCTATGAGGGGAGGGCTAGGTTTTCTATGGGTACTAATTGATTTGAGATACAATTTGTGTGACGAAGATAAGATCTTCTTTCTACATTTCTTCCCAATTACCTAGTACCAATAACTTTTTATCAAAGAGGGATTTTGGCTAGGAGTGGAGAGAACATGGAAAACTTCATCTTCCATATATGGAAAACACTAGGAGGGAGGGGAATGGAGAAGCCGCAACCAAAAGGTGTCTGGTCGTCTACCCAAACCTGAGAGTCAAAAAAAGAATATAGTTCACACTTTAGTTCATGACATAACATAATAAAAACTTTGGGGTAAAAGGCCGAATCCAACCCTTGGTTGTAAACACTACTTGTAATAAGCCCCACTATTTCACCAAGAGTCAAAATCAACAATTCTCAATTAAGAACCATAGTAGAGAGCAACCATGTGGAGACTTGAACCTTGGTTGTAGGCACTACAAGCAAGAAACCCCACCATTTCACATAAACCTTGGTTGTAGGCACTAGAAGCAAGAAGCTCCACCATTTAACATAAGGCACAAGGCCTAGTTTAAAAAAAAAAATTTAAAATAAACATTTTTTTTTAATACAAAAAATAGGCTATCAAAAGTAACATAAAAGAATATTTATGTCAAATATGTAACTTGAATATAATTGACCCTAAATATAAGTAGAGGATAATTTCATTGACTTATGTTTCATGAGCATTGGTTCATACGAATTTAGGCTTTGATGACAATAAATAAAGCAACTAACACTCATTGCAAGTGATATTCATATAATAAAATGTTTGAGCTTCTTCTATATATAATTAGAATTATTATTATTTATTAAATTTTTTTGAATATATATTTCTATAATTAGATTTTCAATTTCTATTTAATCTATACAATGAAATAATTTTGATAATTATATTTTATAATATATATTTGATATAATTCATAATTATGTCAAAATTATTAATATATTAACTATTTTAATTGTTAATAATTATATCTATAATAGATAAATAAAATATTTTACTAATATCTATAAATATAGTCCATTAAATATATTTAATTATAATTAAGAAAATTTCCCCTAAATATTTTTACTAAATTAATTAAAATTTAATTTTAAAGTTTCAAAATTAAATTGACCAATCAAAAATGATAATAAAAAACCATAGTTTAAGAGCTACACATTTGTATTAGCTTTCTTTCTATATAAAATGATAAATTAAAATAGAAATATGTGAGCTTCCAACTTTATATTAATGACATTGTGGGGTGGATTGTAGATTTGGAGGAATATTTTATGCAATTTGAAAACAACAGTTTCAATATGGGGCCTATGTGATATAGGGGGAAATAGTCAGATATAGGGGGAAATAGTTAGTTACAGGCTTGAAATTTGATGGTCATAACGACCGTTTTTGCACTTTTGAACCGTATATGATGATCTAAATTATTTATAAGCCATATGGATAGACATGTTTAATTTTTATAAAATTGCCAATCCGAACACATCAAAATATCAATAAATTGTAAAAATTTATCATAGACCATATAGTATTTTTCTCAAATAATATAAATATATGTTATTAATTTATGTATTTTAAAGTTATAGATAAGAATGTTAATAAATTTTAAAATATTGTAAATTTGAATTTAGAACTTGTTGTTTTAACAATTATTATATTAGTATATAATATATTATATTTTTGTATTTATTACTAATTTATGATATTAGAGTGTAATGTAATGTTTCTATTTTATTTGTCATATATTTATATCAATTTAAAATCTTTCTAAAATAAATAGTAAAAACTTAGAATCCGTCTAGTTAATTTCACTTTTTTGTATGTATTATTAATTTATAATTGTTTTTAATTTAATTTTATTTCTTAGAAAAAAACATTTCTATATAATTTCTTACATATTATTATTAATTCAAATAAAATGATATTGATTATTCAAAGATAAAGCAACTTTTTACATTAAAGATAAAAGGAAAGGTATTAAAATGACCAAACCATCATAGAAAAATCATATGACTGGTAGGGTTGACCTTCAAATTCGAATCCTAAATGGCTGCGTAGCTAGCTCGATTAAGGAAACCAATCAATATATTAGTTCTAATTGACTACCGACATAATGGCTGAATATTATAATTTATTAATTCTTGAAAATTTACAAAACAGTGAATTTATAATTTTAATTAAATAATAAATAATAATTTAATACCCATTTTGTCTAGGTGTTCCAAAACAAAATGCACCAAAGACAAAAAAAAGAAAAGAAATTAAAAAAAGATCATAAAGATCAAATGTTTAAAATTTAGTCAATGATACAATTTGTAAGGAGATAGTGGCATCCTAGGTAGACGCTTCCCTTCCATATTATTCTAGTGTTCTCTGCAATAAACGGACATGCAAAATTACAATTTTGTATGAAACTGAAACATATTGCACCGTATCTCCGACATTAAACCCAAAATTTTGGTCCTAATAAGCCGAAGGTCATTCCACATGGGCGAACAGGCTCATATAACAAGTAGTATTTGGAAACAAATTGGTGAGAGCATGGATATGAATATTTTCATTTTGTATGGAGATGAGTCATGTAGTGCGGAAATATGCCTTGATCAAATATGGTCTGGAAGCGCTCTTCTCTCTCCCCGACATACACGAACACACAACCCTTTTCAGCAACTCTTCCCCTTCCATTACTACCAGTCCTTCTCATTCTCCACGACTTGTTTGCTCCTTCAATTTCCATTTTGATTACACAGAACTAAGAGTTGGAAGAGAATTGCAATGAGTAAAGGAGCATGGGTGCGTTCCTTTTTATAGTTAATTTTGGCTGCCATGCCCGCGTTGTGTGTGTTGGCAAGATCACCATCGGTCGCTTAAAAGACGGAAGAAAAAGTGGAACCACTGATTTGCATGTGCCCTCCAGAGTCCACATTAATGAGGCCGCGTTTGTTTGTTCGATGAATTTGAGACAGCGGAAGGTGGTCATCAAAGGACAGAATGCGAAATGACTTGTGGAATGAAAGGACTGATCATGAGGCGTACTGTCACTATGTACCTTGTCTGGCCTCCACCACTTTCGTTTCACATATTAAAGATTTTATAAGGGGTCCTACAATTGATACAAAGCACCGTGAAACGTTGAAATTTCTGAGCTTGTAAGAAATGCCCAATAATGCCATAAATTCATTCATTCCGTTTTTCGAAAAAGTATCATGAAGATATGTAATGAAAGATAAGATCGAACTATTGCTGTAAACTGGAAAAATTAGGAAATTGATTTTTATCTGGAAGATTTGGCCGGATAACTTCTAGCTAATTAAAATCTTGTAAAGGAGCAAAGAATGGTTGAAGTATTAGAAGAAAGTGGATGCTCAGCTGGAAAGTTTGATTGTGATACAACAATGGCAATGTCTACCTTTTCAACTGCAGACACCGCAAAATATCGAAAAATATCGAAATTGAGAAGAGTTTCCCGTGCTTTCGCCTTGGCATTTATGGGTGGTAATTTCACTGAAGCAGTGTGCAAATCGACAATAAAATCATTTATTTCTACATCGATTTGTCAATTCTGTCACGAGGCATTTCCATCCATATCAGATTCGAATCTCGGGAGCTGAATCGAATAGAGATTTGTTTTTGCGGGGATCCGGTAGGACTAATCTAAGATAATATCAAAGCGGAAAACAAATATCTATTCAATTTTTGTTATTTCATAGACTTCAATGTAATAAGTAATTGTCTTTTTATCTATTTTAAACATATTGATTTTAGTGGAAGCTTTATTACATTCATAATTTGGAAAATCTAAGCATTTCAATTTAAGTCTTTATGATACACTTAGGATGTGTATGTATATACATGTATATATCTTCATTAAATGTATATATCTTTAATTTTCAATTATGAAATTAAGTATATATCTATTTTGAATTTATTTTTCAAAATGCTTGATATAAATATATAATTTAACAATCATAATGATTACTAGAAGGTTAATACTAGGAGGTTAAATGTTAAGAAATTTTTGATGTTTTGTATGACTAGAAAAGGGATTGGTTAGATAGCGAGGGCGAACTTTCGGTTGGTCTCCTGCCTACTATACCACGGGGTCAACCCCCCTTTTTGGTTGCTATATAAATACATCAAAAACAATCATAATCATTACTAGAAGTTTATAATTTGTACTTAAGTTTTTGAAGTATTAGATAGCAGCCAATAAAGACAGGGGGCTGACCCCAAATAACAAAAAACATTGAAGAATCAGCGGGAGGTAACCTCCCAGTTACCTATCTTATGCCATCTTTAAACTTCAAAAAATTAAATATGTCCATAGAATAATGGATGGTACTATCAGTCCTTAATCTAATATGCATAACAAACTGTAAAATAGACCAACAACTCCTAAACAAAATGTTGCTATTAATCGACATAAACATAAAAACTAAAACCCCATGGGATACCAAGTTAATGAGCATAAAAACCACACAAAAAAAAAACACCATAACCAGGGCTAGCTACCCTTGTTTGTCCTCCTCCTTTTCCTCAGGAACATCCTTGTCCACATCCTCCCCCTCCACATTAACTGGTTTGTCCAGGATGGTCTTTAGTCAGTCTTCCGCCAGAAACCCATAGATGGATCAAGTGCTATCAGTAGCTTTGTAGAGGTCCTCCTCCTTATTAACCTTCAAAAAGTATAAGGTTGTGGCCGCAAAGTGCACGACCTTAGTGGAAAACTCCACCAAAGTTTCGAATATCTAGTAGATACCAGTTTGATTGTCAACCAAGTCCTTTATAGACTGATCCAACCTTTCCAATCTGTCCTTACTGTGGCTATGCTTCCCTTTCTTCCTAGTATCTTTGTTGGTTTCTTTCTTAGGAGAACTAATATCCTCCCGCCACTTCTAGCTGGGGTAGCCTTCAGGGTGTCAAAGATATGAGAAAGGCTAAGAGGGCTAGGGGCAGGCTGCTTGTCTTGAGGCAATCTCTTCTCTCTCACAGGTTTGACATCACTATCGAAAGATCAGAGGTGGAATCATGCTTGGAGGGGGGACTTAAATTTGTACTTAAGTTAATTATGTTTACGTAATTAATATAAACTAACATTGTAACAATTATTTTTTGTAAATATAAATTAATTTGCAAACATAGAAAGAACAAAAAATTGACTGATTTTAATGAGAAGGTGTTGCAACGTTTCTTTGTAAAGAATGTTAAAGCTGTCAGCACACCTTTGTCTGGTCATTTGAAATTGACTAAGGAGATGTTTCCAAAGACACAAGAAGAGGAGGATAAGATGTCCAAGGTACCCTATGCTTCAACTGTAAGAAGTTTAATGTATGTCATGTTATGTTCTAGGCCAGATATTGCACGTCCATCTAGGTGGTACTAGGTGCAATATTACATAATAAAATATAATAATAGGGTATGTGCAGGATCATGCTGTGCGAAAAAGTGGCATTGTGAAAAAATAGAGTTTGAAAATGTTTAAAAGCATTTCAAAATTCGCTCTGACTTTTTTCCACCCATCCTGATACCAAAGCTAAAAAGTTAGGACCGAAATTATCAGGTATCCAATTTCATATCGGATACCCAATATTATCAAGTATCCGATATGAAATCAGATACCCGAAACCTATTGCATTGATTTAAAAAAAAATCGAGGGCTCTTTTCACATTGTGTTTGCTTTGTGCTTGAGAGTTCCCTCTATTCTAGTATCAGATCTTAGAATGTGTCTATGATATTAGTGATTTTTTTTAAAAAAATATTTTGAATGAATCTTATAATAAATTAGTTATTTTTAATTGAATTTGTTAAAAATTAGGTTTTTTTAATCGAAATGATTGAAATTTAGGTTTCTTTTAATAGAAATTATGTTTTGCAAATTAATAGGTATGGCTGATCGAAATGATGATATTGAGGCAAAAAATAATGTTCCTCGTAACCCTCCACCAAACGATCTAGTGCCCCCTCAAAACCATCCACCAAAAGATCCCCTACCCCCTCAAAACCCTCCTCGAATTGAATATTTGATATTTGAAAATATTGTTGAATTGAGGGTTTTGCGAACCACATATAATACTATACCCGCATTAGGTCCCATGTTATCCACATTAAACACCATAGTGGATAACATTGAAACACTTACCAATGAAGAAAATATTGTTCTTTGCTAGCGTGACCAAATGCATGATAAGCTTGATGATGGGTTAGACTATGATGAGGTTGCAGCCCTAAATATAAGTAAAGATGATTTTGTTAGCCTTTTTGTAGACCCAAAAATTGGTAAACAAGTCGAACAGACAAAGCCAAAACTATCAATTAAATGGTGCACAAATGAGGCTATGTGTGTGAATTTTTGGGATCGTTGGTGGATGGATTTTGAGATCCCTCCACACAACAATTTAGAGGTGTCATTTTATTTCCTTAGAAAATTGTATGTAGAATTTGTGTTGGACCTCAAGGTGAACTATTGGAGCATGAAGCCCAACATGGGTGTAGGAGGAGGAGCTCCTCAAGATAGAACCTTTGCCTAGTGGAAGAAAGCTGGCACTTTTGTCCCCCCTATTGATGTCTCCCCCCCCGCCACTAGAGTGCAGCATCCTAATATCATTTTAGAGGCTAGCTCTCAGACTATTAGAGTCATCCATAGATTGAGTAGCCTATTGATATCCCAAGCTAGGTCAGTGTTGCCTCTCTGTGTTGATGATGCTGACACGAGTTCATCATCCATGAGCTAATCACATGTTTGTGTGCCCCATACTTGCATGACGTGCAAGAATATTTGTCTGGGTCCCATAGGTGATCTTTCTGAGTATCAGTTTGTATTTGAGGATGATACACCAGATGTGCATATAGAGGCTATAGACCCTGATGTGAGAGAGGAGGGGCATGCAGAGCCATGAACTCCTTCTGTGTCGATATATGTATACATTTTTTTTTGTTACGACATATGAAATTTAAAGTTAATCTTTATAATAAAGTAATTTTAATTTTTAACCTATATTGACTTATACATGTATGTAATCTTCATTCATGTTTAGTTGATGATTGAGGAGGATCTTAGATAGGTTGATAATGTCACGCTCTTAGCTATTTCATTTGGCCTTGAGACATCTACAGTACATTATGTTGTGTTCTCATTTTTTTTTCTATTTGATATTGTAGCATATATGGTTTCTAATCTTTCTTTTCTCTTGCAGGTATCATATGTCACTGGGGGCCAGGGTGCAGGGGATGAGGCACAACCGATTAACAAGGGAAAGGTAATTAGGTGCTTTCTATTTGATTAAATATCAATGCATTCTTGTAAAATGTTTGTGGTAATGAAATTTAATTACATTCTTCATTGTATAGGGCATGGCTACTGGTGACGAGTCCAGGCAGATTCCACATCGTAGATGCTCTGGTATTTCTATTTGCACTAAGAGCCCCATCGTATGCATAAGTATCTTTTATTTTTTATTTTCATAAATAAATTCAAAACTGATTTCTATGATCTTAACAACTAGTATTTTGTATCTCATAGGAAACACCTAGTGCACAAGAGGTTGGACGCCAGAGTTTTGTATCTTTGCTGACACAACCATTATATCCAGAGGAGGAGCTGACATAGGTAAGTTGTACTTTGAATTCTTGATTATATATTATAAATTCAGCATGATATGAATTATAATGTTATAGTTTAAGTTGTAGATTCATCTGACAAACATACTTGAACATACACAGGCCACAATCAACGAGGTTCAAGCATTGCCGAGGACATATGAGAGGACTCTTGACCAGTGCAGGAGATTGACAAGAGAGGTATTTATGATGAAAGTTTACTACTATAAATCTTCATTAAAAAAAAAATCATTATGCATTTGAGTAATTCAATGTTAGATACATAGAATCATATAAATTTAGTAGTCTAACTTTGGGTTTTTCTTTTTTGTTTATGTAGGAGGCATCCGATCCACCTAATGCATCGAAGAGGTTACATTTTGACCATCCACCAGTAGCCTAGGATAGTATAGTTGTCATAGGATGCGTCATGAGACATTTTGAGATGGCATATGCCACATTGTTTTCAAAAACATTGATATTATACACATTTCGATGACATGATCAACCACATTTTGTTTATGGATCTATGTATTTTGATATATATTTGTGTAATTTTTCTATGGATACATGAACTTTGATATATCTATTTGTGTAATTTGTCTATGGATACATGTATTTTGATATATAATTTTTTCATTTATGTGCACAATGATATACATATTAATTTAGTATAACTAATATTGTTCAATTTATCGTGGAACATGTGTATTGTTGTGTATTGTTCATGTTTATGGAATATCATTCATTTTGATCATGTTTCTTATATTCAATTCAAATGCAATAATTTGTGAATAAAATTTTAACAATCCCTATTATCAAATTTTGATGCAATGTTTAATTTGAAATGCTATAATATATATGTTTAATTTGAAATAATCTTTGTAATCCCTTAAGATGTCACTATGGTTCACCCACCCAAATGCACTTAGAGCACCTTGGAAATGAGATAGGTTATTGTAGGCCTTGACATGACCATCTTGTAGCATTCAAAATTTCATCGATAGCCCCCACGAGCTCCAAGTTATGACCCTTGGAAGATCGACCTCGAGATGCACTTAGAGCACCTTGAAGACTCTTTGGTACGGGATGTGATGTACTGCAAGGCTTGCTCACACTAACTAGTCCTTCTTAGGACTTCCAAAGGTCAAATTCAAGACCTTGTTGTTTTCTTCTTGCTTCCTCCACTTTGGATCCAACTAAGATCCACCTCCTTCACCTTGGTACATCAAATTTACAAAGAAAAATGAGAACAAGTGCTATTATGAGACTTTACTAAACATTTAGCTTACCAAGCCCACATTACATTTTGGTAATGCAAGAAAGGTTCAAGGCTTCCATCATCATCATGACATTGATATGTATGAGTTTGGATCAACCAATAGCTCTACAATAACTAAAAATTAATATCTCAAACAAATTTCAACTAGATGTTGTTGTTAGCACATTAAAATCACAGTCATAGCAAGGTCATTTCACACTTATATAGGTGTTTCCAACCTTGTATGGTCGTGCTCAAACCCCTAACTAACTCTTTGCACTCATTTTCAACTTTGCAAGAAAAAGTTGCAAAAGTTGCAAAATTGCAATTTTGAGCAATTTTTTCTATAACTTAAAATTCTTAATTAGACAAGTTCACCAAACTTGGTAAGGGGTCCTATTAGGTTTAATCATTTATCCAAATTTCACTGCGATGAATCTTCTAATATTTTATTTTAAAAATTTTGGTATGCATGTTGGTATTATCTGTACACAAAAAGGTTAAAATATCATTAGAATCTCCCTCCAGTGGATTTAAGGAATTTATAAATTAAATTGGGAAGAGCTTTTGAAAGAAAAGAAAATTCTAAAATGAGAAATTCGAATGGTTGATAGCAATTCTTCTATCAGACTATATTTGCAAATGATATATATATATATATATATATATATATATATATATATATATATATATATATGGAGGGGTATTGTTTTATCAAAACTTAAATAAAATAATTTTTATAACATTTAAAGTAAATGTTAAAAAATATATATATAAAAAAAAAATTAAATGAGAAAGGGGTGGGAAATTTCTACACCCCTCCCTTTGACTTGTTGTCGAGTTGCCTACGTACGCAGACCCTATGCTGCACACGGCAACAACCAAGGTTTGTGGCTACACAACAGTAAAAGGCCAACGACCTAACATATATCGTAAGGAGTTGTGTTAAATGAATTATTTAAAAATTATAAATTTTATTATAAATTTATTATTATTTAATAACAATTTTATTATTTTTTAATAAAAATTTATTAATAAGTTTATTTTTATATTGATATATAATATTTTGTTAATAAGTTTTAATATTAATTTTTATTTAATAATATTTTATTAATAAGTTTTATAATATAAAATTTTATTATTAGCTAATAATTTTATTAATAAATTTTAATATTAATTTTATTAGTATTTAAAAATGTTTATTAATGAGTTTTACTCATTAAATTAATTTTTAAATGAAATTATTAGTAATGTTAATAAATATTAATATTTAATAATTAATAAGATGTTTGGGAGTAATAGATTTATTTAATTATTATTAATAAATTTGATTTTAATGTAAATGTTAATTATTTTAGTTAAAATTAATGGGGATTATTTTAGATAGATAATTACCCTTAGATCATTTGGATCAATGGACTTAAAAATTGAAATAGGGTAATTGTAACGTTATTTAAATTTAAGAACGGGATAATTTGTAAGGGTAAACTATAGATTTTATCTGTTTAAAAGATATGTTCAACTAGAAAACTGAAACCTTACTATTTAATTCAACTACATATTTTCAAATTATACCAAACTATGAAACTGTAGTGTACTATATTGTATTGCCCCACTTCTTATACGATTTCCCACAGCTTAGTGATTTTTTGCCTAGGTTGTTACTTGCAATCCCTAGAGAGTTGTGTGTAGGTTACATAAAGGATTCCTTGGTGTCTATTTTTTTTATCACACCTAGATGATTGATCAAATATTTCTACCATTATCCCAAGTCAAGATTGATATTAGGTGAGCTGGGGGATTCCAAGATCATATTAGAGACTTGACTAATGCCTATCATATTATATATGGATTCCAACTCCATAGGGATTTTGTCCATATCTTGATTTAGATGTTGCATTGAGATATCATCTTGGGGGGATTCAAGAGGTGTGCTTTAAAATCTCTCCATCTCAAAAGTTCTTGTTGTATAGCTTTGTTTGTAAAGAAGAATTCCCCCATGAGATCATTTAGTTGATGTAATCTAGTTTCCTGGGATCTAATAATGGATGTTACCTCTTCTTTGGTGGTTGAGTGCAATATATGAATGGGGAGAGGGGGGAACCATAGAAAGAGGGGGAGGGAAAAGGAATATAGGATTTGCATCCAACAAAGAAAGACCAAATGGCAAAGCTTGGTTTTGCATGTTGGAGGACATAGCAACGCCAATGCTATCGAGATCAATTAGAGGGGGAGGAGAGGGAGATTTTTGGGCATTCAATCTGTTATCATTAGATATAATGATGGACCAAAGTGTAAGAACTTGCCTTAGGGTTAAATTCACCCAAGATCAAGGAACTCAAGTACAATCACAACAATAGACCAACAAGATATGATCAAAATAACAATATCCAGAATTGATTTATTGTCATTCAATTCAATGTTATGTTATATGTCATGTACACTAGGAGTGCATGTGTATAAAGGCCTCTAGAATGCTTCTAGAATGTATAGGAATCATCAACATGATCAGTTACACAACTAGGCACATGTCCACCAGATATGGGTTATCCTTCATTAAGCACAGGAGTAAGTGCGATGATGAGAGGATAAGCCTACAAAGGTGTAGCATGAAAAATTATGTTCTAGACACCATGTGCTTAATTAAGAGTGTGTATAACTGTGTTGTCTACATGACAAATCAGTTAATTATGCAAACTCCAATGTTGTAGACACCATGTGCTAAATTAGAGTTGCTTTTGTGTTGTCAACATGACAACTCATAAAAGTATGCAAGCTCCTAAGTATCTCACCTAAGAAATATTGACCTAAGTAAACTTAAGTAAAGTGTAATAAGTAAATACTTATTTACACTAACACCCCCCCTTAAGTGCAACTTAGGAGAATGCACTTAAGCTTACAAAAGCTAGGATAAATGCATAATGGGTCCTGGCTACTAGGCCATGTTAGGTACCCATGTACAAAATGAAATGCAATCTCTCATAAAGTAGAGAAAGAGGGAAAACCTCATGGGAAAAACCCTCCCCCAAAAAGAGAGATGAAAAAACAAGATGCATGGATGGATGGAGTAATCAAGACCCCCCCAATTACGACATACATCAAGTATATACAAAAGAGAAGAAGGACAAAACCCCATAAGAGGAAAAACTCCCCCCCATAAAAGGAGACAAGGTATTCCCCCCCCCCCCCCCCCAAATGTAGAGTGTCGATCAATGAAAACTACTCCAAGGTACAAATTGGTCCATGAATGTTGAATAATGTTCCTCTCCTTTGGAAGAAACAATGGCAGAGGTATAGGTGAGATGCTTTCCCTATGTGTAGAAAGAATCCTGAAGATGAATGATGTCTCAAAAACTTGCTCAACTGTCCTTGTGTCAATGCTGATGGTCGCCCCTTCCAAGACTGTTGAAAAGAACAAGTGCAGATCTGATAAGGCTGAATGTAGAACTTGTCCCAAAGAACAATTTGTCTCCTCAAATGATAAAGAGACCTCCTACAACTATTGTACATAAGTATCCACAATCATATCAACCTATGAAGAATGATCATGTAGAGAATGGACAAGAGGGTCAAAGTGAGCCCTCACAACAATTGGAGAAGGATCTTCTTCATCAAAGAGAAGATATATATCATCAATGTTGTCTCCCAAATCTGCTATGTGTGACTCCATGAACAAACCTTCAATGTTTGTCAAGAAGTCATCTGCTGATGCCAGAACTAGAAGATAAGGCGTATTGTGATGTGCTAAAGTACATGAACCTATCACTGTGGCAATGGATGAAGTATTCATCTCAACAAAGAGAAGACGAATATCATCGACGATGTCTCTACATTGTCAATGTGAGACTCCACGAACAACTCTACAATGTCTAGAAGGAAATCATCCCATGAAGTTGAACTTGTAGGAAGACATAGTGAATCTTGCTGCACTGAATGAAAAGCATCTGTGGCTAGAATTGGATCAGTAGTAGCAATAGGAGCATCTGGAGGTGTGATCTCATATGGAGAGGATGTAGCTGCAATTGGAGGTAAAAAATCTTTTGGGAATGGAGGAATGTGTGGATCTCCATACAACGCCCAAAGATGAATCCAAAAATCATATGGATCAGTTGACTCTATGTCATCAAGTGAATCCATAACCTCCATATCCATAAATAGAAAGAGAGTATGACAAATAAGGGAAAATGTGTCACCATCATATGAAAGTCCTTTCACATATGGTAGTGCATTGTGCTGACTAAGATATGTGATAGCCAATTGACTCCATTGCTGATAGTTTTCTGGTGTCAAGACAATTAAATCTTCCTCTTCCATGATGTACTAATCAATGTACCCCCAAAATGCAAAAAATAAAAATAAACCCCCCCAATGTGTGATAGGTAGTGCGTGTACAATAGGCCACTTGTCAAAATGTACAAGGTGGACTTTTGATTTTGTTGGTTACAACTACCTTTTGAAGCTGAAATCTGACACTAAGCACTGTAGCTTAGATGTACAACAATTTTGAAAAGTAATCAAAGTAATACAATGTATAAAAGGCCCTAAGTCTCAAAGTGATATTTTTGTCCACACAACCCTATACTATGATTATAGAACTATAAAGTAGATAAAAAATGATGCACTTTCAAAAAAACAAAACCTGAAAATGTGTCCAGATGAGCCTGTACAGAGTGTTTCAAGTTGCAAAATGTAGGATTAGATAGGTATAGTTGCCAAAAGATGCAATTTTTGTCAAATCCATGCACCAAAAGTAGAGAATAACTACACCACTAAATTTTTTAGGAAGTTTTTCCAAAAAATAAATAAAAATTGCACCTGATTTGGAGTCTAGATGATTGAGTTATGACCTCCCAAAGTTAGTCTGTCAAATCAAAACTACATCTAGAGAGGGGTCTAGGCAAAAAATTGTGAGCTTAAATTTGATGGTCAAACGATCATTACAATAGTTAAAAAATGCCAAGAAATGATGGTCAGATGATTGTCAAATTTAACACCATGAAATGCTAACGTCAACAGAATTTGGGCTTGCCTGGTGACATGGTAAAGTTGTACTATACAGACTGATACACAATAGTACATGTGACAAGGTACAATCCACATGGCAGTGTATGACCTACACAAAAATTGATAGATGTGGCTGCTAACTAGAGTATGACAGGGCTGACGTGGTGGTGACTTGGATGCTGAGTCAAAGCTCTATGTGTCACAGTGACGTGTCAAATCTGGCTGATTGGATGTCCATCATGGCATTTTAGAGGTGGCAAATGGATGTTGTGTGGGTGACAAGTGTTACTCCATGAGGCACAATCTTCGATTGCCATGTGGAAGCAGAGTTATCATGCTCCACCGTCAAATTAATAGTAGCTTTTCCAAAAACTCAGATGATGAGATATTCAACAACATCAGTGCCAGTTGCACAAGGTGGTCGAGAATGGGGTGCAGGTCGCCGAAGATCTGAATGCAACAGGCAGGTTTATAAAAGTTGGCAAGGGTTTATTCATGGGTAGGGTTGTTGCTTCGCCACTGGTGAGGGTGTTTGTTATTCACATTGTGTTGTTGGACGGTAGAAACTTGTCAGAACTATAATAAAATGCCGCCAATAAAATAGAATATTCTTTGCAGGGGCTGGGATGTCATTGCCTGGTTCCTGCAAAAAAAAATCTCTATAGAGCCAATTGGCTGCTAATTCATTTTTTGAAAAAGCTGTCTGAAAACCATAGAGAAAAAACAAATACTGATTTGAAATTCAAATTTGTAGATCTAAAGAATGATCATACCAGACTTGCAAATCAGGCCTTTGGGTGCTAGTTTGCAAATTGTTTTTGCCTCAAAATCAATTTTGGCCTAGTGTAGGCAAATTTATAGCCGATTTTCACCAAATCAACATTTTAGACGTAATGGTGAGGTCCATTTTGGCTCTTGATGCTCCCAATGATGACGATACTCTGGATCTAGGTCGAGGTGTATAAGCAACAATGGTCTCGAATGACTATGTGAAGAGAAATTCTCCAAGCTCTGGTACCATGTAAGAATTTGGTATAGCTTTGATACCATGTAAGAATTTGCCTTAGGGAAAAATTCACCCAAGATCAAGGAACTCAAGCACAAGCACAACAATAGACCAACAAGGTATGATCAAAATAGCAATATCCACAATTGATTTCTTGTCATTCAATTCAATGTTCTGTTATATGTCATGTACACTAGGAGTGCCTGTATATAAAGGCCTTTGGAATGCTTTTAGAATGCATAGGAATCAACAACATGATAAGTCATACAACCAGACACATGCCCATCAGATATAGGTAATCCTCCATTAAGCATAGGAGTAAGTGCAATTATGAGAGGATAAGCCTACAAAGGTGTAGCACACAAAATTATGTTGTATACACCATGTGCTTAATTAAGAGTGCATATAACTATGTTGTCTACATGACAACTTAGTTAATTATGCAAACTCCAGTGTTGTAGACACCATGTGCTGAATTAGAGTTGCTTACTTCTATGTTGTCAACATGAATGTATAAAAGCATGCAAACTCCTAAGTGTCTCACCTGAGAAATAATAAAATAATGCAATATAATAAAATTATGCATTAGCCTAAGTAAACTTAAGTAAAGTGTAATAAGTAAATACTTATTTATGCCAACATGAAGAATAGGAGAAGCTGCTTGAAGGATTAGTGAGGAGGGATTAACCAAAGGGCAAGCTAAGAGATCATGAATTAATTTATTTGATTGGGTCATCTGACTAGGCAGGCTAACCATTGATGGAGGAGATAAAGGGTGTGTCATAGGGATAACTTGTGAGGGGAGAAAATTTAGGGATCTTAAAAGGTCTTGAGGGGAGGATGATCCTTGAATGAAAGACAAACTTTTCTCATCTATGTCTCTAGAGAAGAGTTTGGGGTAAATGTTAAAGGATGTATTATCATTGTGGATTGTTAATTTAGAGGGGTCAAAGCATGGGTTGATTAGCACCAAAATTTTGCATTCCTCTTGATGAGAAAGGGAAATTGCACATCGTAGAAAATGCCCAAAGAAGCCCCAATTCTTTGCAACATATCTTGATTACGTAAGGAGATTGGGAGAATGCCCAAATTGTACCAAGATGCAATCCTTTGCAATTGATGGTAGTGATGGGAGGATTCAAAGTAAATCTTACCCTCTTTTATTAAGAGATTACTAAGTTTTTCAAAGGAACATTCAAGACAATAAAATTAACAATCTAGAGGAAAGTTACTTACCTGCCCAAAAAATGCATAGTTCAACCATGCTACCATTCTTCCTTGGTTGCAATCGTGCCATTAAGTGAAGATTTTGAAGCTACTTGATTATGCTTGTCTAATTTGGTTCCCAACGCTTGAGATACATTTGGACATGAGAATGAATTAAGGTTGTGAGTGATTTTTGTATTGAGGGGGGATGAAAAACCTTCCTCTAAAATTGTAGATCCTCATAATGGAATGACATTAGCCCCAATAGCAAAGGATGGTGTTTGATGTGGCTAAGGGATGGTCCAAATGCCCTCAATTCTCCGTAGCAAGTCTTGACACAAGGGTATTTTTGGGGCAAAGGTGTTTATCTTGCAAAGCTTGGCTCTTTCCTCTCTTTCTCTATGTTCCATGAGGGGAGGGCTAGGTTTTCTATGGGCATTAATTGATTTGAGATACAATTTGTGTGATGAAGTTAGGATCTAGTTTCTATGTTTCTTCTCGATTACCTAGTACCATAAACCTTTTATCAGAGAGGGATTTTGGTTGGGAGTGGGGAGAACATGGAAAATTTCATCTTCCATATATGGAAAACACTGGGAGGGAGGGCAACATAGAAGCTGCAACCAAAAGGTGAATGGTCATTTGCCCAAACCTGAGGGTAAAAAAAAAAAGAATATAGTTTGCACTTTAGCTTGTGACATAATATAATAAAACCTTTGGGTTAAAAGGTTGAATCCAACCCTTGGTTGTAAGCACTACTTGTAATAGGCCCCACTATTTCACTAAGAGTCAAAATCAACAACTCTCAATTAAGAACCACAATAGGGAGCAACCATGCGGAGACTTGAACCTTGGTTGTAGGCACTAGAAGCAAGAAGCCCCACCACTTCACATAAACCTTGGTTGTAGGCACTAGAAGCAAGAAGCCCCACCATTTCACATAAGGCACAAGGCCTAGTTTAAAAAATAAATTAAAATAAAGCAAAATAATTGCAAAAAATAAGCTATCAAAAGTAACAAAAAAGAAAAATTATATCAAATATGTACCTTGAATATAATTGACCTTAAACATAAGTAGAAGAAGATAATTTCATTGACCTATGTTTCATGAGTATTGGTTCATACGAATTTAGGCTCTGATGACAATAAATGAAACAACTAACACTCATTGCAAGTGATACTTATATAATAAAACATTTGAGCTTCTTCTATATATAATTAGAATTATTATTATTTATTAAAAATATTTGAATATATATTTCTATAATTAGATTTTTAATTTCTATTCAATCTATACAATGAAATAATTATAATAATTATATTTTATAATATATATTTGATACAATTCATAATTATGTCAAAATTATTAATATATTAATTATTTTAATTGTTAATAATTATATCTATAACAGATAAATAATATATTTTACTAATATCTATAAATATAGTCCATTGAATATATTTAATTATAATTAATAAAATTTCTACTAAATATTTAACCGAATTAATTAAAATATAATTTTAAACTTTCAAAATTAAATTGACTAATAAAAAATGATAATACAAAACCATAGTTTAAGAGTTACACATTTGTATTAGCCTCCTTTCTCATCTCATAAAAATGATAAATTAAAATAGAAATAGGCGAGCTTCCTAAAAATAGTGGGTACAGGGACTAACAAGAGTTAAAATGTTGTTCGGTGAGCTTCCTAAAAACAGTGGGGATAGGGATTAACAAGTAGTTAAAATGTTGTTCCAACTTTATATTAATGACATGGTGGGGTGGATTGCAGATTTGGAGAAATATTTTATTCAGTTTGAAAACAAGAGTTCCAATATGGGGCCTATGTGATATAGGGGGAAATAGTCGGTTATAGGCTTGGAATTTGATGGTTGTTTTTGCACTTTTGAATCATATATGATGGCTTAAATTATTTCTAAATTGTATGGACTGACATGTTATATTTTTATAAAACCGTCAATCTGAACTATCAATAAACTGTACAAATTTATCATAGACCATATAGTATTTTTCTCAAATGATATAAATATATGTTATTAATTTATTATTTTAAAGTTATAGATAAGAATGTTTATAAATTTTAAAATATTGTAATTTGAATTTAGAACTTGTTATTAACTATTATTATATTAGTATATAATATATTATATTTTTGTATATATTACTAATTTATGATATTAGTGTGTAATGTAATGTTTCTATTTTATTTGTCATATATTTATATAAAATCTTTCTAAAATAAACAGTAAAAACTTAGAATTTGTCTAGTTAATTTCATTTTTTTGTATGTATTATTAATTTATAATTGTTTTTTAATTTAATTTTATTTCTTAGGAAAAACATTTCTATATAATTGCTTACATAATATTATTAATTCTAAATATTTGAACCTAAAAAAAATTGATATTGATTATTCAAAGATAAAGCAACTTTTACATTAAAGGTAAAAGGAAATGTATTAAAATGACCAAACCATCATAGAAAAATCATATGGCAGGTGGGGGTGAAATTGGCTACTAACAAAATGATTGAATATTATAATTTATTAATGATACAATTTGTAAGAAAGATAGCAGCCTAGGTAGATAGAGGCTTCCCTATTATTCAAGTGTGACATGCAAAATTACAATTTTGTATGAAACTGAAACATATTGCACCGTACCTCCGACATCAAACCCAAAATTTTGGTCCTAAAAAGCCGCACGTCATTCCACATGGGCGAACAGGCTTATATAACAAAGTAGTATTTGGAAACTAATTGATGAGAGCATAGATATGAATATTTTCATTTTGTATGGAGAATGACTCATGTAGTGTGGAAATATGCCTTGATCAACTATGGTCTGGCTTGTACTATAGCAGAGGGGCAGCAAATCACGAAATGCCTCTTTGAGCTTTGCAAATGAAGGTTCTGCAGCACTCCACAGAAATGTTATCTGAAATAAAATGGGCCTCTCTGAACTCGGTGAATGCTCCTTTTCATGTTCTTGAAATGCTCGACATTGCAGGGGATTTTGAGAGGGCCGACGTGGTCGAATCCGAAGGCTTCCTCTGCCGCCCTCAGCAACTCTGTGAAGATCGGATGGTGCAGATCATTTATGGGAATCATGAAGCGCTCTTCTCTCTCCCCCACATACACGAACACACAACCCTTTTCAGCAACTCTTCCCCTTCCATTACTACCATTCCTTCTCCTTCTCCACGACTTGTTTGCTCCTTCAATTTCCATTTTGATTACACAGAAACAGGAGTTGGAAGAGAATTGCAATGAGTAAAGGAGTATGGGTGCGTTCTCTTTTATAGTTATTTTGGCTGCCATGCCCGCGTTGTGTGTGTTGGCAAGATCACCATCGGTCGCTTAAAAGACGGAAGAAAAAGTGTAACCACTGATTTGCATGTGCGCTCCAGAGTCCACATTAATGAGGCCGCGTTTGTTTGTTCGATGAATTTGAGACAGCGGAAGGTGGTCATCAAAGGACTTGTGGAATGAAAGGACTGATCATGAGGCGTACTGTCACTATGTACCTTGTCTGGCCTCCCCCACTTTCGTTCCACATATTAAAGATTTTATAAGGGGTCCTACAATTGATACAAAGCACAGTGAAACGTTGAAATTTCTGAGCTTGTAAGAAATGCCCAAAAGTATCATGAAGATATGTAATGAAAAATAAGATCAAACTAATGCTGTAAACTGGAAAAATTAGGAAATTGATTTTTATCTGGCAGATTTGGCCGGATAACTTCTATCCAATTAAAATCTTTTAAAGGAGCAAAGAATGGTTGAAGTATTAGAAGAAGGTGGATGCTCAGCTGGAAAGTTTGATTGTGATACAACAACGGCAATGTCTCTACCTTTTCTGCTGCAGACACCGCAAAATATCGAAATTGAGAAGAGTTTCCCGTGTATTTTCATTGAAGCAGTGTGCAAATCGACAATAAAATCATTTATTTCTACATTGATTTGTCAATTCTGTCACGAGGCATTTCCATCCCATATCAGATTCGAATCTCGGGAGCTGAATCGAATAGAGATTTGTTTTTGCGGGGATCCGGTAGGACCAATTAGATAATATCAAAGCGGAAAACAAATATCTATTCAATTTTGTTATTTCATAGAACTTCAATGTAATAAGTAATTATCTTTTTATCTATTGTAAACATATTGATTTTAGTGGAAGCTTTATTACACTCATAATTTGGAAAATCTAATTATTTCAAATAGTGAAAATTTTATTACACTCATAATTTGGAAAATCTAAGCATTTCAATTTAAGTCTTTATGAAACACTTAGGATGTGTATGTATATACAAGTATATCTCTTCATTAAATGTTATATCTTTAATTTTCAATCATGAAATTAAGTATATGTCTATTTTGAATTTATTTTTTCAAAATACTTGATATAAATATATAATTTAACAATCATAATCATTACTAGAAGGTTAATACTAGGAGGTTAAACGTTAAGATATTTTTGATGTTTTGTATAACTAGAAAAGGGATTGGTTAGATAGTGAGGGTAACTTTCGGCTGGTCTCCTGCTTGCTATACCACGGGGTCAACCCTCCTTTTTGGCTACTATATAAATACATAAAAAACAATCATAATCATTAGTAGAAGTTTATAATTTGTACTTAAATTTTTGGAGTATTAAATAGCAGCCAATAAAGACGGGGGGCTGACCCCAAGTAACAAAAAAGGTTGAAGAATCAGTCAGAGGTAACCTTTTAGTTATCTATCTTATGCCATCTTTAAAATTCAAAAAACAAAATATGTCCATAGCATAATTGATGGTACTATTAGTCCTTAATCTAATATGCATAACAGACTATAAAATAGACCAACGGCTCCTAAAAAAAATGCTACTATTAATTGACATAAACATAAAAACTAAAACCCTGTGGGGTACCAAGTTCATAGTAATGAGCATAAAAATCACATAGAAAAAACACCATAACTAGGGCTAGCTGCCATCTTCCTGCCCTTGCTTGCATGTCCTCCTCCTTTTCCTTAAGAACATCCTTGTCTGCATCGTCCCTCTCCACCTTAACTGGTTTATTTAGGATGGTCTTTAGCTAATCCTCCACCAGAAACCCATAGATGGATCGGGTGGTCTCAGTAGCTTTGCCCAAGTCCTTATCCTCCTTATTAACCTGCAAGAAGTATAAGGTTGTGGCTATAGAGTGCATGACCTTGGTGGAAAACTCCAGTAAAGTTTTGCATCTTTGGTAGATACTAGTCTGATTGTCAGCCAGGTCCTTCATAGACTACTCCAACATTTCTAGTCTATCCTTACCGTGGTTGTGCTTCCCTTTCTTCCCAGTATCTTTGTTGGTTTCTTTCCTAGGGGAAGTGATATCCTCCCCCCCCCCCCCCCCCCCCCCCCTTCTAGCTAGGGTAGCCTCTAGGGTGTCAAAGATATGGGAATGGCTAAGAGGGTTGGGGGTAGGCTTGTTGTCCTGAGGCAATCTCTTCTTTCTCACAGGTTTGACATCACTGTTGGAAGATTAAAAGGTGGAATCATTCTCAGCGAAGGGGGGGGGGGGGGAGGGGGGGGGGCTTAAATTTGTACTTAAGTTAATTATGTTTACTTAATTAATATAAAATTGACATTATCTCAGGTTGATTATAATGAGAAGGTGTTGCAACATTTCTCTATGGAGAATGTTAAAGCTTTCAGCACACCTTTATCTATTCATTTGAAATTGACTAAGGAGATGTGTCCAAAGACACAAGAAGAGGAGAATAAGTTGTCCAAGGTGCCATATGCTTCAACTGTTGGAAGTTTAATGTATGTCATAGTATGTTCTAGGCTAGATATTGCACATCTATCTAAGTGGTGCTAGGTTTAAGATTACATAATAAAATATAATAATATAATAGAACAATATTATGCAATGTGTGCAACACCCCTCAACAATCTCTAGCTTGTTGTATACATTTCATAATGTCAATCCATAGCCACATTAGTGAACAAAGAAATAATCCCTCCTAGAACATCCACCATCATGGTTCAAACTACACCAAGTGGTCCATCTTGGTACTCGCAACAAAATCAAAGTATCCAACTTCTAAAACAAGAGTGATCCCACCTCCTATTATGTCACTACTACTAGACATATACATAGAATTCATCCAAAGAGAAAGCCACCCAACCTATTGCATAAGGATCACAAAGGCATGTAATCTTGAGAACACCTTGAATACTTAATCAAATTTACTTGAGAGTTTGATTAATACCTTAAATCTATTATCTTGAGTGCCCATCATCATGAAAATAAAGCAAGCTGACAAGGTTATCTGATATTCCAAATTAAATATTCGAGACAAAACTAGACTTAGGACAAAAGATTCTCAGGGTATAGGTCAAACCTAGTTGACCTATACAAGATAGATTGACTAGGTCAACTAGCTCAACCTATAACAGGTTTTATCCTGAGGAGGGATAATCTCGGGGTCTCAAAACTACACAAACAAAACTAAGAAAGAGGAAACAAAGTGAGAGAAAGAGAAGTTTGAGTGAAAATGCATCCATAGACCATAAAATCACTAAAGGGTGGGAGCTAAAAGGTCTTAAATGATGGGAGATTCTATTTTAAGATGGTTCATTTATCCTTTACTTTAGTGGGAATGTGAGACTATCTCATACTCGTGGTAAAATAGATCAAAAGAAAGAGTTGATCTCATCATCACTAAGGAGGTAAAGAAACTACCAAGCCGCCAACAGACTTAAGCCTTCACCATATCCAAACTCATAACAAGAGAGATGCCACTAATAGGAAAAGAAGAGTCTATTCAACTCCCCCAATAAGATTTGTGCTCCTTATTGTGAACCACATGAAAAGGCATGCTACTGCAAAAAATATGGCATTGAATGGTCTAGAAAGTGTGTGTGACATGTCATCCAACCCATTGAAGATGAATTGAATGGTCTAGAAAGTACGTATGGCATGCTAGTCAATCCATCAAAGATTCACCTTTAGAGATCTTGTGTCCCAAAAAAGGAATCAATAAAAATGACCACTAGACATAAGGATGTGTATGTTCTTAAGGGATCATAAACAAGATCAATCTTCTTGCACTATTTGGCATTCCAAGGAAGGATTTGAAATCAATGATCAAGCCTCCCAGACTACCAATATATCTAAGAGGGAACTAAATGTGATGATTAGGCCTCCCATACTATATGTGATGTAAAGGGGGATAAAAATAAGGGATTAGGTCTCATGAACAATGAATAGTTTCATAGAAGGATCCAAAAAAGAGTTGCAATGATTAGGCTCCTCAGACTATTAATAGTTTGATAGAGGGATTCAAAAAGAGTTACAAAAGTAAAACCATCAAAATATTTGTGTGTGCGCAAGTGAGTGGAGCATATGCCCCATGTTAAAATGATTGCAAATGCCTAAAAAGGATCAATAGCTTTAACGAAAGCATAGATGCATCCACTAAGAAATATTTCCACTATGAAATTCCCCCAATAGAGAACACTTCAAGGGAAATAAACAAATGAAAAATAAGAGAAGAAGAGGATTCTACCAAATTTGGGGTTAGTGCAATCATATGATAATATGTAAATATTATATCAAATATGAAATTTCATTATTCCCCAAAAGAATTAGAAGAACAAAACAATGGAGGAAAATTCGTGTAATACAAAGAAGATTTTTTTTGGGTCAGCATTATATAGACCAAAAATAATTTATTTTACCATGTTGCAAGCGTCCAAGAAGATTGCACAAGGGAAGAGTTACTACAATGAAACATATAAAACACAACATTTAATGTCATATAAAATCTAGGAGAGATAGAATATAAGACTGTGTACAACATTTTTATTACTTTATCACCTTGTGCCAATAAAGCAACAAGGATTGTGTAAAGCAATCTAGTAAAAGAATATAACCAAAAGTCCATACAAAACACATAAAGACTACCATGCTAGAGAAGTTGACTCCAAGAATACCACATTCCCTTTTGATCTTGATCTATATCATTAGGAAAATATGAGAAACTTGAAAGAGGAATAATATCCAAGATAGTACAAACAAACCAGATCCAAGCAAGGACTCTGGTGGGAGCCACTATACATAATACTAGGGTTAATTGTTAACTATTTTGAAATAATGTTGGAAAATGTAATGGGCACCCTAGAAACGGCTCTAATACCACTATAATGGGCAACTCTAGAAACATTTCTGATACCACTATAATGGGCACCCTGGAATGCCCAAAAACTGAACCAACTATCAAAATAGATTTTTTATGCAAACTAAAAATTGAACTGATGCTGAAACTATATTAATTCTCAAAATGATGAAATCAAATACAAAGCAATGTATTCCAAAGGCCAAACCCCAAGGGAATGACATCTAGAATGTTACAAGAGAGGATGAACAACCTCTATTGCCAAGAAAGATATGTGATTCACACATCCAAACTCTTATCAAATGTCATTCACAAAAATCCCATGCTCAACAATGAGACTCTCACCCCTATTTATCCTTTTCCTTCACCCATCTAGAAGGAACTAAAACATTAATTAATTGCAAGTGCTAGAAGCTTCCCCCTTCCAATAATTAATGCACTCTCTAGAAACTCCTCCCTTGCAATGCAAAAATTAATTGTGCTTCTAGAAAATTAGATTACTAGACACTTCCACCTTTCCAATAATTAATACACACTCTAGAAGATTATCCCTTGTAATACAATAATTAATTAAATTAATTAAATATAAAGTCACCTTTTAATTTTTAATTTAAATTTATTTAATGACTTTATAAGAAAATTTAATTTCCTCTTATGCTCCACTTAGACTTTGGAGAACATGAAGGCTAAAAGATGGGGTCATTATAGTCCACCCTCCTTGAAATTGCTTGTCCTCAAGAAATCTCAGTCCTGTTTGCTGTAGCACCTGCTCACTCTCTCAAGTAGCATCTTCCTCTGACAGATATCTCCATTTGACTAAATATTCTTTAATCAACCTACTTTGTAGAGTCCTTTCCCTAGTATCTAGAATAACCTCAGGAATTAATATGAGCTTTCCCTCCTCATCTAATGGTGGTAATTCTGCTGAAGGCACAACTCTCTGTCTGATGGCTTTCTTAAGCCTTGACACATGAAACACATTATGTACCTAACTACCCTCTGGAAGCTCAATCTTGTAAGCAACCTCGCCCACCTTGCAAATCACTCTGTAGGGACCATAAAACCTAGGCTTCAACTTCTTTGCTCTACTTTTCTTGAGTGATGATTTTTTGTATGGTTATAGCCACAGGTAAACCATATCCCCAACCTCAAAACTGTGCTCTATCCGGTGCTGGTCTGCATACAATTTCTACTAATTTTGGGCTTGTTGTATATTCTCCTTGAGCACCCTCAAAATATCTTGACTATCCTGCAAGAAGTGTTTTTCTTTGGGCACTCTACTATCCCCCAAAACCAAATCCATGAAACTAGGTGCTTCATAACTGTACAGTGCCATGAATGGAGTCATATTTATGGACATATGATAAGTGGTGTTATAACAATACTCTCCCATATGTAGCCGTTTGACCCAAGCCCTCTATTGTGTAGTCACATAGTTCCTCAGATATCCTTCCACCCATTTATTCACAATTTCTATCTGTCCATCTGTTTGTGGATGATAACTAGTGCTAGGTGTAAGATTTGTACCACGCAACCTAAACAATTCCTACCAAAAAGTACTCATGAATTTACTGTCTTGATCACTGAAAATGAAATTAGGTAGCCCATGTAACCTGAATATCTCTCTGAAGAAAAGATCAGCCACCTATGCTGCTATGTAAGTGGATGGAATAGCAAAAAAGTGAGTAAACTTCGTTAGCCGATCAACTATCACATAGATGCAATCTTTCCCTTATACTCGTGGTAACCTAATGATGAAGTCCATAGAAATACTTTCCCATTTCCTATCCAAAATGGGCAAAGGTTGTAACAACCTTGCAGAATATGTGTGCTCTCCCTTATTCTACTGGCAAATTGCACACTCCTTGACATGCTTCTGAACATCATCCTTGAGCCCTTTCCATGTAAACTGCTCATGGATCTTCCTGTAGGTCTTAAAGACCCTAGATGTCTAGCTGCAGGTGCATCATGAAATACCTTCAGTATTACCTCCCTAAACTATGATGAAGGAATCAAATATATGCTACCCTAAAACTTTATCAATCCATCCATCACCACATAATGATCATCATGTATGGTGCTTGCAATTACCCTAGAAGCCCAAGTGTCCCTTGGATACTCTTCTATGATCTTATTTCTCCAATCTCTTGTAATCTCAGCTAGAGCATAACTATGAGGTCTCTTGGATAAAGCATCTACCACCACATTCTTCTTAACTTTGACAAACTCAATGTCAAAGTCATAGGTGTAGACACCTAAATTTGATTACACTGCTTTGGTAATCTAATTTAGCCATCTCTAAAGGCATCATTAATTAAATTCTTATTTAATTAATCCTTTGTCATCCCCTAGTTGATTAATTTAATTAATCATCTATAGTCCTAATTGATAAATCAAATAATCTATTATTTATCAATTAAATCCTATTCTTCTATCTAATTCCAAAAATCCCCATTTATTAAATAAATCTATTTGATAAATGAAATCTTCAAATTCAAAAACCCCTAACCTATCTCTAATCCTCCATTTAGCCTAATCCACCCCATCCACCCATACTAACCAAGCTTAGCCACTAACTCACCCACCCTCATTAATGCCATCCACTTGCACATCTCTAACATCCCTAATCTAATCCTAAACCCAAGCCTAATCCACCCCCTAATGTTGTCACATTCCTTAAACAAGTTTAAGACTTTCCTAATCCAAACCAAAGTCTCCCCTCAAAAAACCCAACCACTAAGTCATGAGTGCTCTTACAAAACATAAAAGACTCTTACAAGCCCACTCATGACTCTTACACCCATCTTCCACACTCTTCCCTCTTCCACACTCATTCCTCTTACATCCCTCTTACATACTCAACCCCACTCATCATGACTTTAACCAACCTTTTACCCTACCCTCTCACACTCATCCTCCTTGTGACAAGTGTCACCTTCTCATTGGTGCTAAACAAGCACAATCCATGTGCTCTCCTTTGAGTGCATCCTAGCCCTCCTTAAGCCTTCATCCATCCTTGCATCTAAGCCCTCCATCCCTCTACCCCTTAGCCTATAAATTGAATCCCATCCCAAGCCATCTCATCAACAATCTTTGAGCTAAAGTTACCATGCTATTTTGAGAACCAAAGCCATCAACCATACCCTTATAATGCCAAATTGAGAGCTCACAAAGCTACCAATTTGCCATTACCCATCTCCATTGAAGCAACTTTTGAGCATCTTGAGCATACATCCACATCAAAAGGACACATCTACAGAATCAAGAAAGCATGGAGTGTTTTCTCTTGTGAGGTTTGCACTTCTTGTTCTCTTTCTTTGTCTAAGCATATATGTGAATTTAGTTTTTGGTTTGTGAATGTTTACTTTATTTGTTAATGTTCTTTGCATACTGATTCTGGTTCTACATTTTGGCACGCCCGGTGGGACCCCACTATGGGTCATTTAATCATCTATTTTGATCTATATGTCATTTTTCTAACCATCTAATGTTTTTTGTTGTTTGAGTGTGTTGTGAGGGTGTTTTGCTTGTTTTTGCAGGTTAAAGAACGCACTTAGGAAGAAGAAATACCATCTAAAAAAAAAAAATATTTGCATTTTTTAGCTTTTTTGGCGCAGTTTTGGCGTCTGCAACTTGTTCTGTCTGCGAAAATTGACGTCTGCGAAAATCCGCGTTTGCGCAAATCGACATCTGCGAAAATCTGCGTCTGTGAAAATCGACGTCTGCAAAAATCCGCGTCTGCAAAAATTGACATCTGCGAAAATCCGTGTCTGCGAAAATCATCGTCTACGAAAATCCGCATTTGCGCAAATCGGCGTCTCTGCTTGTCACTTGTGTTCTGTGCTACAAATCTGTTTTGTCCTCTTCGTATTTTGGCGTCTCTGTATTTCAGCATCTTCGTATTTAGACCATTTTAAGCATTTTTACGTGTAGAAAAAATAACAAAAAAAGTTAAAATTTTTTTTTCCATAGTTAAGCTCTCATTTTTGAAGATTTTGGCTAACTAACTAAATTGCTTTTTTTTTTTTTTTTTTTGTCTCATTGCAGGTTGGAGCACATATGGAACCACTAACCATGTTTCTTGCAGGTTTTCATGTTGCTAAAAAATGAACTTGAATGTTTAACCATTTGTCTTTGAATGCATGTTGCTAAAAAAAAAATGAACTTGAATGGTTAAACACATTTTCCATTGAATGAATGTTGCTCAAAACACACTCTTGAATGTCATGGATTAAAATCAACTTTCTTTGGAATGCATGCTTAAAACAAAAAATCCAATCTTGAATGCCAAGGATCAATTAACCATTACAATATCAAACACTTCATTTGGAGCTTCTAAAATTGAACAAAACAAATCTCTTTTTCACATGCAATCTAGGTAAAGTTTGATTTTTGGACATTTAAGAAACTTTGTTAAGTTAAAATACAAATTTACAAAAATCAATTTGAGTAGTTCCTTGGACTCACCTCTTTTCTAATCACCCATCAAATATTAACCATTGGTTGCAATCTCAGCGCCATTTATGGGGATGGGTCTACTTGAAAAAGGTGTTAAATGTTCCACAATCTAACTCACTCACTTGGTCTTTGAACGTTTTCTTTAACTTTATCAAAATTCTTAAATGGCCAAAACTCTAGATTAAATCGATCACACTTCAAGTTTGGGCACTAAAATTGAACAACAACTGACGTGGAGAGCCTTCGGGCGCGTGCTTGAAATCGAATCTCACACACTTTTGTTTTGGGCTTAAAACAAACTCACACTCAATCTTGAATTCCTTAAAGAAAATTAATCGATACTTGACGTGGAGTGCCTCTGAGCGCGCGAGTTTGCTTTTGTTGACCCTAACTCTTCTTATTGTTTGCATTCTTCGATCGATTTACTTTTGTTGGCACTTCAAGTTGGAATTGAACATTGTCTCTTAAACATGAGTGCTTGCAAAGTCTAGATTAGCACACATAAGAGTCAGTTGGTAAAAGAACAAGCGTGTTTTTTAGCCCAAGGTCATCCGAGTCTTCTCTCCCCTTGTTGTCTTTCGAGGCCATCTTGGGTGCATAAGATTAGGATCCAAAACCTTGTTTCTTTTTAGGAGGCCTGCTTGGGGATTTCATCACCCCTTGGACGACCTCAACTCCAGCGCTCCGACGGAGTATAAGAATCGGGAGGTGAATCGAAAGACACCTCTCTTGGGATCAAGATTTTGTCATTCGGGCTAAGCCTCAAGGAACTTTATACCCTTGAGAAGTGAAAGAGGAGAAGTGGGTTACCGCTCCTCTCGGCTGTGTGACATCCTTTTGGTCTCATCTACGGATTTGGGCCTCACGTACCTTGCGTATATCGAGGACTCCCTAGCTAAACCAATTGTCAGCCTTGCAAAAAACCATCTAGGATGTTAATGTGTTTGGAGTGACTGATCGAAACATTTGTAGAACATACACACTCCTTGGCGCAAGTATCACATTCTGAGAACCACAAACTTCTATCTGGGTGTTCCTATCTATTGCTTGTTTTTATTTTACTTGTTGAATGAATGTTTGCCAAACTTGGTCAATCCTAGCTTAGGGCACACTTAGCATAGTCACTGCCTATTTTGGAAGTTGAACAAGTTGAAGCAAAACAACTGAGATTTTTTCCAAAGCCAAGCAAATTCAGGAATTTATGTCGGAACAACCCAAACCCAAACAGAAGTTTCACAAGGTCAAACTCAAGCCATCTCTAGCATACCAAGAACTTTCAGCCAAGAGAAAAGAAATAACACCAAGCCCACGAATTTCCAAACTCCACAAAGTAGAGGACAAAGCTACCGACGAAGCACTTCAAGAGGCCTGGTTAGAGCGCACCATCAAATTTAGCCAACATCCAGGAGTTAATCATGCTTATGCCTTACCAACTAGGCATGATTTCTATGATTAGACACCCTTGTTTCTCCGCATCTTCTTGGATAAGCTTCACTTTAGAGTCATCTTTGTGGAAAAGTCAGCCATCTTAGGTTATCCCCTTAAGCATTATTAGCTCATCCATATCATTTAGAATCATACCATCTAGCCAGTAATCGAAATTCTGCATATCTAAACTTTCAAAATTGTTGTCACCTTGCTAAAAGTTTGCCATTCCTAAAATCTTCCAAATCCACCAATCTCACCAAGGTTATCCCTTTGACATAGCTTTGTCTAGGGTAATCTAGCATTGTCACTTGTTATCCCTCATCACCTTGAGCTAAAGGTTGGGATTCACAAGTGGTCAATCTCGTGTTCTTCCTAAAGGATCATCAGTCTATCCTTAAGTTGACACAATCACCACCAAGCTTGCACATAGGAAAGCAGACCTTTTGTGCTTTGACAACATATCTTTGAAGTTAGAATCCCCAACCCAATCCTCCTTAGGTTTTGTCATATAGCTTTGCCTCAACCTAGGAAATCATTTGCATAGAAAAGCCTTCCCCCTTTTTGCATCCATCAGCATTATTGCATCTCATCCCTAGGAGCATTTTTCATGCCACCCGTCACTCGCTTAGCCAAGAAGAAAGAAACAATGGAGCCCTATCATTTAGATCGAATAGCCTCACCCCCCTTCAGCACTCAGCCATCCTTCAGCCCAGAGCCAGCTATGCCATCACCTACTGACATTGAAGCTTTCATGAACCAACCAGGAAATGCAGTATTGGTAAACGCCATTATAGACAAAAACAAAGAGACAATCATGGCTAATTTTCGAAGGGACAATGTAGGAACCTTTGACTTTGGAAGACCCCCTCCATTATCAGATCCATCTCACCCATTGTTTGGGCAGCTGCCACCACCCATAGGCTCTTATGATCCAAATTATCCTCAATATATTCCAAAAGAAGAGCCTCCAGCCAATCCATATGACCCAACAGACCCAAACATGCCATCATCCACCCAAGTTGAAATCTCCATGCCGCAAGCCAACCCAGCCACCACCACTCCATCCTTGGTTCATACCTCTCCGCTCCAAACCCCCTTTACTCAAAATACCTCACTGTTCACCCCCTTCACTATTGCTCCTGCTCCCCAACCCAGCCTTCCAAATCCACCCATCTCCCAAATCAGTGCTAGCATCTTTGGCCAACCTCAACAATATACAACAGGGATGTCACCCATGGGGCCAAGTAATCAACCTTTCATCACCCCCAGCTTGTTCACTGCAGCCTAGAACACAATCCCATCATTTCCATTAGGTCTTGGGAGCTCAATACCATTAGCCACAAATCTACAAGCTACTACCCTCACTCCACAAGCTACTGCCAATCTTCTACCAAGCTCCCAAGTGACCCCAGCTCCCACCACCACTCTACCAAGCTTCCAAATCCAGCCACAAAGCTATCAAACCCCATCAGTTCCATTCCCAAGCTTTCAATTCCCACCACCTCCACCACCAACTAATCCATTACCTCCAATTACCAACTACTTTTCAATGCCACTTCTAGGAGGTAATCCACCACCCCAGCCAACCACCAATTATTTGTAGATACCATCCTAAGTGGGGGCACAACCTACATACATTGGTCAAACCCCACAAGCCCTCCGATCCTTTCCCCAAGCCTCACAACCACCTTATACCTTAGGCCTCGTTTGGTGAGCGAAATAGGAATACGTATTCCGGAATAGAACGTATTCCTATTCTCCGTTTGGTTCAGCCAATATTTGATGGGAATTCGCGGACCCAAAAATTTATGTTTTCTAAAATAAAAAAAAATGGAATAGGAATACGTATTCCAATACCACCTATTTTGGTGGAATTGCAAAACCCCATTTTTGGGCCAAAAATGGAATACGTATTCCATTTTTGCTTCGTATTCCAATCCTGTTTTGGTGCATCCAAACAAGGAATTTGTCATTTTTGGAATACGTATTCCAGAATACGTATTCCTATTCCGCTCACCAAACGGGGCCTTACCTCCACAAAGCAATCCATTTATCCCACAGCCAACTTATGTTCCTCAATCCCAACCTCAAATCCCATATCAACAGCAAGCCTCGCAGCACATGCAACAATATGCACTGCCTCCCCCTCAACAACTCGTCATCCACCATGCAGCTGCCCAAACAATGTACAATCCCTATCAGCAAATCCCTCACAGCCATCCATATTCAGTGGCCTCATCCAGCACATACCTACCTCAAGGCACTCCTACATTGGGGGCACCCCAACCATCACCTATCAATTCAGAGTGGGAGCAAATGAAGACAGCTCTGAAAGCCATCCAAGAAGGGAATGATCCAAAGACATTCAAGTTTGAGAATGTGTGTCCTTACCCATTTGACAGAGCCATTACCATGACACCATTTCCCAAACACTTTGAGGTACCTAAATTTGACAAATTCAGAGGAAAAGGAGACTCTGTCACACATATCAAAGAATTTTACATGCATTGCCAGGACGTGGCATACAATGATGTCTTCCTCTTGCGCCTTTTTCCCAAAAGCTTGGCTGGACCAGCTCTTGAATGGTTTTATAGAATCCCCTATGGCACAATTAAAAACTTTGCTGAATTATCTGAGGCATTTGTAGCCCAATATGCCCATCTTGTTGAAACAGAGCTATCAATAGTTGATCTTGTCCACACCAAGCAAAAAGGTGGAGAAAGCCTTGCCGAATACTTGCAAAGATGGCAAACCCTTACCACTCGCATATCCTGCACCTTGCCAGAACGCCATGTGGTGAAAATGTTTATTGATAATGCACATCCCAGCTTGGCTCACCACATGACCATGAACTGTTTGCAAACCTATAAGGATATCAAAGAGAAAGGAATGATCCTCGAGCAAGGACTCATCAAAGATGGTGTGGTAAAGATTTACAAAGAGGCCAACCAAAATCAATCACATTCCAATGACAAGTCTAGGTATTGGAACAAAAACAAGCATGTTGCAACAGATGGGGTTACTGACACCAGACATGTGAATATCATTGGTCCTTCTCAAAACCAGTCTAACCCACCATATCAAACAAACAACCAACAAGCTATCAATTACCAACAACGAAATAACCAAAGCTATCAAAACCACAATACAAGACCCAACTTTCAAGGGTCTAACAATCAAGCTAATGCCATCAATGTAGCTGCAGGGCAAAAGCCCAGATTCCAACCTACACCTAGAAACTATACACCCCTTGGTGAGCCATTGGATGTTATTTTTGAGAAATTGGCTAAGGAAAACCTCATCAAATTTCCTCCTACCCAGCAAATTGATCCAAGCCAATCCAAAGCTGCATGGTGCAAGGACAATGAGTATTGCAAGTTCCATAGGGTAAATGGTCACACCACCCTCAGATGCATGAAACTGAAAGACTATGTGCAAGACCTCATTGATCGGAAGGAAATCACTGTTGGTGCCCAAACCTCTCCCAATGCAGGCTTACAGATTTATCAAAATGCTTTTCCTCCACACAACAACCAAAATCTTGGAAAAGCACCTATCCAAAACAACACCAACAACCGCCAGCCAAACCAACAGCATGGGAAGAACAATGACCACACTTCATCCTATATAGACTATGGTAGCCTTATAGGTTGTATATCTGAGAAAGAGCCTTCTGTCAATGTTATCAATATCCGAGGACTAGATAATGAGTGTGCGGTCACCACTCGAAGAGCACGATTTAACATCGCAGGCCCACCAGTTTCATCAACACCATCAGCTCCATCAAAAAGCCGGTACAATATCTTGGAACACCTTGGGAACATGCCACCCCAAATATCCATTTTAGACCTTCTCTGCACTAGTCCTGTGTACAAAGACATCCTTGACAGTGCTCTCATAGAATCCCGTGTCCCTTCTGATATCAATGCTACTGATTTTCGTAATCTTGTTGGAAACCTTTCATCCTCATGTGCCCTATCTTTCAAAACCATCGACATACCCGCAGTTGAGCCAGATCACACCCTTCCGCTTCGCATAGCCATCATGGTATCCAATTTTGTCGTGAAAAGAGTAATGATAGATAATGGATCAGCCTTGAACATTTGCACCCTAAAATTCATAAAACAAGCTGGGTATACTGAGGCAGATATGATCAGTGAGGTTATCACCATCAAAGCTTATGACAACTTGGAAAGGACCACAGAAGGGACTATTTTGCTACCAATCAAGGTTGGGCTAGTCATTCAAGAGACAGTTTGCCATGTTGTTGATCTAAACCTACCATTTAACATCCTCCTCGGTCACCCATGGATTCATGCTATGAAGGCCGTTCCATCCACCTACCATCAGTGCATCAAATTTCTGCATCAAGGCACTGAGGTAACCATCCATGCTGATCCAGAACCCTTTGCTTACTGCAATGTGGTTGAAGCTTCATATACAAACCATTGCCCTGGAATAGACATCGGCACAGCCATCGCCAACTCATCCC
Organism: Cupressus sempervirens; assembly: GCA_028749045.1. Lineage (NCBI taxonomy): Eukaryota > Viridiplantae > Streptophyta > Pinopsida > Cupressales > Cupressaceae > Cupressus > Cupressus sempervirens. The sequence goes on along the minus strand of CM053792.1, from coordinate 442,815,560 downwards.
ACACTTGTAATGACGCAGAAACCATCCTTGCCTCCACCCTATCTACTGTAAAGATCAACAACAAAGGATGTGGAGAATATAGTCTATCAGATGCATTTGCTGTCGGAGCAATCCCACTTGATCCACATACCCATGGACGGCCAACATATCACAAAGCTAAGGAGATTCCACCTCCTCGATACAAACAGTTTGGCCTAACCACCTTTGTGTCCTCAAAAACCCCTCTTCATGAGGAGCTCACTCCAGATATCAACAATTGGCTACATAAGGATGCACCTCCAAGAAATCAAGCACGCCTTGATCACTTCAGCCAGAAGTATCCCCAACAACATAAGCTCGTCACTGAAAAATAGAACTATCAAGGAGATGGACTAGGACCAGAAGAAAGGGGCATGCAATGTCCCATCGAAGCACATGATTGGGAAATAAAGTCAGGTCTTGGCTTTGGCATACCCACAACTGGGGGCACCAACGAGAATGGTCACGCTTTTTCGAACATCCACCGCGACCTTGTCAAAATCGAAGACATTCCTGAGGAAGTTGAAAAGAGAGCCTACGATGATATCCCAGACCAAATCTTCCTAGGAAACTCTGTTCTCCGAGAACTATCCATCCATCTCATTGACCTACCACTTGCTCATCCACAACTCATAGATTGGAACCAACCAAGTTTCATACATATTGATGAGTTCGCATCAGAGGAAGCGCTTCTAAGATTCATGGGAGCTAAAACTCCTCATAAGAAGACAAAGCCAGATTCTGCCTACATCTACAAGCTAGATCCCAAGGGGTATTTTGGAGAAAATCCCCAACCTAGTTTCGATACACCCAAAACTGGAACTAAGGTAAATCTGGGACTAGCTAAGGCAGCAAAGAGAACCCCTCAGCAAGAAGATCCAGAGCCACAAGCAGAACATGAGGATTTAGTATTGCCTCCTCAAGATAATCGACCAGAGGTGTCTTCTATTCTAATAGAGGATACTAGAGAAGTCAACATTGGTTCTTCAGAGATCCCTAGAATTGTTCACATTGTTGCATCCGTATCACAAGACCAAGCTGACCTCCTCTTTGAGGTTTTACGAGAGAACATTGGCCGATTTGCATGGTCATATCAGGACATGCCAGGACTCGATCCAAAGCTTGTAGTTCATCATCTTGCAGTCGATCCAAAGATCAAGCCTGTCAGACAAAAGCTTAGGAAAATGCACCCCAAGGTGGCATTACTAGTCAAAGCTGAACTAGAAAGAATGTTAGCTGCTAAGGTTATCCGACCTATTGACTACTCAAAATGGATCTCCAACATGGTCCCTGTCACTAAGCCTTCCGGTGACATCAGAATCTGCACTGATTTTAGAGATCTTAACAAAGCTTGTCCAAAGGATGATTTTCCCTTGCCCAACATAGATATGATTGTAGATCTTACAGCTGGACATGAAATCCCGTCCCTTATGGATGGATTTTCTAGGTATAATTAGATCAAGATTGCAGAAGAGGATCAGCATAAGACAACATTCACTACCCCTCGGGGAACCTTTTGCTACACCATGATGCCTTTTGGCCTAAAGAATGCTGGGGCTACCTATCAAAGAGCTATGACAACCATTTTCCATGATCTTATCCATAGCATTTTGGAAGATTATGTGGATGATATCCTCATCAAATCTCACACCTTCATGGATCATCTTGCTGACCTGGAAAAAGTCTTTGATAGGTTGGCCCAATATCATCTCATGCTAAATCCCAAGAAGTGTGTCTTTGGGGTCACATCTGGAAAGCTTCTAGGCTTCATAGTTTCTAAACGGGGTATAGAGATCGACCCCAAAAAGGTCAAGGCTATCTTAGACATGCCTCCTCCCCAGACACTGCGACAGCTTCGCTCTCTTCAGGGAAAACTTCAATCTGTCCGGCGCTTCATCTCCCAACTTGCAGATAAGTGTACACCATTTTCACACTTGCTAAAGAAGAATGAGAACTTCAAGTGGGATCTTTTATGTCAGCGCAGCTTCGATCAGCTCAAGCAATATCTCACCAATCCCCCTATCTTGGTTCCACCAGTTCCTGGTCGTCCCTTGATCTTGTATATATCAGCAACACCTACTGCTCTAGGGGCACTTCTAGCACAACATGATGATTATAGTAGAGAGAGAGCCATCTACTATATCAGTAGAACCCTAGTTGGTTATGAACTCAATTACACTCCTATGGAAAAAGCTTGTTTGGCAGTTGTTTTCTCAACTCAAAAGCTTCGCCACTACATGCTAAGTCATACCATCCAACTAGTCTCTAAGATTGATCCTCTCAAGTATATGCTCTCTAGAACAGCACTCACAGGCTGGCTAGCGAAATGGGTTATGCTACTAAGTGAGTTTGACATCCAGTATGTGGACAGAAAGGCAATCAAAGGGCAAGCTATAACAGATCACCTAGTTGATGCACCTCTAGTAGATGCATATCCTTTGCTCACAGAATTCCCAGACGAGCATATCTGCCTAATTGAAGAACAGCCCCCATGGAAGCTTTATTTTGATGGCTCATACACCTCTCATGGATCAGGGGCAGGAATATTATTAGTTACACCTCAAGGAGATTACATTCCAAAAGCCTTCAAGCTACAATTCCCTAGCACCAACAATATAGCAGAATATGAAGCTCTTGTAGTAGGATTAAAGATAGCTGCAGAATGGAATATCACTGAGTTACAAGTCTTTGGTGATTCCCAGCTCATCATCAAACAAGTCTTAAATGAATATCAAAATAAAGATGAAAAGCTATTACCCTACAAAGAGCTAGTTGATCAGCTGACCCAGCATTTTACAAAGCTTCAGTTTACACAAGTGCCTCGAATGCAGAACAAGGCAGCAGATGCCATGGCCACTATTGGCTCGCTCTTGGAAATTCCCCAAGATGCTACGCAGTATGAATTTTTAGTTGAGCAGCTCCTCACACCCGCTTATGCGAATGAGGATTCAAACCGTGTTTGTATCTTGGTTGGTCCCCAATCCCCTTGGTACCATGAAATTCACGCTTACCTTAATGATGGTATCATATCCCCTCACCTCACACGTACCCAACGCCAGAACCTCATCCGAAAATCATCCTGCTATGTTATCATAGCCAATACCCTATATCGTCGGGGTTATCACGATACTCTCTCTCGATGTTTAGATGAAAATGAGGCCACGATGGCATTAAAAGAAGTACATTCTAGACTTTGTGGTGCCCACACGAGTGGTATTGTCCTAGCACGACAAATCCTTAGAGCAGGCTACTATTGGCCTACCATTGAAGAAGGCTCTTGTGACTTTGTCAAAAAGTGTCTCCCATGTCAGCAACATGCAAATCTTGTGCACGCTCCAGCACAAGATCTACAGCCTATTGCACCACCTTGGCCTTTCGCTTGTTGGGGCCTTGATCTAGTTGGAACTATCACCCCTCTCTCATCTGATGGACATAAATGGATAATAATAGCTACAGACTATTTCACTAAGTGGGTGGAAGCAGTCCCCCTAGTCTCAACTACAGGAGTTCAAGTCTCCAAGTTCATCTTGTACCACATTGTTTGCCACTTCGGCATCCCATCCACCATCTTCACTGACCACAGAGGTAACTTTGAAAATCTCAACATGGAAGAATTATGCACTTCCCTCCGCATCCATCACTGCTTTTCTAGCCCATATTTCCCACAAGGTAACGGCCAGGCAGAGGCAACTTATAAAACCCTCCTCAAAATCCTAAAGAAAGTTGTCAATGATTCCGGCCGTGATTGGCACCTTCAAATAAATCCGGCTCTATGGGCCTATCGAACTTCCTTCCGTACATCCACAGGCACAACTCCATACTCCCTAGTCTATGGTGCCGAAGCGGTATTACCTATAGAAGTTGAACTTCCCTCACTACGCATATCTTTGCGAGGGCAAATCTCAGATGAAGAATACAGAGTAGCTCGACTCACCCAGCTAGATCTCTTAGACAAGAAGAGACAACAAGCCTATGAACATCTCACAGTCTATCAAACTCGTCTCAAAAGGAATTTCAACAAGAAGGTGCTCCCACGACACTTTCAGCCAGGTGATATGGTCCTCAAAGAAAATATGAAAGTCCAAGCAGATCGAGAAAAGAAAGGCAAGTTTGAACCTACATGGCTTGGTCCCTATGTGGTTACTGCCTCCTTTGGCTCCGGAGCCTATCAATTATCTACACCAGAAGGAGAACTCTTGAATGATCCCACTAACATCATTCATCTCAAGAAGTTCTATGCTTGAAGATCCTTGGTATACCCAACTTTTGAAAAATACAAAAAAAATAGTAAAGAGAAATAAGCGTCCAATGGTGAAAACTTGGCAATTCAAGTGCCTTGGATAGGTACCTTGGTGAAAACCTGGTAATTCAGGCGCCTTGTGTGCTAAAGACTAATCCATTATCTATCACTATCCTATCCCTCATCCATCCACCCACCATCCCATAAAACACCTGCTTGTTCCCTTGGTGTTCCAATCAAATATCCAAAATCTGATGGAGCTTGTTAATACCTCCTGTACAGCTTGTAAATCTTGTACCAAAGCTTGTATTATACCTTGTAAATCTTGTACCATACCTTGTATATATTCGAATCTTGTCCAAAGCTTGTACCATATTCCAACTTGTAAATAATCTTGTATCCTAGCCTGTATCCTATCACATGCACACACAGAATCCCATTTTCCTTTAGCTTTTCACAAACCATCTACCTATCCACCTATCAACTATTATAGACATCCCATCCTTCACAAAAATTTCCATCTCACAAAAAAACCAAAACATGAACAAACTTGTACATTTGTAACATATCTTGGTCTGTCAGCTTATACATCCTCTTTAGCTTAGTATCATTGTATCTATCCGGCTTTCATGTTAGTTCATCCTTGGTCAACATCTTGCACACATCGCACACCTTGGTTAGATATTCCAATGCATCCTTTAGCTAGATCTCCTATCACCAAAGTGTTATCCTTCTTAGTTCAGCTTGCCAGACGCATCACTCATCCAGATCCATTAGCTTAGGTGCTCTCTGATAGATTTTTGCAGGATATAGCTTTCCTCATGTCTGATCTTGGTCTGTTGGTACCTCGTCCTATCCATCTCGTTGGCAAACAGTTCTCTTTTGGATTTTCACTTTCTTTTGATTTGGGATCTTCCCTTTTGGGTCTTGAAATATCTTTTCCAAGCAATCTCCTTGTTCCCTCCTCAAGGTTGCCATGATCTTCTATATCATGGTATGCTGCGAATGGGGCAATTAGAGCGCAAGGTCTTGATCAGGTCTTTTGCTTGTTTTCTTTTTCTGCTTGTGGGTTACCTAGTGTCGTTTCCACACTGCTTCCTCTGGGATTCATGTGTGATACTAGGGCAATCCTTGTGTGTTTGTTTTGAGTCAGTTCGTCAGTCCTCTGGATGGTTGGTGAAAAGGCCTTGATGTTCTTGGTAACCTTGGCAATTAACCAACAGTCCTATAGCAAATCTAGTGCTCAACTACATGGTGGTACTTCTCTTTGAAGCATCCCCCTGCTCAAAAAGCTTCAATGGATTCCTTTTATAGCGCTCCGCTCCTCCATCTCCCCCCCCCCCCCAATCTTGGAAAGTCTTAAGCTTGCTTTACTATTGTGCCTCTGATTTCCCTTTATCATTCTCCCGTAGTGAGAGTTTGAGCTAATTTAGCCCCTTCTCTTCGCCAACCAGCGTCTCAGCTCGTCTCAATTTCTTGTACTTTTCAAGAAGTCATCAAGCCTCATTTCTCTCCCTGCCGCCTTCTTGAGGGGGCATCATCTAAGTCTAGTCTGTCCTCTTCTTATCCGAGACTGGGGCAACATTGTTGCTAAAACATCTTCCTCATGTTGTCTTCATTCAAACTTCTTTGAAATAGTGTTGTCTCAACACTATGTCAAAGAGGGGCAAAATGTAGACACCTAAATTTGATTATACTGCTTTGGTAATCTAATTTAGCCATCTCTAAAGGCATCATTAATTAAATTCTTATTTAATTAATCCTTTGTCATCCCCTAGTTGATTAATTTAATTAATCATCTATAGTCCTAATTGATAAATCAAATAATCTATTATTTATCAATTAAATCCTATTCTTCTATCTAATTCCAAAAATCCCCATTTATTAAATAAATCTATTTGATAAATGAAATCCTCAAATTCAAAAACCCCTAACCTATCTCTAATCCTCCATTTAGCCTAATCCACCCCATCCACCCATACTAACCAAGCTTAGCCACTAACTCACCCACCCTCATTAATGCCATCCACTTGCACATCTCTAACATCCCTAATCTAATCCTAAACCCAAGCCTAATCCACCCCCTAATGTTGTCACATTCCTTAAACAAGTTTAAGACTTTCCTAATCCAAACCAAAGTCTCCCCTCAAAAAACCCAACCACTAAGTCATGAGTGCTCTTACAAAACATAAAAGACTCTTACAAGCCCACTCATGACTCTTACACCCATCTTCCACACTCTTCCCTCTTCCACACTCATTCCTCTTACATCCCTCTTACATACTCAACCCCACTCATCATGACTTTAACCAACCCTTTACCCTACCCTCTCACACTCATCCTCCTTGTGACAAGTGTCACCTTCTCATTGGTGCTAAACAAGCACAATCCATGTGCTCTCCTTTGAGTGCATCCTAGCCCTCCTTAAGCCTTCATCCATCCTTGCATCTAAGCCCTCCATCCCTCTACCCCTTAGCCTATAAATTGAATCCCATCCCAAGCCATCTCATCAACAATCTTTGAGCTAAAGTTACCATGCTATTTTGAGAACCAAAGCCATCAACCATACCCTTATAATGCCAAATTGAGAGCTCACAAAGCTACCAATTTGCCATTACCCATCTCCATTGAAGCAGCTTTTGAGCATCTTGAGCATACATCCACAACAAAAGGACACATCTACAGAATCAAGAAAGCATGGAGTGTTTTCTCTTGTGAGGTTTGCACTTCTTGTTCTCTTTCTTTGTCTAAGCATATATGTGAATTTAGTTTTTGGTTTGTGAATGTTTACTTTATTTGTTAATGTTCTTTGCATACTGATTCTGGTTCTACAATAGGCTTGTAACTTCGTAATCCACTTCTATTGTCTATCATTCAAATCACATTGACTCATGAAGTATTTGATGTTGTTGTAATCGGTTTTGATAACAAACTTTCCCTCTAACTAGGTAGGACCAAAACTTAGCCAATGCATGCATTATAGCCAACATCTCCCAATCATAGATGGAATAGCTCCTCTCCACTACATAGAGCTCCCTACTCTAAAAAATAATGGGATGCTTCTCCTACATCAAGACCGCCCCAATCCCATCTCTTGATGCATCACAATGAAGCTCAAATGGCTTTGTGAAATCTGGTAGAGCTAGTACTGGACATGATGACATCACCTTCTTGAAATGATCAAAGTTTCTCTAAGCTACCTCTAGCCATGTGAAGGCCCCTTTTCTTGTAAGGTCTGTCAAGGGTGTGGCGATCTGTGAAAATATTTTAACAAATCTCCTGTAAAATTCATAGAGACCAAGGAATCCCTTAAGCTATGTAAGATTTGTAGGAGTAGGCCAATCAACAATAGCCCTAATCTTTTCAGTATATACCCGAACTCCATCTGTGCTAATGATATGCCCAAGGTATAGTAGCTCAGTCATCCCAAACTCGCACTTAGATTCCTTGGCATACAATGACTTTTTCTCCAAAGTGGACAACACCATCTCAAGATGTTGTAAATGCTCCTTCCAAGTCTTACTAAAGACTAAAATGTCATCAAAGAAAATCAAGAAAAATCTCCTAAGTTGCTCCCTAAATACCTGATTCATGCAACTCTGGAATATAGCAGAGGCATTGGTTAGCCCAAATGGCATAACCAAAAACTCAAAGTGGCCATAGTGACACCGAAAAGTTGTCTTCTCAATGTCCTCCTCCCTCATCTTGATCTGATGATACCTTGACCATAGATCAATCTTTGTAAAAAAAATGCACCATGTAACTCATTAATCAACTCATCTATTTGTGGGATGGGATATCTATTCTTAATGGTCTTCTTGTTTAATGCCCTGTAATCGATGCACATGTACATCATCCCATCCTTCTTGTTTACCAACACTACTGCTGAAGCAAAGGGGCTCTTAATAGACCTGATATGCCCTATTTCCAACAACTCCTTAATTTCCTTCTCTATCTCATCCTTATGTTTCTTAGGATGATAATAGGGAGTAATCATGACTGGTTTGGCTCCTTCCTAGAGCTCAATAACATGCTCTATCCCCTTGTCAGGAGGAACCCCATGCAGAATCTCACCAAATACCTTAGTGTGTCTATCAAGTATCTCCTAGATATCTGGTGGATGACTCTTCACTTGCGGCTCTTGTGAAGTTGGCATAGTGAAAAATTCTACTCATGCCCACTCTATGTTATTATGTTGAAAAAGTCTCTGTATTCTCCTCAGGGAAACTACTCTGCAACTTCGATCTGAAAGTCGTCTAATTACAACAATTCTTCCCTTATGCTAAAACTTCATCTCCAATTTTGCTAGGTTAAGTGTGAAGTCTACTAGCAAGGCCATCCATACCATGCCAAGGATGACATCATAGTCTCCCCTGTCTACCACATAGAACTCATCTTCCAACTCATAGCCATCTCCAAACCTAATGTGAAGATTAGATATCTTTCAAGTGCATAATAGTTTGTCACCATTAGCTACCATAACTCTAAATTCAATGTGCTCCTCAGTCTGTAGACCTCTCTTGGCTACCAATTGTGCATCTATAAAATTATGTGTAGCCCCAGTGTCAATGAGTGAGATCACTTTCTACCCTTGGATAGTACCTCTAACCTAAAATGTGATTTCCTTCTGAGCCCCAGTTAATCGTGCTAATGACTTCTCATCCTCAGGAATGCTACTCTCCTCTGTAGTGCTAGCCTCATCTAAATCAAAGTGCTGATCCTCCCTCTCTGACTATGACTCTTCTGCTGAGAAATATTCCATTTGATTTGTCTTAGCCTTGAGAGGACACTTATGAGATAAATCCCAAGGCTCTCTGCAATGAAAACATAACTTCTTCTTTCTTAAATCATTCAAGGTGTCATTATCCAAATTATCTCTTTTGGGTTGAGCATCCTTGTGAAAAGGTTTTTTGTCCTTCTCCTTGTCCTTTTTCATATAAGAATCCTTGTGCTGAAATCTACTCCTAAATGAAGAAGGTGCTAAGTCATGAGCCTTTTTGGTGGCCGCCTGCAACATAGTTGGGTCATGCCCCTTGAACCAACCTCGCAAGGATTCTAAGAGTCCATCCATAAACAACACTACTAACCTCCTCTCTAAAATATCTGTGACCAACACAACTAACCTTTGAAAATCATTGATATTTTTATCAACTGATCCCCACTGCTTGAGTTGTGTCAACTCCTTAAACTGTAATTTAGGATCCTTGGCATCAAATCTCTTTATGAGCTTCTCAGTGAACTCCTTGTAAGATGTGATCTGATTATGTCCCAAGGTTACCATGCCATGGTGCCACCACTCGTGTGCTGGTCCATCCAAGTGAATAGATGCATACTTTATAGCCTTCTCTTTAGTCATAAGATTCAACTACAAGTATGTATCCATCTTTTGCACCCAAGCTCGTGCAATCATCTTCCCTGAAGCATCATAATAAGGTAAATAAAGTTTCCTAGCTTTCTTTCTCAGCTCAAGGCTTTGACTTCATCCTCCTAACCTTGGCATGTGCCCCATCAGGTCAAGTCCAAGTAATCTCTGAGAGAAATGTCCGCTTAAAACTTTGGTCCACTAGCTTCCCAATCCCTCTTGAACTAATCCTGTAACTCTGCAATCTGTGGTTCATTAATCAGTTGAATTGGATCTCTAAGTGGGAAGGTGGGTAGAAGAGGTCTCAAGTTGCTTGTTTGAGCTGAGTGTGCAACATGTCTAAAGTTATCAGCCTCATTTCCATTGTTGTTATGTCCATTATTACCATTAATGTTGTCTTGACCTCCATTTTCATTGCCCCTATTATTGTTGTTTCAATTGTTGGTATCACCTGGATTAATATTGATGCCCATCTGTCTAGCCATTACCTACAACATCATATCCATTCATCTATTTTGCTCCTATTGCCTCATATCCATTCACCTATTCTACTCCTGTTGCATCTGTTGCCCCTCCTCTAATGTACCTAGTAACCTAAACATTACATTTTCTTGATCTAGACTGATATTCCTATCATCTTGGTCACCCATACTATTGTGTTGTTCAAATAATATCTCCTATGTGTCTATATGAATGGATTGTATGTCCCTCTACATGGATGAACTACCTTGTTTGTTCTACAAGTCTGAACTCCTACTTTTTCTTGCTGTAGTATTGCAAAAACTATAAAGCCATTGTCGCATGCTCAAAAATAGATGCTGAAGATCTTCACAGGATGGTAGGACTTGTAGCTCTGATACCACTATAATGGACATCCTAGAAATGACTCTGATACCACTGTAATGGGTAGCTCTGGAAACGTCTCTAATACCACTATAATGGGCACCCTGGAATGCCCAAAAACTGAACCGACTGTCAAATAGATTTTTTATGCAAATTGAAAATTGAATTGATGCTGAAATTATATTAATTCTCAAAATGATGAAATCAAATACAAAGCAATGTATTCCAAAGGCCAAACTCCAAGGGAATGACGTCTAGAATGTTACAAGAGAGGATGAACCTCCTCTGAAATCATATTAATTCTCAAAATGATAAAATCAAATACAAAGCAATGTATTCCAAAGGCCAAACCTTAAGGGAATGACGTCTAAAATGTTACAAGAGAGGATGAAAATCCTCTATTGCAAAGAAAGATATGTGATTCACACATCCAGACTCTTATCAAATTTCATTCACAAAAATCCCATGCTCAACAATGAGACTCTCAACCCTATTCATCCTTTTCCTTCACCCTTCTAGAAGGAACTAAAACATTAACTAATTGCAAGGTCTAGAAGCTTCCCCCTTCCAATAATTAATGCACTTCCTAGAAAATCCTCCCTTGCAATACAAAAATTAATTGTGCTTCTAGAAAATTAAATTACTAGACGCTTCCACCTTTCCAATAATTAATACACACTCTAGAAGCTTCTCCCTTGTAATATAATTATTAATTAAATTAATTAAATATAAAGTCACTTTTTAATTTTTAATTTTAATTTATTTAATGACTTTATAAGAAATTAATTTAATTTCCTCTTATGCTCCACTTAGACTTTGGAGAACATGAAGACTAAAAGATGGGGTCATTACAGGAAAATCATGATCAACATCAATAGTCTCTTCTTCATCATCATTGACATGTGCATTATCATCAATAACCTCATCATCAAGAGTTTCTTCCTAATCAAGATTAATCTCAGAATTATTCAAGATATGAATACAATGATCACATTTATCCATTTTCATCTTATTATTATGTTTACTTCCTCCTAGGCTCAAGCATGGATTTATTAAAGGAAGTAAATGGCTAAGAAGATGACATAGCTTGAGAAGAAAGAACATGGTCCTTAGCCTTAGATTGATGGTTCTTATAGCTCTTATGTACATCTTTATTATGGATGGTTTTACCTGATAAAGTTGAAGGATTATGGTCCATAGAAATAGGTTTCAAGGAGGGAACTACTACAAGTTGAGAGATAATATGTGAAGGAGGAATAAGTGGAATAGGTAGGATAGCTATAAAAGGATCAACCTTAGGTAGACTAATCTCAAGAATCTTCTAAGTTTTTAACTTTTGATAGGATTGATAAATATGGCCATGATGAGTAGGTGGTTTTGGGGATAGATAAGGCTGGAAAAGAAGTATATTTCAGCACAATATCGAGGGTGAGACGGTTGATAAAGAGAATACTTAATAGTGACAATATCTCCATTGTGGGGGGATTTATGACATCTATGAAAATGAGAAGCTACAAATTGCAGGGAATAAATTCATGGGATAACAATCTTAACTTGAAATTGATCAGAAGTAGGGATGACAACAAAGGTAGTATCCAAAACTTTACCATGAAGGGACCCAAAAAAAGATATAGAACACTAGGAGAAATATAGGAAACCATTGCAAGTTTGAATCCATACTTCAAATGTCTCATAAGAATATTTGTGCAATCATTTCTTAAAAAGACGTTCTCTAGTGATCACCCAGTTAACTAATACATTCAAGCTAAGCTTAAGCAAGTTCTCTATTCTAAAATGGTGATATTTGTACCTAAGAGTGTTGGATATTAACACTTATTATTATGTGATTTAATCTTGATTAAGGTTTCATGAGTTGGCTTAGTGTTGAAGAAGTTGTACTCTTGATAAAGATGTCACAAGTTCAAATCTCATTCAAGAGTAGGGTATGTATACCCCATCCCTCGCGCAGTTAGGTACCTTTTACAAGGAATACAGGATAGACCCATATTGTTCACACCATATGTAGACCCAAAAATATATGACCTATATTATGAACTATAAAAAGACCATTCCTTTCCTTTGTTTAAAGTTCCTTTTTACTCTTTCTATTACACCCCAATTTATTGGTGTACACCTAATCATCCATTGATCTATTAAGTAGAAGTCTAAGTAGTTTTTTACCTCATTGATTCTATGACCATCCAGACCATGCATGAGTTTACGTGCTTTTACATAAAGTTGTCCTTTAAACAATATATTATTGTTTTACTTATTTTAACACACTACATTTTGTCAAATAACATCTCCATTCACTCAATTCTACTATTTGTGTGACATCATATTCAAAAACACCTAGATAACCTTTTTCCATAAATTACTTCGATAGAAACATACTTTTCATGTGTAGGTGCAATAAATACCTCAAAATGGTAGTAGGTACATATACTATTCAAGTAATGTTACTTCATATTCTATAACGAGTCATGAATGAATGGTCTGGTTTATACAAAGCCTAAAAGAGGCCACAATGTTGGAGTTGCCACTCCAACTATAGTTAATAAATCATATCTGATTATGTGTGGTGCATATGTCGAAAAGAGTTTGAGTTGTAAAAAATGGCTAGTTGTAGATGTGTCTCCCATATCTAGTTAGGTGTCAAGTTCATGTGTATGTTGTCAATCATGAAGTAGTTTGTTGTCAATCTATTAAGTAGTAATTTAGAAATATTGGTGGATCAATCTATTGTATAAATATGCCTCTATTATTCAAGAATAACAAGCTAGAATAACATATTATTTCTTAGAATAACATATTATTTCTTAGAATAACATATTATTTCTTTGTTCTATCTTCTTTGAATCTGCTGTTCTATTTTTATAATACATCGTTTGTGATCAATGTTTATGCCTCATCTCGACTTTTCTCAAACAGCTTGGCCACCACACAGGACGTACATAATCATCTTGTAAGGCAATGGTAGTCAATATAAATCTTCTACAAAATAGATGGGCCTCTTTGAGCTTTGCAAATCATCTTTTCATTTTCATAGACACAAACCTTCTCATCAATTTTGCCCTTTCCATTAGTACCATTCCTTTTCTACAACTTGTTTGCTAATTCAATTTCCATTTTAACTACGGAAATAGGAGTTGGAAACCCAAATGAAGGTAAGAGGATTGCAGTAAGTAAGATTTGTGTTGTGTTGCCCTACAAATTAATGAGGCCGCATGTGTTTGTAAGATGAATTTGAGACAGCGGAAGGTGGTCATTCAAAGGGCTGAATGTGAAATGATTTAAGAGAGAGAAACAAAAGGTGAAAGGACTGATCAGGCGTATTATGTACCTCGATCGGGCTCCATCATTTTCGTTGCAGAGATTTCCAACTTCTAAAACAAACATTCAATTCCAATGATGCAAAGCGTCGCTATGTGCAGTAACTTGAAGTTTTGGGCTTGCAAGAAAAGCCAAATAATTTAGGAAAGAAAAACGTAGCTTTATTTGGTGACATTACAATGGGTTTCAATATAGTTTTTCTTTACTGGGTAAAAACTTATGTCATAATATTGTGTTTTTAAAAAAAAATTTAGAGGCCTCTCATGTTTTTTTAGGCCTACTTTGGCTAGCGGTATTTGTTAAATTATTTTTTAAAAATAAAAAAATAGTGGGCTTGTTAGATTTATGAAAGTAAAATTTGTTACTTATTTATAAGCATTTATTTTAGATCTAAGTTAATCAATAGTTCTATATGATTTTTTAGAGCTTCTTCAAAAAATTTGAGTGTTTCCCAATTTTAAATATAGAATACTAACAAATGTTTGTTCACACTTATTGAAACACTTTTCTTTTTCCTTAGTTACATAGGTTATTCTTTGTTCCCATTGTTAGCCCATATTAAGCCTTTGTTCTTAAGTGAAAGAATGAATTTCAATTTTCAATAATGATAATTGAAAGGTGTTACAGCTTGTATAGTCACATTAGAATTCATACAACTAGACATAATTTCTTGTAGAATTCAGAAATGAAAAGCACTTCTTGAAGAGGTGACAAAAATTGTATAAAATGCAACACCCCCTAGATTATTTGTTTGATGCCCCCTTATTTTTTGCAGTTTATAGAATAAGTGCTTTGTAACCAAACCAAAAAAACACTTTAAATGGCACTTTATAATGATATTCTTTGAGTGTGCCTTTTGGGTTTGTGATGAAAACCATATACTTTGCAAAAATATAACACCAAATTTTGAGTTGTTGAGAAAAATTATTGTTTCCTTCTTATAAGATCAATCCTCTTCCAAAACACTATTTTATGGAGAAAAATTTTAACTTCACCAAAAATGTACTTTCCTAGAAAAAAGAACACAATTTTACATTACCTTTGCATGGAGACTACTACGTTGTGATATCCTTCATTCTAAGGACTCACAAAAACTAGAAATGAAAAATAAGAGCTCATGGAGGAACTATGTATCTTCCCACAATGTTAATGTTCTATAGAAATGGTGAATTCTTGAAGATAAACATAGTGGACAATGCCTACAAATAATATTTCTCGCCATCGATAGGAGATAAACCAAGTAAAAAAACATTATTGCTTCTCATTCTAGAAACAAATTGATTGGAAGTAGAATCAAAATATGTGATGATTATGATGTGGGGGAGGTAGAGGTGGATTATTTGTACTACTAAGTGAAGTAAAGGATAATTAGTTAGCAAATTCGAGCATTAGTACCAACATTTTTATAGACTATATGAAAAGGGGGATCTTTTTTATAGGTAATGTTTGATCTAGTATTACTAGAGAGAGGATCAATTTTAGGATTTGAATCCAATTTGTGTAATAAAACCCTAGGTAAATCAATGCCAATTTGTGAGTCTTTTGGATCAAATTGAGTTTCTTAGGGATTAGGAAGCGTAAGAGGAATATGAGTCCCTATATATACAGTAATATTATTAACACTTAGAGGCCTTCTTTTTCTGAAATGAACATCTCCCTTGGGTTTCAAATTGTGGATCTATCATTAGAGTAGACTTCTTGTTGTTGAAAATTTTCAAGATATCTCAAGTTCTACTCAATATATTGAATCTCATCAAGATGGATAGTAAGAGAGGATTCATGGTCTACTATAGGAGGAGAATCAGGATGAGATATTTTTAAAGTCATGTTCTTAGAACCATATTGCTCGAAAAGGTATTGAATCTCAATATTGAACAAAGAATTTGATCCCATATGCACTTCCAATAAACATTGGCCTAATCTAGTAATATTATATTCCAATCATGATGAATATTCATTCTTAAGCATATACTTATGACGATTCCTAAAGTGGTCTTAGTTTTGAAGCACACAAAAGAGTCTCACAAAACTTGAATAATTACTTGAACAGATCCAAGTACAAACCTATGTATTACATTGGGATCAAAAAAATATGGAGAGGGGGATTTACCTCCCTTAAATTCTAATAAAATCTTGAGGAGTGAATCATCCCTTGCAACACCTTTCTAAACTAGAATGAGGTGAGCTAGAGGGATCGATATATCAAACAAAATTTAGTGAATGCAAAATAAAGTTTCAAAAAAAATGTGGTGCAAACTAATTAAAATTTAATTATTGGAAAGGAAATGTAAACTCCTCAAGACCAACTAGTGATATCCACTATCTTACTATCTCAAATTCTAGTGCAATTCCAAGTCCACAACATGGAAATATGGAAAGAGAACATGTCACATGTGCATCCTATGTAAACATAATATATATTTCACAACAAGGAGGTACAAGAATGGAAACTACACCAACACAAATTAAAATCATCATAAATATAACTATCATAATGTTAAGGATATAATAATATAATTATTCTTGAGTGTTCTACACCATATCCACATTCAAATGCTACACATAAGATCATAAAAATATATTGGGTGGTTGTTTCAAAGGGTCATCAAAGTTTGGTCTTGTTGTGGTTCCATAACACATCCCCAATTTCAATGCACTTGCCTAACTTTTTCTATTGGCTTTTGATTTTTCTTAAGTCTTTGAGGTGTTATTTTTTGGTTATCTGATGTGACATATTTTGTGTACTTTCTTAGTGTTCCTAGTAGTTGAGTGTCTTCCTAGGTGGTTCCTAGTAGTTTCATTGGGTCTTCTTGGTCTTTTTGTTAAGATGTTTTTCCTATTTGTATTCTCCTTTTTTCCCTTGTTTCTTTTTCTTATCTATCATTTCAAACTTTTAGAGTTTTAGATATTCTTAGACCTATAAATCCCAAGTGGTCTAAGAGTATTTTCTCTTTCTTTTTGTGTATTTTGTTTATTTTGGTGCCTCGGTTTTTTGGAGGTCTTTGGACCTCTTAAATTTCAAATAGGTCGAAGGTTCACCTTCCCTATTTTTTGTGTTCCATTTTTTGGCCAACTTCAAACTTTATGAATTATATAGGTTGCAAGACCTCTAGAAATTTGAAGTTCCTAATGGTTTGAAGCTCACCACAATTATTTCAAGTCAAATCATTTTCAGCCATTCAATCTCTAAAAGTCCTTAATGGACTTGCTAATGTGGGTTGACACCACTAGTCCAAGTGCCTATAAAATCTCATCAAGGTCTTTATTTTGTTTAGATATTATTTTTCTTAAAGTAGCATTTTTTCCTATTCTCCCTATGAGCTTACATTTTCTTTGTGTTTTCTTAGATCTTTCTTCTAGTTGTGTTTCTTGAGTTCTTGCTCACTAGATTGCAGATCTTTCTTCCATTTTAACTTTGCAAGGTAAGTTTTTGAGTTTTCCCTCCCTTTTCTCTATTTTCTTGAATTTTTCATTGACTAGAGTTTTTATTCTTGCATTACCTAGGGTTTTGTGTTCATTATTTAACCAAGTGTAGATACCTTTTTGAGGCTTCTAAGTTTTGAATCTTTGAAACTCCAAAAGACCCTACATTCTCTAAAAATCTATTTAAGTTGTGGAGCCCCACATATCTATTTTCCAACTCCCCAAATATTTTGTGTTTTGTATGTTTCAACCTCTAAAACACCATGAATTGTTTGATGCTCTAAAACTCAGAAAAGAAGCAATTTTTTCATGCTTTGGAATTTTTGTCCCATCAAAGTTTTGTACTGTGACAACTCATTAAGAACCCATAAATATAAATTCTAATGAGGTTATTTTAGCTAGGTCACTAAGGCTTTAGTCCCTTTATTTCACATTTTTAGATCTTTGTGCTTTTAACATTCCTTTACACTTTGCACATTTTATACTTTGAAACCCTGCCTTCTTATCTTCTTTTTGGTTTTTGTTAGTTCGGTCAATTTTCTCTTGGTGTTTTAGATGTTTTAAAGTGTATCTTAGATATATTGGTGTAGATTAGCATAGAATAATTATTTTTTATTTCAATAAAATATTTTCAATAGCTGTGTTTTGTTCATAAAACTCTCAAAATGTGTACATCTCAACCAATAAAGTACAAGATCATGGAAAACAAGATTCCATCCAAGATGGAAGATTAACACATGGAAATATGGGACACCAATATTGACCACATGGACTTGGATGTATTCTTTTGATAGCATGCTCAATCAGAGGCCAAATCCAAGGATTGTACTACTTGGTACTTGTAGGGATAGTCAATATTGTGATTCACACATGTTAGTGCAATATCTTAGCCACATTATGATTTTGACAAATTATTATGTAGAAGGTGAAAAGGTTGCAAACAATAAGGTGGATGACATTGTCTTGAACCTCAGTCCCAACATCAGTGAGGAGGTATTCCATATTCCCAAGATGTATTCCTTATATCCTATCTCTATCAATAGATGAACTAGGTGGTTCAAGGACAATATGGCCTCATCATATAACTTGAGTAATGAGAAGCACTTGATTAAGCCTGTCAAAAGGGAAAGACCAAAAATAAATTATATGGGGAGGGTTTACTTTGTTAATAATATGGAACATGTAATCGTACTTTAGATATGAGTATATGGTCTCCCATCAATACAAAACCTTGAGCCTTAAGTGGTGTATATTATTGAGAAAATCAAAAGAAAATGGATCACGATTGATTGGATAACAATTATTAATGAAAATAAATATGACCATTTGATCATTCACAAGGATAATTTGAGGTTATATATGACCTCATATATTGTATATCCACCTATGGAAAGGGTTGAGTATCCTAGGATCACCAAGATTGGATCTTTTCAAGATCAAAATGTGTGGCATCGTATAGTATACCCATAACAGGTAAGGAAAGAACACTTGAAAGATAAAGGTTTGAATGATGCTTTCATCTTTGTAGTCATCCAATCCATTAAGGGTGAGTATGCCAAAATCTTATCTAAAGAATATTCCATCAATATATGTGTCACTAAAATATATTGTATTTAGTTTAAAACATTTACTTGTGTTCAAATTGCCACATGTGCATTGATCTCAAAGAAGCTTCCTCGGTAGCCTTCTCAGGGGTTTGTAATACTTGAAATGGGTAGGAAACTCAAAAATTCCTATGAAAATATTAAAAATAAGAAGAAAAATTATCAAGCTTTCCCTATTTTTGTTGGAGCTCATTTGGTGCAAGATATCAAACTTTGTAAATCTATCGAAGGGTAAAAGCACAAACCTGTGTCACCCTTTTGTGAAGGAAAAGGCTAACAAAAGTATAACCGGTCATCTTCAATGACATAAAATTGGTATTATTATTTAGAATTTAAAAATGAAGTAAATTAATGAAATGTGTAGAAATGGTTGAAGTTTAAGATTATAATTTTTAGTAATTATTTGGAATTATAAATGATATATTTTCCTATTTTTTATAGATAAAAACTATATGAAAATAAACTTATTTCCATTCGAACTTAGACTATATTATAGATAACACATATAGCTAGAAAAATTAAAATTAAAAATTGACTTTAGACCTATATTTTCTCTTTTATAGTGATTCAAAATTTAACTAACTTGAAATTGATAGTTTTCATCTCCCACCAAATTTTTTAAAATAACTCTATTATGTCAATAAAAAAAATTATACATTTTGAAAGAGGACTCTCTCCTCTAGAATATCATATTTAAAAAAAAAAAAATTGATATGATTTAATATTTTTTTGTTTCTCAAAATTGACATCTTTTTGAGTGTTAAAATACGTACTTGTAGAATTTTTTAATTACAATATACTATATCTAATTAAAACACTATAAACTCTATATGAAATTTTTCTTGACTTTGAGCTCTATAAAGTGGTGTTTATATTTTACTAAAAAAATTCATAAAAAATAGTAAGAGTTATTAAAACACCAATTTTTTGAAATAACTTTATTTCTTTAGTAATTGGATACAAACTAATATAGAACATGTATTTAATAGACATTTGCAATTGGAAAAGTGTGAGAACATATATAACTTAGCTAGAATAAATTTATCTAGATCATATGTTTGAGCAAAATTAATTTTTGGATAGAAATACTCAAATTCAGTTGTTCTGATAAGTTAGCCTGAAAGGTGACACAACTTTGTACTTTAACCCAGAAGCAGAGTGGGATAAATATTTTCTAAAAAATCCCAAGCTAATAAAGTCAATGTGTGGCCCCATTGGAACTTAAAGCCATATTGCACGTAGAAATTATGTGCATGAGACACATCTAGAAGACCATTGGATAAATTTTAGTAAATAAGAGATCACTATCGATTGGATTATGTATTGGCTCAGGATGTCCTTGAGGTTAATATTCCTCTGAAGGTCTAGGATAAGGATTCTAACACGATCCTTTATCCAATCTATAGCAAGGATAAGGTGTTCACCCATCCTATTCTCAATGCAAAGGTCATTTGTGATAAGAATACTGATTTCATGCATTGGGATAGACATAATGTTGATTTCATGCTGAGATGGATGTCAAATCCTTATACTCCGAATCCAATGCTAATGAAACCAAATTTGGACCCACCTTTAAATGTGGGGAAACTTAAGGGAAATAAAGTTAACATACCCATTTTTAAACTTCTCCTCTCAAGCTAGAGACGGTGTATAAACACCCCAAGCCTACAATATATGGCCATCCAAAGAGGCATAGGAAAGAAAATGAAAAGAAAGAAAAGAAAGAAAGAAAATATTCCTATCAAGGAGAAAGAGAAAAATCCTTCTTCCAAGGAATCTACTACTACATGAGTCAGATATGACTTCTTCCTCCACTTCAAAAAAGAAAGATCCTAATTAGAAAATGGTAAAGAGAAAAATATATAAGAGGAAGTGCACATTAATATCTCGACATTTGGGTCCATTTATAGAAGATTAAGATAAAAAGATTAAAGAAGAAAAAATTCCACTTATCTATGAGACAAGATAGTTTAGAGTAGTAGTGGAAAAAAATAAAGAAAAGCAAGCTAAGCATTATCCTTCTCAGGACCCACAAAGGGTCTTAGTATTTATGAGAGTAATAAAGGTGATAGTGATGCTAGAGGTTAACTTGGTTTATATGTATTTTACATATCTAACTTTGAGTCTCCACCTAGTCAGTTCATGAGCCTAAATTGTGATCCTTCATCCACCCATTTTCCCATCTATAAGAAAGAGATAGTTATTGAGTAGGTACAACCTAATATCCTTCCTCTCTAGACTATTATAGATGAACATTTCAAAGATGGAGTAGGGGTGATGAGGTTCCCAAGGCCACTAAAGAGGTTCAAGCTCTCTTTGATCCTTCACAAGAACAAATTAAATATGTAAATTAGGAGATAGGAAGGGATGGGACCAAAATGAAAATCTCAAGAGAAATGTGAGAAATTGGAGGGAGAGATATACACAAATAAGGTTATTGAGGAGCCCAAGGGTCATGACATATATACCTTACATACAAGAGGAGCAGCCTCAAGTACCAATTCCTCCACCACACTAAGTCTCACAATCACCACCACCTAAAAGGAATATCCATAAGAAGAAAAGAAAATCACCACCACTTGGGCTGTAGGTTGAGATGATAAAATATATATGTCCAAGGGGAGAAAAAGTAAAAGATATAGAGATAATGAGTACCACTAAGTAGCATGATTAAGTTGTATAAGAAGTACCACATCAAAATGGTCCATCTCTATTGTTGTAAAAGTAATAGACTCCTAAATTAGGAATGAAACAACCTTAAGGGAGTGAGAAGCCTGAGGTAAGACTTATTGCTAAGAATCCCATAATTCCTTATGATCCTTAAGATGAATCCTTTAATCCTATTTGGTTAGCCAAAGCAGTGCCCCTAGGAAAAAGAATGTATGTAGAAGATGAGGATGTGGATATTCTAGTTCTTGGATAATATTTCCATAGAGGTGAAGAAAGCCAAGTAGAGTAGAAGAGATCATATGTCACATAGGACAACATTGATCGATGGAAATTACAAGTAGTTCTACCACCTCCTAGATCTAACATAGCAGCTTGTTAGAAATAGGGAATACTGAGAGGGGGGTGAATCAATATTCTACAAACTTTAGCCCAAAACTAGATATTATTAATTGCCTTATAACTTGCATATGAAAGAAAACTAATTATACATAATGGTAAACATAACCATACAATAAGAGAACTCATAACTCCATATTTTGTTAACTAGGGAAACCCTGGCCAAGGGAAAACCTCGGTGGGGACGGTACCCACAAAATGATCCACTAATCAAAAGTATTTGGTTAAAGATATTGACCTTGTTAGGAGTGTATTACATGCATATAGTGTCTCGGTCCTTGTTAGAGGACTTAGGCCTTGTTAGAAGTTGCAACCATGTTAGGAGTTGCTTCAATCTTATTAGGAGTTGGTACATATACATGTACAAACTATTGTACAAGTTGAGCCCACTACCCATACATGTAACTCACAATGTAATTCCTTGATACAAAAAGATGGATACAAAAACCTCTTGCTTGTTGTTGACATCTTCAATATTTGATATAGCACTTGTTCCTCTTCAAAAAATTCACAATCCTCTGATCATACATCATAATTTCATCTCATAAAGTTTGCATAGTCTTCTTTAGAAGTACACATAACTTTGCATTACTAACCTTCCTTTTATATCATTGTAATTCATAAAACGTTGTCTAGTCGGCCTTCAAGATTTCACACACTTGGCAAAATACAAAATTAACTCTTTCTCTCTTAGGGTTAACATCTAGGATGTCATCCCTAATTATTCAAGTAATTATTTCATAAACAAAATAATTCCTTAACTCACAATTACCCTTTTTTTGTTATGCTCTGTTCCTATCTGTATACATCTGCAACTGGTAAAACTATCATATCTTCTTCTATACTAACCATACTAACTTGTGCACTTGAACATGCCATCCTAACATCACATTATCCATACCTAACTACATATGTGCCCATAATGCAGTAGTCATCTTTTCATATCAAAATGATATCTTCTATGCTAGATAACTTAGATGATACTTGGACATTTTCTAAGTCTAACCACAAAATATTCATCTTCAAGATCTACCTTCTTAATACTAGATATATGTTTCCATAAATGAAAACTCCTACTTATCTACTTAGCCAAGTTTCCAACACAACTATTACACCTAATGATCTCATCTCAAGGAGGAGGTCAATTTGGGTGAAACCATGAGAGAGGGTGAGAAGACATTGTTTGCATTATGTCTGAAATAATTGCTTAAGTACATATATCATGATGAAAATAAAATGCAAGAATTAAAGAAAAAGAATCAAGTGATAGAGGAATTCATTTCAAAGGTTGTTTTCCCATTGACCTAAATAACACATAATCCACATTGTAGGATGTGTTTAAAAAGAATGAAATATTGAACATTTATTTTTCTAATTCTTTCATGAACACCCGTATGGAATGGAAATATAGTTTGGAAATATACAAAGAAGAGATATTAGAGATAATATTGCATCATTTCAAAACCATTTTCAAGAATAAACTTGATTAGGGAGTATGATAGAGAGTGCCAATGGAGTATTTGACATGATGGGGGGTATGGGAAGCTATAGTGCTTCACCTTTAAAGTAGAAGATAAGGAGCCAACACCTCCAAATTTTTCTTAATCTCCATTAAGTGATGAGCTTGATAATTTTGATTATTTTATAAGCACTATTTATACCAACATTTAAGAGTACGTTTGGACCATTTTTTAGGAAATAGAGGGCATGCAAAAGGATGTAGTTTTGTGGGTTTTTAAAGGAGACAAGTTATTTGATAGGATTGATCTTGAGATATACCAAGATAGATATAAGACCCGCATGTATCCTATTCACAATGCTCTAGTAGTTCAAAGGAACTATCAAGAAAATGAACACTAAGGATGATCTCCAATAATTAGTCAAATACAAATAAGACATTTGGCATATAATGGTAGGAGTCAAAGATTTGGAGAAGTTTGACCTTTGGATAAAGAAGTTCATGAAGAAATGAAAAAAGAGGTTGAAATAAGTATCAATGCCTAAACATGAGGAAGTGAAGGAAATCATAGACTGATTCCATGGAGAATGTATGAGATTCCTACTAGACAATTAAGTCCAAAAGTAAGAAGAATGTCGAGTCAGTTTTCCAAACTTTGATTTTTATGGGATCATAATATTTGGAGTTTTCGACTGCAAACGTTTAAAATTTTCATGTTGACCAAAATCTAGAAATCAAGTTCCAGACTTAGCCATTTTCCAAACAATAAAAAAAAAAATTTGGAGCTGTGGTCAAATCTGGAATAATCTAGACATTTATGTATTTTCCTTATTTTGCATGTGCAATCTATTTCTACCCAATTTGCATGTGTCCTTAGGGCCTTTTTTCATAACTCAAAGATATCAATTTTTTGCATACACACAAGAGATTCCATGCAAGGGATTCAAGGAGATATCTCCAAAGTCAAGATCAAATCAATATGAAGAATGGTGGAGCTACAACTTGTTTTATTCCATATTTGGGTAGATTTTCACTTATTTTTGCATAAATGCATGTTGTAAATTATGAGAATTCATGTATAATAGTTGACATTAAGTTTAGGACTTGATTTTCATAGAAAAACAAGAGTTTTTATTTTATTTTAGTTTCATGAATAGTTTAAACCCTACCTATGAGTTTTCTTGTTTTCTAAAATGAAGCACTATATATATATATATCACAAAATAATGTAATCACTTTGGTTGATCCTTTTATGAAATTGGTGCTTCATTCGTAGTGTAATAATTTTGTTGTCGTGCAAAATCTAAGAATTAGTGATGCTAATTTATGAGTTTTAGAGAGCTAATTATGTTTAGTATGAATTATATATGTGATAGTTTAATTCTAGATTCTACTACTATTGTTATTATCTTGTTGTAAGGAATCACTGGGAAGGTTTCTATTGGTGCTATAAGATAAATTATATTGAATGGGTTTGTGCATTCATAGTGACTTCATGATTTTGATAAGTTTTGATATGTCTTGCATCTCCATATTTTCTCATCAGTGATTGCATCTACAAAATGTGAATTGTGAGCAATTATGTTTTATGTTTTGTGGGGTTTGTTCATCTTCTAGGTGGTTTAATTCACACGATGAAATAGTGATAATTAACGACTATTGGATTTTCTATTTTTGTAATTTGCTTACATTCTCATTACCATTCTCTTTTGTGATTTTTTGGAAAGATTAGTTAAAATAGGAATGTATCTTAGCAATAGATTAATTTTTATTAATAGAATTCAATTTAATAAAAAAAAATTAAATGCAGAAAAAATGATGTTACTGATATTGCTTGTAGCCTACATTTTTATTCACAACAGAGGCCTCCTAATGAGAAATTCACATAAGTATTTAATTATGCTGCTCACGTAGCTAACAAACAACCTAAAGGAACCTCGAGAATAAACTTATTTTTCTTTCAAGATGATTTCAAATTCCTTGTCATTGTCTCATGTAAAAATGATGGTCAACATGCCTTATTTTAGTGCTTACATGTAATGTCCCCATCTTTTTAGCAACTCAGTGGAGTTTTTAGCCTTTACATTCTCCGAAGGGTAAGTGAAGAAATAAGGAGAAATTGATTAAATTAATTTCTTATAAAGTCATTAAAAAAATTAAAATTAAAAGGTGACTTTATATTTAATTAATTTAATTTTCTAGAAGCACAATTAATTATTGTATTGCAAGGGAGAAGCTTCTAGAGAATGTAATTAAATAATATTTTATTTCCTTCTAGGAGGGTGAAGGAAAAGAATAAATAGAGGTGAGAGCTTCATTGTTAATCATCTGATTATTGTGAATTGCATTTGATAAGAAATTGGGAGAAGAAACTAAGGTTTTTGATTTCAGTTAGCCATTGGAGAACATCAACTCTTTAGTGTTGCAACCATTTGAGGTGGTGAAATATCCACTGAATTTGGTATTCATGAGAGCTTCAATTCAAAATTTTTATTTATGCTTAAATTGGAGCATACATTTATTGTTGGCTGCTATAGTATGCAAGAACGATGTCACACTACAATACTTATGCTTGATTCATCTCCATCCTTGGGCATCACTATTATTAGGTTTCCCCTTGCAACTAATAGTAGTTAGCATTGTAATTTTTAGGCATATAATTTTGCTGTAATAATGCAGAATCAGATTTTGGCATTACTGTAGTCATTATTGTAAGCCCATTTGTCTTGGCAAACTCATAGCAACATTGTACATGAGAATGAATTCAATAAAGGAGACACATGGTGCATAACATTTGTTTGACGAAATTTCCATCTAATAGCATATATGATCAACATAATAGTTGTATGTCAATTGTTTGTCAAAATGTCAATTGGCTATAGGTATGCATCTTGTATCTAGTTTCCATGTATATGCATTGAAAATACCAAAAGAACTACACTTGCATATTAGTTCATTGTAAGAGGCATTGTAATATCATTGGTGAGCATTCTAAATTTCTTAGCATTGAAAGGCAACATATAAGTGTTTGATAATATTCCTTAAGATAAAATCATTCAGTTTGGGCAAGGGATATTAAATTGGTATCAGAGCTAAATCATGCCATCTTGAGGGTTTAGCAATCACAAGCCACCTGAGGTTGGCTCTCACAGATTTTTCACTATTAGGGGAGCTTTGTTTGACAGGGAACAATATTTTGATAGACAACTAGACACCATGAGTGACAAGAAAGAGCATAGCCCACCAATAGACAATAGGAATGAGGATTACAAAACAAGGGGATTTTTCAAAGCAATTGTTATAGGACAAGAGTAGATGGCTAAGGCTTTGCAGGTACTCACCACCATGGTTGAGCACATGAACCTACAAGATAGACAAAATTAGGAATAAGGGGATAATAGGAGTGCAGTGGGATCGCCTAGAGCTCATAGAACTCATTTTAGAATAGCAGACAGGCCCACATGTCCTACCTTTGTTAGAGAAGAACCAGTATGGGAACCAACAAAGGAAGTTGGGGATGAGACATTTGCAGATATCCTCAGAGCTGCTAGTAATGAATGCGAATTACTGATACCACAGGTACGGGATAGAATTTCTTTTGAGAGGTTTTTGAACCAAAGAAGAGAACACTACCATGTACTCAGATAGGATAGGAGGCCTAGGGGTCAAAATAATGAGCTGAAGAGGGCTACAAGAAAGCTTACTATGCATACATTCGATAGGAGTGGTAAGATGATAGCTCAATCTTGGATTCATAAGCTTGACACATTCTTGGCACTAAGGCCAATGACAAAGATTAAAGCTATCAAATACACCACTTTGCATTTGGAGGGAGTAGCACATGATTAGTGGTACCATGGTATGGTAACACTTCAGCATAATTAGGTGACAGAGTACTAGGACTTTGTGGATAGGTTGGTTGAAAGATTTGACAAGAAAGATGCAGAGGTTTACTTCTGCAAATTAGCACAGTTGAAAAAAATAGGCAACTTGGAGTATTTCATTGGTGAATTTTAGTGGTTGGTAGTCATGGTGCGAAAAATTTCAGAGCATAGATTGATAGTTCTTTTCATTAAGGGCCTATCTAAACCACTAAGAGGTTGGATAAAGGCATTTGATCCCATTTCCTTATAGGAAGCTATGAAAAAGGAAATAAGTATGGAACATGTAGTCCCAACAAACAAATTTTAGTCCAAAGGAGCATCTTCTAATAAGGATAACAATCCATTTTATAAAAAATCAGAGAGGACTCATTTTAAAAATGATTCTAAAGATAAAAATCCAACACCTTTTGATAGAGAAACATTAAATGATTTGATGAAGAAAAAATTATGTTTCTACTATAAGGGACCCTTTGATGCAAACCATGAATGCCCTCTTAAACCAAAGGAAAAATCTAACATAGTTATGCATGCATACTATGAGGAATCAAAATCACATAATTCAAACTAGCAGTCTGATATAGAGGAAATAGATGGTGAAAAAAAGGAAGACAAGGCTAAAAACTTGTCTAAAATGGAGTCCAAGGATGGGGAAGGAGATGAACAACTTAGGGAAGCTCATCTCACTAGTATTAAGTAGGAAGGATCATTTTGAATGAGAGGGGTACTTGCTAGACAACGAGTTATAACTTTGGTTGACATCAATGCCACTCATAATTTCATTGATGCTAGGTTAGTGGAGAAGCATGGCATACAAACAGAGGAGATTGGGGGAATTAGAGTAAGGGTAGTTGATGGCTATGTGCTCAATTGTGATCATAAGATCACTAGACTCCCTTTGGAAGTTAATAATTATTCCTTTAAGGTAGATTTCTATGTTGTGCGTATAGGAGATACATATATAGTCCTTGGGATGAGTTGGTTGCATGATATCAATTGGTGAGTTCACTCTTAATCTCAAGGAGATGGAGATGAGGTTTAAAGTGAATGGGAAGACACATATTCTTGAGGCAAGTAGGGACAGTGATTTCAGAATGATCTCTTTCCGAAGGATGGCTAGATTGATTCAACATGATCAAGTAGAGTGGGCAACAGAGTGCATGTTAATGCCATCATAGGAGGGACAATAGAAGATTGAATATCCTTCTGATATTTTGGAGCTTAGAGTTAAACACTCTAAGGTGTTCAGTGACATTCCACCAGACAGGGATATTAAGAACACCATTGAGTTAGAGGAGGGGGCTAAGCCCATCATGATTACACCTTACAAACATTCGAAGAGGTTGACAGATGAAATTGAAAAAACTATAAAGGAGTTACTTGCTATGGGCCACATTAGATTTTTTTTTATTGTTTTGCTTCTTCAGTGGTGTTGGTGAAGAAGAAGGATGCACTAGTATATTTTGGCAAATATGTGACTATATGTGACTACAACTTTTAGTCGCACCACTAAAGTTTTTAGTCATGTGACTAAAACTAATTATATTCCAATATTTCTTTGTAATTTACAACTCTAGGTGACTAAATAAGTGGCTAATTTGATCATTGGATAAATTAGAAGGTCAACCAAATAGAAATAACTAAATAAACTATCAAATAAATGACTAAATAAGTGAGTGGATAATTAGTCACCAAGAATTAGTCACCTAAGCATAAACAACTAAATAAATGATTAAATTAGTGATTGGATAATTAGTCGTGTGTACTTCCTCTCTTCACTTTCTCTAAGTAGATTTATTAATGGAATAGGTTAATTTTATTTTCCATAACTCATTCATGACCCTTGGACCTTCTCTTTCTAATACTAATTGTTGTTTCACTTTGCATCTTCTAGGATATAAGACACTTTGTTAAAATGGCTTGGGATATTTGATTCACCATTTGGGGTTCTTCGATCAATATTGCAAACTAATTTAGTTTTCCTCTAAGAGGTATATCATTAATAAATGGGAGGATTGGTAATTTCTTGCTTAATTTAGTTATTTTCTATTTATTTACTCATTTGGATTCTCAATTGTTTATTCCAATATTGATAATTAAAAGAATTAATAATTTATAACTAGAAGTTAAAATTATAGTAAAAAATGTATATAATTTATTACTAATTACAAATATATATAACAACATGTAAAGGAATTTTAGGCAATTGATTTTTGGTGTAAAAATGTTGAAGGAAATTTCAATCATTTTATCTCAAGTTAAGCGGATATACATTTCTACAAGTTTTATCCATTAAAGCCTATTTTGAAGTCTTATATGTGTTTCATTTTTGAAGCTCTCTTTTTATGAATTTTTCCTTCAGAGAGCTGATTGCACCAAGTGTCAATAACTAATCTCCATGATTACGTGTATCCCTTTATATTACTCTTTTTTTTTTAAAAAAATATGTCTAACCTAGCCATTTGCAATAAGTATTAAATTGTGGATGCACATTTTACTTGAGATCTATGTGATTTTTTAACTCACTAATTGTTAGCAATGATATGACTATGGCTTCAAAAAATAATATTGTCAAGCTAAATACAAAAGGATCTCTTCCAGACAGACAAGTGAATTCCCATGGAAGCAATTATTCAAATGGAAATAGTAGCGACAAGGGAAGTGGTAGAAATATGAATACACTTGTTGAATTAGTGCTTGGAAATCAAATAAGGAAAACTACATCTTGCTCAGATCATGTCCAAAATGAGATGATACATTCAGCATGGTTTTTTCAGGAAAACACAGGCACATTAAAACTAAATTTTAATGTGCCATGTTCAGACCATGTGAAATATGACTTTTTGGTTGGCTGTGAAATCAAGGTTATATTTTAACTTGAATTCATATCATAATGGATATTAATATTTAGATGGAAAACACCACTGAAACTGATTTTTTTTTTTTGGTTTGTGAATGTAAATTTAATCTCTCTTATCTAGTTCTTTTGTAATCCATAGTGTGTTGTATTTTGTGTTCTCCTTTTCCTTGTGCTCTATTATATTCATCTTGACGATGGATCATGGAGTTTGATTCCAAACATTGATTCAAAAATTTATAACACAATCAAATTAAAAAACTCTTAATGGTGATTATCATGGATTGTGGAAATTTTTTCTCTTTTCTATGTCATTATTAAGGAATAAGATAACTACTTTTGAATCTAATTTTCTCAAATAGTTTTAGAGCCTTTCTCTATCATTATTAAGGAATAAGATTACAAATTTTCTCTCATAAAATATTATGATTTGCATTATAATTAATGCAGTCAAGTTTATGAAGAGACATAGTCGAAGGAGGTTAGTTTCTTGAATGCCACTCTTTCCCATCAAGCAAGACATATAAAAGGATTGGCAAACACATTTCCCAATCATCATGCAAAAGAAAGGCCAAGACAATAATAAGGAAAGAGAAAATATAAAACTCAGCCCTTCAATTTGGGTATGAAGATGATATGACACGAATAGTATATTTAAACTCTATTTGTTAGTGTCCTTATCAAATTATTTATGCAATTATGAATCATGATATTGTGTGATAGTTCATTCACTAATACATAGAAAGGCATATGTATAATTTTGATTGAATCTATAATACACTGCAATCTAAGAATATTTTATTATAATATTTGTTGCATAATGTATACTCTTACTGACTATTGTAATTAGTCATAATAGGGAAATGGGAGGATAACAGACTGGGGGTCACCTTCTAATCATGTCACCCTATGATATGTGACTAAGGAGTTCCATGGGGCCAAAATCATGAGTTGTTGAGCTATTTTTCTAGGATTGAATGTATTTTTCACAAGGTTGAGGTATATCCATTTCGGTAAATTTCATACAAAAACAAGAAACTTCCCTTTGAAGTCACTATGAGCTGAGTCAAGAAGTTGAAGGGATTTCAATTGAGAAAATTTGGGAAACTTCTTGGTAGATGATTATAACTAAGGTTTATGGACTGAAGCTTGATGCAGTTCATGAAAATGGAGGACATATCCCCATATAGGTTATAATAACCCAAATCATATTTTGATCAAATTTTAAAGCGGGAAAATATCTAAGTAAAGAGGACCATTAAGAAATTTCCAAGTATGATTTAGAGGTCCTCTCTATTATACGCTTCATCACAGTTTGCATGTTTTCTCTATCTGTAAGTGCTTTAAGAGATTTTTGAATTACTTATTTAATTCAATATAATTCTCATTAATTATAAACTAGAATGATCTATTTGCAGCTCTTGGGTTTTGCAATAAAGGAATCTCTCATTGAGGTCAGTTTACCATATTAAAAGTGTCTTCAAAAACAAAATTTACTCTAAAGAACTATTTTCTTCATCCGTAATTTTCCCCCTTCAAGTAAGAAAAAAGTATTGAACCGATAAAGATCATTTAGAATTCTAAATCTTAATCATAAATCTCATTTATCTATTACTACCACTTTGTGCAAGATTTTTGCAAGACAACTTAAACAATGTTACTACCATGGAAAAGTATTGTAAGGGTATATTTTACAAATTATCCTTTCATTTTTGTTAATGTTAAAAATTAAATTTGTAGAGTGGGAGTGGGTTATTTTTCTCTCTAATTTTAAATCCATGATATGAGTGGTTTCATTGATATCATTATCTTTCAGAAAAAAATTAAAGGTTGTCATCATTTACACTAGTGAAAATCACTACCATTATATAGGAAGTTGCAAAATTGTATTTGATGTTGAAGTTCATTGAGTCTTTCAACCTTCATTCAATGGTAGAAAAAATCATTCTAATATCTAATATTCTAGGGTAGCTCATTGGTTGTCCCCATAAGACCATTCTTTAATGGTATGGCTACATTATAGGAGTGAGGATTCCTTATACTTAGTGCTTCTCTTAGTCATCATTATTGGTGATAACCTTCTCATACAATGTCATTGTCTTATGAATCTATGTTTTCATCCCTTTGTTCAAACATTTCTAATTGTTCACTCATTTAACACTAGCACCATTTTATCATTCTCATTATGCTTTTAAATGAGGATAAAGGTACATAAATTATAAATAGAAACTAGGTATAAATCATTAAATAAAAGATAATGAGGTTAACTCAAAATATAAGAACAAATACAATGTGAAAAGTTACACATTGTATGATTATTCTTTAAAGGATGCTAGCTCAATGGAAGAGCACATGCTTTACAAGTAGGAGGATGGTGGTTTGATTGCATCGTGTCCTATTATGACCAAATATACTATTAAATATGTGACTAAATATGCTATTAAATATACTACTAAATACTATATTGATAGTGAGATGGAGATAGTGAATAAATGGGTGGAGGGATATCTCATAATTTATATAGAAGGGCAACAAAAGGCATGGGTAAAGTGGATTTATCTCTACGAGTATTGCTACAATACTACTTATCACATGTCTATTCAAATGTCACCCTTTATGGCCCTGTATGGGTATGAGGCACCCAATTTTATGGCTCCCCTTTTGAGTGATAGTAGAGTGACTGGTGCAAGTGATTTTTTATAAGAGAGTCAAGACATTGTTTAGACTCTCAAGGATAATATAACCAAGGCACATAATTAGTAGAAGTAGTATGCAAACCAGAAGAGCACCGCGCATATTTTTGAGGTTGGAGATATGGTGTATCTTACATTGCAGCCTTACTATCAATCCACTCTCAAGAAGAGTGGTGCTAAGAAACTTAAGCCACGATACTATGGTCTATTCAGGATTATCAGGAAAGTGGGAGAGGTGGCTTATGAGTTAAATTTTTTGGCAGAGAGCAAGGTGCACAACATTTTTCATGTGTCACGCTTCAAAAAGGTGTTGGGAAATCGTATTGTTCCTCCTATAGTGCTTCCACCCTTAGATGATGGAGGAAAAGTGGTATTGGTGCCAGAGGCTATCATTGATTTCAGGGAAAGAAACTTGAGGCAGCGTACTATAAGGGAGTATTTGGTGAAATGGAAGGACCTGTTAGTAGAGGATGCGACATGGGAGAATGAGGAGATTTTGCAGCATCTGGACTTGAAGTTGCTTGAGGACAAGCAATTTCAGAGAGGGTGGACTATAATGTCCCCATCTTTTTAGAACTTAGTGGAGTTCTTAGCCTTTACATTCTCTAAAGGCTAACTGAAGAAATAAGGAGAAATTGATTAAATTAATTTCTTATAAAGTCATTAAAAAAAAATAAAATTAAAAGGTGACTTTATATTAATTTAATTTAATTTTCTAGAAGAACAATTAATTATTGTATTGCAAGGGAGAAGCTTCTAGAGAGTGCATTTTCTAGAAATATAATTAATTATTGTATTGGAAAGGGGGAAGCTTCTAGAGAATGCAATTAAATAATATTTTATTTCCTTCTAGAAGGTTGAAGGAAAAGAATAAATAGAGGTGAGAGCTTCATTCTTAATCATTTGATTATTGTGAATTGCATTTGATAAGAAATTGGGAGAAGAAAGTAAGGTTTCTGATTTCAATCAGCCATTGGAGAACATCAACTCTTCAGTGTTGCAACCATTAGGTTTTTGATTTCAATCAGCCATTGGAGAACATCAACTCTTCAGTGTTGCAACCATTTGAGGTGGTGAAATATCCACTAAATTTGGTATTCAAGAGATCTTCAATTTAGGAGTCCTATTTGTGTTTAAATTGGAGCATACATTTATTGTTGGCTGCTATAGTACACAAGAGCAATGCGGCACTACAACACTTATGCTTGATTCATCTCCATCCTTGGGCATCACTATTATTAGGTTTCTTCTTGCAACTATTAGTATTTAGCATTGTAATTTTTTAGGCATATGATTTTGTTGTACTAATGCAAAATCAGATTTTGGCACTACCGTAGTCATTATTGTAAGCCCATTTGTCTTGGCAGACTTATAGAAACATTGTACATGAGAATGAATTCAATCAAGGAGGCACATGTTGCATACCATTTTTTTGATGAAATGTCCATCTAATTTAGCATATATGATTAGCATAGTAGTTGTATGTCAATTGTTTATCAAAAATGTCAATTGGTTGTAGGTATACATTCCATATCTAGTTTCCATGTATATGCATTGAAAGTACCAAAAGAACTACACTTGCATATTAGTTCATTGTAATATCATTGGTGGACATTCTAAATTTCTTAGCATTGAAAGGCAACATACAAGTGTTTGACAATATTCCTTGAGCTAAAATCAGTCAGTTTGGGCAAGGGATATTACATTACATTCCTACAAATAACCATAAAATGATAATGAGTAAATTGATAAATGGTAGAATGATAATGTTGATATAGAAAATTATCTGTGAGCTACAATTTTCATAACCAAAAAGGTTATTAAGAGTCAGTTACTCCTTTTTGAAGCCACGAAGTGAGAGTTTGATATTTTAAAGATGGGAGTGATCTTGTATGTGTGGAGGAGAGTGTAAAAATTTCAATATTATGAACATACTAAGCTAAAATATGTCAATAATGGTTGATGGAGAACCAAAGAAAGTAATAAAGATTCCAAAAGAGATTCCAATGAGTGAAAATGTGACAATAGAGGGAAAATTTGTAAAAACAAATGAGTTTAAAGAAGAACAATGGGTTCACTACATTGGTGAACCATACAAGGAGACATTACACTACTAATAAAAATAGGTGTAATGTCCCATATGTCACCTTCAATTTACATATTGTTTTGATAAATATGCATTGCATAAATTCCCTTGCAATAGCTAGGTATCCTAAATCAAATAGGTTATATTCTTAAGTGTACAATCAATGAGGTAACAAGGAAAGTAGGATGATATAGAAGTTTGGGTGAAAATTCAATTATCAACCAAAGTGGAGGTGTCATGTGACAAATAATTACATAGCATGTAAATTATAAAATTATACTTCCTCCCTCCTTCTCTATCTCCCTGCCCCCCCTCTAAACATCCATCTCTCTCCCCGCTCCTTCTGTAGACCCCTATCTTACTAATTTATGTACATTTCTTCTTAAATACACATCTCACCTCTCCCTCTCACTCCTCCATCTCTCTTCCCTCTCATAGTTTCTTCTTCTTAGCATATCCACCTCTCCGTCTATGTATCATTAAAAGCTTCTCTCTTTTCCTCTCTATCCATATCACTCCTCTCTATTCTAATCTACATATAAGATATGGGGTGGCTCATAAGGATTTAATTATATGGAATATGGTATAGGATATTGGTATAAGGTTTAGGGATTAATTTTTATGGTATAGGGCTTAGAGGACCACATGTTGATAATTCTCTCTATCTCTATATTCCAATCTCCATTTTCCCTCTCACATCTCTCTTACCTTTCTAGGCCTATCCCTTCTTTTCAACCCCTATCCCTATCTATATTCTTTTCCCATTTTACTCATATATCTATTTGTGTCAACTCTCTTAAATTATTTCTTTGTCTCTTGTTCTCCCTTAATAATATAGTTCATTACCTCTCGACACACCTTCTCTCCCTATCCTCTTTTAAGTGTAATCTCTCCCTCCATTTCTACCTCTCCAATTAATTCTCTAAATGTTTCATACCCACATCTCTCTCTCTCTCTCTCTCTCACACACACACACACACACACACACACACACACACACACACACACGCACACGCACACGCACACGCACACGCACACGCACACGCACACGCACACGCACACGCACACGCACACGCACACACACACACACACAATTCTTGGTATGCCCTCTATCTACATCCTCTGCATGAATCTCTCTCTCTCTCTCTCTCTCTCTCTCTCTCTCTCTCTCTCTCTCTCACCATACTTCCCTTATTGCCCTATAAACCACCTCTATGTTCCCCATTTACCCCTCACTGAACTATCTCTCTATCTCCTAGGTCTCTTTACTTTGCATCCTCAAGCTCTAAGTATCTCACTATAATATAATATTTATCAACTTCTTAAGTATAGATCTTTTTCCAAGTTTCTTTGAATAAAATAACAAATATCAAAAGACAAGATGTTGAAAATTTGAGTAGCATCACTTATTGAAGAAGGAATGAAGGTAATTAAAATTCAATTTTCTTGAATTCACTTGTTTGTGCTTCCAATAAAGGAAGACTATGAATGAATAATTAAAAAAAAAAAAATCATCGACGAGACTTACACGAGGAGCTTCACTTAGTGAACATGAATCATATAATGTGTATTCTTATCATACTAAGGAATCCCACTATTTTCAAAAATCATTGCCCCAAACTCTTATTATGTCTCTCCATACAAAACTAACCTAGTATCCCTTGTACACCTTTTCCACACAAACTCCTACCCCTACACCACCACCCACCCCCCCCGCGCCGCCCCCCCCCCCCCCCCCCAACAACCATCTAAAAACCCTTCCCACCTATTTAGACAATATATTTCCCCCTTTTTTCCAAATTTGAACCTTCCAATATGAATGCACATGTTATTGTATTTATCCTTCAGTGAAGACCTTGTGGAGGCCTTAGCATATAAGCGATCAAGATACACCAATTATCAAGTTTTGACTTACTTTCCTTTTTCTTTCTTTGGTTATGAATTTTGATTAAGAAAGCCTCACTTCTTCAAAAGGATTATTCAATTCTTCACTTTAAGTTAATCTCAAACTATGAATACCTTCATATACTAGATACTTCTTGATGGTCTTACACTCTATTTAACTACTCCATTTCTACTATAAGTCATTTATTTTCATTCTTCTTTGGGCACCTTCAGTTGGCAAGTTTCATGTATGAGATCTAGTTATCAGTTGTGCAATTAAAATTTA
The DNA here is from genome assembly GCA_028749045.1 of Cupressus sempervirens. Classification (NCBI taxonomy): domain Eukaryota; kingdom Viridiplantae; phylum Streptophyta; class Pinopsida; order Cupressales; family Cupressaceae; genus Cupressus; species Cupressus sempervirens. The sequence continues at coordinate 442,778,525 of CM053792.1, read as the reverse complement.
AGAGCTTTCCCTTAATTATGGATCTAAAATAATTTTACAATTAATTCTATCACATGAAATAAGTTATTTGATATAGCACTTTTTGTTTCCATTAATTTATTCTATCCACTAGCCATTCTAGAGCTCTTTTAACACTCACCTTTTTATTTTCTTATCAATGAAACAAGAATAATCTATTTTTTTCTCATGTACTCATTCACTTTCTACTCCTCTTAAAATAAAATTTTGAATCAATGACAGTTATCCATATTTTAAGCCCTTTTAAATACCATGATAACAAGTGTTGGACAAACTAGATTAGGGGAGAATTCATGGGTCTAAGTATAAGACTGAGAATCATGACCCTAGTAAATGCACCAGAGAAAATTCAAAGAAATCAAAGGTTGTGGTAGACAAAGAAATTGATGATCTAAAGGCCTCTAAATTGAACATGAACATCCTGGCAGATCAAGCTACTAATTTACTAAAGAACCTCTAGCTATCTTGGTGTTGTCTTTTTGTTGGCTTTTTGTTGTTTTTTCCTATTTTTTGTATTAAGGCTTTAGTCTTAGTTTGTTATTGTTCTTTGGTGTTGATGCATATTTCCCCATGGGATTTCTTAGTTGTTTATATCTGATGCTTTGTAAAAGGTTTTAGGTCCTTTAAATCATGTTTTTACTTAATCAAAATAAGTGGTTGTTTAATCTAGGAGGGTAAGTTTGGAGAACACGAGTCTTCTAGTTTACATTGAGAGAGAGAGAGAGAGAGAGAGAGAGAGAGATCATGGAAGAGGAGGTTGTCTACGAAATTGATTGGGAGTATCCAAGATGAAGGATACTGAAGAAGAAAATGAATTAGAAGAGGAGGACTTCAAAAAAGGAGAAGAGGGTCATATAAATAAATTAAAGAGGAGATATCTGTGGAGACCATGGTTAACTTTGAAAACATTATGGACTTGAAGCATGATGAGAACCTTTCCCCATACACTAAAGATAATGCCAAAGAAAGTGACAGTTTTAAGGGGAAAGATGATGTGTACACTAGCAATTATAAATTAATGGGATGCATTCATGACGTTCAAAATCAAGTCACTTGTTACTCCACACATGACCACTACAAAGGACCTCAACTTTATTGTTGCCTTGATTCGTGGGATGTCGAAAGGCATCATGCACAAAGTGGTTGTGGGTGTTGTCACTAGTAAAAGTAATTTAAAGAAGATAATGAAAATTTGCTAGGAGGAAATAAAGGAACTTGATTAGGAGGATGAGGACAACGAATACTGGAGGAAGGACCTTAAGTATCTTACCAAAAGTTGGAAGGTGATTAACATTGTTGAATGAGTTTATATTTTCTAATGGGGGATGATTGACCCAATGTTTTTTTTGTTGGCCTGTGATGGTTAGTTCTTACTTCACTTAAAAAACCCTAAACATAATTCTAGTTGGTTGGATGATATTTATAGTGATTATTAGTTATTGTACTGTATTCCTATGTTTTTGATATGTTGTATGATGATTACTTGATCTGGCTTCAGGTTGTAGTGACCTATTATTGTTCTTGGGGAATTATAATATGACTCTTTGCACGTATCTCAGTTCATGACCCGCTCCCTTCCATCTTAATTCTAAATAAAAAGTGATTATTTAAGACTCAATTAGGGATTTGAGTCCAACTAATAGAATCTTAGTGCATGTCAGTAATTTTAATATAACGCTAGTAGCAATAAAATTATATGTCCTTTAATTCTTTGTATTTACTTACCCATTTGTGGTTTGACATACTATTATCTTAAACGTCACACTTATAAAGGATAGTTCAAAAACCAAGTGGAAAATAAAAATTAGTTTATTAGCCATCCAATCCCACAAATCCTCTTGCCTACATTTTTTTTGAAGGTATAAAGTTATCCACTATCCTTGGACTCTTGATCTACACATCACTTAATTGAGCCTGTTGGGAAAATCACTTCTTAGGTAATTGTATTTGATCACAACCTCCAAGGTGTTATCCTTAATGATAAAATTTACCTATTGCTTCTTTTCCAAGGGGAAGATTATATCTCTAGCCTTGTTGATTTATTCACTTGCATCATAGTCTCTTGACCAAAGAGCTCAAGGGAATTGAAATTCTCTCTCAAACCTTCACAAATTTTGCAAAAGAGTAAAGTCATGTACATATAAAAGAAAAATTCTTATATGTTTTCCAATTGGATACTTTCTCCAGTGGTATTTTTTAACCATTCTTTGAGTTTATCGATATATATCCCATACAATTTTGGAGATAAAATACAACCTTATTTGACCCCAACATTATTTTCTTTTGATTTTAGCTCTAATCTAATCATAAATTAATTTATGTAAGAATCTTTAAATTATTTTGAGACCCAAAATCTTTCATTGTAAAAAATAATTTCTAAAAATAATGATGTTTAACAAGTTTACAAAACAATAGATTGCACTTTTCCACCTTAACTATCTCAACCTTTTTCAATGAAATACTTAAGAAAGATGAAATGATCAATGACGTATTCTTTAAGATTGCAACCACCCTACCAAACTTAGCTCCTTTCTCCTTCTTTTCATCCCTCTAGCATGCTCCCAAAAGGCTTTTGTAGACAACAAACTAGATGAGAATCAAACGGTGGTCCTTATTTTTATCAATTGCTTACCATATGCATATCTTTTCTATGGATGGATAAGAGGATTCATTGCGACAAAATGAACTACCTATCCAACCAACAAATTTCTCATTGTCATCCTTTGTCTGTCCACTATGCATTTTCCATGGGCAAGCATAGCCTCTCATGCAATGTAGAGATAGACTTGTATCTTGTCTAATTATAGCCTTGAGCCTTCCATCTCAACAAAAATTAAACTATATTAATTAAACATTTTTTTGATTAATCTAAATACATTTCTAATGCTTATTATTTTTGTCCAAAAATATTTTTTCATTTTAAGTGAAATGTATTTGTTTATTTTTCTTTATGTTACTCTTTTATTTCATGTTTATAGTTTATTTTTAGAAGTTATTCAAATCAAGTAATTTGAAACTATTTTAATGAAATAAAATTCTAAATTATATTTTTAAAATTAAATTAATATTTTTAATACATTTATATAGAAAAATTATTTAAAAAAGTGATTATATGTATAATTAATTGTATATTGAATTAGTACTCTTTTAATTATTTTTGACACAATAATTACCATTTTTTAAAATAGGATTGTACTTATTGATTTTATTGGAAAGATAACAACAAAATAATATTGATTATTTAAGACTACTAAGTATTAAAAAAAAAATAATAAAGTTTTTAGAAATAATTATTAGATTATTTTAACATAAATATTTTTATCACATTATAATTATTTTGTATAAAAATAATATCATAAAAATTATTTATTAGAAGTCTTAATGTGATCTAGTGTAAATATAGAGTATAATGGTCAGTAATATCATGACTTTAATATACAATGAAGGTAACTTGGATACTTGCAATTATTATTTTTTCACTAGTCTTTTCATATTCAACCAAATTTCATCGTTCTTTAAGATTTTTAGAAATGAGGAATGCCTAGTAGCCCATTGGGCCTTCACCAATAATAATGCCCTTTTTTCACTTTCTAGGTGACTAGTCATTGTATTTTCAACTTGTAGTATAATTTGGATAGCTAATTTTTGGTAATCATTTGAGAAGGCAAAATTGGACAGTTCAGTCCAATTGAGGGATGTGGGAGTGATGTCTCCCCATCCAAAACACATAATTAACCAAGATTCATTGTAATATATTAAGTGATAGATAGATGATACACGTTGTAGATAAGAATATATATATTTGAGTGTTTATAGAATGCTCATGTATTGTCCTAACATACTATTCAAATTATCTTTGAAGTCATCAATTTGTAAAAATTGGATTCCTTGCATTTGGGCATGAACATGTCTTTTAGAAGTTAGTTTAGGTAATGTTTACTTGAAACAAAAAGTTTAGGGCTTTTCTAGGATGATATTATTCTATTATTATCATCTAAAAGTGAACATGTCATGTCTTTTATCTTATTGGACCACAACAATTCAAGCTTCGAAGATAGTTTAAACCTCAAAAAAAAAATAGATATACACACTCATTAATCAGTATATTACTTTTAAAATTAAAAATACTATTATTTTTTAGCATCACTTTTTCAAATAGTAATGAACTTTATGAAATCTAATTTGCATAAATGTACTTTACAGTAATTTCAAGTAAACAAAATAGTTTGTCTATACTATTTACAAAGGGTCAAGCTTAATTTGTTAGGGCCCATTTGGCAAGTAGAATGGGAATACAGGAATAGGAATACCTATTTCGGGTTTGTTATTTTGGGAATACAAAAATGGAATACGTATTCCTATTCTCTGTTTGGTTCACCCAGAATTTGATAGGGAATATGTATAACCTATGTTTGGTTGAACAAAAGTGGAATTGGAATAAGATTATTTTTTATTGTTATTTAATATTTTTTTCATTATACATTTGAGTGAGTTAGATTACTTTTACAGATTTTTTAAAATATATTTTTCAATTTTTAGATTTAAGTCACAAAGATCACATATACATCATTTTAGGTGAATCAAACACAGCTCTCCAATATGAGAACATTATGGCCTTATCATTTGTGCACAACTTATAATATAATAAATATTATTAAGCTAATAAATAAATTTCTTAAATAATTTTTTAAAAGATCATTAGTCTAACATTTAAATGTCATAATTTTTGTAAGTAAGATTCAAACTTCATCAACACATTATGGCAAGTAATTATATTAAAACAATGGAATCCTTAGCCAAATTCTTCTATTAATAAAATATTTTTAAAAACATAATTTTTTCATTAAATTCAACGTGAAACCTTTTTGTTCCTTATGAAAAATAAAATCCTCCTTTAAATTATTTTTAATAAAAAAATATTTTTTCCAATGTAACAAATTCTTAATCAAAACTCAACTCTCCAAAATAAGGAAACATGAAGAAACAAGTTTAAAAATGGATTTAAAAAAAAAATTAGTCAATCAATTGAAATAGTAATGAAACTAGTATAATTTATTTATCATTTTAATAGAATTCGTCACCACAATACGATCAGAAACAATTTCCAAACAACAAAATAGTCAAATCATTATTAAATATGTCCACCATTTCTATTCAAAATCATAAAATAATTTGCAATAGTTGCTTTGGCTTTTAACTGCATTTACGCATATGGTCCCAAAAGACTAGTATGATTGAAACAATTATAATTCCCAACATGCCTCAAAGAAACATGTTTTCACTCTTTCGGATCTTGCACAACTTGCAATTAGTACTTTCATGTGATACAGATTTAGCTACGATAGATGTTGGGGGGACCTCATCGACCCACTGAAAGAAATTACAACCACTATCCCCCTGCAATACAAATTCTAAATTAGTAGTGTCTAGAACATTTAGTTGGTACAAAAATGTAAGTTCATACAACAAAAATTAGTAATAGCCTTTCTTGCATTTGGACAACAATAGAATTTACGTTATGGATTATCCTTTGTGTGTGAGGTCTTCAGTACTACATGGCCAGTGCCACACTCACACATTGGCAAATTTAAATCCATCAAACTTGTATAAAATATGAACAAATACAAATAAAATGAAACATTCAATTAGCAAGATATATTATTTTATATACATTCATTATAGATGAATCCAATTTATAAAATGATAATGACCTCAACTAAGTCTTTTATATGATCATTTGAACTAAATGCTTTCTGAATTATCATTCATCTTAAAGGAACTTCTCCTCACATTTCAATGTTCAGAAAAATCATGTGGTCTTCAATCCTTTCCAATTGCTCCACATAATCCACATAATCCTACTCTTCAAATTTAGGCTATTTATTCAATAATTATTGGTGATCCAAGTAAAGCACTTGTGAAGCACAAGCAACCATTGGGGGAGTCCTTATGAATGCTGAATTAGAACACATTCAGCTTGGAGTGCATAAAAGAAGAAATTGCAGGAATAACAAAAACCAAGAGAAAATGGAAATTGTAGGAAGTGAAGGTAGTTAGAAGAAAAATATATGAGTCGTAAGTATTATAATAAGGATAGTAAGGATAAATGGTTGAAGAATGACAATTAGAGGAGATCCATATACATTACCATATGAATAAATTATCTTGGGTAAACTTATGGATATAAATCATATTCATGATCCATCAATAGAATCAAGTGAAAAAACAAAAAACTTATTACTAACTATTTAGCTTTGATGTTTTCAATTGTACATATCAGTCAGTAAATAAATAATTTTAAAGAACATAGAATTATTACATTCAATTACATACTCTGCATGGTATAAATAGTTGATTTATTACATTCAATTACATTATTCATGATAAGAAAAGAGCATAACTTCAAAAACAAATCAGCAAGTGCACTTCAGCTACATCAAAGAAAAAGAATCCAAAAAGAACCATTTTTATTTAACATGTTCATTAAATATGAAGGTAAAAGTGGACATAATCATTTGTAATAGAGAAAATAAAGATGTTCTGGACAATTTCAGCATACATGACACTCGAAAGCCCCTTTGTGGTGAAGATAAATTTAATTATATGGGTTTCCACACTAAAAAGTGGAAGTCCATTTTTGAACCAGCAAAGGATTTGTTGTCAACGGATGTTGAAAACAAACTCTCTCCAAAATTAAGTTTTAAGTATGTTTATTATTTATATAGTTTCACAGTTTTTTTCTATAAATTTACACAATTTGTTGTAAAGTTTCTAATGCAATTGTCTCCTTTTACAGACCATCCCTTGGATTTTGTATTATACAAAATCTGATATGGAGCTCTTTACGGATTCAAAGTTGATGTCTCCATACAATGCAGGGAGAAAGCTTGAGAAAAATAATTCAAGCCCAAAAAAGAATTGCATATGCAGGAATCTACAGTCTTCACTTGTTGATGCAGTTGATCATGTTCTGTTATCACTTTCAGAGAAATACTTTGAAATGCAAGAAACAAATGTAGATCTTGTAGATGTTATGTGTGCTGCAATTTCACAAATAAGAATATCTAAACATAAAAAGAGTGTATTCAATGTGACTATCCATCCTAGCTTTGGGCAGAACCCTATTCATTCAAGATTGCCTCTTTGTACAACATGCTAATCGTTGTGCTCAATTATACTGATACCCTTTGAGGTTCATTCTATAACTGATTTATTTGAAGTGAAGATGGTTTGATCACACTTTGAATGAATTTAAAAATGAAGAATTCTTGTTTTGTGGTTATATGATAATTAAGACTCGAAACCCACTTTGTGGTGATTGGATAAATTGAAGATAAATTTGGATATGTACTTGAACACAAGAAAATCACCCAACTACAAGCCATAAAAATTGACAACTTTTTCCCAACCCAGCCCAAATTGCAATTTATTGTTTGTACCCATTAATTCCACTTCTCATTCTTGGCCACTTGAGCCTTGCAACACCATTTGTTCATGTTGGTCTTTTATAAACATTGCAACAAATGTAGGAGGAATACGTTGTAGTAAGCACAATACACAATTTTTGTTTACAAATTCTAAAACATAGCAAAGTATTAAAACATGAACAAAATGTTGAAGTATACATGTTACCAAAGTGCTCAACAAAATATAAACACTCAATATAGAGTGCTAAATAGTTCTAAACAAGACTGAAGATAATATAAAATACTATTTTTCTTATCCCTGAGAATATTACAATCCTCCAAATTTATATCTAATATAATCTTCCCTCGCTGAGTCATCCATCTCTAAGAATCAAATACATCTTGTTGGTTCTTGTATAAAATTACTAGATGCGATAGTCATAGTCTATCGACTGATTCCAAGGATGGCTTTCAAGGCAGCAAACAAATCTGCAACATCTTTCCTAGTATCCTCTTTATCAAATTTGATGGTGTGCGACTTATTGATTCCCTCTGGTATCTCATGGATGCTTTCAGATATTACATCCAAAGAAGTGGCCATGCTTGTCTTCCTCCTCTTTGGCCTCCTTGTCCTTGGTGTTGAAGGAATGCTTCTAGCAGATGCAGTGGATTGATTTGACTGAAGGAAATCTTCATCCAAATCAGCAACACCGTTCACAGGCATATTCAAATCATCATCATCATCTAGATCAACAGCATCATCATAAAGTTTGTCATTTTCAACATCTTGTGGTGTTCCAGCTACACTTCCTTCTGCCATGTCATTTCCCACTATGACAGCTAGATCATTAAAATAGTTGAATGGCTGCCTCCTATATACTTTTGTAGTTCTAAATTCTTTTCTCTATACATGTTACCAAAATTAAATAATTAGATATTTTTATGACATTAGTATTGAAAAAAACTTTGAAGAGGACATTACCTTCAAAAGTTAATCCCACATGCTATCCTCAGCATCCACACATTGAGTTACCTCATTCCAAGCAAAGCCACTAATATTTTGTAACTCCTTCATTATTCTATACCTTTTCTTCCATGTTTTCAACTTATTTCTAAAATTTTCCTTTCCAACGTTCAATTTCAACTCTTGATTGAATCTCCTCCCGATAGCACTCCATGCTTCTCTACAAAAACCTCCTTCACCTTTCCTTCCTAGGTTGACTTGCTCAAGGAGAAAATCCAATAGTTTTCTCCCCATTTCTCTAGTCCATACAACTTTTGGATTTCTACAAGAAGTTGAACTAGGAGTAGAAATAGGTGTAGCAACAAGGGTGGCAATGGGAGGCATATTAACCTCCTCATGTATGCTCGTGAAAAGATTTATGAAAGACATATTTCTACAATAAGAAACTATTATATTGCTGGAAAATATCCATAAAATAAAAGTGTACAATATATATATCGTTTAAGTCATATTAGAAAATAAAATGTAATGACAATGTAAACAAATAAACAACAAAATGTAAAAGTTGTTCACTGAAAATCATAGACAACTTTTCAAAAAAAATGACCCGGGAGAATAAAACTGGGTGTTGGACCATCCAACAATTTTTTGTTGACCAATGTCCTACTATTTTTGACATTCTAATGTTTAAAGGACATTACAATTAAAAAAATTATGCTGCCAAGAAATGAGGATGCCAGCTTGAAATGAGGAGACATAATGATGCACTGTATAAGGAAGGTGTAAAGTATAAATAAAATAAATTGAATGGATATCATACGACTTACAAATTACTTATTCTACCACTAAAAATTTCCCATACTAAATAAAAAAAGTGACAAAATAACTAATGTGGGATGAACTATTTAATGCTAAGAAATTTGTGAGAAGACACATTTGGAAGAACACTTGATCAAATGTCCACTTTTCCATTCACAGAAGTATATACAAAAGACCAAACCAATGAAACATAGAAACATGGTATTATGAGAATGAGAGTACAAAATTTACTAAGAGAGGGGAAACTGAGATTTAAAACTAGATGGTATCTCTCTCACAGCGAGTAATGGTAGTGCAAGAAGGTTGATAAGGATTGGCTTGTGGATTGGAAGCATTGTAGTTGTAATATGACTGACCTGGTATTGAGCATGCAACACTATCTACTGCCAAAACAACATAGCTGATATATGGGGTCTAGCTTTGAAGTACCCTTCTATAGACCTTCTCACCATCACTGCCATTAACAACTCCTTCAATGCACATAAGACATGAAAAGAAGCCTATTGCTACAATATTCATCCAACCATGGAGAGAGGCCATAGATTCAATGGTGCTATAACAAATGGGTGTCAGTATGGACAATTGGAGTAGGTATTATAGGGAGGATAAGAAACAGATCTGAAAAGGATAGTTGCTTGTAGTGATTGAATGACAGGCTGGTTAAGTAGAAAAATAGATTTGATTTGTGTTGTTGGGCTGGTTAAGTGATTGAATAACTTATTATGCTTAACATTATCTATGTCTTTTTTTGTTACAAAACTTAATAGTTTGATATATTAAACAATGGAGATGAAGTTTCCTTGGATTGATTTGCAATGACAAAGTTTCTAAATAAAACAATCGGTAACTAAGATCAGAAATAGAAACTAAATAATAAATTGAAGACTAATTAAGCTGGCCATTAAATAAACAATACACATTATACAAATAAGTGAACCATATGTAGGACTGCAATAAGAAATCAATATTGAAATAGCTTTATAGAATGTTGAATCACTGTCACAATTTTACAGAATCCTCAATCATATATCTGAATGAATGAACATTGTACAGAAAGTCTCAATGCAATATTCTAGCTATTCAAAATTGAAGTAGAATGTATCAATACAAGTAAAATGATCAACTAATTTTGAGATATATATTCCTCCCACATGTTTTCTGCTATTTCATCTCAAAACTTTTCCCAATCATCTCTATCTCGTTGAGTCACCCCAAAAGTCTCAAGAATTGGGACATTTATCCCTCCACAATCAACATCCTCTTCAATTTTCACATTGGGTGGAACACCATCCTCTATTATAATGAAATTATGTAGTATGCAACATGCTAACATGATCTTTGTTTGAGTCTTGATACTATAAGATGTCACATGCCTCAAGATAGGAAAATGTTGCTTCAAAATACCAAATGTGCGCTCAATCACATTTCTAAGAGAGGAGTATCGGTGGTTAAATAGCTCGTGGGCATTGTTGATTTGGTTTTCTCTAGAAAACTCTTTTAGGTGGTATCACATACACTGATAAGGGTTGAGAAATCTAGGAATATTTGGATAGCCAACATCAACTAAATAAAATTTTCCTATACAAAAGAACAATAAGTATTATGATTGAAATAACATAAACACTATGGTTTACAATAATGACTATATAATTATAAGAACTATGATTTAATATACCAGGGGGGACTATTAGTGGGTCTACTCTTGATAGAGCTGAAGCAAGAACACAACTATCTACAGTTGAACCTTCCCAACCAGCAAGAACATATTGAAACTTGTAGTCAAAGGAACAAACACCCAATACATTTTGTGACAGGTTGCCTTTTCTATTGTGGTATTTTGCTTGGTTGTTCACATCAATAGTAACTAGTATTGGGTCCCATCAATTGCTCCAACAGAATCCTAGAACACTAAAAACATCATAGTCAAATACATAATGATATACTCAAGCAACAAAGTACATTACACTCGAAGATTTACCTTGAAGTACGAATCAAAATAGTCCTTCCCAAGAATTTTTAGAGGGGTAGCTAGAGAAGGGGGGGAAAAGTAATCACCATGGAGCAATATGATTGCCTTCAAGACCTTGTGGAAGTGACAACTCACAGTCTCTCCTGAGTGACCAAAGTTATGGCCAATCTTACGATTCCTTAGATTGTAGCCAAGGGTATGTAGGAACATGACTAGTTGTTCTTCCAATTTCATGTTTATCATATCTTTAATGATCCCTCTCTCCCTCAGAATATTGGCAAGTTTTAAGAAAGCTCCTCTAGTCATGTGTATTTGGTCATGGAAATCCATGTCATTAGAATATATAATACGTTTAAAGAAAGGACAAGATGCTATTGTGAGTACTGCTTGGGTTGCAAGTACATGCAAGAGCATGATCTTCTCAACAATGCTTCCATAAACTTTTTTATCATTAGCAGGATCCATCAAATGCCCTATAAACTCATATATAGATTTAATTTAAATTTCCATATTAATAAAGATGAGGAGAATGAATGAGAAGACAAGGAAAATTTTGAAGAAAACCTAAACAATTTGAATTGATATTTGCAAGTTATAACACATATATTTAGAGCAGGCCACTTCATCTATTTTGTTTTTATGTATGATTCAAATTGAGCATACATTCTTGCAATATGAGTAATGTTGAGCCTCCTTTAGCAGAAAAGCAATAGTTGAACAGAGTACTACAGAAATACAATGGTATTCTTTTGTATCCTTATTGAAGAGCCTAAGCAATTAATAGTTAAGCATAGTAATGACATTATTATAAGGTATCCTCATCCCAATGCCTCACTATACCTCTATTCATTCCTAGAAAATGAAGAGATCAAATGAGATATGCATATTTTTTTGCAAAATGAACAGATCAAGCCAACCTCTTCCTCTTGTCATATCCCCATTGTGCTTGTTAAAGACACATAGGGGTTGTGGATTGATGACAGAGCTATCCAAGATCACTTTCAATACCTACTATTGTCTACCCAAGATTAAGGTCAATCATGACAAAAATGTTGTTTAATTGGAATTGAACTCTAGACATTTGTGGAGATCATGAAGAATTGGAACTATTTATTTTTTGTTAACATTTTCTGAAGCAAAATTTAGACGACACCTTCACTGTACGTTCTTTCAAGTATTTATGAAATATATTATATCATATGATCTTTATGGATCATTTTCCAGTATTGATTATATATTATGATCTTGTGAGAGTTATTTGGAAGAACAAAATGAATTTATTATAATCGACTATTTGATTTAAACATTATCTATGTTGTGTCCATCTTATACCAATGTTGTAATGAACCTTGATTCAATGTTGTGGCTCATATGTCAGACAAATCTTCACTATCAAACTCCTTTCATTGAATAAGATTGATTTTGGTTGTAATCATGTCTATGTTTGACATTGTGGCAACCATGAATGTATTTGGCGTTGTTTGTTTCTTCATAGGAATCTAGGCTTTGACTGAGAATTTTGAGAGTATTTGCGACTACTATATATACTTAGCTACATTAAGACACTCTTCAACTTTTCCAATAAACAAAGAATTTCTTTTGATCTACAGTTCATAATTTTGAATTTCTTTTGGATTTGACTGACTAAATATCTTAATTCAATGTTTTTGATTATATTCTACGTTTTGTCATCATTATGAATCAAACTATGGGTAAATTAAATTAAATGATAAGTCATGATATCATCTAAATATTGACAATAGTTAGATGGTCCCTTGGGAGGGATGTTATAGAAAATAGAGATGTTGATGTTAGTAGGTAAGTCTTGAGAATTGGTATGGTATATCATGGGAAATTCATATGTAACAGAAATGACATAGATGTTGATGCTAGCAGGTAAGTCTTGTGAACCATTTTTAAAATAAACCAATGAGTATTTTTTAACATATGTCACTAGGCACATTCATTGAATGGATCAAACATAGGAAAGCACTTTATAGTAAAGGTGGTAATGAAGGGATTCAACTATCAAATAAAGATAGGTATTGAGAATTTGAAGATAGCATTGTATTAGAGACAATTGCTTAATTCCATTTGGATTAGGGAAGATCAAAGAATACAATCTTAGAATCTAATTGACTAGGCTTTCTAAGTAAGTAGTAACCACCAATAATAGCATAACATTTAGATATTCATCATACAAGAGCACTCTAGAAGACAAACGAATGAAATCTGTATGAGCACCAGCTAGAGAATAGTTAGATGGTCCCTTGGGAGGGATGTTATAGAGAGTAGCCAGATGGTCCCTTGGGAGGGATGTTAAATGATGTTTAGGTCAAAACCCCACAAATTGAATCACAAAAACCACAGGCATCAAATGTGCTACTCAAATGCATGCCAAAAATTGTGTTGCTCAAATGCATCAAGGGGAATCACCTGTACTGTGTGTGTAGTTGGAGTTTTCACTAGTTGTCATGGATTAAAATGAAATGTTTCTTTTTTTTTAATTCTGAGATCTGTCAAGGAATTATTTTCTTAATGTTCATGTACATAGAAAAGTACTAGTGGTTTCATAAAATTGGCTTATGAATGTTCAACCCACAAGTTTTTATGTTGAAATGGCCTTACAGACATGAAGACAATAGTGGGAGGATGCATTGTGATGTGAAGAATTTTAGGAGGTTGAATTGACATAAAGGGGATAGACATGTATGGGCAAGTGATAGACAATGTTAAAAATGATATATCATTATTGTGTATGTTTCTCCAAAAATACTAGCACAACCAAATCTAGCTTGTAATGCCTATTTGCCAAGATCAAGACTACATGTACAAAACAAAGATCGCTTGCATCTTGTTGGTGAAGAGTCTTAGCATAATGTGAAAGTGACAGTTTATAAATCATGAATGCCACTACTATCATGAGGATACATCTCTCAATGTAAGATGCTTGAACATTATTTCTACCCAACAAAGAAAAAATGGAAACACATAGGCACTAATCAGCTAGTTGATTGATCACACATCAATCTAAATTGGAAGCTAAGTCAAAATATTTTGGCTCATGTACATGGATGGTTGGTGTTATTTGGTAAATATAGTGTCAATGATAATAACGTTGAAAGAAGAATTCAAGGGAAACAAAAACCCCTAACCCTAATAACCGATGATACCAATAATAATGAAAGAACAACCAAAAACACAAAAAAATTTACTTTTGTGCTAAAGCCCTTTCAAAAAAATCAAAGATCAAAGAGAGAATAACTCTAAAAAAGAACATTGTGAAATAATATGACATACTTGTGAAGAAGACAAACAGGAACATGAAACAAGACTTGTATCTTGAACAATTTGGTACCAAAAACCATGTTGCTCAAATACATTATAAGGGTTATGGTCTTCTTACCTAGTATTGTTTTATCTATGGTTCGCGTGTGTAGTTGGAGTTTCAAACCAGAGAAGTCATGCTTTTCTACCTACACCCACCAACAAAAAATAATGCAAATCTAATTGTCATAGAATCAAGTCTGTATTATCTTCACAACTCGAAGAATTAAATAAAATGTCAACAATCAATTGCGATAATCACTACCACTGACTCCATTAACAAACATGTCAAATACATATTATAAAGCTTTTTGAACGTTACGGATTACTTCCTATTAACAAACCCTAAACTGCACATTTGCTATGCATCCGTATTAAGAAAGAAACTAAGCAAAGAGATAAGGAATAAAACCCTAGAGAACAAAAATCCCTACCTCCAAACCAAAGAGAAAAAATTGCTACCTTCAAACTAGAGAAGTCATGCACAAAATGAGCAGTTCTATTTTGAGCGCCTAAAAAAATGAATGGGTGGATTTTGGACGAACCTGAAATTTTTTAGTTTTTAACAAAGTATTTGGGTGGAATAGGAATATGTATTCCAATTCCACCTATTTAGCTGGAATTGAAATACTCTCTTTTTTGGCATAAAATGAAATAGGTATTCTCATTGTATGCCTATTCCTAATTCCTGCCTGTTGCACCCAAACGGAGAATAGAAAGATTTGAGGAATAGACAGATGCCTATTCCGGGTGTATTCTGCTTGCCAAATGGACCCTTAATGCCCAAACGGAGAATAGAAAGATTTGAGGAATAGACAGATGCCTATTCCGGGTGTATTCTGCTTGCCAAATGGGCCCTTAATGCATAGGATCTTTGATAGAAATAATATTAGATTTTTATATCAGACTTGCACTTACTTTTTCTTCTTCCTATTTGTGTATAGCAGGTCTGCAACTTTGATTTGTCTTCAATGCTACAATAATCTTTATCTTGAATGCCAAGGGCTGATGAGAAAGTATTTGATAATCTGCAATATATGTGTGCCGATTTTGGGACTGCAAGTATGTCTGTTATTGATATTTTTTTGTCCACCAATGAGAGTCCACATTTATATAACGTAAAGGGTCATGTCCCCGTAGGGGCATGACCCTACATCCATTGGTAATCATAACCAAATGGTGATTTGATCCAAACTAATCATGCTCGATAATGAGCCCCATAAGACATGCTTGGTATTAATTAGAACAACACTTTAACATATATCGAAGGTAATACAATTTCGAGCCCGATCCTTGATCGGTGATAACACAGACATTATAATATCAATATTAAAGCAACCCAATATGAATCGGTGACACTAGTAAGAAAAGCCCGATCTGAATCATGAACATGTAACTTATATATATAGAGAGAGAGATATACGTATCCAGATAATCATATGTATACGTATATATGTATAGATATATATCAGTTTATATACTGCATATTAGATTCCGATACTCAGTATTACTTTGACTGATGCTAAACTAATCATCTCAATTTCCATTAACTTTTCTAATAGAACCAAGCTATTAATATAATTTCGAGCAAACTAATATAAGGAAATCAGATCGATTTCGGTGTGAATGCGTTCGTCGAGTGGAGCCCTTGCAAAACACCGAATACGGGTGATCCATCATGTCATTACTTAACTCTACGATGGAGGCCACCCTGCACACTTGTCCTTTTTTTCTCACCAGTCTTTTCCGATTCAATTTTTCATCACCTCCACATTTCTGAAACGTGCCCTTTTTGTTTTTAACAAATTTCTCCAATAATAATAATACGCGGAATCATAAATTTTGAAGGGCGTACTGCCATGATTATTCCTCTCGATTTAGAACGTGGAGAATGTGGAGCCATTTTTTAATAGTAACAAGCACGAGATGGACCACTTCTGGTCTATATAAACTGAGAAATGCAAAGATTTTGAAGTGTATCATAGTTTTAAAACAAGTATTGCTCTTTTAGGTTTCAAAGTCCCCTTTCTGTTATCAAACTGAGAATGGAAATGGGAAGAGCAAAGGTGTGGAAAAAGAATGGTAATGGAAGGGGAAGAATCGCTCAAAAAGGTTGTGTGTTTGTGTATGTGGGGGAGAAAGAGAAAGAGACAGAGAAAGAAGAGTGCTTTGCCATTCCCATAAATCATTTGCACCACCCAATCTTCGTAGAGCTTTTGAAGGCGGCAGAAGAGGCATATGGATTCCACCACAACGGCCCTCTCAAAATTCCATGCAATGTCGACCATTTCAAGAAATTGGAAAAAATGATTAGCAAATCTCAAAAAGGCCCATCTTACTTCAGATAAGATTAAATATTATACATAATTCTCTTTCTGAAAGGAGCAAAGAGGACAATGAATTCTGTAATGTATATTCTAATTTATAGCACAATGCCTCGTTATATTATGTTTTGAATGATGAATGATGTTCTCAACGCCATCAAGATCTTTTTAACTTAAATCTAAACTCAGCAAAAGTTAGTTATGTGGCTTGAATTTTTTTTACTTTAAATTTAGTTCCAATCAATGGTTATATATTATTACTTTTATTTATATTACAGTACAGTCAGTCATTGAATAATCTATGTAAACATAAAACTTTAATATTGCAAATAGAACATGACTCCTTCAAACATTCATCCATCTCTGGTGTACCAATCTCTTGAATTGCACATTTGAAATGCAAACATATATCATTAACTAATAGTACCTTGGGAGGGATTTGAGACTATGCTTCACTCAGATCTAGGGTTTTCGTAACTGTAGGAGTCAACTTGAAATATAGTGCCTTCCATTCCACATCACGAACCAACATGTCTGAACTTATTTTCGCTTTGTTGTTGGTGGATGCCATTTTCACTCAGTAGGGTTTGAGAGAATTTAAAAACTTTTGGTAACAATTCGCTCAAATCACTTGAATGCTCTTGAAGATCGCTCTATGCAAATAGTTCTCAAAAATTTAGAGTGAGAAATGACTTTAATTTCACTCCTTTTATCAAATTTTGCCATAAATACCTAGTATGAATGTTAGCTCAAGTGATAGACTATCATCCACTTCACTTGCATTGAATAGTTGCTAGAGTCTTCCATGATTCAGTAATCAAATAAAATTTAGTTACTCTCAACCTTACTCGATAGAATCTATAACCCGACCTCGCTTGGTAGGGAAGGTAACTCAATAGTAACTGGTACCTCTTACTTGGTGATCCCTTTGCATCTTGAGTCCTGATATGGATCTTTTGTCCTATCAACTAGAACTGATATTAGATGTCTTCTTTAGTAGCCTAGTTCTAGTTCTCCTTTGAGAAAGCAAGTGGAAATGGTGGAGTCACCCAATTCTTAAGTGACTTGTTCATCATTGCTCGGACTTGCATTCTTAGTAAATTTTGGAACCCATTGTTGTCTCATCTGCTTTATGATGTTATCAGCTTTTGTCTTCTTTTCATCTTCAATTCTTCCATTATTCATACAGTTCATGGCAAGATGACTAAGTTCTGTAGAAATAAAATATCTTTTGGTAGTATCTCTTTTCCTCAAGTGATCTTTTTCACAATTCATTCCAATGTGTCCAAATTCTCCACAATAATGACATCTAGACCAAGTGTTATAGTCTCAACCAAATATAGCTTTTATAATTTGCTCTGCCAGATTCATTATCTTAGTTTTGCATTCTGATGACTTATGCCCATGCTTCTTACATTTGTGATATTTGCCTTCAAATTTTGGTTTCTCTTTGCATTCATTTTCTCTATGACCATGCTGATTACAATTGTAGCATTTTCCACTAAATTTTGCTTTCCCATTGCTCCAACATTTGTTTGATGTATGACCTATCTTACCATAGTGATTGCAAGTAGTTTTTTTATTCCTTTGAGCTCCTTTCTTGGATGATTCACCTTCTTTTGTATATCCAATTCTTGCTTTTCCTTTTTTACTGTAATGACTTTGCTCATTCAACTAATTCATGTCTGCTTGGAATTTCATCATTATTTCATTGGTTTTCCTTTAAGTATTTAGATCATTCTGCAATCTTTCATTCTCTAATCTTAGATTCATGATTTCTTCATTTGCATTGGTGAGTAGATTAATGAATTTTCTTACTGAAGGGATAGGTGTTGAATTTCATTGTTCTTTCCTTATATCTCTTCTCTTATCTTGTTTTTCTCTTCCATGACTTCACACAATCTTACTAACTAAATTTCTTGCTCTCTTCTTAATTTTCTTACTTTTTCTTGAAGAGTACTATTCTTTTCCAACAGTTATTTGATTGCTTCATCAGCTTCATTTGAATTGCTTGAATGAATGTCTTCAATTCTTTCTTCAATGTAGAGTGGATCATTCATTTGGATTGCAAGATCTTTTCTTCTTTTTAGGGATTGAGAGAGTTGTTCTTTTTCTTTCTTGAGTTTTCCAATAGCCAATTCCAAATCTAGCTTCTCATTATCAATAGCTTTGTCAAGTCTGAATACCTCTACTGCCTTTGATCTTTGCTCAAGTTGTTAAACTTTTTTTTGAGAACCACAAAGCTCTGATACCAATTATTAAAAATATTATGACAACCCAAGTTACTGAGAGGGGAGGGGTGAATCAGTAACTAATAAAACTTTATCCTTGATTAGAAATTAAACCTTCATGTAAATTATGATCTATTTGCATGCATGAGAAACTAAAAACATTTAAACATACATATTACTTTTGACACACAATTTGATGATCCAGAAACCTTCCACATAGAAAGTAAAATTGGGGTGGGGATGATACCCACAAGTTTTTTTACTACAGTATAAAGTTGGCCTATTATGGATTACAATGATCACTTCTTATCATCTAACCTATTAGGAGCAATAAGGACTGTTAGGTCCACCTTGAAAAGAATTTACAAACATACAATGAATTATGCACTCAGTAAAGAGATTTAGATAAGACTATTAGGTCTACCTTGTTAAAGGATTTGAGTGATCCACCTATTAGGATGAAGCAATAACTCATCTTTGATCTACAACTTGGTTTGTTGAATGAGATTCCTCTGAGTGTACAAATCACCTTGTTGTGATAAATAAATCTTTGCTACTCCTTATACTATTGTAGCCTTTGTAATTCACTCTTCTGCTCTTCTCTAATGATTAGGTTACTTCTCTTCAATTATTTGAATGTGATACGATACATTACATATATACCAATCCAGTTACACAATTATAAAGTCAGCCATAATACAAGTTTACAAAAATATTATAAAGTTGGCCAAAGTGTAGAAACTTGAGTTTTAAAGATTGACTTAGTGAGGTTTTGATACTTGAAATCCACTATCAATGTTTGACATCGTCATGCACTCGATAGACATAGAATTTCAGTCTATACTGATCACTTCCAAGTATTTCTAAACTTGGTCTGCACTAGTGTCTAGGTGAATACTGTGAAACTTGGCATATAAACTGAATCACTTGATTCACACTACATAGCTCGATCAATGCTATCACTTTGAGCTTAGTATAAACTGAGTCACTTTGTTAATGTACTAAGTAGCTCGATTAACACTAGACTCACATCACATCAACTGTGAACTTGGTAAGCACTACACAAATTGGTTTGCACTGGTAAACTTAGCATACACTAAGATGTTGGTTTACACTATTGATCATCACCATAGTAGTAACTGCTTGATACAAACTGAAATCTATCCAAAGGACTCGGTAGCAACTGAAATGCTTGGTTAACACTATTAATTGTACAATAAGCTTGGTGTATACTTACAATCTGAAAAAGTGTATGTCATAATAACAAACATGACTGGAATGTCAACACCTTCCCTTGTAAATATTTAGGGATCCATTGATAAAAAGGGGTAAGGATAAAAAACTATAGGATAATATCTTAAAAAGGATTGAAAACCAAATAGAAACATGGAAAGGTAAATGGTTAACTAAAGTAGGTAGAGAAACTAAAATCAAATCTATCCTTTCAGCCATCCCTACCTATCAACTTTCATGTTTCCCTCTACCCAAAAATATTAACAAAGAATTGGAAGGAAAACTTGGAAACTTCTTTTGGAAGGGAACAAAAGATAAAAAGAAAAAAACATTAATCAAATGGGAAACAATTTGTTGCCCGAAAGATCAAGGGGGACTAAGAATAAAGAACTTCAGTTGGAAAAATGAAGCACTAGGAGCAAAATTAGTATGGAGAATGTATTGAGAAAGGGAAAACAAATGGACAAAAATTGTTTATAATAAGTACCTAAATTTGGATGATCCTACTTCACTATTTAGAATTAGGAACCCTCTAGTAAGTTCAGAAACATGGAATTTCATGGTAAAATGTTGATCAATGATCAGCAAGTATTTAACCTAGGATCTGGGAAGAGGAGAATAGGATTTTTTTGGGAAGACACCTACGATGGGCATCCTCCACTCATCAATTCAAACATCCCTATAAATGTCATTAATGAGCTTACTAATTTATGGGGCTCGAAGATCTTAGATTAAAAAATTATTAAAAAGATTGATGGGGTAGACTTATGGGATTGGAAACCCTTGGATAATGTAGATATATCTCCTACAGACAAATTAAACCTTGAAAATATTCTCAAAGAATGATTAGTGAACCATAAAATTAGGAAGATAAACTTATCTAGGGTGCATCCAAAGATGGATCTTACAAAGTTAAGTTAGGATACAATATAATTATTAATTCAAATAGATGGGAAAACCTTAAATTTCCTTTAGATTTATGTTGGGATGTAGCTTGCCTCCCTAAGATTGGCATCTTCATATGGGAAGTATTCCAAAATCACATTTTAAGGACAAACCATTTTACCAAAATGGGTTTTGAAGGACCATCTAGATGTTGTCTATGTAAGGAAAACTCAAAGACTTCTGAGCACCTCTTATTTAAGTGTTCTTTTTCTCAAGAAGTTTAGTATTGGCTTCTTGGTTGGACCTCTCTACTTTCTGAGGATTTAACCAATCACCTCAATGGATGGCTTGCTAAGAACAAAAATAGTATTAATGACAAATTGTGGAATATTACCCTAGCCACCCTTATGTGAAAATTTTGTAAAGAGAGAAACAAAAATATTCTCAACAACTCTTAATTTAACATGAAATATTTTATAAATAAGGTCGAAGCATCTGTAACAAAATTTATGAATAGCTATCTAAGGATAATGAAAAAAATTGAAGGATCCTTGTTTGAATGGGATGGGAATATGAAAAAGAACTGGAAACACCTTATTAACCCCACATTATTATATGACAGAAAGGATATTAAAGCTAGGAAAGTATGTTCATGGGAAGCTCCCCCAAAAGGATGGATGAAATTAAACTTTGATAGAGCATCCAAAGGGAACCTAGGGAAAGTAGGAATAAGATACATAATTAGGTCAAAATCTAGTCAATGGATCATCAAAAGAGCCAAACCCTTGGGAATCATTTCAAACAATATAGCAGAATTAGAAGCCCTTCAAGAAGGATTACAACTAAGTTTAAAAAAATAACATAACTAAATTAATTATTGAAGGAGATTCATAAATTATTATCAATGCTATTAGGAAACATCAGACACCGCATTGGGTGATGAATTCCAAACTTGAATGTGTATTAAGCTTAATAGATCAATTTGTAGATACTAGATTTCAACATATCTACCATGAATGTAATACAAAGGTAGATAGGTTAGCAAATAAAGGAATAGAGGGAGAAGAATTCACACATCTTTCTTCTTCTCTTTTCCAAAATTCCAATTAGACTCTATATAATATAATCTAGCTTTCATTTTAAAGATATACTAAGTATTAATGCATGTTGTCAATCTTTAACAAGATTTAGGCATAATTTTAGAAAAGTCTAATATATATCAGAGGCTTATTTAAAATTATCAAGAATATCAAAATTAATTTAACTAGGAAGACTCAAATAGAAATATAACTGTCTCTAATATGGAGACCTATATTTCAAAATATAATCTTTGTACTTGAAAATAATAATAGACTTTCACTCGGTGAGGAATCAATATTAGGAGATTAACGAATAATTATTACAACTAACATTATAAATTGGTAATATTGAGGGGAACTGAGAACAACATGAACATTCAATCATTATATGCGTCGAGCCCTTCTAGATCTTTTAGCTCTGTTTTTTTATAAATGAGGCATCACTCTCTTATTTTGTTATTTGTCGCTTTCTTTTCATATCTAAGTGTTAGGTATTATAGATGGAATGGAGTCAACTATAGTGATTTATCATGCCCTAGAAACCAAGACTATGGCTTTTAGGGGCAATGTCAAACCAGAGAGGTGGAATAGGATTCTGAACCCAATGGATGATTTATCTAGGGTTGTAGTGAGTAGGGTCTTAGGAGAGTAAGTATTCAATTATGACTACACTTGGTGCATGAATAGCTCTATTATTGGGTCATTTATAGTCTGCTTAGCTAGGGAAAACATAGGGCAAGTAGAGATCATTAGTCTATGCTACAATATTTTTTATCCTACCTAGTTAATGGGGTTAGAGCATGCGGTTCTAAGCATTAATCAAAATTAGAGGATTCTATTACTAGATTTTTGCATGACTCACTCACTAGGAAGTTTGGGACTAGGTAAGGTATATAGGCATCCAATTTTGTCAATCAGAGATAATATCTTGTTTTACCAAGCTTGGCCAAAGATTGAGGCTAACATTGACTTTCTTCTACATTAGAGAGGGATCATGGAGGAGCCGATGTGAAATGGCTCCAGAGTTATTTAAATCTTTACTTAGCATACATTGAACCAAAGGTTGAATTGGACAATCTAGAAAATGTTGTATTCCTTCTCCCCAATTTGTCCAAATCTAGTAAAGAGAAGATGACCTATGTATTTTCACCTAGGTGTCCGGTGTCTAACATCAAGGAAGCGATAGAAATCATCATGGTTTGTGTTAAAAAGGAAGAGGTCTAGACTTTTGTGTTATGGTGTTTTGATCAGTAGTTTCCTAATATCTTTTGGTTTAGGTTTTGGCGTATAGGGATTTCGCTAGGGCTTCTACTAGTTTCTGGTTTTTGTCATGTGGACAATTCTTTTCTATATTTTGTCCTTGATGACCCATTATGTTATGGATTTATATGGATTTTCTCTAAATTGTTACACATAGCTTGGTCTTATAGCTTGTTTTTAGTTTCAGATGCTCGAGCTCTTTCTTTAGAGAAGCTCTGTTTGTATTAATACAACTACATGTTATACTCTCAATCAATTTGTTTGGTGATTATGGTTTGTGGCAATCTCAATTTTTTCTCATCTTATAGACTTCTTCGAATGGTTTATGTATTTTTTCATGGGTGTAGCTGTTTTGGTTGATTATTATAGTTAATGCACTCTATGGTTAATTTGGGTCCCATTTATTGGTATGTTTGATACTATTTTAAATTAGTTTTACCCTAGGATCAACATTGAGCACTTTCTTATGATTTAATCTCTTTGTAAGGGGATCATTGGGCATCAGAATCAAGTTTAAGCATATGCATTATGTTAAGTAGAGGATTCACTGACTCAAATGTAGAAAGAACAATGCATACTTAATGTTTAATTGGATTGGGATTAATAATTGAACATATATGGGCTGGGATCCTATTCTCATATTGGGTTATTGATAACTACCACATAGTCATAGCTTTAGCTAGTCTCAGATTTGAGAACAAGGCTTCTTAATTTACTATCTTAAAAAAGAATTAGTGTAACTAACATAGTTGTTAGACTTATCTAGAGATTGTTAAGCTTAGGTTTAAAGCGTAGGTGATTATTATGTCAGAGGGATAGAAAGAATATTCATATAAATTAATACTGACAACATAAATCATTTTAATAAAGTTATGCAAAAGAAACTAAAGGATAACATGGATATCAAATTTGATGTTTTTAACTAATAGTTCTAACGCTATCTTTTGAGTTGCATCAATGATTAGCAGGTAAGCAAGGTGTAACCACTTTATCTAGAATTGTAGAAGAAGACCCCTTTGCAAATAGATAAAGAGCATGATAAATCTGTCACCTTCAACCCTGCCACTAAATAGAAAACAATGATTGTAGTAGAGATCATTGAAACCTGCAAATTTAGAGTAAGAAGCTAATCATTTATATTGTATTTAAAAAACAAAAATTGGGAATTGATAACTAGGGTATGCCCCTTTTAATAATGTAACAATAAAGGACTATGATCTCGAGAAAGACTGGAGGTTTTTCTCTTTGTTCTTTCCTACCAGTGCCCATGTGAACGGAGAAACTCTAATGTATTTTATTAAATTAATATAATCAAAAGGCTTTGGTTGTTTACCGATCCAAAAATAAAAAATGTATTCTTTACAAATTTTAAATTTGTTAAAAGTTATTAGAAATTATTATTTCAATTATCCTTATAATTTTTTTAAGTCATTGTCATTAAATCTTATAAAATAAATAAATTTATATTTAAGTTTATTGAAAAATTGTTGTGATGGTTTAATATGTTTGAAAAAAAAAATCTTGATGAAGAAAAAATTAAAGAAGTGGAGTTTTTTCATCCACATTGTTTGACACTTCTATATCACACATTTTTATTGTTGATATCATTATTTGTTTCATCATGAACTTGTTCTTACTTATAATCTAATACAAATTTATTATCTCCAAGACTACCTTTTACTTGTTAGAATACATATGAATTATCAATAAAACAAATAGAACAAAGATAATCATATGCATAGCGAAATAAAAATGCATTCTAAGTAAGAGCAAATCTAAACTTAAAATATAATTTTTATAAGAAAAAATTTTAAAAACTAAATTAAAGAATTAAATTTGGCTCAAAAAATTTACATACAGTAAACATAACACCTAAATTATTTGTATTTTCATTTATGACTAATAACCATAATTATCAAAAGAATCCCAAATATTAAGTTAAACAGAGATATTTTTGATGAATAGACATTTTCCATTAATTAAAATTTAAAGATGTCGGGGATGCAAGATCACCCCGCGAGTTCAAATGACTCTAGTTTACACAAGTTATGTTTTTTAATTGATAAATGTCTACTTGGGAGTGCATTAAGAAATCTCATTTTAGGCATTTTCTTTTCAGATCCTTTAACCTAAGGCATATATCCACAACCTCTTCCAAAGCTCCCATTTTGGTACAAATAAGAGGATGTTGGCAAAGATTATAGATTCCTAGCTTAAATCTTGTATTTACCTTTGATTGAAAGTTAATGAATGGAGTATTTTGGAAGAGGAGAAGAATTTGTTGGGCTTGAGGGAATTTCAATTAGGTGAATTGATTCATGATAGTTATTATCAAATAACATAATTTTTTCAAAGCTGAAAAGGTTTTTAATTACAGCATATGATAAAAATAATTGCATGAAATGGAAGGTGATTCATTCTGAGATTAGAGTAGCAAAGTGAACATTCAAAACATGAAAGCAGATTCTATGGACATTTAAAAATTAGAATGTTAGAAAAATGATTATCGAAGATCTAATTATAATGTGTCTAGATAAACATTTTCCACCAAGTAGTATTGCAGTTCCTCAACACATGAAGAAATCATATTGTTGTTGTACATGTGGTTCTGCTTTACAAAATTATTTAGTTAAATTAAAACTCATGAAGCTCATTTTATATTAAAAAATAGAGTTTAAGCTTGACTCTGCCTACTTCTGTTAATTATTATTAGTTTATGCCAGAACTATAGCAAAGAGGCTTGGCACTAACTGGTGATTGCAGTAAATTTTAACAGCTAATCACAAAATAGATTTGTTGGAATATTCTTTCATTTTTGGTAGGTGCATCCGATAAAGTTGCATGTTTTTTTTTTTGGCCTAAATATTGATGTTGATTATATTGGCCTACGTTGAAGAGATTACTATGCAAGAGAACGCTAGTACTGACAAAATTTCCGGCAATCGGCAAAAATATTATCCATAAAAATGAACCGATATATTATTCAGCTGTTCTTAGAATAAACGGACATGAAAAATTACAATTTTGTATGAAACATATTGCACCATACCTCAGACATTAAACCCAAAATCTTGGTCCTAAAAAGCCGCCCGTCATTCCACATGGGCGAACAGGCTTATATAACAAAGTAGTATTTGGAAACTAATTGATGAGAGCATAGATATGAATATTTTCATTTTGTATGGAGAATGACTCATGTAGTGTGGAAATATGCCTTGATCAAATATGGTCTGGCTTGTACTATAACAGAAGGGCAGCAAATCCCGAAATGCCTCTTTGAGCTTTGCAAATGAAGGTTCTGCAGCACTCCAGAGAAATGTTATCTGAAATAAAATGAGCCTCTCTGAACTTGCTGAATACTCCTTTTCATGTTCTTGAAATGCTCGACATTGCAGGGGATTCTGAGGGGGCCGACGTGGTCGAATCCGAAGGCTTCCTCTGCCGCCCTCAACAACTCTGTGAAGATCGGATGGTGCAGATCATTTATGGGAATCATGAAGCGCTCTTCTCTCTCCCCCACATACACGAACACACAACCCTTTTCAGCAACTCTTCCCCTTCCATTACTACCATTCCTCCTCATTCTCCATGACTTGTTTGCTTCTTCAATTTCCATTTTGATTACACAGAAATAGGAGTTGGAAGAGAATTGCAATGAGTAAAGGAGTATGGGTGCGTTCCTTTTTATAGTTAATTTTGGCTGCCATGCCCGCGTTGTGTGTGTTGGCAAGATCACCATCGGTCGCTTAAAAGACGGAAGAAAAAGTGGAACCACTGATTTGCATGTGCCCTCCACAGTCCACATTAATGAGGCCGCGTTTGTTTGTTCGATGAATTTGAGACAGCGGAAGGTGGTCATCAAAGGACAGAATGCGAAATGACTGAATATAGAGAAAAGTAGAAAAGGTCGTCGAGTGGAGCCCATGCAAAACGCAGAATACGGGCGATCCATCATGTCATTTCTCCAATAATAATCATCTCAGTTTCCATTAACTTTTCTAATAGAACCAAACTATTAATATAATTTCGAGCAAACTAATATAAAGAAATCAGATCGATCTCGGTGTGAAGGAGTTCGTCGAGTGGAGCCCATGCAAAAATGCAGAATACGGGCGATCCATCATGTCATTACTTAACTCGACGATGGAGGCCACCCTCTACACTTGTCATTTTTTTCTCACCAGTCTTTTCCTATTCAATTTTTCATCACCTCCACATTTCTGAAACGTGCCCTTTTTGTTTTTAACGAATTTCTCCAATAATACTAATACTCGGAGTCATAAATTTTGAAGGACGTATTGCCATGATTATTGCTCTCGATTTAGAACGTGGAGAATGTGGAGCCATTTTTTAATAGTAATAAGCACGAGATAGACCACTTCTGGGCTATATATAAACTGAGAAATGCAAAGATTTTGAAGTGTACCATAGTTTTAAAACAAGTATTTGCTCTTTTGGGTTTCAAAGTCCCCTTTCTGTTATCAAATTGAGAATGGAAATGGGAAGAGCAAAGGTGTGGAAAAAGAGTGGTAGTGGAAGGGGAAGAATTGCTCAAAAAGGTTGTGTGTTTGTGTATGTGGGGGAGAAAGAAGAGTGCTTTGCCATTCCCATAAATCATTTGCACCACCCAATCTTCGCAGAGCTTTTGAAGGCGGCAGAAGAGGCGTATGGATTCCACCACAATGGCCCCCTCAAAATTCCATGCAGTGTCGACCATTTCAAGAAACTGGAAAAAATGATTAGCAAATCTCAAAAAGGCCCATCTTACTTAGATAAGATTAAATATTATACATAATTCTCTTTCTGCAAGGAGCAAAGAGGACAATGAATTCTGTAATGTATATTCTAATTTATAGTACAACGTCCCGTTATATTATGTTTTGAGTGATGAATGATGTTCTCAACGCCATCAAGATCTTTTTAACTTAAATCTAAAGTCAGCAAAAGTTAGTTATGTGGCTATAATTTTTTTAACTTAAAATTTGGTTTCAATCAATGGTTATATATTATTACTTATATTTATATTACAGTGTACAGTCAATCATTGAATAATCTATGTAAACATAAAATTTCAATAATGCAAATAGTGTAGGATTTGAGCAAAAACGCATAACAAATCTACGAAGTCCAAAAAAACCTGCATACAGAAAACCTATCATGGAGAAGAAAAAGACAAGAAGAGGCAAGGGTTTGGTCTGAAAAATTCAGATGAAGAAGAAAAATATTATTCAATAGATTTAAATTGCAAAATATAAAGAGATCAATCATTATAAAGGAGATCGAAACCCGAAAAGGGTAACCTAAAGCCTGAAAAAGCTAAGTTGCACATTATAATTAATAAAATATTAATTATATGCACCGATGAGATAGCTTAAGCAAACTAAAGTAATATGCAACTTAATTAATTAAATCAAAGCGATTTAATTAATAAGTGCGAACAAGTAATTACTCTAACACTCCCCCTTAAGTGAAGCTCAAGAGGTAAGCTAACCTAGCATAGCTATGAAAGCAAAGAGATGGGTCCCGGCAACAAGGCCTAATTAGGTACCCAATACAAGGAAATCTCTGTAAATTGAAGAAATAGAAAAAACCCCATGGGAAAAACCCTACTCCAAAAAGAGATAGCAAAGAATGTTCCAGAAGATAGGAACAAAGAGAGATCATGAAGAGAACTACTGAAGCATGAAAAGTTGCAAAACTCTGTCAAAAAGTGCTGATATGTAGAACCTCCACTGAAATAGAAGGCACAAATCGAGTGTGTCTATATGGTAGATGATCTCTCTCACCGAAACGCATAGGTAGCAAGCCACTGTAATCGCCTAGTATGTAGGATCAGGTACTAAATACATAGCTCACACTAACGAACTATCAAACCAAGGAAGCATTAGAACAACAAAATAACCCCCCCTTAATGCAGACAGGGTGAGGTGATAGACAACTGAAAAGGTGCACCAAAAATCTCCTACAACACAAGAACCAAACACATCGAGAGTGAGGTATAGACACCTATAAAGGCACATGTCACCACACAAAACTGGCAAACAACTATCCCCCCCGATGACACTTTATAAAATAGTGCGAGTACAACAAATCACAATGATGAAAAGTATCCCGAAATGTAAGAGTGACACTTTATCTTAGTGTGTTTTCATAACAATGCTTACAATGAATATCAACAATGATCAAAAAAAGTATAAGACTGATACAACAGAAGGTACAGCCCAAGACAAAGCATTTGAAGCAACAAAATCGATCCTCAGACCTGAAACAACCAAGATATTCACCAGAATGCAAAAATACATAAGACTAAATAAAAAGCTCCTAGAGCATAATATAGAACAACAACTTGCATCACTGGAAAGAGCACAGAAATAGCTTTTCAATGATATAAAGAAGTCCAAAATCGAAGATGGATGCTCAAGACACGCCTCCCAGAGTGCAAAAATAGATCATCTGGCTTTGACTGCCAAAATAGGCAACCAAACTGCATCAAAACTCAAAAACACCTATACCATCATCTCCATATAGGAACCAAATTTTTGGTGCATTTTTCGGATTAAAAAATACATCTGTATGCTCGAGTTACGGAAAAAAAACCTCCAGGGCCTTCGGAATGCATGAAAAAAAATATTAATAAAATAATAATAATAAACAAAAAAAAATCACCGCCCACCGCAAGCGTCAGCGAAGTGGTGCTTTGACGGCCACTGCAGTGGAGCAACCACAGTGCCACTACGAAACCGCAGGCGGAGCCACTAGTAGTGACCGCTAAGCGAGCCACCAGCGATGACAGTGGCAATAGCCGCGGTGGAGCTGCTAACGGTTTCCTAACCGCGATGACTTCAAAATGCAAGTTTTTCAATTTTTTTGGAATTTTGCACCTCGATCTGCATGCCAGGGGCCATACAACCCTGTTCGGCAAAAATATATTGCCTCCTAGATCAACTTTGTCCAAATCGAAAAAAATTTATATCAAAATGGGGGTTCTGACACCTTCTGAATCCATCCATGATATCTGTTTGGTCTCAAACTACTCTGAAAATTAGTGACCCCCCTATTTTCTTAGAAAAAAATTGAAAAAATACCAAATCTAATCTACCAAACCCTTGTTCTCCCTTTTTCTTGAAACATCGAACAAGCTACAGCAGATCTAACTTTGATACCATGTAGGATTTGAGCAAAAATGCATAACAAATCCACGAAGCCCAAGAAAACCTACATGCAGAAAACCTGTCACAGAGAAGAAAAAGACAAGAAGAGGCAAGGGTTTGATCTGAAAAACTCAGATGAAGAAGAAAAATATTATTCAATGGATTCAAATTATAAAATACAAAGAAATCAATCCTTATAAAAGAGATCGAAACACGAAAAGGGTAACCTAAAGCCTAAAAAAGCTAAGTTGCACATTATAATTAATAAAATATTAATTATATGCACCTACGAGATAGCTTAAGCAAACTAGAGTAATATGCAACTTAATTAACTAAATCAAAGTGATTTAATTAATAAGTGCGAACAAATAATTACTCTAACACTCCCCCTTAAGTGAAGCTCAAGAGGTAAGCTAACCTAGCACAGCTATGAAAGCAAAGAGATGGGTCCTGGCAACAAGGCCTGATCAAGTACCCAATACAAGGAAATCTCTATAAACTAGAGAAATAGAGAAAACCACATGGGAAAAACCCTACTCCAAAAAGAGATAGCAAAGGTGGGCCAAAAATCTCCTACAACACAAGAACCAAACACATCGAGAGTGAGGTATAGACACCTATAAAGGCACATGTCATCAACACTGCATGAGGCAAAAGAGAAAGAGGGCACAAAACTGGCAAACAACTATGCGCCCCCATGGCACTTTATAAAATAGTGTGAGTACAACAAATCACAATGATGAAAAGGATACCAAAACACAAGAGTGGCACTTTATCTTAGTGTGTTTGCATAAAGATGCTTACAATAAATATCAACAATGATCATAAAAAGCATAAGACTGATACAATAGAAGGTATAGTCCAAAACAAAGCATCTGAAGCAACAAAATCGATCCCGAGACCTGAAACAACCAAGATATTCACCAGAATGCAAAAACACATAAGACTAAATAAAAAACTCCTAGAGCAGAATCTAAAACAACAACTAGCATCACTGGAAAGAGCACAAAAATAGTTTTACAATGATATAAAGAAGTTTAAAATCGGAGATCGGATGCTCAAGATACGTCTCCCAGAGTGTAAAAATAGATCATCCAACTTTGACTGCCAAAATAGGCAACCAAACTGCATCAAAACTCAAAAACACCTATACCATCATCTTTGTATTAGAACCATATTTTTGGTGCATTTTTCGGATTAAAAAAAAACATCTATATGCTCGAGTTACAAAAAAAAAACTTCTAGGGCCTTTGGAATGCATGAAAAAAATATTTTTTAAAATAAAATAATAATAAAAAACAAAAAAAATCACCGCCCACGGCAAGCGGCGGCGAAGGGGTGCTTTGGCGGCTACTGCGGTTGAGCCACTGCAATGCCACTACGAAACCGCAGGCGAAGCCACTAGCAGTGACCGCTAAGTGGGCCACCAATGGTGACCACTGTGGTAGCCGTGGTGGAGCCGCTAATGGTTTCCTAACCATGACGGCTTCAAAATGCCAGATTTTCAAATTTTTTTTATTTTTTTGGAATTTTGTGCCCCAATCTGCATGCCAGGGGCCGTACAGCCCTGTTTGGCAAAAAAAAATTGCCTCCTAGATCAACTTTGTCCAAATCGAATAAATTTTATATCAAAATGGGGGTTTTGATGCCTTCTGAATCCATCCGTGATGTTTGTTTGGCCTCAAACTACTCTAAAAATTAGTGACCCCCTATTTTCTTTAAAAAAAAATTTAAAAACACCAGATCTGATCTACCAAACCCTTGTTCTCCCTTTTTCTTGAAACACCGAACAAGCTACAACAGATCTAAATCTGATAACATAAAGGATTTAAGCAAAAATGCATAACAAACCATGAAGCCCAAGAAAACCTACATGCAGAAAACCTGTCACAAAGAAGAAAAAGACAAGAAGAGGTAAGGGTTTGATCTAAAAAACTCAAATGAAGAAGAAAAATATTATTCAACGGATTCAAATTACAAAATACAAAGAGATCAATCTTTATAAAGGAGATCAAAACCCAAAAAAGATAACCTAAAGCCTAAAAAAGCTAGGTTGCACATTATAATTAATAAAATATTAATTATATGCACCTACGAGATAGCTTAAGCAAACTAGAGTAATATGCAACTTAATTAATTAAATCAAAGTGATTTAATTAATAAGTGCAAACAAATAATTACTCTAACAAATAGAACTTCTAAAAAATTGTACATATATTAATAATTAATACGGAAGATTGTGACAATTTGGGCAATGTGCAAAGAGACTAAATATTTTGTTTATTTCTTTGTGTATTGTTTTTGCATGCTATTGTCTTTTCTTTTTCTTTCTAGTTCTTCTTCGTATTCTCATTATAATTTCCCAAAGAATCATATAAGCTCTTTAAACTATCAAAACTTTATTTAAAATCCACATCAAAAACTTTAAATGAATTCATTGAATGCTTATAAGTTTATAGAGTCTTTTGATCTATAAAAGCTTGAAGACCTACACGTCTTAACTCAAATGAGTATCTTAACTCAAATGAGTGTTCTCTATTTGTAATGCCGCACTAGGGAACTCAAGGGAAATTAACTAAACATGTTACTAAGTTTTTTGATAAATTATTTTTCATAGAAGTTTATACAACATCAATGATAAAAATGTGAAAGCAATACAATGAAAACACATTTCATAAATGTAAATGTGAAACAAACACAAAATTATATTTATCAAGGGTTTCAGAATGTAGTATCGCATACGTATTACTTATTAATTAGATTAGCCATAAGTATAATATCTCACGTCCATAAATGAATATCAAATACAACATCTCATATGTATGAACATACACCTGATACCAAGGGTATACATAAAGAATATACATCTGTTGCACAAGCTACAAGGTATGTAGTAATATTCCAAATACAAAATACATTACAACATCTCATAAGATCCACAAATGATTCAATGATACATGATACAAGCACAACATATAAAAGTAATAGAAGTCTCAAAGCATGATGAACAAGAAGGTAGAACAGATACAAGACCATCTATTACTTGAACAAGTGTATCAAAATTTTAACGGTAATAGAATCACTGCCACTTGACTGCATGAAACCAAAGGTCCAATCCCATTATGGTGAGGAGATAACTTCAGTTCCCACTCAGATAAAAAACCACAAAACACAATATAGGAACTAGGTGAGGGATCCTAAAAGGTTTCTATCAGATATGTACTACATGTAGAATAAGGTGATAAAGCTAACCCCAAAGGCAATTGACACATGTAGGAAACCTAAGATGCATATGGGGAAGTTTCATCACATGAGCCAACTCTAGAGTTACCCTAATAGTCTCTCTAGACCCTAGCCCCCAATGTCTCAATGTGGCTTCAATAACCTTTCATACAAATAAGGATACTAACTTTGCAAGATCTCAATCAAACATCTTCTCTCACTCCCATCTTAACATGTACTAGCGCTTATGACATGGGCAAGGAAAAATTATCTTATTAGTTCATTTTAATCCCATTTGATAATTTATGTTATCACTTAAAATTAACTTACAATGAGTCATCCTAGCAGCCATTTTAGGGCTTTAAGCCTCATTGCAATTCACTTCCCCCTATACTCAGGCTAGATAACCTACCTAAGCTCATAAGTCAAAATAATCTTAGAAAATCATAAATAACACATTAAGATCCATAAAAAACATCTAGAACTCATTTACTTGTCCTCAAACCAAAACATCATAAGAGCATTCTCATGTATCGACATAGCACGAGCTTATTATGATATTGCTATCAGGATTTAATTCTGTAGTTTTTTAGTCAAACTCATTGAACCATGTTAATGAGTAGTGATTCAACACGAATCCATCTATCATGAGAATAAATGGAACTCATTGGATCTAGGTGATTCTCACAGGGGTGGAGTACCAAGACTTCTTGGGCAACAATAATTGAAAACATAATAATTATCACAATGCATAGAGAAGAATTACATATACATCAACAAAATAAAACAATCTATAGCCTCTAGTTCACGGTTCTAATAGGTCCACTAACACATCCCCCCTCCCCCCTCTCTCCAAATAACTAAAATTAACCAACCAAGACTTAAGTAATAGATCATTAGTTGGCAGCGACAATGACCAGATGGGGAATGTTTTCTAGCATCATTTCTTGAGCTTTTAGATTGGAGTAATCAAAGTTATTAAAGATGGCTTTATAATATTCTACAAAAGTTTTTGCTATCTTGTTGGGGTCCTCTGTGATAATTCCTTCACTATTTTTTATTTTTTGAATTCTATATATAGATCTATTATTAATGGTACTATTGTGAAAGAATTTTGTATTTTCGTCCCCTTCTTGTAACCAATTTTCTCTGGATTTTTGTTTCTAGTAGATTTCCTCTTTTGCTAGTATTGATTCTTTTTTTGTTAATAATTCTTTTTCTTTATGATATTACTTATTATCCATATCGCTCTTGATGATCTCCTCACTTTTTTAATCTCCTCTTCATTTTCTAGTTTTTCTTTAAAGATGTTATTAAAATGAGTCTTGTTCCATTTTAGGATATGTTATTTTAATATTTTAAGTTTAGAGACAAAACAAAACATTTTTTATCCTTTAAAATTACTTTCTTTCCACCACCTTCTTATATTTTCCATGAAACTATCATCCATGAACCACATCTTTTCGTATTTAAATAGATTCCTTATAGGTTTAAACAGTTATGAAAGCTCTATTCTAACTGGAAAATGATCTGAGCCTAAAAAGGGTAGAATGGATGCTTGCAAAGTCAAAGTCAGGTCACTAAGTCTCCTTTGAAAAAAAACCTATTTAATCTTTCTGCTATATAACAAAACCATTTCCTTTTATTGTTCCATGTATACACCCCATTGTTGGTAGGTATATCCATATAGTTGTTGTTTTGTACCCATTCTTTAAAA
Source organism: Cupressus sempervirens (assembly GCA_028749045.1). NCBI lineage: Eukaryota > Viridiplantae > Streptophyta > Pinopsida > Cupressales > Cupressaceae > Cupressus > Cupressus sempervirens. Next base: position 442,742,920 of record CM053792.1, on the reverse strand, counting down.
TCTGTCATTACTTGATTCCCTAATTGTATCCCTCCAGATTTCTCCTCCATCTTTAGGATCGCATTAAAATCACCCTTGATGATAAAGCTTTCATTTTTTATGTTTTCCATGAAGTGACTGATTTCATTCCATATTTCTTTCTTTTCTATTGTTTGTGTTAGCCCATACACATTGATGAGTATAAACTGTATATTATGTCTGAAACTTTTGATTTTTCTCCCCATCTAATTTTTTTTTATAATAATATACAGTCTTGAAGGCTTTCCATTTTTTGGCAATATTTAGCAATGCTTGAAGCTAGGATCCTTTCGATTTTGTTGTTTGCATCGTTCTCTATAATCCCTATTACTTCTCTATCTCTATTGACTTCCTCTTTTCTTTCTCTTGTTCTGGTGCCTCTATTTTCTAACACTTATGTGTGCTCTTTACATTCTTTTTCTATTTCCAACATTTTTTCTAGATTAGAAGTGTGATTCAATATCTTTTGATGTCTACTTGAGTCCATATTTTTAATTTTGACTTATGTTTTCCACCATATTTGGTGAAGGATAGATTATATATAGACCTATTTGTTATAATCTTTTTCTTGATGTCCTTATTTTCTCCTTCTAAATTCAGTAATACTTTGATGTCACTTGATGAGTGATCACCTACTTCTAAACCTATGATATTGCCTAAGTCTCTGCCAATTTGTTCTAAAATGTGTGATTCATTTAATTTTGGGGCTATGGATTTGTAGCATAGCCATGTTGGAATCATTATTAGATTTGATTTGAGTTCATTAAAATTGGGTTCCCAAGGAAAAAAAAAATTAAGGCATGACCTTTAAAGAACCATACCAAATTCAAAATTATCTTGTTTAGATAACACTATTATTTTTACAATAAAAATAAATTACTTTATTTGAGATGACAAAGATACTTACCTGATCTTTGTGTCCTCCTTGTATCTAGCTTGTTAATTTGTGGATTTTCCAACCTGGGCCATTCCAATATCCATATATCTCAACTCTTTAATGGTCTTTCCACCTTTTCTCCAAGTATTGGTTGCTAATGATTTGGATTTTGGAGTGATCTGGATCTGAGGATGAGCTATGGATTTCAATTTTGGAGTGGCCTAGATCTAAGGATGGATTATGAATTTTATTGTTTTCTACATGTTTGTAGGTTTTCTTATAACATTAGTACATTTGAGGCCATTTTTCAACCAAAATTGGTCAAAATTTTGACCCAATTTTTGACCAAAGTTCGACCAACCCATTGGTCAAAGTTTTTCTCGTCAAAATTTTGACCAACCTACTAGTTGGTCAAAATTTTGACCAATATGTTAATCAAAAACTGTCAAACATGTTGGCCCAAGTTCTGCCAAGCATTGGTCCAAATTTTGACCAATGCTTGGTAGTTCTCAACCAAGCATTGGTCAAAATTTTGATCAAAACACTTGGATGTTCTCGACCAAAAATTGCTCAAAATTTTGACCAATACTTGGTCGAAAACTCCAAGTATTGGTCAAAATTTCAACCAATGTTTGGTCGAGAACATCCAAGCATTGGTTGAAATTTTGACCAATGCTTGGTCAAATTTTTTTTAGGCTCACACTTGTTGAGGTCCACTTTAGAAATGGCCCTTCCTATGAAATTTTTGTCTAAAACCTTTCTAATGAGATAATGTGTTATGAGCTCTTCATCAGTGGGATGGAATGTGAATCCAGGAGGCAATTGTACATCACCCATATCATGACTGTAACTAAAGTTAAGAGCCTCTATTTTTGAATTCTCTTCCCTATCACCCATATTCATTTCCTCTGCTATGGGAAATAAGGAAGAGAATTCAATAATAGAGGCTCTTAACTTTAGTTACAGTCATGATATGGGTGATGCACAACTGCCTCCTAGATTCACGTTTCATCCCACTGATGAAGAGCTCATAACACATTATCTCATTAGAAAGGTTTTAGACAACAGTTTCATAGGAAGGGCCATTGTTGAAGTGGACCTCCACAAGTGTGAGCCTTAGGGAGGGTTCAATTCCCTCCTTTATTATTCACTATGCGTATAATCCCACACACCCATTTGATATTGAATGATGATGTACTGAATGTTGAGTGTCTAAGTTGAGTGCTCCAAAACCATCTATTTTGTTGGTGTTTGAAACTACTAAGAAACAAAATGCTCAATATCACAGTGAAATTACTCACATAATCTAAGGATTAGCCAATTCCTAGTAGCAATTACATGAATAAACCACTTTGACCCAACTTCAACAAAAACCAAATATGATTTTCTACTCTTTAGGCTCTGCTAAAAAAAAGGTGGATATACCTAGGGATGATTCTAATGCAAACTATGGTATGAAATTATCTTAGTTTCATTCTGATTCTTTTCTTTTACCCTCAGGCACATACACAGTTTATCAATTTTCTCTAAAAGCTTCTCAAATCTATATGCATCCCCTATAAGCAGATTTGGTTATAAATATCCTATTAGTTTACAAGTGTTCCTGGAATTAGTGGCTATCTAAGACTCAGAAAACTATATGCAAATGAGTGGTAACCAGCATTTGTAACTTTAAACAAAATGGAATGAAATAATTTTGATTTTTTAAAAATGATTTGATATGTAGCAGTAGAATTCACCCTTGCCCATTTCTGACTCATGTGACTAGTGCCTTATCCATTGGGCATAAAATTGACTATTGGTGGGAGATCTAATTCAAATAACTTGCAAATGAATAAATCAATTGTAATCACCCATTTCCCTTCTTATGAAATATCCCTTTTATAAACTCACAAACCCTACTAATTCACTGAAGCATTTCCATAATTCCTTAAATTATAAGCACAATAAAACCAGCATACAATTGGGCCCTTTGTACCTTTCCTCTAATGTTGGCATTTCAAACTAGGCCTACGGATGACTAAGGACACGTGTCATCAACTCGCTACTTCACTATACATAACTTTCGCACAACTTTTCATAGCGAGTTAGTTAGTATCGTCAATTTATGCTTGATCTAACGATTTAGAATCATTTACATGTTCTATGCATGGGGAGTGGGTCCAAGATACTACTGTCGCTGAGCTGGCTTAACATGTTTGCACACATATATATTATTTACTTTCTAATGACATCATTTTTCCTTGACTCTGTCATGTTTGTCATTTTCAGGCATGTCACTACCTCGCTACTAGTGAAAAACGCAAACTTCCTGGTAGCGACATAGCGAGCTCCGACAAAGTCAAAACTTTCGGCCTATAAATGCTAAGTAGGATGCCACTGTGTCATTTAATCTGCACAATTCATTTTTGACGAATCACTTGTTCGAGGCCCATCTCTTTTAAAATTTTCACTACATCACAACCCTCCAACTAGTCGCTACCTTGCTACCGGTAAAAACACCAACTTCTCGGCTAGCAAGATAGCGACTTCCGACGGAGTCAAAACTCTAGTGACAAAGAACAAAAACACATTGATTGAAAATTTGTCCATTAATACTGGTTTCAGAGAAGGTCGTCACGCATATTTATGAACTTTCATGGGAATTTTCATGATCACATTAGTTTTTTTAAAAAAAATCTGCTTCCTTTAAAATCTGGGCACTCACTATGTCACTACCGACAAGTTGCATAGATTTTTTGATAGCAACTTAGTGAGTCATCGGAGAAACTTCAATTCTGGTGACACCATTTTTGAATTCCTCCTCGTGTGTCCTTTCTAACACTGACAATCCTGGGAGATAGCACGTGACCATAATGCCTTCATATTAATATAGTTTTATCAACGTCGAACTTCACTTTCAGCACCAGGACATAGTTCTTCGATGGTCGCTACATCACTATAGGAAACAACCTCACAACTTTTTATAGAGAGTACGTGACATCCGTTGATTCTAATAAGATCCAACGGTGGGATAAGATTTTTCAAAAGGACTCAACAATGACCTCGACATAGGCGAGAAAGAATATTCAGCTGTTGTTAAGACTTTCGCGCCAAAATAAGATTTAAAAGGCAAGACCTAGGGTTTTACACAGATTTTAAAAGATATCAAAATATAAGACCAAAACCTAAAACCCTAGGACCGAACAAAAGAACTCACATCTGATTTTTTCACCATGATTCAAAGAAAAATTAATATGTAAAAAATCAAACCAACACATTTCATGCCTTCATCTATACACAATTTCTTTCTTTTTTCTTTCTACTTGCACGCCCATTTCATTTCATATGATCATCTGAAAATTGTGTCACTCTAAGCTCTCAACTATTTCCTCTTGATTGATCATCTCATAACTATTGAATGAGAGCTTTGGGATAAGCTATAGGCATCCATCAAAGCATAAAGGGTTTTGTCAAACAGTGTAGATGAAGTAATAGCATTTTCCTTGGGAGACATGCTTGCAAAATGGAAGCATAGATAAGTCATGTGAACTGTTTGACAGGATACCTGAACGTAATGTGGTAATCAAAAGCCATGGTTGCTAGATATGCACAAAATAGATATATTGAGAGAATATATTTGTTTAAGTTGCAACTGCCTTGGTAGACATGCATGCAAAATGTGGAATCCTAGATGAATAGTTCAATTGAATCCTCCTCCAAGAGGAAGGCTACAACAAATACATAGTTCAATTGAATGGTCTATAGATACCATCAGGATAAATCGCAACCATGGAAAAATCATCATATTAGAGAATCACAACTATGGATAAATCGTCATTTAGAACTATTTTCACTAGTAGCTAAGATATTAATTTGCATCATACATGGAAGAAGTTGAAGAGCAATCAATACACACCAACATCATGAGAAGAAGTGATTTGATTAATGAATCGATTACTAAATCAATATGGAGTGATACAAAATAGAAAATGAGGAATCTGTAATGGGTATTCCAGTTCGCAAGTGCTGATAAGTATGATAGCTACTATGAAGACCAAAAACCAAGTGATAATTGATCAATGATCATATGTATATCCAATGATGGTCCATGATTACTATGTAATAGGATGATACACAAATCAGGAGAAGTTGTATCAATAAACATAAATAATCAAGAGGGCATCAATCAACATGTGATTGAGCAATAATAAGCATACAAAACTCATAATCGATACCGATATGGAGGAACAACAATATGTTATGATAATGATTAAGTGAAAAAATGACAAACTTTAAGATTTATTGAACCTATGACCCATATTATTATACTAGCTCATGCACACTGACTAGTGAGATTATTACTATTGGCATCCAATAAGGAAAATATTATAATCAATAACTAAAGGCTAATTAATTATTGAATGAAAGGATGCAAATCTAACAAGGAAAAGGTGCATCTAGAAATGATCATGAAGGGAGACAATCTTCATTATTAAAAAATGTTATACTAACTGATCTTATTGTTAGAAGACTTGTAACGGAAAGGTACGATTAGCAAAGGAAATGAAGGGACACGAGATATGTCCCATACAATGGCACTCCTCACTCAAGGATGTAGATATAAGAAAGCTTTTCCATTGATCATTCAAATATACAATACAAATTATTCAAAACACAAAAGAATTTAACACAAATATCTTATATTCATTTAAAGAGGTTCTTCAAAATCTATTTCTTCTTTCAATCATTTTATCTTTATTATTCCTAGCTAAAAGAAATGAATATTTCTAAATTTTGAATCTACACGAATAGTGCACAACTTTTATTCAACAAAGGTATGAAGAATACTCATGATAGATAGTCGTTGTTAGTACGCTCCACAATACTATCAGCTGGCTTGTTCTCATATTTTTTGATTGTCTCCAAGTAATGAGCACACTCTTCCACACTACAATCTCCAAACAACAATCCTAATTAAAGGCAAAAAAATTCTCCCATTTAAAAGAAAATAAAATATTTTTTCATGCATGTTTGACCCTATGTTCTGAGTGTTCCTTGGTGGAGTAGTACAAAGGATCCATGGTGTCTTCCTAGGCAAGTCTGCAAGAGGTTGGAACATAGTAAATTAGAAGAAAATCCCAGTAACAAATGTATAATGTATAGTAATATTAAAACCTAGAAGGATTGCTACCGAAGAGGAAAAACTGATGCTAAAGATAACAATCTGATTTTGGAAGGTGAAGTAAAAGCGATTGCAATAGATGATCTAGTACTCAATTATGAAGTATTTGCCAAGACTTCAAAAATTGTGGAAAAACATTTATGTGAGCTAGAATTTTAAGAAAGAAGCCCCATTTTATACATTTGTGAAGTTGTATATTAAAAGTGTTACTCAGCGTTTTGACTTTTAATAGCTTTGAGGATGAGTCTCTTTAAGGAAAAGGGCATGTTGTGTGCCTAGACACAAAATATCATTATACTTGTGTTGGTATGATTTTTCACATGAAAAAATTTCCTTTGTCCAGGTATAAAAAGCAGGTTGGAATCCCTTAGTGGTGACTAGGGTTTCTGATTTAATCATCCATTTGTTAGCCTTTGAAATTTTTTGTTAAAACCCTATGTCTCAGTCCTTTTAAAATTTTTGAGCACAAAATCTTTTGAAAAGGGAACTTGGGTGAATATTCTGTTTTCCTTTTATTCCACACCCACCAGGTAGCCTTTTCTCTCATGTTCCCCACTGTCTGATTTGGAAAGATCCACAGTTATTACTATCTCGCTATAAAAAGTTGTGCACTTTTTATGCATAGAAAAGTAGCGAGCACCAAAAATTCTAAAAGAACGGGACTGTAAAATAAAGGGACAGCAGTCAGGGATTTGTATTGGGGCCAAAAATTTAGTCACATGCACTGTGTTAGTACCGTCAAGCAAGAAAAGGGACCCAGTAAAAGATAGCTAGGAAATGGCACCAGAACAAAAGTTTTTCGATGCCTCGCTACCTCGCTATCGAAAAAAATAAGCATTCCATCGTTAGTGAAGTAGCGAGTAGTTGTGAAATCAAAGAGCATGGTGACCTTCAAGTTTCTTGATAACCATACTTTTTACAAGTGGCATGATGAGTAATAACTACTATTGTCAAAAGCAGTTAATAAAGGCGATGGTGATTTGATTGGTTTTTATTCTTTCAGTATCAAGTTTTGTTGAAATCATAGGAGCTCGCTACCTCGCTATCAAAAAATTTTGGCATCTCGTCATTAGCAACATAGCAAGATGTCATGAAATGAACACGTGGTGGGACCTCAAGCAACGTGGAAAGGTGACTAAGATTTAAGAAAGGTTTGGCTTGTTGCCAATAGTGCAAATTTTCCAACGTCACCAATGCCCCGGACCCACGCCCCATTCATAAAGCATATAAAGGATTATGATCATCAGATCTAACTAGAATCGACAGTCCTCACTATCTCACTATGGAAAGTTGCAAGTTGTTTGCTCTATGTGACATAGCGAGTATGGGACACACCATTCTTCAAGGTACTTTATGTAGTTTCTCTACCTTTAATTTGGTCTCAGATCAACGGTTGTCGCTATCTCACCATGAAGAATAGCTCGGAGGATATATACATAGTGAGGTAGCAAATAAGGGCCCACCACTGTTCTTCGAAGCAATGTAGTAATATGTCATCCACAAGATCAAGATCGAATCAATGTTTGTCGCTGCTTTGCTATGGAAAGGTGCTTGTTCTTTATGTATAGCAAAGTAGCGACTTGTCGACACGTGTCCTCAATTGCAAGTGCATCCAAACAAAAATTCCATCAAGGATGGAGTTATGTACATGGTCAATTTTCATTGGATTGACTGGCCAACTTGTCAAGTGGAATGACAAGTTGTCTTTTTTTGCATCCCTTGATCGTAGGGTTTTCAAAGAGCAACGGCATAGATTTAAACATAGAAGGTGGTGCCACTCTATGTATTAATTAGACATGAAAGCTTCGTATGTGAGGAAAAATAGAGTATAATACAGAAGATTTTCTCATTTCCACCTTACGCAAACAAAGATTTCAAGTCTTTCTGAGAAAAAGTAATTACTAAGAAGATCGTGCTGAAATTGGCAAGATTGTGAAACAACTAGTTCGCGTAGAAATTGCAGAAATAGAAAGAGAACAAGAGTTGAATTCAAGTAAGTAGTTACACTGTCATCTCTGTAAGTTTTTTCAGTACTGCAAAGCATAATCCAAGATGCCTCTGAAGAAGGGATTTTTAGGTCAGGAAAATTATTTGGATAGAAATGTACATGATGATCGGCTTGAGTTACTTCGTGAGTCTACTGTTGAAATAGTACAAGTTAAGAAGTTGACCTCATTAAACCCTAAGTTGAGGATAGAAAATGGATTGTTCGATAAGGGTACTTGGGTCCAGGATGCTCATACCTCGCAAACTAGTTTAAATTTTTTTAAGAAATGGTTTGCAGAGAGAAAACTATTTGCTCCACATGCCAATATATGAGATTTTGACCTAGGAAAGCTAGTGGTCCCTAGTTTTTTTATGGATTATGATCTCCTTGAGGCTGTGGAAAAGAATTATGATCAAGCCACTAGGGTAGTGAGAAGAGTAGATGGTGAAATTCTAATCACCATTAGTCCAGAAGAGATTAGGGAAGTTTTTCATTTGGGACCTCTCACTAGGTATCATGTGCCCATTAATTTGACAAATTTAGAAAAAGAGTATATGTCTAAGAAGGATATAGTTAGACAAGGTGCACTGAAGGGACACATTGGTAGAATTGGAACCCTACCAGAAATAACATCATCCTCTAAAGAACCTTTCAAGAAAACATGCTTCAATGTCAGGGTAGTAGAGATATACAAGACCCTGTGCAAAGTTTTTGGAGAGGGTGAAGAAGATTTTATCCCTGTGAGTTTCATGTATATGATTACTCAAATCTCCTCTTTCGGCGTGGAAATAATTTTTGATTTTTCTTCTTACTTGGCCAATGAGATTCACAGTGGATTGGTTGGGATTGCTAAGGGCAAGGTGGAAAAGGCTTGAGGCCATTACTCTCTGTTGATGCACATGTTTCTATTTAAGTGGGTTACGTACTTTGGTAAAGAAATGATTTTAAATAGAGAACAAGAAGGAGAAGCATTGCTAGTTTAGTTATGGAGTGCAGATATGACTAGGGAAGCAGAAAATGCTAGTTTTGTTAGATTTGACAAGTAGTTCACCTCCAAACTGAGGTGCCTCATATTGAGTGGCAATCCCAAGATCCCTAAGGCACTAATGCACCTTGTTAGGCCTATGGATAAACCCCATAATTTGAAGGTTTCAAATAATTGGGGAGATGTCATCCCATATTCAGTTTCAACTGTTATCAGAATTTATGGATTCAAAGGGACACTCCATGTACTACCTTACCAGGTGCCCCTAAAGGTAGGAGTAGCTAAATTCTCGTGGCAGTTGGGAGGAGTAGAAGAAGCTTTTTTGCACAAAAGAGGGATGAGATCAATTTTTCTGACTTGCATAGTAGCCCACCAGTTTGTGATAACCAAGGAAGGATGGGTTTCTCTTTACAAATTTTTGGACCAGTATAAAATGGCTATATCTCACCCTCATTTTTGTGATGTAGAGGGTTTCTTTAATCTAGCTCTTAAGCATAGGATCAAGCTTCGTCTAGTTGAGCATGAGTTTTATTTCCCTGAAGATGTAATAAGGAATGAGTACTCTTTGCAAGAGCAAGAGACAAAGAAAGAAAAATGGAGAGTCTATTCAAAAGTTTTGAATTTTATTAATTGTTTTCATGAATATTACAATCCTCTTAGTAATGTTGTAACTGCTATAGATAAAGTTAATAAGCTTATGAATACATTCCCTAAAATAATGGAGGTAATGAATGAGAAAAAGCAATATTTCATTAAATCTTTTCCAGATAAAGCCAAGGAAATAATGAGGAGATTGGGCTTCACTTCTAATATAGGGATAGGTCCACTAATTGTTCAAAGGAAGCCAGGATATACTATCATTCATAATCAAAGGCCCATGGTGGATAAAGGAAAACAAATAGTTGCATCTACTAGCGCTATTTTTGAGGAAAGGCCTCCTAAACCTTCTCCTAAGAGGAGAAGGATAATAAGGGAAGAGGAATCTCAAGATTAGGGTTACTCACCTTCCCAAACCCCTATGAGAATTGAGGAGGAGTGGCTCACTGATGAGAAGATTGAACAAATTGGATCACAAGGGGGAGTTTTTGTTACCCAAGCAGAGATTAATGAAGGGAACCCCCAAAAGCCTCCTATGCCAAGTTTTGAGTTGACTGAAGCAGATTTCAGGGGAAGGGAATTGGATCCTATTTTGGAACAAGCCAGTTAGCAATTTTTGTCTGATGATAGTTTTGTAAAGTCTAGGGCTTTCCATCAGTTTTCTTGGAGGGAAAACATGCACAATTTTGAGGAAAGATGTAAGAATATGAAAACAGAGCATCTAGAAATGGATGAAGCCTCCATTCAAAATTGAATAAAGGAACAAATGATTCAAGAGTTCCAAAATATAACCCCTGAAGAAGGGAGACAGATGGTAAAGGCTACAAATATTTTATTATTGCCCAATTGGGACATTGTTGATGCCTTGATTTTCAATTCTGTGTCAAATAATTTGGGATTGCAAGATCCAAATAAAAAGAATTCTTGGTAACTGCATTTAGTAATGACCAAGCTGCTCTTGTCATGTGGTCATTGAGAAGAGGATCGCGGGCTACTCCATCATAGCCTGATGATTCAAGACTAACAAGGAGTATCATTTTGAGGAGAGTTGTTGATACCTCACATGTCCAAGCAGCTCACATGAATGTAGATTACTCTCAATTTGCCTTGGCTACTGCAAAGAAGGAGGAAAAGGAAATGATTGAGCTGCAGAGCAAGTATGAGGCAGTTGTGGATGCCTACAATAAAGATGTAAAGAGGAGAATTGAGCTTGAGAATAAGCTAATGGGGAGGTCCACAAGACCAAGAATAACATACCCTCGCCCCCTAGTTGAACCTTTTAAATCCACTCCCTTCATAAAGGTACTAGATACACCCCAAAGGCCAGAATATTATACTGCTGAGGATATTATACTGCTGAGGATTTTGAAGAAGAAAAGAATAAATTGTGGGCCTTGCATGTGGAATTGAATGTGAAATATGAAGAAAATTAAGAAAGGCTCTTACATATTTGGGGGATAAAATTGTATGGCCACTAGTTTATGATTAGTTGGCTAGGGTGATCAGTATCTGGGATGAAATGAAAGCAAGTGATGATGCTTTGACGCCTATTGTAAATAATTGGGTAAGAAGGAGGAAAGAGGTGACATTTTTGTGTTGTTCTATTATAAAAGTTTCTTCTGATCAAATCGAGAAAACTTTTGATATTGTTTCTGATCTTACTGACTTTGACAATAAGAGAATTCATTTGCAAAGAATAATAGTTGGCTACTTAGATAAGTACAAGAGCCAAAAGTTTAGTTTATTTCCTTATGCCCTAGCTAAGAAAAATAATTTGAAAAGCAAAGATGAATGGGCTAAGGAGCTTGATGATTTATTTTGTTTAAGAATGAATCAAGTTATCAATGAAACAAGGCATGCATGGTGGGCCACAACAACTAAAGAAATAGTTAAAGCCCAAATATTCTTTGATTCTTTGAAACAAAATTTTATTACCATTGATAATGAGGCTAAGTATGTGCTCAAGAGGCAGAGTGATATTTTGCAATTCAATTGGCCAGATGACACACTGTTTGACAAGTGGATGGCAAAAATAGCTCTTAGTAAATAGTTTGAGGAAATAGAAACTGACGGTGATGAGGTGCAAGGTGATGAGATCCAAATCATTGATACCATCACTACACAAGGCCAACAAGGAGAAGAAGACAAGAATGATCAGTCACTTTTAGTTGCAGACCCAAGCCCACAGGACACTGATACAACCAAAGAAGAGGGAAAAGTAGAAGTTATTCCTATTGGAAATGATTGAAAAGATCATGAATGAAGAATAATGGAATTGGTAAAGAATTCTTTCAATCATTGTTTTGACATTGATGTCAAACTTGCTACTTGCAGGAATGACAATTGCTTAAGTGATTCAAATACTATCAATTGGTTGATTGACAAGGAAGTGGCAATCAATAAGATGTAACTAAAGTACCTAGAGAAAGGTTCATGTTATGATGTTGTAATAAACTATAAGGATCAGATAAGCCATTGATGAAATAGTGTATTGATCACATACTTTAAGACACAAAGAATGGACACACTGAGACACATCAAAGATGTAAGGATTAACTAAGTTCATTGGAGAGAGAGTCAAGCTAGCTAGTTAGTGCCAAATAGATTCTCAGTTGAAGCCGAGCAAGTTCAACTTAGTGTGTGCCAAGTGATCTTCAAGTGCTGAGCAGCCTTTAGGTGCCGAGTAACATAGAATTTTTTAGTTACCAAGCAGTCTTCAGGTGCCAAGTGAAGATTAGGTGCTGAGTAACACAAAATTTCTTCAGGTGCTGAGCGCTAGTAAAATAACAATAGAAGCTGAGTAACACAAAAGAAGTCGAGCATCAGTAAATCAATAATGCCAAGTTACTAGATTATTTGTTAAGTCAAAGATTCACCAGATCAGCAGTGATAAGTTTGTTACATCAAATTTTGTGAATTAGTTGGATGATAAGGATGATGGGTAGATGTCACAGATTTTTATGTAAACCATGCAAACCAATTCAAAGCGAATGCTAATGGACTTATCATGAAGTTTCTAGAAGAAACAATTTGGAGGCAAAACAATATATTTTTCTCAAAGATCAATAAAGATTTGAGCGGGAAATGAAGAACAAAACTTCTTTATAAGGAGTTGCAAGTCAGAGATCAAAGATGCACGCATGAGAGGGAGTTGGTCATAAAGTATGGTCACGTGAAGAAGCCAAGAGGAGTAAGAATAGAGCATCAAGACTCTAAGTTGATCAAATGATCATGGAGTGCATTGGCATAATGAGTGGAAGAACTCAAAGAGATAGATCTTGAAGGGTGAACAAGCTATCAGCATTGCAAGGGAGAAAAGCCAAGCAAAGAAAAGGACTGAAGAACGATCTGAAATCCGCAAGGTTGAAGTTTCAATCCGTATCAAGTCAAAACCGTTCTAATACTTTCTTACCATTGTATTAGACATTGAAACCCTACATTGCTAAGTTAGCTTAACAGCTAAGTGGATAAGCCTTAGGAAAAGGATAAAGAGATCCTCAGGAAAAGGATAAAGAGATCCTTAGGAGGAGGATAGGAGATCCTTAGTGAGGGATGAAAGATTCTTTTGAGAAGGTGACTGTAAATCCCATGGACTTGGGTGAGCCTAATACCTCTATGTAAATCCTTTAACAGGATGACATTCCAAGTTGAATGTTCTTAAGTCCTCTAATAGGGCACACTCCTAACAGGGTGTAGAAATCCTTTAACAGGGTCACATTTAACAGTGTGTTGTAGCCTTTAATAGGGCAGGCCTTTAACAGGGAAAACCATCAGAAGTGGTTGAAATCAATTGTGCAGTTATTCAGTGGGTATTATCCCCACCCCAGTTTTACCTTCTTATTCCTGGAGGGTTTCTGGGTCATCAAAATCCTTAGTATTATGGTGTGATGCATGTCTACTTTTCATGATTGTTTAATGTTCAATTGCATGCATGATAAATTTAGTTATGTGCTATTAAGGATTAGAAGAAAAAGTTGTATTGGACATCATTGGAGCTTGGATAACTGATTCACCCCCCCCCCCCCCTCTCAGTTATTCTAAAGAATTCTAACAATTGGTATTAGAGCTCACTGCTGATTTGTTTCAAGGTACTAGCAGCAAAAAGATCAAGATGTCCAAGAGAGAAGTTCCCAAGCTAAACAAAGACAACTTTGTTGCATGGAAAAGTCTGATGAAGCTACACCTCAGATCAATAGGTGACAATGCACAGACCTCAATCACATTTGATCATGTAGACCCTACAGGACCCCTCACTGCAAATGACATGAGAAAGAAGAAGGAGCACAATCAAGCGATGTTAGATATTGCTTCAACACTAAGCTATGTTGAGTATGATGAAATCAAAGGATGTGATACTACACATCAGATGTGGGAAACATTAACAAGAATCTATGGAGGAGATGATAATGTCAAGAGAGCCAAAAGAGAGAGCCTAAGAGGAAAATTTGATGATATGAAAATGGAAGAAGGAGAGAATGCTGCTCAATATGGTGCAAGGATGAAGGAAGTAGTCAGTGCCATAAGAAGCCTAGGAGGATAGTTAACAGAAGAAACAGTATGTAGAAAATACTTGAGAAATTTTCTTCCCATCTATGTTATAAGAGTATCAGCCATCCAAGAGCTAAGGTGTGTACCAAGCAACGCATTGTCATTTGAAGGAATAATTGGAAGACTCGCTACCTTTGAGCTATCCAACTTTGATAACTACAAGCCAAAAAAATTTGAATTTGCATTCAAAGCCAAGATGACATTAAAAGACAACATGGAGATGCAAACAAAGAGAAAGAGTGGAAAAGGAAAGTATGTATCTAGTGACAGCAACACTGATGAAGATGATGTGGACCAATTGGAGGCATTACTAGCAAGAAGATTTCACAGAGGAAGAGGCAAATTCAAAGGTAAGCTGCCAATCATTTGTTTTAATTGTAATGAAGTTGGTCATATTGTAGCCAGATGCACACAAAAGAAAAACTACAAGGATGGAGGAAACTTCAAGAACAAGAAAGAGGACAACAAGGACTACAGAGGTAAAGGCAAAAGATGCTACATTGTTGAAGAAGACTCTAACGAGAATGATGAAGAAGTAGTCTATGTGGCTATGAAACATGAATCAAATGAAGATGAAGCAACTGCCCTGGTAACCTGCATGAACAGGAATGATAGATGGATCATAGATAGTGGATGCTCTCATCACATGACTGGAGATAAAATTAAGTTTATTTTCTTTACTCAATATGAAGGAAATAGTGTTAGATTTGGTAACAATGCACCATGTCAGATCAAAGGGAAAGATAGTATCAAGCTTACTGAAAAGATATCATGTGATAATGCATACTATGTTGAAGGTCTGAATTATAACTTGTTAAGTGTCTCACAGTTAGGCAACATAGGATGTAAGGTTGAATTTGAAAAAGGAGTTGCTAAGATCTATGATTCTCAAGGAAGTCTAATAGGAAAAGGTGATCAGACTAAGAGTAATTTGTTTTACCTTAACATGGAAGATGCTTCTTGTCTCATTATTCAAACTGATGATGTATGGTTATGGCACAAGAGGCTATGTCATGTAAATTTAGATAATTTGATAAGCATCAGCAAAATCAAGAAAGTCAAAGGTCTACCAAAGTTGAAGAAACCTGATAACACCATGTGCAAACAATGCCAACTAGGGAAGATGACCAAGTCAACTTTCAAAAGAAAGGCTTATACTTCTAATGAAGTATTAGAGCTAGTTCATACTAACTTGTGCAGTCCTATTGAAGTGCAAAGCTACAAAGGTGATAGATACATAATACTATTTGTAGATGACTATTCAAGGATAATGGCAGTCATGTTTCTGAAACTAAAATTAGATGCATTCCAAATGTTGAAATGGTACTTGGCCAGAGTAGAGAAAGAGACTAGAAAGAGCCTAAAATGTCTTAGATCTGATAGAGGAGGTGAGTTCACATCAAGAGAATTTGAAGAAATCTGCAATGAAAGAGGAATCAAAAGGCAGACATCAGCACCCAGGACTCCACCTTAGAATGGTATAGCAGAGAGAAGGAATAGATTAGTTATTGACTATTCTAGGACCTTAATGATGGAGAACAATGTTGCACTCAAGTACTAGAGAGAAGCTGTAGGTATTGCAGTCTACACACTCAATAGAGGTCAAGTCAAGAAAGGTACAAATGCAACACCTTTTGAATTATGGTATGGGCATTCTCCTAATGTAAAACATTTCAAAATATTTGGATGCAAATGCTATATATATAAAGAGTCTAGAAATGGAGAGTTTGATGCAAAGACTGAGGAAGGCACATTTCTTGGTTATTCTACTAGAAGCAAAGCTTATAAGTGCTTGAATGTTAACACTAGCAAAGTAGTAGAAAGCACAAATGTGAAGTTTGATGAGCTTGCAGAAGTTCAAAGTGTTGAGAATACCAAGAAAGAAAAAGAATACAATACCTTTGTATACTTTTATGAAGGTATACCTAATAATGGTGAAGTTGCAACTCAGAATGACAACCAACAATAAAATCCAGCATCTGCCAAGTCACAGACAGTGAATGCCGAACAACAGACACATTCAGAAGCCAAGCTACAGAATACAGAGAATGTTCATTTAGATTCTGAGAACAGCCAAGAAAATGAACATATGCTTGATGAAAATATACATGAAGATTTAGATTCTAAAAGAAACAATATGCAAACAAGGAAAGAACCAATATTGGCAAAGTATGTAAGAATAAATCATCCTGTAGATCAAATTATTGGAAATAAAGAGGCAGGACCAATGACAAGGAATAGACTTAGAAGTGCAACATGTTTTCTCAGCAAAATGGAACCAAAAACAATACACAAAGCTATAAAAGATGATGACTGGTACAATGCTATGAAAGAAGAAATAGAACAAATTGACAAGAACAAGACATGGACCTTAGTCTCAAGACCAACTGAAAAGAACGTAATTGGAACCAAGTGGATGTTTAGAAACAAGTTAGATGAGAATGGTGAAATCACAAGGAACAAGGAAAGACTAGTTTGTAAAGGGTATGCACAAGAAGAAGGACTAGACTATGGAGAAGCCTTTGCTCCAGTTGCTAGAATGGAAGGAGTAAGGACCTTACTGGCATATGCAGCCTTCAAAGCATTTAAAGTCTATCAGATGGATGTAAAGTCTGCATTTCTGAATGGTATACTTGAAGAGGAAGTCTACATAGAGCAACCAAAAGGTTTTGTTGATGAAAAGAACAAAAACAAGGTATGCAAATTACACAAGGCTCTATATGGATTAAAGCAAGCCCCTAGAGCTTGGTATGAGAGACTTCACAAGTATTTAGTGCAAATAGGATTTGAAAGAACTGGTGATAATAGAAACATGTACATCAAATCAAAAAAACGTAAGGATATTCTTGTATCTAAAATATTTGTGGATGACATAGTTTTTGAAGGAAAGGAAGTACTTTGCAAAAGTTTTGCTGACAAAATGAAACATGAGTTTGAGATGTCAATATTTGGATAAATCAAGTTCTTTGTAGGATTGCAAGTACATCAACTAAAACATGGTATATTTGTGACACGATCAAAATACATCAAGGAGATACTCAAGAAGTTTGGATTAGAAGATTCCAAACCTATCAGCACACCAATGGCAATAGGACATAAGCTATCCAAAAATGATGAATCAGTTGAAGTCAATCAAACAATGTATAGATCCATGATTGGAAAACTACAATATGTTGTACATAGTAGACCAAACATAGCACTAGCAATTGGAATAGTGGTTAGATTCTCTGCTAATCCTAGAGAAAATCATCTCATGGCAGTAAAAAGGATAATGAGGTATCTCAAAGGAACAGATGATTTTGGCCTATATTACAAAAAGAATGAGAAGATTGAGCTCAATGCATACACAGATGCAGATTGGGGAGGCAACAGTGATGACAAGAAAAGCACAATTGGAGGAGCATTATTCTTAGGTAAAAGGCTAGTTACTTGGACTAGCAAGAAACAAACATGCACATCTCAGTCCATTGCAGAAGTAGAATATGTGGCAGCAGCAGTCAATTGCACAAACATTGTGTGGCTCAAACATCTATTGAAATGAATGAAAGAACAGTTAACCAAACCTGTGATAATGTATTGTGATAATACAAGTGCTATAAACATATCTAAGAATCCATTAATGCATGCAAAAACCAAGCATATTGCAATCAAGTGTCACTATGTCAGAGAATTGGTGGAAGACAAACAAGTGAAGATGAAATATATTCACACAAAGGAACAAACTGTAGATATCTTCACCAAACCATTGCCCAAGGATCCTTATGAATATGTTAGAGGCAAGTTGGGAGCAATGCCCCTAACTCAAGTAGTCTAAAGGAACATTGAAATATCAAAAGAGTGATGCAGAGGATGACAACAGGAATAGAAATTCTAAATCAGTCATAAGCATGGTGACAGGGGGAGAAAGCATGAAGATGCAAAGCTTATATTTAGCATGTTGAAGATGCTACATCTTTGGCATTTATGTCAAAGAGGGAGATATATGAGACACCGATCAATACAAAGTAAGAGGGAGATATATTTGATAATACAAAGTAAGAGGGAGATATATGAGACACTGATCAATACAAAGTAAGAGGTAGACATATATGAGAGATGTGTATGAAAGAGGGAGATTCAAGAGACACTGATCAAGACAAAGTAAGAGGAAGATATATATGAGAGATGTATATGAAAGAGGGAGATTCAAGAAGAGATAAGAATCAGCAAGCAGCTATGAAGGATCAGGAATACAGAGTAAGGATGTAGTAGTCTAGAGGTAGAAGTAGAACAGAGGATTCAATTTTTATGAAGCAGAACAGAGGATTCAGTTTTTATCCACAAAAGACAGAGTTATATACCAAGCAGACAACATATGTAATTTTGATGGTAACTAAGTTGATCAATTGATCAATTTGGTTTGCAATCAATGCCAAAGAGGGAGATTGTTGGAAATGATTGAAAAGATCATGAATGAAGAATAATGGAACTGGTAAAGAATGTTTTCAATCATTGTTTTTTCATTGATGTCAAACTTTCTACTTGTAGGAATGACAATTGCTTAAGTGATTCAAATACTATCAATTGGTTGATTGACAAGAAGGTGGCAATCAATAAGATGTAACTAAAGTAACTAGGGAAAGGCTGAAGTTATGATGTTGTAATGAAGTATAAGGATCAGATAAGCCATTGATGAAATAGTGTATTGATGACATACTTTAGGACACAAACGATAAACACACTAAGACACATCAAAGATGTAAGGATTAACTAAGTTCATTGGAGAGAGAGCCAAGCTAGCTAGTTAGTGCCAAATAGATTCTTAATTGAAACCGAGCAAGTTCAACTTAGTGTGTGTCAAGTAATCTTTATGTGTCGAGTAGCCTTCAGGTGCTAAGTGAAGATCAGGCGCCGAGTAACATAGAATTTCTTTAGGTGTTGAGCAATCTTCAGGTGCCAAGTGAAGATCAAATGCCAAGTAACACAAAATTTCTTTAGGTGTCAAGTGCCAGTAAAATAACAATAGAAGCCAAGTAACATAGAAGGAGTCGAGCATTAGTAAATCAATAATGCCAAGTTACTGAATTTTTTGTTAAATCAAAGATTCACCAGATTAGTAGTGATAAGTTTGTTACATCAAATTTTGTGAATTAGTTAGATGCTAAGGATGATGGGTAGATGTTATAGATTTTTATGTAAACCATGTAAACCAATTCAAGGCGAATGCTAATGGACTTATCATGAAGTTTCTAGAAGAAACAATTTGGAGGGAAAACAATACCATTTTCTCAAAGATCAAATTAATATTTGAGTGGAAAATGAAGAACAAAACTTCTTAATAAGGAGTTATAGGTCAGAGATCAAAGATGCATGCATGTGAGCGAGTTGGCCATAAAGCATGGTCATGCGAAGAAGCCAAGAGGAGTAAGAATAGAGCATCAAGACTCTAAGTTGATCAAATGATCATGGAGTGCACTGGCATACCGAGTGGAAGA
Source organism: Cupressus sempervirens (assembly GCA_028749045.1). Lineage (NCBI taxonomy): Eukaryota > Viridiplantae > Streptophyta > Pinopsida > Cupressales > Cupressaceae > Cupressus > Cupressus sempervirens. The sequence continues at coordinate 442,723,270 of CM053792.1, read as the reverse complement.
ACTCAAGGAGACAGATCTTGAAGGGTGAATAAGCTATCAGCATTGCAAGGGAGGAAAGCCAAGAAAAGAAAAGGACTGAAGAGCAATTTGAAATCCACAAGGTTGAAGTTGCAATCTATATTAGGTCAATACCCTTCTAATACTTTCTTACCATTGTATTAGACATTAAAACCCTACATTGCTAGGTTAGCTTAACAGCTAGGTGGATAAGCCTCAGGAAAAGGATAAAGAGATCCCTAGGAGAAGGATAAAGAGATCCTCAGGAAAAGGATAAAGAGATCCTTAAGAGGAGGATAGGAGATCCTTAGAGAGTGATAAAAGATTCCTTTGAGAAGGTGACTGTAAATCCCATGGACTTGGGTGAGCCTAATAGCTCTATGTAAATCCTTTAACAGGGTGACATTCCAAGTTGAATGTTCTTAAGTCCTCTAACAGGCCACACTCCTAACAGGGTGTAGAAATCCTTCAACAGGGTCACATTTAACAGTGTGTTGTAGCCTTTAACAGGGCAGGCCTTTAACAGGGAAAACCATCAGAAGTGGTTGAAATCAATTGCGCAGTTATTCAGTGGGTATTATCCCCACCCCAATTTTACCTTCTTATTCCTGGAGGGTTTCTGGGTCATCAAAATCCTTAGTGCTATGGTGGGATGCATGTCTACTTTTCATGATTGTTTAATATTCAATTACATGCATGATAATTTCAGTTATGTGCTATTAATGATTACATGAAAAAGTTGTATTGGACATCATTGGAGCTTGGATAGCTGATTCACCCCCCCCCCGCCCCCCCCCCCCCCCCCCTCCTCTCAGTTATTCTATAGAATTCTAACAATTCCCACCATGCAAGATAAAGATGGTGAAAGCCTAGAGGTGGAGACTAACTTGCAATCATCAGAACAAACTTCATCGTTAGTTAGCTTGGCAATTGCATACAAAGAGGGATCAGAATAGTTACCAAATCAACAATAATAGAGAATTTAATAGAAGTAGACCCACTAAAAGTAATTTTTGATCTAGGCATCTTCTGTTATCCATATTTTTGTCATTTTGTGATAGGTGTATGTAATTATCTCTTGAAAAGGACACCTGTCAGTTTCTCTTAGCCTATAGTTTGTTGCATCTCACATTATATAAGTGAAATTCCAGGGCTAGAGAAGGGTCTGATTTTCTAATGCTTAAATTTGGGAACTATTCTTTATATTTTGCCATTTTTGTAATGGCTATTATAGAGAATGGATAGAGGAGAGGAGTCAATTAGCCTCTAGCCTTCCTAAAGTTCCTTGGATTCTTGATCGGCCAGAGATGTGGAATTTGTTAACCTATAAACTTCCTAAAGTTCCTTAGATTCTTGATGGGCCAGAGATGTGGAATTTGCTAACGTATAAACTTCCTAAAGTTCCTTGGATTCTGGTGAGGACATCAATATGATAGGAAAATAAAGATACATCTTGTTGTAACATAATACACTTACTTTTTAGACTAAAATGAAAAGGGTCCTTAGCTTGTCTGACCCTCTTGAACATAATGAAAAAGGGTCCTTAGTTTGAGCTTCACTTGGTTTCAAGAATACTATAATATTCTCTACTTAACAAGGCCAACCATGTGAAGGTGGAAGCTCATCTGGCCTCACCCCCCTCCCCCTAACATCAATCTAAAGTACCCATTATCATCTAATTACATACTTCATTCATTCATTCATCCATTTATGAACTATAACATTCAATCAATACAATCACATAACATTCATTAATATGATATAAAATTCATTAATACACAATACTAATCAAGACTTCATTAACAAATAACAATATTCATTAACATAAAATAAAAATCTGTATTAATCTGCATCATTCATACATAATTACTTAAAACAAAGTTCTTTCATTATCCAACAAGGTTTATCAAAGAAGATTTTTAAAACATCATTTCTTTTTTTTGTTTTTCTGAGCTCTCTTAAGAAAAGCGCTCATAGGAGCATCCATATCTGCATCATTCTCCTCCTCTTCTGGCACGTGTAATGTCAAATTACAATGGTTCCTTCTCTTTGGAGGAGCAGGAGGCTGCTGCACTAAAGGGGGCTTTGTTGCAAGAACAAGTGAATGGGATAAATTTGCATACTCTTTTTCTTTTTCTAACTGTTACAAGTCTATAATTAAGTACGAATACAACCATAACATGCATTTTTCTTATCTAAAAATGCACATCATGTACATTAACATTTTGATCCACCACCACGTCAACATGTTGAACACTTGGAACATGGTCCACTCCTTCAGCATGATGTTCAACATGCTTTGAAATATTCAAAAAAAGGATACGAGTCAAATTGCAATTGAAGATGTTAAATTGTATTCATAATTGCATAATTAATTTCCAATAGAAAATTAATACCTCCACCACTATAATGCACATCATGGCATTCGTCACGAGCAGGTTCTGTGGTCAGAGATGAAGGTTGTAGTAAAATGTTACGCACATTTTTATGTAGTCAATTTACGTTTAAAACTAATACCAAAAAAGAATCTTCTGAAACTATTCAATTTCATTTACTATTCATCTGACCAATTTACCTATGAGATATCATTTGGTGCACTGGATTCTTGGGCAATGCTTACAAATTCTTCGCATAGGCATGCAACCACAACTTTATAGCCTTCCTTCAAGGCAATTTTTCTATCTTCATCTATGACCTCCACATTGAATTTTGTGGCCTGTATTTTTTGCTTGATAACATTATTTTTCCATGTATGGTTTCATTAAACAAAACTTTTTGCAACATTATATTTTTTTTAAAATGAAATTTCATTGCTCTACTTACAAGTCGAGATTGGAGATTCATATAGCCACCAAAGCCAAGTTTTTGTTGGCCAACCTTTTCTACTCTCGCTTTTGTAGCCACGGATGTCTCCTGCAATCTATGAACAATTTCAAACATCTTAGATTATATATTTACAAATATCAATAACTAGTGCATGATTACACTGTACTCAATACTATAATGACATACCTCTTTTTTCCCTGTGTTGCTTCATTATCTCTATCTTCACATAGCTTTTTCTCCTTTGCATCTTCTATTATTTCATTCCACTCCATCGGTGGAATCATAGGAGGATGGTTGTACTTTGGGTTATCCTTAAGAGCCCTTCTATATTGATTCCTCACAGTCTTTATATGCTTTGCTACTCTTTTCAGAAGTAGGTCAGTGTGAAAAATGTTTTTCCCAAATTTCTCCTCAAAAGATGCAATCAGTTAATTTTTTAATTCCACAGCTTGTACATTCCACCTTTTTAAAAACAAATAGATTGTTAGATCAATAACTTTAATATATTACAATAAACGAAAGAAAAGAAAAATTATGTAGCAATGATATGAAACTATGTACCTTTTACATATGGTGGGTCCAAATAGTCTCAATGTCATATGAAAAACATGTTCAAAGAAAGCATTATTACCTACAAAAACATAAAGGATTTATCAGTCCAAAATGAGTAATGCAAAAGTAAACTAAATTTACACTTTAAATAATAACAATTTTAAAGCACCTGAAAGCTTTCGTTCTTTTAACAGAAACATAGTTTTCTTATTCAGCAATAATGTCCCTTCAAACGAACCAGTACTAATCACACGAACTGCTCTAGGAAATGGATCAACTTCAGTAGTATTGCTCTTTGTTGGTCTATCAACTGAAACATCATGACAATTAAATGACAATTCTAGTACTTCTCTGTATTGGTCTACCTCCCTACCTATCTCCGTGTCTCTCTATGTGTGGGTATATATATGTATGTATGTATGTATGCATGGTGTGTGTATGCATGTGTTTGTGTGTATGCAAGCTTCTATAAACATCATTTAAGCACTGATATGCTACTTTTTTGTTCATCAACTTGTAGAAATACATTACAAATAGCACATTACAAAATATAGCCAAACAAGGTTTTACCAATTCTAGTGGGCATAAACGAGGATGTTTGCATGGTCCTTGATGTCAACAATGCACCAGGCAATACTGGACCACCAACCGAAGGAGGAGTCCGCACTTCATCATGAGCTAAAGAATAGAATATTGTTAGCAAAGACATTTGAAATGGATAAAGATCAAATGGGATACTAGCAAGAAATGTCCACAAAAAAAAAAGGTAAGTGTTATAATGTTGATCAAAACAAACAGTTACTTACACGAAGGTTGTGCGCAACAACCCTCACTATGTTCACCATGTGATGTTGCAACTGGCACATATGTCTATACAAGAACACATAAAATTAGAGATCATGATCCATAAGATACTATAAAATATTAATAGCTATTGAACTTCTATTACTACTTTAGTCGAATTACTGCTTACCTTCAAAGATTGGATTCTACAATCCAATTCTATTCTCAGTGCCTCTTTCTCCTCACTTCTGTCACCCTCGATGATAATGTTAACAAGTTCATCAGTGTGTCTTTGCTTAATTTGTTGGGTGATGAATACATGGTCAGTATTAAGGGAAATTTCATGTAGATATGATGCTTGTATTTCAGATCGCATTTGATCAGCGATCATTCTAGCTTTTTCCTATCATTTGTGACATCAAATATCGGTATAATTTTATCAAAATAACTCCAAATCCACAAAGAAAAGAACATAATAATATGACTTTTTTTCTATATTAACATTAAAATTTACAATAATTAATGTTTACCTCCATTGAAGGTGTCTAATATGGTGCATCAAAATTGCCCTGTGAAAAAAATTAGTAAGTCTTAGAAACCAGCAGCAAAATTAAAGTAATAGACTTACCAAAAAAAATATTAATAACAAGGTAGATTGTATATGTAAATCATTTATCTTAAGTTAAAAATTTAGTGTAACTAATTTTTATATCTAAAAAAATATTTGACATATTCTACTTAATGTTTATATGTGCACATATGGTTTGGAAATAAAAATTTGGTCATACAAGACCCCATCATAGTTGACATTGATCCTACCTGGACATTTCATTGATCATCATGATCTTCATCCATGTCATCATCATCATCATCATCATCATCATCATCACCATTATCGTACTTGTCACTTTGATCATCATCGTCACCACCACCATCTTCATCACCATCATCATCATCTTGATCACTATCATCATCATGACCATCATTGCCATGATCATCACCATCTTCATCACCATGATCATGATCCTCATCAACATCATCATCATCATTATTACCATTATCGTTAGCATGACCAAAATCATCACCATCTTCTTCTTCTTCATCACTAGGTAACTGTCGTTCCTGATAATCATTTACTTCCTCTTGTGCTTCTTCAATATCTTCTTCTTTGATCACATTATAATTTACCGACCTTCCTCTTGGGTCATGTCTAACAAAAAATGACCAACCTAGTTTGTGTGGAACACCAAACTAAAACACTTGCTCGAATTGGCTTGAAAGAACATCGGGCTCATCTCCAACTGGCTCAAATGACTTTATATTAATCAGAGTAAATCCACTATCATGTTCAATAATGGTCCTATCGGGATCATTTCGATTCAATCGTAACCTGAACCATTTGATGACAAATAGAACTATTTTGAATGAATTAAAGTCACATTCAAGTATATCATCCAAAATGCCATAGTATCAATTTTTAGATTGTTGAGGATGTATATCAGTTCTAGATGAAATATTGGTGACTGTGAAGACAACACTTATCCCGAAATCACACGTTTTCTTCATTTCATCTAAATTTTTTGTGCGGAATTTATAGCCATGGTAGTACATAGCTTTGTGGTGTTTGACCTACAATTATTCAAACATGTCAAGAATCTTCTCATTGATCTATGAGTTGATATTAAACTTATGTCTCATGATTAGTAATCTTATGCATACCTTTGTATCTCTTAAGCCATATATTAGATCAAGTACCATTGGCATAACATTGGGATCTCCATTACAATGAGCTTCTTTAACCAACGATGCAACACCATCCCATGTTAATGAGCGACCATTTTCTTGGGACTATTCAATCCCTACTATCATCCAATCAAGATTGTTTGCAATATACAAGTGTAGTGCATCCCACTCACGACCAACTATAAAGAAGACAATTACACTAGTTAGAAACAACTTATATATATATTAATGATGGATAAGAATTATTAAATTACAAAAAAAAACTTATAATTACCTCTCACCCTCCTCAATCTACCTTTCCCTATTAGGTACTCCTTTTGAATTTGTCATTATAGTTGAGATCCCAAATGCGATCTACACGGATATGTGTTGCAAACTTTGAAAGATATTCACTAATATACACCATGGTCTAGTATATCATATATCCCTCTATTATAGAACCCTCAGGATGTGCTCTTTGTTGAACCAAGCCCTTCATAAATTTCAAGTGCCTCTCAACCATCCACATTGATCTAGCTTGTACAGGTCCACACAATTCAATCTCCTGAACTTGATGTATGAGGTAGTGTTCTTGAGTATTGAAAAATGTTGGAAGTAAACACTTTTGCATTTCACACATAAGCTGTGGAATTTTTCTCTTCCAATATTTTATATCTTTTTTATCAATTTCTTTAGATGATAACCACCTAAAAGAGATTCAACACACAAAAACACATAAAGGAGATTTCAAATAAAATTATACAATAGATTTCAAATAAAAAGCTACAAATCTAAGAAAAAACACTTCTAACCTCATGTATTTTCCAAGATCATGTATAACTTTTTTAATACTCTTGTGAAACTATTGTGGAAGGGATAGAGGTAGGATGAATTGCAATCATTAAAAAATGATCATTTCAAAATATTATTAAATAATGCAATTGGTACTACATTCAATCTTACAAATATCCTGTAACTAGAGAACATGACTTACCTTGAGGAAGGTATGTCAATCATGTGTTTTCAACCCTAGCCCAAAATCACCTTTCTTTGATAGAAGAGTGCTTATATTTGCAGCAAATCCTGTTGAAAATTTTGTTTTTTATGACTTCTTTTAATGCATCACTTTGTTGCTCCATTAATAACCAAGGAAGGGCACTTGTATTTATGTAGTCTCCATTGCTATTTGATTCAATAAAAAAATTTAGTGCATGATTGGATTCATGAATGTCAGTACAAATTTTGAGAATTTTTTCTCTATCACGCCTTCCATCCAACATTTTTCATAGTGTCTCTGTTGCATTCTTTCCAATATGCATAACATCAAACAAATGCGCAATTGGGAGATCCTTGTAGTATGGTAACCTACCAAATTGAGTAGGATTACTTTTCATTCCTCTAAGAATTTGGTCATTGATGCCTTGATGACCTTCATGAGCGTCAATTACAGCATTAGTAAATATAAGACAATATCAAAATACAAATTTTAAACTTTAGATAACAAATTGGACATTACCTCGATGATTTAGTCGATCGTATTCCAACTTCCATTAATGAGGTGTCATTCTTCGTGGCCTTGATGATGTCTCTTCTTTCCCATTGAAAATATGTTTTTTGGCAATTCAATACCTATGATTATTGTGGAGAAAGTGTCTAAACTCATCAAACACCTACTTTCCTAAACTTCCTGAATGATGACATTTCATCTTTGGACCACAAACTGGACATGCAAATTTTCTCTTTGTCTGAAGACCTAAAAGATCATGTATAATTGGATAATGTACAATTATCATGTGCAACTTAAGCATCCAATAGTAATGTGTAAGCACTATAACAGATCAAAAATATGTGATCTTAACAATATAACATATCGCAAAAATGAGTTAGCCCAGGGGCATCACGTATTGTCCATACAACCATTACATGGAATTGAAATTGTCGATGTCCTATCAGTCTAGAGATGTCATACATAGTGATGCAATTCCATAACTTCAACAACTCATCAATTAGGGCTCAATATACATGTTCATATCTTTAACTTGGTATTTACCTAGCAATTGAATGAAAATAAACATTACATAATTATTATGACCATTTTCATGCACTATTTATAAATTAATTTAGATAACTATAAAATTAAAAAAATACCTAGCACAATCATTGACAACATTATGTGCTCCCTCTTTATGGACATCCAAGGAGGAATGTTATTGTTAATAACAAAAATAGGTCACACTGAGTAAACAAATCTCATATCTCCATATGGATTGACACCATCTGCCGCCAATGAAATTTTTAGATTACGAGGTTCTTCTTTAAAGTGTGACCATGTTTCTTCTATCTCTTTAAATGTAGAACCATCGACAGGCATTCACATAATGTCATCCTAACTTCTATTGCATGCATGGTAATCCATAAATTGTGTCAAGCTAGTGCACCTGAATAACTGTTGAAGACGTGGAATAATGGGAATGTACCGAAGAACCTTGTGAGGCACTTTTTTTGTTATTTGATCTTACCAATATCTACTAACATGACAATCAGGGCATTCTATTGCAAATTTATGTTGTTTATGATATATAATGTGATCATTGGGACATGCATGTATTGTCTGATACTTCATTCCAATCTGATCCATAATGTTAGATAGTTCTCGGTACAAACGAGGAAAAATGTTTGATGGTGGTAACAAAAACTCACTAATCAACCTACAACAACAAATATGCATTGTTAATATAATGAATAGTAATTGTATGCTAACACTGAAGATGACAAAAATGACATACCTTAGCATATTTGACATTGTTACATTGGATATACCATTCATAACCTTTAAGTTCACCAACAACACTATAGCCGAGAGTAGAGTTGTTTGGGAGCCTTTGTATAAGGGCTTGTGTGCCTTCTCAAGTAAAGGTATATCAAGACCATCTTCATCATCATTATCAGATTTGCTAGTACCATCATTGTGAGCCTCTTCATCACCTACCCCAATACCATCTTCTTCAATCATGTCCTCTAGCACATTATCATCTTCTTCCATGGGAGTGTTATCCTCAGCTTGGATATTCACACCTCCATGTTCCTCCAGTAGGAAATCCACATTCAGCAATGGACGAAAATTGTTGCCCCCTTCAACATGACCATATTGCCTACAATGACTCTGGGTTGTTGTGATTAGAATTCTTCAATTCTTTAAGCCCTTACACTTTTTGCAAGGACAATAACATTTATTAGGTTTTCTTTGGAACTGAGCCCACAATGCAGCCATTGTCTCATTATTTTGTTCTGGGTTCATATTGTCAGGCATGGTCTTTCTTCACAAGAAAATATACCTACAAATAAATTGGACATGTTGTAGTTAATGTTTATATCTACACATATGGAAATTGTTGATTAATGTTTTCAAATGTAACTAAAATGATCCTATAATTTCTAGAAGGCCTAGATGTTTGCAAAATGTGGATTTATAGACAATGTATCTTAGTTATTTGCAAAATGCCTCAAAGTGATGTCACAAGGTGAAAGTTACTTAGGTGCTAATGACAACATGCCATGACTAATCCTGATAGCAATGACTAATGTGATTAATGCATCAACTAATGAAGATGAATAAAAGATTGAAGCATATTAATGCAATCTTCAATCAAGAACATGTGAGCTCAAAAGATGGGTAAATCTCAAAAACTCATGAGCCTAAGATCATTACAATTTTAGCCATGAAATAATTGCAATTGAAATTTTTTGAAAAATAGGCCTAAGTGGGTTGGCCTAAGGGTCAAAAGAAGAAATCAAATTTCACTTAATTAGAAATCAATTAGCTTATGCAAGTTTGGCCTCACGGCAATTGTACAATTTTTAAGAACTTAATCCTTAGACCATTTGGGCCTAACATCAAGGGACATGAATTTAGGACTCGAATGTCTATAAAGTTTGGATGTTGAAATTCTTTGGAACATCCAAAACAATTCCTTAAGCATATAAGAAGAGCAGATTGGCGAGTTCCACCTTGGAGGATGATTTTGGAAAAGAAATTAGAGATCAAGATATCTAAACTCAAATGGATTTAGTGTTTAACTTAGAGTTTATAAAGGAATATTATATTTGGAGGGTTCAAATGCTTGTAGATCTGAGTTTAGAAATGCAACATTTTGTTACAAGCAACAAGGTAACTGTTGATAAATATTTTGTGGGAATCATAGGTCTGAAGGTGTTACTAAATGTTGGGACAGTCATAGGTCTAGAGGTTCCATCTAAAGGAGGATTATATTTTATGACAAGGAAGGTCATGTTAGGGCTATATGAAGGTGTTGGATCCATTGGAAGGATCAGGAAATGTTTGGAATGGTGAGTTTGGTAAAACCCTTGGTTTAGGCACCTTAGAAGGAGGGTTTGTTGGTTGGGTGTGTAAAACTTTATGGAATCTCCTATGAATTTTAAAATCCTTTGTTTTGGATGACAAGACAACTCTATTTGAGGTCAAATGGTTTGTGAGATGAGATATGTTAGTGGTTGCTTTGTAATAGAAGGGCTAAAAGAGGGTTAATTGTGGGGTAGCAGTGTTGGTTTGGGCATTTGGTCCAAGGGAGTAGCATGAGCATTTGAAGTATGTTGTGTAGAATCCAAAATGGTATCTAGATATGGTCTTAGTTTTTTGAGAGTTTTAGGAAAAGTGAGAAAAGTGTGAAAAACTGATTAGGCAGGGCTAATTGGGAAATAGGTCCAGTGAAGGGCTTGTAGTGGGTTTTTGGTATCAGATAATAAGATGAGCATTTGGTAACCTTGGAAATAGGTTAGTTGAATTTTTTTGAGATGTGTGAAGGTGACATAAACACCTAGTTGAAGTGAAGTCAAGATTGGAGCCTATTGAGGCATTGTGGGCATTTGATAGTTGTTGAACAAGATTGCTTCGTGAATCCATTTGAGGGACATGGGATAATTTCTAAGATGTAGAGCCTATGGTGTCACAAGAGAATGGTATGTGCACTCTGATAAGGTTTTGAGTTGATTGGATCAAGGAGAGTGATCCTATGAAGAAGCTTGATTGTGTTATGAGAACACTAGGAAAGTCCCTGTGAGGCCTCACCCCGACCCGTTATAGCCTAGATGTTTTATTTACATTTTGATATTTGAGACCTTGATATTTTGATAGATCTAGATGGATAGTGGATTTTCATTATCTATGGATTTGATACTATAATAGTGTCTTAAACTGTTATGCGCACAAAGAACCTGTTATTGTATAGGAAATGTTCAAACATATTTGAGTGCAGTTTTATGACATGATATTATTAGATTTTGATGCAATGTAAAATGTTAATCTATTCTAAAGATTTTTAGTATATGGATGAATATTAATTTGATTATGATGATTATGCTATGCAATTTTGATATCTTAATACTTCTAGTGGAATAACTGAAGGATTAGGAAAGGATATTTAATTGGAATTATGTTAATATAGATATTGTTATTATGTGCACTCATGTTGTATATATTTATTGACTCCTTGGACTACTGATGCTCAATTTTGATGTGCAGGAAGATGAACCATGTAATTTAATGGGGAAACAAGGTATAGACACATGTTAAATGACTCTAACAAGGTGAATCTTTGTAAGATTCATGAACCTCATTGTGATGTGCTTATTTCGTACACGTGAGATATGTGTGTGTGTGGTATATTTTTCATGTGTAGATTTTGAACGTATCATGTGTGATTTTTTAGTGTATTCTATGTGTGTCACTTGACACTTGTGCTTGTTGTGTGAAATGACATGTTATTCGTCAATGGATCATGTGGCCACCTTATTTCGTGATAAATGTCTCAATTGAGGAATTTGATTATTTCCTTAGTTAGTAAAAAGGACAAGGTTATCACCTTGGGGAATTTGAAATTTGAATTACCTAGCTTTGGGAGGGTCATAAAGTAACTTTAAGGTAAGTAGTGACTAAAATTAACCCTACCCATGTTAGTACTATAGGTTAGGGAGCTATAAATGACCTCTATGGTGTCTAGTGGACCTAGGAGACCCCATGAAAATGGCATTCTTCATTGAATCCGAAAATGAGAAGGATATATATAGAGGTATGGCTAAATGGGAAACTCACTTGGCCACTCTCTATCTTTAGAGACTATTAGGGTTGAAGAGGAGGGACCTCTACTACAATTATTCCTTTCCTTGCTTGGAGAAAGGTTGGTACGATGATCCATGAAGTTCTTCATTCTGCATGTAGATTAGAAATGGTGTTCTTCATTTCATGATGAGATTTTGGTGTGTTTGTGAATAAAAGATCTTTGTTGTGTATTGAAAGTGAGTAGTGTTGTGTGAATCTTTCTTTTATTTTGCTTGTTTCATGTTATGTGTTTTGTGAAGTGGGTGTGAGTCATCACTCACCCTTGGGAGGGAAGAGATGCTTGGGTGAAGGGGTTAGTTGGGCTCACACATGGAGTTGAGGAATCCTCCCTTGTGTGGAGATGGTTGTATATGTTCTATGGAAAGTGAATTATCTTGCTCACTTGCATCTTGGGAGGTATAAGGAGGTATGTAGAAGGGAAGATGTTGATTGCCCCAAAAGTACATTTTGATATTTAAAAGATGTGTATTTTGTGAATGAAAGCTATGTAAATTCTCCTCGTGGTGAGAGCCCACCTTCACCCTATGCTTGATTCATTTGTTGAATTTTTGTGCATAACCTTGAATGGGATGTGTTGTGATGTCTTGTGCTAAATCTTGTCTTATTGTTGTGCACATGCATGGCATGTGAATGTGTAGAATGCAACCGTTTATGTCTTGTTTCCCCAAGCTTAGTGGGTGGTCTCCTAGAGACCCAGGTTGAGAGGTGAGCCTCCATGGTTCCCATTTTGTCTTCCTTTCGCAGGTTTTCACTTGAAGAGTTTGGAAATTTGATAGACATGAAGTTCAGTATTTGCATAGAAGAAGAACCCTTTATGGTTGGTGTTGAAATGAAGAAGAGGACTCCATCTTAGGATAAGCATTCAATGTGTTGCAATGTGTTGTTAGTAGTCTCATGCAGAGAGATTTTGAGATATCTTGTTATGTGATTCTCCATAGTGTATTTTGAGTAATGTCTCCACCACCTTGTGATTATTTGTTATTGTGTTGATGTTGTTTTATCATTGCTTAAGTTTGGTATGTGTTGAAGAAATTAAATTGTATCATGTTCTATCATGGAGAATGGACTAAGCACTATTATTTGATACTTTTATCTTCTCAAAATTGCATGAGCATAAAATTAGTTGTAGATGTTCAATATTGAAAGTAAAAATTAATTGTAAGATATGCATAGGATAGAATGGAATTGTAGATAGTATATTTTTTGAGATTAGATGATATTAAAGTTTTCTTAATGTATATTTGATGCTTTAAAAAATAGTTTCAAGAAACCTTGAGTTCCTTATTGCAAATTTGATCATGTGATAACAGCATATAGTTGTTTCATGATAAATTGTTAATTAAACTAGAAGATGATTAGGAGTAATGCAACATTAGACCATCACAAATTTAGTCTTAATATTCCTCAAGAATGTTTAAAGGGATCTATTTGATTAGTAAACTTAAAAGAAGCTTGTAGATGCACATTTTCATTCTGGAAAATGTATGGGCAGACCCAAGAAAACTCATTCTATTACAGGAAAATAAAATAATGGACTTGAAATAAAATAATAAATCATGAGTTGACAAGTTAAAATTAAAACAACTTAAAACCCTCCTTAATAAATAAAATGTTCATGATAAGAAATACATTAAATGAGAGAATGTATTTGATCAAATAGTCAAGGAATGGGACCACTAGTAAACTAATTTCCACCTACTCAGTCGACCACCCTATGTGCATGTATATATTGGTCAGCCAAGGTAATAAATTAGACTTAATAAAATAAGTTAAAAAAACCACCCATCCCACTTGGCTTGGCGCATTAAAGAAATAGGTGGGCTCTCTAATAACAAGGAGATATAACTTGTGACAAAAAAATCAATGAGAGCCTTTATCTCTAACCAAAATCAGACTTAAACACCTCAACTTGTTAGCATATTAAATGGGTGAGGGGCTATCACATCAACCTTTATCATGTATTCAAGCCATCTTGCTTTTGGAATATGTGGGCAGCAAGAAAATGAGCAGAAGATGGAGGTAGGCGCCCATGCAAGAAGTCTAGGAATGTCTGAAACAAAACAAAAAAATTTGATTGTAATCATTGCATTTACCCACTCTCCCTTTAGACTTGACTAGGCACTATACAAACTTGCATGGGGAAAAGCACCAGCTTCCTAGCACCACCATCTACCCACGCCTAGTGCAGAAGAAGAAGGTACATGTGGCCATAGGGGCTGACTACTCTCATAAACATTTAAATGTATTGCATAATCCTTAGAATTATTAGGTGGTAGGACAGTAAGGAGAAAGTATTAGGATGGGGTTTGAAAAATATATAATTGTTTATGTTTTAGTATTAAGATAGAGTTTGAAAGCAATAGACATAATTGTTGATGGGTTATTAATTAGATAGGATTCAACTTATTTGAATTCTAGAATATGGGTTAATTGACCACTTAAAGGACATAACTATATATATGTAGAATATTGTGTCCAATTTTGATAATTTAAAAAAATATAATCTAAAGGTAAAAGTAGTATATATTTAGATTGTTGCTAAAGTCTAATGGATAAGAGTAGTATAGTTAGAAATGAAATAGACGTTAGTTTATTTGATGATAAAACGAATATTGAATACAATGTAATAGTCATAGTTCATGACATGGATTAATGAATACATACTCAACTAAGTAGATAAAGATATTAGATCATAGTATAATTTATTTGTTTACTACTTGCATAAAAATAATATAAAATATCAAGAGGTAGTAGTTTAAATATTAGTAGTAAAGAATGATATTGTTAGCAGTAGGATAAAAGATGTGTATTAAATTAGGGTGGTTAAATATAATATTTATAGTAATGATCAAGTTATAAAGATAATTAAAGAATGAAGCAATAATAATATTAATATCAATATAATGATTAACTTAGCCCTTGAAAGAAAATGATTAAACGTTAAAACATATTCTCAATTTATACCTTAGGACCTACTATTATGATGTCACATAATAAGCTCCACTTGAACATCCAATAGTTCATGTTTAGGATGAAAGATTGAGAGCTCACAACCATTGCACCATGCATAGTGCAGCATTAATATCTAACATTCTCCTTTCCCTCTTAGTTCAAAGTATGATTGTGTTCTTTCTATCACTCTATTCTTATCACTCTATTCTTTCAAAAAAAAACATTGTTGTGTTTTTGTCTCGTAGAAATGTGGCATGACAGTCCCTCTTATTGTGAATAACTAAAAGTCCACCTAGGTCTCTGCATCAATATTGAGAGCTAAAGGTGGAATGGTTTCAAGGCAGGAACGCAAGCTCCAATAATTCCTCTTTAGAATTGCAGATTCCAATCCAAATGATTGTGTATCAATAATAATTAACACCAAATAATCCTAAGAACATTAAGTAAATTAAGCTGAAACATATAAGAAAATGAATGAGAGAAATTTTGTTACCTGTTACCTAAAAATAAAACTAGTTGAGGAGGCAAGGTGATGTAGGGGCATCATATGCTCATCATAGGTACCTTGAGGGTCTAGGTCATCACAGAGGACATGGAGAATCTCATGGTATCAATTGGTCCATTTTGCAACTAATCATGGCCTTTGAAAGCATAAAGAGTCATAATATTGTATAATGTCTTGAAAGACTTTCATATTGAAAAGTTGTAATTGGGCATGGAATAGGATCTAGAGGTTGTCTAAGGTAGAGGAGTCATGTGATAGGGTCTAGTATGATGTCATAATAATCTCAAGTCCTTAAATAAGTTAAAACATTCAATAAGTCCCTTAAAAACATAGTTTATTGCTTTAGAAAATTCAAATCTTGAATGTAACGGCTAGATGGGCATTTTGGAGGGAAACTCCATAGTTTAAATTTTATGAAGGAATAGGAAGTGAAAGGATTTGGAGTCAGTTAAAGGGGTTGTTAACTATCTCTTGAAACTATAAATATATGATTGTACGGACTGTCTCAGAAAAAATTGAATAAAAGTGCTTGGTTTTAACAACAGGTTGAAGGATTTTCAAGTTTCTTGCACATATTTTGAATTGGAATGCATTGTTTTATATTCTCAAACATTTCTTGATGTCTTAAACCAAGATTTGAATCCAAATTTGTAAGTTGTTTGCTCAAATTCATAGATCTCTGGCTGTAGCAGGTAGTTTGTTAACAATTTTGAAAAAAATTTCAAACAATCAACGTCATTCCATGAAATATTGTTTGATTCTTCATGGAATGGCAGGTTTCTAACTTGTATGAATGCTTCTAACTCTGTAATGAACCACTAACTTAAGTATTTGGTGGCCACCATACACAAAAAGGGTGAAAATAAGGGTTATTTGGAGGGGACAGTCATATGGAGAGAGATTTTCCTTGAGGAGGGTAGGGTTTGAGAGTTTATTCATGTTTATGGTGATAAAACATAGATTTCTATAGTTTGAATCAGTCCAAGAAACCTTGGCACGTGGGAGATTGGTGATACCCTAGAAATAAGGGTTTTGAATAGATGAATTGGGGCTTTTGGGGTTAGGAAAAATAGAGTGGAATTGAGTGTGGATTTGTCTAATTAAAGACATTTTAGAAACATATGCAAGTTTTGAAGTCCATACATTGAGTACTTCTATAAGTTGCTTTGTAAATGCATTATTGCTTCATTGGTTAAACAGGGTCATTGTGAAGAATCTTTGATACTTGCCAAAGGAAGCCCATCCAAGATTTACATATTTTTTGAATGAAGATAAAGGGTGTTTGAAATTGTATCATTTGTGAAAACCAAAAGATATCCACCATTTTGTCTTGTTGTTGTTACAGAAGTTACAATTTTGCATTGACAACATTTAGGTGAGTTATGCATTTTGGCTTGCAGGGTATGGAAATTGAAAGGTGTTGATGGGAACATGTTAGATAGACTATAAAAACCCTATTGAGACCCTAAAACATACTAGAGTTTACTGGTTGTGGAACTTGCCTATCAGGACCTAGAAGGGTCACTAGGAACACTCTTACAGTCTTGCTCATTTTGGGTTTTTATTTGGGTCCATCACCCTATCCTCTGCATCACAAGGGTGCATGAGTTGTCAAAACTTCATGTGCTTATCAATCAGTTTCTGTGGATAATAGGAAAATTCTTTACATGCCTTCATACATTTTAATATTGAAACACAATCAATATTTTGTTGATAGGGAATGTTTAGTAAAATGAAGTAGAGAAAAAGAAACACAGTTGCAGTAGAAAAATAAGGTTAAACGTAGTAGTGATCATTGAAAACATGCCAACAAGATCACCATGAACCATCTAAGAATCAAAAAGATCAAACATAGAGGCAACCCAGTGTGCAATCATGCTCTTACAATCTTATCCTGATTTTCTTCCTATATCCAGATAACCATATTTTCTCACTGTGATGCTGAAATTCTGATCTGATACAAGCCACAAGAAATTGGAATTTTTTTAGTGTTTTCATTTGGGAATATTGTTAAGGAAAAATATGGTAAAGGTGATGATGAAGCTAGAATGATGAGAATTTTATTAGTTTCCTAATTTCCTTTCTTATTCATATGCACTGTGTTGTAATGTTATTATATTATCTAATCTACTATCCCCCAGTTCTTTATTGTATTCATCTCCGGCTAGTCAAATCTCTTGGACTATTATATCCATTACATATTTCCCTCTTTAAATTTTAATAAACCTTCATCCTATATAAATGCAACTATATTTTCTAGGTTTTTGTCACAAAACATCCAGCTGCTCTATGGTGATTTGCTAGTTTACAAAAATTAGTTTTGCTAATATGGAAAAACAATCCCAAAATCAGTCTGGTTGGGTTCACTGTACAATATAATATATAATTTGATATTCCTATATATATTTATATATAAAAATTTATATGTAAATACAATAATGAATAAACTAATAGGAAGATATATATTTCACATCCCTCATATATATCTTTATAGGATTACAAGAATATTATATTAATTAATTAGTTTACTGATTTATATATAAATGTGTTATATAACATGATTTTGGGTTGCACATATTACACACATGTCATTGGTTGTCCAATGGGGAGTGTAGATTATCCAAAACATCCAATGCTATTGTTGTCAACTCCATGACAAATTCCTCTGCTTCGGGTCTGTCCTACCAAACTCTAGCCCACTTGAAGCATTCAAACATGGTTGTTAAGCCTTGGAGAACCTTCCATAAAATTTTAAACAATGGGCACCCAAAAAAAAATTATTAACAGCATTTTGAGCTCCTAGACCTACAACATTTTCTCCTTCACACTCTCCATGCTTTCTTTTCTGCAGATGCAAAAAAATTTGTACTGGTCTTGCAAGAACAACACCAAATAAATCTCAAATGCTTCGAATGTATGAGGATCGCATGGATGCAATGAGTGCTAGGTGGACTATTTGTAATCACAAGAGATGAGCTCTTGTAAACCACTACTCTTGCAATTGTTTCAAGATCGGTACTAATTAAACATCACATAATTTGACATGATGAAAAATACCACCTAGTTGTTAATGAAGGAACTGAGAAAATCTATTATCAATGGTTCATAGTGCACATAACTTGTTGAAGGTTTTGCAAATGGCATGGCAAGCTAAGAAGGCTTAATCTGTGTCAAATGTCAATGCCCTTTTTATGCCCAAAATATGGCTTTCTGTAGTCTATAATTATTATCAAAAAACATTTTTTTTATTTTTTTTCCATATTTCGTGATGATGTATGTAGCCATGTGATCAAGAAATGTACAGATCTAATATGAAGGCTTTAAAATGATTAAAATAGTTTTAAGATAGCAAAACTAGCAAAACAAATGTTTCCTTCTTTGTTGTTTGCAATGTAGGTAAGGAGTAAATTATGTCCACAAAAAATGTTCTACAAAACTGCCAAAAATTAGAATTGATGCTTCTAGGAATGAAGTCCAAACCTGATATATAAAAGAGATTAATTTTAACTTTTGACATCAGGAAACTAGCATAGAAGAGAACATTGTTCCAAGTCATGCAAAGTCCATTAAGGATTGTTCGGAGGGAGGCATATTCTCAAGCATGAAATATCATAAAATTCATTGAGGAGAGGGCATCACTGACCAAGCAATACCATACGAGGAAAGTGAAGAATGGGTCGCTTGCACTTGCTACCAAGTTCAAAAGATAAGAAAGAACAAGGTAAAAAAATGCCCATCAAAGAAAGAACAAGGAAAAAATGCCCATCAAACCGATGGAAGAGAATTGCATGTAATGATTCCTTGGATTGAAAAGAAGCAACCATGTACAAGTTATACAACTGCATTGAATACAATCATGGAACAAATGATAATGAAGAGATGAAAGAATAAGAAATTGCTTTTGGCAGATGTAAAGGCAACGAATCTAAAGAGAAAATAATTGAAACTCTACCTTATGCATTCAGCCTTGATGTTTCCAAATCTAAACTTCCAAAAGACCGATCAACTCCTTCTCAAAATATCAAATTTTCAACTCCAACTGTGAGCAAGCTATGGTAGAACCAGGGCATCCAATTTTTTGTCTGGTGATGGTGCATCAAGTATCCAACTCCAAAAAAAATCCCATGTGCACGAAAAACAAAAAACGTGAAATGTTTTTATTTTTTACATCTAAGCACCCCATTTTGACCAACATGTGTTGGTCAAAATTTCGACCAACACGGGGCTTAGTTTTTTAAAAAATAAATTTTTGCCTTCTACATTCTAACCAAACTAAACTTTTTTAATTGATGGTTGAAAATTTTGGTAGAAAAATGATGTCAAATGTAGTAGTGTAAAAGGGTTTCCTAAACAGATTTGGCATGTCACTTTTATCTTCTAAGGTTTCTGCATTGAATGAACCAAATTTAAAATAGAGCAGATTTCTATGATGGAGCTTTCCTATGTGGCAAGATATATAGATTTGGGGAAGTGGAATTGCCACCTAATGGTATATTATTAGCGTTTGATACCTTGGATGGCTTTGGGATTATGGTCTCCTTTGTGTTGATAGATTTTTCCCTAGCTCCACTTTGTGATCCTATTTTGATCTAAGTCCAGATTGCATTTTTTTAACCAAAAAAAAACAATTTGTTTCTCCATCTTTGCATTTGTTACGTTGCCTCCTAGTTGTTTCTTTTCCCTAAAAATTCCTTCACCTAGATTCCTAACTATTGATATTTGTCATTTTCTAATATCTTTAGGGCTCCTGATGATTTGTCATCCCTCCTCCACTCTATTGAGGTCTATATTTCTTGAGCCTGTTGATTCTAAGTTCCTATGGATGATTGGTTTCTAATACTTCGAGCGAATTTTGAACTTTCCATTATGAACTTCGTGGAGTTTAATTAAGGCTTCAAAGTTGTTTTTGGTGGTCACAGGGAGGGTATCTTGCTAATTGAATGCCTTAAATTTGCGTGGAAACGTCGATCTCTTTTTGATAGTTTCCCAGTTAGGGCTTCTGCTAGTGATTCCTTCTTTTTTTGCATAAGTAGAAAAGTTCGCTTTGTTCACCATTTTGACCATTAAGTAAATATAATTAAGTACAGTACAAATCATTTTTTTTGTAATGATTATGATCGTTAAATTATATAATTATATCGAATATTCTAAAATAAAAAAATTTAAATAGACCTATATTTAATTTCATGATTGAAGATTGAATCCATATATACATTTAATGAAGATATATATACACTCTCCAAATGTATTTAAGTATCATAAAGACTTAAATTGAAGCATAAAAAGTTAAGTTGAAATGCTTCTGAGATTTTCCATATTATGAGTGTAATAAAGCTTTCACTGAAATCAATATGTTTAAAATAGATAAAAAGATAATTACTTATTACATTGAAGCTCTTTGAAATATTAAAATAGAATAGATCTTTGTTTTCCGTTTTAATATTTTCTAATTGGTCCTACCGGATCCCCACAAAAACAAATCTCTATTCGATTCAGCTTTCGAGAATCGAATCTGATATGGAATGGAAATGCCTCGTGACAGAATTGACAAATCGATGTAGAAATAAATGATTTTATTGTCAATTTGCACATTGCTTCAATGAAATACCACCCATAAATGCCAAGGCGAAAGCTCTTCTCAATTTTGATATTTTGCGGTGTCTGCAGCAGAAAAGGTAGAGACATTGCCATTGTTGTATCACAATCAAACTTTCCAGCTGAGCATCCACTGTCTTCTAATACTACAACCATTCTTTGCTCCTTTACAAGATTTTGATTAGCTAGAAGTTATCCGGCCAAATCTTCCGTATAAAAATCAGTTTCCTATTTTTTTCAGTTAATAGCAATAGTTTGATCTTACTTTTCGTTACGTATCTTCATGATACTTTTTCGAAAAAGGAACGAGTGAATTTACGCATTATTGGGCTTTCCTTATAAGCTCAAGATTTTCAACGAATCATGGTGATTTGCGTCAATAGTGGGACTCCTGACAAACCATAAATGGTGGAGCCCAGACAATGGGCAACGGCTACCCAGGCAGGAGGATCGACTGCCTGGGTATCCCCGCCCCCCATCCTCATGCCTGGCTCATGGCAACGGCTACTCAGGCAGGAGGATCGACTGCCTGGCTATCCCCACCCCCATCCTCATGCCTCCTCATGCCGGCATGACATCCTGCGTCCATGCCATCCTGCCTCTGCGGTCGTACTCATGTCTGCCGCTGACAGAGGGAAGTACCTGAAACTAAACCTTAGAAGCCACATGGTATGACATGACAGTTACTCATTCTCTCCCGCAGCTTCCACTTGTAGCTTTTTTTTGTAATGTTCATTTCGTAGCTTTTGTTTGTAATGTTCATTTCGTGGTGTAATTGGACTCCATATCAATTAATTGTTTTCTGTATGTTATAAAGTAATGCATTTTCGTGCTAAAGCATGTTTGTGAGTTGTTTGGGATAATGAAGTTTAAAATCTGACTTTTTAATACAAAATAATTTTTATACTTTCTAACTCATTAAAATTCAAATTAGATTTTAATGCTTGTACAAATTCATACAACAAAATTAAAATAGTTTACTAAAATTATTTTCAAACTTTTAAATTATTTTTTCTAATTTCATATTTATTATTATTTTATTATTTTAAAGGTTATAAAAGTCATAATTTTAATAATCAATCTGATTGAATCATTATATAATCTATTAAATATTTTAACTTTGTTTTTTCTTTAATGCATTTTGGATGGAGATTAGCCCGTCCCTTAGATTTTTAAGATATATATGATACAAAAGTTTAACAATTTACTATATGTTACTATATAGTTTCATTGACATTATTAGTGGAGTTAAGCAATTGTCTCAAATAGAATATACAAAGATAGTAGTGTGTAAAATTTGAGTGGATTGACAAAACTCTTGATGTTTGTCCATGTTGCACCCATTCCTTTGTTTTAAAAATGCCTCTCCTCTTTTTAGATTTCTATTTAATAATACATTTAACCATAAACATTAAATAGTATTGATTATGATCTTCTTTAAAATAGTATTGAAGATTACATCATATTTGATTCAAATATTGAAAAAAAAAATGGCATATTTTCCATTCACCCTTTCTTCATTATAATGTATGAATTATCATTTTTTTTTTTAAATTAGACAAGGAGAAATAGACAATACTTTTATCCAATAGGAATTGGAATCTAATGTAATTCACTTTGCCTTAAACATGTACTCATTCATCACAAGAATTATAGAACCGATAAGTGGAAAATGGGAAGGCAATCATATTTTGCATCAATGGTGCTTTAGTTATCAGTTATAATCTAAACTTCATTCACAATGTCTTGAGTATTTGATCATGACACACGATGCTTCTTTATACTACATGCTTGAGCATTTGATTGTGAACTATATGAACGTACAATGACCATCTTTTATTAAAGAAATGGTGAATGAGCACAAAGAAGCAACTCCAATTTGGATCAATAATGATTTGAATATCAATTATATGACATGCATGTTTTGAAAATAAATCATCATCTAAACACAAACTTATCAAGTAAAAAAAAATTATTTTATGGGTAAATGTTCAAAGTTGGATTTTAATAAGTCATACAAATTTACAGTATTTTTAGTCAAATTATGATTATGGTAAATATGCATGTGGAATGCAATGCACAGTTGTTGGTGATGCAGAGAAACCCTATTCAACCATCGCCAAAGAACAGTGCAAAGAACAATGTCACCCGATTAACCCTATTCCCAAATGCCTTTCTCATCTTCTAAAAACCTAACCACGATTTTGGTGGACTTGATGGTTTTAATAAAACGCGTTCATAAAAACCCAAATTCAGGTTATAATTCAGATCAGCTATACCCAAATAATAAATAAGAGGTGGAATTTCCATGTACATACTAGTGGTTTATTTCAATGAGTGTTATTATTTTTCTTAACAAGAGTAGAATATCACCATATATTATAATAAATAAACTAGTTCAAAAAGAGCTCCTGAGGGAAAGAACCAAAAAGAAAACCCTCATTCGTTACTCATAATATTCAAGATGTGTAAAGTGTAATCCCTAAATTAAAATTGTTAAGAAACCCAAAAGGCTTCCCTTATATCTTTTAGCTATTCAAACTCTAACCACATATTGAAACACTAATGAGGCTTTATAAAATAGCCATATAAAGTGCCCGTACAAATATACTCATGAATACGTTTATATAAAGTTTTATAGACTTTAATGATTGTCTCAAAATTTATTGGCCATAATCCTCCATATAGATATCATCAATACCTACAAAATGAATGAGTTAGTTATAAAATTCATTTAAAAATAAGGTCTTAGAAAATTGAATATCATTTCATAATTTCCTTACCATCTCCACTTGTTGTGTTTTGGTTAAGATCAATAGAAAAGGGCAACCCATATTGTTGATTAGTTTGTTGATCATCTAATACAACAATGCACATTTAACACATCCATTTAGATAAAATTAAATTATAAACTAAAAACTCAACTATAATTTCAAATTTTTTATTTTTTCTATCATAACAAATTCTAAATCAGAATATTGTTCTCATAATCTATATCACATTATGTAACAATAAGAAAAATCAAAATTCCATTACCTCCACAAGTTTGTTGAAATGTTTGAGGATGAATAACCTTTGGCATTGATGGTTGATCTCCACAAACTACATCTTGGTTATTTGATAAAGCATTAAATGCAATTAGAAATGTGAAATAAGTAATCAATTTTAATAAAAATAGTTAATAGTGAGTAAATTACCATCTAGTACTTGTGTGTCATCTGTTATTGTTTGGTTCAAATCAATAGAGAAAGGCAATCGACGTCGTAGAGATTCTCCTTGATCAACCAAACCTATATTGACACATGATCAACATATAAAATAAAAATAACAATTATTGAGCTATATGTTGAAAGTAATAAAGTACTTTTAAATAAATGTACTCACCTTGTTGCGACAGAATAACTCTTTCTCCTTGTATTGCTATGCCTGAATGATTAATGGCTTTTTTTCCCTTTTTCTTTTTAGAGCGTATAGAGGGGAATTGAAAATTTTCATGATCATCAACTCTTTTACTTAAATTTTGAGTCATAGGTTTTTTCTTTTTATGAATAAATCGACGCTTACACATTTTGCTTGGACTAAACCATGGTTTCTTTCGCCTCATAGGCATGTTCTCTGAACCAGGAATTGATTCAAAATTGGAACTTGAAGCAAGAGATGCATGTATCTCATTTCTAAATCTCCCAACATGTTGAATGAATATTTTTTTTTCATATTCTTCTCTAGTTGACAAATTTTGGATAAATGAATTTACATAATCAATGCAATTTTGAAGTTCATCATGAGAAGTATCAAATGATCTCACACAATCTGTAATAAAAAAAATAAAATTGTAAAGTCAAAATACTATTTTAAAATACTATATATTTCTTAAGAAAAAAATTGGTATTAAAACTTACCAGTTCTCTCATCTTCACCAATGTTGACTCCAAGCACATCTTGATCTTCTGAAGGTGTAGAACCATCTGCAATTGGAAAAAAAATCACTTAACTTTTTCATCCATAAAATAATTTAATATTTACTTGTAAACACACATTCATATTACCAATGTTATAGTTTTTATGACCAAAATTCCCTCCAACTTTGTCGTAATCCTCAACCAATGCAGTAACATCATCTGCATTTAAGATCAGTTTAAGTAGGTCTTAACAATATAATAATCAATTATATAATATAAATAATTAAAATTAATTCTCAAATGATACTTACCAACCACTTGACCTTGCTGGTTTATATTGGTTCTCTTTAGTAGATCTAAAATCTTCAGCACATGTTTGCATGTGTTACCTCTTTTTGCCCACTCACAATAACACACTTGCAAATTTGGTCCAAAATTTTTTACAAGATACCATTTGGTTGAAATCCTTTGACTTCTAACTTTAAATGTATCAGGAAGGTCATATAGGTAGCAATCTGTATCTGCTATTCTCTTTGATCTCTCTAAATAAGTTAGGCAGTATCTTTCCTTTCTGAAGTTGGTTAGAAACCCAAATAACTGCAAGTATCTCTTATTTTTATAGTATGGCTCTACCCTATGAAGAAGAACATGAATGAGCCAATCCATTCTCCTTGTGCATTTTCTAGAATAGTCGGTCAAGTGGTGACTCTTGATGTGCATGTGGTATGACTCTATGGAAGCATTAGTATCTTGATTTGCATGGGAGAAACCTCTAAAGTTTTTTGCCCACATTTCTATGCAAAAAAATATGATAATGTCTTAGCATATATATAATAAAAGAACCAAGCAATAAAAATAAAAATATAATGCAATGAATAATGTATATGATCTTACCAATGCGTCTCTCATCGTGACACCAAGTCTTTCTAAAGTAATCAATAAACTCTTTTTGTTCTTTTAATTCATCCATAAATACTTTTATTAGATGAGTAGTGACATCTCCATCATCACTTATGGCATGCATTATCTCACCTAGTCTAGTGAACATATTTGTTGCAACATCCTTATTGCTTACAAACCTATAATAAAAAAGATAATATCAAGCTATGATGTTAACAAATATAACTTTACATGTATTTTAAGTAGAAATGACTCACTTGTAGACATTCTTCAACCATGCCCTACGTACGTGCCAGACACATAAAAGTACTCGACAATTGAAGGATGATCTACAAGTTACATTATAAGCATTAATAAGTAGCATTCAAACACAATCAGTTATTAAACTAAAATTATATGTTTAAATAATGAAATGTATAGTTTGAAAACCTATATATCAAATATAATTGGAGGATAATCAAACCTAATTGCTTCAATCTCGGCACTAGCGTCATCGGTCATGAATGCATTGACTTGCCAATCATCTTTACATTGCTTGCCTCTTTTGTTAACTTCTGCTAGCCACCCATGTATATCATCAATCTTATTTCTTGAAGATATGGCCCATGCAATAGGTACGCCGGCCTCTTGTTCATCAAATACAAGTAATGAATATAACTCATACTGCACATGAAGAAATCAATAAATTAAGATTTTAGATAAATTTTAGATGAACTAAACTAAAATATATTAATATAGTTGACATTGGTAAACTCACAGCATATTTGTTTGTTGAAAAAGTGGAATCCATTGCTATAATAGAGTTATGTGAATATCTCACCATCATCTCTCGCATCCATGGTGTTTGAATACGTATGATAAATGGAATGTTTTCTCTACTATTGGGTGTTTTATAGTAGAAGAAGTTATCTTTCTCCTCTGCATGCCATAAACTTACACTTTTGGCATCATTTTCATTTTTTTGTGATCGAAGGGAACGTACCCTATTGCATGCATTCATTACATCTTTTCTTAGTAGAAATGTGTCCCTCTTATTCATTAACTTCGTAAGACTAGGATCCAAATAATGTTGCTCACATATTGTGGAAACCCCCACACCCATCAATAACAATGACTCAATATAAGATTTATATTCATTTGACAATCTCGGTGCAACCATACTCCTTGGATCACCAGAAGGGTCATCCTTTCCATGACAAAATTCACCATTAGCATCTTGATGACTAAACTCATTATAAGTAATGATGGCAATATCTGGTCTTCCATACATAACTCTAACACAAAAGTGTGTTTTACAACCCCTTTTCTTTGCAAACCTTGGTAACCTTTGCATATTTGTTTGGGGTTTTCTTCTATTATCATCAGGTCCAAATGCACATTGATATCTGTATATACATGTACAAATATATTTATACCAATTTATAATCAATAAAGTTTAAAAACTTAAAATATTGCATGCTTAATTATTATACTAAATCTAAAAAAACCTTGAATACATCTTGGTAGCATGGTTATTAGGGTTTGTCAAGTTCATCACATTATGTTCTTTCCATATGAACGTTGTTTCTATACCATCCAGTAGACCTTCTCCCTTGACAAAGTGAGACAGTCTCTCAAGAGGGATAGTAGCACATAAATCCATAAATACAGTATGATGTCCAATAGGTGTCCACTCTAGTTGTGCGCTTGAAAAATCATTTCCTTCATTGGGGACATCTTGCACAGGTAGTTTGATGAGTGATTGCCATTTAAACTTTGTATCCATTCTGAGAAATATTAATATGGTTAGTGATCCTTAACTTGTTGAAACATGTTAAAAAAAACTAATACGAATTATTACATATATCCTCGATAAAACAATTAGTATATTGAAATCACAATAAATACAATTATATCCTCGATATGAAATAATTTCACTATACCATCAATGAAATGATTTCTCAAAATTATATTAGAAGTTGATATTATATATTTTATTCTATATTTTTCCAATCTTGTGATCTAGTAATGAGATGCATGTTACTCCAAGCCTAGGACACATGATTCATATTGCCCTAATAAGCGAATTCCTCTTATATAGAAAATAAATTTCTATAATTTCAAAACCTTTACTAGGAAATCATGTTGTCACTTATAAATCTATAGTTATTGAAATCTAATATGATTAGTCCACTAGTCATATATTCTAATTCATCATTATTTATCACTACCTAATTCATTTATTGTGTCATTAAAGATGATCACCTAATTTACTTTTTAATACTAGGCTTTGTGTTATGTATGTACATTAATTTAAGCTTAAAATAATTTTGAATGAACTTGAGTACAACTAACATGGGATGTAATTGTCCTGCCTTCCTAGCAATCAAGATCTGAGTCATTTTGTTATCAAGGTCCATAGTGTTCATTGTATCAAGGTCTAGGTCATTTTCACATAGAGAAGTTATGAAGTTTTCCATGACTTAAGTCGATTTCATTGTATCTGTGGATAAGTACATTTAGTTATCAAGCTTTAATTCATTTAGTTATCAAGGTCCATAGTGTTTAAGGTCCTTAGTGTTCATTTTCAAATAGTGAAGTTATGGAATTTTCCATGATTAAGTATGTTTCGTTATCAATGTCTAGGCCATTTGAGGTCATTTGCACATAATGAAGTTATGTAGTTTTTCATGATTTTGTCATTTTCACGTAGTGAAGTTATGGAGTTTTCCCATCATTAAGTCCATGGAGATTTCCACAATTAAGTCTATTTAGTTATCAAGGTCTAATGAAGTTATGTAGTTTTCTATGATTTTTTCAGTCATTTAGTTAAGCTATGGAGTTTTCCCATCATTTTGTCAATCATTTTCACATAGTGAAGTTATGGAATTTTCCCACCATTAAGTCCATTTAGTTTGCCACTATAGTGAAGTTATGTAGCTTTTCCTTATGGAGTTTATTTCATGATTCAATCCACTTAATTTTAGCCCATTTAGTGTTTAGCCCACTTAGTGTTCATCTCATGAAGGTAAAGAAATTGTTTTCTAGTTGAACATGAACAATTAAATCAATAGATAAAACTATCGTATTATCCATCATTTATTAATCTAATTTAGGAGAAAACTTTATGGAACTCTAGTCTTATTGACACTAGATCATAACTCATAGCATAACATCTAGGCTATATGTTCACAAGGTGAAATTATGGAGTTTCTTCTATGATTAAAGCCCACTTAGTTTAAGTTATGGAGTTTCTTTACGATTCAATCCACTAAATTTCAACCCATTTAGTGTTAACCCCACTTAGTGTTCATTGCATCAAGGTCTAGGTCATTTCACTATGGTCATTTTCACACAGTGAACTTATGGAGTTTCGTCATGATTAAGTCCATTTAATTATCAAGGTCTAGGTCTAGGTCATGTAGTTTTTCCATGATTAAGTCCATTTAGCTTTCTACAATAGTGAAGTTATGGAGTTTTTCCTTATGGAGTTTCTTTTATGATTAAGCCCACTTAGCCTTCATTGGATCAAGGTCTACGTCATTTTCACGTTGTGAGGTTATGGAGTTTTTCCACAATTAATTCCATTTAGTATCTCATAATCAAAAGTATCTCGTGAAAGATATTGACCCTATTAGGAATCTATTACAACTATATAGTTTATCTGTTATTGTTAGGGAACTAGGCCTTATTAGAAGCCTCAACCCTATTAGGAGTTGTTATTATAATACAAAAGGTACAAGATGAGCCCACTTCTCAAGCATCCATATTCAACTATTGTTATTATAATAAAAAAGGTACAAGATGAGTCCACTTAACCAAATAAGATCAATTTCATATTTATAAATAATAATCAGGCACATAGAACAACAATCAGGGATTTCAAGAAAACATTTACAAGTAATGGGCAAGGGACAAAGCAACCTTGCGCATGAACAAAAATAGTGTCATAGTATGAATCTAATCCCTAGAACCACTATTGTGTATGTTCTCAAAATATTTCTCAATCACGCACATAGTCCTAAAAAAAATAAATTGGCAGCACTAAGGTTCTTAGTAATGGTCAACTCTACAGCTTTTGCAATCTAGAGTGGGCGAAATCCAATCCTGGCATACCAGGGTTTTGACATATTCTAAAAATTTAATCAATCGAAGATACTGAGGAGATCTAACAACCCAACAAAAGACTACACCTGTGGGGATTTTCCCCACAAGGATATTTATATAGCGGTTGCTACTACCACGTCAAAAATGGCTATTACCGCTTGAGGTACCATCCACATGGTTGACCCAATAAAGGGAATGTCCACTACGGTTTAACCCTCTCTAATCAAAGAAGACTCACAAAGTTGTACCACATGAGGACTTGGTTTGGATTTAAGGGTTCCAAGTTTCTGATGTGCCCAAACGGGAACAGAGCATACTCCTCTAGCCTCTTCACCTTACCCAAACATAGAAAACAAGATTCTTTGACACACTAATTTGAAATCACCTCACCAACTTTTTAGAAAATCCAACAACAAACACCACCAGTCTCAAAAGAGAAAGTACTAGTGGATGTTGAGAACAAACCCAAGCAGAATAGTGAGACAATAACAAATATCCTTCCCTACCTACAAGGGGATCCGTCGTCAAGAGGAGCTTCGCATCTAAAGCAAGCGAATGAAGCTTAGTCTCTCAAGATCTCCCAAATAGTGTTCATAGGGTCTAATTACTATGTGAAACATATATGCGTGAAAGAAAATCTAGATCCAATTTTAGAGCACCAAATGAAGTGTGAATCTATGAAAGCATGTAAAAGCACTCAAGCCAAACACATGAGATGTTCGTTTTAGTTCCAAATCCAAGTGTTATAGAGATCCAACAAAATACCTAGTAATCCTTGCAATGCATTTTTCTCTGTTGTACCTTTCGTTTATGCTTGAACGCTCACTCGCAATGAACAAAGCAACAAGCAAACACAAGATATGCAATAATATAACAAAGCCAAGAGGTATTCCTAGATTAGAGGGAAACTAAACTGTATGCAGTTTTCCATATAAATTATTCCAAGTAATCAATTAAAAACCATTGTTTCTTGACAAGCTTATACATATGTTTAGTATGTTTTCAGCCCTTTGATAGAATGGACAATAAAGTGGTTGGACTATCATATGTTTGAGGGAAGTTACAATATAAAATCTTCTAAGAAATTAAATTCACTTTTGATATCTATATTTGAGCAGATAGCTTACCTATATTTGTCATCAAACTTGCAATTTGACTTAAAGGGCAAACTAGCAAATAGTTGTAAATATACCTTTATTAAAGGAAAATGTAGAAACTATTATGATGATAACCATGATCAATTGGAGGAGACAAAATGGTTTTAGATTATAATGATTTACCAGCTATCTTTGAACATAAAATTAATTGGAAAGAAACCCTTGGGGTTATGTGTTCATATCATTTTTGATAGAGTTAGACATGCCATTTTTTTCCACATTTGGAGATATAATGTAATCTATTTTTAATAATCACAATGACACTCTCCAAGAAGTTGCACTTTTAGGGCTTTACTAAAACATTTTTTAATTACATGAAACAAGTAGATGGACGATACCAAGGAAGAATGAGAGGAGAGAATATATTTATTTTACAACATGGGATTTGTAGAGACAAAGTGACATTCTATCAAGGAGATCCCAATATAGAACAATATTCGCTCCAATCGCTCCAACTATAAGGAGATTTTAGAAGTAGATAACATAGGCAGTCATTTTAAGGAAACATATACCTAGACATGACATTAGACTTAGCGATCAAAATTCATTGTCGAAAAGGAGATTTAAAGAAGCTACAAAGGGTCAGACGTTCTATCACCCCATTTTGGGGTGTTTTCTTTTTCTAGGGAGTCATATAGACTGCTTTGGCCTCCTAAACATTATTAAAGTATTTCATTCAATCATTCAATCCTTGTAGAAGGTACACTAAATAGGGATGCACAGTTTCATACTCATTTACGACAATACTAAAGATTGATTAAATATGAAAAAAGACTTTATGTTAATTGTACTTATAGATTAATATTAATAGACTATCATGATAGCAGATACATAGTATGGCAATCCCAAAGATCTCCAATATTATGGAATCCCTTTTTTTGGAATAACTGATTAATGATGAGATTATTGGCACAATTGATTAAGAGATTGTTGAAGTGGTGTTACATGATGAGTTTATGATGCATTCATACTGATTTGATAATAGGTAAATCAATTATTTGGATTTCATTGATGTCAACTATTTGATGTAGTATTTTTAGCATGTTACCAAATATTGATTGAGTAAAAGATGAGTTATAGTATGAATTAAATTTTGTTATTCTATCGAAAGGTTAAACTATGAGTCATGATGCTATGTTTATGATAACACCTATTTATGTGAATAAATGAGTAACATATGTTTAGTAAATAAATGAGTAGGATAAATGAATAAATGATAACACCTATTTATCGGAAGGTTAAACTATGAGTCATGATGCTATGTTTATGATAACACCTGTATATTACTTGGAGATTCCATTTAGATACATCAGTCTACCATTAAAGTTTCATTGCAAGATCAACTTTGGTTTTGAAGATTTTGTTTTTTGTGCATTAGTAGTAGGATACATAAATTTTGAAGTCAACTTTTAAGGATTTAAAGGCTCTAAAAAGGGGTAAAACATCAAATGACTAGATCTTTCACAAGTTGAGCATTATAGTGGAGTTTGTGTCATTTCTAAAATGGGGTTATAATATACTATTGAGACAATTGGTGATGTGTTATGGTCTCTAAAATTGTGCTACCTTAAATACAAGAAAATGAAATTCCTTCAAATTTTCTTTGGAGTTATGAAATTTGTTGGGGCTTGTTCTAATCTAGAAAAATATGAATAATAATATCTTAGGGATGATCAACCTCAAATTTTAGGGTTAAGATTTCTAGAGCCTTCTTGGGCGATTAAAAATTGCTGATAAAAATAAGGCATGTAGGATTGTCTAGGTCAGTTCTGGGAGTCCATGATATAGTAGCTCTAGCTTGTAGAATATTGTAAGCAAAGTTCCCATGTGGTTTTTCCTGTCACATTTTTTAATGTTGTAATTACATTGTATTAGAGATAATAGTTCTAAACAAGTTTCATGTTCTTGCAATTTGTTGCTATTCTCTATTTTGTTGTGTGTATTTGCGGTAAGAGGGGGAGTACTCTTCCTTAATCATATAGTTGTGTACCAAAAACCTTTACATATATAGTTTTTGAAAATATTTGTTTTCATCATGGTTGGTCTATTTATAATAGTTCTAGTTATTCTACATAAAAGAAACGATATGGTTGTTAAAATGCAAATTGGTGTACTATATGTATTTTTACTCTAGTATTGAGGTACTATAGGTGGTATAAACTTGTATTGGTTTTCTCTATGTTGTGGTGTTTGTGTAATATTATTATTGGCTAAACAAAAGTGTTAAAGTAAGAATGATATGCATGTGTTAATGATTAGAGTCACAATTTAGATGAGGGTTAGAAGAATGATATTGTTAAGAAGGGGATTAGAAATATTACACTAGCATGAATAGCATAATGTTGTTGATGAACAATTGAGGTATTTTTTTAATCATTATAGAATATCGAAGTGTGTGTTTTCAAAGAAGCACTCTAGAAACTACCTAGAAGAATATTTTGCACTCTTCCATGTTTGATTATATATCCTTTTAGTTTGGCATGTAGATTATATGTTCTTCAAGAATGTGGAAATTCTATATTTTTAGGTTCCTAGTGTTTCCACAAATGACATGAAGAGTGTGATTTGTTGGCAATTATATTGCCTATTAGGAATGGTCCAATAAATTCTCTCTGAATTTCTCCTCATTAAAGTTTGTAGTGTTGTTCCTTGGAGGGAATATTCAAAATATCTATGTAATTTGTGTCGATTAAAGTTTTATAGTAGATATGTGTACCACAATAATGTCTTCTATTATATGTTTCATGACTACGCTTTCCTTCTTGTCCAATTTTGAAGAATTTTATGCAAGAATAGATGTTATATCCTAGATCATTTAGTAAATATGACACACGATCTTGGGAATTGTGTTAGATGTTCAAGGAACATCTCTACTTGATTCAAATAGAAATAATTGAGCTCTTTGGTCTTGCACCATGTGTGAAGTTGGATTATAAGATTATTTTTTGACTATCTAACTCATAGGGGTTTTTCTCTTTTTTATGTCATGTTCTTGGTTATGGTCTTTGATATGTTGGTAGGTAAAAGTGCAAACTCGTGCCACCCTTTTATGAAGGAAAAAGGCTAACAACACCAAATCTATTAAACTTCAACATGGCTTAAAAGTGGTATTTATGTTCAAAATTAAAAGATAATGTAAATTGATAAAATGGGTAGAAATAGATGAAGTTTATCCCTATTTAATTTAATTTAATTTTTTAAGTTTAAAATTTGATACATTAGTTTAATTTTAATGTCCATTTTTTAGTTGTTGAAAGATATTGCAAATGAGGGGGTATAATTCCCACCATAAAACTATATGTTAATAAAGGTTTTTTTATCTGATTTTAAAATATGTTTTAGATGACATATATAGCTTGTACAAAAAAAGAGAGATTGGTCTATGATGTATATTTTGTTTAATATAACTACTCAAAGTCAAATTTTCACCTCCTACCATATGTCCCCTATCAAATCTACGTCAATCAAAGAAAAGATTATACATTATCAAAGAGGAATCTCTCCTCTAGGGTAGTGTATAGTTTTTTATTTTTTTGATATCATCTAGTTTTATTTTCCTTTTTTTGAATGAGAATCTTCTTTATGTTAAACTAACCACTTTTAATATCTTGTAATTAAAATATATTATATGTAGTCAAAACTCTATAAAATTTATATGAGCATTATCCTGAATTCAAGCTCTATAAAAGGAGATTTTTAGTTTTTTAGAAACTTGGTTTTTTATGAACTTGGTTTTAGAAGTCTAAATTTCTACAATTCTACAAAATTTGTTGATTTGGCTACCACATGGGATGATAAATAGGCAATTTTGGCTGAAATGGGTTTGGTCAAACCTGATTTGACATAAACCCTCTATACATTTTCCTAATATAATGTATCTTGGAAGTAAGTTTGGTAATAAGCCTCTTGCAAAAAATTTATCATTGTGAGTTAATTATCAATATTTATTTTTCCTCATTGCGTTTTCCATGTAAATATGGTGTTTGCTTGTCCATTGTATTCAATGTTATAGCTTTCATCGTTTCTATTTAAAGTTACACATGTTTGAATTAAAGTTGAAGTTAAATTTTTATAAGGCACTGATTATGTGAGAGTCCCCTTCCGAAAGTAAATGCTACAGCTTCAACCTAGTCACTAGTTCAACTATAAATAATGTCACACATAATGTTTTTGATGTCTCGTAAAAATTGATGTTGATTCATCCCACTTCTTGTTTTCTCCATTGATCCAAATCTTTAAGTAGAATTAACCCTTGATGACTCATTGTCAAGTGAGTGGGGGAAGATATTCATAATATTAACATGGAAATCACTTTAAATTTTTAAAAAAAAAAAATTTGGTGATATTCTATATCTAAAAATGAATCTAAAGACAGTATACTATTCGCAGTTACTGTGACGAGAAGACAGTATACAATATTCATGTTTGAATTCAACAATGGCTGAAATGCATGTTTGAAGCAAAACTATATGGACATGGAAAAATCAAAACAAAACATGCTGTGCACATACCTTTTACCAACGTAGCAACAGTAAGATTTTTGGAGGGTTGAGAAGCTTCAGCAGGGTTGAGAAGCTTCAGCAGAACACTATATGCTCCAAACAATATGCAGCACACGAAATGCTCCAAACATAACAGAGATGGGTATAAAAAACAAGAAATGTACAGATGAAAAGAGCAGGCTTCCCGCGTCTTCTTTTTAATGAAGTTGGTGTGGACTTTAGTGACATTGATATCAAGTTGGCGTGTAAATTTTGGTTGGTGTTGGCGATCCCATCTCAACATAAATTGCTGCCTAAACGCACCACCTTCCTTCCTCTACGCGTCTGTACTTTCGTTTGTCAGTCTGTTGCAAAGTACAGCCGCGGGATGTGATGAGCGATGGATGAACGATGGCATGAGGCATGAGCCAGGCATGAGGATGGGGGGCGGGGACACCCAGGCAGTCGATCCTCCTGCCTGGGTAGCCGTTGCCCTGGCTCATGCCTCATGCCATCGTTCAGGCATCGCCCATGACATCTGTGGCCGTACTCTGCAACAGACTGAAAAATGAAAGTACAGACGCGTAGAGGAATGAAGTTGGTGAGTTTAGGCAGCCATTTATGTTGAGATGGATTGCCAGCTCCAACCAAAATTTACACGCCGCCAAACCCGATTCATGCTGAGATACGATCGCCACTAAACAAGATTATATTGAAAAAAATATTTTAATAGAATGGTTTTTCTTAAGAATGCCTACTTACCAAATATAATAATAAAATACATAATTATATTATATTAGTTTTAATAAAAAAAATTATAAATTTTATTAAAATACATATTATATTTATAGTTTTATATAATATAATAACAAACATAATTATGTTGAAAAAAATATTTTAATAGAATGGTTTTTCTTAAGAATGCCTACTTACCAAATATAATAATAAAATACATAATTATATTATATTAGTTTTAATAAAAAAGTTATAAGTTTTATTAAAATACATATTATATTTATAGTTTTACATAATATAATAATAAACATAATTATGTCGAAAAATTTACTCACAAATATTTCAAATGTCAACTATGAATAAACCATGCTTATAATATTTTTGTTATATGTAAATCTAAATTTATATTATTTTATTTATTATATATTTAAGCTAAATATATAGATATATATAATTATTCAAAAGATTTATTATATTTTTAAAAATACATAAATAATTTAATTGTTTCAAATTGAAACTTATATTAATTAATAATTTCAAACTCATTTGTTGACAAATTTTTTAATACATATTTAAAAATTAATATTAAATTCAATAATGTTATAATTGACAAACTTTAGTAACATTTGTTTTTAAATATAAAAATAAATTTAATAAATGTTATAAATCTTATTAAATTTTTGAAATGTAATTCTAACTATATATTTAGAATTATTGACCCTTATTGTATAGATTCAAATGAGCAATTACATCAAGCAAATCTAAATGCACTAACAATATTTTCTAAGAACAATAACTAGTAAAATTAAACTAATATTTATCTCAAACATGAAAAATTTCCTTTTAAATATTTGTAAATGTCTCAAATATTAAAACCTAAAAGTTATGCCATTTAGAAAATAAATTATAAATTTGGATCACAAAAGTCACACACCTAAATGTTTAAATGAATACGAATCAAATACATTCCCAAATCAAGGAAAAAAATAGAGAATTTTAACTTAACAAAATAAACTTTGTGCATCACAAAACCAACAGTGTATTTCTTCATTGTGCCTAACATACAACAAAATATCACAAATTTATTTGATAGAAGTTTTACAAATAGCTTACTCCTAATATCTAATCTAAGTTCAAAAACATGAGCAACCAATTTTTTTGGGCACCGCCCTCATTTCTTTCCTTGCGACAAAAAAATAAACAATTATCTAACATTTATTTTTCACCGCCAGTTTGTGGCTGTCAGATTTGGCAAAGGGGGCGTATTTGCAAGAGTGTGAAAAGACAGCAGAGTATGTTCGTGTAGGTGTCATTGCAGGAAGGACATTGTAGTGTCAGAAAGGACGGAAAGGGCGGGCATCCGAGCAGTCTATCCTCCTACCTGGATAGTCATTGCCTTACTAGGTAAAAGTATTGTAGACTAACTTGAATACTAAGGGTGATATTTTATTAGTTGTCATAATTAATTATTGAAGAATACTAATAGTATAGTATCCTTGTTAATGTGGTATAAATTAATAGTGTTGAAACTATTATATAAATAAAATTAATATGTTATAATGAAAATGTTATTTAAGCAAAATACTAATGAGAATTGCAATAAATAATTCGTTATAAAATTATATATATTTTATTTTCTAAAAGTTATTTACATATTTAGAATTAATGTTTAGTGTTTTATTCATTATATTTAAACACTTGCGATAGTTGTGTTTCTTTTTTCAATTATTTTTCATTTTTTATTAGTTTGATAGTTTCATAATGAATAAATTCAAACTAACAATTGGCATTTATGTTTTGTTACTTGGGTTCAATTAGAATCTTGAATCTCTAAGCCTAATTTTTGAATGGCTCTCAATTGTTTAGTCATGTCTTACCAATTCTATGTCAAACTCTAATTGTTTAAATACATCCTTCGTATTTATTGTTTTAATATTTGTGATATAAAAAACTTCATCATATTGCTTTTAATGTTGAATTTTCCCAAAACTTTCAAATAGAGAGTAAAAATGTAACTCATAGATATACACTCTTATAACTTTGTATTGCTTGTAGACTCAAGAGCTACCTTCAATTTGTTATGATTTGATTATTTCTTCAGTATATAATTTGTGTTCCTCGTCCATAATTTTGGATAATGTTTCTAGCCAACTATTTTACACTACTTATTGAATATCATAAAATATTATAATAAATAAATTGGCTCATAAAGAAAACTCTCATTCATTACTCATAATATACAAGATGTGCAAAGTGTAATCGCTAAACTAAAATTGTCAACAAAACCAAAAGGCTTGCCTTATATCCTCTAGATACTCAAACTCTCACCACATATTGGAACACTAATGAGGCTTTACAAAACAACCATATAAAGTGTCGATACAAATATAATCATGAATTCATTTATATAAAGTTTGATAAACTATAATGATTATCTCAAGATTAATTAATTGAGAGAGAGAGAGAGAGAGAGAGAGAGAGAGAGAGAGAGAGAGAGAGAGAGATGACTTATTAAAATTAATTGACTAGTTATAAAAAATTAGAGGTGGAATTTCCATGTACATACTAGTGGTCTAATTTCAATGAGTGTTATTATTTTTCTTAACAAGAGTAGAATGTCACCATATATTATAATAAATAAACTAGTTCAAAAAGAGCTCCTGAGGGAAAGAACCAAAAAGAAAACCCTCATTCGTTACTCATAATATTCAAGATGTGTAAAGTGTAATCCCTAAATTAAAATTGTTAAGAAACCCAAACGGCTTCCCTTATATCTTTTAGCTATTCAAACTCTAACCACATATTGGAACACTAATGAGGCTTTATAAAATAGCCATATAAAGTGCCCGTACAAATATACGCATGAATACGTTTATATAAAGTTTTATAGACTTTAATGATTGTCTCAAAATTTATTGGCCATAATCCTCCATATAGATATCATCAATACCTACAAAATGAATGAGTTAGTTATAAAATTCATTTAAAAATAAGGTCTTAGAAAATTGAATATCATTTCATAATTTCCTTACCATCTCCACTTGTTGTGTTTTGGTTAAGATCAATAGAAAAGGGCAACCCATATTGTTGATTAGTTTGTTGATCATCTAATACAACAATGCACATTTAACACATCCATTTAGATAAAATTAAATTATAAACTAAAAACTCAAATATAATTTCAAATTTTTTATTTTTTCTATCATAACAAATTCTAAGTCAGAATATTGTTCTCATAATCTATA
The DNA here is from genome assembly GCA_028749045.1 of Cupressus sempervirens. Taxonomy (NCBI): domain Eukaryota; kingdom Viridiplantae; phylum Streptophyta; class Pinopsida; order Cupressales; family Cupressaceae; genus Cupressus; species Cupressus sempervirens. Next base: position 442,683,699 of record CM053792.1, on the reverse strand, counting down.
TCACATTATGTAACAATAAGAAAAATCAAAATTCCATTACCTCCACAAGTTTGTTGAAATGTTTGAGGATGAATAACCTTTGGCATTGATGGTTGATCTCCACAAACTACATCTTGGTTATTTGATAAAGCATTAAATGCAATTAGAAATGTGAACTAAGTAATCAATTTTAATAAAAATAGTTAATAGTGAGTAAATTGCCATCTAGTACTTGTGTGTCATCTATTATTGTTTGGTTCAAATCAATAGAGAAAGGCAATCGACGTCGTGGAGATTCTCCTTGATCAACCAAACCTATATTGACACATGTTCAACATATGAAATAAAAAAAACAAGTATTGAGCTATATGTTGAAAGTAATAAAGTACTTTTAAATAAATGTACTCACCTTGTTGTGACAGAATAACTCTTTCTCCTTGTATTGCTATGCCCAAACGATTAATGGCTTTTTTTCCCTTTTTCTTTTTAGAGCGTATAGAGGGGAATTGAAAATTTTTATGCTCATCAACTCTTTTACTTAAGTTTTGAGTCATAGGTTTTTTCTTTTTATGAATAAATCGACGCTTGCACATTTTGCTTGGACTAAACCATGGTTTCTTTCACCTCATAGGCATGTTCTCTGAACCAAGAATTGATTCAAAATTGGAACTTGAAGCAAGATATGCATGTATCTCATTTCTAAATCTCCCAACATGTTGAATGAATTTTTTTTTTTCATATTCTTCTCTAGTTGACAAATTTTGGATAAATGAATTTACATAATCAATGCAATTTTGAAGTTCATCATGAGAAGTATCAAATGATCTCACACAATCTGTAGTAAAAAAAATAAAATTGTAAAGTCAAAATACTATTTTAAAATACTATATATTTCTTAAGAAAAAAATTGGTATTAAAACTTACCAGTTCTCTCATCTTCACCAATGTTGACTCCAAGCACATCTTGATCTTCTGAAGGTGTAGAACCATCTGCAATTGGAAAAAAATCACTTAACTTTTTGATCCATAAAATAATTTAATATTTACTTGTAAACACACATTCTTATTACCAATGTTATAGTTTTTATGACCAAAATTCCCTCCAACTTTGTCGTAATCCTCAACCAATGCAGTAACATCATCTGTATTTAAGATCAGTTTAAGTAGGTCTTAACAATATAATAATCAATTATATAATATAAATAATTAAAATTAACTCTCAAATGATAATTACCAACCACTTGACCTTGCTAGTTTATATTGGTTCTCTTTAGTAGATCTAAAATCTTCAGCACATGTTTGCATGTGTTACCTCTTTTTGCCCACTCACAATTACACACTTGCAAATTTGGTCCAAAATTTCTTACAAGATACCATTTGGTTGAAATCTTTTGACTTCTAACTTTAAATGTATCAGGAAGGTCATATAGGTAGCAATCTGTATCTGCTATTCTTTTTTATCTCTCTAAAGAAGTTAGGTAGTATCTTTCTTTTTTGAAGTTGGTTAGAAACCCAAATAACTGCAAGTATCTCTTATTTTTATAGTATGGCTCTACCCTATGAAGAAGAACATGAATGAGCCAATCCATTCTCCTTGTGCATTTTCTAGAATAGTCGGTCAAGTGGTGACTCTTGATGTGCATGTGGTATGACTCTATGGAAGCATTAGTATCTTGATTTGCATGGGAGAAACCTCTAAAGTTGTTTGCCCACATTTCTATGACAAAAATATGATAATGTCTTAGCATATATATAATAAAAGAACCAAGCAATACAAATAAAAATATAATGTATATGATCTTACCAATGCGTCTCTCATCATGACACCAAGTCTTTCTAAAGTAATCAATAAACTCTTTTTGTTCTTTGAATTCATCCATAAATTCTTTTATTAGATGAGTAGTGACATCTCCATCATCACTTATGGCATACATTATCTCATCTATTCTAGTGAACATATTTGTTGCAACATCCTTATTGCTTCAAAACCTATAATAAAAAAGATAATATCAAGCTATGATGTTAATAAATATAACTTTACATGTATTTTAAGTAGAAATGACTCACTTGTAGACATTCTTCAACCATGCCCTATGTACGTGCCAGATACATAAAAGTACTCGAGAATTGAAGGATGATCTACAAGTTACATTATAAGCATTAATAAGTAGCATTCAAACACAATCAGTTATTAAACTAAAATTATATGTTTAAATAATGAAATTTATAGTTTGAAAACCTATATATCAAATATAATTGGAGGATAATCAAACCTAATTGCTTCAATCTCGGCACTAGCGTCATCGGTCATGAATGCATTGACTTGCCAATCATCTTTACATTGCTTGCCTCTTTTGTTAACTTCTGCTAGCCACCCATGTATATCATCAATTTTATTTCTTGAAGATATGGCCCATGCAATAGGTACGCCGGCCTCTTGTTCATCAAATACAAGTAATGAATATAACTCATACTGCACATGAAGAAATCAATAAATTAAGATTTTAGATAAATTTTAGATGAACTAAACTAAAATATATTAATATAGTTGACATTGGTAAAATCACAACATATTTGTTTGTTGAAAAAGTGGAATCCATTGCTATAATAGAGTTATGTGAATATCTCACCATCATCTCTCACATCCATGGTGTTTGAATACCTATGATAAATGGAATGTTTTCTCTACTATTGGGTGTTTTATAGTAGAAGAAGTTGTCTTTCTCCTCTGCATGCCATAAACTTACACTTTTGGCATCATTTTCATTTTTTTGTGATCGAAAGGAACGCACCCTATTGCATGCATTCATTACATCTTTTCTTAGTAGAAATGTGTCCCTCTTATTCATTAACTTCGTAAGACTAGGATCCAAATAATGTTGCTCACATATTGTGGAAACCCCCACACCCATCAATAACAATGACTCAATATAAGATTTATATTCATTTGACAATCTCGATGCAACCATACTCCTTGGATCACCAGAAGGGTCATCCTTTCCATGACAAAATTCACCATTAGCATCTTGATGACTAAACTCATTATAAGTAATGATGGCAATATCTGATCTTCCATACATAACTCTAACACAAAAGTGTGTTTTACAACCCCTTTTCTTTGCAAACCTTGGTAACCTTTGCATATTTGTTTGGGGTTTTCTTCTATTATCATCAGGTCCAAATGCACATTGATATCTGTATATACATGTACAAATATATTTATACCAATTTATAATCAATAAAGTTTAAAAAATTAAAATATTGCATGCTTAATTATTATACTAAATCTAAACAAACCTTGAATACATCTTGGTAGCTTGGTTATTAGGGTTTGTCAAGTTCATGACATTATGTTCTTTTCGTATGAACGTTGTTTCTATACCATCTAGTAGACCTTCTCCCTTGACAAAGTGAGACAGTCTCTCAAGAGCGATAGCAGCACATAAATCCATAAATGTATTATGATGTCCAAAATGTGTCCACTCTAGTTGTGCGCTTGAAAAATCATTTCCTTCATTGGGGACATCTTGCATAGGTAGTTTGATGAGTGATTGCCATTTAAACTTTGTATCCATTCTGAGAAATATTAATATGGTTAGTGATCCTTAACTTGTTGAAACATGTTAAAAAAAACTAATACGAATTATTACATATATCCTCGATAAAACAATTAGTATATTGAAATCACAATAAATACAATTATATCCTCGATATGAAATAATTTCACTATACCATCAATGAAATGATTTCTCAAAATTATATTAGAAGTTGATATTATATATTTTATTCTATATTTTTCCAATCTTGTGATCTAGTAATGAGATGCATGTTACTCCAAGCCTAGGACACATGATTCATATTGCCCTAATAAGTGAATTCCTCTTATATAGAAAATAAATTTCTATAATTTCAAAACCTTTACTAGGAAATCATGTTGTCACTTATAAATCTATAGTTATTAAAATCTAATATGATTAGTCCACTAGTCATATATTCTAATTCATCATTATTTATCACTAACTAATTCATTTATTGTGTCATTAAAGATGATCACCTAATTTACTTTTTAATACTAGGCTTTGTGTTATGTATGTACATTAATTTAAGCTTAAAATAATTTTGAATGAACTTGAGTACAACTAACATGGGATGTAATTGTCCTGCCTTCCTAGCAATCAAGATCTGAGTCATTTTGTTATCAAGGTCCATAGTGTTCATTGTATCAAGGTCTAGGTCATTTTCACATAGAGAAGTTATGAAGTTTTCCATGACTTAAGTCCATTTCACTGTATCCATGGATAAGTACATTTAGTTATCAAGCTTTAATTCATTTAGTTATCAAGGTCCATAGTGTTTAAGGTCCTTAGTGTTCATTTTCAAATAGTGAAGTTATGGAATTTTCCATGATTAAGTATGTTTCGTTATCAATGTCTAGGCCATTTGAGGTCATTTGCACATAATGAAGTTATGTAGTTTTTCATGATTTTGTCATTTTCACGTAGTGAAGTTATGGAGTTTTCCCATCATTAAGTCCATGGAGATTTCCACAATTAAGTCTATTTAGTTATCAAGGTCTAATGAAGTTATGTAGTTTTCTATGATTTTGTCAGTCATTTAGTTAAGTTATGGAGTTTTCCCATCATTTTGTCAATCATTTTCACATAGTGAAGTTATGGAATTTTCCCACCATTAAGTCCATTTAGTTTGCCACTATAGTGAAGTTATGGAGCTTTTCCTTATGGAGTTTATTTCATGATTCAATCCACTTAATTTTAGCCCATTTAGTGTTTAGCCCACTTAGTGTTCATCTCATGAAGGTAAAGAAATTGTTTTCTAGTTGAACATGAACAATTAAATCAATAGATAAAACTATCATATTATCCATCATTTATTAATATAATTTAGGAGAAAACTTTATGGAACTCTAGTCTTATTGACACTAGATCATAACTCATAGCATAACATCTAGGCTATATGTTCACAAGGTGAAATTATGGAGTTTCTTCTATCATTAAAGCCTGCTTAGTTTAAGTTATGGAGTTTCTTTACGATTCAATCCACTTAATTTCAACCCATTTATTGTTAACCCCACTTAGTGTTCATTGCATCAAGGTCTAGGTCATTTCACTATGGTCATTTTCACATAGTGAACTTATGGAGTTTCTTCATGATTAAGTCCATTAAATTATCAAGGTCTAGGTCTAGGTCATGTAGTTTTTCCATGATTAAGTCCATTTAGCTTTCTAATATAGTGAAGTTATGGAGTTTTTCCTTATGGAGTTTCTTTTATGATTAAGCCTACTTAGCCTTCATTGGATCAAGGTCTACGTCATTTTCACGTTGTGAGGTTATGGAGTTTTTCCACGATTAAGTCCATTTAGTATCTCATAATCAAAAGTATCTCGTGAAAGATATTGACCCTATTAGGAATCTATTACAACTATATAGTTTATCTTTTATTGTTAGGGAACTAGGCCTTATTAGAAGCCTCAACTCTATTAGGAGTTGTTATTATAATACAAAAGGTACAAGATGAGCCCACTTCTCAAGCATGCATATTCAACTGTTGTTATTATAATACAAAAGGTACAAGATGAGTCCACTTAACCAACTAAGATCAATTTCATATTTATAAATAATAATCAGGCACATAGAACAACAATCAAGGATTTCAAGAAAACATTTACAAGCAATGGGCAAGGGACAAAGCAACCTTGCGCATGAACAAAAATAGTGTCATAGTATGAATCTAATCCCTAGAACCACTACTGTGTATGTTCTCAAAATATTTTTCAATCACGCACATAGTCCTAAAAAAAAAAAATTGGCAGCACTAAGGTTCTTAGTAATGGTCAACTCTGCAGCTTTTGCAATCTACAGTGGGCGAAATCCAATCCTGGCGTACCAGGGTTTTGACATATTCCGAGAATTTAATCAATCGGAGATACTGAGGAGATCTAACAACCCAACAAAAGACTACACCTGTGGTGATTTCCCCCACAAGGACATTTATATAGCGGTTGCTACTACCACGTCAAAAATGGCTATTACCGCTTGAGGTACCATCCACATGGTTGACCCAATAAAGGGAATGTCCACTACGGTTTAACCCTCTCTAATCAAAGAAGACTCACAAAGGTTTACCACATGAGGACTTGGTTTGGATTTAAGGGTTCCAAGTTTCTGATGTGCCCAAAAGGGAACAGAGCATACTCCTCTAGCCTCTTCACCTTATCCAAACATAGCAAACAAGATTCTTTGACACACTAATTTGAAATCACCTCACCAACTTTTTAGAAAATCCAACAACAAACACCACCAGTCTCAAAAGAGAAAGTAATAGTGGATGTTGAGGACAAACCCAAGCAGAATAGTGAGACAATAACAAATATCCTTCCCTACCTACAAGGGGATTCGTCGTCAAGAGGAGCTTCGCATGTAAAGCAAGCGAATGAAGCTTAGTTTCTCAAGATCTCCCAAATAGTGTTCATAGGGCCTAATTACTATGTGAAACATATATGCGTGAAAGCAAATCTAGATCCAATTTTAGAGCACCAAATGAAGTGTGAATCTATGAAAGCATGTAAAAGCACTCAAGCCAAACACATGAGATGTTCATTTTAGTTCCAAATCCAAGTGTTATAGAGATCCAACAAAATACCTAGTAATCCTTGCAACGCATTTTTCTCTGTTGTACCTTTCGTTTATGCTTGAACGCTCACTCGCAATGAACAAAGAAACAAGCAAACACAAGATATGCAATAATATAACAAAGCCAAGAGGTATTCCTAGATTAGAGGGAAAATAAACTGTATGCAGTTTTCCATATAAATTATTCCAAGTAATCAATTAAAAACCATTGTTTCTTGACAAGCTTATACATATGTTTAGTATGTTTTCAGCCCTTTGATAGAATGGACAATAAAGTGGTTGGACTATCATATGTTTGAGGGAAGTTACAATATAAAATCTTCTAAGCAATTAAATTCACTTTTGATATCTATATTTGAGCAGATAGCTTACCTATATTTGTCATCAAACTTGCAATTTGACTTAAAGGGGAAACTAGCAAATAGTTGTAAATATACCTTTATTAAAGGAAAATGTATAAACTATTATGATGATAACCATGATCAATTGGAGGAGACAAAATGGTTTTAGATTATAATGATTTGCCAACTATCTTTGAACATAAAATTAATTGGAAAGAAACCCTTGGGGTTATGTGTTCGTATCATTTTTGATAGAGTTAGACATGCCATTTTTTTCCACATTTGTAGATATAATGTAATCTATTTTTAATAATCACAATGACACTCACCAAGAATTTGCACTTTTAGGGCTTTACTAAAACATTTTTTAATTACATGAAACAAGTAGATGGACGATACCAAGGAAGAATGAGAGGAGAAAATATATTTATTTTACAACATGGGATTTGTAGAGACAAAGTGACATTCTATCAAGGAGATCCCAATATAGAACAATATTCGCTCCAATCACTCCAACTATAAGGAGATTTTAGAAGTATATAATGTAGGCAGTCATTTTAAGGAAACATATACCTAGACATGACATTAGACTTAGCAATCAAAATTCATTGTCGAAAAGGAGATTTAAAGAAGCTACAAAGGGTCAGACGTTCTATCACCCCATTTTGGGGTGTTTTCTTTTTCTAGGGAGTCATATAGACTGCTTTGGCCTCCTAAACATTATTAAAGTATTTCATTCAATCATTCAATCCTTGTAGAAGGTACACTAAATAGGGATGCACAGTTTCATACTCATTTACAACAATACTAAAGATTGATTAAATATGAAAAAAGACTTTATGTTAATTGTACTTATAGATTAATATTAATAGACTATCATGATAGCAAATACATAGTATGGCAATCTTAAAGATCTCCAATATTATGGAATCCCTTTTTTTGGCATAACTGATTAATGATGAGATTATTGGCACAATTGATTAAGAGATTGTTGAAGTGGTGTTACATGATGAGTTTATGATGCATTCATACTGATTTGATAATAGGTAAATCAGTTATTTGGATTTCATTGATGTCAACTATTTGATGTAGTATTTTTAGCATGTTACCAAATATTGATTGAGTAAAAGATGAGTTATAGTATGAATTAAATTTTGTTATTCTATCGGAAGGTTAAACTATGAGTCATGATGCTATGTTTATGATAACACCTATTTATGTGAATAAATGAGTAAGATATGTTTAGTAAATAAATGAGTAGGATAAATAAATAAATGATAACACCTATTTATCGGAAGGTTAAACTATGACTCATGATGCTATGTTTATGATAACACCTATATATTACTTGGAGATTCCATTTAGATACATCAGTCTACCATTAAAGTTTCATTGCAAGATCAACTTTGGTTTTGAAGAATTTTTTTTTGTTGCATTAGTAGTAGGATACATAAATTTTGAAGTCAACTTTTAAGGATTTAAAGGCTCTAAAAAGGGGTAAAACATCAAATGACTAGATCTTTCACAAGTTGAGCATTATAGTGGAGTTTGTGTCATTTCTAAAATGGGGTTATAATATCCTATTGAGACAATTGGTGATGTGTTATGGTCTCTAAAATTGTGCTACCTTAAATACAAGAAAATGAAATTCCTTCAAATTTTCTTTGGAGTTATGAAATTTGTTGGGGCTTGTTCTAATCTAGAAAAATATGAATAATAATATCTTAGGGATGATCAACCTCAAATTTTAGGGTTAAGATTTCTAGAGCCTTCTTGGGCGATTAAAAATTGCTGATAAAAATAAGGCATGTAGGATTGTCTAGGTCAATTCTGGGGGTCCATGATATAGTAGCTCTAGCTTGTAGAATATTGTAAGCAAAGTTCCCATGTGGTTTTTCGTGTCACATTTTTTAATGTTGTAATTCCATTGTATTAGAGATAATAGTTCTAAACAAGTTTCATGTTCTTTCAATTTGTTGCTATTTCTCTATTTTGTTGTGTGTATTTGGGGTAAGAGGGGGAGTACCCTTCCTTAATCATATATTTGTGTATCAAAAACATTTACATATATATTTTTTGAAAATATTTGTTTTCATCATGGTTGGTCTATTTATAATAGTTCTAGTTATTCTACATAAAAGAAACGATATGGTTGTTAAAATGCAAATTGGTGTACTATATGTATTTTTACTCTAGTATTGAGGTACTATAGGTGGTATAAACTTGTATTGGTTTTCTCTATGTTGTGGTGTTTGTGTAATATTATTATTGGCTAAACAAAAGTGTTAAAGTAAGAATGATATGCATGTGTTAATGATTAGAGTCACAATTTAGATGAGGGTTAGAAGAATGATATTGTTAAGAAGGGGATTAGAAATATTACACTAGCATGAATAGCATAATTTTGTTGATGAACAATTGAGGTATTTTTTTAATCATTATAGAATATCGAAGTGTGTGTTTTCAAAGAAGCACTCTAGAAACTACCTAGAAGAATATTTTGCACTCTTCCATGTTTGATTATATATCCTTTTAGTTTGGCATGTAGATTATATGTTCTTCAAGAATGTGGAAATTCTATATTTTTAGGTTCCTAGTGTTTCCACAAATGACATGAAGAGTGTGATTTTTTGGCAATTATATTGCCTATTAGGAATGGTCCAATAAATTCTCTCTGAATTTCTCCTCATTAAAGTTTGTAGTGTTGTTCCTTGGAGGGAATATTCAAAATATCTATGTAATTTGTGTCGATTAAAGTTTTATAGTAGATATGTGTACCACAATAATGTCTTCTATTATATGTTTCATGACTACGCTTTCCTTCTTGTCCAATTTTGAAGAATTTTATGCAAGAATAGATGTTATATCCTAGATCATTTAGTAAATATGACACACGATCTTGGGAATTGTGTTAGATGTTCAAGGAACATCTCTACTTGATTCAAATAGAAATAATTGAGCTCTTTGTTCTTGCACCATGTGTGAAGTTGGATTATAAGATTATTTATGACTATCTAACTCATAGGGGTTTTTCTCTTTTTTATGTCATGTTCTTGGTTATGGTCTTTGATATGTTGGTAGGTAAAAGTGCAAACTCGTGCCACCCTTTTATGAAGGAAAAATGCTAACAACACCAAATCTATTAAACTTCAACATGGCTTAAAAGTGGTATTTGTGTTCAAAATTAAAAGATAATGTAAATTGATAAAATGGGTAGAAATAGATGAAGTTTATCCCTATTTAATTTAATTTAATTTTTTTAAGTTTAAAATTTGATACATTAGTTTAATTTTAATGTCCATTTTTTAGTTGTTGAAAGATATTGCAAATGAGGGGGTATAATTCCCACCATAAAACTATATGTTAATAAAGGTTTTTTCATCTAATTTTAAAATATGTTTTAGATGACATATATAGCTTGTACAAAAAAAGAGAGATTGGTCTATGATGTATATTTTGTTTAATATAACTACTCAAAGTCAAATTTTCACCTCCTACCATATGTCCCCTATCAAATCTATGTCAATCAAAGAAAAGATTATACATTATCAAAGAGGAATCTCTCCTCTAGGGTAGTGTATAGTTTTTTATTTTTTTGATATCATCTAGTTTTATTTTCCTTTTTTTGAATGAGAATCTTCTTTATGTTAAACTAACCACTTTTAATATCTTGTAATTAAAATATATTATATGTAGTCAAAACTCTATAAAATCTATATGAGCATTATCCCGAATTCAAGCTCTATAAAAGGATATTTTTAGTTTTTTAGAAACTTGGTTTTTTATGAACTTGGTTTTAGAAGTCTAAATTTCTACAATTCTACAAAATTTGTTGATTTGGCTGCCACATGGGATGATAAATAGGCAATTTTGGCTGAAATGGGTTTGGTCAAACCTGATTTGACATAAACCCTCTATACATTTTCCTAATATAATGTATCTTGGAAGTAAGTTTGGTAATAAGCCTCTTGCAAAAAATTTATCATTGTGAGTTAATTATCAATATTTATTTTTCCTCATTGGGTTTTCCATGTAAATATGGTGTTTACTTGTGCATTGTATTCAGTGTTATATCTTTCATGGTTTCTATTTAAAGTTACACATGTTTGAATCAAAGTTAAAGTTAAATTTTTATAAGGCACTGATTATGTGAGAGTCCCCTTCCAAAAGTAAATGCTACAGCTTCAACCTAGTCACTAGTTCAACTATAAATAATGTCACACATAATGTTTTTGATGTCTCATAAAAATTGATGTTGATTCATCCCACTTCTTGTTTTCTCCATTGCTCCAAATCTTTAAGTAGAATTAACCCTTGATGACTCATTGTTGAGTAAGTGGAGGAAGATATTCATAATATTAACATGGAAATCACTTTAAATTTTTAAAAATATAAAATTTGGTGATATTCTATATCTGAAAATAAATCTAAAGACAGTAAAGACAGTATATTATCCGCAGTTACTGTGACCAGAAGACAGTATATAATATGCATGTTTGAATTCAACAATGGCTGAAATGCATGTTTGAAGCAAAACTATATGGACATGGAAAAATCAAAACAAAACATGTTACGCACATACCTTTTGCTAGCGTAGCAACAGTAAGATTTTTGAAGGGTTGAGAAGCTTCAGCAGGGTTGAGAAGCTTCAGCAGAACACTATATGCTCCAAACAATATGCAGCACACAAAATACTCCAAACCAGAATAGAGATGGGTATAAAGAACAAGAAACGCACAGACGAAAAGAGCAGGCTTCCTGCATCTTCTTTTTAATGAAGTTGGTGTGGACTTTAGTGACATTGATATCAAGTTGGCATGTAAATTTTGGTTGGTGTTGGTGATCCCATCTCAGCATAAATTGCTGCCTAAACTCACCACCTTCCTTTACGCGTCTATACTTTCATTTGTCAGTCTGTTGCAGAGTACAGTCGCGGGATGTCATGAGCGATGGTTGAACGATGGCATGAGGCATGAGCCAGGCATGAGGATGGGGGGTAGGGATACCCAAGTAGTCAATCCTCCTACCTGGGTAGTCGTTGCCCAGACAATGTACACAGTGACAGTACGCCTCATGGTCATGATCAGTCCTTTCTTTCCCTAACTTTATGAAGGACACTCCTTCCACTTTTTGTTTTCCTATTTGAATCATTTCGCATTTAGCCCTCTGATGATGGCAACAGCTATCCAGGTAGTTCATTCAACTGCCCGGATGCCCCATCCTTGCCCTGTCCAGAATGAGGGGAGTGAAAAATTGGTTATAATTCTACATCCATTGAATCTCTATGGCCAGGGAAGAGCCCTTTAAAGAATAGATATTATCCATCGAGGTTGTACATTGAAGGTTAGGAATATCTCTGAGGCTTTATACTCGATTTGTGATCATAATGGAAATTATGTCTTACAATGTGTAAGAGGCACATGTTGCATAGGTGGTGCAAGAAATTTGATATCATCTTGATGAGATTCTTGGAATAACCTAGTGTGATATGAAGAAGAATAAGGGCTTTTGTTTGTAAGATATTTTTGCATGTTACACTTTGCATTTAGAATCAATGCATGCAATTGTAAAAGAAAAGATTTAATTAACGAGATGTGATGCATGTTTTTGAAGTTTGTCATATTCTTAGTGCTCCTTGGACATAAGGTGTCATGACAAATCTACTCCCTGTGGTGACTGATGAGATTCATTATGTTTTATATGAATCAATTTTTATTTTTTATGCAAACTTTTAGTTTTATGAACTTTCAAGTGATGAAGGGCTAGCTCTTTAAATTTTATATCTTCCTTGTGACCACCTAGTCACCTATTTTCCTAGTGATCTATATTTAGTGAATCTTATTCATTTTTATTTTATTTGGGTTTGTTGCTCTCTTTTGTACTTTGATTTGAGAATTTTCAATCTTGATTTCAAGAGTTCTTTGATCTTGAGGTGGCTAGGGTGTTTACTTTTATGATGCTAGCCTTGTGTTTTGAAGTGATGTCATCTATCATGTTCAATGTGGAGCAATGATAGGATGTATAAGGGAGTAGATTGTGAAGAATGTGGTATTCTTCCTTTGCATTTTATTATTATTTTTATTTTTTTGGAAAGCTTACCTTATGGCCTAGGTGTCGAATGTAGACAGATAGGGAGGGGTAGAAGTGATGCTTTCCTTTTTCACTCTACCTACCAGTGTAATACGGGTACCCAAAAAATGCTTTGGCCAAAGCTATGTGCATATGTTTATTTGATATGATTTCCCATGTTTCATCTCCCTAACAAATCCATGATTAGGGCTACCTAGACATATGTGGGAAGTAGTATGTTTCATGGTTGCACCAAATGCCTCCTACTTTTTGCATTATTGGGCATTGCCAGGTTGGGAATTCTACATGTTAGGTAGGATCCCAAAGACAATACCTTTTGTACTGTGTGGCCATTGCTAGGTTGGGAATTCTACATGTTAGGTAGGATCCCAAGGAAGTGCATTTTGTATTATTTGGGCATTATAGGGTTGGGTATTCTATGTGTTAGGTAGAATCCCAATGAAGTGTAAGGCTTCATGGTTGGGTAAGAAGCACCTCAACTATATTTTATGTGATGATTTAATGGTGAGTAGGTCATATATCACAACGTGTGCTTATATGTTGGTTAAGAACACTTACTTAATGAAACTATGAATATTAATGTTAATATGTAATATTTTGACTTAAGCTTTCCTTGAAAAATTGCAGTGATGAAATGGGCTTGAGGACCTAGGTCACAGAAATGAGAAGAGTGGGTGTTCTAATATTTACATGTGACTGGTGGGCATACCCAGATGATTTACTAAACTTGAGCAAATCACATTACATACTGTACTTTTATGATGCACTTATTGTTCCATGTCTAACATGTAGCATGATATTTTCTATGATGCTCATTAAGGTATGCCACTTTAAGACTATACTTGATGTAAACATATGAAATGAAGTTTGACATGTAGGTCAACTTCTCGAGTGTATTCATTTCTCATAGTCTTGAGATGACATGTTATGTTCAACAGTTTGGCCGATACTCAGTATATGAAACGTAATCATTGTGGTATCTATAATTTTGACATGATGTAAGTCAAAAACCATTATAAGTATACATAATTAATTGGAATATATTTTAATTACTATTTGATTTGACTATGTGTAGTCAAGATTTTGCATGACTTGACACTTTGGCCTAGGTCACATGTGTATGGAAATATGGGTTTTTCCATGGTTATAATCTTAAGAGAAGTTGATATTATGACTCCTAGTTTATAGGAAGTTGTTTACATATTTGACTTAGTCAACTCGGCTAACGAACATCGATCAATGATTTGGTCATCTTGAATTCTTTTTTTTAGACTCTGAGTTGATATGTTGTTCGACATAGACTTGGTCATGAGGTATTTGACTTAGACCTTTGGTTGATACATACAATTGGGATTGATATTATTGTCCATTGGATGTAGAATGCCGGATCAATGTTACTTGATACATTTGACTATTTGCTTTTCTGTCATTCTTCTTCATCATCATCATATATATATATACACACACACTGCTAATTTGAGCTAAATACATACTACTAGTTTTGAGCTAAATGATGTATTTTGATGAAAAATGTTAACTTTTGTAAACATTTAGATGCATAATGATGCTTAAATGGTAATGAGTACATTGATGCAATTATATGTGGATGTCTTTAAATACTTCATGATGATTCAAATGATAATAAATTAGATTATTATGTTTCATGGATACTAACCTAATGTTGTATATTCTTACTAACTTAGCAATCACCACAAGCTAGAGGGTATGTATGGTTGATTATTCTTGTTACTCATGATCTAGGTGTGATTAAAGATGAGTTTAAAGGAAACATTAATTCTTGATATTTGTAGATCATAAATACTTATCTTTGGAGCTATTGACATTTTGAATGAGCTATAGGTACTGTGAGTGTATATGTATGCATATGACAGGAAGTGGATATGAACTATCTACCAGCATGAGAAAATCTATGTGATGCCAAGGTATGACAAGTAAACACAAGTATGTGTGTGATATCATGTGATTTTCAAGTAAAATGTTACTTAATTTTTAGAATCCTTGAGATAAGGAAATGTTTTATTTGATAATTTTTTAGAAATTTTATTTGTTTTATGCTATATGATGGACTGATATATCTAATCATGTTTCTATGAGCATTGACCTATTGATGTAGTTTTGAGTGTGTCTGAGTGGTTGCAGGAAGAAGGCGAGAGTGTGGTTGAGGTAGAGAAGGCTAGCTCCTTAGAAGGGGAAGGTCAAATCATCTGGTAGCCTGCACACACCACATAGTTGTTATTGTTGTTCTCTTACTAATCCTTGTTTCTCCCTTATCTCAAGTCAACTTTGAGTTTAGTTTCCACTTAAAGCTCTTGTCATAGAAACTTCTAATGGTAGATAGTAAATCATTTTATTTCATGCTTTGTGTTATGTGATGATTAATAATAGACTACTTTACCTTATTTAGTAGAGTACGCACAATTGATGTATATTTTATTAAAATGCATTCACTTGGAAGGTAATTTAGCAAGTCTTACTATGAATAATGAATTTGAGTTCCTTAGTTGTCTTTAGAAATGATTATAATTATAATACATCAATGCATTGGGACGATGCATTTTGTAAGGGGAGGAGGATATCACAACCCATCTCTCTATACCTGAATGAATTGGGAAGATGATTGCCACATGGATTTTGTTATGCAAATTGATTGAAGGTTAACCTCATCAATTAGAAATAAACTGTTATTTCATTAAATGGTTTGTTGCTCCATGGGTCAGTTATTGAGATTGGGGTTTCCATTAGTGAAATATGGTTATGAATCTTGAAAGGAGGGAAGGAAGCTTCATGGTAGAAGCATAATGACAATACCATATTCACATCATCCTTGCCAACCCAGTACCATATCTAACTTTTAAGATACATTTCGAGGATTGAATATATGCAGTCGCATTTTGTGATAATATTTTAATTTATAGAGGGCTAATATCTTTTGTATTTGAAATCACAGATGAAAAAGGAGACAAGGCTAAGGTGACCCACTATTCTGTTAGCCATAGATTAATTCGAGGAACTCTTCTTTAAAATGGCGAAAACCTTGATTTTCCCAACTAAAACCTAGCTCAGTACATTGATAAAAGTACTCATCTTATTGGGTACAATATTATATTCCTTCAACTCCCTTTCTTCGCTTGTCAAGTCAAATGTCTCCTCATTTTTTGTGTATGAAAGGCCCGTTTGAAGGTTCTCCATCTAAGTGCAGATCAAAAAATTAGAAACTAAGATTAGGCTTTCGTACTAAAGCCAAAAGGGTTACTATGGTGGATTGTTCAGGGATGGGATCTTTGGAAAATTCTCCCAAATCTATTCTTCGTGATGGAGTCTCTAAGCTAGAACATTGGGAAGACTAGGAGAAAAAGGGTGGAAACAAGTATGGGAAGAGATTTGGATCACATCATGTTTGCAGTAGGTTCCCCTTTCTTTTCCATGTAATAGTTATAACTAAAGTTCACAGTGAACGGTTGCTTACTTTCATCTAAAACCTAGGCTTGTGCCTACCTTGATGCAAGTAACTTCATTGAGCAGTTAGCAGTGGAGATTAAATGTTTTATATTCTGGCTAAGTTAATGCATTGTGCCAAACGTCAACCTATAAGAAAGTTGTGTGATTAGGGGATGAACAAATAAGTATGGATTAGATGATTCATGGAGAAAGATCCATCTTTTCTTTCTTGTGGCCTGTTAGTGGAAATCTTTGTTGTGTTGTGGAACAACTTTTTATTATTATTAGATTTGGTGTAATAAAAAACTAGCAAATCAACCTATCTATTGTAGGAACTCGGGACATGTTCCAGCACCCGTTGCCATTGTTCACAGGAATAATACTTGGCCACATCGAGACAACTGCATATCTTTAGTATATTGTTTTCTCATGGCCATCGAATGTGAGTTATATTATGCAACATGGAGTAATATAGGATCTTTCCAAGGAAATATAATAGAATCATGAACTCTTAAACAACACACCGTCTAGAAATATTAGCCTATGTCAAACTCTTGGAATCAAACTTGGGGATTTGGTAGCCCAACAAGAAAATGATCTTATTTACTTTCCTTTCAATTGTGGCATCTATGTTTGCTTGAACTTGGTGGAAGGTGGAAGATCTATTTCTTATGGATTTAGTGTACCAAAAATACATCTCGGGTTGTGTTTGTTGAACCCCATGCTGCTTTACCTTAGCAACCTACATGAATGTTGTCCCTTGATATTTAGTGACTGGAGAAAACCACAATCACTAGATTGTTACTGGTTTTATCACTTCAAGAAGCTGAATGTATATCAATATTTATATTTTTTGAATTCCTTTAAACACTTCCACACGTTTTAGTTATGAATGGAACCACTGACTGACTGAATGGAAACATATTAGAATTTCACAATTTGTGCCAAACCCTTTCCTTGATTACATTTGTATTTCTTGGTTTGAAATTCTTACAGCCCAATGAATAAATGAGAATCTTAGTGTGTGTTGGCTAACTGTGAGTTGTAAGCCTTAAGTTTAACCAATGCTCATGTTGCAATCAACAAATAAAATTGCATGCTTGTGAATAAGAATTTTTTAAATAACTCCAACTAGATGTTTTTGTCTGTAATCTGACACACACGAGTCTATGTGTTCTTTTTCAAAATGATGGGTTCTTTAAATGCCAAATGGCCTTGAACGCAGTAGCTCTCTCTCTCTCTCTCTCTCTCTCTCTCTCTCTCTCTCTCTCTGTGTGTCTGTGTGTGTGTGTGTGTCTGTGTGTCTATGTTTGTGTCTATGTGTCTATGTGTGTTTGTGTTTGTGTGTGTTTGTGTTGATAAATGATGCTCTAAGAAACTTTTGCAATGTCTCTTATTAGTTAATTCTCAACCTAAAGCTATGGAATTGTGATATTTTATTATCATGCACATGAATTAAATGGTGCTTAATGGGAATTGATTAATTTAAATTTATTACTGAATATGGAATTCTTTTTTATATCCTTCTTAAGAGATGAGTACATTCCCTAGATTTTATAGTTACCCTGAATGTAGATGAGTACATTCTCTAGAATGATATTGTTATGCTGAATGAAGATTCCCTAAGATTATATTGTTATGTTGAATATAGATGAGTACATTCTTTGAGTTATATTAATTTTTTGTTAATACAAGTTTTCTTGTGTAGAGTGCATTTTAGACTCTTTCATGGGATGGGTGTGATGTGGCTTGCATGGGTTGAATAGAGATGGAGACAATACGCTTTATTTCTCTTTATTCGCTAGTTCTAACTAAATTTGGCTCTTAAAGTATTTTGGCCAAAGTTGTTTTCTTCTATATTGCATATGTGTAGATATGCTAGGTTTCTCATACTAGGGTCGGGGTATTCTTCATTTCAAGAAGGACCCTGGGGGAGCTATACACTCTGTGGTTGGCATGGTAAAAGTGCCTAGGCCACACTCTCATCTCAATTGTGGATGAACGATGTCTAGTGGCTATGGAGATGGAGCTTGCAGATGGGCATGTGTTTGAGGCATCTTATTTAACTCTACATTTGATGTGATGTATTAAAATAATCAACTCATGAGGATCATTATGATGTAATCATGTTAATTGATAATGTATTTATAATGTTTTTGACGTATTATTTTATTCATGCATTTTGATGGATGTTGACATGTAGGTTAGCATCTTAAGATAATGTTTTTGATAAGATAAATAGGTTTTATAGGGATCGTGAAACCTTAATGTTGTTACATATCATAGGGTTGTAGATAGAACAACAAAAGCCCAAAAATAGAACAGTGGCCAATAGAAAGGTCAGATTGAAAGACAGGCAAAAAGCCAAACACAAAAAACTACAGAAACTAGGAAAACCAAAGGATGGAAAGGCATCTTAAGATAATGTTATATAATTATTGTTATGGTAAATGAGGTTGTTAATCTTGACTATGGTTAATGGAATCTTTTTTTTTTTTGACTTTTCAAAACCAGGGTTTTGCTCTTCTATTTTCCGCATGTCTAGCAATTGTATGATGTGGCAATTGCTAAGTAGGACTTGGTCCTTACACGGTTGGTTCCCTTTTTTGTAATGGGACAAGCCAAGTCATGTTTGATCAAGGCAGATTTCTACACCACATGACTTATTCTCCATGAGTTATTGTAAAGAATAGTTAGTTTCTTGAATTAACTGAATGATCATCTTGGTGCTTTCTTATCTAAAGGTTCTTCCCTCATGGGGAATGCCCATGGCTAACTAGACCACCTTTTTTGGACAAAAACATTGGGTTTAATGTCAAAGCCTGGAGGTATGGTACAATATACTTCATTCAAATTTGTAATTTTGTGTGTCCATTTGTTCCCAGAATTTTATTTTTTTTGGGAATTAGAGATTGTTTCACAAATTCTTTACATCATGAGATTTGGATTATTTTTATGATGGCAATTTAACACATTCTAAAACTATATTGGTATTTAGAGTCTAGTGGTAACAACTAATAATTTAAAGGGTAAGTATATTTAACAATGATCAGAGTTTAGTAGTAATGACTAACAAATTTAAGAGTAAGTGATTTCTACAATGGTCAATAAGGTATTTATTCTTATGAAGTCAAATGGCAACATTTTTTTGGGGTTAATGAAAGGAGCCTTCTAAATTTCTCTTGAATGTATTATTTAATATTTTTTTTACCAATCAGTCTTTTTTTATGTAGTAGCACTAATTATTACTTATTTGTCTTCATGATGTTTGTAAAGAAAGGGACGCAATCTTTAAGTGTGAAAATCTCTAATAAAATTGTTTAGAAGAATATCAATTTCTTAAACATGATTTGTTATGTCAAGTCTCTTGAATAGGAATGCTTTCTCTTATTCCTAAGGAAACACATTTAATGATTTATACACTTTCACTCATTATTCAAATTTGACTAACTCTTAAGAAATATAAAATGTATTGAAACTGAGAATCTAGGTTATAACTTATAAAGGCAGGTGATCCCACAATAATGGGTTCCACTTTTTGACCAATTTTGACACTGAAATCAATATTTTTGCAACAAATGTCACATTCAAGTGACTATATCTCCAAAACTATAAATAATTTCAAGATGACATAAACTAGTGATTTTGAGTACTTTGTTCCTACTTTGTAACCATATTTTTTAATCTAAAAAAAAAAATTATTTATGTCAATTTTTTTTATCTCCTCCAAAAAGTGGTACATAATAAAATTCAATATTTTAAAAAGTGACAGTCCATTTGACACACATAACTTTCTTTCTAGAAATGATAATGAAGTAATTCTTTCGATGTTAGATTTGTAACATCAATATCCAGAGGATGCATTTGGTTTGATTTATTTTAGTTGAATATTGTATAGTTTATGAAGTTTTGAAGTGACATGAATCGTAATTCAGACATATGTTCTGTTTGACACAGATAATTTGAAGTCAATTTATCATAAACCATTTTTTTTTTTGAATAGAAAGGTATCTCAATAAGCCAGTGCCTCCATATTTTTCAAAAAAAAATTGACCTAATTTACTAATTTTCCCGAGGTGTCAAAGTCAGTTGATGTTCAATCAGTAATGAACCTATAATGAGTTAAACTCATATTTGAAAGTCTTAATGATTAAATTATGTAATAAAATTATAGTCGTTGGAAAGCTTGCTCTGAGCAGCACATTTTGACATTTTTTATTTTACAGTAGGAGGTCATTCTCCTGCAATTATGGCAGTCAAAAGAGCAAAAAAAAAAGAAAAAAAGGTTATTTTTTTTGTGATTTTGCATGTTCGTGCGAACATGGCATTCGCACTAACACGTTTACGATGTTCGTGTGAACATATGTTCACGTGAACATATGTTCGCGCGAACATATGTTCACGTGAACATATGTTCGCGCGAACATATGTTCACGTGAACATATGTTCGCGCGAACATGCAAATCATGTTTGCGCAAACATATGGTAAACTCAATTTCTCATTTTGTAATTTTTTTCATTTTTGTTCGTCCCACTAAAGTGGAAACCATTATTGTGGGTTCACCCAGGTACAAATTTATTTTCAAACATCTTGATGTACTATGTATATGAAGTATAGCATAAAGTAAAGGATACAAATGTTCATTCATAAATATCACTTAACTATCTATTGGATGTATTAACTTAGCTTTAATAAAAACTTATTTAAAATATGTGCTATTGTATGTTATGGAAACTCAAATGCAAAGGATATGAAAGTGAATTAAACCTTCAACAAGCTAATTAGACAACAAATATATAAGAAAGATTATAAAACAACTTAAAACAACCAATCAAATTGCAAACCTTACAATCAACTGCATTAAAAGAAGTATCAAGAAGATCCAACTCAATTTGAGATGTCCAAGAACTATCCCTAAGTGGTTTATTTTTCTACTGAACCAGGTACTTTTTGTAATCGTTTCCTCTGGTTCTTTTACTAACTCTAGTATCCAAAATTATGGCAATTTCCTCTATCTTCTTCTAAGGATGATCAGTGTTATCATATGTCTCTTCATCATATTCATAATACTAAAAGATGTCTAAAATGTTGAAAATATGTGAAATATCCATATCCTCGGGAAATTCAACTTCAAAAGTATTTCCACTATCATTTTCTTCAAGATCTTACAAGGTCCATTTATTTCATCTTCATCTTACTTTATGTCCCAGTTGGAAATCTACTCCTTTTCAAATGTACCATCACTTAATCTCCAAGCTCAAAAGTGTTATGTCTTCTATTCTTATCTTCTCTTTCCTTATATTTGTTACTACTATTATTCAAATTACTCTTCACTTATGCAAATTCTTTATAAATTCCACAAGTTCATCTTCTTTAGCACTAGTCCTTACTTCAGTGTCTAATTTCCTCAAATCTACATTCCTCTAGGACTCATGTCATTCACAATCTCAAAAGGAGTCTTCTTAGTACTTATTTTTACTAATTTTTATACGTAAAACCTTCTTGCACCAATACCAAGTCACAATTAGAAGGTTTATCTCTAATCAAGCATCTCAACAAGTTGTCCAAACTTCTATTAATAACTCTAGTTTGTCTATCTGTCTGTGGATAAAATGTAGAACTAAACTTAAGCTTAGTATTCAACTAATTTTTCCAAAGTGTTCTCAAAAAATAACCAATAAACTTAGTATCTATGTTAGAAATAATATTCTTTGGTTATCCATTTAGTCTCACAATCTCTCTAAAAAATAAATCTTCTAACATGTGTATTACATCTAATGTCTTATTACAAGGTATGAAACTATATTTCATCTTTAAAAATATATCAACCACTACAAAGATGGAATCATTACCTCTCTAAGTTCCAAGTAATCCAAGAATAAAGTACATACTAATATCATCCCAAGGTTTACTAGGAATAGACAAAAGTGTATACAAGGAAGCATTCTAACTAGTTCCCTTAGCTACTTGACAAATTTTGCAACTGTTTGCCATTTTCTAAACATCCTTATACAACTGTGGCCAAGGGTATATTTGTGAAATCAATTTCACTATCTTATCAATTCTAAAATTTCCTACAAGTGCACCACTATATTTATCCTTAATGGTATTACTTCGCATAGATCATTTTGGTATGCATAGATGAATTCCTTTAAACAACATATATTCTTGAATGAAATAATCAACCCACTTATCTTGTTGATATGTTATGTGATTCTTACAATCCTTCCCAGGTTCCACAAAATTAGGGTTTGTTTCATACAAGTTCTTCAAATCTTCAAATCCAAGTACTTCAACCTTCATCTTTGTCCACAAACTTCTTCTTTCTCTAATTGTATTTGCTACCTTGTCTGATTATCCACTTATGTGCTTCAACACAAAAGAAAATTATTGCATGTACTCAACCCACTTCATTTTTCTTTGATTCAACTTATGTTGACTTCCCAAATACTATAAAGCTTTATGTTTAGTGTACAATACCAATTTTATAGGAATCAAGTAATGTCTCCATTTCTTTCGAGCTTGAATAATGGCATAGAATTCTTGATCATAGACTGAATATCTCCTCTTAGCATCATTCAAATTTTCACTATATAAATTTATAGACTTACCTTCTTGACTATTATTGAAGTCTCTTGAGTTTTAATCCCAAAAGAAGTTTTGAAAAGGTGTACCTTTGCATCATTTTTGGTATTAGAGCTCAAAAAAAGGTTCGGGAAAAGGTGAGTTTGTAAGTTTGTGTGGGTTGCGAAAAGTTGAGGAGAGAACTTGTAGAGTGGCCAAAAGAATAAGTTGAGTGGAGAGAACCTAGATAGGAGAAAATGGTCATAAGAGGATATTTATCTCATGATAAGAGGATACTATTAGATACATGGGTTTCATATTGGGATTTTTCAAAAAAAAAGAAGTAAGAGGCAAAGAAAAGAGAGGAAGAGAAAAAAAAGAAAAGAGAAGAGGAAGCTAGAATGAATCAAGAGATAGAAGAGAAAATAAGATTCCTAATGAGGGAACTTAAAAAAGGGGAAGAAAACTTAGAGAGACTAAAAGATAAATTGAAGAAAAATATGGACAAGGAAAATAATAATTTGGAGTAGTCATTCATTGAGGATACAAAGGTATGTGAAGATGGAATAGAGAACTTGGTTGCCAATGAAGAGAAGATTTGTCCATTGGAAGGACAAAGTGAGAAAATTGATGCTGATGTAAAAAGTTTGCAACATATAATTATTGATAAACCTTATGATGAAAAGGTTCTTGAAGATAGGAAAGAGGTTGAAGTGGTAGTTGTTGATGAGCCTTGTGATGAAAAGGTTCATAAAGATGGAAAAGAGATGGATGTGATGGTTCTTGATGGAACGAAGAGATGGCATTTGAAGTTAAGAAAGAAGTTGGTATGGTCTATCAAAAGGTCAATAATTGCAACAAGAAAGAAGACTCATGATGCAGCCAAGAGAATAGAGAAGGCTCAAATAGTGATGAATTTATCTCCAAGAATGGATATATTGCAGCATAAAGACATTGAAAGAAAAGATGCAAAGGTTCCTATAGTGAACCAAATTGATGAATTGATATATTATGAGGTCCCATCTAATTTTTCTAATCTATTTATTGCAGCTTTTCAGGAGTTCTACTTGAATTCTTATATGGAAGAGGTTTATGAAAATATGAAAGTTGACTTGGGTACTTGGAAAGAGTACAAACAACAAATACCAAGGAATTGGAAGACAAGAAAGAGGAAGGACAATCCAAGGGACTTGGATTCTATTGTCCCCAAGAGTATGTTGTAGGAGAACCTATCAAAAAAGGAATAAAAAGAGGATACATGAGGATGAAATAATTTATCTTTTCATTGTATTTTGAATCCATTTGAGTCAATATGTAAGGCTAAATAAAGCCATTTGTAATAGATTGTCCAAGTTGTGTAGCATGGTCAAATTATGTAAATAAACTCATAGAAGGCTAAAATGTCATAAAATTTCATATATCTAACATATTTTGACACGTTAGTAGGTTTTTTATATGTTTAAATTATCATTTATGGGAAAATGCAAAAAGTTTTCAAATATGTAATTAAATGTTGTTATTAAGAGTTGACAATATGTAAAGTGTGTAAAGAGGAAGGTCAAGAGTCATAGGAGGTAGCAATAGGTTAAAGAAATTGAAAAGGAATTAAAATTTCATGTATTGGTTATTATTTATAGAATTTAATGGTTGGAGAAGCTGAAAGAAGAAGTGGAATAAAGAGAAGGTTGTATTTGTGAGTTTTATGACAATTTTCTATGTAAATTTTCAGAAATCTGACTGTTGTTTCTATGTTAGAAATTCATATAAAATGATACAGACCTATAAATTATATTTGCAAATATTTATTTGAGTTATCTTTCATTTTCTTTTGGTGTGATGAAATTATATTAAGTTTTACAGAAGTTATGGCCGATTTGGTGACTGCAGGTCTGAATTTGTCCTAGAGTTAGCAATTTTAGAAAAAGTTTAATAACTTTTATTCTAGTTATTATTTTGAGCTATAAATTGGTAAAAATGTGGTTAACTCATCCAAAATACATATCATAAAATGAATTTGTGATATCATGTCATTTTTAAAAGTTATGAGTATATATTTGAAGTATTTTGATATTTTCCAGCTCATTAATTTGGTTGAAAATGTCCATTATTGAAGCCTCTTGAGTTTTAATCCCAAAAGAAGTTTTGAAAAGGTATACCTCTGCATCAAACTTTGTAGCTCCTATCCACACTTTCCTATTGCCATGGATACTTTCATAGTCAAAATATTTTTTAATCTCTGAGATCCAATCCAACAAAGCATTGGTATCAATCTTTCCATGGTAAGTTGAAAGTTCAAAAGCAAGTATTGAATCTACTCTAGCCAAAGCCTTAAAAAGTCTTTTCTCATCTTGTTCTTCTTTAGGTTCAGGATTAGGTGCTACTGCTTCCTCCTCATCATTATCATCATCAAGATTTACTCCTCTTCTCTTAGGTGTTTCAATAACTCCAAGTCTAGTTGCAATTTGTCACAACATGCCCATCATAGCATTATCTACATTTCCTCTACCTTGATCCACTTTGAAAATAGTTCCTACAAGAATCATAACTCTTTGCAAGTTATAGGTAAGAAATTAGATATGCCACCCTTAAACCAATATAATCTGGGTTATTGAAGATCCCAAAACTTTGCAAGGAAAGAAACCTTCACTTTGATACCACCTAGCACAAGGTAGGAATGGTAAAGTGGCTCAAGGAACACTCGCCAACCATCCTGCTAGAGTATACACATAGTATCCAACACATATATGGAAGAAACCATGAGGAATATATTGATTCCAAATGTAGATGTGATGAGATAATATTCTTACAACATGCTAGTATTAAGGTCATGAAGGTAACCATAATTATCAACTAAAGCATATAATACATTGTCATATAACGATAATAACCATAATCTTCTACTAAAAGTGATGTAGTTCAAGGCAAGAGAATCACGAAAGGAGATATCCGAACCCCTAGCAAATAACCACACAATGGAAACACAACAAAAATGCAAGATATGATACCAAATCACAACTCTTTATTCATAAATCAACTGTTTACATGCAATATGCCCAGTTGTAAGGCCCTCTAGATTAGGGCCAAATACAAAAGCAATTACAAAATAGTTCAACAAGATCCCTCAAGATCTAAATCCATACTAATCCTAGCTAGTCCAAATCTACACTCTGGTAGAAAACCCAAAGGAAATCTCAACTTGTGCTTGCAAGTCCACCAAGAAATCTCCTAGTTTACCAAGCCTCGGCTACTAGCCCTTCTCAAAGTTCGCTCCTACACTCCATCCCCTTCTCCAAGCTGGATCATTATTATTTAAAGACTCCACAAGACCCCTTACTTATAGCCAACTAAGCCAAAAGTTGGCTTAGTAAGCTACAAATTAAATAAACCCTTACATTAAATATATGTGGAGCCACTAGTTGGCCTCCAATAGATATTAAATACCAAAAATTCCTTAGAAGGATTACAACACAAATAAAATACACATAGAAGAGATAACCAAGATTGAAATAGGTCCACACAAACTCCTAGATTGATCCACATCATGTTCACACGCTACATGCATTAAATGTGCCAAATCGATCAAGAAAATCTGCAAGAACTCCACCTTGCAAGCCACACTGACGAGTGTCAACAAGACCACAAGTGCTACCAAGCTCCCACAAGCATTTTCGAGTTCCATAGGTGACAAGAAATAGTAGATATCAAGCTCCTTGAGTGACTAAGCCCTTCAATGATCGAGCACCTCGGCCAACACTACATCCAATAATGATCGAGCACCACTCCTTTAGTGATCGTGTCCACATCTCCTAGCCAAAATCCCTCCAACATGAAGGATTGCTAACAACCTTAAGATGCTCCTGCATCAGACACCCCAAGTTCAAAAAGATGTTCATAGTAGCTGGAAGAACATCTTTTAGGATTCAGTACATAAATCCCAAATTGGTTCTTCACATACATATCCTCCAAGTCCTCAACTTGTACACTCTTTCCCTTGTTCCACTAATGCTTCTTCATATCCATCCTCAGTGTTCCATAGGTTTTCTTTCCATGCTGATCTCTAACCCTCTCAGAATCTTCCAACTCAACTTGGCTACCAATACTCAGGTTCCTTCTATCAAACTCTTCATTCTGCAAAGGAATCAAGGAATACTTCCTACCACCTTTAACAATTGTAAATACATTCTTAACACAACCATGCACGGCCCTACAATCATACTACCAAGGTCTACCAAGAAACACATGACAACCTTTCATGTCCATAATATTACACAACACTTGATCCTTATACTGCCCAATCTAGAAATCAATAAGGCATTGCTCCCTCACTTCCAAAGCATGCTAACCTTGCAACTAGCCAATCCTATAAGGATAAGGATGTCTTACGCTTCTCAAACCAAGTTTATGAACCATCTCCTCAGCAACAAGGTTATCAATACTACCACCATCCACAATCACCTTGCAAACTTTATCACCAGCCTTACAATAAGTCTTGAACAAATTAGTCCTCTGACAAGATTCTATTGTCCTCTAACCAATCAACACTTTCCAAGCTAGCAAACTCTCTCCTTGCTTAGGTTGATTGTCGTGATCTTCAACCTCAATCACAATAGAAACTCTCCTAGGACATTCGAAAGATCTATGTCCTACTTCACCACATTTGTATCAAGTACCTCTAAACTCACCTCCACCTATCCTTCTCTTCTGATCAACGGTTTTTGGTTCATCTTCTACACTTGGTTTACACTTTTTCATGCTAATTTGCTTCTCCATCCCTCTAGAATTACCTTGACTTTTTCTCTTCAACATATCTTCTACCTTTAGGGCATACTAATAAGCATCCTCAACCGAATCAATCTTCAATATACCAACCTCATCTTGGATATTGAATGTCAAACCATTAATGTATCGGGCTACCGTCTCCTTTGACAATTCTCTATGCCCAGACTGAATAGTCAACTTGTAGAACTCCTTGGTAAAATCCTTCATAGTCATATCTTTCTGCTTCAAATTATGCAACCTTTTAAATAACTCAAATTTATAATCAACAAGAATGAACTTAACCTTCAACTTAGTTACCATCAACCTCTACCTAGTGATCTTCATTTCACCTCCCTCCTCTTTGTTGCTTTGCACTTCTTTCCACCAAAGAGCAGCATGTCCTTTCAACTTAGTTTGTTCCAAGCTTACTCTGAGTGGATCCTCAAGCTCAAAGTAGTCTTCCAATTCACCAATCCAATCAATCAAGTCTTCAGAGTCAAAGTACCTAAGAAATTAGAAACATCCATCTTATGCTTCAACCTCAATTGAGATCCGAGTCTAGCAAACTAACTAGGCCTATTTCCAATAGATCTCTTCATACAATCAATTTTTTCCTCACCATTCGATCCAACAACTTCAAAGTCTTTAGAAACTTTCTCATAACCACCTTTAGTACTTGCATGCCTAGGTACACCACCTAAAACACTCACAATTCCAGCAATCATGTCACTCTTTATCAATGCTATCATAGATCTAAATTCTAATTTAATCTTCTCTGAGATCCTTTCCTCCACAGCATCAATAAGATCATAAATTTCCTTAGGGTCCAATCTTATTGGAGGCATCTTCCAAGATCCTTTGCAATTCCAAAGTAATAAATTCACAAATCCAAAAGATCAATCAGCTCCACAAGATCAACCTTCTCTTCTAACCTTCACCCAAGTCATGGTGAAAACTACCTCAACTTCGACGCTTAGTCTACACACTCAGGAACAACTAAGCTTTGATACCACTTGATGCAGTATAAGGTAGGAGAATCCCCAAAGGATATGTCCTAACCCCCAGCAAATAACCACACAATGAAAACACAACAATGCAAGATTTGATACCAAATCACAACTCTTTATTCATAAATCAAATGTTTACATGCAATATGCCCAGTTGTAAGGCCTTCTAGGTTAGGGCCAATTATAAAATCAATTACAAAATAGCTCAACAAGATCCTTCAAGATCAAACTCCACACTAATCCCAACTAGTCCATATCCACACTCTGGTAGAAAACCCCAAGGAAATCTCAACTTGTGCTCGCAAGTCCACCAAGAAATTTCTTGGTTTACCAAGCCTCACCTACTAGCCATTCTCTTCATCCCCTTCTCCAAGCTAGATCAGTATTACTTAAAGACTCCACAAGAGGCCTTACTTATACCCAACTAAGCCAAAAGTCAGCCTAGTAAGATACAAATTAAATAAACCCTTACATTAAATACATGTTGAACCACAAGTTAGCCTCTAATAGATATTAAATACCAAAAATGCCTTAGAAGGCTTACAACACAAAGAAAATGCGCATAGGAGAGACAACCAAGACACAAATAGGTCCACACAAACTCCAAGATTGATCCACATCATGATCACATGCTACATGCATTAATGCACCAAATTGATCAAGAAAATGCGCAAGAAATCCATCCTGCAAGCCACACTGTTGAGTGTCAGCAAGACCACAAGCGTTGTCGAGTTCCCACAAACATTGCCAAGTTCCATAGGTGTCGAGCAACAATAGATGTTGAGCACCTTGAGTGACTGAGCCCTTCAATCATCAAGCACCTCGACAAACACTACATCCAATAACAATCGAGCACCACTCCTTTGGTGATCGAGTCCACAACTCCTAGCCAAAATCCCTCCAACATGTAGGGTTGCTAACAACCCTAGGATGATCCTGCATCAAAAAGAATATAATATCTCAAACTAAATAATGAATCATGGTATACAAATCAAACTATAGAGTAGTGTGATATAAAATTATCATCAAGGATTAGGGAATAAACCAATACACACATACAAAAAATAGCCTAAAAGAGTTTGACAATATAAACTGAAAAGCATACTACGGGTAGACACTACACTATCCATGGTTGCTATTATTTTTATTCTTCTTGAAGTTTGGATCTCTTATTTTTGTGGTACTATAAATATCTAAGATTGTTAGAAACTATTCATATGGTCTACTTTCATTCTCCATCTCCATATGTCCTTCTCTAACGCTACTCACAATATTCATAGTTGAGCTCAATCTAATCAATGCTAATTTTATAAGAACATGTCAAGACATAGAATTAGCATTTTGAATGAGATTTTGAAAGGCCCAACATGAAAATGACAAGTAGACTAATGGTATGATAATAACTAATTATCTAGAGGTGGTTCTAATACTATAAGATTTAGTGATCAGATTCTACTTTTCAAATATGTAATTTAATCAAATATCCAAATGATAGAAATTAGTTTTTTGTAGATGTGTATAAAAACTTATTTTTCAAAATCTCTTTTTTAGGACCATTCCATACACCTATATGACCCCCATATTTTGACCTAAATAAAACAAATTTAGCAAATACATTGAAAGATACTGAAAACCATAAAGATTGATTAGAATTTTTAACTAAATATTTTTTATTAATTTTTTATTGACCCTAAAGTCTATTTCATAAACCTTTGGTGTACAACCATTATAAATTGACCAAAAAAAAAAATTCAATTCTTTAATCTTCAAGAAAACAGTGTATAGATTGATGTCAAATTGATTTGTTTTGAAAAAAAAATTTTAAAATGATCAATTTTTTTATTTGAAGTTTATGTATCAATTTAAATAATAAATAATACAAAACATAGAAAAACTAATCAAATCACATGAAAGTGCACTTTTGAAATCTAAACAATAAGAAGTCCAATGGGTTTTTGTTTCGTTAGGAAAAATTGATCAGGAAAGTCTTTAAAAAATTATGGCAAGGTATAATTGCTTGGTTCCAATGCCTTGGTCATTACTTTGCAAATCTAAGGCATATGCTTGGTCCTACCAAGTCTATCCCAACCCAAAACCCATTGCAAACAATGGGTGGTGAATTCGAGTTTTTAACAAAAAGTGTGTACTCTTTAAATAATTATAATAAGCTTGTATGTTAAAATGAGTTTATAGGCATAATTTTAAAAAATTAATACTTTAACAAAATGTGTATGAATTATAGAAAAAAATTGTACCTATTTTGTAAAAAATGTTTACATATTTTTTAATGTGTACATATTTTTTAGAAAAAAATAATTTTAAATTTTCGGATTAGGTGTCCAAACCTTATATGTACATAACCATTTTTTTTCAAATTAAGTACAAGTTTCTAACAAGATTCCCAAGATTTAAAAACTTCCTCCCAAATTGGGACCCAGTTTCTTGCACATACCCTCTAGCTAATGGTACAATTTGTTTATGTCTTGCAGAGGAAGCATATTGAAAATTTGAAAGATTATAGAGACACCCAATAAGTTTCATCAAAAAATGATTATTTACATTATAATTCGCAATAAAAGAGTGGCTTTGATTGAAGTATGAGTCCTCAAACATATTATAAAGGCTTCACGTGGGTAGGAAATGTAGTTAACATTCTAAGGGGGTATCATGAGTTCTACCGTGCAATAAACAAGAACTTGAGAGGTAGAGAAAACTATAGTAATAGACAAAAACTAAGCCCCTCCTCATGTCAATCAACTACCAATGTTTCTTATATACAATTTTTTCATCTCTTTGAACATACTCATAATGCTTCATTTCTATGATGCAATATATAGATGAATATTAGATGTTGAAAACACAAGGGGTTGCGGGAAGGGGGGAATTATCACAAACCAACATTCACAAATAACTTCAATAATCATCTCATATATGATAAGTAGGTATTGAACAAAACCAGAAACACGTGAACACCTAAATTTTATTCGTGAGAAAGCCAAATGGAGAAAACCTACAGTGATCATTTGCTCGAAAAAGAAACTTTTACCAATGTATAGATCTAAAGAAAAGGAAATTCTCAGATATATTAAAGATTTTTTCACATACACAATCCACTTTCATTCATACTAAAGCATCTAGAATGAAAACAAGAGGAAAGAAAGTAGCATTAAGGTTTGTGTCATTAAATCAAATAACTAGATACCAAGAAAAAAGTATCAAGACACTAAATCACCTCCTTTATGTTGTTCTTATCTTTAGTAAGGGTGATAAATGAATCATCTACAAAATAGTCTTTGACAAGATACAAAGATGACTCGAGTAGGAAAATTCTCTTAACTCACCTTGTAGAGATAGAACTTTCCAACAAATACTCAAATCTTTCAACAACCAAAACATGCAAGGAGCCAAAGTACACAAATGGAAAATATATTTGAGAATCCCAAAAGAAAAATATTGTCAATTACTAATTTTGATATATGCAATAACATCCCCAAACAAAATTTTAATAGAATGGATAAAATGAGGGCCAAATCCAAGAGAAACCAACATGACTAGGATTAGATGCATTCAATCTAGTCATAGGCCTTACCAAAGTGAATTTTAAGGAAGATGACACATTATTTGGAGTGGTTCGACCATTGTACATGTAAGTTCCAAAATAAACTAAAAAATATTCAGAGCTAGGGCCTTAGTAACAACACCCCAACCACCCCCTCTCCTTAATAAATAATATTTCTATAAATGTGCCCCTTAAAATTTTATATTTCTCCTTGGTAGAGGAACCCCCTTAAGGTTTACAAAATAAATCTAGTTAATTGCATAAAATAAATACACATCCTTGAAAAGATCTTTCATTGAAAAAATAACTGCTAAACCAGGTGAAGCCTATCAAGCTACCTTGTGAGCCTCGTAAAGGAGTGGCTCCAAGATAAATGTGACCAAGTAGTTATCAAATCATTTTTTATAAAGCGGAAAATAATGTAGGGTTCTACTAATGAGCTAATATTACTGAGTGGCTATCAAATCAATCTGAGTGTGTTTTAAAAGTATTTTTGTTGTAGGAGGCCATATATTCAAAAGAGTAAATGGCACACATAACCATGACCTAATCTATTGTAGCAGTTGCACTATAAGATCCAATACATTTGAGCCATCTCCAATTTTCTAGCTTAGTGGATTTCATGGGAACTCTTCTTTTGTAAACATTTAGATCACCCAAATTTATCGTATAAAATGACATAAAATATAATGATGTTACTTTTCTCACAATCTAGTAGATATTGAAGAGATAATTTATGTATATGGTATTAAGGAAAATAATAAATTGTCTAAGTTATCTCTATGATACCATGTCACCATATTGTTTTTTTTATTGTTGGGTAAGTGCAAGAAGTTGGGTCTCACTTTTGGGCAAAAAGTGGAAGTGTTTTCCATGTTTTTTAATTTCTAGTCAATTGATGTCAAAATCTTAAGCACTTAGAGATTCAATCTCAAAAAACTTCAATAATATAAATTATAGTGCTCAGAGTCTAATTTGTATCCATTATTTAATTTATTTCAATACCCATGTGTCAAAAATTGTTTTTGGTAGGAAAATTTAAAAACCATTTTTGTCAAAGTGCATGTTTCATGACCAAACCACACTCATGTAGGACCACCACGTTTTGACACAAATAAATGAATCTTTGTGAATCTTTTTAGGGAAGATACCTAATACACAAAATATTGATGAAGATATTTTTTCTTGTTCATATTTTCTTCATTAATTTTTAATTGACTATAAAGATAGTTTTTTAAACTAATGTACGACCAACATAATTTGATCAAAATTTCACAAAATTAGTCTTAATCATCTTGACTTTATCTTTGAACCCTTATCTTAGCTTCTTGAATACATAACATGGCCTTGAAGATAGAAAAGATTTTTAAGATTTAGCAATTGTAGTTTTAGAAGCTAATATATCATTCTAAAAAAATCCTTAAATATATCTCCTCTGTACCAATATGCAATGGCACACTTAGCACTTAAGAAAATCTTTTAAAAAAGTGATAATTTGTACAATAATATAAACACTATTCACTATATTACACAATAACATTAAAAGTTTTTTTTTTTTTTTTTTTTTTTTTTTAAATTTTTATGGAGGTCATCCACAACATTAAAAGTTTTCATTAACAATGTTGTTTATATATAATAAGAAATTAGAAAATATTGAATAAAAATGTAATATAATATGTTATCTTTATATAAAGAAGAAGTGTAAAATTTTATTCAAGACTTTAAGATATATAAAAAAAAAATTAAAAATAATACAATATATAAACATAGCACAAACTAATATTTTTGACCATTAGAAAAGAAACTCAACCATTCATATCTTATAAATCAATAAAAGCATCAAAAGCTACTCATGAATCATTCAGAAATCCTTTAAAATTATTAACAAAGATTTGAAAATATAAAACACAATCTACTTCCAACTTATTTTTGAATAAAAAATATTTGAACTCACACAATCTGAAGTGCTTGCAATATAGGTAACTATGCTACTACACAAGTTTCCTTTGACACTTCCAACCATTAGATTAAAACCAGTATTAGTATTAGAATTGAACCTTCATTAAATTTCAATTTGTTTGAAACTGTTAAATAATGGTTATGGCAAGAAGCAAGAACATTGAAAATTTGAGTTAATAGATTTATTAATGAATGCTCAAGTGTTGGCTAATCTCCACACAAAATGTACTAAAGACCAAAAAAAGTCAAACATTTATTTTTTTCAGATTCACAAAAATACAGTAAATTTTTGTTAAAATTTTTTGTTGTTTTCGATGATAAAATATGCAGATCATAAAGATTAAATGTTGGAAATTTCAAAAAAAAATCAATGTTTTGAAATTTCGTCCACAGTACATTTTGTAGAGAGGATAGACTGGTTTACCTCCACCGCCATTGACTATCGTGGCATCTGCTACGTATCCCTTTTCAAGAAGGTGGTGAAGATATTTATAGCCGATTTGACAATGCGAAGGAGAAATCAATGATTTCTGTCTCGTTTTGCACACTCATCACATGGCTATTAACACCACTTGCCTCTCTCAAACAAAACACCTCCGTCACTCAATTCCAACAGTCCTCTTCTCACTTTAGATATTTTGCAGTCCCTACACTGGAAAAGCTTGGAGACATTGTCAGTGTTGCATCTCAATCAAGCCTTCCAACTCATGATGTGCATCGTGATCATCTTTTGCTACTCTCTGTACATCTCTATAAAACCATGATTCTTGCTTCGCCTCTCTCATAGAAATATCTTAGAAGATGGTCCATGAATGAGTCTAGTTGTTGAAGATATTTAGCAACGTTCTTTTATATTTTCGCTGCATAATGAAGTATTTGGCAATGGAATACAAAGCCGTGATGATGCAATATGGAAAAGGCAGTAGCAGAAAAGAGAGAGGAAGAGTAGCTCCCAAGGGGTGCGTGGCAGTGTACGTGGGAGAAGAAGAGGAGGAGCAAAGTCTGGTGCGTTTCATAGTTGGAATACATCAACTCCACCACCCATTCTTCAGAGAGCTGTTGGAGGCAGCAGAGAGAGCATATGGATTCCACCACACCGGCCCTCTCAAAATTCCATGCAAGGTAGAAACCTTCAAGAATCTGAAACACATGATTCAGAAACGGAAATAATCCTCCCTTCCCCTCCTCAGGGTTACTGGTTATTATTATTGATTGTGGGATTGTTGCTTGAGGCCTTTTATCCCTAGGAACTCTATATAAAATACTTAGTGATTAGTGGGTTGCAATGAACTTTTATATCTGTCTATTCTTCTCTTCAAGAGAGATTTTTGATGGATGTGCCAAGATCTTGATGTTTTTTATTAAAATATTTTTAACTGTTAATTAAAATATTTTAATGTTTAGATTGTATTAAAATATTTTAATTATATTTATTATTATCTTGTATGGTTAACTTAGTTAATTGTTTCTTATTATCAAAATTTAAATTTATTGTAAAAATGTATATTTAATTATAATTATAATTATTTACATATCTATTAATCTAAGAGGTTTAGCCATAAGGTTCTTAGTAGAGGACCTCCATAAAAAAGATCTATTATCAAAATTTAGATTTATTGTAAATTAATTTTTTTAAAGATTATAATTTTTAAATATATCAATTATTTATGTTTATTTATGTTTGTTCCACATTCATATTTTTAATTGTCATTATTATTATTCTTAAAGAAATATTTTTAAACAATCATTTCTTAAAAAGATCAATTATTTCATATTTAGTCCACATCCATATTTTGTATTGAGATTAATATTATTTTTAAAGAAATATTGTATCTTAAAATTAATGAGATTTTAAATTTAGAGAGAACAGAAGTTCATCACCCATCAATCATAAATTTTAAAATGTATTTTGAAAATATTCAATGATATTATTTTACATAAACCTATTAATATTAATGTTTTGTTATTATACAAATATAACTAAACTACCTTTTTTTAAATAATTAAATAAATAAAGTTAACCACGTCTAAATAGTGTTATATAAAACTCAATTATTTAAAAATTAAGATTATAACATTTATATTTTTTACTTTTTCTAAAATTTTGAATTCTAAAGTTATTATTTTTAACTTGTTATGTAATAAAAAGAAGTTTAGAGGCAATGATCCTTTTCTTATAGTTAAACAAATAGTTAGAAAAAAATCACATACCATGTGGCTAATTTGAAGGGAAAACATATAAATCTAGAACAATTTGTCAAATCTTTGAACTCTCTATTAGGATTATAGCATCTCAATCTTAAGTCAAGTAATATGTTATTATTTAAATATTTGTTGCACTGGCATTGCAAGCCTTCGAATTTAGGGAACTAGTGTCATAGGTGTTGATGTTGGGACTATGTTGAATTAGAAATTGTGTGTTTTGTGCAACGATAAGCCAATAGAAGTGATTTGTTTTTTTACCATGAAAAATTTTGATCACCAAAATATTATATAATATTGGTAAGATTTAAAATATCTTCCTTACACTTTGATTTTAGTACTACTCATTTGT
Source organism: Cupressus sempervirens (assembly GCA_028749045.1). Taxonomy (NCBI): domain Eukaryota; kingdom Viridiplantae; phylum Streptophyta; class Pinopsida; order Cupressales; family Cupressaceae; genus Cupressus; species Cupressus sempervirens. The sequence goes on along the minus strand of CM053792.1, from coordinate 442,646,777 downwards.
GTAAGGGCCATGTTTCATTTATTTTTATGTTGAACATTACAATCTTATTAAATTAGTTGATTTTTGAATTAGTTTTACCTAAAGTTAGACAAAGAAGTACATTGTAGATTATAGAGATAATTGTATAGTATTACATAGAAAATACTTATTATAAATTTTTGAGAACATATTATTATTACTTACAATCAATCATCATTTGTATTTTTAATAACTTGACAAACCAATATATTCATGAAAATTAAATTAGTTTTGCATTGGTAGTTCAATGTAATGCGGTGTTGTTAGTCATAGTTTTGGGGAAAAGATGCAATTTGTAAAATGAACAACTTTAATTTTTTAAGATGTCATTCAGTAAAAGAAGATATTTTTGCTATTGTGGACAAGAAAAGGTAGGAATTTAATCTCTATGGTTGACCCAACTCACCAAAATATGAGTTGACATATTAATAAAGAATAAATTGAATAAAAATTCCAATGAGAGTTGAGCACAAAATCACTTTTCATTTATCAGATTGTAAATGTGTCACCAATGTTGGATGAGTAATTTTGTAGATCATCACTATTTCAATAATGAAGTGGTGTTATTAAAAATAAAGGTAAAAATAGAAAATGAATGATACAAGAAACTTTAGTAGCATCAAACAATAAAGGGAAAATGAAATCAACTTGTAATAGAAAATAACAAAAAAAAGTACAACTTCGTATGAAATGTCATAATCATTTAACCAATGGAATACCTATAGAATAGAAATACCAATTGGTAAAATGGGGTGAGCTCAAGGGTAAAAATGTTGCATAAAATATAGAGTGACATGCCATAACATAATGGTGAGAGTAGTTTATTGAATTTGATGGAAAAATCATCCCTTGGTTAGAGCAATTTAGCATAACTATAGAAGAAACAATGGTAATTCACTAAATGAAGAAGTTAAAAGAAAAAAGATTTAGCATGCCATAATATTATTAAGTCATAATTTTCCATAATATAGCTGAGATTTTTTAATTAAAGTTTGATGTATTTCAAGCCTCATTTGACATATTGTTAGGATTAAACCACTGACAGAAATAACAATTACATGCAAATATAACCAATATCAAAAAATAATAGATCACACAGAAAAGAACACAACACCCCAAGATTTAATGTGGTTCACCCAATCCCTGGGCTACATCCACCAAATAGCAAGTTTGATATCATTACGATCCAGTGATTAAAACCTTATTACAATATGTAATCCCTTACAGCTCAATACTACCGCAAGAACCAATTTTCGCATCACAACTATGAAACAATTCCTAACCCTAAGCCCTTTTATACAAGTTTTTTTACCACTTTAGGTTTATAATTAATAATTACATGTCAGCCCAAAATCCCAATAAAATAGGGCCCAAAAAATTTTGAACCCCAAAGAATTTATGAAGTATGTATAGTACTTTCCTAATCAGTCACCACAATCTAACACATATGATCGAATAAAAGAAAATATTATTCTAAATGCAAAAATCCTATCTAAAAAGAACTAATGCAATTCACTTTGTGAACATATAACCTAAAAAATAACAGCGAAGAACTGATGTAAAATTATTGTTCTTATTTTCATGTGCACGCCTCCTTCAAAAATAAGGACAAATAAATAGAAAAACATGATTGTTGTAAAGAGACATCCATTTGAATTGTGAACCATATAAGCTTTGAAATTTGAAATATGCAAAATACATCATAGAAAACATATATTGGAAATGGTTATAGATGCATAAGTTGCAAATGTAATTTTATGTTTTGTGGTCTGCTTCCTCATAAAACATTGTAAATCTACTTAATGTTGTAATTTTTAATCTCCCAAGTTATGATTGGTAGAACATAAGATCATCAAAGAAAGAAAGAAGTGAACAATGGAATTGTTTGTTGTAATATGCAAAAGAACATTACAATCCAATTAGGTTAGTTGAAGCTTCTTGTAATGTAATGTTGTATTTATTTTTTGTTGAATAAATACACATAAACAAGAATGAAAAATAAATTCTCTATATAAATAATTATTTGGAAATTTAAGTGAAAGAAGATTGTGAGATGATGGATTTACTAAATGTTGCAGTTGGGAGATTTATTAATATATTACAACATGGATACTATAAGTAAGGCCTGTCTTTTTATGAATTGTCAATTGCTTGGATTTCTAAATACCTTAAAATAATAAATATCAAAACACCTTTTTTTAGAGCATTCGTAGTAATATCCACATGATGCAAGATGTTCCTGCATTAGAACTTAGAGAATAGGATGCAGTGTCAAAAGACACATATTACCTCCAAAGATGGATTGTGTTAAATCCACTTAGCCATCCTTATTACAATAGAGCTCCACACTCATAAATATCAAATGAAAAACATATCAGTATACAACATAGGCAGCCAAGTGGCTAATACCAATTCTCTCACTTAATGCTCCTTTGTCGCTCCATTTCTTTATTGTCAAACATATGTCCTGAATTTGTAGACCACTGCTTGATCCTGAATTCCATAATCAATGAATGATGTGTTGTATCTTCCTTTATAGTGGCTCTTCTCCAACTAATCATTATGGAAATAGGGTTGGACCCATTTTAGTCCCCAATGCAACACTCCACATTGCATGAATGGGTGTTATCAAAAAAAAGGAGAAAAAGAGACATTTATATTTTCAAGGTGCATAGGTGGCGTAAATAGAAAATTGAATTAAAATGGTTTTCATTCCATTTATCGAGGTGCATAGGTGGAATTCTAGAAGTTTGTGGAAAATTCCTTAAGTCATGGATTTAATATTTGTTGGGCCACATGGTGGTGCTTAATTGTACTTGGGTGGGAATTTAATATTTTTCATAAGGTAGTTGCATTTACCTTTTATCTCACATTGGTTGTGTTTGTTACATCTTGGGTGGTAAGTTCTTATTTAAGAAAGGTATATGAGAACCTATAATCAAGCTCTCAAGGGTGATCTCTTCTTGTATAGAAGCTTTGAAGGTGAACGAGCTTAATGTATAAGATCTTAGTTGGAAAGTTCTCCTTGGTGAATCTCTTTGGGTTCAAGCTCTTTGGTTGTAAGTTCATCTTGTAGAATCTCTTGCTGTGCAAGCTATTTGGGAAGTTCTTCGTTTGGAAGCTCTCTCATATTGTAAGAATTTGGAGTTCTCTCATTTGAAGAATTTGTAACTATTTTCAAGTATATAATGAAAGCATTCCATCTAAAGCATTTTGTCATCTCTTTGTCTCCATATTATTGTGATTTTGGTTGTGAGTTGGTAAGGGTGGTGTGGCCCTTCGTCACCACATCAGTATGGTGCTTGCTCCTTGGTTTCTCTATGAGAAATAATGTCTAGATTCGCTTCTCTTGTGGTTGTTTTATAATTGAACAATGCCTTTTCTTACACCAAATTTTAAACATAACCATCTATTAGGCCTATTTTGAACCCATGATATCACGATGGTAGGGATACCAACTTGCTATAGGGTTTCTACCATTATCACACAATCCTAATAATGAGCTATTTATCCACATGTTGCATACACAATTGTGATTTAATTTGACATTAGTACATTCTCTTTGGTAATATTTATAATGGCTCTTTCAAATCTCCTTGTATAGTTCAACGGACTATTTTGACCTTTACCTTTCTCTTCTACATGAATCTTTGGTAGAATTCCATCATTTTTCATTTTATAATGAGTGCTTTTAGGTAAGGGGGTCCATAATCTAGTTGACATTTTTGGTAATAGCATTGCTCCATAGAATGTTAGAAAATTATTGAAATGAATCTAAGTGATGCATTTTGGTAACATCAACAAGGGAGACATTTTAATATTTAAAATGAATGAAATATTTGAAGAATAATGTGATGCAGTTAGTTGGGGGCAATTTTTTAAAAAAATAGGACCCCTTGGCCTTAAATGCAAGGAATGTGAGTAGAATGCGACTATCATAGAAAATCTTATATTTCTTTGGTGGAACTCATGATATAATTAATATAACCTAATCCCTAAAATTAAAGATGATGTGTTATATTATAAAGAACATTTCACCCATCCTAACCAACTCACGGATATCTCCAATATCATGATAATAGATGATGGAATTGTTGGAATTATTTAGAATAACTAAGAGGGGGGGTGAATCAATTTTTCAAGGTCCAAATGTAAAAATAAAACTTTTTAGTGCTTAATAGATTTGTATCCATAAAACCATAACATGCATGCATCTATTAGATCATACAATTCCTTAACTTTGTATGTCATTGTCTTAGGTCAAAATAACTTTGTAGAAATGTAAACATGAAACACCATAAACACATTCACACAATTTGACACAATAATTTTATGTGGGAACCCAATTTGGGAAAAAACACCAATAACATGCTACCCAATTTCACTCTTCTAAAGTGATGCCTTATGAAACCCCAACCTTGTTAAAGGTTATAATACACACTGTTAAATGTGACCTAGTTAGAGGATTTCAATCACCCTATTAGGAGTGAGCCTTGTTAGAGGACTTTAGAACATTTCATTAGAATTTCACTTGATTAAAAGATTTAAAAATGACAGTTAGATCAACCTTAATCCAAAGGATTTTATTCACACTGGTACATGTGTTAGAAAGTAACAGCAGGACTTGATCTGATAAAAACTTACAACTCACTTGCAAATTATAGATCTCTGGTTCAGTCCTCCAATCTGCTTGGCATTCATACTCTTCACCTCTAACATCATGTTCACCCATCAAGCATTCATCCTCTTAAGCCTTCTTTCTTTGTATGCCAACTGCAATCTCTTCTATTCAAACACTAGATGAAGCAACACCCTAGACTTCTTGTCTTCCTTAGGTTCTTGCACATGACAAAATTTGCTTCTAGCCAACTATCTCTATAAATAGATAATTTAGATTTTTTTTGCTTAACCAAAATCATCCATTTTAGGGTTAGGTAAGATTCAATGAATCAACCCACTTTTCCATTTTAGTTCCTCTAGAAACTTCCTTTACAATCTTCCTTGAATTTTCCTCAAAATGGTTTACCTAGAATTTTGTGCCACCAGCACATCATAGTTATCTTCTACATGCTTCACATAATTTAATAAATCAAATTAGTCGGCACAAATTAGTTAAAACTTTGATTTAATGCATTTTGTTGTCACTCCACATCTACATTGTTCTATCACTCGGCATCTACATTGTTCATTCACTCAGCCAACACTAGTTCACTCGTCACATACTAAAGTTTAATGATGGTCTGCACCAACTAAACTTTACTCAGCATATACTAGCTTTCACTCAGCTTCAACTATTTGTCTTCTTTGCTCAGCACCTATTGATTTTCACTCGGCTTCTATTATTTTCTACTCAGCTTGCACTATTTACTTGGTAAGGCTTGGCAAACACTTTTCTTTACTTGATCTTCTTTCAGTCTTTGTTTGAGTAATTTTTCATTACAAACTTTAAGTAGACAAATAATAAACTATTTTATTAATGTCTTACTTGGGCATATGCATCGAGTTGTGGTGCCAAAAAGATGACAAATTTTTTATTTTTTTTCTAATTTTCAATAGTGCGTACGTGCTATAGCACGTACGCGCTATTCTAATGTCCAAAAATTTATATGATGGGCTGCAAACCTGCGGCCCATTATTTTCATTTTGTTTTTTGGCTCTCCAACAGCGCGTACACGAGTTTGACAGCACAAATTCACCACCATTTGCCAAAATGCCTCCTCACCGACGAAATCCAAGACAACGAGCACACCCACGACGACGAAGTAAGTGATATAAACGTAACTTTGCATTGTTTAATATGTTTTCCATATTGTTTTATTGGTTTTTGATATTCTTTTGTAGGGTTTTTACAAATTTAATTTAGATTTGTTTATTTAGTTGGATTTCAATTGATTTTTTATCAAGAAATGTCCATAATCAACCAAAAAATCCACAAAACCCTCAAGAACCTCAAAATTAAAACCCTCCTCAAGAAGAACAACAAATTCCACAATCTGAACCAATTGCAAGACCTCCGCCAGGCACACAAGAAAATATAAGAAATGAAATACAGAGAGGCAAAATTGAATTAGAAAGGCTCATTGCTCGGTTGAAAGAATCTAGACAAACCAATCCAATGAGGGTTCAATTGGCATCATCCCTCGAATCCATTAACACTCAGATAGCCTCAGTTAGTGGTCAGTTAGATATTTGGCGGGCTAAGAGGGATGAACAAAAAATATTTTATGCAAATAAATTGTCATATGAAGATGTTAAAAAAAAAGAAATATCAAAAGGTAGTATATGTGCATTATTTAGAAAACCTGGTGAGCCAAATACTATTAGAGAGGGTACTAAACGGTTCCCCATCCATTGGTGCATACACGATGCTATTAGAAATAATTTTTGGGATAGATGGTGGATGGTTTTTGATGCCCCTCCTTGCAACAATCACGAGGTCCCCATGTATTTTTTGAAGAAATTATATTGTGAGTTTGTCCTTGGGGAGATCCCCAATTATTTTGATATGTTAGACTTCCAGGGTAGAGGTGGGGGGTCATCATTTGAGAGGCCAGGAGCACGTCGTGACCCTAATGTAGTTAGGGCACCTATGGTCCATCCACAGCACAAGCATGTGATTATTCCTTCAGTTGTGAAGGAACGTGTAGAGGCCAGCACTCTAGGGACCATTAATGCTTTGACGCAAACCCTCATCCATTCCACGAGCCCATTAGTTGAGGGGGAGCCTTCCATGCATCGTGGTCACATGTGCACTTCATGCAAATCCCAATGCACATTTAGCACTCATGTCAGAGATGCTGCAGATGATGGGCCTGTCACCGATGAGTTCCTGAACGAGACATTTGGCATTGACACAGAGCTAAATTACTAATTTTATCACATTTCATATGTATAGTGAATGATTAATTAATTAGCATTTATTGACATTGTTCAAAATTTAGGGTCAAAGTGTTGCTGGGCCTAGCAGCGATCCTCCAGGCCCATTTTTTGTCCCTTCGATGAGTCCTGAGGTATGTATCAATTTAATCATTTTAATTAATACATATATTTATTACGTAATCATATTAAGGATTGACAAAAAAATTATGCATATGCATCAGTTCTCCACAGGACCCTCAACCTTTACCACAGACACAGAGCAGAGACATTATACGAGCTTCACACAGGTATAGTTGTTGCATGTTAATTTAATTCATTTGATTATATTTATTCCATGTTTCATGTTAGATATAACATGTATTGTATGACATGCAACTCATGATGTCGGACCCACCTCCTCATCTGCGACAGTCTGTTGATAGTGGAGTGGCCGCAGCTGTGGCTAGCTCACAACCATTGATGGAGGTATGAAATAATTTTCTTCATTTTAGTTGTTGTTTATAATAGTTAATCTCAAAATTTATAATGTTATTTATAAGTGATTATATTTATTGAATTGTTTTAGGGTCTTGTCACGCCTGATCGTCCACGAGCATTTGAGGTGGACTTATAGAGTGACTATTTGTTGGTGGTAAGAAAATAATTGATTTTGTGTGTACATATATTTGATTTCAACGTATAATAAATATTGATTTATAACTACTTTCTTTTTATCAGTTGGACCTGGAGAAGAGCCTCAACAAGAGGTCAAGTGAGCGTGTTAGGAGGGCCCCGTCATCTCCACTGTCTCCCTCCACATGATGGTAGAGGATGTCGAGAGACTTGTTTCCTTCCCCTCGTGGGAAGGAAAAGATGTAGTTGAGATATTCAATACATATATATAGAGAGAGACTTGTTTCCTTCCCCATGTATATATATAGGCATCAGAGAGACATATTCAACATACATTTGATGTACATATGACATTCTATATTTGATGTATGACATTTATTTGATGTATGACATTATTGGTTAATATATGATATTTTTGTTCATATACGACATTATTGGTTATCATAATATATTATGTGTTTGTTAATGTATATGACATTATTGGTTATCATTTTATATTATATGTTTGTTCATGTATGACGTTAAATTAGATATGTTCATGTATGACATTAAATTAGATATGTGCATGTATGAAATTCAATTCAATTTCTAGAGAGTTGCCATTATGTCTACCAACTAGTAGATGTTATTTTTTGCTTTATTAGTATTTCTCAAAAACTGCAAAGAAGTTATTTCTAGTGAATAGTTGTAAGCAATTGTGATCATCGACTTCATGTACTCATGGATTTGGCTACAAACACTCGTAACTTTGGCTATAAGCATCCATGGCTTTGGCTATGTGCACTAGTGGCTTTGGCTGTGAGCATTTATGGCTTTGGTTGTAGGCACAATATAGCCTTGGCTGTAGGTTGTCTTTCTTGATGCATGTCAAAGTTACCTTCAAGAATATCATTAGTCTAAGATCATTACAATTAAAATACTATGACATAATACCTTGGAAATAATAGTCTTTAACCCATTACTTTATTTGTTAAAACATCATGTAGTATCTACTATAGTGCTTCTACTCAAATATGTTTTCAAAAATACTTAGTATGGCAAAGAAATGTCTATGGAAAGCTTGTCAAATAGGATATTGAAGAAATAAATGTGGACAGTCATTAGTACCCATCAATAAGAACATGGACATCTTTCTCAAGCAAGCCATATGACATTAACTTAATTTATAAATTTCCTTTGCAAATAACTAGAAGATGCTATGAATCTTAATATAGAGTTAATCACAAACTCATTATTCCATCCAAGAAGCATATATCACCCTAAGCCAATTAACCGACAGGATAAAAATTAATTCAATTTCAACAAAATTTTGAGTATAACAAGCATCTTAGGGATTCTCACAAGAATTAACACGATGTTCACAAGAGCATTACAAGTTCTCGTAATGCTATTTCACATATCGTAATCATATTCAATTTTGAATGGCCATTTGTGTTACAAGCATAAATTTTCTTTAAGGTCTTTTAATTCTAGACATGAATTTTATTCTGAAGCTTTTCTATGACAAGCCACTCAATGCATATATTTTTGTTCCACATTATGTTGATTTGACTTTCATTGGTTGATTTGGGTCTAAACATGACGTTATTCACTACCTTTTTTATATATTATTTTTTTGTAGTGAGGTTCTAGCTTGAATGAATGTATTAATCATCAAAGTTGTGAACCTCATAAAGAAAGTTCAATAAACCCACATGAAATAGTGAAACAAAAGTTGCATACTTGTGAAGATGATCAAATTGTAGGTGATCAATATGTCTCAAATCTATATTCAGTTCTTTTACTGTGCATATAAATGGTTTTTTATATAAAAGACTTATATCCACCATATAAATAATCATTTTCTTACTATGCTATCCTTATCCTTGGCTTATCTTTGGTCTCTACAACATGGTCTTGTAGGAACTAGAATCTCATCCATATCTCGCACGAGCTCCGAGATATGCCCAGTCAAAGATTGCAGCCCTATGGGATTTAGTGACCCTTAGGGACATTCTAGTTTAGCGTGCCTGAGAACGTTCGAGCACTGAAGGGGACAAGATGAGGTTGGGGATAGGTTTTACCCGGCCACCCAAAGCTAATGGAGCAGACAGTTTGATCCCACGATGAAAGATGAGAGAGATTTGGCAGTTGGCAACTTTGTACTGGCCAACACTGCAAGTTTCAGCATCACCCGAGATGGCATTGTAGAATGAAAATGGAATGTGATCTCCAAAAAGTGAGAGATGTTATTGTAGGCCTCTGCAACACGATCTTGTAGGAACTAGAATCTCATCCATATCTCACACGAGCTCCGAGATATGCCCCGTCAAATATTGCAGCCCTGTGGCATTTAGTGACCCTTAGGGACATTCCAGTTGAGTGTGCCTGAGAACATTCGAGCACTTAAGGCAAAAATATGAGGTTGGGGCTAGGGTTTACCCAGCCACCTAGAGCTAATGGAGCAGACAGTTTGATCCCACGACGAAAGATGAGAGAGATTTGGCAGTTGGCAACTTTGTACTGGCCAACACTCCAAGTTTTAGCATCACCCGAGATGGCATTTTAGAATGAAAATAGGATGCGATCTCCAAAAAGTGAGAGACATTATTGTAGGTCTTTGCAACATGGTCCTATAGGAATTAGAATCTCATCCATATCTCCCACGAGCTCCGAGATATGCCCCGTCAAAGATTGAAGCCCTGTCGCATTTAGTGACCCTTAGGGACATTCCGATTCAGTGTGCCTAAGAACGTTTGAGCACTAAAGGGGACAAGACAAGGTTGGGGATGGGGTTTAACCAGCCACCTGGAGTTAATGGAGTAGACAGTTTGATCCCACGACGAAAGATGAGAGAGATTTGGCAGTTGGCAACTTTGTACTGGCCAACACTGCAAGTTTCAACATCACCCGAGATGGCATTGTAGAATGAAAATGAATGCGATCTCCAAAAAGTGAGAGAGGTTATTGTAGGTCTCTGTAACACGATTCTGTAGGAACTAGAATCTCATCCATATCTCACACGAGCTTCAAGATATGCCCCGTCAAAGATTGCAGCCCTGTGGGATTTAGTGACCCTTAGGGACATTCTAGTTCAGCATGCCTAAGAATGTTCGAGCACTGAAGGGGACAAGAAGAGGTTGGGGATAGGGTTTACCCAGCCACCTTGAGCTAATGGAGCAAACAGTTTGATCCCACGACGAAAGATGAGAGAGATTTGGCAGTTGGCAACTTTGTATTGGCCAACACTGCAAGTCTCAACATCACCCGAGATGGCATTGTAGAATGAAAAAAAAATGCAATCTCCAAAAAGAGAGAGAGGTTATTGTAGGTCTCTACAACACGGTCCTGTAGGAACTAGAATCTCATCCATATCTCACACGAGCTCCGAGATATGCCCCATCAAAGATTGTAGCCCTGTGGGATTTAGTGACCCTTAGGGACATTCCAGTTCAGCATGCCTGAGAATGATCGAGCACTGAAGGGGACAAGACGAGGTTGGGGATAGGGTTTACTCGGACACCTGAAGCTAATAGAGAAAACAGTTTGATCCCATGACGAAAGATGAGAGAGATTTGGCAGTTGGCAACTTTGTACTGGCCAACACTGCAAGTTTCAACATCACCCGAGATGGCGTTGTAGAATGAAAATGAAATACGATCTCCAAAAAGTGAGAAAGGTTATTTTGGGTCTCTGCAACACAGTCCTGTAGGAACTAGAATCTCATACATATCTCACACGAGCTTCGAGATATGCCCCATCAAAGATTGCAGCCCTATGGGATTTAGTGACCCTTAGGGACATTCCAGTTCAGCGTGCCTAAGAACGTTCAAGCACTGAAGGGGACAAGATGAGGTTGGGGATAGGGTTTACCCGGCTACTCGGAGCTAATGGAGCAGACAGTTTGATCCCACGATGAAAGATGAGAGAGATTTGGCAGTTGGCAACTTTGTACTGGCCAACACCGCAAGTTTCAACATCACCCGAGATGGCGTTGTAGAATGAAAATGAAATGCGATATCCAAAAAGTTAGAGAGGTTAGGTCTCTGCAACATAGTCTTGTAGGAATTGGAATCTCATCCATATCTCGCACGAGCTCCAATATATGCCCCATCAAAGATTGCAGCCCTGTGGCATTTAGTGACCCTTAGGGACATTCCGGTTCAGCGTGCCTGAGAACGTTCGAGCACTGAAGGGGAAAAGATGAGGTTGGGGATAGGGTTTACCCAGCCACCCAGAGCTAATGGAGCAAACAGTTTGATCCCACGACGAAAGATGAGAGAGATTTGGCAGTTGGCAACTTTGTACTGGCCAACACTGCAAGTTTCAACATCACCCGAGATGGCGTTGTAGAATGAAAATAGAATGCGATCTCCAAAAAGTGAGAGAGGTTATTGTAGGTCTCTGCAACATGGTCCTATAAGAACAGGAATCTCATTCATATCTCGTACAAGCTCTGAGATATGCCCCATCAAAGATTGCAGCTTGTGGGATTTAGTGACCCTTAGGGACATTCCAATTCAGTGTGCTTGAGAATGTTCGAGCACTGAAGGGGACAAGATGAGGTTGGGGGTAGGGTTTACTCGGCCACCTGGAGCTAATGGAGCAGACAGTTTGATCCCATGACGAAAGATGAGAGAGATTTGGCAATTGGCAACTTTGTACTAGCCAACACTGCAAGTTTCAACATCACCCGAGATGACGTTGTAGAATAAAAATAGAATGTGATCTCCAAAAAGAAAGATACGTTATTGTAGGTATCTGCAACATGGTCTTGTAGGAACTAGAATCTCATCCATATCTTGCACGAGCTCCGAGATATGTCCCGTCAAAGATTGCAACCCTGTGGGATTTAGTGACCCTTAGGGACATTCCAGTTCAGTGTGCCTGAGAATGTTCGAGCACTGAAGGGGACAAGACGAGGTTGGGGATAGGGTTTACCTGGCCACCTGGAGCTAATGGAGCAGACAGTTTGATCCCACGACGAAAGATGAGAGAGATTTGGCAGTTGGCAACTTTGTACTGGCCAACATTGCAAGTTTCAGCATCACCCGAGATGGCATTGTAGAATGAAAATAGAATATGATCTCCAAAAAGGGAGAGATATTATTGTAGATCTTTGTAACACGGTCCTGTAGGAACTGGAATCTCATCCATATCTCGCACGAGCTCTGAGATATGCCCCGTCAAAGATTGCAGCCCTGTGGCATTTAGTGACCTTTAGGGACATTCTGGTTCAGCGTGCTTGAGAATGTTTGAGCACTAAAGGGGACAAGACGAGTTTGGGGATAGGGTTTACCCGGCCACCCGAAGCTAATGGAGTAGACAGTTTGATCTCACGATGAAAGATGAGAGAGATTTGGCAGTTGGCAACTTTGTACTGGCCAACACTACAAGTTTCAGCATCACCCGAGATGGCATTGTAGAATGAAAACAGAATGCGATCTCCAAAAAGTGAGAGAGGTTATTGTAGGTCTCTGTAACATGGTTCTGTAGGAACTATAATCTCATCCATATCTCATATGAGCTCTAAGATATGCCTCATCAAATATTGCAGCCCTGTCGCATTTAGTGACCCTTAGGGACATTCTGGTTCAGCATGCCTGAGAACGTTCGAGCACTGAAGGGGACAAGATGAGGTTGGTGATAGGGTTTACCTGGCCACCCAGAGCTAATGGAGTAGACAGTTTGATGCCACGACGAAAGATGAGAGAGATTTGGCAGTTGGCAACTTTGTACTCGCCAACACTGCAAGTTTCAACATTACTCGAGATGGCATTGTAGAATGAAAACAAAATGCGATCTCTAAAAAGTGAGAGAGGTTATTGTAGGTCTCTGCAACATGGTCCTATAGGAACTAGAACCTCATCCATATCTTGTACGAGCTCTGAGATATTCCCCATCAAAGACATTTGAATTCACAGTGTTTAATGAGAATATAGTTGAGGCTTGCTTTACTTTTCTATGTTAAGTTTGGCTTTCAATTTTGGTTTCCCTACTTATCTATGTGAAAGTTCCACTTTCATAAGTAACATGGATGCAATAATACTAAATTAAGTATAGGTCCATGGTTCTAGAAGCTTCACATAGCTTCTCTTCAACTATGGATCTTGTAAGCATTGTACCATGACTATTGGTGTTGTGAGAATATGCAAAGCATATATATTGTTTGACCAAATGTCTTCAATGAGCATGAACTATATGGAAGAAGAGAAGACATGTTGCAAAGTCTTTAAAAATTTTCTTCAAGAAATGTAAGGAGCCATGGGTGATTCATCCAAATCATTAGATTCTTTACAATATTTTTTTCATTTGAATCATCCATCGTTCTTAGCCCAAGAATCTTCATGATAGGCCTAAATTTCAAATTCCTCATCATTTCAACAAATAATTGGCATTGACCTGTAATATTTAATTCTTCAAAAAATAATCTCCACATATGATTAACTTTTCTTTGACAAGTACGCTTGCTAATCTTGTCAGGCATTGATTTCAAAATGTTAGTATCAATATCAATCAAATATTTTGGTTTTCTAAAATGAATTCTAGAAGGTGTTCTAATCTCTTCAATTCTCTCAATATTTTGAACATCAATATAAGGTTGAGTGTATTGCGTACCTTGAACTGAAGATGATGTGCCTTGGAAATAAGATGTAAAAGATGGAATATCACCTACTTGATGTGTTGATGTTGTGCTTTCAACATGACATGATGGAGTGTGTATATCGTCGGATCTATAAATCAGTGTCTCTTCAACATGAGAGGATGATATGACTTCAACATTGGAAGATGGTGTAGTGGATGATATGACTCCAACATTCAAAGATGGTGTAGAGGAAAATATGGATCCAATGTTGGAGGATGGTGTAGCTTCACAATTCAATTGTCTTCTTGAGCGTAACAATCTCATTCATTCTCTTTGTCTTTCTAATTCTTCCTCCTTGTTTCTTTGTACTAGTGGTTCTTGATCCTCTCTGAAAGTTAATTCTTCATCATTGCTTTGCAATTTTCTTTGTTCACGTAGTAATTTCATTTTATCTCTTTTAATTGTCAAATCTCTCTACCTATCTGCATTTGTTTGAATCTTTGGTTTCTTCCTTGGCATGATGATGATTTCTACATGTCAAATTATTCAAACATCCAAATTACTTAAAATGTGTAAATTACAAATTATTCAATTACATATAAAAATTATAATTATTTGAATGAATACACAATATATATCAAACGACTTGTCAAATTTCTAACCATTTTGAAATAACATTTCATTCAAACATACAATTTTTAATGAATTCACTATATATTACATAACATATCAAATTATAATCAAATTTGTATATATATATATATATATATATATATATATATATATATATATATATATATATATATATATATATATATATATATATATATATATATATATATATATATATATATATATATATATATATATATATCGACAAACAATATTTAAAATGGATTGCACTAACCTTTTCTATTAAAAGAATATTCAAAAAAAATTCAAATCACGTATCCAATGATTGAATTTGGTGTTTGTTAGCTTCCAAAAGTGTTGAAATAGTGTTTGCTAGATGTTGAAACCTGTGTTTTCTGTCGGAATAACAGAGAGCATAACAAAACAAAAGTTAAAAATGGATGAAATGGGCCCCAAGGTTGGTTTTTGACCATTTTTTGATGATTTGAGATAGTGCGTACGCACTATAGCGCGTACACACTATCTCAAAACACATCACTCCCCATCCTCCCTACTCTCTATCCTCCCTACTCTCTCTCCCATCCCCTCCCTCTCTCTCTTCCTACTCTCTCCCATCCTTTACTCTCTCTCACCCTCCCTCTCCCACCACCTACTCTCTCTACCTCTCTCAC
Organism: Cupressus sempervirens; assembly: GCA_028749045.1. Taxonomy (NCBI): domain Eukaryota; kingdom Viridiplantae; phylum Streptophyta; class Pinopsida; order Cupressales; family Cupressaceae; genus Cupressus; species Cupressus sempervirens. The sequence continues at coordinate 442,631,399 of CM053792.1, read as the reverse complement.
CCCCTCTCCTCTCCCATCCTCGACTCTTTAGATCTCTCACACACACTCTTATGCCCCCTATCTCTCTCCCTCTCCCTCTCCTACCACCTAATTTCTCTCCCCCATCCCCTACTCTCTCTCTTCTCTCCCATCCCCTACTTTGTCTATCTTACACACATTCTCATTCCCCCTCTCTCTCCCTCTTTTGTCGCCTACTTTCTCTCCCCCATCGTCGTACTCTCTCTACTACCCCCTACTCTCTCTCACCCTCACACTACTACTACCTACTATCTCTCTCTCTCAAGTTCTCTCTCTCCCTCTCTACTCTCTCTCCCCCATCTTGTACAAGCTCTCTCTGCCTCCCCCACTCTCTCTCCCATCGCCTACTTTCTCTCCCCCATCCCCTGCTCTCTCTCTCTCATCTCCCATCCCCTACTCTCTCACACTCTCCCCCATCCCCTACTCTCTCACACTCTCCCCCATCCCCTACTCTCTCACACTTTCACTCTCTCCCATCCCCTACTCTCTCACACTCTCACTCTCTCCCCTCCCGTACTCTATCTCTCTTACACATACACCCCCATCCCCCCCTCTCTCTTTCCCTCTCCCACCACCTACTTTCTCTCCCCCATCGTCGTACTCTCTCTCTCTGCCACCCCCTACTCTCACACTCTGTCCCATCCCCTGCTCTGTCTCTCTTACACACACACTCTCATCCCCCCTCTCTCTTTTCCTCTCCCACCACCTACTTTCTCTCCCCCGTCGTCATACTCTCTCTCTGCCACCCCCTACTTTCTCAAAACACATCACTCCCCATCCTCCCTACTCTCTCTTCCATCCCTTCCCTCTCTCTCTTCCTACTCTCTCCCATACTTTACTCTCTCTCACTCTCCCTCTCCCACCACCTACTCTCTCTACCTCTCTCACCCCCTCTCCTCTCCCATCCTCAACTCTTTAGATCTCTCACACACACTCTTATCCCCCCTATCTCTCTCCCTCTCCCTCTCCTACCACCTAATTTGTCTCCCCCATCCCCTATACTCTCTCTTCTCTCTCATCCCCTACTTTGTCTCTCTTACACACATTCCCATTCCCCCTCTCTCTCCCTCTCCCACCACCTATTTTCTCTCCCCCATCGTTGTACTCTCTCTACCACCCCCTACTCTCTCTCACCCTCACACTACTACTACCTACTATCTCTCTCTCTCAAGTTCTCTCTCTCCCTCTCTACTCTCTCTCCCCCATCTTGTACAAGCTCTCTCTGCCTCTCCCACTCTCTCTCCCATCGCCTACTTTCTCTCCCCCATCTCCTACTCTCTCTCTCGTCTCCCATCCCCTACTCTCTCATACTCTCACACTCTCCCCCATCCCCTACTCTCTCTCTTCTCTCCCATCCCCTACTCTCTCACACTCTCACTCTCTCCCATCCCCTACTCTCTTACACTCTCACTCTCTCCCATCCCCTACTCTATCTCTCTTACACATACACCCCCATCCCCCCCTCTCTCTTTCCCTCTCCCACCGCCTACTTTCTCTCCCCCATCGTCGTACTCTCTCTCTCTCTCTCTGCCACCCCCTACTCTCACACTCTCACACTCTATCCCATCCCCTATTCTGTCTCTCTTACACACACACTCCCATCCCCCCTCTCTCTTTTCCTCTCCCACCGCCTACTTTCTCTCCCCCGTCGTTGTACTCTCTCTCTCTGCCACCCCCTACTTTCTCAAAACACATCACTCTCGATCCTCCCTACTCTCTCTCCCATCCCCTCCCTCTCTCTCTTCCTACTCTCTCCCATCCTTTACTCTCTCTCACTCTCCCTCTCCCACCACCTACTCTCTCTACCTCTCTCACCCCCTCTCCTCTCCCTTCCCCGGCTCTTTAGATCTCTCACACACACTCTTATCCCCCCTATCTCTCTCCCTCTCCTACCACCTAATTTATCTCCCCCAACCCCTACTCTCTCTCTTCTCTTCCATCCCCTAATTTTTCACTCTTACACACATTCCCATTCCCCCTCTCTCTCCCTCTCCCACTGCCTACTTTCTCTCCCCCATCATCGTACTCTCTCTACCACCCCCTACTCTCTCTCACACTCACACTACTACTACCTACTATCTCTCTCCCTTAAGTTCTCTCTCTCCCTCTCTACTCTCTCTCTCTCTCCCATCTTGTACAAGCTCTCTCTGCCTCTCCCACTCTCTCTCCCACTGCCTACTTTCTCTCCCCCATCCCTTGCTCTCTCTCTCGTCTCCCATCCCCTACTCTCTCACACTCTCACACTCTCCCCATCCCCTACTCTCTCTCTCCTCTCCCATCCCCTACTCTCTCACACTCTCACTCTCTCCCATCCCCTACTCTATCTCTCTTACACATACACCCCCATCCCCCCTCTCTCTTTCCCTCTCCCACCGCCTACTTTCTCTCCCCCATCGTCGTACTCTCTCTCTCATCCACCCCCTACTCTCACACTCTCACACTCTCTCCCATCCCCTTCTCTATCTCTCTTACACACACACACTCCCATCCCCCCTCTCTCTTTTCCTCTCCCATCGCCTACTTTCTCTCCCCCATCATCGTTCTCTCTCTCTCTGCCACCCCCTACTTTCACACTTTCACACTCCCTCCCATCCCCTACTCTCTCACTTTCATAGATAAACACACTCTTATCCCCCCACTCTTCTTCTTCTCTCCCATCCCCTACTCTCTACATCTGTCACACACACTCCCATCCCCCCTATTTCTCTCCCTCTCCCTCTCCCTCTCTCACTCCCTCTCCTACTACCTACTGTCTATCTCTCTCAAGTTCTCTTTCTTCCTCTCTACTCTCACTCTCTCTCTCTCTCTCTCTCTCTCTCTCTCTCTCTCTCTCTCTCTCTCTCTCTCTCTCTCTCTCTCTCTCTCTATCTATCTATCTATCTATCTATCTATCTCTCTCTCTCCCATCCCTTACTCTCACTCTCTCTCCCATCCCCTACTACTTTCTCTCAAACTCTCACACTCTCTCCCATCCTTTACTCTATCTCTCTTATAAATAAATACACATTCTCATTCCCCCCCTCTCTCTCTCTCTCTCTCGCAGTCCTTGTCCCACTGCCTACTCTCTCCCATCCCCTACTCTATCTCTCTTAAATGCTTCCATTCCACCTCTCTCCCTCCCACGCCCTCTCCCACTGCCTACTCTCTCTCTCTCTCTCTCTCTCTCTCTCTCTCTCTCTCTCTCTCTCTCTCTCTCTCTCTCTCTCTCTCTCTCTCTCTCTCTCTCTCTCCCTCTCTTTCTCTCTCCCTCTCTCTCCCATCCCTCTACCATTGCCTACTCTCTCTATCTCTCTCTCCCCTCTCTCATTCTTGACTCTCTCTCTTTGACACACACACACCCATCCCCCCTCTCTCCTCTTCCATCCCCTACTTTTTCTCTCACTTGCTCTCCCTCTCCCACTCCCTCTCCCACTACCTACTCTCTCTCTCTCACTCTCACTCTTACTCTCTCCCTCTCCACTCTCTCTCTCTCTCTGCTACCCTCTAGTCTCTCTTAAATTTTCTCTCTCTCTCTCTCTCTCTCTCTCTCTCTCTCTCTCTCTCTCTCTCTCTCTCTCTCTCTCTCTCTCACACACACATTTCTATTCCCCCCTGTCTCCCCCTCTCCCACTCCCTCTCCCATCGCCTACTCTCTCTTCCATCCCCTACTCTCTCTTGAGCTACTTTGTCTTCCCCCTCTCCCATTCCACTCTCTCTCTTTCACACACATGCACTCCCATCCTCCTCTCTCTCAAGTTCTTCCTCTCCCACTCTATCTCCCATCACCTACTCTCTCTCCTCCATCCCTTACTCTTAATCTCTCTCTCTCCCAACCTATACTCTCTCTCACACTTCCTCTCTCTCCCATCCCCTACTTTATTATCTCTTTCCCCCATCCTACACTCTCTCTTTTCCACCCGTACTCTCTCTCACACTTCCTCTCTTTTCCACCCTACTCTCTCTCTCTCATCCTATACTCTCTTTGCCACTCCTACTCTTTCTCACTTTCTCTCTCCCATCCTATACTCTCTCCCCTCTCCTATCCCCTACTTTCCATCTATCTCTTTCATGCACACACATAGCCATTCCCCTATCCTCCCCCCCCCCCACCTAGTTCTCTTTTGCAACTTACATCTTAATAGTGTGTGTGCACTATAGTGCTTACGCTCTATAGCGCGCACACACTATTAAGAGCTGAGGTTTAAATAGCGCGTGCTCGCTATAGGGTGCATGCGCTATTTAAACCTTATTCAAACCCAAGCCTAAGGCTTGGTTTTTCCTTGGAGATCCAGCCCAAAGGTTTGGATTTGATGAACAGGCCTGAGACGTGTTTTCCAGCAAACATACAAAAAATGATTATTTTTTCTTCTGTGCTCCCCTTCAAGATTTCTCGTGGTTGGGTATCGATAAGATTAGGTTACATAGCATTATAGGTCTCTGTGTTAGCTATCTAACCATATAATTTATTTTTAATTTGAACTATTTCAATTCTTTCATCTATAATTTCTTTTGAATGTATGTTCATTTTTTGTCAAAAACCACCACGTACTAATTGGGCTATAGATTTTAGCTCGTTCATCGAATTTTGTAACAACTTAGTTTTTTAGAAACTAGACTCCATTCTACACACTTTGAAAAAAAAAAGTTTTGATTTTAGATTAGTTTTCAATTATTACTAGGGGGAGCACACAGATATTTCACATTTTTGGGATGTGTCTAGTTAAAAAATTCATTAAAAAAAAATAGACATTATAAAATTACTCGAAAAATCTAGGATAAACTACATAGTGTTAAGTAACTTTTGACAAGAGCGATTAAAAAATTTCAAAAAAAAAGTTAAAATTTTAGAGGGCCCACACTTTGTACTATGCTATGTTTTTTTGGAATAAACAATACCACTTTTTGTGGCCCCCTTTTTTGAGGACCTAAAACTAAACCATTTTGGAAAAAAATTAGTAGTTTAGAAACTAGATTCAAAGGACTACGACTTTTTTTTTTGTCATATCTGAAAATTTTGAGCGTAACTATCTTCAAATTCTTGTTGAAGTTCAAAATTTGCAGATTTCAGGAAAAAGGTGTCCACTTATACCCCCCTTTTGGCACCACAGCTTTGTGCACTTACCCACTTGGTCTTAGTGCTCCTATTATACAATAAATAGCTCAACTTTTCTCTAGGCACTCTTGTTATCTTCTCTTTTCAAATCATCTTCATCAATCAACCAAATGATAGCATTCAGACCAAAAAGCAATTGCCTCATCAGCAAGTAGTAGGTTTGACATCATTGACAAAATAATGATTGTTCCATTACAAGTTCTACACTTCAAACAATCTCTTTTCAACAATCTCCCTCTTTGGCATTGATGGAAAACCAATACCAACAACAATACCAAAAAGAAAATTAATATCTTTGAAATTTCTCCCTCTATCATTATATGTCCTTCATTTGTATAGGTAATGTAAGCTTTGTCAATTTCCTTCAATGCATCTTCTCCCCCTGACTTATATCATCTCTTAGCTAGGAATTTCTCCCTCTTTCTCGTATCTCTCTTAACCTTATATCTCCTTCTTTAGAGTATCTCTCCCTCTTTCTTTCTTACATCTCCCTCTTTGACAACAATGCAAAAGACTTTTCATCTTTATATGTAGATATAATCAATTTAGGTTCTCCCTTTGTCACCTTGCATGTGACTATAAATCTTCTTATTCAGCTCTTCCATTACTTTAGGCAGCTCCTAAAGTAAGATCCACTACATCAAGCTGTCAGACACAACATTTAGCTCAGTTGAAGTAGGGCACAACTCATGCTTCTTAAGTAGCTTTGGATGGGGGTACCACCCCTAGTTTACCTCTAAGAAATTCATGGGCGTCCTTAGGTAAATCCTTTATGAATATATCAGTTATATGTTCTTTTGTAAATTCACATATTCCATTCTCACTTCTTTGTCTTGAACCAACTCTCTCAAGTAATGATACTTGATTGCAATGTGTTTTTTCTTTTTGTGTATCATAGGGTTCTTTGATATATATTTAGCACTTGTATTATCACAATAAAGTACTACAAATTTAGTAATTTCTTCCTTCATTCCTTTGAGTAATTGTTTGATCCATATCACATTTTTACAATTTATTCCAGCAGCCACATATTCAGCATCAGCAATAGATTGAGATATACAAAAAAAAATCTTATTGGTCTAGGCAACAATTCTCTTTCCTAAAAAAATGTTCTACCACTTGCACTCTTTCTTTCATCAATGTTTCCAACTCAATCAGCATCTATATAGGCTCTTAACTCAAATTTATATTTTTCCTTGAAGTATAGACCATAATATTTTTTTCCTTTCAGATATCTCATAATTCTCTTAACAACCATCAAATGATTCTCCTTAGGATTTGCAAAAAACTATGCAACAATCCCAACAACTAATTCAATGGCAAGTCTACTATGTAGTACATATTAAAACTTGTCAATCATAGACCTATACAATGTTTTATTTATTTCAATGGAATCATCAATCTTTGAAAGTTTATATCATGTGACCATAGGAGTGTTAATTTTTTTTGAGTCCTCCATACCAAAAGTTTTCAATATTTCATCTAAATACTTATACTGAGTAATGTAAATACCAGATTTCATCTGTATTAAAGAACTTGATCTCTCCAAACATATACATCTCAAATTCTTTTTTCATTTCATTTGCAAATGTCTTACATAATACATTTTAACCTCCAAATATGATATCATCAACAAAAATTTCAGTAGTAAAATACCTTTACCTCCTTCTAACTTCAAATATAGATTGTTGTTATCATTAGTCTTCTCAAAGCCAATCTTCACAAGATAATTATGAAGCCTTTCATACCATGCTCTTGGACTTGTTTTAAACCATATAAACCTTTTTGTAATCTACATACCATATTCTTGTTTTTTGGATCAACAAATCCTTCAAGTTGTTCCGTGTAAACCTCTTCTTCTAGTATACCATTCGAAAATGTTGACTTGACATCCATTTGATAAATTTTGAAACCTTTGTATACAAAGTAAGAAAGTAGAGTTCTTACTCCTTCCAATCTTGCAACTAGGGAAAATATTTCTCCATAGTCAATTATGTCTTCTAGTGCATACCCATTGCAAACTAATCTTGCCTTATTCCTTGTGACTTCACCATTCTCTTCTAACTTATTTCTATACATCCACTTGGTTCCAATCACATTCTTGTTCTCTAGTCTGGGTACTAGAGTCCATGTTTTATTCTTCTCAGTCTGATCAATCTCCTCTTTGATGGCTTTACTCTAGTCTTCATTCTCTAATGTGTCTTTCACTGACTTAGGTTCATGCATGCTTAATAAACATATATCACTTCTCAACCTATTCCTTGTCATTGGCCTAGCTTCTTTATCTCCAATAATTTATTCAGCAGGGTGATTTCTTCTGACATACTTTGACAATCTTGGTTCTACTCTTCTTTCTTCAATGGGTCTATCAACTTCAAAATCATTATGTACTTCTCTATTAGGTAAATTGGCATTCTTTTCATGCACACTGATCTCAGAATCAGAATGTACATCAACTTCTGTCTACAACTTAGCTCTTCAATGCAACTCGATTCCTAAATACAACTCGACATCCATTGTATGTGACTATGTAATCACTAATACTTGTTATTGTTGATTTACAACTTGGTTCATACCACCTTCATCAACAGGCATATCTTCATAAAAGTATACAAAAGATTTGTACTCTTTAGGTCCATTCATAGGTTTAGTTTCATGTACCTCTATATATTCATCAAACTTTACATTTTCACTTTCCACAACTTTGTTAGTGTTAGTATTTAAACACTTATAAGCTTTGCTTCTTGTGGAATAACCAAGGAATATACCTTCTTCACTTTTAGCATCAAATTTACCATTCCTAAAGTCCTTAAGAATATAGCACTTCCTTCCAAATACATTAAAATATTTTACATTGGGTGAGTATCCATACCATAATTCAAAAGATGTTGAATTAGTACCTTTCTTGACTTGTACTCAGTTCAAGGTATAGACATTTGTACTTACATCTTCTCTCCAGGATTTCAAAGTGACATTCTTCTCCATCATCAGTGATCTGGCACAATTCATTTCATATTTTTTCCTCCCTTTAGCAATCATATTTCGTGGAGGGGTCCTAGGTGCAGAAGTATGTCTCTTGATTTCTCTATCATTACGAAATATATCAAACTCATTTGATGTAAATTCTCCTCCTTTGTTAGATCTCAGACATTTCAAACTTTTTCCAGTCTCCTTTTCAACTCTAGCTAGATAGCACTTAAACATTTGGAAAGCATCAAATTGTCATCATCCTAGAATAATCATCAACAAATAGGATAATTTACTTGTCACCTTTATAGATTTTCACATCATTTGGTCCACACAAATCAGTATGAACTAATTCCATTTTTCTTTAGAGGATTGAGTCTTACTTTTAAAACTAGATTTTGTCATCTTGCCTAACTGACATTGTTTCCAAATCACATTATCAAGTTTCTCCAGTTTAGGAAAACCTCTGACTCTTTTTATGTTATTGATATAGGCTAAGTTATCAATATTAACATGGCATAACCTCTTGTGCCATAGCCACACATCATCAAATTCTATAAAAAGACAAGTAGCATCATTCGTGTTAAGATATAATAGATTACCTCTAGTCTGATCTCTATTTCCAATCAGTTTTTCATTAAAGGCATAGATCTTTTCTTTCTTGTTCTCAAATTCAACTTTGCAACCTGAACTATTTAGTTGTGACACACTCAACAAGTTATAGTTAAGTTCTTCTACATAATAAGCATTGTCACACATGATTTTTTCTATCAATTTGATTGATCCTTTACCTTTTATTAGATAGGGTGCATCATTACCAAATCTATCACTATTTCCATTGTAATAATCAAGCGTCATGAATTTACTTTTGTCTTTAGTCATGTGATGTGAACATCTATTGTCGATAATCCATATGTCACTCTTTTTCACATAGGATACCAATGCAATTGCCTCATCCTCATCAGAATCATCCTTTATAGCAACATACACAACTTCATCATCATGGTCATCAAATTCATCTTTTTTTTCCTCTTTAGCAATGTAGCAAGACTTCTTTCGTTTGTCTTTATAATCTTTTTTGTTCTCATCTCTTTTACTTCTATATTTATCTCCACTTCCATTGTTCTTCTCTAGACATTTAGTAGCACTATGACCAACCTCATTACAATTAAAGCACATTATAGATAGTTTACCTTCATGTTTCCATTTGCCTCTACGAAATCTCCTTGTTATCAATTCTTCAACCTCTTCTACATCATCTTCATATGTATCAATGTCACTAGAAACATGCTTGACCTTTTCTTTTTCTCTTTAGATTCCTTTAATGATAGTTTAGCTTCGAAAGTAGATTCAACTTTTCAATTTTGAAATTATCAAAATTAGAGAGTTCAAAGGTAGTGAGTCTACCCATCAATCCTTCAATGGTGAAAATACTACCAAGAACACACCTTAGTTCTTGTATGGAAGAGACTCTAATGGCATAGGTAGGTAGCAAGGTTCTCAACACTTTTTTTATCACAATCTCATCTTCAATAACACCATTAGCTCCTCTGATAGCATTCACAACATCTTTGATTCTTGTGCAATACAAGACAATGGTCTCACCTTCTTGCATTCTCATGTCATCAAACTTTCCTCTTATACTTTTAGCTTTAGCTCTCAAAACATTCTTATCTCCTCCATAAATTATTTGTATAGCATCCCACATCTTCTTTGTAGTATCACATCCTTTGATGTCATTAAACTTTGAGTATCTTAGGGCAGAGGCAAGCTCTAATATTGCTTGATTATGTTCTTTCTTCTTTTTCAGATCATCAATAGTAAGGGCTCTAGCAAGATCAGTATGTTTAATGGTGATGGTAGATTGTACATAGTCTCCAAGACTCCTAGATCTAGCTTCATAAAACTTTTCCATGCAGAAAATTTTTCCTTGTTTATTTTGGGAACTTCCTTTATGTACATTTTGATCTTTAGCTATTAGTACCTTCAAACTATTCCTCACAAGCACCAACACTCTAATACCAATTGTTGGAATTATTTAGAATAAATGAGAGAGGGGTGAGTCAATTATTCAAGGTCCAAATGTACAAATAAAACTTTCCAATGCTTAATAGATTCATATCCATAAAACCATAAAATGCATGCATCCATTAGAACATATAATTCCTTAACTTAGTATGTCACTGTCCTAGGTCAAAAATAACTTTGTAGAAATGTAAACATGAAACACCATAAACACATTCACAAAATTTGACACAAAGATTTTATGTGAAAACCCAATTTGGGAAAAACCACCAGTAATTTGCTACCCAATTTCACTCTTTTGAAGTGATGCCATGTGAAAGGCCAACCCTGTTAAAGGTTACAATACAAACTGTTAAATGTGACCTGGCTAGAGGATTTCAATCACCCTATTAGCAGTGAGCCTTGTTAGTGGACTTTAGAATATTCCATTAGAATGTCACTTGGTTAAAGGATTTACAAATGACTATTATATCAACCTTAATCCAAAGGATTTTATCCACACCGATACAGTTGTTAAAAAGTAACAGTAGGACTTGATCTAATAAAAACTTACAACTCACTTGCGTATTACAGATCTCTAATCCATTCCTCCATTTTTCTTGGCATTCATACTCTTCAACTCTAATAGTTTGTTCACCCTTCAAGCATTTATCGTCTTAAGCCTTCTTGCTTTGTATGCCAACTACAGTCTCTTCTATTCGGTCACTAGATGAAGCAACATCCTAGACTTCTTGTCTTCCTTACATTCTTGCACATGACAACACTTTATTCGGGCCAATTATCTCTATAAATAGAGAATTTAGATCTTTTTCCTCTTAACCAAAATCATCCATTTTGGGGTTAGGTAAAGATTCAATGAATCTACCCACTTTTCCATTTTAGTTCCTCTAAAAACTTCATTTACAATATTCCTTGAATTCACCTCAAAATGGTTTACCTTGAATTATGTGTCACCAACTCATCATAGTTATCTTCCACATGCTTCACATAATTCAAGAAATCAAATTAGTTGGCTCAAATTCATCAAATCTTTGATTTAACACATTTTGTTGTCACTCAGCATCTACATTGTTCTATCACTTGGCCAACATTAGTTCACTCGACACATACTAATGTTTATTGATGCTCGACACTAACTAAACTTGACTCTACATATACTAGCTTTCACTTGGGTTCCACTGTCTATCTTCTTTTCTCGGCACCTATTGATTTTCACTTGGCTTGTACTATTTTTTGCTCGGCTTACACTATTTACTTAGGAAGGCTTGGCAAACACTTTTCTTTACTTGATCTTCTTTTAGTCTTTGATTGAGTAATCTTTCATTATAGACTTTAAGTAGATAAACAAAACACTATAGTATCAATCTCTTACTTGGTCTTAGTGCTCCTTTTATACAATAAGTAACTCAACCTTTCTGTAGGTGCTCTTTTTATCTTCTCTTTTCAAATCATCTTCAACAATCGACCAAATGATAATATTCAGACCAAAAAGAAATTATCTCACCAGCAAGTAGTAGGTTTGACATCATTAACAAAATAATGATTGTTCCATTATAGGTTTTACACTTCAAACAATATCTTTTCAACAAGAATGTCTCATTATATGGAGACATAAAAAGGATAATGTGACAACTTTAGTCATGCATATAGATGCTACACGTCTAAAATTGTAGAGGGATTTCACAAATGGATACATTTACAAAGCACGTTTGGTACAATACAAGGTTGAGAATTTGTCCTATAAGAGACTCTCCTCAAATAGTTCATCTTATTTGATTCTAAATATCCATCTTATTTGGTTAAACTTTGTTACATAAGATAGAAGACTTAGGGAGCATCATTTTCTATTGGCTAAGAGATCTTTGTAGAAGATAAAATTATATGTTTGACTGACAGGAATGGACTGTATGCTTAGTTCCAGTTTCTAATTTCATACAACTGGTAATATTCCAACTCAAGTTACTTGTGAGTCTCATTGAACTATGTAATTTCTATCCAATGATATATTCCTAAGGTTTGTGGTCAATGGATATATTGAAGTAGCATAATTTTCATAAGAGAAATGAGAGCTTATGCAAGGGTGTGGTGTTTGTATATTCTCCAATTGTTTGCAAAGTTTGGTGCGAGGGCATAGTGTTGGGCCTCCTGAGGGAGCATGTTACCACACTAGGTCCTGAGCCCCCTGAGGGAGTGTTTTAGTATACTAGGTATTTGGCATCCCAACGGAGTGTGTTACCATACCACAATAGCTTTTCAATGCCAAGTGAATCACAATCCACTAAAGTTGCTACATAGTTATCCATAGTGTGTCTAACCAATAACCTATTGTACTACATTATTCTCATGATCATGGTGTTGTCCTCATGTTCTAACATGCATGAGTGGAATCCTTAGGTGATTTTCGTATGTTTTTGTGGTCAAATCACTATCTCTATTAGCATGGTAGTGTGGGACTAAAGGTGCCACATGGTTGGGAGGTGTGGCTATCTATACCATATTTGGGGATAAGTATATAGAGATGTTCATCTTCCAATTCAAGGCTAGAGCTTGGTTTTCACTTGGATTATTGGGTTATCTATAGTATGTTCCTTGTGATTTAAGATTTTCCTTTGATGCATTTGGATATCATGTTATGTGTTGATGTGCCTTTTGATTTGCTCGATGTATCCCTTTATCATGATGTTGTATTTTACTATTTTACCTTGATATTTCCTTATATCTCTTAAGATATGTTATCTTATGGATTATGCAGTATTCGATGCACATATTTTATTTGGTGCTTATTTCTATGGATTAGAGGTTTGTTTTATGGATTAAAATGTTATATGTACTCTTGATTATCACGATGTAGTTTTTATAGCTTGGAGTAGAGAGTTACTTCATGGTTTAGCATGTTAGACTTATTGATATTTGTTGATGTTATCGAGTGTCCATTCCTTGAGGTACATGTGTCTAGAACTCCCTAGTGTGGAGGTTTTATTTATGCATTTGATTAGTTTAGAATATTTCTCTTTACTTAGGCTCTTGGTTGAACCTCTTGGGAAAGAAACTCGTACGATGAAACGATAGAACATATTTCATCATACCCAATCCAAAGTTTCATTGTGCCCAGTTAGGAGTTTAATCACATGAAATAGGGTTTTATCATACCTAATTATGAAATTTCATCGTACGATACAACTTGGAGTATTGTGTGCACTTGTGGCATCTTATCATATGGATTGTAGAGTTTCATTGTATAATGTTCTTGGGAAAAATCTTACCCCATATATTGAGTACTTCTTGACATGTTCAACAGATGCAATTTGGTGTTTTTTGTACCCTTTTGGGAGTTAGTTTCCCCAACCTAGAACAGTTTTCTTATTGTATGTTCTTGGGTTCATTTCTATGACATCTCATCATTGTTGTATTTTAGCTTGTTAAATGAACTAGTATGACTTAATCATTTGGGAACTTGTTTTTGGGATTTATAAACAAGCATCAATTATAATGTTAGTAGATTAATTAAATGAACCTTAATATGATTAATTCATGTAGATAGAAAAGTACACATTTGAAATTGATGAACATTTGAGGATCTTTGGTTGGTTGGTTAGTTATCTTCCATTATGATCTCTTGTATGATTGTATGCATGTATTTATACTTATATTTAACAAAAAAAAAAAGTGTTAGTCTATGTTTATACTTGTTTCCAAGGATCTTCAAGTGGGGCATCACATTTTGTATCAAAGTCAATGTTCAAACATTAGGATCTCTACATATATGCTTCCCATATGGTTTAAGTTGCAACTATGTGACTTTGAGTGTCTTCTTTGTGATCTTGTGATATGTTATTGCTCGGGTACCTACTAGGGATGAATTTGTGTATACAGTATATGTGACTCAAGTAGTGTAAGTAGAAGGAAATAAATCTTTGTATTTTGTGCACCTTTTAGGGATGGACGATAACCCTTTTTGAGAACCTCATTTGAGCATCTTAGACCACGTTGTTAGATGTTTCTCTTGGATTTTGAGTGGGTGAACCTTGTGTGTTCCATGTGTGTGGATGCCTTGGAAAATTTGGGTATTTTGTCCCTTGGTATAGAATGTTATTTGATGCATTCATGACAACCCTTATAGTGAAATTGGTATTGATATTCCTTAGGGTCGATAGTTGTGTGTGTGACCCTTTAGTTGGAGTCATTGATTGGTTTCCATATTTGGATATGACTCATGAGTGCTTATTGTATTGCTCATTATGGGGTATGGTGCATTATTTTCTTTGTGTTCTCCTAATTGAAAGTAAATAAATTAAATGTATTTGTTGTTTATTGAAACTTCATTGTAGCAATGAAATCTTTTCCTTTCATTGAAAAATGATTATGTAATATGGAAACATTATTAAAGAAGTAGAAAAATATGGTAATGAAGAAAGAAATAATATTTTGTAATAGATCATTTATGTTAATGACTTATGTCCCCAAATTGTTAGTTCTTAATCATATGAAAAGGTGTGTTATTATGATGCATTCATTAAGTTTTTTTTTTTTAATGGTATTATATAAGCCTAGGATCTTGTACCTATGACCATGAATGAGATAACATTATGTTTCATGGAAAGGAATAAAGAAATAACACTTTTACATTCATGAGAATATTGTAGTTATGTGTATGTATGAGTTTATTCATGGTAATTACTTGACGTATGTGAGTGTGTTCTCTAATGTTTTTAGGATGTTGTATCTCTTAGCACCATGTGACAATTAATCCCTCTTGTGTTGTTGTCCTTAGTCATCGCATGCAATGTAAACAGATTGATGCCTTATTTTATTTGTTTGGTGGATCTTTCCACATGTTATTATTGATATTATAATAAACAACCATTAGATGTAAGTTTATAATATTAAAAGGATAAATTATATATATGTGGGTGTGTGGGTGTGTGGGTGTGTGGGTGTGTGGGTGTGTGTGTGTATGTATGTATGAAAATAAATAATATAATAACATAAATATAATACATTTTACATATTGAATTTAATATAAATATTATCATATCACTATAGACATATACATATTAATTAGATATTAAAATAATAATACCATTAATAAAACTATATATCAACTATTAATATTGTAAAATGTTATTAATAAAATAAAGAGTAAATGATAATTTCATTAAATAGTAGTTATTATTAATAATAACGGCTAATAATAATATTGATACTAATATTATTATATTTTACAATATAATAAACAGTAATCAATAGATAAAATACATGTATAAAATGTTATTAAACATGTAAATAATTATATATTATTAAATGAAATGTTACGACTATGAAGAGTCATAATCTTTGGAATGTCTCCTCTTCCATATAAAAATGAGGAATAAGATATGGATTTAGATATTTAGATGGATTATAAAAAAAAATCATTTAATATTTCAAAAGGTGACATTGGATCAATAAGGGGGCATTACAATTGGTATCAAAGCATGTTTCTAGCAACTTGAGGGAACTAGGGGAAAGACATCACATGATTGTGTGATGCATACAAGAACAAAGAGAAATGATGGCAAGAGATTTTGTGGAAGATAATATTGTGTATATGTTGTTATGTCCTCTCATATGATGAAGTGAGATGATGTTGTAGAAACTAGACAATATGTCGAGAAATATATGGGGAAAATAGAAAATATTTTGTTGTGTGAGGAATCTAAAGACGTTTAATCTTATTCAATGTTCCTCTTCTTCAAGCCTTTTGAGGTAATTATTTATGTTATTTTGTGATCTCTTGCATGTTTTATGGTCCTGCATTTAATAGATTATTCATAGAAGTTTAATAAACAATAGAGTCTAGACAAAGACTTCAAAAATATTATGCAAGGCTTCTAAAAGACATATTTGTAAGGGGGTGCACATAAGGGATTTGTGAGTGAAAATTTGAAGAAGAGCTCAAAGAATCCAAAGTGTAAGTTTTTTTCCCTACTAGTGAAATTAGTAATAAAAGACAATAAACAAATAATGTCATATTTCTATAGTAAAGTACATAATTTTTATTAGATTTGAAATGATTACATGGCCTTTTCTTTCTAGATAATTAGATCTGACCAAAAATAAGGATAGAAATACAAATGGAACACCACAACTTGAACTAGAAATATGGACATAAAAAGAAATGATCTTGAAACACATGTATACAACATTTGTGCACTCCATATAAACATAACTAGTTAAGATTTTCTTTAGGTCGGAATGAAATTTGATAAATACTAGCATTATTCCTCCCTCTTTAATCAAAATACAGACATCATACAAGGTTGTGTTATAAAACAATGTTACATTACCATGTGTGAGGATCTCTAGATTCATTTTGTAAAGCTAATTAAAGTGTACAAAAAGAAACGTGTCCTTCGATACATCATGATTTGTATGCTTGTGTTAGCAATTAGTGTCCAAGCTAGTGTGATTATTTTGGAAAATAAATAAGACTACATAATAATTTGTACACTTGTGTTGGCAATTAAGGTCCAAGATGTAACATGATTTTTTTTGGAAAATAAATAAGACTTGTAAATTTCATTACTATAAACACAAAGAAATATTCAAATTTAAAATCCCATATTCATTCTAAAAATAATTTGACATTTAATACCTACTTATAATCATTGACAAATTAACAGTGTGGCATATGAACAACATTTTATGAATAGGCATGTGCAAAGCACATGGGTGAAACAAATTGCACTCATTCATTTATCTTGGTTAATAAACAAATCATAATAAGGGGCACAAGCACAAAAGTTCTTGTCTTTAGTGTGGTAGATTTTTAGGTAAGAAATGAGTCAAATTGTACATGTGCAATTTTGAAATATTTAATGATGCTGACATATTAATATATTTTTATGTAAAGAAAGCTAGACAAAGAAATATAGAACTATGTTACATGGGTAGTCTAAAAAGAAATATTGAACATAAACAATGCACAAGAAATTTGGTTTGATGAAGGATAGATTGCATATTATTTCTCCTTCACCGTGCACTTTATCTTAGAGCTATACAATGGATCATTATGGAAAATGACATACAATGTAAAATACACATGGTGCTTAACAAACGGGAGGGTTTTCTTCTTAAACTTGATCTTTCTAAGGCCTATGATAGGGTGAACCCCTGGATAGAATTCTAGAAGCTTTTGGCTTCAATGCCAAAGTGAGAAAGATTATTTTTCAATTGGTTTCTACCCCCTCCTTTGCAGTCATGGTTAAGGGGACCCCCTCTGACTTCTTCAAATCTTCTAGTGGGCTTCGATAGGGAGACCCTCTCTCACCTATTATTTTCATCATCTTGGCTAAAGGCCTAGGTAGGCTTATCCATTTCAAAAGGAGAAAAGGGGATTTAGTGGGCCTAAAACCTTCCTCTGGTCTCCTGGTCTTCACCCACCAGCAACTCATGGATGACACCATTTTGGGGGGAGGGGCCTTGGTGAGAGAAGCTAGAAATTTGAAGAGCATCCTCAATACTTATTCCAATGCCACTGGGAAACACATCAACTAGAACAAGAGTTTGGTGTTCTTTTTTAATACCCCAATGGATAGATAAAGGAAAATTGCTGACATTCTAGGTTGTAATGTTGGCATCTTGCCTTCCACTTATTTGGGTCTCCCCTTGGGGACCAAACCTCCTGAAAGCTTTTGGAATAATCTCATTGATAGATTCAACAAGAAGCTGGCAGGATGGAAAGGCATCACTCTGAGTCAGGCTGGCAAAGTGATGTTGATTAAATGCACTTTACAGAATTTGTCCACTTATGCTTTAAGCCTCTTCTCTATCCCATCTAAGGTGGCTGATATTATAGAAGAAATACAGAGGAATTTTATGTGGTCTAGCATTGAAGGCAACAAGAAATACTCTTTGGTGACTTGGGAGAACATTTGTAGATCAAAGAAGTAGGGGGATTGGGGATTAGAAATTTGAAATAGTTCAACAAAGCCCTTCAAGTGAAATAGATTTTGAGGCTTTTCAAAACCAATGGGGAATGAAGAGATATTTTGAAGTTTAAATATGATGGTAACATCAATTTTAGACATTTTATCAGTAGGGATCCTGACCTAAGGGGCTCTAACATCTAGAATGGCTTTTTGAGAATGAAGAGCTTAGCTTTTGAGAAAGCTAAATGCAAATTGGGTAATGGAGAAGATATTAATTTCTAGCATGATGATTGTCTTAGATCAAGGCCTATATGGGACATAGAGCCATTTAACATATGGGCTAATGATTATATGGAAAGATATGGGAGCAAGGTGAGTGACTACAGGATCCAAAATGAGTGGATTGATCTAACTGAGATGTCCTCAAAGCTCAAGTCATTGATGGACATGGTTGGGCATATTCCCCTATCCCACAACAAGGATTCCATCATCTAGGGGGAGACTATGAATAGAAATTACACTATAGCCTATGGCTATGAGACTATGCAAAATGATGGACCTGCCTCTATTTGGGATAGAGCCTGGTATTTGAGTCTCATCACAAAAATTAACATTTTTTTTTGGATTATGCTCCAAACCCACATTCTAACGATGGAAAACCTTAGAAAGAGGGGGAATACGATGCCCAATAGATGCATTATGTACAAAAATCATAATGAGAGTATTGAGAATATCTTTATCCATTGCTATTTCATTAGAATTATTTGGTCTCATTTTCTATTTTTTATCAATATGACCTGGTGCCTCACTTCCAACATTTTTGGGCTCTTTGAAAAAGGGCACCACGAGTTGTTAGGGGGCGATATCATGGACATGTGGAACTAGATCTTACCCCATGTGTGTTGGGAGGTTTGGAAAGAGCATAACAAAAAAAAAATTAGGGAGAAGGAAACAAAAGTAGACATTGTCTTCCACAAATGCCTTATAGCTATGCTAGAAAACTACACCAATATCAAAGGTCCTATCCCCTTTCTTAACACAAAGGACAGGGATAAAAATAAGAGGGAAGATTATAGATGGACTCTTCCACCTAAGGGATGGCATAAAGCTAATTATTATGGGATGGCCAAAGGCAACCTAGAAAAGGTAGGGGTGGGAGCCATCATTAGAAATGCATATGGTAAAGGGATTGTTATGTTTTTTTTCCCTCTTAGAATTCAAACTAATCATTATGTAGAGGCTATTACAGCTCATCAAACAATCAAACTAGCTATAGATATGGGAGTTAAAATTCTTTGGTTGGAAGGAGATTCAAAAAATATTTAAGATTGCCTTAATGAGAAGAACAAGCCAACATGGACAATAACAAATATCATTGAAGAATGCATCCAACACATTGAGACCTCTGAAAAAACCTATGTGGATCACAAGTATCGAAAAGCCAATTAAGTGGTAGACAAGTTGGCTAATTGGGCAGTCAAGTACAATGAAGTGGCTAAGTGGATAGATGGCCACAATTTCTCATCAGATATTAATGAGATGATTAAAAGGGAAAGGATCCTAGGTAGATTGGGAATCATAAAAGGTCCATTATGATTTTTTATGAGTTATGGGGAATGTACAAAAATATGATGTGTAGATTCATTATGATTATTTATGGGGTATAGCTTCGAAGGGCATCAATACCAAAAATAGAGCTTACATAGAGGAAGACATCATGGTGGGGGAAAGACATAGAAGGGAACCAAAGGAAAAAGCTCAAAAGTGGCATAGACACTCTAAGGTGTGGAGCATTCTAAAAAAAGGTGAAGTCACAAAGTTCATAGAACAACTCCATGGATGGAAACTCTCTATTACCTGGAGCATGGTAAATAGCTAGAATGAGGGAATTGTTAAAATTAATGGGGTGGATTTCATGGTAATAGAGGATGTTATCTATGTTGTGACTGGAGTTCCCATTATGGGGAAGAAATTATATAGATACAGAAAGATTTTGGGGCATGCGGTGATAGAATTCATCAAGGATTTAGAGGAAAAGAAGTTGTTGGTGAAGAAGGGTACTTGCTATCTATTGAGCTCCATTAAGTCACTGTGGAGGTCTGTACTTTGAGTTATTATCAAGTACATCTCCCTCGACACTAGATTTGACCACCTTTGCACCCACCATTTCGTGCTTCTCAACCATTTTAGGTATGAGGCAAAGATATACATTCCCTTCTACCTTTACTCTTATATTAATGAAAATATTAATGTTTATAAGGAGAAGCATTCTAGCAACCCTGCCTTCCATAAGGGGTTTTGCTATTAATCTATGATTTTTTTAAGGCTAGGTCTATGGGGAAACAAATTAAGAATAGGAAGGAGTGAAAGAAGGGAAGAGGGGACTCGAAAGAGTCGGGATAGGACTATATGCCTTTTGATACTGAGGACACCCTTGAGATGTACTTGAACTCAAAGGAGGATGAGTCCCCATAGCACAGCTTTGGTGAAAGAATCATTAAAATGGAGAGGAAGGAGAAAAAAGCACTAGCTGAACCTAAATAGGGTTTTGAGATATCTTTGGATAGAGACTATAATGAAAGGGTTGAGGGCATGGATGCAGAGGGTGAAAATGTTGAAGGTGAGGATGAGACTTATCTTAGAGAAGAGGAGGGCACAAAGAGGAAGAGGGGTAAGAGGAGAATCACCATCAGAATTCCAACCATCAATTAGGAGGATGTCATGACCTTTAGGGGCCAAAAAAGAGGCAAAGTCTCTAACTCCAAGGAGGAAAAATAGGGGTGGGGAAGGATGAGGCAGAGGGGGACATTAATTAGAGTGAAGGAGATGAGCAGGAGTAAGGCTATGAGGAATTCAGAACCAAAAAATACAAATGCTTGATTGCGGGCAAGGATAGGAATCTGGTGTGGAGGAATTCTGACATTGTTTCTAATATAATGCAAATAAATAGAGAATTGATCAAAACTTTGGTCAAATAGAATGAAGAGGGAAAAATCCAAATGGAAGAGTTGATTGACCCAGCCCTTGTGATTTTTGGTAACACCACTAAGGAAAATCCTCAAATGAATGTTCTCAACAATGCTAAAAATAGCATGATGGATAGCTTTTGCACCACCAAATAGATTTTTCATGAAATCCAAGAGCTCAAATACAGAGTGAGCAACTTGGAGAGGGAGAACTATATATTGAAGAATAGGATAACTAAGGAAGAAAAGAACATGGACAACAGAGTGGAGGAAGTGAAGAGCATGGTCCAAACTATGCTGAGCTCAATGCATAATATAGCTAAATAGAGCTATAACATTCTCAAAGAGGCTAATGAGAACATAAATTTTCTCATTAACAAAGTGGAAGAATATAGGGCTAGAAAGGAGGAGGACCCTTCTCCCAACAACGCCAAGGACAGGTCACCTAAAGATAGTTTGAGGAAGCAAACTAGATCTAGCATGAAGAAGAAGGGTATCTAGGAACCTAACAAGGACCTCTTTGACATGAAGGAGGCAACTGGTAGAATGTCAAAGTTGGAAATCTATGCAGTGGAAATACTTAGTGAAATCACCTGAGCTGCCTTGTTGGCTTTTTTATTGATCTTGGTTTTTTGTCCTGCCCCTTTAGTTTTTTCAGGTTTTTTTCTTTTATTTGTGGGGGGCTATTTCATTTGGTTGCTTTTAGTTAAATTGTTATCTAAGCATTCCTTTTATGTCTGAATCTTATTGTGTAATAGTTTGAAGGCCTTGTTAAAACCTATTTTCCTTAATCAAAAACATATCTATTTTAATGTTTACCTTTCTATTTATGCTTAGATATTAATGCCTTTTGTCTCTGCCAGATCATTGATTTACGTCACAATTTAATCACTCCTATCACTAACACTATCAAAGTCTGAAATATTTCACTTGATGCCTTTAGGTTTATATTTAAGGAGTAGCCCTAATTTTTTAATCATTTTATGATTTGGGAAGAGCATTAAAGATATATTCACTCAGATTATCAAAGTATTTATTATTGCATTAACTATTTGCATGAACATTTAAGGCACCTTCCATAAAGTCATTGAAAAAATATATTAAAAATTTGATCATTGAAAACATCTTATTTAACAAACTTTAAAAGTGTTTCCAAATGCAACCTATCAGGTAACTCAAGTCATAAGTATCAAGGTAAATTGGTTTACTTTTTGTTGTAAAAAATGCATAACTTTTAATTCATGCAATAATAACCTAACTTGATTTCAATTTAATAATTGAAAATTGAAATATAAATTATTTGTAATATTTTTATCAATAATATACAATTATGTGTGTGTGTTTGTGTGTGTAAGAATTTTCTTAAGGCAATAATGTAACGCCAAGATCTAGAAGCACAAGAGATAGCACAAGAGAGACAAGAGTGATCAAATGAGAATATCAATAATGATCAAATGATAATGGATTTTAGATGAATGCATCATAGAAGTGCCTTGTATATAAAGGCAACTAATGTGTCTAGGAGTCATACAAGAGATATGCATAACAACTAAGCACATCCACCAAGAGTGGATTATCCCCCATTGTGCATGAATGTACATGCACAATGAGAGGATAAGAATACAAAGGTGTATCTTGTAAAGAGATGTAGTAGACAACATGTGCTCAATTGAAGTGTAAACTACTATGTTGTCAACATGACAACTCATGTGAATATGCAAACTCTTAGGTGTCTACATGACAACTGATATGAATATGTATTAACCTAAGTAAACTTAAGTAAAGTGTAAATAGTAAATACTTATTTACACCAAAAATATATATACATATACATATATAGAAATATAAATTTTAAATATTTTTATAGAGTTAATAAATGATTTAATAAAAAGTGTTTTAAAAAATGTTTAATTTTAGTAAAGATTGCTCAAGATGCAAATTGGCATTTCTTATAATAGAAAGATATCACTACAAAGTAAAGAAAATCAAGCAATGGCACTAAACTTGGTTTTCTTTATGATTAAGTTGTTTCCTTAATCAAATGTTTTAAAAATGGATTTATTGGCCACTTTTAATAATAGCCCCTAAATAATTCTTTATACTCCATGTTATTTGTCTTTCAAAAAATGAATATCAATTCATTTTCCTATTCTCGAGTTTAATGTATGTTGAATTTGTTTGATTTATTATTGAATAAACTTATTCATAACAATTTAAATTTTATTTTCTTAAACTATATAACATTACACAAATATACATCAATATTAAATAATTAAATTGATATAGTAATTAAGAAAATTCTATAATAAAAATGAATCATATATTATATATATGAGATTAATATAATGCATTGAAAAAGCATAAGAAACACAAAGAATTCATCTTATAATTTTGAAAAAAAATCTTAAAACTAAATTTAACAGGCATGGATAACTTGAAGTTCACCCTCCCAGCATGTCTCTTTTACACTTTTCTACACCATATGATATTTTCCACCACTTGTGCTATCTATTACCTTTTGGTGGGGAAGAGAAGGCATACTTGACCAATATTAACCTAGAATCCTACACCTGGCACAAATGTTGGTGTGTAAGCTTAAGTAGCCAACACTTGTTATTCTTGACAAATATTTTGAACTTTGAGTTGTCAACACCAAGGAATATACAAAAAATTTTGAAGCTATTATCTGGTACCCTAAAGAAAACTACAGATTATGATGCATTATTATGGAAGACAAACATGATATATAAGAGAGTTAGAGGTTCTTTTAGGGCACTAATGGATGATGCAATAGATAGGCGAGGTAGGAACCCACAAATGTAAGTTGAAAGCATCAGTGAAATCACATGTTAAAATAAAGCATGAATAAACCAGATTACAAATTCAATATGTGTTGAGACTAGGAAGCACCAATGTTAATAACTTCATTAGAATCACCAAATCACATTTCTTTATTAATTTTTTTATTTTCTTCACTAGTCAGATTCTTTGTTAGCTACTTGAGTTTATGAAGATGTTGAATGTGATATATATAACTGCTGGTTGTGATTGATTTTCATCCATTGGCATAGTTTTGCTTCTATGGATTATAAACATTGTTTGAAGACTTTTGTTTTATGATACAACTCTTGCTTGATGTATCATATTGCCTTCCATAGTAAAATTGCATTTATTGATTTGAATTATTAGAAACTATTTTGAATACTGAGAAGATTGAATCCTTAGGCTCTATCAATCATTTTGTTGGGGTTTTGATAGAAAAATGGTCTATAAGATATTTTCATATGAACATGGTTGACAGTCCAGGGAAGGCTTACTACCAAGATACACAAATTTATTGTTTTGACTAATATGTTAAAAGAGAGAGGATGGAAATTCTAGATAAATAGTATTTTTCCATTTTAATAAATGTGCCAAAATTCTAAAACTTCTTAAAGAATTTTAAATGTCAAATTCTTTTATTTTATTGGTTAGTGGAAAGTTATTATTAGTCTTGTTTGCCTACGGATGGAACTAATAATGAGCATATGCATATTTACCTACGGATGGAACTAATAGTGAGCATATGCATATTTAAGATATTAATCCTATAAAATATATCACTTATTGTTCATTAATCAAAAAAAATCTTTCACAAGTGGTCCCCATCAACGGGCACAAACTCAGATAAAAATTGTATAAACAAACAATAAATTATAATGGTATTCCTTCATTCATTTGACCAGTAACAAAATTATTAAAAAGTCAATATACAGGGCGATACCATTAGTCCAACCCACAATCCCATACAACGGTTACAAAAATATAAATGGACTCAATTTCAATATAATGGTGGCCAACAAAATTTAAAAGTAATGTATTCTAAGGAGAACAATTCATAAACTACTCCATTCACCGCTAAGATTTAGTGTGAATGCAGCCAAGTAAAGGTAGGGAACATTGCACATTAAACCCATTGCTAACTAGGTGGGAAATTAATAAAGCTAATATTAATTTAAGAAATTGGTCATAAAAAGGTAAAGTTGGGTGTGTGTGTGTGTGTGTGTATGTGTGCGCGCACGCGCGCGCGTGCATGCACGTGTGTGAGTGTGTGTAATTTTATTCTATTTTTATGTGGAGTTAGGATATAATTATTTTTGATAAATTAAAGAATATAGGTTTTGTAGGGCCCCTAAAACTCTTTACAATAGAAGATATTAAAACATTAAAAGACCAATTTAACAGAAAATAGTGCAGAAAAAAAAAAAAAAAAAAAAAGACAGTGACCAAAAAGGCCAGTGAGGAAGGCCATCAAAAAAAGGACAACTTGAAAAAACACAAAAGAGAAAAAAAACTAGGAAAACATTAATACATATTCATAAGGAGGTTTTTAGCCTCCTTCTCTAGAGTGTCCATCTCCCCAGTAGCCTCTTTGATCTCAATGAGCTCATTGGTGTACTAAGAGACTTTCTTCTTGTTGTTGGTTGTAGTCCTTCTCCCTAGGCCATCTGTCTCATCTCCAGCACCCCCTTCTTTAGAAATGATCATCACCTTTTCTATTCTCTTGCCTTCTAGTCTACTAATTAGAGCCTTGAGGTTTTCATTGGAGGCTTTCATGATATGGTGGCTATGGTTAGCTATGCCACACAAAGTATCTTGAGTGGCATCCACTTTATTGGGAAGATCCAACACTTTAGCTTCTAGGCCATAGAAGGAAGCAAGGTTCACATACTGGTTGGAGTCAACTCTTTCCCCTTCCCCAATGATCTTCTTTCCTTCTAGTAGACTCATTCTTTCCTTAATCTCAACAATCTAGTGGAATAGCCCTTTAATGGACCTAAAGCTTTTCATCATGATGTTCTTATCATTGTTGAGAATATTGATGTTATCTTCCTTGCTAAAGTCACTTATGATCAACATCGTAGGGTCGATGAGCTTCTAGAGTTCCATCGTCCCTTTCAAGTCATCATGAATTTGTGGGTTGACAGTTTCTCTGGCTATCCCTAGGAAAATGTTATCCATGTTCATATTTTTCCAAGTTGTCACCCTCCCTTTAGCATAGGCAGTAACTGTCATTTTTTTATCTTTCATATGTTTTTCCACAGGGTTGGTGGGAATCTCAAATCCATGTAGTCTCCCAAATCCAGATTGTTGATAGGGTTTTACTCCTTGTCCTTTGCATATTTCATAGTCTTCTTTTCTTTTAAGGTCTTTCTCATAGCCTCTTCCTCCCCTTCCATTTCCATCTCCTCACCTTCCTCCTCTTCATTCTTAGATGATGACTCCCTTCTTTCTTCTTCCAAGGTTTCTTGGGTTTTTCATCCTTCCTTTGTCTCTTAGTCAAGTTTGTTTTCCCATTAGTGTATAGAACCTCCATATCTGTGTCCATATAATCCTCACTACAATTGATATCATCTCCATACTTAGTCGTATTTCCCAGAGGAAATTTGGTAACCCCTTTTTGTAGTTGAGCTTTGAAGCTTTCCCTTTGGTAGTTTTCTTCTTTCTCTTGCTTAGATTATAGTCCTCATCAATGTCAAGGCCATCACTATCCTCCTCATCTAAGAAATCTTCATAATCATCAAAATCATCCTCGTCACCCTCTGCAATCTTGGTCTCAATGAACTTCCCTACATTGTTAGTTTTAATTTTCTCATAAACAAGAAGCATGAGGCCATCATTAAGAGGGGGATTGGTAATTCTATGATCTCTAACCCCATTGATTTATTTTTCAGTGAGGAGTCCAGCTAAAATGGAATTGAAATCTTCACATTATGTGTAAAGTGATTTAACATGAAAAAATTATACATATAAACCCTAGAGAACTGATCATCAAGGGTAGTGTAGGAGACAATAAACCTAAGAATAAGCCTCCATAATTTCATCAGATACTTGGGCTAAAAGTTGGCATTACCATTTTTCTTCACTAGTTTCTTCTTCTCCTTGGGAGTCTTCCACTACAGAATCAAAGATCTTCCTATCTCTGTAAAACTTCTTACCAACAATCAGGATGCCAGTGACCTTTGAGATATACTCCTCAGTGATAGAGTACTTCTTTTAATTCAGTGCCAAGAAGCCTTCATTCCAATTCTACAAAAATAATTGAGTAACTTAGGGATCACCCACATCCAATCTCTATAGGAAGGTAGAAATGCCCCATTTGCTCAACACTTCCTAAATTCACATTCTCTTCCTCCATTTTTCATAGCTAGCTAACTTCCACCATCTCCTTTGGCCTTCCATTTTCTTCATATTGTTTGCAGAGGTAATGCAAGAAGTGAAGGGAAGAGCAATAGATAATAGCAAAAAGACCCATAATTTGTGTGATATAATACAAGAGTAATAGTGAGTACCACCACCAACTCTCCCACACCTCATAATAAAAAAAATATCCTTCTTAGCATACATTACTATATTTAATTATCACCCCTTCAATTCCTACCATCACATCATGGTTGATTCTCGAGATGACTGGATCAGTAAAGTTTTCATTCCATTTTTGCAATATTTGACACGTTACAGCCCAGTTGGCCATGGCATCAACAGCCCCATTAGCTTCTTAGTAAGTATGACTTATAAAGTAGTCCTCGAAGGTATTGAGAATAGAATTATTTTATTTTATTATATTGCCTATGGTCCAAGAGGGATCAAATTGGCCTTTAAGGCATTTCACAATGTTGAGTGAATCTCCCTCTAGCCAAAGTTTGGAAACACCCCTTTCTTTAGCTAGTTTTGTGGTTTGAAGGGAAGAGTTAGGATATAATTTTTTATATATTTAGAAACCATAGATTAATAACATTAAATTTTAAAATTATCATTATAAATATTTATTTGTAATATTATTACTTTTAAGGAATAAGATTCTTGGATGTAATCAACGAGAAGCTTCAATAAATTCTATCTAATGGGTGTATTCCAATAGAATGTGGGGGTTAGCATTCCATAAATCTTTGTTGAATGGACTTGGACTACTAAACTTTGAGGGTACACCTATTGAGGATTGGTGTCTAAGAAACTTATTACACTTCAAACCTCCTACCTAAACTTTAAAATAATATTTGGCATTATTCAAAGTAGATTGTAGTGTTACCAAGGAGGGGCTTGTTTAAATCCAAGAAACTAGATCTTTGTCCCAAGATAGGGTAGGGTTTAGTGATCTGTGATCCTTCAAGGTGTGGGCTTGGACCTATAAACTTTGAGGAAATCCATTTCACATTTTGTATCTAGGCAACTTGGATAACATAATTTGTTCTTCATTGAGTTGAAATAATAATGTGACCAGATAAAAAGATTAATGTTACTTGCAATCCATGACTATATGTATTGACATGTATTTGTTTCCTATATAGCTATTAAGAGAAGGCAGTGATGTTAACAAGGAGGGGCTTGTTTAATTCCAAGCAACTAGATCTTTGATATGGTAGGGTTCAACAATCTATAATCCTTAAAGATGTGGGCTTGGACCTCTAAAATTTGAGGGAATTCATTACAAATTTGTTGTCTAGGAAACTTGGATAACATCAACACCTTTCATCATTGTGAAATTGATATGAGTGTTAAAGATAAACAACTAATTCTATTAGGAAATATTTTGTTTCCACAACACATGCCTCATGTTTTACTTTAGGAATGGGGACCCCCTTTCTTGGCTCAGAGAAGCTTGTTTGTCATAATAAGGTATCTTCCAAGGTGCCTAAAGGAGTGGAAATTTTGTAGTTTTGGTTTAGGATTTTGGTTGGTTAGCCACATTTTTAACCCCGAGAACCAGTTTACTAATGTTCATCTTTTGTGTAGGTCATCATGGCATCCTTATCATCTGTAACACAAAAATTTATCATGGTATTGCATGTGCATATTCAACATAGGCACCTTGTGATTTTAGATATAAGAAGTAGGAGTTCAAGTCTATGAAAATTTTGGACTATAAAGAGGGCATAAATCATCAAAAGGATTAGGAATAATACAAGGGTACTCCTAGACCCCATCTTAGAAAAATCCAAAAACCATTTTCAAAGCTGTGATCTTTGATTTTTGGCTTAATTGAGCACCTTGCACACTTCCCTGAAGGTGTGCAACGTGTGCATTGCAATTTTGAATATTCATAAGTTGAAGAGCTCTTGAAGGTGTGCGGATGCAAAAGGTGTGTAGGTGCACAAAGTGCATAGGTGCAAAAGGTGCAAAAATGGGCTTAGATAATTGGAAATATTAGAAATAAGGACAAAATAATGTTCTAAAACCCCATTTGAGCAAAACCCAAAAACCATTTTCAAAACTGAGAACTTTGATGTTTAGGTGAATTGAGCACCTTATGCACTTCCCTAAAGGTGTGCAGGTGCACAATTTGAAGATTTGGTGAAAGAATTGTCTTTAAAGGTATGAAAGAGTGTATATCTAAAATATTCAAAGACCTCCAAGGTCCCCAATATTACCATGGATTCCTCATCTTTAGCTAGGATCACACTCAAACCTGTGACTTTCAAATTCCAAGGAATGCCCAAGAAGTCACACTTCATGATTTTCATAGGGAAGTGGAGGAAAAGTATGAAGTTTTATAATTTTTATCTCCTCAAGAAATCACCTATTTCATCCAAACATTCAAAGAGTAACATCCACACATTATTTTGGTTGAAGGTCAACAAGACCTAGATGATGGAAACTCAAAATTGTGGAGTTGGAAAAATTCTCACCTTAGAAATTTGTGGAGTTGGAAAAATTATCACCCTTGGAAAATTGTGGAGTTGGAAAAATTCTCACCCATGAAAAATTATGGAGTTAAAAAATTCACCCTTAGAAAATTGTGAATTTAGAAAAATTCTCACTCTTGAAAATTTGTGGAGTCAGAAAAAATTGTCAATTTTGGGCTTTTCACATAGGTGTGTTTTTCAAAAGGTTCACTTTCACAAAGGTGTGCTTTTTATAAGGTGTATTTTTCATAGAGGTACGCTTTCATAAGGTGCACAAAATCAAGAGGTGTGCCAACAATTTTGAAGATGAAGTAGTGCACCAACAATTAATTGTTAGTTACTATTTTTGAGCATTTCATGCACTGAAAATGTCTTTTGATGATAGTTCAACTCCTAGAAACACCTAGAGAAGGCCAAGCTTGCATTTTTGAAAGTCTCAGTGATTCTCAAATTATCTCATGGCCTCTCTCTTCTTATCTTTTTTTAATTTATTTTTAAATTCATGTAAAGGCCAATGTACCCATTAATTGATATAAAACTTGGGTGGAGACCTACTTAGCACCATTTAGAGAGTTAGTTTGTATATAATTACCTCTATTTCATTAGTTTTTAGCATAGTGTTTGCATTAGAAGAGATCTCACTCCTAACACAAAACAAGGAAAGGGTTTCTTATAAATACATGGATGTAAAATGTAATCCAAAATGATATTTTGATGCAATAATAAATTTTATTGGTGCTCTCATTCCGAGTGTAGTAAATCTTGCCAAAATGTGCTATATATTTGTGAATTCATGTTCATGAATGATAATGGAGCTAATCATTTTGTTTCATTTTTATAATTGTGTGATCTTTTAGTTTTGTTGTTTTCCTAATGTTAATAAATTTTGTTGTTGTGACGAATTGGAAAAAGGATCATTATTGTTCTTGCATAGGACTTTGTCTCATGTATGCATACTTTTCGTGGCTATATGATTTGATGAATCGTGAAACATCTTTTAGTTTTCATTAATGTTCTCATTGATGATTGCATTAGTGGAGTTGAGGAAGCATTGCTCCTAATTTCATTGGTTCCCTATGAAGTCCTTTTGATAATTTAATTCACAAACATGTTGTTTCTTTGGCTCATATCCATTAGGAATTTCCCTTTCAGTGATTTTTTTTAATCTCTTGTTACTCTATCTTCATTATTTGTTTTTCAAACATGTACTTAAAATATAAATTCATATAGTTGCATTGACAAGAAATTGTATTCATCATAAAATAGAAAATACAAAAATATATTTGTTTTACGATTACGTTTCAGCAAAGTTGTGCAGAATTGGTGGATACCAACAAAGGCCTCCTTGTGAATATTTACATTTATCTTCAATTGAGCTACCCAACAGGTTGAAAAATAGCTATCCAGAAACTTGGAGTTGTTCATTGATCATCTTTTCAAGAGAGAGATTGAAGAGAATTTTTTTCATTAGCATCATGCAAAATGATCACTCAATAGGAAACACTCAATCTTATATTACACATGTGTGTACTCGTAATCGCCTTTGATTACATGATTCTATTAAAAAGGTTAAATTCAATTGCTTAAACCATATTTCATTGAAAATTATAAATTATAAAGCATTAATAGAGAATACATGTATTATGTATCTATATCATGTCTACTTTGTGTCTTAATGCATTCATGTGTCTACATTGTGTCTGCATTGTGTTTTTGGGCACTCATGTGTCTACTTCATCTCTATTTTGTGTTTTCATGTATTAAGATGTACACTCCATAAATCATTTAGGTCTTATTGCATCTAAACATATGTTACGTATGTTGGATCTATGAGAAAGGTTATGTATGAATAATCTTTGCTAGAGAACAAGCAAATTTGGGAAGCAGGGACTATGATATCCCCACCCTAAGAATGGGATTTTATAATAAACAACCATTAGATATAAATTTTATAATATTAAAAAGATATATATATATATAATAAATCATATTATTTATTGAAATAATTTAAATATAATCATCTCACTGTGGAAATATACATATTAATTGTATATTGAAATAATACTACTATTAATAGAAATATATATCAACTATTCATACTATATTATGTTATTTATAAAATAAATACTAAATGATAATTTCATTAATTAATAGTTATTATTATTAATAAAGACTAATAATAGCATTAATAATATTATTATTATTACTAATATTATTATTTATTTATATAATAAATAGTGATCAATATATAAAATACATGTATAAAATATTATTAAACATATAAATGAATATATGTTATAAAATGAAATGTTAAGACTATGAAGAGTCATAACATTTGGAAGGTCTCTTCTTCCATATAAAAAAGAAGATAAGATATGAAGTTAGACATTAATATGGATTATAAAAAAATATCATTTAAGATTTCAGAAGGTGACGTTAGATCAAGAAAGGGAAATCACATTGTTTCAATTAGCATTGGTTTTGGGTATTTTTCTTACTTGAACTAGTCATCAAAATTTCTCTATCACTCTCCTTGTGATTGTGGTCACACTTGATTATTGTTGAACTATGTGTATTTTTAGATTTACTGTTGGAATTTTCAATTCCTTCATTTGGTTTTTTTCTTTTGTTTCATGGTGGCTCTTTCGAGTGTTTTCTATTGTTGTCAAGTTTTGTGTTGTGACTCTATTGTATAGATAAAAACATAATATGTTAGGAGCACACGTAAAAAATAAAATGTTAGTTGTACATGTATATCAAGATTTAAGTAAAATTGAAATACAACTAATCTACTTGAGTTTTAAAACTAATGCAATCGAAAGACAAGAGTCCCCCTGCAACCTCAGAGCAACTCAATAAGGGCACCCATAAGAGGCCTTCTTGGTGTGCTCAATAATGAAGGATGTGGATGTTCTCTCCTCAAACATGACTATAAATGAATCCCACAATATAAAATTATGAAGATGAGGTGATGTACCTATGCTAAAATGAGTGAAGAACACTTCAAGCAATGGCTATGGAAGCAACCATGCTTGAAAGCATTCAAAGATGTGAAGGTGAATGCAACTAGTAAATCTAAGTATGAAATGTTCAATGAAAATGAAAGAATGATACAAGAAATCAAACACCTACCAAAGGGTTATCAATAATCTCTAAAAAGCTCTAAACTAAAAGTAGCATGATAATAATGCAATGGAGGAGATGAAAAATGTTTGAGACAAGGGCTCTATTTATAGGCTTGAGGGAGACTTTGAGGAGGTGGAATCTATGTGGCATCCATATAGGTCCCACAAGGGAGACACATGGGCTAAGGGACAATCCATGCAAAGGTCAACATAAGTTATTTTATGATTAAGATGGCTCAAGATGTGCTCACACGTGTGAGCAACCTTGGGGAAAGGAATGGGAGGACAAAGGTGTAAGAGGCTTTTGGAGGAATTAATGAAAGGGGAGCTTCTTGGGCTTTAAGTTGTTCACACATGTGTGAGAAACCACTTAGGGGCTAAAAGGGGTTCAAGAGGGTATTTAGGATAATAAAGTGGGATTAACTAGTGGGTAGGCTTAGAAGGATGAGAGTGATGGGTGGTAGGCTAGGTTTTAGGTGGGATTAGGATTAAATAAAAAAGGATTTAATTTAATCATAGGATTAAAGAATTTAATAAAGTGGAGGGAATTAAATAAATTGGAATTTATTTAAAAGGGGATTTATGGAGCACTGCGTATTAAATAAATTTAACACATTAGAGGGGAGTATTTAAATTAAGCTTAAATACATTAGGGAAGTGAATCTATTTAATTAAATAAATTTAACTAAATAAGTAGAGGAACATGACAAAATATAGTTAATTTATAAATAATTAATTATAGTGTCAAGGGAGATCTATATTAAGTCAATTAATATAGTGTTTAGAACAATTTTAAGTGTCTACATTTTCCCCTCTTTGATATAGTGTGAAGATGATATTGCATCAAAGAAAAGAAAATACAAGTTGCCCCAAAGAGGAGAGAAATATTAGGAGTTGTTTTGTAATGACGATGTGGAAGGAGGGTTCCCCCTCAAGGAAATGGCGTGAAAAAGGCATATATTTTGCTCTATTTTCTCAAAAATAGACACAAGAAGGAAAAAGGTAAGAGAAAAGGCTTAAAAGATGAACTTGCATGACTTGTTGGTAAGACAAGAATGAAGCAGGGTGAATTGGACAATGGTTTAACTAGATAATGAATCTAAATGCATCCTAACTACTTGATTTCATGGGATTTAGTTGTGTTCATATGGGAGAGCACACCCTAGTTTGATGTTGCAAGAGGAGTTATGCATCAAATTCTATAGTAGCATAGATGACACGGTTCCTTTGTGTGGACTAGACTTAAACACAATAGATACTCTAGGAGCATAAATGTAGATTTCATAGTCAAATGACATAGACGTACTAGAGAGGTCTAAGAACACCCAAATTCTTGTTAGGGATCTTGGTGGAAAGTGTGCTAACCCATTTCCCCCAGTGAGCAATGCATAACCATAACTCAAAAACTAACAGAGATGTACTAAAGAATCATGAAATGGATCATATCACAAAATGACCCATATAATCAGGTTAAGTTATTCAAATGATATCAAGATATTGAAGATCGAGGCACACTTGGGGAGGTTATCACTAATACATAAAGATAAAATCAACAAAAGACCTTATAACCAAGTAGTCATTCAATCCATAGTTCTTGCCATGAACTTTATTTTGATGGTGAATTTGTTAAGCCTGTGTAGGAAGGATGCATCCTGTAAGGCAAAAATTGATTGTTTGATCATATTGGAACGTTTGTGATTGTTCGTTAGAAATTGTGTAAAAGGAAAAAGGTTCTCAAATCATTTAGTCTTGGTGTGAATTTTCATAAGTTTTGTTTACAATTGCTATTTTGATAAGCTCAGTTTGATGGGTTGAAGCTCAACATCATGAGATTAGATGATGAATAAAGGAATTTGGACAAGATGATGGATGAAGGGAGAATTTGATTGGAGTAGAAGAAAGGTTTTAATAAGGTTGGGTTAGAAGAAAAAAGATATATAGGATGGAAATTGATTTGTAGGAAATTATTGGAAGAAGGGGATTTGATTAGATTAGAGGATAAATGAGTTGATTGAATTGAATTGGAAGAAGTAAAAATTGATGGAAGGTGGAATAGATTAGAACTAATGACAAGGGAGTACCAAGGAATGGTAAATGAATAGGAAGGATGGGGATACTTTTATGGATGGGATGATATATGGATGAAATGAAAGGTGAAAGAATATGGGTGACCAAAGGATATGGTATCAGAAAATGGGGAGCCAAGGACCATGTTTCAAAGGACTTAAAATGCCTCATACCAAGGATATGAAAATGAAAGAAAATATGGTGGGAAAGGATGTATGGAAATAAAAGGATGATGTGTAAAGGATACACATGGAGGAAATGAAGGTTCATGAATTGTTTCCAAAGCATACATGGATATTATTATTATTTTGTTGTTATTTTTGGTTCATCTAGTTTCAATCTCAAGCAAAGTTATGAAAGTGGAAGAGTTATGAATACATCACATAAGAGGGAGGGTATGAATATGAAATAGAGTAAATGCATGGGATAATCAAGATCAAGGACATATGAAAGGTGTTGAAATCTCATTGAAAAGATCATTGATTAGAAAGATTGTTATAAGGAAGATTATTATGTGTTTCAATCATTGTTTTGTCATTGATGTCAAACTGGCTATTTGTTGGTAAGATAATTGCTTATATGTTTCAAGTACTATCACTTATTTGATTGATGAGGAGGATTTGATCAACAAGATGTAACAAAAGCACCTAGAGGAAAGGTTTAGTTATGATTATGTAATGAAGTACAAGGATCAATTAAGAGAGTGATAATATGATGTATTGATGATCTACTTAAGGTTGCAAAATGGCTGGCTACACTTAGAAAGTATAGAAGAATAAGTTAAACAAAGTTCATCTTCCAAGCTTGACTGAGTGGATAGTAGGTGCCAAGCAAAGTTAGTTCAAGCCAAGAAAAATGTTAGTTGGAGCTGAGTGAAAGAAAATTCTAGTGGATGTCAAGTAAGACAGTAGATGCCAAGTAAATTCCAGTTGATGTCGAGCACCAATAAAATCAAGTTAATGTTGAGTGATTTTACAGTTGATGTTGAGTGTTGCAGTATGCGCTGAGTATTAGAAGATTAATAATGTTGAGTTGCTGAATTATGATAAAGATCAAAGATTCACCAAATAAAAGCTAACAAGATTTTTTTCTTGGAACTTGTGAACTAGGACAAAGATAAGATTGATGAGGTGGTTGCATAGAATCGTATGTAAACCATTTTGGAGGTGAATTCAAATGGATTCCAAGAGAAGTTTCTAGAGAAGACAAGATATGGGGTAGATACATTGTATCCTACCTAATCCATCCAAAACCCTAATTTAGACAATGGATAACGAGGAGGAAAATGTTCTAATTTCCTATATATAGGAATGTTTGGTCATGAAGCAAAAAGAGAGAGTAAAAGGGTTTTGGTGCAAGAACCTAAGAAGGAGAAAGTGAAAGGGGTTTTGCTTCATCAGTGACTCAAGAAAAGTGTCTGCAATGGCATACTAAGTAATAAGACTTAAGAAGATTAGTGCTTGAAGGGTGAACAAGCTATCAAAGCTACAAATAATGAAAGCCAAGAAAAATTGAGGACTAGAGATCTGTAATCTGCAAGTAAAGTTGTAAGTTATATCAGATCAAAGTTCTACTATTACTCTCTAACAATTGTATCAGTCTAGGGTAAATCCTTTGGAGTAAGGTTGACTTAACAGCCATTGGAAAATCTTTTAGTAGGGTGACATTCCAAGTGAATGGCCTAAAGTCCTCTAATAAGGCTCGCTTTTAACAAGGTGATTGAAATCTCTTAACTGGGTCACATTTAACAATGTGCATTATAACCTTTAACAGGGTTGGCCTTTCACAAGGCATCATTTTAGAAGAGTGAAAAAGGAGTAGCATGTTATTGGTGGTTTTTCCCAAATTGGGTTTCCACATTAAATCATTGTGTCAAATGTGTTGATGAACATGTTGTGTTTCATGCTTTATGTTTCTACAAATTGATTTGAGAGTAACATATAAGTTTTAGTTGATACACAATGAATGCATGCATGGGTATGAATGATCAAGATGTCTAAAAGAGAAGTACCCAAGCTCAACAGAGATAACTTTCTTGCATGGAAAAGTTTGATGAAGCTACAACTTGGAGGACTTGGAGATCATGCACAATCTTCCATTATAGTGAAACATGTTGATCTAGTAGGATCCTTAACTGCTAAAGATATGAAGAAAAAGAAAGAACACAATTAGGCGATGTTGGAGATTGCCTCTGCCCTAAGCTATGTCAAATTTGATGACATTAAAAGATGTGACAGTGCAAAGAAGATGTTGTTCAAAAAGCCAAGTCAGAGAGTCTTAAAGGTAAGTTTGATGACATGATAATGGAAGAAGGTGAGAATATTGCTCAATATGTTGCTAGGATAAAAGAAGTTTTTAGTGCAATAAAAGGTGCTACTGATCAAATAGATGATGATACTATGCTAAGTAAAGTCTTGAGGACATTACTACCTATTTATGCTATCAGCATTTCTACAATCCAAGAGTTAAGATGTATACCAGGAAATAATCTAACCCTTGAAGGTCTAGTAGGTAGACTCATTTCTTTTGAGCTA
This sequence comes from Cupressus sempervirens, assembly GCA_028749045.1. Classification (NCBI taxonomy): domain Eukaryota; kingdom Viridiplantae; phylum Streptophyta; class Pinopsida; order Cupressales; family Cupressaceae; genus Cupressus; species Cupressus sempervirens. The sequence continues at coordinate 442,594,032 of CM053792.1, read as the reverse complement.
TCTAATTTTGACAATTACAAACCAGAGAGTTTTGAATCAGCTTTCAAAGAAAAATTGTTATTGAAGGATTTTAAGGAGGTAAAGCAGAAGAAGAATAAGAAGAAGAAGAAAAGAAAGATAAAATATGCATCTAGTGACAGCAACATAGATGAGGAAGACATTGAACAATTGGAAGCACTACTGGCAAGAAGATTTTATAGAGGAAAAGGCAAGTTACCCATCATTTGTTTCAATTGCAATGAAGTTGGTCATATTGCTACAAGATGTACATATAAGAAGAACTATAGAGAAGGAAACAAGAACAAAAATAGAAGAGAAGATGATGGCAAATACTATAGAGACAAAGGCAAGAAGTCATGCTACATTGTTGATGAACATGACTCTGACGAACATGATGATGAAGTGGTATATGTTGTAATGAAGGACAAATCTGATGAGGATGAGGCAACTACACTTGTGACTTGTGTGAACAAGAATGATAAATGGATTATTGATAGTGGATGCTCACATCACATGACTGGAGACAAAAGTAAGTTTGTTACTTAACTTGTTATGATGGAAATAGTGTAAGGTTTGGTAATGATGCACCATGTTTGATAAAAGGAAAGGGGTCCATCAAACTCACAGACACGATTTCATGTGGCAATGCTTACTATATTGAAGGATTGAATTATAACTTGTTAAGTGTGCCACAATTGAATAATTTGGGATGCAAAGTTGAGTTTGAAAATAAAACTGCTAAGATATATGACACAAAATGTAAGTTGATTGGAAAAGGTGATCAAACTAAAAGTAATTTGTTCTATCTAGATATAGAGGATGCTACTTGTCTTATTGCAAATTTTGATGATGTATGACGTTGGCACAAGAGATTATGTCATGTTAATTTTGATAATCTAGTTAGTATCAATAACATAAAAAGAGTTAGAGGTTTGCCTAAGTTGAAGAAACATGATAATATAGTATGCAAACAATGTCAGCTAGGCAAAATGACAAAGTCAAGCTTTGAGAGTAAAGCTTATGCCTCTAAAGAAATACTAGAGATTGTCCATACTCACTTATGTGGACCTATTAAAGTGCAAAGCTACAGAGGAGATAAGAAGATAATGATATTTGTTGATGATTACTCTAGGATGATGACGGTCATGTTTCTAAAGCAAAAATCTAATGCTTTTCAAATGTTTAAGTGGTAATTGGCAAGAGTTGAAAAAGAAACATGTAAAAGTCTAAAATACTTGAGATCAGACAGAGGAGGAGAATTCACTTCAAATGAGTTTGAGATGTTTTGTAATGACAGAGTAATCAAAAGATAGACATCTACACCTAGGAGCCCTCCATAGAATGGAATTGCTAAAAGAAGAAACAAGTATATAATGGATTGTTCTAGAACACTCATGATGGAGAAGAATGTTGCTCTAAAATACTGGAGAGAAGCTGTGAGTACTATTGAATATACCTTGAACCGTGTGCAAGTCAAGAAAGGTACATATTCAACACCTTTTGAACTATGGTACGAATATCCACCTAATGTGAAATACTTTAAGATATTTGAAAGAAAATGTTATATTCTTAGAGATGTTAGGAGTGGAATGTTTGATGAAAAAAGTGAAGGAGGAATATTCCTTGGTTACTCCACAAGAAGTAAAGCTTACTAGTGTTTAAATACTAAAACTAACAAAATTGTGGAAAGTGCAAATATAAATTTTGATGAGTTTACAAAAGTACATGAGGTTGAACCTACAAAAGAACCAAAAGAATACAAATCATTTGTATACTTCTATGAAGGCATGCCTGTTGAAGAAGATGCTACAAATCAAGTTGTAAACCAACAGCAAGTCTCAGTAACTGCCAAATCACGACCTGTGAATGTTGAGTTGCATTCAAGAACTGAGCTACATTCAGATGCTAAGTTACAGAATGAAGAAAATGCACATTATGATTCTAAGATCAGTATACATAAAAGAGATGTTGAAATACCTGATAGAGATGCACACATTGACATTGAAGTTGAGAGACAAATGTAGTTACAAGAACTAAACCAAGACTGTCCAAATATGTCAAAATATATCATCCTACAAATCAAATCATTGGAGACAAAGATGCAAGGCCAATGACAAGAAATAGATTGAGAAGTGAATCATTTTTGTTAAGCATGAAGGAACCTAAGATATTAAAAGATGCATTGGAAGATGATGACTGATACAAGGCTATGGAAGAAGAAATTCAGTAGATAGAGAAGAACAAAATATGGAGTCTAGCTTCTAGACCAGAAGACAAGAATGTGATTGGCACCAAATGGGTATTCAAAAAAAAGCTAGATGAGAATGGTGAAGTGACAAGAAATAAAGAAAGATTAGTTTGCAAAGGACATGCATAGGAAGAAGGAATTGACTATGGTGAGACATTTGCCCCTATTGCAAGAATGGAAGGAGTGAGAATTTTTCTTGCTTATGCTGCATACAAAGGTTTCAAATTTTATCAGATGGATGTTAAATCTGCATTTTTGAATGGCATACTAGAAGAGGAAGTCTACACAGAATAGCCAGAAGGATTTGTTGATGAAAACAATAAGAACATGGTATGTAGACTGCACAAAGCCCTATATGGATTGAAGCAAGCACTAAGAGCATGGTATGAGAGACTTCATACTTATCTTGTGAAGATTGGATTTGAAAGGACTGATGATAATAGGAATTTGTACATGAAGACAGATAAGGAAAAAGGTATACTGTTATCTGAAATATTTGTTGATGATATCATATTTGGAGGACAAGATACTTTGTGTAAGGATTTTGCAAATCAGATGAAGCAAGAATTTGAAATTTCTATGTTTGGAGAGATCAAATTCTTTGTGGGATTACAAGTATACCAGATGAAGTATGGTATATATATCACTCAGACAAAATATGTAAAAGAGATATTAAAGACATTTGGATTAGAGGATTCCAAACCAATAAGTACACCTATGGTGATAGGACTCAAGCTATCAAAGAATGAAGATTTAGTTGAGGTAAATCAAATGTTGTATAGATCCATGATTGGAAAATTGCAATATGTACTCCATAGTAGACCTGATATTGCATTAGTTGTGGAGATAGTTGCAAGATTCTCTGTAAATCCCAAAGAGAATCACTTGATGGTTGTGAAGAAAATAATGAGATAGTTAAAAGGAACATAAGAGTTTGGTTTATACTATAATAAGAATGAAAGGTTTGAATTGAGAGCCTACACTGATGTTGACTGGACTAGAAACATTGATGACAGAAAGAGCACCAGTGGAGGAGCATTCTTCGTAGGCAAAAGACTAGTTACATGGACTAGCAAGAAGTAGAGTTGTACTTCCAAGTCTACTACCAAAGCAAAATATGTTGTTGTTGCTATTAGTTGCACAAACATTCTATGGATCAAATAGCTACTTAAAGGAATTAAGGAAGAAATCATAGAACCAGTGACACTTTATTATCATAATACAAGTGCTATCAATATATCAAAGAATCCAGTGACGCACACAAAGACAAAGCACATTGCAATCAAGTATCACTATGTAAGAGAGTTAGTTCAAGATAAAGAGGTGAAGATGGAATATGTTAACACAAAGGAGCAAATTTATGATATCTTCACAAAAGTATTACCTAAGGATGCTTATGAGTATTTAAGAGGTAAACTAGAGGTGATACCCTGATCAAAGGCTATATAAGAGACAGAGGGAGTGCCCTGCATCAACAAGTTGATGTTCATATAATACAAAATGATGCAGTGGATCTTACTTTAGTAACTGCCTAAAGTAATCATAGAACTAGAACTACAAATCAGTCTCAAGCAAGGTGATAGAAGTAGAAATTGAAGAACCTGCAAAAGCTTATATCTACATATATTAAAGATGCCAAGTGTTTGGTATATGTCTTTGGCATTGTTATCAAAGAGGGAGAAAGTACAATAAACTAATCAAGTGCAAGAGGAATAGTGGAGAAAGTACATCATCAGAAGATCAAGAAAGAAATAGGGAGAAATAGCAAAAACTGATCAGAGAGGGAGAAAGCAATCAGAGAAAGGATTAGAATGAAGAGGGAGACATTGATCAGAGAGTTAGAAGGATAAATATTTTTTGATCAATTCAGCATTAAAGAGAGGCATAAGAGGGAGTTATATTTTGTAACCTAATCAGAAGATGGAAGCTACTGATAGAGGGAGAAATTTCAATACAAGTTTTCTTTTTGGTATTGTCTTATTGTTTTAACCTAGTTAATTTGGTTGAACAAGATGTTCATCATTTTATTGACTTGGTTGATTAGTTTATTTTTCCATCAATGCCAAAGAGGGAGATTGTTGAAATCTAATTGAAAAGATCATTGATTAGAAAGATTGTTATGTGTTTCAATCATTGTTTTGTCACTAATGTCAAACTGACTATTTTTTGGTAAGACAATTGCTTATATGTTTCAAGTACTATCACTTAGTAGATTGATGAGAAGGATTTGATCATCAAGATGTAACAAAAGCACCTAGAGGAAAGGTTGAGTTATGATTATGTAATGAAGCACAAGGACCAGTTAAGACAGTGATAATATGATGTATTGATGATCTACTTAAGGTTTAAAAATGGTTGGCTACACTTAGAAAGTATAGAAGAATAAGTTAAACAAAATTCATTTGCCAAGCTTGACTGAGTGGATAGTAGGTGTCGAGCAAAGTTACTTCAAGCCAAGCAAAATGTTAGTTGGAGTCGAGTGAAAAGAAATTCTAGTAGATGTCGAGAAGATAGTAGATGTCGAGTAAATTTCAGTTGATGTTAAGCACTAGTAAAATCCAGTTAATGCCGACTGATTTTATAGTTGATGCCAAGTGGCATAGTATGTGTCCAGCATTAGAAGATTGATAATGTTGAGCTACTGCATTATGATAAAGATCAAAGATTCACCAAATAAAAGCTAACAAGTTTATTTTCTTGGAACTTGTGAACTAGGAGGAACATAAGATTGATGAGTTGGTGGCACAGAATCTTATATAAACCATTTTGGAGGCGAATTCAAATGGATTCCAAGAGAAGTTTCTAGAGAAGACAAGATATGGGGTAGATACATTGTATCCTACCTAATCCATCCAAAACCCTAATTTAGATGATGGATAATTTAGTGGGAAAAAGTTCTAATTTCTTGTATATAGGAATGTCTGGTCATGAAGCAAAAAGAGAGAGTAAGAGACTTTTGTTGTGAGAACCTAAGAAGGAGAAGGAGAAAAGATTTTTGCTTCATCAAGTGACCCAAGAAAAGTGTCTACAATGGCATGCTAAGAAAGAAGGCTTAAGAAGATGAATGCTTGAAGGGTGAACAAGTTGTCAAAGCTACAAAGAATGAAAGACAAGTAGAATTCGAGACTAAATAGAGATCTATAATCTACAAGTAAAGTTGTAAGTTGTATCAGATCAAAGCTTTATTGTTACTCTCTAACAGTTGTATCAGTCTAGGGTAAATCCTTTGGAGTAAGGTTGACTTAACAAGAATTGGAAAAATCCTTTAAGAAGGTGGAATTCCAAGTGAATAGCCTAAAGTCCTCTAACAAGGCTCACTTTTAACAGGCTGATTAAAATCCCTTAATTGGGTCACATTTAACTGTGTGCATTATAACCTTTAACAGGGTTGGCCTTTCATAGGGCATCACTTCAGAAGAGTGAAAAAGGACTAGCATGTTATTGGTGGTTTTTCCCAAATTGGTTTCGATGTTAAATCATTGCGTCAAATGTGTTGATGAATGTGTTGTGTTTCATGCTTTATATTTATGCAAATTGATTTGACAGTAACATATAAGTTTTAATTGATACACAATGAATACATGCATGGGTATGAATGTTTTATGGGTTCACTGAATAGTGAGGAAATTTTTAGTCGTACATATGGACCTTGAATAACTAATTCACCCCCCACCCTCCCCCCACTCTCAGTTATTCTAAAATAATTGCAACAAAAGGATGATGGGATTATGTAGGATTATGGATGGAGGATGGAGGAAATGAATCTAACAAAGACAAGGGATACAAGATAAGGATAGGATGTCAAGATCAAATACGTGAAAGTGGATGGAAATATGTAGGATAATCGATGGATATGAAAAGTGAGCATGAATGTATGAAAGGAATAAGATAGTCAAGATAAAAAATGGAAAGGATGATGGACGATAGATGGAAATATGGAAGATATGTAAGGCAATGTAGTATGGATGGGGCTTGCCCCCAATGTATAGTGCAAGTGGAAGGATAAGTGAATGGTTGGATATGTGAATTCAAAATTTGGTGGATACATGATAGAGAAATGGAGGGAGGACTCAATCATCTATTTACATGGATGGTATCCCTTGATATTTCTTCTTATGTCTTTTTCTTTATTATTTTCAAGGAATTTTTACTATTTTCTCATAGATGTTGGTAGCGTAGTGAATAGAAGGATGAAATGGGTTAGGAAATGGAGGATAATGACTTATGAAAAAGTTTAGATTAAGGGAGTGGAGTGGTTGGAAGGACATGGTTGATGGATTCTAGGTTGGAAGACTTTTGAATGAGTGATGAAGGAGGTCTAAAGATCATCATTGAAATAAACCTTGAAGGGTGATGGAAAGGAGGAAATTTTGGAGGATATGTAGGAAAATTTTTGAATTTGGGAAAGAGGGACCCAAAATGGATGAAGGAGATGATGGATTCAGGATGGATTTGGGTACATAAGAACCCAAAATGGATTTAGAAAATGGAAGTTTGGGAGATTTATGAATGAAGAAGCCTTTGGATTAGTGAAATTGAATGTCATTTTGAATTTTTCTGTCAGATTCATTGCTTCATTAAGTAGCTTTCGAATCCATGTAATTTTTGCACTTTTTATTTTCAGCCTTTGTGGCCTTTTGATTTTTTCTTTCTTTTGGATTATAATTTTCTTTTCTTGAACATATCTTTTAGAGGGGGCATGTTGATCCTTGGATTTTTGTAGATTTTTGGCTTCATTCACTTTACCTTTGGCATCCAATTTACTTCCATTGGCCATGGTATGGGTGTATGAGGATAAATGGTATGGAGAGCTTATGGATGAAATTATAGATGGTGAACATTGGAAGGAATTCAAAGATGTGTGCCTTTTTTAATCTTTATTAGAAGAATGAGGGGATGCATTGGAAGAATTGGATATGGTGGATGGACATATGTAAGGACCCAAAATGGATGGAAGGGATGAAGGGTTTTTCTTTGGAACATAAGGACCCAAAATGGACTTGCAATATGGATGATGGGAACATTTAGGTTTGGATGGAGGAATTTTTGATTTGGAAGGAGTGGAAGGTGCATCAACATTTTGAGACATTATTTCTTCAATGGCATACTTATCATTTTCAATACAAGATGTGAGTCCATGTATAGGGGGTTCATGAGTGGATTGGATAGGTGTAATAGGATCATGTGGAGGATTAGGATCATGAGGGGGATTATGAGGGATAAGAAGATCTTGGGGTGGATTGGGATCATGAAATGCAAATGAAGGGGTACTTTGATCTTGACTTATAAGAGGATTGTCTGGTGGAATGATTGGATCATGGGATGGAATAGAATCATATAATGGAGTGGAGGGAATGGAACCATGAAATGGGGTGATTTGATCTTGACATGGAGGAGTATTAGTGGATGGAGTGGAAGGAATATCTTCATGAAGTAGAGGATCAATGAATATTATCTCTTGAGATGGAGGGGAATTATAAGTAATTGGTGAAATAGAGGCAATTTCTTGATCTTGATTAGGAAAGGGATCATGAGATGGATTAAGAGGGATAAATGGATTTTGAGGGATAAGGGAATTATGGGATGGGAAATTTCTTGGATCTAGAGGAGAAGAGGAATCCATAATGGCGTGCTTTGGAACAAGTGCTTGAGATGGAATTGTATGTATGACTTTGGGTGATTGGATCACTATATTTTTAGTTTTGTACTTAGATAAGCTTTTTACCAATGATTGTGGGACAAAGACATACTTATTACAAGGTGGGGATGGTGTTGATTTTGCAGTATTAGGATTGTGTGGCAATTGGGCATTAGGTAGGGGATTGGGATGATGGTTTTGGACATTAAGCTCAAAGTATGGGGAACTACATGGAGGATTTGGGTTGAATGGAACATGAGGATTATCGACTTGGAAACATGGGGGAAGAGGAAATATGTTTTGGAAGGTATATTTTTTCTTTTGACCCCTATTTGATAGGCTAAAGACATAATTCTTGAGTTCCACAATTCTTGGGAAATAGAATTTATGTTTGAGGAATTTTTGTGGGATGTGAGGAGAATCATTTGTGGATGAAGGATAATGAGGTGTATTTCCCTTGTCAAATGTAGAAGAATAAGGAATGTGAGGTGGATTACAATTAGACATGCAATTTTGAGGATTGATTTGGTATGTAGCTTGAATGTGTGGTATAACTCCAAATTGTGTTTGAAGATCTTCAACCATTTGGTTAAGCCAATTTGTATCCATGAACTTAGATGAGGAGTGGTGAAAATTTTGATGATATATGAAATATGACCTAGCACTAGGAGCAGTTTTGATTTGATTTGGATTTTATTTTATTTTATTCTATCTGATATTGGACAAAGGTTTGAGATAACCTTGGTATAGATAAAGACCTTATGATATTGCAAATAATTGGATTTTTGATTTGGATGATGATATCTTCTTCCACTTAGAGATGGATAAATGATCCCAAGTTAGAATAGGATACAATATAGATGACTCAATACTTGGTGATGGACAAATGATCCCAAGTGAGAGAGTAAAACTATGATAAATTTGCTTAAGGATGAAGGTCTAATATCACACTTTGCATAAATCTTTCTTCCTAAAGATTGGATTGAATCTAGATGAAGGAGAAAGATGATTGGTGATATTGATTTGAGTCAATCTTAAATATGCTCATTCAAGATAACTAGTATTAAAGTCCAAGGATTATGATGGCAATCTTAAGTCCAAAGTAGAAGATTTTATGAAAACTTGAATTAGAAGAGAATAGATGAAAGCTGAAAGCTAGATTTTTGGATAAATATGTAAATGGATTGAATTAGGAATCAATTAGAAAGAAATGAATTTGACAACAAATTGGATTAGAATGATGATGATTTGAAATATTGTATTAATGATGAATTATGAGATTGGATAAGGAAATTGGATCTTGATGTGGATAATGAAACATGACTAGAATAAAGATTAGGAAATTGATTGACTAATTAGGAAGATGAGGAAATGATTAGAGATGATTAAGATTTTGAGGAATGATTTGAATGATTAAGAAAGTGATTAAGGCAAGAGATTCATGATGATGACAAAATGGATAGATAAAAGAGGTGATGTAGAATTGATGTGGACAACTTGACTAAATGGACTTAAAAAAAGATTTGTTTTTGTTGTTTTTGAAATATTTTTTTGTCTTTTTTTTGGATTTTAAACTTTTATGATTTTTTTGGATTTTTTTGAAACATAACATGTAAAGCATACAAGAAAAGTTTAGATGGTGTGTCCCCTTCAACTAGGGAGGGTTTCAAACACTCAAGAACGTCAAACACACCAACAACCTATAAAGTGTTGACTAGGATATACAAGCTCAACCAAGGGTGTCCTCAATATATGCAAGGTACATGAGGCCCAAATCTGTAGATGAAAGAAAATAATGCCACATAGTCGAGAGGAGATGATAACCCAAATCTCCAGCTTCACTTCCCAAAGGTATAAATTTCTTTGGGGCTTAGCCAAGAGTGACAAGATTTTACTTCCAAGAGAGGTGTCTTTCAATTCACCTCCTGATATATATACTCTGCTAAGATGCTAGAGTTGAGGTTATCCCAATGGGTGATGAAATCCCCAAGCAAGCCTCCTAAAAAAGTGTAGAACAATGTCACTTATTTCTTGTGCACTCAAGATTATCCAAAGGTGCAAGAGGAGTGAATACGTAAGTGGTCTTGGGTTTAAAAGACACTTGTTCTTTCCCATTGAAGATTTAGGTTTTGTAATCTATTTTTGAATACACTCATTTTTATAGCATATAATGTTCTTTCCAAGTTGACAACATCATCAACATAAGAAATTCAGAGTTCGTCAACAAAAATAAATCACTCAATGCCAACATAAGAAATAATAGGGATAGAGAAAATTCCTTTATTGTATTCAAGATTGAGTGAGTGTTCTTTTTAAGCACTAAATCAAAATGTTCATTGCAATGTTCTTTGAGCCTTTAAGCATTCAAGATTATGTTTTAACAACATTCATCCAAATGAAAGGTTATGTTTAATTGATTATGCATTTAATATTGGATTTTCTTGTTTTAATTTTAGTCATTCAAGAGTGTGTTTGATTTATCCAATTAAGTGCAACATGCATTCAAAGACAAGTGTTTAAGAATTCAAGTTCATTTCCAAATAACAACAAAAATTTAAGCATGTTAGTTGTTTCTAGAGTGCTCTAGTCTATAATGCTACAAAAAATCAACTTAATTAGCATCACCAAAATCCCCAAAATAAATGCTTGACTATGGAAAAAATTATTTTAACTTTTTTTGTAATTTTTTATATATGTAAATCAACTTAGAATAGCCCATATCCTACGAAACAACTAAAAGTCAATTTTTTTGTTTTATACTCTCTTTCAAAAAAAAAAAAAAGACAACAATAAATGCAAATGATAGAAGAGGAAACAGTGAATGCCTGATACTTACTCTGGTTGATTGCAAATGATAATAATAGAGTGGAGATGCCAAAAAAAATAGATGACAGAACTTGCAGCTGCCAAAAAAATCATAGATGACAAAACTAGGAGTTGCCAATAAATCATAGATGAGAGAACTTGCACCTGCCAGAAAAATCATAAACGACAAAACTAGGAGTTGACAGTAAATTGTAGGTACCAAAATAGTAGTTTTTTGAGAAATTACAAATGAGAGTTTACAGGTGGAGACATTAGTTCAAAGGTGGAGACAATAATTTAATGGCGAAGACAACATTCTACAAGAAAAGATGCTAGTTCAACAGCGAAGATGACATTCTATAGGCAGAGGTGCCAGTTTACAAGAGAAAATGCTAGTCTATAGGAAAAGATGACACTTTACATGACAGAGACAACACTTTACATGGTAGAGATGCTAAATAATAGAGACAATAGTTCATCTATGCTGATGACATTGTGTATGAACAATGATCAAGATCCATGATTTTTTTAGAAAAATAACAATTTTTAGCTTGAAATTTAAATGTTTAGAGTGACATGGGTCCCATCAGGCATGCCAAAATGTATATGTGAAAACCTAATATGTCAGGAGCATGCATAAACAAGAAAATATTAGTTGTTCATGTATATCAAGATTCAAGTAAAATCAAAATATAATTAATCTACTTGAGTTTTAAAATTATTGCAACCGAAAGACAAGAGTCCCCATGCAACCTCAGAGTAGCGCAACAAGGGCGCCCATAAGAGGCCTTGCTAGTGTGCTCAATAATGAGGGATGTGGATGTGCTATCCTCAAACACAACTATAAATGAATCCTACAGTAATGAAAGCATGAAGATGAGGTGATGAATCTATGCTAAAATGAGTGAAGAACACTTAAAGCAATGGCTATGGAAGCAACCATGCTTGAAAGCATTCAAAAATGTGAGGGTGAATGCAACAATTATATCTAAGGATGAAATGCTAAATGAAAATGCAAGAATAATGCAAGAAATCAAACAATTACCAAAGGGTTAGCAATAATCTCTACAAAGCTCTAAACTTAAACTAGCATGATAACAATGCAATAAAGGAGATGAAAAATGCTTGAGACAAGGGCTCTTGAGGTGGCATCTATGTGGCATCCACATAGGTGCCACAAGGGAGACACATGAGCTAAGGTACAAGCCATGCAAAGGTTAACATAAGTCATTTTATGATTAAGATGGCTCAAGATGTGCTCACACATGTAAGAGGATTTTGGAGGAATTAATGAAAGGGGGGTTTCTTGGGCTTTGAGTTTCTCACACCTGTGAGCAACCACTTAGGAGCTAAAAGGTGTTTAAAAGAGTATTTATGATAATAAAGTGGGATTAACTAGTGGATAGGATTAGAAGGATAAGAGTGATGGGTGGTAGGCTAGGTTTTAGGTGGGATTAGAATTAAATAAAATAGGATTTAATTTAATCGTAGGATTAAAGAATTTAATAAAGTGGAGGGAATTAAATAAATTCTAAAGGTGATTTATGGAGCACTGTGTATTAAATAAATTTAACACATTAGAGGGGAGTATTTAAATTAAATTTAAATACATTAGGGAAGTGAACATATTTAATTAAATAAGTAGAGGAACATGACAAAATATAATTAATTATAGTGTCAAGGGAGATATTAAATCAATTATTATAGTGTTTAGGACAATTTTAAATGTCTAAATTTTCCCCTCTTTCATGTATTGTCGAGACAACATTGCGTCAACAAAAAGAAAATACAAGCTGCTCCAGAGAGGAAAGAAATCCTAGGAGTTACATCATAACAATGACATGGGAGGAGGGTGGGATTTTTATAGTGTCTACATCTATCATGTTCAATTCAAACCTCTAATAGTATGTATAAGGGAGATCATCACTGAGAGCTTATCAGATTATTGTGGGTGTTTTCATTTTGTTTTCTTTATGTGGATTTAGGTTCATCCTATCATAGAACTTGCATAGACCCTTTTGACACTTCTGAATGGAGTTAATCTAAGTTTGGGTGCATAAGTTATAGCTCTTGGTCGATCCTAGGAAATTTTGATGGCTCTCGATGGATCCTAGAGAAAAGGTATTTTTTTGTTTAGTGTATTATCACATGGCTTATGCTTAGAATGCATTTGATTAATAAATATTGGTCTTGTGACTATGTATTTTTTGAGCTTTCCTCTTTTAGAGTAGATGTTGTCATTGGACAATTGGGTGTGACTTATTCCACCTATGAGTTTGGACCCTCCTTCTAAGCCTTGATGTTTGTGCCTTGCTTTTGTACTTGGCTCCTTCTAAGTAAGCATGTTGGTGTGGTTACACCACTAGTGTTATTAATGATGGGTGAGTATTTAGATGTTTGGTGATATTGTAATTTTCCCCAACTAATCTTGAGTTGACTTAGCGTGGAGGTTGACAAAGACTACCTTCTGGTCCTGATACTTGGTAGTATATCTCCTTATTCATATATTTTCATGATGTTATCTTTGTCAAGTTTTTCTTTTTGGTTGACTTTAGTAATGGGTTTAGGTTTTTATCTGTAGCATGGGGCTAGATGGACATGGTATTTGGACACATACTACCATCATGAATAGAATTCTTTAGAACCTTATTAAAAGGTGATGCATTGCCTAGTTGGGTTAACAAACCCCAATTCCAACTAATAGTTGATCTTTTTGTACCTTACATATTGTGTTATTCTTATGCTTGGTCATAAGTTATGTCATGAGTACCCCTTCGTAAGGAATGAGTGCACTATTGAGCCACTTTGATGTGAGTGTTCTTTGTTGTGATTATGCAACTTCATGCATTTGTATCTATTTTTTCCCTGAGTTAGATGTAGCATCCCTCAAAAGAGGACAACTTTGGAGAAGAATCTCCATCCTTTGAAATTTAAGGGTGGGCTAGTGATATTCTAGTTAGATTTAGAATTCTCCTCTATGGCATGGTAGTGTTTTATGGTACTTTTGGGATGGATCTTCCCATTGATTCCAATTTTGTTTAGAAGTACATAGTGTTTTGACCTTGGTTAGTGGCCACTTGGTATGTGCATGTATTTGGAGACCTGATGATGAGGTAGAGTGGTATGTTCCTTGCCTCGTAGTGTAAGAATTATGGCTAGAGGAGCTCTCCAAGTGCACATTGAGTTCCTTGTTGAAGGACTTTGTGTCAATGTGATACTTTTCCCTTGTGGTTGACCATTTCGTGTGGTGGATGAGATGGTTTGCAATAATTGGACCAATTTGGTTTGTCTTGTAGACAATTTGATGAGGTTTTCTTAATTTTTGTGGGCTTCAATTTTGCACTTGAAGTGCTTGGTTTCTATTCTTGGATTGCAAGCTTCTAGGAGTAATCCTAATCTTTTGGGGGGATGATGTAGTGCTTCTCCAATTTTATTGTTGTTTGACATTTTTATAGATGTGACCTCGATGTTCTATCCTTTTGAGTGATCATTTTGGGACCCATGAGTGGTCTACACCCTTAGGGTGATTTAATTTATGTTGTTATATTACTAGTTTGGTTGATTTTTATGCCTATCTTATGGAATTATGATCTATCAAATGGTTTCACTAAGGTTTGTGGTAGTGGTTACCTTGATTGTTATGGTATCGTGATGTTGTTCCATGAGGCCCCTTGAGATATGTACAATGGTTGCACTATGAGATGCTTTGGACTGGTGCATTTGATTTGGTTCCTGCAGTACTAGAGTATTGACTTGTGTGTTTGACCATGTCCATATAATGGTTCTTTATGATGTTATTTGGTGTATTTTATATTGGGCATTATGATATTGTTACGGGAATAAGGTTGTTTGGGATTATGGATTATATTTTTATATTTGTAGTATGAAAAATACTACAAAGAAGAAGCATATGAAACTATACTATTTCCTACATCATTACATACACCTCAAAATATGGAAGTAAATGTGTAAGTAGTGATGACATGAAATCAAAAAGAGTTACTATTCAAAACAACACTAATGCAAACCTCCTAAAATCACTAAGTGTGATGATGTTATTGTTGGAATGTTGTTGCTCACAAGTCCTGCATCATAACCATGGATTGAAGATTGCTTATGGAAATGAGGAGAGGGTTCTTCTTTTATAGGAAATGAGATGAAATGGACATTTGAGATTCAAAATGAGATGAAGGGATAGGATTCCTAATGATCAATGGCGTGTCCATGAGGTGGAGGCCAAGTGGACTCCATGTGGATTATGATTTTGGCCATTCAAAGGGAGAAAGATGCTCACCCATGTGTGAGCAACCTTTGATGTTATAGATTGATGAGATGTGTAAGAGATTGGAACCTCAAGCTTTTCCCACACATGTGTGAGCAACTTTGGTTCACATATGAAGGCAGACAAATGTGTAAGTGTTTAAGAGTGACATATCACATGTGACTAGGGTTTTCTAATACTTTGATTAGGATTGTGCAAATGATTAAGGATATGATTAGATGGGAAACTAGGATTAATTAGTGGTTAAGTGGATTGACCAAGGTTAGAAGGAGGGGTTAGGTTAGGTGAAGGTTAAAGTTAGAAGCCATGTTCTCAAATAGATTTGAATATAATAATTAATTCCAAGTGGAACTAAAAGGGATTAGTTAAGTAAAATAAGTTGTTTACATAATTAAAGTGAAGGATTAAGATGCAAGTGGGATGAGGGGGAATAGGCTAGGATTAAATAAATGTAAATTTATTTAAATCAAGGATAGGGGATAAAGATGAATGTAATTAAATAAATATAAATTTATTTAATTAACGGTAGGATAAGACTAAAATTAAATAAATAATAAATGTCTATTTAATTGGTTAAGATAAGGGTATTCGTGCTCAATTGGACAATTTTAGGTGTCTACAATATTGAGATGCTTCAATGAATTTATAGTACTTTGTTTGCTATTATTATACCTAATAGGTGTTAGATGCATTACTATTCAATTTTATCATAGCTATATGATGATGCTAGTGATGTGGCATGTTGCCTAATGATGATGTCTGATTATTTTGTATACAAACATGGATTATGATTTAGGATTACCTTATGATTATTATTGGATTCACTAATGGTGTGATTGTGCTACAAATATTAATCTTGTTCTTTCAGTAGACTTGTTAATAGTGGTTATGTGATTGTGTACTTGTATGCTTCGACTATTATGTATTGGGCATTTACACTTGATGTTTGATTGTATAATGGACATGAACATATATCCTCGATAATAGTACCTAGAATTAGTGATTTTGGTTGTTCATATTGAGTCAATGTTGTCCCAGTATGGGAGGCATTTTGTCTAGATTATATTATTAATCCTCTAGTAATTGATAAATTTGAAATCATAATGCATTATGTCATTGGACTCGTGAGTGTGTCCGTGCATTTGGCATTCCATAGTTGTCATGAGAACTATTAATTTAATGTTGATTAGTTATTTTGGGAGACTTTAATTATTTGATTTAATTTAATTTATTTGTTGGCTAATTTTTCATAGTTGAATTCCATGTAATGTTCCCGTTATAAAATAAATTATTAATCAAACTATTGTTAATAGGTCAATTGATTTAATATATCTCAGACCCATTTTTGTTTTATTTATGTAGTTTGTGTCACTGTCAACTATTTTTGTACACCCTCGAAAAGTTTTCCCCGATGGGTATTTAAGCACAGCTTATAGGTAGTCTTTAGATATGCATTTTGGATTATTTCTTTGTATTGCAAATTCCAATTGGGATTCTTTGTTGTTCGCCATTTTGAAAGTAAAATATCTTCCCTACTTGGCTATTCCAATTTTGGTGGGATTGAACGCTCACCCTATTTCATAGTTGCATGTCATACTTTGCTAGGATCTGGCAAATCAAAGCACCATCTTTTGGCAAATATTAATTGGAAGTTATTCATGTTCAAATCTCCCTCCTTGTTTGGCTCTGTTTGATAAATTTAGGATTAGTAGTTTATGGTGTATAACAAGACTCATCCTCCCTCCATACCCCATCTGTAACTCGCAACCTTCTGTGTCACTTCCACATCACCTACCCATACGACTATAGAATTCAGTAGTATTGCCTTCCATCCAATTGTGCGGCCTTCATTTACATACTGTATGGCCTACCATACATCTATTGTACAACCTCCATTTACATATGTATAGCCTCCACATAACATCTGTATGGCCTCCCTTGTTACCGTATGACCCTCACCTTTTTTCTCCCTCTCATACCGTACGGTCTCACCCTTTTGTTCACCGCACTTAGCAATCATATTGTATGGCCTTCTAGGATTTCTATACAGCTAGCATATTAACTCCACTTTTTTTATCAGACAACTCCATTTTGACCATATCCTTTCTTCCTGCACACAGTACAACTATCCCAAGGTTGGCCTGTCCACCATACAACTTTTGTCTGTTCACCTTTCAAGCAGTAGGATACATATACTAACCATACGAAAGTCTTACTGCATAGTACATACATGACCATTCCTTTCCATTAGTTGGAACTTGATCAAATGAAGGAAAAATCCTTACATAAAGAGCACAAAGTAAATCAGAATATCACAGTGGTATCAGATCTTCGATCCTGCCATCCTGTGGACAGTGAATGAGAGTTTATAGCCAGAAGAGAAGAAGAACACATTTCATTGATAGAATGGTTGCCAAACTAGAACCCACAGTCGTCAAACTCATGGCACTACTAAGGGAGCTTGTGAGGAATTAGGCACAGATCAATGACACTCAACGACTCAAGGAAGAAATCTCAAGAAGTTGGCATACAATAAAATACCTAGTGAACAAAATGGTCACAATGCAGACTTGATATCGGGTAAAGAAAACCCTCATCCAGTATGCTCTAGACCTTCCATGCCATCTTTTCCTCCATGGACAGAGGCACCACCCGAGGGGAAACAAATGACCTTTGAAGAAATGCAAGAATATATGAGAGAAGATTGGAAGAATGCAAATTTGGAGGAAGATATATCCTACAAAGATTATGCAGATCTAAGAATGAGATACTCGAGAGGTGGAAACAGAGGATATTTTAATGGTGATCTTAGGAGGAAATTGAGTATAAAGTAAATTTATCTCCATTTGATGGATCTGGATCCATAGCTCAACAAGTGTGGGTAATGAAGGTTGATACTTACTTCCAAGTCAATCACATGCCAAAAGAAGAAGCAATTAAATTTGCAGCATTGCACTTGGAGGGAGTAGCGCATGAATGGTGGCATTACAACACCATCACCTTGGAGCATGATCAAATAAATACTTATGAAAAATTCACTGAGATATTGATAGATCAATTTGATCGTAAAGATTCAAAACTCAATTTCAAAGATTTAGCACAGTTAAGACAAACTAGATTGGTCGACCAGTACATTACAGAATTTTAGAAACTGTTTGTTTTGGTCACAGACATTTCTGAGAAAAGATGTATAGTGCTCTTTATGGATAGACTAACAGAACCACTGAAAGGTTGGGGAAAGGGGTTCAATCCTACCACCCTATCAGAGGCCATTAAGAAGGCACAGAGTGCGGCATCATCCTCGCAAAGTTACTCACATTCCAAGCCGTTGATGTTTCTGAGGGACAAAGATAATAAACCTTCGTCCAAGAAGTCGTCATTGGATGAAGCCACTAGATAGGAGCTTTGAAGGAAGAAACTATGTTTTAAATGCAAGGGACCTTGGGAACCTAGTCACGAATGCCTTAGAAAAGGAAAGATACATTACATTGAGGTGTGTCCAATTATGAGGACAAATAGGAGGAAATACCCTCCAAAGATAACCAACATCATGACAACACCAACATGGTTAATTTGAATCATACGAAAAGAATTGCAACACTAGTACTACATAGAGGAACTATCATTGTAGCCAATAGCCCAATGTGCATAGTATTTCATGTATGGGAAGCCTTTGAGTACAAAGGGTTATGGTGATGCTTGATAGCAGAGCCACTCTAGACTTCATAAACTCATCTCTGGTGAAGTGAAGAGGTCTACCAACGAAAATGCATGCAAGATTTTAGGTCAAGGTTGTTGAGGGACTCTTCTACCCTACACACACCTTGTTCCTCAACTAAGTACCACAATGGCGAATCACACGGTGACCAAAGATTTTTTCATAGTAGACCTTGATGACATCGAGGTGGTTTTGGGCATACAGTGGATGGAGACACTTGATGAATACACTCAAAGCTTCAAATGGATGGATTTCACTTTTATTGTCAATGAAAAGAAGGTTGTTCTCCATGGAATAGAAAATGAGGGTCCGAAGGAAGTTTTTGCACATCGAATGGAGCCAATTTTTTGGCTTAATGATGTTGTTTGGGCTGCACATTGTTTTGTCTCAGCATAACCTATAAAAGGGCAACAGATACCTCTCCAGGATGGTGATCTCCAAAATATTTTAAGTAAACATGATAAAGTTTTTATAGGCATTCCTCCTAGCATACCACCTCATCGAGGGTTTGAACATACTATCGAGTTGGAAGCAAGAGCCAAGCCAGTCATAACCACACCGTACTGTCATCCCAAGAAATTCAAAGATGAGATCAAAAAGATGATTCAAGAAGTGCTAGAGAAAGGATGGATCCATCCTAGTTTTATCCCTTTCGCGTCATCAGTGGTATTGGTCAAAAAGAAGGATGGGACGATGTGCATGTGTGTGGACTACCATGTATTGAACAAAAAATAATAAAGAATAGATATCCCATTCCAAGGATAGATGAGTTATTGGATGAATTACATGGCACAATCTTCTTTTCAAAAATAGATCTTTGTTCTAGATACCATTAGATTCATATGAGGGAGGAAGATGTGGAAAAGATGACCTTTCATTGTCACTACGGGCATTATGAGTTCATGTTCATGCCATTCGAATTAACAAATGCACCTGCTACATTTCAATCATGCATGAATCACATCTTCAACAAACAATTAATTGCATAAGTACTTGTTGGTATTTTTTTATGATCTTCTTATTTATAGTAGGACATGGGAGGAGCACTTGAAACATCTCGATGAAGTCCTAAGGATCATGAAGGAGCAGTCTTTTTTCACCAATCAATCCAACTGTGAATTTGGTATGACAAAAATATTGTACCTAGGGCATGTTGTCAGTAAATATGGAGTTCAAGTTCATTAAAAGAATATTTAGGCTATCCTTGATTGGCCTCCCCCAAAATCACTCACAGATTTGTGAGGGTTTTTTAGACTATGCAGTTATTACCAGAGGTTTGTTAAAGGATTCTCTCAGCTTAGTGCACCCTTAATAAATCTTATAAGGAAGGGGTCTTTCAAGTGGAATGAAAAGGCATAATTCACTTTTGATAAGATAAAAGAGACAATGAACAATTGTCCCGTACTTGCACTACCTGATTTCACTTGATTGTTCATTTTGGAGTGTGACACATTTGGAGAATGCATTGGCGTGGTATTGATGCAAGATAAACACCCCATTATTTATGAGAGCAAGAAGCTTACACAAACAAAATGCTTATATTCCATCTATAACAAAGAAATGTTGGCCATCGTATATGTACTAGCCAAGTTTCGGCAGTATCTGGTGGGTGCCAAGTTTGTCGTTCGTACGGATCACAATAGTTTGAGATATTTTCTGGAGCAATGAGACTTGAATGGAAGGAAACAAAAATGGGTAAGCAAGATTTAGGCTTTTGATTTTGATATTGAATATGTGAAAGGAAAGAACAATGTAGCTGCAAATGCCTTCTCCAAGAAAACCACCATCTGCTCACTAAACCAAATTTCAACTGACTAGAAGGCACATTTGTTGGTAAAATATTCCAAAAACACACTTGCATGTGAGCTAATGGATGGCAACACCCAGGATGATCGATACAAAGTGGTGATGACATCATCTACTATAAGAGTCAGATATTTTTAGTGCCAAAATCCAAATTGAAGCAAAAAATCTTGAAGGAGGTACACAACTCACCCTTGGCAAGGCACCCGAGCTTCCTCAAAACATACAGAAGTCTCAGGGACAAGTTTTCATTGAAAGGACTTAAAGGAGACGTATTGCAATATGTAAGAGAGTGTGTAGTCTACCAACAGAACAAATTCAAACATACTCTACTTGTCGGGTTACTACAACCTCTGTCGATTCTCGAACATAAGTGGGAAGGTATCTCGATGGATTTCATAACTGGACTTCCCAAGGTGAAGGGAAAAGATTGTATCTTTGTGGTGGTTGACAGATTGACAAAGTATGCACATTTCTTCGCCATCCGCTCAGATTTTCAGGATGCACAAGTTGTCAATCTATTTTTTAGAGAAGTATTTCATCTGCACGGATTATCCCAAAACATTGCCAGTGATCAAGATGGGAAATTCATTAGTATTTTTTGGATAGAATTGTTTCAGTTGGCAGGGATAGAATTGTCACCAAGTACTAGTTACCACCCTCAGACAGGTGGAAAAATAGAGATTGTGAACA
This sequence comes from Cupressus sempervirens, assembly GCA_028749045.1. Taxonomy (NCBI): domain Eukaryota; kingdom Viridiplantae; phylum Streptophyta; class Pinopsida; order Cupressales; family Cupressaceae; genus Cupressus; species Cupressus sempervirens. The sequence goes on along the minus strand of CM053792.1, from coordinate 442,572,845 downwards.
AGTGGCTCGAAGGTTACCTTCAGAACTATGTTTCGGCACAACAACGGGCGTGGATCAAATGGGTACACCTAGAGGAATATTGTTACAATACCACCTACCATGTCCATCAAAATGGCACCATTCAAAGCTCTATATGGGTATGAACCCGTTTCCTTCATTGACACAGTTTTAGGTGACAGTCGCACATCGAGGGTGAGGGACTGGCTTCAAGAGGGATAGGACATCCTCAAATGCCTAAAGAAAACTTACAATGAGCACAAAATCAATAGATGTACACCACTGACATAGAATGGAGAGGAGTTTCGAAATAGGAGACCTAGTTTATCTCAGGCTCCAACCTTATCGACTATCCTCATTAAAGGAAAAGGGAAAAGAAAAATTGAAGCCACAATTTTATGGCCCCTATCATGTAGTTCATCGTATTAGTGAAGTCACCTATGAGCTAGAATTTTCAGAGGGGAGCCGTATTCATAACATCTTTCATGTTTTATCCCTAAAGAAGGTCGTAGGGTAGAATGTCACAGTAGCCACAGACCTTCCACTAGTCAATGAAGAATGAAAGCTCATCCTAGAACCAGCCAATATCATCAAAGTACATGAGAAGGCTTTATGGAACTTCATAGAGAAGGAATATTTGGTGCGTTGGAAACACTTGCCATTGGACCACACGAATTAGGAGGGAAAGCACATTCTTTAGCACCCGGCATTGCATTTGCTTGAGGACAAGAAAAAATTGGGACAGGAGGACTATAGTGTTTTTGTTATAAAATAAATCATTAATCAAACTATTTTTTATGGGTTGATTGATTTAATATATCTCAGACCCATTTTTGTTTTGTTTCTATAGTTTGTGTCATCGTCACCTCTCTTTTTACACCCTCAGAAAGTTTTCCCCGACAGGTATTTAAGCACGACTTGTAGGTAGTCTTTAGATATGCATTTTGGATTATTTCTTTGTACTATGAAATCTAGTTGGGATTCTCTGTTGTTTTCCATTTCGGAAGTGAAAGATCTTTCCTACTTGGCTATTCTAATTTCGGTGGGATTCGACCCTCACACTATTCCACAGTTGCCTGACTTCACTAGGATCTAGCAAATCAGAGCACCATCTTTTGGCAAATATTAATCGGAAGTTATCTATGTTCAAATCTCCCTCGTTGTTTGTCTTTGTTTGATAAATTTGGGATTAGTAGTTTATGGTGTATAACAAGACTCATCCTCCCTCCATACCCCATCTGCAACTTGCAACCTTTCATGCAACTTCCACATCACCTACTCGTATGACCACAAGATTCAGTAGTATTGCCTTCCATCCAACTGTACGGCCTTCATTTGCATACCATATGGCCTACCATACATCTATCGTATGGCCTCCATTTACATATCGTATAGCCTCCACATAACATCTATACGTCCTCCCTTGTTACCGTATGGCCCTCATCTTGTTTCTCCTTGCCATTCCGTACGGTCTCACCCTTCTATTCACCACACTTAGCAATCATATCGTATGGCCTTCTAGGATTTATGTACAGCCAGCATATTAACTCCACTTGTTTTACCGTATGGCTCCACTTTGACCATATCCTTTCTTCCTGCACATAGTACGGCTATCCCAAGGTTGGCCAGTCCACCATACGGCTTCTGTCTCTTCACCTTTCAAGTAGTAGGATACATATACTAACCATATGAAAGTCTTTTTACATTGTACATACATCACCATTCCTTTCCATCAATTGGAACTTGATCAAACGAAGGAAAAATCCTTGCATAAAGAGCACAAAGTAAAGTGAAATATCACATTCCAAATGTTTGAAGTCTATTTATTAATGTAGAAAAGTAGCTAATTAGTCTATTAAGTAATTTAATATTCTAATTTATAAGTCACTTTAATAAATGTGCTTATATTAGGCAACAGTGAGTTTTATTACTCAAAACCCTCTTGTGAGGATTTAATGTTTTGTTTGTAACTGAAGTTTGGCTAGGTAGATCTTTGCGAGATTGATCTTATTGGATTTGTGTTGGGGTTTTGTTGCTTTGTTGAAAGTTTCAACTAATTCAATAGAGTTCTATTTAGTTCTTTTCATTCTTGATTTTTACCAAATGTGCGAGATAGGGCCTTCTTGTTTTATTGTTTTTACTTCTTTTTAGCTCATTATTTCTATTGATAAATGTTAGGGAGTGGAGAACTAGTTATTCCCCCTATTTTTATGTACTTTTATCACTAGGTTGGATAGGGATGAGCATTTTAATGTTGTAGGCTTTTGGAAATAAAAGTTTTTGCACTATTGCATTGTTGGATTTTGTGTGTATACGCGAAAGTTGAATTTTATTTGATGTTCATTCGTTTGGGCATATTTATGAAATGAATTTTTTATTTCATCAAAATATAAGATTTTTCAATTTTGTGTATTTGCATTTCCTCTTTTTGTGTGCCATCTAGCTTTGGGTTGACTAGAGTTTTGATTTGGTAGCCTCTGCTACAAGTAGAATCATGGAGTTGGAATGATTAGAGGACATTCAGAGGTATTTTATTTCCTAGTCCGAAGTCATGTTTTCAAATTGGATCTTTGGACTCCCATATTTTGTTGGGATTTTAGTACCGCATATATATAGTAGAATGCCATATTTTATGTTCTTGTCATGTCATGTTTTTTCTCTATGGACATTGTGATTCATGTGAAATCCATACTCCCAAATTTAGGCCAATTGAGTGAGTTATGATGCTTGGTGATTTTGTTACATTTCTCATTTCCAATCCTTGCATTAGTTCTATGTGATTATATTTGTGAAGTTGGTTGTGCCCATACACGAGCATGTGTGTATGCATATGGTGGTATCCTACGACACCTAAACTCCCGAATATAGGTTGGTTGAGTGATTGTTCATTTGGGGGGTTGTGTTGTGAATTTGTATTGCTTATTAACACTTATCGTGTGATGAACATGAGTATGTAAGGTAGACATGTGGAGTGGCTTATCTCATGTACCCCACCACAGAAGTGGTTGATAAGGTAACATGAAGAAGTTCTAACAAGTGATAACCAGAACTAATAAATAGGACAATAGAACTTAATGATAAGATAAGTAAACACACTTGTACGTTCTCTCGGTGCCTAAAGGGAGCTTGTGCAAGGGTGTGGTGTATATACATTTTCCAATATTTTGTGCAAGTTGTTGCAAGGGCACAATGTTGGGCCTCCCAAGGGAGTGTGTTACTACACTAGGTGTTGGACCTCCTGAGAGTGTGTGTGTGTGTGTGTGTGTGTGTTACTAGACTGAGTATTGAGCCTCCTAGGGGGAGCATGTTACCATATGGCATATTGTTTGGACTTGTCAATATCAAGCAGATTACACTCCATTAGAGTCCCTACATAGTTATACCATAGTGTGTCTAACCAATGACATGTTGTAATGCATTGTTCTCATGATTCTAGTGTTGTCTTTATGTTTTGACTTGTGTGTGTAAGCCTTGGGTAACTAACTTATGTGTTTTGGTTCGATCACTATCTCTGTCAATACAGTAGGTGTGGGCCTAAGAGTACCACACGGTTGGGAGGCGTAGTTTCCTATACCATTGCTAGGGACCAATTTGCAAAGATAGTTTTCTTCTAGTTTAGGGTTGAAGCTTGATGTTCACTTGGATTCTCTGGTTATCTAGAGTATGATCCATTGATTTATGTTTTTTCTTTGATGCATTTGGATATCATGTTATGCATTAATATACCTAATGATTTACTTGATGTAACCTATTATCATGATGTTGTATTTTACTACTTTACCTTGATCTTTACTTGTATCTCTTGAGGTACATTATCTTATGGATAGGCAATACTCGATGCACATGTTTTACTTGATGCTTATTGTTATGGATTAGAGGTGTGTTTTATGGATTAGAATGTTAATGTACTATTTCTTATCATAATGTAGTCTTTACAACTTAGAGTAGACAGTTACTTTTCATGGTTTAGCATGTTAGACTTGTTGATCTCTGATGATGTTATCGAGTGTCCATTCCTTGAGATACATGTATATGATACTCTGTGGTGTAGAGGTTTTATTTATGCATTTGATTAGTTTAGAGTCTTGTTCTTAACTTAGGTTCTTGGTCAAACCTCTTTGGGCAGCAACTCGTATGATGAAATGACATGTTTCTTCATACACAGTTTAGAGTTTCATCGTGCCTAGTTAGGTGTTTGATCGCATGTAACAAGGTTCTATTGTACCTAGTTATGGCATTTCATCATAGACACAACCAATAGTATCATGTGCAGTTATGGCATCTAATCGTACAACTTGTAGAGATTCATCATGTGATGTTTGAGAAAACTCATACCCCAAATAGTGACACTTCCCAACGAGTTCAAAGGATGCGATTTGGTTATACTTCATGTGTTTCTTCTTAATAAATATGTTATTCAACAATCTATAAAAGTTTAAATTGTTTGTCTCCATTCAGGGATACTTTAATTTTACTCATTTTAAATGTTATTTTTCTTCATTCATGAAAACATTATATAAATTTAACTACTTATATAGCAATCGTCATTGCTATAATTTTCTCATGTCTACTAAATATTCCTTAAATAAATCATATATACATTATAATAAATGAAGTTTACTAATTTTATATGACAAGTTATTTATTGTCATGAAAATATATGTTAATTCACTAATATTATTTTTCTACTAGCTATGGTGAGACCTAGGTTAAATTTTGAATCAGAGGAGGCAAGAAGAGAATACCAAAGACAATATCAAAGAGAATATCGTAGAGAATACTATAGTCGTCAACAGCAACAAACAAAAAATGAAAGAAAACAACAAAGAATAACATTAAATCAAGGAAATAGGCAAAGTTATGCCAAAAGAAGGTCTAAAGTATCAATTGCACAACTAGAAATTGAAAATCGAGATCACACAAATGTACAAAGAAACAATCATCGGCATACTTCTTTGAGGGTCCTTCCAGAGCATAGAGGTGTGAAGTACAACATGTTGAAGTGCAACCAAGTGACATACATGAACATCCAACAAATGCAAACAATCAACTAAACATTGAGTATGAAGGCTATCCATATGTAGGACGTGTCTCAGAAACACAGCAACATGGAAGTGAAATCCACGTGAATGATGAATTAAAAGGTGATAGAGAAAACATGCCCAACCCAAATGCTATGCTTCAATTTGAATTTAGAAGATTCCAAACACAGTTTAGATATCAGATAGATAGTTTGAAAACACTAAATATGTGTTATGTTTGTCAGGATTCATATGCAGCAGTGAAAGTATATCGCACCAATGAGGGTCCAATATGCAATAGGTGTCATCAAGAGACAAGGATTTATAGGTTTTCATCTTCAAATAATATGGATCTGGGATGTCAACCACAAGAGCTTTTAAATTTAACTCAAGTTGAAGAGATGTTGTCATGTAAACCCTAAACTACAAGAAACACATGCAACTAGCGGTCAGTATAAGTATAAAGGGCATACCATTAGTTTTTCCCAGCACGTGGAATGGCTATCAAAAGCCTTGCCACACACAGTTGATCATTTACCAATCATTATTGTTCAAAGAAGGGATCAACATGGTACAGGGTACAACTTTACTATGAATAGGGATCATGTTTATAGAGCATTGAAATACAGAGTTGAAAATGACAAATTGTGTGCAGATGTCAGAATAGATGAAAGTGATCTTAATGACTTGCCTAGAAATATGGATGAGAATATTTTTGATAGATTAAAGATGGTGCACATGGAGTTTGATTCTGATGCAAATGAAGTTGTATTCTTAGATCCCCTCATGGAGACTGATTAAGGTAACATAATTGAGCACACAAACTTATGGCTTCAAGGCCACCTAATGGTCAAAGAGAAATGGAATTAATTCATGATTCAGTTAATAATCATGATGTAGTTTTGTCTTCTTTAATTGAGTGGCCATCTATAGGTACATCACCCATCAATGAGTATGTCACATCTAGGTTGTTGGATATAGTTTTACCAACATAGTTTCCATATGGAAGTTGTGATTGGTTAGAGCCTAGAATGAAATGAGTATACTTGCATGAGTTTGTAAAGCATTTGATCAAATATAGGGATCGTCACTTTGGAAAACATCCACAATTTAGGTATTTTGTGATGAACATGGTAATGAGACATCGTGCACAAAGTTCAACAATTGTTTTTGCAAAAAGGAGCTTCCAAAAAATGCCAATCACTATTAATGAACTGCATGAACATATGGAGAATATGTCGCATAATAATCTCGCAGATAGGCTAATGTGGTTTGGAACAAATCTAAGAGGGACAAAGATCATATTGGGCAAAATGTAAAGTAGAATTAACTGACTTGCTTCACCAACTTGGCACACCTACAATTTTCTTCACATTAAGTGCAATGGATATGCAGTGCCCTGATTTACATGCACTAATGTCCGGTACACCCCCTAGTGATCCACGAGAGGCTCAAACATGGAGAAGGCAGAATATCTTTGACTATCCGCATGCAGTCACTTATTACATGCACTCAATGAATACAATGTTTAGGAAAGAAATGCTTGGAAAAGGTATTAAAGTATAGGACTTTTGGTGTAGATATGAGTGGCAATATCGTGGTTTACCTCATGATCACGGCTTCTTATGGCTCGAAGGGGCACCGTATATTGGTCAAATAAGGATGAACAAAAAAGTGCAGAGAGATGTTTTGACTCCATTATTCATGCATGGAATCCTAGACTTGATCTGCATCAAAGAAATATACATGTAAGTTTCATATTATAAATTAGTTAAATATTAATATGTATTGCTCACATGTATCCAATAGAATAATATATGAATTATCGTTTGTTGATCTTCCAGAATTTTTTTCAACATCCATGCCTCAATAATACTACGCAACTCACTGAGATGGAGATAGACCAAGATTATGAACAAATACTCAATTGTGTTGAAAGACACGCAATCTGTAAGGAGGGTGCATGCCTTCGTAAAAAAACAAGAAGAACGGTTTGCAAGTTAATCAAATTCAAAACTTTGATGTCTAAATTTTCTATATCACATTTTTCAACAAGTTGGGTTAACAAGATATGCATTCACCAATGTTTCAAGTATAATGCTCCTTGGCAATTAAATTTGGAGTTGTCAAAGTTATACACCAATGCAAAATCGGGTGAGAAAAAATTTGAACTAGCAAGAAATGATAACAGAGTTAATACACACAATCGGTATATACCGCAATTGTGGAGGGCCAATGTTGATTGGCAACTTGTCCTTTCAAGACATACAATGATCAAATATATTGCAAAGTATGCAACAAAAGCAGAGAGAAGCTCTGAAACATATCAACACAAATCCTGATGATTTAGCATCACATGCATACAAAAAGCTTTTAGTAGAGACAGTTATAGAAAAAGATATTGGAGCTCAAGAAACATGTTATGTGCTATTAGAACTTTTGTTGGTAGAGCGTAGTAGAAAGCTTGTTAATATATATGTCTCATGTGAAGTTTTCAAACCTGTGGTAATCAATGATGACGAAAATGGGGAAGAACACACAAAATCTTTTGTTGATGGTTATAAAACAAGACCACTTTGTATGGAAGTTGCCAGTTTCATTGATGCAACAAGGTCTTGAATGTACAATCATAAAAAAAGAGGAGATAATAAATGGGGGCCAAGAAAGACAGTTATAGAAAGAGATATTGGAGATCAAGAAACATGTCATGTGCTATTAGAACTTCCGTTGGTGGAGTGTGGCAAAAAGTTTGTTAATCTAAATGTCTCACGTGAAGTTTTCAAACCTATGGTAATCAATGATGACGGAAATGATGAAGAACTCACAAAATCTTTTGTTGATGGTTATAAAACAAGACCGCTGTGTATGGAAGGTATCAATTTGATTAATGTTGTAAGGTCTTAGATGTACAATCCTAAAAGAAGAGGAAATAATAAATTGGGGCCAAGAAAGATAACAGCTATTGTGAGTTTTTCCTAGGTATTTTTCTATTCCTCTGCAAGATTCTAATAAGTGGGTGGACTTTTGTTTGTTTGAGTTGTTACTATGCAAACATTTTCATAATACTGGCACATACCTTATAAACATTATTTTTTGAGTTTATGGCTCTCACTCCGGTCCCAGCTTCTACTGCAGCTTTCGCTCCTGCCTCTGTTTTTCTCACCTCCTCTGTTCCTTTGGACGAGGATGTTGTTGTTTGCCAAGCCCCTCTTACCCTTTCTCAGGCAGTTTTGGAGGGAGGGTTTCGCCCTTTGCCCATCACGGGACCACTCCCTCTGCTACTTTTCGAGCTAGGGCTTCTCCTGTTGCTGGTGGGAAGTTTTGTTTGCCTGGTGTTGTGGTGGGTTGGCCATTTCCTATGTTGATGTGGCCACCTATGAGGCTGATCTAGGTGGTCAGTCAGTGTGTCTAGGACCCTAGGTTGTTGAGCCCATTGCAGTAAGTGTTGAGCCTATTGCAGTAAGTAACCCCATTTTGATAAATCTCGTGTCTGATCTTGTCGATGAGATTTCTACTTATGCAAAGGATTTCTCCTCTACTGCTACCATCTTTCGTTTTAAGGGTTTTTGGCCCTTTCTGTTGGATCTGCATGGATGGATTTCCAAATTTTGGGAGCCTATCATTTCATATTTACTCTTGATTTTCCCTATGGCAAGGCGCTTTTTTATTGTGAAATTTGCTTCTACTGATGATCAAAATGTCATCCTTCGGCATGGTTTCTCTTGGGAGGAGAGGTACCCTTTGATGGCCAAACCTTGGTTTGTGGATTTTGATCCGTCGACTGAATCCTTCAACAAGATTCCTTTGTGGGTAAGGTTGTCTAATCTTCCCCTTTACTTATGGTTGGATTCAATCCTCGAGGATGTGGGGAAGGCCCTAGGAAATTTTTTGATGGTTGATTTTGCGTCTTCCAATGTGTTTCAGACAATGTCATTCTTGTGAAGATAGATGTCTCTAAGGGGCTCCCAAAAATGATTAAGTTGGCCTCTCCCAAGGGCTCTTAGATTCAGCTTCTTGATTATGAAGGCATTCCTCTCTGATATCAAAAATGCCACAAGATTGGTCACCTCACAACACGTTGCTCCTTTGGAAAGGTTCGATCGAAGAAGTCTCCTTCTTGGTGGATGGGGGTTTTGGATGATCATTATACTTTTCAAAAAGCCCCCTTTTTTGGGGGTGGGTTGGTTGATTCTCCTCAAGATTCGTTGGTGGTGAACTTTGTTGTTGCTCCTCATGATTTAAATGTTTCCCCTTCGGAGGTGGCCAATATTGGTGTCCCTCTTTCGGATGTTGCTAATGTTGTTTCAATTGTGGCTCCCCATGTGGCTTTGGCTCCAAGGGGAACTGTTGCCCCTCTTTCGTGTGGTGGTGGTTCTTCTTCGCTAGCTGAGGGGGATTTGGGGGTTGTTTGTGGTGTGGATGACTTTGTATGGCTAAAGGTTGTTGCAATGGTGGAGGATGGATGAACAATAGTTAAGGAACAAATGTCAAGCCCTCCATTCCATCATTTGATATATCTTTACGTTCGAAAAAAGACGGGATCTAAAGATAAATCTTGAAGCTGGGTTTTCTTTTCCTATTGAGCACCTGGTCTTTTGAAGTTGTTCCTTTTTTGTTTTGGTTTTCTTGGCCCGTTGTTTTGTAGTATGACATGGTCTTGGATTTAATGTCTTATCTTGTTACCATGGGATTTTAGGTTCCCATTTAAAACCCATTTAGGTTGTAGTAGTGAATTGTGTTATCTGTGAGGTCACCCTGGTTACCTTGGTTTGTCAAGTGACCTGTTTCTACTAAGGTTTGTTGTTATATTGTTTGGGCTTCATTGAATATTATTTGATCTATAAAGGGTTTCAAGCACCCTTCAAAACCTATTTTCTTTAATCAAAAACATTTTCGTAATACTGAGAGGGACATTAGTAATGATGATGATACTATAGTAGCAAATTGGGACTCACTCAACTATAATCCTTGGCATGTCCAAAGACAAGCACATGTAGAAAATGATGAACCTTCAAGTGATTCAAAGATAGAAGACAATTGTAGCCATTCATGAAAATACTACAAAACATGAGTGGGAAATAATATCTAGGTTACATTGTGATCAACATATGCCAGTTTCTACAATTGACTTATTGGGAAGAAGAGTTATTGATAAAAATACAAATTGGTATAATGAATATCAAAGTGAAGAGAGCATCCAAGCAATAAATTTCATACTTGAAATGAAATGGCATGGATGTCTTATTTATGATGGCATTCCACAATGCATCAACTTTACAACTCCCAGTCCCAAGCAACAAAAGGCAATCGACATTATTACAACACATTACCATTGCAATCAAGTGGGAAATCCTTTATTTATGATAATTCAAGGAATAGCAAGAACGGAAAAGTCTTATTTAATTGGTGCCATCAATCAATCTCTTCAAATGGCATCACTGACAAATCTTTCTCTACTTCTATTGCTAGCACCAACTGGGGTTGCAGCTTTCAATATAAGAGTGTCTACCTTTCATTCAAAGTTGTGGATACCAATTACAAATTTTGCACAACTAAGACTTGCACAAGTTTTCAAGAAGAGATGGAAAATATCAAATATATTTTAATTGATGAAATGGTCTTCATTGGCCAGCACATGCTAGAAGATAGAGATTGTCAACTTTGACAAGCCTTCCCGCATAAAGACAAGCTTTGGAGGCATCCCTTTCCTTACATCATATGGTGTTATTAATGTCTCTTAATTAATTCTTATTAACATTGGTCATATAGAATGCATATCTTGTGATTTTACTTTATGGACGTAACTTGAAATTTTGCAACTATCTTTCAATTGTATCTATTATTTTAGTTGGTGACTTGGGGCAATTACCTCCTATTAATGATAGACCAGCATATGATAGCAACAGGCAAGCACAGTTATAGTGGTAGGAATTCAAGACAATGGTTACACTAAATAAAGTATATAGACAAGATGGAGAAAATATCCAACAAAAATTTCATTAGCTTCTCACAAATCTGAGAGATGTGAATCCACAGATAGATGACTGGAACTTGCTCATGACAAGAACACCCATAAGATTAGATGTTGCAAGCACTCATGAGTTTGATAAGATAGTGCATTTGTTCTCTACAAATGATAATGTCCATAACCTTAACACGAGGATGATGTATTCTTTCAGACATCCAGCCTTACAACCAAGTTATAGAAACCTTGATTGAAATTTTAACACCTTTATGTGATTGGTATATGATTAATTAAAAACTAAATTTAATAATTCCAACTTACACAAGAACTTGACAATGCAAATATGATTAATCTAAGCTTCTTACTAAATTATGATAATAATTAATCACAACACAATAATAATCTTAATCTTACCTTCTTAATAAATTATAATAATAATTAATCACAACACAATAATTGTAGCTTCGGCCTCTTTCCAATAAAAAACCATAAAAATAAGTACTTTCTCAAACAGATCAAATTCAACTAGGGTAAATAGCCATTCATATACATCGGCAGCATGTGTCAAAAAAGATAAAGCACGTCATAAGACGACGCATGTTGCCATGGCACTCTTCGGCGGTTTTGGCTTATGCAGAGGCCAAAATGCACCTGATTTAAAATTTTGTTTATATTTTTAAATAAACTAAAATACATAAACTGATCTGTAATTTTGAAAGTAATTAATAAATACAAATTTTAACCATCCAGAGAGAACATCAATCACCGGCTAAAGGTGGAATAAATACCCACAGTTAAGCGATCCACTGGCAGATAGGAAAAGAACAAATGAACTAGTGGAACCATGATAAAACGGTTTATTTGACACTTGTCCACTAAAGATTGGGCTTGAACAAACACCAATCAAAATACATTGCCAGAAAAGTTGTGAATACCAAATCTAATGATACATTATTCAGTAAGAAAGTGAAAACAGCAGTGTCCCCGTCGAACATCTTTCTGGTAGATGATGTGCCCAAAAAAGAAAATCTGTAGACCCAACATCTTTATGCAAGTCACCGAGTACTCCCCTCGTCTTTGTTGCTGAACTGTGGTGTATACTGGCTTGTGGAAGATGGAGAATAACCAGGAGCAGTCGGAGAATAACCAGCACTGGGACTATTTAACCGAAAACAGTGATTCGTAAACAAGTCAATAACTGATTGAAAGTCTTTGAGCTAGAAGTTTAAAATCTTTAAAATCAAGCCAAACATTTACCTGTATTGTGGTGAACTTGGACTGAATCCAGGACTTGCAGGTGAATAAGGTGGACTGCAATATTCGTTGCATCAGTAATGGTAACAAAAAGAACAAATTTGCCTTCATCATTACATACTTGCTCTAGCGCCATTTGGCAAAGCACAACACATATATATAATGTGTACGTAGCTCCTAAAATTAAGGATATGACTTCTTGCAAGATACTATTTTTGTTTATTTGCAAGAACTTCTAGATTTGATTGTGTATAGTTTCTGTGAACCCAAGAGGATCTAAATAAAATTTAAATAAGGAAGTTGCGTGCAGATTTCTAATCCAGGAAAAGATGCAGGTAGTTGCTTAGAAAACCGTATAATATACCCACTCTATAATGTGTAAGAAGATAATTTGAGATAGTGATTGCGATAGTGAATGGTGTAAGTGGTCCTACGATAGACTCAATTCAAGAAGTTTCAGTTAAATGCCAATCAATCGTTTCTGTGCCAAAAAGTCTGAAATTTATTGTAATAGGTGTATTGCCAAGTATAACAGAAAGGTCTCCCATTTTTTTTGCACTTGCAAGGTGTATTTTATTTTTCACTTACATGTATAAGCTTTAAAGTCGTATAGCTGATGTCTTCTTCCTAATTTGAAATATTGCGTTATACTGCAGAAATATTTACTATTTTTAAAAGTCTCTTATGTATAATATAATTATAATGTATAAAGCATTATAATTACTTATATTATTTATATAGCTAAAAATATATATAAAAATCACATACCTAACTTTAAACAAAATTATGTAAAAGATGCAGAGATATCCTTCCCAATGCATCTATTTTTTTAAAAATCTGTGGTGTATATGAACGGAATATGCTTCTCCATAATATTTTTATATTTTACTGGGAGTTTATAAAAAGTTAAAAAAAAAAATCATGACGAAAGCCTAGTTTATATTTACTGTTATGGATATAAGATAAAAACAAATGTACTTCCCTATTTTAATTCGTTGCTGCTGCTATAATTTGGCTTCTTCCAGTCACCCTCCTCGTATTTGATTTTATTTGATTTCAAACTTTTTATATTTTGTGTATTTATCAGTCACAAAAGCATTATTTATTTGATTGCATGGGCTATACTTTACCAATGTTATGTCAACTGTTTAGTTTATTTTAATCATTTTTATTATTAAGTCAACTGCACATTTTAATCTTTATAGATTTACACACCTGGGGGCACTTTTAGCCGCTGTATAACACCTCTCGATGTAATTATATTAAAAGTTATTTATATATTATTAACTAGGATTAGAGAGGCCATGACATTTCCAATACTGTTTTCAACCGGAATACTGATTTTTATTTGAATTTATAATTTATTCCTATTCAGCTATTAGCACATATTCTCCACAGAAGTCAAAAGCCTTGAATCAAATTGCCTCAGCTTCTTACCTTAATTGCACCACCACAGGGAAACATTTCCCATCTCCCTTGGCATCTATTTCAGTTAGTCTTCTGATTGTTACTCTTGTCCAGAGGATTTCTTATTATCTCACAATTTCATTTTCTCTTCTTGTTGTGGTATAGAGCCAGGGCAATGGATCTAGGGAATGAGAAAGAAAGAAGTTATATTGATAACCACAGATGACCAAAAGTAGGTCGATGGGACAACAGGTCACAGCAATTAATAAAAGAAAGCTCTAGGAAAAAGGAACCTTAGAATCAAAATAATGGAAGTACAAAGATAAAATAAAGCACCCTGCAGCTAACAGATAGCTATGAAGAGCACTCAAGAGCCCTAAAAGCATCTGCCCGCGACAACTAGAAGGAAATCACATCAAATGTCCCTGTCTTGTCTGAAATGATGGCACCGTATGAATCATCATTAGTCACTCTGCACAGAAATGCTCCTTAGGAAGCATCCAAAGTCAGATGACCACACTGGATATCCTAGGGGAATTCAAAGTGCTACCACTAAAACACCCCTGACATCCAAGGCCAACATAACTCCCATAATATTAAAAAAAAATTGTAATATGAGTTTACAACTGTGGTCTGAGAGACAGCTGGTAAATAGTAAATACATGTCACCAAAATGAGGCCGCCATGCCAACAGGGATGAATAGACCCATGTCCAAATGGGAAAGCAAGCTGTGGAATCTGAGCAATCTAAAGCAATCTAAGTTGTAATGGTGTGCTGAGAGAAACAAGGACATGCCCTGGGGCTTAGTCAGGTGTGTGTGTGTGTGTGTGTGTGTGAGAGAGAGAGAGAGAGATGCCACTGGGAATCTAACAAAAGTTAACTTAATGATATGTGGAGTGCTATCTTTGCCTTGACATCGGCTGATCTGTTTCTGTAGACTGTTGCCATACTGAGAAGTGCAAAAATTATGCATACAAAGAGTTTTGAGTTTGCCTAAACTAATCTGAATAATAAAAGAGTCTAAAGACAGTTTTCAGGTCATCTTGGAGGCACATCTACATGGATATAGGTAAATGGTATTTCTAATTTTTTTTCCATTTAGCAGCAATGTTCTCGTCAGTGATTTGGGATCTAAATATTTGTTTAACTAAAATCAACTTTAAACGCCCTGCTCTTTTATAATTACACATATAATATTCCTAAGGTGAAATATTCTTTAGGTGTCAGGTGGTCAAATTGCAATAGAAAATATTGAGCAATTCAGGTGTAAGTATCAAACTTCTGATTTAATGAGAACCTATCTAAAACCCATTGTTTCCTTCAAAACAGGATGGGAAAGCCTCACATCAACCTGTTTAACATTAAATATATCTTGCAGCATTGCATATATTATATCATACAGTTGTATCAAAATTTTAATAATGCTAGGAAGTCTGACATGTTATGGACACTAATTTGCACGTGGAAACATCTGAGTCGGATACGATACTATAAATTGTTCTTTATAACAAGTTGAATTATGTTTCCAGTTTGTCACAAATTTGTAAATTCGTGTTAGGGAATTTTTCAGTAATGACACTTCATAACTAAAACCCTAGATCCGGGTAAAAGCAGCCTTAAGACATTTCCGTGGTTTCTGCTCAACATCTGGTCTACATTTCTAAACATCACACAGACCTGTGGAAGAAGCCTAGATAAGTCACAACCACACTATAGTTCATTCAGAAACCCTAGATCGGCAATTATCAATCACTAAATACTCCTAATCTCCGCCGTCAATCTATGGATTAATTTCATCTAGTACTCATCATTTAAGGAAACCTGGAAATCTGATAGCATAACTTGAAAATATAAAGAAACCATCCAAATACAAAAATTTTAAAATAATCAGGCCAATGTTGTTGATTATTTGGATGAAGATTATATACATGCTTTTGAAGTTTCACAGTAAAAAGGAATGGTTATGCATTTATTATTTTACTCCAGTGTCAATAAACACCTGTAGTTAGAAAACTAGTTTGTGATCCTTGTGGAAGATGATGAAAGATTAGAATCTGTGATTCTCATTGATGACATGCATCATATTGAACCCCCTGGAGACATGCAACTTTGCAGTAAGTAAGAACATAATAATTCATAATATTTTTGTCTCCTAGGATTAAAAAACTTTTGCCTGCAAGTCAAATCAATAAGATATGAATATATGGACGTTACTTTTGATGTCAATATATGTTTTTCAAAGGGGATATTAACAAGATTTATTAAATTAACCCTGATTCTTGTGATCATTGTCTCTACATATGTCAGGAGGTTGATTTTTCCACCACATATAAATTTCCAGTATTTTTCTAATATGCAGATATGGGAATTGATTTGAAGCATAATAAGAGGATCAAGATGATTGAAGCTCCCAGTGTTACATATTGATGTCTTTACATATGCCATGAGGTTGACTTTTCCTAGACACATCTGAGTTTTCAATATGTTTCTAATAGGCAGAAGTGGTGTAGAATGTTTACAAAAACCACATGGACAAAAGGGATTATAATCAGTAATCATGGCAGGCAAATAATGTAGAAAGTCTCTTAAGGATAGGTAGGTTGAAAAGAAGACCTATCTTTGGAGTTAATGCATATTGATATTTACAGGCCCTATACAAAGATATACTTTATGGTGCCACATTCTTTCCTATATGATTATGGTTACACCAGGAATTTACAGTTATATAGCCTCAAAAAGAAATCAGGAGCTCTCAAGGAATTTAAGCATTTTAAAATTTGGTATGCAGATTAAGGCTTTCAAATCTAATTATCGGAATAGATTTAATTTCAGCATGTTTGTTGATTTCTACAAGTTATCAATATGTAGGGAGCTATCAGCACTGCATGTCTCAAAAGACCAAATTGCTAGAGATTATTAACTATGTTATGTAAACAAGAAAACAGTTTCTATGATTAGCCATGCTAAAATGATGAAAAAACAGTTTTGACAATTAAAATTTATAGAGAAATGAAGATACAAGAAACTCTAGTTAAAATGAAATAATTAACCATGGGAAAGTGATGAAAAAAGAGTTTTGACAATTAAAATTTATAGAGAAATGAAGATACTAGAAACTCTAGTTAAATGAAATAAACTTTTTTTCATTTAAGTAGAGTTACTAGTATCTTCATTTCTCTATAATATTTAATCATCAAAACTGTTTTCTCATTACCACAGTTGAACAATTCAAAGAAATGGGCAAATGAGAAATACCGCCTTACCTTGTAGGACTGTAAGTAGGACTCGCTTGCGAAAATGAAGGAGATGTTGGTGAATAAGATGGTGAATTAGGACTGTCAAAGAAAAAGTTTCAAGATCAATAAAGTCAACACAAATCATATCTCATGGACATGAAAAAGCAGCAAACAGCAGCATTATATTGCAATTTTTACCTGTAATTTGGTGATGTTGGGCTGTATGGACTTGAAGGGGAATATCTTGGACTGCTTGGAGAATATGCCGGTGATGTCGGGCTGTACTTCGTAGAGGCTGGATTATAACTCGGAGATGTTGGGCTATAGCTTGGCGAAGTGGGACTGTACCCAGGAGAGGTTGGACTATAACTCGGTGATGTTGGACTATAACTTGGCGACGTTGGACTATAAGCTGGAGATGTGGGGCTGTATGCAGGAGATGTGGGGCTGTAGGCAGGAGATGTCGGGCTGTATGATGGTGATGTCGGGCTGTATGAAGGTGATGTAGGACTGTATGCAGGAGAAGTAGGGCTATATGCTGGGGAAGTGGGACTGTATGCAGGAGATGTGGGGCTATAACTGGGAGAAGTGGGACTGTAGCTTGGGGATGTAGGGCTATAACTGGGAGAAGTGGGACTGTAGCTCGGGGATGTAGGGCTATAACTGGGAGAAGTGGGAGAATAAGATGGGCTTGTGGGGGAATATGCTGGAGACGTAGGGCTGTATCCAGGAGAACTTGGACTGTAGGATGGTGATGTAGGACTATATCCAGGAGATGTGGGACTATAACCTGGAGATGTTGGGCTATATCCAGGTGAGGTCGGGCTATATCCAGGAGATGAGGGGCTATAGCCTGGGGATGAAGGACTGTAGCCAGGAGATGAGGATGGAGAGAAAGCCATCCCACCAACATAGGGAGAAAATTGGGCTTCTGTAATTGGTGAGCTACGGAGACTTGGGCTAAGCAAATAGCTTGGTGACATCATCGCATCATGATGTGGTGTTCCTGTTATTGGGGACCGAGATGGTGTCATGCCAAAGTCTACCATTCCTTCCATATAGCTGGGTAGCTGGAGTTCAATTGCCTGTTGTAGCATCTGGTCATTCAAATACAATGCACAATCACCTGTACCAATCGGAGCTAACTGGCCAAGCATGATGTTCTCTGTAACACCCCTCAGAGGATCTGCCTCGGCAAAAACAGCAGCATCCAAAAGAATATCAACTGTTTCCTCAAACGAACATCGCATCATTGGCCCTGTATCATTACGATTAATACCATGTCTAGTAATGGCCATTAGATGGCCACGATATGTCATTGTGTCGCACAAAATGGCTAAATGTCTGTAATTCACATATGACCCGTCAAAGGATATCACAACACGAAGCTCATCAAGAAGGGATTTCCTCACAGCCTCTATTCCAAGCACCTCAATAACTTCAATCAAGTGATTACTTGTTGTCCTTGTAGCATCAACATCTTCATGGCACATAACAGCTAACATGTTGACCCCTTCTGTATCCAACATCCATTCTGTCTCAGGCTTGAATCCTTCATTCTCATCAAACTTATTAATTTTTCCAGATTTTATAAAAACTTTATTAATATCTGGAATGCCTCGTAAAGCCATTTCTGTGAGCATGTTGCTCTCAATCTTCTTCAGAAAGACATCATCTTCAGAATTTTGATCTTGTGATTCTCCCTTGGGAGCTTCTTCATTCATGATACGTATTCGAAGAATAAGTTTTTCTGCATTATCATCATTGAAAATGCATGTCAAATCATCATCAAACTCAAGGTTGATTTTTTCTGCAATGTCTGCCATACTGAGCTTTTTATCAACCATCATCTCCCTATTCAGTTCAATACGCAGCAGCCATGGAGATATTTTTTCAGGTGCAATATCCTCATCAGGCATTTCATAGTATGATTTCACGAAATCAACATCCTCCTCTATAATAGTGCTCATTGGATCTGGATCATACCACACTTCAGTAGCCTCTGTAACACTTCGCAGGGTTGTGTACTCTAGTGCACATTGAACATTCTTTGCTCTCTCTTTTGTCTTGTTGACTTCTGGCTTTAGATACACTGATAATGATGGTGTTTTTATTTTCTTTGCAACATTTATAATTTCTCTCAGCCGAGGAACACCAAGAGTAACATTTTTGGCACTAACACCAGCGTAATGGAAAGTATTCAATGTCATCTGAGTAGCTGGTTCACCAATTGACTGTGCTGCAACACATCCAATCATCTCTCCCGGAGCCACCAAAGACTGAAGGAAACGAGATTCAATCTCACCAACTACCCATTCAAATGCTTCCTTTGTAAGGTGGTACTCCTTCAGTACACGTTTACTTGCAAATGTACTGCGCAGTAAAATATTGAAGAAAAGAGTGGCATTCTTTTGGGCCTCAATACTGATGTGATCGTCACCGGGAACAACCTTTAGTCTTTCCTGAAGCTTGTCAATTGCTTCTACTATTTCCATAGGATGCATATCTGATCGTTTCCTTGGATCAATTTTGAAGGTTTTCTGGGCATTCCAGATGAGCCTCTTCAGATTTACAGGCATAGGCCATGAGTTATCACCACTGGGTGCAATCTCTGTTCCTAACTGCCGTCTATCTGACTCCAGTTTCTGCAATTCTGCATCAAAAACATTTTGGAACTCCCTGATAGTTTTCAGATCATCTACATGTTCTGGCAACATGTAGCTAGGATTCCAATTTTCTTGATCAATTTCGTATCTATAAACATTTTCAAACTCTTTCCTTTTCATCTTCAAAGAGTCAAGCTTTTGTGACTCAATCCAAACAGCATCCATACCATCCTCACCATACAAGAACTGGATGACATCGCCAAGTGAATTCCTGACAGTCCCATCATACTTAACCATGATATCCTCCATAGCTTTCACAAGACGACGCTGTATGTACCCTGTTTCTGATGTTTTCACTGCAGTGTCTATCAAACCTTCACGTCCTCCCATTGCATGAAAAAAGAACTCTTGAGGAGTCAAACCACGTAGATACGAATTCTCCACAAAGCCTCTACTTTCTGGACCTTTATCGTCCTTTGTAAAATGTGGTAGGGTTCTTCCATCAAATCCATATGGAATTCTCTTCCCTTCTACATTTTGCTGTCCCACACAAGCAGTCATTTGAGATATGTTAATGAAACTTCCTTTTGACCCAGCAGTAACCATAGCCTTCAAATTGTTACTCTCAGATAAACTTTTTTGTGCACTGCTTCCTGCATCATCACGAGCCTTATTTAACACCTGAAAAGGGAAATAGAAAACACTTTGGTAAGAGGCAGTAAATTATAAGAATGAAAAAAGTTATATACTGTAGATGATTCAAGGATACCTGATTGACTCTGTTTTCAAAAGACTCCATCATTGTTCGACCAGGTTCTGCTTCCAATTGCTTATCCTGAGCAGCCTTAATAAGTTGTTTGACTTCATTCTTTGCTTTTGAAATTGTTTCATTAATAACTTCCATGGTAGCAGCATCAGCAATTGTGTCTCCTATACCAATACTGAAACCCTGTTGTAGCAGCCAGTAGTTTACAAGCCACTGTGTGTGACCTAAAAACTTACGAGCAGCATCTGGACCAACTTCCTCCCTGGTAGATGTATACATATTATTACAAAAATGACATGCATCTAGAAAAGTGAATCTCAGAAAATAATTCTATTCTACAGTCTGTAGAATCCTTCTATATTCAGATATTGCTCAGATACCTATAGCAGTATAGCCATGTAAGGTGAAAATTCAGTATGCCAAGACCCACAAATAAACAACACAAGAATGTACATATTTTTGAGAAACTCTTATATATTTCAACTGCACCCAAAAAACAGAAGACTCTTGAGTGTTTTTACTAGCCTGTGGATGCCATTTAAAGTACACAAGTGGTGATAGAAGTATACCAGATGACATGAATTAGACTTCCTGTAGAAGTCCCAAGGGTTTTCTTGCAAAGAGTGCCAGAAATAACCTCTCCTTTCTCAATGCGGACACATGTATCCCCTGGTGTAATAAATCCTGTTTCAGACTCAGCATGCCATGCAGAATACCTTATCAGATTAATTTGCTTTGGAATAATCAGATTGAAGACTTGTTTGCCAGTCCAAAGCGGCCTTGGCTTTAGAATAGTTGGAGCAGGTATTTTTCCATCAAAATCCTCCCACCACATTAGGATATTCATAAAGACATCCTGCAAGGAACCAAGGTTGTCATTATAACATAAACTGAGTGAAACTTGCAATACGCAACATTGCAGATTTTCCCTAACCTCTCACACTATTTACCTTTTCTATAAATGTGTCTCTTTTTGTAATCTTTCGACAACCCAATAGTGTATCTTGCACAATACCCATGACAGGCCTATTTGACTGCGGAGAGACGATGCATTTTGGCACCATCATTAGTTCCAAAACTTCTGCTCTTGTCTCAAATGACTGGGGAACATGCATGTTCATTTCATCTCCGTCGAAATCAGCATTGTAGGGTGATGTGACTGACAAGTTTAATCTGAAAGTTGAGTAAGGCATGATTCTGATTCTATGGCCCATGATAGACATCTTATGAAGACTTGGTTGTCGATTAAAAAGAACAAAGTCTCCATCATTCAAGTGCCTCTCCACCTACAAGGCATAGATTAAGAAAAACACTTTTGCATAAAAGTATTTCAGAAAATATGAATTGCAGTAGTCGATCTTATACCTTATAGCCCAACTCTAGATGGTGATCGCTGCTCTTTTTCAAGTAACGGAGGTCAAGTCGCTGACCATCCTCCCTGATAATGTATTTCGCACCAGTTTTACCTGGTGGAGGATGAGGTCCATATTCGACGAGTTCCTTTAATCTGTTTGACTAAGACAAGCTGAATGAGCATAAATTATATAACAATGGTCATGCAGCAGAAAAGATTAAGAAACTAACATTTTCTGATATTCACCTTTCTAAGTTGTACGGAGTGACAGTCTCTGGGTATGTCAGGTTCAGTGCAATACTCCAGGGAACTCCTAATTCATCAATGTTAATATTAGGATCAGGTGTAATAACAGTACGTGCAGAAAAATCTACACGCTTCCCCATCAGATTTCCCCTGATGCGACCCTCTTTAGCTTTCAATCGACTGCATATTGATTTTATTGGTCGTCCTGACCTCTGGGTTGCCTGACAATCAAAAGCATAAAATATTAGCTTGGGATTTGAAAACTCAAACATAATTAATAAGAGCAATATTTACCCTTGGCTGACCAGGCAGCTCATTGTCAAAATATGTAGCAATGTGGAATTGCAACAATTGGGCAAACTCGGAAATAATATGAGCTGGAGCCCCAGTTTTCTCCTGCTTTTTAAGATTTTCATTGTGTCTGATAATCATGGCAAGCTGATGAGTAAGATCATCCTGCAAAATTATATGAATGAACTCTATCAAATCTTTGCAGGCACCAATGAGATGACATGACAGTCTGCAGAAATATGATTTTTCACAAAGCATAAGTTCATAATATCTTGTAATTTTGAGCTAAAAATATGGAGCTGTCTGTCTAAAACACCAAAGGAAAATGTGAATAATACCTCACTCCTACTGGTGGTGTCCATCATAACTGAAGGTCTCACTGGAGGTGGTGGAACTGGAAGCACTTGTAAAATCATCCAGTCCGGACGAGCATATTTTGGATTCAATCCCAACATTTGACACTCTTCATCAGTAATTCGCTTCAAAACACTCAAAACCTGCATAGAGGTAAGACAAATTGCATTGAGATAACAATATACAGAAACTGTTTGCATTTTGAAACTGACTGTATCCATTAACTTTTCTTTAACATAATTACCCTCTCAGCCGATAATTGTTGTTTTCTCTCAACAGGCTCCGGCATCAACTGCTCTGGGTCATCCGCTTTCTTGCGTGGAGCTTTATATTCAGCCATTATTTTCATTCCATCAATGTAGATCTTGGGCTGCTGAGCACCACAACCTCCGTGCCGCTTCTTCTTAACCTCGTCATCTCCATCTTGACCTTGATCCTCGTCAATGACATCTCCACCTTCACACTTCGCTTTATTCTTGCAACAATCCAAAACTTTTCTGAGCCTGTGTTTTGGGTTCTTTACTTTCAATGCTTGTTTGAAACGATGATCTTCCTGGAATTTAAAAAAAGGTATAACCTCAGTTTAAACAAAATAGAAGGGCCACAAAAATTTGACAATATGATGCAATAAAATTATAAAAGCAAATTTTATTTCTTACTTATAGGCATTTGCCAGCATTAACTCTTCTGAAGTAGGAAACATGTAACCAATTGTAAAGTTAACGAACAACTCCTGATTCTGATTACATTTTCTAGAGTTTATTAAGCCATCCGTAATGTCTCAAGCAAACAATTTTCTGGTTTGCTTGTAAAATTCTGATACTTATTGGGGTATTGTTCTGTAATTTGAACAAATAAAAGATAGAAACAAAAACCAAAAACAATATGTACTGATTTGTAAACAATAGGTGAAAAGTGAACCCTATTATCGAGATTTTATTCTGAGCTCACCAAAGTAAATCGGCAAAGCCATTTAATCAAGTCTGGATTAAAATAAGGACATTCTCTTGCTGCGTCAAAAGACTATAGATTTAGATTCAAGGCTTATTTTTTTACTTTTAATTCTTGAATTCTTTCCCAGTTTTTTTATTCAGATTATAAGGCAGATTTAGATTTGAGGCTTATTTTTTTACTTTTAATTCTTGAATTCTTTCCCAGTTTGTTTTATTAAGATTATAAGGCCTAAAGGAACTAAAATTAAATGACTACAAACTGCTGTTATAAGATTTTAATGGGCATTTTACAACATGCAATTCATACATATGCATTTATGTGGCTTTAATTTCATACGATGCTCAAATCCAATTAGCCATGTAACAGTTAACAGGCAAATATTTTGAATGCATATAATTTTCAGATCTGATTAGCCAAGTATCAGTTAATAACATAAGAAGTCAAATTGTGAATACTTACTTGATCATTGAACATCAATAGATATTAGAATACTAAATAAAATTTCAATTTGGCGAATTTAATTTTTGAAACTTGAACCAACAAATTTGAAGATTTCTATTGGATAAAAAATATCATAAAGATTATTACAATGAGTAACAAAATAACAAAACAAGTACAAAATATCAAAATGTAGGGAAGGGAGGCCTCTAATCATATCCCTCAACGCAAACTCTTCCTTGTCTGTCACAAGAACTACTGGACTCCTCATAGTCAAGATCCCCCAACTGAACACCAACCAGCCCTGCATCTGAAGGCATCGCATCCTCACCGTCATTATCCTATGATGCCTCCTCAAGTTTTATATCCCATCATGTTATTGGGCTCTCCTTGTACCCATGTCTTGCAGTCAATGACATGCAAGGCACTATGAACAGCCACTAGCTTCTCTACTCTTGCAAAGGTAAGTCTATTCCTCTTAAGAGACTCTTAAAAGATAGCTGAAGCCACAAGTAGAATAGTTCCTCTCTACAGCTAAAGAACTAGAAACCTGAGATGCCACACAAATGGCTAGTGCAGTACTCTTGAATTCCTATCTATGACAGTTCTGTTGGTTCCCAAAACCGCAGATTGGAAATCCAAAAGCATGCCACTTCTCCGATAGGATTCCGCAATCAATTCTGGCCAATGAACAAGAATCACCTTGATTCCCCTACACTTTAGGGTCCGCTCCACCTAGGCAGGAAGACCCTCTCCTCAAACCTCATCACTTGGTTCAGAGCTTTTCTAAAGCGAATTTAAGCTTTGGAGTTCTCCGACTGGCAAGGTCTTTGAGCTTGATTAATACAGAGTTATTAGATAGTTTGAAATGAACGTTTTCTATAAGGTTTTATGGATTTGAGGATTGTAAGAACGAAGTTATAGATTTTCTGACTTCAAATATAAATCCACTACTTCAATGATAAAAGACCACTACTTTAGCTTATTCAGGCAATAGAGTCAACTTCAGTGAAGATTTTCACGTACCACTCTATAATGTTCTACACACTTATATTGCCAACAATTAAATAATCAAGATGCAGCAGATCAAATATATATGCAATCTTAAATTAATCTAGATTGAACCTTAACTCCTCTGGTAAGGAGACAAACTGGACACAAATACAGAAACAATTTAATATTTCACAATATCTATGATGATCGAATTTAAGATGCTAAATGACCATGTCCACTTATCTGACATTTAAGTTGTACACAAAATTCAAAAATTAATTACAAGGGACGATTCACCTATAGTTTAAATCTTTGCGTCTTTAATAATAAACAAAGGATATTTTATTTTATTATTAAAATAAAATAATTGAATTCATATTATTGCTCCTTATTCCTCCTTATAAATAGATATAAAATACTTCTTTTTTAATATGTGAATGTCGAATTGTGTCTTTGTTGTTTTTAATTTGGATATCCTTTTATATCTTATAACTTAAGAGGAAATGACATTTCAAAAAAGTCGTCTCCCTCGAAGCAATGCCCCCTCTTTAGATAATCATACTTTGTTGTTTATTCTCTTCTAATAATTGTAACTTATAATTAATTTTCATTTACCATAGTCACATTTGCCATATTTGGCGGTCAATAACCTTAAATATTATATTGTTTATTTCCTCTGTCCTCTTACACCATGAATTTCCAATGAAGACTATAGTTTGAGAAATAATTTTGAATCAAAGCTTTGTTCTTGTTGAGCGCAAGTCATAATGAATGGACCAAGATGTTCGAATGTGGCCTTCTGCTACCAGAAGTAGACTCCTTTCTAAATTTCAATGAGATAGGGATTGTCGCTACACTTACATCTTCTGAGGCTGCATCATCCATAGTTGTCAGGGTTGGCAAGCAATAATCTTCCATGATCGCATGAGAAAGAAAAGGTCATGGCATGTGTTTCACTAAAAAGATTCCTCAAGATTGGATCATGTTCTATCGGACTTCATTGTTGCTTGTTTAAACGTTAATGACCATCATTTTTCCTCGTGCTTATATTCCATGGTATCGTCATTGTATGATGCACCTATGATTTTGTTGTCACTTTGTGAAGCAATTATAGACTACTGTGAATTTTGTCTTCAATCCAAGTGGCACCAAGAATGTCTATCCCATCATTTTGACCCTTGTCTTGGGTATAGCATGTGATTATGTAGCTCTACTCGACTTATCCTTTCCGTGCACAAGGATTCTTGTTGTTGATTGCCAACTCGTCCATGACCTTTATTATCGTCATGCATGTTCATTTTCCTCTCTCCACCTATGTTGAGGTCACTTTACAATCTCTCCTCCTCTTCAATTCTTAGATGTAGAATAAATCATATATTGTGTTCTTATCTTTGAATGTGTTTGGCAGTGAAATATGGTTCAAGTTCGATGCTTTCTCTAACCTAGATAACTGTCTCACCTATAGACTTCTCGTGTCTCCATGAATACTGAAACCACCCAATGTTTTGTTGGCACCAAGGAATGGTCTATATGTTTGTTCTTGAACATGGCTATCTTCACATATTAACACTCCCTCTTGCCTATAGGGTACAAAAAATGGAGACCTTAAAAATTAGGCTCCATCAAGTTCCACCACAAATTTGAGTCCTCTTGTGCAATAGTTCCTATATTTATCTTCGTCGCATCCAAATAACCCTTAAGGGGGGTAAAATACATCCACACAACGCGAATCTTGTCAGCAATTTCAACATCATACATCTCATCAATGCATCTGAAGAACCTTGCCTTTAGCTTGTCATCATGAATCTATGTGACTCTATTAAGCCTAGGTATGTACCACTTCGGATTCAATGCATGAGCATTCATGTGCAAGGGAGTGTTCAGCTTGCCCCATTTGCAATACATGATTGATCAAATAGAATGCGAGAGTGGGATCATTCTCTCGCATAGCAGCCCTCACTTAGTCAAGCATAGAATCAATGCACTCATAGACCTCTCCAAGGGTAGATGTGTCTCCATCCCAAATCATTGACCTGGAAAACCATAGTAATGATAGAAACTATGTTTTGCATGACTCAAAAATATATCACTACACTATCTCCTTCACCCCTTTCCTTTACTTGTCTTGGCCTTAATTCATTAATTCTAATCATTTGTCATAACCATGAGTTGCAATGGGTCTTACAAATCTAGCATTCTCTCCAAGAGAGTTAAATAGGATGCAAATATGCTCTTAGTTGGTTTCAAGAACTCCTTTGTGAATCTTCAGAAGAGTGGATGTGAAGTGTGGTTAGAAATAAAAATTTACACATTTCTCACATTGTTGACCACTCCTCCAATCCAAACAATCTATCCCATGTCCTTGATTGCATTGTTCATGGCATGTACACAGCATGGACTCCACCAAATATGTTTTTAGAACTACCCCAATAAGTTTCCCTATAGCTGTCCACAAATGTGTTGCATATGTCACTATGTGGGCCACATTTTGTAATCCAACCTCCTTAGGGAAGTGAAATTGAAAATCAGCAAAATTGTGATTGGCTTGAAAAATCAACAACCCTAAGAAAGTATGAGCCCTTTGATGTAACCATGATGTTGATGAGTAGACAATGGACAATGTTTATCCACCCATGCAAAACTATGTTGCATTTTGGCTTTGCCCAATATGCCTTCATCTTCTCCAACAAAACATCGATCTGAGCATAAATGTTATCCAAGATCATGGTACTCAATTTGTGCTCACCTGGTGGCACATATGATGGTCTTCCCCTCGCTAACATCAACATCATCTCCTTATAATAAGGAAATCAAGCAACATGAAATGGGACGCCATTGACAAAGAAGAGCTTTCCAACAGCATCATCTATATGATTCGTAAGATGCAAATTGTATGGGGTTACTTTACATCTTGTATTTCCCCTTGTCCTCTCATGCATCAAATTCAACCACAATACTACAAGTGGATAAAGGTCCTGAAACTAACTCTAACATCATTCCTACTCCAATGCAATGTACGAATGGCATTGCCTCTATTATATAGTTTGAACTTGAATCCTACCAAACAAAATAGTGGACATTGCAACTCTGTGGTCTTCAAGAACAAACCAAAACATGTTTAACTCAATTTTGTACTCAATGTTTATAGGCTCTTGCAAAAATTTATAATGTTCCACATCTTCACCTTTCCAGAAGAGGAAGAAAGCATCAACTCTAGTAATGCTCCTAAACCATTTTGTATTACAAATTTTGCATCTCCAATTCATTGTGCCACAACTTGGTGTTCGGGTTATTATTCTTGTTGCAAACCGTTTGAGAAAAGATTTGGGATCATAACGACCCCTAGCAAACTCTCCCAAAAGCTTTGAAGGGCATTCTATAGTAACAGGTGCATTGGTCATGGAACTACTTTGACCTTCTGAATCAGCCCCATGCTCATCCCCCTCAACCTCACGTGCAAGTTCACATTCTACCTAACATGCACCATTAGAATGATTTTCCATGTCACTCAAGTAATGTATGTGGGTGCTAATTGTGACATTGCACAACACAACAAAAATAAATTGAATAAGCACCTAGTTTAGCATACTTATAAAAATCAAAATTTTGAATCTTGAATTTTTTTACAAGATCAAATTTCAAATTGTAAAGAAAATTTTTTTAAAAATCAATCTTCAAGGCACACCTTTAAGATTCAACATAACATATGATTTAGAAAATATTACACAAGAATGAAAAGAAATTAAAATATTGAAACAACAAAAATGATTGCCAAGGAAAATCAGAAAACAAAACAAAAAAAAATTACCTTGTGTTTGAAATATCTCTTCAAGATGTAGAGTCTTCCTCCTCTTCTTCTTCTTGTTCCTTGTCACTCCTCTTTTACTTGCACTCACTCGTACTCTAATCACTCTTTTCTCTCTTTCTCACTTGTCTCTATTTGTTGTCACAAACAATTTATGAAAACATAACTAAGGAACATTTGTCCTTCACTTGGACATTTCATTGTATGAACATGAAAAGTGGAGGAATCTTGACATTCCATTTCATCTTTTAATTGTGAGTAAAAATGAAACTTGTAAGGAGTTTTGTAGGCCTGGAGCCCTAGATGAGACTCTTGATCCTAAGTGATTAGATCACTGAGAGGGGTGAATCAATAATCAGCCAAATAATCAACCTTTTCAACTTCTAAAACCTTCAACAGATAAACAACTCAATAGTAGCACATGAAAACATCCACATATTTGATACAGATAGTTTGGTTACACAGAAACCCAACTTAAATCAAAACAGCAGTGGGGATTAGTGCTCACAAATATGTACTCTTCTGCAATACACCCTGTAAGGAGCTTAACCCTGTTAGGAGCTACAAAGACGTTGTTAGGTGTCACCATGTCAAGGGATTTACCTCTAGCCCTATTAGGAGCCTTACCTTGTTAGAGGTGGCCTTGTTAAAGGACTTTGAACACTAGCTACCTTGTTAAAGGATTTACAACAACCTGTAAGGATCCACCATGTTAAGGGATTTGAACTATTGCAACTGTAAGGGAACAACAAAAAGAATGATATGTATAACAACACTACCTCTACCTGATCAAATCCTCTTAAGCTCAAACTCACTTCTCAACACACTTAACTTCTTCTTGGCTGGACTACACCTCGCACTTCTTCACCGCACTTACTGGACCACCATCAACAACAAAAGTGTTCCTTTTTCACCTATTTATCTTGGTTTTCCATTCAACTTAACCAAACCCTAAGCTTATGACTACTATCAAATTAAAATATCCCGCTCAGATCCAACCGCCATAAGACAATATCTTATGCTCCACAATGCTTTTACACGACCGTACCAACTAATTCATTGACTGATGTGTCAAAGGTGAAACATGTTTTGCCCAACCTCATGCTATGTCTAGAATCTTGACCACGCACTATTCTCGATCAATATAATGCCAAATAACATCCAAATGTTCATCCACATCATTGGATCACTACTAACTCATCGAAAGTCATTGCAACATTGTCACCAGCCGCCAATCATCAATTAATTGATTGTTACTCAAGAACTCATTCTTCTTTAACCTGTGCATCAAACATGTCACAACTTCACTAGTCATTTGTCACTATTTCATTAGTCACCTTTCCATCCTGGAAATGCTTTGCTTGTAATGATAATAAGTTGCTATTGTAACCACATTAGCTTCATTGTCTTGTTAACATTATCCAACAATCATTCTACTCCATCCAACATGGATTTTGACAAACCACTCAAATCACTTATCGCTTGTCGCTAACTATTCTAGTAGTTGCACTATAAATTCACTGGTCAGCTTACTCTATACTTTAGCAACAACAGTCACCCTGTGCACTTTAAGGGACATCACCAATGCTCTCTCAACGATCACAACCACTAATCCTTAATACAACACTTTACTCACCATAGTTATGCTAGGCAACATAATAGGACACTAGGTCAATAGTTGAAATTAATGATAATGCGATAATTGAATTATGCAGTCAAATTTGCACTATGACATTACTAATCATCACTCGTCACACCATCAATTATGCCAACAATCCCCCCATTTGGCATTGATGGCAACATATGCTATGCTTCGCAATACTCAATGTGCACAAATTTGTTTAGCAACAATCAATACAATCAATGCTAGAAACAAAATGTTTCCACTTCTGTCTTCTCTAGATACTCACCCTCACACTGAACTTCTCTGCATTTTCTTTTCCTTAACCTGATCAATACATTCTCTCCCCCTTTGACAACAATGCCAAAGGTGTCAATAAGCACTTGTTGTCTTAATTCTCAAATCCTTTAACTCTTGAATACTTAACTTCTCAACTGCAACTGCTCCCCCAAAGGAGTAGCCTCAGAACATTAATTCAAATCATAAGAATGTTCAATGAGTACACTTGAATTGATGAAACTGCATCTTCCTTTAATTCATCGCAAATAAGGGAATGACCCGTAACTTGCTACACTTGAATTGATGCAATTGCATCTTTCTTTAATTCATCTCAAGTAGGGGAATAAACCCTAACTTGCCCCTTAGATATTCAAACATATCCTTAGATAATGGCTTTGTGAGTATGTCTACTACTGGTTCCTTAGTTGGCACATACTCCAACTTTATTTCCTTTGCTTGAGCCTATTATCTAAGATAATGATACTTGCTAGATATATGCTTGGAGTGCATCACTGGGTTCTTTGAGATATTTATGGCACTTGTGTCATCCCAGTAGATAACCATCAATTCTGCTATCTTGTCCTAAATTCCTTCCATAATTTGCTTAATCCATATCGCTTGTGTGCAATTAACTGCAACGGCCACATACTCAGCTTCAGTTTTTGACTAAGATACACAATTTTGCTTCTTACTTGTCCACAAAATAAGTACTTACACCCAAAAAGAATACTCCACCACTTGTGCTCTTCTTGTCATCCACATTACCTACCCAATCAACATCCATATATGCATTTAATGTAAATCTCCTTTCTGTCCAAACCATACCTAAAGTGTCACCCTGTTAAAGGATTTACAACAAGGACCTATAAGGATCGACCCAGTTAAGGGATTTCAACTGTTACAATTGTTAGAGAAAAATAGAAAGAATGACCATGACCTATGTAACAACCTTGCCTCTACCTGATCAAATCCTCTTAAGTTTAAACACACTTCTCAACCCACTTAACTTCTTCCTGGTTGGATCGCACCTTCCACTTCTTCAATTGTTCTTTAATTTGTTTCTATTAATTTTCCATTACCCCGACTTAACCAAACCCTAAACATATTACTTTTATCATATTCAAATATCTCGTTTAGATCCAACCGCCATAAAGACAAAAGCTTATGCCCTATAACACTTTTGCACGACCACACCAACTAATTCATAGAATTATTACCAAAGGTCAAACACATTTTGACCAACCACTTGCTTCCTCTAGAATCTTCTCTAAACACTGTTCTCAATCAATGTAATGCTAGATCATCACCTCTGGATGTTCATCAACGCCATTGGATCATTACTGACTCGTCAAAGTCCCTGCAACACTAGTGGCCAACCATTAACTAACTGCTCGTTAATCGAGAGCTCATTCTTCCTTAACATGATCATCAAAC
The DNA here is from genome assembly GCA_028749045.1 of Cupressus sempervirens. Taxonomy (NCBI): domain Eukaryota; kingdom Viridiplantae; phylum Streptophyta; class Pinopsida; order Cupressales; family Cupressaceae; genus Cupressus; species Cupressus sempervirens. The sequence goes on along the minus strand of CM053792.1, from coordinate 442,540,823 downwards.
ATGTCACAGCTTCATCGATCATTTGTCACTAGTGTAATGATAATGAGTTGCTATCATAACCACATGAGCTACATTGTCTTGTTGACATTATCCAACAATCACTCTACTCCATCCAACATGGATTTGACAAACCACTCAAATCGCCTATTGCTTGTCACTAACTGTTCTAGTAGTTGCACTATGAATTAACTTATCAACTTACTCTTTACTTCAAAACCAACAATCATCATATGCACTTAAGAATGCTCTCTCAATGATCACAACAACTAATCCTTACTGCAACAATTTACTCACCACAGTTATGCTAGGCAACATACTAGGACACTAAGTCAATAGTTGACATCAATGACAACATAATAATTGATCATCATGCAATCAAATCTGCACTATGACATTACTAATCATCACTCATCACACCATCAATTATGTCAATAGGGACCCACCATAGACTAGGGTTCAAATGGAACCGGAAATAAATCACTTAACCATTGTTCATCACCAGATAATGTGCAGACACCCCTTGAATAGTCAAAGGGAGGCCTATGCATTCCCACAACATTCTAAAAATGTCATGTCGTCCCCCCGCTCAGTTGGCAGCTACGTGGTGCTTGGCCAGCAGTGTAGACACGCCCCATCTCCATCTCAGAGACACCCCTAGAATAGTCAAAGGGAGGCATATGCATTCCCACAACATTCTAAAAATGTCATGTCATCCCCACATTCCGTTAGCGGCTATGTTGTGCTTGGCTAGCGGTGTAGAGATGCCCCATCCCCATCTCGAAGACGTGAGGGTCCATGAGCCTAGAAGCATTCTCGCATAACACTGGTATTTACATTTTATGTCAATTCATGGTTGAAACTCAAAGCCTTTCAGCATTTTATCTGCATGTACGTCATATATTGACAATGAAAGTATTTGAAATTGATTAATTTACTTGTCGATTCGCATGTGAAAACTCAATTCGGTACTAAGCTTCTAGAATGTCTTTTATGAATGCTTTATCAAAATTAAGATATAAATATTTGAAATTTCTCAGTATATATAGAAAGCCCCCTATTTTTGAGAGTCATCCCCTACCACCCACTAAAAAATAACCATACAGAACCCTGGTACCTAAAACACATTTTGCCATCCCCATCTCCAAAACTCTGTGGAGCATAGACAAAAACTAATTAATAATGGTTCCTCAACGACACAGTTTAAGGAAATGACAGCTGCTCCACGCCTACCTCTCCATCAACTGAATGGGAAAAAGGAGTACATTACAAAGACGGTCCTTGGCAGCATGTGGCTCCCTTCATTAAATGCTCACAATCTCTCCTCTTGTCTGTGCATTACTCCCTGTCATTTACTTGTATGAGAGTATAATTTTCTCTGAAGGGGATTCTGCTTGCTCCAACCACCATTTCATAAATGTTCCTTCACTCTATTTAGCCCACAATCACTTTGCAAGAGAAAATTACTGTGCAAAGACAAAGCTTCCACTAACATTTATTTAACAATTTCAGGCCCATGCTTCAAGAGATCAATTAGATTTTTGATATAGATATTTGTGCAGTTATTCATCAATAATTTCATCAGTTTCAGCAGTGGCAGAAAATTGCATTTCAGTCGCACGGCTTCCACTAACATTCATTTAGGAACTCCTGGCCCATACTTAAAAAGAGATTAATTAGCTTTAAATATAAATATTTGTGCAGTTATTCCTCAATAATTTCATCAGTTTCAGCAATGGCAGCCAGTTGCTTTAACAAAGGGAAAATTAATTTCAAAGCTATATAAATTAAAGGTCATCAAAGGTAGCTCGCCTCCATGAGCTTCTTGATCACCGAGGCAATGCTCCTTGTGCAATGACTGGGGTCCCTCAAGACAATTCTGCTTCCCACAGCCAGATCGCACCCATGGCCACCGCCATGGCCAATGTTCTTCAGAGAGTTCCAAAACCCCAAGGTCCCAAGGTTCCCATCATCAACATGGCAAGGGGAGCAGCTTAGCTAGGCAGCACTCTGCTTCCCTGCCCCACAGAGGTTTTGTCTCTCTGTGGACTTCTATTGGTGTACAGTCATCTTTTGGTGGTGGCAGAGATTGGCTGGCCTCTAGAGGAAGAAGAGATCAGCCAAACTCTTCTGAATGGCTTCCCAGATTGTCTCTGGCTATTTCAACTATTCGTGCTCAAGATAAGAACGGTGAAAGTTGCTGCTGACAAGGGGTGGTCCATTCCTGACATCAATCCAGACCCTGCAAACATATAGGGATAGCTAGATGACATGGACCCCCCTCCGCCATCAGGTGTTCCTCTTGCTGCTTGAGCAGCTTATTGTAATTTCTGTTGGCTAGCTTTCCTGGGCTGCCCATGTGCTTGTTTATTTTGTTTTTCAAGCTCTGCCCATGTGACTATTATCATGTAATGTCCCCTGATAGGTATAGACATAGTCATTAGCCAATTTAGCCCAAAATTAAGCTAAAAGGATACAGATATAATGATTCAATCTATTAATATTCAAAGTAATGTGAATTACTCATTCAGTAATTCAACACGACGAAGGAAGGATTAGGGCTATAACCAAGGTGCACCTTATTACTACTTCAACATGATGAAGGAAGGATTAGGGCTATGACCAAGGTTCCTAGAGACCAATTACAATAGGCTCCCTCAAAGCTTACAGGTCCAAGCCCCGGCCCATATCCTATCTTGGGACTTGCCCTCAAGTCTTCCGGAATGTCGACCCCTACCCTAAGAGCAATACCACTGATTGGATTTAATCTTTTAGGCAATCCCCTCCTTGGAAACATTTCATCCCCTTTCTTCTCAGGCCAAAATAAGAAATAGATTCTGAGAAAATATATATTCTTCTTAATTTTCTGTGACTATACTTCACATTCAAAGAGTGATTATGAAATAAGCTATGAGTATATTACCATCTAATGCGTGTGTATATTTTTCTCTGATATAAAAATTATTAATAATTATATATAATATTAATATATGTCACATTTCTGATCTTACCATTGTAACTGATATGGATAGTATAATATATCTATTAACCCCATATACATATATATATATATAGAAGCCATTAATAGCATTCTGGAGTAATATTAACAGGATCAATTAATTGAATGCTGCCAGCAATGCACATGATTCCTATTACCAATTTTTATCACTATGCAATTTGGTAGAAATGTTGACCAGTGTTGAACATCCAGGGTGGTAGCCATGACCCACGTTCTTGTATTATTCATAATTGCCATACATGCACGAGGGATACGTAAAATGTTGGTCTTAATTTACCTCTTATATCCCTAAGTCTCCTAACCCCTTATATTCGCATGTTTTATGCTTAATCAAAGTTAAGTTGTGATCTTGCACTTCATGCTTGTTCACATGATCACAAGCAGTTATGGCCTAACTGTCAAAAGGGTGGTGATGGTGCGAAGAGCTCTTCTCAGCAATTAGGGTTATGGTTTTTGCACAGTCGCAGAGGGTCAAGCTAACCAGGGGGTTAAAGCAATGACTCGACGAAAAGACTCTCATCGCATCATCACAGGAGTTAAAGGCTTAACAAGGGTTTGGGCTGCGATGCAACGATTGCTTTGATCGCTCCTTCACATGAGTTAATGGTTGAGTTAAAGATTAAGGTGCGAGCTTGCGAAATAGTGGGCCAAGTGCTTTTGAAATCCTTTAGTCGTAGTGTCGCAAGGGTCAATTTCAAAGGGGAATCCATCGAATGAAAGCAAATCAACGAAATCGATGCATTCCATCGAAGGGCTTCAAAGATTTTAAGTCACGACCGTGTGAAAGGTCAAACATGCTGCGGTCAATTTCACTATTTTCACTCCATGGCAAATGATTAAAGTTGACCCAAGGTTAAGGTTGCAAGATCACAAAAGCCTTGAGTCGCATGGTTAAATTGCTAACCTGTGGTCATGGCAGCGAAGCTATGAAAACTTATGGATTGCACAGTCGCAGGTTCAAACATCAAAGTTAATAGTTAGGTTGCCACTAGGCGATCAGCGATTAAGTTGTGGTCTTTACGCTTTCGGAGTGGTTTATGATGCAGTCAGACCTCAAGCCACGACTTGGCGAATAAGCCACAAGCAGTCATGAAATCGTTTGTTCGCTTAGTCAAGTAATTAAGAAGCATAAAAGCAAGGAAGTCAGCGACCTAGTGAAAATATTTGCATGAAAGAAATATAAGTGATCGCACAGTCACGATGTCAAGTGGTAGTCAATTAGAATAAGCCGCAATATGGAGAACTCAGTTAAAGGATATTCATTCGGTTGGTCGCATGGTTGAGGATAGAAAGAGGTTTTAAACTGCGACTATGCTAAAAAGTTAGAATGATAAGAGGACAAAGGTGATTGCTCACTCGCGATATCAAAAAATGTTAGTGAAGATGAATGGCAAAGCAACAACAGAGCATTAAAATAAGGAGATCACAAAGTCACGGGCTGAACTTAACAATTAGAGAAAAGAGATAAGAAAAGAGATACTATACAGAAAAGAAAAGAGATAAACAGTTGCAAAGGCACGATAAAGGTTAGAATGAAGATTAAGTGCATCATCGCAAGTCAACCTGGTCAACAAGGAAATATAGCTACGAGGATGCAAAAAGGCGAAAAAGTGTCAAGTCCAGCCTATCAAATAGTGACACGTGGCTCGTGTTGGGGCAGTCCACTGGAGATTGACTGAAGGTGGCAAAAAATAATGGATTCAAGTTTCAAATTTGCAGAGCTGGAACAACGTGATGTGGAGATCTGATTTCGAATGGAGTAAAGCAAAAGGAGAGGTCTAGATGAAATCAAATATTTTGAACGGCCCTTGAAAAGACATGAAGCAATGGAAGCAGTTGAGGATATCATGGCTTTGTCAATGGAGGCAATTGAAGGTTTACATGATTAAAGGCATCAGAGGACAAACAGAATTAATTAAAGGTTCTTGCAATAGTTGCCACCTAGTCGATCTCACAACCATCTTCTTAGTTTTACCCGAATACAGAAAATGTAAAAATGTAACTTTCTGAAAGCATCTCTGTATTCTTCCAATAGTCTTTTGACATGTGCCCTCCCATCTAAAACTTGTTGCAATCTTTCTCTTTACAAGGATTCCCAAGATGTGGAAAAGGGGGATAGAAGGTTGGAGTTTTATGCAAAAAACGGTTTTGTCGTCATTTCTTGAGTATCCTTCATAGCATTTTCTATAGATTACTTTGCAAACAATCTTGATGAATTTTGTGGAACTACTTTTCAAGCTTGAATAAAGGAACAATTCTCTTGTGTTTTCACTTTGCTGCTTAAATCACTGGTTTGATATAACTTTTGAGATTTATTTTAGATCCCTGAGTTTATGTTTCAATTTTATCTGCAAGTGGAGTTTTGGAATATTCATATAGGTTACAAGTCGCGAAGCTATGCTTTATCTCAGGTAGTCAACTTGTGAATGTCATCATTCCCCTTAGTATCTTGTCTAAAGTATATCCTTCTCATGAAATATTTATGTATGGGTTTTCTGAGGTCAATGTTGTGCTCACCTTAATTGTTCAGAAATGCTTCATCATGTCAAGCCAGCAATACTCTCATCTTAATGTTTTGGTGTATCACCTCAAGTTTACTTTTCAGCATTTACATTCATGCAAATCCTTCTATCCCTTTCTCTCCCAAGTTTTAAGTTCATGTTTGAAGAACATATAGGTGAAGCATCATAAGGAACTGGCCTAGAACCGGGAGATTCACTACTAATCTTGGTACACCCACTACCTAGGAGTGTTTCCATGTTACTCGAAGTGACTAAATTTTAGAATCCAGTCGAGGTGCAACTTTTAGAGATAACAATTCCATTTACCAATTTCTTCAATATATTTTGATTCTCCTATATTCTTATTGCTACGCCCTTAATATTGGTGTGTATAGGGTTATAAATAGTCAACTTGTGGCTATCTTAATCCTTAATTAAGTCATGTTATCATTATTATATTATTATTTAGGTAGGTAGGTCGGCCTACGTGTTATGTAGGGTTGTGTCTATTCAGCCTAAGCATAATTAGGTACATACAAGAGGTTGTGAGTCTTATTTCAAGATCATATTGTGAAGTGTGTTCTCATTGGAGATATTTCGAGGTTGCCCCCTCGAAGTGGCCTATTACTCTCAATTATTATCAAGTATTTATATAATATTTTATATTATTTCTTCTATTGTACAAGTTATTTCATTACACTTATCCTTTGATCTCTTTCTTGTAAACTGTAATTAATGTTATAAGCTCTGATTCCATCCCCCTCCCCCCTCCCTTTTACATTGACTATGTGATCCTTTATATATCAGTATCCTTCAAAAGACACACATCTTTAACCAATCATATCTTCTCACTTTATATGCACCTTTTCATAACAGCCCAATATCCTTCTATTAGGATCATTGTCTAATCAACAATTCATATTAATAATTGTTACCACTTCTTAACTTGCCATCACCATCAATAATGTAGAAGCAATTCATTAATGATTAAATTCCTTGTTTGAGACTTAGTTATATCAGCCTCCTTATACATATCACTCTCCCAGCAGTCATAACTTTGAAATACATTTCTTGAGGAGATATGTCTCATTCTAATTCATTAATCATTGCTGGCTAAAATGGATTTTCATACATCAATAATATGAATCGTCCCATTATTGGCTATTTCACTATCATTCCAACAGTTCTAATTTCCTAGAGACTAATAATTCTACTAGTCAGATTTGGATACAGCAATTGTTTTAGTTAAGTTTTTATCAGTAGCATGTTGTCATTGATATTTAACTCTAGTAATGTTGGGATGAAATGAGTAAGTCTGAATACTTTCCTTATAACTTTTCTTCTCTGCGCACCACCATGGATGATCGTATTAGTCAAATACTTTGTTTCGTTGACATTACTATCTCATTGCCAACTCCAATTAGTATTTCTCTATCATTAGCACTATAATACATTAATAGTAATAGTATATTATATTATTATTATTTATTATAAAATCTTACTTTAGAGTGGGGGATACTACAGTCCTATCCTCCCAAAATTGCTTGTCCTCAAGCAATTACATGTTTTCCTTCTTGTTATTTGATAGTACCTTCTTGTTATTTGATAGTACCTTTTGGTGATTTAACTTAAGTTTTCTTTCATGACCATAGGCCATCTTATAATGGTTTCCATTCTGTTTGCACGATAACATGTCTCAAGTTCATCCCCCTCTAGTTATTCTATTATACTAGATAAACCAAAGTAGAACCACACATAGAGTATACACTTCAAAAAATATGCATGAATATGAGAAGACATGAAGTATTGTGCAAAACATGCATGCCAATGCATGAAGATACAAAGTATACACATTGATGCATGAAGACACGAAACATACACAAAGCATACATTAATGCATGAAGTATAGATACAAGAAGTATACACATAAGACATGGTATATACATCAACATGCTGAAGACATATAAAGTAAACCTTTAAAGCATTAAGAGTACCTATGAAAACATGTAAGGCATGGGTCACAAATAAGAACCACACAACATTATCATACATAGGAATACATCTAAGCCATGAGGCATACACAGTACACATGGCATACGCATGAGTTCACAACAAACAAGACACATTAAGTATACACATGAATTTAGTAAAAACAGCAAGTATTTACTTAAGCATGCATGTAATACATAAAGCATAAGGTATCCAACCATTGCCTCAGGGAGTCTTTGGATTGACCTCGTACCCTCTTTTTTTGTGAATATATTTAATTTTATATAATTAATGGAAACCCTTTTGTCGAAAAAATAAGTTTGTCAAAGATTATATGTTTTATCCTATGGAATTGTTTGGAACATGCATGTTTTGATCATGACACGTGCATGAGCCTGTCAATTACATTCTGAGATTTTATTGTTATAACTTATATAGCTGTCACCGATCATTTGATACATGAAACTGAACTCAATAAATTTTAAAAGTGCAAATAAAGGCAGATTCTGAAATTTACAAATGTGTTAGCACAGGTAGGAAATTGTGTGGTAAAAGTATGTTAGAATGTGAATAGGGAAATAAACAACCTGTCCACATAAAAAAGTACTTGAATTATAATTAACTCACCAAAGCATATAACATTGAAATAGGTATACACATAATGTTGGTCATGGGCTAAAAGCAAACAAGAACATATAGCTGTCTATGCCATATAACATATGGTTCTCATTTCACCTCACACTCCATGCATTATAGTTTAATAAAAAACATCTTAAATCTTGTCCTGAAAGAGATTGTTGTCAAGTTAATTGTTACGCATTGTAGGTATGGTCAACCAAACTGCAGGAGTCTTGACAATGCTCGACATAAAATATTGCCCATAATTGAGAATCGATTGCTATTTCTGTCAGGAATGAAATTTTAAATGTGAGGATTGTAAATTGCTCTTCAGAGGTAATGTACAACAGGCAACTGTTTAATCTTACAATCTTGCCAGAGATGCACTTAATGGATTGCTTGTACAAATCTGTTTTTTTTTTACTCAACACCACCATAGAAATTTGTTTGTTATCTCCAAGCGATAATTTACTTAAATTGATTTACAAAAATAAATCTACTTTTCACTTTCATTGCAATCATTCCCTATACTGCAAATTTAAAATGCCTATGACTGTCCGATTTGAGATTATGAAAGAAAATAATAAACTTCATAAAAGTTTCGGCAACATACCTCATCTGCAAGAATCCTTGAGCAGTTGAAGCATACACAACGCAAAATTGAAAGAATGGTCTTCAAAAACCCAATATGGTACATGGGCTTGGCGAGCTCAAGGTGTCCAAAATGCCCAGGGCATTCGGCCATGCCAGCGGAACAAGTTTCACACTTAAGTTTTCTATCAATGGTACCCAAACGTGGATCACTGAGTCCCCCAAGCTTAGGTTTTCCACGCTCATAAGTTTCACTGTACTCAATTTGTGCAACAGACATTTGCCTCTGCAAAAACAGTAAAAATAACACCTCCAGCATCAATCCCTCATTTATCAAACCAAATAAAAATTCATAACCATATCTTTCACAACACTCTGCCTGATAGTCGCAATAAAAAAGCTAGGATTTGGTTAACCAGCGCATTTAGATTGGTATTTACTTTCTAAACCAATTCATTATTGTTAGTTTAAAACCCTTAAACTATCCAGAAAATGTTCTAAACCAAAGAGATGATGGGAAGTTCTAAACCAAAGAGATAATGGGAAGCGTGGTTATTTCATAAAAGATAAATTAAACATTAAGCTTCCAAACATAGTAGCATCAAAACATAGTCTAGAATATATGAAATGCGCAATTTCATTTAGTAAACTAGGGTAACACAGGCCATTTTCTGCTAGTAAAAATTAAATTGGCCATATTTTCGACTTCCATGCTATAACATAGGTTTTTTTTTTCATTTTTCCTTATTTTGAGATGAACTATATACTAGAGCTTAACGTAACTATCTTAAGATCTAATAAAAAAAATTAATCTTTTTTTTTTCCGAAAACAAAGTGGGGTTTCCTGTTTTCAGCTCAGGCAACCAAATTTCCTCGTGTTTTTCACAAGCGGGACATTTTAATCGTCCTTCAAATTTTATTATTCAAACCTACTATAGTAAAAGTCTTTCAATTTAATTCAGAGAATTTTGAACTTACAATTTCATCCGGGCTGATAATGCCGAACTGCACGACTTTCACCTTGGCCACTTCGGCCGGGGAGTACGGAAATCGAGTATCCATGCTGTGGTATTACTAGTTACAATATTTTTCTTTGTTTTAAGCTCACTGAAGCTTTTACGGCGAAAAAAAATACTCTGTGCTCCCAGGAAAGTAAAATAAAGCAAACCCAGTTCAAGATTTAAGAGACTAAACTAGATTTCGTAGAAAAACTGAAGAATTTCTTTTCTTAAAATCAGCTGGGATTGGCGCCGTAGCTAGGGTTTCAACGGCAAGATATTTAGCTGTTGTATTTGAGCTAAATATTCATTCATATATTCTCAACGTTTTAGATCAGAAACTATTTACTTTGCATTTGCAAAAGAAACAAAATGAGATTTGCAGAAACTGAACCGAACTTATGTCCACAAACTATATTATTTATTCTTTTAAATGCAGCTAGGGTTTGAAGACGAAATTAGGAGTTGGACACAGCAATGGAATAAAAGCAGCGCTTCATCGAACAATTTCGTGTTAAAGCTCCCACGGAATTCCGCCAAATGATTTATCATCTGCTGTAGGAGTTTTAGCTCCGTGGATTGGAAGCCTCCATCGGGGAGAGTTGTGCGAAATCAAATGAAAAAGATAAATTTAGTGACTTGAGGTATATATATGCCATAAAACACTTGCTCGGAAGGGAAAGACCGTAGAAAGAAGTCGATTGCACATTTTAAAGGGGAGTGGTTGCATTTGTGTTGTTTTCGGTCAGGTCGTCGGATGGGCTTTAGTGACTCCGTAAGTCCCAACTAGAAAACTTATTCATAGTCCTCTCATAACTATGGGAGAGGCCTTAGTTCTTGAACACCCTAACTACACGCTTATCAAAATCTTATGTAAAAAATTTTAATTGCTCTAGTTTTTTGCAGTAGCTTATTTGGTGAGTCGTCTACTTATAACTAAGATTTCAAGTCCACATCACCTGTTATGATGCCACATTAGCATGCATTTTGCCAAGTTGTCCAAAACAGCCCAAAAAAAAGTGAAACCAATGGTTGTGCATAAAGGCTGCCCATAGTTGAACAACTAATGTGGCATCACACCATTGGTTAATTTTTATAACCAAGGATACATTTTATTCAATTTTAGGTAGTTAGCATTATACTAACAACTTTAAAGTCACAAGTATCGGTACAATATTGTCAAAAAAATTGGACATTAAGTCAATAAGTGTAGGTATCAAGCGAACAACTCCTATCACAACTATTGGAACACATTCAAGTACTAGATCCTCTCCCCTATAGCGGATGGGATAAGTTTAGGGCCAGTTAGGTTGCTCTAATATGGATGGAATTAGCATACGAAATTCTTGGAAATTTTTAATTAGTTGTTTGGGTTGGCTAAATTGGAATGGGAATTGAAAAAAACAAGAATCTGGTATGCCCATTAACCCCCCAAAAATTTGGATGTGGTATTCCACCTAAATAGGTGGAATTAGTCTAATGGTCGTTTTAATTCCAATTTGTATAAAAATGAGCATTGGATATTATTGGAAATGAATTGTTTTTGAGGTCCACTTGACCTGGGATTTTTCCACTTGTTCTATCCTATTTTTACTTGCATGTTGTTCTCCTCAATTATTTTGCCACCTCTGTTTTTTCTGTCTCTCACACAGGTATCCATTTTGGATTTTTGTTTGTTTCATTTTGGCTACGGCTTCTATTCATTGAATCTTATTTCTGCTCCAATAAAATGTTGATTTGGGGACTCTTGTCTTTTGCAGATACTATTGTTTTTCCTCAAGCGACATCAACAATTAAGGGTTTTGTGTTTCACAATCTGGGCAGTTCATCAAGGTAAGTCCCTTGATGTGGGTTGAAAGCATTTTAACGAAACTTATTTATGCTCCAACAAAATGTTAATTCAAGGGCTCTTGTCTTTTGCAGATACTATTCTTTTTCCTCAGCGACATCAAGGTCGGCGAACCCTAGTATTTTGTTGAAAGGCTCGACGCCACTAAATTGCTTTGTTAGGATTTTGTAAACTTTTGCTCGCAAACCCTTCCTTTTTGACCCATTGGAACTTGTAGCAATATAACCCAATTTTTACAAAACCTTGAGGTAAGTCACCTACAATGGCTTCTACCATTTTTTTGAGGAATATGTATACGGAGTTGTTTTAGTTTCATTTTATTTCAATATTATGCCATGATATGTTCAATGAAGGTTTTGGTTCTGTGGTTTCATCTATGATTGTTTGTGTGTATGATGTTATTGCAATTCCTAGTATTACATCCCTCTTAAGTGCAGAAAAAACCTCATACAGTTGTTTGGGCATTCGTCAAGGTAAGTCCCTTGATATGGGCTAAATGCATTTTAAAATATTTTGGCTGCAAAATTTATATGCTTGAAGGGTTTTATTATTATGCTCTTCTATGTCCAGCTCAAATGCCTCCTCTTTCATGTCCATCTAGCTAGGGTTTGATTCTTTCTACTCATGCATTCATGCCCATTCTGTCAGGGTTTGAATCCCTCTATTGTTGCTTTCCATTTTTTATGGAATTCTTTAACCTGCCTTCTAAGCAACGTTGCCTAGAAACAGAGCAGACTTTTTTGGCCAGTGGTACTCAGCAAGTAGACATTCAGTGAAAAATGAGCTTGGACCCTTGATGCTTGCCTCTGCAAGATTTCATTTATTGCTAAACATTTCTTTGTAATTTTGCATCTCTTGGTGATTCTAATTTTCCTTTGGTATTTAGTTGCAGGCTATATTTGCTCACACATGTTGAAAATGAGAGCCTCTAAAAACTTGACCTTGGAAAATGTCATCTTCCCTAACAAGGGTTTTCAAATCATGTTGTTTCTTACAGCTCTGAATGCTTGTGAATTAACCCTTCCATCAATTGTTGCAAGTTTAACCCTTCAATCATGAATATTTTGTTGCTTTTACCTTTGCTACAAGTTTAGGCCTTGAATCTTGTATTAGAATTTAAATTTTTGTTCTACTTTTTGAAGCTTTCTTTTATGCTTGTAAGAAATTGCATAACTGCGTTGTCTACTTGTTGAGTACCCACATTTTCTTTCTTTGCATAATCATGGATCCACATCAAGCGCTCAAAAAGAGGCAACCTTGTTTATCTAGAACTCATGCATTGTTTTATTGATATTATTTATTCAAATAATTAAACTGAGATTGTTGTCATCATTATTCTCCTTATTCTCGCAAACAATAATGGGACAGCATTGAAGGCCATTGAAAGGAAGAACTCTAAGAAATAGATAAAAGAAGAAATATGATGAGATGTGAGAAGTCAAGGGGTCCAAGCTCCATTGCCACCCATTTCTTATTTAGTTTATGCTATACTTGTTGCATGAAACGACTAGAACAATTAGTGTTTAGTATATTATATAGTGTATCCTACATAAATATATGTATTGTTACAATGCTTATTAGACTATTTTGTTGTAAGAATCTGGTGGAGATCAATCTCAGATTTGGGTCTCAACTTGAATAAAATCATTGTGGTTTCTCTCTTTATAACACCATGTACGCAAAGATCTAAATATATATTGTCATAATTCTAATTTTATTCATGGTTTGTAGCTGTGTTCTCTTTTTTTTAAAGATTATCTCTATCCAGACATTTAAGACGTGAAGGATCAAATATATTATAGTCATTTTATCTAATAATTAAACTATTGAGGAAACAAAAACTTTAAAAACAATCAACATAATACATAATACATACAAATGTGGAAATTCTAAATTATGCATGGATTCTTACAAGAACTTTTCATTATTATACAATCTTACATTTATGCATGGATTTTATACTTCCTGGTATGTTGTTCTTTGTCAAAAGATACTCTTAATTATTATTATTTTAATCCATAAAAGATACTCTTTACTATAACGAATACTATTGTAGCCAAAGAGATTATAGGAGTTGTCAACACAGCCTTAGCTAATGGGGCACTCTGATGGAAAAATAGGGGTGTGAATAGTAGAAGGATTTTGCAATAGCATTTTATTAATTGTATTTTACTAATTCCATAGATTTAATGAAATATGTATTTATAATGATTTTAGGTTGTTGATGGATCTATTGAAAGATATAAATATTCTAGGACATGTTGCTGGGAAGAGAAGAGTCATTTGTGCTCTTGTAGTTGCTTTGGCTGCCTTTGCTACATTTATAGCAGTGTTTGCACAAGAAGGTAAAAGATCAGTACATAGGCGCAAAAGAGGTGAGACTCCCTTTTATAAGCGTATTATCTATTCGAATGAGACTGATTGTCATGATCAGCTTCGAATGAGTATAGAAGCATTCTTTCACCTAGCAACTATTCTTAGGGAAAAAGTAAGTGTCACAAATACAACACACTTAACATTGGAAGAACAATTGGTGATGTTCCTCCATACCCTTGGCCATAATTTGAGGAATCGAAAGATTGCTCATAACTTTGGCCACTCAGGAGAGACAATCAGCCGATACTTCCATAAGGTTTTGACAACAATTTTGGCACTCCATGGCAATTATCTTTTGCCACCTGGTCCAACCACTCCTTTAGAAATTAGTGGGAAGGATCGTTTTGATCCATACTTCAAGGTAGATATGTTATTTTTATAGCTTGGTTTTATAGACTCTAAATCTTATTATTACACATCCACCTGATTATACATCCAAATGATTATAAATTTGCCTATTGTAGGATTTCGTGGGAGCAATTGATGGAACTCATATTCTAGTCACTGTCAATGTTGACATTCAAGCTCCATGTCGTGATAGAAAAGGTAACTTGTCACAGAATGTTATGGGTGTCTCTTTATTTGATTATAAGTTTCAATACATCCTTGCTGGATGGGAGGGGTCTGCTTTAGATAGTTGTGTTCTAACATCAGCTTTGTCACGATCTGATCCATTAGTAGTCCCCCCAGGTATGTCATATGTTTATATAATGTTTCATATGATAGTTGTTAGAAAGTTATATTAATATCCTTTCATTTTACGTAGGTAAATATTTTTTAGTCAATGTTGGATATACCAATGTACCTAGGTTTCTCACGCCTTATTGGTGCACATGCTACCACCTAAAAGAGTTCTCAAGAGCAAACCCCATAAATACTCTGGAAGAGTTGTTTAACCACCGCCACTCCTTGCTTAGGAATGTAATAGAACGCACATTTGGCATTTTGAAGCAATGCTTTCCTATCCTGAGGTATGCGACATCATATCAAATCATGACCCAAACAAAGATAGTATTGGCATGTTGCATATTGCACAACTTCATTACAATAGAAGATGGCATTCCTCCTGAAGTTGACATTGACGAAGAAGATCAACGTAAGGGGATACGTGTACCAATATTGGAGATATACGAGATGACTCAGCGTGATAGAGAGGATTGGGGGAATTTTAGAGATGAAATAGCAAAAAGGATGTGGGATGATTATAGATCTCGATCTTAGTTCTCTAAAGTGTACTATTTAGTATTAGTTGTAAACTCCTTGTTGGGATGTCACATCTTTTTTAATATTACTGAATTGATCCCTACTTGTAAAAGACATAGATCAGGTCTATTTTTGTATTGCATCATAAAGTTTCCTTTAAAACTTTCATGGTGAGTTATTTTTATATGTTGAAATGTAGAATGTTTACAAATCCTCTTTTCCTTGTTCTATGCATGGTCATTATTACTGGTAGGATATTCTCCTTGCCAAGCAAGTATGGTGATAATTTTAGTGGGTATATTTGCTTTTTGGTTACTTTTAAGTTCTTTGCTATTATCTTTATTAGTAAGTAGGAGATATTTTACACCAATTAGTATTGTTGTTGTGTATGCTTCTTCACTAATTAGTATTGTTGTTGTGTGTGCTCATTCACATCGCTACTATCATTCCAAAATTGTTGTGGCTACATCATTGCTGGATATTAATATATCACTCTTAATTCATAGTTTTTCTTCTTTCTATTACTAGTGTGTATGCTCCTTCAACAATTAGTTATTTGTTGTTGTGTATGCTCCTTCACCAATTAGTATTGCTATTGTGTTTACTCATTCATGTTGCTACTTATTAATGTCTTTTTTCCTTTTTCTTCAGCAATTGATGTCATAGTTTTTCTTCATAGTTTTTCACAAAAATTGTTCTGGTCACGTCATTGCTAGATATTAATATATCACTGCCGATTAATAGTTTTTCGTCTTTCTATTGCTGGTGTGTATGTTCCTTCAGCAATTAGTTATTTTCTATTGTGTATGCTCCTTCAACAATTAGTTTTGTTGTTGTGTATGCTCCTTCACCAATTAGTATTGTTGTTGTGTGTGCTCATTCATGTCACTGCTTATTAATGTCTCTTTCCCTTTTTCTTCATCAATTGATGTCATAGTTTTTCTCCATAGTTTTTCACCAAAATTGTTGTGGTTACATCATTGCTGGATATTAATATATCATTGTTGATTAATAGTTTTTCTTCTTTCTATTGCTAGTGTGTATGCTCCTTCAACAATTAGTTATTCGTTGTTGTGTATGCTCCTTCACCAATTAGTATTGTTGTTGTGTATGTTCCTTCACCAATTAGTATTGCTATTGTGTGTGCTCATTCACATCACTAATTATTGATGTCTTTTTTCCTTTTTCTTTATGTCATAGTTTTTTCTTCATAGTTTTTCACCAAAATTGTTGTGGTTACATCATTGCTAGATATTAATATATTGTTGTTGCTTCATAGATTTTCTTCTTTCTGTTGCTTCATAGTTTTTAGGCATGAGGGAACATGCTCTTAACTTTTTTCTCTTAACTTAGTTGTGGTCACTTCCTTTCTCTAACCGAATCGTGACACTTCCATGCATCGATTATAACAACTAGTCATCAATTGCTAATTATGGAGTAATTCAAAAGTTGTTGAAGCTTATTTACTTTATATAAGGAAGTGGTCTACCATAGTCTTGAATATGTCTGCTCTTGATTTCTATGGAAGGAGATGGAGATGGGTCTAAGCTCAAGTTGATTGAATCAACTCCTTGTTTGGTGGAATGCATAGAAGAAGCATCAAGATTACTATTTGACTTTTGGGCTTTTCTCCAAAAATTGATCCCGTGATCTTCATTAGTACTTGACTTGCCAGTTGGCAGACTGATATTAAATGACAAATTAGGGAGGTAGAATGATCTCACCACACTGTTGCTTTGCCTCTTCTTTACTATCTTTCATAGATCATATCCCCCTTGATTACAACTATCTCCTTTCCTCCTCCACCATATGTAAGATTGATGAATCAATTCAACTTAGCAGAGACGAAATTACTTCAAGCCCCCTAATGTAGTCTACCATTCTTGTAACCCTATGGGACCCTTTTGAGTAATGCTAGAGTGGTCCCTTTGGAATCCACTAGTTTAGGTTTGAGGATGGTATTTGAAGAGTTTAGGAGGATAAGAAGTTGGAAACTACAATTAAGAATAAATTAAACTAGTGACATAAATGTAAGCTCATGTGAAGCTTGTCATTCCTGTGAGTCTTTTTGCATCCACTAGAGGTTGGTTTCAAACTTTCAAGTGCTTTTACAACCCTATTCAATATTGTCAAGTACCCTTTTAAGTAACCTTAAAGTGGTATCATTGGCATACATTGATTTGGATTTGATGAAAATATATGAAAAGTTGGGATAATGAGCACTATAATTAGAAACAAAATAAATTAGTGGCATAAATGTATGCTCTGAGCATAGTTTCTCACCTTGGTTTATTGAGTGTTCGAGTGTTCCATTGTATTGAGTAGACATATATGATATTTACTTTAATATTTTTAAGAGTAATTTATGGCTCATGCAAGTATTGCTATTATCTTTATTAGTAAGTAGGAGATATTTTACACCAATTAGTATTGTTGTTGTGTATGCCCCTGGTGTGTATGCTCATTCACGTCACTACTATCATTCCAAAAATATTGTGGTTACATCATTGTTGGATATTAATATATCACTGTTGTTTCATAGATTTTCTTCTTTGTATTGATGTTGTGTATGCTCCTTCACCAATTAGTTATTTGTTGTTTTGTATGCTTTATCACCAATGAGTATTGTTGCTGTGTGTGCTCATTCATGTCACTACTATCATTCCAAAATTGTTGAGGTTACGTCATTGTCGGATATTAATATATCATTGTTGCTTCAAAGTTTTTCTTCTCTGTATTGTTGTTGTGTATGCTCCTTCACCAATTAGTATTGCTTGTGTACGCTCCTTCACCAATTATTATTGTTGTTGCGTGTGGTCATTCACGTCCTTGTGTATTAATGTCTTTTTTTCATTTTTCTTCATAAATTGATATCATACACAACATTATTGATGAGCATGGACAATGATGAGTTTATTCGTGTCACTGAAACACCTCCTTTGAATCAAGTTGCTCAAACAACTTCTTCCTCCAAGAAAGTTTTTTTGGAAGCTGCTCATGGAGTGTAAGTTTTTAGACCCACTCCATGAACAAGTCACCCTCAGAAGGAAAGGTGAGGGAGAATTCAAAAAAGAGGTGTGGACAACCATTGAATGAAAGTTCAATGGAGATCTGAACATGAATTTGTCCAAAGATAATTTTAAGAACAAGCTAAAAACTTGGAAGCAAGGGTGTAAAATCATGAAAGAGCTAAAAGGTACTAGCGGTTTTGCCTAGAACAAATCAACCCAATCTATGGATGCTGAAGACAACATTTGGGAAGAGCTATTGAAGGTAATATGCTCATTCAATATATTTTGTCCTTACATGCCCATTAACTACTCAATCTAGCAATGATAGTAAAAAATGTAACACAAATTTTATGTCAACATGTAGAGGAAGGAGTTTTAAAATGCCAAAGTGTTTAAAGAGGCAATCATTTTAGTACTATAATGACTTAGCCTCAATCATGGGGAATGACATAGCCGAGGGTGCCACTGCTGCAACAACACAAGAAACTAAAGAAGGGCACACTATGGATGAGACCATGGATTTTGATGATTCATATGAGGATATCCATACACCTATTCGGGATGCTACTAATTTGGATGATGAAGATATGGATATTCCTACATTGAATCAGCATAGTGCAGCAAGTGGGAAACATACCGGTTCAACATCATCATCGAGAAGGCCAAAGAGAAAGAAGGCGAGTATGGCTAGTTCCATGGATGGAATTTCTCATTCAATTGATAAGCTAAATGAGACCCTCCTGAAGCCTCAAGTTATCAAATTGGGTGAAGAGCATAAGCTAAAAGATTTACAAGATGTTTATTCTACACTAAAGGCAACTAGTGAACTTGGTATTGCTACTTTGATTGCAGCATTTGACACCTTTGTGGCTGATCCTAATAAAGCCAAAGGGTTCTTAAATATGAACCAAGAGGAGAGAGAAGAATATGTCTGAATAAAGTTTCTAGGTCTTTAGTACCTTTTTTGTTGTTCACATACTTTTGAGATCGATTTGTTTAGGTTGATAACGATAAGATTTTGAAATATTTTGGTCGCATAATGGATATGAGAAACAAAATTTTCAGCTTTTTGGCAATTGTTTTCGAATTATTATTTGAAATATACTTTTGAGAACCACATGATATAATGGTCAATGCATGGTCTTTTTATGCATAGAATGTTTTCTATTTTTCAGTTTAGCTTAGTTTAATTCCTTTAATGGCTATCTATTTTTATGATATTGCTATCTCAGTAATGGTAGGCTACAAAAAACAATATTAATATTATTTTGATAGTTATTTCTATTTTTGTTGTCCAGTCTTGGTCTAAGTTGTAGATGTTGTATGAAAATAAACTTTGTTATTTGTACGAATGTTAGGCTTTATATGCGTAGTTTGGAATCAATTTTATAGTGTCTTAGTTTGAACAGTGGCATGAGGTGTGGATGTACCATCTATTTCTTTATCTTGACTTGAAACAATTGTTGTAGGTATGGATTTAGCATGTCTCTCTTTGTCTTGACTTGAACAGTGGTTGTAGGTGTGGATTTAGTACCTCTTTCTTTTTCTTCACTTGAACAATGGTTGTAGATGTGGATTTAGCATCTCTTTCTTTAGACTTGGTTATTGGATAGCATTATTTTGACAATTGCTGCTATTTTTGTTGTCCAGTCTTGGTCTAAGCTCTTGATGTTGTATTAAAATAAACTTTGTTAGGCCATGGCCATTGTTTTGACGGTTCTTCCATGAATTTGAAGCCACTTCTAGGCTGTTTGAGCCTAAACTTGTATTTGCCCTTTTGCTGAATACATGTCAAAATGAGAGTGGATTTTCTTGGAGTTTTTTTAGCATCAAACATTATCATTGGTGATCACTTTTGCTATTTTTTCAGAAAAAAAATTTAAAGCCTTTTTTAATCAAATTTCTGAATTGATCTCATGCATATAGCCGCTCCTTTGTCTTTATAGCTGCATCATAATCATCTAAAACTTTTCTAAATGTTGTACATCTCTTACCAATTTATTGGTATAAAATACATGGCTATGAGTGATGCGCCAATTTATGAATGCCCATGTGGTGTTGGGCCATGTGTAGTAAAAGTGTCGCACACAAAGAAAAATCCAGGGTGTCAATTTTTGTGTTGCCCTAATAAAAAGAAGGTTGTTAATGACATGCTATATATTATATCTTTCAAATTAATCACGTGTAATCTCTTTGATATGAACAAATGTTGATTTTGTATTGTAGGGGAATGATGGTTGTGGATATTTCAAATGGGTTGATGTCCTCACTACAATTGCACATGATTAAGGATATGAGAGCAAAATGCACAAGGCACGAGAGGCAAGCAAGGTTGGCATTGCTTTAGCCAAAGATGAAATACAAGATCAAGGAAATGAGTGCAAAACGTGCAAGGCCCACGAGGATGAAATAATCTTTTTGCATACCCTTCTATGTGTAATTATTGGCTTTGTATGTTGGAACCTTATGCAATAAAAAGATAAACCTTGCTACGCATTTCTTTTGACAAACATTTCGTAAATTATTTGTAATGTAATGATAATTTATAAAATGTATTTTTTTTTTTGTATGGAGTTAGTATTTGCCTTGTGTGGCATGATTTTAATGACGACAAATTAAATGAATTTAAAAATCATGTAATGCAACTTACGAATGAAAATGATATATTAACAATACATTTTTTTCACAAGCTATAGCTAAGTTTTTATATATGCTCCGATGTTGAATGAGAATCTCAAATGCTTGTTTATGATTTCTATAATAATCCCCAGAAGGTGATGAATTCCATCTACTGGTATTTCTTTGTAGTTGCTAAAGTTTGGCAATTCTTATAGTTGAAGCTGAACTTTTGTATTTAAGATCTGTAGAAGTGTTTTCTTTTTACCTTTAACTGGTTATGTAATACGACGATAAATCCCAAGACCTTGCACACTTTTCCTGTACAAGTTGGACATCTATCCAGGAAGAAGCCTATTACAGATGCAAGATGTCTTGCTTTTCAGAACCAGAGAGGTTTTCCAAGGCAAAGGGCTATGCAATCAGAGTGGTCTGTTTGTTCTAGTGCCTATGATCTCTCATCACACGAGATTCTTTTCTATGGAAGTGTATTGGGAAACAAGATAACCTTTTAGAACTTTGGAGGTTGAATTCAAAGGTTTTTGAGGAATATTTTTTTGAATTGTATTGCATTTAAGTATGTTAGTAGTAGTAGTTAACAAAGTAATGTTAAATAAGCCTTTTTGAATAAGTAAAAGTTTGTTAATAGTTACTTTTGTGAGAATATTTTCTCATAAGGAAGTTGCTCCGATGGTTGGATTATGAGGCCATGTGAAGCCCCCATTCTAATCAATTTAAAATCAACTATTGAAATCCCAACTGAATAATAATACCATTTTTCCTCTGTGCTGAAATCATGTAAATTTGCTATGGTATCAATGTGGACAATATATCTGTGTCTGCAAAATAATGAACCCATGATTAGAAGAAAGCCATGGAAATGTGAGAAATTGTGGAAGAGTTAAGAAACTCAAATTTCATAATTTTGAAAACCATCTAGCCATGTCCACATCAACTTTTGGCCCTTTAAAATAGTTGTATAATTGTCTTTCTTTCATGTTAACATGGAAAGTAAACATAATTCAATATAAATTTATAAGTGTTATTTATGGTTAGGATCTTTAGCATGTTACACATTTAAAAGCATAACAAGATTCAAACAAAACTTAAAGGGTTGGCATTTGAACATTTGGGAGTTTTGAGTCAAATATTTCCACCAAACATCTACACAGACGAATTCGCAAGTTTTTCAAGAAGCAAAAATTGTACACATTAAAGATTCAAACTGAAGTGTAATATAAGATCCCCATCCAACTTCACCAAACTTTTTAGTTCCACCTTCATTGAATAAGTAGTTTGATATATGTTATTTTATGCATGTAGCAGTAAGAGTTTTCTGATTTGAAAGTTTAATAATGTTAGGCTTTCAATGTTCTGATATAAAAATCATCATTATGCTTGGGTATATGATTTGATTAACAAATAAGACCATATTCTCAATCCATAATTTGTTGTCATAACAGAGATATATTCATTTATTTCAAAGCATTGATACAAATAACAGAAAGGCAACATAACAAAACGATTTTATAGTCCACTATTTATGTGCACAGGGATTAGCAAGTCAACATCAGTAAATTAATGGTTTATATTCAAAGGTTTGTATCATCCCTTTTTTGGCTGCACCAATTTTATAGGTAAGCATAGTATGTAGCAGTTGAGTACAATGCTTTTGCTAAAATATTAAAAATACATTTCATTCATGTTAAAAAATTGAATAAAAAAGACAATGCTTATTTTGGCTAGTATTCCAATTCTACAATGTGCAACCAAACAGAGGAAATCTATATTCTCACAATGAATTCTTGGTCAACCAAACAGTCCCAAATTGAATTCCATAATCATAATCTGGATTCCGAATTCCAGAATCCCAAAGCTAGCATTCTAAATGACAATGATTAATTTATATTCTAGCAACCAAACAAGCCCTCAAAGAGTTATAACAAGCAACCAATGAGGATTAAATTTTATAACAAGTGCGACTAGTATTTGCCTAATATAATTCTCATATTTAATAAAATTTAATTAGATATTAAATAATTTAATAAAATTATTAAAATATATTTATAAACTGATATAGTTATTTATATATTAATTTATTTTTTGATATATTTATAATTTATTAAAATCTTATATTTTAAAGTTGGTTTTTTATTAATCTTAAAAGAAAGTTTAATAATATCTTTATATAATTTTAAATATTTAAAATAATTATGTAAGCATTTGTATATATATAAAAGGTAAGAGCCAACAACACAACGGTAACTTGTGAGCCTCTCATGTGGAACTAATACTCGCATGCTTTTGCACATGCAACAAGTGGTCAATAGGAGATGAGATTTAAGATAAAAATGTAAATGCACATTAAATAATGTAAATATAAGCTTTTTAAAATGAAAATTAAAAAAAATTAAAAATTTGAAAATTAAAACATAGATATAAAATTTAAAATATTTAGCAAATTTGAATATTGTTTAAGAAACATGTTCAACAATTTCAAGATTTTACAATTAAATTTAATTAATCAAATATGAAAAAAAAAATCATCAAAAAATTTATCTTCAAAAATTAATAAGAGAAATACAAAAAAATAATATGAAAAAATAGGGACATCTTTAACAAATATTTCATTGACTAAATAAATTATTAAAATGAAGAAAAAACTAAACTAATATAAAAAATAACTTAAAATAATTTAAAAACTAAAACCTAAATCAATTAAAAAAATTAAAAGCTAAATAAATAGAGATCACAACATAAACTAATGTGGAGATCACAAGTAATAGAAAAGAAAAATAATAGTTAAAAGTATATAAAATATAATATTATGTGAACAAATTAGATTATTAATAAATTATAATTTAAATAATATAATATTTACTAAATTTTTTTAAATAGATTAATAAATATTATTTATTTAAATTAAATTTATCGAATACGAAAAATAATTATTTAAAAAAACTCATCAAAAAATTTATTATGAAAAATTAATAAGAGAAATACAAAAAAATATTATGTCTAACAAATATTCTATTGACTAAATAAATTCTAGAAATTAACAAAAAATATTTAAAGGAAAAATTAAATTAATATAAAAAATAAATTAAAATAATTTTAAAACTAAATTCTAAATAAATTTTAAAAATTAAAAAAAATCACAACAAATAAATAGAAAAAGAAAAACAATAGATTTAGATTACGGTAAAAACAGGTTTTGAAGGGACCCCGAAACCCTTTAACAAAAGCAGAAAAGATAAAGCATTAAGCACAACTAGGTTTTACAAAGACCTGAAACCTACTGTTTAAACAATACCAAAATTAGGTTTTATAGGGACTTGAAACCACAAAAAATATCTAAAAAACGAACCCAAGTTTTACAAGGACTTGGAACCTAGTTTAAACAACTGATTAAAAACCAAATAACACAACCATAAAAAGAAACCATTTACCAAGACCAGTAAATAAGACTAGAACAAGAACAAAAACCAGTGACCAAAGACTAGAAAAAAGTTGCTATTGCAACTCTTTGATCATTTTGACCACTTCTTTACCAATCTCTGCAATATCTTGGATGGAATCACCAACCTCCGCAGCTCTCTTCTTGGAACTCTGCCTGGTTCTCTTACTAGGACCCCCTGGCGACATAATTTCTTCATTGTACACTTTCCAAGACTTGTAGTAGCGGCACAGATACTGGATGTAACCTGTTCAATTTTATTACCGCTCTCCTTAATAAGCAACTAAAGGTTTTGTTCATAGTCTTTGAGTTTGACTGGTATGTTTCCCACCTGAATTTCCATCTGGTTGAGCTTACCACAGTCCATATCCTGATTTTGCTACAAGTTTTCCACTTTCTTTTTTAGAGTCATTAACTCGTTATACAACCATGAATCAACTTATAGCATGTTATCAACTTTTAGTTTTGCAATGTGCAAAAAGGAAAGCATAGAATCTCTATGAGGTGAGCCATTTTTATCCTCTTACACATCAACTCTGGCTGGAGACACCTCCTTATCAATCTGTTCTTCCTCCCTCATATTTACAGGGTCTCCCTTGGCCTGCTCCATCTCCTCTTTATCATCCCTTACTTCTTTCGAGTGGTCACTATGGTTTTCCTCATCACCCACATTACCCATCTCAGTGTTCTCCTCACTATTTTCTTCCTCATCCTCTTTCTCGCTTTTTTCCTTGCTATCCAGGTAGCCTTCCAAATTGGAACTAAAATCCCCCTCATTTGTGTTTTCTTCTTCCTCCAGTTTTTTGTCCTCCTTATTCTTCGAGTTCTCAAATTTAGTGGCCTCTTCCACAATATTTTGAGGAGATCATTGGGTTTCATGTTTTAGAGTCCTCCTCTTACCCTTAACAATTTCCTCACCCTTACTAGTAGAACCCTTCTTTTTATCAACCGAAGGAGAAGAGACAATGGCCATATTTTTACAATGACCTTCAATGAGAAGAATTAACCCTTCATGCAATAAAGGACGCGACTCCTTTTTCCTATGAGCTTGTAAGCTTTGAAGAAGAGATAATCTCAAATAAAACGGAAAGGAAAGTCTATCCTTATGCCTAAAATGATTAAGGAAGACAAAATGAAACTTATGCACTCGTTTATTTCTACCGTCCAGGATAAAATACTCACGAGTACATGAAAGCACATCCTGCCATATGGTCTTGATCTGGTCCAGTTCATAGAAATCCCCATTTTTCTCCAAGTTTTTCTCCTTTGCTTCCGTCTTGGGAAATTTCTTGAACGCGACATTTGAGATGCTAGTTTGTTTGCTGAAATTGATGCCTTCCATGGGTAAACCTGTGACCTCCACAATGAAATTCTCTGTCAATTGCACAGTGATGCCATGCAAAGTAACCCTATCCTCCGTCCAATTTTTGAAGAAGGCTGGGGTAACATGGGGTTTATACCCATGAAGGCGCTCTAGAAAATTAGTCACCTTCCCTTTTTGTAGAATCTTCCAAACATCCTCTTTATCCTTCCAAGCTTTGCAATTCAGGGGTTCCTATTTTCGTGGCTCTCCTCCCATTTTCAAAGATTTCAAAATGCTATACCAAACCAAATTCAGCAGAAGGCAGAAAGCATATGGTTTAAGCATACAAAGATTGCTTATTTAAACAAATAAAACCCACTTTATGCCAAATACGTGCATTGCCAAGATTGCAATCGCATAAATGTATTTCCTCAAGGAAGGAATTATGACAACCGTATGCCCATTTCCAAAAACCATTAATTTGCTAATCTTGGCATATCTTTCCCACCATCGCATGAGTAGCGTCATAACTAATGAGAGCTTTAAGATCCACATTTTTTCTAAGATCGTCGTTCCATGTCATCTTCTGACTCATTTGAACCGCATAGTTGGCAACCCAGTCTGCCACCCCATTGCCTTCACGGTAAGTGTGGGTTATAATCACTTTTTCAAACTTATTTAATAAAGTTTTAATCTCCATCACACTTGCCTCAATCAACCAAGTGATTGAGTTTTTATTATTGAGCATATTTATAATGCTTAAAGAATCACCTTCTAACCATAGGTAAAGATACCCAGTTTTAGCTACTAGCCTTATAGTATATAGAGTAGCAGTAGCTTCTGCTATGTGGCTATTAGAATTACCTATAGGGATAGCAATGACATTAATTATATTACTAGTATGGTCTCTTAAGACTCCTCCACACCATGCTCTACCTAGATCACCCTTCGCAACACCATCAAAGTTAACTTTGATCCAGCCAATAGGAGGAGCCATCCATTTGGTAGTCAATCTTGGGTTATCTTTTTTCAACTGAGAGCCTTGTGATCACATTGGATTATCAATTTGGAAGGTTTGATTGCTTTTCCTTTGAGACTTGAAATTTTCCTTAATAGCTCTAACAATATTCTGTCCAAGCACCCATCCTGGCAAATCTTTATTTCTAAAGATTCTATTATTTCTTTCTTTCCAGATGCCCCACCAGAGATGGGGGAGAAGAATTTTTCAAAGAAAATCCACATCAAGATCCTTTGAAGGACATCTCTAGCTTTTAAAACAAAGTTCAACATTAATTTGATGGACCCAAGTTACGTTCTAGTAGGTGAGAACAATATTCCACACTTGTTGACTATAACAACAATTCAAGAACAAGTGATTTCTGTCTTTGAATCCTTCTTTACATATAATACATTTGTTCACTACATTTATACCTCTTTTTTGCAGATTATCCTGAGTGAGGATTTTGTTTTGAAGCAAAGTCCAATAGAAGATATTTATTTTAGGAATAAGACCCTTTATCCAGGCTTGAGACCATAGAGGTTGGATACCTTTCTCTTGTGAAGAAAACAAAGATGAGACTTTAAATTGACCACTAGGATCATCATTCCATATCATCTCATCCTCATGGTTAGGATATAGAGAAAAAGCATTTAGACTTAGCTGTATATTATTAAAACTTTGGTCAACATCAATCAAGTTCACCCAAGTATTATCAAGCCAATAATGTCCCACTAAAATACCAAACCTTTGCTTACATCTATCTACTTGAATGACATCTTGAAAGTTATCAATCAGAGGATGATCCAGCAACCAAACATCTTCCCAAAATCTCATTTTTTGCCCATTTCCAATTTTCTAGGAATAGCCCTTACTAAGAATATTCTTTGTTCCCTGAACAACCCCCCATATAGCAGATGGAGAAAGAACATATGGAGTTGAAAGGAAATCAGCTAAAGAATTAGCATTAAAAAGGTATTTATGCTTCCATATAGTGTTCCATTCCTTATCATCATGATAAGTTCTCCAACCTTGTTTTGCCAGAAGAGCTCTGTTCATGCTTCTTATAGATCTAATCCCCAATCCACCATCTCTGATAGGTTTTCAAATTTGATCCCATGCAATAAGAGCCATTCTCTTCTTTTCCTCAATGTCAGTCCATAAAAAATTTCTCTGAATTTTATCAATAGTATTTGCATATTTGATTGGGATTCTAAAAAAACTCAAAGCATAAGTAGGAATACTTTGAAGGCATGCTTTAAGAAGAGTAATTTTACCTACTTGGCTCAAAAGATTTCCTTTCCAACCACCAAATTCTTATTAAACTTCATAATGAGATATTCTCAGGAGGAATCAAGAACCTTTGGACCAAGAGGAAGACCCAAATAAATAGATGGAAAAGATCCTATAGAGCACCAAAGAATTTTGGCAATTTTGTTTTGTCTGAGGATAGGAGTATTAATAAAAAAAACAACACTTTTATTCCAATTAATCAATTGACCTGAGGCTGAGGAGTACAAATTGAGGGCTTGCTTCAATAACTTCAAATTTACCCATAAAAATAGTATCATCTACAAACTGACCATGAGAACAAGTAAGGGGATGAGAGGAAGGTTGAAGGCCTTTAATAACTCCTTTTTGAAACAAGTCCCCTATATATCTCCCCAGAGAGTCAGCCATAATAATAAAAAGAATAGGGGATAAAGGGTCGCCTTGTCTTAGACCTCTAGAAGGATTGAAGAAACGAGAAGAGCTACCATTGACCAAGAAAACAATGGATGAAGTGGAGATCAATTTATAAATAGCTCCAACAACCTTATGATCAAAATTGAAGACATGTAAAATTTTAGCAAGGAAGACCCATTCAACTCCATCATATGCTTTTGCAATATCAACTTTCATAATAAACCCCTAATTATTAGAACAAGACAAAGAGTGAATATTCTCATGGGCCACAATAACTTAATTAAAAATGTGCCTACCTTGGATGAAGCCATTTTGTTGAACAACAATAAGAGAAGGAAGCACAAGGAGCAACCTAGAAGTAAGGACCTTTGAAATAATTTTATAAAAGGAGTTACACAAACTAATCGGTCTAAACTGGTCTGGAGAATCAGCCTTAATCTTTTTAGGAATCAGATAGAGGAATGTGGAGTTGATTTCCTTAAGCATTTTTTTTGCTCCCAAAAATTCCTTCACAGCATCACACACATCTTTTCCAACCAGTTTCCATGACTTTTGGAAAAAGAACATGGGAAAACCATCTGGACTAGGTGCTTTATCTCCTCCTAAAGAACACACAGCTTTTAAGATTTCTTCTTCCTTGGGAATAGATCCTAACAATTTATTTTGCTCCTTCATAACTAAAGGTGGGATCACTTTTAAAAGCTCAGCCTGGTGAAGAGGATTAATGTTAGGATCAGCAGTCATTAAGGAAGAGAAAAAGGAAACCATTTCTTCCATGATATTCTTATCCTCAGAAATCTTCAAATCTCCCTTTTTAAGGTATGAAATATGAGTTTTGGCTTTGTGTTTCAAAGTTGAGAGATGGAAAAATCTAGTGTTTATATCTCTTTTTTTAGCCATGTCAATCTGGATCTTTGCCTCCAATAGATTTCTTCTTTAGTGATTATGTCATGATATTGGGCAAATTTCTCATTTTCCTTAATAACAAGTTTTGGAGTATATCCTTCCTTCTATATATTGTCTTGAATGGTTTGAAGTTCTTCCTTTATACCTGCTTTATTCTCTCAAAAATGTTACCAAAACAATTTTTGTTCCAAATTTTAACCATCTTTTTAACATTTCTAAGCTTGGAGGGAACTCTGTAAAGAGCTGTACCTTCAATATCGATATTCCACGATTCAACCAGCTTACTTTCAAATTATGGATGCTGCATCCACATTTTTTCAAATTTGAAAGGGAAAATTTTCTTAATATTAATCTTAGTGGCAATAAAGATCAGAGGGAAATGATCTAATCCAATTTTCTGAAGTGTTCCCAGCTTACAAGTGAACTCTTTAGTCCAATCAGGTGAAATAAGAGCTCTATCAAGATGAGCTTGAATACAATCAGTTCCAATTCTCTTATTGCTCCAGGTAAACTGAATTCCATGAAGATCCATATCCATTAAACCATCCTTATTAATAAAATCCATGAGATCCAATCGACCTTCCAGCTGACTCACATTTCCTCCCTTTTTTTGATGTTCATAAACAGGAACATTAAAATCTCCCATAATGATCCATTGCCCAAAATAGTCATTACTTTTAATATTTGAGAGAGTATCCTAGACCTTTTTCCTAAGGTTCTTAGTATTGGGAGCATACATATTAACAATATACCACTCCTTCTTGTGATCAATACTAGTAATTTTAACCACCATTAGATGTTTACTATCATTCAAAATAGTTCCTAAGTAATACTTATTTTTCCATAACATCAAGGTACCCCCTGAAGCTCCTTCTGAACTGCTGGTTTTTAAACAATATTCTTTGAAAGATTTAATTTATTCAGCTTTCTCTTTTTCCATCTTTATTTCTTGCAAAAGAAGAAAATCTAGCTTCTGCTCTCTAACAAAATTCCTAAAAACATCAAGTTTGTGCATGCTATTCAAACCCCTAATATTCCAAGTAATAATTTTTATTTCTAATTTTTAGGAGTAAAATCCAGAATAGTTGCTTGTCTACCATTAGCAATATTCTACATACTTTCCATTTCTCTGGTTTTCCTATAGGATCTTCTTCCAGGTTTATCTAGAGTACCAACATTTGGTTTAACCTTATCTTGCTGATCCGCTTTACTACTCCTCATCTCCACTCACTTGGGGTTTGTATTACTTTTCTTTTCAACTTTTTTCCTTTGATTCGGTTTATGTTTCAAATCTTTCCCTTCTTCCTTCATTTCCTCAATCTCATGATCATTCTTGAAGGGAACAATATCTTTAGAATCAGGCATCACCTGAGACATTGAGTTTGGTTCCTAATCATCAATCACATGGGTATTTTGGGGTTCTCCCTTCTCCATCAGATTTCTAAAGTTAGACTGAATTTCCCCTTCCTCTAGAATATCCATCTCAACTAGATCTTCACATGTTCCATCCTTCTTTTCATAAATAACCATTTGTTTCATTAAATCTATCGTATCATCTATATACTATTCAGGCATCACAAGATCCCCTTTTTTTTTAATATTCTCACTTTCTTTTATAGTCACTTCAGCTTGAGAAACCAACTCCAGTTTCCCCTAATTCTCTTTGTGAGCGACTTTAGGTTTCCACACTTTCTTCTGAACTTTAGTCTTCTTCACTTCCTTTTCAATGTTTAGATGGTTCTTACTTTTACAAGGATAGTTTTTGACCAAATGACCCTATTTTTTACAGGCATAGCAAAAATTTGGAAGATCTTCGAAAACAATTTCTTGTATTCTTTTTCCTAGCTTTAAGATTAATTCCACCTTATCTGGAAGATGATTCAGGTTTGCCACTTTAATATCTAGTCTAGCATTGCACTTTGAAGCATAGATCTTAAAGTTGTTGCATTATCCAATGCTACTAGTTTGTGAAATGAGCTAGCGATTCCTTTAAAAATATTTTCATGCCAAAATTCTAAAGGGAGGCCAGGGAGTCTTGCCCAGATCAGAGTGGTTAAGAAAAAAGCATCAGATAAATCCATATTGGGCTCCCATTTTTTAATAGTGAGAGAGCTTTTTTCTAAATTACCATGGGCCTCCACACAAAACCATATTCATGTCTTCCTTGCAATTGAAAATAAAAGAGAAGAATCCATTCAACATAGGAGCTATATCAACATCACCCCGAATAACCCATTTCTGCTTAATCATTTTTTTCAAAGAATCTAAATTTGGTCTAGCCCCCAAAAATTTCCCCACAAGAGTAAACTCCATGGAAGACATAGAAAAATCAAATATAGGATCCAAGATAAATATTTGAAACTCACCTTTCTC
Source organism: Cupressus sempervirens (assembly GCA_028749045.1). Lineage (NCBI taxonomy): Eukaryota > Viridiplantae > Streptophyta > Pinopsida > Cupressales > Cupressaceae > Cupressus > Cupressus sempervirens. Next base: position 442,509,333 of record CM053792.1, on the reverse strand, counting down.
CCAACATGATTTAGAAGTCACTAGCAGGAATGGAGATTTTCCACCAGGTTTTATGCCAAATAAGGAAGACAATGTCCTTTGATCCAAAAACCCTAACTTTAACCCTTCTGTATTCTTCTCAATATTAGCATCCACATTAACCAAGGGATTCTTTTCCTTATCAAATACATGCATGTGAAATGCAAAAGAAAAATCCAAGGAGGGGTCTCGAACCCCACAACTAGAGGTACCTGCTTCAGACAAGGTTTTACCAACTTCTGCATTATCCAAAAAAATGCTTTCTGTCCCATCAGCCTTTGCCAGATTCTTCTCTAAATGCTCTGTTGTTCCTCCAAGATTGATACCTCCTGCCAGATTCTCCCCTACCAGTTTCTCGCCTAGCTGAGAACTAGCTAATTCAAAAACAATAGTTAAAAGTGGAGATAACAACTAATAAATATCAAAATAAGAGTTAAAAGTGGAGTGAGATAAAAACTAACCAATAAATAATTAATAGGAAGGATTTTCAATTTTTGAGCCAAACTGATAACTTTCTGACGAACTTACAAATTTTTGTCAAAAATTTAATTTTTGTGAACAAAGTTTCCACAAATAACATATCGGCTAAATTAATTATAACAAATAACTATAATTAATATAGGCTTCGGTCTTTTACCATCCAAAAAAATTGTATATTTATTATACCTAAAAATAACTTTATAATCTATATAACTAAATAAAAGTTCAAATTTTATAATTTATATGATTTTTTATTTCTTAATTTTATTTTAAATTTAAATAATTTAAATTTAAATAAAAGTATAGATTACTTTCTTTAAGTTAAATAATAGCTAACATAATAAATATTTTAAAATCTTAAATAATTTTGTTAAATGAAATAAATTTATACTTAATTTTTTATTTTAAAATTTGTATATTGATTAAACTTGATAAAAGAGTAGCATATAGAATATGATTGATAGATTAAGAAATAAATAAAATCATAATTTAAAAAAAAAAAAAATTATCGGTAAACGGCCAAGGCCTTGATGTATATTATTAATTTAAAAGAAGTTACAGTTTGGTATCTCCGTTAAACGGGCACTGGTAGGAAAGCAGAGAAGAAAACCTCCAGTCTTGCCCGGGACTACATGTCCTATATTATTACATTTTTAAAAGGGGCATACCCCAGTGAAATCATTTACCTAAATTTACATATACATCAGGGCATTCCCCTGATAATTACAACGTTTTAGAATAATCCATAGTCTTTGCCAAGTGATGCTAGGATAACGTTCGGAAGATTGATTATGAGCTATCACTTCTCCCTTGCTGCATTTATCCATCTAGTACGCTAAACACTCAAAAAGGCATTAGTATTTATAAAAAAGAGCAAATTTCATAGATGCCGATCACGATAAGTGCAGAGATAAGACTCAAAACATTAATAAAGAATTAAATAAATAGGAAATAAAAGAAGCCATATGCTAATTGAGGAGGAAAATACCCAAATTAAAAGGAATAATGCATGGCTAGTCTACTAGATGACCACAAAGCTGTTATCGGGGCAATATCATAAAGAGACTCCTATCATGACAAATTCACCATCTATTAATATGATTAGTGATACCAATAAACCGCCTAGTGAATTTCCATAAGGCAGAGAAAAGAGGCCCAAGCCATGATTCCAATACCAACTACATAAGTTAAAGTCATAAAATGCATAGACAAACAGCTTCGAATAGATCTCCAGGAAATAACTGATGAAGGAGTCTTACTAAAAATCTGCATATTTAAAGAACCCTCATCATTCAACCATGCGCCTACCAATATGGAGTAGGAGAACCTCAGTATTGATCATGAATGGAGATTAATACCATTTCATCATAGTGCAAAAGATAGAAATTTAGGGCCTTATACGGACCAATTGCGCAATCCCAGATGATCTTAATTGATTAGTCTTACTTAGGGTTGTGTGGTCATAGCCTTCTTGAAGATCGAGTTCTTTATCCTAAATTAAGGAGAGTTCAAATTGATGAAACAACACCCAACTGCATATGCCAGAGAAGCTATCTAAAAATGGAAATCGAAAAGCAAATTCGAAGAGGCTATATAAATATCGAGAACTAGAACTAGAGAATTTCTTAAATGGAAAACCTCCTGAATATTGATGCCCATATTGAAATTACCGCAAGTTAAACCTTATCTGTAGAGCATTCAAGAATTTGAATTAACTCAAGGTGTTTAAAGTCTATGGATTTCAAAGTTATGAGTTTAAACTCAGTGATGTAGCATATACACCTGCTGTAAAAACTAGTAACCAAGGAGAAAAACAGAGTAAACTGAGTCTCGCAAGACCAAGTGATTAACACATATCGCAACTCTAGGTGTTTAAGATCTGCGAGTTTCAAAATATTAAGTCTAACCTTAGAGATATAGCATATACAGATGTTTAGAAAACTAATAACAAAGAATAGAAAAAATAGAGCAATTGAGTCTTGCATGGCCAAGTGATTAACACATATCACAAACCTAATCAGAAGTTAAGGAATAAAATGCAAACTTTAGATCATGAATTACACAAAACATAGTGCAAATATCCTTACTAATATATTTCATTATGTTTTATCACATCAATTTATAGCAAAGTGTTTATCACACTAATTTACAGACCATACATATATGTTTAAGCCCGAAGGACAAGCATCTTAGTTATATTAAGCGTAATAGCAAAATCGTTATCAGTATACACACTATATATCCCTAAAGGACTATATCTGACCAGAAAAAGCTAGCACCTAACTAGCCGGGCCCTTTCCTTCCTTCCAAAAAACCTTGATCACATCCGCCATATCGTTGGGATGCTCCACTTGGAAATTGGGAGGAAATTCGTAGTCATGTTTCACCCTGCTAGTTTTCTCTACATTTGGAATACAAAATTTCAAATCTTCAATATTGTTGAAAGACACCCCCGACTTAATGTAGGCATTGAAGCGGTGAAGATAGTTGAGGAGCCATTCTTTGTTATCTTCTGTGATAATCCCTCGCCAACGAAGGAGAAAATGCAGACTGACCTCCATTTTTGGCCATTCTCGATAGAAGGCTAGGTTTTCTCGGATGATCGAGGACTGGTGTTGAGGAGCGGTGGTTAAGTCTGGATGCCCTAAAGGAAGACTCATATATCTTTCAGGGAGGGGAATCCTGAATTTATCATCGATGCTAAACACAGCTTTCTCCAGACCCTTTCTCCAAGACGGGACAAATAGTTCATGACAGAGCTTAACGATGTCATTCGCCTCTACTTTAGCTCTTACCAAGCATCCGATAAAGGACCCAATAATGTCACTATTGGTCCTCTAGGTGTATTGGTAATCAAACACTCCCTCTCCCAGAGCTCTGTAAATAGCAAAACATGTCATATCATCTACCGGGTATAAAATACGGTTCCACCTTTTTGGTTTCACCAACCCACAAAAAGCCATAGTTCGACTTTCAGTGGTGTGAAAAAGGAAAATGTTGGATTCCATGCTTAAACAAAGAAGTTGGGGATGGATTTCTCGAATGAGCTCACCTAGAAATAACGAGAGGAAACTTCTGGATGCAATCATAAGAGATATAGTCTCATATACACCCCTGTGAACTAACCAGAGCTTAACCATGCTAAGTACTATGATGCAGGGTATAACATAAGGGGGGAAATCATTAAATGAGGTTTCAATCTACCTTCAAACTATGGTTTACACAAAAATGATGAGAAGGGTACATAAGTCATTTAGAAATTATATACTTAACATACTCGAAATACCGCAGATAGGCCTACGGAGAGATTAAAATTATAAAACGAAGATGATCGAATTTCTTCTTTAGTGAGATCACTAAAGAAGAAAAGAGCACTATACTACTAGATGAAAGATTTTAACAATAAAGGCTTAAAGGACACGCTAAAAATTAGCCAAATCTTAGTGCGCAATAGAGTATTCCTTATTAATGAAAAGAGAATTGACTCCATCTGCTCCTAGATTTTCTAGCTAATCCACCAGAAGATTGCCTTCCCTATATATGTGACAGATCCTATACTCTTCCAACTTATCCAATAGAGAGAGAATTTCTTCTAAATGAGAATTTAGGACCCAGTTGGGGGTGGATCTTTTTCTAATAGCATTTAAGATGATTTGAGAGTCACCTTCAGTGATGACTTTGGATAAATTAAGCTCAAGGCATAACTGGATCCCTTGATGCAAAGCCTCAAGTTCTACTGTCTTATTAGAAGTAGGTTGGATAGACATCATTTTTTTGGCTATCCAAGATCCTACCTCATTGTTTATAATACATCCAATGCCAGCTATACCCGGGTTACCATGCGCAACTCCATCGAAATTCAATTTGACCCATCCAATCAGTGGCGACTCCCATTTACATATTTTCCTAGCCTCTTTATTTTTCTTCAAGTAGGTTAGAGGGGAGTTAATCAGATTGGACCAACATTTCTTGATAAGGCCATCCCAATTTGAAAAAGAACCTTCCTCTATCCTTGATTTACTTAAGTAGGAGTTGACCAATTCTACGATACTAGCTTCAATTTTGATAATGAGCTCTGCAGGTTTAAGTTCCAAGTTCTAGAAAATATGATGATTCCTTTCCTTCCAGATTTCCCAAATTATGATAGATGGGGAGATATTTCAAATCTTATTTAGACTCCCTTAACTATTGTCGTGGGCCATCCAAAGAGAAAATTAGCAAAGGATTTTGGAAAAGATGTAGACCAACCCAACATCCACCTGAGCCATTCCCAACAACCTTGAGAGTAGGGGCAGTTAAACAAGAGATGATCATCATTTTCAATGTTACGATGGCATAGAGTACACCTGGAAGGGACCTGAAATCCAAGAATGTATAATCTATCCATAGTTAGGATCCTCTTTTGAATAGCTAGCCAAAGAAAGAAGCCAGCTTTTGGGAGACAAGAGGAATCCTAGCAGAGTTGTGATGGGATATCCACAAACTCTGTTTGTTGAGCTCTGACAATGGCCCTATACCCATTATTGATAGTGTATTTGCCATCATTAGAAGCAGCGCAAATTAGAGTATCCTCTCTGTTTGTTTATTTAAGTTTTCTGCCTTCCAAAAGCTTTTCAAAGCTTTCAGTTATTTCTTCTTCAAACCCTAGTCCTTAAAGCGATTTCCATGACCATTTTGGTGAACCTTCTGAATCTGTCAGAGTCTTATAATCTTTAACTTTATTACCCCAAAGAGTTGTTAATATATCTTTGAGGGTCGGATACTTATGGTGGAGAGTGAGAGGTGGTTTTCCATCCCAAGAATCTTCCCAAAATAGGGCTTCATCACCCAAACCTACATCCCAAGTTAGAAATTTACAAATTAGACTACGACATCTTAACATGAAATTCCAACACTCTGAACCTTTGGGAGGAGAAACAACTCTGAAAATTGAAAGCGGATCCTCTGCGATGAGATATTTATTATAGAGCATCTTAGCCCATTTACGGTTATATTCAGTGTAAAGGCACCAAATAAGTTTTGTCCCTAAAGCTTCATTTTGCCATTGAAGGTTTTTGACCCCTAAACCCCCTAGATCTTTAGGTTTGCAAATGTGCTCCCACTTGATGAGAACCCACTTATTATCTCCATCTCGATCGTTCCATAGAAAATTTCTCATCTTGGATTCAAATTTCTTAAGGTTTTGCTTAGAAAGAGGGAGGCAAGAGAGTGGGTAGGTAGGAATGGCTGATAGAACTGCACTAATCTTGGTGCATTTGCCTGCCTTAGTTAGCCATCTGTCCTTCCACGAACCTAACTTGGAATCTAATTTCCCTAAAGTGTCATCCCAAACCTTACCCGACTTAGATCCTTTCTCTAGAGCTATACCCAAATATTTGCAGGGGAAAGTTCCTTTCTTAAAACCCATGATCCTGCAAATTTGTTCCTCAATTTCTATCTTGGTGTTTATAAAGAAAATTTTGGATTTTTGGTCGTTGACCTTCTGACCCGAGGCTTCCATATACAAGTTAATAATGCTTTTGAGAGAGTGAGCTTCTGCAATCGTACTTTTCCCGGGCAGAATAGTGTCATCAGCAAATTGTTGGTGTGTTATATTAGGTAAATTTTTGGAAACTGTGATACCTGAGATCTATTGTTTATTGTATGCGTCTTGAACAGTTCTTCCAAAGGCTTCTGCCATAATAATGAACAGTGAGGGGGATAGAGGTTCCCCTTGTCTAATGCCTCTAGATATATCAAAAAAACCTTCTAGAGTACCGTTGATGAGAACCAAAATTTTAGGGGTGGAAATAAATTTGAAAATTAAAATAATCCACTGATGTGAGAACCCAAAAGCTTCTAATGTTTTACATAGGAACCTCCAGTCTACCATATCATATGCTTTCTGAATATATAATTTCATGAGCATGCAAGCTTCCTTGTTGAGTCTTGCAAAATGAATAGTTTCTTGAATGGTGATGATACCATCCAGAATGGATCTACCCAGCATGAAACCAGTTTGTTCCTCCAATATAATCTTAGGGAGGATATTTTTGAGTATTTTTACTATAATCTTGGAGAAGATTTTATAGATTTTTTTGCATAAAGCAATTGGTCTATAATCTCCTAGAGAATCAGGGTCAGACTTCTTAGGAATCAATGCAATAAAAGAGTAATTGATTTCAGCAAAGGAGAGAGCCTCCATTTCTGGAGACTTCGATTGCTCTCCAGAGGTCAACACCTATAAATATCCCAACACTTTTGGAAGAAGAATGCCTGGAATCCATCAGGGCCCAAAGATTTATCCGGATTCATGTTGAAAACCACATTCTTAACTTCTTCTAAGGTAATGGGTTTGTTCAAATTAATGTTATCCTGATAGTCAACAACTTTAGGGATGACTTTCAGAAGACTAGTTTGCTGTGTAATTTGAACCTTTATGGTTATTTAATAAGTTTTTGAAATGATTAACAAAGGTGTCCTCTATTTCTCCTGGTTTTTCAATTGAGATACCTTGTTGACTTTTGACACTCAAAGTTATATTCTTTGCTCTGTTGTATATAGTGGAGTTATGAAAGAATTTTGTATTATGGTCACCTTCTGCCAGCCATCTTTCTCTCGATTTCTGCTTCCAGAATATCTTTTCTTTGGATAGAATATTTTCTTGTTTGGCTAACAGTTCTTTTTTGAGGAGATAGTCCTTATTATCCATACCCTTTCTGATCACTTCTGAGTTGAGTTCTTTAAGTTGGTTTTCTATATCCAATTTTTCTCTGAAGATGTTGTTAAACTATTCTCTATTCCACCTAAGGATATGTTCCTTAAGAATTTTTAATTTATTAATGAAGACAAACATTTTGGATCCTACAATGCTCTCTTGATCCCACCATGATTTGACATTATTGAGAAAATTTGGATCTAGGAACCACATTTTCTCACATTTAAATGAGTTTCTAGCCAGTTTAAGGGATTCTACGAATTCAAATCTAACTGAGAAATGATCGGATCCAGCTATAGGTAAAATAGAAGATTGAATATTAATATTGTTGGTATCTAGTTCCCCTTTTATCATAAATCTATCGAGTTTCTTTGCAATGTAAGCAAAGTCCTTTCTTCTATTGTTCCATGTATAAATGCCATTATTGGTGGGAGTGTTAATTAAATTATGAATGGCACACCATTCTTTGAAGAGTTTAGATGCTTGCGAAAGCACCTGAATGCCATCGACCTTTTCATTGAGGTCTAAGATGGTATTAAAGTCTCCTCCTAATAGAAAAAATTCATTATTTTGAGTATTCAAGATTTGACCGATTTCTTCCTAGACTGGTTTTTTATTAGTATTACTAACCGGACCATACACATTAATGATATTGAAATTGAGGTTTGATTTTAAGCTTTGAATCCTACCGTTAATCCAGTTATTAGAACTATTAAGAGTACTAAAACTAACCTTCCTTGGGTCCCAGAGGATTCCTAGACCTCCTGATGCCCCAGAAGATTCCTGAAATGTGGACTGCCATACTCCAATCATCCTACTTAACTTATCTATTTCTATAGAATTTAATTTAGATTCTTGAATTAGAACAATATCAGAATTAAAGTTTTTAAGGTTATTTTTAATAACCTTTTTTTGCTAGGGGCGTTGAGACCCCTAGCATTCCAGGTAGTGATCTTCATACCTATTCGGGAAGGTACTTCCCCTTCCCATTGTGGAAAATTTGGTCTATCTTCTACTATTCCTTACTGAGGCCCTCTGCTTCTCTAAGTATCTTTAGAGATTTCCTACCTCTTTTGCCCTTTACTTTGCCGCAATTTGGAGATTTAGGTCCTTCTTGGGACATGTATATACCTATCTGATCCAGGTTAACTTTCGCTACCTGCACTATATCATTTTTTTCTGTTAAAGACTTTTCCTGGTCCTTAAGCTCAGCTTCTGATAGAATCTGTTTAGCTAAACCCGTTTGATTGGTAGCATCTTCTGCCAAATCATCCATTTGAATGTTTATTATATCTCTTCTAAGATCATTATGAGTGTAGTTCTCCCCCCCTAACTGAAGGATTCTCTGAATGAGTTCTTCCTTCTGAACTACCGAAGTATTGTCACAATCTTTAGGGCAGAAAGCTTGGACTAATTCATCAGCAAGCTGATTAAACTTTTCCTCTTCTGCCTATGACATATCTAAACCAGTTTTACTAGTGTCTGAGAAGTTTTCCTTCTCCAAAAATTCCTGTAACTCATTAACTGTTACCATAGTTGCTTTGTCACTGTCTTTGCCTTGATACTAAAGTTTGTTGATAGGAGTAAATGGTGAGCTGCAGGTAGCTGCTGGAATTTGCCAAAACTTGTTTTTTTCCATAGGTTTCTCTAGCGATCTTTCCTTTGGCCTAGGCTGATTTTGTTTTAGGGAGCTTTCATCCTTTTGAGATTTATGGACACTGTTGACCCTGCATGAAGAGAATAGTATGAGGTTTTCAAGCTCTTCTATTTGATATTCTTGGATATCTTCTGGATGTTCTATTTGTAGAGGGTCAAGGATCTCTCTCATTTGATCTTTGCTTACTTGAAATGTTGTTCCCTTGATTTCCTTGTGCTATTAAGAGTTGGCTCTTTCATTTCTCTGGCACTATTTCTTCTGACATTTGGGAGCTGAGTCTTTATACCATCAGATCCACTTTTATTGGTCTTCTGCTTATTATCACTATTTCCTGTTCCCTTGAATTTCTTATCATTTTTGGGGGAGACACCAGTCTTAATTACTCTTGTATCCTCTATTAAGTCCACTTTTGAGGCTAATAGTGTGCCTTCTATCCTATTTGAAATGATACTTTTCAATGAAGCCCTCTGTCCTGTCTGAAAATCTTGACCGATCTGAATTTCTGGATGGTGGCTCTGTTTTCTTAGATTATTGTTTCTTTTAACTAACTTAGAACTCAGCCCTGGAAATTTGTTCCTGAAGTCTGAGGTAAGGGGAAGGACCTCAGGTATGTTATTATGTGAAATTTCAAATTTTAAGATATCAATGATCTTCCCTTTATAAGCTTGAAAGCCTATAACATAAGAAGCTTTCTTGGTAATAATTTTCTTTTGGAACTTTGAAGGATGATTGATATTAAGATTAATGAGAATTTTAACACTGTTACAGCTAAAAAAGGAAGCATCAATAGAAATAACTTTCCCTATTGCAGAGCCTATTTCATAAATAATATCAACATCACAAAGCTCTGGAGGAAGTGACAACATGGAAAACCATAACGGGATCATACAATCCACCCTATCAATATGGAAATTGGGAAACCATTCTACAAATTTGACACAGTAACCTTTAAAAAAACATTTCGAGACAGAAATAAATTCATCTTTAACCGACTCTTCTTCACACTTTAAAAATAATGTATTTCCATAATGGTGAAAAATACATACCTGCTCCTTGTAGTTGCCTGACAGCCATTCCATTAGGGGATGGATATCTTTGGAAGGACCAGTCCAAATTGCAAAGATCCCTTTCTCCAGATAGTCGTACCAAGAATTTTCAACATCATTAATGGTGATGTGAATCGGTTTATCATGGGGAATTGACCGCGGCGAACCGAGAGAATTATTAGGGGTAGAAGAGTGGGAGGTATAGATATGTCGTCTCTGAGGAGGTATGTAGGTTGGGGGGGAAGCTGGTTTAAAATTAGATTCACCATTTGGAAGACTAGGAGGAAATGAGGTGCACCCCGACAGGGGCTTAGTTTTGAATGAATTTGGATATACATACTTGGTCATATTGAAAACCCGAATCTGGTTATCGAGCTATTCTACTATGAAGATAGGTAATTGGGGATGAATTCCTAATTGTTCTTTGTAGCCAGAAGGAGCTTTTGAATTTTTTTCACTCTTTGAAGCCCTCCTTTTTGACAGAAGCTTATCGATTCATCTGCTAATTTATCTAGTACCTCAAATATGTTGGCCGTGGGGACATCGAACCTCACATCTATCTTTCCATATTTTAGGTTATGAGTTTTGCTTCGGTTCACTGGAGAACATCCATGCCTCGTTATTTTGATAGTGCATGAATTACTGAGGTGTCTCTTGCTATTCCTCTGCCCTCGATTCGGGCTTGGATAACTGATTGAAATCTTTGCTTTTGGCATTTTTGCAAGCAGATTCAGTTTTCTAGAGATTCACTTTGATAAAATTTAAATTAAACAAACATTAACCAAAATGTATATTTGGACCAAAAATCAGTTATAATTTAAAAAACAAATAAAAGAATGAAGAATTTGGCTTGGCTATAGCCAAAATCAACTCAACTTAACCTCTTCAAAATTAGAAACCATAAAGAAAATCTATAATATATGCACAATAATCTTTTCCATAAATCATCATATATGTACTTTCTAAAGTAATAGTATTACTTTCTAATGGAAATTTGGTGTTAGCTCCTAAAAAGGGGTCCTATAACATCTAAAGAACTCAATCAATCACATGTCAAATAAATAATTTGTTTAATATATTATTTTAATAGAAAATATCAAATCTTTAGAAAGAGTAAAATTACCTAAAAATACTTAGTTCTCGTTGGTTCAAAATAACTCATTAATTATGTTGAACTCAATACAATAGTATATTGCCTATGGCAAATACAATAAAGATTTATTTTCTTATTACTTAAATGAGTGAAGTTGTATAGTTGTTAATGCAAATATGGGTTTAATTTCTTATGGCAGTATTGCAAAATGACAAGGGTGGGTTTTAGGTTATTACGTAAGAGATTGCACATGATGTGAGGTAAATGCATTTGAGGGTTTGTGTAGGTCATCTAATGTTGTTTGACTAAATGAATGTTTAAGTGTTTCTTCTTGTTTAAGTTTAATGTAATGTTTGATATAATAAAGTGATTGAATATTAACTATTTACACGTAATTTTGATAGATTTCAGTTGGTCAATGCAGAGAGGTATTCCTAATTACTAGTGGGAAAGAATGTTTGGTTGCATAGGATAAGGCTAGAAAAAAAAAAAAGAGAGAGGTGTTGGGGTGCCCATTTCTAGATATTAGCATTTGAATTTGAGATTGAAGTTGCAAGTAAAAAAACATTGATCTATTTGATATAGTTGACTACTACTATCCACCTCTTATCTGTGTGCAACACAATAGGAGTCGCAAGAAGGCAAAATTATTTAATATTTGTCACATCACCAATGAAACTAAGAGATGTTATTCTAGTTAGTTCTGTAAAGAGAAAACTTGTGAGCTAGCTTTGAGAACGTAAACTCTTCCTAAAATATTATTTTCATAGCTTTTTAATTGATTCCTCCTCAATCTATGTGCTAATAACTCATTTTGTTCTCTCCCTTTCGAATTTATAGAATGAGAGCATTGAATTACATCTTAGAGATTAAATTGAAGGTGAGAATTCATTGATTTCTCTTTGATATAGTTGACCACAATCATTCACCTCTCATTTGCATGTAACACAATAGGAGTTGCAAGAAGGCAAAATTATTTAATGTGTGTCATGTCACCAATGAAACTAAGAGATGTTATTTCAGTTTGCATTGCAAAGAGAAAACTTGCGAGTTACCTTTGATAAGGCAACCTTAGCCTAAAATATTGTTTTCTTAGTTTTCTAGTTGATTCCTCCTCAATATGTGTGATAATTTTATTCTCTCTATTTAATATGGATCAAATTTAACAAAATTTGGGAATAAATTAACCCTCTACAAGCTCAAATCAACCCATTTTGTTAAAACCTTGATTTTTCTTGTTAATTTTGATTGGATACTCTTAAATTAGGATCTCTTAATAATTTGACCTCTAGTATAGATCCAAATTTGGGTTATAATATAATCACCCATGGAAAAAACCATTGTCACTAACTTTTGAGATCAATTTTAGTATGCAAACCTTCTATTATGTATCTATGATTTACTCATATCTATCCTACTACTAATTTAGTTAGTTTTGAGTTTTTATTGCTAGATATTTGCATGAGACAATTGAATAGTATTGATAATGAGGAAAATGTTCTTATCATTGGTAAGGAAATCTAATTGCTTGAGATTAAAAATTTTCTTTGAGCATCAAAGCTTTGGCAAATTATGTTCACTCCAAGGATCTCAAACTTGGAATATAACTTAATTCTAATAGAACATGCACTTGTCAACAAAAGTTAATCTAGCATAGATAAGTTTTAGTACACAAATATGTGTGTATGTGTGTGTGTGTGTGTGTGTGTGTGTGTGTGTGTGTGTGTGTGTGTGTGTGTGTGTGTGTGTATTGGTGTAAGGAAAGTATGAACAACTAGGACCAAAGGCACACCTAATTGTCTAAACACCTTGTTGAGTAAACACAACGGAAGCAAAAAAAAACATAAAGAACAACACTAAGGGGAGAGAGAGAGAGAGAGAGAGAGAGAGAGAGAGAGAGAGAGAGAGAGAGAGAGAGAGAGAGAGAGAGAGAGAGAGAGAGAGAGAGAGAGAGAGAGAGAGAAACACTTTATTGATTCATTAGATTATCAGCATACATGCCTAGCTATAAGGCCTTCTAGTTTACGACCATCTACAAATACAACTTCAAGATCTATAATCTAGCTTCAAATTCACAATTCCAGAAACATTTGCTCTGACGATCTAAGTCATATCCCTTAACTAAACCAAATACCTCTACTTATACTTGCCAAAACATCTTGTAGAAGATTCTAGAACATTACATAATAGAAAATTCAACCTTAAAATGGTTTGCACTCATCCCAAGACAAGATCTTATCATTAAATTCATGATCCAAATTAAATACAAGAGTTGGCTCAAACTAAGAACCAATCACAGATAACTCAGTCAATGAAGGAACTGACCAACAAATTAATCACCAGACAACTCGGCACATGAAAGAACTTGATAAACACCTAACTCAATTAGAACTACAACTTGGTCAAAGAGGCTATCGACTAACTCAACATTTGAAGATACTCAGCCAATGAAGGAAACTCTATTGAAATTGAGCTCGACAATCTTGGCACTCGGCATCAACTGCAACCTATCAATATTGGAACTCGGTTAGCATTGTAAGCTCAATAGAAAAAAAGAAAAAAAGTAGGATAGCATAGGCAACCCATAGTGCTCTTGCATCAGACAACCAAGGTTGAAAGAAATGATTCTCATGAATCATGAAAGTGTCACAACCCAAGCTGAATCCAACTCAGATTGAGAAATCTATGTAGCATCTTCAACTAGTCTATTCTTCCACTTCACCAAATACTCATAGTAATCTTTTTGTCTTGTGCTCTTACTAACTATATGATCTAATACATGTTCATTCTCTTCAATCTGCTTCTTAGGATAATCATCTGATACAACAAATTCATCATTTGACTCATGATACTTATGCAAATCAACAACATTGAATATAGGAGATATATCTGAATAGGAAGAAAATAAGGTTTTACTATCTTAACCCTATTTTCAATGGGGATGATCCAAATTGATTGAGCATAAGAAAGTGATCAATGCAGAAATGGATCATGTGATGGAAAATAGGGAGAAAGGAAGTTATATGATCTTTCTATTATGGGAGAGTATGTGCTTAAATCCTAAAACAGATAAAAGACAAATACTAACCTTGAATTTGGAAAGTGTTGTTTTTTGATGTTTGTATGCAGTTTCTAGAAAATTTGCATCTCGTTTTAGAGTGGAAATGTCAAGATGGAGAAAACTCATAAATAATTTTTCCTTTTAAAGGGAGGTCGACCTTGACCCTAATAGCGAGGTACAATCCTACCTTGGGGCGCAATTGTACCCTAAAAAGTCAACCTTGACCTGCACTGCTCTGATGAAAATTTTGTTTCCACACCTGTATTTGCAAGAAAAATGGTTTTGTTGTTTGGATGAGGGGTTTAAATGCCTTGTTCAAACCTCGGTTTAGAATCAACCTTAATAATAGAACTGAAATAAAGAATGCTAGCAAGTAGTAGAAGTAAATCTTACAATGAAGCTATGATACTCAATAGATATACAATTGTATTTGAAATGTAAACAAGTTTATTGATATGAAAGCTTGGACATAACATTAAAAAATGTAAATCAAAACTTCCATGATTGTATGCTTAGAATCCACCTTGATAGAAGAATAAATAAATCTTGAATATGAACAAAGGATCTTGAAGGAAGATTGTACCACCATGATGGCTAGATCGAAGGTTTGAATGATGAATCTTGAATATTTGAACTAAATCCCTTCAAAGGCTTTAATGCTTCAATCCTTGATCTCCAATGGAAATCTTGAATGCTTGATATAATGCTTGCTCACTTGAAAAGTAGATAGTTGCTTATAGATAATAGTCGCTTTTGTGTGATAGATAGTAGATGCCAAAAAGAGGGAAGAAGGCTTCCTTATATAGTGACCTAGGGCACAAACTCCTATAGGAGTTTGAAATAGGAGCATTAGATCCCATTTAACCTAAATCCTTATAAATGGACCTAAATTAAATATAATTTAAGAGTCTACCATTCTAAAACTTGAAACAACCAACCCGAAAGCGAGAAAAGAAACTTTTTGAATCCTGAGATCCTGAAACTCTCAAAAATTGAAAATGAGAGCTAGGGTCAAGGTCATCCTTGACCTAGGTTAGGGTTGAGGTCGACCTTGACCCACCAAGTCGCCCTTGACCCAGAATTCAAAGTTATTAGTTTCACAGAGTAGGTTATCAAAAATAGCTAGAGAGAGAGAGAGAGAGAGAGAGAGAGAAAGAGAGAGAGAGAGAGAGAGAGAGAGAGAGAGAGAGAGAGAGAGAGAGAGAGAGAGAGAGAGAGAGAGAGAGAGAGAGAGAGAGAGAGAGAGAGAGGGGGGGGGGGGGGGGGAGGTGGGGGGGAAAACTACCAGATCCATGTAAAACCCATTGAAGGTGCTTGAGAATGACCCCAAACCACTTACTCAGAGGGCTAAACACTCTTAACATGGAAGTGCTTCAATTTTAAGATGATACAATATCAATGCCATCAGGTAACTCAACTTCATAAGCATTACCACTATCAAACTTCCTCAAGATCTTACAAGGTCCAAACTTCTTCATCTTTAGCTTACTGTATGTTCCAATAAGAAAACTACCTTTCTTCAAATGAACCATTATCTCATCACCAACTTCAAAAACATGATGTCTTCTAGACTTAACAGTATTCTCCTTATACTTCTGATTAATTTATTCCAACTTTAACTTTACTTCCTTATGCAAAGACTTCATAAAACTAGCAAATTCTTCCCCTTAAACACTTCTCTTTCTTCACTATCAACAACCCTCAAATATGATATTCCTCTAGACTACATTCCCAGTAACAATCTCAAAAAGTATTTTTCTTGTACTCCTATTCACAAAATTATTATATGCGAACTCAACTTATGCTAATACAATCTCCCAATAACTTGGCTTAGCTCCAACCAAATATCTCAACAAATTACCTAGGCTTCCATTCACAACTTCTATATGTGGAAGGAATGTAGAACTAAATATCATCTTAGTACCCATCTTCTTCCACAAAGTCCTCCAAAAATAATTGTTGACACAAAAGTTTGCACCCTTGCTTGAGGTATGACCCTCAAGTGACCTTGTATAACATGGAAATGACCTCCAAGTGTGGGATTTGCACTCTAATGTCAAATCTCTAGAGAAGGTTGGCTTCCTTACAATTAGGATGCACCTACCTAGTGCTTGAGAGGAAAAGGGAGAAGGAGATGCATGAAACCAAACTACCTAATCTAATCTAGAGGGAGTGATGCACCTAATTGAAATCGTTACAACTCTACTCCTGTATGCACAACACATCAATGAAATACCTAGATACATAGATCCTAACTCTATTCTACTTTCAAAGAATCATACACAAGTTTTTAACTAATCAAATGTTGAAAGGAAAGACATCTTCACAAATACAACAATCATCAATAGTTTGAACATAACATACAAACTTGAAAACTAGAAAGAAACATTTAGAACAAGGAAAGATACATACAAATCATGAATGGAAAGAAGAGGTAAAGAAGAGTTATTTAATTAATGGAAAGCAAGGAATACAGTTGTAGAACACAAGGCTACTACAAGTAAGCATGATAGAATAGAGGAGAATCCTCAAAACATATTTACAATTGCCTTTTATAGAATTCACGCATAACTTTGATACTACATTGAGTTCAAACCTCAACCAGGTGGAGTTGAAATTGCAGAGAAAAGCAATAACTGAGAATCAAGATAAATTTTGATCAGCTACATGTCTCCATGCTAAAAATATGATCTTGCATGAAAATCAAGTTTTGAAGAGACAGAAGCGGCGACCATCAGTACTCTGATTGGGTAGATGGATAACCAAGGAGGTAGAATGAAGAAAATTTCATTTACTAGACATGGAGAACATCAAAAGGTGGTTGTAGATGGTCAATATAATCGATTTTTGATTAAATGAGTTGTTGGTTTCATGTTCTCGATCATGCCAAATCAGCCACATCAGTAAGTCAACTAGATTCAACTATCAAACTTTGCCACATGGACTTATGTCTTTTAAGTATTTTACCACCTTGCCCAGTATTCTATCTTTTTTACTTGTATCTTCATCTATTCATGGCTTTGTGACTTGTTTCCTTTGTTAACTACATGAACCAACAAAATCGTGACCACCTCATATATTACCTTTATCACTACTTTGCAACCTTTCATCACTTTAAAACTATTACGACCCTACACTTATCATAAAATTGACCCATTTGCATTATTGTCACAGTTATGGATATAACATTTCTCATCCCTACGATGTTGCAAAGCCATCCCTTAACTGTTAATCACACTATTGCAACCACTTGTTGTTTATTTACATTGACCGCTATGACTATGCAAAGCCACCAACTAATTATCATTGCACGGTCATAACTTAGTTCATTAACTTGGCCATTGACCTTGTGATGGCATGCACAATGTATTTTCTTACATTGCAACCCTTACCATGGTTTTCTCATTTAATCGTGCGATAGTATGAACAAGACCTTTTCACAATTTTGCCACCTAAGATGCTAATCCAATTGCTAACCCTACGAATGAGCAAACAAGGAATTTCAATGTGTCACCACTCTAACCCTAGGTTAGTCTTGAACACATGCAAAGCTATGAAAGCACATAAACTTGAACTATTGTGGATAAGCTTTGCGTGGCTGACACTTGAGTTCACTTAGAGTTGAAACTGCCTATGATCATGCGATTCATGGTTAATCACTCCATCACAACTGTCATTTGAATGCTAGCCTCTTGAAATGTGAAGCTATGTTAGGCATGATATTGACTCCATCACACCTTTATGACCACCTTTAGCAATTAAGCCTTAACTGGAGTGATCAAGCAAAAAGGGGTTTTGCATCATCACAACTCAAATCTTCTCATATGATGCAAAGGAATTAAAAAATTGGGGATATAAAGAAAAGCCAAAGTATGGCGTATCCCTAATATTCTTGCATGAAACTTAATGAAAAAAATAATGGAGATGAACATGGCTGTCACCCTAGATATTCAAATTGGGTTGGGGGGGGGGGGGGGGGGGGGGGCAAAAATGGTTAACATTTATGGTGATTGAAAGGGGATTCTTGCCTGCTAAGCATGGATTTGTGGCCTTAAGTGATCCATTAGGCTATAGAGTCATGAAAAATGAAACTTGCTCTATAAACAATCAATAAAAATGCAACCTTTGTAACTCCAAAATTTAAAACTTTTCTATCTCACAGAGAAATAGCTTGTGCTTGTGCACTTCTTGAAAAACTGGTAAACACCTACTCTACTATGTACAAAAATTTATAGATGTGGAAAGTTAAACAAACCCATTGATTGGTTTGTTGAAGTAGCCGCCCTTCCTCACCAGTTGTTTTCTTCTTTCATGGACATGGGTAGCTAAAAATGGTAGCAAGCATGACAAGCATACTCTTGCAATTTGAAGCACCCTCCCAATGTTGAAAGAAATGAAGCTCTCTAACACTAGGACATTGTCAACCTGAGAAAAACATGTTTTCTCTTCCTTGTGGCCTTCTCCCTCATGCTCTAGAATGAGCATGACCAGGGGAAACTTACATTATTGTAGACCTAGATGCCTTATGGGGCATCCTCTTGATGGTGTAGAGTCAAAATAATCATCCTTGACCACTTGGTTGTGCTCTACAAACTCTGAATCCTCTTGGATAATAAGGACTAGTTTTTATGGTATGGTTGGTAGTATGTTCTCCTCTAGCCCATGTGAATAATTAAAAATAAGAGGTTACACCTCTTGCACTTTTACAGGCCCTTGTGATGTGGGAGGGAAGCATGGTTGTGTCTCTTTTGCCTTTGATGTAGCACTCATCATGCTCATTAGCTTCACTTCTAGTTCCTTCTCACATCATTCTTTTTGTGAAACCAACTCTATTGCAAGAATTATTTCATGCTCTTATTGTTGGGCCTCTAACCTCCTTGCAAAATTTTCCTCAAGCTTCCTTGAAAGCTCTGCCTCAAGCTATACTCATTGTTCTTCTAGCTGTTGCAACAAGGTTTCTCCGTCTAGAGTGTGTGATGGTTCATGAGTAGCAACTAATATCTCTCAAACTTGGGGTAGCAAAGGCAAGGCCTTCTCTTCTATCATACCATGGGAAGATTCCTATTGCAACATTGGATGTAGCTTCTTTTCTTTCTACAGCAGGTCCTCAGGCTCCATCTTGGGCTCAAAGGCCAAACTTTGTTCCTTAAGAACATGAACATGCTTATTGTTATTTGTCTCTTTCTCCTCCACCCTTGGCAACAACTCAACATCAAGATGAGGAGATGCAGGCTCTTGGTCATTGTGGCAAAGAATAGGAATCTAGGGAGGCTCGCTCCTTCTAAAGCCAACAAACTTGTGTTTGGGCGACTCTTATTCATATGAGTTTGGCAATGTTGCTTATGAGTGGACCTTTGGCCTTGATATGTTGTTTTGTAGGATAAGAGGGTTGCTTTACAAGAAGTGAGCAATTTTTTTCCTAGGAGGCCCTTACATCATTGCAACTCTCTAATTTTGGACAAGCTTGAGTCTTGCCTCCTCAATATTCTTCGTCTTAATTCTTCCTCTTTCTCTTGTTGCAAATAGAGAAGAGCCTCTTGAGCCTCATTCAAAATATCAAATGCCT
This sequence comes from Cupressus sempervirens, assembly GCA_028749045.1. NCBI lineage: Eukaryota > Viridiplantae > Streptophyta > Pinopsida > Cupressales > Cupressaceae > Cupressus > Cupressus sempervirens. The sequence continues at coordinate 442,489,715 of CM053792.1, read as the reverse complement.
CAGATACCATGGTGCAAACACCAAGATCATTCTCCCACATTTTCATGTCATCATTTAACTCCTTAAGCTAGGAAGTCATAAGGAGCTTAACATAGGAGAAGTTCCCATAATATGTATCTAGGTATGGTTTTTCCACATAGTTAAAAACTTGGAAAACTGAGCAAACTTGGATCCCACATTATTTGAATGATCTTAAAGCTCAAAAAGCTCTACATTGAGGTTTGAGTAATCAACTTGTGGCTGATATAGGGGATGGGAGAGATGAGGAATAACCCGTTCATGATATGGGGAAGGATGGGAAGCATCTCTATGAAGAGGATCCATGATAAAGCATTTAGGAAAATAACTTCATAGAAATACTGAGGAAACATAGAAACTAAAAATCATACCAACACCTAGTTTGTTGAAATCAGTAGATGCATAGAGTTTCCATGGTGTTAGATGAATTCCTCCAAAGGGTAATAGCACTAAGAAAAACACTCAATTTCTTAGTGAATAAAGATCAACTGGATAACCAATGGACTTATGAATTTGAATTTGTCCCACCGGGCGTGCCAAAAACTATTAGCACAAAATTATGCACCCTTTCTTGAGGTATGACCCTTGAGCAACCTCGTATAACATGGAAACAACCTCTGAGTGTGGGACTTGCACTTTGAGGTCGAATCTCTAAAGTAGGCCAACTTCCTTACAATCAAGATGCACCTAACTACTATTTGAGAGGAAAAAGAGAGAAGGGGATGCATTAATCAAACTACCTAATCTAATCTAAAGTGGATGATGCACCTTATTAAAATGGTTACAACTCTACCCCTGTATGCACAACACATGAATGAAATACCTAGATACACATATCCTAACTCTATTCTACTATCAAAGTATCATACATAGGTTTTGAATTGATCAAATGCTAAAAGAAAAGATATCTTCACAAATACAACAATCATCAACATTTTGAACATAAATAAAAAATTTAAAAATAGAAAGAAACATTCAAAACAAGGCAAGATACATGCACAAATCATGAATGGCAAGAAGAGGTAAAGAAGAGCTATTTCAATAATAGAAAGTGAGGAATATAGTTATAGAGCACAAGGCTACTACAAGTAGACATGATAGAATAGAGGAGAACCCTCAAAACATATTTACAACTTCCTTTTATAGAGTTTAGGCATAATTCAAATACTACATTGAGTTCAAACCTCAACCAGGTGGAGTTGAAATTGTAGAGGAGAGCAATAATTGAGAATCAAGAGAAAAATTGACCAGTTGCATGTCTCCATGCTAAAAATTTGATCTTGCATGCAAATCGAGTTCTGAAGAGATAGAAGTGGCAACCATCATTGCTCTAATTGGGTAGATGGATAACTAAGGTGGCAGAATGAAGAAAACTACATTTACCAGGCATGGAGAACACCAAAAGGTGGTTGCAAATGATCAATATAATTGATTTTCCATTAAAGGAGTTTCCAGTTTTGTGTTCTTGATCATGCCAAATCAACCACATTGGTAAGTCAGCTGGATTCAATTATCAAACTTTTCCATGTGGCCCTATGTCTTTTAAGTATTTCACCACCTTGCCCAACATTCTAACTATCTCATTAACCTATATCTTCATCTGTTCACAGCTTTATGACTTGTTTCCTCTATCAACTACAAGAACCTGCCAAATTGCAACCACCTAATATCATGCCTTTATCGTTGCTTCGCAACCTTTCATCACTTTAACCCTTTAACTATTGTGACCCTATGCTTATCATGAAATTGACCCATTCACATCATCATTGTGGTTATGGATCTAACATTTCTCATCCTTGTGATGTTATGAAGCCATCCCTTAATTGCCAATTGTAATATTGCGACTGCTTATTGTTTCTTTCCATTGACCACTATGACCATGCGAAGTCACCAACTAACTATCATTACATTGTTGCAACTTAATTCATCAACTCAACCATTGACTTTGTGATGGTGCATACAATGTATTTTGCTACATCGCAACCCTAACCATGGTTTTCTTATTTAATTGTGTGATAGTGCAATCAAGACCTTTTTCACAAATTTGCCACTTGAGATGTTAATCCAACTACTAACCTTACGAACAAGCAAACAAGGCATTTCTTTTCATTGCCACTCTGACCTTAGGTTAGTCTTGACCACATGTGAAGCTATGAAATCACATAAACCTAAACCGCTATGGTTAAGTTTCGCGTGGTCGCAACTTGAATTCACTTGAAACTATCTATGATCATGTGATTCATGATTAATCACTCCATCACAACTGTCATTTGAATGCTAGCCTCCTGAGTTATGAAGCTGCATTGACTGTGATATTGATCACATTGCACCTTCGTGATCACCTTTGACAGTTAAGCCTTAATTGGAGCGATTGAGCGAAAAGAGGTTTCACATCATTGCGACTCAAATCTTCTCATACGATGCAAATAAATCAAAGACTTAAGGATATAAGGAAAAGTCAAAGTATGGTGTATCCCTAATATTCTTGTATGGCAATTAATGAACGAGATAATAGACATGAACACGACTATCACCCTATATATTCAAATTTTAGGAAGGGGGCAAAAATGATTAAAAATAACCAACAAATTTATTGCCTTTTTTAGAGATAATACTTTTTTGTAATCCATGCAATCTAGCAATCTCTTTGAAGAAAATCTCAGTAGCATGCACAACATCTGATGTCTTCTTACATGGTATGAAATGTGTCATTTTATAATATCTACATACAACAACAAATAGGAATCATACCCTCTTGCTGCCTTAGGTAACCCAAGAACAAAATCCGTACTGGTGTCACTCTAAGATTTCTTGGGAACAAAAATAAGTGTATAAAAAATAATATTCTGACTTATTCCTTTTGAAACTTGAGACATTCTACAACTCCTTACAAACTAATGAACATCCTTATATATCTATGGCCAATAATATGTATCCTTCAACAAACTCAATGTCTTATCAATTCCAAAATGTTTAGTCAATCCACCACAATGTTTTTCCTTAATCAAATTTACTATCATCAAACTTTTTGGTATACATAATTGAATTCATTTGAATAGCATACCTTCTTGAATGAAATACTCATCATACTTACTCACATGATCTAATAGATTTGGTGCTCTGCACTCTCTTCACACCTCAAAAAAATTAGGGTTAGTATTATACAACTCCTTCATTTTGTCAAAACCAAGAACTTGAACCTTCATCACGGTCAACAAAGAATGACTTCTTATCAATGCATCAACAACTTGGTTAGTAACTCCACTTTTTGTGCTTGATCACAAATGTGAAACTCTGCAAGCACTTAGCCCACTTCATATGTTTCTGATTCAATTTATGTTGACCTCCCAAATATTGTAAAGCTTTATGATAAGTATACAACACAAACTCTCTAGGAATAAAATAATGTCTCCACTTCTTCAAGGCTTGAACAATAGCATAAAACTCTTGATCATACACAAAATACTTCATTTTAACATCATTCAACTTTTCACTAAACAAAGAAACAAGTTTACCTTCTTGACTCAAAACTGCTCCTATTACACTACCACTTGCATCACATTCAAATTGAAATACCTTATTGAAATCAAGAAAAGTCGATAAATGTGACTCAACAACCTTTTGTTTCAAAGTCTCAAAACTCTTATCAGCTCCATGTGTCCACTTAAAATCCTTTTTATCTCCTCTCATTGTCTCAGTCATAACATTACAAATATAACTGAAATTCTTTATAAACATGTTGTAGAAACTAGCCAAACCATGAAATGATCTTACCTCACCCACATTCTTAGGTTTAGGCCATTCAAAAATTTCTTTAACCTTCTCAAGATCCATTATCAAACCATCAGTTGAAATCACAAATCCCAAGTACACAATCTCCTCTTGCACAAAAGAACACATTTTAAAGTTAATCATCAACTTCTCCTCTTTCAATCCCTGAAATACTTGTCTAACATGCTCAAGATGTTCTTCTTTAGTCTTACTAAATATTAGAATATCATCCATAAAAAAAATCAAACTTACCCAAGAATCTCTTGAGAACTTAATTCATCAATCTCATGAGAGTACTAGGTGCATTAGCCAAACCAAAAGGCATTACCAACCATTCATACAAACCATCGTTTGTCTTGAAAGAAGTCTTCCATTTATCACCTTCTCTAATTCTAATATGATGATAACCACTCTTCAAATCAATCTTGGTAAAATATTTTGCTCCACTCAAACAATCCATTATGTTCTCCCTCCTCGGCATAGGAAACCTATATTTCACTATGATCTTGTTAATAGCTTTGGAATCAGTACACATTCACCATTCTCCATTCTTCTTAGGTGCTAATATAGGAGGCACAACACATGGAATTAAACATTCTCTGATCAAACCTTTCTACAACAACTCATGCACTTGTTTGTTAAGTTCCTCATTCTCTATGGGTGTTAATCTATATGGTTCTTTATTTGACAAACTAGCTCCAGGAATCAAATCCATATAATGACTTATACTTCTTATTGGTGGTAAACCCTCGGGGATATCCTTTGCAACAATTTATTTATACTCCTTCAACAATATTTTAATTTCTACTAGAACTTAGTCAATACTACCAGCTTGTACTGTCACTAGCTTATTACTAACCTATGTCACTCGGTTATTACTATCTGCCACTTGGTCACCACTGGATTCTATCACTTTGTTATGACTAGCATAACTCAGTATCTTAGGAATTATGGCAAACATATTTGATTCTTCTTCATTTACTTTTCAAATTGCTTCCATTAACCATGCAAATTCGAACAATAGTACAATTAATCTAATCTAGAATTTCAATCAAAGGCAACAATACTTGCTTTCTCCCATTCACCCTAATAGTATATTAATTCAATCTTCCATCATGTATAGAATATCTATCATATTTCCAAGGTTTACCCAACAGAATATGACTACAATCCATTGGCATAACATCACATAGAACTTCATCAAAGTAATTGCCAATCTTAAACTTGACAACACATTGTTCACTTACCAATATCTTATGCTCATCCTTGATCCACGAAACATGATAGGGTTTAGGAAGCTTCAACCTTTGCAACTACAAATTTGTAACCAGCTCCTTTGATGCCAAATTTTTTGAACTTCCATTGTCAATGATCACCTTGCAACATTTTCTAGCCATCTTACATTTAGTCTTCAAAAGGCTTCTCCTTGGGATAGGTTCCTCATCAGTTCCCTTATTACACAAAGTTCTTCTCACCATCATATTTTCTCCAACATTAGGTCCACTTGGTGAACCCTCAATGTCCCCTTGAATCGTAGCATTTTTGTTACCTTGTTCATTCTCACCAAAAGATCCACACTCAAATGATCTATGCCCTTCTTTACCACATCTAAAATAATTATCATGAAAAGCACCTCTAGAATTACTTCTTCCTCGGTAAGAACTAGTACCTCCCATTGGGTAAAGTTGAGGTCTAACTTGATCGACTATTTATGGATATAATTGAACTGAAATACACTAAGAGTGTCAATTTGGGGTTTGTAAACTAGTGAGAGATATGATGGCTATTTGCTCAAGGGATGAAGATAATAAATCAAGTTATTTTGAATGCAAGTTATTCCATGCTAAGAAATTATACTAAGAAGCTTTTAATCACTCAAATTAAGATCCCCACATTTAAGAATGAAACTAAGAAGGAATTCATATACAATATATCTTCACATTTAATCTAAAGCATATCTTTACACTAATTAAGTAATGATTATAATCAGACATCTAAACAATTAAACATTAAATACCATGATTTATGAATATTACTATTAAAGACTAGTTCAATATAATGAACATCAAGATAGACTCTATTTTCTACAGGAAGTTTGGTTGTGGCAAGAAGTCTATTGCAACAATCTGGAGTTTAGGTAACAAAGTGTGACATGAAGTTTAATGGGTAGTAGTAGGAATTTTACTTGGAATAGTGGATGCGACAGGGAAAACTCTAGTGGGAAGTATAATGTAATGGATGATGGTTTAAGAGTGGATGGCCTATTTCTTATCGAAATAGGGGTTTGGATAGGGAATGATGATTGGCAGAATGGAAAAATGGAAATGGCCATGAACCAATAACTCAGTAGATAACTAAGTTTCTAAATAAGTAGAGTGTAATTGAACACACAACAAGAATTATATGGATTTCATTCCTCTAAGGACATTTACACATATACTTAATTCAATCAACAAGTAACCCGTAATGAGCATAGATGAAATAACTAATAGTGGATACACTCTCACAATGCAAATTGAAATGGTCTCACTAGGATTTCCAAGAGGGGGCTCTTCCTCTAATCCACTCAGTGAGTGAAAGACTAACACATAATTGTTAAAGTTGATTCAAAATTGATTCCAACAGTAATAAAGAGAGGATTTCTAACAACGTTCTAATAATTATACTTCCCTTCATGTCTTCATATGATCATGTACATGCTTATATAATGTTTAAAATACAAATATAGTGGAATCAGATTGTTATGGCTACAGACCACTGATCTAAGGTAAACAAACACTATCCATGCCATAGGCCACTAATCGTTTAACAACACAAAAAATAAAAATAACATACTATTATTCTGGTCAAAAGTCACTCAATACCAAAGATTAAGAAACAAAATGCCTGCCAAAAATAAAATAGAACTATAATATATAGACAACTGATCCATTTGCTCCCAAGCTCATGTAGCCTCTTAGACATCCATGATTTTCTCATGTAGCAAATATATCCAAATTGTTGTCAAATTCTACACTTTGGTGGACTCTTTAGTAATTATTTCCTATCTTACATTTTATCAATATACTTTAAACATCTACTAATTAGTGGCATAAATCGGAGTGGGATGACATAAAGTTGGGTAGAAATATGTATAAAACTATATATAAAAAGACACACAAATGTACACCCATAATTTCTCCCTAACTGAAGGATTGGGCATGTCCTCATGCACACTAGGTGGACAACCAATGTCAATGAACTCAACTGTTAGATTTTTGGAGACTGTCATGACTCTTGTAGTTTCATTTGTGGCAGACTTGGATGTAGACAATTCCTATATATATGTCTTTAACCGTGGGTTAGACCTCTAGAGCTGACTAATGATTTGCAAAAGTTGTTCAAGAGTTAAATGTTGTATTGCTTTATGAACTTCAAGAGTTCCTGAAGCACCATCATTAGGGCTCAACCGAGATGCTATAATAACAATGTGTACATCGTTAGTTTGAGGAGACTTTGTTTCTTGTATAATACATTTATCCGATCAAGGAAATTCTTTTGTTTGTTCTGACTAGATTTTAGCACCAAGGGAACCATTGGCTATTTCTATTACCCTCTCAATGGCAACATTTTGTACTATTATTATTGGAATTTTTGTTGCAAGTGGAGATTCAAGTCTTTCTTCTTCTTCTGTGACAGGGTTCATAGTAGGACTTTCCTCTTGTGTACTCAAAACATTATCTTCCTCTTTATTGGTGTCCTCTTCCTCAAATTTTTCCTTAGCCTCTTGCTTGTTGTCAACCTCTTATTATACTTCAATTTCCCTATTTTCCTCATCTTCCTATAATTCTTCTTCTATTTCCTATCCTTTGTCAATTAGTTGATCTTCTTCAAGTTTCAGATTTGCCTCCTATTGGAATTCTTTAAAATAATTGTGGGGGGGTGTGGGTGAATCAATTATGTAAGGTCCAGATGTATAATTAAAACTTTCATAGCTTAGTGAACCCATATCCATAAAACATTTTCATCATGCATGCATCCATTAGATTATGCAATCACTTAAACTTGTAGTTTATTGTCAAATCAAATTGCAAAAATGTTAACATGAAGCATAATATATTGAATAACACATTTGACAATATGATTTAATGTGGAAATCCAATTTGCGAAAAACCACCAATAACATGCTATTTATTCTCACTCTTCTGAAGTGATGCCCTATAAAAGGCCAACCTTGTTAAAGGTTACACTGCACACTGTTAAATGTGACTAGGTTAAAAGGATTTCAATCACCCTATTAGGAGTAAGTCTTGTTAGAGGACTTTAGATCATTCACTTGGAATGTCACCTAGTTAAAGGATTTACAAATGACTGTTAGGTCAACCTTAATCCAAAGGATTTACCCTAGACTAATACAATGATTAGAGAATAATAGTAAGGCTTGATCTGATAACAACTTACAACTTCATTTGCAGATTACAAATCTTTGATTTAGTCTTCCATTCTACTTGGCTTTCACACTCTTCAGCTCTGATAGCTTGTTCACCCTTCAACCATCAATACCCTTAAGCCTTCTTGCTATGTTTACCAATGCAATCTCTTTTGTTAGGTCACTAAATGAAGAAAATACCCTAGACTCCTTGTCTTCCTTAGGTTATTAGATATCAACTTTTTCTTCTAACCAACCATCTCTATAAATAGAGAATTAAGATCTTTTGTTGTTCATCCTCCATCGTCCATTTTAGGGTTAGGTTAGATTAGGTAGGATTCAATGAATCTACCCCTCATTTTATTGCATTCCCTTCTAGAAATCTCTCATTCAATCCTCTTTGAATTCACCTCAAAATAGTTTATCTTGAATTTTGTGCCACTAGCTTATCAATCTTATCTTCCACATGGTTTACAAAATCCAAGAAAACAAACTTGTTAGCTTAGATTCATTGAATTTTTGGTCTTTCTCATAATGCTAACACTTGGCATTAACTGGCTTATGATGCTTAACACATATTGCGTTGCTCGACATCCACTGTCAAAACACTCAACATGAACTAAAGTTTATTGGTGCTCGGTATCAACTAAAATTTACTCGGCTTACACTGTTTCACTCGGCTTACACTGAAATTGACTTTGCTCGGCTACAACTAATTTTCTACTTGGCTTACACTAACTTTTCTCAACACCTACTATCCAATCGGTCAAGCTTAGCAGACAAAGTTTGTTTAACTTGTTCTTCTAACCTTACTTAGTGTAACCAAACTTTGCAACCTTACGTATATTATCAATGCACTATAATATCACTATCTTAACTAATTCTTGTATTCCTTTTCATATAATAACTCAACCTTTCCTTTAGGTGTTATTATTGCCTCATTTGATCAAATCCTCTTCATCGGTCAAACAAATGATAGTACTTAAATCATATAAGCAATTGTCTTACCAGCAAGAAGCAAGTTTCACATCAGTGACAAAACAATGATTGAAACACATTTATCATACTTATATCAATATGTTTTCAAAAATATCCCTCTTTGGCATTAATAGAAAATCAAACTGATCAAATTGAATTAGTATGACCAACAAAATACTAAAAAGAAAATAATTCCTTGTATTGAATTTTCTCCCTCTATTAGCGACTTTCATCTTATGAATAGGTTAAAAAATTATGTTTTGATCAACAAACAATCAACTCATCCTTATGAATCCCTCTTGATAACTTCTTATATCTCCCTCAACATTATTTCCCTCTTACTAGGTAGATGTAATTAGCAGGTACACTTGTACACTTTCTCCCTCTGAGTAGATATTCCATAGTTATGTATTTTCTATATCTAGATTTTTCCCTCTATGATTTCCTCTCTCTTAAATCTCCCTCTCTTTGACAACAATGACAAAAATGTGTCATCTTCATATGCATATATGAATATTTTTAGTTTCTCGCTCTGTCACCTTGCTTGTGACTGATTTGTAGTTCTAGCTCTTTTGATTACTTATGCAATTCCTAAAATAAGATCCACTGCATAAATGTATAACATATGTCAATCAACTTATTTGATGCAGGACACTCCTCATGCTTCTTAGATAGCCTTTGATAGGGATATCACCCCTAGTTTACCTCTTAGATACTTATGAGCATCCTTAGGTAATGCTTTTGTGAAGATATCAACAATTTGTTCTTTTGTGTTGACATATTCCATCTTCACCTTTGTATCTTGAACTAATTCTCTCAAGTAATGATACTTGATTGCAATGTGCTTAGTCTTTGTATGCATTGTAGGGTTCTTTGGTATATTTATAACACTTGTATTATCACAATAAAGTATCACAGGTTCAATGATTTCCTCCTTCATACCTTTGAGTAACTGTTTGATCCATACAATATTTGTACAATTTATCGTAACATCAATATATTTAGCTTCAATAGTAGATTGAGAAATGCAATTTCATTTCTTGCTAGTCCATATAACCAACCTTTTGCCTAAGGAAAATGCTTCTCCATTGGTGATAGCCTTTGATAGGGGTATCACCCCTAGTTTACCTCTTAAATACTCATGAGCATCCTTAGGTAATGCTTTTGTGAAGATATCAACATTTTGTTCTTTTGTGTTGACATATCCCATCTTCACCTCTGTATCTTGAACTAATTCTCTCAAATAATGATACTTGATTGCAATGTGCTTAGTCTTTGTATGCATCACATGATTCTTTGGTAGATTTATAGTACTTGTATTATCACAATAAGGTATCACAGGTTCAATGATTTCCTCCTTCATACTTTTGAGTAACTATTTGATCCATACAATATTTATACAATTTATCACAACATCAATATATTTAGCTTCAACAGTAGATTTAGAAATGTAGTTTTGTTTCTTGCTAGTCCATATAACCAACCTTTTGCCTAAGGAAAATGCTTCTCCATTGGTGATAGCCTTTGATAGAGGTATCACCCCTAGTTTACCTCTTAGATACTCATGAGCATCCTTAGGTAATGCTTTTGTGAAGATATCAACAATTTGTTCTTTTGTGTTGACATATTCCATCTTCACCTCTGTATCTTAAACTAATCTCTCAAGTAATGATACTTGATTGCAACGTGCTTAGTCTTTGTATGTATCGTAGGATTCTTTAGTATATTTATAGCACTTGTATTATCACAATAAAGTATTATAGGTTCAGTGATTTCCTCCTTCATACCTTTGAGTAACTATTTGATCCATACAATATTTGTACAATTTATTGCAACATCAACATATTTAGCTTCAACAGTAGATTGAGAAATGCAGTTTTGTTTCAAGCTAGTCCATATAACTAGCGTTTTGCTTAAGGAAAATGCTTCTTCATTGGTGCTCTTCCTGTCATCAATATTTCCAGCCTAATCAACATCAGTATAGGCTCTCAATTCAAATTTTTCATTTTTCTTGTAGTATAGACCATAATCCTTTGTTCCTTTCAGATGTCTCATTATTCTTTTTACTGCTATCAAGTGATTCTCTCTGGGATTAGCTAAGAATCTTGCAACTATCCCTATAGATAATGTGATATCAGGTCTGCTATGTACTGCATATTGTAATTTATCAATCATAGACCTATACAATGTTTGATTCACCTCAGTTGAATGATCATTCTTTGATAATTTATGTCTTGTCACCATAGGTGTACTTACTAGTTTGAAATTTTCCAATCCAAAAGTTTTTAGTATCTTCTTAACATATTTTGACTGAGTAATGTATATACCATATTTCATTTGATGTACTTGTAAACCCATAAAGAACTTGATCTCTCCAAACATAGACATCTCAAATTCTTGTTTCATTTCTTTTGGAGAAGCATTGCATAAAGTATCTTAACCTCCAAATATGATATCATCAACAAAAAAATTAGATAAAAAATTACCTTTGCCTTTCTCTATCTTCAAGTATAGATTGTTGTTATCATCAATCCTCTCAAATCCAATCTTCACAAGATAGTTATGAAGTCTCTCATACCATGCTCTTGGTGCTTTCTTCAAACCATAAAGAGTTTTGTCTAATCTACATACCATTTTTTTGTTGTTAGCATCAAAAAATTATTCCACCCATTCTATATAAACCTCTTCTTCTAATATACCATTAAAAAATTTAGAATTAACATCCATTTGATAATCTTAAAACCTTTGTATATAGAGTAATCAAGCAGAGTTCTTACTCCCTCTAATCTTGCAACAAGAGTGAATGTTTCTCCATAGTCTATCCCTTCTTGTGCATATCCTTTATAGACTAATCTTGCCTTGTTTCTTGTGACTTCACCATTTTCATCTAATTTGTTTCTATATACCCACTTGGTAACCAATCACATTTTTGTCTTTTGGTCTAGGAACTAGAGTCCATGTCTTATTTTTCTCAATTTGTTCAATCTCTTCTTCCATGGATTTACTCTAGTCCACATCTTCTAAGGCATTGTTTACTATTTTTGGTTCTTGCATGCTCAACAAACATGTATCATTTCTTAATTTGTTCCTTGTCATTGGTCTAGCATCTTTATCACCAATGATTCATGCAGTAGGATGATGTCTCTTAACATACTTAAACAATCTTAGTTTTGTTCTATTTTGTTCACTTGATCTCTCAACTTTTGAATCACTATGTACCTCTTTGTCAAGTAGTTCAACATCTTTTTCATGTACACTAATCTTAGAATCATAATGTACCTCAATTTCATTATGTAACTCAACACTTGAAGGTAGCTTGGCTCCTAAATACAACTCAACATTCACTATATGTAACTAGGTAGTCACTGAAACTTGTTATTGGTTTGCAACTTGATTTACAACATCTTCTTTAGCAGGCATACCTTCATAAAAGTATACAAATAATTTGTATTCTTTTGATTCCCTCATAGGTTCTGCCTCATATACTTTTGTATATTCATCAAATTTCACATTTGCATTTTCCACAACTTTGTTAGTATTAGTATTTAAACACTTGTAAGCTTTACTTCTTATGGAATAAATAAGAAATATACCTTTATCACTTTTAACATCTAGTTTACCATTCCTATAATCTTTCAAAATATAACACTTACTTGCAAATACCATAAAGTATTTTATATTTGGTGAGTATCCATACCATAGTTCAAAAGGTGTTGAATGAGTACCTTTCTTGACTTGTACCCAGTTCAAGGTATAGAAAACTATACTTACAACTTCTCTTCAATATTTCAAAACAAAAATTTTCTCCATCATGAGTATCGTAGCATACTCTATTACAATTTTGTTCATCTTTTCAGCAATTCCATTTTGTGGAGGGGTTTTAGGAGCAAATGTCTGTCTTTTGATTCCTCTGTCGTTACAAAACATCTTAGACTCATTTGATGTAAATTCTTTTCCTCTATCAGATCTCAAACATTTCGGACTCTTACCTATTTCTTTCTCAACTCTTGCTAAGTACCACTTAAACATTTGGAAAGCATCAAATTTCTATTTCAAAAACATAATTGTCATCATTCTAAAATAATCATCAACAAGCAACATAATGTACTTATCTCCTCTATAGCTTTGCACTTCAATTGGTCCACACAAGTTAGTATGAGCAATCTCTAATATTCCTTTTATAGGTATGAGTCTTACTCTTAAAACTTGACTTTTTCATTTTGTTGAAGGGTGATCCCACAATAATGGGTTCCACTTTTTGACCAATTTTGACACTGGAATCAATATTTTTGAAACAAACCTTACGTTCAAGTGACTATATTTCTAAAACTATAAATAATTTCAAGATGACATAAACTAGTAATTTTTAGTACTCTGTTCCTACTTTGTAACCATATTTTTTAATCTAAAAAAAATTTATTTATGTCAATTTTTTCTTCTCCTCTCAAAAGTGGTACATAATATAATTCAATATTTTTAAAGAGTGACAATCCGCTTGACACACAACTTTTTTTAAAGAAAAGATAGTGAGATAATTCTTTCCGCATTGGATTTGTAACATCAATATCTAGAGGATGCATTTGGTTTGATTCAATTTGGTTGAATATTGTATAGTTTATGAAGTTTTGAAGCGACACCAATCGTAATTCAGACATACGTTCATTTTGACACAGATAACTTGAAGTCAATTTATCATAAATCTATTTTTTTTGAATAGAAAGCTATCTCAATAAGCTATTTTCTAGATATTGTTCAAAGTATTTTTGACCTAATTTACTAATTTTTCCAAAGTGTTGAAGTCAGTTCAATCAGTAATGAACCTATGATGAGTTAAACTCATATTTGAAAGTCTTAATGAATAAAATATGTAATACAATTATAGTCATTAGAAAGCTTGCTCCGAGTAGCACAAATTGGAATTTTTTATTTTACAGTAGAAGATCATTCATCTACAATTATGGGTGTCAAAAGAGCCAAAATTTATTTTTTCAAAAAAAAGGGCCAATTTTTTTTAATTTTTTATGTTCGCACAAACATAGTGTTTGCACAAACATATAAAGTATGTTTGTGCAAACACATGTTCATGTGAACATATGGCTCAAAAAAATTTGACCATCGAAAAATCAACAAAACATGTTCACTCGAACATGTCTATTTTATAGCGTTCACGTGAACATGTAAAAAAACAAAAATTATTGACGTCACCTGCGGATAGGTCAGTTTAAAAATAGTGAAACCGTACTACAAATTCATACTGCGACATTTTTATATAGTTATTGCGTGAAATTTATCTTGAGGCAAGGGGTAAATTTTTTTTTTTATAGTGATTTTATAATGGGAAACAAGAAAGGAAGACAAAACAAATATGCAAGGAAGAGATCTAATGAAGCAGAACAAATAAGTCTTTAGAAGACTGTGGTACATTATCATCAAATTAAACAAGGTATATATATATATATAATGGTCTTGAATTTAATTATGTTTCAATCTTATTTTTTATCTAATTTGATTTATTTATAAATTTGTTGCAAACAATCAACAAGGTGAAGGGAATGTTGAAGAAGGCTCAACATGAGTAGAAGAAGTGCATATGGGAGAGAGGTCAGGAACACTCCCTACGGAATCACAAACAATGAGTGTTGAAGAAGGTTCAAGATCACTCCCTACAGAGGTTCAAATAATAGAAGTCGGAGAAGGGTCAGAATCTTTCCCTACAAAATCTCAAATAATGAATGTTGGAGAAGGCTCAAGATCACTTCCTATAGAAATTCCAGTAACAGAAGTCAAGGAAGGGTCAGGATTAGGTGCAGGAACTGGTATGGATGAACTCCTAAATATTGCCCAATCTGTAAAGAATGCTATTTCTTAAATTTTTTTAGATCATTTACTTAAAATGGATGTGAATAAATTGAGAAGACTTGTAGTTACTATTCAATCGTTAAGTTTGTCTAAGAAAAGGTCAATGAATAAGAAGATAAGAGAAATTATGACTCAATTTGATAACATTGAAACACTTGAACAAGCTCAGTTACTTTCACTTTTGCTTACACAAAAGAAGTTGCAAGAGGCATTAAAATTGTTAGGTGTAGACACAACATCAAAAAAGAGAAGATTTTCTAGCATGCAAACTAATTTGATTGAAAATGCTAAACAAGGTTTGAAAAACATATGAAAACACTCTCGAACTAAAGATAAGTTCTTGGCAAGAAAAGTGATGTTGATGTCTGTTGTAAATAAGAATATGACCCAAAATAGATAAATATCTTCAATTTCATCTAAAATGGGTTTTAGTAGGAAAATAATGAGAAAATATGTTAAGAGAAGATTAATTGTGGATGACAGTACTATGGAGGGAAATTGGGAAATCATGTGTAGAGCACCTCATTCTGATAGGATTGAAGAGTTAATAAAAAAATTAGTCATATCATTTTGGATTGATAACACTCATCCTTCATCAAATAGGATAGATGTTATCAGGCATAGGATTACATCTGGTCAATATGAACATCATACAAAACATTGGTTGGACACAACATGAGTTATATGTGTTGTTTTGTAGTGAACATCCTAATGTTAAAGTTGGGCATTGTTTGAAAAATTGAAGCCATACTTTGTGAGGTCAAACAAAGTGTTTGAAACATGTTGTTGTCATCATCATATTAAGTTTGATCTCCACTATCAGGTATTTCAAAAGTTTGTAGAAGACATATATGGCTTTCATGTTGCTCCTCCTAGTAGGAGAAGTGAGTTTATATCATCCATTCTATGTGACAAAATAGATGATCTAGCTGGTCAAATAAATTGCATCAAAGGATTATGTGAAACATGTGGTGAATTGGCTCTATTTTCTTTGAAAATTGAAAATAATGATGTAACAAAAAAATTGAATTGCAAAAGTTACAAGCATGTCAAGAATGAAACAAATTTGGGGAAAGAGACAAAAAAGGTTGGAATATGTTGAAGAGGAGTTACCTATTCTAACATTTATGGACATATTTAAGAATTTGATTCAACCTTATATTCGTCATGCAATTTTTGCAAAGTGGCAAGCACAACAGTTTTAAACTTTGAGAGATAATTTTCCACTTGGAATGATTGTATCGGTTGTTGATTTTGTAGAGAACTATTCTTTTGCTCATCAGAAAGCAATTCAATCAGATTATTTATTTTCTAAGTAGGTCACTATTATTGTACATGTTTGTTATAGACATGCACAGTTATATTTGGATGGTTATAGAGTATAGTTCAAGTATGAGTAATTAAAAAGGAATATCATTTTTATATAAGTGATGATAAAGAACATGACATTCACTATGTAGAACATTGCTTCAATATGTTCTTTCTTATTCAAAAGAGAGAAACATAAATGTTGATAAACATTGTGTTTGGTTTGATGGATGTGCCGCACAGTTCAAATCATCTAGACCATTTTATGCATTATGTAGATATCATCACATTGAGAATATAAAATACATATGGAATTTCTTCGAGAGTGGCCATGGAAAAGGTGAACACGAGGGTGCTGGATCTTGCATCAAACGTGCTCTGTGAAAGCATCAAATGAAATATTAGGGAATTCATGCAAATGATGCACATGATGTTGTTGAATGGTGTAAGACACATTTTGCATTAAATCAGGTCAAGACATCATCAACAATGAGTCAACAAGTACCATATCGAGTCTTTTGGGAGATAACAAGTATGGATGTGTACATCTATTTAAATTTTATACAATTAAGTTATAAAATTTTATTGTTAAGTTTTATTTTTAAATTCATTGAATTTTAAATTTAATTTGTCCATATTTTCAATTTAATGAACTTTCGGGTGTTAATAGAAAAAACATGCATAGTTGCAAGAGGATAGAAAAGACACGTTCCTTACATTCAGTCATGAGTACAAATAATTGTAATTGGACATTGAAGACAAGAGAATACTCATGTTTTTGTGACAGTTGTATTGATGAAGACTATCAAGAATGCATCAATCAAACATGTGGATATACAAGTGCATGGATTTCTGTACCACTTGATGTTACTGATACATTTGATAAAGATGATATTCCATTGATTTCTAATGATTATAATCATATCTCTGGATTGGTAAAAGTGGGTAAGTATCATAATTTTTTTTTATCTCAACTTGTTATTTAATTATCAATTTGAACTATCTTATGTATACTATACACATGTACATGTATACTTGTTATGTAGGAGATGTCTTTGCAGTGATTCTTGAGCCTGGAAATCATGAAGGTGTTAGTTATTATTTATTGCGATGTAATGTAGAGAGGACAAAGTTATATGACCTTGAAGAAAGTGATGGAATGTTGTTCCCCATAGGTAAATTATACATACATGTGTGCATGTACACATATGAATAAATATATATATCTAGGTAACTTTATATCTATCAAATTTCAAAAATACTTAAATTTGTGGTGCATGTTCTGTTGTGATAGAGGGAACATATTTGAAGCAAGATAAAATAGTCCAGCATGGAATACACTGTGTTGATTATCAACTTGACCACAAGGTTTTACAATACAACCACTTGGTCGTCCACTTGGTCGTTGCTACCGAGCTTTGTCTACATCTAGTCAACCTTAAGTGTGTACGTCACAAGTGGAGACTAGACATTGAAGATCATGAGAAGATATTACATGTTATAAGTGTACATCATGGTTGAACTGACCTTTGAGATTTATTTTATAATAATTTGAATATCAACTTCTTTTCAAACTATTGAATTTCATCTTGAATTAAATGTGTTTTAAATTGTATGATCATACTCTTAGTTATCATTAGTTTATTAAAAAATATATAAATTAATAATATTAATTGTACCATGGATGAATTTAATAATTTAACAACTTGATATAAATAGGCAATACAAGTTAGTTTGAGCTTACACAATCATTAGATAGATATGTATCAAAGATAATTTAATATATTAGCATTCTTAAATATCTTCTTTTCAAACTATTGAATTTCATCTTGAATTAAATGTATTTTTAATTATATGACCATACTCTTAGTTATTATTAGTTTATTAAAAAATATATAAATTAATAATATTAATTGTACCATGGATGAATTTAATAATTTAACAACTTGATATAAATAGGCAATACAAGTTAGTTTGAACTTACACAATCATTAGATGGATATGTATCAAAGATAATTTAATATGTTAGAATTCTTAAATATCAACTTCTTTTCAAATTATTGAATTTCATCTTGAATTAAATGTGTTTTTAATTGTACGATCATACTCTTATTTATCATTAGTTTATTAAAAAACTATATAAATTAATAATATTAATTGTACAATGGATGAGTTTAATAATTTAACAACTTGATATAAATAGGCAATACAAGTTAGTTGGAACTTACACAATGAGTAGATAGATATGTATCAAAGATAATTTAATATGTTTTTTAAAATTCTTTTATCAACTTCTTTACAAACTATTGAATTTCATCTTGAATTAAATGTGTTTTTAAAATTGTACGATTATAAGTTCATAGTTATCATTAGTTTATTAAAAACTATATATTAATGTTAGTTTATTGTCTAGGGTCATACACTTAGTTTAAATTAGTTTATTAATGTGTTTTAAAATATTATATTTTGTAAAAGTTTTCTAAAATAATGTATTGGCTTACCTAATTAGCATATTTTTATCCACATAAAACTAATATTTATCTTTAGCAGGTTACGAATTGATAATTTAAGAAATATGTATCTTTCTAACTTTCTACTAATTGATTTAATAAATTTGTATCTTTATTCCTACTAATTGATATACCAAATTTATGTATCTTTAGTCCTACTAATTGTTTATTTTATATAATGATTACAAATAAATATAATGTTTTAAATTTGTAATCTAAATCATTTGGGTTAATTTAGTAGTTTTAAGCACCTATATTAATTCAATTCAATCACCTTATAAATTATTATTATTTTTCAAAATTTTAAATTAGGTTCATAGATCAATTTGGAACTTCTTTGAATATTTAACTATTGAAGTAGGTATTTAGAGAAGTTAATTTGAATATTTTATAATGATCACAATAAATCTAAAGTTTAAAAGCTATAATCTAATTCATGAAGAATGTTCTGCTAGATAATACAAAAAAAACAAACAAATGTATATACATGCACACGTCTCAAGAACGTGTTCTAGCTATAATACAAAAAAAATACAAATACACATGTACATGTCTTAAGAATAAACATCTACATCTAATATATCTCTAGAACTGAAATGCATACATATGAAAACAGTAAATCTTGAATAAATACATGTATGTAGCAAAATATAAAAAGTCATATATACATGTGACCATCTAACTACTGAAGTACTAAATAGTCAAATAAATAGTGAAACATATGTATACATGTCATCAAGGTACTAAAATACACGTGTATGTAAGTCTTTGATATATAAATGCATAAAAAAAATAATATAAATCTACTACTACTAGAGGGACCCTTCAAGACACATATGAATAGAATGACCCTCTAATTGAGTCTCCTGTACATCCTGTGGCCGAGGTGCATCAACCGAGCCTTGCAAAAAAAAATATACACACACACACACACACACACATTAGAGTTCTATCTAAACATATATACATCTGTGTACATTCAAATTAAATATGAGTGCATATATATCTAGTTTGAAACATTATAAATAATTTTAAACAAACTATTTAAAACTTATACCTAAGCACTACTGGGTGCCTAAATAGAATCATCTCTCTCATGTACATGCCTTGACCCAACACTAGATGTAATCATGTGCTCAGCAACCTGTGCCTGCATGATTTATTATAGTTAGATTAAATTAAATATCTATCTAAACTGAATTTTTAAATAAATTCATATTTTTTAATTTCATATATTTAAATTTTAAAATAAATTATATATATATATATATGTGTGTGTGTGTGTGTGTACCTGGGTCTTTGGAGGTGGAGGATGATCAACAGACTCCATCGTATCATCTATTGATGCACCTCCTGAAACTCTGACACCTATTGAACCACCCTCAGCACCATGTCCAACTGCTAGTAATGATGAGTGAAGTGGATTGTGTAACTGGTTGGTTAATGGTGTAGAATTAGTGCTATCAGGTTGGAATAACATGTCCATGTACAATGAAATACCCATGCTCAAACTAGTATTAATCTTAGATAGCCCTCATAACTGCTCACCAAAATGATCAAGGCCCTCAGTTGTGATCCTAACATCTCCAACTTGTATGCCCAAGTCATCTATATAGTGTCTTGAGCCTGGTGCAGAATGCTGTGAGCTGCGCATGGGTGTATCATCTATCATTGGTGTGGGTTGTGCCTATGGAACTACGGGGCTCTAATGGTGTCTAATGGCGTCCATCACTAAGTGAACTGGCATCCCCTGTGTATCAGAAATATAATTGATACTTTACAATAGATCCTCCAAAAAATACAGTGCTAAATCCATATGTGTGTGCTGTCCTAAAAGAGCATAAACATCACCTAGTACTGGTTGTCCGACAGCTCTATATGCCTCATCAAAGGAGGTGCCTAAAGTGCTACTAGATGCCTCTGAAGATGGTCAACTAGGTGGATGACTCTGTCGACTATTAATATAATGACCAAGAGAATCAGATGTGATACTAGCAGCTGCAGATGCAATGTGTCCAATAGTGTCAATTGCTACCCTCTGGGAAGCAATGACAACTCTATCTGAAATAGGCATTCGTGCTGGAGTCACTGGAGGTAGTCTTTGTCCAACAAACTATTTGACATTTGGAGGTGGTAGATGTTGTGCACTACAATACTGGTCACGATCTGTGATCTAACCACACCCCTATCCGCAATAATTTGGAATGTATGCAGAACTCAGCGTACAACTACTGTGTAAAATAAAGAGGTATCTAGTCATTATTAGGATAACAACCATGTGCGGCTAAAAAATGAGGATAGATCATCCTAGCAATAATAGGATCTCTACATCATGTGACTTGGTAGCCTCTCACCCTACCCTGTGCTCCCTCATATGATGGAAAGAGATCTTGTTTGATGATGTCTTTGGGGGCCACCCTCTTGACGTCATCAAAAGATGCATCTCTTGAAATCTCAGCCCTAAGCTCCCTAGATATGGAAGCTAATATGTCAAGAGTAAATGAATGGTGAGCTCTAAATCTAGTAGCCATATCCTATAAACTCCTACGTATAGTAGCACATATGTCTCTATATAGACCATCATCAGAGGACAATATAGACTGCTATAATCTAGCAACCTCCTACTCTAAAAATGCAAATAATGCATTGATATCAATGTGTGGAGGTGGCGCAGTAGGACCTCCAATAGGAGCTACAGGTGCAGCCTAACCTCCAATAGGAGCTGCACCAGAAGCCACGTCGGGACCTACACCACTTGGAGCCACACCAGGAGCAGCAACGTGAGTCACATGATGAGCCCTATGATGAGGTACAACACGAGCCCTACTACAAGCTACAGTATGAGCCCCACCATGAGCAATATGATGAACTACACGAGGAGCCAGGACAAGAATTGCATTACGTGCCACAACAGGAACCACATCAGGTGTTGCAGAAGGATAATGAGCAAGCTGATCATGTGAAGTCATATCTGTACAAATATCTCAAGAGCTAAGTCTACTGTACACACAATTTTTTATTTAAATTAAAAATTATATGTAATTGAACGTACATCACATGGCTAGATAATCTGTAACATGTACATATCAATAAAATTTAAATATGATCACATATACATACATGTGAGTTAGAGTTAGAGTTAGAGTTATTTAGGGAGTTCTTGAGTTTTTAAAACTTTAGGAATTAAAGATTAGTACCTAGGTTTGACTTAAATGGTTCAATGAGTTAGATTAAGGTCCAAAGTAATTGCATGTAAACAAATTGTTTAAGACTTGTCATTTTTAATGAAGATTCAAAGTAGCTAGCGAGTGTTTCATCAAAGTGCTATGTAATTAAAAGTTTGAACAATTCAAAATATTGCTATATTTCATGATAAGACTTTCATTTTGTTGAGACATCATGGTGTCACAAAGGTTGGTTATCCTACTTGTGAGTTGTGATAATTGATGGTGTTGCAAGTGCAATAGTATCATCATCCATCTAAGTCATACCAAGGGGTATATTTGATGCTTATACACTTTGTTGATTTTGTGACAACTTAGCATCACAATATCAATGACAGGTCTTCACAATTACACTTCAAATGTATTTGTGAAAATATTAATTTGAGGATGAAAATCATAAAACCTAAGAATGTTTGAGAAGTATGAAATGGTGAGAATTTATATGAGTGATGATCACTCACCAAATTTTAGTTATGATAAAAACATGAAAACCTCAAGTGGCTCACCCTCAAACCAAAAGTGAATTATCACAACCCAAAATGAATAGAGGGGTTCTAATGCAAGATATAGATTCAATCCCCAATATAATAAGCAACCTTGTAATAGATAGAAATTATACAACGAAAGTAATATAAACAAGATATTTATTCTCCATGAAGAACCCTCATGGATGGATGAAGAAATAAATAGAATCCACGAGTATGGTTGAATATGTGCTTGAAATGTATTTTTGAATCAAGGATTCCTTTTTAAATGCATGTTTAGATACACTTTCCAATCTTAGATCTAGAATATTGGTGTTCTTTATGGTCATCAATGGAAAAGAAGAGATAAGAAGAATGGATATTTTGATTTTCTTTATTTCTTGAGAATTATTTTAATTGGTAATCATATGAAGAAAAATGTACATCAAATGGAGAATATTTCTATACTTTGAATGGATCTTAAAAAAATGAAGACTTGGAGTTCTTTAATTGGATGTTTTCCTTCAAATGTTGAGTGTAAGTCTTCAATTACACAAAAACTTGAAAAATTAATGGAAGATTTAAATTTATTGATCTATTGATTTCATGTTATGGAAAGTGAAAGGAGGAAAACCCCTTTTATATAAATTTTGGATTCAATATTGTTAGGATGATAGAACATATAAAGACTGGAAAGAAGATCCCTCACATTGGGCTCAAATATTACCTAAATGTAGACCTAGTCAGCCAAGTCTTGGAATTATTATAAAAAGAAGGGAGTGAAATCAAAACATAAATGAGAAACACACATTAAAGACATCTAGACCTCGAAATCACCAAAATGGGGTCTAATAGTTCTTAGAGCCTCTAATAATGGGTGGTAATGTTTTAGGAGAGCATAGCCACATTTCCAATCTTGGATTTCTTCTTATCTAGGTATGCCCTTTTTTATTGGTAGAGTGGAAAATTTTATTTGTTCTAGCCTTATCTAAGCCTAGAAATGGTATCTTCTTAGTGATGCAAGTAACTCAAAATACTCATGAGGTTAATTAAAATTACCTGTATCTATATCATGTATCTCTTACATAAACTTGTTGTGTGGTTCAACAAGCTTGAGGGAATAAAAAGGATATTCCTTTGGCTAGGAGTTAAAGATTAGAAGAGGTTATTTATTACTGACTAGGAGAAATTATACACTCCCAAAATCTTGAGGGATTGAATGTTTGTAATTTTCATAACTTGAATTTGCTCATCCAAGTTCTAAATTTAGTCTAAAAATAATTAATTATTATTCACATTGGTCCATAATCCATCATTTAAAATATATATAAAATAAGAATGATCTAAGTATATTAGATTTTATTTTATCCCCTAGATCAAATATTTGGAGTAGTTATTCTAAGATATATAGTTTTCCTATTTTGTAGTTTGATTATTGATTGTATAAGAAATATAAATGGTTCATCTTATTCTATTTAAGTAATGTAATTTTATATTTTTCTAAGAAGTGCAATTCAAAATATTTCTATAGCTCTCTAATTTGGTATTAAAGCATGTTTATTGAATCTAGTTGAGGATTGAAGAATTACAGTAAGGAATTGTGAATTATGGTCTTTGGTGAATGATTAGGTATGTCAAATACAACTCATGCATACTCCATTTTGACTATTATTTTTCTAGGGGCAACATAACACTGGTAGTTACAATTAGATCATTCAGAGCCATGGGTATGATGGTGATGACTAAGTTAGGTCTACAAAAGAATTAAAAATGGATAGACAATGTTGTGAACCTTGCATTCTTCTTGTATATTCTTCCTTCTCTTTGTTAACATATTTAATAGAAGTATAGGCACCACTCTTTGTTTTCTCGACTAGTGTGGATGTATATAATTGGTCTTAAGAAAGTGTGATATGTAGGATTGTCTTTTTCTACAATTCTTTTCCAGGTATTTCATTATGCATTCTCCTACCTTTTAAGTTACATCCCATGTGATCACATATGATGAATGCACACATGATTGATAATTTTTGCATGAATGTGTGATCAATACATGTGGTCTTTATTAGAATATTTTGGTCAATGTTGAATATTCTTGATAATATTTTAAATGTGGAGAGAAGTCAGGAAGCATAAAAATGAATAATTAATAGTGCAAGTCTTTATTTTTATTTGGTTGACACTCTTTGAAATATTGGAAATCTCAAGTTTGATGAGATGATTTGGAAGGGGCTCTTTATTGTTATTAGGTCTCACTCTTTGAAACATTGGAAATGTTGAGTTTTATGAGATGATTTTGAAAGAGATCCTTGAGTACGTTATGTTTGATACTTGTTGCCAGGCTAAGAAGATTAGTGTACAACTTAAACCTGGTTATTATGGAGACAATGAAGTTGAGGTAGAATGCCCACATAAATTTCCCCATCCTATTGTATATTAATATCATGTACTAATTTTAATTATATCCATTCTCAAAGGATATTTTTAGTTTTTATAAAGTGTATGTTGGCTCCCCTAATAAAGGGCATCAATAACATATATCTATTGTTTAGTTTTTATTTTGATTTTGATATTATCATGTCTACGTTGAAAGTGATCTTGTTAAACACTAATTTTCTCAGAGGCACTAATTATTCTATACATAGGAAGGCTAAGATGTGAAATATTCTTCACAATGAAGGATTGTGGAAGATTTTTAACGTCCTATTGATTTGACTGAATGGATATAAAGTATGTTCAAGCGCAAACGATGGAATGGTTAACAATGTGCTACGTCCTATTGATTTGGAGTTTGTCAATCAAAATTTATATAGCTGCACATGTCTGACATTTGCCTTGATATTATACAATAACACTTGCCTTGATATTACAATTTAACCCTCTAGATTAGGGTTTGAGTTATCTATTCTAGGGTTTGATTTAGATATATATAGGGAACCTTCATTTAAAGATTAAAGGGTTTTTGTTAGATTAGGTTTTAGTTACGCGGTTTGATTTCAAGACAAGTATGATCTTAGATTAGGGTTTCCAGTTAGATTAGGGTTCATGGTTAGGGTTTGATTTAGATTAGGGTTTGAGTTAGAGATCTAAGGGTTTTAGTTAAATTTAGTTCGAATTAGATTAGGGTTACAATTAGATACCTAGGGTTGTACATTACCTTGTTTCAGTTACAGAACTATAGGGTTAAAGAGTTTTCACTTGAGTTAGGATTACAATTTTCAAGTTAGGGTTAGAGTTAGAGTTAGGGTTAGGGTTATGGTTATCTTTTAGGGTTATAGTTAGTTTTAGGGTTAAATGCATATCTAGCTCATTCTAATATTTTTAAATTTTCTACACTAATTTGTTTTGTTTTTTGTTTTTTCTAATGTTAAATTCTAATAATTTTCAAGTTTAATGTTTTTCTAATATTTTGTAATGTCTTTTTCAAATATTTTATAATGTTTTTCTAATGTAAAATGTTTTTTTCTAATATTTTCTAATGTTATATATACTTATTTATTTTCTTTAATGTTAAATGTACTAATGTTTTCTAATGTTTTAATACTAATTTATTTTTCTAATATTGTACAAGAAATTAACTTTAAAAAAAAATAAAAAATTCACTTAGCAATGTTTTCCTAATAATTCTACACTGTTATAATATTTGTCTAATATTTTCTAATTTTGAAGACTAATATTTTTAAAAATATTTTCCAATATTTTATAATGTTTTTTCTAATATTTTTTCTAATAATTTTCTAATGTTTTTTCTAATATTTTTCTAATAATTTTCTAATTTTTTTCTAATGTTTTCCTATAGTATACTAATATTTTTCAAACTAACATTTTAAAATATATTTTCTAATGTTTTTCTAATATTTAAAAATGTAATATTTTTAAAATTTTTTTCTAATAAAACTAATATTTTTCTAATTTAAAAAAAAAATGTTTTAATAAATAAAACTAATATTTTTCTAAAAAAATTGTTTCCAATATTTTTCTAATAAAACTAATATTTTTCTAAATTTTATTTTCTAATATTCTACACTATTGTTTTTTTAATATTTTATAATGCTTTTCTAATATTTTCTAATTTTCAAGACTAACATTTTAAGAAATATTTTCTAATGCTTTTTCCAATTTTTTTTCTAATATTTTTCTAATATTTAAATGTAATGTTCAAGATTCTAATTTTTTCTAATAAAAATTAATATTTGAATGTAATGTTTTTTCTAATATTTTTTATGTAATGTTTATTCTAATGTTTGGTATTCTAGATTAACATTTTTAAATATTTTTAAATATTTTTCTAATATTCGAAACTATTGTTTTTCTAATATTTATCTAATGTAACACTATTTTTTTCTAAATTTGTTTTCTAATGTTGCATTATTATTTATCTAATATATAACTAACATATAAAAAAAAACTATAAATGTTAAATTAATAGAATTAAGTAGCATAAATAAACAATAAAAATATTGAATTAACATTAAAATATGCTTTAAAAACATTAAAAAAATTTCAAATAATAACATATAGACATACCTGAAATAGTGCGAAGACAAGAATCTGGAGGAGAATGATGGGGCACGCTAACCAATAGGGGACGTTCGCTCCAACCTCTAAGTCAATAATCAACGTCGTAAAATGAACACTGAATGGTAAAAAATGATGTTTAAAGTGGACAAAAATCGTCGATTATATGTTCGCATGAACGTATTGATCGGATATGTTCGTACGAACATTCCTCATATAAAGGAAATATGTTTGCGCGAACAAATATGTTCGCACGAACATACTTCAAATGCGATTTCCCAATTTTGCAAATTTTTGTTGTTTTCTTTGTCCTACTAAAGTGGAACCCATTATTGTGGGTTCACCCCAAATGGACATTGTTTACAAATTATATTGCCAAGCCTTTTCAGCTTAGACAGACATTTGACTCTTCTCATGTTACTGATACTAGCCAAGTTATCAAAATTAATATGACATAACCTCTTATGCTATAGCCACACATCATCAAATTCTACAACTAAACAAGTAGCATTCTCTATATCAAGGTAGAATAGATTGCCTCTAGTTTGATCACATTTTCCAATCATTTTTCCATTAGTATCATATATCTTGGCAATTTTGTTCTCAAACTCAACCTTGCAACCCAAATTATTTAGTTGTCACACACTCAACAAGTTGTAGTTAAGTCTTTCAACATAATAAGCATCGTCACATAAAATCTTTTCTGTGAGTTTGATAGAACCTTTTCCTTTTATCAAACATGGTGCATCATTAACAAACCTTACACTTTAAGTCTTTCAACATAATAAGCATCGTCACATAAAATCTTTTCTGTGAGTTTGATAGAACCTTTTCCTTTTATTAAACATGGTGCATCATTAACAAACCTTACACTATTTCCATCATAATAATTCAAGGTAATGAACTTACTTTTATCTCCAGTCATGTGATGTGAACACCCACTATCAATGATCTATCTATCATTCTTGTTCACACAAGACATTGGTGTAGTTGCCTCATCTTCATCAGGTTCATCCTTCATTACAACATACACCACTTCGTCATCATGATCTTCAAATCCATCTTTCATTTCCTCTTCAGCAATGTAGCAAGACTTCTTGCCTTTGTCTTTGTATTCTTTATTGTCTTCATCTTTTCTACTTTTGTACTTGTCATTGTAGACACCTAAATTTGATTACACCGCTTTAGTAATTCTATTTACTTATCTCTAAAGGCATCATTAATTAAAATCCTATTTAATTAATCCTTTGTCATCCCCTAGCTGATTAATTTAATTAATCATCTATAGTCCTAATTGATAAATCAAATAACCTATCATTTATCAATTAAATCCTTTTCTCCTATCTAATTCCAAAATTCCCCATTTATTAAATAAATCTATTTGATAAATAAAATCCTCAAATCTAAAAACCCCTAACCTATCCCTAATCCTCCATTTAGCCTAATCCACCCCATCCACCCATACTAACCTAGCTTAGCCACTAACTCACCCAACCTCATTAATGCCATCCACTTGCACATCTCTAACATCCCTAATCTAATCCTAAACCCAAGCCTAATCCACCTCCTAATGTTGTCACATTCCCTAAACAAGTTTAAGACTTTCTTAAACCAAACCAAAGTCTCCCCTCAAAAATCCCAACCACCAAGTTATGAGTGCTCTTACAAACCATAAAAGACTCTTACAAACCCACTCATGACTCTTACATCCATCTTCCACACTCATTCCTCTTACATCTCTCTTACATACTCAACCCCACTCATCATGCCTTTAACCAACCCCTTACCCTACCCTCTCACACTCATCCTCCTTGTGACAAGTGTCACCTTCCCATTGGTGCTAAACAAACACAATCTATGTGCTCTCTTTTGAGTGCATCCTAGCCCTCCTTAAGCCTTCATCTCTACTTGCATCTTAGCCCTCCATCCCTTAAGCCCTTAGCCTATAAATTGAATCCCATCCCAAGCCAAAAAAGCACAACCATTTGAGTAAAGTTATCATGCCCTTTTGATAGCCAAAATCCATATCCATACCCTTATAATGCCAAATTGAGAGCTCACAAGGCTACCAATTTGCCATTACC
Source organism: Cupressus sempervirens (assembly GCA_028749045.1). Lineage (NCBI taxonomy): Eukaryota > Viridiplantae > Streptophyta > Pinopsida > Cupressales > Cupressaceae > Cupressus > Cupressus sempervirens. The sequence goes on along the minus strand of CM053792.1, from coordinate 442,460,573 downwards.
CATCTCCACCATTGAAGCAATTGGGCAAGCAATTGAGTATACATCCACATCAAAGGAAACATCTACAAAATCAAGAAAGCATTGAGTGTTTTCTTTTTTGAGGTTTGCATTTTTTGTTTGCTTTCTTTGTCTAAGCATATATGTGAATTTAGTTTTAGTTTGTGAATGTTTACTTTATTGTTAATGTTCTTTGCATACTAAAATCTTGTTCTACATTTTGGCACGCACGGTGGGACCCCACTACGGGTCATTTTTTTTATCCATTTCAATCTACATTTGGCTTTTAAGAACTAACAATCTAATGGTTTGTTGTTGTTTGAGTTGTTGCAAGGTGTTTTTGCTTTTTTTGCACGTTGAAGGATGCACTAAAGAGAAATACGTACCCTTTAAAATCCAAAAATAACCAAGAAAATAAAAAAAATTGGAAAAAACCCGCGCCCGTTGGTTCATTACGCTCAGTGTTGTCTCCACAAACTGGCGTCTCCACCTGTTGTCTGCGTAGAACGTCATCTGCGAAAGCTCAACTGTCATCTTCGCACACTCAAAATGTCGTCTGCGAGTTTTGGCGTCTCCGCCTATTTTTTGGTAGTCTGCTCCGAAACTTGAACGGTCGTCTACAAATTTTGGTGTCTGCGCAGATCAACGTCTACGAGTTTCAGTGTCTCTGCTTGGCTTCTGTCGTCTGCGCCGCCTTCAAAAGCTCAATTTGTAGTCTCCGCCGTCGCCAACAGTCAATTATCGTCTTCGCCTGGCTACTATTGTCTCCGCTGCCGCAATCTGCCAACTATTGTCTTCGACGCTGCCAACTGCCTTCTTCATCAGACTGTCGTTTGCGCATTTCGTAGTCTGCGAGTTTCGACATCTTCGAGTTTTGACGTCTCCATAGATTGGCGTCTCTGCCTGTTGTATTATTTTCTTGAATTTGTCGCCTACTTTTTGGCTGTCTCGTCCAAGTCATTGTCTTTGCATGCTTTCAAAACTCTAACAAATGAACTTGTATGTTTAAAAACACCAAAAAAAATAAAAAATAAAAAATCAAACACTTCATTTGGAGCTTTTAAAATTAAACAAAACAAATCTCTTTTCCACATGCAATTTAGGCAAAGTTTGATTTTTGGACAATTAAGAAACTTTGTTAAGTTAAACACGAATTTGCAAAAACCAATTTAAGTAGTTCATTGGACTCACCTCTTTTCTAATCACCCATCAATTCAACCTTTGGTTGCAATCTCAGGGCCATTTATGGGGATGGGTCTACTTGAAAAAGGTGTTAAATGTTCCACAATCTAACTAACTCACTTAGTCTTTAAACGTTTGCTTTAACTTTATCAAAATTCTTAAATGACCAAAATCTAGACTAAATCGATCACATTTCAAAATTTGGATTTTAAAATTGAACAACTCTTGACGTGAAGGGCCTCCGGGCGCGCGCTTGAAATCGAATCTCACACATCTTTATTTTGTGCTTAAAATAAACTCACACTCAATCTTGAATTCCTTAAAGAAAATCAATCAAAACTTGACATGGAGGGCCTCCGGACGCGCGAGTTTTCTTTTTGTTGACCCTAACTCTTCTTCTTGCTTGCATTCTTCGATCGATTTACTTTTGTTGGCGCTTCAAGTTGGAATTGAACATTGTCTCTTAAACATGAGTGCTTGCAAAGTCTAGATTAGCACACATAAGAGTCAGTTGGTAAAATAACAAGCGTGTTTTTTAGCCCAAGGTCATCCAAGTCTTCTCTCCCCTTGTCGTCTTTCGAGGCCATCTTGGGTGCATAAGATTAGGATCCAAAACCTTGCTTCTTTTTTTTAGGAGGCCTGCTTGGGGATTTCATCACCCCTTGGACGACCTCAACTCCCACGTTTCGACGGAGTATAAGAATCGGGAGGTGAATCGAAAGACACCTCTCTTGGGATCAAGATTTTGTCACTCGGGCTAAGCCTCAAGGAACTTTATACCCTTGAGAAGTGAAAGAGGAGAAGTGGGTTACCGCTCCTCTCGGATGTGTGACATCTTTTTGGTCTCATCTACGGATTTGAGCCTCACGTACCTTGGGTATATCGAGGACTCCCTAGCTAAATCAAATGTCAGGCTTGCAGACAACCACCTAGGATGTTAATGTGTTTGAAGTGACTGATCGAAATATTTGTAAAACATACACACTCCTCGACACAAGTATCACATTGTGAGAACCACAAACTTCTATCTAAGTGTTCCTATCTATTGCTTGATTTTATTTTACTTGTTGAATGAATGTTTGCCAAACTTGGTCAATCCTAGCTTAGAGCACACTTAGCGTAGTCACTGCTTGTGTCAAAAGTTGAAACAAGTTGAAGTAAAACAACCCAGATCTCCCAAAGCCAAGCAGATTCAGGAATTTATGTTGGAACAACCCAAACCTAAACAGAAGTTTCACAAAGTCAAACTCAAGCCATCTCGGGTATATCGAGAAATTGCAACCAAGAAAAAGTAAATAACACCAAGCCCTCGAATTGCCAAACTCCACAAAACAGAGGATAAAGCTACCGACGAAGCCCTTCAAAAGGGCTAGTTATATCGCACTATCAAATTTAGCCAACATCCAGGAGTTAACCTTGCTTATGCCTTACCAACTAGGCATGATTTCTATGATTAGACCCCCTTGTTTTCCCACATCTTCAATAGGCTTCACTGTTGCATTAGAGTCATCTTTGTAGGAAAGCAAACCATCTTAGGTTATCCCCTTAAGCATTTTAGCTCATCCATCTCATTTAGAACCAAACCATCTAGCCAGCAATCCGAAAACCCCGCACCCAAGCCTTCAGATTTGTTGTCACCTTGCCAAAAGTTTGCCATTCCTAAAATCTTCCAAATCCACCAATCTCACCAAGGTTATCCCTTTGACAGAGCTTTGTCTAGGGTAATCTAGCTTTGTCACTTGCTATCCCTCATCACCTTGAGCTAAAGGTTGGGATCCACAAGTGGTCAATCTCGTGTTCTTCCTAAAGGATCATCAGTCTATCCTTAAGTTGACACAATCACCACCAAGCTTGCACATAGGAAAGTAGACCTTTCGTGCTTTGGCAACATATCTTTGAAGATAGAATCCTCAACCCAATCCTCCTTAGGTATGACATATAGCTTTGCCTCAACCTAGGAAATCATTTGCATAGAGAAGCCTTCCCCCTTTGCATCCATCAGCATTGTTGCATCTCATCCATAGGAACATTCTACATCTTCATGCCACCCGTCACTCGCTTAGCCAAGAAGAAAGAAACAATGGAGCCCTATCATTTGGATCGAACAACATCACCCCCATTGAGAACTCAACCATCCTTCAGCCCAGAGAAAGCTATGCCATCACCTACTGACATTGAAGCTTTTGTGAACCAACCAGGAAATGTAGTACTAGTAAACGCCATTATAGACAAGAACAAAGAGACGATCATGGCTAATTTTCAAAGGGACAATGTAGGAACCTTTGACTTTGGAAGACCCCCTCCATTATCAAATCCATCCCACCCATTATTTGGGTAGCTGCCACCACCCATAGGCTCTTATGATCCAAATTATCCTCAATATGTGCCCAAAGAAGAGCCTCAAGCCAATCCTTTTGATCTAACAGACCCAAACATACCATCCTCCACCCAAGTCAAAATCTCCATTCCACAAGCCAATCCAGCCACTACCACTCCATCCTTGGTTCATACCTCTCCGCTCCAAACTGCCTTTGCCCAAAACACCTCACCATTCACTCCCTTCACTATTGCTGTTGCTGCTCCCCAACCCAGCCTTCCAAATCCACCCATCTCCCAAATTAGTGCTAGCATCTTTGGCCAACCTCAGCAATATACAATAGGGATGTCACCCATGGGACCAAGTAATCAACCTTTCATCACCCCCAACTTGTTTACCTCAGCTCAGAGCACAATTCCATCATTTCCACTAGGTCTTGGGAGCTTAGTACCATCAACCACAAATCCACAAGCTACTACCTCCACTCCACAAAGCTATCAAATCCCCCAAGCTACTACCAATTTTATGCCAAGCTCCCAAGTGACCTCAGCTCCCGCCACCACTCTACCAAGCTTCCAAATCCAGCCACAAAGCTATCAAACCCCATCAGTTCCATTCCCAAGCTTTCAGTTCCCACCACCTCCACCACCAACTAAACCATTACCTCCTATTACCAACTACTTTTCAATGCCACTTCTAAGAGGAAATCCACCAATCCAGACAACTACCAATGATTTGCAGATACCATCCCAAGTAAAGGCACAACCCACATACTTTGATCAAACCCCACAAGCCCCCTGATCCTTTCCCCAAGCCTCACAACCATCTTATACCTTACCTCCACAAAGTAATCAATTTATCCCACAGGTGGCTTATGTTCCTCAATCCCAACGTCAAATCCCATACCAACAACAAGCCTCGCAACACATGTAGCAATATGCGCCACCTCCACCTCAGCAACCCGTCATCCACCATGCAGCTACCCAAACAATGTACAATCCCTATCAGCAAATCCCTCATAGCCATCCATATTTAGTGGCCCCATCTAGCGCATACCTACCTCAAGGCACTCCTACATTGGGGGCACCCTAGCCATCACCTATCAATTCAGAATGGGAACAAATGAAGACAACTCTGAAAGCCATCCAAGAAGGGAATGATCTGAAGACATTCAAGTTTGAGACTATGTGTCCTTATCCATTTGATAGAGCCATTACCATGACACCATTTCCCAAACACTTTGAGGTACCCAAATTTGACAAATTCAGAGGAAAAGGAGACCCTATCACACATATCAAAGAATTTTACATGCACTGCCAAGAAGTGGCATACAGTGACGTCTTCCTCTTACACCTCTTTCCCAAAAGCTTGGCCGGGCTAGCTCTTGAATGGTTTTATAGAATCCCATATGGCACAATTAAAAACTTCGCTGAATTGTCTAAGGCATTTGTAGCCCAATATGCCCATCTTGTTGAAACAGAGTTATCAATAGTTGACCTTGTTCACACCAAGCAAAAAGGTGGAGAAAGCCTTGCTGAATACCTGCAAAGATGGCAAACCCTTACCACCCGCATATCCTGCACCTTACCAGAATGCCACATGGTGAAAATGTTTATTGATAATGCCCATCCCAGCTTGGCTCACCACATGACCATTAACTGTTTGCAGACCTACAAGGATATCAAAGAGAAAGGAATGATCCTTGAGAAAGGACTGATTAAAGATGGCGTGGTCAAGATTTACAAAGAGGCCAACCAAAATCAATCACATTCCAATGACAAGTCTAGGTATTGGAACAAAAACAAGCATGTTGCAACAGATGGGGTTATTGATACGAGACATGTGAATATTGTTGGGCCTTCCCAAAATCAGCCCAACCCACCGTATCAACCAAACAACCAACAAGCTATCAACTACCAACAACAAAATCACCAAAGCTATCAAAGCCACAATCTAGGACCCAACTTTCAAGGGTCTAGCAATCAAGTTAATGCCATCAATGTAGTTGCAAGGCAAAAGCCAAGATTCCAACCTGCACCTAGAAACTATACACCCCTTGGTGAGCCATTGGATGTCATTTTTGAGAAATTAGTCAAGGAAAACCTCAGCTAATTTCCTCCTACCCAACAAATTGATCCAGGCCAATCCAAAGCTGCATGGTACAAAGACAATGAGTACTGCAAATTTCATAGGGTAAAAGGTCACACCACCCTCAGATGCATGAAATTGAAAGATTATGTGTAGGACCTCATTGATCGGAAGGAAATCACAGTTGGAGCACAAACCTCTCCCAATGCAGGCTTACAAATTTATCAAAATGCTTTTCCTCCACACAACAACCAAAATCCTGGAAAAGCACCTATCCAAAACAACAACAACACCAACAACCGCCAGCCAAACCAACATCATGGGAAGAACAATGACCACACTTCATCCTATATAGACTATGGTAGCCTTATAGCTTGTATATCTGAGAAAGAGCCTTCCGTCAATGTCATCAGTATCCGAGGACCAGACAATGAGTGTGTCGTCACCACTTGAAGAGTGCGATTTAACATCGCAGGCCCACCAATTTCACCAGCCCTGTCAGCTCCGTCAAAAAGCCAGTACAATATCTTGGAACACCTTGGGAACATGCCAGCCCAAATCTCCATTTTAGACCTTCTCTGCACTAGTCCTGTGTACAAAAGCATCCTTGACAGTGCTCTCATAGAATCTCATGTCCCTTCAGATATCAACACTACTGAATTTCATAATCTCATCGGACACCTATCCTCCTCATGTGCCCTATCATTCAAACCCATCGATATACCCATGGTCGAGCCAGATCACACCATTCTGCTTTGCATAGCCATCATGGTATCCAATTTTTCTGTGAAAAGAGTAATGATAGATAATGGATCAACCTTGAATATTTTCACCCTAAAATTCATAAAACAAGCTGGGTATACTGAGGCAAATATGATCAGTGAGGTTATCACCATCAAAGCTTATGAAAACTTGGAAAGAACCACAGAAGGAACTATTTTGCTGCCAATCAAGGTTGGGCCGGTCATCCAAGAGACAGTTTGTCATGTTTTTGATCTAAACCTACCATTTAACATCCTCCTCGGTCGCCCATGGATTCATGCTATGAAGGCCGTTCCATCCACCTACAATCAGTGCATCAAATTTCTGCATCAGGGCACTGAGGTAACCATCCATGCTGATCTAGAACCCTTTGCTTACTGCAATATGGTTGAAGCCTCATATACAAACCATTTCCCTAGAATAGACATCGACACAGCCATCGCAAGCTCATCCCACACTTGTAGTGACGCAGAAACCATCCTCGCCTCCACCCTATCTGCCGTAGAGATCAACAACAAATGCTATGGAGAGTATAGTCTATCAGATGCATTTACTGTCAGAGCAATCCCACTCGATCCACACACCCATGGACAATCGACATATCACAAAGCTAAAGAGATTCCACCTCCTCGATACAAACAGTTTGGCCCAACCACCTTTGTATCCTCAAAAACCCCTCTACATGAAGAGCTCACTCCAGATATCAAAAATTGGTTACATAAGGATGCACCTCCAAGAAATCAAGCACGCCTTGATCACTTCATCTAGAAGTATCCCCAAGAACATAAGCTCATCACTGAAAATGGAACTATCAAGGCGATGGTCTAGGACCAGAAGAAAGGGGCATGCAATGTCCCATTGAAGTTCATAAGGGGGAAACGAAGTCAGGTCTTGGCTTTGGCATACCCACAACTGGGGGCACCAACGAGGATGGTCACGCTTTTTTGAACATCCACCGTGACGATATCCCAGACCATATCTCCCTCAGAGACTCTGTTCTCCAAGAACTATCCATCCATCTCATTGACCTACCACTCGCTCATCCACAACTCATAGATTGGGACCAACCAAGCGTCATACACATTGATGAGTTCACATCAGAGGAAGCGCTTCTAAGATTCATGGGAACTAAGGTGAATCAGAGACTAGCTAAGGCAACAAAGAGAACCCCTCAGCAAGAAAATCCAGAGCCATAAGCAGAACATGAGGATTTAGCATTGCCTCCTCAAGATAATCGACCAGAGGTGTCTTCTGTTCTAATAGAGGATACTAGAGAAGTGAACATCGGTTCTTCAGAGATCCCCAAACTTGTTCACATTGCTGCATCCCTATCACAAGACCAAGCTGATCTCCTCTTTAAGGTCTTACGAGAGAACATTGGCCGATTTGCATGGTCATATCAGGACATGCCAGGATTGGATCCAAAGCTTGTAGTTCACCATCTTGTAGTCAACCCAAAGATCAAGCCTGTTAGACAAAAGCTTAGAAAAATGCACCCCAAGGTGGCATTACTAGTCAAAGCTGAATTAGAAAGAATGTTAGCTGCTAAGGTTATCCGACCTATCGACTACTTAGAGTGGATTTCCAACATGGTCCCCGTCACTAAACCTTCTGGTGACATCAAAATCTGCACTGATTTTAGAGATCTAAACAAAGCTTGTCCAAAAGATGATTTTCCCTTACCCAACATAGATATGATTGTAGATCTTACAGCTGGACATAAAATTTTGTCCCTCATGGATGGATTTTTCAAGTATAATCAGATCAAGATTGCAGAAGAGGATCAACATAAGACAACATTCACTACCCCTTGGGGAACCTTTTGCTACAACATGATGCCTTTTGGCCTAAAGAATGCTGGGGCTACCTATCAAAGAGCTATGACAACCATTTTCCATGATCTTATCCATAGCATTTTGGAGGATTATGTAGATGATATCTTGGTTAAATATCACACCTTCATGGATCATCTTACTGACTTGGAGAAAGTCTTTGATAGGTTAGCAAAATATCATCTCATGCTGAATCCCAAGAAGTGTGTCTTTGGGGTCACATCTAGAAAACTTCTAGGCTTCATAGTTTCTAAGCGAGGTATAAAGATCGACCTCAAAAAGGTCAAGGCTATCTTAGACATGCCTCCTCCCCAGACACTGCGACAACTTCACTCTCTTTAGGGAAAGCTCCAATCCGTTCAGTGCTTCATCTCCCAGCTTGCAGATAAGTGTACGCCATTTTCACATTTACTAAAGAAGGATGAGAACTTCAAGTGGGATCATTTATGTCAGCACAACTTTGATTAGCTCAAGCAGTATCTAGCCAATCCCCCTATCTTGGTTCCACCAGTTCTTGGTCATCCCTTGATCTTGTACATATCAGCAACACCTACTACTCTAGGGGCACTTCTAGCACAACATGATGACTATAACAAAGAAAGAGCCATCTACTATATCAGTAGAACCCTAGTTGGTTATGAACTCAATTATACTCCTATGGAAAAAGCTTGTTTGGTAGTTGTTTTCTCAACTCAAAAGCTTCACCACTACATGCTAAGTCATACCATCCAACTAGTCTCCAAGATTGACCCTCTCAAGTATATGCTCTCTAGAACATCACTTACAGGCCGTTTGGCCAAATGGGTTATGCTCCTTAGCGAATTTGACATCCAGTATGTGGACAGAAAGGCAATCAAAGGGCAAGCTATAGTAGATCACCTAGCTGATGCGCCTCTAATAGATGCATATCCTTTGATCACAGAATTTCCAGATGAGCATATCTGCCTAATTGAAGAACAACCCCCATGGAAGCTTTATTTTGATGGCTCATACACATATCATGGATCAGGGGCAGGAATATTGTTGGTCACACCTCAGGGAGATTACATTCCAAAAGCCTTCAAGCTACAATTCCCTAGCACCAACAATATAGCAGAATATGAAGCTCTCATAGAAAAATTAAAAATAGCTGTAGAATGGAACATCACTGAGTTACAAATATTTGGTGATTCTCAGCTCATCATCAAGCAAGTCCTAAATGAATATCAAACCAAATATGAAAAGCTATTACCCTACAAAGAGCTAGTTGATCAGCTAACCCAACATTTTACAAAGCTTCAGTTTACACAAGTGCCTCGAATGTAGAACAAAGCAGCAGATGCTATGGCTACTATCGGCTCGCTCTTGGAAATTCCCCAAGTAGCTACACAGTATGAGTTTTTAGTCGAGCAGCTCCTCACACCCGCCTATGTGAATGAGGATTCAAATCGTGTTTGTATCTTGGTTGGTCCCCAATCTCCTTAGTACCATGAGATTCATGCTTACCTTAACGATGGTATCATATCCCCTCACCTCATACATACCCAATGCCAAAACCTCATCCGAAAATCATCTCGCTACATTATCATAGCCAATACCCTATATCGTCGGGGTTATCACGATACTCTCTCTCGATTTTTAGATGAAAATGAGGCCGCGATGGCGTTAAAAGAAGTACACTCCAGACTTTGCGGTGCCCACACGAGTAGTATTATTCTAGCGCGACAAATCCTTAGAGCAGGCTACTATTGGCCTACCATTGAAGAAGACTCCTATGACTTTGTCAGAAAGTGTCTCCCATGTCAACAACACACAAATCTTGTGCACGCTCCAGCACAGGATCTATAGCCTATTGGACCACCTTGGCCTTTTGCTTGTTGGGGCCTTGATCTAGTTAGAACTATCACCCCTCTCTCATCTGATGGACATAAATGGATAATAACAGCTACAGACTATTTCACTAAATGGGTGGAAGCAGTCCCCCTAGTCTCAGCTACAGGAGTTCAGGTCTCCAAGTTCATCTTGTACCACATTGTTTGCCGCTTCGGCATCCCATCCACCATCTTCACTGATCACGGAGGTAACTTTGAAAATCTCAACATGGAAGAATTATGCACCTCCCTCCGCATCCATCACCGCTTTTCTAGCCCATATTTCCCACAAGGTAACGGCCAGGCAGAGGCAACTAACAAAACCCTCCTCAAAATCCTAAAGAAAGTTGTCAATGATTCCAGCCGCGATTGGCACCTATAAATAAATCCAGCTCTATGGGCCTATCGAACCTCCTTCCGTACATCCACAGGAACAACTCCATACTCCTTAGTCTATGGTGTCAAAGCGGTACTACCCATAGAGGTTGAACTTCCCTCATTGCACATATCTTTGCGAGGGCAAATATCAGATGAAGAATACAGAGTAGCTCGGCTCACCCAGCTAGATCTCTTAGATGAGAAGCGACAACAAGCTTATGATCATCTTACAGTCTATCAAACTTGTCTCAAAAAGAATTTCAACAAGAAGGTACTTCCATGACACTTTCAGCCAGGCAACATGGTCCTCAAGGAAAACATGAAAGTCCAAGTAGATTGAGAAAAGAAAGGCAAGTTTGAACCTACTTGGCTTGGTCCTTATGTTGTCACTGCCTCCTTTGGCTCCGGAGCCTATCAACTATCTACACCAAAAGGAGAACTCTTGAATGATCCTACTAACATAATTCATCTCAAGAAGTTTTATGCTTAAAGATCCTTGGTGTACCCAGCTTTTGAAAAATACAAAAAAATAGTAAAGAGAAATAAGCATCCAATGGTGAAAACTTGGAAATTCAAGCGCCTTGGATAGGTACCTTGGTGAAAACCTGGTAATTTAGGCACCTTGTGTACTAAGACTAATCTACTAAGACTAATCCATTATCTATCACTATCCTATCCCTCATCCATCCACCCGCCATCCCATAAAACCCCCGCTTGTTCCCTTGGTGTTCCAGCCAAAGATCCAACATCTAATAAAGCTTGTAAATACCTCCTGTACAGCTTGTAAATCTTGTACCTCAGCTTGTAAATCCTGTACAGCTTGTAAATCTTGTACCTCAGCTTGTAAATCTTGTACAGCTTGTAAATCTTGTACCTCAGCTTGTAAATCTTGTATCATAGCTTGTATATCCGAAATCTTGTCCAAAGCTTGTACCATATTCCAGCTTGTAAATAAGCTTGTATCTTAGCTTGTATCCTACCACGTGCACACACAAAACCCTATTTTCACTTAAGCTTTTCGCAAACCATCTACGTATCCACCTATCAACTATTGTAGACATCCCACCCTTCACGAACATTTCCATCTCACAAAATCAAAACATGAAAAACCTTGTACATTTGTAACACATGTTGGTCCGTCAACTTGTACATCCTATTTAGCTTAGTACCATTGTATCTATCCGAATTTTGTGTCAGTTCATCCTTGGTCAACATCTTGCACACATCGCACATCTTGGTTAGCTATTCCAATGCATCCTTTAGCTAGATTTCCTGTCACCAAAGTGTTATCCTTCTTAGTTCAGCTTGCCGGACGCATCACTCATCCAAATCCACCAACTTAGGTACTCTCCGATAGGTCCTTGCAGGATATAGCTTTCCTCATGTCTGATCTTGGTCCGTTAGTGCCTCATCCTACCCATCTCATTGGCAAACAGTTCTCTTTTGGATTTTCATTTTCTTTTGATTTGGGATCTTTCCCTCTTGGGTCTTGAAAATATCTTTTCCAAGCAATCTCCTTGTTCCCTCCTCAAGGTTTCCATGATCTTCCATATCATGGTATGCTGTGAATGGGGCAATCTGAGCGTAAGGTCTTGATCAGATCTTTTGTTTGTTTTCTTTTCTGCTTGTGGGTTACCCAGTGTCGTTTTCACGCTACTTCCTCTAGGATTCATGTGTGATACTGGAGCAATCCTTGCGTGTTTGTTTTGAGTCAGTTCGTCAGTCCTCTGGACGGTTGGTGAAAAGGCCTTGATGTTCTTGGTAACCTTGGTAATTAACCAACAGTCCTATAACAAATCTAGTGCTCAACTACATGGTGGTACTTCCTTTTGAAGTATCCCCCTGCTCAAAAGGCTTCAATGGATTCCCTTCATCTCCATTATCCCCCATCCATCTCCAGCATCTGTCGCTCCTACCCCAGCTTATGCATTAGTATCTCTTTGAATCCCTCCTCATGCTTAGCTTTAGGGATCCACAATCCTAGTCTTAGGGATCCACCAATCAAATCAATCCACCAAGCCTCATCTTTCGAGATCCACAATCCTAGTCCTAGGGGTCTCTGAAAACCATCTTCCATCAATCTGACTCTTTGAAATCCTGTTGCATCAACTTTATCATTCCATCATCCATCTCCCTACCATGGATTCCTTTTATAGTGCTCTGCCCCTCTATCCTCCCCCCAATCCTAGAACGTCTTAAGCTTGCTTTACTGTTGTGCCTCTGATTCTCCTTTATCATTCTCTCGCAGTGAGAGTTTGAGCTAATTTAGCCCCTCCTCTTTGCCAATCTGTGTCTCTGCTCATCTCGATTTCTTGTACGTTTCAAGAAGCCGTCGAGCCTCTTTTTTCTCTTCGCTGCCTTCTTGAGGGGGCATCATCTAAGTCTATTCTCTCCTCTTCTTATTCGAGACTGGGGCAACCTTGTTGCTAAAACATCTTCCTCATGTCGTCTTCACTCGAACTTTTTTGAAATAGTGTTGTCTCAACACTATGTCAAAGAGGGGCAAAATGTAGACACTTAAATTTGATTACACTACTTTAGTAATCCTATTTAGTTATCTCTAAAGGCATCATTAATTAAAATCCTATTTAATTAATCCTTTGTCATCCTCTAGCTGATTAATTTAATTAATCATCTATAGTCCTAATTGATAAATCAAATAACCTATCATTTATCAATTAAATCCTTTTCTCCTATCTAATTCCAAAAATCCCCATTTATTAAATAAATCTATTTGATAAATAAAATCCTCAAATCTAAAAACCCCTAACCTATCCCTAATCCTCCATTTAGCCTAATCCACCCCATCCACCCATACTAACCTAGCTTAGCCACTAACTCACCCAACCTCATTAATGCCATCCACTTGCACATCTCTAACATCCCTAATCTAATCTTAAACCCAAGCCTAATCCACCTCCTAATGTTGTCACATTCCCTAAACAAGTTTAAGACTTTCCTAAACCAAACCAAAGTCTCCCCTCAAAAATCCCAACCACCAAGTCATGAGTGCTCTTACAAACCATAAAAGAATCTTACAAACCCACTCATGACTCTTACATCCATCTTCCACACTCTTCCCTCTTCCAAACTCATTCCTCTTACATCTCTCTTACATACTCAACCCCACTCATCATGCCTTTAACCAACCCCTTACCCTACCCTCTCACACTCATCCTCCTTGTGACAAGTGTCACCTTCCCATTGGTGCTAAACAAGCACAATCCATGTGCTCTCCTTTGAGTGCATCCTAGCCCTTCTTAAGCCTTCATATCTCCTTGCATCTTAGCCCTTAGCCTATAAATTGAATTCCATCCCAAGCCAAAAAAGCACAACCATTTGAGTAAAGTTATCATGCCCTTTTGAGAGCCAAAATCCATATCCATACCCTTATAATGCCAAATTGAGAGCTCACAAGGCTACCAATTTGCCATTACCCATCTCCACCATTGAAGCAATTGGGCAAGCAATTGAGCATACATCCACATCAAAGGACACATCTACAAAATCAAGAAAGCATGGAGTGTTTTCTCTTTTGAAGTTTTCATTTCTTGTTTGCTTTCTTTGTCTAAGCATATATGTGAATTTAGTTTTAGTTTGTGAATGTTTACTTTATTGTTAATGTTCTTTGCACACTAAAATCTTGTTCTATAATCACTACCTTTTTAATTCTTCTTCTTTGGACATCTAGTAGCAAGATGACCAACCTCATTGCAATTGAAACACATGATAGGTAACTTACCTTTAAACTTGCCTTTACCTCTATTAAATCTCCTTGCCAATAGTGCTTCAAGTTGATCTACATCTTCCTCATCTGTATCACTATCACTAGACACATATTTTAACTTCTTTTTCTTCTTCTTCTTCTTCTCATAAAGTTCCTTCAATGACAACTTAGCTTTGAAAAAAGATTCAATATTTCCAGATTTGTGATTATCAAAATTAGATAGCTCAAAAGTAGTTAGCCTACCTACCTAACCTTCAAGAATTAGATCATTCCTGTTGGAAATAACCAAGACTAGCTATGTTACTAAGAGGGGAGAGGTGAATCAATAACCTCAAAAACTTTAGATTAATTTAGCACTTAACCATACAAATCATTCACCATTCATTCTTCTAATCTATTATATGCATGAGAAAAGATAAACATTCATAACACATGAACACAGTATTTTGGTGACCTAGAAACCTTCCAAATAGAAAGTAAAATTGGGGAGGGGATGATACCCACAAAACTTCACTACTTCAGTATAAAGTTGGCCTGTTAGGACTTACATTGACCACTTCTAATGATTTTCCCTATTAAGAGCAATTTGGACTGCTAGGTCCACCTTGTTAGAGGTTTTACAAACATAAAACGAAGTATGCACTCTGTTAAGAGATTTATACAAAGACTATTAAGTCTACCCTATTAAAAGATTTAGAAAACTAATTCACCTATTAGGATGAAATAGTAGATCTAAATTACAACTTGATTGCTGAATAGATCTTGAAGTACAGATCACCTCTTGTGACTGATATGTCTTTGCTACTCCTTAATGACCTTGCTAAATACTTTGCTCTGCTACTAATTCACATTCCTCTTCTCAAAATATTACATGTCCATTCCTTAACATACTCATGATTCTTTTGTAAATGATACAATACATTACATATATACCATTGCAATAATTACAATTGCAAGGTCGGCTAAAACACAAGTAAACTAAATATTACTGTGTCGACCAAACAGTAGAAAACTTGGGCTCTTCAAGCTGACTTGGTGACCTTCTGATACTCAACGTCCACTGCATTACTTGGCATCATCATGCATTCGATAGAAGTAGAAGCTCGGTCCATACTAAATCCTTCGTTTACCTTGCTGTCACTCAGTAAACACTACACATCCATCACTTGGTGGAAATTGACTTCATATTATGCAAACTGATAACTCGGTAGACATTATGAAGCTCAGTGACCACTGCCTATTCGATGAACACTGTAAGCTCAATATACACTGCTAAACTGCACATTCACTTAGTAGCTTTAGGAATACTCCGTGTAAACTGCTTAACTATTGAACTTACAAGGTAACCACTGAATGCTTGGTATAAACTGTAGACTGAGTGATGAGCTCGATAAGCATTCAGAATCGAATAAGTGTTGTCACTAATGACAAATACAATATAATGCCAACATATTCCTTGGTATACATCTTAATTCTTGTATTGCAAAGACTCTAATAGCATAGATGGACAACAATATTCTCAAAACTTTGCTTAGTACAATATCATAATCTATTTTACTAGTAGCTCCTCTTATTGCATTAACAACATCTTTTTTCCTAGATCAATATTGAGCAATATTTTCACCTTCTTGCATTCTCATATCATCAAACTTACCTCTAAGACTTTCAGCTTTGGCTCTTAGAACATTTTTTTCACCTCCATAGATAGTGTGTAGAGAATCCCACATTTTTCTTTGCATTGTGACAACCCTTGATATCATCAAAATCAACATAGCTTAGGGTAGAGGCAATCTCCAATATTATCTGGTTGTGTTCTTTCTTGTTTTTAAGATCTCCAATAGTTAGGGCTCTAGTAGGATCAACATGCTCAATGTAGTGGTAGATTGTGCATGATCTCCAAGACCTCCTAGGTGTAGCTTCATTAGACTTTGCCATGTAGGAAAGTTATCTCTATTAAGCTTGGGTACTTCTCTTTTTGACATCTTGATCTTTTTGCTTCTACTACCTTCTAACTAGTCCTCTTAAGCAGATGGATCTAATACCAATTGTTGGAATTCTTTAGAATAACTGAAAGTGGGGGGGAGGGGTGAATCAATTATCCAAGGTCTAGATGTACAATTAACACTTTTCATAGCTTAGTGAACCCATATCCATAAAACATTTTCATCATTCATGCATCCATTAGATCATGCAATCACTTAAACTTGTAGGTCACTATCAAATCAATTTGCAAAAATGTAAACATAAAACATAATAGATTCAATAACACATTTGACACAATGATTTAATGTGGAAACCTGTCATGTCCCCTTTTCAAATAATTAAAAATAATAATCTTTTCTAAGGTAGGCAGGCCCAAAAAGGTGAAGTTTCAGAAAAAGGGGATAATCTTTGGAAGCTAATGGACTAATAAATAAAAATTATTATTAAAATATGTTTTATTAACCCCTCTTGGACGTGAGTTAGGGTTATGCCCTCTTTTAAGGAGTTTGGAGGCATTTTGGGCTCATTCCAGAACTTGATTTTTGCTCATTTCTTTGTTATTCTTCAGAGGGTACCAAACCTATGGAGAAGGAGACCCAAGAACGAGAGTTTTCAGGTTTCCAAGAAGGCTAAGGATGGGATTTTGAAGCCATTCTATGTGCATGCTCATGCATAGTTTGCCTTTGTGCTGAACAGTGCAGATTTGTGGTTTTTCGGGTGTGTTTTTTGTAAGAGTTTGGTGTTTCCGGTTGAGTATTTCATATCAGTTTGGGTTTCTGCTGTATTTCAGACTTTTAGATGTTAAAATAGAGCTGAATATATGTATTTGGTCATGATTATACTTTTGTGATAGATTATTAGTGTTTTTGTGGTGTTTTCGGGCTATTCTATGTTGTTTTCGGGAGCTCGATGAGCATTGTTTTTATCCTCCGTTTGGGAGCTGTTGTGTAAATGTTATACAGATTTGCAAATGTCATTTTGTAGGCTGTTATGCTGCTGAAATTTCTATAAAAATGTCCACTTTTAGATTTACTAATAATATGTGAAGCTGTGAAGTTTTTGGCACTATTTCTGGCGTACCCGATTTGGGGTTTATTGAGAAATTGGTGGATCTTTGAAAGATTGGTTGTTTGATCTTAAAGATCTGATTAGAGGCTTGAAATAACATATAGAATCAGAAAAAGGACATTTCAATGGCATCAGAGCTATGATCTTGCCAGCCTGAGGGTTTGTAGAAGTTTGCATGTCAGTTTTGACAACTACCCAAATCTTGCATGTCATAATTTATGGTTGCATGTTGCTTCTTCAAAATTTATGGTTGCATGCTACTTCTAATCATTTTCATGTTAGTTCTTGGTGAATTTGGTGGTTTCATGTTGCTTCTAATTAGCTGCATGTCAAAATCTATGGTTGCATGCTACTTCTAATCATTTGCATGTTAGTTCTTAGTGAATTTGGTGGTTGCATGTTGCTTCTAATCAGCTGCATGTCGAAATATATGGTTGCATGCTACTTCTAATCATTTGCATGTTAGTTCTTGGTGTTTTAAGAAGTTATAACCTATTGGGGTTACACTCTACTTTATCCATAATGGACAGGTATAGTACAGAGTCTCAGAGGACACGATCTTGGACAATTGATATCCAGAGTTAGAACAGTAGAAAGGATGGTTATTTAGACATTCGAGATAAACTTAGAAAAATAAGCCATGACATGTCTGAACAGTTGGTTGAGCACCACCGTATGATGAATGACATGTTGTCTGACCCAGCTAAGGTGGATAAGTTAACCAGATTTCTATTTGGCAGATTTTCTCACAGGGTAGGTGACACAATTACCAAGAACTTGCATGAGGAGTTTGAGAAACTAGCTTATAGCCAGGCAGAGGTCTCAGATTCTACTCCGCCATAGGAGGTGGTGAGAAAGGATATTACACAGATTGATAGTAATGGTCAACTTGATACTCAAATTGAGACAATTGTATATAGGTTGTTAAAGGGTGATACTACAGGTATTCAGGGTGGTATAGTTACAATAGGTAGTGACTACAGTGTAGTGGGTTCAGATGATGATTATGAGGATGTTGTTGTGCATGATGGTGAGATACTTGGTAGAGATGAGCAGACATTGAGCATTCATGACTTTGCTGAGAAAGAGTACTAGGCATAGTTAGATGCTTCATCACATGAGGTTGAGGCTGGTAGTACTTCACACGATTTGTCTAGCTAGCTGAAAGTGAACAAAGACTGTATTGTGACTTCATTATTTCATCATGACAAGTATGTGGAGTTAGTTGGTATTGGTCATATTACTCAAGTGAGGATTTTGCTTGAGTTACCAGCTGATTCTAGTTTACAGATATGGACTCGAGATTGTTATATTGGCATTTGGGATTTAGTTGACTGGAGATCTTTAACACTTTTTGGTAGCAGTGTTTGTTTGGGTGCTATCATAGATTTGATTAGCAGATTGCACAGTGTTGTCTTTTCTTGTGCTAGCAGCTTGTCTAATGTTGGTATTAGTTTTTATACATCGGTGTTGGGCTTTGTTCATATATCCAGTTGACCATACTTGCTAGAATGTGTTGATGATCTTTCATATTTGGCAGTGTGTACAGATGAGTCCCAAGATCATATTGGCATTGATGAAATCTAGGAGGATGCAGTGGGAAATTTTGAAGACTTAGTTTCCTTAGGTACAAAGGAGTTGAACAAAAGTGCTATAGTTTTTGATACTCTGTTTGTTGATTTGAGCTTTAGAGTTGATTCACAGGATATGAATGGTAATACTCTAGAGACTAGTAACTTTGAGGATACTCCTGTAGATAGTGCATTAGAGGAGGTTTGTAGGAGACAATCAAGCCAATGCCATCATGTGTCTAATCAGTTGAGAGTTAGTGAGAAAGACATTGCTATCGCTTGCCAACATTTCGATGTTTCTCGTCAATTGTTAGCAGTTTATGGATGGGGTTCTCCTATTAGTGATGAGTAGGGAGGCAGTTATCTTTCCTTGACAGAGTTCCACTCTTTATGGGAGGCTATCTAGATTTTGAGACAGGATTATATGCAGTTGGTAGCCAATAGAGATTATCTTATGGAGTGGGGCACTACAACATATGATGCATTGTTGGCCAAGGAAGATGAGGTGAGTGAGCTGACTAAGAAGCTTGAGGTGACTTCTGAGATTCTTGAGAGTACACAGTTGGCTTTCAAGGATTCATAGTTTCATTTGGCTAAGGTGACCATGGAGTTAGAGTAACTACAGTCTTTACTAGATTCTGTATAGTCACAAGCTGTGGTGTTTGATGATCCGAGGATGTCCATGGTCAAGATTGTCAAAGATAGTGGAGATGGGGATGCATCCATCCTTGATACTAACATTGGAATATCGAGTTCATCCCCACTAGAGTTAGGTTCAGTTGAGTTGGGTGCTGCAGCAGATTGTTGTGGTATGCCTGACCTGGTGGTGACCTCTAGCACTAATGGCACAAAGACTAGAGATGCTGTATCAAAGACCATGTGTGATGTTGGTGAGACGATAGTTGGCATGGTTCTTGCTAGTAATACTACTCCCTTGGCGATGTCTTTAGAGGTAGTAGTCAGTTCCAACTTGGTTAGTGATTGATTGTAGTTAGTTACATCTAGATTGCAGTCTGAGCCACTGACTGAGATTGGCACATTCTATCAGCATTACATTGTGAGGTATGCTCATCAATTTACCTTTGATGACCATGTTGATGAGATGTACTTTGGTTCCTAGTGCTTATCATCAGTTATGGTATAGTTTGATGTCTCGGGATGAGAGTTGTGATGGGCACGACATGGCGATAGGTTCTGTAGTTGACAGCTTGATAATACGTGACTTAGAGCAGGAGTTTCAGAGTGATGCTTCAGCGGGTGTTGTTATTGATTATACTCCTTTGGCTATGACATCTCCTGACTTAGCTGGTGATCAGTCATAGTGGGTTGTATCACTTGTTCATGGTGAGCTGTTGACTGAGGTTGGTTTTTTTTATCAACATTATATTGCAAGGTATGTACATCAGTTAGCATTTGATCCTTGTGTTGAGGAGTTTATGACAGACAAATTTGGTTTGGGTTCTAATTCTTGCTGTTTATCTTGTGATGGCTTTTCACCATCAGGGGTGCATGGGAGTTATGGTTATGAGATAGTGGTCGGTGATCTATAGAGTTGTGTTGACTGCAGGAGTTGTACAGTGTGTGGATTCTCCATACTTGGTACAGTTTCATTCGGGAGCATTCGCCATTGTTGCAAAGTTGGATTGTACATTCCGTATAGGCCAATGGAATGCGTTGATGGTATTTACTATGTTGGTAGTTTGATTTGTCCACTTTACTTGGGTTTTCATGTTCTAATAGTTTGTATCTCGTGGGTTTCTGACTGTGGAAGTTGTGACTTTGGAGTTTGGTTGAGCAGTAATTGTCAGTTTGATTATGGATTCCTCTTGGTTATATTGCAGAGGATATTGCAAGAGCCTATGTTAATTGACAATAGTATAGTTCATGACTACATTTGGGATCCAGGTGGATTGATTGGTTTATTGTTCAGCCATTGCTTGAGGACAAGCAATATTTGGAAGGGGAGGACTTGTCATGTCCCCTTTTCAAATAATTAAAAATAATAATCTTTTCTAAGGTAGGCAGGCCCAAAAAGGTGAAGTTTCAGAAAAAGGGGATAATATTTGGAAGCTAATGGACTAATAAATGAAAATTATTATTAAAATATATTTTATTAACCCCTCTTGGACATGAGTTAGGGTTATGCCTGTAATCACCTAAAAATGGTCATCTAGACTATTAGCCCCCTTTTCAACATTTTGGCTAAATTAATTTAACCATTTACCTAGACCAAAGTGCTAATAATCAATTTATTTTATTATAACCTATAGTTTGACTATGCTATCCTAAGTTCATTATTTGATTAAAAGAACATGTCCCCTTTTAATTAAATAAAAGACCCCATTCTTCTAACCCACTTAAAGTGCACACATAAAGTCCTTTTTCTATTTTACAATTAAAAGAAAAAGCTTTTGAGACTTTTTTCTTATATGACAAGTCAACTTATATTCTATTGGTTGAATTGTGTGTGCACATGGATCACTCCTCTTTTCAAATTCCACCATTGATCATCCACCATTTTCATCTTGATCTCTACTGTCCGTACGACTTTAAAAGGGAGAGAGCTTTCCCCCTCAAAGGATCCTCATTTTGAATATTGTTATGCTGCAGGTTTTCTAATAGGTTTCTTTGGAGCTTTGTGGAGAACTTCTATTTCTTGTCTACATTCTCTCATACCATAGCATTTTAGCTTAGATTCATGTTGCATGTTAGTTTAGCTTCTATTTTGCAATAATCTATATCACATAGCTTAATATTTGGATTGTAACATTCTCATCCATACTTAGAATAGCTGCACTTTTTATATTTATTCTAGTTTAATCTTTAGTTGCATTGCATCCTTGAGGAACTCCTTGGGACATTTTCATTCTTGCATCTTGTCTTTGGAACCTCCCATTGCATGGTTTATTAGCAAGAAGAGTATTCTTAAGGCTCAGATGAGAGCCCTTGAACTTGAAATACACTCTCTTGCACTCCATGGATAGGGAGCTCTAAGCCGGCATTCGAACATTCCCAACTCATGGAATCGTTTGGATAGAATGGTTTAGAGTGTGACACAAATCAAGTGTACATTTTTGGTGCCCACCGTGGGGCTTGAATCAAGTTTTTAGCTCCATTTGCTTTCATTTTTTATCTCTAGTTTTTTACAGTAGCATATTGGATCTAATTAAGTGCTCTTGTAGGATTATCACTTTGATTTTAAAGCCAACCCATAAGTAGATTGGTTTGAAGGCCAAAAATCTAGTTGGTTTAAAGATTTAATCATATATTTTAAACCACTTAGAGTTTGGTTCTGAAATTTTGTTTTCAAGTTGGGTATGTACTCAAAATGTCTTAGTCCAATTTTCAAAGCATTTTAACATTATTTGGGAGAGTTATAATTTTTTCTTTTTTTTTTCATAAAAAGTCATTTTTGATCGCAAATCAGTACATTTTTAAGAAAAACTTACATTTTCAGAAAGGTTTTTGAATTCTAATGGGGGTTATTTCTTTGTGTTTTGAATTTTGAGGTCGTATTAATGATCAAAAACTCGATTTGAGAAATTTGGCCTGTTTTGACAAAATCAATCTCTAGAGCGCAAATGAAGAGATTTTTTTAAATTTCTTGAATTTTTGGAAAGCTCTCTAATTTTTAATAGGGATCTCTTCTTTTCATTTTTATTTTTGGATACGAAATCATAGCAAACAAGTCCAATCTTGTTGACTAGGTCAAAACTAAAGAGTAAAAATGAGAGCATTTGTGATTAACTTGCACTTTCTTTGCATGTACTTGGTTGAAAGATAAATTGGATTTTTGAGGCAACTCACCACTTTTTATTGCAGATTTTTATGTTATTTCACACTAACTTTTGGTGCTAACAAGTTGTGATTACAGGTTGCCATCCTTATAAATTTTTTTTGAAACATTGCATAAAAAGAACGCATGTCAAAGCTTCAAATGCGTAGGGGCTACTAACATTGTTTGCAGGGCTGCCCAAAGCATACAAATTCAAACTTGCTTGATTTTTGTTTCCATGTGCGGCATTTAATAATTGTTCATTTTTTATAGGCACATAAAACTTGTGATTGAAGTCTTTTGGTAATAGGAGAGTATGCTCTTCACCCTCGTGGTGAATCAGAAATCTTGACTTGCCATTTGATTTCAAAAGCAAGGGGTAACTGAATCTTCCTAGCGTGTTTGGGAGAAAACGATTGGAATAGGAGAGTATGCTCTTCACCCTTGTGGTGAACTAGAAATCTTGACTTCTGAAAGTTGATCCACTTTGTGTAGTTAGAATCCTTTAGAGGGCCTGCTCTCGGACAACCTGAGAGGAACGACCCAAGTGGGGACAAGCTGATTACCTGGCTCTTCCAACCCACTATAAACTCAAAGCTACCAAGGACACAAAACTTTGGTAGAAATAGTGTTTGTCTTCGCCTAGTGTGATCGCTTATGGGATTTCGACCATAGGGAGATCACTAGGCAAGAATGCTTAAGGTACTCTTGTGGTCACGAGATCGGTTACTCATCGCAAGGTGAGGTGTCTCGTAATTGGGAGCAAGAGAAACACTATGAACGAAAGCCCTATCTAAACACCCTAAGTTAGTAACTACCTTTTTTAGTCGCTCAACTTCTTGGTGCAAGGATCGATCCTAGTGGACTACTCAGATCACCTCAAGATTTTACACTCACCATATGTGTTCCCTTGGTTGTGCTTATTGCATTTCCATGAAAAAGCCAATATCTCTTGTGGAAAACCACTTGGTGTGAGGCAAAGGAGCATCAAGAGTAGGCCAAGTTGTTGAGTAATGAACCATGACTTCTAGGTAGATATTGCTTGATGTGTTCTTGAATGTGCTAGACCTGTGAAAATCTTTTGAACATACACATGACGATAGTTCTAGGGATTTCTTTTAAGACCTCACATATGCTTTTATCATGCAAGGTTTCTTTGTCCCTTGCTTGATTGTTTGAAGACTACTCTATGTGTCACTATCTTGCTTGGAAAGAAATTGCTTTTGTACATCAAACTTGCTATGCTATCAATTATTGTCAAACTTTGTCAACCAAGTCAAAACATCAAGTGCAAAATTTTTCTTGCATTACTTACTAAGGGGGGTTTCATCATTTGGCTATGATTTGTTATGTCTCTAGTGCTTAAACATTCTTAAAGTGGCTCTTTGGTCTTAGCGCTCTTGGTCTTTCTATCTTCATGGTCTATGTCCACTTGCTAGTTATCTTTTTGCTGAAATGGTTGCCTTGATTTCTTGACTACACTCTTGGGTTGGAGAGTTGTTCACTTGTCACCCCGCTTGCTCTATCTATTTGGCTATTTGGGCATCTTTCCTAGCTATTTACTTGAGTCATTCATGTCATAAGTTTCTTGGACATATTGTTTGACACGTTGCTTTAATCTCTATCTACTATCTTGGCAAGTGAACACTCTACCTCCTATAGTTTCAACATCAAGTTATCTTGTAGGCTCTTTTATGCTTGGCTTTGCATCTAAAACTATGGGATCTAAACCTTGTGCTACCAAACTTCAACTGAATCTAGATGATCATGATATCCTCCATGTCACTAAAGAGTTTCAAGATCTATATGCACAATACAAAGAACTAGAAGAGACAAATGATCTTTCTTACCTTCATCTCTCTAAGCGCATGATGGAAATGAAGTCTAAACTTGAGAAAAGGTTAGAGGAAAAGATTGCATCATTACATGAATCTTCCTTAAGGTCTTTACATGCATGTGAGTCACCTTCTTTGAGGTCATCCTCTTCTTCTAGGTCTATATGCTCTACTTCAAGACATCAAATGTCTTCATCTTCTAGATCTAAAGACCTCTTTAGAGTACAAGCAAGTGATACCTACTTTGAGCCTACTCCAAAATTTTATGATGGACCTATCTTTGACCAAGATAATGATGAAGACATGAATGCATTCTATTCACTTGAGAAACAACAAAAGGACTCTAGACATACTTCTAATAGAACTTTTGCTCCCTTGGAAGATTCTTATGATGACACTTTGCAAAAACTTCTTGGCAATAAGATCATCATGTTACCTAAGTCTAGCTCATATGGAAACCCATTCTTGGATATCTATTGTGCTTATCATCAACATAATGAGCATAGTACTTCAGATTGCATTGAGCTAAAACATAAAATCCAAGACCTTATTGATAATGAAATTATTGATAACTCTAATGATTCATGTGATGAGGATACTTTTCTTGAGAAAGATCATATTAATGAACCTATGTCTAGTGATGGTTTCCTTGATACCTCCACTTCTTCCAACACTTCAAAGCTTTCCAACATGCCTCCATCAAATAAAGAACCTAATGCTTTCCACATTGACTATGTGTATCCTCAAGGGCTACCTCTAAAAGAAACTCAAGCTAACCTTCACTTGGCGGAAAACCTTTTTTATGCTACCAATCCTAAACATCCTCAACCTTCATGCACTACAATGCCTAATCTAAGCACTACTCCATTCACTCTTCATTCTCCCTTTTCCTTAGAAGTGGCTCCATGTCAAGAGGACTCTCAAAAAGAAAAAGCTATAAATTTCAAGAAAGATCAAGATCAAGCACCCTTTCATCTCTTTCAAGATTTTTCCCCTCCATATCCTATATCTTGTCCACCTCCTAAGTATGATGAAGATAGAACTTCCATTATCTCCCTTGAGCTTACTGAAAATTATGAAAAAAGTTCTCTTCATATGCTATCCAAAGCTACTTGTCAAGATCAAAGCATCACCTCATGTTCTACTTCTCCACATCCACTTCAAAATTGTGCTCAAGCTTCAAGTGCTACTATTAAAAATGTTGTTCCTATCAAAGGTACTCATGAGTCTATTGATGGCTTTGACCATGTTGCTCACTCTAAAGATGTTGATATCCCTTTCCAATATCCCTCTGCATCTTCTAAATCTATCCTTGGTCCATATCCATCTAAGCTAAAGCATTCAAACCTTCCATCCATATTGGGGCCTTATGTTCCTCCATCTCCTATATTCACTCCTAGCTCATTCCCTAGCTCTCCTATAATACCTCAAGATCAACAAAGACACTCATCCTTGATGAATTTTCACCCATCTATACATCTAAACCAGTCATATCATCCTTATTCATCCACAAATCCCAAGTCCTTTGGAAGTGAGAATAAACATAAGAATCCATTGAAAAAGAAAGATCACTATGTCCCATCTAATCGACATGTGAATGCTAAGAAAGAGAATGCACAAAAGAGACCACAAAGGTCCACTATTAAAAAAGCTAAATCAAAGAAAATATGGGTTCCTAAACCCATTATTGAAGAAATGTGTTTTGAAGTATCCGAAGGAAAATCTAAAGCTATATGGATTCCCAAGTCTCTTTTAAAAGACTTGAATATTGAAAATACTTCAAAGTTGACATTCAAGCTTCCAAAGGCTTCCATTCCATCTTCTTCCAAAAATCTTCCTAAAAATATTCCAAAGCCTTCCACTCCACTTTTTTACAAATCTTTTCTACCACCTCATACATCTAAATCTCAAGCTATTTCATCCATGATTCCTCCATTGTTCCAATACCCTTCAAGGTGTGTGTCAATGTTGATCTTGTCCAATATTTTACCTACCCACATGAAATCCTCTAAAGCTTACACCTCCTTTCTATACATGAACTCTTATCCTCCATATATTATTCCTACTACCATTTCCCTTTCATCACCCTATCAACATCTTTGAGCATACCTTTCTATGGTCTTGGCTTATCATGACTTATCTTTTCTATAGGAGCACTATCTAAATTCAAATAGCTTGAGCTCTTTCTAAAAATTCAAAAAATGAACAAAAAAAAAAATAATGAGAAAATGAAAAAAACGAAAAATGTGCCTTGGTGAAAACCACTTCTTGTGGCACCTTGGTAGCAAAATTAAAGAGAAATAAATTTATCCTATGGTGAAAACTACTTCTTGTGGCACCTTGGATAAGTACCATGATGAAAACTTGGCAAACAAGCGTCATGCGTAATTCTTCCATCATCCATCTATCCCCTCTTCTCTCTTTGATCTTGACAATGTTGAGCTATCTTTGCATATTGGCTATCTTATCCACAAGATTTTCTATTGTGCTCTCCCATTCACTCATAGCCTCTATCTTGAGCTTTATTCTTATTGCTCTATCCCATCGCTATCCTATCTAGTTGACCCCTTGGTCTTGATCATAATAAATGAAACATGGTTCTCATATGTCTCTTGACATGGCTACTCTTTTTGAGTACACACTTCATGCTATCTCACTTGTTGGCTTCATTGCTTATCCTACATGCTATCTTTCTCATTACTTCCATTGCTTATCCAAAATATGCTTCATATGACTATTTCACCTCTTTCCCTAGCTTGGGTACTCTTGAGGAGTCAGTCCTTGAGGATCACTTTCACTTGCTTCATACTCTTTTTTCATCCATCTTTTCTTATCCACTGGCTCGTTGCTCCATCATATCCTATACCTTGCTAGACATTGGGAGAAAATGATGTGATCTTTCTTGAGAACTAGTGATCTCTAAATTATTCTAAAAAATCCAAAAAATCATATATGATGCTGAAAAAATCCTAAAAATTAGAAAATGTCCTAAAAAATGATCATCTTAGTGAAAACCTAGCAATAGGAACTTTGATGTATCACCAAAAAATTCAAAAATTGAAAAATACAAAAAAATTGAAAAAAGTCCTGAAAAAATCTGTCAAGTGGTGAAAATATGGAAATAGGTGCTACCTGAGACCCTTGCACCTCTATCTATCAGTCTCAATCACCTATTTTGCTACACATTTCCTAGCTTGGAATTGTTTCTTGTCCTCATCTTGGGGGCACAACTTCTTAAGGTATTCTTGTGCATTAGGGTTTCTTTGACAACTCACAAAATAGTGTTTCTCAACACTACCCCCACCCACTTTGACATCAAGTATTTTTCAACACTTTACAGATAGTTTACCTACGGTCTCTAATGTCTAAATATTTCTCACTATCAGAATCAAGTCTTGAAGAAATGGCCTCGTGACTTACACACATGCACTTTAACACTTAAATGACTGAGCTATGCTAATCTTTATCTACTTTGTGTGCTGTCTATGATGATTTCTTTGCCATGTGTTCCCTCCCTAATAGTCTTTCAAGGATGTCATTGACTAGAAGACTGGGGGCATGGGGCATGTCTTCTTGATTTCTGCTTGTGGGTATACTTTGTTTGTCTATAGTGTTGTAAGCATTCATGCTTGTCCTATTCAACACTTTGACTTATAAATGTATCATCCTTGACTGTTTCGCAAGACTGCACTCAGGGATTATCCTGGCACTTATGCCTTGATACAGGTGTAATCTTGCTAAATTAAACTTAGGGAATCTAATCGCGTAGTTATCTTGACTTACATGTCTTTGATGCTTAGATTGGATTTCCACATACCTATCTGATCTCAATCATATTCATATCCTCATAGTTATACTAGTGATGGTTGTATGATCTCATGATGTCCCTAATAAATGTTCAATGATGAAATTAAGAGTCTAAATGTTATGCACTTCTTGCTGGTAAACCACTTTGCATATTAGCTTGCATTTTAGGTTCATTTTCTAGCTTAGTCTTGCATTCTTGCATATGGGGAGAGCTCTCTTTCTTCATCTTTTTGTGGACATATCAGCTAACTCCTTTCATATATTTCTTTACTTTCTTCTTGTTCATGTCTTTTCACCTTCTTAATCTTTCACTTCATCTCTTTTCTATCTTTTCATCACATTATATAAAGTTTTGACCTCTTAAATAATTTCAACATCCTAGATTCATTTTTGGGATCGAAATCCAAATTCAAGTTAATCTTGATGGTCAAAATTGTCTTTTAAAATTATACTTTCTTCTGAGTAGTTAGCTAACCTTTTGAGGTATAATCTCTGAATCATCATTGAGGCATCTTCATTTCTTCATGTCTTCATCATTTCCATACTTCAAATCTACTTCAATTCACTGTTTCATGTCTAAAATCACTTTTCTACTCGTTTTGACCTAATTTTACACTATGTCCTTCATAGTCAACTCTAGTCAAACTGGGGCATTTTATCAGTTTTTTTATAGTCATTCTTGGGCTCTAATCATCTATCTGTCATCTTGGACATTGCTATATTCTCGATTTTCTCATATCTAGCTTGTTTCTATGTCCCCTTACCTCATTTCGATTTCGATCCCGAGGGGGCAGAAATACTCTATTGCTGATTGTTACAGCTATCTATTTCTTAGGAGCATTTGTTTGACCTTATCACTTGCTCTCGATCTATTCACTTTGCTAGGTGTTAGAATTCTTTTTAGATCCTAACATCATCTTCTTAATGTTTAGTACTATCGCTATCAGGCTATGCATTCAGGACTTGCAATCTATTTCTGCATTTCATTCTTTGGAATCAGATATCTATATCTATCATCGCCTACTAGGCTTCAATTTTCTTTGACATTATGTGTTCCCAGATTGATCACACATTAGTCAAAGAGGGGCAAAATGTAATCACCTAAAAATGGTCATCTAGACTATTAGCCCCCTTTTCAACATTTTGGCTAAATTAATTTAATCATTTACCTAGACCAAATTGCTAATAATCAATTTATTTTATTATAACCTATAGTTTGACTATGCTATCATAAGTTCATTATTTGATTAAAATAACATTTCCTCTTTTAATTAAATAAAAGACCCCATTCTTCTAACCCACTTAAAGTGCACACATAAAGTCCTTTTTCTATTTTACAATTAAAAGAAAAGGCTTGTGAGACTTTTGTCTTATATGACAAGTCAACTTATATTCTATTGGTTGACTTGTGTGTGCACATGGATCACTCCTCTTTTCAAATTCCACCATTGATCATCCACCATTTTCATCTTGATCTCTACCGTTCGTACGACTTTAAAAGGGAGAGAGCTTTTCCCCTCAAAGGATCCTCATTTTGAATATTGTTATGCTGCAGGTTTTCTAACAGGTTTCTTTGGAGCTTTGTGGAGAACTTCTATTTCTTGTCTACATTCTCTCATACCATAGCATTTTAGCTTAGATTCATGTTGCATGTTAGTTTAGCTTCTATTTTGCAATAATCTATATCACATAGCTTAATATTTGGATTGTAACATTCTCATCCATGCTTAGAATAGCTGCACTTTTTATATTCATTCTAGTTTAATCTTTAGTTGCATTGCATCCTTGAGGAACTCCTTGGGACATTTTCATTCTTGCATCTTGTTTTTGGAACCTCCCATTGCATGGTTTATTAGCAAGAAGAGTATTCTTAAGGCTCAGCTGAGAGCCCTTGAACTTGAAATACACTCTCTTGCACTCCATGGATAGGGAGCTCTAAGCCGGCATTCGAACATTCCCAACTCATGGAATTTTTTGGATAGAATGGTTTAGAGTGTGACACAAATCAAGTGTACAATGCCCTCTTTTAAGGAGTTTGGAGGCATTTTGGGCTCATTCCAGAACTTGATTTTTGCTCATTTCTTTGTTATTCTTCAGAGGCTGCCAAACCTATGGAAAAGGAGACCCAAGAATGGGAGTTTGCAGGTTTCTAGGAAGGATAAAGATAGGAGTTTGAAGCTATTCCATGTGCATGCTCATGCAAAGTTTTCTTTTGTGCTGAACAATGCAGATTTGTGGTTTTTCGGGTGTGTTTTTTGTAAGAGTTTGGTGTTTCTGGTTGAGTATTTCATATCAGTTTGGGTTGCTGCTATATTTCAGACTTTTAGATGTTAAAATAGAGCTGAATATATGTATTTGGTTATTATTATACTTCTGTGATAGATTATTAGTGTTTTTGTGGTGTTTTCGGGCTATTCTATGTTGTTTTCGAGAGCCCGATGAGCATTCTTTTTATCCTCCGTTTGGGAGCTGTTGTGTAAATGTTATACAGATCTAAAAATGTCATTTTGTAGGCTTTTATGATGCTAAAATTTCTAGAAAAATTTCCACTTTCAAATTTACTAATAATATGTGAAGCTGTGAAGTTTTTGGCACTATTTCTGGCATACCCGATTTGGGGTTTATTGAGAAATTGGTGGATCTTTGAAAGTTTGGTTGTTTGATCTTAAAGATCTGAATAGAGGCTTGAAATAACATATAGAATCAGAAAAGGGACATTAAAAAACCCAATTTGAGAAAAATTCCAGTAACATGCTACTCATTCTCACTCTTCTGAAGTGATGCCTTGTGAAAGACCAACCCCGTTAAAGGTTACAATGCACACTATTAAATGTGATCTGGTTAAAGGATTTCAATCACCCTATTAGGAGTGAGCCTTGTTAGAGGACTTTAGATCATTCACTTAGAATGTCACCCAATTAAAATATTTACAAATTCCTATTAGGTCAACCTTAATCCAAAGAATTTACCCTAGAATAATACAATGATTAGAGAATAATAGTAAGGCTTGATCTGATAACAACTTACAACTTCATTTGTAGATTAAAAATCTTTGTTTCAATCCTCCATTTTGCTTGGCTTTCACACTCTTCAGCTCTGATAGCTTGTTCACCCTTCAAGCATCCATATCCTTAAGCCTTCTTGCTTTGTTTGCCAATGCAATCTCTTCTCTTAGGTCACTGAATGAAGCAAATACCCTAGACCCCTTGTCTTCCTTAGGTTCTCACACATCAAATTTTGCTTCTAACCAACCATCTCTATAAATAGAGAATTAAGGTCTTTTTTTGTTCATCCTCCATTGTCCATTTTAGGGTTAGGTTAGATTAGGTAGGATTTAATGAATCTACCCCTCATTTCATTGCATTCCCTTCTAGAAACTTATCCTTCAATCCTCTTTGAATTTTACCTCAAAATGGTTTATCTTGAATTTTGTGCCACTAACTCATCAATCTTATCTTTCACACAATTCACACAATCCAAGAAAACAAACTTGTCGACTCAAATTCATTGAATTCTCGATCTTTTTCATAATACTGACACTCGACACATATTGCATTGCTCAGCATCCACTGTCAAAAAGCTCAGCACAAACTAAACTTTATTGGTGGTCAGCATCAACTAAACTTTACTAGGCTTATAATGGAATTGGCTTTTCTTGGCTCCAACTAATTTTTTGCTTGGTTTGTACCAACTTTTCTCGACACCTACTGTCCACTCGGTCAAGCTTGGTAGACAAACTTTGTTTAACTTGTTCTTCCAACCTTACTTAGTGTAACCAACCTTTGCAAGCTTAAGTAGATAATCAATGCATTGTAATATCATCATCTTAATTGATTCATGTACTCATTTTCATATCATACCTTAACCTTTCCTTTAGGTTCTATTGTTGCCTCATTTGATCAAATCCTCTTCATCAATCAAACAAATGATAGAACTTAAATCATTTAATCAATTATCTTACTAACAAGTAGCAGGTTTGAAATCAGTGAGAAAATAATGATTGAAACACATTGATCATACTTATATCAATTTTTTTTCAACAACCTCTATCCCTTAGACTTCTTCTAATTTTTTCTTTTTGTTTGTATCTTGCTCTCCTCTAAAGGGTGATTCTTCTTACTCTTTCATCTATTTCAAATTACCTTTTCTTATTTTGCTTGAGCTATAACCTATGTTCTCTTAGAAGATGGTCATTTTTCTGGGAGGGTTTTTGAGCACTAATAATTTCTACATCTCCATTGGAGTGGGCTATGTTGTCACAAAATTTTGCACCCTTGTCCAAAGTTTTTACCTAAGGACAACCTTTTGAAACATGGAAATGACCTCCAAGCTATGGGTCTTGAACTATGAGGTTGAGTCTCCAGAGAAGGTCAACTTCCTTTGCTATCAAGATGCACCTAATTACTCTTGGAGAGAAAAAGGGAGAAGGAATGCATAGAAGCAAACTACCTAATCTATTCTAAGGAGGTGATGCACAAAAATGGAGTGTTTGATCTTATCTTTGCCCATAAATGCATAATTAATCAATTATAATCTCAAGAAATACAAATTTAGACTTTGTTTAATCCCACAATCACATGTAGATCAAACAACAAAAGAATGCTATCTAGGAATATACTTCACTTATTATCATTCCTATACCAAAATAGATACAATCATGGAAACTATAGAATATAGACAAGAACATTAACTAGAGTCAAAGGAGTCTTGCATACTGTGTTAATGGCTAAAAGAGATACGCCAGAGAATTATAATGGTTTAGAGGCATGAGAAATTATAGTAGTATTCATAGGAAGCAATACTAGAGAATCAATGAAAGATCAACCTTTGAAAGTGTACAAAACTTACTTTTATAGTTGAATCATAATTGAGAAACTTCTATTGGAAGCCAAGGCACAACTACCATTATTAAGATAACCCTAAAGATCAAGAAAATTTGATCCTAGAGAAGACCTAGATGTAAGAAAATCCAATATTTTCCCAAAAGAATTATCTTGAGAAGATGGGAGCGGTGGTTATTAATGCATAACTAGGTAGATGGATAACAAGGTGATGTGTGCATACTCCTTTTATATTCACTAGGCATGGGAAAGACTGAAAGAAATCTACACATGGTCAAAAATTTGATCCACCATTAAAGAGTCATTTTTTCCTTGCTATTAGCATGCCAAGTCAGATGTATCGGTAGATCAATCATATTCAATGTTCATTTGGTACTTTTCCTACAATTCCATTGGATGAAGACCCTTTTCTTTTCCATTTCAGACAAGTGAAATACCTTCATCATGGTCAACTCAAGGTTATACGATCCTATGATTGTCAACCTATCTTAACATTGGGGCCCCTTTGAAGTCTCTTTACAATCTTATGATTGCCACAATGTCATGACAAATCTCTCTCTTCATGCCTTCAAAAGACTTCCTCAGCTGCACCTACAATCTTATGACAACCACATGTCATAAGATCGTAACCCTTCTTTCCATCTCTTGTGACCATATGCTCTTACGATGTTATGATAGCTACATATTGTAACATTGAGAGTTCTATTAATTAACTTCATGATCTTATGCTGGATCGTAAGATCATAACATAGTCGTATTATCATAGCTTTGACTTTTCACTCTTACGATCTAAAGAAAAAGGGGCTCACCAGGGGCACATGTCAAGACCTTGCCATGTCACTATAGGTATGCTTTGTGTAACTTTTGCTAGTGATAAAACAACAACCACTTGATCATAATCCATCTGACGACTTTGAGAACACACTAATTCATGTCAAAACCTATTCAATAGAAATGCTACCTTTCACCAACTCATTTGACAATCTATCCACCTTGCCTAAAACCCACAAGAAAGATAGGACCTACACACTACACATCAACTTCTTACTATGTTGCATAAATTAAAATACCCATAGATTTCCATAACAACATAGCAAGGACTATTGATCCTGGGAAGATTGATGGCTGGGAAGATGTATGATGCACTCTATCAGAACTGAGGAAGGTGGGTCCACCATGCTATGCGTCTACTTGTCACTTTTTTGCCTTCCATAAGTCCCATGTAAATTCATAAGGCAACAAGGTGACAAGAGTAGATCTAGGAAGATCTAATGGTATGAAAAGTTGCGACCCGTAGAAATATTAAAACATGACTTAACCTTAGGACTTAGGAAATAACACACATAACCAAAGTATTCTCATTTGCCCTATTTTTTTGAAATTTGAAATATATGAATGTTAGGGTATGCTTAGGTCTTAAACTCAATTTTTTGGTGGGAAGATATTTGGTTAACAATTCTGGAAACTCAGAGGGGATGCAAGCCCACTATGCATAAGACTAGTGACCTAAAGAATCCATTGAGGTATAGAGTCAAAAAACATGAAAATTCACCCTGGTAGAAACCATAATACCAAAAGCTATGACCCTCTATGATCTCAAAACTTAGTAAAACTACCTATGCTACAAAACAGGTGCTCGATGCTTCTTGGAAGGTAGGAGCAAATGGGAAACAAACTACTTTAACTATGTACAGGAAATATCATTCTTTCTCAAAAATAGGGTTTGGGATATATCCCATTAACTGAAATGGGTAGAATTTCACCATCAAGCCTGCTTAACTAGAAAGCATTGGCCTACATGTAACTGATAACCACATAGGGACCACTCCATAATATGTCAAATTTTGAGTTTCTCCCTGGTTTTGCCATGTCTACATCCCATTTTAATACAAGATCGCCCTCTTTGAAGATTTTGACCCTGGCCTTCCTATCAAAGGACTTCTTGACTTGTTTTTGATGTGCTTCTAGGGTCTGCATGGTCTATTTTCTTTTCTCTTCTAAATCCATCGATTTTTCCATTCTCATAGACATAACATCATTTTCAATTAGCTACAATTGATGAGCTAGCTCAAGATCAGGAAATTCTAGTGAAATAGGAGGTCTAGCTTCCCTGCCATATACCAATATGAAAGGAGAATTTCTTATGGCTCTCTTAGGTGTTATTATATCAGCCCACAATGTTCTTTTCAATTTTTGATGTCAACATCTCTGGTTATCTTCTATAGTCCTTTTCATAACTCTGATTAGGTTCTTGTTAGATGACTCAACCATTCCATTGACCTAAGGATAGTAGTTCGAGGATGTGCTCAAGTAGATATTATGGTCAACTGTCCATGCATAAATCTAAACTCCTACAAAATATTTTGCGTTATCCAAAATAATGATTGAAGGGGCACCAAACCTAGTTATAATTCCATCAAGGAATTCAATAACTAAAGATTCTACAACATCCTTTAATGTTATTGCCTCTATCCACTTGGTAAAGTAATCTATAGCACCTAGAATCCATTTGTGACTAGAGCTAGAAGGTGGATTGATAGGGCCTATGAAATCCAATTCCCATTGAGAAAAAGGCCGATCCACTTGAATGGGATAAAGAGGAAGAGCTACATGTCTTTGTTTACTAGGAAAGAAAGCACAATTTTCACACTTCCTTACATGTCTATGACAATCATGGAATAGGGATGGCTAGTATTAACTAGCTCTCATAATCTTCATTATAGTTGTCCTTGCAAAAAAGTGGCCACCATCAGGACCATCATGAAGTTCCTTGATCACTCTATCAACTTGATTTGCATCAATACATCTTAGCAAAGTTTCATTGAAGTCTCTCCTAAATAGGATACCATCAACTATAGCATAGGGGATTGACTACAATCTAAATTATCTACTTTTAGCCTAATCCAACCCTTGAGGATATCCATCTTCTACTAAGAAGGCTTTCATATCATCTATCCAACTCCTTGGATTATCATTTCCTACTCCTTGTTGTTCTGCCAATACCATAGAAACTTCCTCATCTGATTTCTGACACGAGATCATCTATTTGCATAATCCCTTTTCCCTTACCAACTTGGTAATCTGAATGTCCACATCATATTCCATCACCTTGGTGACCCATCCAACACTCTTCTCACTAATGTCTTTGCTTATATTTTGAGGACTTTTAACTTTTTGGTTTTTAATGAGGGTGAGGGTTTTTCTGGTCACTTTTTAGAAGAGTTAGTTTTAAGCGCTCTGGTACTAGAAGGCAGTTTAGGGTCATTTACATTGGCAAGGGTAATGAATCTTTCCCATCCTAGAATGGGCTAGGCGGGCTTTAAGGCACAAATGACAAGAAATTTTATCCAACCATGGTGGGAAAGAGAATTAGTGTTCCCCTCTTTGTATTGGCAACATGATCATTTTAAAGAATGCAAGAGATAATAAGGAAGATGTACAATGACCCCATATCATAAGTGTAGCAGAAGGTGAAGATGGCGAGCATAAACATACTTATAACAACCTTTACTATAATGAATTGAATAAAAAACCAAACAATTTCATCCCATGGCTCTGGCAATGATTTGTGGATAATCCCCTATCCTTGAATTATTTTAATTGGTTCCCCTCTTTGAAATAATTTCTTCTTATGGGGTTTCAAATCAACAACCTTGGAAGGCCATGTAGGGAAATAATGGTCCTCATTTTATGGAAGACTAGAGACAACTGTGATAGTCTATAAGTTGACCTAGAATTGTAACCCTCACATAATAGCATTGTTCTCTGTAAATGTCAAGGCAAACTCAGTAGTGATCTCATCACTGGTAATCAATTCACATAATTGCTCACAATATCTTAGCCATCCCCAATGTTTAAAGATTTTTGTAAACTTCCTCAAAAGTTTGTAAATGGTAGAGTGAGTATGGCTCCTTACAAAGATGGTGGCCAACCATGATCCTAGACAAAAATGGTGATTAAAAATGTAGAGAAAGAGGTTCTAGAAATGGCAAACAAAAATAACAACACAAACGACAGGAGAGGCTTTACCAGAGGTGAAAATAAGTGAAGTATGTCGACATTAAGTAATAATAGGAAGATAAGAGCAAATCTTACCTTCATATTCATGGTTGAGTAATGAAGTAGATGATGTAATAATAATAAAGGAGGACATGGAAAAAGATGGTATAAGTGATCAATGATGTGGACTACAACCCCCCTAACTAAAAGATTTGAATTGTCTCGATGATGCCACGTAAGTAGAAGAGAAAAGAAAATATATTGAAATAAAATGCAAGGGAAGAAAGTACTTCTTGAATGCGTAGCCAACGAGGTGAGATGATGTCAGAATATGTGCACAAAAACACTGAGGACTACAGGAAAATAATGGTAAATTATGGGAGGATACGGTAATGATGATGCCAGTGAATGTAACCTAGTGAGGTTTGATGACTAGGAAAAGGCACAAGTCCAAGAGACAAGTGAGCATTTGATGAGAGAGTATGGAAACCAAATCAAGTAGGGCACCACATCAGGTGTGTGAAATGGTGAGTTGAAGCCACATACAAATGGAGACGCGATAGGAATAGAGGAGGTGACATGAAGAGACAAGAGTTCTTGTCACAAAATGAGAGGTAAGGAAGCGGGTCCTGCAGCAAAAAGAAGTAGATGGGAAAATAGAGATAGGGATTGAGAGAGAATTCGTAGTAGGATGTTGCTGTTTTTTTGTTTTCTTTAAAAATTTTATTATTTAATTTTTAATTTTTAATTTTAAAAATTAATCATGAAGGAGCTCAAAGGGAACTATGCTGAATTCCTTACTGACGATGAGAAAGAAGGCTTCCTTTGACAAAGACTCTGATATAACTTAAGCCAATGCCCATTAAGAAGTCTGTGGCATTCTGAGTCTACAATGTAGAGTTGTACAAAACCATTATCAAAGACATGGGAAATTTCATAGGGACCTAGCCAACGAGTATGAAATTTACCCTTGAAATCCTAAATCAAGAATCATACAAAAGAATCTAATCACCTAGCTAGAAGGAATGTTGGTGAATGTGTTTTTCATGGCAAAGTGCTTGCTAATTCTGAACAAGTTTGGTATGGAGGAGTGCCTCCTAAAGGAGTTCATCCAAAGAATGGAGTGTTGTTATATGTTCCTATTGAGCATCAAAGAGATTTAAATTGAGTTGAAGTGCAGTTCAAAGAGTCTAGATCTTGAACTCAATCGAGAGAACAACCTTCTTACCATAAACCATTTCATAAGGGGTTAGACTAGTAGTGGTCTTCCACATGGTGCAATAGGCCCATACTACTTTAGGAAGCCATGTGGCCCAATCATGCTTATCTAGTGCAACAGTCTTGGTAAGAATATTCTTTAGTTGTTGATTAGTGACCTCTACTTGTCCATTATCTTGAGGATGATAGGATGATGATTTCCAGTGGTAGATTTCATACTCTTTGACTAATGTAGCAATGAGATCTAAAGTGAACTAGGGTCTTTGATCTGTAGTAATCTCTCACAGAACAACAAAGTGGGTGAAAATCTTAGAGTATGGGAAGTCAACAACCTTGGTATCATGGGCATGCTTGAGGCCAACCACTTCAACCCACTTGGTAACATAATCAGTACAAATAAGAATTTATTCCTTGTTGTTAGAAGGTGGATTGATAGGGCCCAAAAATTTGAGACACCACTTTTTAAAAGGTTCAAAAGAGAGCTGAGGATGGAGTGGCATTTCATCAGATCGAGTAGGACAACCTATTCACTGGTACTGATTGCAATGATGAACATAACACTTGCAATTCTTATGGAGTGTAGGCTAGTAATATCCTATAGTAAGAATCTTTTGAGTAGTCCATTGAGCAACAAAGTTTCCTTCACAAGGTTCAATATGGCAGGTGTGGAGAATATCAAAGACATCCTCTTCAGGGATACATCTGTACATAATGTTATCAATGCTGGTACAAAAGAGAGACCATTGATCCATGTATGCTGTCCACTAAGGCCGATCGAATTCCAACATTCTCAAGGAGAGAAGTCTAGCAAAAACTTGCATATAACTAAATAGTTGGTGATATCATCATATCATGGACTCTTGGAAAAAATGGTGAAGAGGTGTTCATCAAGGAACGTATCATCAACAAGAATAGGTTCATCATTCAGTTGTTGTAACTAGGATAAGAAATCAATAACCATATTTTCTCGACCAAGATTATCAAGTATAGTGACATCAAATTCTTGTAATGAAAGCAACCATCTAATAACCTTACCAATTACCATTGGTTTATTCATTAGAAATCAAATCACTGAGTGATCAATATGGACAAACACTTTATAGCCAGTAATGTAGTGCTGAAATTTGTTAATAGCATAAACAACAATTAAAAATTCTTTTTTAGTTACTGTATAGTTTACCTTAGCACTGGTGAAGTTCTTGCTGATGTAGTAAATTGAATAGAAGAGATTGTCTTCCTTTTGTCTAGGTACCACTCTCATTGAAAAATTAGAAGCATTAGTGTGAATACGGAATGGTAATTCCCAATTAGCACCTTTAAGAACATGAGTAGTCACAAGCTTGGTCTTAATAGTTTCAAAGGCTTCTTGACACTCA
This sequence comes from Cupressus sempervirens, assembly GCA_028749045.1. Taxonomy (NCBI): domain Eukaryota; kingdom Viridiplantae; phylum Streptophyta; class Pinopsida; order Cupressales; family Cupressaceae; genus Cupressus; species Cupressus sempervirens. The sequence goes on along the minus strand of CM053792.1, from coordinate 442,420,967 downwards.
GAGGTCCAAGTGAAGAAAACATATTTAACTAATAGAGAAAACAAAGGATAAAAAATCTTACTAAAGTTTTGAATAAATCTCCTATAATATCCAACATGACCAAAGAAACTCCGAATACCTTTTTGGGTCAAAGGTGTGGGGAGGTCCCAAATTATTTGTATCTTTTTGGGATCAACTTGGATACCTTTTGAGGAGATTAAATAGCCTAATACAATTCCTTCAGTCATTAACATATGACACTTTTCATGGCTCAGAGATAGGTTAGTGTCGATACATCTCTTAAGTACTTTCTCCAAGTTATCTCTAGCTTCTTCAAAGGTATTTCCACGGACAGTAAAATCATCCATATAAAATTCTACACAATTATTAACTAGATTAGAAAAGATGCTTAATATTTCTTGTTGGAATGTAGTAGGGGCATTATATAGCCCAAAAGGGAGAACATTGTATGTGAAGGTTCCCCACAAATAGGTGAAGGTGGTCTTTTCCTAATCTTTTGGGGCAATGCAAACTTGATTGTACTTGCTGAATCCTTCCAAGAAAGAGAAGAATCATTTCCCATTTTTCTTTGGAACAAAAACAGGGCTGCTAGGATCTACATATTTTGGAATGGTGACATTCCCCAACATTAATTCTACTAATTTTCCAATAACTTGATTGGTCTTTGGATCCTTCTTTTTCTATCATCGAGTACATAACTTGTGTACCATTTTATTGTATAGCAAAATATCCTTAAGAGCCTAAAAAAGAGGAACTTTGATGTTAACATTGCTTAATTCATTTAAAATATCAAACTCTAAATGTGTTGGTTCTTTAGGCTCTAGATTAGAAATGAATCAGTTGGGAAAGGGAGGCTCTTTTTCTAATTCTTCTTTAGGTTCATCATGGACCTCTATGATTGTAGGTCCTTTAAGAGCCTTCCTAGATCTAAGTTGTACACCATCCAACTCAACTGTGTTTATGGGATAGGTAGGAGAATTGGCCATCTCATCATTACGAAGTGGTTGAGGAGGCTTATTATTAGGATTTGGATTAAGTTGAGTTGGCATGGATGTGGGGTTAGGTGGCCATGGTGGATTTGAGGAAGAAATTGTTGAGGTTGTTGATAGGGGCTTATCATTGGTGGTGGAGGAAAGGATTGTTGTGGAAGATAAGGTTATGTATAAGGTTTGTGGAGGTGGATACAAAGATTGTGGCCTCCATGCCTGATGCCATGGTTGTGTACTAGGCTAAAAATATTGGGGCCATTGAGGATAGGGTCAAGGTTGTTGCAAACCTCCATACTATGGACCTTGGTTAGAGAATTGCTAAAATGGTCTAGAAAAATGTTCATTGGAGAACCCTTTAGGTGGAAATCAGCATTGTGGAGCCATATAGTAAATTGATTCTTTAGTGTACTTTATAGGAACCATCCCTTCAGGAAAAGGTCATAGTGTTGAAGTCTTGCTAGCTTCCTCAAGGGATGCTATATGAGTCTAATTATAGGGGCAATCTTCTGATCAATGCTTCTTACGACAAGTTGGGTAGTATACTGCTAAGGCCTTTTCAGCTTCCTCTTATTTCCTATGAGTATATAAAGTGTCAACTTACTTGCCCATATGGTTTAATAAATTAGTTTTAAGGTCCTCAAGTAGGTTATCAATTTCTCACATGGAGATACCTGATGCATTACCCATGGTGGAGAACTTACTTGAGTGTCCTCGAATAGATCTATGAGACCATGAATAGTTCTTGGATACATCACAAATATCATCGAAGGATAATTTAGAAATATTACCTTTACCAATCAAATTAAGGCAGCCATGGTTTCATCATGAATCCGTCTTAGGAAGAGCATTTTGATAGTGTTGATGGTTAAATCAGGGCATCTTGAGTGCTATAAACTAAACGAAAAATGCTCTAAGAAATCTTCAACCGACTCATCTTCTCATTAATTCATGCAAAAGATTTCATCCCATGCTTCCTTGGTTTTACAATACTCCTAATATTTTTCTAGAAAAACATCTTTCATTTGATCCCATGCTCTAATGTCCCTAAGGCTCATAAACCATCATAATGTAGCATCTTTCAATGTCACTAGGAATAGCTTAAATTTTTGTGCATCACTTTGATAATCATAGCTATTACAAAGGACATCAAATTCAAATAGGAACATATTAGGATCCTTAGAGGTTAACCCTCTAAATATAGGAAGTGTTGAGTGAGGGGTATTATTCATAAGGGAATTATCCTTGGGAGGCTGAATTGGAAACTCAAAGGTCATATTGTGTTGAATAATTACATTACCATTGTTGCCAGTATTGTTACCTCCTATGTTATTCCTGGTATTATCATCCATGACTTCTTCCAAAACTTCTACTGCCCAAGGTGTATAGTATGTCTTGAAAGGTTGTTCTAGAGGATTTGGAGGCTTACTATACCTAGCTTTGTATGAATTTTTGAATGTTAGAAATTTTTAAGAAGGTATGGTAGGGGAGGTGGATTGAGAAGATGGTCAGATACTGACTTCATTTTTTGGTTTGGTTTCGATGGTCAATAGACTTTTCTCTTTTTGTCATTTTTGAATTTTTGAACTACCTACTAATTATTTCTTAACAAACATCCCTTGACTATCTCTAGGCCTATTCATGCACCTAAATTATTTATTGAAATGCAAATCTAAGTTACCAGATTGAACAAGGTTGACCCTTGATCAAACACTCCCACAAACACATTGTTCCTATCTCGACTTACTATAATTTCATGCCTTTAATATCTTGACCGAGAAACAATGCCAAAAATATTGAGTAAAGTTGAGGTCTAATTTGATGGACTATTTATGGATATAATTGAACCAAAATACCCTAAGAGTGTCAATCTAAGGTTCATAAGCTAGTGAGAGATATAATGGGTATTTGCTCAAGGGATGACGATAATAAATCAAGTGGTTTTGAATGCAAGTTATTGCATGCTAAGAAATTAAACTAAGAAGGTTTTAATCACTCAAATTAGAATCCATAAATTTAAGAATGAAACTAAGAAGGAATCCGTATGCAATATATCTTTACATTTAATCTAAAGCATATCTTTACACTAATTAATTAGTGATCATAATCACACATCTAAACAATTAAACATTAAATACCATGATTTATGAATATTACTATTAAAGATCACTCCAATGTAATGAAGATTAATATAGACTCTATTTTCTACAAGAAATTTGGTTGTGGCAGGAAGTCTACTACAATAGTTTAAAGTCTAGGTAACAAAGTGTGATAGGCAATATAATAGGTGGTAGCAAGAAGTCTACCAAGAATAGTGGATACAACAAAGAAAATTATAGTGGGAAGTATAATGTAATGAATGGTGGTTTAAGAGTGGATGGTATGATTTTTATGGAAATAAGGGTTTGGATAGGGGAATGATGATTGGCAGAATAGACAAATGAAAAATGGCTGCAAACCAATAATTCAATAGGCAACTAAGACTCTGAATAACCAAAGTGTAATTGAACACACAACATAAATTATACAAATTTCATTCATCTAAGGACATTTACACATACACTTAATTCAATCTACAAGTAATCCACAATGAGCACATATGAAATAATTAGTAGTGCAAACACTCTCACAATACAAATTGAAATGCTCTCACTAGGATTTCCAAGAGGGGCCCCTTCCTCCAGTCCACTTGGTAAGTGAAAGACTAACACAAAATTGCTAAAGCCGATTTAAAACTGATTCGAATAGTAATAAAGAGAGGATCTCTAGCAATGTTCTAATAAGTATATTTCCCTTCATGTCTTCATATGATCATGTACACACTTATATAATGTTTAAAATACCAAATATAGTGGAATCGGATTGTTATGGTCATAGGCCACTAATATAAGGTAAACAAACACTATCTGAGCTGCAGGCCACTAATCATTTAACTACATAACCAACATAATAATAACAAAATATTATTCTAGTCGAAAGTCACTTGAGACCAAAGATTAAAAAAAATGGCTACCCAAAATAAAATAAAGCTATAATATGTAGACAACTAATCCATTCACTCCCTAGCTCATGTAGCCACTCGAACATCCATGATTTTCTCCTGTAGCAAATATATCCAAATTATTGTCAAATTCTATGCATTGGTGGACTTTTCAATAATTACTACCTATCTTACATTTTATCGATATACTTTAAATCTCTACTAATTAGTGGCATAAATAGGAGTGGGATGACACAAAGTTGGTTGAAATATGCATAAGAAATATATAAAAAGACACACAAATGCACACCCATCACCTCCTTGGTAAGAATTACCACCTTTCCATTTAGTCTTGCCTTTGTCATCATTTTTCAATCATTTTTTGCCCTTATCTTGCACATAATTGTCAGATGTGCCACCTTTTCCATAAGATCTACCTCTACCTCTCTAAAATCTACCACCTTTATCTCTTTCTCTTTGTTTGTGCTTCTTTGTTAAGATCTCCTCAACTTTCAAGGCACATTGATATGGTTCTTCCACACTTTCCAATTTCACAAACTGATCTCATCTTGAACTCCAAATTTCAATCCATTTAGATACCTTGCAACTTTCTCAATCTCATCATCTAAATGTCCAAATCTAATGTCCAATCTATAAAATTCCTCAATATAATCCTTTATAATCACATCCCTTCGTCTTAAATTTTACATCTTTCTCAACAAGCTAACTTGGTAATCAACAAGAAAGAACTTCTTCTTTAGCTTGTTCACCATTTTCAGCCAAGTCCCAATCTTCTCTTTTCCTCTCCTTTGTCTATCAGTTTAGAAATGCTCCCACCATAGTGAAGAATGACCTTTTAAACTAGTGACTACAATTTTCACCTTCCTATTATTAGGAGTAATTTCAAACTCAAAGAACTTCTCCATATTAGAGACCCAATCCAACATAGCATTAGTGTCCAATTTCCCATCACAAGGAACAACTTCTATAATAGGTTTTGAATGTGCGCTAGACAACACTCTCAACAATCTTTCTTCATATTGATCTTCCTCAAGTTTTGGATTAGGGTTTGGTGGCATTGCTTCATCATCACTCACATTGTCAAGATGCACTCCTCTCCTTTGGGCTATCTCCACACCATCTAATTTGGCTACAACTTGTCTCAACATGTCCATAACAAAAGTGTTACCATTTCTTCTACCTTGAACCATCTTTACAAATAGGTTCCTGCAAGATCGTAACCCTTTGCAAGTTATAGGTCAAATCCTCAGATCTACCACCCTAAAACCAAATCCAACTTAGGGTTCTACTCAATCCAATTTCCACAAGGATGAACCTCAAGCTTTGATACCACTTGGTGTAAGAAGAGTATGAACAACTAGGGCCAAAGGCACACCTAACTATCCAAACACCTTGCTGAATAAATACAATAGAAGAAAAAAAACACAGAGAACAACACCAAGGAGTGAGAGAACAAGACTTTATTGATTCATCAAATTATCAACATACATGCCCAGATGTAAGGCCTTATGGGTTACGACCAAATACAAAATACAACTTCAAGAGCTACAAACCAACTTCAAATTTGCAGTTCTAGAAACATTTTCTCTGACTCTCTAAGTCCTCTCCCTAAACTAAACCAAATACCTCTATTTTTACTTGCCAAAATGGCTAACAAAAGATTCTAGAACATTAAATAATAGAAAAATTGACCTTAAAATGGTCATCACTCATCCCAAGACAAGATCCTATCATTAAATTCAAGATCCAAATTAAATACAAGAGTGGCTCAAACTAAGAACCAATCACAAACAACTCGATCAATGAAGGAACCGACCAACATAGTAATCACCAAACAACTTGGCACGTTAAAGAGCTTTGTCACCAAAGAACTCGGTAGACATTGAACTTGACATTTGAAGACACTTGGCCAATGAAGGAAACACAATCAAAACTGAGCTTGTCAATAGTTACACTCGACATCAAATGTAACTTGGTAATGTTGGAACTCAGTCAACACCGTAAGCACGATACAAACAAAGAAAACAAGCAGGATAGCATAGGCAATCCAGGATGCTCCTGCATCATATGTATATGTATGTGTGTATGTATATGTATATGCATATATATGTATACACACACACACATATCTATCTATATATATGTATATATATGTATACATATATGTGTGTGTATGTATACATATACATACATATACATACATATACATATATACATACACACACACACATATACATATACAAATATATATATATATATATATGTATATATGTCTATGTATAATATATATATATACACACACACACACATGTATATATGTATATGTACATATATATATATGCATATATATGCATATATATGTATATGTATATATACATAAACATATATATATATATATGTTTATATATGCTTATGTATATATACATAAACATATATACACACACACATGTACATATGCATATGATGCAATGCAAGGCAAGAGAATCCCTAAAGGAGATCTCCAAACCCCTAGCAAATAACCACACAACAGAAACACAATAGCAAGCACCAATAATGCAAGATCTGTTATCAAACCACAACTCTTTATTCATAAAATAACTAATTACATGCAATATACTCAGCTATAAGGCCGCAGAGATTAGGGCCAAATATAAACAACAATTACCATATCAGTTCTGTAAGATCCCACAATATCCAACTTACAAGCTCAATCCCAACTAGTTTAGAACCACAACTAGATAAGAATAGTGAGAAGAATCCACAGTTGTACCCTCAGGTCCACCAAGCAATCCTCTGGTTCTCAAGCCATAGCTACTAGCTCTCAAAGTTCACATTCTCTTCTCCAAGATAGATACCCATCAAAAATTTCCTAAAGACTCTACAAGACCCCCTACTTATACCCAACTAAGCCACAAGTTGGCCCACATCATTAAGAATTAAATTAAATCCCTTACATTAAATATATGTTGAGCCATAAGTTGGCTACACCATAAATTAAATACCAAAAGTCGGCTCACAAACAACTTAGCACTGACAAGAACCAAGACCAAGCTAAGCATCAGAAAGACTAAATTGAGTGTCAAAATTCTACCAAACATAACTGAGTTTCTTCATCAACTGAGCTAACTCAGGAATTACTGCAACCCAAACTATGCAGATTGACCTGAGCTCGCTAGTGCAAATTGAGCCAAAGAATGCACCAAGTCCTCGAGAAGCAACCGAGCAACTTGGGCAACATTGTAACCAAGCTTCACTACCGAGCTCCTAATGTGTGTTGATCTCCTCCAAGCATCATCAAACATATTCATTAACTGAGTCACTCGATTAACACAACCAAACCAACTCAGTATTGACTGAGTCACACTTCCTTCTTCGACTGAGTTCCCAAACTCTAAAGCCAAACCACACCATCTTGCAGGATTGCACATGAACTAGGGATGCTCTTGCATCAACATATATACATATAAATATACATATACATATACATATACATATACATATACATATACATATACATATACATATACATATACATATACATACACACACAAATATGTGTGTGTGTTTATGTATTTATATATACATATACATATATATGTGTGTATATATGTATATGTATGTATGTATATACATACATACACACACACACAATATATATGTATATACATACACATAATACATATGTATATATATACACATATATACACATATACATATATATACACATATATACATATGAATAAATATATATATGTTTGTATGTGTGTGTGTGTGTGTGTTGTACTTTCACTAAATTTTATGCTTGCAATAAAATCACATTAAGTTGTCTTGGACACAAGCAATATGATTCCAAAGAATTTTCTTATTTTTAATGTGATTATATATTCTAGCTATCACATTCTACTTTAATTATTAATTACTAGTGTCAAATTATGATGAATGAGCAAGGGGTGGACAACTTGACATATAATAATTCCAATGATGGCAGAACAAATAGCTAAGTTTTGGATGTTTTTTGTAGTCTACTTCACACAAGTGTAGGGAAATTCAAATGCTACATATTTATTTTATTAGGCACATTTTTTAAAATTATAGGAAAAAATAATAATGAAATAAGTAAATCTAAGCACATATAAAGATCAACCAACCAATCCTCTATTTAGTGGTCACATGTCCTCTTTATAGAGGAAATTATATTATAAAAATATATAATGAAAATAAAAGTTAAAAACATAGATATTATAGTGCTAAAATTTACACCCTTTATCAATTTCACATTTGTGTGCTATGTTTAATGGCCTTTACTGGTTGGTAACTCATAGGCCTTGTGCTTTGCTGGGTTGCCTTGCAGGTTTGAACCCTTCATTGAAAAAAAAAAATTACACCCTTTTTCAATTTCACATGTGTGTTTAATGTATTTATGAAAAAATTCATAACTGGCATATCATTATTCCAATTTTATGGATTACAAAAATGAAGGGTTAGCAGCACGAAGTTTGAATTTGGGATGAAAATGATCACAAAAGAGCATGATGTGAGTATATTTGTGTAGTACACAAGCATCTCAAAATATTATTGGGTATAAATGGGTGTATTTTACAATAGAATCTTCTTAATGCATGCCCCTTAGCTCAAGCATGCCCAAAATAACTCTTCTCACTTATTCCAAGCAACAAAACTATTGAGAAGAGATGGTGCACATGTGCTTAGTTTTGATTAAGTAAAAATAGGTTTTAAAGGACCCGAAACCTTTACAACATAACAAAAGTCTAGAGAAAAATAAGAGATGTAAACATTAGAGAAAAGCAACACAGGAAAACATGAAACATACCACCAAAAGGAACAACCATGAGGTCATCCAAGAGAGAGTTGGAAAAGATAGCAAAAGAACAACAATCGACTAGCTAAGAAGTCTTTATTAGGTCAACAACCTAATCTGCTAGAATATGCATATTAACAGCACCGACCTTCACCTCATCCTTCTTACTGACATCCTCATTCTTCTTAGAATGAGCACGGGTGCATTTTCTTGGTCCTTGAGTCTCTGCCACCAGAGGGGAGTCCTACCCTTTGTCATTCTCATTCCTCTTCAAGAGGTTACCCACATTGTTCACCATCTATTTGAACAATATTTCCAAATTGCCCAGTTTAGTATCCATTTTCGACACCTTCCCCTAAACACCACTAATCTCTTTATTCATCACCCTTTGTTTGGCCTCGAGCAATGGTATCTTATGCATGAGGTTTTTAACTTCTTCTACATTCCCAATAACCTTTGAAATTCTATCTATATGTTGGCCCAATGTACGCTCACCTCTAGCAATTTTGTTGACTTTCTCCATTTCCTTGCCCAACAACTGCATTTGTTGCTTAAGGAAGCCAATCTCCTTCAGAATCGAACCAGGGTTAGCAAAAAGACCCTTGGATGACCCGAGCCCACCTTCAATATTATCATCCAAATCTGGAATGTGACCCTATTCTCCGACATCCTCATTATGTGAGTCCCCATTCTTCCTAGTCTGTAACCTATCCTCCTATCACCTTAGAGATTTTCTTTTTCTTTGGCTCATCATCAAAAGGAGGAGAAACCTAATCATCTTGAAAGCCCTTACTACTCTTTCCTTTACCTCCACTCCTCTTATTATAGTGGTCTCTCACTAATTCCTCCATGAAGTGGCTCCCCTGGTCAGAATCACCTTCCTCAACAATCTTTTTCTTCTTTTTGGAACTGCAACCCAAGCCCTTTTTCAAACTATCCAAACCCCCTTTAGCCTCATCTTGGGTATTAGAATCATAACCCTTATCAAGGAGACTCCCTTCCATATCTTGGTCTGCCCCTTTCAAACTACCCCTGGGTTTCACAATCTTTTTGGACTTTAACACATTCATTATTAGGACCATAAGACCCTCATGGCAAACATGCTCACCATTTGGGTCTTTTTGAATAGCCTGATGGAAATACTAAGAGATTGCAATAAATAAAATGGAAAATTGATCCTAACATCATGCCAAAAGTGATTTTCCAACATGAAATGATACCCATACAACTTAGTGAATCTCCCATCTAAAGTTAGATATTCCATTATCACAAAAAGCACAAATTTCCATGGTCGAGAAACAGAGGCCAGGTTGTAATATGAATTACCTATTTTAACCAAGCAACTTTTTTCTCCTGCTTTGTCTCCACAAAATCATCGATGGTCTTGTCCGAGAGCTTCCTCTTTTAATAAAAATTAATCCTGTCCATGTCTAGCCCCAATGGCCTCCGTAATTACTTCTTCGGTAACATCCATTTGTTGGTTACCAACCATCATAGAGCCATCATTTCAGGATTTGATAAATTGGTGTGTAATAGCTAGATTGTTACCTCTAAGCCATTCCATATACCCTATGAAATTGCCTTGCCTTAGAATATCCCAAACCTCTATCTTGTTCCTCCACTCTGAGTAGCTTGCCAACTCCACCCTTTTTTTTTCCTCTCATATTATCTGCACCAAATTCGCTGGTTTTCATTCTTTGAAAACCCCAAATCGCTCTATAACTAAATGCCACACCACAAATGAAAAAGGAATGGAAAAAACTACTTAGAATCTATATGAAATGCTAGACTTTCTAAAAAATCATAACCCACCACACTCCAAATGAGTTCGCCTCATAATTACAAATCACTGACACCATCATAATTAAAATATTTTTGCTTAGATCTCCATTTATCATACTCGATAAGTTGGTGGCCATCTGGAGGTAAGGACTCATAAAAATCCCAAATGATTTTATGATCACTGATACAAGCCACGTTCATAGCCCAGTCAACAGTATGGTTGGATTCTCTAAAATTATGAGTTATAATGCAAGTTTGAAAAGAATTTATAATGTTAATGCCTTAAATATATTATTGCTGATAGTCCACGATGGTTCAGTAATTTTATTTAAACAATTAATAATGTTGAGGGAGTCGTCTTCCACCCATATGTTCCTCAAATTCATATTTTTGGCATAGATAAGACCATGAAGAGTAGTAGAGGCTTCTGCAACATGATTAGTTTGATCCCCTATTGGAATAGCCATACATCCCACATAGTCACCATTAGAGTTTCTAATAACAACTCTGCATCCTGCTTTGTCTAGGTACCCTTTCAATGCCCCATCAAAGTTTATCTTAAACCAATTCACTGGAGGACAATCCCATCTAGCATTATCCCTTGGATTACAATCCTTAATATTCATTCCCAAACTCCTTATATTCTAGCTATTAATCACCCCTTCTTCCCACTCATTACAAGGTTGCTGTCTAGAACCAATAATTTTAATATTTTCAATCATAAGGACCTTAATTTTATAGAGCACTTGATTAGGACTAGATTCCAATCCTCTACATATCCTATCGTTGTTTTCCTTCCAAATGCCCCAACACAAATAAGGAGGAATGAAGTCCCACAATTTGATAATCAAAGCATTCCTAGAAGGATCCATTCAACTAGTAAAAAACAATTGGATGGTAGCATGGAAAACAATTGGATGGTGCACATATGCTTAGTTGTTGTCATCAATAGCAACTAATATAATTCCACCCATTTTTGTGGTGTTACTTGGTCAAAATTGGAGATCATATTGGTGATCTGTCTAAGTTCAATGAAGAACAAAGTATATGATTGCATTCAATATTTGTTTTGATACAGATTGCTAAATTAATGTTTTAAGTTATAAACCTATGGAAATATTTGTTAATGCATATTTTGTCATATTCAAAATTCACAAGGTTTGATAGTAATTAGTGTTAAAGATATTAAGATATGTGTATCAATTTTTTATGTTAATCATGATGAACAATAGTTCAGTGTAGTAGATTCTTATGTAGATCTACAAGATCATTTTTGGTGATTGATTTTTGTGTTGAAGGACATGTTCATCCAACATGTGGGAATGTATGATGTAATGTCCCACTAGGGAATCCTGGGAAACAAGGATATAACATGCACTAATATTTTATATATATTAATAATACATTGCATACATCAATCATAAAGATCATTGAAAAAAGACTTAACCAATTAACCAAAGACTCCCAAGTGTTCCATTACTTATAGACACATACATTTCTATCTTGATGATTAAACATGCAAGGTGCATTCCATGACCCAATTTATTATTAATTATAGAATTTTTTTAAAATCCTAAATATACATTCCTAAATGATTAGGCATAAAAATTTATTTTTAACTAAAACATATAAATAAAACAATGAGCTTGCTTGCCCACCTAAAGTGTTTGATAATTGAACTGTTCTAAATTTGGAGGATAAAACATCCAAAAGGGTTTGGAAGTGCTCATTGTTTAAGGTACAATGATCTTCCTAGAGTATCATATGATAAAACACCAAATTGTGGATGATACAATACTTCATTGTATGATACAATGCAAGAAACTAACTAGATACTTCACTAGATAATGGTGTGATGAGATGCATTATATATCTCATCGTGTGATACAATGTTATAACTACACACAATGAGATGTCCCTATTGCATGCGATAAAATACAACCCAACATTTCATTGTAGGGTAAGATGCATCAAAGGGGTGAAATATAACACCAAAATCAATGTGAAAACAATAAAGGAAGCTAAAAACATAAGGAATACTCCATACCAAGAGTATTTGATGTGAAAAAATAAAAAAGATAAGCACTCGATCATACTAGAATGATCAATACATCAAACTAATCCACTTAAAGAATCTGACTATTAGATACAATGATATCAAGTACGAGAAATTTGTACCAAAAATGCAAGTACAAAGTGATATCAAGAGGACAAGAGAAGAAAAGTTAAGCCAACAAATCCCAAATTCCATAAAGTAAAACAAGCAATGAATGGAAAAATAGAATACAATCCACTTTCATTATCTAAATGCGTGCTATCAAAATCCCAACCAAAGATGGATGGCACATAAAATAAGGAAAGGATAATAATGCCCAAAATTCCAACCTCTTAGATTCCAACGAAAGTGAAAACCCACTTCCAAAATGTGGTCAAACTACTAAGGGTCCAATAAAATTCCCAATTCAAGTTCACAAGCAAATCTAGAAAAAATAAAGTGGAAAAAACCAAAAGTCCACATTTACAACTAAAAACACACTTTTATATTGGGATATAAAATACCTCAAAATGTCTTCTAATCATTTTGACTCAATGATCATACTCTTTTTAGTAGACTACTAACACAAAATTCAAGTCAATCCAAACAAAATAGTAGATGAATATTTTGTGGCATGGAAAATGAGGTGATGCCAAAACCACTCAAAAATTTAACATCTTAGAATTTGATGAATTTGAAAACCCACTTCTAAAACATGCCCAAAATCTAGCAACATAACACTACCAAAACTTTCATTTTCAAAAAATAAAACAAATTATACTCATTCTCAACCAAATGGGTGATAGAATTGCACAAAAATGGAGGGGATTTATCTCAACCCTAAGTGTTTAGCACTTGAAAGAAGACCATTAAATAGTGTAAAACTAAACAAACAAGAAGACCCTACTTTACATGAATGGTAAAAACCAAGAAGATGATAAAATAAATAAACATTTAGCTAAATCAAATGGAACTTTCGGTAAAGAAAAGCAATTCTGACATGAATCCAATGAGGTACTCCACATAAATATGACAACTACATAAAACACAACAAGCAACTAAAGATTTTCTTCAAGAGGGTTTGGAGGAGAATCCTCCAATTCTCAAAACATGAAAATAAGAAATGACGATAAAACTCATTTGTTGGCATAATATAAGCACTTTTGCAAAGTAACTTTTAAAATAGATTATTGATCCATTTAGTAATCAATTCGCTCCTTTCCCCAAATAAATAAATAAATTCCATATATTTGGAATTTCACTACGTCAAATTAGTTGGTAATTAAAATGAATTAAATCAAATAGTAAATCTTCCCCAAATCAAAATAAAATAACATTTTAATGAACATTTTCTTTAACAATTGTAAACCCTAAATACATAGAGATGGTTATAGGCCTAATCACATAAGCATAATGAATTCATATTACCAATTATTTTAGGGTCAATAATAACAAATATACAAATACGTCGCCCGTACATAGATGACTTTGGCTCAACATTAACAGTTCAAGTCACTATCTCCCATGACCACCATCAGGGATATAGGTACACACTTAGATCTTGAATTTAGGGTGAATGTACCTGGGCACTTGTTTAGTGAGAAAGGAAACATCAAGTGTAGATGCTTAATATATAATAGTCAAAGTGCAAATAGAAAAAAAGTCCCATGAAGGAGAATATGACACCATGTACTAGCACCAACAAACGATCCATGCATAAAAAAGGTGCAATATAGTATAAGGACATAAAATTACATGACATTTCATTTGAATTAAGATGATTAAGTAATTACTTCTAGTCCTTTGAGCACACAAATCAACTGAAGTTAGAGGACAAATATCCACAACATAGAGGCATAATAATAATGAATACAAATGAAATCTTCCATATGCAAATATAATCTATAATCCCAACCCAAATATAGATTAATCATTTTCTAATTATTTTAAGCATATAAGAATGGAAATAACAATTGAATTATTCAACATATATGTCCTAATACTTCACCAATCCTAGATAGTCCCTCTGAAGCAACATCATTAACCTCACATGTAAAATTCACCAAAAAATATCATAAGGCACCATTATATAGATATAATCAAAATACTACCAAAAATATAGTCAAACATATGAGTCAATACTATTGTAGGAGCTAGAATCAAGTGTAGTTATTCAATGCATCACATCATATAACTATTATTCATATCTCAAGGGTACTTAATAAATAACACTGTGATACCATACAAATCCATGTAACCACTAGCACACACCTCAATCAAACCGTAAAATACATTGTAAGTCTCATAACTCGTACATAAGGCATAATTAGTTTGGTAATACAAAAACATAAATCACATCACCCCAAAGGTGTAGACCACGCATGGGTCCCAACATGATCACTCAAAAAGAAAGAACATCAAGATCACATCCATTAGGATGACATAGAGAAATCAAATGGGAGAGGCACTATATCATCCCTCCAAAGACTAGGCTTACTCCTTGAATCCTATGAGTCAACAATGAAATGAAGTACACCAAGTGAAGAATCAAAACTAATCAAAATCAAGACTGGCTTACTAACTTTTGTACAAGTCAAACCAAATCACTCCAATACTCATAGTTTATCCCATCAACCACTAAAAAGGGTCAAACACAAAATAAGAGTATGACACTATCACAAAGTCCTGCAATAATTAACTCAATGTGCACTAGGAAGACTTATCTAGCCACTATCTCTATACCAAGATGGATAGAACAATATTCCACTCTACCTCATCACGAGGTGCTCAACTACAACTAGCACCTACCAAATGACCATTATCCAAGATCAGAACATCACGTGTTTCCAAATCAAATAAGAAACATAGGGAAGAACCATCCCACATGTACTAACTAAACTCAATACTACATAAGTCCCCCCATCTCCTAGAAACTAATGAAGGGACCCCCCAAAGTATTTATTGTTGCATCCTTCTGAGGGATGTTACTGTTTGTGAAAATTATTTCTTGTAGTTGTAACACAACACTTCAATAGATCATTAGATGCTAGGTTAGTCAAATAAGATAATTAGATAAATAACCATGGAAAACCCAACGAAGTGATCTATTGCCTCCTATCTAATACGAGTATGAGTGCTTTCATATTATAAAAGTATTAGTAAATACATACAACATTGGAATGAAGGATTTTAAATAAATGAAAATTAATCTATTTTTTTGGATTTTGTATGTAAATGAGATGATAAATCAATTTATATGAATCAATGATCTAATATGCAAAATTAATGTAGAAAAGATGCAATAAATAATAAGCAATACTCAATTCTTCTCAAATGTAATGCACAATGTTGCTAGAGAAAATTCAACATGATCTCTTTACTCTTTAATTATACATATGAAATAACAGGTAAGAGGCCTTCTTTTATAGGTCCCAAGGATGAGTTCAATTTGAGTTCGGTTCATCAACCTCTTGTTGATCAGATACCATAGGAGATGGAAGCACAATTCACTTTCCAAATTTGGAGAAGGTTAACTAGTCCATCTAATTTAGATAACTTAGTTAATTGGTTCTCTTTTTATAGTAACAATGTAAAGGTTCACTTAATAGCCTATCTGATTTATGTATGGTCAAGTTAACTCCTCCATTTACTTTCTGATTTGATGTTATACATTTGAACTCAACTTTTTACTCAAACTCTATTCTAGAATTACTTTTATCAATTTTAGAATTTTGGAGAAGATAATTGCAAATTTTTCTCATTTGATAAGATTTTCTCAATTTATAAATATTTAATTAAATAACTGATATTTTTAGAGATTTAATTCCAATTTAATCATTTTAATTCCTTTTTCATGTGTAATTGGAAAATCCAGGTTCCTTTTGAATAATGTGTCATGCCATTTAATGAAATTGATTAATTTAGGATGATTTAATTACCAATTGATGTCAATATTTAGGAATTAATTAATTTTTGATTATTATCGTAAGTTAATGATTTTATGCAATTTCATACTCAAATCACGGCAAGGATAGAAATCGATGTGTCTTTTAGTAAGGACTTCGATGATTTTTTTAATCAATAATTAAGATTGGGGGCACCTTGTTTAAAATAACATTTTAGGTGATTACATTTGCCCCTCTTTGAATTGATGTATGATTAATGCATCTATTCATAGAATAGTTGATGTTTGAAGAGCATGACAACTTGATGTGGTTTAATGAATCTAATATGAAAAAGATGATGAGAGATGAAATCAACTCCAAGCTTGATTGAATAAATATTGATTGAGATAAGAAACTAAATTTGAACTTGATTGAACAAAGGTCAATTGAGCTAGAAAAAATAACTCCAAACTTTATTGAACGAAGACCAATTTAGAAAAATTGACTGAACAAAAACTAATTGAGATAAGAAACTTACATTGAACTTGATTGAGAAAAGGTTAGCTAAGCTAGACAAACTAACTCATAATTTGATTGAATGAAGAATAATTGAGATAAGAAACTAAATTTCAACTTGATTAAACAAAGGTTAATTGATAGGAAAAACTAACTCCAAGCTTGATCGAATGAAGATCAATTTAAGATAGAAAGTAGAAAATTTAGTTTGATACAAATTTTGATGAAATTGAATATTTGATTGATAAGACAATATCAAATTGATATGGGTCCTGATGAACCTAATATTTCCCTAAAGATTTGATTGAGATGTCTATTAGAGTGACTTGATATGGATTCAAATGAAATCACTCATTTAAAAAGATTGATTAGCCTCAACTTGATATAGGTTTTGATGAAGTTGAGAGAAAATGCAAATATGCCAGAGAGTAATGAGCTTGATATGGGTTTTGATGAAATTGAGATGCCCTAGCTTTGATGTGCCCCTAATGATGAGGACTTTAAGTTCTAAATAACTTGATAGGTTGATAGATGCAATGATGCATTCATCATGCCCCCCTCAAGAGAGAAATTGAAAAATGATATATAGATTGATAATCTAAAGCATCTTGATAGAAGAATCAAATTGATTTATGATGTGAAGAAATGATATGAGATTGATTAGAGTTGTTTTTGACTAATTTGCATATGATTTAGAGCATTTTCCACATTAATTTGAGGTCATATTGAGAAAGTTTGACCAAACTTGACTTTTGTTATGATGTTTGAAAATTTGATAAGAGCAAGATTTGGTAATGTTCTTGGATTTATTTTTCATTATAAAGATTGATTTCACAAGATAGATGATGTTAGATTTTGATTTTGATCCCAAAAATGAACTCAAGAACTATCACTCCTCATTTTTCACATGTAATTAAAGAGTAACTTTATAATACTAGATACATTAAATGAAAATCTAAAATGAATAAAAATCCAAGACTTCAGTCACATAACTTTATAGCTTATTTTATCACTGAGCTTTATAGTGGATATAAAATATTGATACAACCCTCACTAGCAAGACAACCATAAGGATATGAATATACCATTTGTCTTTCTCTATTTTTTTTTCCCCCTTCTATTGCATAAATTTTAGAAGTAGACATAAGCATCAAGTCATAAGTAGCAAGGGTGACCAAAATTTTTCTTGCATACAAGTACATCAAACACTCAAGAGATTATTCTCATGCTATGTGATTTTGATTGTTCTATCTGCAATGACCCTTTATTATTCATGGCCTAAGACAAAATATGGCTTCATCTACCCACAGTGATCTGTACATTCACATCTTAGCTAGATAGTCATCTCAATTACAATAGCAATGAGAAATCACTCAAACAAATAAGGAGACATTCCAACCTCACCAAAATGAGTTGAGGTACATGTGACCATCCAACACATGATGGAGGCTCCCATAGTGGACACCTAATTTATTTAAACCTAAAGGATCATTGGAATGAAACCAATAAACAAAAAATAAAGAAAAGATCATGCCCCCTATCATCACTGCTCTAGTCAAGATAAACATCCTAAAGTTGTTCAAGGGAGAATAACAAGTGAAAATCAATACAAAGAAAATTCTAGTATAAATCAAGCATATTTTTGTTTTTGTTTCATGATGAGAAGTTTGATTGCATGTCACATTTGATATTCAAGGTACCAATGTTCAAAACCTTTCAGCATTTGGGAGATAGGTAAGTGACTTATATTGGACTTACAATAACTAACACAAGGATAAACGAACTTAGATGCTTAGGACATTGCCCTTGGT
The DNA here is from genome assembly GCA_028749045.1 of Cupressus sempervirens. Lineage (NCBI taxonomy): Eukaryota > Viridiplantae > Streptophyta > Pinopsida > Cupressales > Cupressaceae > Cupressus > Cupressus sempervirens. The sequence continues at coordinate 442,402,133 of CM053792.1, read as the reverse complement.
ACAAGTTGAGTGCCCCAAGACTATAACATTGATTGGTTTCAATCCCTGAAAATCTCAACAAGGTCATTAAAGTGACTAAAATATATGCACAAGCTAAAGTGGTAGATGAAAGTTGTGAATGTGTAAAAGAAAGCACTCAAATGCGAGAAAAAAATTGTAAGCAAAGGAAAGTAGTAAATAGCCAAGAGATACATCATTAGATGGAGGATTGAAACAAGAGGTGCCTATTTACCATGTTTTCAACTTCTTGGTAGAGATTGTATTTTTTCTTCTAGGATGCATGTTCATAAGGTTTTCATCAAGACACTTTTATTCTTTTTCCATTATTTTTGATATTTTAAATCTTTTTGATGTTTTTAATATCATCAAGGTGCGTGTTTGTAGGATTTCACTAGGATGATGATTGATTCAGGTATTTTTCTGGTTTTTCAAAGTTTTAGAGATTAATATCTCTCAAGCATGATCACATTGGTTTTCTCTCAGTGATCTTCATTCATAACATTTCTCACTATTTCATATAATACATTTTGGTGAACCTAACTTATAAAATTTCCATTTTGATTTTTGGTATTAGGCCTTGTGCTATCTTAAAATAGAAGAATCCATCATTTAGGACCTTTCAACTCCTTCCCTTTAGTGATTGTATGGACCATGGATGGATTTAGGCTCAATCAACTCTTTCTTCTAATTTGCCCCACTTCTTGCATTCTCATATGCACAATTTAAGACCTTAGGGTTATCTTCTTTTGCCAACCTTGGAAAATGTTGATCTAGGTTGAGCTATTCTAGAATAGGGAATCCCAGGTCAACCTATTACCTAGGGGCTTTAGGTCTAGATACTAATTTAGTCTTGGGATTGCAATTTTGGAAATCGAGTGACTTGATTGACTTGCTTTATATTTGCACCCAAAAACTATTATAAAAAGAAGCCTAGGCATCTCATTTCACAATCAATAACTATTATAGAAATCTATGAGACATACAATAAATTACAAGGAAAAATTTTAAGCACTCAAGTAAGCATATTTTCACGAAGCATTCAAAGAATTCAAGTTTCAAGGATCCTTTGTGAGCATTTCCTCTCCAAGATATAGTATTTTGTTGGTCATCAAGGGAGGAGATTTAAATTTTGGTATTCACTATATTATTCATTGATGCACATTGAAATCCATGGCTCCATGATGTGGTTTTGGTAGATCAATTACATTTGTGGAGATTTCCTACATCATTACAAATTCAACTTTGACAACACACAAGCATTGCAAAATCCTTATTGACAAGGGTTTCTTCAAGAAAGGTGAAAATTTACATTTGTATTTCTTTCTTCAATATTTTACATCTCAAATTCTAGGTTAATTAATCAATTAGTTCTTGAACAAGGAAATCCATCATCAAACAAAAGAAAAAACCAAGTTTTATTATATGCAGGAAAATGATATCCAAATTGTGGTTGCAAATAGGAAAACTACTCTTCGAGACATTTCTGAAGAAGTTGGTTCAAATTTTCTATTGTTTCTTAGTTTTATATCCATATTTCCATAAAGTTTGCAAACATTATCACCAATCTTACCTATTCTTAGAGGTGTGAGAAAAACATGGTTTTCTACTGTGATCATAGATTCATAGTTGAAAATTCAGACATAGGCCTTGATTCATGATTTTTGAAGTAAAAGGCATCTTCCTCCACACATTTCAAGATAAGTCTTTCATAATTTATTTAATATTTTAGTATACACCAATTTCCATATTTTAATTGGGTTGATTGCATATATTTTTCACCTAGATCTATCCTACACTTATCATTATATTAATTGGTTCAACTTACATTTATACTACATATATTTAATCAATTTACATTTAATGAAAAATGACTTTATTGTGTACTTCCTTGATATAATTTGAGTTTATTATTTTCATACCTTTACCCATTTGGGTTTTTCTAATCTAACTTGGGTTATATTTGGGAGCCCCTCTTTCTCTTATATTCAATGTTTCACGTGTGGAAAGTGGGTTGCTAATAAACCTACCTCACATAGTATACATCACTAACCCTCATCACTTTTCACCATAAAAGACCTTATTTTTATGCAATTACTATTGAAGTTGAAGAAAGCTCAACATACAACTCCCAAGAATCACTTGCATAGAAATACGTCACAAAAAGACAGAACCAAAGCCATCGAGGCTTGAATTTATAGATCCACAAAAGATAAGACATTCTTGATATGCAAAAGATAATTTTCTATTGAATCTAATAGTGTAAATTAAAATAGAGATCAATCATTATAAAAAGTGATCAAAACCATAACAAGCAAACAACCTATTTGCATGATAATAATTAATAAAAGAATTAATTATTATATTCCTAAAGTTTATCTTAAGTAAAAAAAATATAATAAATGACTTAATGATTCAATCAAAATTATTTAATTAATAAGAAACCACATTACTACTCTAACACCTCCTCAAGATAAACTTATGGAGTAGCTACAAACCTAAAAACTAGTACTGAAAGTAAATTTAAGTCTCAACAACAAGGCCTAATGATGTACCCAATCACAACCAAATCTTTATAAAGAGGAGAAATAGAGAAAAACACATAGAAAAAATCCTACTCCAAGAAGAGATGGAAAGAATGTTGAATGACTAGTAGAGGATTGTATAAACCTCCAAACTAGTGAATGTCCCAGAAGATAAGAACAAAAAATATGATCATGAAGAATACCACTGAAGCATGAAGAAGTTGTAAAGATCTATACAAAATTAACTCTTGATCTGAAGAACCTCCTCTAAAATAGAACATATCTAGGTAGAGAAGACTATAATCTACATGAGTGCCCTCAAATGACACTACTCAAATCTAGAGGCACACAGAGGTAAACAACTGAACTTGAAGATAAACATGACATAAAACACCAAATTCTAAAGATATGATCAATCAAACATGAAAGGCTACAACAAAAGTAAGAATCAAAAGAAAAGTGTCCATATGATAAATGATCCATCTCACCAAAATGCATAGGTATCCAATAATTGTATCTACCTAGTACATAGAAACAAATATTGAATACATAGCTCACCCCATCGAACCAAGAAAGCGTAAGAACCAATAGGAGAACCCCCTTGCTATAGACAAGGGTGAGGTGAAAGGAAGTTGGAAAAGTGGACCAATAGAACTGCATGTTAAGGAACCATGATCAAGATGCATATAAAAATAAATATAGTGTATTGAGGTGAACAATCTTAGACACATCATGAGGCTAATGTCATGGAAGAGAAACTTACTAGACAAAGGTAGATGGAAAATAAAGGTAGAACATCAACCCCCCATGACACTTAATTAGAGTAGTACATGTACAATAAGGCACAAGATGTGGTGAATCCCAAGAATAAAGTAATCTATATGAGTGTCCTCATACAAAACTGCTCAAATTGGAAGACAAAACATAGAAAATAGCTGAAGCAAATATAAAGATGCAATATGACAGTTTATCTTAGTGTGTTTACATGAATGCATATAGTAGATGTCTACAAAGACCAGAAGAAACATAAGGTTACTACAATAGATAATATAGCCCAATACGAGTCATCCCAAGCAATGAAAATGATCCCAAGAATTGAAATAGCCAAGATATCCACCAAAATGCAAAAATTCAATAATCTAAATAAAATGTACTTGGAGAAGAATCTAGAAAAGCAAACAATATCACTAGAAAGTGCAATGAGCATGCTTTCCAATGATAGAAATTTTTCCCAAAATAGATATTAGATGCTTAAGATATGTCTCCCAAAGTGCAAAAATGAACCCCTAACTTTGATAGTATAAAAAATCATCAAAAGAACAACAAAACTAAAAAAATCATGTATCATTATGATGAGCTCAGAACCACCTTGACAATAATATCTTGTTTGCAAAAAATAAAGACCGTATGCCCAAGGTATAAACAAAAAACTAGAGGTAGGTCCAAAAAGAGCTAGAAGGACAAGTAGGGTATGTTGATGTAGGAATTGACATCAATAACTATCAAGCCCAATTTTGATGGTTAAATGGTCATCAAGGGAAAAAAATACCAGAAAAATAATTGGTAGCTAAAAAAAATTAGAATTTTGGGAAAAGATAGTTGTTAGGAAACCACTGTGATAATTGTAAAACCACCATGGAAAAATAAATGAAAAAACACTATCAAAAGTCACAAAACTACCTTCAAAAAGTCCACAAACCATTTGAATGGGGAAAAAACTGCCTATTTTATTTATTTATTTAAAACATATATGTCAAAATATTGCCCATGAAACCATAAAAATCATTCCAAAAGGGAAAAATGTTGAAGCAAAAGTGCTCTTCATGCTAGTAAGGTGGGAATTGTTTTTTAGTAGGCCTACTGATCAGAAGGAGGCCACATGGCAGGGGCATACAAAAACTAAATAATTCATGCCCTTTACACTAGTGAACCCATAGGATGGAAGCACATGGCCCAAAAAGAGGTACTACACACACTGTAAAGAGAAAGGTTGTCATCTTTATGCTGATAATTATGGGCCCATAGGTCTTATAAAAAAACACAACAGAGCCCAAGGTCTTCTTAGGTTAGCACATAGAGTGTGGGGGCAGAATAGAGGTCGTGTGTGAGGTGGTGGGACCTATGAAGGAGCCTAAAATAGCACGAACTCTATAAAAATTGGCCCATTCCCTATGTATTGGTAGACATGGATTATAGTCATAGGCCCAAAAAATGGGCATGTGATCTAATGAGGGAGCACATAGGTGTATTGGGGACTATAGGTGTGTGGTTATCATGCTTCCTTACATGGGGGCCAAGAATTGGTTTGAAAGTGGTTGGAGTTGGGGATGAAGTCCTTGTGGTGGTAGTGGATGGGGCCTATAGATCTGCATGCACAAGTACCTATGGGTACCATAAAAAAAATTTCCCACTATAATGTTTTTTTGTAGAAAATCATGCACCGCCTCTAAAATTCTCATGCAATTTTTTAATTTAAAAAATTAAACCCACTTTTCAATAAAGTGAAATTATTATCTTTTATTATTATTTTTAAAATAATAATAAAAAAATTACCACCTTATAAATCGTCTACAAATCACACGGTCTAGTACAAAACATTTTTGCCACAGTTTGCTAAGTCATTCAAACTAGATGTATTTTATATATAAGTAGGGATTTTTGGGCACTTTGAGCTCAAAAATGATGTTTTTTCTAGCTCAAAGTGACCCAAAATGAAGGTCCCCCAGATCTAATATAAAATCCTCTAAAAAAATACATATTTGAAAACCAATGCAAACCTCTCATAAAGAGAATAGGGCATGAAAGTCAAAAGCTCTGATACCATGTTGAAGTCGAGGAAAGTTCAAACCACAACTCCCAAGATTCACTTGCATGCAAACACCTATCATAGAAGGAGGGAAGCAAACCTATGGAGGCTTGAATTCATAGATCCATAGAGGATGAGACATTCTTGATTTGCGAAAGATAAATTGCTATTGAATCAAAAAGTATAAATTATAAAGAGAGATCAATCCTTATTAAAGGAGATCAAAAACCCTAATAGGTAGATAACCTAGGTTGCATGATAATAATTAATAAATAAATAAATTATTATATTCCTAAAGTTTAGCTTAAGTACAAAAAAGATAATAAGTGACTTAATGATTAAATCATAATGATTTAATTAATAAGAAAACACTTAATTGCTCTAACAATTACATATCTATATCTAATTTGTATGCTTTTTGATAGTCACTATTTACATTACATATTTTCTATGTTGTATGTATTTATATCTAGTTTGAAATTGATAGTTACTATGCTTGTCCTAGAAAGACTTTATTTTCTAAGAATTTTATTGTATTACTCTCTCCTTTCACTCCCTCGTAAATAAACAACTTATAACATTCAAGTTAGAAGAAGCCATAGACTTGTGGTTTTTATTATTATGATGAACCCTTCTTCTTTCCTAAAAATCTTGATGCGACCAATATGTTGGAAGTCTTAATGGTTGAATCAGGATTTTGAAAACTTTTACTTTTTGAAACATATATCAACTTAAATGTATTCACCTCTAATTAATCTCATATATAGATCATATACCATACAACCATAAATTGTATTATTGAAATAGATCTAAGTGTCCATGACATCCATAATAGTAAGTTTAAACACATAACACACAAGATTTGGTTACCCAAAAACCCTCCAAGGTAAAATTGGGGTGGGGATGACACCCACAAATCTTCACTACTATAGTAATAAACTGTGCCTGTTAAGGCTATAATGTTTGATCACTTTTGGTGATCTACCTTGTGAGGGGTCTACCTTGTTAGGAGCTTACAAGATTTATTCAATCTACCTTGATTAAGGATTTAAACTTATAGATAAGTAAGCAATTTGTTAGGAGATTTGAATGGGCTTATTAAAACCACTTTGTTAAGAGACTTTCCTTAATATACTGGTTAGAATGTCTTAGTACTCTATCCTTTGATTAATACTATATTATTACATTGGAGATCTTCTCTTTCCAATTTTGATTTAATCTCTTTCTTCTTTTATTTCATTGCTAAGTTTCTCTATCTCATCTCTCTTCTTCTAACACACAAACATATCCTTCCTTCACTATCACCTTGTCTTTGCTCACATCCATATATTTTAGGGTTTGGGTCCCTCTTTAAATAACCAATTGATGAACCTTTTAAATCAAGATCAATGATCTAGATTCATCCCTTTTGTCATTTAGTCCTTCCATTTTTCTAACTAGTTGATCACCTCACATAGGGATCAATGATCTCTAACAAAATGTGTAAATACCTCCTTAGATGTCTTTGCAATACCATAAATGTAGAGTAGAATTTGGCCCAAAATGGTTTACATAAGTGTTTGTGCCATCACAAACACATATGTCAAAATAGGTTTACTCAACACTTGAATATCTTGATGCTTGGTCTATATTGATCTATTCATGTTTTCCCTCGGCATTTGAATGCTTGGCACATACTATGTGACTTGGCATGAACTTTTCTTGTTTTAGCTTGACGACTACTATTTCACTTGACATAAACTGTCACTTAGTCAAAATTGGAATGCTTGGCAACCTAAGACTTTCTTAACTTGCACTTGAATATAAACAAGTCCATAATCATTCAACCTTAATTGTGTGGCTCAGTCATAGTGATGATCGACCAACTCTACCTAGGAAATGACTAAGTGTTTAACACTAATAGGCAACAGGGCTTAGAGATCAACAATCTCTCCCTTAGACATTAGTGATTAAAAAAATTCATCATGACTTATCATTCTATTCAAAATTACAAGATAACACTCCCCCTTAGACTATGACTTAGTCTATGTACATCATATATACATATCTCCAAAAATTATTATTTCCCCCTTGTTCTGATTTGTGATCTATATCTATTTATCCCTTTTAGTTTCCCCCTTTAGTTAATCTATTTATTTCCCCCTTGTTTTTAACACTTATGGTTGCTGGGGTTAGATTATATTTGTCCAAAAATATCTTATGAATTTGCAAAATCATTACAAATATATGATCCCAACTAGATTTGGTTGATTTGAAAACTTGTATTTTGATCTCAAGCTGTCTAGTGAGAGAAACCAAATTGTTTGTCATAGAGAGATGCATATCTCTCTTAACTAGATATTTTATAGCTGAAAGTTCTATTTTCATCACCTCTAAATGAGGTAGAAACATGGATTAATAGAGAACAATTTGGCTTTCATGTTATAGTCTCTAGCGTGTAACTCGACTAACCTTCCTTGCGCAAAAGTGAGTCTATTGAAATGAATAGAGCTTGAACTTGTGTCCATGCTCAAAGAATGTCCTAAGGACTTCAAATATTCTTGAATTTTATTAATAGATTGTTGATTCTCCAATTTGAAGAAGTCAGTATCACAAATATTTCTATACAAAGAATAAATATTCTGTGAAACTGCTTCTAAATATTATACAAGAGTTGAAAGTCCAACCTATTTTATTGCTCTCTGTTGAAACTTTCTCCAAAAATTTCTACTCAAATTTCTTTTCAGACCACTTCAACAATTTTCATTGGCCTCAATATCCTAATTGTTGACCTTATCAACAATATGAACTAACTGATATATTATTGGTTTTTTCTCATTCACATTATGAATATAAAATGCATCTACAAAAATATCTTTTATTTCACATAATACCTATCATTGTTGATGTTCCTTTCTCAACTCTTCTTATGTTGTCTTTCTCTTCAACAAGTCTTGCAAAGTTTGAATTTTCTCAAGGGTTATGTTTTCAAGGTCAAATTTTGGAATGATAATGACCTCATCCAATGTCACTAGCTTCCTAGGTGATTTAACCTTTTTCTTCAACTTCTTTGACCTAGGAGTACTGGAACTTAGCAGTGGTATTTGAAAAGGTGTTGCATTAATACTCAGTCCCTATATCTATTGAGTAGTTGTGGCACTTGCTAGTTTGGTAGATATTGCCAAAACACTCGAAAATTATACTAAGGCTTGAATTGTTGCTATCTATTTCTAAGCTTCCTTAGTCTGTTTCTTGGTCTCCTTGTCTCCCTTAATGTGAGGTCCTGAGGTATCATGTGTAAATGTATCTACTTCATCTTTCTCTACTTCTTCTTCCTTGTTAATGAAAGTGGTGACCTTGACAAGAGTGTTCTAAATTAGAATCATTGGATTCCTTTGCTTCTCTTTCAGCTTAGCTATGAATGTAGGCATGATGGAACTATCTAATACAATGCTCACAATTGACAAACTCTTTGCCTTTGAATATTCTTGAATTTCAATAAGTATATGATGAGTGCATGAAAGAGGTGAATCAAAGGTTATCTTAGTGAGTAGTTCACTTTTAAGCTCTTCCTATGTTAAAGCATTAATGTTTTGTTGATTGTCTTCTAGCATGTCCTCAATGGTGACAAAATCTTGTTATTCACTCTCTACTTTCTTTCTTATTGCCTCCAGACTTTTAGGCTCATCCATGTCTTCTCTATGTCCAACTCTATTTGGCTCGATGTGTCTTCATCCTTGTTTGTATTTTTTTCTAGCATTAATCCAAAGATCACTTTCCAAATCAAAGTGCTTTTTTTAATAACTTCTTCAATTTATTTTTTCAATATAGAGAATGCTCAATATTTGGGAAAAAATCTATTTCTATACTATTCAGTGAACTTTTCATTTTGCTTTGGTGTTAGTTTAGGTGTTACTTGGGCTAAAGTTTCTTCCCTTATTTGTTTTTTAGTGGTTGTGGTAGATTACCATTGTTTATTAACTTTATTATACATTTCCTTAGGTATGAGATTTCCATTTTCTCTTGGAGTCATTTTGAAGGTTCCCATAATTTCTATTATTGCTTCTTCTACCTATACTTTATCATTTTAAGTAAGTTTCTCATACTTTATGAGTTTGAACCCTGACAAACCTATATTGCTTTTAATATTCTAGAAAATTTCATCCACATTAGTTGGATGTTTTTATATAACCACTTTGAATTGGTTGACACCATCACACTTAGTCTTTCCTTTATCTTCTTCCTCATTTTTCAAAACTAGCCTCCTCTTCAGTTTCTTAGCGAGTTGACTAAGATTAGTCTTTGTTTGAGCTTACTTTCTTTTTCGTAAGCTAACACCTTTTGCCTGATATTTCTTCTTTTGTGGCTCGGCTAAAGCTATGGTCATTGTAGCCTTTGTTCTTGGTCTAATACTAGGAGGGCTAGGCTTCTTCAACCTCTTCTTTACTAATGGCTCAACAGTTGTAATAAGCTTTAGCTTCTTTGCCTTCTGCTTGGCCACTATTATATCTTTACCTTTCTTCTCTACAACTTCTTCATCCTCACTCTCCTCCTCATCACTAGATTGGTCCTCACCTTAACCTTGTGTAATATGTAGTGGTACACCCTTATTTTCACCTTGACCTAAGGCCTTCTCAAGATTTTTCATCATTTTCTTCTTTTTACTTTCTAGGGTGGCAATCTTCAAATGAATGATAATTTTTGTTTTAGCTTCATCATAATTACCAAATGCTTTGGCTTTCTCATCTACCTTTTCTACCTATAATTCTATGATACCTGCAGACATTTCATCAATGTTTACTTCATAGGGTAGGGGCCTTAACCATTGTACCATCAATATTATAGCTTGAACATAAGTATAATCAATGTCAACAAGAAAAGAAACATCATCATAATATTTATCAATGAGAGACATGAGAATTTTGTTTCTCTTCCTTATTTTTTGCTTAAATTTATCAAAATAACTACCCATTACACTATCAAAGTTTGCTCCAAGTTGTTTAACAAAATCACTAATTTGTTGTGTCACAAGTCAATCTGTACTCCAACCAACATCTCCAAAAGCACAAAAAGTGTTTTGCACAAAGAAGAATACACACATAAGAAGTGAACCAAACTTACATGAAATATTTTTTGGCCTTCCTAATTTCTCCAAGATTCTTAACTAATTGTGTCAATTACAACTTGGCAAGCTCATACATGTGACATTTCTTTACAATCTTGTAACCTAGGTCCATTGTTGTGTAGGGCACACTATGTAGTCAGCTTGACTGGCAGAATTTGTGAGCTATTACACAAAACACAAATTTAATAACAAGATCTTCAATGGCATCAATTGAAATTCCTTGACCATTCCACTTGCCTTTATTTGTTCTTCAATGAAGTTTCTGGCTTGACAATGCATGGTCTTAACTTGATCTAGGATAGGATACCTTGTCACTCAATGGATGATCTTCTTGGTAATCTTAATCGGTCCATTCGCCAACCATAGTTACATGTCATAAATTTGGCTCAAAACTATCTTTATCCATTCAATTTTGAAATCTTGAGGAAAATCTAGGGCACAAACTAACGCTTTGTCAGTGATAATTTTGTGTTTATCCTTCAATAATCTATTTTTGCACAACTCGTTGTATGCTTCCCTCAACTCATAATCTCCAATTTCACCAATTTTGCATGTATAACATGATCTTATATCATGAATTGTGAGTACCTTTGATGAAGTCAATGATAGGGCACTAGATGGATCTCCTTTTAAAACAATCTTTGGTATAGCTTGAAATTTTGGTGATAGGCAAGGTTTGTTACCCATTGATTGAATGTTCTTGATCTCCTTGCCTACCTTCATCTCAATCAATGTGCTTGTTGCCATGTATTCATCCTAGGGTTTGAAAAATAGATTCCAAGTAACTTAGAAACAATAATAATATCATTAATACTTCATTGAATTAGCCAAAGACATGCAAGTAAATCTTCGCACTTCTTCACACAAATCACTCTGATTAGTCATCTGAATTGTCTGTAAGTTCTCTGATTGTTGAGTGAGCAAAAATAGACTTCAAAATTTGATATATACCTTCAAAAGGTTGAAATGAGTTTTCAATAAATGCTCCATATATGAGTAGGTTCATTACAATTGGTTTAGTCTTCACATTAAGCTTTGTTCATTTTTTGCTTGGTTATAACCACCACTCAATCTCCATTACCATTTTCATTCTCAAAACAATCAACATATCAATTTGGTTAGTACAAGAGATTGGTTCATATAATGATACTTGGTCACTATAGACGCAAATATTGATACTCAAAATTAATCACACAAATTGTTTCTTTGCTCAATTCTTTCCTCAAATATGTCCTAATACATCTTAATTCATGTAGATATGGACTCTAACTTATCTTATATTAGGAACTAGTGTAGTGTACAAATTCAAATATACAATCCCTTACACACCGTCTTTTCTTAGTTAGAGATGGTGTGATCACCCAATTCATTGGATTGGGTGACCTTACCTTCACTAGTTCCAATACTTCCAGATTCTATCTTCTTTCTCTAGGTTTGATTTATCTTATTCCTTGTCTACTCTACATTAAATTTGTCTTTTCCTTTTTTATGTTCATTTCTTGGTGCTAGTGCTTAAGTCGTGCAGTTCTTGCTTATACGTCCAATCTTGTGACAACTAAAACAAATCAGATTTTCATTCAACCAACTTTTGTATTTGCCTTTGAAATGTATCTTAATGTAGTTTTCTAGAATATGACCATATTCATCACAATAATGAAAACTACACCATGTGTTGTAATCCCAGTTATAGAAATTATCTTGCTTGGATGTATTTGTTTCCATTTTGGTTGTCTAATAAGATTTTTCCTTGGATTTGCATTCCTGAGCTCTAGGTTCATATTTTTGACAATTATAGCAATGACCTTCAAATCTAGTTGCAACTTGTGTATTGCTAACCTTTGACCTACATTCATGTTCTTGGTGTCCATGTTTCTTGTAGTTAAAATAGTGTCCATTAGAATTAGGCTTAGGATTTTTCTCACCATTCTTTCTTTTGCAAATATTGGCTTTTCATCCAAGTTTTCTATAGTGATGACATGTAGGTTTGTGCTTTGACTTTTCATTCCTTTATTGTCCACTCTTTGATGACTCTCCTTCTTTAGTGGATGATAGATTCTTGGAATATCCTAGTCCAGATGTGTTACTAGGTGTTCTTGGTGATTTCATCAGTTCTTCAAATTATCTTATAACTTCATTAGGTTTCTTCATCCATTCCACTAGTTCCTTCTTAGATCTTAACTCATTCCTTAGTTGATCATTTTGTGATATTAGATTTGCAATATCCATATCCTTTATGTTTAGTTCCTGGTTAAAAAGTAATAGTTGATTCATCACATCAAGATAATTGTTTGTGAGATTCTATACTTAGATGTCATCTCATCATGTTTGGTAGCCATTTACCTCTTGTCTTCTTCTATCATGATTTTGTCTTCCTCAACTTTCTTTTTCTGTTCAATCACTTCACACAATCTCACTAACTGGTTTTCACATTCTCTCTTTAGCACTCTTGATTCTTCATTTTGTGTGTTTTTCTTTCCCAATAGGTCTACTATTACTAAATTACTTGTGGAATTTCCATCTTCAAGTAGTCCTTTAGTGTCTGAAATATAGAATATCATTTTGCTGAATAGCCAAGTCCTTTATCTTCTTTAAGGATTTTCTTAACTCCTCTCTTTTTGCTTCACCTGCTGTAGTATGATCTAGATGTCAAGCTTATGATTCTTAGTGATCTTTCCCAACTTATAAGCCTCTATCTCCAAAATCTCAACTCTTAATTTGTTAGACTTCTTCTAAGAGAATTGAGTTTTGATACCAATTGTTGGAAGCCTTAATGGGAAACTAAGATATTGGTGGGGGGGAGGGGGTGTGTGTGTGTTGGGGAGGGGTTAATCAAGATCTTCAAAACTTTTACTTCTTCAAACAAATGATAACTAAAATATACTCACCTCTAATCCATCTCATATCTAGATAATAAACCATATAATTATAAAATGTAATATTGAAATAGATCTAAGTATCCATTACATCCATATCAATAAATGTAAACACATAGCACAGAAGATTTGGTTACCCATAAACCCTCCAAGGTGAAGGTAAAACTGGCGTGGGAATGACACCCACAAATCTTCACTACTGCAGTAATAAAGTGTGCCTATCAAGGCTAAAATGTTTGATCACTTTTTCTTATCTACCCTATAAGGAGCTTACAAGAATTATTCAATCTACCTTGATTAAAGGATTTAAACTTACAATTAAGTAAGCACATTATAAGGCAATTTGAATAGGCATGTTAAAACTACTTTGTTAATAGATTTTCCCTGATACACTAGTTAGAATGTCTTAGTACATGATCCTTTGATTAACACTCTATTTCTAGGTTACATATCTTCTCTTTCCAATTTTGATTTGATCTCCTTATCAAATATTCTATGTTCTATTCTTTCACTACTTGTTTTCTCTATCTTATCTCTTTGCTTCTAACACACAAACATAGCCTTCCTTCACTACCACTTCATCTCTTCTCACATCCATATATTTTAGGGTTTGGGTCCCTCTTCAAATAAATAATTGATGAACCTTCTAGATCAAGATCAATAATCAAGATTCATCCTTTTTACCATTTAGTCCTTCCATTTTATGATTGGTCAATCAAATCACATAGGGATCAATTATATTTAAATAAACACATAATTACCTCCTTATATATGTTTCTAAAATCTGTAAATTAAGTTTAGAAGTTGGCCCAAAATGGTTTACATAAGTGTTTATGCCATCACAAAAAAATATGTCAAAATTTTACTTAGGACTAGAATATCCTAACACTCAATCCATACTGATAATTCATGCCATCCCTCATCATCTGAATGCTCGATACATACTATGTGACTCAACATGAACTTATCTCTCTTTAGCTTTGGCATCCACTATTTCACTTGACATAAAATGTCACTTGGTCAAAATTGGAATTCTCAACAACCTAAGACTTGTTGGCTTGCACTTGAATATAAACAAGTCCATAATTATTTGGCCTTCATTATGTGGCTTTGTCACAGTGATGACTGACCAACTTTGCCTAGGAAATGACTAAGTGTTTAGCACTAATAGACAACATGGATTAGAGATCAACATATGCAACATCCTAATGATATCAATCCTATTAGGAATAATAGCTGATCTCACCATGCTCATGGTGAAGAAGAAACCTTAAGGGTTCCTCCTATCCAATTCCAAAATATTTTTTTACTTTTAAAAAGTTTGAACAACTAGCTCAAGAAAACATAAGCCCAATACCCTTTCTATTATAGAAGGCTTAAGAAAGGTCATTTACGATGAAGAAAATGGGTTAATCTCTGGCATAACATTTATCTTCTCACTGAAACCAACATCAAACATATTAGAGATTATGCTCAAGATTTTGGTTTCACTAGATCCACTACATATGTTGAGACCTCTTTTCCTATCTCTACTTTAACTCCTAGTATGCCCACTTATTCTCCACATGTCATAAAAAATTTACTCCAAAATTTCAATCCTATACATGTTAGTCTTCTTAATACTATTCCTCCTCATATTCTTTCAAGTGTGAATTATGCTTTCATTTCTTTCATCCATTGCCACTTACCATAGTGTGACCTTTTCATATTCAACTCTTCTTTCCAATAATGGTCCTAACATGTTTTATGATTCTCCCCCTACTACATTACTTTATAAATGTTACACAAAATAAATCTCTAGGATAACAAATCCTAAGTAGCAAAATGACCAATACAATAATGTCTTTTCCAATACAGTTCCTTTGAAGTTCTCAATCAAATCTTAATATTATTTGTTGCTTATCTATGATCAAATTTGAATCTTCAACATCAATTCAACACCATGCACTACAAGGCACACTTACAACCAAGGAAACAACATTTCCTTCATGCCTTGCCCTAATAACTGATTGAGTCAATCTATGAGGTCTTTTCCAATATGCGATATGTAATATAGGATCTCAATATTATATTATAATTAAGTTCTCCATGCTATAATACACTTTAAAATTTCCAAAATAAATCCTAGCACAAGAGTCAGTTGCCAATGAACATATCACATGTTACACTTCAATGAAATTCATAGAATTATTTCCACCATCTTCTATCATAAAAATGGCATCATGAACATGTCTTCAACCATGATCTAAGCTCACTTATCTTCATTCCATATCGCTTAATAGATACAATCGAATTACCAATAAACTATTTCTTACATACTGGCGTATAACTAGTCTTTAATAAATTAGCTATAACTTATCCAAATATTCATACCAACTTGAGAGAATACAAACGTAACATCTAAACACATCCATTAACATGAATCTAATCTGGCATAGCTTAACTCACTATGGCTAAACCTTTACGATCAAATCTACCTCTGTAATGCACTAAACATTTGTCTATTACATACCATAATACATATATGTTGACATCAATGAAAAAAAAAGTCATGAATGAAACACATTAACAATCAATCCAAGTTACAACCACTCAAAAATCTCTCAATTTGGTATACATTAAAAAATCTCCCCAATATGTTAACAATCTCCCCATTTGGAAATGATGACAACATATGATGAAAAGCCATCAATCCAACTACCTCTTCAAAACATTAATTTGAATACTCCCCTATTGACATCATTTATTCTTTTCAATACTCTCCCACATACTATTACTCTCAATACACCCCCCATTCTTATATCATCTACATATGAGTTTTTCATGTATTCCTCTCCCCCATTGACATTAGTGAAAAAGGAGTCATTATGCCAATATAATAATATGAAGTGCTCTCATTTTTTAGTTATCAAACCAATCTGTAAATACCAAGTGCCAATAGACACCATTCTATTTAAATCATCACATAAGAGTTCTTGAGTAACTTTACCCAAAAATACTATTGTTCCCCCATAGGAGTAGCATCAGGTATCCAGTCTAGAATGAATATTTATCTTATTATACTAGATTTCTAAAATCCTTGCATTAATTACTCTAAAATAGATTGGGGCATTACCCCAAGAATACCTCTAAGTTACTCAAAAATTTCCTTAGCTAGAGGTTCAATTAAGAAAATTGGTATTTGTTCTTTTATATTGACATACTCTAATCTAATTTCATTTTCAATAACTTTATCTATTTGAAAATAATAGATTATAGCAATGTGTTTTTTCTTTGAGTGTAAAACTAGATTCTTTTACATAATTATTGTACTTGTGTTGTCATAGTGAATGATAATAGGTTTTGGAAACTCAATATCTATGCCCTTCAACATCTACTTCATCCAAATGATATGATTACAATTGTTTATTATTTCTACATATTCAACTTCTATCATAGATTATGAAATACAACCTCATTTCTTTCTTAGTCATGAAACTAATGTTCCTCTGTAATATCCTCCGCTGATTTGAACTTTGACTTGTAGAAATTTAACTTAAGGAATATTGTCAAACACTTTGTATGCAAACTCATAAAGCTGATTTCCTCAATAAATTGCTTTCCAATGAGTAGATTTACGAACAACTATGAAGTGACATTAAAATGCATAATACACATCATAACACTTTCACAAACACTTGGCACACATTCAACAGTATATGAAAAATCTGGAAACTCTTTCAATCTGCTGATAAAAGGGTGATTTTTAAATGTAGATGTGCACTTATAGCTGCCTTAAAGGCTGCAACAACTATTCAGACTTGTATTCAACATTTATTATGCAAAGTATCAAAATTTGACAAAAGAAACTTGGAATTAGTTGCCGTAGTATTTTGCAGAAGTAGTCGGCAGCCCTCCAAACTTCTAATCAGCCAAAAAAACAAGTAAACTTGATACCAACATTGTTCACGCCGTACTGTAGCAAAATACTGTTCATGCCGACTGTAGCAAAATACTGTTCATGCGGCACTATAGCAATAACTAACTTCAGATCTGCACCTCAAAACCTTGTAAATTTCTTTATGCAAACGCCCCAAATGAAACCCAGTGTGTTTCCTGAAGTGAAAACACCCTTGATCCTCCTAACTGTGTCTTGCAACAGTGAAGAGAATGCTAGCAAAGAGGAATTCCGTCCTCCAAGCCCGATAATCAAATATCCAGCAACATAACATTAATCTTCATCCAAGCATACCAAAAAAAGCTCTTCCATTTCTTTTATAGTGTTCTCACAAGAGCTCAATCCTTCATTTTCTCAATGTGGGATAAAACATAACTCCCTTTATGTACCTTATGTCTCCAATGTGTTATAAAAATAAAGGGAACTCTTTTAATTTAAATATTTCCCACAAACTATAGTCTATGCATTAATAAAGTTAAATATTTAAATTTAACTTTATAAAATGGCTTTATCAATGCATAACAAATCTTATCAATGATAAATAAGTTTTTCTGTTGATTTTAAACAATTACCATCGACATACCACTATGACTGAATGTCCGGCCATGTCCAAGATGACTTACTATAAATAGTAAGTATGCCCAAAGTTGCCCCAGAACCCCCTCAGAAAGACCTGCAACTGAAACTGTCTAGGCCAAATGGCCTCTAAGCCCCTTTAATGTCCTAGTTAGCCTATGGGACTATGGGGAAATAGGATAATGACAACATCATGCTATGAATGCTAGAAAGGGGACATTACAGTCCGCCCTTCCTAAAATTGCTTGTCCTCAAGCAATTTCACCTCTGGATGCTGCAATATTTGCTCATTTTCCCAAGTAGCATCCTCGACAGGTAGGTTCCTCCACTTCACTAGATACTCCCTAATAGTCCTCCTGCGAAGCACCCTCTCCCTGGAGTCAAGTATGGCCTCGGGAACCAAGATAAGCTTTCCCTCATCATCAAGAGGTGGCAATACTACTGAAGGCACCACATTGTGACCCAATGCCTTCTTAAGGCGTGACACATGGAACACATTATGCACTTTACTGTCTGCAGGCAACTCCAACTCATAAGCTAGTTCACCCACTCTCCTGATTACTTTGAATGGTCCATAGTAGCGTGGTTTCAATTTCTCTGCTCCACTCTTCTTGAGAGAGGACTGTCTATACGACTGTAACATGAGGTACACCATATCTCCCACCTCAAAAGACCTCTCAACCCTGTGCTGATCAGCATATTGCTTCTACTGATTTTGTGCTTTTTGCAAATTTTCCGTCAAGGATCGCATAATGTCTTGGCACTCCTGCAAAGTATCCTTGGCCTTAGGCACCCTGCTGTCCCCAAATAACAAATCCAAAAAATTAGGAGCATCATACCCGTATACTTCCATAAAAGGGGACATTTTAATAGACATATGGAAAGAGGTATTATAGAAGTACTCCCCTAGATGTAGCCACTTCACCCAAGCCTTCTGCTCTCCTACAATGTAGTTTCGAAGGTACCCCTCAACCCATTTGTTCACTATCTTTGTCTGCCCATCAGTTTGGGGGTGGTAGCTGGTACTTGGAGTGAGCTCTGTTCCATATAACTTGAACAACTCCTGCCAAAAGTGGCTCATAAATCTACTATCTCTGTCATTGACTATGCTCTGTGGTATCCCATGTAGTTTGAATACCTCTCAAAAAATAGTTTTTCTGTTTGTGCTGCTGAATATGTAGATGAAATTGCAAAGAAATGTGCAAATTTTGTCAATCTGTCTACCATAACAAAGATACAATCCCAACCCTGTGCGTTGGGGAGGCCTGTGATAAAATCCATGGAAATGCTATCCCACTTCTTCTCTGGTATGGGTAGGGGCTATAGTAAACCACCCGAAAAAGAATGTTCCTGTTTGTTCTGCTGACACACAGGGCATTCCCTCACAAACTGAAGCACTCTCTCACCTGCCAATATGTCTTAAAGAATCCGGGATGTCCTGCCATTGGTGAATCATGAAATGCCCTCAAAATCTTCTGCTTCATAGCAGACCTGGGTACTAAATAAATCCTTTCCTTGTAGATGATCAGATCATTTACGACAGTGTATCGACTATCTTGAATAGCTCCCTCAATAATGCTAGATGCCCAACAATCCTTAGCATATTCTTCCAAGATCATCTCTCTCCAATTATCCATGACTATCCCAATAGCAAGCAAATGAGGCCTTCTAGATAAACCATCTGCAACAATATTTTTCTTCCCTTTGACATAGGCTATGTCGAAATCATAGGCCTGTAATTTACTCACCCATTTTTTTTGCCTGTCATTAAGGTCCTTTTGTCCAAGGAAATGTTTCAAGCTATTATGATCTATTTTTACTGTGAACCGGCTTCCCACTAAGTACTGCCTGAACTTAGCTAGCGCGTGCATGATTGCTAGCATCTCTTTGTTGTAGATGCTGTAGGTTCTCTCCACACCTCGTAATTTTCTACTCTTATATGCGATGGGATGTTTGTCTTGCATGAGAACAACTCCTATGCCCTCTCCCAAGGCATTACACTATAGCTCAAAGGGCCTGATGAAATCTGGAATGGCTAAAATAGGACATGTACTCATCAGCTCCTTAAACCTGTCAAAACAATCTTGAGCCCTCTCTGACCACTTGAAACTATCTTTTCGTTTCAAATCTGTAAGTGGTACTACTATCTGTGAAAATCCCTTCACAAATCTACGGTAGAACCCACAAAGCCCGAGAAATCCCTTGAGTTGTGAAGTGTTCCTCGGTGGTGGCCAATCCAAAATGGCCCTGATCTTATTTGGGTCAACCCGAACACTTCCTGCACTAATAATATGCCCTAGATAGAGAAAATCTGTCATCCCAAACTCACATTTACTCATCTTGGCATATAATGACTCCCTCTCTAGAATATTGAGCACTGTATCAATATGCTTCAAATGTTCCTCCCAAGTACGACTGTATATCAGTATATCATCAAAAAATATCAACACAAACTTCCTCAACTGATCTCTGAACACTCTATTCATACAGGACTGAAAAGTGGCAGGGGCATTTGTCAACCCAAAGGGCATGACTAAGAACTCAAAATGTTCATAGTGGCATCTAAAAGCTGTCTTCTCCACATCCACCTCTCTAACCCATATCTGATGGTAGCTGGATCTCAAATCAATCTTGGAGATGTAGCATGCACCATGCAATTCATCAATAAGCTCATCGATGCGCGGGATAGGGTATCGGTTCTTGATTGTCTTCTTGTTTAGCTCCCTATAATCAATGCACATCCTCATTGTACCATCCTTCTTCTTCACCAATACTACTGAAGAAGCGAAAGGACTTTTGCTTGGCCGTATGTGCCCCATGTCAATCAACTCCTTAATTGCCTTTTCTATTTCATCCTTACATCTCTTCGGATGGCAATAAGGTGTGATGATAACTGGCTTAGCCCCTTCCTCTAATTCAATAACATGCTCGATTCCCCTATCCGGGGGTCTCCCTAGAGGTATCTCACCAAACACCTTAGTATGTTTGGTTATTATTTTTTGTATATCAGGTGGATACTCTTGTTTATGTTGCTCTGTCATCTCAGGCATTACTCTAAACTCTGTTGCCCACTGCACCTGATCATGTCTAAAGAAACTCTGCATCCGCTTGAGTGACACCACTCGAAGTCTCCCATCTGACAAACCTCTGAGCACTATCTTCTTACCATTTGCCTCAAACCTCATTTCCATTTTCTCAAGGTTAAATGTAAACTCTACCAGAGACTTCATCCAGTTCATCCCAAGCACCATATCTTGATCACCAATGTTGACCACAAAGAAATCTCCTGTCATGTGATAATCTCCCAAACGAAGCTGCAAGTTGGAGATTTTCTTGGTACATTCAATTTTGAAGCCATCAGAAACCATCACCTTAAATCCCCTATGCTCCTCTATATGTAGCCCTCTGCGTGTCACAAACTTCTCATCAATGAAGTTTTGTGTCGCCCCTGTATCAATGAGTGCCACAACTCTCTGTCCATCCAAGGTTCCCCTAACTTTGAAAGTGACAGCCTCCTGTATACTTGACAATTGAGCTATCATACTATCACCGCGTGTTTCCTCCTGTGAAGAACTATCATCATCTCCATCTGATTTGAATGACTGCTCTGAATCTCCATCTACTGACTCTTCGGCTGAAAAGTACTCCATCTGCTTAGCTTTTGCTTTCAATGGACACTTATGTGACAAATCCCAAGGCTCCCTGCAATGAAAAAAAAGCTTCTTCTTCTTGAGATCATTAAGTGTCTCATTGTCCAACCTCTTACTTTCCTCCTTAGCTGGCTGAACCTCTTTATCAAAAGGTTTCCTGTCCTTATCTTTCCTTGAAGGGAAACTCTTTGCCTGGAATTTATTTTTTGAAGATGAAGAGGAATCCATGTCACAAGCTTTCTTAATGGCATCCTGCAAAGTGGGAGGGTTGAGAGCTTTAATCCACCCTCTCAACGGATCAGCTAACCCATCCATAAACAGAACTAGTATCCTCCGTTCAGATACATCTGTTACTAACACTGCAAGTTTTTGAAACTCTGAAATGTATGTTTCCAATGATCCCCACTGTTTAAGCTGAGCTAACTCCTTGAAATGGAGTTTTGGATCCTTCCTATCAAAATGTTCAATCTCCACATATGAGGTAATGTGTGCATGTCCCATAGTGACCATACCATGATGCCACCACTCATGTGCTAACCCATCCAGATGAATTGCTGCGTACTTAATAGCTTCTTCCTCGGGCATAGGGTTCAATTGAAAGTATGTGTCAAGCTTTTGAACCCAAGCTCTTGCTGTAGACTTTCCTGAGCCATCATAATATGGTAACTCAAGTCTCCCTACTTTCTTCCATAGCTCATAGCTCTGGTTCCTGTCATGTCCACGTGGCATATGTTTCATCCGCACATCCATATACTCCCTAAAGGTAATTGTAGCAATAAAATTTGGCCCTCCGGCTTCCCAATCTCTCCTCAACTGGTCCTATATATCAGTAATCTGGGGCTTTGGTACGAGCTGCTCTGGAGCTCTAGGAGGAAATGTAGGAATCATGGGCCTTGAACTCACTGTCCTAGCTCATTGGGGTGCATGACCGAAATTGTTCCCAACTTGTTCATATCCATTATGTGTCCCATCCTGATCATTTCCATTCTAATTATTACCATTCTAATTATTTCCTCCACCCATGTTAGCATTCAACCCCATTTGACGAGCCATCATCTGCATCATAAGATCCAATCTCTGATTTTGTTCCTATGCCCTTTGTTCTGCTACTCGTTGACCCTGTACCAAGGTCTCTAATAACTGTAAGAATGTTTCCTCTCCAGGCTCTAGACCGACATTCCCGCCTCCACCTAATCTTGTATTCCTGTCATCTCGATCACCCATATTGCTGTCTTGATCAAAGAATACCTCCGCTGTGTCTGTATGACTAGATTCTATAGCCCCCTGTACGGATGAACTAGACTATTTGCTTTGCAGGTCTGAACTCCTACTTTGTCTTGCTCTGGTATTGCGGAAATTATAAGGCCCCTGTCGCATGCTCAAACATAAATGCTTTGATTTTAGTGTTTTGACATTTCATCAAACACTTTCCCCTCTATTCGCCAGTTCCAAATTTCCTATAAGACCTCCACAGGATGACAGGACTTATAGCTCTGATACCATTGTAATATCCTCCCTTGATTTGAACTTTGACTTGTATAAATTTAACTTAAGGAATATTGTCAAACACTTTGTATGCAAACTCATAAAGCTGATTTCCTCAATAAATTGCTTTCCAATGAGTAGATTTACGAACAACTATGAAGTGACATTAAAATGCATAATACACATCATAACATTTTCACAAACACTTGGCACACATTCAACAGTATATGAAAAATCTGGAAACTCTTTCAATTTGCTGATAAAAGGGTGATTTTTAAATGTAGATGTGCACTTACAGCTGCCTTAAAGGCTGCAACAACTATTCAGACTTGTATTCAACAATTATTATGCAAAGTATCAAAATTTGACAGAAGAAACCTGGAATTAGTTGCCGTAGTATTTTGCAGATGTAGTCGGCAGCCCTCCAAACTTCTAATTAGCCAAAAAAACAAGTAAACTTGATACAAACATTGTTCACGCTGTACTATAGCAAAATACCATTCATGCCGACTGTAGCAAAATACTGTTCATGTGGCACTATAGCAATAACTAACTTCAGATTTGCACCTCAAACCCTTGTAAATTTCTTTATGCGAACGCCCCAAATGAAACCCAGTGTGTTTCCTGAAGTGAAAACACCCTTGATCCTCCTGACTGTGTCTTCCAACAGCAAAGAGAATGCTAACAAAGAGGGATTCCTTCCTCCAAGCCCGGTAATCAGATATCCAGCAACATAACATTAATCTTCATCCAAGCATACCAAAAAAAGCTCTTCCATTTCTTTTATAGTGTTCTCACAAGAGCTCAATCCTTCATTTTCTCAATGTGGGATAAAACATAACTCCCTTTATGTACCTTATGTCTCCAATGTGTTATAAAAACAAAGGGAACTCTTTAAATTTAAATATTTCCCACAAACTATAGTCTATGCATTAATAAATTTAAATATTTAAATTTAAGTTTATAAAATGGCTTTATCAATGCATAAAAAATCTTATCAACGATAAATAAGTTTTCCTGTCAATTTTAAACAATTACCATCGACATACCACTATGACTGAATGTTCGGCCATGTCCAAGATGACTTACTATAAATAGTAAGTATGCCCAAAGTTGCCCCAGAACCCCCTCAGAAAGACCTGCAACTGAAACTGTCTAGACCAAATGGCCTCTAAGCCCCTTTAATGTCCTAGTTAGCCTATGAGACTGTGGGGAAATAGGCTAACGACAACATCATGCTATAAATGCTAGAAAGAGGACATTCCATCCTCCCAAGAAGAATGCACTACCAGTAGTACTCTTCTTGTTACCCATATTACCTACCTAACTTGCATTTGTATATGCACATAAAATGAAATAATTTGATCTATCATACCATGATTCATAACTTGATGTATTGTTAAAATATCTAAATATTCTTTTTACTACTACTAAGTGAGTTTCTTTAGGGTCTCCCAAAAATCTTACAACAATAGCAACTACAATTTCTATATGTGGTCTTGTATGAATTATATATTGCAATCCTCCTATCATTGATATGTACCTTGTTTGTATTGTATTGGGAGACTCATCCTCACTTGAGAATTTGAAATCTATAACCATGGGTGTACCGAATGGATTAATGTTCTCCTATCCGAATCTTGTCAACAGATCTAAGATACTTGGTTTGTGATATGCAAATTCTATCCTTACTTTGATTTTTTTTAAATTCTAAGAAATATCTCATTTCACCAATCATACTCATTTCAAATTAATTCTTCATCTCCTCTAAGTTGTTTTCACTAGCCTTATCATTACCTCCAAAGATAATATCATACACCAATACTTCAATGATCAACAAACCATATGAATTCTTCCTTAAGTACATGTTACTACCTGCATAACATTTGTTAAATCCCAAAGTTATCAAGTGCTTATCCAATCTTGCATACCATGCTCTAAGCACTTGTTCTAGTTTATATAATGCCTTCTTGAATCTAAAAACAATGTCTTGTTCTTTAGTATGAGGAAAATGATGTAAATAGGATTTCAAACAAACCCAAGTCTTCGTATCCCTAACATTAAACATTCACCATAGAGGCAAATTCAATGTTTGATGTAGAGAATCCTTACAAAGCAATCAATAAGTGGGATATATACTAACCCCTTCAACATCCATTAAATAAATTCTATTCTTAGAGAGTCCTGTGAGCCAAAACATAACACTTTTCAACACAAAAATATCAACCTTTCTCAATTTGCATATCCTAATTTCTATATTTGATTCCATTATTTATAACATTCGTTACCATCTTAGGTTCAACACATGAAATAAAATACATTTCTTCATTAACCTCATTCCTTATCATCACTCCTTTATTTTTTCTTCCAATGATCTATTCCAAATGACGACTTATTGCAACATATTTAAGCATCCCCCAATTCGGTGTCCTTTTCTCTTCTCTAGCCTCTTATTTATTTTCATCACTAGGTTCTTCAATTTGTACCTAAAAATTATTATATGTCTCATTAAATAATTCTTCTTCTACATTTTTTATTGTTAGGCCTTCAACTATTACTTGCTCAATTATCAAAATAATAATCAAGTATCCTCTCTTTTGTCTAGAATTTCTCATTAATTCTTACATTTGTACACTCAACTATTATTCTTAATATATGATTATAACATTTACATGCTTTTCTTTTCAATGAATAACCGAGGAATATACCTTCATTACTTCTAGCATCAAACTTTCATATGTCATCTTCTCTCTTGATGTAACTTTTTCTTCCAAATATTGTAAAGTATTTCACAATATGTGTATGCCAAAACTAAAGTTTATAAGATGTATTACTAGTGCCTTTTCTGATATGAAATCTATTTATAGTGTATTATTTTGTAGTAACTAATTGTCTCTAGTAGATATGTGCCACATGTCCCTCAAGCATCATTTGTCTACTTGCTTCACTTACTAACCTATTCCTTCTTTCTGCTATCCCATTCTATTGTGGTGTCTTAGGGGCTGAAATTTGTCTCTTGTTTCCATTATCCTCTAAAAATATGTTAAATTTATTTGATGTAAATTATCCCCCTCTATCTAATCTTAAGCATTCAATTCTTAATCTTGATTCATTCTCAAGTTTAGCTTTTGAAATCTTAAACTTCTCAAATTCTTTAGATTTCTCTTTAAGAAATGCTACCCACACATTCTTGTAATGTCATCAATTTCATCAATGAAAAGAATGAAGTACCTTTCACCATTAAATTCCTTATTTCTTGTAGGACCAAGAAAATTTGTATGAACGATCTCAAATTTCTCTGATGTAGTGAATAACTTTCTTGGGAATGAATTGTTCTTCTATTTAGCCATCAAACATTCTTTGAAAATCATGTTAGAAGGATTCATAATCTTTGGCAAGTCTCTTATTACATTACTATTATTTATGTTGATTATGTTATCGAAGTTTATATGACAAAATATTTTATGTCACAACCAAATGTCATCAATCTTAGCAACCAAACATCGTATCTCAATAGCATTCAATTTAAATACATTACCATTGGTTCTTATACATATTAAATTACTTTACCATTATTGTCTTTGATCATACATTTCTTCTTTGTGAATTACAATAGATATCCCTTGTCCACAAGTTGTGAAACACTCAAAAGGTTATGTTTTAATCCATTAACAAAATATACATCCTCAGTATTAGTTTTACTATCAAGTGTTATAGATCCTTTCCATTTAATAAGACATGGAGCATTATTTTTGACTCTAACTATTCCACCATTATAGCTTTTGAATTCAACAAACTTTTCTCCATCAATTTACATGTGATGTTAGCATCCATTATCTATAATCAAATCAAACTTTTTATTTTCTACATGAGATACAATTTTTTTTTCTTCTTTTACGAGACTTTATTCCTTTATAGAAAAAAATCCTATTTCATCTTCATCATCACTCTCTAGAAGGTTTATCTCTTTGAAATAAAATTCACCATCTTCATCAATAAATAAGCAATCTTTTGTAATCTTAGATTGTAATGGTTTTTAGGTTTCACCTTCCTTTCTCTTTTAGGAATTTGATATGAAAAAGATCAAATTATTTACAATGCCAACAAGAAAAATATTTCTTACCTCTTGGCTCCCTATTTTCAATTAGTGAAAGAGCTTAATCAATTTTCTTATCTTCTTCACTTATATCTGATAATATTCTTGCAAAATATCCACTAGTGCTTGCACTTTTGGTTAGTACTTATTTATTATTTTGTATACTAGCTCTAAAAGTAGTATTAGATCTAGGAAAGTTCTATTTCAATCTTGATTCATATGGTTGCAATTTCCCAATATGTGTTTCTCTATTAAATTTGGCATAACTGGTATAATCTCTTTAATACCTAATATTTTATTCTTAGAAGTAGGGGTCAAATATCTCAAAATTTTGTATCATACCTCAATCTAAGTTATAGATCCTCCACATCCTTTTATTCTTGCAACAATATTAGAGACTCTTAGTGTAAATTCTCTAACTGATTCTTCTTCCTGCATTCTTGCTTTCTCAAGCATAGCTTTCCAATTCTACACTCTAGAATTCTTTGCATGTTTATCCCCTTCATAAAGAGCTTCTAACCTTGACCAAATGTCATGAGCAAGATATATGCCTTTTACCTCAACAAATTATGATTCTGGAAGTGTATAAATTAATGCCTCTCTAGTGTTAGTTTCAGAATGGTTTTAACATTTGAGTGCCAACACACTTAACCACTTTCTACATCAAAGCTGAGTACACTATCTATGCCAAGCCACAGCATGTGCCGGGTCAGAATTCCAACAAGTGCCGAGTGATCTTCAGGTGCCGAGTGAAGATCAAGTGCCGAGTGACTTCAGGTGCCAAGCATGATACAAGTGCTGAGTAATATATAGGTGCTAAGTCACAGATGATGCCAAGTCATAGATGATGCTAAGCAGGATAGAATCACTATAGGAGCCAAGTGAGCTAGTCTCCTTATATGTGCCGAGCATCAAGAATTAGAAAGTGCTAAGTAACATAATGCACATATGAGTTTGAGAAGGCACAAACTCAAATGTAAACCATTTTTATGGCCAAAATATGATGAATCCCGAAGGATCTAAGTGATAAGATCGAATCTTTTGTACTTCCTATGCAATCTGCATGCAACCAATAATAAAAATGGAGAAGGCATGCAACCAATAATAAAAGTGCAAGAAATGAGTGGGGAATAAAGATTCAATATGGATCATAGATCCATACTTAACCTTAAGTCTTCGAAAGTCTTTATAAGGAAGATGAAATCTCATTGTGTATATGAGAAAATAAGTGTATGAGGAAAATATAGTAAAATTCAAAGTGAAGAGTGAAAAGACTTAGAGGAAGAGAGCAACAATTAGATATTTAGTTGATCAGAACAAAGCAAGGGATACAAACAGATATCGGATTTTAGAGTATCAAGATCAGAGAGAGTTGATCAAGTCCCTGAATTCAACAATCAAGGATTGTAAGCTATCAAGTTTATTATACCTAATACTCTCTAGCAATTGTATTAGAAAGGAAATCCTATGTTGATAGGTTAGCTTAATAGCTAGGTTGTTGATCCTTTGAAGAGGTAATTAAATCCTTTAACAGGGTGACACTTAATGAAAAGTGTTTGTAAATCCTTTAACCAGACTATTGATATAGTGTAAATCCCTTAACAGGGCAGGCCTTTCACAGGGCAGACCATCATAAGTGGTCAAAATAATTATTGCTATAGTGATTTTGTGGGTATCATCCCCACCCCAATTTTACCTTCTTATTCTTGGAGGGTTTCTGGGTTACCAAAATCTAGTGTTATGTGTTGTTGATGCATGTGTTTACTTCATGTTTATTTCATATGTTTACATGCATGCAATCTACTTTCAGTTAAAAGTTTTCATGGATAAAGCATAATACTTCTGATTCACCCCCCTCTTAGAAGCATTCTTCCAATTTAAATATTGCAAAAATTGGTATCAGAGCATAGGTTCTCACAAGGAGAAGCCTAACAGCTTGGAGAAAAAGGTTAGATGATGAAGGTATTCAAACTTGGGAAGATAATAGAAAATCAAGTGATTGATGTTCAACTCACTTTACACAAATTGGAGTAAGCCAGAGAAGAATTACAAAAATATTTGAAAAGAAGGAAGGATATAGCCATAGCTAAAAATGATATTAACTACAAAGAGATTGATACCACAAAAGTGTTTGCCAATGGTGATACTAAAGAGTTTGATGCGGCAATAGCAGAATTGATGGAAATGAATAGATCTCAAGTAGAAGAAATTAGAACCTTGAAGATTGAACAAGAATCACAAGCCATAATGCTTTGTAAAGTGACAGAACAAAAGAAAAGAGCTTTTGAAGAAAAATCCATGATAGAAGATGACAAGAGAAATATTACAAATAGATTAGAGGAAAAGACAATTGAGTTTGAAAGAATCTCAAACATGCAGCTAGAAACCTTAAGCTAGATGATGAATGCACATCATGAGCTGAATATGAAGGATATTGAGATCTCTACACTGAAGATGCAAAATGAACAATTGTAGAATGACTTGAGAAGAGAAAAGGAAATTTCAGAGAGTTTCAACAAACCCAATGAAGCCATCAAGTACTTTGAGCAATTACTAAAATCCCCAAGGTCCAACAATGACACTCAAGGATTAGGATATACCAGCACTAAATAAGGAGAGTCATCTAAGACTATAGAAGAAAGGAACAACAAAGGTAAGAACACCAAACCTACCTATCATTTCTATGGTAAGAAAGGACACACTTCTAATGTGTGTAGGAGCAATAATGCCCATCAAGAGTGCAAGCTATTGTGATAAGTGCAAGAAGCAAGGACATTAAGCACATGAATGTAGAACTAGGACTATCAAGACACCAAGATTTGAAGGTCACTGCTACAATTGCAAGAAGTATGGACATAGAGCCTTTGAATGCAGATCAAAGCCCATGTGGACATCAAATCAACAAGCAAATACTAAAGGCAATGGAAATCACTTCTATTGGGATTACAACACTAGGTATAGTTGTCATTATTGTCAGGAATATGGACATGTTCTTGAAAATTGCATAAGGACACATTTCAGAGGAAACTACAACAGATGGTTGAGTCAAACCACATGTTTCAATTGCTTGAAGACTAGTCATATCAGTGGGAATTTCCCAACAAGGTCCAAGGCACCAAGTTCTGAGTTCAACAAAGGGAAGGCAAAGATAGACATTGAACACATCAGAGGAGAGATGAATAAGACATGGAAGAAGAAAAATGAGTGCAACACATCAATTGAAGGGATCACTTCACCCAATGGGTCAAGTGATCACACTTCATCAAACTAAGCATAAGTAGGTGTATGGGACTGATATACAAAGTTATATCATACATCAGTCCCAAGACAAAGAAGTATTGCAAAGAAGAAATCAACGTAAGTAAAGATGCCAAGTCAAAATTTAAAGTTCTTGCAAATACTGTCAAGTCATCCTTAGATGCCAAGTAAAGTTCCAATGCATGCCGAGTTGCTAATAGTGACCAAGTTGATGGTTGATGCCAAGTTGAGAAATGTCAATTGAAGCTGAGTCATGTTGAAACCTTCAAGTGCCGAGTTTATAGCTGTACATGCACTAAGCATTTAATACTATGTTTTGAAAGGTATAAGGTTAATTTTTTATCATTTCTCGCCATTCAACTGTAGAGAAAAGATGAGAAGAGTGTAGGAGAGATCAAAGAACTACATCGAAGCCATTTGCATGGATTTCAACAATGATTCAGCATAAATTTCATCAATCAAAGGTATTTATCAAGTGCCAAGCTACACAGTGTTAAAGTTTTAATCTTTTAAAACCCTAGATTGGTATAATGGCTTCTATTTCTAAGAATCAAAAGGGAAAAGAGGGTCATGAGGTTTAGCTGGTTAGTAATGAGGTTAAACAACCCGAATTTAGGCCAATTCCAAAAGTTGCCTACAAAAATAACCTTGTTGGTGCATTATCCACTATCCCATCCAAAGTAGTCATGGTGCAGGATGTAAGGAAGTGTTATAAATGCAAAATTGGTGCCATAGGTGATCTTGAAATATTCCAAACCTATGAAAAACTATGTGAGAACAAGATTGTGAAGGATGAATTCCAGATAGTTGAGAGAAAGGGTTTGACCAATGTCCTAGTTTACC
Organism: Cupressus sempervirens; assembly: GCA_028749045.1. Taxonomy (NCBI): domain Eukaryota; kingdom Viridiplantae; phylum Streptophyta; class Pinopsida; order Cupressales; family Cupressaceae; genus Cupressus; species Cupressus sempervirens. The sequence continues at coordinate 442,370,983 of CM053792.1, read as the reverse complement.
CTATAGGATTCAAAACTGAATGGATACGAATTGTTCTAAGGAGAATTCACGATGGATGTTTTTGGCTGGAAAAAGGTTCAGTAAAGATTACAAAAAGGATAGTGCATAGGGTTATAGGGTTTCCAACCCTAGATTGGCCTAAGACCCTACACAGTGATTCCAAAGAGATCATTGAAAAGAATACACGTGCAAAATGGAATAAGAGGGGTATGTCTATTGATACTATCACTGATCCTCTTCTAGATTTTGCTGTGAGAATAATATCCCACAAATTCTATCAATCCAATAGATTGAATAGTGTGCCATGCATAACTGTTGATGTAGATTACAAATTGGTAAAGAGAGATCACACATATGATCTGTCAGAACTTTTGTTGCAGCAGATAAATGAAAACCTAGGAGCAATAAGGAGATCAAAAGGTGCTCAATGAAAATTTGGTTCAGTTCTTATGTATATATTATTTTATGTTATGGAAGAGTTTCCTTCTATAGGAAAGGTGAGTTGGAATCCTAACAAAATTGCAGTTACACAAATCAATGAGTTCATTGATCAGATGGGTGACAACTTTGAAGCCCATATGACAAGCTATTTTGAGGATTTCAAGAAATCCATGAAGTAAAGAGTAAGAATACCAATTTTTTTAGTGGAAAAACATATCAATGACATATGATTCTTAGTTTATATTGATTTTACCTATATCCAAGCAACAGTTCCAAGGGTGAGATGGCTAAGGCCATTGGGTTATGAACTAGATGTGGATGAAGCATCTGCAACAATCACTACATTGCTTGCAAAAGAAATAGACAAGTTTGCCAAGCCTTTTGGCACATATGATATTGTTAAATCCAAAGTTGAAATAGAGTTGAAGACTACCTCTGTAATTAAGAAGAAAGATAAATTGGTGAACAATATAAAGAAGAAATTTGGTGAAGGAATTGAGGTGGCAGAAGAAGAAGAAGAAGAAGAAGATGATGATGATGAGGATGAACAAGGGCAAGGCCCAATGGAATTGAATCTAGGTCTAGGTGAAGATAAGGAGGAAGGTTCCAAGGAAGAAGAAGCCAAGGAAGCACCAACCCAAGCTAAGCCAAAGAAAAGAAAGGCAATAGTACAGCCTCCAGCCTAGCCTAAAGCAAAGAAGGTTGCTAAGCCAACCCAAGCCAAGCCATAGATACTAGTCACAAGGGCTACCACAAGGGCATCTTCATAAAAGGCCAAGGAAAAAATTAAAGAGAAGAAGAAGGCCATTGAATAGACTGGTGAAGTGCAGAAGAAAAGAAGAAAATATGTAGCACAACCAGATTCTGATGAGGAGCAGAGGATAGAGTCAAAAGATAACAACCAATTCAGAGTGGTAAGTCATCCTCCCAAATCAGCCATAGATAAAATTTGTGAAAATATTAAGAATGCAGATTTTACTAATTTGAAAAGTATTGATTTCAACAAGCTAAGTAGAGAAGAGAAAAATAAAATAGATGAATCAGTCTATGCCATGATGGCTGAATTTAAGTATACACCTCTAGAGCTAGACAATACCATGCCTAGGGAATTATATGAGATAATTGAAAACAAATGGCATTATTGCCTGAAAATGGAAAAGGAGATAAGAGATCTACCTTAGCACAAGTGATGCTTGACCTAATAAGAGGTCAAATAAAAAAGGCTAATAAGAAACATAATGGCAAGTTCACACCAAAGTATAGAGCCTTTAGCATCCTACAAAACAAGATTGAAGATGTTGTCAGTAAGTCCACAAAAATATGGAAGTTGATATATGGTTTGACTACTATCAAGGATGGAGATGAAGATCCCCTTGAGGGACAAAACACTGAACAAGAAGATAAGGCAGAGCCTAGTGAAAAAGAGAAGGTAGAAGAAAAGGTTATAGAAAAAGAGAAGAAGAGAAGAAGGAAGAAGAAAAGAAAGATGAAGAGGAGAAAGAAAAAGGTGAGGAGGAGGAGACACAAAAACAAGATGAAACGGCAACAGCTGAGTAGGAGTAGCAACAAGACCATAATGTGCAAGACACACAATTACCACCTCTTAGCCCTCCTCATGTAACCATCACACCTGCAGACACTATAACTATAAAGGATGTTCCTGAAACTTTTTCTCAGAACATCAATCCTTTAACTGCAGAGGATCTCAAAAAGATCCTTGACCAATCCACACAACAAGCAAAATTATATACAAATCTAGTATTGGTCAGTGTGGGTGAATTACAAAAGGTAGTAGCTGACACAATTAAAGATAAGGTGAATCCCCAAGAACCACCTTCCATCATCTCTACAACTACTAGTGGTCAACTTCAAATCCAAACAATTGTTGCATCAGAAACAGTTGACACCATAATGTAGAAGTCGAGTGCAGAAGGAGACAAAGGTATAAAACAAACAAGATAGATTATTGCATCTGATCCTATAGCACAAACACAAGGTGCACCTCCTCACATTTTTATAATTGACCAAGGTAGCAGACAGGAGGAGAAGGAAGTAGAGAAAACCCCTAAAGAGCAGGAGGCAATACAAACATTGATAAATTTGCCTACCTCGGGGACTCCTCCGAAATAGCCAAGCAATGATGCAATGCCACTGCAAATGTTAGCACTAGGATCAAGTACTACAAAATTTGCAAGGGTACTTCACTATGGAGACCTTGAATTAGATGAGGAGATAGTCATACCTAGTTATGACTAAAAAATAATAAGCATTGATCAAATCACTGAGGTGCAAGAAGCATTAAATAGAAGAAAGAGGCAAGAGATACTCAGGAAGGAGTATAAATAAAAGCAATTATTACATGAGATTAAGGACATCTTTATGGATGCCTTCAGCTTGCAGTCACCAGATGAGACAAAACATATAATGGAACAATTGTCAGATATTGTTGACCAGGTAACAAATGAAGACCAAGAAACTAATGTAAAACTTATGGAATGGTTTAAAAGGAAATTCCAAGGGAAAGTAAATGAGAAAATATCTAGTGAAATTGTACTTTCCTAGGTTGAATTGGAAAAGATGATTGACAAAGTGAAAAAGGTACATGAGAATATATTCTCATTGTACAAAAACCTATGTGACTTTGCATACTTCACACAAGAGACAAGCCAAAGAATAACGAGTCTGGAGAGGAATCTGAAGATTTCAAGCATGTAGCTACTAAAAGATCCAGCTCAAAGTGAGAAGCACTTTAATCAAACACTTCACACCCAAAAGGAAGTAGCCGTGTTGACATCAGAAGAGGCCACCATCAAGGACAAACTAATGCAACTCCAATCTTCCATTACCCCACATTTGGAAGTACTCCATAAAGAACAAGCCTATGTTGAAACTATTCTCAAGAAAGATCCTAATCTTTCTAATTTAGATGGACTTGTTCACCTTGTTGTAGAGACAACCATCCATCACAAGTCATTGGAAATTGTTTTGCATAATTGGGATGCAACTCTCAAGATGATTATGGAGGTAAATAGTGCATTTTTGGCGAAATATGGTCTTAACCCTTAGTACCCTTTGACATTTGTGTCAGAAAGGGGGAGATATAATAAGAAGAAATATAATAAGGGAGATATAACAAAGAGGGAGATACATTATATAACACAAGTATAGAGTACAGAAACAGGGCACAACTAAAGAGTATCAAATATATTAGAATTTTGGTTGCAAGAATGGATAGCACAATTAGCTCAGGGGGAGTTATAAGAATTTTAAGGTATATTGTTCCTTGCAAAAAATTTGAACAAGTTTTGAGATTTTGTGCATACGCTGAACAAAATGAATGATGTACTCATAAGGTCAAATAAATAAAGCTTAGTTAAGTGTTTTTGACACTCATATCAAAGGAGGAGATTGTTAGTCTCAGAATGGTTTTAACATTTGAGTGCCAACATAGTTAACCACTTTCTACATTGAAGCCGAGTACACTATGTATGCCAAGCCATAGCATGTGCCGAGTCAGAATTCCAATAGGTGCCGAGTGATCTTCAAGTGTCGAGTGAAGATCAAGTGTTGAGTGACTTCAGGTGTCGAGCATGACACAAGTGTCAAGTAATATATAGGTGTCGAGTCATAGATAATGCCGAGCAGGATAGAATCACTACAGGAGCTGAGTGAGCTAGTCTCCTTATATGTGCCGAGCATCAGGAATTAGAAAGTGCTGAGTAACATAGAATGCACATATGAGTTTGAGAAGGCACAAACTCAGATGTAAACCATTTTTATGGCCGAAATATAATGAATCCCAAAGGATCTAATTGATACGATCAAATCTTTTGTACTTCCTATGCAATATGCATGCAACCAATAAAAAAAATGGAGAAGGCATGCAACCAATAATAAAAGTGCAAGAAATGAGTAGGGAATAAAGATTCAATATGGATCGTAGATCCATACCTAACCTTAAGTCTTCAAAAGTCTTTATAAGGAAGATGATATATCATTGTGTATATGAGAAAAGAAGTGTATGAGGAAAATATAGTAAAATTTAGAGTGAAGAGTGAAAATACTTAGAGGAAGAGAGCAACAATTAGATATTTAGTTGATCAGAACAAAGCAAGGGATATGAACAGATATCAAATTTCAGAGAATCAAGATTAGAGAGAGCAGATCAAGTGCTCGAATTCAACAATTAAGGATTATAAGCTATCAGGTTTATTATAACTAATACTCTTTAGCAATTATATTAGAAAGGAAATCCTATGTTGATAGGTTAACTTAACAGCTAGGTTGTTGATCCTTTGAAGAGGTGATTAAATCCTTTAACAGGGTGACACTTAATGAAAAGTGTTTGTAAATCCTTTAACCAGGTCACTATTGATATAATGTAAAGCCCTTAATAGGGCAGGCCTTTCACAGGGCAGACCATCAGAAGTGGTCAAAACAATTATTGCTGCAGTGATTTTGTGGGTATCATCCCCACCCCAGTTTTACCTTCTTATTCCTGGAGGGTTTCTAGGTTACCAAAATCTAGTGTTATGTGTTGTTGATGCATGTGTTTACTTCATGTTTATTTCATATTTTTACATGCATGCAATCTACTTTCAGTTAAAAGTTTTAATGGATAAAGCGTAATACTTCTGATTCACCTCCCCTCTTAGAAGCATTCTTTCCATTTGAATATTGCAACAATTACTTCTGATGGTCTGCTCTGTGAAAGGCCCACCCTGTTAAAGGCTTTACACTATATCAATAGTGACCTGGTTAAAGGATTTACAAACACTTTTCATTAAGTGTCACCCTGTTAAAGGATTTAATCACCTCTTCAAAGGATCAACAACCTAGCTATTAAGCTAACCTATCAACATAGGATTTCCTTTCTAATACAATTGCTAGAGAGTATTAGGTATAATAAACCTGATAGCTTACAATCCTTGATTGTTGAATTCAAGCACTTGATCTACTCTCTCTGATCTTGATTCTTTGAAATCTGATATTTGTTCGTATCCCTTGCTCTGTTTTGATCAATTGAATATCTAATTGCTGCTCTCTTCCTCTAAAATTTCTATTTCAATCTTGATTCACATGGTTGCAATTTCCCTATATGTGTTTCTCTATTAAATTTGGCATAACTGGTATAATCTCTTTAATACCTAATATTTTATTCTTAGAAGTAGGGGCCAAATATCTCAAAATTTTGTATCATACCTCAATGTAAGTTATAGATCCTCCACATCCTTTTATTCTTGCAACAATCTTAGAGAATCTTAGTGTAAATTCTCTAACTAATTCTTCTTCCTGCATTCTTGCATTCTCAAGCATAGCTTTCCAATTCTAGACTCTAGAATTCTTTGCATGTTTATCCCCTTCATAAAGAGCTTCTAACCTTGTCCAAATGTCATGAGTAAGATATATGCCTTTTACCTCAACAAATTATGATTCTGGAAGTGTATAAATTAATGACTCTCTAGCATACATATTGTACATTAATAGTTCCCTCTACTTTGTAGTACATGAATCTAGACCTTTTTTTTCCACCACAATCTTCTTATCCCTTGTGATCATCTAGTAGTCAATTCCCATGTATAGAAAGTGATTCTTTATTTTTTCCTTCCAACTATCATAGTTCTCCCCATCAAACTTCATAATTTCCTTCTTGAATGTCATTAATGTCCTTAAGTTGTCAAACTTCTTGGTCAAGGACTTAATGCTTTGATATAGATTTTTAGAAAGTAAAGTCCACCAATAAAACTAAGAGGGAAGGGGGTAGGTGGGGTGAATAATTTGTATTCTTCATCCAACTTAAGCTTAACTTATCAAATCCAACTTCAATAACCAATAAAGTGAACAATACCAAGAGATAGACATTGATTTATTAACTAGGGATACTATTGAATAGAGGGAAAACCCCAGAGGGGATGGTACCCACAATATGATGCACTAATACAAAATTTTCTTCTAAGAGGATATGACCCTATTAAGAGACAATTACATAAATTAGTACATATAAGTCCTTGTTAGGAGACTTTGAATCCCTTTCAGAAGATTCTAGCCCTCTTAGGAGCACAAGGAAGACAACCAAACCCACTATCCAAATTGCTTCAAAATTGTTAAATAGAAAAAATCTATAGGATAAAATATCCAAAGTAGTAAATTGACCGATACAACAAATTATTTTCCAATACAATTCCTTTAAAGTTATTAAACCAATCTCAACATCGTCTGCTATTTATCTATGATCAAATTCATATCCTCAACATTAATTCAATGCCATAAATACAAGCCACACTTACAACCAAGGAAGTAACCTTTCCTTTATGCCTTTTCCTAAAACTGCTACATTTGGTCTTAATTTACAATGTTTTTTTCCAATTGTGGGGCACATTCTTTTTTTCAATCACCCCTCGATATCATTAGAATATTGAATACTTATAACATGGATGTCAAAATTCTGATTGTTATGTGCTAACATTAAAAACAAAAGACATACATATTCATTTTTACAGGTGTCCACATGGAAAAGGCACATTTTGGCCAGTGTAGGGTTTGAGTACCAAGTTTTCATGTGAGCTATTCAATGTTGTAAGCCCACATATCATTGACACTACCTAGGTAAGGACATGTACTGCTCCAAGTTTGTGATTTAGCAATGTTTTTTTTTGAAACTTGATTTATGTGATTTGAAAATGAATTTTTTTGAAACCTAATTTAAAAATGAAATTTCCTAGCTTGAAACCTAATTTATTTGAAAATGAAATTGCTTAAAGATACTAAAATTTTGTTTCAAAACACCATGAATTACACCCACATTTGAGCAACACAATTAATGGCCCCAATATTTTTGGGATGACATCCTATGAGCACTAAGTTGCAACACAAATGAAACCCCCTACCTCAATTGTCCAACACACCCATTCCCATGGCATTGATATATTCATTAAATATATTTTCTGACCCTGATTATGATTTTTTAAACTTTGGTTTGTAGGATTTCCATATATAAAGATAGGTGGGATTTGATGAGAAATAGCTAGGATTTTTCCATGGTGGGTAAGAATATAAATAGTCAAGAATGACCATGCATTAAATAGCATAGTTCCTTGATGTACATGGATTTGATGTGGTGTTTTCACTATAGGCTCTTCACTCTCTCATCTTTACATATAATAGGCAATTGAAATAATCATTTATCAATCTTATCTACAACCCCACAAACTCCTTTATATTCCCCCATGACCTAATTTTGCATTTACTTACTTTCTACCATTAATTTCTACATATTCACTTACTTTCATCTGCATTCATCTTTGATTTGTGCCTCTTTACACATCCCATTCTATCCTATTTTACCACCTCTCCTTACACCCATATAATAAGTCAACACAACATCTCCCCACAACCCACATATCATATTTTGCAAAAAGGATAAGTGGGAAGATTGAAAAGATAATTCAATAATGGAGGCTCTTAACTTTGGTTACAATCATGATAGTGATGATGCATAACTGCCTCCTGGGTTCAAGTTCCATCCCATTGATGAAGAGCTCATAATATATTATCTCACGAGAAAGGTTTTAGACAACAGTTTCATAGGAAGGGTCATTGTTGAAGTGAACCTCAACAAGTGTGCGCCTTGGGACCTCCCTGGTATGTTCAATTCACTCCTTTATTGCTCATTGTGTGTATAATCCTACACACCCATATGATCTTGAATGATGATATGTGCATAATAAATGCTGAGTGTATGTACCAAGTACTCCAAAATCATTCATTTGTTACCTACATCTATACACAATGTCTCTCTAGTTTCTTTCTACCGACACACCCATTTCATTTCATAAGATCATCTTAAAATTGTGTCAATCTAAACTCTTAATTGTTTCCTCTCGTTTGCTAATCTTATAACTACTAAATGATGATTATTGTAGAGGAGTAGTTCCAAATGTTAAGAATAATAATCATTTAGACCTATTAAGTTGAAATAATAAATTATGATTATTATAGAGGAGTATTTCCAAATGTATATGGAATTTATTATAGAGTGGCCTTGGGCCCTTGCCCTTAGGGCCTAGACCAACATTGACTCTTGGTCCACCTGACCTTGTTGGGCCCAAAGGAAAATATGTCAAACAACATGATGGACCTAAACACCTAAAATAACTTGTTTGGTGCTAAATATGTTCTAGAAATATAATAACACCATTTGCCTAAATGTTTATTTGATTACAGATTTGTGTCTACAACATAGTTTATCTAAGATTAATGATATGAGATTTCTTAATTAAAAATATAAATAAATTTGATGGTATTTCTAGATTAGATTTTTTCTTAATATTTTAATACAAATTTCAAATCATACTAACTATTTTCTATTATTTTCTATTTTCTATTTTCTATAGATGGAAAATTGGGCTAACATTCTCTCTCTCTCTCTCTCTCTCTCTCTCTCTCTCTCTCTCTCTCTCTCTCTCTCTCTCTCTCTCTCTCTCTCTCTCCCCCCCCCCCCCCTCCCTCCCTCCCTCTCCAGCTCTCTCTCCTCATCATAAACATGTGCCCTCACTTTTAAATACCCTCTATCTCCTTCATAGAATCTGTAACCATGTCAATGTTGGCATATATTGTAATCTATGATAGAGTCCTTATAGAATTTATTGGAAAATGCAATAATCATGTGTATTGCTCTTTATTTAATTATGTGTATTGTTCTTTTCTTAAACATCATTCTTGATAACATTTCTGAGTTAATAGTATCATTTTTTTTCCAATCTATCATTTGATTTACTTATAAACATGTGATTTAAATTGTGTTTTAGTTTTTGAATCAAAGATCAAGATCCATTCATCCATTAGTGTTGGAATTCTTTAGAATAACTAAGAGGAGTGGCGGGGGGGGCATAGGTGAATCAATTATCCAAGGTCTAGATGTACATTTAAAACTTTTCATAGCTTAGTGAACCCATATCCATAAAACATTTTCATCATGCATGCATCCATTAGATTATGCAATCACTTAAACTTGTGGGTTACTATCAAAAAAATTTGCAGAATTGTAAACATGGAACATACCAAATTCAATAACAAATTTGACAGAATGATTTAATGTGGAAACCCAATTTGGGAAAAACCACCAGTAACATGCTACCCATTCTCACTCTTCTGAAGTGATGCCTTGCAAAAGGCCAACCCTAATAAAGGTTACAATATACACTATTAAATGTGACCCAATTAAAGGATTTCAATTACCTTGTTAGGAGTGAGCCTTGTTAGAGGACTTTAGATCATTCACTTGGAAAGTCACTCGATTAAGGGATTTTCAAATAATTTTTAGGTCAATCTTAATACAAAGGATTTACCCTAGACTGATATAATGATTAGAGAGTAACAGTAAGGCTTGATCTAATAACAACTTACAACTTCATTTACAAATTCTAGGTCTCTATTTTAGTCCTCTATTCTACTTAGCTTTCACACTCTTAAGCTCTGATATCTTGTTCACTCTTCAAGCATCCATACCCTTAAGCCTTCTTGCTTTGTTTTCCAATGTAGTCTCTTCTCTTAGGTTACTGAATGAAGAAAATACCTAGAATCCTTGTCTTCCGTAGGCTCTCACACATCAATTCTTGCTTTTGACCAACCATCTCTATAAATAGATAATTAAGATATTTTTTCTATTTCAACCTCCATCGTCCATTTTAAGGTTAGATTGGATTAGGCAAGATTCAATCAATCTACCCCTTATTTCATTTTATTACCTTTTAGAAACTTCTCATTCGATCCTCTTTGAATTCACCTCAAAATAGTTTATCTTGAATTTCGTGCCACTAGCTCATCAATATTATCTTGCAAATAGTTTACACAATCCAAGAAAAAAACTTGTCAGCTTAAATTCATCAAATTCTCAATCTTTCTCATAATGCTAACACTTGACATTAATTGGCTTCTGATGCTTAACACATACTGTGCTAATTAGTATCCACTATCAAAACACTTGGCATGAACAAAAAATTATTGCTGCTCAACATCAATTAAATTTTACTCGACTTACATTGTTTCATTTGACTTACACTGAAATTGACTTTTTTTTGGCTCCAATTGATTCTCTACTCATCTTACACTAAGTTTTCGCCACACCTACTATCCACTCGGTCAAGCTTGGCAGACACTTTTTTTAACTTGTTCTCCTAAACTTACTCAGTGTAACCAACCTCTACAACCTTAAGTAGATTATAAATGCACTATAAAATCATTGTCTTAATTGATTCTTGTACTCCTTTTCATATGATAACTCAACCTTTCCTCTAGGTGCTATTGTTACCTCATTTGATCAAATCCTCTTCATCAATCAAATAAATGATAGTACTTAAGTCATATAAGTAATTGTATTACTAGCAAGTAGTAGGTTTGACATTAGCAACAAAAATTGATTGAAACACATTTATCATGCTTGTATTAATTTATTTTCAATAATCCCCCTCTGGCATTGATGGCAAACCAAACTGACCAATTTTAATCAGTATGACCAGTCAGAATACCAAAAAATAATAATTTATTGTATTGTAATCTCTCCCTCTATCAAAAACTTTCATCTTTTGAATAGGTTACAAAATTCTATTATGATCAAGAAATAATCAACTCATCCTTATGAATCCATCTTGATCACTTCTTATATCTCCCTCAATATTATCTTCCTCTTACTAGATAGATGTAATCAACAGGTACACTTTCTCCCTTAGTAGTTAGGATTTCTTTGTCAATAGGTAGGCAGATCAATATTTCTCCTTCATCTCCCTCAACTTTCATTAAACTTAGTACACTTTCTCCCTTTTATTCTCTTATTTTAGTTCCCTTATCTACCTCTTTGACATAATGCCAAAGATTTGTTATCTTCATATGTAGATATGAATATTTTTAGTTTACCCCATTGTCACCTTGCTTGTGACTGATTTGTAGTTCCAACTCTTTGATACTTTGGGCAACTCCTAAAGTAAGATCCACTGCATTAATGTGTAACATATGTTAATCAACTTGTTTGAAGTAGGGCACTCCTCATGCTTCTTAGATAGCCTTTGATATGGGTATCACCCCTATTTTACCTCTTAGATACTCTTGAGCATCCTTAGGTAATGCTTTTGTGAAGATATCAATAATTTTTTCTTTGGTGTTGATATATTCCATCTTCACCGCTTTATCTTAAACTAATTCTCTCAAGAAATGGTATTTGGTTGCAATGTGCTTAGTCTTTGTATGCATAATAGGATTCTTTGATATATTTATAGCACTTGTATTATCACAATAATTTTTCATAGGTTTAGTGATTTCCTCCTTCATACCTTTGTATAGATATTTGATCCATATAATGTTTGTACAATTTATCACAGTAGTAACATATTCAACTTCAACAATAGATTGAGATATGTAGTTTTATTTCTTGCTAGTCCAAGTAACCAACCTTTTGCCTAAGAAAAATGCTTCTCCACTAGTGCTCTTTCTGTCATCAATATTTCTAGCCTAATCAACACCAATATAGACTCTCAATTCAAATTTCTCATTTTTCTTGTAGTATAGACCATACTCTTCTATTTCTTTTAGATATCTCATTATTCTTTTAACTACCATCAATTGATTCTCCCTAGATTACTAGAGAATCTTGCAACTATCCCTACAAATAATGTAATATTAGGTCTACTATGTACTACATATTTTAATTTAACAATCATAAACCTATATAATGTTTGATTCACCTTAGCTGAATCATCATTCTTTGACAAATTATGTCCTATCACCATATGTATGCTTACTGGATTGAATCTTCCAATCCAAAACTTTTCAATATCTCCTTAACATACTTTAATTGAGTGATGTATATACCATATTTCATTTGATGTACTTACAAACCCACAAAGAACTTGATCTCTCCAAACATAGACATCTCAAATTTTTGCTTCATTTCATTTGCAAAAGTCTTACATAAAGTATCTTGACCTCCAAATATGATATCATCAATAAAAATTTTAGATAATAAAATAGCTTTACCTTTCTTTATCTTCAAGTAAAGATTATTGTTATCATCAATCCCCTCAAATGCAATATTTACAAGATAATTATGAAGTCTCTCATACCATGCTCTTGGTGCTTGCTCCAAACCATAAAGATCTTTGTGTAGTCTACATACTATGTTTTTATTGTTAGCATGAAAAAATCCTTTTGGTTGTTCTATGTAAAGCTCTTCCTCCAATATACCATTAAGAAATGCAGACTTAACATCCATTTGATAAAATTTGAAACCTTTGTATGTAGAGTAAGCAAGCAGAGTTCTTACTCCTTCTAGTCTTGCAATAGGAGAAAATTTTTCTCCATAGTCTATCCCTTCTTCTTGTGCATATCCTTTATAGACTAATCTTGCTTTGTTCCTTGTGACTTTACCATTTTCATCTAACTTATTTTTGTATACCCACTTGGTACTAATCAAATTTTTTTCTTCTAGTCTAGGAACTAGAGTCCATGTCTTATTTTTCTTAATTTTTTCAATCTCTTCTTTCATGGCTTTGTTCCAGTCCACATCTTCTAAGGAATCTTTCACTAACTTGGGTTCTTGCATGCTCAAAAAACATTTATCATTTCTCAACTTGTTTCTTTTTATTAGTTTATCATCTTTATCACCAATGATTTGTGCAATAGGGTGATGTTTCTTAACATACTTAGACAATCTTGGTTCAACTCTAGCTTCTACATTTGGTCTCTCAACTTCTAAATCACTATGTGCATCTCTGTCAGGTAGCTCAATATATTTTTCATATACACTAATCTCTAAATCAGAATGTGCCTCAACTTCATTCTATAACTCAGCACTTGAATGTGGCTTAGTTCCTGAATGCAACTCAACATTAATAGCATGTGACTCGACAGTCACTGAAACTTGTTGTTGGTTTGCAACTTGATTTCCAACATCTTCTTCAACAAGAATACCTGCATAAAAGTATACAAATGATTTATATTCTTCTGATTCCTTCATAGGTTCAACCTCATATACTTTTGTATATTCATCAAATTTCACATTTGCACTTTCCACAACTTTGTTAGTGTTAGTATTTAAACACCTATAAGCTTTATTTCTAGTGGAATAACAAAGAATTATACCTTCTTCAATTTTTGCATCTAGTTTTCCATTCCTAATATCTTTGAGAATATAAAACTTACTTCCAAATACCTTAAAATACTTTACATTGGGTGAATATCCATACCATAATTCAAAAGGTGTTGAATGAGTACCTTTCTTGACTTGTACAATTCAAGGTATAGACAACTATACTTACAACTTCTCTCCAAAGTAACATTTTTCTCAATCATAAGTATCCTAACACAATCCATTATAGATCTATTCCTCCTTTTAACAATTCCATTTTGTGGAGGGGTTCTAGGAGCAAATGTTTGTCTTTTGATTCCTCTATCATTACAAAACATCTTAAACTCATTTGATGTAAATTTCTTCCTCTATTAGATCTCAAATTTTTTAGATGTTTACCTGCTTTCTTCTGAACTCTTGCTAAGTACCACTTAAGCATTTAGAAAACATCAAATTTCTATTTCAAGAACATAACCGTCATCATTCTAGAATAATCATCAACAAGAAACATAATGAACTTATCTCCTTTGTAGCTTTTTCACTTCAATAGGTCCACACAATTTAGTACCAACAATCTCTAATATTCCTTTAGAGGTATGTGTCTTACTCTTAAAACTTGACTTTGTCATTTTGCCTAACTAACATTGTTTGCAAATTATATTGTCAGGCTTTTTCAACTTAGGCAAACCTTTGACTCTTTTTATGTTACTGATACTAACCAAGTTATCAAAATTAACATGACACAAATTCTTGTGCCATAACCTCACACCATCAAATTCTGCAACTAAACAAGTAGCATCCACTATGTCAAGGTAGAATAGATTACCTCTAGTTTGACATTCTTTTCAAATTAGTTTTCCTTTAGTATCATATATCTTAGCAATTTTTTTCTCAAACTCAACCTTACAACCCAAATTATTTAGTTTTGACACATTCAACAAGTTATAGTTAAGTCCTTCAACATAGTAAGCATTGTCATATAAAATATTTTATGTGAGCTTCATAGAACCTTTTCCTTTTATTAGACATGGTGCATCATTACCAAACCTTACACTATTTCCATCATAATAATTCAAGGTAATGAACTTACTTTTATCTCCAATCATGTGATGTGAACAACCACTATCAATTATCTATTTGTCATTCTTGTTCACACAAGACACTAGTATAGTTGCCTCATCTTCATCAAATTCATCCTTCATTGCAACATACACCACTTCATCATCATGATCTTCAAATCCATCTTTTGTTTCTTCTTCAACAATGTAGAAAGACTTCTTTCCTTTGTCTTTGTATTCTTTGTTGTTTTCATCTCTTCTACTTTTATACTTGTCACCACCTTTGTAATTCTTCTTCTCTAGATATCTAGTAGCAATATGACCAACCTCATTGCAATTGAAACACATGATAGGTAACTTACCTTTAAACTTTCCTTTACCTTTGTGAAATATCCTTGCCAGTAGTGCTTCAAGTTGATCTACATCTTCCTCATCTATATCACTATCACTGGACACATATTTTAACTTTTTCTTCTGCTTCTCATTGGGTTCCTTTAATGACATTTTAGCTTTGAAAGTAGATTCAGTATTTTCAGGTTTGTAATTATTAAATTTAGATAGCTCAAAAGCAGTAAGCCTACTTACCATAAGTTCAAGAGTTAGATCATTCCTTGGTATACATCTTAATTCTTGTATTACAAAAACTCTAATAACATAGACGGGAAAAGGTGTTCTCAAAACTTTGGTTAGTACAGTATCTAAAGTGCCCACCTATAGTTTTCTTTTTCATTATATTTACCAAACTCTTTTTATGCCTATTTCATGCATGTGTTAGTTTCAAGGGCATTAGATTTATAATTATGAAATTATTTCATGACTTGGATTACATGTATATCGATAAATAGTTACTTAGTTGACTATATTTCATGTGTTGTTTAATGATTATGGTTATTGGTGCATCGATGATGCTTAAATTGTTTGAAGTTAATAAATGTAATTTCTTTCATAGAAATGTCAGATGATGCTTCAATGATGATTACTTCATATTTTTAGGGATGCATTATTTTATCTGAGCATATGGTGTTTGACTTATAATTATTATTGTACTTACCCCATACTTGCATGTGTTTGTTTTATCTTTCTATTTGTCATGTTTGATATGGTTAAGGGAGGGAGTCATAGTCACCTACTAGTCAAGATCTACATGATGTACCATTTCCTACCATTTCTTATTTAATTTAGATACATTTATATACATGTACATGCTCATCCTTTATGTAGGATTGCAAGTACTAGGCATCGACCTTCTTGAATTGCCAGGATGAGCATGTCCTATCACAATAACTCAATGGTAAGAATGAGGAGATAATGTTCAAGTCTAATTCCAGCCATAACCTAAATACTTGTTTTGCAAGGAGAACTCGTAACTAACTTTCCACCCTTTTAAAAATCGACGAGTTTATCTTTGTCTGTGTTGTTTGATTTTGAGGTTTGGTCTATTTTGGTAATGTTGCTTTTATGTGAATTTGGCTATGTGATTTATTTGGTAAATAATTTAATTATAATATTTTGATTAATCATATTATTAAATATTATTTGATTAAAAAGAAAATATTAATGTATGAGAATATTTAATTAATAAAAAAATTAAATATGTGCTTTAATTAAAAAGTCTTAATCTAAATTTAGAAAATTGGTTAAAGAGAAATTGGAATATGATGATATTTAATTAATTAAAAATTAATTAAATATGTACTTTAGTTTAAAAGATTTAATTTAAGAAGTTGGACAAAAAGAGAATTAAAATATTAAAATATTAAAGATTTAATATTAAAGTTCAATCCTGTTGTTACTTCTTGGGACTCTCAAGTGATTCAGAATTGGAAGCAATTATTCATTCCAGATGGTTGGAAGATAAATAACTCATTCTCTTCTTCATTATCTTGCAAGAAGATAGTTTGGAGGCCACTAGCAAAGGGATTCTGGAAACTAAATTTTGATGGAGCATCAAGAGGAAATCTTGATACTTCTGGTTTAGGTGTGTGCATCAGAGGTTATAAAGGAGATATTGTGGTAGTTACATGATCCCCTTTGCCCATTGGTACAAATAACATGGCAGAGGCCCAAACTCTCCTAGCTAGTCTCATATTAGCCAAAAAAGGTAATTTTTGTTCTCTTCATATTGAAGGGGATTCTTCTGTCATTATAGAAGCATGTATACATAGGAGAACTTCATCATGGAAATTGTAGTATATCTTTTATCAAATATGGAGACTATTAGATGAATGTAAAGAGGTTTATATTTCACATACCTTTAGAGAAGGGAATCAAGTTGTTGACCTTCTATCAAATATAGGGTGTGATGGGTTAGTAATCTCATCACTTCATCCCACATCTTTGGTACAAAAATATGATGCCCTCAAAAGATTAATCTAGGTTGATAAGATGATCGACTTGCATATACATTAGTGCATTCGATCAGCTTGTATAGTCAACATTTATGTTATGTGTTGTGAATCATCCTTAACTCATGTGACAAATTTGAGCAATTATGGTGGAGTTGGGATAGTACTTAAATTTAGCAGTTTTGATGGATTGTTTGTGCAAAATTTCACATGGTGTTTTATGAAAATTTTTAATAGTGTAGTTTTTTCGAAAAAAACTTTAGTGGTTTGCATATATTATTATCCATTAAACTTCAGTTCGCAACAGTTTGTTAAGATAGTCTTGTTTTGTAGCTCAAACGGTGTGATGTTGAGGGGGATGGATATCATAGCGTCTTGTGAATTATGCCACAAACATCACTGTACTATCTTGCCAAAAAACTATCGAATTTGGATCCCACCAAGCATAAATGAAGGAGTTTTTCCAAACAAGATCAGTGATGCGGTATTAGACTTAATGTTCATAGTTCGCTCTCCAACTATGAGGAGAGCCATTCGACATGTTATTGGTGAAGAAATTTTACTTCCTACAATGCTTCAGTTCTTTTACCCATTGCATCTTGTATCCATTTTTTTGTCAAATGCTATGGATCTTATGTAATCTCCTCTGCTTCTTCAAATGTTGGCTCAAAAGGTAATTCAAGGCACTTTCATTGCCGATAATAAATTATCTATTGCTATGCACCAATATGATCTATGGAGTGGTTTGGCTTTGGTGGGGGGTTTATTTTCTCATTCTTAGTTATTGGTCAAGCATGAATGTTATGTCTTGTTTGAAGCCATTAAGAAGTCAATTGAAAATTGAAGTTTCATTCATATGAAAAATGCTTTGCAAGTTGCTTCTTAGGTTTTAGGTTTTTAATTTGAAGAAAAAATTAAGAAGGTGTGATATGCTCTCATAGATTTGCAAAAGGTTTGAAATCTGGTTACTCCACAGGGGCCGGATTTGGGTAATGTCAATTTGTAGCTTGATGAACGAAATGCTTGGAATTCAGTTTTTGAACCAATTCCCACTTTTCACATGGCTCCTCATGTTGAATTGGGTTGGTCTCCTAACTTATCTGACGTGGTGTGCTCTGGTTGGGGACTTGTTACTGATTATAGTGGGGGATGGAATGATTCATTTGTTAATTGGGGTGGTTGGCAAGGTGCTTCAACTTTTGATAGTAGTGCTGCTTGGGAAGGGTTACCTGATATTGATAGTAAGTTTCTTTGTGGATATGATGATATGGAAGAATGGAATTGGGAGTATCACCTTGAGTGATTGTTTTTTGTTGGTTTAAAATGGTATCATCAACTTGACACATGTTGATTATCAAGTTTTGATAGAAATTTTGGACATACTGATAATTAATTTTTGATAACTGATGGATTATTTATGGGTAGTAGTTGATACACCTTTTTGTAGTTATGCTCATTTTTTCACTATTATGTAAACACTAGGTATATATAAGGGATGATGCTGGGTTTTCTTCTCTGATTCTTTCCCAATTGACCTCTTGAATCAGATTAATAAAACTATGCTTTAATTAGTGCTTGCACTAATTAATAAACTGGAAGAAAATAAAATATAAAAGAATGAAATTTAAAGATAAAATTATAGTTCTAATTGTGGTGTAGTTATATTTATTTAATTTATTGGTAATTATTTAGGATTTTTATTTTAATAATAAACTTTAAATCATGTTATTAATTAAATTAATAAATATATTAGTAAAAATGTTTCAAAAATTAATTAAAAAGAGAAAGCTAATTATTTAAATTAAAATACTTTGTAATTAAATATCTAAAAGAGTTGTGCATGAAAATGTAAAAGGTAATAAAGTAATAAACAATAATTGATTAGTGAGTTCCCTCTCGTGATTGCACAATTAGAGCCCCAATTTAGGGGAGAACTCTTTATTAGAGATCTAAGGCTCATTTTGCAATTACACAGGTTTTGGGGAGCAAAAATTTGGAATTGAGTCAAAAGAATTGTTGAGAGTTTTGACGGGTTTGGATTTGCATGCATTCACAGATTGTCTCAAATTTTAGCTATGGTTTTGAGGTAGGATTTGAAAAATGCATTGTAAAATTTTATTGAAAGATCTGTCTACTTTGTGTCTTCTTGGGTGTTTGCATATTGCTTAGTAATTTACTATATTGATTGTTGAATAAACAATTATGTTGTAGATTTTGAAAAGAAAAACTTATTAATCAAGAAAACTTGACGGAAGAAAATTATAGAAAAAATTGTAGAAAATTATTGTGATTGTATTCTTATAAACCCCTTCCTAATATAATGGAATTTTGATTATTGAAAATTGGATGAAAACAATAAATTGAATAGTTAAGGTTTCAACTTAAAAAAATTGTCATTAGAACTATGAGATTATCATGAATTTTCTAAATATAGATAAATATTATTCTTATATCTAAAATAATTTAATTACAATATTTATTTAGAAAATAAAAGATTAATTGAGAGGAAAGCACGTTGTAACTAAATGTATACATGTATGTGAAAAAATGCTAAAACTTTAGGAAGCTAAGTATAGTATGGTTACATGCATGTAAAAACAAATACTCTAAAAATAGAAAGATAAGTATAGTATGGTTACATGCATGTGAAAACAACTATGCTAAAAATAGAAAACTAAGTATAATATGTTTGCATGATTTGAGAGATCAAAGACATGTGAAAATGCTAATTGCATGTGTATTTTTATTTTATATAATTTAAATTTTAGATTTATTTATTATTATTTTTTAATTAATTTCCAAAATGAAATAAATATTATTTATTTAGTTATAAAGTGAATGAACTAGTATTAGTGATTATTTAAGTTTAATTAAACTCATAGTTGCATATAAATGATTTTATATTTATTAATGCAAGAGGGGGGTTAATAAATAGATATTTAGAATTTTATTATATTTTAAGAGAAGTTGTGGTAGAGTTCACTTTGTAATCATTTAGTTAATAACTATTTGACTTTATGAAATAAATTATAAATAATTAAATTAAATTTATAATTTTATCTCTAGTTGCATTTGAATTAAAGGAAAAGTAAATATTAGTATTGGACTTAAAAAAAAAGTCAAATTAATATTTTAGAAATGAAATTGATATTAATATTTAATCTAATATTATACATATATTTATGTTATTGATTAAATTATTTATGATTTAAGATAATTTAAATTAATAACATGATAATATTGCATGATATTTTATATGCACAAAAAGATTGGATATTTAAATATTTATTGTTCTACATAACTATATTAGCATAACAATTTATATTAACATGTATATTCTTACTTTATCTCTAAACACATTTTTATGACCCAAACTAGACAAGAAAAATTGATGTAATTAAATCATGTGGCTGAAAACTATGTGTTTTCTAATATTCTATTTATAGTCTTGTGATGTTTATTTTCATAATGGTTTTTCTTTGTGGGTTGTTTAGTTGGCCAAGTTTAGGATGTGAATGTCATGTCCCCTTTTCAAATAATTAAAAAAGAAAATCTTTGCTAAGGCAGGTGGGCCCAAGAAAGTGAAGTTTCGGAAAAAGGGGGTTAATCTTTGGAAACTGTTGGACTAATAAATGAAAATTATTATTAAAATAAGTTTCATTAACTTCTCTTGGACGTGAGTTACAGTTATGCCCTCTTTTAAGGGGTTTGGAGGCATTTTGGGCTCATTCCAGACTTGATTTTCGCTCATTCTTTGTTATTCTTCAGAGGCCGCAAAACCTGTGGAGAAGGAGACCCGAGAATGGGAGTTTGCAGGTTTCCAGGGAGACCCAAGAACGGGAGTTTACAGGTTTCCAGGAAGGCTAAGGACGGAGTTTGAAGCCATTCCATGTGCATGCTCATACAGAGTTTGCCTTTGTGCTGAACAGTGCAGATTTGTGAGTTTTTGGGTGTGTTTTTGTAGGAGTTTGGTGTTTACAGTTGAGTATTTCATATCAGTTTGGGTTGCTGCTGTATATCAGACTTTTAAATGTTAAAATAGAGCTGAATATATATATTGGGATGTGATTAAACTTTTGAGATAGATTATTAGTGTTTTTGTGGTGTTTTCGGGCATATTTTGTGCTATTTCGGGAGCCCGATGAGCATAGTTTTGGTCCTACATTTTCGAGCTGTTGTGTAAAGGCTATACGGATCTAGAAATGTCAATTTGTAGGCTGTTATGCTGCTGAAAGTTCTATAAAAATTTCCATTTTCAGATTTATTAATAATTTGTGAAGTTGTGAAGCTTTTAGCACTATTTTCAGCATACCCGATTTGGGGTTTCTTGAGGAATTTGGTGGATCTTTGGGATATTAGCTGTTTGATTTTAAAGATCTGATTAGAGGTTGGAAATATCATACAAAACCAGTAAAGGGAAATTTCAGTGGTATCAGAGCCATGATCTTGCCAGCCTGAGGGTTTGTAGAAGTTTGCAGGTCAGTTTTGACAACTACCTAGATCTTGCATTTCAGTTTTTAGAACTACCCAAATCTTGCATGCCATAATTTATGGTTGCATGTTGCTTCCTATTAGATGCATGTCAAAATTTATGTTTGCATGCTACTTCAAATCATTTTCATGTTAGTTCTTGATGAATTTGGTGGTTGTAGAAGTTTGCATGTCAGTTTTGACAACTACCCAGATCTTGCATGTCAGTTCTGACAACT
Organism: Cupressus sempervirens; assembly: GCA_028749045.1. Lineage (NCBI taxonomy): Eukaryota > Viridiplantae > Streptophyta > Pinopsida > Cupressales > Cupressaceae > Cupressus > Cupressus sempervirens. The sequence continues at coordinate 442,349,313 of CM053792.1, read as the reverse complement.
ACCCAGATCTTGCATGTCATAATTTGGTGGTTGCATGTTGCTTCTAATCAGTTGCATGTCCAAATCTATGGTTGCATGCTACTTCTAATAATTTGCATGTTAGTTCTTGGTGTTTGAAGAAGTTATATCCTATTGGGGTTACACTCTACTTTATCCAGAATGGACAGGTATAGTACAGAGTCTCAGAGGAAATGATCTTGGATAATTGATAGCCAGAGTCAAAACAATAGAAAGGATGGTTATTTAGACATTCGAGATAAACTTATGAAAATAAGCCATGACATGTCTAAACAGTTGGTTGAGCACCACCATATAATGAATGACATTTTATCTGACCCAGCTAAGGTGGATAAGTTGACTGGATTTCTATTTTGCAAATTTTCTCACAGGACAGATGACACAATTCCCAAGAACTTGCATGAGGAGTTTGAGAAACTAGCTGATAGCCAGGTAGAGGTCTCAGATTCTACTTTGCCATAGGAGGTGGTGGGAAAGGATATTACACAGATTGATAGTAACAGTCAACTTGATACTCAAATTGAGACAATTGTTTACAGGTCATCAAAGGGTGATGCCACAGGTATTCAGGATGGTATAGTTACAACAGGCAGTGACTACAGTGTAGTGGGTTCAGATGATGATTATGAGGATGTTGTTGTGCAGGATGGTGAGATACCTGGTAGAGATGAGCAGACATTGAGCATTCATGACTTTGCTGAGAAAGAGTACCAGACACAGTTAGATGCTTCATCACATGAGGTTGAGGCTGGTAGTACTTCACATGATTTGCCCAGCCAGCTGAAGGTGAACAAAGATAGTAGTGTGACTTCATTATCTCATCATGATAGGTATGTGGAGTTAGTTGGTATTGGTCATATTACTCAGGTGAGGAGTTTGCTTGAGTTACCAGTTGATTCTAGTTTACGGATATGGACTCGAGATTGTTATATTGGCATTTGGGATTCAGTTGACTCGAGATCTTTAACACTTTTTGGTAGCAGTGTTTGTTTGGGTGCTATCATGGATTTGATTAGCAGATTACATGGTGTTGTCTTTTCTTGTGCTAGTATCTTGTCTGATGTTGGTATTAGTTTTTATACACCAATGTTGGGCTTTGTTCATATATCCAGTCGGCCATACTTGCTGGAATATGTTGATGATATTTCATATTTGGCAGTGTGTATAGATGAGTCCCAGGATCATATTGGCATTGATGACATCCAGAAGGATGCAATGGGCAGTTTTGAAGACTTAGTTTCCTTGGGTATAGAGGAGTTGGACAGCAATGCTAATGTTTTTGATACTCCGTATGTTGATATGAGCTTTAGATTTGATTCACAGGATATGGATGGTAATACTCTAGAGACTAGTAACTTTGAGGACACTCCTTCAGACAGTGCATCAGAGGAGGTTTGTAGGAGACAATCAAGCCAGTGCCATCATGTGTCTAATCAGTTGAGAGTTAGTGACCAAGACATTGCTATCACTTGCCACCATTTCGATGCTACTCGTCAGTTGTTAGCAGTTTATGGATGGGGTTCTCCTACTAGTGATGAGCAGGGAGGCAGTTATCTTTCCTTGACAGAGTTCCACTCTTTATGGGAGGCTATCCAGATTCTGAGACAGGATTATATGCAGTTGGTAGCTGATAGAGATTATCTTATGAAGTGGGGCAGTACAACATATGATGCATTGTTGGCCAAGGAAGATGAGGTGAGTGAGCTTACTGAGCAGCTTGTGGTGACTTCTGAGATTCTTGAGAGTACACAGTTGGCTTTCAAGGAGTCACAGTTTCATTTGGCTAAGGTGACCATGGAGTTAGAGCAACTGCAGTCTTCACCTGATTCTATACAGTCATAAGCAGTGGTGTTGGGTGATCCGAGGATGTCCATGGCCGAGATTGTCAGAGACAGTGGAGATGGGGATGCATCCATTCTTGATACTAACATTGGAATATCAGGTTCATTCCCACTAGAGTTAGGTTCAGTTGAGTTGGGTGTTGTAGTAGATTGTTGTATGCTTGACATGGTGGTGGCCTCTAGTATTGATGGCACAGAGACTAGAGATTTATCAAAGATCATGTGTGATGTTGGTGATTCGGCAGTTGGCATGGTTCCTAATAGTAACACTACTCCCTTGGTGATATCTTCGGAGGTAGTAGTTAGTTCCAACATGGTTAATGATCAATTGCAGCTAGTTACATCTGGATTACAGTCTGAGCCACTGACTGAGATTGGTGCATTCTATCGGCATTACACTGTGAGGTATGCTCATCTATCTACCTTTGATGACCATGTTGATGAGATGATGATACATAGATGTACTTTGGTTCCTAGTGCTTATCATCAGTTATGGGATAGTTTGATGCCTCGGGATGAGAGTTGTGATGGGCATGACATGGTGATAGGTCCTGCAATTGACAAGTTGATAATACATGACTTAGAGTAGGAGTTTTGGAGTGATGCTTTAGCAGGTGTTGTTATTGATTCTACTCCTTTGGCTATGACATCTCTTGACTTAGCTGGTGATCAGTCACAGTGGGTTGTATCACTTCTTCATGGTGAGCTGTTGACTGAGGTTGGTTTTTTTTATCAACATTATATTGCAGGGTATGTACATCAGTTAGCATTTGATCCTTGTGCTGAGGAGTTGATGGCAGACAAATTTGGTTTGGATTCCATTTCTTACTCTTTATCTTGTAATGTCTTTTCACCATCAGTAGTGTATGGGAGTTATGGTTATGAGATAGTGGCCGATGATTTGCAGAGTTGTGTTGACTGCAGGAGTTGTACAGTGTGTGGATTCTCCATACTTGGTATAGTTTCATTCGAGAGGGTTCACCATTGTTATAGAGTTGGATTTTACATTCCATATAGGCCAGTGGGATGCGTTGATGGTATTTACTCTATTGGTAGTTTGATTTGTCCACTTTACTTGGGTTCTGATGTTCTAAGAGTTTGTGCCTCATGGGTTTTTGATTGTGGTAGTGGTGATTTCGAAGTTTGGTTGAGCTATAATTGTCAATTTGATTATGGATTCCTCTTGGTCATATTGTAGAGGATATTACAGGAGCCTGTGTTAATTGGTAGTAGTATAGTTCATGACTACATTTGGGATCTAGGTGGATTGATTGGTTTATTGTTTAGCCATTGCTTGAGGACAAGCAATGATTGGGAGGGGAGGACTTGTCATGTCCCCTTTTCAAATAATTAAAAAAGAAAATCTTTGCTAAGGCAGGTGGGCCCAAGAAAGTGAAGTTTCGGAAAAAGGGGGTTAATCTTTGGAAACTGTTGGACTAATAAATGAAAATTATTATTAAAATAAGTTTCATTAACCTCTCTTGGAGGTGAGTTACAATTATGCCCTATTTTAAGGGGTTTGGAGGCATTTTGGGCTCATTCCAGACTTGATTTTCGCTCATTCTTTGTTATTCTTCAGAGGCTGCAAAACCTGTGGAGAAGGAGACCCAAGAATGGGAGTTTGCAGGTTTTCAGGGAGACCCAAGAATGGAATTTTGCAGGTTTCCAGGAAGGCTAAGGATGGGATTTTGAAGCCATTCCATGTGCATGCTCATACAGAGTTTGCCTTTGTGCTGAACAGTGCAGATTTGTGAGTTTTTGGGTGTGTTTTTGTAGGAGTTTGGTGTTTACAGTTGAGTATTTCATATCAGTTTGGGTTGCTACTGTATATCAGACTTTTAAATGTTAAAATAGAGCTGAATATATATATTGGGACGTGATTAAACTTCTGAGATAGATTATTAGTGTTTTTGTGGTGTTTCCGGGCATATTTTGTGCTATTTCGGGAGCCCGATGAGCATAGTTTTGGTCCTACATTTTTGAGCTGTTGTGTAAAGGCTATACGGATCTGGAAATGTCAATTTGTAGGATGTTATGCTACTGAAAGTTCTGTAAAAATTTCAATTTTCAGATTTATTAATAATTTGTGAAGTTGTGAAGCTTTTAGCACTATTTTCAGCATACCCGATTTGGGGTTTCTTGAGGAATTTGGTGGATCTTTGGGATATTAGCTGTTTGATTTTAAAGATCTGATTAGAGGTTGGAAATATCATACAAAACTAGTAAAGGGACATTTCAGTGAACTAGAGGTGTTTTTTGAGATTTCTTTTATGATTATTTGACTGGATGTCATGATGAATTTTATGAATTGAATTGAGATTTATGTTTTATGAGCTTTATGCTATTGAGCATTTGTGAGAACATGGGTTTCAAGAACTAATGTTATTTTTTTGGGTTCCTATTAAGGAACCAAATTCGGATATTATTACTCTTGTGGTATGGGACACTATTGTGGTTTTTGATTTTTGGGAAGATAGTCTAGGTGCATGTCTATTGGAGTGGCTTGCAATGGGGGCTGGGGCTCAAAGTGGTTGCCAGGGTAACTCATCGTAAGTTGTGTAAAAAGTGATAATATAGTAATTTAAATATCTTGTGTAGTCCTTTCCTTAAGATACATTAAAAAGATAAGTTAGAGATTTTTGCTCATCCATGCCTTGAGTGCTTGTATAGACTAAGGATGAGATGGAGATGATACCTTGAGAGGTATGACTAGTTTCCTCATCTTCATGAGAGGGTATTCTAGTTTCGCATAAAGTCACTAGGGGGTCGGGATCTTGAGAGACTGCCAGGGTAACCTTAGAGTTGGCTCATGTGATGACACTCCATAGTATGTAGCCTGAGTCTCTTTCATGGTTTTTAGATATTTTCTTCTGGTACTTGTTGGATATTACATTTGATGGTGCATTTATTGTGAGTTATTTTAAGTTAAGGTAAAAATAGGTTTTGAGGGGACTGGAAACCCCTTTACATCATAGACCCAAAATATATTCAAAGAAAGCCCAAACATCCCAAAGGGATCCAAACCAGAAGCATGCTGCAATAGAAAAATATTATATGTCTAGCAACACCAACAAAAAAACTAGAAAAGAAACCAACAAGAACTTCTTAACTAGCCAAGGGGACTAAGAATTCTATTTCAGTCCCTTTTTGTGAGAGCATAAATTCATATCAAATTGAGGAAGGGCTTTTTAAGATCCTTTCCTAGTCACAAATGTCCACCCCTCCTCAACCATCACAACCTTAGACTACTAATTTTGAGAATCCAAAATAGAGGGAAACTCATTAAAATTTTGACAAGGACCATCTGTCATCACTTCTTCTATTAGACTGGAACTAATACCAATATTCTAATTACTAATTCCAATAGTAGCAATAGACAAAAACTCATCCTTTTGATAAGGACTATCTGTCATCACTTCTTCCATCAGATTGGAACTTATACCAACAGTTTGAAACTCATCCTCTTGACAAGGACTATCTTTCATCACTTCTTCCATTAGATTGGAACTAATACCAGTAGTCTAATTACCAATTCCAATAGCAACAAGAGAAAAATCAGAAGAAATATTATCAAAGCCAGTAGATATACAATGACTAGCTCCAACAGTTGTACCACAATGCAACTTACCTTGTCCAGAATTAGTGGTCTCAACAATAAAACCACTAAAATTATCTTGATCAGATTTTGCACCAAGAACACCATATTTAACACCTTGACCAAAAATAGTCTCAACCTCCTTTTGAAAGGTTCTAAGACTACCAATAGACAAAGGACCAACCCCATAAGAAACTTGGGGATCCATCTTGGAATCAGAAACATTCACCATCTCAGAAGGAATAATTTCCAATATATAGGATGGAGCCCCCTGCTCTACAGATCCAGAAACCTCATCCACTGGAACAAATGATTTGACTACTAAATAATGCTACTCCAATACACCCTTCCACTAAGAGGAGGGTCATTTATTTCTAGTTTTTCCAGTCTCACACTTAGCAACCATATGTCCAGTATTGAAACATTTTTTACACCTAAAAGGGAGGCTCTCACAATCAAGTGACTAAGTCCAAGAGCCCTTTGAATAACTTAAAATAATCTTAGCTGGTAGACCCTTTGAAATATCAATATCCACTAGAATCCTAGCACAAGTAGAATGGAAATGCTCAAAATATTGGGAATCAACCATACAAAAATTTCATAAGCCTTGCCAATTTCCATAAGAACAAAATTCACCCAAAAATGAAGAGGAAGATTAGGAAGCCTTACCCAAGTTTGGATTTTGAAAGACTCTATTTGAGGGTTAAAATCTGTATGCCATGGTTTTACCATTAAAGGAAAGTGGTTCTCCCAATAAAAGACCTGATCATAGAGAATAACTAAATCCTATCCTTATAATTGAGAAAAGTAACAATGAAGAAACCTTTCACCAAAGGGAAAATCTCAATAGTAGCCATAATATATGAATTCCAATGCTTCAAAATCCATGCATGGAGCTTTGAGAGAGTGGGCCAAAAACTTTTAAAGAAAAAAAAATAGAATCCTAAGGTAGATCCCTTTAACGTTCTTTAATTTCTAAAAGTGACTCCCCTAGATTAAGAAAAATTGGCTTATAGGTGGGGATCACATGGGATAGAAAAGGTTTAGAAGCCTTTTCCAAACCCCTGCCCTTGTATAGGGACTCAACATATGAAAACCCTTTCTTAACATCTACTGCATGGGCAACCACCACATCATTCCCAAAAACCTTAGCATCAACACCAACACCTTGCTAGATTCAAAAGCCACGGAGCCATAACTAGCGCCCAACCCACCCTTACCAAAAACCTTGGCACCAGCACCAACATCACTACTAGAACCAACAATTTGCACACTAATGCCAAAAATGTTAGCACCAAGACAAGTATCCTTGCTAGATTCTAAACCAAAATTGACAACCACTACACTAGAATTAGTGTTGGAAGCCACATTACCAATACCAAAAATGCTAGTACCAACATAATCAGTTACAACCACACAATTGGTAGATCCAACAACCACCCCACCATTGCCACAAGCCCTAGCACCATTACCACTTTCACAATTAGCGCCCTTGCCAAATTTAGAAACCATCACACACCAAAACTAGTTATGACCATAACATTGCCAGATCCAACAACCACCACACCATTGCCAAAAGCCCTAGCACCATTTTTCCCATTTTCATAGCCAACACCCTTGCTAGATTCAAAAGTCATCACACCACTAGAACTAGTTATGACCATACCATTGCCAGATCCAAAAACCATCACACCATTGCCAGAGGCTCTAGCACCATTTTTACTACTTCTACAACCAGCATCCTTGCCAAATTCAAAAGCCATCACACCACCATTGCTAGATCCAGCAACTACCACACCATTGTTAGAAGCCCCAACACCATTTTTCTCACTTCTTTAGCCAACACCCTTGCTAGATTCAAAAGCCATCACACCATCGAAACTAGTTATGACCATACCATTGCCAGATCCAGTAACCACTGCACCATTGCCAAAAGCCCTAGCACCATTTTTTCCAATTTTGCATCTAGTGCCCTTGCTAGATTCATAAGCCAATAGAACACTAGAACCAATTACGACCATACCATTGCCAGATCTAGCAACCATTGGACCATTTCCATAAGCCCTAGCACCATTTTTACCAGATATAGCTCCTATATTTATTGTGAATTGTTACTCATTGATTGGATGCCATTTATTTTTGACAATTAACTTTGATTAATGAATGATCAATTATTCATTAGTGGTGTTTTTGTTGTTTGATTTAGTGTTTGGTAGTTTACTTTTATTGATGACAATTATTATTTGTTGGTCATTATGCTTGTGACATTTGACATTAATTTCAAGGTGGTTGTATATTTTTGGTCTTGGTATTTGTATGTTGACTTGGTATGAGATGTTAGTATTGGAATGAGTGTCCTTTGAATTTTGATGATCTCTTCTTGAGTAGTTTGTGTTACCCTTGTGGTAATTTTGGGTATTATGACTCCTTGCCTAGGATTATTTTATGATTTGATTATCTGTGTGTGGATCGTACATTATCTCTCCTACACAGTGGGAGTGGGAGCTTGATTAGGTGACCACATAGTCGAGAGGTAGTGTATTCTTACCATTTGTGTCCCCCTCAAATTGACAGATGTTGGATGCTCCTTGATACAGTGGTACTATTATCATTCTTCTTCTTATCTTGAAGACTTCTATTTATTTGATGTATCTATGTATCATGTGTTTTGAGATCCTACAGGATATTTTATTGTATATTGATGTACTTTTATCTATTTTCACATAACTTGTGACATGTGTAGTGGATGTTGTTCATTAGATGTGCTTTCATATCATTAATTGCACTTATGCATTTTCTTATATGATTATGTATGTGTTTATTTATTTTATGATTATGGACATTGTAATTGAGACTTAAACTTATTAATAAAATTTAACTAAATGTGACTCAATGTGAAGGAAACCTTAAGGAATTGAAACTGTATTTGTAATTGATTACATGTTCTTGATGTGTATGTATATATTGCTTCCACATTATTCTTACTTTGATGTTGTTTAAACTTTAAAAAAAAAAATTCAATAAAATTTGTAACATATTAGGTTTATTTCTTTTGGGTTCTCAAGCGGGGCATTATAGTATCATCATCTATTTTACCATTGGCTCCTCTTATTGCATTAACAACATCTTTTATACTAGAACAACATCGAGCAACATTCTCACTTTCTTGCATCCTTATATCATTGAACTTACCTCTAAGACTTTTTGTTTTGGCTCTTAAAGCATTTTTGTCACCTCCATAAATAGAGTATAGAGAATTTCACATTTTCTTTGCACTATCAAAATCCTTGATATCATCAAACTCGACATAGCTCAGGGTAGAGACAATCTCCAACATTGTCTGGTTGTGTTCTTTCTCCTTTTTTAGATCTTTCGTAGTTAGGGATTGAGTAGGATCAATATGCTCAACATCAATTGTAAATTGTGCATGATCTCCAAGGCTTCCTAGGTGTAGCTTCATCAGACTTCTCCATACAGGAAACTTATCTCTATTAAGCTTGGTACTTCTCTTTTTGACATCTTGATCTTTGTGCTTCTAGTACCTTCAAACTAGTCCTGTTAAGCAAATGACTCTGATACCAATTGTTAGAATTATTTAGAATAACTAAAAGGGAGGTGAATTAGTTATCCAAAGTCCATATGTACAATTAAAACTTTTCATAGCTTAGTGAACCCATGTCCATAAAACATTTTCATCATGCATGCATCCATAAGATTGTGCAATTGCTTAAACTTATAGGTTACTATCAAATCAATTTGTAGAAATGTAAACATGAAACATAATAGACTCAATAACATATTTGACACAATGATTTAATGTGAAAACCCAATTTGGGAAAAACCACTAGTAACATGCTAGCCATTCTCACTCTTCTAAAGTGATGTCCTATGAAAGGCCAACCCTATTATAGGTTACAATACACACTATTAAATGTGACTCTGTTAAAGGATTTCAATCACCCTATTAGGAATGAGCCTTGTTAGAGGACTTTAGATCATTCATTTGGAATATCACCCAGTTAAGGGATTTACAAATGACTATTAGGTCAACCTTAATCCAAAGGATTTACCCTACACTGATACAATGATTAGAGAGTAATAGTAAGGCTTGATCTAATAACAACTTACAACTTCATTTGTAGATTACAGATCTCTATTTCAATCCTCCATTAATCTTGGCTTTCACACTCTTAAGCTTTAATAGCTTGTTCACCCTTCAAGCATCTATACCCTTAAGCCTTCTTGCTTTGTTTTCCAATGCAGTCTCTTCTCTTAGGTCACTAAATGAAGCAAATACCCTAGACTCCTTGTCTTCCTTAGGTTCTTTAACATCAACTCTTGCTTCTGACCAACCATCTCTATAAATAGAGAATTAAAATATTTTTCCATTTCAAACTCCATCATCCATTTTAAGGTTAGGTTGGATTAAATAGGATTCAATCAACCTACCCCACATTTCATTTCATTTCCTTTTAGAAACTTCTCCTTCAATCTTCTTTAGATTCACCTCAAAATAATTCATCTTGAATTTTGTGCCACCAACTCATCAATATTATCTTCCACATTGATCACACAATCCAATAAAACAATCTTGTCAGCTTAGATTCATCAAATTCTCTATCTTTCTCATAATGCCGACACTCAACATTAACTAGCTTCTGATGCTTGGCACATACTACGTTGCTCGACATCCACTGTCAAAACACTTGGCACAAACTAAAATTTACTAGTGGTCAACGTCAACTAAATTTTACTTGTCTTACATTATTTCACTTGGCTTACACTAAAATTGACTTAACTCAACTCCAACTAATTTTCTTCTTGGCTTGCACTAACTTTACTCAACACCTACTATCCACTTAGTCAACCTTGGAAGATAAGCTTTGTTTAACTTGTTCTTCTAAACTTACTCAATGTAACCAACCTTTGTAACCTTAAGTAGATTATCAATGCTCTATAATATCACTATCTTAACTGATTTTTGTACTCCTTTTCATATCATAAATTAACCTTTCCTCTAAGTGCTATTGTTACCTCATTTGATCAAATACTCTTCATGAATCAAACAAATGATAGTACTTAAATCATATAAGCAATTATCTTAGTAGAAAGTAACAAGTTTGACATAAGTGACAAAAAAACAATTCAAACACATTTATCATACTTTTATGACTTTGTTTTCAACAATAATAAAGTGAGTTTAAAAATTAGTTAGTTATTTAGCTTAGCAATTGAACATAAATATAGCATAGGCATTTGTACATCCAAGTTCTTGAATCTTTTATAGACCTATTGAATAATAAAACTTTCTATTGCATCTTATACTTTTGATTGCAGTGTCTAAAAATGATGTTATTCTTCTTTCCTCTAGTCTTCTGCAATTTAATATAGTTCTTGACATATAATTTTCTTTGAATCAAACTATTTCTATATAACTTATGTTGAAAATAGATTGAAGAAGATTATTAAAGAGGGAGATTGTTGAGAACATATTGATACAAGTATGATCAATATGCTTTAATAATTATTTTGTCACTGATGTCAAACCTGCTATTTGCTAGTAAGACAATTGATTATATGATTTAAGTACTATCACTTATTTTATTGATGAAGAGGATTTGATCAAAAGATGTAACAATAGCACCTAAAGGAAAGGTTGAGTAATGATTATGTAAAGAAGTACAAGAATCAATTAAGATAGTGATAACATGATGCATTGATAATCTACTTAAGGTTACAAAGGCTAGTTACACTAAGAAAGTTTAGAAGGACAAATTGAACAAAGTTTGTCTGCCAAGCTTGACCAAGTGGATAGTAGGTGTCGAGAAAAGTCAATGAAAGTTGAGTAGAAAATCAATTGGAGCCAAGTAAAAGTCTATTCTAGTGTATGCCAAGCAAAATAGTGGATGCTGAGTAAAGTTTAGTTAATGCCAAGAACCAATATATTTTAGTTTGTGCTGGGTGATTTTATAGAGGATACCAAGCAATGCAGTATGTGTCGAGCATCAGAAGAAAGATAATCCTAAGTGGCTGCATTATTTGAAAGATAGTGAATTAGATGGATTTGAGCCAACAAGTTTGTTTTCTTGGATTGTGTGAACCAGGTGGAAGATAAGGTTGATGAGATGGTGGCATATAATTCAAGGTAACCTATTTTTAGGAAAATTCAAAGAAGATTCAAGGAGAAGTTTCTAGAAGAGATATGAAATATAGGGTAGATTCATTGTATCCTACCTAATTTTTCCTAACTCAAAATTGGATGATGGATAATGAGCAAAAAAAGATCTTAATTTCCTATTTATAGCAATGGTCAGTTTGAAGAAAAGGTTTTCATGTGCAAGAACCTAAGGAAGACAAGGAATCAAGGGTTTTGCTTCATCAAGTGACCTAAGAGAAGAGTCTGCATTAGCATATTAAGAAAGAAGGCTTAAGGATATGAATGCTTGAAGGGTGAACAGGCTATTAGAGCTGAAATGTGTGAAGGCCAAGCAAAATGCAGGACTGAAACAAAGATTTTTAATCTACAAATGGAGTTGTAAGTTGTTATCAGATCAAGCCTTAATGTTACTCTCTAATAATTGTATTAGTCTAGGGTAAAATCCTTTGGATTAAGGTTGACCTAACAATCAATTGTATATTTTTTAACCAAGTGACATTTCAAGTGAATGGTCTAAAGTCCTCTAACACGACACACTCCTAACATGGTGATTGAAATCCTTTAACAAGGTCACATTTAACAATGTGTATTGTAATCTTTAACAGGGTTGGCCTTTCATAGGGCATCACTTTATAAGAGTGGACAAGAGTAGCATGTTACTGGTGGTTTTTTCCAAATTGTGTTTCCACATAAATCAGTGTGTCAAGTGTGTTGATGAATTTGTTATGTTTCATTTTTACATTTTTGCAAGTTGATTTGATAGTAATCTACAAGTTTTAAGTGATCGCATAATCTTATGGATGCATGCATAATGATAAATATTTTATGGGTTCACTAAGTTATTAAAATTTTTATTTATACATTTGGACCTTGGATAATTGATTCACCCCCCTCTCAATTATTCAAAAGTATTCCAATAATTGGTACCAGAGCCATCTGCTTAATAGGACTAGTTTAAAAGTACTAGAAGCACAAAGATCAAGATGTAAAAATGAGAAGTACCCAAGCTTAATAGAGATAACTTTCATACATGGAAAAATTTGATGAAACTACACCTTGGAGGATTTGGAGATCATGTACAATCTGCCATTACTATTGAGCATGTCGATCCTATTGGAGCCCCTGAAATTGAGGATATGAAAAAGAAGAAAGACCACAACCAGATAATGCTTGAGATTGCCTCTGCCCTAAGCTATAATGAATTTGATGATATCAAAGGTCTTGATAGTGTAGAGAAAATGTGGGATGCTTTAACCACCATCTATGGAGGAGAAAATAATGTACTAAGAGCCAAAGTTGAAAGTCTTAGAGGTAAGTTTGATGATATGAGAATGGAAGAATGTGAAAATATTGCTCAATATGTTGCAAGGGTAAACGTTGTTAATTCAATAAGAGGAGCTAATGGTAAAATAGATGATGATACTGTACTAAGAAAAATTTTGAGAACACTATTTTCCATAAATGCTATTAGGATTTTTGCAATTCAAGAACTGAGATGTATATCAGGGAATAATCTATCACTTGAAGGTTTGGTAGGTAGACTTACTTACTTTTGAGCTATCTAACTTTGATAATTACAAACCTAAAAATATTGAATTTTCTTTCAAATATAAGGTGTCATTGAAGGAACTTGATGGGAAGAAGAAGAAGAAAAAGATAAAGTATGTGTTCACTGACAATGATATAGATGAGGAGGATGTAGAACAACTTGAAGCACTACTAGCAAGAAGATTCCACAAAGGTAAAGACAAGTTCAAAGGTAAATTACCTATCATTTGTTTCAACTACAATAAGGTTGGTCATATTGCTACTAGATGTCCAAAGAAGAAGAACTACAATGGTGGTATCAAGTACAAAAGTAGGAGAGATGAAGACAACAAGGACTACAAAGACAAAGGAAAAAAGTTTTCTATATTGCTGAAGAGGAAACAGAAGATGAGTTTGATGAACATGATGATGAAGTAGTGTATGTTGCAATGAAGGAAAAATTTGATGAAGATAAAGAAATTACACTTGTGACTTATGTGAACAAGAATGATAGATGGATCATTGAAAGTGGGTGTTCACATCAAATGACTAGAGATAAAAGTAAGTTCATTACCCTGAATTTTTATGATGTAAATAGTGTAAGACTTGGTAATGATGCACCATATTTGATAAAATGAAAAGGTTCTATCAACTCACAGATAAGATTCGATGTGACAATGCTTACTATGTTGAAGGACTTAACTATAATCTCTTGAGTGTGTCACAACTAGATAATTTGGGCTATAAGGTTGAGTTTGAAAACAAGATTGCTAAGATATATGACAGAAATGGAAAACTGATTGGAAAAGATGATCAAACTAGGAGTAATCTATTCTATCTTGATATAAAGGATGCTACTTGTCTAGTTGTAAAATTTGATGATGCATGGCTATGGCGCAAAAGGTTGTGTCATGTCAATTTTGATAACCTAGCCAGTATTAGTAACTTGAGATAAGTTAGAGGTTTGCCTAAGTTGAAAAAGCCTGATAATATAATATGCAAACAATGTTAGTTAGGCAAAATAACAAAGTCAAGTTTTAAGAGTAAAACTCATACCTCTTAAGATATATTAGAGATTGTTCATACTAACTTGTATGGACCAATTGAAGTGCAAAGCTACAAAGGATATAAATACATTATGTTGTTTGTTGATGACTATTTAGAATGATGAGAGTTATGTTTCTAAAATAGAAATATGATACTTAGCAAATGTTTAAATGGTACTTAGCAAGAGTTGAGAAGGAAATAGGTAAAAGTCTGAAGTGTTTGAGATATGACAAAGGAGGAGAATTTACATAAAATGATTTTGAGATGTTCTGTAATGACAGAGGAATTAAAAGAAAGACATCTACCCTTAGAACCCCTCCACAAAATGGAATTGCTAAAAGAAGGAACATATCTATAATTGATTGTGCTAGAACACTCATGATGGAGAAAAATGTTGCTTTGAAATACTGGAGAGAAGCTCTGAGTATAGCTATCTATACCTTGAACGATGTACAAATCAAGAAAGGTACTCATTCAACACCTTTTGAACTATGATATGGATACTCACCCAATGTAAAATACTTTAAGGTATTTGGAAGCAAATATTACATTCTTAAAGACTTTAGGAATGGTAAACTAGATGTAAAAAGTGAAGAAGGCATATTCCTAGGATATTCTACAAGAAGTAAAGCTTATAAGTGTTTAAATTCTAACACTAACAAAATTGTGGAAAGTACAAATGTAAATTTTGATGAATATATAGAAGTACATGAGGTTGAACCTATGAAAGAATTAGAAAAATACAAATAATTTGTATACTCTTATGAAGGTATGCCTACTAAAGAAGATGCTACAAAATATGCTACAAAAGAACAAAACGTTTCAATGATTGCTGAGTCACATACTATGAATGCCGAGTTTCATTCAAGAACCAAGCTACATTTAGATGCTGAGTTATAGAATGAAGTTGAAGCACATTCAGATTCAAAGATTAGTGAAAATGCTGAGCTACCTAATAGAGATGTACATAGTGATTCTAAAGTTGAAAGACAAATTGAAGAAACTAGAGCTAGCTAAACCAAGATTGTCCAAATATGTCAAGAGACATCACCCTAGTACATAAATTATTGGAGATAAAGATGCTAGACCAGTGAAAAGAAACAAATTAAGATTTGATACATGTTTACTGAGCATAAAAGAACCCAAATCAGCGAGAGATGCCTTAGAAGATGTAGATTGGAGTAAAGCTATCGAAGAAGAGATTGAACAAATTAAGAAAAACAAAATATGGACTCTAGTTCCTAGACTAGAAGACAAAAATGTGATTGGCACTAAGTGGGTATTCAGAAATAAGCTAGATGAAAATGGTGAAGTCACAAGGAACAAGGAAAGATTAGTTTGCAAAGGATATGCACAAGAAGAAGGAATTGACTATGGAGAGACATTTGTCCCTATTGCTAGATTAGAAGGAGTAAGAATATTATTTGCTTATTCTGCATACAAAGGTTTCAAAGTTTATCAGATGGATGTTAAATCTGCATTTCTAAATGGCATATTAGAGGAAGAAGTTTACATTAAACAACTAGAAGGTTTTGTTGATGTTAACAATAAGAAAATGATATGTAGATTACACAAATCCCTACATGGTTTAAAACAAGCACCAAGAGCATGGTATGAGAGACTTCATAACTATCTTGTGAAGATTGGATTTGAAAGGACTGATGATAACAACAATCTATACATGAAGATAGAGAAAGGCAAAGGTATTTTGTTATCTAAAATTTTGGTTGATAATAACATATTTGGAGGTCAAGATGCTTTATGTAAGGCTTTTGAAAATAAAATGAAGTAATAATTTGAAATGTCTATGTTTGGAGAAATCAAATTCTTTGTGGGTTTGTAAGTATATCAGATGAAATATGGTATATACATCACTTAGTCAAAATATGTCAAGGAAATACTGAATTTTTTTGGACTGAAGGATTCCAAACCAGTAAGTACACCTATGGTGACAAGACACAAGTTGTCAAAAAATGATGATTCAACTAAGGTGAATCAAACATTATACATGTCTATGATTAGCAAATTACAATTTGTTGTACATAGTAGACCTAATATAGCATAGCATTATCTATAGGGATTGTTGCAAGTTTCTCTGCCAATCCCAAAGAGAATCACTTGATAGCTATAAAGAGAATAATGAGATATTTGAAAGGAATAGAGGAGTATGGTCTATGCTATAAGAAAAATAAAAAAATTGAATTAAGAGCCTATATAGATGCTAATTAGGCTAGAAACATTAATGACAGGAAGAGCACCAGTGGAGGAGCATTTTTCCTAGGCAAAAGGTTGGTTACATGGATTAGGAAGAAGCAAAATTGCACCTCAAAATCTACTATTGAAGCTAAATATGTTGCTGCTGCTATAAATTGCACAAACATTGTACGAATCAAATAGTTACTCAAAGACATGAAGGAAGGGATCATAGAACCAGTAAAAATTTATTGTAATAATACAAGTGCTATCAATATATTAAATAATTCTGTGATGCACACAAAGACTAATCACATTGCAATCAAGTATCATTACTTGAGAGAATTAGTTCAAGATAAAGAGATGAAGGTGGAATATGTTAACACAAAAGAGAAAATTGCTGATATCTTCACAAAATCATTACCTAAGGATGCTTGTGAGTATCTAAGAGGTAAACTAGGGCTGATACCCCTATCAAAGGCTATCTAAGTAACAAAAGGAGTGCCCTACATCAAACAAGTTGCTTTTAATATTTTACACATTGATGCAATGGATCTTATTTTAGAAGCTACCTAAAGTAATCAAAGAGTTGAAACTTCAAATCAGTCACAAGTAAGGTGAGAGAGGGAGAAATTGAAGAAGTTCATATCTGCATGTTAAGATGACAAGTCTTTGGCATTGTTGTCAAAGAGGGAGATAATTTTTGATCAAGGGAAATACAAGAAAGAGGGAGATAATCACTAATTAGGATAACAAAGAAAGA
Organism: Cupressus sempervirens; assembly: GCA_028749045.1. NCBI lineage: Eukaryota > Viridiplantae > Streptophyta > Pinopsida > Cupressales > Cupressaceae > Cupressus > Cupressus sempervirens. Next base: position 442,332,172 of record CM053792.1, on the reverse strand, counting down.
GAAATTCTAATTCTAACATCTACCTAGTAAGAGGAAGATATAAGAAGTAATTCAAAGGGAGTTATAAGGAAGAGTTTTGTAACCTATTCAGAAGATGGAAGTTGCTAATAGAGGGAGAGATTTCAATACAAGGAATTATTTTTGGTATTTTGTTGGTCCTACTGATTTAACCTAGTTTATTTGGTTGATCAGTTTGGTTTGCCACCAATTCCAAAGAGAGATATTGTTGAAAATAGATTGAAGAAGATTATTAAAGAGGGAGATTGTTGAGAATAGATTGATACAAGTATGATCAATATGCTTCAATAATTGTTTTGTCATTGATGTCAAACCTGCTATTTGCTGGTAAGAAAACTACTTATATGATTTACGTACCATCACTTATTTTATTGATGAAGAGGACTTGATCAAAAGATGTAACAAAAGCACCTAGAGGAAAGGTTGAGTTATGATTATGTAAAGAAGTACAAGAATTAGTTAAGACAATGATAACATGATGCATTGATAATCTACTTAAGGTTACATAGGCTTGTTACACTAAGAATGTTTAGAAGAACAAGTTGAACAAAGTTTGTCTACCAAGCTTAATCAAATGGATAGTAGGTGCCAAGAAAATTTAGTGCAAGCTGAGCAGAAAATCAGTTAGAGCTAAGTAAAAGTTTAGTCTAGTGTATGCTGAGCAAAATAGTGGATGCTAAGTAAAGTTTAGTTAATGCTAAGCACCAATAAATTTTAGTTCGTGCTAAGTGATTTTGTAGAGGATATTGAGCAACATAGTATGTGCCGAGTATAAGAAGAAAGATAATGCTTAGTGGTTGCATTATTTAAAAGATCATGAATTTAATGGATTTGAGCATACAAGTTTGTTTTCTTGGATTGTGTGAACTAGGTGGAAGATGGTGGCACATAATTCAAGGTAAACTACTTTTAGGAAAATTCAAAGATGATTCAAGGAGAAGTTTCTAGAAGAGATATGGAATATAGGGTAGATTCATTGTATCCTATTTAATCTCTCCTAACCCTAAATTGGACAGTAAAGAATGAGCAACAAAAGATCTTAATTTATTCTTTATAGGAATGGCTAGTCAGAAGCAATCATTGTCATGTGCGAGAACCTAAGGAAGACAAGGAGTCAAGGGTTTTTCTTTACCAAGTGACCTAAGAGAAGAGTCAGCATTGACATGCTAAGAAAGAAGGCTTAAGGGTATGAATGCTCGAAGGGTGAACAAGCTATCAGAGCTGAAATGTGTGAAGGCCAAGCAGAATGGAGGACTAAAATAGAGTGTTGGGACTAAAAATTGCATAGTCAATTTTGAGTACCATTGAGAAATGTAAGGCCTATGAATGCTTTTGATGCCTATGTACCTAACTGTACCTTTGAGCCTAGAGAGGTGTTTAATGTTTCTAACACCTTCATTTAGCCTGTCCACTTGTTTCATAAAGTAAAACTAACATTCTGAGCCATTTTGTGAAGTCTCGTTTTGAACAAATTCCCAATCTGCATTTTCACCAAAGTGTCAAACAGTGACAGAAGGCTATGTTTGCAACTGAATATCTCACACCCAATAATGTGTCATGACCCGCTACTTTGGAAGTATGTGGTGTCCATACCTAAGAGTCTATGTTTCAAATTTTGAGTCTTTTTGAATCCATTTGACTAGGTTTTGAATCCCTCAAAGTTGGTAGTTTACTATTTTCATGCTGATGCACATTGCACATAATTTTGGGAAGCCCTGTTTGACGTGTTATAAATTTGACTTGTTGACCAAAATGTTGAAATTCCTTTTGTGTTGCATTGTAGAGGTCAGAGACTTGTTATGTTTCAAGTTTTAGCTTATGATGAATCCGTTTGATCAATTTTCGAACATGATTCCAAACTCAATTTCTAAAGTTTTATTGGTGTCAGCATTTGTAGATTGTTTGGTACCCCTATTTGGGATGTTATAACTTGAGATCCATGACAGATGAAATCAAATGGATTGTACCACTATGTTTTCCTTCAAAAATACTCCAAGTATGCCAATTTTCAAGTCTTGATGAATTTGTCTGCACACTTTTCCAGGTCAATTCCATTTGTAAAAATTGCTTTTCTACCATTGTTTCAATCTGCAAATTTTGAGTAGCCCATTTTGACTGCTTGCCAAATGCGCCCAATTGCTTATCATGAGCCCAAATAAGAAATCCATACTCTCCTCATGACAGTGAACCAATGCCCCAATTTTCATTTTCCCAAGTGTCTATTTACCTAGTTTTCAAAGCCAAATCCGAACACGGTTTATTGTTTTTTGACATGTTTTCTTGCAAGCAATTCTGAAAGGTCAACTTTGAAAATGAATATCTTTTGAACCCAAATTTTTCATGAGACGAGATTTGACACGGTTCAAGTTTTTGGAATAGAGAATTAGTATGTTCAATTTTAGAGCCCAATTAGAGGTTCGGGTCAATTTTTAAAGCCAGCCAATAGGCCTTGTTAGCATAAAATTGACAGTTTGTAGAAAGTGATAAAATGAGATTTTGATGATCAATTAATGCTTGAAATCAATTCCAGTGAGTATTAGAAGGTTAATGGGCTAGTTATAAGATTTAGGTGTTCAGAATCAATTTTTTTTTTTAGTTGGACCCACTTTGGGGCTCGATTAAATTCACCAAACCACTGAAGGGGATGGAATTTTCTCAATCAAAGGGATGATATTGTAGCATGCATTTATCATCTTCATTAATCATCAATTGAATATCTTTGGGTATAATCTAATGTATGGATTGGCACATATCTATAATCCTGTGAATTTTAATCAGTAGGGTGTGAAGGGGTGATACATTAATGTATTGAAAAAATACATAGTGAAGGTAAAAAGTTAAATGAATCTTAAAAAAGGAAGAAGTCGACAGTCATAAGATGAGTCAATGGCTACCTAATAGGGAAGACACCTTTAAGTGGGTTTTGGAATCCAGTCTAACTGTGAGAATACTAGATCCTGTTGGTTTATAAGGAAAATTTATTTTCCTTTCCACATAGTAATAAAAAAAGTCCATGGCTGAGGGAGAAAAGCAAGCACACAAGGCATAAAGCCACGTTTGAAGAGTTGTAAATTATAAAAAGGAAGCCCATGTCTCAGGAGTCAAAATGCATTTGTTAGTATTGAAGAAGCTATACACATGCACGAGAAATCATGAAGGAGCTCCACATTTGAAATTAGAAGCAAGTAATGCCAAGGAAGAGTCTCCAATATTTTAATGCAAAAGCCCAAGTAGTAGATGGAAAAAGGGAATAGCTTGCAACAAAGAGACAAAAGGTATAGCAGAGAATACCCTGCACTAGACAAAGACTCCCAGGCAAGGCCTTACGCATTCAAATGAGAGCAAGTCTATAGGGGAGGCCTTTTTAAAGAAAAAAATGTCCAACATGGAGTCGTAGATGGCTTCACCTAGAGCCTTACGCATATCAAAAGAGGATCATGCTAAAAGGAGCAGAGGAGAGTTGAAGGCATAAAGGGCTGCTCACGAATGATCAACAAAAATCCTATGCCATTTAAAAGGTAATAGCTTGGCAGTCAAAGCCATTCGAAAGGAAGCCCACAATCCAGCAATGAAAGGTAGGGCAATTTAAAAATGTAAGGCACATAACAGAGGAAGTCGATATGAAAAAGAAGTGGCTCATGTTTTGAAAGGGAGCTATAGAAGACTTGCAAGCCATTGCATGAAGCCATGTTAAAAGGTAAAAGGCTGCCCATATTGTGAGATACATGCATATGAGAAGCAACCCATGCTGTAGCCAATAGAAGATCACACAAATAAAAGAGGGTTCTCTCAGCCCATGCATTCAAAGAACAAAAACAAAGCCATCCACTAAAAGGAAAAATGCAAACAAATTCATGTAACAAAAAGCCATAGGCAAAGAAATAATAGAGGTGTGCAATGAAGAAAAATAATCCCACATTGCCCCTATTGCATTTTTTGAAATGTTTAAATATAATTCTACATAGAACGTGTAGTGTATTAAGAGAAGACCCTTTTGGAAAGGCTCCAGCTAGTGCAAGGGCCCCACTCATCCTACCAACGTGGAGGTAAGGTTAAATTTTGAACCTATAAACAAGTAAGATCACTGATTTCATCACTTGAAAGTCCAAAATCTGGCAACTTTCCATGTCGCTAGCTGGAAAATGGCAAGGTTTTTTGGCTAGCGAGATAGCGAATTGCCAGAAAACCTCAAAAATTTGGTGAAAGTCAAATGCAACGTGGGTCCCACTTCCAATGCAGTCAACGAATTGGGTAGTGCCAAGTGGTAGCCAACAGGATGACAAGATGATGATGTGGAGTTTCAAATCAACTGCAAGGTACCAAGGCGAGCTATGATGTGGCAGGTAAATCTCAGAGACACACTAGATTGTGCCACGTGGTGGATCATGCAGCCGTCATTAACTTGCTATAGGAAAGTTGTAGGGGAGTTAGTGTGGAAACATAGTGACACAATAGGAAGATGATACAAGGCACTGACATGGTGGCGAGGTGGATGAATCACAAGTCGACACATGGCAAGCTTGGTCAAACCATGTTTGACCCAGATGAAAAGTAAAAGGGAATTTTCAAAAGATTAATTTTTAATATTTTCCTCTCTCAAGTTCGTGTAGGTCATTTAAATAAAGTTTGAACTTTTGATATGGTTAAAACTTTGAAAAAGAATAATTTTTTGCAATTTTTGTATTGCTTTGAAACTTGAAAACAAAGGCCTGATTTTCAAATGACCATAACTGGGGTGATTTTTATCAAAAATGGGCACTCCAATATACCATCAGAACCAAAACAAGCTGAATTTTTCATTTTTGAGGTTGAATTGTGCACAGGTATTCACCATTTTGTGCTATAAGTCAATTTGTAAATTTTGGGGCATTCTTAGTAGAACAGGCAGATTTCAACATTGATCATCATAATTGGTTAAAGGACAAATGTAAAGGCTTGTTGCAGTCTGAAAGTGAAGAAAATAAACTTTAAGTTGTTTTCTTGTCTTCTGAAGGTCATGTTCAATTGATTTTTACTTCTACCGGGAGTTCACTTTAGCATAAAAAATCAGTTATGATGTTGAATCAAAATATCTGAGATTCTTTGTGCCTTGTAGAGGCCAAATGATGGGGATTTGATATGCAGTTATAAAGAGAAGGTAGAGAGAGGTTTTTTTAGCTTCTTGGGAAGGAATTCTAAGGGTACACATGTCAGTGGCATAATAGATTTGAGAATTCACTTCTTGCTATATCTTTCCTTCTCTCATTTATTGTAAGGGTTGGAAAATTTGGAAAGTTTTCTCTGGAATGAAGACAATTAGTAGAATTTGCCTTGGAATGATGAAATCTGAATGGAAGATCTGGGATGTGCTTGTTCTAGACCATGAAGCTTTGCTTTGGCTGTGATACCCCCTTCCCATCCCATCAGTTTCTCATTCCTGCCATTTTCTCTCTTGTATGATAGCATTTGTTCATTGTATAGTCTGGTTTATTAGGTTCTCTATGAGTTAATTTCATTCATTTTTATGTATTATTTGAAGGAAATCAATACAAGGAACAACAACGGTTTAGTTTTAGTTTTGATCTTGTCTCCTTTCTCAGTTGAGCTATGATGTTTTATGGTCTTTGAACAAAGAGCCTAGATCATAGTTGTAGTCCCTTAAGGCTATATGTTGCTTCATTGTTGCTTGTAATGCAAGGAATTATGTAAATGCTTTAGAGATTCAATAAGGTTGTAGGTTTATTGAGGAGGATATTAGGTAAGAATGAGGTTTAGATCGAAAATGGATATCCAATTTACAAGGTAAATGGATAGATCTCGAGTCTTGGCATAAGATATGTGTTCTAGATATCCAAAATGCATGAAGGAGATTCATGAATTGCCCAATGGATGAGACACTAATCTGTTACAAGATCATAAGTTTTTCGTTCATACCTAGTTTTCATCCACTTTCCCCACCCACATAAAATCAAAATCAAATTCAAATAATATTTACATTTAATGTTGAAGAGCTAGAACAATTTAACCCTCACTCAACTTGTGCATTTCATAGAGTTGTAATTTGCTACTTCACTTCTTTGTCATTGCATAAGTCATTAGGAGATATACGGGTCTTTTATCTGCTTAATAGATTAAGGGATATGTTTTTTGCACTAGTACCATATTGATTGAATTTGAGGTCCACCCGCCTAGGTTTTGCAGAGCCTGAAGTGTAGAAGGGTCAAGCCTTATAGTTGGCTCGGTGTTTGAAATGATGTGTTGAAGATGGGAGTTAGCTGCCCCTAGATGTGTCATATTCTCATCAAGGTAATTGGAGACTAGTAACATTTTCAAACACCAACATAGAGATCTATAATCTATAAATGGAGTTGTAAGTTGTCATCAAATCAAGTCTTACTGTTACTCTCTAATAATTGTATCAGTCTAGGGTAAAATCTTTTGAATTAAGGTTGACCTAACGATCATTTATAAATCTTTTAACTAGGTGAAATTCCAAGTGAATGGTCTAAAGTCCTCTAACAAGGCTCACTACTAATAGGGTGATTGAAATCCTTTAACATGGTCACATTTAATAGTGTGTATTGTAGCCTTTAATAGGGTTTTCCTTTCACAGGGCATCACTTCAAAAGAGTGAAAAAAATAGCATGTTACTAGTGGTTTTTCCCAAATTGGGTTTCCATATAAATTATTGTGTCAAATGTGTTGATGAATCTATTATGTTTCATTTTTACATTTCTATAAGTTGATTTGACAGTAACCTACAAGTTTTAAGTGATTGCATAATCTTATGGATGCATGCATAATGATAAATCTTTTATAGGTTCACTAAGATATAAAAAGTATTATTTATACATCTAGACCTTGGATTACTGATTCACCCCCCTCTTAGTTATTCTAAAGTATTCCAATAATTGGTACCAGAGCCATCTACTTAAGAGGACTAGTTTAAAAGTACTAGAAGCACAAAGATCAAGATATCAAAAAGAGAAGTACCCAATCTAGGTATACTTACCTTTTTCACATCTTCTTCATGTTTCTCCTTGTGCTATTTCTCCTTCTTATTCTTTCATTCTTTGCTTCGATGGAGAATCAGTAGGTTTTTTCTTGACTTTAGAAAGTCTTTTAGACTTCCTTGTAGTGGACTTCTCTTCAACTATGGTTACCTCCTCTTCATTTTTTTTTGGAAGGGTTGTACAATAGTGGGTTGTACATGTGAAATTGTGACATAGGTAGTAGTAGGGATTTAACTTGATGACCCTGCTACTATAAGACCTTCTATATGTCCTTTTAGTGAAATGGTTGTAGCTACCAATACTTTGGTTTGTCCACTTGCCTTCATTTCAATGAAAATTCCCTTCGCTTCCTCAAATTCTTTTCTAGTCATACTAGTCTTTTTAAAATTACCTCAATCTTCTTTTCTACATTCTTAATTTCTTTGCTATTTAGTTCAATGCAAACTTCTTTGGATTTTTCATCACAAGTTCCAAATCTAGGACAATCTGTGTCTCTGTTAGATTCAAGTATTATCTTCACATATCCTATAATTATTTCTTCACTCATTTCATAGTCCACGAGGTCTATAAACTTTACCCTTGGTTCTACTACCTCCATCCATGTGACATCTATTTCAACCATGAAACATATGTCATGTTAGCATGAATGTTGATGGTATTCATTTAGGGGAGTATCCTAAGAATTGGAGATCATGTGGTATTATTTAAATTTTCCATTCATGACTATGTTTTTCACTGATGTCAACATAGTAGTTATTCTATGAAGACTGGAAAAGTAGTAGATATAGATCATGGTCTTACAGATAGAGGTTTGATAATAAAATAATGCAAAATCAAGGACATATTCCACACTATGTCTTGATGACAAGGTTAAGTGCATGTAACTTAAGTCAAAGAGATACATAAGTTATACATGATTTGCAAAGAGCTATACATAAATAGAATACCTAAGAAGTAATTTCTGATGATTGTATTTTATCTCTTAATAAAGAAATAATTAGGATATACAAAGTTATACAATGATAAAGGATAGTCTAATAATGACATCAACAAGTGCACAACTCCTAAAATCACATATATGAGAAGTTGTGTATATTGTGAGCCAACAATGCTATGTGACTGCAAAATAATTAATTATCTTATTGTGGTCCTATTATAATTAATTGGGAAATCCTCAAGGTTGACTTAAGGAATTGTTTGAGGAATCAGTATAAAGGAAATTATTTTCCTTGATTATAAAATATATGAGTATGTGAAGTATTCAAAGAAGTGTGAACAAGAGAAAAGTTTTTGGTAAGTGAGAGTAAGAGATCCAATGGATTATTAGATGCAAAGTTCATGATCTAGTATCGATAGCATACAGAGCATAAGTTTGGTTGATAGCACATAGAAAGAGGAAGCATAAGTATAGTTCAATTCTATTATTTTATAAGGAATAATACAAAGATCATTTGGATAGTAGGTTCATTGGTATTTCCCTTGAAGCTGTTTGGACAATAGGTCCATCTACCTTCTACAACTCCTAATAGGGTTGAGAAAACTCCTAATAGGATTATAATCTCTTAATAAGGATTCAAAGTCTCCTAATAGGGACTGATATGTATTAAATGATTTCATAGACTCCTAACAAGGTCTATCCTTTAATAACAAATATTTATAGTAGTTCATCATCTTCTGGATACCATCCCCACTGGAATTTTGCCTCTGATCAAGGGTTTCCCTAGTTAACATATTTGGTGTTATTGTGCATGAGTATCTTGTTGCGGTTTCTGATTATATTGCTCATATGGTTAAGATTTAATAAGATTGATAATTGTGATAATAGTTGGATAACTAATCCCCCACAATTATATTAGTGGACTATACATTCTAACAATTGGTATCAGAGCATCAGGCCCTTGAAGAAAGCTTAACAACTTTGGGAGATCAACGATGTGTCATTTTAGAAAGGATGGTCCTAAGTTTTATGGAGTCAATTATGAAAATTGGAAAGAGAAGATGAAGATTCATCTTCTATGTATAGGTCTAGGATATTGGATTCTAATAAAAGACAATAAAAAAGATTGTGAAAGAAGAAAAGCTCGAGGAATGTAGTGAAGCAAAAAGAGACATGTTCATGTTCAATGTGAGAGCCATAGAAGCCTTACTGACATCTCTTCCAGAGAATGAATATAGTTAGTTAAAGTCACTTCAAATATCTCATGAGATTTGGAAAACTTTAGAATCTACTTTTGAAGGAGATACACATACAAAAAGGATAATATTGCATAATTGGGTATGTTTGTTTCAAGATTCTAAAATGATGGAAGATGAATTTGTAAGAAGCTATGTTGGCATGATATTTGAGATTGTTGTAGGAATAAAATCATATGTTGGAACCAAAGAAGAAGATGAGGTTGTATGGAAGATCTTGAAAACTTTGACACCAGTATTCAAGCAAGTAGCACATATGGTTCAACTTTTGATAACCTGTACTAATAAGTTCACTATGGAAACTTTTCTTGGAAGATTGGAAGAAATAGAAGATGGTTTGAGATAGTTGGAGAATTGAAAAGAGTGGAGATAAATTTTAGTGCCTTAAATATTTGGCCATGTCTATCTAGAAATGCAAGCACTCATGGAGATTTCACTAGCAACAGCAGGACCAGATCTGATGAAGATAGGTAGATTGAAGAAGGTATAGCCCTTCTTGTAACAAGATAACTATATGATAAGAATATATCTAAATGTTGGACTTGTAATTTATTTTATCATTATGCATCTACATGTTGTAAAAGAGAGAATAAGAATAAGGAAAAATTTAAGCCTAGATGACCTAGAAATTGTTTGTATACAAATAAAGATGAGGAATCTAATGAAAGAGTTCAAAGTGAAAGTGATGATGAGCAAGGACTTTTAGAAATTAAATAAGATTATCTTGACATAGAAATTAGAGAGGAGAAAACTCTAGTTTCCCATGTTGAAAAAAAATCTGATTGGATAATAGACAATGGATGTTTGCATCACATGACTGATGATATGAACAAGTTTGTTAAATTCATGAATCATGATGGAGGTATTGTTAGAGTTGATAAAAATTCAAATTTTCACCTTACATGGATATGATCTATTACTCTTGATGGAAATACTAGCACTGATGATGTTTATTTTTTTGATGGTTTAAAGAATAACTTGTTGAGTGTTAGACAATTGGTAGATAAATATTATCAATTGCAATTCATTTAAAAGAACTACATTATCAAAGATAAAGATAGTAAGCTGATTGGAATAGGTAAAATACCTAGAGGTAATGTATTTCAGTTGAATTCCATTGAGTTACCATGTTTGGTTGCAAAAGTGGATGAAAGTTGGTTATGGCATAGGAGGTTTTATCATATAAACTTTGATAACATTGTGAAGTTTAGTAGCACATTTGCAGTTAGATATTTTCCTAAGATTATGAAGCCTACTAATGTTGTTTGCAAAGAATGTATCATGGCTAAGTAGAAGAAGGTATCATTTCCCAGCAAGAAGATCACTACTACAGAGAAGTTGGAGATTGTTCACACAGATTTGAGTGACCCTACCAGGACAAGAAGATTCTATGAGAAAAGTTATTTTATGATTTTTGTTGATGATTTCACTAGAATGATCTGGCTAGCATTTCTTAAAGAGAAATCCAAAGCATTTGAGAAGTTTAAGATATTTAAGAATAGAGTTGAGAATGAATATAGTGTTAAGATAAAATGTTTAAGATTAGATAGAGGAGGAGAGTTTACCTCTAGAGAATTTAACATATTTTGTGAAGAGAATGGAATTAAGAAACCATTATCTTCACCCAAGACTCTTAAGAAAAATGGAATAGTAGAAAGGAGAAACATATCACTATTAGAGGCAACACGAGCAATGATCTTTGAGAACAATGTATCAAAGAAATTTTGGTGAGAAGTAGTCAATACAACAATACACACCATGAACATAGTATAGATCAAAAAAGATATGAATAAGACCCCTTATGAATTATGGTTTGGTTATACACCATCAGTAAAGTATTTTAGAATCTTTGGAAGTAAGTGTTACATAAAGGGAGATGATGATGTTGGTAAGTTTGATCGTAGAAGTGATGAAGGTACGTTTCTTGGTTATTCTCTGAAAATAAAAGCTTGCAAATGTTTTAATCATAGAACCGATAAAATAGTTGAATGTGCAAATGTAAAAGTTGATGAAAAGGTTAGAATTAATGAAAAGATGATGGATTACAATTCTAATGAAGAAGAAAATATTAGAATTGTTAGACAAAAAGTAGAAGTTTTCTTTGAGACTAATAATGATCTGCATATTGATGTGTATATTGTTGAGCAAAGAGGAGAATAAAGATCTAAACTAAGAGAAGAAGTAAGTATTGAGCTAGTAACTCCTACCTCTAACAAAACTTGACAAAGAATAATGCACCAGAGCATATAATTGGAAGCAAAGACAAAGGAGTGATGACAAGAATTTTTTTTAATGAGGAATTATGTTTAATTTCTCAAGTTGAGCCTAAGAGTGTAGAAGAGGCATGCAAAGATGATCGTTGGATTCAAGAAATGAAGTAAGAATTAGACTAGATTGTGAAGAATGACACATGGGAATTATTTCCTAGACCTAAAGACAAGAATGTTAGAGGAACCAAGTGGGTATTCAAAAACAAGATGAATGAATAAGGTGAAGTTGTAAGAAAAAAGGCTAGACTTGTATGCAAAGGATATTCACAACAAGAAGGAATAGATTATGAGGAAACACATGCCCCTAGAGTCAGAATGGAAGTAATGGGAATTTTCTTGGCTTATGCAATGAATAAGAAATTCAAATTATATTAGATGGATGTTAAATCAACCTTATTGAATGGAGAACTTGAAGAAGATGTATATGTTGAGTAGCCTAAAGGATTCCCTCTGAAAAAAGAAAAAGATATGGTATGAAGATTGAGGAAATCTCTATATGGTCTAAAGCAAGCACCTAGAACCTGGTATGCAAGGTTGGACAAGTATTTAAAAAATTTTGAATTTGCTAAAGGTGTAATAGATAGTAACTTATACTTGAAAGAAATTGAGAATGGTTTGCTAATAATAGTAATATTTGTTCATGCCATAATATTTGGAGGCAATGATGAAGCAAGTGATAAGTTTGCTGAAGAAATGAAAAATGAGTTTGAAATGAGCATGATAGGAGAGATGAAGTTCTTTTTAGGTTTGCAGATTGTGCAAAAAATTGATGACATTTTCATTTCACAAGTGAAGTATTTGAAAGACTTATTGAAAAGATTTGGCTTAGAAAGTTGTAAGGCCATTGGTACACCAATGATAACTAGTCAGAAGTTATCTAGCAAGGATGAGACACCTACACTTTAGTAGAAGAAATACAGATCTATGATTGGAGGTTTTCAATATTTGACTCACACAAAACCAAATATATCAAATGTAGTTGGGATTGTAGCTAGATATCATGTTGATCCTAAGGAGTATCATTATGCAAAAATAAAGAGGATATTCATATATTTGAAGGGAACATCTAATTATGGGATATGGTATGACAGATCAAGTGATTTCACTCTATGTGCTTATACTAATGTGGATTGGGAAGGCAATATGTATGACATATAAAGCACTAGTGGTGAAGAATTCTTTCTTGGAGGAAGATTGGTTTCTTGGCTAAGAAAGAAACAAGATTGTATTTTGTAGAGTACAATTGAGGCAGAATATGTAGTAGCAACAAATAACTATAATCAAGTCATGTGGATGAAGTAGATGTTGGAGGATATTGGGATAGACTTTTCAGAACCTCTTATCATATATTGTGATAACATAAGTACAATAGGTATGTTTAAGAATCTTTTATTGCATTCTAAGACTAAGCATATATCTATTAAGTATCATGTTTTGAGAGAGAAGGTAGTAGAGAAAGAGATCAGTTTGGAGTGTGTCAGTACTAAAGATTAGCCTATAGATATCTTTACAAAACTCTTGCCTAAAGATATATTTGAGTACTTAACAGGTATGCTTGGGGTTATTACCCTACCTACTTTAGAGTAGACAATGCAAAGATTGTATTAGTCTAGTGGTAGAGAGAACTATTGTTTAAATGGACTAGATGTTGATGCTTCCTACGTGAGGGAGTATCTGTGATGAGCATAGTCATTAAGGATTAACATTGAGTGATGATCGAGTAATATAGAAGATTCTAAGGAAGGAAACAAGTTTGATAGTGAAATCAAGGAATGAAAAAGGTTAAGTACATGTAAATGGTGAAGATTTAATGATTGGTTAAAAATCCAAGCAAAGTTCAAGTTCCAAGGTAAGATCAAGTCAACACTATTCATAAAACATTTTTATGAGTGAAAGATACAATGAATGTGAGTTGATATTTGATTGAATGTTTGAGAGAAATTCAAGAAACCACTAATAAATGTTATTAAGTGAAAAAAATTATCTATATAAAGAATGAACACAAAGGTTGATGTTGTTGATAGCTAAGTGACTACAAAAGGGTATACTAACCATAATATAACTGAAAGAAAGACTGAATCAAGTGAAGGAAAGCAATAATTTGAATATTGAGGATTGATCAACCAAAGAAAGAGTTTGAAGAAGAGCAAAGAGAATAAAGGAGATCTAAACATGAAAAGGTAGTTTCACATTTTGTCAAATCAATTCACTTTTACTTTCTAACTATTGTAGAAAAAAGTCTCTTAACCGAGTGGATTTAACAGTCCTATTTCTAAATCCTTTGTAATGTGGCATTCTAAAAAATGTACTAAGTCATTTAATAAGGACACTCATTTTAGGGTGATAGATCTTGTTGATCTTTGGTGAAAATACCCTAATAGGATCACATCTAGAAAATGTGTTTGTAAGCTTTAACAATGTTGGCTCTTAACTAAGCTCACTAGAGAAGAGTGAATTATTTGTGGGTGATAATTCATTCAAGATATTTTACCAAAAATATGTTTCCATGCTAAATACTAGTGTCAAAGTGTGATTGAATGTTTTGCATATTATTTTATAATTTTTATATGCATACTTTTGTGGTCGATTAAATGCTTGAATATGATTATTAAGACTAGTTGTTGAGAAGGTTTTAAAGTTAAAAATTGGTTAAAGGACCTATAAATAACTGACTTACACCCCCCTCTAAGTTATCTAACAGTGGATATCAAAGCATTTGGTGCTTTGAGATAAAATTTTAAAAGAACAAAGAGCACTTTCCTATATGGAAAAGAAGGATGAGGATATACTTATCTATAATTAGAGATTCTACATTATACTATTTGGAGAATGACTACAATCCACCACCACTTGGACCTATAATAGTTGAGTAGATGAAAGATAAGAAGGAACACAACATCGTAATGATTAAGATAACTTCTTCCTTAACTGATGCTGAATTGATGATATCAAGAACTTTGGTACAACAAAGGAAATGTAGGATAAACTTGCACTTGTTCATGGAGGTGATCATGTACAAAAGAAAAAAGTTGACACTCTTAGAGGAAAATTTGATGAGATGAGAATGTAAGAAGGTGAAAATGTTGTACAATATAGTTTCAGAATCAGGGAAGTGGTAAATGCTATCAAAGGTGCTAGTGGAACCATGAATGAAGATGATGTAGTCAGAAAAATTATATGAAATATCTTACCTCAATATTCTATTTGAGTCTTTTCTATTCAAGAAATGAGACCCATACCACACAAATATTGTTGCCCTTGATGCTTTGATTGGTAAGCTAACTACATTTGAACTTATTAACTTTGATAATAGTTTATCAAAGATAGAAACTACTTTCAAATAATCTCTAACCATTAGTAGTTCAAGAAAAGTAAGAGAAAGATACAACCACCATAGTTCAGGTAGAAGTGACTATGACATTATACTATCTGAGTGTAGACACCCTAAAATTTGCATTAAAATCAATTCATTATTTTAAATGCTAAATCTAATAAAAAATCAAATAAAAATTGAAAAAAATAAATAATAAAATTTAAAAATCATAAAAAATAAAAAATCAAATGAAAATGAAAAGTAAAAAATTGAAAATAAATGCAAGTTCAAATAAATCAAATAAATCCATTATCATCTCAAAAGTGAAAATCCATCTTTTTTTGGATTTTAAACGAAATGAAAAACCAATTTATCCTCACAATTCAAGTATGTTGGAATTTTCCTCTTAGGGTTAAATGAGATATTTCCAATTTCACCATTATCCTTAGTTAAAAAGAAAATCCCAAATATTTATCCCAACCCCTTCCAAAATTCTATAAATAGGAGGCAAAATTGAGAGCAAAAGGACCAAAATTCTAGAAGTATGGACATTATAGTTGTTTTTGCATTAAGCTAGAGTGTGTATCATAGCATTTGGTTAAGATATCATATCATTTATTTAGTATTTTCATAGTTCATTATCATGTTTACAATCATATTTTATTTTCTTCATCTCACCTCTAGATAATCCATCCATCTTGCATCTAGATTCACATCATTATTAATAGATCTACATCCATTTAGCATTATCATGTCATCTCCCACATATAACTATCACTAAGATGCCTCTTTGAGGGCCATTTTAGTAGCTTTAGTTAGGGAGAAAATGGGTGGTCTTTGAACGTTGTTATATGTTCGGTCTTAGCATTTAAACATTTACATCTGGTATAATTTGTGCACCTTCAACACTAATGTTCCTTGAATATGTGAATTATCATGTACAAAATGGTTCCCATTGTGGGGCACATTTAAATGCCTCATTTTCACTTGTTTTTCATGGTAATATTTAACATTGCTTGTAGATCTATGTTTGTCTCTCTTTGTTTGTGCATATCTAATTTTTGAAGGTCCTACGATGTTTCAGAAAGGCCTTTCAAGTGTTACACACTCTTTGAGGGACTCCCTAGTTTCTAACTCACATTTTTTAGTTCTATTTTAGCTATTCTAATGCATGTCTTTTCTATTTTAATACCTATATATTTTTCTATAATGCCTTTGATATTCTGTATATGATAATGGATTTTGCTAACAATCAATGGAAGCTACTTTTGGTCATGTGTAGTTGGGATCTAAGATACTAAAAGGAAGTAACCTAACAACCTAAATCATTTGTGGAGCACAAGAAAAAATATAAAAAATGCACCTAACCTTTTCTAGCATCAGGAAAGGTAGGCCTGAACCTTATTTAATTTCTTTTTCTTAGATTGTAGAATTTCACTTTTAGAACCTAGCTTTAATTAGTTTTAATCTATTGAAACACCAGATCTGAGCACTAGTTCTATGCTCTTCATCTTTTTCAGTGAATTAGAATGCCATAAATGCTAAGGATTTTGTGAAGATTGAGTGGGGAATCAATCCACACACAGATCTAACTGGGAGCCTTTTGTCTTTAGTAGTTAGAAAAGGCTTGTAACTAAACCCAAGTTGCTTGATGTGTGTGTTTCAAACTTTCACTAGGTAGATTATCAAGAAGCTTTAGAAGAGCTATTCCTCATGAGAATTTCCTTAGCAGAGCTAGTGAGGGGAAATCACTTGAAGTGAGATACATGACTATGAATCAGTTGGGTCCGACTCACTCTAAAATGAAACACTTGTATTCTTAATGGGGTGCAAGACATGTCCTCCATATATATATCCTTCCTGTAGTAGTTCTAAAAAGGATTGCACAAAACCTCATTAGTGCTGGTGGGAAGCTCTCTTTCAGGAGAGGTAAAATTTGGAGGGCTAGAATGGATCTTTGATTAGAACCCCATAGTCACCAATTTGATAGAGCCATTTGCTAGGAATCCCTTTTCACTTTCTAGGCTTATGTTGAAAAGTGTTTTCTATTCCTTTTGCTTCTAAGTGTGAATCTTCCTATTTTAGTTATATAATTAAGATAAATCTAACATTCTAGAATCTTAAATTTATCCAATTGAACATTGATCTAAATTATGAAATGGGTTGAAATAAAAATATTAATCTAAAAGCTATTTAAAACTAGGTTTTTATTTACTCCAACTTCCCAAGATCATAATTTTTGACCTAGTACTCAAAATTTAGAACTGTTTGCACCATTGGAAAGGTAAACTAAAAGTCTAGTTTCAGTCCCTAAAACAATAAGCCTTTGGATACCCAATTTTAGGGACTGATGCAAGTCTCAACTTCAAATTTTGAGCAAAAGACCTTTGAAAATGCAATTTACTAGGATCTCCCTCCCTCCCTCTCTCTCTCTCTCTCTCTCTCTCTCTCTCTCTCTCTCTCTCTCTCTCTCTCTCTCTCTCTCTCTCTCTCTCTCTCTCTCTCTCTCTCTCTCTCTCTCTCTCTCTCTCTCTCTCTCTCTCTCTCTATATATATATATATATATATATATATATATATATATATATATATATATATATATATATATACGGATTTTCTTTTAAATTTCAAAATTTTCAATTTGTTGTCCTTGGACACTCTGGATCAAACACAAACACAAACTGGTGAAATAACACATACATGTTCTGTAACAACTCCTTTATACCTTAAACCATTGCCTTTGTTCTTTAAAACCACACTCCTATTACCTTAAATAATGCCTTTGACTATGTAACAATGCTTTTATCCTATTAGAATAGTGCCTTGTGAACATTCAAAATAACACTTCTATTAGTTTCTACAATGCTTTTACAACATAAAACAAAGCCTCTATTCTAACACTTGCAAACAAAGGATACTGACACTAAATTTTTTTAGAATCTAAAGATAGTTCTACACACTCTTTTCTAGGTTTAATATACTATCAATTGAGCAATTCCTACAAACCATTTTCTGCACATCAAATTAGTATCAATCCTCATTTTTTTTCAAGAGAAATTAGTATTATTCAACTCAAGCAACCTACAATCAACCTTCATTTTCTTGGTGAAGAAAAATGTACACTTCCCAAAAAATATTAAGGTAAACATTTGAGGCTATCAATCTATCTTTCATCTAACTTGAGCAGACAACAATTTGATTATTTCAGAACACCACAACAAAGGCCTTATCTTGATAATCTCATTCAACTAGTCTAAGGAATCCTATTAATTAATATTATGGAAAAATCTTAAAGGAGTCTAATCCTTTTTTTATGCCACCAAAGAGAAGTGTTGCTAAGAAATATATAACATAGAAAGCAGTTACATGTGCCAATGCAAGAGAACCAATCGATGTAATTTATTTTGAGTCACCTACGATGGATTACCCAACAACAACATAAAAATATTCTACCAGTACTCTAGAATAATAAAAGGAGAAAACTCAAGTAGTAAACCAGTAAGAGAAACAATCCCACCAACAACAAGAGACACTACGAGAATAAGAATTGTATTAGGAAGGAGTTACCTTTATGATGCATTTTTCAGCTACTTCATGGAATGAAGAAGATGTTGAAACTAGGGAAAATACATTCTCATAAGACCCCAAAATGCTTCCCACTATGGAGAGAGTCCTCAAGAAAAACAAAGAACAATACCTTATGGCTATAGTAAGAGAGGGGTCCAAATTCCCACATGGTTTCAATATGGCCAACCTTCAAAAGGAAGAACCAAAACAACCCATAGAAATTCTCACTCAATAATTCCAAGCTATATAAGTTAAAATTGAGAGGCTAAAGAAAGCTAATGCACCACAAACTGAGTTTAGTTTGGAGAAAGTATTCCCACTTCCTTTTAACAAGAACATCATGTTAGTGCTATTTCCACAAAATGTTCAAATTCCAAAGTATGACAAATATTAGGGCACATCAAATCCACAAGACCATCTCACACAATTTTACACATTGACCATGGAATTCATACACAAAATGATCTATCTCATGTGACTATTTCCTTAGGAAGAAAAGCTATGGAGGTGTTCTCTAAATTCCCCTCCAACCTTTGATCATTAGACCAATTGGCCTCTTTATTTGTAACACAATACTCCTACAACATAGAAAAGGAGGTTACAATGATCTACTTGTAAAACACAAAGGAATTATCATGGGAGTCATTTAAACATTTTTTGTAAAGGTGGCAACACAATTTTGTGAAATATCATCAATAAATCATCGAGGAAGAAAAGATGGACATTTTCATTAATAGTCTATCCAAGCTAATGAGCCACCAATTTCAACTCTAGTGCCCTCCATACTTTAAGACCATGTTAGAAAATGTGTGAAAAGTGGAGATAGTCCTAATAGCCAATGAGGGGCTAAAGATTTGAAAATATGGGCCGGAAAGGTTTTACCAACTCCCCCCAGACCAATGATTCCATGAATCTATCGAATGGCAAACCTAGAAATTAGAGGAGGAATAATAATAAGCACATGGAAAAAGATGGCATTGTAGAGACACACCATGTCAATGAGAAACTTTCAAAATTTGCACATTGATCATCTCTAAAATTGTAGTTTCAACTGAACCCTAGTGCATCTTGTTTCTATAGCAAGATAGTGACAAATATGTCCAATCAACAAACCTCTTGTAACCAAAATCTACTACTAAAGAAATATTGGGCAACCAACCAAGAAATAGTTCTTACTCCTATCAAAGAATCTTATGAGAGTACTTTACAAACTCTCCTCATAGATAAACTTATCGTATTACTCAAATCTAGGCCATTCAAACCAATGGTAAAACCACCCTGATGGAATGAAAATCACATTTTTTTTATCATAGGAATATGAGGCACTTGAATTACAATTGTAATTCCTTGAAAGGTATAATTTAGAGACTCATTGATGACAAGGTCATCTTGGACAATAAGCTCCACCAAAATGAAGATCACACTACTCTCAAGAATCCCTTAATGGATCATGAGAAGGGAGAGTATTTCCAAACAAACTATGATTAGAACTCCAATGATAGGGTTAATCATGCCTAAAATTATTACAATAAAATCAACATGCTGTCAAGGTATGATGACATGGTCAATGTAATAATAGTCAATAAACTAGCCCAAGAGAAGTCTATCAACATGATTACTAGAGGGAAGACTTCCTAGGAAATCTTACTAGGAATGACGAGTTGCTTGGATCCAGTGACCATAGGTCCAATCCCAAATAAATGTAATTTGGTAAATCATTTACTTAAGAGTCCTACACATATATCCATTCTTAAGATACTATAAATTTCTCCCTCTCATAAGGAAATATTAGCTAAAGCCTTAGTGTCAAATGATCTAGATGTCAATAGGTTTCAAAACATGGTCAAAAACCTTGTCAGGCTTACTGCATATCATTTTCAGTGCAAGATAACATGTCACCATCTTATCCCAAAAAAATTCCCTTATACATTGAAGTGTTTATTAATGGAATCCAGGTAAAAAGAGTCCTAGTAGATAGGGGTGCAAGTTTGAATATCTGTATGTTAAGTCTAGTGCGGGTATTGGGTTCTTTTGAGGATGCCATCAATCCAACCAATAATATGACCATAAAAGCCTATGATTATCAACAATGATATTCCAAAGGAATGGTTACTATAGCTATCTAAGTTAGTCCTATCATTAAAGAAATAAATTTTCAAGTCATAGACTTCAACTTAACCTACAATGTCCTTTTGGGAAGACCATGGATCCATGATATGCAAGTTGTCCCTTTGAAATTTTACCAATGCCTCAAGTTTCCATACATGGGAGAATAAATCACTATCAACAAGGACTTAGATAATGTTCAATACTATAATGCACTTGTTCCCCATAATCGAGAAGAAATTCCATCAGACAATATTAAGCCTACTATTTTTTTTCCAGTAGAATCTTCAAGATTAGACTATTAAACTTCCCCAAAGGATGGTTAGGAGAGACCCCATAATGTGAATAACCACTTGACTAAAATGACTAAGGGAAAGTAGAAAGTAGGTTGTTCTAATTATCTTAAAAAAAAAAGCCTTTCTAAAATAGGAGAACAAATGGTTGCATTATGGATACAAGGATGGGATAATGAAGGAGTTTCAAAGGAAATGTGACATTGGAGACAAAAGTTGAGGTGACTACTTTGTATCCCTATTTGATCTACCCATATTCCCCAAGTCACATGGTAGACCAAAAAAATCTCCCCAGTATACAATGAACACTTTGTTTGGAAGGATAACTCATCCCAAAATCACACTCCAAAAGATGATGAAAATAAATGAGTTTAAAATGTTGACATTTCTCATCACCTCCAAGGTAAAGGTTATGAACTAATAAAAAAATGGGATATAGTGTTAGGATTAACCACATAAATAAATAAAAGTTACATGCAAATATAAACAATAAAAAATAATAATAAAGCATACAAATGAGAACACAAGATATAAGGATTTAAAGTTGTTCACCCAATCCCTAGGCTATGTCCACCAACAACAAGTCCAATATTATTATTATCCAGTGATTAAAATCCACAATCTTGTACAACTCAATACCACTGCAAGAAGCTACAATATCACCATACATTATGAAATCCTTCACCCTAATCCATTTTATACAAGCTTTTTGCTACTCACAAAATTAGGGCTAAAACAAGTCATCAAATAGAAAAATAACAACCAACACCTTTTACAATATAAGGTCATTTTTTGCTTCAAGGGTGCTGCCCCTAAAAAACCTCATGAGGGCATTTATCCTTGACCCCATCATGTATTTTGATAGGGAGCACACCTGGGGCTCTACCCCAAGACCCTATAGGGTCACTTCTCCTTGACCTCATCTTGGCGGTGCTGCCCCTAAACCCATGTAGAAATAATCTGGGGGGAAATCACATCGATTAAACCTCCAAGTTTGATTAGGCTCAACATCACAACATATATCAAGACAAGACCTAATTGTCAAGGCAAGGGAATAAAAGAACCTTTAATGGCTAGTCTGAGACCCAACAAACTCAAGATTGGTTTGGACTATTCCAAGAAATATTTCAAGGGCTTGCCTCAACATCTTGACAATATATCCACCAAATAAATGGGTACAACATCTACTAAGTCAACTTGGGTAGCCAAGACCCCAGTAAACACATATCCCATCACAAAATAACTAGAAGTAGTCAACACCTCTTTCTCAAACCTCCAAATCACAACTAACCCTTTACCAAATAATGACAAATTTTCCATCACTAATTAGTGATAGCAATGATTTAGCCAAATGGGAATGGGATTTCTTGTTAAAATGTTCATCTATCTAGGATAAAGAATGTGATTTTGTACATGTCCCAGTTTCAGAGAATATAGACTTCAATCATATTGTGATCCCATCTTCAAATTAAGGAAATGAGAATATTTCCTCCACACAAGACAATAAACAAAATAATCATGCAATGGTTTTTCCTTCCAAGAGCTTTTCAAAGACTTCTTCCCAAAAGAAGTAGAAGAGGAAGAATAAGAGATAATGAATAAGTCATATATTTTTCTTGGTCATTTATACCACTTAGAAAAAGGACACATTATTTACCTTCCCAATATGATGTATGGGCCATCCAATGAGGTCATGACCCTGGATCCTATTGAACCTAACTACCCCTTAAAACTTCCATCACTAGTCCATCCTGATATTATTAGATGGAATCCAACTAAAGACAACCACCCTACTTTTGACTTAGACCATGACATATCCATCTACCTTAACATGATTGAACCATCTTCAAGACCCAAGATGAGTAGAAGATGGGAAAATGAGAAAAACAACAATCATCTTAGCCAAACAAACCAAAATTTGACAAAATAGTTTAAAAAATTTAGAAATACAAGAGAAGGCACATCAAATGGTGAAAATATAATTATGGCACCAAATGATGGGGTGATTGATGCTTTTCCTAAGTATTTAGAAGAGAGGTCATCAATATTGATTGAGCTCATTGAGAAGATTAATATTGGGATGGAGGAAAAACCAAAACTCATTCACCTAGTAGTATTATTGACACCCAACAAAAGAAGTTAATTTATAAAGTTTTTCAAATCTAGAAAAGTAAAATTTTCATGGTCATACATAGCCATGCCAGGTCTAGATCCATAGCTCATCCTATATCACTTCAATATTCTACCAAGGGCTAAACCTATTAAACATAAACTTAGAAAGATGCATCCGCATATAGCACTTTTGGTCAAACTAGAACTCAAAAAATTTCTCAAGGTAGGTTTTGTTAGGCCCTTAGCATATGCCTCCTAGATATCCAACATAGTACCTATCTCAAAGAAAGACAACACCATCAAAATCTGCATTGATTTATAATATATGAACAAATCATTCCCGGAAGATGATTTCCCTCAACCAAGCATCACTGTCATTATTAATCTCATATAGGAAATTTCATGTTCTTTCTGATGGACATATTTTCAAGGTATAATCAGATCTAGATAGCACCACAAGATCAAGAGAAGACAACCTTTACTTGTGTTTGGAGAACATTCTGTTGGAATGTTATAGCCTTTGGCTTGAAAAATGTAGGAGCTAGCTATTAGAGAGCCATGATGACCATATTACATGACATGCTCCACACCTTCAAGGAAGAATATGTTGATTATATCTTGGCTAAGTCTCATACATGATAGGAATAACTTCCTATCCTAGACAATATTTTTATTCAACTTGAAGCTTTTAAGTTTTTCTTAACCCAAAGAAGTGTGACTTTTGGGTTCAATTAGGAAAACTACTAGCTATATAGTTTCCAAAAAAGGGATAGAGGTGGATCTCAAAAAGGTGCATGCCATTTTAGATATGAAAGCACCTAGAAATCTAAATCGACTATGATAATTACAAGTCAAGTTGTAGTTGGTGAGACATTTTATCTCCCAACTAGTTGAGAATTGTAGTCCCTTTACCCACCTCTTACACAAAGATGTTGTTTTCAAATAGGATGACAAGTTTGAAGCTTCCTTCCATTTTATTAAAATTTATTTGATGGATCCTCCAATTCTGATGTTGCATGTACCAAACAAGCCTTTCATAATGTATTTTTTAGTAAATGAGAGATCACTAGCAGAAATAATAGCCTAGTAAGATGATATGGGCAAAGGAAAGGCCATTTACTACATCAATAGGATTCTAGTGAGTTATGATCTCAACTACACATTCATAGAGAAATATTGCCTCGTAGTATTTTTTGCTTCCCAAAAAATACATCACTATCTTCTTCCACATAAGGAAAATCTCTTGGAAAAAATAAACTCTTTGAAGTATCTCCTAAAAAAAATAGCTTTAAATGGAAGACTTTCCAAGTGAGTCATAATCTTGAGAAAATTTGACATAGAGTATGTTGACTATAAATCCATTAAAGGACAAGCCATAATAGACCAATTGGTAGATTCACCGCTAAAGGATTCCAATCCTATTGTTGCTAATTTCCTAGATGCACTTATACTCCATATTAAGCTTGTTATATGGAAGCTTTATTTTGAAAATTCTTACACTCATCATGAATTAGGAGAAGGCATTCTATTTAGCACACTACAGGGAGTTGCCATTCACAAGTCATACAAGCTTTTATTTCCCCATACAAATAGAATTGTAGAATATGAGGCATTATTTATTGAAATTAAGCTAGCTTTGGAATGAAAGTTGACTAAATTGGATATCTATGGAGATTCATAATTAGTCATCAATCAAGTCACCGATGTATATTAAACCAAGGATGAAAAGTTGCTTCCCTACATATAGATGGTTGATGCCCTCAAAGAATGCTTTGTATAAATCAATTTTGAGGTGACTCCTAGAGATAAGAACAAGGCCTCTGATGCCATGACTACTTTTCCATCTCTTCTTCAACAATCTGATCAAAATGAACATTATGAGTTTCTAGTTGAAGAGATGGTTCAACCCGCATTTTTCTAATTTGAATCCAATATTGTTTGTTTACTTGTTGACTAGGTATCCCCTTGGTATGATCCCATATACACCTACCTTAAAGACCATCAACTTCCCACTAACCAAAAACATAAGCAAAAAAGAACCTTTGTTTTCAAAGCCTCATGTTATACTTTGCTGGCTAAAACATTGTCTCAGAAAGGTCTTGACAACACTTTGTTTAGGTGTCTAGAGAGTGAGGAGGATAATATAGCTATTTGTGAGGCCTACAAAGGTATATGTGGGTATTATTAAAGTGGTTACACCCTTTCTAAGAATATTTTGAGGATGGATTATTTTTGGCCCATGATGGAGCAAGATTCCATTAAATTTGTTAAGACTTGCAAGAAATGTTAGTTTCACGAGAATCTGATCCATGCACCAACTCAAGATATCAACCTGTTGACCATTCCTTTGCTATTTTATCAATGGGGTTTTGACTTCATTCATATGATTTACCTCCATTCTTATAATAAACATAAATGGATTATCACAATAATGTAATATTTCACAAAGTGGGTAGAAGCTGCACCATTAACCAACACTATAGGAAAACAAATCTTCTCTTTCATCCTTAAACATATTATATGTAGATGTGGTATACCTCAATTCCATATTAATAGATAATTATCTATACTTCAAGAACTAGATCATTGATGAAATCTATAAAAAGTTTCATATCATACATCACTCATCATGTATTATTTTCCTCAAGGGAATGGGTAAGAAAAGAAACCAACAAGAGCATCATCAATGTCCTTAAAATAATTGAAGACACCTCAGGTAGAAATTTTCATGCACAAAGGAACCGAACACTTTGGGCCTAAATAATTAGTATCAAAACACCTAGAGGGGCAACCCAATTCTCTTTGGTCTATGAAACTGAAAATTTTTACCATTAGAGGTTGAAATCCCATCCTTAAGAGTTACTCTACATGATGTCATGACAGATCAAGACTATAGGATAGCCCAACTTGAACAACTAGAGTTTATGGAGGAACACCAAAACATGGCATATGAACATCTTAAAGTGTATTAGAATAGAGTCTCCAACCACTACAACACAAAGGTTAAGCCATGGGGTTTTTAGAGATCTAGTCCTCTATGAAAACCACAAGAATCAGTCTGATAGGAAAAGTAAGGGAAAGTGGGAAACTAAATGGATAGGTCCCTATATCATTACAAAATCTTTCGAAACTGGAACCTACAAAATTGCCAATTGTGATGGGGAAGAAATAGCAGATCCCCTTAATAGCATCCACCTTAAAAGATTTTATTTCTAGAGTCTTGAATGATAACCACATATCTTGAAAAATACCAAAAAATAGAAAAAAAATCAGCTATACCTGTTCAAAAATTCCTTTGTGGCATACATCTTTCCAAGGATTCTTTCAACTTCATGTACCTGAAAATGATGATATTCGAGTAGAAAAAGAGTTAAAAAATAACACCTTTGGGATTTCACAAATCCTTCAAATACAGCACAAGATTGCAAATGAATGGTTGATTTTGTATCTCAAACAATTTTTTCTATTAATAATGCAAAAACAAAAAATTAAGAGAAAAGGGGAAATTTTTTAAAGTTGAATTATTTGGAACTCTTTGGGTAGAAAATATGTGTCTTATCTTGGGGTGAGAGAAATGCTAGATTGAGAAATAATTGTGGGTCTACATTCTACACTAAAAATGTGAGGGGAACAAGAAACAACCAACAAAGAGAGAAATTTGTGGTCTAAAGGAAATATGGAGTTATATTATGTGTTAAGATGCCACAAAAATGAAGTGAAGGAAAATTAGTGCACATCTCAACATGTAAAACATATCAAGCCTCCCAAACTTTCATTTTACCATAAAAAGTCCCAAAATAATCCTAAAAATCCATTATGTGATCTCAAAAATTCTAATGACCATGAACAAATTTATGATGATCCCACATATCCATTTTTACTATCTAATAGTCTCCAAATATTACCTAATTGATCTAGTAAATGAGCTTGTAATTTTGATTCATGAGGACATTTGTTATAACAATTATCTTGCCCAATAGGTGTATTTTTCATCCCCAACTCTTCTTGTCTTACACAAAGTGTGAAAAGAGTCTTGGTTCATGTAGGCTTTAGTTTGTTGAGTTTTCCAATGGTTCAATAATGATATCCATTTGATCAAAAACTCAAGATCTCATTTGTACTAACACATCTAGGCATTTAAATATTCTTGAAAAATCCAAAAAAGAGAGTTAAATACTCCAAAAATCCAAAACAAAACATTCAAAATATTTATATAAATTATTTAAATATATATTTCAATCCGATGATCCATCGATTTCATGTCAAGTTGGTGTCTATCTATAATTGTCATTCCTTCAGGATGGATTTGCGTACCTTGAGCAATTTTATATGAAACCAATGGTGAGGCCCTATATTGAATATATTTAAACATTTTATTGAGATCATGTTACCTTTCAAAAAATCTATGAATACTATTGCAAAAGGCCTTGTGATCCAACTATCAAGTCTCAAAAAATCCTTATCCTAGTATCTCTCAACAAAGATGTCAATAGTGTCCCTATAGACCTAAAGATTAAGAAGTAGTGTAATTATGTCTGAAAACATCTTTCCAAGTTTGGGAAAATTTGGCACAAACATAAATATTATGAATGAGGTTTCCTAAGCCCATTATTACTCCTTTCTCTTTAATTAATGTGAATCAAGATGGATTTTGAGACTTATTCATGTTGAAGAGGCCACAATTAACCAATGTTATCCAAAAAATATATCAATGCTATCTTGAAAGGCCTTGTAACCCTCAAACCTATCTCTTACACCTTAAACATAATTCTAGGTTTTGGAAAATTAGGCACCACTTAGATTGCCACAGAGATATGTCACACTCTTTCATCGTCATTCAAATAGGCTAAAATTTTGCATACACCACAAAAATGTTGCTAGAAACCTACAAGGGTAGATTAGCATTTTATTGCAAGATGTAGGCCTTCAAAGCACCCTTTTCATAACCTCTAGCACCCTTTTCAAGACCTAAATTGCCCTTTTCAAGTCCTAATTGTCATTTTAGTCCTGATAGTGCCTTTTAAGGTCCATTCACATCTTTTTAGGCGAAGTATCACCTTTTTCAAGGCCCAATCATGGTTTTAGTCTCTCTAGCACCTTTTTAGGCCCATTCACAGTGTTTTAGGCCCACTAGCACCTTTTTAGGCCCATTTGCACCTTTTTCAAGGCCCAAATCACCTTTGTCATGTCCTAATCACCTTTTCAAGCCCTCAAACACATTTTAAGGCCCATTCATGCCTCTTTAGGCTCAAAAGAAACTTTTCAGGCCCTTAAGAACCTTTTTAGGCACAAACACACCTTTTCAAGGCCAAAAATGCCTTTTTACTAGCCCAAAAATGTCTATCTTTGCCAAACCTAGATAAAAAATACTATTTGTAACACTCAGCAAAGGGAAGGACAATTCATCTTGATTTTGGCTCTAACTTTCTTGCAAAGGCTATCAATATATGCATAATTTCTCAATCACGAGATACTCAACACAACTGAACCCCAATCAACCAAGTTTGATAGTGAATCAAATTCTCCTCCAAACTCAGCCTATAATTTGTGAGTTAATACTTCCTTCTTTTCCAACTCAATGCACCCCTCATCTTGGTCCAACTATGCCTCATCAAAGAAATTATGATCATTACCAAAGTATCTCTATGACATCTTTAATTCAAAGCCCTCTTTAGATCCCTTTTTTAGTGTTAAATTCAAATCTTTGCAATACTAGGTTATAATGTATAAGTGAAGCTTAGCCCTCCTCTAAAAAATTCACACAAGTACATGATGCTGACAATTTTTATAAAATATCAACCGTCTAGCTTCCTGACGATTTTTAGTCTAATTTATTATTCACTTGAAAACCTTGTTGAATGTGATGAAAAAAAAAAAACTTGTTGCACATATCTTAATTTCTACACATTTATCTTAAAATCCAAAAAAAATCAAATATTCCAAAAAAATGCATATATCGTCATAAAAATCAAAGCAATCTTGTGAATTAATTTTTACTTGTGTCTTTCAAAATCATCTTAATCTAATGATCTATTAATTTCATGTTAAGTTGGTTTCCATCTATCATTTCCATCCTTTAGGTTGGGTTTGGTGTACCTCAACCAGTTTTATATGGAGTTGATGTGAGGTCCTCTTTCAAAATGCTATAAATAAATGCATGAAACACACAAGATTCAAAAATTGTCAAAATAAGGACTTTTTATTCATCATTGAGCCTTGGTTCAACTACAACCATGCACAAATTAGTATGGATATCATCATGGCCTTCCTTGCAAGAGTGGAATATTTATATTCTTGGCAAGGGGCATTCTTTTACAAGCTAGGGTTGCCATTGCACCAAAAGATTGACTTGTCAATGCCAGTTACAACCACTAGACTTATAGAGCACGAGAGGCAGTTAAGACATGTCACAAATCCTAGAGGGGAACATTGGTGGTGGTTAGTTTGACAACCCCCCCTCAATGTTAGCTAAGGAGATTTGAACTTGTGACCAAGCTCTGATACCACTTGTTACATGCTAGAGTTGAAGTTGCTCCAAAAGATCAACTTGTTAATGCTTGATATAACCACTAGAATTATATAATACAGGAGGCAATTAAGCCATGTCATGAATCCCAAAGGGGAATGTTGGTGGTTAGTCTAACACATTCCCCCTAACATCACCCCAGAGGATGAAACTCGAGGTGTAGATCCTTGCTTCACCTAGATAACACCCATCTAATCATCTAGATAACACCTATCGATAGTGAAACTAAGTACTCAAAAAATGGGTAAATTTTCGATCCAAAAACTAAGTCCCTTTCTATTGATCCATAGGAATTGATTAATGATATAGCCCCATGTAATAAATAGCTTCCCAATAAACTTTGGCAATCCTTTGCATTTCCATAAACACATTCTCTACTAGTTTGTTTATATCAGGCATGGTAATTTCCTATTAGGCCACATTATGTTCAAGCTACATATATTCCTCCACCATCTTCCTATGCTCTACTTCAACCTGAGCCTCACCAAGCTTATGCATATGCCCCATCCTCATGTTCCTTGACTATTAAACCCAATAAAAATGTGACTTCTCATTCTACATTCTCACTCCAAACTCTCTCTGTTGCAAGTTATTTTCAAATTTCCTCCACTTCATGCCTTGGTTGTACCACACCATAGATCTTAGGCTATTGCTTTGGTTGACTCAAAGACACCTCTTCTCACTCACTAGCCCCTACATAGGCCATATGAGGCTAATTAGATGGCTCACCATGCTGATCACCTCACATCCATTGATATCATCAGTATCCCTCTACATATTTTCTCCTAGTCTCATAGGAGATCCCCCCTCCTCTACACCCATTGATGGATCTTGGGCAATTTCTATCATCTCAAGTTAATTCTACTCTACTTGAGTTGATGACTCAACTCCTAATTCCTCTTGAAGTGCGAGTTACACCACACTCTTTAGAAACATTAAAAAATTTGATAGGGGAGGTTCTTCCATCTTGACTTCTGAACCCCCAAGATGCTCCTACATGGCCTCCATCTATCTAATCTTGACATGATCATGGTCCAATATCTAGAGCTCAAGATGACTAACCAACTCACTTGACACACAATGGGTACATTTAATCCTTATCTCTTGCCTCACCCATCCTCCTTCCACCAAACCTTTCCCTTCACCTTCTCCACATCCTCTAACACTAGTCTCAACCTTCTTGACATCTTTCTTTGACAAATCTTGTGAGTTGACCATTGAAACTCACTCATTTTATTTTTTTAATGATTATTTCAGCACTAGAATTAATACTTTTCGAAGATCATTGATTTGTAATCAATCCTCCCATCTCCTATTTATAGACACATTCTAGAGCATTTCCTCTAGAGCATCTAATTATCTTCTTATTTGCCACCCATTGTGCCTCACTATAATATAGAATATAAATTGTAACCACAATGGTATATGACCATTTTCATCCTAGTACCAAAATTCTTTTTGAGCCGACATCCACATTGAATCTTATGCTTTTGCATAAAAATACATAAATAATGTTTTTATGATTTTGCCTATGACCTAGACCTATACACATAACAAAATGCACATACATGCCTTTATGGTATAGACTTACCACACAACTTTATATTTTGGTACAAACAATTTTTTTTATATGCAGAGAACTACATTGATGTATGATTACAAGACATGAAGTGATTACAAGATATGTTGCATTCCATAGTCATACTTTTCTAGCAACTTGATGATGTCCGAGACAAGAGATACTGGGATGAAAACATGACTACCTTTTGTTTTCCTAATTATTTCCTTATAGCCTATATTCGATGTACATTTTCAAATCTTATCTTTAACAGGTTGTGTTTATTGAAGATATTTGGATCACATGTATGATTTTTATTTCAATTATCTACTTTGACTGATAAAATATTCATATTACCATGGTTAGACCAATGGTGGTTGTACATTATCATATATTTTTAGTGCCCAATGATGAAACTTGAAAGTCATCTTCTTTAAATGAAAAGTGACAAATAGGTGCATCCATCCATTTTATAATTTGCATCATCCATGTTCTTAGTTTTGCCTCCTATCTGTACCATTTCTCAACAAGTCAAGATAAAAATTTGGCATTTATCATTCCCTTGCAAGAGACAAACACTGGGCTCTTTAGAAAGGATTTTACACTATTAAAAATGCAAAAAATAATAAAACATCAAAATAATCATGAGCTTGATCAAGTATTGTGGACTTTTGTATCAATCATATTTCATTTTTATCACATTACATCTATTAGAAACTACAATTGGAACAATTGTTATATTGTTATTGATATAAAAGCTTATTGGTAAGATAGTTTTCTATCTGATTTGAGTGCCATATCTAGATGATTGATGAAGATAATTTGAGAAGCTAGTCATAACAAAAGAACCTCTAGGAAAGGTTGATTTATGAGAGGAAACTACAATGGGAACTTGATTAATTAAACTTTGACAAAATAAAATGATTTTTTAAATCATGCTACAAGTATAAAAGAAATTTGTACTTAAGCCTTGAAGAAGTGATCAAATATTAACCAAATACATAGGCTTGACTGAGAAACATAGTAGAATATCAAGGAACTTGAAGTGTATGTCAAATGATGCTAGTATCAACCAAGTGCCAGTATGTGCCAAGTAGAAGTAGTGTCGATCGAGCATCAATATTGACTGAGTGTTAGTATATGTCCTGAACAAAAAGTGAGTAGTGATTGAGTAACCCTATGATGACTAAGCATTAGAACACAGTGTTGGCTAAGGGACAACATTTTGATAATTATTAAGAAATCATGATTTCTAGTTGAGAGAATTGATTTCTTGGAATATGTAAATCATATTGAAGATAAGGATAGATGAACTAGAAAATTTCATGCAAGGAAAGGATTAGGTAAGTGATCAATGGATTAACTTGAAAGAGATTTTTTTAGAAAAGAAGAGGATGAATAAGAAGGTGGAAAAATTCATTGTATGTCTTGAATCTAATCAAAAATCTAAGATCTATAGTGGATTTGAAGTGAAAAAAGATTAGAATTACCTATTTAAGGAGGTACAAAGGCTAACCTAATGAGGTTGGAGGAATTGTTGATGCTATTGATTGGTGAAATTAAGCAGAAGGTTGAGAAAAGTTGAGAGGAGGTGAAGTGTGATTTATTGAAGGGTTACCAAGTGAATTAGAGACTAAGATGATAATGAAGGCCATTTAGTGAATCAACATGTGAACCAAACCATGATTTTAATTTACAAAGTGAGTTGTATTTGTTAGATCAAAGCCTTCTATTACTTTCTAACTATTGTATCAGTATTGAAATCCTCTAATCAAGGCTGAACTAAAATTCATATGTAAATCCTTTAATCAAAGTGGCATTCTAATGGAATGTTCTAAAGTCTTCCAACAAGGCTGCTCCTAACATGGTGATTAAATACTTTAGTAAGGTCACATTTAACAATGTGTTTTGTATGCTTTAATATGGTTGGATCCTAAAATAGCTCACTTGGGAAGAGTGAAAAGATTGGTGCCATGTTAGTGGTGGTTTTTGCCAAATTGGGTTTCCACATTAAATCCTAGTGTCAAACTTGTGTGGATGTTATTTGTGATGATTTAATTTTAATGTTTTACATTCCACAAATATGTTATTACTAGGATAGTGGATTGCTCTAGGTTGATGTTATTTATAATCTGCTATAGAGGCTGAGTTAATGGATGTTTAGATCTAAAGTATTTTAAGTGTTTAGTTGTTCAATTGGTACATTTGGACCTTGGATAACTAATTCACCTCCCTCTTAGTTATTCTAAACATTCTAACACACATCATAGCATTTGTATCTCAAATTTTATTTGCCCATTGCATCACATCATTTAGGTAGCCTTTGAATCTCAAAATTCCCATGACTAAGGCATTATTGATCATTAGATAAATTGTGATTCATTTCATTATATCCTTAGGTTGTATTTTATTTCACTATATCTCAATTTCACATTACATGCATACACTTAAAATTACATTAATTTTATTCCCATTTATTACTTTTTTGTCAATTATCATACATTTTTCTTTAGGTTCATTTCATTTGCATATGATTAGTTGTCTCATAATTTTCCTCATCACCATCTATCTATCATATTTGACATGTCATTTTAAACATTATATTTACATTTAACACATTTTATTTCAAATCATATTTTATAAATTATTCCCTCATTATCATTTCATTAACATCGTATATTACTATCCACACAATTCCTAAAATCATGACATTACATATTCATCCATGCATCATATCATACATATTTTGTGTTTCACTATTTGTTCATCAATCTTACATTTTCATTCACATCATTTTGCATATCACATTAATCCATCTAGGTTACATTTACAATTTATTTACAAATATCACATAATCCATAAATCCTAATGTCACATTTTTATTTATATACATACACCATTTCATTATATCTTGAACATCTTTACCATATCCATCACTTATGTATTCCTATTTATTACTATTTCACATATCATATATATCTATCTATCCTACGCATTTTCTTCTAATCACAAATCCATACATCATATCCATCTACTCTCACATCACATATGCATCATAGAAAATTTAAACACATCATTACATCACATTAGTAAACATATCTCTAAGAATGAAAAGATAAACTATCCATCATGTAGCTATATATCATCACAAAATGCAAAGTCCACAATAAAATGACATCAATGATACCAAAAAAAATCTGATCCATAATTCTTGTCCAAAATCTATGAAATTTCCAAAAAAAGTACCTCAATGATATGTAAATAATAATGGAATAATATAATGCCATTGTATTAAAAAATAGTTTACCTACAATAGGTAGGTGCTCATTGAGTCCCATCACTAGGAGCACTAGAACCATCACCCTATGATTGATTTAGCATACTCTGCCACTCCCTTTAGCATCCCCTATCACCACTTGAATGACCCAAGCACCCTCATATAGAAAAATGTCTAGAGAATCATGGAACTCCATCCCATCATAGTTTTGATCATACTAAACTAGCTCCCTAACCATCAAAATATGTCATATACAATAAACTCCTACAGAGTGATGATCATTACACCCATGAGAAAATGAAATGTGTTGTGGTTTGATAGATAATGCTTGGATACACTTATTAACAGCCCTTGATTCACTTGGAATAGGGGCATATCTAGTAGGTATTGCAAATGACAATTACCAATCAACCATATCTCCCCAACATATAATCTTTCTATGAGTTCAAATGTCCATAGACATATAGCTTATGTCCCTACACTTTCTTGCACATCAAAACAACACTATCATTTAGTCTTTCCAAAGTAATCATCATACGTCAATTTGTGAGTGCCACTTTTAGATAATATGCTAATGGTTTGATCAAGAAACAATCATTATTTTCCTACCTCTATATCTTGAGTAGGGAATATCCTATCCTATCCAACCTATTAGATCGATCAACACACGTTGCTTTTGGGCATTATGATCTACACCATTGTATTTTTCCAAAATTAAAATAAAATTGTCTTTACCCTATCAACACCTTTGACACCTATTTCAATTTCATTTCTGAGGGGGAACCAACCTATCTTATATTTATCATGCAATCATTCAGAATGAATATCCAACAAAAATTAGCTAATCATCTACACCGAGGCATCAACCTTAAGTATTATAAAAAAATTGAATTGTCAAAACAAAATCTTGCAAATATGGAAAAGATCACCATAAATAAATCAATCACACAAGGACATCATCATCAAATCATCAACAAAAAGGTACAATAATCAATACAAAGTTATCAAATCATTAGTGATAAGGGATTTAGTGGAAAAAATAAGTTAATAAACATAAAATAATAATAATCTTTGATGTAATATGCCTCAGTACTAGCTCAAAGAGGGGCATTTATAGACTCCCTAAAATTGGCATTAAAATCAATTGCTAAATCTAATAAAATATCAAATAAAAAATAAAAAATTAATATGAAATAATAGATAAATAAAATAAAATCATCAAAAAATAAAAAATGAAATGAAAAAGAAAAGAAAAAAATTGGAAAAAATGGCAAGTTTAAATAAATCAAATGAAGCCATTATCCTCTCAAAAGTGAAAATCCATATTTTTTGGATTTAAAAAGAAATACAAAATCCTATATCTCCTCACAATTCAAGTCTGTTGGACTTTTCCTCTTGGGGTTTAATGAGATATTTCTAATTTTACCATTACCCTTAGTGAAAAAGTAAATCCCCAATCTTTATCCCAACCCCTTCCAAAATCATATCAATTAGAGGCAAAATTGAGATTAAATGGACCCAAATTCTAGAAGAATAGATATTATAGTTATTTTCACATTAAGCTAGAGCATTTGTCATAGCATTTGGTTAAGATATCATAGCATTTATTTTGTATTATCATGTTAAGAATCATATTTTTTTAGTTTCTTCATCTCAACTCTAGCTAATCCACCCATCTTGCATTTAAAATTAACATAGTTAATGATAAATCTACATCCATTTAGCATTATCATGTCATTTCCCACGTAGAACTATCACTAAGATGCTTCTCTAAGGGCCATTTTGGGAGTTTTAATTAGGGAGACAAGTGGTAGTCTTTAAAGGTTGTTATCTATTTGGTCTTAGCATTTAGACATTTAGATTTGGTATAGTTTGTGCACCTTCAACACTAATGTTCCTTGAATACATGAATCACCGTATACACTAAGAAGAAGAAAAATAAGAATTGGAAGAACCGATGAAAAAGAAATTACCAAAAGAAAAAGGAAATTATAAAGGTAAATTGCCCCTAAAATATTTGATTTGCAACAAGATTGGTCATATTGCATCTAGGTATCCTAGCAATGAAACGAATGATGATAAGGACAAGAAGGAGAACAATTACCAAAAGTTTAGAGACAACAAGAACAAAGGAAATAAATCATGCTAGTAGTTGATGAATGTCAAACTAATGATGAATCTAATGACCTAGATGAAGGTGAGGAAGTAGTTTATGTTGATATGAAGGATGATTTAGAAGAAAGTTATAAAGATGAAAAATCTCTTATTTCTAAAGTAAGTAAAACTAATACATGGATTATTGATTGTGGGCTTTCACATCATATCATTGGTGATGTTGAAAGGTTTGAAAACATAGACAACTATGATAGATGTTTTTTAAAACTTAAAAATGATGCTCTATGTTCTGTAAAGGGAAAAATGATCCATTATTTTTGTAAGAATTTGGTATAGCTCTGATACCATGTAAGATTTTTCCTAAGGGACAAATTCACCCAGGAACTAAGAACTCAAACACAAGTACAATTGTAGACCAAAAATAGATATGATCAATTAATTAAAGTATGTCCTAATACATTTATCTATTCAATAGATGATATATGTACACACTAGGAGTGCCTGTATATAAAGGCCTCTTAGGAAGCACCTAGAATGTCTTTAGAAAGAACTAGGAGATAAGATAAGCATTGATAACTAAGCACACACCTTATCCAACATTCTAGATGAGTGGATAAGAATGACAAGGTTGTAGACACCATGTGCTTAATTAGTGAGCTAACTCTTGTGTTGTTAACATGACAACTCACAAGAGTATGCATACTCCTAGGTGGCTGATAAAAAATAAAATAAAATATACATTAACCTAAGTAAACTTAAGTAAGTATAAATAGTAAATACTTATTTACACCAGCACCCCCCCTTAAGTGCAACTTAGGGGAATGCCCTTAAGATTATGAAAACTAGGATGAAATGCAAGATGGGTCCCAGGTACTAGGCCATGTTAGGTACCCATGTACATAATAAAATGCAAACTCTCATAAAGTGGAGAAAGAGGGAAAACCTTATGGGAAAAACACTCCCCCAAAAAGAGAGATGAGAAAGGGGTGCATGGATGGATGGAGTAATCAAGAACCCCCATTACAACATACATCCAGTATATATAAGAGAAAAATGGAGAAGGACAAAACCCCCTAAGAGGAAAAAATCTCCCCCATAAAAGAAGGAGGACACAAGTTAGTCCCCCCCTAAAAGTAGTGTGCTAACCAGTGAGAAATGCTTTGATGTAGAATCTAATCCATGATCTTTGAATGATGTTCCTACCATTTGGAAGAAACAAAGACAAGGGTACAAAGGAGATGTGTCCCCTGTATGGAGAAGGAATCTATATGATGAACAATATCACTAAAACCTATTCAAGTGTCCCTGTGTCAATATTGATGATCGCTTCCTCCAAAAATATTGAGAAGAAGTGTAGATAGAACAAGGAGTGAACTAGAACCTATTTCAAAAAACCAATAGTCTTCTCAAATGACAAAGAGACCTCCTTCAGGTGCTGTACATAAGTAGCCACAATCACATCAACCTGGAAAGACTGATCATGTAAAGAATGGACATGAGGGTCAGAGTGGGCCCTCACAACAACTGTAGAAAGATCATCCTCAGCAAAGAGAAGTAGTAGATCATCAAAGACATCTTCCAAATCTACTGTGTGTGACTTTAGGAACAAAGCTGATATGTCAGACAAGAAGTCATCACCTGGAAGACAAAGTGTACCTTGTTGTGCTAAAGTACATGAATCTGTCAGTATGGAAATGAATGAATTATTTGCCTCAAAGTGAAGACAAATATCATCAATAGTATCTCCCACATCTTCAATGCAAGACTCCATGAATAGGCCTACAAGGGTGGGAAGGAAGTCATCACATAAAGGTAGAGTAGGAAGACATAAAGGGTCCTGCTACACTAAATTTGAAGCATTTGTAGCTAGAATAGGATTAGTAGGAGCAATAGGAGCTAGAGGTGTGATCTCATCTAAAGAGGAGTCAACTACAACTGGATGTATGAGATCTTTCGGGAATGGAGGAATGTTTTGATCTCCATACTTCTCCCAAAGATACATCCAAGTAATATATGGATTAGATGACTTAATGTTAGACATTGTATCTAGAATGTCATCAATCATAAGAAGAAAGATACTAAGCCGAACGATGTGACTCTATTTAGGATTATACTTAAGATCTGGTGCATAGGGTAGTGCATTGTGTTGATTGAGATATCTGACAACGAGTTGACTCCATTCCTGATAGTTTTCTAGGGTCAAGTAAATCAAAATTTCCTCTTCCATGATGGAAAAATCAATGTAATCTCCAAATAATCAAAGAATAATGAATCAAAGAACCCCCCCTAATGTATGATTTAGGTGCTTGATAGCCACTTTCCAATTTAGGGCCTATTTATGAAAGTAGTATCTCTGTCTATAGAACCTATAATCTAACTATAGATATGGAAAGTAGACAAAAAAAATGCACTTTCAAAAAAATGGAAATTGATTTGGAGTCTAGATTAACCCATACAAAGCATTTTAAGTGGCAAAAATCAAGATTTGTGAGTTGTAAAAAAATTCAAGAACAAAGATCTCAAACTTCTTGCACCAATGTGTAGATCATGAAATCCTACCCCAAAAAAAAAAAAATTACTTTAAAAAAGGAGTCCATATGAGGGAGATATCATTGTTTTAAAATCACTTCTGCTGTTATTTTTTCTGAATTGCCATTGTGCCTCCAAAAAACAAATGGCTCTAGATTTTGCCTCAGATGTTCTATTTGGATGAAACAAAATCTGATTTGGGGGTTTTTGGACCTTCTGAATGTGATGCAAATATCTGATCTTCACCAACAAGCGCCAATCTTCACCAACAAGCTCTAATCTTCACCTACAAAAAATCACTCCTATGGCCCTATGGCCAAATTTTTTCTAGAAAATAATATAGATCCAAAAAAAATAGTAGAGATGCAAATGAAAAAAATGCAGATCTAAAAATTAAATGTACTAATCTAAAATGATCATACCAATGCTGCAAATCGGTCCTTCAGGCACTAGTTTGTAAAATTTTTTTGCCTCACAATTGACTTTTGTAGCATTCCGATTGCAATGCCAAGGTCAGATCTAACTCTAGATGCTCCTGATTTCTATAGTACACTAGATTCGAGCTAAGGTGTTGAAGCAACAATGGTCTTGAAAGGCTATGTGATGATAAAATCTCCAAGCACTCTAATACTAAGTGAGAATTTGGTATAGCTCTGATACCATGCAAGAGTTTGCCTAAGGGAAAAATTCACCCAAGAACTAAGAACTCAAACACAAGCACAACTACAGACCAAAAATGGATATAATAAATTAATTAGAGTATGTCCTAATACATTGCTCTATTCAGTATATGATACATGAACACACTAGGAGTGCCTGCATATAAAGGCCTCTCAGGAAGCACCTAGAATGTCTCTAGAAAGAGCCAAGAGATAAGATAAGAATTGACAACTAAGCACACACCTTATCCAACATTCTAGATGAGTGGATAAGAATGACAAGGTTGTAGACACCATGTGCTTAATTAGTTTGCTAACTCCTATGTTGTCAACATGACAACTCACAAGAGTACACATATTCCTAGATGGCTAATAAATAAAAAATAAAAAATATGCATTAACCTAAGTAAACTTAAGTAAGTGTAAATAGTAAATAATTATTTAAACCAACAATTTTGAATGAAAATATTAAGTGTGATAATGCTTATTGTGTTCAAGGACTAAACTAAATTTTTTTGAGTGTGACACGACTGAATAACACAGGTTATTAACTGGAATTTTAGAACCAAAAGGTGAAGTTCTATGATACTGGTGGAGATTTGATTGGCATTGGTAATCAATCAAAAAGTAACTTATTTTATTTGAATTCCACTGTAAATAATTATTTCCAAGAAGTGAAGATTTTTGGTTATGACATAAAAGGTTCTTTCATATAAATTTTGATAACATGATCAAGGTTAGAAAGAAGAAAAGAGTAAGATGTGTACCAAAATTGAAAGCCAGATAAAGTTATGTTAAAAGAATGTTAGATCTAGAAGATGACAAAGTCAAGTTTCTCAAGTAGGTCTTACTCATCTAATGGTATATTGGAGTTATTTCACATTGATCTATGTGGTCATATGAGGGTGTAACTTTATTATGGTGATAAATATTTCAATTTGTTTGTTGATGACTACTTAAGAATGGTGTTCGTATTATTTCTAAAAGAAAAGTTTGATGCACTCCAAATGTTTAATCGGTACAAGGCAAGAGTTGAGAAGGAAATTGGTAAAGAACTAAAGTGTTTAAGATTTGATAGAGGAGGTGAATTTATCTACGATGAATTTACTATCTTTTGCAATGAAAATGCAATCAAAATATAACTCTTTGCATTGAGAACTCCACAATAGAATGACATAGCTAAAAGAAGGAATATGTCAATAGTTTATTGTCCTAGAACATTTTTAATTGATAAAGAGGTTTTACAACATTCTAGAGAGAAGCAATTAGTGCTATTGTTTACACCCTTAACCAAGTACAATTGAAGAAAGGTACATATAAAACTCCCTATAAACTTTGGTATGCACATACACCTAATGTTAGCTACTTTAAAATATTTGGAAGTAGGTGTTACATTCTAATAGATATTAGAAATGGAAAGTTTGATTCTAAAGGAGATGAAGGAATATTTTTAGGATATCCCACAATGGGAAAAACTTACAAATGTCTAAATAAGGCTACTAACAAGATTGTGGAAAGTGAAAATGTAAGGATTATAGAGTTTGCATATAAGAATGAAGGCTATTAAAAAGGAAACTAGATGATTATCAAATATTTATATATGTACAGGAAGGGGTTTTTGGTACTTGAGTAGAAATAAGAAATAAAGGAACCAATTGAACCCCCATTGAGAGAAGAAAATGTTGAAGAACAAAGAACCAAGCTAGTAATAGAAAAGTATGTTAGAAGAAACCACTGACTAACTCAATAATTGGAGATAAGAATGTAAGAGTCATGATAAGAAGTAAGTTGAGAGCTAATGTATGTTTGATTTTTGAATTTGAGCCTAGATTAGTCAAGGATGCACTAGAAATGAATATAGGGTTAATGTAATGAAATAAGAGATTCATCTAGTTGAAAAAAACAACACTTGGTCACTAGTACTAAGACCTAAGGATAAAAATGTTATTGGAACAAAAGGGATTTTTAGGAATAAGCTAAATGAGAATGGGGATGTGATAAGAAACAAAGCAAGATTAGTGTACAAAGGATAAGCTCAAGAGCAAGGTATTGATTATGGTGAGACATTTGCCCCTATTGCGAGATTAAAATGTGTGACAATTATACTTGCATATATAAATCATGAAGGTTTTAAAGTATATCAAATGGATGCTAAGTATGCATCTTTGAATGGAATACTGGAAGAAGTGTACATCAAGCAACTGAAAAGATTTGTTGACAAAAGTAAGAAAAACATGGTATGGAAATTGAATAAGGCATTGTATGGTTTGAAACAAGCACCTTGAGCATGATATGAAAGACTCCAATCATACCTAATTAGAAGAGGTTTCACTAGAACTAGTGATAACTATAATTGGTACTTGAAAAGTAAATTTGAAGATAAGGTGTTATTAGCTAAAATATTTGTTGATGATATTTGGAGGAAATGAGCTGATGTGTAGATCATTGTTGATGAAATGATAAAACAATTTGAAATTTTAATTATTGGAGAGATCAAAATTTTCATTAGATTGCAAGTGTAACAAACCAAGGATGAAATATACATAATATAGTCGAATTACATTAAGGAGATCTTGATGTAGGAGAATCTTGGGTTGTTGAGAAATCTTGCATCAACCAAAAAAACTTTTCTTGTTCTCTATGCTAGCCTTCTATTTGCGACGTAACCATTTCTTCTTTTAGCTTCATGTTGTGTGCAGTTAAAATCATGTCAAGGACCTATTCTTGATCCTTATCCTGAGTGTACACATTCTAATGCTTCATATTATTTGAGTTCTATGTCATTTTTTGTGGTTTCTATTTCTTGAAATTTTTATCTAGTGAGGTGTTTTGTTTCTATTAGTATGGTTTCCTATGATGATGTGGCATCTTGCACAGTTGGAAGCTGAATCGTAACTTGTGTGTGGAACTGTTCCTAAGAGCACATTATCTTATATTGTTATTTTCTTGGGTTTTGATTTATTCTTCCAAGGCAGACCTATAATGTAATTAAATACCTACCTAGTTGACTTGCAACTTAACTAGCTATATAACAAGCTTGGTTAGATGTAGGAAATCATCATCTTAGATGAAAGAAGATAGAAGATGTGAGCTAGGAGTTTAATTTTGTAGTTCTTCCTTTTATATGGCCGTAACCCAAAAGGCCTCACAACTAGGCATGCTGTTCCATATTGTTTTACATGTGAAGTGAAATAATTACACTATTGATACATTGATATGGATTTTATGTTCTCTATTAATCTGTATGAGTGAATCTTTCATGTGTAAGTCTAAGAAAGGGTGTTGGTAGGTTTAAGCTGGGTTCATCTCACCTTATCCATCCTACCTTGTGTCAGGTGGCATCAGAGCAAGGTTATCTTTCCTTATGAGTTTAGGACCATGGGGAGCCTTATTGGATTGGTTGTAGGGTGGTAGATTTGAAATTTGACCTATAATTTGTAAAAGTTTACGATCTTACAAAAACTATTGTCAAGATGTTTGTGGTAGAGGAAATGTAGATAATGCTATAATTGACATGTTGAGGTAGATTGTAACAAGACTTGAAGCTATTGAGATAGCCCAAATAAGAGCTATACATCTTAAAGATGTTAGTGATGATAAATAAAAAAACACTTGATCCTAATCCCGAACCAAGGGTTGAAAAAGACAGAGAAAGGATTTTGAGAGTTCTTTCTAGGGTCAACTCTAGACCTATTGTTGAAATTTCTTGTTATGATGGAAGACTTGATACTAATGCAATATTTTTGATTAAGTAAAATAAGTTTTTTTATAGGGGTTCCTGAAACCCACTAGTTAACAACATAAAAAGACTAGCAGATCAAGTCTAGCAACTAAGCTATAGAAAAAGACAACAAGCCAGACCCAACCAACTAACAAAAGCAAAATCCAAAAGCCTAAAAGCTAGGGAACAAGCAAAAACTAGGAAGAGTGATCAAGGAACAAGATCTTTAGCCAACTCCTACTTCTTTAACTCCATTTCTCCCTTGGCCTCAACCTTGTTGGTCTTTCAGTGACTGTCATTGTGAGAAGCAATCTCATCCCTCTTTATCTTTTCAACCCTACTCTTTCTACTTAGGCTCTCCTCCTATAAGGACTCCTCCTCCTTAGTAACCCTGCTTCCTTCTATGCCCTTATCCTCATTACCCTTTTTATTTTCCTCCATCATCCCATGCAACTGAATGATGTTATCATTTAGACCTTTTATAATGTTAAGGCTCTAATTAGACAAGATGTGAAGTGTAGTCTCCATCCTTTCCACCCTTTTTAAATTCTGTATAACCCTAGACTCCAGTTTGCCAATTTTGACATTCTCTCCCACCCCTTCTAGCCTATCCTATCCCTGTAGTTTGAAGTTGGGTTCATCCCACCTTATCCATCCTACCTTGCATTTGAAGGACTTGAGAAAATACACAAATTAAATCCATGAAGTCCTCAAATACCTACATGTGGAAAACCTATCACAAAGAAGAAAAAGACAAGAGGAGGCAAGGGTTTTTCTCTAAAAACATGCAAATTGTATTCTCAGATAAAGAAAAGATAAATAATTACAAAGAGATCAATCCTTATAAAAGGAGATTGAAACCCAAAAAGGGTAACCTAAGAAGTTACAAAGGGTAACCTAAAAGGTAAAAAATATTTAATAATTACTAATTAATTATTAAATATAGAATGCAAAAAGTGCATAAAGTGAAATCTTAAGAAGGGAGAAAAGATAATTTAATTAATGAAATTAAATTAACCTTTTTCTCTAACAACGTCAGGTGGTATCCGAGAAAAGTTATATTTCCTTATGAGTTTAGGATCATGGAGAACCTTATTGGATTGGTTGTAAGGTGGTAGATTTAAAATTTGACTTATAATTTGTAGAAGGTTACGATCTTACAAAAACTATTGTCAAGATGTTTTGTCGTAGAGAAAATGCAGATAATGCTATAATAGACATGTTGAGGTAGATTAGCAAGACATGAAGCTATTGAGATAGCCCAAAGAGGAGCTATACATCTTAAAGATGTTAGTGATGATAAATAAGAGACACTTGATCCTAATCGTGAACCTGAGGTTGAACAAGATGAAGAAAGGATTTTGAGAGTTCTTTCTAGGGTCAATTCTAGACCTATTTTTGAAGTTGCTTGTTATGATGGAAGACTTGAGACTAATGCAATGTTCTTGATTAAGTAAAATAAGTTTTTTATAGGGGTTCCTAAAACCCACTAGTTAACAACATAAAAATACTAAAAAATCAAGTCTAGCAACTAAGCTACAGAAAAAGATAATAGGCCAGACCCAACCAACTAATAGAAGCAAAATTCAAAAGGCCAAAAGCCAAGGAACAAGCATAAACTAGGAATAGTGATCAAGGAACAAGATCTTTAGCTAGTTCCTATTTCTTTAACTCCATTTCTTCCTTGGCATTAGCCTCATTGGTCTTTGAGTGAC
The DNA here is from genome assembly GCA_028749045.1 of Cupressus sempervirens. Lineage (NCBI taxonomy): Eukaryota > Viridiplantae > Streptophyta > Pinopsida > Cupressales > Cupressaceae > Cupressus > Cupressus sempervirens. The sequence goes on along the minus strand of CM053792.1, from coordinate 442,287,208 downwards.
TGTTATCCTGAGAAGCCATCTCATCCCTCTTTCTCTTTTCCACCCTACTCTTTTTGCTCGGGCTTTCCTCCTGCAAGGACTCCTCCTCCTCACTAACCCTAGTTCCCTCTATGTCCTTATCCTCCTTACCCTTTTTATTTTCCTCCATCATCTCATGTAACTAAATGATGTTATCATTTAGACCTTTTATAATGTTAAGGCTCTGATTAGCTGAGTTGTGAAGCATAGTCTCCATCCATTCCACCCTTTTTTCAATCTCTGTAACCCTAGCCTCCAGTTTTTCAATTTTGACATTCTCTCCCACCCCTTCTAGCCTGTCTTATCCTTGAAGTCTAAGCTTTATTTTCAAAATTTCATGAAATATCCATTTTATGGACCAAAAATTGTCCACGAGGTTGTTTCTGGCATTATTTAGTAAATTTATATCTATCTACTGTGCATTGTCACTAAGAATCACCAGGCCTAGATTAATAATCTCTTCCAACTAAATTTTTCCATCCCTTTCCCTTGATCACCTCCAAGTTAATGTGTTTTCTAATAAGCACCATATTTATTGTACTAGCATGAAAATTCCTCCATACAGTTTTTCTACCCTTTTTGTCTAGAGAAATTATAGTTTTTATGAAACCCTCTTCCTCCTTTCTTTCTCCTTGAGCTTCAAAAATATACTCCTTTCCCTTTCCATATGCCCTCTCATCCTCCTTATCCCCTCCTCTTTTCCTTTTGATTGAGCTTGCCACCTTCCTTTTATCCTTTACCTTACTAGGTCCTTCCTCTCTCACATTGCCTTCCCTATCCAATTCTATTCCCTCTTCCTCATCATTATACTCTTCCTCTGAATCCTCCTCCTATTTGATCATTTTTCTTGAGCCTATTTCTAGCTTCTTTTTATTCTTCTTACCCATATCCTTCATGATTTTTTTCACCTCCTCTTCTTCTTTCGAGTGCATATGTGCACTATCCTCTTTGTCTGATGGGAGGTAGGAGCTCTCTGTTTCCTCAAAAGAAATTGCCATCTAGGTGACAACCCTTCCATGAGTTTGAGATTTAAAATTCTCATACAAAATTAGTAACAAACCCTTGTGGAAGGTAGGATTAGAGTAAACTTTCTTCTTATAGTCCATTATATTCTTATTAGCAAAGAAAAATAGAAATCTTGGTGCCATATCTGAAATGATGAAGGATAACAAAATGGTGGGTTTGAATCCTATCAAACCTAGTGTTGAGTGCAAAATAGGAGATAATTTCCCTTAGGATAAACCTCCATAGCTTCTTAATAAATGCAGGCTCATAATAGGCACCCATCTTCACAAGATCCTTCATTTCCTTCAAATCCATAGAAAAATCCTTAACCACATTCAGGGAAATTTTCTTGTACCTATAGAATTTAATGCCCTAGTTTGGGGAGTTAATTGCCTCATCAATGACCTCTTCATTGATCTAAAAGTCCACCTCATCTATCTTCACCTTCTGCTGTCTCCATGTCTTTACCATTAGGTCAGTAATCTTTGGATCCCAACCATGAAGTTTTTCAATGAAGGATGAGATACCTCCTTCCTTCAATTTTTTTGACACCTTTGATCACCTCTTCCACTTCTCAGCTTCCCCCTCTCGCTCCCTTCTATGCCTCTCCCCTACCATGTTGTTGCAAATAGAATAGCAAAGCCTTTGAGTTTTTTGTTCACCTTTCAAAACATCTTGATCCGAGACTAATGCAATGTTGGATTAGATCTTTGATATGGATAAATACTTTGAGTATGAAAGTACTCTTGATAATAAGAAGGTTAAGATAGAAGTCACCAAGTTGAAGGGTAATTCTTTACTTTTGTAGGATCATTTGTAAACTAAGAGACATAAGAGAGGAAAAGAAAAGATTAAGATATGGGAGAAGATTATTAACAAATTGAAGAAGAAATTCCTTCCTATAGATTACCAAGTTAACTTGTTGAGAAGATTACATAATCTTAGACAAAAGGACACTAGCATGAAGAAATACACTGAGTAATTCAACAAGTTGGATGTCAGATTTGGACATGTGAATGATGAATTTGAAAAAGTGGCTAGATACCTGAATGGTTTGAGGACATAAATTCAAGATGAGATCAACTATGTTAAGGTGGATAGTGTGGAAGAATAATATCCATACACTTTGAAAGATGAAGAATAGTGTGGAAGAATAATATCCATCTAAAGAAATTCTTGGGTAAGTTTGTGATTCTATATCTTGATGATATTTTGATATTCAACAAGACTAAAGAAGAGAATCTTGAGCATATCAAAAAAGTATTGTAGAGGTTGAAAGAGGAGAAATTGCTGATTAACTTGAAGAAATGTTTATTCATGAAGGAAGAGATTGTGTATCTTGGTTTTGTAATTTTAGCTAATGATTTGAAGATGGATCTTGAAAAGGTAAAATCTATTCTCGATTGGCCTACATCTAAGAATTTTCGAGAAGTAATACCATTTAATGGATTGACAATTTTTTATAGAAAGTTAATCAAATTTTTGAGTTCAATATGTAATGCTATGAATGAAACAATGAGGGGTGACAAGAAGGATTTCAAGTGGATGTATGGAGTGCACAAATTTTTTTGACACATTGAATAAAGAGTTTCAAAATTACCTTCACTTGTTTTTCTTGATTTCAATAAAGTTTTTCAAGTTGAATATGATGCAAGTGAAAGTTCTAGTGGAGCTCTTTTGAGTCAAAAAGGAAGACCTGTAGCTTTCTTTAGTAAGAATTTGAACAATAATAAGAAAATATATTCAATTTATGATAATGAATTCTACGCTATTGTTCAAGCTTTAAAGAAATGGAGACATTATTTGATGCCTAAATATTTTATGTTGTTCGCCAACCATAAAGCTTTGTAGTATTTGGACAGTTAGAAGAAGTTGAATGAGAGACATAAGAAGTGAGTTTGGTAGTTGCATAATTTTTCTTTTTCATTGTAGCATAAGAGTAGGCAATCAAATAAAGTTGCCAATTCTTTGAGCCAAAGAAGGAATTTGCTAATAGAGATGAGAGTTGAGGCACTTGGTTTTGATTATTTGAAGTACTTGTATGAAATTGATTAAGATTTTGTAGAACCATGGAAATATTGTAAAGATCTGATGGTGAATAATAAGTGGAATGGTTATTTAATTCATGACGACATGTTATTTAACAGAATTTAGTTGTGCATACATAGAGGATCTATGAGAGTTAACATCATGAAGGAGAAGCATAGTGGTGGACTTGTTGGAAACTTTGGAATTGATAAGATAGTAAAGCTGATTTCAGAAGATGTTGTTGGCCCCATATTTGAAAGGATGTGAAAAAGTTGGTTAATGGTTGTGAAATTTATCAAATAGAAAAAAGAACTAGTTAGAATTTGGAATTGTATTCACCATTTGCTATACCTAATAATCCTTGTGGAGTAATCATCATGGAATTTTTTCTTAGTTTTCCTAGAACTCATTGAGGTAATGATTCTATTTTGGTAGTGGTTGATAGATGTTTGAAAATGGATCATTCGATACCTTGTAAGAAGACATTTGATTCAGTACATGTGGCTGAATTATACTTAAAGGAAGTGGTAAGATTGCATAGTTTTCTTAAGATTATTGTTTTAGATAGAGATATTAAGTTTACTAGTTATTTCTAGAGGACACTTTATAAGAAAAATATAGAGTTAAGGTTTAGTTCTACATTTCATCTTCAAAGAGATGGACAAACTGAGCTTGTGAACATAAGTTTGGATAACTTGTTGAGATGTTTGGTTGGAGATAAAGTGATGATTTGTTTGAAGAAGAATAAATTTCCTATTGGTACATACAATCATCTAGAGAGAAATACATTTGGTCCTTGTAAGATTCTAAGATAGTTTGATAGTAGATATTCTTTTGAAGTTGAATTATAGTTTGATAGTAGATATTCTTTTGAAGTTGAATTACCTAAAGACATGGATATTTCACCTATATTCAACATTGCAGACATCTTTCAGTACTTTGAAGTACATAAGGAATTAAAAGATAACTTAGATTATCCTAAGAAGAAGGATGACATTATTGAGAAGATTTTTAATAGAAGAATAAGAAAAAGTACCAGAGGAAAAAACTACATGGAACACCTAGTTTAATGGAAAGAAAAACTAGTTGAAGATAGTTCATGGATTATAGAAGTTGACCAGGATCTTTATGAATTAGGAAAAAATACTAGGAATGTCGAATGTGGACATGAGTTCTTTGTTAATCCTAGGTATCTAATGCAAGAGCATCTTGGGTCTTTGAGCAATCTTGCATCAACCAAAACATTTTTCTTTATCTTTGTACCAGTCTATTGTTTGTGAAGTAGCCATTGTAGAATTTGGTTTTATGTTTTGTGCACTTGATATCATGTTGAGATCCTATTCTTGATCCTTATCCTTAGTGCACATGCACTAATGTTTCATATTCTTCGAGTTCTGTACCATTCTGTACCATTCTTTACAATCTCTATTTCCTATAGTTTTCATCCAACGAGTTGTGTTATTTCTATTAGTGCAGTTTTCTATATGATGATGTGGTATCTTTCATAGTTGGGAGCTAACTCATAATTAATGTGTGTACCTATTCCTAAGAGTGCATTATCTTATATTGTCCTTTTCTTAGGTTTTGGTTTATTCTTCCAAGAATGGACCTATAATGTAATTAAATGCTAGACTAGCTGACTTGTGGCTTAACTGGCTATATAAGAAGCTTGACTAGATGTAAGAGATAATCATATTAGAGAAAAGAAGATAGAAAATGTGAGATTTGAATCTAATTTTGTAATTCTTATTTGTAAATGGGCACAACTTGGAAGGCCTCACAACTGGGCATTTTGTTCCATATAATTTTACAATTGAAGTGAAATAATTACACTAATACTTTGTTGCATATTGATTTTATGCTCTTTGTTAATTTGAAATGGAGAAGCATCTATGATAACTCTAAGAAAGGGTATTTGTAGGTTTTATTTGGGTTCATCCCACGTTATCTCTCCTACCTTGTGCTAAATCCTAAAAACTTTTGGGATGGAAGATTCAAGACTAGTTGGTACATTGATGATAATTGGATGTAAATTGTCAAAAGAAAATGACTCTTGCAAGGTGAATGAAACTCTATATAGATGAAATGATTAGTAAGCTAAAATATGATGTTCATAGTAAGTTTGAAATTTCCCATGGTATTGGTATTGTGGCAAGATTTTCATGTAATCCTAAAGAGACACAGATGATTATTGTAAAGAGAATCTTTAGATGTCTAAAAGGAACCAAGGATATGGCTTACAGTACAAAAAGGATGAAAATTTTGAATTGAAAGTATATATAGATGCTAATTGGGAAGGTAATGTGGATGAAAGTTAAAGTACAAGTGGAGGAGCTTTCTTCATAGGAGAAATATTAGTAACATGGATAAGCAAAAAGAAAATTTTCATTTCACAATCAACTGCCAAAGCATAATATGTTGTTGGTGCAATCAATTGTTCAAACATTATTTGGATTAAATAATTACTTGAAGGAATACATGAGGAAGTAAATGGTCCTATGAAAATTTAATGTGAAGATACTAGAAATATAAACATTAAAAATAATATGGTTATGCATTCCAAGATAAAGTATATATCAATTAACTATCACCATTTGAGAGAACAAGTACATGAGAAACAAGTAAATCTAGAAAATGTGAAATCTATGGAGTATATTGCTAATATATTCACAAAAACATCAGCTAAGGATACTTTTTAATTCCTAAGAGATAAAATAGGAGTCATTCCCCCATCTAATGTTCATTATAGAAAGATGCAAGTTTCCTCAATTCATACTTTATCAGATTATCTATTTGTGAGTTAATGTAGATGGTCACTCTTTAGGAGCAACCTAAAGGTTGCAAGAAATATATGAGGAAACAAAAGAAATTAGTACTAGTAAGTGACAAGGTACAAATCCAAGAAAAATTAATTTTTAGATTAAGTTTTGTAGGTACCTTTGGCATTGTTTTCAAAGGGAGAGAGAATAATGATGGGGAGAGAATGAACAAAGAAGGAGAAGATACCCAAAGGTAGAATGAAGAAAGGGGGAGAAGACATCGAATAGAGATAATTGTTTAAGGAAGATAAGTTATCCAAAAAAAAATAATGATTAAAAGAAATGTTAGATAACCTATAGTTTTCATGGTGTGGATGGTATAATTCAAATGTATTACCATCAATGCCAAAGAGGAATATTGTTACCCCACCTCATATTGTTAACCCAAATTGATGTCAATGATGAAAAAGGTTAGATAATAGAGTAATGAAAGGTATGTAGAAGAATTGAATCAATTTTTATGTTGTCATTGATTTCAAGCTTATTGACTTACCAATTTGTGTAAGTTTCCATATCAATCTAAAATATGTAATGCAGAGTAGAGGAATGGTTGGTAAAGATAGATGATAGAATGATGATGTGATGTTAAGTGTATATCTTGAATGGGAAATTGGTTAGTTCTTTAATATTGGTTTGATTATTTTATGTGATTTGATGAAGTTTTATAATGATCTATGAGTTAATTATATTGGCAAATAAAAAAGGATTAAAGTTGTGAACTGAAAAGACAAGGAATCAAAGTGTGCTACCAAGCTAGAAATGTTGATCGATAAGAAAAGATATTGTTTGGTTGAACTGAACCAAAAATAAGCTAGTACATCAAGGATGTGCTAGTGTTACCAAGAAAATAATGTCATCAAAAACTTAGTGTTAACCAACTAAATGAGTCTTGACCAAGGAAATGGAGTTGTTTTGTTGAACAAGAACACATGTCGATAAAGAAGAACAATTTTGAAACATTGATTGATGGACAACATTGAGTGATGATCTGGAGTGATCTAGAAGATTCTAAGTAAAAAAATTAGTTAGAGAAATCAAGGAATAAAAAAGGTTAGGTAAAGGTAAATTGAGAATATTTAATGATTGGTTCAAGATCCAAGAAAAGTTCAAGTTCCAAGGTCAAATTCAGCTAGCATAATTCATAATTTTTTTCCCTTGAGCAATAGATACATTGAATGTGAGTTGATATGTTATTGAATAGTTGAGTATAATTCAAGGAAACCCTAATAAATATGATGTAGTGGAAAAAATTATCTATATAAAGGATGAATAAGAAGGTTGATGTTGCTGATAGATGAGTGAGTACAAAAGGTTATATCAAGCATAAAAAAATTGAAAGAAAGAGTGAATCTAGTGAGAAAAAGAGATGATATGAAGATTGAACATTTAAAAAGTAGAAAAGGATATTTGAATTATTAAATTTAGTTGCACATTTTATCATATCAATTCACTATTACTTTCTAGCCATTGTAGCAAAAAATATATTAATTGAGTGGATTTCACAGTCCTATTTCTAAATCCTTTGTAAGGTAGCATTATAATGAATGCACTAAATAATTTAATAAGGCCACTCAATTTAGGGTGAAAAACTTAGTTGATATTTGGTAAAAATCCCCTAATAGGGTTACATCTAGAAAATGTGTTTGTAACCTTTAATAGGGTTGGTTCTTAATCGGGAACACTTAAGAAGAGTGAATTATTTGTGGGTGATAATTCCTATAGTGTTTATTTACCAAATTTAGTCTCCACTTCAAATATTGGTGTCAAGGTGTGAATAAATTTTTGTTTTTATTTTTTCTATGTTTCATACACATACTACCATGATCAGTTAAATTCTTAAATATGATCATTAAGACCAATTATTTAGAAGAATTAAAAGTTGAAAATTGGTTAGAGAACCTATTGATACTAATTCACCCATTGCTCTTAGTTATCCAGCACAATGTGTTGAATATTACTCTTATTAAACCCTTCGATCCATAAATACCTAAATTCAAAACCTTGATCCCACAACTTTCTATCAATACCATCATCAACATGGTCATGATACTAAAAATAGTTTTCATTTGAAAACTATTATTAAAGATCTTATTGGTTCCAATTCTTCATCCAAGGAAGGTTACAATAACAATGTAAAATTTGTTGCACATCCTAACCAAAACTTGCAAACCTATTTGACCCTTTTCCCTCTCATTCAACCAACACAATTAATGCAAGGAAAAGTCTTGCTCCTTAACCATAGCTTCTCCTATGGTCTCCTCTAGGTCACTTCTCTAGCCTATTAGGGTTCTTTCACTACTAAAACTTAGAAGGATTACACTCCCAATCCACCCTTACTTCAACTTGTCCACACCAATATAGAACTTAGGCCTTACTGGCTCATCCACACCAAATGTCCATAGATGAACAAAAATGGATATGGAGAGTTGTTCCTAGGGAATTGGGGCCATTAAAACCCTCATCCACCAAGGATCCATATAAATCTCTATCTATTTCAAGAAATTACTCCAAATTAGACCTAATAGGGATACAAGGAATTAAGCCTCCAAAATCATCTTTTGGCTCCCAACTTGGAAAAAGGCTTAATAAGGTGGAAAAAAAATTCATATATTGATGTCTTTTTGGAAGACATTTGAGATTCACCTAGCCTCACTTCTCCAGCCTATCCGTATAGTGGGTTAATAATTTTAGGCCTAAAATCAAGGGTTTCCCAATATGTTGATAAAGTTCACAAGGGTTTGTTGAAATCCCTATAAAATCATGTCACTAGGACTTCACCTTTGGCACAAAATATCTCCACTCTCATATCCTTCTCTCCATCCATTTTGACTGCAACATTCATTACACTAAATCCCATTAAATGATGTTTCAATCTTTGTGATCCCTAATCATGTTTATTTGGCTTTCCTAGGGCATCATTGTAAAAAGGCCAAAATTTCTTTGTAGGGCCCAAGTAATTGCATTCCTATAGTACAAGAATTATTCTCACACATTCCAAGAAATTGTACAAATTCCACAGTGGACAGGTGAGTTAAGACCCCATCTTTCAAAACTACTTGATTCAGATCAATGACTGTGCAAAGAGCAAAATGTTTACAAAATACAAAGGAATGGAAAAAAAAAACCTATCTAACCATGGAAAAAACTTAGTAATCACATCTATTTAGGTCATAGTATATAGTTCAATCCATTAACTAATCAAATGAAGCAAAAAAGGCTTTGACTATGGCAAAATTGCTCAGCATAATGCTTGTTCATTAACTAAAATTGCATCAATATACCATCCAACCCCTATTATAGGCTGATGGAGGCCTTATATGGGTCTAGTACATGTGTTCCAACCACTTTGAGGTGTTTATTCAATCCTATGCTCAAAATTATACTTTTTGCAATAAAAATTGTCATGATAACTTTTGCAATTTTGCAAAGTTTTCATGCAACTTGACAATTTTTTGTCTACTTGGACCAAGCTTAGTCAAAGCCTTCTAAAATTCTACTAAATTCTTGAACATGTAACTTAGGACATGAAACTACCATTCCACCTTTTCTTTGTCCAATCTAGCCCACCAAATGCACAAATGCCTCTTTTAACAAGAATGACAACAATTGCATCACACTAGCAACATTGGATAACTAATTAATATTTCATGCTTATAAGGACCTAATTAGACCTCCTAATGGAAAAGACAAACTTTAGGAATCTCTAGCCCCTTTATCACAATAGTGGCCTGGCTAAGGTCTCTACAAGCCAAAACTCAACTAGGAACCCTAGGTTACCAATTAACCTTACCTAGGTGCTTCTGCACCATGCTCCCTACAAGAGCAAAACATGTCACTCTTGTAGACAAGATGTTCTTAGCAATTCCAAACTTCTTGAAATCTAAGGCTAAAACCCATGTTTCCTCTGACTCTGGTTTAACTTTTCACTTGATGAGGTGTTTCATGTACACCTTGTGTTTGGTAGTGTTCTTGACTCTTGAATCTAGGAATTTCTCTACCTCTATTTCCAACTCAAGAGGTAATATATTAGGTGCTACACCCTTTAAAACCTCCTATTTTTTCATATCCACTTCATTTAGAGTTTCCTTAAACTTGGTTAGGTCTACCACATTGAAGACAAATGAGATGTTCAAGTCACTAGGCCAATCCACCTTATAGGCATTAGCTCCATTATTAGCCAGAATCTTATAGGGTCCAACTCTCTTCATTTTTATTTTTGTAAGCTCTCCTTTCTACAACCTAGAATTTTTCAAGTGTACCATGACATAGTCACCTACTGAAAATTGAACATCCTTCCTTGTCTAATCCACTTTAGCCTTCAACCTTTGTGTACTCTTGTATAGTCTTCTTCACCTATTCTTGAAACTCCTTCATGGTTTGAGTGAAGTCTTCTACCTTACCACTCCTATATTCCATAGCTCTAAGGTCTCTAAGGTCTCTAAGTTCTCACACACCCTTAGATACATTCCAGAAATTTTTTTAAATGTGCTTCTACTCATTGTTCTATCCACATTATCATATAATGCATACTTTTCTTGAGGAATAATCACATACCATGTCTGACCATAATCTTTAGTTAGGCACCTTAAAAAGTTACCCAATACCATATTAACCACCTTTGTTTGACCATTTAACTAAGGATGGTAAGATGATCCAAAGGATAAGTTAGTTGACAACCTATTCCACAAGGTTTTCCAAAGGATGGTAAGATGACACCTTTGTTTGGCCATTTAACTAAGGATGGTAAGATGATCCAAATGATAAGTTAGTTGAAAAACTATTCCACAAGGTTTTCCAAAAATGGCTCATAAATTTGATAACCCTATCTGACACAATGCTTAGGGGTAGTCCATGGATAATCACCACCTCTTTAAAGAATAGATGCACAATATGACTAGCATCATGAGTAGTTTTGCAAGGTATAAAATGACCCATTTTACTAAATCTATCCACTACAACATAGATGCTATCATATCTCTATTTTGTTTTAGGTATCCCTATAATGAAGTCCATGCAAACACACTCCCATGGCCTATTAAAGATTGGTAAAGGTTGGTACAAACTTGCATTACTAGCTCCTCCTTTTTCCTTGATGCACACTACACACTGTTCCACATATCTTGTCACAACTCTTGACAATTTTGGCCAATGGTAGAACTGTTAGAGTAATATTTTGTTTTCTTACTACTTAAATCATCTTGATTTAATTAGTTAAGTTATTAATCTTTAGTACTTAAGCTTTCTCTTAGGTGCATTAATAATTAATCCTTATATTAATTATTAATGTGCAACCTAGCTTTCTTAGGCTTTACGGTTTTGTTCACCTTTAAGGTTGAACGCTTGTATTTTCTTTTTCTTTATCTTGAAATATGTTTTGCTCTCACTTCATTGAGATTTTCCAAGATGCACTTTTTTCCTTCTCTAGTTTCTCTTCAACACAGGTTATTTGCATGCAGGTGTTCTTGGTGAACTATGAAGTTGGTTTTCACAACTTCTACATGGTATCAGAGCTTCCCTACTACTGCCTAGTTTGGAGATCTTGAAGCCATGATTCAAAGATAGAAACCCCATCTTTTTCAAGGTTTTCTTCTTCAATCTAGAGGAGCTACTACCGATGGGCCACCCTCCCACCACCACCACCAGTGCAGCACCACCCAATGACTACCACCACAAGCATGACCCCACCTAGCTACTACTGGTGCTACCAACCTACCACCTGGCATCCTCCAAAAAGGTGACATTAGCATTAGTATTCCAGTTGTCAACATTAGTATTCTGAGCATTGACATCATCATTCTGGCTAACAATTTTTTAGGTTGCTGACATCATTTTTAGGCTAGTTGATGTCATTTTTTGGCATGCTGACATCATTTTCTGGAAACTGGATTTTTTTCCTAACAGACGGGCATTTGACGACCTTATGGCCATCAATTTTTTTCCTGTGCCTTTAATTTTCTAGAGAGCTTATTCTTTGGAGGAGCAGTTTGTTTTTTGGCCATAACTTGAGCATACAAAGGTCTTTTTTCAATCTAAAAGAAGCACCAAAAAGCTAATTCCAAGCTAGAGATGATGATGTAGATTTCATATTATTATGAAACTATTTGAGTTCTTTTTTTTGGCATTGAAATAGAGGCTTCAGTTTCCTCCCTCTCTGCATCTAGCATCCAAGTTTTCTTCTCAATTTTTGTGCTTTCCTTAGTTGGTTCTTTTGTTTACAAGGGATAAATTTATACATTGTAGGGGGATACATTTTTTTTTGTCATTTAATTTAGAAATGATCCTTCTACTTCTATCTTCTTGTCTCAATGGTAGACTCTTCTGTCGCCTGTCTTACACGTCACAACTACCATACTTGGGAAGGATAGATGACCAAATTGCTTATGGAAAAGGGATTATGGTCATGCCTTAATGTAGTTTAACCAATTTTATAGAGGCCTTATAAGGTTCTTATGCAACATAATAAGATGGGTGAGGCAATGGGCCTTATTGTAGGGAATATTTTAGATGGGTTACTATTTCACCTAGATGGTTTGACTATACCCCGGGTTATGTGGTACAAGTTTTCCACCTTGTTTGGCATAATGAATCAGTTCAGGTTTCTACAGATAGATGTAGAGTTCACCTCCTTAGTTCTTGAATTATTCACCAGTATTGAGGACTTCTTGATGAAATTCAAGTCTCTTCAATCTATTTTATAGGTTGCTATAAAGATAAAGTCAGATGATGAGTGTATCTTTCTAATACTCTCAAAGCTTTGAGGTCCTTATCTGATTTTCACTTCTACCTTCTACTCCACTATGGATGCACTAGATGCACAACATGTTATGCCCTCTTTTGAGACATTCTATGATAGGTTGACTCGTGAGTAGTCCAAGCTCACTCAGATGGATTCACTTAAAAGTTCATAGTCATAGGCATTGCTTGCCAAGTCACCTTAGGGTACACAGAAGCAGAATTCGAAGTAGATATTAGATTCCTCTTCTCAGAACTCTACTGGTTCATCATATTCTTCTAAGAAGGAGAAAAAGAAGACTAAGACTCCTACCTATTCCTATTGTCGGAAGGGACCTCATGATGAGTCACATTATTTTTAAAAGAGATTTGATGGCTATGAGCAATAGATTGTAGATTTGCAAGCTCTTCTTCAGAAGAATACTATTTCCTTTCCATCTTCTTCTACCTCACAAGGGTCTAATTTTTAGTCTTCTTCCACATCTACATCAAATTTTGGATAGGGTCATGCATTATGGGAATCCATTATATCCCCTTCCCAGGTCCCTTTTGGATTTAGGTGCTTCTCACCATATGGCATCTTCTCAAGGTCTCTTCTCCACTATTGAGTCTTCTCCCATTACTCATATTCTCATGGGGAATAACACTACCCTAAAAATCTATAGGAAAGGTTTAGTTGGCATTCAGGGTGACACATTCAATGAGTATTATATATTCCATCACTATCTGCAAACCTTCTTTCAATTTATCAAATTACACATAGTGGATTAGGGAAGACAATTGAGTTCACTACACTTTGGTCCACCATCTCCATTGTTGGAGCACAACTCTTCTCTTTTGTGAGAGCATCATGTGGTGTAGTTAGGAAACTTGGACCTTTGTATTGTTCTCGAGATCACTATTTTGACTACCACATCACATCTAGTTGAGGTCTTTTCTCCTCAGCAAGATTCTTCTTCAGCTCTGCTTGACCCTCTAGCTCCATTCATCGAGCCTCTAGGTACACTTGTTGTGAATTATATAGAGGACATTCATCTCCTCTTTCATGATAGTATCAACACACCTACATTGGCAATTCCCTTTTAGGATCCTCATGTTTTCTCCTTTGAGCATTAGTTAGGCCTTCTAGTTTCACCTCTCATTTAGGGGTTTCCTTGTTCTATGCCCTTGCTTCTTCTGTATTAGAGTTCCATTGGTTCGATCATTTCTATAGGAGTTCCATCATTTTGGGGAGGCTTTGGTGTCTCTTCTTTCTCTCATGGGGGGGCTAGTTGTGCTTATGGTTTTGAGAGAGTCTCTTGAGCCATTTCTTTCTTTTTTTTTTCATATCTTTTTAGAGAGGAGTTTTTCCCATTGGGTTTTCCCCTTTGTCTCTAGTTTATAGAGATTTTCTTTTATTGGGTACCTGATCATGCCTTGTCACTGGGACCCATTTCCTACTTTCATAGTTGTGCTAGGTTAGATTTTCCCCTTCACTTCGCTTAAGGGAGGTGTTAGAGTAATATTTTTTTTTCTTACTACTTAAATAATCTTGATTTAATTAGTTTAAATAATCTTGATTTAATTAGTTAAGTTATTACTCTTTGGTGCTTAAGCTTTCTCTTAGGTTCATTCATAATTAATCCTTATATTAATTATTAATGTGCAACCTAGCTTTCTTAGGCTTTAGGGTTTAGTTCACCTTTAAGGTTGAAAGCTTGTATTTTCTTTTCTTTATCTTGGAATACATTTTTCTCTCACTCCATTAAAAATTTCCAAGTTGCAATTTTTCCCTTCTCTAGTTTCTCTTTAGCATAGGTTATTTGCATGCAGGTGTTCTTGGTGAACTATGAATTTGGTTTTCACAACTTTTACAAGAACATATGAACTAGTTCTAGGGTTGTTTTGATATCAAAGTGACTACTTAGGCTTTCATTATGATTTTATTGTATAAGGTTCTCCCTCATAGAACCCTTAGGAACACATAACTAGTTCCCCTTGAACAACATACCACTTTACAAAGTATAATCAATAAAAGAACTATGAAAGTGATTCTAAAATTCATAGCATACCTTGTAGGCTTCAAAAAAGTCTTAATAATCCTTGTAGAGGTACGTGAAACTCTATATTCCAATGGTATGTATTTGAACTTCTTGAATGGTCAAAATCCTCCTACTTAGTGCTTTATTTGGAAATGAAGCACTAGGTAAAAAGTCAAATTGATGAATTATCAGTCTCCTAGGAGGTAAAGTTGTAGGTGTCCCATCACTTATAATGTCCTTATACTTCACAAGAATATCTTGAATTCCAATGGGTAAGGGTTCTTGCTTAGATTTCTCTTCTTCCTTAGGTTTAAGAAGAATAACATATCCTTCACTTTCTTCATACTTAAGGGCCTTGATGAACTCCTTCACATTACTCAAAAATACACTAGGAGTCTTGGATAATGCTTCATCTTCCTCTAATAAGGACTAAATTTTGAACATTCTTCCATCCATCTTTAAAGGAATGAAATTTTCCTTCGCATCATATACAAGACCTCTTTCATATTGCTAAGATATACCCAACAGAAGATGACATGCATCCATAGGCAATATGTCACAAAGCAATATGTCTTTATATCCTACAATTAAAAATTTGACCCAAGTTTTCTCATTGACCAACACACTTTTCCCTTTATTCAACCATGTCACCTTGTAAGGGTTAAAATGAGGCACCTTTACCAACTTGAGCATATCCAATGCTTCCTCTATTATGAAGTTATATGTGGAACTTGAATCCAAAATAACTTTACATACCTTGCCCAAAATCTTACACCTAATTCTGAATAAGGCCCTTCTATGCTTAGGTTCATCCTTGGTTAGTTATCTAATCAACACCCTCTTAAATATCAAGTTCTCTCCTCTCTCTAACTTAATGTGATCTACGTTAGATAACTTATAACTCATGGTATCTTCATGAACATAGGCAACTTCCTTATCACTGTTTGAAGAAGTATGTTTATCAGGACATCTATAGGCAGGGTGACCCAATTTTCCACAAGTGTAACACTTCATACTTGAAAAGTATGAATAGCTTCTACCAACACCTCTTCCTATACTTGATCCTCCTTGAGTGTCTCTCCCTCTAGTATAACCTCCTCTTGAAGTAGTTTCATTACCTTGATCAACAAGTTTAGATTCACCTTGGTTTCTTTGATCATTACCTATACCTTAGTATCCACCTCTATGCCCTCTTTGGTCTTTTCCTTTTCATCTACCTCTTAAGTTTGAGTCCCCTATCTTCCTTTTCTTTTCTTCCACCTTAAGATCCAATTGATGACACTTCTAAATAGTTGTAGGGGTCCATAAGCTTAGTTCTTCCTAGATGTTGCACTTTAGTCTAGACAAATACCTTGCCAATTTAATAGATTCCTCTTCTTGAATCTTGGTCCTTAGGAATAATTTTTTAAATTCCTTTGTATAATAGGCCACATCCAAGTCTTTTTTCTTTAGACCTTGCCTCTTTCTATGCAATTGCACTTCATAGTCTTATGGCAAATAATTCTCCTACACTTTAGTTATCATGGCATTCCAACTAGCTATATGTATTTTACTCATACCAATCCTTTCATTTTGTATATATTTCCACTATGTCAATGCAAAACCCCTAAGTCTTGGTTTGGAAACCTTTACCTTATGTGCCTTTGTGACACCTTCACACTCAAAATGATTCTTCGTTCCCTCGATCCATTCCATTACTATATCAGTGTCCATCTTTCCACTAAACAATGGAATTCTTTCCTCCCTATGTTTTGATGTATTTCAAGAAAGGTTCTTCATTTAATGGAGGATTTGGTTCAAGTATGATTTCATCATCATCAATATTTTCTTCCCTTTATCACTACTTTCACCTTATTTGTCCCTATTCATGGCTGCTTTAGCAACTTCTTCCAGCTTGGTCTTTATTTCTTCTAAGGCTTCTTCAAGGATTTAGTTTTTCTCCATTTTCTCATCCATCTCTTTGGCTTACTCTACATTAGTCACCATTATTGTTTCACTTACTAACTCTTCTATAGTCTGAAACATCTATCCATAATCCCAAATCTTTTGGGGCTCTAATACCACTTTGATGTAAGGACAAGTCTTTCTCCTTAACCCTAGCTACTCCTAGGGCCTCCTCTAGGCCACTTCTCTCACCTATTAGGGTTCTTACACTACCCTAACTTAAAAGGATTGTACTCCCAATCTACACTCCTTAGATGCCTTACTGGCTCATCCACACCAAATGTCCACACATGAACACAATCTACCAAAAATGGAGGAAAGTTGTTCCTAGGGAATTGGGTCCATTCCAACCCTCATCCACCAAGGATCCATAGAAATCTCTATCAATTTGAAGAAATTACTTTAAATTAGGCTTAATAGGGCTACAAGGAATTAAGCCTCCAAACTCACCTTTTTACTTCCAACATGGAAAAAGGATTAATAAGGTGGAAAATAAATTTCATAAACTGATACCCTTTTGGAAGACCTTTGAGATCACCTGGTCTCACTTCTCCAGCCTATTAGTATAGTGGGTTGCTATTTTAAAGCCTAAAATCAAGGGTTTCCTAAAATGCTAACAAAGTTCACAAGGGTTTTTTCAAATCCCTATCAAATGATGTCACAATGACTTTAGTTTGGGCACATGACCTCTCCACTCTCATATCATTTTCTCCATCCACTTTGATTGAAGCATTCATTGCACTCAATCCTATTAAATGCCATTTCAATCTCTATGATCCCTAACCATGCTCAATTGGCTTGCCTAGGGCATCACTACAAAAAGGAAAAAATTTCTTTCTATGGCCCAAGAAATTGCATGCCTATATTACAAGGAGTCTTCTCACACATTCCAAGATTCTATACAAATTCCATGGTGGAAATGTGAGTTAAGACCCCATCTTCGAAAATTACTTGATCTAGACCAATGACTGTGCCAAAACCAAAATATTTACAAAATTCAAAGGAATGGAAAAAATACCTACATAACCATGAAAAAAACTTATTAATCACATCTATTTAATCATTCATCGGTCACATTATATAGTTCAATCCATTAGCTAATCAAATGAAGTAAAAAGGCTCTAACTGTGGTAAAATTACTTAGCAGAACACTTGTTCATTAACTAAAATTGTATTAAAATGCCATCCAACCCCTATTACAGGTCAAGGGAGGCCTTATATAGGTCTAATACACATGCTCCAATTTCTTTGAGGTGGTTATTCAACCCTGTGCTTCAAATTGCACTTTTTGTAATAAGAATTGTCATGACAACTTTTGCAATTTTGCAAAGTTGACATGCAAGTTGACAACATTTTGTCTAATTAGACAAGGCTTGGTTAATGCCTTTTAGAACTCTACTAAATTATTGAACATGCCACTTAAGACATGAAACTACCATTCCACCTTTTCCTTTCTCAATCTGGCCCTCCAAATGCACAAATGCCTCTTTTAACAAGAATGACAACAATTGCATCACACTTAGAAACGTTGGACAACTAAATAATATTGCATGTTCATAAGGACCTAATTATACCTCCTAATGGAAAAGAAAAACTCTAGGTCTCACTAGCCCCTTTATCACACTAGTGGCTTGAGTAAGGCCACTGCAAGCCAAAACTCAACTAGGAACCCTAGGTTACCAATTAGCCTTACCTAGGTGCTCCTGCACCAACCATTGATCAAAATTATTTTTCTTCTTCTCCTCCATCTATCTCCTAAAAAATTTATGATCAAGAAGCTAATAATGTTGTTAACCAAGTTGATAAAGTTAAACCTAAACCTAAACTTCTATGTGACATTTTCATTACCTTTAACCCCACCAATAAAATTAAAGCACCTGATGCTCATCTTTACATTATTTAAAAGGTCTCTATACTTGTTTCCCACGGTGTCCTAATTGATCCCATTTTCATAAATGAAGAAAAAAATTGTAACATGTAATTGAAACATGATTTATATGATATATTCAATTTTATTATCTAAAATTAAATTGGTTTTCTTTATTCTTTTAATGGTTATATTTTCTTTCCTATGGATGTTAATGGTAAAATGTACATGTTATCTTCATCTTCATCCAAAATTTTGATCAATATTAAGTTAAACTTAGTTTTCCTTGTCTTACTTACCATGAAACTCATGGTTTCTCCCATTCATAAATGCCTTAAATTCCCTCATAATAGATAGATCATTACTATTAACCATAGTGTTTATGAACTTTTAGTACCTTGAGACATAATTGACCTTTATTTATGTTGGCCTTCTATGCCTCAACCAACTCAAAATTTTCTTGACGTTCTATATCAATTATACCAAGCCTAAAATGTTTAAAATATTTTTGAACTTAGCATACCTAAGGATGATCCCAGATATGGACTTATTCCTACACCACCTATGCCTACTCTCTATGTGTCTATTCCACATCCTATAGCTTATTAATATTCTACTCTAGTTATCTCTCAACCTAGTGTGATTCCTTTTGTGTTTCATTCTAAATAAAAGGACTTGATGTTGATTGATCCTATGCCCAAAAAATTATCTATAAAATTCAAACACAATCTTTATTCTCATGATCAACATTGTATGAGTCATACTACAACCTATGGACATGCTTCTTAAAAAATTGTTTCACCTCACACACATACTTATGTTAGTCTTCTCTTGAGTAGTTCATGCTTGAGACAATGAAGGAAGTGAACTTTCTCAAAATAAAAATGGATAAACATGATAATTCTATTCATATCTTAAATCTATTACAATAAATTTATATGAAGAAGATACTCTTTATAATGGTATTCTTGATCCTAACATTGATATTCATGCTAGTGATTTTGATGAAATGTATGCTCAAGACCATTGATATTGATCATGATTTACCAACTATTCTTTTACAATATTTATGTATCACTCATAATGTTGAACATAGTGACTTATATTCACTGCATGGTTTTTGTTTGGAATTGTATATTATTACATCTATCATGCTTTATTTTTATCCTCTTGTGAGTTGTCCATCTTCCCTAAAAACTATGGATTATATGTAATTTCATATTTTTTTCTTTCCCCATGATATTTAAAAAAAAAGAATTTTGTTCAGATTTATTTAAATGACCCTTTCTTCTCCATTCGTGCAAAATGATAAAGGAATTACAATGTCATACTCATTCTTCTATTTGTATCTCACTTCTTCTATATATGTTGTGCATCTGACACTTCCCATAATTGTGCCTCTATGTTATCTTCTTGGGATGATGCAAAGTAGTAGCTACCTATTATTTTTGGTCTCCATAATGCCAACCCAAAAAGACTCTTCTTCTTAAATTTTACATAATTTTCTTCTATTGTTCCTCTAGTTCTTCTATATTTGAGGGATGATGACATTTACTTTTTATATAAATTTTACACATTATTAGATGATTATACTAACCTTGGTGTTAGTAGATCCCTTCCATGCTCTCTTTTGTCATGTGCTTATTTCTCTTTATTTGTCCTTTCTTGGGGTATTTCAAAGAAAAAATGTATCTTGTGCATGCATGTGTGCTTCATTAAAGAAATTTATACTATTAAAGAATTTTCAATAAGTTTAGTGTGGGGGAATACACTCCACTCCACTCCTTATTTCAAATTTTTGATATGTGTACATTATTTTAATTCTATTGATCATTTGACTGGCCATGTTTACAATCCATTAATGGATACAATTTTATTAAGAACAAATCCTCCTTTTTTAAATCCTTATGGAAGCTTACATTTGCTTACAATATATTATTTTTTACTATACTTTAATGGGTACAGTTTTTTTAAGGATGACTTAAAAAAAATAAAAAAATCCCTAAGAAAGCTTACCTTCCTTTAGGAAAGAAGTCTCTTTGTTTGATTCCTTATTAGATAAATTTTCTTTAAGGAAAAATACTTAGGATTCAACTAGAGTTACACAAATAATAGAATTTAATTCCATCCTTTGTGATACTCTCTATACGTGGTTAATAATAGGATATAAAATCTTATTAGGCTAGGTAATCGCACCCTCTCTCTCTCTCTCTCTCTCTCTCTCTCTCTCTCTCTCTCTCTCTCTCTCTCTCTCTCTCTCTCTCTCTCTCTCTCTCTCTCTCTCTCTCTCATCTTGGTTTTGGACTTGAAAAGGACTTAAGTCACTTAGGGGATTGACTTTTCCTTGTCTCCTTGACCTTGATAATATCATCATATGTATTTGATTGACTTTACCATAAGCACAATTTTTTCTCATACTCTTGTTAAAGTGAGGGATAAATTTACCATCCTAATAAGTTAGTACAAATCATTACAGGCTCTAGTACCTATTGGGCCCCACTCTAGTGATTTCTAGGTTTGAATATCTTTTATACTTAATTCCCACATATTTCATTCTCTTCCTTTCAGACTTATCATATTACCCTGAAATTGGGGCAACCTTGAATTTAATATTCTCAAGACTAGGTAGCTATGTCATTCTTATCTTGGAAAAGGTTGGCTAAGCAAACATTGTCCTAGGGCATTGCATTTCAATAGGTTTCAACACCAATGCAAGGTTTTTTCTTCCTAATTTTTTATTTGTGGTCAACCCAATAATACTTTATATAAAAATAGCTATAAAAGGACATCAAGGCCTATCATTTTGACATATAAAATTCATAGATGATATGATTATGTAAATTATCTAGATAAATTAAAATCTTTTTGAATTAAGTGTGGATTCAAAATTGGAAGGTACGAATCAAATTCTATATCTCCAAGTCACCATTCCTTCAACATACATTCAAGAAAATTCAATCTTCTCTAATTTATGCAAATTTCTCTTCCATAGTGGCCATGCAAATGAATTATCAAGCTAGCAAGGATACCCATTTTGATTATTCCTTCCTCTCCTTATCCATTAAAGACAATCAATCATATCATACATTTATGATATATGATTGGAAAGTGTAGATCTATGAATTTGTGAAGACATCCTTGATTCTATAATTATCTCAAGCATACATACAAGCATATTTATGGGTTATTAGATCCTAAAGTCTAAACATTAGGGTTCCTTATGTAAGGTGAATACTTACATTATCTTGTTCACATTATTTTCTCTATACAATCTCTATATCATTTCAAGGAATTGATTCCTATATAGGGGCTTTACAAAGGAAAACCCATCTCCAAAAATATTTCCCCTTATTTTTGTGTGCAAGAATAGGTTACAATTTTTTAGATCTAGATTCAAGAATATTAGTCATTGTTATAGGTCCTATGAAAATTTCATTAGATCTATAGTTGAAAGGATGAGGTGGCATTTTTAGCTCATTATTCTAGACTAGGTTGACCAACTTGACATTTTCCTTAGGATGAATGAAGATTTCATGAATTGAATTTGGAAACATAAAAGCCATACATCCATAAACTTATCCAATTCTATAAGCTCTAGAATAGTTAATTTGAGATCAAAGGTCAATCCTCATCTTCTTGTTTTCAATATAAGTTCATCCTTTATAATTCAATCTTGTATTTACTTTTAGACATTATATCAAATATCATATTTTGTTAGTTATTGTTTCCTTTATCATTGAATAATTCACTCTTATTCATTTTACATATCATATACATCAAATATTTGAAGGAACCCATCCCTAAATCACGCCATCCTTTAATCTAGATCTTATATTGACACCCCTTCATCCTTTTTGGGTTGTGCTAATTTGATTTGGATTTGAGGGCAAGTCTTAGGCGGAGTTACTATGTACTCAATACATATTTGATGTGGTGAATTATATTTATCCATAACATTGATCTATTGGAACAATTGATTAATAGTTTATTGTCCTTGATGTTACAAAAAATGTCATATCATTACGAATCGATGTATGCCAAGCTCACTTGAGCATTGAAGACAATTTTTTGTGTCTACCAAATGATCAAGAGTTTTCCTAGTTCAGAAGGCAGTGTCTAGCAAGTTCACTCTAGTGCCAAAAGAAAGTCTGCGGAAGATGAGTGTTAATTGAGCTTACTTAGTTAATGTAGGAAATGTTGGATGGAACCAATGCTAACTGAGGTCACTCAGTTACCAAAAGAACTTAGCCAGTATGCAGTGTTAACCAAGTTCACTTGGTTAACATAGGAAAATCATTTCTGAGTTAGTATCTACTAAGTAGGGTTGGCCAACAATAGATTTTCTTGTTTTGGCATATTGAATTCAATTGATTTATTTGATGGTTTTAGCCAACTAAGAAGATGAATATTAATTATTCTATGTTCTATTTGAGCCAACTTGACAAAATGAAAGATATAAATAAAAGGTCAAGTTGAGGGTTAGAATGTGTGAAGTGTATGTGAATGCATGGAATATTTTTGAAGATCTAATGATGCTGAGAGGAAGTGAATTAGAGGGATAACAAAAATATCCTTAAGAAACTAAAAAGATATATTTGATCAAGAAGGATCAAGTACAAGCCAGAATTAAGATCTATAATCAGCAATTTAATTGCTTTAGATATTAGGTCATGTCATTGTTACTCTCTAGACATTGTAGCAGTGATCTAAATATCTTAACAAAGTTGGCTTTAAAACTATTTGTAAATCCTCTAACAAGGTGGTAGTTTTATTAAATTGTCTAAAGACCTCTAACAAGGCCACTCCTAACAAGGTGATTAAATCCTCTAACAGGGTCACACCTAACAATGTATTTTGTAACTTTTAATAGGGTTGGCTCCTAATACGGCTCACTTTAGAAGAGTGAAAATAAGTAACTTATTGCAATCAATGGTTTTTCCCAAATTGGGTTTCCACATTAAATCTTGGTGTCAAACTTATGTGTTTACAACTAAGTTAAAGTAATAAGTAATCATAGATAACATCTTAAGATTTTCATGATAAGTGTTTGCCAAGCATATTCAGTATTTACCAAGTTACAACATTTTTGTTTATTTGCCAAGCATCAAAAAATTTAGTTTTTAGAGATTATTTTGTACTAACATCTAAGGGATATGGCATTTATTTTTGTAGTAATTGATTAACCCCTCCCCTCTTAGGTACTCCTCTTATATTTCCAACATGATCACCATTTCATATGATACAATTTAAAAAATAAATAACCAAAACCACAACCATAAAAAAGACTAGGAAAACAATTCCAACAAGTCAACACTTAAAACATGATGTGGGAACATAAGAAAAGGAAAAAAAACTAGCATCATTTGAAAACTTAAAAAATCTTATGCTAGAACATCTCAAAACTAGGAGAACTATAAAAATAATGCATTTAAGGTATTAACAAAAGATTCAAAATTTTGAGGATGTCATTGAATGATGCCTCTATATTTCATTTTGAAGTTGGTTTTTTAAATGTTTTGAAAAGTTGATATGGATAACTGAGTAGGCTTAGAGAGCCTTCAAAATATCGAGTGACAAATTTTTTAAGGCTATAAGACAAAGTAAGAAAGATGATTTTATAAAGGAGATTAGAGGATAAGAGGAGGATAGAAGTTGTCAAAGGCAAGTGTAAACTTGTCAAAGGCAAATAAATAAAATGATTGATTTATATAACCTTAATTATTTGTGTAACCAATGTAACCAATGTATGAGACTATTAATATGCATAACAATAAGGATGCCAAAGCGCTAGAATTTTTTTAAAACTTTCATCATATCTATATAATCAATATCTAATATTTAAATAAATAATATAATAACTATGCCAATTGTTTTTGCATCTTCTGATGTGCAATATCATTGCATTGTCAAATTGTATCATTTAGTTTTTAATTCAAATTTCAACCAAGGTGTGTATAAGGCTATCTGCTACAAGGATCATCTGATGAGACTCGATGATTAGAGAGTTTTTGCACTATAAATAGTGTTTGATTTATTATTTTGGGTTTATCTAGGGCAATCTGGAACTCTTTTGATCTAATATACTCTAATAGAATTTATAATGTTCTCTCTTACTCCAAATTTAGATCCTAGACTAGGTTTATAAAAGGCCCCTTTTATTGGAATTATAGATGGAGTAACTGGGGTGGGGGGTTGAATCAGTTACCACAAATCCACAGATCCCTTAGATGTCTTAAAACTTAATTACTGCTGTTACTTAGTAGCTAACACCAAATTTAACGTGGAAACCCAATATGGGAAAAACCACCAAGTAACTAGCTACCAATTTTCACTCTTTTGAAGTGAGCCCTATTAGGAGCCAACCCTGTTAAAGGTTACAAAACACACTCTTAGGTGTGACCTGGTTAGAGGATTTAATCACCTTGTCAGAAGTGGCCTTGCTAGAGGACTTTAGAACAATTTATTTAAACTATCCACCTTGTTAGAGGATTTACAAAATGGCTATTAGACCAACTCTATTAAGAGATTTAGGAATTACTTCTACAGTGGTGAGAAAGTAACAATAAGTGACTTGAATGAGATGCAATTGAACTTTATTGATATAGATCTTTTCTCTGCTTCAATAGATCCTCACTAATCAAATACAACTCTACTACTCCTCAAGGATATCTAATCCTTCTTCAAAATTCACTCACACTTATTCTTCACAATCAACTTACTTGCATACTCACTCATTCATACATTTGAAAACACAACTTGACCTTTTATTTATACATTACAGATTATCAAGTTAGCTCAATTATAAGTTACATTTACCAATAAACCATACATCAGCCAACTACAAACATTACATTAAACAAGTAAACTTTATTTCCCAAAACAATGAAATCCTTCATTGGCCAACCCAGCTTGGTAAATACTGCTCCAGAAATGATTTCCAGTGTTAACCAAATGAGGCTTGGTAAACACTATGAACTCTACAAAATCCTTTGGAGACCGAGCTAACTTGGTAAGAACTAATTTTCCTTTGCTGACCTTATGAGCTCGGTAGAAATTGATTTTTTCCACAGAAGCCTTCAGTGCCTGAGTGAGCTTGGTAGAAATTGACTTCATAGTGTAACCACCAGAAACACTTGGTAGACTCTATAATTCTCTTTTCCAACCTTCTGAGCTTGGTAGACTCTATCTTTTTCCTTACTAACCAACTAAGCTCGGTAGATTCTAACTAATAACTGATATGCCATTTGTGTAACATCAAAGACAATACACAATTGAATAATTGTATCCAACAATCTCCCTCTTTGGTATTGATGGAAACAAAACATGTCATAGTAGAATGAAATTTGAAAACAAGTCTTATCTGATAGAATGTTTCTCCCTCTTACATTTCATTCCTCAAACTCCTCAAATATAGTAATCTCTGTGTGAAGGAATTATATAGCTTCTTTACAAACATCAAATTTTAAAAAGATATGATAGTATACTCTCCCTCTTTAACAACACATGCCAAAGACAACAAAAACCAAATGAATAGTAGTGTACCTTATGTACTGATTCATATGCAATGCTTCCATGATTATTCTGCATCAGTTGAAAGATCTTCAACTTGATACCTATTGATGCATCACTAAAACTTCATTTTAGTGAGCTTCAGATAGGGGAATGACCCCTAACTTACTTCTTAGATACAAAAATGCATCCTTAGGTAAAGGCTTGGTGAATATGTTTGAAATTTGTTCTTTTGTATGGACATATTCCAATCTGATCTCCTTATCCTTCACCAATTCTCTAACAAAGTAATACTTTATTACAATGTGCTTGGTTTTTGAATGCATCACTATATTTTGGATATGTTAATCACACTTTTATTGTCACAAAACATAACAACAGGTTCTTTGATTTCCTCCTTCATGCCTTCCAATAATTGTTTGAACCAAACAATATTAGAATAGTTTATTTCTACTGCAACATACTATGCTTCTACTATGGATTGGGATGTACAATTTTGCTTTTTACTTGTCCAAGAAACCAACCTCTTTCCAGAAAGAAAGCTCCTCGACTTGTACTCTTTTTGTCATCAATGTTTTGAGCCTAATTTGCATTAGTAAACACTTTTAAATCTAGATTACCTCCAAATTTGTACCATAATCCATAATCTTCAGTTCCTTTCAAATATGTCATGATCCTTTTGATTGCCATCATGTGATTTTCTCTTGGTTTTGCTGAAAATCTTGCTACAATGCCAACTGCAAGGGCAATATCTGGCCCTATATGTAGTACATACTACAACTTTTCAATCATTGATCTATACAATGTTTGATCTACCTCCTTTGACTCATCATCTTTGGTAAGTTTCAATCTAGTACACATAGGAGCCCTAACTGGTTTGTAGTCTTCCATACCAAAATTTTTCAGTATTTCCTTGATATATTTAGATTGAATGATATAGATTCCATTCTTACTTTACTGAATTTGAAGACCAACAAAGAATTTTATCTCACCAAACATTGAAATTTCAAATTCCTTGTTCATTTGCTTTGAATTTTTTTTGCAAAGATCATCATTCCTTGCGAACAAAGTATCATCCAAAAATATTTCTGCCAAAACAATCTTATTATCTGGTCCTTCCTTGATATACAAACTAATATTATCATTAGTTCTTTGAAAACCAATCTGAATAAGAAAGTTATGCAATCTTTCATACCATGCTCTAGGGGCTTGTTTCAAACCATACAATGCTTTGTGTAATTTGCAGACCATGTCCTTCTTGTCTAGATCAACAAAACCTTCAAGTTGCTCAATGTACACCTCCTCATCTAGTATACCATTGAGAAATGCTGACTTGACATTCATCTAATAAATTTTAAATCCTTTGTATGTAGCATATGCAAGTAAGGTCTTAACACATTCCCATCTTGCAATAGGAGCAAAAGTCTCTCCATAGTCTATTCCTTCTTCTTGAGAGTATCCTTTGCATACCAATCTAACTTTTTTCCTTGACACCTTATTTTGAATACCCACTTAGTACCAATCATATTTTTGTTTTTAGGCCTGGGTACAAGAGTCCATGTTTTTTTTTTTCTCTATCTGCTCTATCTCTTCATTCATAGCCTCAATCCAACTTTCACTTTCTAATGCATCTTTGACACTTCTAGGTTCAAAATCAGCAAGTAAACAAGTACCTCTCAACTTACTTCTTGTCATAGTTCCTTCAGATTTGTCTCCAATAATTTAATATGGTGTGTGATGTCTCCTGACATACTTAGCTAATATAGGTTCCTTGTCTTTTGAATGCTTTGCATTTTCATCCTCTTGCGCATTAGCTTTAGGTTATGGCTGATTTTTCTACTGTTCAGGTCCTTCAGACTTAGTAGGCATTGGCTCAGTAACATCAGAGTGTGACTCATTTTCCTTCAACTTGGTTTGAACTTCCTACAAATTAATTACTGTAGACTCAGGAGTAGAAGATTCTCGATTGACAGGTGTATCTGGCACCATATTAGGTTCAAAGAAAAAAAATATCCTGTAGTCTTTTGGTTCCCTTTTGCTTTCTTCTTCAGTTCTTTTTGCAAACTCATCAACTTTCACATGTGCACTTTCTATGACTTTGTGAGTAGACAAGTTCAAACATCTATATGCTTTACTTTTGCAAGAATATCCCAAAAATATTCCTTCATCACCTTTCACATCAAATTTACCTTTTCTAGATTTTTTCAAAATGTAACATTTGCTTCCAAATACTTTTAGGTAACTTACATTGGGTTTATAGCCATACCATAACTCATAGGGGTTTTTGAATGAGTCCTTCTTCAACTATACTCGGTTCAAGGTATGAACTATAGTGCTAATAGCTTCTGGTATTTGATAGCAATGCTCTTTTTAATCATTAGGGTTCTTGCATAGTCTATGATAGATCTGTTCCTTCTTTCAGCTATTCCCTTTTGCTCAAGAGTTCTAGGGGCTGATACCTATCTTTTGATTCCTCTTTCAATGCAAAAGTTATTGAACTCATGTGAAATTAATTCACCACCTCGATCTGACCTCTAGCATTTTAGTCTTTTGCCTGTTTCCTTCTCAACTCTGGCCAAATACCATTTGAACTTCTCAAATGCTTTTGATTTATCTCTTAGGTATATGACAACCATTATTCTTGAGTAATCATCAAAAAAATGAATGAAAATTTTTTCACCAATATAGCTTTCAATTCCAATAGGTCCACATAAATCAGTATGCATAATTTCTAAAACTTCTTTAGACTAATATTTTTTACTTTTGAAGCTAGTCTTTCCCATCTTACTAATTTGACAATTCTTGCATTGACTAACCTCAAGTTTCTTTATATTAGGAATGCCTCTTACTTTCCTAAATTTACTTATTTTAACCAAGTTATCAAAGTTCACATGACACAACCTTCTATGCCATAACCAACTTTCTTCAACTTGAGCAATAAAACATGAACATTCACAAAGTTCAAGATAGAACAATTTACCTTTTGTTTGAGTTCCTAATCCAATCAGCTTTCCTTTGTCATCTAGCAGTCTTGCTTTTCCATGCATGAATTCCACTTTGAATCCATTATTGAGTAGCCGTGCCACACTCAATAGATTTTTTTTAGTCCTTCTACCCAATATGCATTATCACATACAAGCTCTTTGGTTAGTGAGATTCTTCCTCTTCCTTTTATGCAACAAGGTTCATTATTACCAAATCTTACACTACCTTCATCATAGTCTTCAAAATGTTCAAAATTAGTTTTATCACCAGTCATATGATGAGAGCAACCACTATCTATAATTCATGTATCATTTTTGCTCACATGAGAAATAATTACCATTTCCTCATCATTGTCAGATTCATCTTTCACAACAGTGTACACAATTTTGTCTTCATCATCATTAGAATCCTTAGCCATGAAACATGTTTTCTTACCTTTGTCCTTGAATGATTTGAAGTCTTTCTTGCCATTGCACTTGTGACCTTTCTTCTCATCCTTGTTCTAGTTATTTGGGCACCTAGCAGCAATATGTCCAATTTCCTCACATGAAAAATAGATTAGAGGAAACTTACCTTTGTATTTCCTTTTGCCTCTAGAATATTTCCTTGCTAGTAGAGCTTCAACCACCTTAAGATCACTATCAAAACTTTATTCTAATTCTTCATCACTTTTTGACTGAGAATCCTTTATCTTCTTGCCTTTCTCATTGAGTGAAAGCTTGGCTTCAAATGCTAATTCAATGTTCTTGGTAGCTTGAACATAGTTATCATAATTTTCTAGCTCAAATGTAGTCAATCTTCCAACTATGGCCTCTAAATTTATCTTATGATTTGCCTCACATCTTCTTTCTTAAATTGTAGAAACTCTAATTGCATAAATGGGAAGCAATATTCTAAGAAATTTACTTATAACTATTTCCTCCTTGATATCTCCCCTAGAAACTTTGATTGCACTAACACTTGCTTTGACTCTTTCAACATATTTTGCAATTTTTTCATCCTCTCTCATCCTCATATGATCAAATTGTCCTCTTAAACTTTCTGCTTTATCTCTTCTTACATTATCATCACCTCCATAGATATGTTTCAGCTTGTTCCACATTTCAAAGGCAGTTTTGCAGTCCTTGACATCATCAAATTCTTCATAGCTTAGGGCAGATGCAATCTCTATCATCATGATGTTATGAGTCATTTTCTTAGAAATTTCATTAGTAGATAATGTACTATAAGGAGTTACATATGCTTCATCCAAATATTTCAATCCTATATCTCCAATGGAAGCCAGATGGTTTCTCATGAGACCTTTCCATGCTAAAAAGTTATCTCTGCTAAGCCTTGGAATTTACCTCTTGTAAGACATCCTGATCTTTAGCTTAGATCCTTGAAATCCTTCCTACAAGCACCAAAAGCTCTGATATAATTGTTCGGGGGGGGGGGGGGTGATTTAGTTACAACAAAAGCAAATCCATAGATCCCTTAGATGTCTTAAAACTTAATTATTGCTATCACTCAGTAGCTACACAGAAAAATGCTGTAACTTAGTAAATTAATTTGTTACTAATCTTTAAGTATTCAAAATTATTAACATGCATGCAAAAGAAAATAACATGAACACAAGAGACACTATATTTAATGTGGAAACACAATATGGGAAAAATCACCAAGTAACTAGCTACCAATTTTCACTCTTTTGAAGTGAGCCCTATTAGGAGCCAACCCTGTTAAAGGTTACAAAACACACTGTTAGGTGTGACCTGGTTAGAGGATTTAATCACCTTATTAGGAGTGGCCTTGCTAGAGGACTTTAGAACAATTCAGTTGAACTATCCACCTTGTTAGAGGATTTACAAAATGACTATTAGACCAACTTTGTTAAGAGATTTAGGAATTACTACTACAATGGTGAGAAAGTAACAATAAGTGACCTGAATGAGATGCAACTAAACTTTGCTGATATAGATCTCTACTCTACTTCAATAGATCCTCACTGATTGAATACAACTCTAGTTCTCCTTAGGGATATATAATCCTTCTTCAAAATTTGCTCACACTTATTCTTCACAATCAACTCACTTGCATACTCGCTCATTCATACATCCATTCATACATTTGAAAACACAATTTGACCTTTTATTTATACATTATAGATTGTCAAGTCGGCTCAAGTACAAGTTACATCTACCAATAAACCATACATTAGTTGGCTACAAACATTACATTAAACAAATAAGCTTTATCCCTCAAAACAATGAAATCCTTCATTGGCCGACCAAACTCAGTAAATACTGCTCTAGAAATGATTTCTAGTGTTAACCAATTGAAGCTCAGTAAACACTGCAAACTCTACAAAATCCTTTGGAGACTGAGTTAACTTGGTAAGAACTAATTTTCCTTTGCTGACCTTATGAGCTCGGTAGAAACTAATTTCTACCATAGAAGCCTTCAGCGCTTGAGTGAGCTCGGTAGAAACTGACTTCACAGTGTAACTACTAGAAATGCTCGATAGACTTTATAATTCTCTTTGCTAACCTTCTGAGCTTGATAGACTCTATCTTTTGCCTTGCTGTCCAACTGAGCTCGGTAGATTCTGACTGATAAGTGATATGACATTTGTGTAACATAAAAGATAATACACAATTGAATAATTGTATCCAACACCTTCCTATTTAGGAATTTAGAGAATAAAAACATGAATTCAATTTAATCTTTCCAATTTTTTTTTTTTATACTAAAGATGGTATAATCCAACTAGTTAATAAGGAAAATACTTATACTTTAACAAATGCAACAAATAATCTAATCCAAACAATTTCTTTTAACTCTTAACTATGTCTTTATCTACTAAAAACTATTAAAACAAATAGTATCCCTACTTTTAACACATCTTCAATTAACAAGAATTAAAATGATTTCTATAGTTGAAAATAAAAAACTTTCTAAAAATAAATATGTTTGCAATGTTTTGTTTAAATTTCACATATTCAAGCCTTATGTGCTTCTCTTGCACTTTCTCTCTAAAGTAGTGATACTTGATAGATATATGCTTGGTTTTTCCATGCATCACTAGACTCTTGGATATGTTTATTGCACTAGTATTATCATAATAGATAGTAATAAGTTTGGTAACTTCAACTTCAACTTCAAATGGGCCATGTGTTGTGAAACAACAACACTATGTTATTGAAGAAATGAAGAAATGAAGCTCAGTGTTTTTGAATTGGCTGGTGTGTGGATGGGCATGAATCTGGAAGGGAGGAATCTTGCAAGGGGAATGGATCCAGGTGGGATAAGTGACTGCATTGCAGATTCTTCGGCAAAGCATGTAGAGGTGGAAAATTTGGGGACTTGTGAGGTTCAAAATTCCCTTTTGGGTCTTCTGCCTAGACTTCATGTGGTTTGTCAAGCTCCTGGTAGAGCTAATATTCCAAATGACAAGGTTTCTTGAGATAGCAAAGAAAAAAATTGGCATAATGGATTAGAAGATCAAAGGGCATGGGTCTCGTTATCTAGAAGGAAACTTGGAAGAAAATCTTCTTTCCCTCTAGTAATGTCAAAATACTATTGGGAAAAAGGTGAGTTTCAAATATACATTCCTGATCATATTGTTGATTTTTCTGTTACTTCTATGGAATATACTTTGGTTGGCAAATACTTGGGGGCTAGACCAGATATTGATACCTTGAGAAATATGTTGAAATGGAAGTGGGTGAACTACGATCAAGTTGATATAGCCCCTATGTGCGAACAGATTCCTATCTTTTGTTTTCAATTGTAAGGAGGATATGAATATGGTTCTATGTGGAGGACCATGGATGTTTGGAAAAAGCACAATGTTAAGAAATGGGAGCCAAATATGAATTTATCTGATGCTTTCTTCTTAACTACTTTGATTTTGGTGAGATTGTCAGGCCTCCCTTTAGAATATTGACATGAAGACATTTTCAACGGAATAGTGGGATCTTTTGGGGAACTTATTGCTATTGATCAAGCTATGACTGTGAAATCAAAACTGAATAGTGCTAGGTTATATGTGAAAGTGGCTAACCTGAACAACCTCCTTGATAAGGTGGAATTGTTTTCAAAACTAGGGAAAAGGACTTAAGAAGTACCTTATGAGGATCTTCCAAATACTTGTTTTTCTTGTAAAAAACAAGATCATTGGGTTAAAAATTGTCCAACTAAAAGAAAAAATCAAACTAAAGTTGTTAAAGAGGACAATAAGAAGGAGGAAAAGACTCAGAGGAAAGTATGGAGACCAAAAACTAATGGTCAGAATGAAAAAGGAAATAATCTAAATCCTTGAACTAGTTTTGAGAATGAAAAAAAGAATTCTTTGAATTTTGAAAAGTAGGGTGATGGTCTTGTTCTATCTGGGCAAGAAACCCACTTGCGTGATTCGATGAAACAAATTGTGATATACCAAAAGAATGCTTTCGAATGGGAGGATTTTGTTGAATAGGAGGAAATAGAGGAAGGAGAAATTATGGAAGTGAGAAATAGACATTTTATTTTGGAGGAAATTCAAAATGGGGAAGACCATTATTTGTTGCTGGAGAAAGTGCAAAATGGGAAAGACCACACTTCTAAGATTCAACAAAATGGGGTAGTCCATGCTGTTGAGAATTAAATTATCAAATCCCAATCTCTTGAAACACCTTTGTGTAATGACTTAATTCCTTTTTGGAATGATTAGAAACCAGAGCAAAAAAGCATAGAAAAGTTGGACCTAAAATAGAAACAGAGCCAGAAGAAAAAGATTGAGAAGAAAAGCTCTTCAATTCTTAAGAGAATTCAGACCCAAAGATATTTTTTTGATTTAAGAAATAAATATGGAAAAGGAAAGAGCTGAAAAGATCAATTCTTTCAAGGAATACTATTTAAAGGATAGTAGTTCAAAAGGGGCTTCAGGAGGAACTCTTATACTTTGGGAAAATTCCCTATTCTCTGGTCTTGTTATAAATGAAAGTAAGCACTTCATGGTGGTTAAAATGACTAACTTATGCTAGAAATATGAGTGGTTTTTGGTCAACATGTATGCCCCTAATATTAAGAATTCTAGGAAAAAAGTTTGGAAAATTCTTTCTAATATTAAGAGCAAAGAACAAAATGGTAGATGGATCTTTATGGGTGATTTTAATGTTCCCCTTTATGATCAAGAGAAAAAAGGAGGAAATGTTAGTTAGCTCGATGGGAGGTTGGATTTAATGGAATTTATTAATAATGAAGGGCTTATGGATATGGATCTCCATGGTATAGAGTTCACCTGGACTAATTAAAGGATTGGTAATGAATGTATTCAAGCTCATTTTGATAGGGCCTTGATTTCTCTGGATTGGACCAATGATTTCATTTGTAAACTGGAATCTTCTCAAAAAGTTGGATTAGACCATTTTCCTTTGGATTTTGATTGCCGTTAAGGCATATTCAAAGAAAAACTATCCATTCATATTTGAAAAAATGTGGATGCAACACCCACATTTTAAAAGTAATTTGGAGGAATGGTGGAACATTGAAGTTGAAGGGACTGCTCTTTATAAAGTGGCTACTAAACTCAAAAATGTTAAAAAGGAGGCTAAGATCTGGAATAAAAGATATTTTGGGAACATTTCTAAGATCAAATCAAAAATTAAGGAAGAGTTGAAAATTATCCAGGATAAGATACAGAAGGAAGGGCATACTCCTGATTTGGTTAGAGAAGAAAATGGCAAATTGGCTGAGTATCATGATATTGTCACTAAGGAGGAAATCTATTGGAAGCAAAGGTCAAGACTTGTTTGGCTAAAGGAAGGGGATAGAAACACTAGGTTCTTTCACCTTTCTACAATAAAGCACAGGGCTAAAACTCACATCTCTAATCTAATGATAGGTGATATGGAAATTACTGAGGAAAAGGATATTTCAAAAGAATTGGTTTCTTTCTTTGCTTCCCTTATGACTACTGATCCTAATATTGATCTTCCTAACCAAGAGGAAATCCTTAGTGTCATTCCCCCTTTGGTTACCAGAGATCAAAAAAAGATACTGGGATCCATTCCTAATAATAAGGAAATTTATCAAGCTATTTTCTCTATAGGTGGGGATAAATATCCTAGCCCAGATGGATTTCCTATGTTCTTTTTTTGGAATGAGTGGAATTTGGTTGGGAAATATGTTTTTTGTGTTGTCAAAGAATTCTTTGGGGCTAAAAGAATGTCGAAAGAGATTAATTCTACCTTTCTCTTCCTAGTTCCAAAAAAGGTGGGTGTTGATTCTCTGGACCAATTCAAGCCTATAAGTTTATGCAATTCTTATTATAAGATCATCTCTAAGGTCATCACTTCTAGGCTTCTCTTGGTGCTTTTGGATATTATTGTTGAACAATAGAATGGCTTCGTTCTAGGTAGACAAATTCTGAACTTTGTCATAGTTGTCCATGAGAATATCCATTCTTTATTTTGTTCTAACAATTAGGGCTTCATTATAACAATTGATATTGCTAAAGTCTATGATAGAGTGGAGTGGACCTTCCTTGAAAAGGTGTTATTGGCTTTTGGTTTTAATTATAATATTGATCTTCAACTCAGCTCTAGCTCTTCGATTGCTATTTTGGTTAATGGGTGCTCTTCTACTTTCTTTAATCCCTCTAGAGGTCTGAGATAGGGAGACCCTTTATCTCCTATTCTTTTCACCATAATGACTAATTTATTGGGTAGGTATATTGGGAAATTGGTCCTAGATGGTGATATTAAAGGCTTGCAATCCTCTTCTCAGACCCTTATCTGCTCCCATGGTAAATTTTTTGATGACACTATTTTTATGAGTAAAGCTAATGTTAGGGAAGCTAGAAATATGAGAAAAGATCTAAGCCTCTACTCCTCGGCCTCAAGACAATTGATTGACTATAACAAGAGTGCTTTGTTCTTTGTGAATACCCCAATGTCTAGACAAGCCAAAATTGCTAAACTATTGGGATGTTTCATAGGATCCTTTCCTTGTATTACCTGGGCCTCCCTTTGGGGCTTAATACCCCTGATTCCTTCAGGGAAGATATTATCAAAAAGTTTTCTAAGAACTTTCTGTATGGAAGGGAAACTTGTTGAGCCAAGCTGGTAAAGTCACTCTTCTGAAAGCTTGCCTTTAAAGCATACCTACTTATGTTTTGAGCCTCTTCAAAATTCCCACTAAATATGCTGATTCCCTTGACAAAATCCAAAGGAATTTTCTTTGGTTTGGTATTGAGGAGAAGAAGAGAATGTCCCTAATTGCTTGGGATCGTATTTGTAAACTGATCAGAGATAGAGGCTTGGGAATAAGGACTATTTGAAGTATGAACAAGTCTCTTCTTGCTAAGCAAGGATGAAGAGTGTACCACGATGATAAGGAGTGGAGTTCTATTTGGAAACATAAATATTTTTATAATGCCCCTTCTCTTTCTAATTTCTTCTCATATCCCAATGTTATTTCCCCTTTTGCTATATGGGGGGCTATGCAAGGTGCTAAGAACATATTAAGTGAAGGGTGTTCATGGAAAGTTGGAAATGGGCAGACGATCTAGTTTTGGGAAGATTCTTGGATTATGGACCATTCGTTGATAGAAGATTTTGAGGATAGGACCTACATTGAATAATGTAAGAAGTTTTATGGTATTCATGTGAAAAATTACTGGGATAATAATAGCTAGGTCAGTCTTGTTCCATTAGCTAGGACTTCAATGACATCCAGATTATGCTGAATGCTTACTATTTGTATCCCTATAAGGAGGACATAATTTTATGGAGGAATGATGCTAATGGGCATTTCAATGTCTCTTCTATATTTAGATCTAAAGAAAAAGGACTTGGTCAATTATGGTCTAAAGCCTAGATAAAAGGTCTAACTCCCAAAATCAATATTTTTTATTGGATTCTGTTGTAGAATAAAATTTTGACCCAGGACAACTTGCAAAAAAGAGGGATAAATGTGGTCAATCATTGCTATCTTTGTAAGAAGGACTTGGAGAATAGCGATCACCTACTTTTAAACTATAATTATAGCCAAAACGTGTGGAGCTACATCCTCATCTTCTAGAATATTGCTGGGGTTCATCATAATAAAATTCAGCACTATTTTTAGAGCTGGACTTGCCTGACTAAGGATGGCAATGTGGAATATCTTTGGAAAATCACCCTTCCTCACTTGTGGTGGGGAATCTGGAAAGAAAGAAATAACATAATTTTTAGAGAGAAAGAAATGCCTGAATGGGTTCTAAGTCAAAACATCATCAGAGCAATAAAGGAAAATTTCAAATCTTAGAAATATGTTCCTGATGGTTTCTTGATTGACAGTCCTATGCATAATACAGAACCTAAAAAGAAAGTGGAGGATCAAAGATCAAGTGTAAAATGGAAGGCTCCTCTGAGGGGATGGATTAAGGGGAATTTTAATGGGGATGCTAAGGGAAACCCTAGAAAAGTAGGGTGTGGAGGAATTATAAGGGATCATACAGGTAACACTATTGATGCTATTGTAATTCCTATTGGTATATCAACTAGCCATAGAGATGAAGCCACTGCTTCCCTTTACACCATGAGACTAGCTGTGGAAATTGGAAGCAAGTACCTTTGGATAGAAGGTGATTCTCTAAATAGTATAAATATGCTCAATGAAAAAACCCCAAGTACTTGGACTATAGAAGATAGTATAATGGAAATTAAAGCTCTAACAACTAATTTTGAAAAAGTCACCTTTTTCCATTCTTACTAGGAAGGTAACGCTGTTGCTGATTGGCTTCCTAGTAGGGCTGTGCAAGGGGGTAGTATGCTGAGGTGGCACAATGACCTCAAAAAAAATGTGGATTTAAAATTTCTCATTAAGTATGATGGTACATATGTGATGGAGGGAAAAATCCTCCAAGATCAATAAGTTAATGATAATTGAAAGAGGGTCTACAAAGGGGTGTGTTACAATCCCTAGGATGCACTTCATTGCTATTATTATTTAAGCATGGCACATAGGAAGATAAATGAAATCCTTGTTAACTTTTGTGAGTATTTTGGCTTGCTTCATTTTATCTCTTTTTTTGGGATTAGCTTCTTTGTTCATTCTTAGAGACAAACATTGTTTGAAAATGGAGGAGAGTCGAGGAAAAAAGAGCCCAAAAATTGCAAAAATTGGAAGGATAAAGCCTCTATCTGGAAAATTCTTGAGAAAGGAAATGTGATTCCTTACCTGGAGTGATTGCATGGTTTCAAACCACATGTTACAGATGCTTTCTTTAAGAATTGGTTGTAGGATAGGGTAACTTTGCATGGCATCATAGTTCATTTCACAGAGGACTTCATTGCTGAAGTGACTGGTCTCCTGAAGGATGGTCTAAAATACAGAAAGGAAACGAGCATTTCTAATGCCAGCTTCAAAAAGTTTCCAAAAATTGAGGAGGAAAAGCAAAAGTTGGAGAAGAATGGGGACTTTTACTAGCTTAACCAAATAAAAGTAATATGGAGGGGTGTTTTATCTTATCTTCATGAATATTTTATTTTAGAAGGAAGATCCAAAAGAGTCCACAAGTTCCATTTTTTTTTCTAAACCATTTCCGATATAAAGATAGGATTTCTTTTCCTTTCTACTTGAGGTTTTGGTTATTACAAAGCCTCCAAGTCCATAGGAAGAATGACACTCATCCTATCCTTCATGAAGGCCTCATTCTCTTAATTGAGAATTATTGCAAGACAAAAGTGATTATTGTTTCCCCTACTTTGGAGAAGAAAAGGGGGTTGGTGAGTGAATCCCAGTCTAGAAAGAGAAAAGGGGATGAAGGATAGAGCATGAAGAAGAAATTAGTGATTAAGGATATCCCCTAAAAAAATGTTGAGGATATTACTGATTCTTCTAATAAATATGAAGATAAAAATGTGGAGGTAGAGGAAGATACAGAGATGGGGGATATTAGCTCTAATTTGGAGGATTATCCTAGGAGTAAAGATGAGACCAAGAAGAATGACGTGGAGGAAAGTTTGGATAAAAATGAAGGGTCAAATAACATTGGTAATGAAGAAAACCAAGGTGGAGAAACCCAAATATTTGAAGAGGAAAATGTGGAGGAGGAAATGGGAAGGGAGAAAGATTTAGGAAAAGAAGAAGGGAAGGGCACGAAGATCCCTAGGGAGAAGGAGGTGCATGATCCAAGTTTGGGTATTTAACTCTCCTTCCTTAATACTAAAAAGATTAAAGCTGACTCCTCTCTTCATCAAGATTCCTGGACTTACAATGAGATTATGCAATTAAAGAAA
The DNA here is from genome assembly GCA_028749045.1 of Cupressus sempervirens. Classification (NCBI taxonomy): domain Eukaryota; kingdom Viridiplantae; phylum Streptophyta; class Pinopsida; order Cupressales; family Cupressaceae; genus Cupressus; species Cupressus sempervirens. The sequence goes on along the minus strand of CM053792.1, from coordinate 442,248,033 downwards.
AAATTGGGTAAAGTGCAGAAGGATCATGAGAATGATCAGGCCAAACTTGTGCTGTTGGAAACCCAGGTGGGAAATATACTTGAAAAATTGAAGGAATATGAACAAGGTCTCTGGCATATGATCAAGGAAAGTGGAAATAATTTAGAACAAGTGATTTCTAGCTTGTGTGCGGCTGCGACAAGTTTAGGGAAGAAGACCAATGAGGATATTATCTGTCCTGGAGGATCAAGTAAAAGGACTAGATTGAGTTTACGAAAGATGGCTGCTAAGGTTACTGTTGGTACTGGCTTTTCCCCTATTGATAGTAATCTTAATACAACTAAAGTGAGGAAGGAGGCTAAAAAGATGATCAAGGAGCTGCAATAGTGGTCTAGTTTTTTCTATTTATGGTTTTAGTTTTCATTTTGAAAGCTTTGTAAAACTTCTAGGTTCCAGGTCCTTGTAAAACTTGGTTGCATTTTCTAGTTACATTCTATGGTTTCAAGTTCCTGTAAAACCTAATTTTGTGTCTATTTTTTGGCCTTAGGATTTTGTTTCCTAGTTATGCTATGTTTGAGCATCTTTATTGTTGTTAGGGGTTTTGGGTCCCCTCAAAACCTATTTTTTACCTTAATCTAAAACAATCCTTCTAAAAATTATAGTGATAGAATCTACCTTGACATTCAGATCCATATGAGCATAATGGCTTCCACATTTAATGAATTAAAAAAAAAAAAAAGATCCAAGTAATTCCTTTGATTATCCAAGCTTTAATAATGAGTCTAAAAACAACTTTCTAACTGTAAAATATTAACAAAACTATTGACTAGCTTCCTAATCTATCATAATTTTAACCATATTCCTATTACTCAATATACCAAATTACAGACATGCATACTCAAAATAGATAAATGATGGAATCTATATAGTATTCCTTATTTGAAAAAAAAAACCATGATCTGAATGTTCAACATTGCTAGAAACAAAAGAAAATAGAACTATGAGTTATATTAGGTGAATCAAGTATATCAAATACGTGGAAAGTACACATGAAATGCATAATTCTTCTTTAGTTGACTAATTGTATTCTTCCAATTTTTCTATTCAAACTTCATTTTTGTGGAAATTCTCATGCATAAAGTTCAACATTTTTCCAAATATCTTGTCTTCAAATCTGTGAGTATCTTAGAAATGGTAAAATGCATAATAATGTCACAGATTCAAAAAAATCTATTGAAATCAATAAGAAAAAAATATGCATTATCATTCAAATATAAACATTAGTTCATTACTTCAAAATTAACTATGAGAGTCAATAATCTAAGTACAAATGCATATAGGTCTTATTATTTACATGTATTAATATTTAAAAGATGTCTTTTGGGTTACTAAAAATAGAAATAAAAGATGTATTAACTAATGCTCATCATTTCTCCCCTCCCCGAGCTAAATGATGTCCTCATCATGGTGGATTTGACAGGTTCATGTTATCCTCTTCCATTTAAACACTCAGACACATTTCCCCAAAATTATATGCAAGATATGCTCTTTCATGTTGATAACCATTGGTTATGATAATATCATGTCTCAAGTCTCTCAAGTTGTTTCCATCTAACCTGTTTGGTGAATTAAATATGTGAGAAGGAAAAATGATCAAATGAAGTCTAAATTGTATTCCAACCCATCTTGTCTATTTTACTTCAATAATATTACAAATATCCCTCACTCTTGTATGTGACCAAATGAAATTATGAGGGACATTAGTTCTCTTTGTCTAATTCTAGGTGGAATAGAGTTATACCTTTCTCTTATGCCACTATGGGCTTGGAATGTAAGGTGATTGATTTCATCTTTGTAATCTCAAACAAATTGTTGGAAGTCTTAATTGGGATACAAGATACCAAGAGGGGGGGAATTAGAATCTAAAACTTTTATCCATTAAAATAATGCATTCACCATATTTTCCATGTCACATCTTATCCATGCATAATTTAACTTGAAAAAAATCAAATGCTGTAACATGTAGATCTAACTATCAATCACATGCATGGAATGTAAACAAATAACACAAAGATTTGGTTACTCATAAACCCTCCAAGGTGAAGGTAAAATTGGGGTGGGGGTGATACCCACAAATCTTCACTACTACAATAATAAAGTTAATTTGTTAGGGTTGTAATTTTAATCACTTCTGATGATCTTATTTGTGAAGGGTTTTCCCTTTTAAAGGCTATTAAGACTATTAGTTCTTACCTTATAAGAGGATTTTACACTTAAAATGAAGTAAGGACTCAGTTAAGAGATTTATAAAAGGACTCAGTTAAGAGATTTATAAAAGGACTCAGTTAAAACCACTTTATTAAGAGATTATCCCTCACTCAATTATGATTTAGTACATGATCCTTTAGTTTGCACTCTTATGCTGATTATAGATATCCTCTTTTCAATTTTGATATGATCTTGATATATCTCTATTCTATCCTTTACTTCTTGATAAGGTTGCTAGCTCTATTCTGCAATAACAAGGCTGAACTCTTTTGCCTTCTTTGCAATGTTCATTCTTTCACACTTGATCTACTTTATGATCATAGGAATAAATTTCTCGCTCTTCTCCACACATTCTCACACACATATCCCTCACACATAATTAGGGTCTAGATATACTCTATTAAAAGATTTCTTAAAGAGTTTTCTAGATGCTTCCTTTTTCTACCTCTTCATCTGATGATTGATCATTGCTCATAGGGACTTGTGATCTACCTCATAAATGTGTAATAGCCTCTATAATAACCTTTGTGAATATTAAATATTGTGTCTATGTCATCCTAAAATGATTTACCTCAAATTTTGTATCATTTCTAAATGGAATGCCAATTTTGTGTTGCTTGGCACTTATTATTTTTGATACTCAAAATTCACTATTCTTTGCTAGTGTTACTCGATCTCAACTATACTTGATACCTTCTATGTAACTCAACATTAATATGTTGTGACTAAGTGTTTGACACTAATAGACAACAAGAGCTAGAGATACCAAAAATTTCCCACTTTGACATTAGTGGAAAAAATAGTTTTTCTATTGGAAATGATTAAAAAGATCATGAGGAAAATTGTTGGAATGATCATATGGAACTGGTAAAGAATGTTCTCAATCATTGTTTTGTCATTGATGTCAAACTTGCTACTTGTAAGAATGACAATTTCTTTAGTGATCCAAATACTATCAAGTGGTTGATTGACAAGGAGGAGGCAATCAATAAGATGTAACTAGAACACCTAGAGAAAGGTTGAAGTTATGATGTTGTAATGAAGTCCAAGGATCACCTAAGTCATTGATGAAAAAGTGTATTGATGACATACTCTAGACAAAGAGAATAGGCACATTGAAACATATCAAAGATGTAAGGTTTTACCTAAGACATTTGTAAAGCCTAACTTAAGTTCATTAGAGAGAGGGAGCCGAGCAAGCTAGTAGGTGCCGAACATATTCCTAGTTGAAGCCAAGCAAGTTCAACTTCAGATGCCAAGTGAACTTTAGATGCCGAGTAAACTTCAAATGTCGAGTGAACTTTAGATGCTGAGTGAACTTCAAGTGCTGAGTAGAATCAAGTGCCGAGTAGATACAAGTGCCGAGCAGAAATAGATGCCAAGCATCAGAAAACCAATAGTGCCGAGTAACACAAAGATACCGAGCATCAGTAAATCAATAATGCCAAGTTTCTACATTATTTTGAAAATCAAAGATTCGCCAGATCTAAGCCGACAAGGTTGTTATCTAGAAATTTGTGAATTAAATGGAAGATAAGAATGATGAGCTGGTGGCACAGAACACCATGTAGAACATTTTTGGAGATTACAACTGGAGTTTAGACAAAGTTTCTAGATAAGAGAAAGATGTAGGGTAAATACATTGTATCCTACCTAATCCATTTGAAACCCTAAAGTTGAAAAGGGAGAATCGAGTGGCAAAGGAAAACTAGAATTCTATTTAAGGAATCATAAGGTCACGAAGCAAGGAGGAGAAGGTGGTTGAGCATAAAAACATGAAGTGCTGAAGAAGGTGCTAAGGAGAAGAAAGCACAAAAACTCTGTTTGGATAGACGACCACAAGGATGATTGCATTGGTATGATGAGTAAGAAGACTCAAGGAGATGAAGCTTGAGGTGAAAAGCTATAAGAATTGAAGTGATTAATAGCCAAGAAAAAGGACTGAACTGAAGAGTAATATGAAATCTGCAAAGTATGTTGTAAGTTATATCAGATCAAAAATCCATTATTGTTACTCTCTAGCAATTGTAACAGTTAGTTTAAATCCTATGGACTTAGGTTGGTTTAATAGCCATGAGGTAAATCCTTTAACAGGGTGACATTCCAAGTGAATGTTCTAAAGTCCTTTGATCAGGCCCATTCCTAACAATTTGGTGAAATCGTCTAACAAGGTCACATTTAACAGTGTGTTGTAAGCCTTTAATAGGGAAGGCTTTTAACAGGGCATCACTTTAGAAGAGTGAAAATCAAGTAGCATGTTACTAGTGGTTTTTCCCAAATTGGGTTTCCACATTAATCATTGTGTCATATGTTAATCTTGCATGTTTTATTGCTGCATGTTGATTTGTTGTAACTTGCTAAGATGGTTGATTTAAGTTTGGATGGATGAAAAGTGTATGGATTCATTATAAGTTGTGAAAAAGTATTATTAGGGCATTTGGACCTTGGATAACTGATTCACCCCCCTCCCCCCCCTCTCAGTTATTCTGAAGAATTCTAACATTTTCATGATTACATTGCTACAATAAAAGAATAAGAGTACTCCCCCTAAGCCAATGACTCAATTCTTATGGATCTAATTTTTTTTTTTAAGATTGAATAATGAATGAAAAATGAAACAATACATATATTTACATGGTTCTAAATAGTCTGATTGTGTCTGTGTCATACCATTCTAACTTATGACTTTGAACTTGTGTGTGCTCCCTAATCTCATCACTATCCTATTCAATTTTTTTTTCACTCATGGCTTTGGCTAGGGTTGAGTGGGTGAAATGAAAATTTATTTTTGATTTGTGGATCTGGTTAATCATGGCAAGAGCATGATCCCAAGTCTTTCTTTTTTTATTTTAAAACATGAATCTACAACTCCAATATTGCTGTTGGTGTTTGAAAACACTGGATGGTTTTCAATTATCCTAATGAGAATATGACATATCTAGGGGTAGCTAACTCCCATTTTCAACATGCCATTTTAGACACTCGACCAACTATAAGGCTAGACCCTTCTTCTACTTCAGGCTCTGCAAGACCTAGGTGGGTGAACGTCAAATTCAATTGATATTGTACCAATGCAAAAACATATCCTTGAATCTATTAAGCAGATGAAAACCCTTTATATCTCCTAATAACTCATGCAATGATAAAAATCTATAGTAGTTGAATGCAAATCTATGAATCTCATAAGTTGAGTGAGGGTTAATCCTTTTTAGCCCACTACAAAACATAAAAAATTAAACTGATTTGATTAAAAGATTTTGTGCAAATGACATTCATATCAGCTTGCATTCGATTTAGTGATCAATGCCTTATCCATTGAAACATAGAGTCATTACTAGTAGGATGACCTAACTTGTTTGCATCACATTTAAGTTTATCAACTAAAATCCTCAAATCCCATTCTTATGCAATATCCCCTTCATACACCCAAAAACTCTATCAAAATACTAAAGCATTTACTTAACTCCTTGAGTCAAAAGCAACACTAGATCTGACATACAACTCATCCAAGTTGCCTTAAATCAAATGAACCTTATCCATTTAATCACAAAGTTAATAGCATATGAAGAATTAGGAGATAGAATTAGAGAACTCAAATAATTCATGTAAATTCCCTTTTATATTCATCCATGGAAAGACTGAATATATTAGACTGGTAAAACTAAATGAAACTCAAGATACTTCACATAATCTAGCATCAATTTCTAGTATCTAAGAATGACATTACATGACATGAAATGAAAACATGCACATAAATATGTGTGTGGCCTTCACTGCTAGAGCTCAGCTCAATAGACAGGAAGCAAAACCATCAACAATCCTAGTTTCAACAGTAGAACTAGAACCCTGCTAGTATTACCTAGAGCAAACTGCCAACAACAACAATGAGAAAGAGAGAAAATGATATAGGAGAAACAATTCCCAGATCTAATCAAACAATGACAAGTGTCCCCTTAGAATTCTTTCCAAGAAGCTGAAAACATCTTTCTAATCTCTCCCCTCAATTGGTTAATTAAATCTTCAATCAGTTTTGCCTCCAAAAACATAGAATATCTGAAATATCTAATTGAACAAATAACTAATTTGATTCTTGATTTTTACTCATGGTAAAAATGAAAATCAGTTAAAGAATGACTTCCAAAAGCCAAGAAAACCCTGTAGAATTGATTTTCTTCACATTCAGACTTCAACAAGCCTTCATAACTACCCTCTAACAAATCCTGGCAGTCCATGATCAAATCTGCTTGTTCTACTACCAATGCCTCAAGAATCACAAATTGACTTACAACAAAAACCAGTGAAAACCTGTGCACAATCTGACTTCATATCTGGAAAATTTAGCTTCTCTTGGTTCCAACGGTATATTGAAGTGCCTAATTCAGACAAAAAATGCCCCCTGTTATGGCCCTTTGAAAAATAGGCTCCTGGACTATGAACATGCATTGAAATTCAAAAATTAAAAATTTTATATAGTCTGAACTATATAAAACTTAAAAATTTATTTAAATTTTTCCATTTGAAAACTCATGCATTTTAAACCTTTTTTGAACTTTCATTTTTATATTCAATATTATCTGCCAATTCGCCACTTGTCAACTCCTGATTTGATATGCAATATGTAAGACATTTTAAATTAATTAATATTTTAATATTAATTAATTTCCTTAATTCCTTCCCCATAGCATCGGAGGCCTTTGAATTTATCTTTACATTCATACACACCATGAAGATATTAATATTTTATTTATCTCTCCCATATCTTGTAAGCATCGTGAGCATTTGAAACTTCTTTTATGCACATACGGGCTTTAAATGCCTTTACAATCTCACAGCCTGAGCATATCCTTGGAGCCTTTAAAATTTTCTTTTATTCCCATACGAGCCACACGTAATATTTGGGGAGCTTCAAATTTTGTTTACGCTCATTCACTTGAGTGTATCATCATAAGCAGTAATATTTCAACATCTGATCTCATGGGTTGAGCGTAAGATTGAGCACCTTCAAACTTGCCTTTCTCGACTTCACGCATCATTGCCATGTGTCACCTTCCTCCTTCTACTTGGATGGTCAAAATAGTACTAATGTCAGTTAGCTTGGCCCTCCATGCAATCAGTGGCATCCATAAAGCATTGTCTTAAGGACAACAAGCTTATTGTGTGCAATAATATTTAAAGAAAAAACTTTCCTCATATACAAACAATGTGGGATATATGTTGCCTCTACTCTGTTATGTGGGCTTCATTTTTCCTTGGTGCCTCCTTGCATGAGCTCTTCTTTCTTAAAACAAATGGCATGGGGCTTTTTAGTTTTAATGTGCGAGTTTCTTTCTCAATGACACCTCTTTCTCTTAGTCAGCTCTGTTCTGCTCACTCTCTGGCTTCTCTCACTATGATGTGGATTGTCTGCCTCTTTAGTGTGATTGACTTCCTCACTTTTTGCTATGTGTGTGAATTCCTCTCCAAGGCATGACTTTTTGTTCTTTCTGTGTTGAATCTACTACTCAGTGTGACTTTGATCTCCCTTGCACCTTGTGATCTACTCTTCTTTAATCATGCTGTACGTGGGTTCCTTTTTTACATTGCCGCTTGGGTGGCTTTCTCTTCTATGCATGGATTCTTTTTAACACTGGCCACTTCTTGCAGATGGTGTGAATTTGTGGACATTTTCTCTCTGCTATATGCCAACTTCTCTACTGATTGAAGCTCCTCTATGGCTGCAAATTTATTGCTCTTCTTGTGCAGAGGCTTCTTTATTAACGCAAGCTACCTTCTGATGCTTCATTGTGTGGATGTCTTCTTCTCAAAATGCTACTGCCTATTTGTGTGGAACTCTAGCATGCCTTGCAAACAAGTATTCAAAGTCTTGCTTGTATCTATAATTAGATGATAGAAAAATCTGCAATACCACTCTTGTTTTAACCCAAACTTGTACTTAACTTTTCAAATTCATATTTTATACCATGCTTTCCACTACCTTATTCCAGGAATTGCACATAATTTTCTCACAATCTCACCTTTTATAGTGTTTATTTTGATACTTTTAGTTACAAAAACTTGGCAGTTTGTTCTTGAAACAATACCTTTGACCAATCCTTCTTTTAGCTATCATTATCAGAATCTATTCCTACATTTTAAACATGGAGAGCTCTATTCTGTAGTGGCTTTCTCCTTTATATGGAGTTGCATCAAGATTAAAGGCACAGATCATTATAGATTTCACGTTATTTCTCTGAGTAACAGAACCCACGAACTCCAATTTCAAAGTTTGATGGTTTCAAAATATAATACAATCCTCATAGATCTTGTCTTTTAGCATCCGAGGTTGTGACCTTTTAAACACTTTTTGCAATACCGTCAAGGATTCCTTGCCCTAATTCTTCTAGAACAATACTCATACCAATAACTAGATACGCTATGAAACAAAAAGGAGTTCAAAAAGCAACATGTGAACTCACCATTCATCATCATTTAGCTATGATATTTTAATCCCCTTTTATGTTATCTTGCAAATCTCAGCATGCCTTATTGATCTGAAAACATCAGTCGAGCCCCAAAATGGGTCCAGCTAAAAAAAAAAATTGTTTCAAAATGACTGAACTGCAAAATTGATTCATTTACCCTCTGGCACTGATGTGAAACAAATTTGACTACTGAAAATGAATTTGAAACTAATTTACACCCTTTTGCAAACTGTAAATGTTGCATTAGGAGGTCCTTTGATTGGCCTTAAAAATTGACACAAATACCTGACTGAGCACTGGAATTTGACACACTGATTCTTTGTTCCACATACTTGCATCCCATCAAATCTCATCTCATGAAAAATTTAGGGTCAAATGATATTCGCTGTCAAAGTTGACCTCTTAGAATTGCCTGCAAGAAAACATGTCAAAAAACAATAAATTGGGTTCAAAATTGGCTTCAAAAACTGGGTAAACTAACACTTGGGAAGATGAAAAATGGGACATCAATTTTCTATCATGAGGACATTATGAATCTAGGATTTGGGCTCATGACAAATAACTAAGCATGAATGGCGAGTGGTCAAAGTGGGCTACTCAGATTTTGCAGATTGAAACAATAACAAGAAATCAATTTTTGCAAATGGAATTGACCTGGAAAAGTGTGCAGACGGATTCGTCATGACTTGAAAATTGACACACTTAAAGTATTTTTGGAGTAAAACACAATGGTAAAATCCATTTAGGTTTAGAGATCACATATTAGGAGTTATAACATCATGAGCATGGGTACTAAACAATCTACAAATGCTGACACTAATAAAACTTTTAGAAATTGCATTTGGAATCACGTTTGAAAACTAATCAAACGGATTCGTCATAAACTCAAACTTGAAACATAACAAGTTTATGATGTCTAAAATGCAACACAAAAGGAAATTTCACATTTCAGTCAACTAGTCATAGCTCGTCAAACAGGTCTTCCTAGAATTATGAACTAATTGCATCAGCATGACAACATTAAATGACCAACTTTGAGGCATTCAAAACCTAGTCAAATGGACTCGAAACTACTCAAAATTTGAAACATAGGTTCTTGAGTATGGGAAGTAGATATTAACAAAGTGGAAAATCATGAAACATTTTTGGGTGTGAGATATTCAATCCCAAACATAGCCTCTTGTCACTGTTTGACACTTAGGTGAAAATGCAGAAATGGCACCAGCTAAAAATGAGACTTTACAAAATGGCTCGAAATGATGATTTAACTTCATGGAACAAGTAGACATGCTAAACGGAAGGTTTTAGAAACATTAAACACCTCATGGGGCTCAAATGTACAGTCGGGTACAATCTCATTTAAAAATATTTATAGGGCTTGATTTGACTCAAAATTTGAAAAAGATGCTCAAAATGGGAACGCAATTTTGAGTGACAACACTTGAAATTAAGTGAATTAAACTGTCAACAATTGAAAAATTATGATTTTCCAAAATGATATCTTTTTCTAATTTCAATTCACATTGCATAACCTCTAGATGAGGTATCAACATTCACTGGATTGAGATCAATTTGGTCCACATGTTGGTGTCAACTATTTTTAGCTCAACCAATTTATCTTGTGCAAATAGTAGCTTATGATAATGCTTTGTACTAAATTCAACTAAATATGAAATAGAGCTACCTTTTTGCTTCATTTCAACTTGAATCTACTATATGTTTACTTTTAGCTCATTTGTAAATCTTGGTTTATCACATAAAATATTATATAGGAGTTGTATCTTCTATACAAGTTCTTCTACATTTTGTACATGGGCCTACAGTGTAACCTTATCCTTGAAAATGGTGGTAGAGATTTTCTATATAACCTTATTTTCAAATTTCTTTGTTGATTATGCCATTATCTTCAATATCACCACCATTTATGCATTCAATAATCTGTACAATCTGGAAAATAATTTGATCTTTCCCATCAAAATTTTGTACATCAAATGCATAAACAAAAATATCCTTTATTTCATGTAACACTTATTTTTGTTGTTTCTCTTTTCTCATTTCTTCTTTTTTCTTTTTCTTCACCAAAATCTCTTGCAACATAATTGTTTTCTCAAGGGTGAGATTTTCCAAGTCCCATTTTGGCATCTAAATAACTTTGTCCAAACTAACATAAATATTTGGAGAACTAGCCTTTATTTCTTTGCATTTTCTAGGGGACAAAGTGCTATTGCTCAACCTTGTCTTTGTAGGATTAGGTGATGGGATGTCATCACTCGGTCTTGTCTATACTTCTATGCTTGAGACAACAAATATAGCACTTAGAACTGCATGCTTTGCTCCTTGTTATGCTTTTTGGCTTCCCTCACTATGAGGTTCTAAAAAATTTGGTCCTCTTGACCTTTGGTAGATGTTTCTACACTAGATTTTTTTTCTAATTTCTCTACCTCTTCCCCTCTAGCATCCGAGGGCTTATGTTTCTCACCAACTAGTGTGTTAGGTGTGGTGGCATGAAAAGGTAAAGTATTTCCTTGAGGGCTGAACACACCTAAATTCTCTTCATCACTGTGATCATCTTTGATGGTCACGGTCTCAATTACTTTCTCATTTTCCACTCCTTTAGTGGATAGAACAAAAATTCTTTTCCATAATAATTCATTTTTTTGAACTACAAATTCAATTTTATTTTGAAGAATCATATATAAAAATTCTAAATTTAGGAATAAATTGGTTCCTATACTTGTCCAAAAATGTTGACTTTTGATCTTTTGACAAATTAGTCATAATGTTGGCCAATGTGCCTTCTCTTATTTTTTTCTCTACTTCAGATGCCTATTGCCACTTTCTCTCTAATCCATTGTTCAAATCAATAGGAATATATTTCTCCAATTTAGAAGGAGCAAATTTATTATTTTTTGTCATGAGCCCAAATTTAAGGATATATGAATATTTGAATAACATATTATACAATGATAATAATTAAGAATAATAATATGATAATCCATTATAATAACGATATATTTGACAATATAAAACAATATACAAGATTATAACATAATTGTAATGAAAAATATTATATTAAATAACAAATAAATAATTTGATTATAAATGATATCAAACACTAATAATAATTTTATAACATACCTACATGGGATGATATTATAATATAATTAAGAATTACAGATTATTATAAATAATATATGAAGAAATATACTACGTAATAGTATTATGAATATTGATAGTATTAATATAATATATAATATGTTATATGTTATAATTACATTATAAATCAATGAAGATTATAAATATTATCACATTTGAATATATATCATATTAATAACTAATGATAATAAGTTGATTAATAAACTATTCAATACAATATGGTATTATATATGTTTATATAACATATATAATATGATAACCATGATATTTAATAACATATAATAATAAAAATATATGATATAATTAATTAGTTAACACCTACTGATGTGACTATTGGCCAATACTGAGCAACATGTATAAAAGCAAAGAATGAAGGACACAGTGAAAATAGAGATATTCACCGAACCCTTTTTAGCAGAAGGCAAATTAAGCAAGACATCGAATTCATAATAATACGTCGAGAAAAGAAGTGTTGGCATCAACAAAGAACGACATAATACTTCCCATCCGTGGTCAAAGGAAGATCATCATGAATTTTGCGTGGTTGGAGCACATTGAACAAGACATCATTGCTAGAATGCACTGGAGCAAGATAGGGAGGAAGTCGTGGTAGTCGTGAGGTATATTGGAAACTACAAACATCAAGTTGCAAAGGATATCATGCCTCATTGACATAAAGGGAAAACTCGAGTCACTAATAACATCAACTCTGAACACGTGGATGGCATACTCATTATTACAAGAAGTTGCAGTGGTGATACTATCAAAGCGGAGTGACACAATAAACATCTGAAGCAACTTCATAACATATTGAAGTTGAGTCAGCACTTAGACGAGCATATAGAGCCCCAAATTGAAGACAAAGGCAACAACTATGTACTCTTCAACATGAATGGTTAAGTTTTCTCAAGAGAAGCCGTCCACAATTGAGGAGTGTGCCTGAGTGTTGAACAAAAAAATAAATGAATAAAAATGAGACTTTGAAGACGGGTGTCCAGTACTACGCTTGTCTTCATCATTGCTTAACACCTTTGTGCAATAGTTGAACTAGAAGATCATATGTCACAAAGATTCTTTGGCATGGCTCAACCAGTGTTGTCCTCAATTAATCAACATATATCAAAGTTTCAAACTATTTAAAGTTTAAGAAATTCTCATTGATAGTGTGGATAGAATTATTGGTGACTAATATAAGCATTGAAGAAATAATTAAAGGAGAGTCCATTCAATGAAATGCCTGTGTATTATTTTGAGCAATTAATAATTAATAAATGAAAATATATGACTTTTCGTTATGAAAGGTAATGTCCTTTATGTATACAAATATATAAGATGAAAGAATTGGGGAATCTAAGAGGGATATACAACATTGAAGGAAATCAGATGGAAATTATAAAAATCATCAGAAGAAAAACATGGCAAAAAAATATATATAAAGGAAAGTCGTAGATAAATGATGGACCCCAAAAAGGGTTCATTACAATTGGTATCAAAGCATGATCTTGCCATCCTGTGGATAAATTTGAATATTGCAGCATTAGCATTGGAGTTACTACATTTTATATTGTCTATATGAATAGTGAAAGGGATATTGAACGATAGGTTTTACATTCAACATAAGAAAATCATGGAGATAATTTTTATTAGGAAATAAATTATTGTCTAATAAAAAATAATAATATAGAATCAAAGAATGATTTACCATTGCAACAAAAGAATACTGCGGCCTCCAAACTTTATAATTCTAGGCAATAACTGGAGGAACAAGTGATACTTTTGCAATTGGGGAATAAATAGTGATAGAGTAGCAAAGGCAGAACCACAAAGCATCCAACTTTGATGTTATCAGGCATTCACATCAATATACAGATTGCAAGCCATTCGCATCATATCAGAGGAAGAGATGGGTGGCATATAAAAGTGAAGAATCATCGAATGTGAAGAAATGAAGAATAAAATACTTGACAATCGCTGAACCAATGATCTAGTTAGCAACATATGAATACGTATAATCAACAAAGGAGTCACTTATAGTGAGCGTTACTAACAACTTTTCATCTACAATCAATATAAGGTTTGAAACAGATTCATCCCAGAATTGTGCTGTCAAAGACAAAAGTCCATTGTGATTGAGAAAAAAAGTATTTTGGAAAACAATAGTGAACATTGAAATATAATAAAATCAGTTTGCGCATAACAATCCACGTTTGGAAAACATTTGGAAAATGGTGAGAGGGTACGTGGCATGTGCAGGCAACTGTATAGTCAAAGGACTATATTACAAATACATTGAATGTGATAGCTAAATGCCGTGTACAGTCCATATTCATGCCCTAAGATCAAGCATTATCAAGTAAAAAACACCTATAAACATATATTTGTTGTGTATTATAAAGTGGCAATATAGTATCATGGGTATGGAAGAAAGTTATAACAAGCACATCGCATACAAAATCCACACTTCCATCCATATTTTCGTCATCTTATTTCTAAATCTCACAAATGTTACTTTTGATCAGTACCTGCCATCATATAAGAGAGCATTACAAATACAACCCATAATTAAGAGATGTGGGGCATTTTTCAGTACGCCAGAGCTCAGAAATCATCGATATCCCTGTCAATCTAACTCCCAAAGTATAGCCATTGGTCTGGGAAGTCATTTCAATATTAAAATTGCCATTCAGCACCAATTTTCAACTCCAAAATAGTGCCTAAATAATTATATACGGGATTCAATTTTGTTGTTAGTCATTAATTACCTCTCATACCAGAGGAATGCTAGTTCCTTTCCACTAATTTCCCTACCGAGAAGCCAATAATTGAAGTCACAGTCAAATGAAAGAAGCAGCTAGAGGAATTAATATCAATACGACTCTTTGTTATAGTCAAGAAATAATACTAGTAAAACAAGAAACATCTTTAATACAAATAATCCATCCTTATTCGAGAGACAGAACCAGACACAGATAGATACACAATACAAGGTTTAAGGAGAGGAAAGAATGAGGACCATTCTGTTCAGCATAAATATAACCTACATTGTTACTAGCCTAGCCTCATCATCACTTTAAGCACGTTAACCAAGGTGAGTTGGCATCATTGGGGAAGAAGGGGGATTCCATATAAAATAAGAAATACACTATGTTGTGGTGGTCAAACAGTGAGGAAAGTGTAGTCATTACTAAGAGCTTTATATGGATGATGTGGAGTTATTATTATTATTGAGAATAAAAGAATATCTTGTGAGCTCAGCAGGAAGTCATATAAAAATGAAGCTAATGGGAAAACAATCAAATATATCAAAAACAAGAATGAATAGTTCCATGATGCACATAATTCCAGGATCATTAACAAATCTGATCCTTGGCAAAGTGATCCAGGAGAATTGTAACAATTAAGAAATGAAGTATGGTTGTCTGCTTGCAAGAAATATGATCACTCACCAAAAAAAAAAGCAATCAAATCATATTATTTTTTATGTGCTTCTCCCTACAAAATATAAAGGCAACTGCAAGTGCTGAACCATCATACGCATTCACACAGTCATTGGTGTCAGCAAACAGGTGGGTAAAATGAGATAATGAGATTTAAATTAAAAACATGACCATCAATGGTTAAAAAAAAACCACCAAATCAGATGTAGAAAATGACAAAGGAAATTTATTACATGTAAGATCGATGGATTTAGAGAGGATCAAACAAATAAGGACAACAATAGTCTCGAAAAGATATCATTTGCACATTGGTGACATCTAATCATAAGAAGGAAAGAAAAAGTACTGAATGAAACAATAATGCATGGATTGGTCACATTTGTGTTAGTGTCCCTACTGAAATCCATCTAATGTATAAAATTTTGTGATTATTTTATCTTTGACAGCGAATAATTTATGACTGTGAAAGTCTCCTATATGCTAGATATCTCTATTTGATGCCAAAGAAGGAGACTCTAGTAACATGGAGCGCACAGAAGGATTTACAAACAAAGAAAATTAGTGTGGAGATTTTAAGCCATCAAATACCCTACTATCCAGCAAGAAAAGGCTAACATAAAGCATGAAAGTTATTAATTTGTGAAATGTTGATTACAACTTCCAAAGTATGGAAAGAAGGAGTAAATTTCATCAGAAGGAAAATAAAGAAAAGAATAGATCTCAATTGCACCATTATGAATTTGCTCCAGTTAGGGTTCCATAGTTGGGAAAATATGGATACTTGGTAATCAAGATTTAAAGAGGGAAAATAGATAACCAATTAATATAAGTACGAGCCTAGACATGACAATGAAGAAATCAATAAAGAATAAAATAAATGAATTACTATTCAAGTCAAATGATGGAGGAGATCAAACGTTGGAATAAGGAGGAAGAGATGATTAAAATACTAGTTAGAATTCCATCTAAAAATTTCAATAAAGCTGTCATGCCCAAACTGCGAGGGCAAAAACACACTCCAATTTTTTTTTTTTTTGAATAATAATTAATAATTAAACATACTCTGAGCTTGAAATGATTGATAAAAGTTTTAGTACAATCTCTCTACATTACGTCTTAAGATTATAACATGAGAACGATCACATCGTTAAGATTTTGAAAACTTTTGTTACAAGATTGATATCGACGAAAATTACGTCATTACATTAACTTACAATAATATGTGAAAATTATTTATAAGACAATGAAATGTATTCAAGTTTAGATTCATTGGAATTATATAATCAAAATCAACTATAGAACTCTTAGACAATAATCAATTTACAAATTTATCGATATATAAAAAAAAATCACTTTAAGGAAAAACAACTTAACTAGAATTAAAACAAAACATGAGTATATCAAATTTATTAACTTTAAACTTTACAACTATTTTAACATATTAATAAACCATCAAAATCTTACCAAATTTAAATTTAATGAAATAAAAACTAACTAAATATAAATTAATAATACATTTAGACTAGTTTTAAATCATTATAGCATAGAGCTAAAGTTATACTAATTTAATTGACGGTAGAACTTATAAATTAATATTAATTTAACATCATACTCAATTCTTAACGAAACTAAACATATCATTTTTAAATTCTAGTCTAATCACAAATCGAATACCACATTCAATTTATAGTAAATTAAAACTAAAATTGAAACTAAATTATATTGATATATATATACATAAAATACTAACTTAATTTAAAATTTAACTATATTACATTTAATATTAAACTAACTTTAAACCAAAAACTTTAAAATAATACAACTATTCTAACATGATCTTTTACTAATTTTATTAACAATTAAACAAACAAAATAAATAACATATACCTAAACTAACATACTAACTTAATGCTAAATCTAAAACTAACTAAATTAATAAAATCTAACTACAAAGGATATAAATTAACCACTAACTTATTTAAACATTTTAATAAAACACAAATTAAAATAATAATAAACTAACTAACATACTAATTACAAACTAAAAAGAAACTTAAAATATGAAACTACCTACAACTAACCTCCTGTCCTAAGCTACCCCTACATCCCCCTACACACCTACTTCCCCAAGCCCTTGGGCAAGCGCTTCCCAAGCGCTATCCTTGGGACAGCGCTCTGCCCGAGGGTGCAGCTGTAGAGCCGCCCCCACCCACTCTCCATCAAACCTACGACCCAAAAGAGAGGGAGAAGACATAGTTGCAAGTAGCAACTTAAAGATTTGAGCGCCAATCTTGCATGGAGGAGGGAGATGGGACATGGGGTGACGTCATCCCATGTGATGACTTGCCCCAAATTTATTTTATTATAAATATTTTTCCTTCCAAAACTGACGTCCACCCAACATTAATACATAAAGTTTCTCATGGCTTACAAAATTAATAGTGCTTCTCTAAATCTATTAGATGATTAAGGTAGGATTCAATGCAATTTCTATCACCTCTAAAATAGATTAAACTAAGGACTAAATTTGTCATTCAATTCACACCAAAATTCATGTAGGAGCATTCACAGATCATACTTGATCAATATCCTTCCATCACTTATACAAGGGGGTAGAATTGAATGGATTTAAATGTGATGTTAATAATCTTGTCACAATAATACTTGATTAGTTGATCTTCTAAATAACTTGGATTAAACTAAATCAACCTTAATCATTATCCTTTCCCCAACATAGTTTTTTTTCACATATATCATACAAGGAATACTAGAAAAAAATTTGCTTAATTTAAAATCATATCATCATAATTCCATCCTATTTTGATATGCATCCATCCAATTTAAAATTTACGATTAAATCATATGACAAGCAATTTTACTCAACACCAATTTTATTTGCCAACCTGATTCAAAGGCTCAGCCGGGAAAGAATCAGGCAGAAAACTCGACTTCGTTGCCATTTACAATAAGGTTTAAAATACAAATTACAATAGGATCTCAATCCCAAATTTCAACAATTATATCAAATTTTCTTCATGATCATAATCAAGGAGTTTGTACTATTTTCTGAATCTCATTTCAAAGACCATGGAGGAAACCAATATCTGATCGGGTGACAACCAAGCAGAACCAAAAGAACATCAAGCATGCATAATCATACATGGTTTACACAATAGGATTCACAATGAATCAAGACTAGGGAAAGGTGGATTCTTCTAACAGGAGAAGTCAAGCACAACACCAATTCAGATGCCCAATCAAGGCTAATAACCAAGAACTTCCGTTCTTCCATTTAAACATGCCATACTCATACCAGGTTTGTGCTAACGGGTAGGAGCCCATAACACCCTACCCTTTCTCCCTCTTCTCATCCTGAGAAGAGACTCTACACTACTTGGAGTCCAACTAAACAGACCTTTCCCAAAATTGGTCACTTCTGCCCTCTCCAAGGGTGAGTAATACCAAAACACCCATGTAAGGAAAACTCAAAATTGCAAACATAAACAAGAAAGGAAAACAACCAAAAAATGACATGGTTTTCAAATCTTCCCACATACCCACAACCATACAACAGTGAAACAACAACAAGGTAACATGAACATGAAACCAAACATAAAAACTGAATAAGGGAGATGAGAATTTCCTACCTTCACAAGTAGGTAATGGCAATGAACAAGTTTTGAGTAGAGTATCCCTTTCCTTCCTTCAAGCTTCAAGAAGTCTCCTCTAAATGTAGAGATTGGGTAACAACCAACTAGTCGAAAGAAGGCCTCTAAATAAGCCTCCAACTCAACCACCCAAAAGGAGTAATAACTATTTCCACCTACTAAAAAATCTAGAAAATCCTAACTCAACCTACACCATGGTTAAACCCTAAGTGGAGATGAGGTGAGGTAACTCAAGATAACCATGATCAATTTTCGCACAAAGGCAAAAAGGGACTTTTTGAGTGACCTCAAAAGTCAAAAAAAGGGGCTTAGGGGTTGGAAAAGACCCCTAACCCATACCCATACCCTTTGGTTAGAATAAAAACAAGTTTTAAAGCCTTAGGAAAGAGGTTTAGAGTCAAATAAAATTTAGGAATAAAATAGGTCCAACTCACTACTCTAACTTGCAAATAAGCACTAATCCGGATTAAGGGATGACTAACCTTGATTAAGAACCTAAATAGGAAAACTGACACTAACTTAAACCAACTTGGTCCAAAGGTTAAACAATTAACCCTAAACAGCCACTGAAGCACATAACCATTTTACGAGTGTCAAGCGACACTGAAAGAACATAATTATAAACATTAACATTAACTGAACAAGGAAGATGCATACATACATCTCACAATACAAATATGTGAATTACGAATAACAAGGTTTTTTTTAAAATTTAGCACATAGAGATCAGTTTTGTTCCTCCGTAGGGTTTCTCAGCTAAAATATCTGCACACTCATTGTACACATCAGTAGTCCAATAAAATCACATGTACATAAATGTATGCGTATTCAAAAATTCTCATAAATTAAAACATAAATCAATAATGGTTTCTTTATCCTACTTAATTCTTAATCATTCAAAATCTCTTACATCAAAGTCTCGATCCTACCTTTACTGATTTCATCAACATACATATACATGAAACATTAAATGACAATCATCAAATATATCTGAAAATAACATCACACAACATGAAATAATAAAATATGTTCTAAGCATCAGATAATGTCTTGACATCTCGAGTCGTGAATAACAAAATAAGGGTAATGTATCACTATGCTACGATGGGTTGGGGCGAGGCCTCACAAAAGCATAAAGTAATAAAGTCAAAATTATAATGGCTACTTCATAAGAGGTACGTGGTACTAAGCTAATGTATTTTATTAAGGTAGTTATCCTTGTTATTTAAAATAGTTGTTATATAGTTTTTCCTATATAAATATATATAGCTATATATGTGTGAGAAAATTTAGGAAAGATATTTAAATATTGGAATATTATTTATTAATTCTAAGAATGCTATTTAATAACTTGATATTATATATCAAATGATATAAGCAAGACCATATGGAGGAAAATTTATGATTTGATGCATATGAGATAAGTATTGCTCATTATTGAGTATTACATATATTTGCTCATCACTTGAATTTCATTACTCACTATTAAAGCTATTTGTTTGATCTATTCCTCTAAGGATGTTAATGTGGAATATGAGAGGCAAATTATTACAAAATTCCACATCATCACCCTAATAGAAAAAGGTAATGAGGTAAGATATATATATTTTTTGTGCATATATTGTTCTGAAATAATTGATAGTGTCTTTCTTATTAATGACACATTTGTTATTGTGAAGAATATTGAATGATCTATCAATGATTCTAGTTACAAAGAAATGAAATCATAATAAATGAAGAATGAAATGTAAATAAATGTTGATTTAAGGAAAACATAGTAATTAGAATACATTTCAATTATAGTACAGAGAGTCTATCTCTTGTCTGAATTATGTAATCTTAGATAGGGAGTTGGTGGGGGGAAAGGCAGAGTAATTTTGAGCACTTGTTGGATATGCTTGGAGCTTGTTTCATGCGCCCTTTGCACCGTCATTCTACCATCAAGATGGTCATAACAAGGAGAGAGAAAGTTGTTTGTGTACTATAAGAAAAAATCTTTCAAATTAACTGAGTAAATTAAATTCAATACTCATCTTCTCATCCACATTATGATATCCTAAGGTAGGAAGTTGGTGGAGGGAGAGGCGGAGTAATTTCGAGCACTTGTCAGATACGCTTGGACCTTTTTTCATGTGCCCTCTACACCGTAAATCTACCATCTTATGATAAGCGTAATAAGGAGAGAGAGAAAGGTTCCTTCCAAAGGATTATGTAAATAAGAAAAGGGAACCCTACCACTTTCCTATGGAGTCTGCAATCAGGAGAGAACACCCTATTGTAGTGCTAGTTAAGGGAAAGATAGTAATGGCTCCTTTTCACAAGAACCTTTCTAGCCAAACAAGCAATCCACTAAGTAGACCGCCTTGTGTGGATGCCTAACACCCACCACCGGGGCCAAGGGGGCCAAATTTTTGCTCTTGGGCTTAGTATGGAATTAGCTTGGATTAATTTATTATCATTCGAATTTCTTTGAAGTTTATATATATTTACATGCATGTACAAATGCTTATTTGGTGGTTGCAGGGTTCATAAGCCTAATGAAGAAGTATAGTCATTGTACATTTTAAGATCTAATCCAGGCTATGTATGATGTGTCTACATCGTGTCTACTTCATGTCTTTATGCATCATTGTGTATGCCTCATGTTTTCTTTGTGTCTTCATACATTCATATGTATACTTTGCATTCAATGCATACTACATGTGTGGCTCTTTTATAGAATAGAATGAAGTAATCTTATAAGTAAAAATTTGAATGGGATCTAGTAGTCAACCTTATTATATAAGGTGAAACAAATATGAAAATGTTTATTGCTTGAGGACAAGCAAATTCGAGAGGGGCAGACTTGTCATGAGCCCAAATTTAAAGATATATGAATATTTGAATAACATATTATACAATGATAATAATTAAGAATAATAATATGATAATCCATTATAATAATGATATATTTGACAATATAAAACAATATACAAGATTATAGCATAATTGTAATGAAAAATATTATATTAAATAACAAATAAATAATTTGATTATAAATGATATCAAACACTAATAATAATTTTATAACATACCTACATGGGATGATATTATAATATAATTAAGAATTACATATTATTATAAATAATATATGAAGAAATATACTACGTAATAGTATTATGAATATTGATAGTATTAATATAATATATAATATGTTATATGTTATAATTACATTATAAATCAATGAAGATTATAAATATTATCACATTTGAATATATATCATATTAATAACTAATGATAATAAGTTGATTAATAAACTATTCAATACAATACTATATATACATTAATGATACAAGAATTAATATAAATGATAATACAATATGGTATTATATATGTTTATATAACATATTTAATATGATAACCATGATATTTAATAACATATAATAATAATAATATATGATATAATTAATTAGTTAACACCTACCGATGTGACTATTGGCCAATACTAAGCAACATGTATAAAAGAAAAGAACGAAGGACACAGTGAAAAGAGAGATATTCACCGAACCCTTTTTAGCAGAAGGTAGATTAAGCAAGACATCAAATTCATAATAATACGTCGAGCAAAGAAGTGTCGGCATCAAAAAAGGATGACATAATACTTCCCATCCGTGGTCAAAGGAAGATCATTGCGGATTTCATGTAGTTGGAGCACATTGAACAAGATATCATTGCTAGAATGCGCTGGAGTAGGACAAGGAGGAAGTCATGGCTGTCGTGAGGTATATTGGAAACTACGAACATCAAGTTGCAAAGGATATCACACCTCATTGACATAAAGGGAAAACTCGAGTCATTAATAACATCAACTCTGAACACGTGGATGGCATATTCATTATTACAAGAAGTTGCAGTGGTGATACTATCAAAGCTGGAGTGACACAATAAACATTTGAAGCAACTTCGTAACATATTGAAGTCGAGTCAGCACTTGTACGATCATATAGAGCCCCAAATTGAAGACAAAGAAAACAACTATGTACTCTTCAACATGAATGGTTAAGTTTTCTCAAGAGAAGCCGTCCACAATTGAGGAGTGTGCCTGAGCGTTGAACAAAAAAATAAATGAATAAAAATGAGACTCTGAAGATGGGTGTCTAGTACTGCACTTGTCTTCATCATTGCTTAACACCTTTGTGCAACAGTTGAACCAAAAGATCATATGTAACAGAGATTCTTTGGCATGGCTCAACCAGTGTTGTCTTCAATTAATCAACATATATCGAAGTTTCAAACTATTTAAAGTTTAAGCAATTCTTGTTGATAGTGCAGACAGAATTATTGGTGACTAATATAAGCATTGAAGAAATAATTAAAGGAGACTCCGTTCAATAAAATGCCCGTGTATTATTTTGAGCAATTAATAATTAATAAATAAAAATATATGACTTTTCGTTATGAAAGGTAACGTCCTTTATGTATACAAATATATAAGATGAAAGAATTGGGGAATCCAAGAGGGATATATAACATTGAAGGAAATTAGATGGAAATTATAAAAATCATCAGAAGAAAAACATGGCAAAAGAATATACATAAAGGAAAGTCGTAGATAAATGATGGACCCCAAAAAGGGTTCATTACATTTTTTAGCATATCTATCATGACCTCCTCTACTTTGGTTTTATTAGGATTACTTAATGTATTATATTTTACAAATACCAAGCATGATCAGCTTGCAAAGCTCCTAATATCAGTACATACCTCTTTAATATTTGATAGCTTTTTGGGTACTATGACTCAATGTTGTCCTAGTTCTTTTGGTTTCGTCCTCTCTAGATCATCCTTTTCACCTTCTTTCTTCTTCACCAACTATCTTCTCTTTGGTCAACTCATAGGGGCTCAAATTTTCTTCTTTTCTATGTTAGAGCTACTCAATCTGGTAATCTTTAGTACCCCTTTCTTTATTGGATGCTCGACACTAGATGTTGCTGCCCTAGTTCTTGGCTTGGTTGGTGTAGGATGAGAGAGGGGTACCATTGCTAGCCTCTTTTCAACCTCCTTTTCCTTTGCCTTTGTGATCTTCATAGTTTTAGCCTTCTTTATTGGTGGAGTGATCACTACTAGGGCTTTACTCCAATCCTCTTCTTCTTCCTCCTCTTCATCATCACCACTGTCTTTTTCTTCATCTTTACTAAGACCTTGTGTAATTTTCAAAGGTTCTTTGCCTTTGCTATGTGTTCCTAGCTTATCCTCTAGGTCTTCAACCATCTTCTTTCTTTTCTTCTATTTTGAAGTTATCTTGATGTCAACTATGAATCTTTCTTTAGCTTCTTTATATTTTTGAAAGAGTTCTACTTCTACATCAATTTCTTCTTTCAGTAGTGCATCAATATTTGCACTCACATTGTCACTATTAACTTATAATCAAATGATTTAAGCCATGATTTCCAAGGATCCACTACCTATACAAATGTATTGTTCATGTCTATAAGAAATAATACATAATTGTAGTATTTCATTACTATCTCTACTAGGATCCTCATCCTTTTATTCATTCTTTGTTTACACTCTTCAAAATACATATCCATAATGTTCTCAAAATTTTCTCCTAGTTGAGTTATGTATTCACTAATTTATCTTGTGACAAGTTTTCCTTGCTCCCAAATGATGTTTCTAATAATAGGAAAATAATCTTAAACATAAAAGAAAATACACATAATCAGTGATCCAAACTTACACATCAAATTCTTCACCTTTTTGATGGATATGAAGATTTTTTCCAATTGTGATCTCTACAGCTTGGCAAGATCATATTCATGATCCTTCATTACAATATTCCATGCTTGATCAACTACCATACACGACACACTATTCAATCTACTCAGTTGATAGAATTTGTGATAAATCACTCTTACTGAAAACTCAATCATTGGATCAGTGACGATAAAGATGGACAACCCTCATCCATTCCACTTAGCCTTTGTGTTAGGCTCAATTTATTCTTTGCTTAGACAATGTACAATCTTTTTTTTGTCCAATGTGGGATACCCTATAATATTTGTGAATCATCTTCTTTGACATCTCAATAGGTCCATTATCTAGCCATAGCTTCATGTCATGGATTCTTCTTAGTACCACCTTCATCCATTCAATCTTGAAGTTCCTTGGGAAATCTAGGGCACAACTTAACCCTTTCCTTTCAACAATTTTGAACTCATCCTTCAAAAATTCTTCATCACATAATTTCTCACATGCCTCTCAAATCTCATAATCACCAACTTCTCCAATCTTACACATATAACAACTTCATACATCATGGATCATAATGATTTTAGGTGGTATCAATGATAACACACCCATTGAATCACCTTTCATTGCAATCTTAGGATTAACTCAAAATTTTGGTGGAGGATAAGTGTCACTCATCACTAATTGAATGTCACTTACCTCTATTCCTTGGCTCTTTCCTATGGATGATGAAGCTTCCATATCTCCTCGTTAGGGTTTGAAACTTTTCCTTTCACTCTGAACAACTTGGTGCAACTTAGATCTTCACTTGTTCAATCTTTTACCTTGAATTGATTTTGCTCAAATTTCTCAAATTGCTCTATCACTTAAATTTTCTATTCTCTCAAAATATGAATGAAAGGTATGAAAAAATGTCTTCAATTTTCTAATATATACTTCTTTTTTCTCGAATTAGGGTCTCCATTAATGATGTATTCACTATTAGGTAGAATCTGGCTGTCTAGGTTAATATTGAACCTTTGTACTTCGTCTATTCTGTCTAACACATCTTTTACATCCATTTAACATTTGAAGTATTCGATCCTTTTTGCAATGCTTGGTCAATATAGACAATTTTATTGATGTTTGACACTCATTATGTAAATGATTTATTTGCACTACTCTTCTCATGGATCTATTCTCATGCATCTTTATTTTTGTAGAGATGAACTTTAGCACATTTTATGTTAAGAATTGATATCTGATATATCATTAAATACATAGTACCTTACATACCTTTCATGATTAGTTGGAGATAGTGTGATCACCTTATCCATTGGATAGGGTGACCTTAACTTCATTTGTTCCACTACCTCCAGATTCCACCTTTTTCTTTCGGGTTTGATTCATCTCCTTCCTTGTTTTTTCACATCCACTTTTCTTATTTCCTTGTGTACATCATTTGGTACTGGTGTTTGGTTCCTACAATTCTTATTCACATTTCCAATCTTGTGATAATTAGAACAAACTTTTTAAGGTACATTTCAGTTTGTCAAGTAGGGTTTTTCCTATGATCTACATTCATATGCTCTATCTCCAAACTTTTTATAATTGTAACAATGACCTTAAAATCTAGGTACAATAGGTGTATTCTTCATTCTTGATCTACACTCATGTATTTGATGTCCTTTCTTCTTGTAGTAAAATCAATAACATGTAAACTTAGGTTTAGGATTATGCATTCAATTTTTTCTCCTATAGATGTTTGCAATATAACCAAATTTTCCACAATGATAACATATAGGCTTTCCTTTTGAATTTTGATTTCTTATTTTTCCACTCTTTGATGATTCTCCATCTTTAGTAGATGAATGTTTCTTTATATTTTCTTGTTCAGAATTGCTGCCAAATGACCTAGGTGATTTTGTTAGTTCTTCAAGGTACTTTATTTCTTAATTAGTCTTGTTCAACTTCTCCACAAGTTCTTTTCCTATCTTCAATTTATTCCTTAGTAATTCAATCCATGATATTAGATTCTCTATTTCCATGTCCTTCCTATTTAACTCCCAATTTATGAGCATCAATTGATTTATCATGTCAAGTTGAGTGTTCATAAGATTTTTCACATCAGATAACCTTTCTTCAAGTCTAACAACCATTTTTATTTTTTCTTCCTCAACATAGCCTTGTATTCTTCATCTTTCTTCTTTAATTTGGTGACTTCACATTGCATTATTGAGTGAATTTTATTTTCTCTCTTTAATCCTCTGACTTCTTCATGTAGGATACTGTTCTTCTCAAGTAGATCTACTACTATTACATCACTTCCATTTGAATTTCCATTGTCAAATAATCCTTTAGTATCAAATTCTTCATAATTCATTTCATTTAGCTGAATGGTCACCTCCTTTCTCCTTTTCAAACATTTCCTTAGTTCCTATCTTGCCATCTCAAGTTGCTATAGTATGAGCTGGATGTCAATCACTTGATTGTCAATAACCTTTCCCAATTTGTAAGCCTGCATTTCCAAGATCTGAACTCCCAAGATGTTAGAATTTTTTAAGAGAATTAGACTCTAATACCAATTATTGGAATTCTTAATTGGGAAACATGATATTGAGAGAGGGGAGGGGAGTGAATCATAATTTGTAAAACTTTTATCCCTTAAAAAAATAACATGTAAACTTAGGTTTAGGATTTTGCATTCTATTTTTTCTCCTACAGATGTTTTTAGTATGACCAAATTTGACACAATGATAACATGTAGGCTTTCCTTTTGACTTTGGATTTCTCAATTCTCCACTCTTGGATGATTTTCCTTCTTCAATAGATGAATGATTCTTTATATGTTCTTGTCCAGAATTGCTACCAAATGACCTAGGTGCTTTTATCAATTCTTCAAGGTACTTTTTCTTAATTAGTCTTGTTCAAATTCTCCACAATTTCTTTTCCTACCTTCAATTCATTCCTTAGTAAGTTAGTTTGTGATCTTAGATTTTCTATTTCCATGTCCTTCCTATTTAACTCTCGATTTATAAGCATCAATTGATTTATCATGTCTAGTCGAGTGTTTATAATATTTTGCACATCATATAACCTTTCTTCAAGTCTAATAGCCATTTTTCTTTTGTCTTCCTCAACATAACCTTGTCTTCTTCATATTTCTTCTTTTATTCAGTTACTTCACATTGAATTACTAAGTGAATTTTATGTTTTCTCTTTAATCCTTTGACTTCTTCATGTAGGATACCATTCTTCTCAAGTAGATGTACTACTATTACATCAATTCAATTTGAATTTCTAATGTCAAATAATCCTTTAGTATCAACTTCTTCATAATTCATTTCATTTAGCTAAATGGTCATCTCTTTTTTCCTTTTCAAACACTTCCTCAATTCCTATCTTGCCACCTCAAGTTGCTACAGTATGAGCTAGATGTCAATCACTTGATTGTCAATAACCTTTCCCAATTTGTAAGCCTCCATTTCCAAGATCTAAACTCCCAAATTCTTAGAAATTTTCAAGAGGATTGGGCTCTGATACCATTTTTTGGAAGTCTTAATTGGGAAACATGATACTAAGAGAGGGGAGGGGGGTGAATCAAAATCTATAAAACTTTTATCCCTTAGAATAATTTTAGTACATTCACTAAATTTTCCATCTCATATCTTATCCATGCATAATATAACTTGTAAAATCAAATGTTGTAAAATTTAGATCTAACTATCAATCACATGCATGGAATGTAAATACATAACACAAAGATTTGGTTACCCAAAAACCCTCCAAGGTGAAGGTAAAACTAAGGTAGGGATGACACCCACAAATCTTCACCACTATATAAGTAATAAAGTTAACATGTTAGGGTTACAATTTTGATCACTTCTAATGATCGAGCCTGTGATGGGTCTACCCTATTTAAGGATGTTAAGATTGTTAGGTCTTACCCTGTGAGAGGATTTTACACTTACAATGAAGTAAGGACTAGGTTAAGAGATTTAGAAAAGGCTTGTTAAAACCACTCTACTAAGAGATTATACTTGATTTAGTTATGATTCATTACATGATACTTTAGTTTGCACTCTTTTTCTAATTATGTATATCCCATCTTCAATCCTGATCTCATGTTCAATCTAATATACTTTATTCTATCCTTCATTGCTTTATAAGATTAGTAACTTTGTTCTGCAATAACAAAGCTTAACTCTTTTTCCTTCTATATAATGTTTACACTTCCACACTTGATCTATTCCATGATTACATGAATATCTTGCTTGCTCTTCCCTACACATGGTCACCACATATCTCTCATACATAATTAGGGTTTACATATATTTTCTATTTAAAGATTTCTTAAAGAATTTTCTAGATGCTTCCCTTTTCCACCTCTTCATTTTGATTGGTTGATCACTACTCTCAGGGAT
This sequence comes from Cupressus sempervirens, assembly GCA_028749045.1. Classification (NCBI taxonomy): domain Eukaryota; kingdom Viridiplantae; phylum Streptophyta; class Pinopsida; order Cupressales; family Cupressaceae; genus Cupressus; species Cupressus sempervirens. The sequence goes on along the minus strand of CM053792.1, from coordinate 442,218,931 downwards.
ATGCGATCCATGTGATAAATGCATAAAAAATCCTATAACAACCTCTATGAATATTAAATATCATGTCTATGTCAACCTGAAATGGTTTACCTCAAAGTTTGTATTATTTCTAATTTGAACATCAATTTTGTGTTTCTCTACACTTATTATTTTTGATTCTTGACATTCACTATTCTTTTTTGCTATTGCTCAACATCAATTATACTCAACACCTTCTATGTAACTCAACATCAATATGCTCCAACTCCTCAATAGTCTTGGGCTCATCTTATACTAAAAAATACTTGACAACCAAAGACTTTCTCAACTCCTATAGAACCTAGAATATAAAAATTTATTTACAATTCTTTCACATGATTCAATGTAAATAGAGTATCTCAATCGTAGTGATGACCTACTAACTCTACCTTATATATGACTAAGTGTTTGACACTAATAGACAAAAAGAGTTAGAGATACCAACACAGATTTTTGTAGATTATGCTTATATAACTTAGATGTACTACCAATTTGTGTAATTCATTGAAGTCCATTTTGAAAGGAAATGTATTTGGGTATTCATGCCATACATGAAGACTTATCCTTGCTTGCATTTCAAGGAATCTATCATTTTTGTCATCCCATTCTTTCTAATTTTGCATAAAATAAGTGAATGCCTGAAGTTGTAACTCACCAACATATAAATTAAGAAAAGAAAACCAATGCTGACCCCAAAAAAACCCATGAAAATAAAATTCACACATATTATTATGAACTATTGGAACACCATTAGTACAGTCATTCATGAACTCAAAATAGTCATTCATGAACTCAAAATAATCTTCATAGTCCAGTTTTCTTTTTAGGTTGATTTGATTAATTTTCCAAGGCAAGAATTGCTCTTTGAGAAAAATAGAATACATTCCTGAAGGCTTCTTTAAACAACTCAGTTGTATTACCTATATTATTTATTTCATTTTCACCTTGCATCATTTATTTTCAATCCACATTATTTAATTTATCAAACCAAGGTGGTTTCCAAGGCTATATGCAAAGAAGAATTGAGAAAACTTTCTTGACAATTCATTCTATACTACACTTGCATGAAATCAAATCTATTCTAGAGAGTTTTGATGAAAATGAATAAAGTTGCATGAATTGGAAAGGATAAACTAAAGAACACTTGCTAGAAATGAAATTACTCTAGGAATTTTAAATTACATTGCTACTCAAAATGAGACCAAACTATCCTATTTCCTAAGCCTAAAAAAGATTTCATAATCTACCGCGCTTCATCACCATGTCTCTACTAAATTATTTATAGAATACATATCCTATAATTACCCAGTCAATATATGAACAATTTGAACCCAAGATCCTATTTTTAGGGGATCATTTACACAACTTTGAAAAAACTAAATCTATTGTCCACAATTCTATCACTTCATGTTCAGTCAACTTTAGTCATGCGATGCTTCATTATTTTTGTGACTCATGAAATATCCTCAAAGGTTTTTGTTGCCCTTATTATCTAGTTTCTATATTGTTTTTAATTTCTCAATTTAATTAAGAAATCAGAGAGATATGGTCATTTTACTGTGACTGGTATTTTAATTGAACTGTTGTCATTTTTTACTACATATTTGAATCAATCATCTTCAACCACAAACTAAAACTTTTGTGTTGATAATCACACCAATTGGATGAAATAGAATTTTTATGTCTTCAAGGCTAGTTTCTATAACATATTTCAAACCTCAATTTTATTAAGAAATGAGTGAGATATGACTATTTTAGTGGAACTATCTTTTTGATAATTTTCAAGTGCTTGATTTTAGGAACTCTCCAAGTTCTCAACATGAATCAAGGAAATTTTATTCAATTAATTTGACCAGGTCATTGATCTTGGTCGTAAATATTAGTTTAAAATAATTAAACAACATTTAAATCCTTTCGAACTTGAGTTATTTTTGTTGAAGAAAGATAACACAATGTAATGTACAGCTTCAACTTGCACAAAAAAATATTTCGCACACTAATATAGGAATGATTGATTGTCCATGATTATCCATGAATATTATAATATGTTTCTTTATTGAAAGAGACTTTCTTTCATCTATTTATGATGTCTTAAAAGCCATCAATGTGTCTAAGCTTTCTTTTGTGGTTGTCAGGAGCTCTTTGTAGAAAGTGCTTTTGAAACTTTCTTCTTTTCATGAGTTAATTAATAACTTATTCAGCTACATTTTAGAATCTTGCATGCTTATAGAAATATATTGTAAAAAATTTTCATCATATTTATTTAATAAAAATAAATCAAATATCTACTTTACATTCTACCTTAAACAACTAAATAACTCTCCATTATTACTCAAATCCACTTTAGCATCAATATACTAAGAATAAATATATGATTTTATTGGGTTAATCATGAGACCAATAATTTTCTCATCATATTCCACCCTATTTGATAGTATATATATCTAATATTTAAATAAAAAAATTTTGGAATAAGTTCTTTTTATGAATTGTATGCACATGCGTTAAAGAGTTCTAGTCTAGAATAAATAACTTTCTATAAATCTTTTTTCCAAACATATAGTTAGGTACTTTGAATCAAGTCACATGATAATCTTCATCAATGTGTTGTCCAACATCAAATAGTTTTGTTATTTTCATAGAAAATTTATAGAAATTCTTTTCTCTATTTGTTTTCATAAATAAGTATCAATTCATCAAGAAGATATCACATAAAGTTTATTTCTTATTTATTTTTATTTTATTTTTCTAATTATTCCTTTACACATTTTTTTTTAAAGATTTGATTTGGGAACTCTAAGGTTTAAGGAGAAACTAGAATGATATCTTAAAATTTTGGTTTGCAATTATACACCTCACAATGGTTATTTTATAATTGACATATAATTCAAGGTAAAAAGGTTATTTTATTTGTTTGATTATATGAATAATTCACCACACACACACACACACACACACACACTCACACAACTCGTCGATAAAAGTCTTTTGCCTATTTTTATTAATATCAATCAAAATTTTATAATGTTTCTCTTGTTCATAGTGCAAGCACTAGGGGGAAAATAATGGGGAATAAAACCCCTGGTGAAGCCCAAGATCGAAGTCTTGTTCAAAATTTAGAAGTGCCCATTTTTGGGACTTTAAGAAGGAATTCCTTCTTTAACATCAATTTTAGAAATACATTTAGTGATGATCCAAATCCATATGCCCATAGGGATAAGAAAAAATTAAAATACAATAATTACATCAAAGCTTGACTAAAATCTATTTTGATTGTTCATTTCTTGAAGTAATATTTGTTAGAAATGCTTTAGAATAATGGTGGGGGGGGGGGGGGGGTGTGAATCAATTGTTCAAGGTCCAAATGTCCTATTCAAACTTTTCACTAAGTATAGTGAACCCATTCAACTATTCATTTATCCAAGCTTTAACTTTTCTAACCAGCAAGTTGCAAGCATAACACATAAGAAATCAACACATAACACAATGATTTACATGGAAACCCAATTTGGGAAAAACCACCAGTAACATGCTACTCCATTCTCACTTTTCTGAAGTGATGCCTTGTGAAAGGCCTTCCCTATTAAAGGATTACAACACACTCTTAAATGTGACCTTGTTAAAGGATTTAACCACCTTTCTAAAAGTGGGCTTGGTTAGAGGAATTTAGAACATTCACTTGGAATGCCACCCTGTTAAAGGATTTACAAATGGCTATTAAACCAACCTAAGTCCACAAGATTTTTAGATCTAATACAATTGCTAGAGAGTATTAGAAAATATTGACTTGACTACAACATACAACTTATCTTGTAGATCTCAGAACAATTCTTAGCTCATACCCTTGCCTGGCCTTCAATCTCTAAAATTTTGATAGCTTGACCTCCTTTCAAGCTTAGTATCCTTGAGTCTCCATACTCAATGTACCAGTGCAATCATATCTTCATGACCACTCATAGAAGTAGAGCCTTTATGCTCTTCCTTCTCCCAGATATCTCCTCTTTGACACCCTTCCAATCACTTCACAAATTTGGCTCTTCAGTAGCAACAGTATTAGTAGCTCATTGCTTCTTGGTCTATGAATCCTTAAATAGAAGTCTTGGAGTTCCTTTTCTCACTCGATTCTTCCATTCTTTAATTTTAATTCGTATGGATTAGGTAGATTCATTACAACTAACCCATATTTTGTTTCCTCTAGAAGCTTCTTGAATAATCCTTTTAGAATTTGCCCAAAAATAGTTTACATAGGATTTTGTGCCACCAACTCATCATCCTTATCCTCCAACTCATTCAAAAAATTCAATGTAACCACTATGTCAGCTCAGATTTGGAAAATCTTTGTCATTTAAATTATTGCAGCAGCTCGACACTATTGAAATATTGGTGCTTAGCACATACTGTGTTACTCAACATCAACTGTGTTTTTCTTGATGCTCAACACTTGAGATCACTCCACACCAACTAAGAATTTTTTGATGCTGGACACCTGAAGATCACTTGGCACCAACTAAGAATTTTATGATGCTCGACACTTGATCTTCACATGTAGATTACTCGACACACACTAGAATTTCCTATTACTTGGCTCCTATTGAGAATTTTCTTGGCTTCAACTAACTTTCTTGACACCCACTAAAGATCTTAGTTTAAGCTTTGCATTCAACCTTGTTACAACTTCTTCCTCTAATGTTTCTAACTATGACCTTCCTCTATATCTTTGAGTATGCTACCAATACATCATTTAACCATTATCTTAACTGATCCTTGCACTTCATTACAACATCATAACTCAACCTTTCTGTTAGGTATTCTTGTTACATCTTGTTGATCAAATCCTCTTCATCAATCAACTAAGTGATAGTACTTGGATCTCATAAGAAAATGTCATTCCTACAAGTAACAATTTTGACATCAATGAAAAAATAATGATTGAACAACAATCTTATTTCTTTGCAACAATCTCCCTCTCTTGAATCTTCAACAATGAGCTTTTCAATCATATTTTTAACAGTTTCCCTCTTTGGAATTGATGGCAAACCAAACTGATCAACCATAAGACTAAACTATTCAACCAAATGCTATCCAAGTTAGAATAGTAAGTCAAATGCCAAAAAGTAAATTGTAGCTTCACATCTTCTTCTACTATTTTGATTGCTTCATTTCAACTTCTCCTTCTTTGCTGATGCCTCCTTGTTCTTTATCTTTCTCACTCTGTATTGCTCATCTTTTGTTGTTCTAATTAACATCTGATTACTTTAGTCAACTTCTCCCTCTATCTTCTTTTGACCAGTATTTTACTATTTCTCCCGTTGATCAATTTTTTACTATTTCTCCCTCTTTGACAACAATGCCAAAGACATATTAGCATCTTAGTATGCAGGTGTAGATTTTGCAAGTTCATTTAATTTCTCCCTCTATCACCTTGCTTGTGACTAATTTGAAACTTCAACTCATCTATTACTTTAGGCACGAATCCCAAAGTAAACATTCTCTACATCAATATGTAAGATCTTCAACAATTAGCTCATTTGATGTAGGGCACTCTTGCTTTTGCTTTAAGTAGCCTTTTTTAGGGGTGTCACCCCTAATTTACCTCTAAGATACTCAAAAGCATCTTTAGGTAGTGCTTTTTTGAAGATGTCAGCAATTTGTTCCTTTGAGCTAACATATTCCATCTTCACTTGTTTTTCTTTCACCAACTCTCTTACATAGTGATACTTAATTGCAATATGCTTGGTTTTAGCATGCATTATAGGATTCTTTGATATTTTAATAACACTTCTATTATCACAATAGAGTACCATAGGCTTAGTTACCTCTTCCTTCATACCTTGCAATAAATGTTTGATCCATACAATATTGCTGCAATTTATAGCTGCTACCACATATTCAACTTCAGCAGTAGACTGTGAGGTGTAGTTTTGGTTTTTGCTAGTCCATGTAATCAACCTTTTTCCTAAGAAAAGTGCTCCTCCACTGGTGCTTTTTCTATCATCAATGTTACCTCCCCTATCTGCATAAGTGTAGGCTCTCAGTTCAAATTTCTCACTTCTCTCGTAGTACAAACCAAAGTCATCAGTTCCTTTCAGGTACCTTAGTATTCTCTTTATTGCCATTAAGTGATTTTTTCTTAGATTTGTAGAAAACCTTTCCACTATTCCAATAGCTAATGCAATGTCTAGTCTACTATGTACAACATATTGCAACTTTCCAATCATTGACCTATACAATGTTTGATTTACTTCAACAAACTCATCATTCTTGGATAGTTTTCGTCCAGTTGCCATTGGTGTGCCGACTGGTTTTGAGTCTTCTAACCCAATTTTTTTGTGTACCTCCTTGATGTATTTGGATTGGGTCACAAATATACCATGCTTTAATTGATGTACTTGTAATCCAAAAAAGAACTTGATTTCTCCAAACATTGACATCTCAAATTCATGTTTCATTTGATCAGCAAAATCTTTGAAAAGAACACCTTTTCCTCCAAATATTATATCATCAACAAATATTTTTGATATCAAAATGTCTTTACCTTTTTTAGTTTGATGTACAAGTTACTGTTGTCATCTGTTCTCTCAAATCCTATCTTCACAAGATATTTATGCAACCTCTAATACCATGCTCTTGGTGCTTGCTGTTGGGTGATGCAACGCGCTCCCTTGCCCACAGGTGGTTAATTATGTGGTGTTCCATGTTCACTAATAGTCATGGCTTTTGGTGCAACGGCAAATGGGCCCTACAATTGGTATCAGAGCCTGGTTTTGGCCTGGTCATGGGTTCAAATCTCCCCGGTGCCTTCCCGACCCGCGTAAGTGCCTGGTATGCGTGTCGAGGGGGAGATTTTTGGGTGATGCGATGCGCTCCCCTGCCCACAGGTGGTTAATTATGTGGTGTTCCATGTTCACTAATAGTCATGGCTTTTGGTGCAATGACAAATGGGCCCTACACTTGCTTCAATCCATAAAGTGCTTTATGTAGTTTGTAGACCATGTCCTTGTTCTTCTCATCAAAAAATCCCTCTAGTTGTTCTATGTAAACATCCTCTTCTAGTATACCATTCAGAAAAGTAGATTTAACATCCATTTGGTAGACTTTGAAACCTTTGTATGCAACATATGCAAGTAATGTTCTTACTCCTTCCATTCTTGCAACAAGGGAAAAAGTTTCCCCATAATCCAATCTTTCTTCTTCTACATAGCCTTTTCAAACTAATTTGGCTTTGTTTCTTGTTATCTCACCATTCTCATCAAGTTTGTTTCTAAACACCCATTTGATACTAATCACATTCTTATCAGTTAGTCTAGGAACTAGAGACCATTTTTTTTTTTCTCAATTTGATCTATCTCCTCTTCCATGGATTTATACTAGTCATCATCTTGTAGTGCTTCCTTCATTTTTTTTAGGTTCAACTTTTCTTAATAGACATGATTCATTCTTGATCCTATTCCTTTTCATTGGTTTGACATCTCTGTCACCAATGATTTGATCTGTAGAGTGATGTCTTCTCATATACTTGGCTAATCTTGGTTCTGTCCTTTTCATGTTTGATCCTTTAGATTCAGAGTCATTTTGTTCTTCTTCATTTGGAACTTCATCATTTCTCTCATGTGTACTATTTTTAGAACTAGAATGTATATTTTCTACATTTTGCAGCTTGGCTTCTGAGTGTAGCTCGACATTCATAGGCTGAGACTTGGTAGATGCTAAAATTTGTTGCTGATTCTTAACTTGATTTGCAACATTTTCTTCAACAGTCATTCCTTCATAGAAGTATACAAAGGATCTATAATCCTTTGATTGCTTGGACTCATCAATTTGGACTTTTGCATGCTCATAAAAATTTACATTTGCACTCTCCATAATCTTGTTAGTGTTAATATTCAAACACATATGCTTTTCTTCTAGTGGAGTATCCAAGGAATATGCCTTAATCACTTTTTGCATCAAACTTGCCATTTCTAGTATTTTTAAGAATATAACATTTACAACCAAAGACTTTGAAATGTTTAACATTAGGTGAGTGACCATATCACAATTCAAAAGTTGTTGCATTTGTACCTTTCTTGACTTGAATGCTATTCAGTGTGTAGACTGCAGTACTTACAGCTTCTCTCCAGTACTTTAGTGCAACTTTTTTCTCCATCATTAAGGTTCTAACATAGTCAATCACTGACCTATTTCTTCTTTTAGCAGTACCATTCTATGGTGGAGTTCTTGCTACTAATGTTTTTCTTTTGATGCCTTCATCATTGTAGAATATTTCAAACTCCTTTTATGTGAACTCAACTCCTCTATCTGACCTTAGGCATTTTAGATTATTTCCCATTTCCTTCTCAACTCTAGCCAAGTACCACTTGAATATTTGAAATGCATCATATTTTTTCTTTAAAAACATACCAGTCATCATCTTGGAATAGTCATCTACAAATAACATTATGTATCTATCTCCTAGGTAGCTTTGCACTTCTATTGAACCACATAAGTTTGTATGGACTAACTCTAGTACTTCATTAGATGTGTATGTTTTGCTTTTGAAACTAGACTTAGTCATCTTCCCTAGTTGACATTGTTTGCACATTGTGTTTTTAGGTTTCTTCAATTTTGGCAATACTCTGACTTTGTTCTTTTTGCTGATGCTAATTAGATTATCAAAGTTAACATGACACAACCTTTTGTGCCACAACCACACATCATCAAGTCTAACAACAAGACATGTTTCGTCTTCCATATCTAGGTAAATCAAATTACTCCTAGTTTGTTCACCTTTGCCTATCAGATTTCCATCAGTGTCATAGATCTTAGTAGTTTTGTTTCCAAATTCAACTTTGCAACCTACATTCCCTAATTGTGATACACTCAACAAGTTGTAGTCCAATACTTCAACATAGTATACATTATCACATGAAATTTTCTTTGTGAGCTTAATAGAACCTTTCCCTTTGATTTGACATGGGGCATCATTACCAAATCTCACACTAGATTTCCATCATATTGAGTAAAGGTAATGAACTTACTTTTGTCTCCTATCATGTGATGTGAGAATCCACTATTTATGATCCATTTGTCATTCTTGTTCACACAAGTAACCAAAGTAGTTGCTTCATCTTCTTCTTTGTTTGATTCATCCTCCATGGCTACATAGACTACTTCATCATCATCTTCTTCAACAATGTAGCATCTCTTGCCTTTTTCCTCGTAGTCTTTGATATCATCTTCTCTCTTGTTCCTGTACTTGTTTCCTTCTTTTTAGTTCTTCTTCTGTGGACATCTTGCAGCAGTATGGCCTACTTAATTACAATTGAAACATATGATAGGGAGCTTACCTTTGAATGTACCTTTACCTCTATGGAATCTCCTAGCTAGTAGTGCTTCTAACTATTCCACATCTTCCTCATTTGCATTGCTATCATTGGATGCATTTTTTCCTTTTCTTCTATTCTTTCTTGATGTCTCCTCCTTAGTGTCTTTTATTGTCATCTTGGCCTTGAAAACAGATTCAAGGTTCTTAGGTATGTAGTTATCAAAATTGGATAGCTCAAATGCAGTAAGTCTTCCCACTATTCTTTCAAAGGTTAATGTATTCCCTTGTACACACCTTAGCTCTTGGATGGCTAAAACTCTAATAGGATTGATAGGGAGCAGATTTCTTAGGTATTTGTTGATGGTTTTTTCTTCTTCCAATTGACCACCTAGACTTCTTATTGCACTTACCACTTCTTTCATTCTTGCAGCATATTGAGCAACATTTTCACCTTCCTCCATTTTCATATCATCAAACTTTCCTCTTAGGCTTTCTCTCTTTGCTCTCTAGACATTTTGATCTCCTCCATATATTTTTGATAAGGTTTTCCACATCTTGAATGTAGTGTCATAGTCTTTGATGTCATAATATTCTACATAATTAAGTGTAGAGGCAATCTCCAACATTGTTTAATTGTGCTCCTTTTTATTCAAATCATCTACAGTAAGAGGTCCTACTAGATTTACATGTTCTATTCCAATTGAGGTTTGTTCCTAGTCACCTATTGATCCAAGGTGCAATTTCATCACACTCTGCCATGCATCAAAGTTATCTTTGTTGAGCTTGGGAACTTCTCTCTTGGACATCTTGATCTTCTTGCTTCTAGTACCTTGAAACTAAATCAATAGATGGCTCTGATACCAATTGTTAGAAATGCTTTAGAATAATTGAGAGGTTGGGTGAATCAGTTATTCAAGGTCTAAATGTCCTATTCAAACTTTTCACTAAGTATAGTAAACCCATTCAACTATTCATTTATCCAAGCTTTAACTTTTCTAACTAGCAAGTTACTATAAATCAACATGCAAGCATAACACATAAGAAATCAACACATAACACAATGATTTATGTGGAAACCCAATTTGGAAAAAAACACTAGTAACATGCTACTCCATTCTCACTCTTCTAAAGTGATGAACTATGAAAGGCCTACACTATTGAAGGCTTGTAACACACTATTAAATGTGACCTTGTTAGAGGATTTAACCACCCTATTAAAAGTGGGCCTGGTTAGAGAACTTTGGAACATTCACTTAGAATGCCACCCTATTAAAGGATTTACAAATGGCTATTAAACCAACCTAAGTCCATAGGATTTTTTAGATCTGATACAATTGCTAGAGAGTATTAGAAAATCTTGACCTGAATACAACATACAACTTATCTTGCAGATCTCAAATCATTTCTCAGCTCATACCCTTGCCTGGCCTTCAATCTCTGTAATTCTGATAGCTTGCCCTCCTTTCAAGCTTAGTCTCCTTGAGTCTCCATACTCAATGTACCAGTGTAACCATACCTTCATGACCAGTCATAGAAGCAGAGCCTTTGTGCTCTTCCTTCTCCTAGATGTCTCCTCCTTGACACCCTTCCAATTACTTCACAAATTTGGCTCTTCAACATCAATAGTAGCAGTAGTTCATTGCTTCTTGGTCTATGACTCCTTAAATAAAAGTCTTGGAGTTCTTTTTCTTCCTCGATTCTTTCATTTTTTAATTTCAATTCATATGGATTAGGTAGGATTCATTGCATCTAACCCATATTTTGTTTCCTCTAGAAACTTCTTGAATAATTCTTTTAGAATTCACCCAAAAATGGTTTACATAGGATTCTGTGCCACTAGCTCATCATCCTTATCCTCCAACTCATTCACAAAATTCAATGTAACCACTATGTTGGCTTAGATTTGGATAATCTTCATCATTTGAAATAATGGAGCAACTTGACACTATTGAAATACTGGTGCTCAACACATACTATGTTACTCGACATCAACTATGGGTTTCTTGATGGTCAGCAACTAAAGATCACTTGACACCAACTAAGAATTTTTTGACATTTGGCACTTGAAGATAACTCGACATCAACTAAGAATTTTATGCTGCGTTGTACCTGATCTTCACTCGACACATGTAGATTACTCAGCACACACTAGAATTTCTTATTACTCATCTCCTACTGAGAATTTTCTCGGCTTCGACTAACTTGCTCAACACCCACTAAAGATCTTATTTTAAGCTTTGCATTCAACCTTGTTACAACTTCTTCCTCCAATGTTTCTAAGTGTGGCCTTTCTTTTTATCTTTGAGTATGCTACCAATACATCATTTCTTTGCAACAATCTCTCCCTTTGATCTTCAATAATGAGCTTTTCAATCAGATTTCCAACAATCTTTAACTAACTACTTTGGCCTTCTTACTAAGGAATTGTGAGAGACATCTTTTGTTTTAGAGAATACTTGTAAACACTTACAATCACTTATAAACAAAGGCTAAAATTGCCTTTTGTATTATTAGTTCTCCTAATATTTGTGAATTTCTTAAATATAAATTGATACTATTTATGTCACCCTTCAATTTATGGTTAATATTATTAAAAAGCCACTACAATGTTATAAACTAGACTTGAAGAAATACATCATCCAAAGTAATAAAGAATATTTAAAGTTACCCATTATTGACAATATATTGTTTGGGAAGATCTAATTCTCAATTAGGATTTTGTAAATCTCATTCTAATTTAAACTTCTTACACAACTTGTGAGGAAATAGTTCTTTGATCTAGCAATAATATAAATTACATTACAATAATTTATTAGAATATATTATTTCCTTTATGATACCCTCCTATATATATATATATATATATATATATATGAGCTAACATAAAATATTGATAATGTAAATAGGTCGGATTCAAAGCAACAACAAACATCATCTTCTCATGTTTAAAATATCTCAAAATATTACCACCTTTAAGATTATGAGGGCATGTGATTTTTCTAGTCTTCCAAGCACTTTCATAGGTATTTGTTTGGTTTCTTTTTAGAAATGTTAAAATTGGTGATGACAGACCTGACTATTCTTCAATATAACATTTTGCCCATTTGTTCATTTGTTAGCTAGACTATCTACTTTCATATTTCCTTCTCTCTATATGTGTTTGATACTTTCTTATTCAAGTTTGCAATTTAATATAAATTTGGACATACTTCCTTTTCTTAGGGCATTTAGAATAATTTGTGAATCCCCTTCAATAACTAGATTACCAATCCTTAATTTTAAACTAAGATATAAACCTTCAATAAAAGCCTCTAATATTTTTAGATTATTAGTTAATATCCCTAGATGCTTGGAACTTTCAATTATCCACGAGCCATTATCTAAATGAATAATGTAGCCTAGACCTAAAATACCTGGGTTTCGTCAAGAAGCTCCATCAAATTTAAGTTTTTCCCAATTTGTAGGGGGAGGTTCCCATTTACAATTTTCCCTAGTTTGTTTATTTTCTTTTGACACTAGTACAAAAACTACTAAAAATTGTATATAGGTGACTAAACTTAGTCACATGACTAATAGTAGTTAATATCCAGTCATTTATAACACCACTAAACATACTACTAAATGATTTTAGTCACTTATTTGGTCACTAATTTTTATCATTGATTTAGTCACATATTTAGTACTATATTTAATCGAATATTCAATTGTATATTTGATAGCTAATTTAGTCACATATTTATTGGTATATATAGTAGCATATGCAGTCATATATTTGGTAGCATTTAGTAATAAATTTAGTAGCATATTTTGTAGCATATTTTGTCACATATTTAGTAGTATATTTGGTCATAATAAGGCACAATGGAATTGAACCACCATCCTCCTGCTTGTAAAATAGGTGCTCTTCCATTGAGCTAGCACCCTTTCAAGAATAATCATACAATATGTAACTTTCTACATTAAATTTTTTCTACACTAATGAAAAGATAACATAATATGGAAGATACATTTTTAATGTATAGAACACAATAAGAAGAGTATGGGATAAATCCTCCATTTCTTGATAGTACTTCAAGACTGTAACATCATTGATAGGTTGATAGAGGGTTGCGTCTCACCTCCCCAAATGTACCTACAAAAAGTTAAAATGTAAAGGAGAAGGGGATTAACAAAGGCTCGAGTCTCACATCCTCAAATATACCTATAAAAAGTTGAACCATAAAGGAAAAGGGAGTCAATGATTGGTGACTCAGAAATGAAGAACCTAGAATGAGATCTATTATATTCCCACAATCTATTCTAATGTACTTTCAACTTTTGGATTTGATTGTGTATAGTTTTTTATCATCAACATTTCAGATCATACTACATGATCCATCATCAGGATGCTAGAGAGAAAATAACCTACAAATGAACTAAAATTGCATGATCCAATTTACAACTTGACAAAATTCTTGAGAAGCATAAAAATTCCAAATCAACCTTTTAATACCAAGCTCAAATGGGGACAAAGACATACATACAATCGTAACACATGGAAACATATCATAACTACTCTATTAATGCACAATATAAGAAAACACAAAGCATGTGATTCACTAGTTTTTTACCACTAGATTCTTGAAAGGTTTATATCAAAGTGAAATTCAAGGTTGATAACTTTTGGATCCTCTATCCTACAATAAACAAGCAACAGAAACAACAACAAAAAAATATCATGATTTTTACAATTACAATAACATGACACTATGCTACGGATAAGTCATAGCCTTAAATATAATTGGATTATAAGAAAATTGAAAATATATTATTTAACAAGGTGGCACAAAGAAAACTAAAATCTCACTAGCACTACAAGAATCCCATTTGTCTTCATGGCTATTAGCCAACACTTAGGAATTCTTTCCTCTAGAGAAAAATACCAAGCAAGTAAAAATACAAGAATAATCTAAAACAACCAATATTAGTCAAGTTAAACTAAATTTCCCTTCAAATTATTTACAAAATATTATCCATACTTCTTCCATGATACAAATCTATGAATTGATAGAATTCTTTTCACTTTATTCCTAATTTTCTTCTATTATATTTTCATTCTAGGACTTGTTCTTAATTTCAATATCCACTATGCCATTAATAATTTCATATCTCTTAAGAGTAATTAAATGATAGTAACAAATAATGTGCTTAGAAGATTAGGTAATGGATTGCAAAATCATAACCAACAATACAAAAGATTGATACTAAGCCAAAACTAACACAAAAAAAAAAATATAACTTATAATATAGTGGTTAATTCTTACAACTTCTGATGTTTAGCTTCCAAAGTAACTCTCTCCTTAAAGAATTTAGCTTAAAGTTCATTTTTTTCTCTGAATTAGCAAATATTTCAAAGGAAATCTTTCAAACAAAAAAGTTTGGGACCAAAAATTTAAAACTCTTCTTATAAACAAAATATAGCAAGATAGAGTTGCATATTTTTAGAGTGTAACCTAGATAAAAAATGAAAAGTTGTAATATTTAAACATTTTCAACAAATTAATTGTAGGATTCTCTAATATAGAATCCAAAAAATCTGTGCCTTCAAAAAAGCATACCATGCACTTACATGATAAGATGACTTCTTTATGAAAACTCTGAGGGGTTTAAGGGCAAGAGCTTCATTTTATAGAAATTTAGCCCATATGATTTTTGATGCTTAACTAGGATCTCTTTACACTAATATCACAATATGTAGCTACCAAATAATTTGATCCAAATTAGGTTTGTATGGTAATGCTTTAAAAAAAATTATTTAGACAAAGTAGAATTCTCCACATAAACAAAACATCAGGAAGAGTCTACAAGAAAGAGTGAGATGCCTATATAGTTATTCGATAACATGTGAATGTTAGAAATTATTTAATTGATTTCAAAATAAATATCAAATTGATTATCAAAGCATATAAGAGTTGTGGCAACTATCACTGTGATCAACCTATCACACCAAAAACCAAGTTCATTGCCAGTTTCAACAAAGCTTAGTTTGCCTTCAGTTTAGGATTTGGTTTTAGTTGCTTTATCCTTGAATATGCAAAAACTCTAGACTAAGAAATACTAGTTTTGAGCACTATAACGACCACCCACTTAACACAATTATCCACAAAATGTGTAACTAGAGATACCTTCTGAAGTATCATGTAGGATCTCATTGATATGAATGAAAACATGCCCTTTCCAACAAAGCTCTAAAAAATATCACCTTCACATCTAGGCCTATAGAATGTGTGTAAGTAGGTGTAAGCTAAACACCTTTAAAGAAAAAAGTTACTTGAGGAAGAAAAAACAATAATATAACTATTATTATTAAGAAAAAAATTATATTGTTGAGAGATTCCTCTTTCTTCACCATTAATTTCTTGCTAAGAACATTACGAGATTGAAATGTCAAATTTGAAGCGATTGTACTCCAAAATTCAACCAAGCTAAAATAAGTAGTTGTCATAGATACTAGTGCTACTCCACCAACAATAGGTGCAAGAGAAATCACAACCACTAAATTTGGTGCCTCCCTAAGAAATAATGCCTACAAGGGAACATGAAAAAAGGATCCATGGATTTAATTGTATGTGTGAAAGAAACAACTTTATCAAGGCTCGTGTTGGTAAAACTATTTCCCATTGTGTGGACACATACAAAAGGTAAAATTTTCATTAGATGTGAACTAGTTGTTTTGGGTGTTTATGCAATCTAGTAGGCCACATTAATAGTACAATTAAAATTCCTACTAGAAACTAGAAGTTGGCATTGTTATTGGTAAGGGATATGCCTTAAGAATTTGTTTGTTATAAATGCCAAAATAGATAATGAAGAGATACCAAATGTCAAATAGAAATTCCAATAGAAAGGTCTTCATAATCTTACTCTTTGCATCATCATTAGTAGATGGTATGGCCCCATCTTGTTGAGCTGCCCTTTCTCTAACACAAACATCTCTGAGGAGTCCTTTCTCATACTTTTTAAGAGTTGAATCTAGAATAACACATGAACTTAATCTAGCCTCTTTTGGATGTCTATGAAAATTTCAAATGAGGGGATTTGTCTTTGATTCCAGATCTGGGTAGAAGGGAACATGACGATGTAATGATATTGGATGTGACTAAGGGCTTGTAGTGATGTTTCTAATGCAATGAAAGTACACTTTTCTTGAATAGTTCAAGGTTGTAATGCATTGCATTTTGACATAATTTAGTGCACTAAAATTTTTATGTGAAGAAGGAAAGAATGACGAACCAGGTGGTTTAGAAGATTCACTTTCCTTGATATAAGAAATAAATCCAATGCTTTTAAATTTTTAATAGTCAAACACAAAAACCCTAGCAAGTGAATTGGTTTGATAGTACATCTTAATTATTGCAATCCCATATTTTGATTTTCATATTTATTTTCAAATCAAACATAGTCTTTACATTCTCATAGAACTATTTACTAAATAAAAGTTTGTTTCAAATGAGTAGATAAAAAGCCTTATATTATAACAAAATGTACTACACAAAAAAATAGAGAAAAAATGTGATCAAAGGGAAAGCTAGTACAATTGATTTTTATGAAAGTCACTTTGAAACAATTATAGACCATAAAATTATTCCCTATAGTCAGGCATTTTCTCGGATAGGGCCATTTAATCTTTTTCTTCATCTCAAATTTGATAAACATATACCTGTCATACAAGTCTATTCAATGGCTTTGTAATAGTAAAGGGAATGGTCATGACAGTATCCAGTGCAGTACTTGGGCATTTTAGGAAAACACTGGTATGGTATTACAAATATATTAGAGTATAATCTAGTCAATTCATGCGCAAGGAACTCTTACTTCTTGGCCATGTAAGGAAAATTATAAATTGTATTTCAATAAGGACCAAATATTTTATACTTTCACATAGGCATGAAAGCTCATTGCAAGGTTAATGATATTTTGAGAGGCATCTTTTACCATTTTTAACATGCAATAGGTGATGGTCTTTTGATAGGATACATTGATGGAGGAGTGCTAGAGAATGTTGCTATTATTTCTAGTGAACACTTTTCTTGTGTTACAGCTTGAATTCTCTATAGATCTAGTGCAATATATAAGTTGGAATGTTTACCACATTAAAGTTGCTCCTCTTGGAGTTAAATAACAAGTGATTGCTATCAATAAAAAATTTCTTTGGACCATTGTTAATGTGATTAATAATTGCAATGATGTATTGAATGTCATGAATTTTTTTTATGAGTTATTACTCATCACCTAGAATAATATTTAGGAGTGAGAAATTCTTGGCAAGATAGTGTATCTGGGACCAATTGTCCCATTTGTATAGCATTGAACTAGACATATGACTTTTAGGTCAAGGATCAAAGTGGTAGCTTATTTTTTATTTTCCTTCCCTTGGTTATCAAAGGGTAGCTATAGGGTATGGAGGCTTCATTATGGGTAGCTCAAAACTATGTATTTGCATCACCTCAAGAAGCATCAATGTTTAATATATCCTTCACCCTTCTCCCCTGCTATTGGACTCAAGCCATTATTGACAACACATAAAACTCAAAACTCTTGATTCATAGATGAATGGTTCCTTGACTAATATCATCATAATCTTGATTTTAAATGAATCATTTGTTTGGCTTCATAGATGGCCTATTATTTTATCTCCAAAGCATTGCCATGAAATCTATTTTCTATATGATTATGTTTTAGTATGTTTCTATGGTTTACCACAATTAAAATGAATTGTATGAGAAGATATCTTAAAACCCATGGGAGAGGCATTGCATAAAATTGCACTCTCTTCCAAGGCCTCTTCCCACATTGAGATGGATCTCAACGGTTCTAAGGAAAAAAAATAGATTTTAATCATTGTTCTAGTACTTTAGTTATAGCTTAAAGTTGTTAATGGGGTAAAGAACTAGGAAATTACCTCAACTCTTTTCATCTTTTTAAATCTTAATTTGGATGGTGGATCTTAAGAGAAACTTCAAACCATAGCAATATTGCTAAGGTAGGTTGCATGTCTAGGTACCATAATGGCGTCTTAAATTAGCTTTATCCTCTATCTTTTCTTGTAGATCAATTAATGAAGCATACATACCGAGAGAGAAAAATGAAAGTTCCTAATTAGGAACTAAGAAATTCCATTTCCCTATTGCACTAAAGAAGTTTAATGGTATTCACAAAGAGGCCTAAGGCCTAGTTTCCAAATTATAAGTATTAACTTGTAATTATTTTATATCTATAGATCTACAGGAAATATCAAGTGATGACAAATTGGGATCAAATTACAATGTCTAATCCCAAATATTGTCATGAAAAAAAAAAATTAAAACATGGGAAGATACCATTGTTACAAAAATCCCTATTACAACATCATTTGCACAAGGCCATAGTTATGAATAGGACAGGGACTACTAGTAGTACACAGTCCTTTCAATAGTTAAAGGGTCTCTTTGCTTCAATATTTACACTTGTGGTTTCGATCACTTAGGAAAACATACAAAGGCACATGTAAAACATTTAAAGAGTTTTTTTTTAGATTTTATTTTGCATTTAAAGTATTTTGTTATAATTACTTAGCATCAGATCTTTGCCTATTCTTCTTCTCTAGAATCATCTCAATTGGTTATCTAATTCTTCTCTCCTTTTTTGATTCCACAATTTAAAATATGTTTTACATTGTGTGGAGGTGAGTGTAGAGAAAATAAAACCTTTCTATAGAAAATGACTATAAATTTGACAAGAGACATGCATAGAAAGGTCTTAAAAGGTATCTAAAAAGTGTTAGATTTTTTTAGAATAACTGAGAGCGGGGGGGGGGGGGGGGGTTGTGCATCAGTTATTCAAGGTCCAAATGTCCTATTCAAATTTTTCACTAAGTATAGTGAGCTCATTCATTCATTAATCCAAGCTTTAACTTTTCTAACTTGCAACTTACTATAAATCAACATGCAAACATAACACATAAGAAATCAACACATAACATAGTGATTTATGTGGAAACCTAATTTGGGAAAAAACACTAGTAAAATGCTACTCAATTCTCACTCTTCTAAAGTGATGCTCTATGAAAGGCTTGCCCTATTAAAGCCTTACAACACACTATTAAATGTGACCTTGTTAGAGGATTTAACCACCTTGTTAGAAGTGGGCCTAGTTAGAGGACTTTTGAACATTCACTTGGAATGCCACCCTGTTAAAGGATTTACAAATGGCTATTAAACCAACCTAAGTCCATAGGATTTTCATATCTAATACAATTGCTAGAGAGTATTAGAAAATCTTTCACCTAACTACAACATACAACTTAACTTGTAGATCTTAGATCACTTCTCAGCTCATACCATTGCCTGGCCTTCAATCTTTGCAACTCTGACAACTTGCCCTCCTTTCAAGCTTAGTCTCCTTGAGCATCCATGCTCAATGTACTAGTGCAATCATCTCTTCATGACCACTTGTAGAAGTAGAGCCTCTATGCTCTTCCTTCTCCTAGATGTCTTCTCCTTGACACCCTTCTAACTACTTTTTAATTTGGCTCTTTGGCAGCAGCAACATCAACAACATTTGCTTCTTGGTCTATGACTCCTTAAATAGAAGTCTTGGAGTTATTTTTCCACTTGATTCTTCCTTCCTTTTGATTTCAATTCGTATGGACTAGGTAGGATTCATTGTATCTAACCCATATTTTGTTTCCTATAGAAAATTCTTGAATAATCCTCTTGAATTCACCTAAAAATGGTTTACATAGAATTTTGTGCCACTAGCTCATCATCCTTATCTTCCAACTAGTTCAAAAAATTTGAGACAACAACTTTGTCAACTTAGATTTGGTGAATCTTCATCATTTGAAATAATGCAATAGCTTGACACTATTGAAATACTAGTGCTCAACACATACTGTGTTACTTGGCATCAACTTTGTTTTTCTTGATGCTCGACACCTGAAGATCACTTGGTATATACTAGAACTTCCTGTTACTCAACTCTAGCTGAGAATTTTCTCGGCTTCAACTAACTTTCTTGGCACCCACTAATGATCTTAGTTTAAGCTTTGTAGTCAACCTTGTTACAACTTATTCTTTCGATGTCTCTAAGTATGACCAACCTCTGTATCTTTGGGTATGTTTTTTGGAAATATTTAGGATATGAAAGGTTACTGAGAGGGAAGGGGTGAATCAATAACCTTAAATTTTTTTTATTAATTTACCATACATCCATCTATGCTACTGAATGCATAAGTACTGAAACATAAAACAATCATTACACAAGAGAACACAATATTTTGGTGACCCAAAAACTTTCCAAATAGAAAGTAAAACTGGCATGGGGATGATACCCACAAAACTTCAATACTATAGCATAAAGTTGGCCTGTTAAGGATTACATTGACCACTTCTAGTGATCTGCCCTATTAGGAGCACAAAGGACTGTGAGGTCCACCTTGTTAGAGGATTTGCAAACATACAATGAAGTATGCACTCTGTTAGGAGATTTGTACAAAGACTATTAAGTTTACCCTTTTAGAGGATTTGAAAATCTGATTCACCTATTAGGATGAAGTAGTAGATCTGCTTGCAATTGATTTTTGATAAGATCCTTTATGCACTGATCAGCTCATGTGATGAATATAACTTTTCAATCTCTGAATTGACCTTGCTGTGTACCTTGAACTACTGCTAATAATCTTTCACATATACTTCACATTACTTTTCAATTCCTTCTCATCATCATGCATCATACCTGTTTGATATTTTACAATACATCTTACATATATACCTTTCAAACTTACAAAATTACAAAGTTGGCCAAAATACAAGTAAACAAATACATTACAAAGTCAGCCCAATAGTAAATAACTCGGGTTCACTGAACTAACTCGGTGACATTCTAATAGATGGCATCCACTGCCTTACTCAGAATCATCATGCACTCAACAAAAGTGAAGGCTCGGTCCATACTAATCACTCGATGTAGTTTTGAACTCAGTAACCACTGGTGACTCGATAGATGTAGTGTCACTCGATAGATACTGTACACTGAGTTTACCTTGCTTCACTTGGTAAAAACTAAATCTTTCATCGCTCAGTTTGCACTGAATCTTCATAATACAAACTATCTACTCGATAGACACTATGAAGCATGGTAGATACTGAGAAGCTCAGTAGACATTGCTGGACTTCACATTGTCTGTATTTGCTTGGTAGCCATTGTCTGCTTGGTGTAAACTGCTAAGTTTACAAGGTAACCACTGGATGCTCAATAAGCATTCAGAATTGAGTAAGTGTTGTCACTAATGACAAAAATAATCGTAATGCCAACAATCTCCCCCTTTGGCATTAGTGACAAAAACACTTATGAACCAAAATTGACATTCTAATTTACTCTGCTATATACATATCTTACATATCTCCACCATACATATGGCATGCATAGCTTTTATCTGTACAATGTCTCTCTTACTCCTTTTTCTTCCTTTTCCTGTACAACTCATACTTCCAATGCCAACAATCTTATCTCCCCCTGCCAACAATCTCATCTCCCCCTTTTTGACAATAATGCCAAAGAATGTATATACAATAAATTTAAATTGAGACACCAAAATTTGAGAGAAAATTAGAGTGTACCTTGAGAATAAGAGACAATGTCTTATCCCAGTTGTCTTGCAAAATCTTGCAGGTGGAGAGAGCCACTTGAACTTTTGCAAAAAGTTTGATCATATGATTAGCTATTGAAAAATTGTTGTCATGAATCAATGTTTTTGAGTAGGCAATGTGTTTTTGCATTTGATCCATGACTAGAAGAATCATATTTTGAATGTCAACCAGTGTAGACTAGATTCTGGCTTCTTCTCTCAGTAAATTTGCCTGTATTTTAGACAAAAATTTCACCTTTATGTGATGAGATGAGCTTGAACTATGGTCAAGCTGCAACTTTTGAGTGCTATCTTTCATTTCCACATCTAACTTATTTAATTTTTCTTTGATCTCGCTGGTGTACTCAGTAACATCATAGAGCTTTCCAAAAAAGTGATGTTACATTTGTGAAAGCTTGCTCAAAATTGAAGATAGTTCAACTTTTTTTATTGCAATGTGCTCAAGCACTTTATTATCAAATTTCTTTTTTGCCTTTTCAATGATTTTCTCTTGCCCAGAGGTGTCCTCATTGAACTTATTTACAACCTCTTCTAATTGCAACAAATGTGTTGAGATGAATCAACATCAACACCAATAGCTTCAATAATTATATTTTTGGCACTTTCTATAATAGTGTATTCTCTATCTCTTTCTTCTCTGAGTTGCTTCTGCCTTGCCTTTTGCTCTAGAAGCTGACTAACCATTCTCATTTCATTGGCCGAGGCATTGTCCAAGTCTATCTTGGGAATACAATTTTTTGTTTCCAAATATATGTCTTCATCAATTTGCTTTCCAGTAAGCAAAAGTTTTAGAGGAGTCTTAGGTTTTACTTCTATGCTTACTTCCTTGGATTTGGAAATAGAGACAATAGTTGACATAGATGGACTAGTAGAAAATACTTGAATTGGTGCAACTGGACGAAAGCTGAGAGAAGTACTGACTGTGCCCAAAATTGGTGTGCTTCCCAAAAATGATGTACAAACTGGAATATTCACAATTGGAGTAGACAAAATTGAACTTACTATACATTGAACAAAGGAGGTAGACACAATTGATGCTTTTGTGACTGATTGCTTAGGTGTTGATGGAGAAGGCTATAGCTCAGTAGATGAAGTAATTGTTACTTCCATAGAAGATGCTCAGAGCTATGGGGAAGCATGAGTAGATGATGTTTCTAATGTGGTCAATCCTGCTGAAGCTATCTCCATCCCTGCTGATGTGGCCATCTTAGGTGGAGAGTGAGAAAGGGAAGCAATGACTTAGGCTGCAATATTCATTGGATCATCTTCTTCATCCTCTTCCTCCTTGTCTTCCTCTTTAGCTTCTTCCCCTTTTTCTTCATCATCAGAATTTAGTGCTTGATCATCACTAGCACTTGGAGTGTTGTCATCTCCTCCATCACTATTGGTGCCATCATCATCCTTGATTACCACTAGATCATTACTGGGCTTATGCAGATGATAGATGTTCTTCCAAATTTTTGTTGCATCTCTAACAACATTCTCAATGTCCTTAATTAAAATCAAACATGTGTGAAATCTAATCATCATTTTACCTTTATTGTTCTTCATTGCTTCCTTTATTTCTACCTCACTAAGACTTAGTAGAAGATTCTTCAAGGATTATTCATATATGTCCTTTTCTATTTGGGTAGCTGAATCCCATCTTGGTTGCAGTCTTACCAATAGTTCTGTGGAGATTTGAGGGGCAATCTAGTTTGGGGAGTATTTCCATTTTCCCATCTTGCTAAGTACTAGTTCCTTAATCTGCATCTTTTCTGCATAAGTCCTAGTTTCAAACTTTAAAGCTTTTAAATTAGTGATGCCAGCTCCCTCTTCCATTTGTTTCAATATTTCTTGGAAGGTCAGTTGGGGCTTGCAAAATACTACTTCATCCTTATTCTAACCTTTTCCTCGCCTGGTGAAAATAGCTATGGAGGTCTTTGGGGGTTTTGTGATAATGACCCTTCCTTTCTTCTTTGCAAGCTCTGCCTCCTTCTCTGATTCTTGCTATTCGTTTTCTAGTTTCTACTCCTCTTCTTCATCCTCACCTTTTCCTTCGGTAATCATTAAAGGCTCAGTAGCAATTTTCAACTCGGTAACATTTCTCTTACCTTTACTCATTGCTTGGGGAAGTTTGATCTCCAATTCTATTTTGGCTTTTGCCTCATCATAGGTTCCAAAAATTGGTTGCTTAGAATCTATTGGCTCATTCACTAGTGTTTCAATAATATACCTAGTTTCATCAATGTTTACCTCATAAGGTAGAGGTTTTATCCATGCAACTCAGGGCCTAACTGCCTGAATGTATACTCTATCGCAGTCAACCATAAAACATAGGTCATCTTTGTAATTCTGAACAAGTTTAGGAGGAATACTGAACTTATTGTTCATTCTCTCCTTGAAGTCTTCAAAATATTTGTTCATTATACTATCAAAATTGACACCCATTTCTGCTATAAACTCATTAATTTGATATAGAGTGGGGACATCCTTTCTCAATACAATAGAAACTTTGGAATGAAAGAATTTTTGTACATAGAAGAATAAACATGTCAACAATGAACTGAATTTATAGGGGTTATTTTTAGATGATCTGATACTATCCATGTTCTTGTTCAGTTGTCTTAGCATTAGGTTAGACAAGTCATACTCCAAATTCTTCTTCATAACCTTAAATGCCAGGTCTATGGCCTCACATGACACACTATTCAATTGACTAGACCTCTAAATCTTGTGAGCTATCACATGAATTCCATATCTTAGTTCTACATTGGTAACAATGCTAACCTTTAAGCCTCTACCATCCCACTCAGCTAGGATTTTCTTCTGAAGTTCGTCTCAACCTAGGGTTTTAGTGGATTTGGCTTTGCTAAGAATGGGAAGGCTAGTAATCTTGTGAATCATCTTCTTGGTGATTAATACGAGTTGTTCCAATGATAACTGACCATTGTGAACATGGATAAGGATATATCTAATCCATTTTATTTGGAAGCTTCTTGACATATGAGATATGTGGGTTAACCCTTTTGTCTCCAGATATTTATGTTTGAGTTTTAGTGAGCCACTAACACGCATTTCTTCTAATGTGCTATCCATTTCTAGGGTTCCTATTTCTTGAATTGAACATTTGAAATGAGTTCGAATATCATTGATCAGAAGTACCTTTGGTAGTATCTGCAATTGTGTGCCATTAGGGTCTAGTGCCTTTTCCATAGTGGGAACCAACTTGAAGTTTGGTGCTTTCCATTCTACGCCCTTGACCAACATTTCTAATCCACATTTTGCCTTGCTAGTGCTTGTGCTTGTGAAAGCCATTACTACTCGATAAGTGATGGAAATCTTTGGACAAACTTCGTTAACTAAAAATTTGCTTGAAATTGCCTTGAAGTTGCTCGAATGCACCTAGAAATATTTTAGCTCTAAGGATACAATGAAAAATGAAGTTGAATTTTTCCCATTTTGATAAAAAGTTCACCATTAATGCTAGGTACCATGTTGTCATAGTGCATGACAGACTGTCATCCACTAACCTAACTTAGCATGAGTATCAACTGAGTAGATGAACAAAATTCTCTTTTAGTCCCAACCTTTCTCAGTAAGGTCTTTAACTAATTTTCTCGGTAGAGTCTAATGCACTCGATGAAAGATGACTTTTATGTGATCTCAGTATATTCACAATACTAATTGGATCATTTTGCATTCCTCACATTTCTTGGAACTGCTTATGATTTCCTTGCAGAGTACAACTCCAACACATTCTTAGGAATTTAGTTTGAGGGGATGGACTCACCCACTTCTTGAGTGACTTCACTTCCATTATTTGAGCTTGTATCTTTAGTGGATTTAGGAATCCATTGCTGCTTCATTTGTTTCCTTATGTTATCAGCCCTTGCTTTCTTTTCATCTTCAATTTTACCTATATTCATGTATTTTTTAGCTATATGACCAAGTTCAGTGCATGTATAACAGCTTATAGTAGTGTCTTTCTTCCTTAGGTGATGTCTTGCAGAGTATATACCAATGTGTCCATATTCTCCACAATAATAACATCTGCACCAGGTATTGTAGTCCCATCCAAATATTGCCTTTACAAGTTGTTCAGTTGGATTGAATTTTTTGGATCTACATTGAGATGCCTTGTGACCATACTTTTTACATTTGTGGTAATTACCTTCAAAATTTGGTTTCTCCTTGCATTCATTGGCTTTGTGACCATGCTGATTGCAATTATAGCACTTTCCATTGAATTTTCCTTTTCCATTGCTCCAAATTTTTTTTGATGTGTGAGTAATTTTCCCACAATGATTGCATGAGGGTTTTAGATTCCTTTTTGCACCTTGCTTGCAAGATTCACCTTGTTCTTCATTGTATCCAAGTCCTACTTTATCTTTTTGCTTATGAAGATTCTGCAAATTTTGTTGTATCAGTTGATTCATGTCTTCTTGTGACTTCATCATTCTTTCATTGATTTTTTTTTCAGTATTTAGGTCACTCTTTAATTTTTCAACAATTTTCTTTTCACATCTTAGTTCTCTCAATATTCTTTCATTAATTTCCCTTTCACTATTTAGATCACTTCTTATTCATTCATTCTGTGCTTTGAGAATCCTGATTTCTTCATTTGCTCTAGAGATTTGATCCATGAGGTCTTCATGCTGATTGGATTGATTATTTCTTGCCTCCAAGTCTTCATTTGACTTATTTCTTTGTTCCAAAACTTCTTATAGCCTAATTGATTGGATTTTTTGTTCTCTTTTAAGTTTTCTTACTTCTTCCTGCAGAGAACCATTCTTTGCTAGGAGTTCCTTGATTGCCTCATCAGCTTCATCTGAGTTGCTTGATGGTAAAAGGCCTTCAATCTTTTCTTCAACATACTGATGGTCAATCATTAGTTTTGCAAGTTCCTTCCTTCTTTTCAGAGATTGGGAAAGATGCTCCTTTGCTTCTTTGAGTTGAGCCATGGCCATTTCCAAATCTAGCTTCTCATTTTCAATTGCCTTGTCAAGTCTGAATATCTCCATCTGTCCTTAGATCTTTGCTCAAGCTGCTAAAATTTTATCCTGAGAACCTTAAATTTTTTTTATTAATTTACCATACATCCATCTATGCTACTACATGCATAAGTACTAAAACATAAAACAATCATTACACAAGAGAACACAATATTTTGGTAACCCAGAAACCTTCCAAATAGAAAGTAAAACTGGGGTGGGGATGATACCCACAAAAATTCAATACTGCAGCATAAAGTTCACCTGTTAAGGCTTACATTGACCACTTCTAGTAATCTACCCTATTAGGAGCACAAAGGACTACTAGGTCCACCTTGTTAGAGGAATTGCAAACATACAATGTAGTATGCACTCTGTTAGGAGATTTTTACAAAGATTGTTAAGTCTACTTTGTTAGAGGATTTAAAAAATTGATTCACCTATTAGGATGAAGCAATGGATCTTCTTGCAACTGATTTCTGATAAAATCCCTTATGCACTAATCACCTTATGTGATGGATATAACTTTTCAGTCTCTTAATTAACCTTTTTGTGTACCTTGACCTGCTGTTAATAATCTTTTGCATATACTTCACATTACTTTGCAATTCCTTTTCATCATCATGCATCATACCTATTTGATATTTTACAATACATCTTACATATATACCTTTCAATCTTACAAAATTACAAGGTCAGCCAAAATACAAGTAAACAAATACATTACAAAGTTGATCCAATAGTAAATAACTCGGGTTCATTGAACTGACTCGGTGACCTTTTGATACACGACATCCACTACATTACTTGGCATTGTCATGCACTCAGTAGAAGTGAAGGCTTAGTCCATACTAATCATTCGATGTAGTTCTAAACTCGGTAACCACTGGTGACTCAGTAGATGTAGTGTCACTCGGTAGATATTGTACACTGAGGTTACCTTGCTTCACTTGGTAAACACTGAATCTTTCATTGCTCGGTTTGCACTGAATCTTCATGACACAAACTATCTGCTCGGTAGACACTGTGAAGCATGGTAGATACTAAGAAGCTCGGTAGACATTGCTAGACTTCACATTGTCTATATTTGCTTGATAGCCACTGTCTACTTAGTGTAAACTATTGAACTGCTAAATTTACAAGGTAACCACTAGATGCTCCGTAAGAATTTAGAATTGAGTAAGTGTTGTCACTAATGACAAAAATAATCATAATGCCAACAATGTTATCAATACATCATTTAACCATTGTCTTAATTGATCCTTGCGCTTCATTATAACATCATAACTCAACCTTTCCCTTAGGTAATCTTGTTACATCTTGTTGATCAAATCCTCTTCATTAATCAACTAAGTGATAGTACTTGGATCTTATAACCAAATGCCACTAGTGCATTTAACCCTAAATTTTGACTAAATTTTTTGACCAAGTCTTTTAAATGGGTTGGTTGGTCGATTTATAAAGAAAACTTTTGTTTTTTTTTAATAACATGCCTATGTTGGTCACAATTGTGACCAATTATTTTAGTCTCAATTGCAACGCACAAAACAACATAAAACAAAAAAAGGGGTAAAAATGACATTTCATTTGAGCACAAGTCGGTGTCAAGGGTTCCAGAGCATTCCAGCAAGTTAGTGTCAAGGGTCCCAAAGCATTCCAACAAGTTAGTGTCAAGGATCCCAGAGCATTCTAGCATTTTCATGAGGGCATAGTGTATCTTGGCATTTGACTCATCCTCTATTACGTTCAACTTTGCAATTTTCTTATCCAGTTCAACCAAGGTATCATCTTGAACTGACATTTTTTTCTAGTTGCAACTAAATCATCCTTAGCATTGCTCTTAGAAAACTCCGTCAGATATGCATTGGTTCTCTATCCTCTATACAAGTGTCTAATAACAAAAGATTTTATTATTTAATCATCAAATAAGAAGGCATAGTGATATAAAGAATGTTTTGAGTCATGTGAAGTACTCCTTTCTAAGGCATCACATATGCATTTCTATTTGCACGAATTTAGAGAATTAGGGTTTTCTAACTGTAAAATTTTTTATTTGCATGAAATCAAATAATTAGGTTTTTCTAACAAGAGTACTTTATGTGAAAGGGAAAAGTTACTTTATCGATCAACAGTGTCATTCGTGTTAGAACAGTGCGAGATATTTGAAACAGATCTACATATTCGAACAATTTTAGTCCTCTTGTCTCTTGTCCCTTAACTCCTCTAACTAACCAAAAGAGGTTGAGGAAGTTGAGTGAGGATAATTATATGTCTTTGGGGATCTATTGTACAACAATAAAGCTTGGGATCTATGGATGAATAAAGAATCAAATAAAAGACAAGTTTCCTAATCTAAAATTAGTGATCTATGATTGTCTAAAATCTTATTTTGGTTTCTTTCTTTCATTATGCAAAAAGGAATTGATTCAAACCTTCATTCTCACCTATTGATGGGTTTGAAGACTCTAGTTGTCTATCCCAGACATTAAATGCCGGTATAAATAGTCATTGTGATTTAAACAACATTATTATCTAGATCTTTAGATTGATTTCCTAAGTTTCTTTCCTTTGTTTTGAAGTCTAATTTTTAAATTGTATCCTTTCCATGGACCCAAAGGCCTAAGACCCATAGAAATATGAATAACAAAAATGTATTATAAGTTTCTAATGATCTTACTTGTAGAAAGTTTGAAGAAGAAAGTGATCACAGGTTGAAACAAGGTGTGAGTGCATTGAAATTGTTGGTACAAGTACAACAATGAGAGTTTGGTATTAAGGGAAAGGTGTTTTTATGATTTGTCTAATCATATATTTTCACATTAATGATTATTCAATCACCAAATAAGTCCAAAAGAATTAGGGTTTTCTAAAAAGAGTACTTTATGTGAAAGGGCAAAGTTACTTTATTAGATCAATGGTGTTATTCGTGTTAGAATAGTGCGAGACATTTGAAATAGATCCACATATTCAGACAATTTTAGCCCTCTTATCCCTTCATTCAATTTCATTGAAGTGCATGATCGACATTGACGAAAAATCAATGTGTTGTTATTGGTAAATTCAACACTAATAAAATGTTCCACATCAACTTCATTTATAAATTAAACATTGATGTAATGTCCCATGCTTTCAATACACATCACCTGTCCATGCATCCCTCAAAAGGGCATCTGATATATTCAGCAAACACGTGTATGGTTTTAAATTAGAATTTTAAGCACTCTACAAGGTTTAAGAGTTTGAAGAGTTTTACTATGCCATCATGACCGTTCTTCAAATTTTAGTGCTATTTTTGAAGGTTTTGGTAACTATTTTATAAAGCCTATAGATGTAATATTGTCTTTAAACAAATGTGACTGCTCCTTAAGAATGTATTATAACCATTCTTCAAGAATTAATGTTTGTTCTTCAATTATGTAATTTTATATTTCCTAAAAGCACTATCACTTTTCTTGACAAAAAGTACACACTACCCATGAGGGTTATTTCACTACTTTCAAGAGGATCAATGTCTATCAGACTAGTGGTTGTTTTAACAAATTTAGATTAATATTTCAAAGGGGTAATGAGTTCTCTTCAAACCAATGATTCTTGAATAATATTAGCTACTTCTCCTTAGAGAATATTCACTATTTCTCAAGGATTCATTCACTATTGTAGAGGATATTGCTATTGTTTTTAGAGTCAACAAAGACAATATTGCTCTTGAGGATCCAACAATTGTCTTGTCAAATATATAACTACTCTATGAGATGTAGTGGACTAAGATCAGTAATAATTAAAGGATATAAAAGAATGAAGTCATAAAAATCTCAAAGTATAAAATAGACATTAAACCAACTTAGACCTTAAAGGTAGACACAAATCAGTTTTGATGTGAGACAATGGATGAATAGTCAATGCTTCATAATGTCTAAGGAATAAGTGATCATACCCTCTTTATCTAGTGGGATAGTCATCCATGACCATTTTAAGAAAAATTTAATATCACAATTTTTCTTGGGGGAGAAAAATATATCATACTTATCATTTACATTTTTCACTATCAAAAGGCACAAAGATATCAATGTTTTGTGTTCATTATCCAAATCGCCAAGATGAATAAGAGGATAATGATGTTATGAAGAGTAACTATAAAACAAACCCACCCATTAAATGGTTATTGTTGAGAATTAGAGGAAAAGGATTAGTCACAATAAATTCACTACAAAGTAGATAGAAAAGGTAGTATAATAGTATTAGTTCAATCACCCAAAAGCTAGGAGAGTAAAGTTTAGAAAAGTATCATAATACTCATGCAAGTGAGAGATTGCTAAACTAAGAAGGCAACTCCTTGATTTCAACAAAATGAGTCAAGATTTGTTTCTCTAAAAGAGAAGCACAATCAACCTATGGGAGCTAATTTTGAATTTAAAACTATAGGATCATCAATGAAACCTAATTTTCATGACAAGAGAGCAGTACAAGAGGTCATTTTCAAAATTTAAATGATGCATCAATAGTGTAATTTTTAATTTCAAAAGAGAAGTATACATTGCAAATGCCTATTGTCTAATCTCAAAGGGGAGACATAAATTTCCTAATTTGATGTTGAAGATTATAGTTGATTAGGAGCTAGCAAATAAATACATTCAATCACAGTCATCTAGTAATCTTCAATCAAGAGAGATAACAGAGGCATCAGATCCACTCGATTGAAATTTCAAATCAAAAGTTTTTTTTGAATAAAAAGTAGCTCCAGGTCTCATTTTCAGTTAGTTCTTTCTTTCTTTCTAGTGCACAACAAAAAAGGTTTTCTTGTAACTCTATTTTTCTAAATTTCAATCATTTGTGACTTATATTGTAATTAGAATTCCTTTATGATTAATAGAAACAATATGTGTTCATTCTAAATCCTCTTGTTCCTTATTATGTTTATATGATTCTTGGGTAAGCTATAGTGATATGCATTCAAAATATTTACCCAATTCTTCATTATAAGAAATGTTGAGCAATAGATTATACACTTAGTGTAGGTCATCTATTGTATTTAACTATTTATGAATATTTTGAAGTTGTAAAATAATGTTTCCTTATTACAATTAGTAGAATACAACACCTTCATATCAAAAATTTATGCACTTCATGTTGTTGATTGATTTGTGAAAGGTATAAGCTTTCTTGAATTGTATTGTGAGTTAAATTACCAATTTCACTTTAAGATCTTGGTGTATCACCTTCTAATAGTACACTACATTCTCCAAAAATGTACAATTTGTTCTGAATAAAACTTTTAATTGCTGGGAAAGTATAATATGAAACTATAATTTGATCATATAAAATAGTCTTAAACATTATAATCTTGGTTGTCAAAGTCTATGGTGATGATAGTTAGAATAACAAAATGTATTTGAAGATACCTTTGTAAATGAATTCCATTATTGATCAAAATGCGTTTTCAGAAATTCTTTTCATTCATATTGTTTAGTAGCTATAGCCACAACAACATTACCAGGAGCATACTGATTGATTTATGCAGTTTGTTCAAAGGTTAAATTTTAATCCACCTTCAGATCTATTCTAAAATTAATGTAATGAAAATTTTGGGATTATTAATGTCTACATAAACATTTGTTAACAAAAATAATTTCTATAGAGAGAAACTATCTAGATCCTATCATACTAATTGTAAAAAAAAATCTTTTTTCAAGCTACTTTCATAGTCTTGTGCATTTTGATTTGCTCATTCATTTAATAGCTTGCAAATCCATGTGAATAGATTAATGCTTGCAAGGATTATTAATACATAATCATTTATTTATCATCCTCTTTAGAAATTTGGTATGCAGTTGACTCTTGCAATCTATTTACTTATATTGTATTTTCACCAATTAAATTCACTACATACAAGACTTGGTGAAATGGTCTATCAGTATTTACTATCTCATAAAATACTTTATAATGAAAAATACGACAAATTCAGATGGATGCTCCCAAATAGTATATATAATTTTTTGGAATTTGGGTCATTTATGAAGTTTGGGTTACTTTACTAATAGAAGTATTGGTGAAATCAATGCTATTTAGCTCAAATTCTTCGTCTATAGCATAGATGTTAGATATTCAAAGAAATTTCCTCATAGGGAGTGAAAAGTCCTATGTAATGATTGAATCAATGTTCTTCCTCAACCGTATGTAGGTGATTTCCTAAAAATATTATAATCCAACTACTTAGTGGGGATTATAAAGATAGAGTGTTGATTTCCAGAATACAGTGCACACTAGATCACCCAATGAGTAGCAACCATATCATTCATGTACCCATCTTCCCATATTCACCATGTCCATCACTAAATTTTATAGTGGGATCTTCCCAACTTTGATATGTGCCTTGAAGAATTTTCCATGCCTCAAGTCTCAACTAAAGATCCCAATTCACAAAGCATTAAGTACTAATATGATATTGCATTCCCTACCATATGTTGTGCACTTGCAAAAATAAAAATGGAAAGTTTAGCTTGTCATCCAAATAGGAGTATATACCAATTAAGAGCTGAAACACTTTGAATTCAACTACAGATTGCTAGCCTTCATTTAATTTAAAAATAGTCCAATCTGACAACACTTGTTTCCATTAATGTCATGTTCCCTACTTGTATGATATGCATTTGGAATGGGCTTTGATTGCATGTAGTTTTCTCCTTTTCCTAAGAAAAGTATTTAAATGTTTCATCTATAATTAGCTTAGTAGCCTGCATAAAAATAAAGACAACTTCAAGGCTTAATAACTTGCAAGAAAAGGGAAATTAAATTATTGTTGACCTATCAACAACCACCCAAAAATAAAGAGAATATTTTGGAGAATGATTTGTGATATTGTAAAGGTAAGCACAACTTTGGTAATATTGAAAAAATAATCAACTAATGAGGGAGATGTTAAAAATCTAAATAAATGATGGCTATTGAACATGTTCAATTAGGACATTTAGTATCCTTATAAAGAAGGAAATTTATTGGAATAAAAAGACAATGGTATAATGGATTTTAATGGACAAATTCCAATACTTCTTCCATTAATCCATCCTAAAATATAGGAAATGGAATTCTTTAATCACTTGGGGGTGGATGATTTAGAGTATGATTATATTCATATAATTTTATTTATTTACATATTGGTTATCTATTGATAATTCTTGGAACTTTTGGTTAGGGTGCATTAATGTCTTATAAATTTTGATAGTTCTTCATGGTTTAGAGGATCATATGACATGTTCATTAGAATATTTATCTTTTCTTGACAAGATGCTAGATTATTTTATGGTGATTTTTTCTAATTCTATAATTGAAGCTTTGGTAACAATGAAGATAGGCTTTTTTAATCAAGTACATTGGTCATATTTTTAGAGCTTTATAAAAAAAAATGTTGCATTTGGAATTTAGTATATAGATTTATTAGTCTATAGGTGCTCATGAATATTTTAAGACTTGAGTGAAGGTATATTTCTTTTAGGTCTAGAGAGAGAGAGATTGTTGAAGATGGGCAGTTTAACTTGTCATCCAAATAGCATGTCTGACATCAATGACAACAATGATTGAAAACATTTTGCTAACATCAAACTCTCTTCTTTGCAACAATCTCCCTCTTTGATCTTCAACAATGATTTTTTCAATTGGATTTCCAACAATCTCCCTCTTTGGCATTGATGGAAAAGAAAACTGATCAAACATCAGACTGAACTATTTAACGACAAGCTAACTAGGTTAGAATAGTAAGTCAAATGCCAAAAAAAAATTTTTATTATCATCAGTTTTCACATCTCCTTCTACTATCTTGATTGCTTCATTTCTGCTTCTCGCTCTTAGCTATTGTATCTTTTTATTTTTCTTTTCTTCCCTCTATATTGCTCATCTTCTATTGTTCTAATCAAATTTTGATTATTTCTATCAACTTCTCCCTCTATCTTCTTTTGATCACATACTGTTTATCAGTTTCTTACTATTTCTCCCTCTTTGACAAT
Organism: Cupressus sempervirens; assembly: GCA_028749045.1. NCBI lineage: Eukaryota > Viridiplantae > Streptophyta > Pinopsida > Cupressales > Cupressaceae > Cupressus > Cupressus sempervirens. The sequence goes on along the minus strand of CM053792.1, from coordinate 442,183,972 downwards.
AATGACAAAGACATATTAGCATCTTAATATGCAAGTGTAGCTTTTGCAGGTTCATTCAATTTCTCCCTATGTCACCTTGCTTGTGATTGATTTGGAACATTTGCAATCCAGTTACTTTAGGCATGAATCCTAAAGTAGGTATTCTCTGCATCAATGTGTAATATTTCAACAATCAACTCATTTTATGCAGGTCAGTCTTGCTTTTGCTTCAAGTAGTCCTGGCTAGGCGTATCAACCCTAACGTACCTCTAAGATATTCAAAAGCATCTTTAGGTAGCACTTTTGTGAATATGTCAACAATATGTTCCTTTGAGCTAACATATTCCATTTTCACTTGTTTGTCTTCCACCAAATCTCTTACATAGTGATACTTGATTGCAATGTGCTTGGTTTTAGCATGCATTATAGGGTTCTTTGATATGTTGATAACACTTGTATTATCACAACAAAGTATCATAGGCTCATTTGCCTCATCCTTCATACCTTGCAGAAAATGTTTGATCTATACAATATTGGTGCAATTTATAGCAATTGCAACATATTCAGTTTTAGCAGTGGATTGTAAGGTACAACTTTGCTTTTTGCTAGTCTATGTAATCAACCTTTTTTCCAAGAAAAGTTCTCCTCCACTTGTGCTTTTTCTATCATCAATGTTACCTCCCCAATTTGCATCAGTGTAGGCTCTCAGTTCAAATTTCTCACTCTTCTTGTAGTACAAACCAAAGTCATTAGTTCCTTTAGGTACCTCAGTATTCTCTTTATTGCCATTAAGTGATTTTCTCTTGAATTTGTAGAAAATCTTGCCACTATTCCAACAACTAATACAATGCCTAGTCTACTATGTACAATATATTGCAGCTTTCCAATCATTGATCTATACAATGTCTGATTTACTTCAGCAGACTCATCATTCTAGGATAGCTTATGTCCTATTGCCATTGGTGTGCTAACTAGTTTTGAGTATCTCCTTGATGAATTTGGATTGGGTCACAAATATTCCATGTTTCAATTGATCTACTTGTAATCCAAAAAAGAATTTGATTTCTCCAAACATTGACATTTCAAATTCATGTTTTATTTGATCAACAAAAATCTTTGCATAGAACATCTTTTCCTCCAAATATTTTATCATCAACAAAGATTTCTAATATCAAAATGTCTTTATCTTTTTAAGCTTTGATATACAAGTTTTTGTTGTCATCTATTCTCTCAAATCCTATCTTCAAAAGATATTTGTGCAATCTCTCATACCATGCTCTAGGTGCTTGCTTCAATCCATAAAGTGCCTTGTGTAGTTTGAAGACCATGTCCTTGTTCTTGTCATCTACAAATCCCTCTAGTTGTTCTATGTAGACTCCCTCTTCTAGTATACCATTCAGAAAAGTAGACTACATATCCATTTGGTAGACTTTGAAACCTTTGTATATAGCATATGCAAGTAATGTTCTTACTTCTTTCATTCTTGTAACAAGGGAAAATGTTTCCCTATAATTCAGTCCTTCTTCTATGCATAGCCTTTGCAAACTAATTTGGCTTTGTTTCTTGTTATCTCACCATTATCATCAAGTTTGTTTCTAAACACCTATTTGGTACCAATTACATTCTTATCAACTGATCTAGGAACTAGGGTCCATGTTTTGTTCTTTTCAATTTGATCTGTCTCCTCTTCCATGGCTTTATACCAGTCATCATCTTGGAGTGCATCTTTCACTATTTTAGGTTCAACCTTGCTTAGTAGACATGATTAATTCCTTATTCTATTCTTTTTCATTAGTATGGCATCTTTTTCACCAATGATTTGATCATTAGGATGGTGTCTTCTTACATACTTGGCTAACCTGTGTTCTATTCTTCTTTCCATATTTGATCCTTCAGCTTCATAGTCATTTTTTTCTTCTTCTTTTGGTACTTCATCATTTCTCTCATGTGTACTATTTTTAGATTCAAAATGTGCATTTTCTACATTCTGTAGCTCAGCTTCTAAATGTAGCTTGACATTCACTAGCTATGATTCGGTTGATACTAAAATTTGTTGATGATTTCCAACTTGATTCACATCATTGTCTTCAACAACCATTCCTTCATAGAAGTATAGAAAGGATCTATAATCTTCTAATTTCTTATTTTCATCAACCTGAACTTCTACATGCTAATCAAAATTTACATTTGCACTCTCCACAGTCTTGTTAATGTTAGTATTCAAACACATATATGCCTTAGTTCTAGTGGAGTATCCAAGGAATATGCCTTCATCACTTTTTGCATCAAACTTTCCATTTCTAATATCTTTAAGAATATAACATTTAAAACCAAATACTTTGAAATGATTTACATTAGATGAGTGACCATACCATAATTCAAAAGGTGTTGCATTTGTAGCTTTGTTGACTTGGACTCTACTCAGTGTGTAGACTATAGTACTTATAGCTACTCTCTAGTACTTTAGTGCATCATTTTTCTCCATCATCAAGAGTCTAGCATAGTCAATCACTAACCTATTCCTTCTTTCAGCAATACCATTCTATGGTGGAGTTCTTGGTGTTGATTCTTTTCTTTTGATGCCTTTATCATTGCAAAATATCTCAAACTCTTTTGATGTGAACTCACCTCCTTTATTTGACCTTAGACACTTCAGATTCTTTCTTGTTTCCTTCTAAACTCTAGCTAAATACCACTTGAACATTTGAAATGCATCAAATTTTTTCATAAAAAACATAGCAGTCATCAACTTGGAGTGGTCATCTACAAATAGCATATGTATTTGTCTCCTAGGTAGCTTTGCACTTCTATTGGTCCACATAAGTTTGTATGGACTAACTCTAGTACTTCTTTGAAAGTGTATGTTTTTCTTTTACAATTAGACTTAGTCATCTTCCCTAGTTGACATTGTTTGCATATTGTGTTTTCATGTTTTTTCAATTTTGGCAATCCTTTGACTTTGTTCCTTTTGCTAATGCTGATCAGATTATCAAGGTTAACACGACAAAACATTTTATGCCACAACCACACATCATCAAGCCTAACAACAAGACATGTTGCATCTTCCATATCTAGGTAAAAAAAATTAGTCCTAGTTTGTTCACCTTTTCCTATCAAATTTCCATTCGTGTCATAGATCTTGGTAGCTTTGTTTCCAAACTCTACTTTGCAACCTACATTGCCTAACTGTGATACACTCAACAAGTTGTAGTTCAATCCTTCAATATAGTATGCATTATCACATGAAATTTTCTCTATGAGGTTAATAGAGCCTTTTACTTTGATTTGACATGGAGCATCATCACCAAATCTGACACCATTTTCATCATATTGAGTAAAGGTAATGAACTTACTTTTATCTCCTATCATGTGATGTGAGCATCCACTGTCTATGATCCACTTGTCATTCTTGTTCACATAGATAGCCAATGTTGTTGCTTCATCTTCATCTTTATCTAATTCATCCTTCATGGCCACATAGACTACTTCATCATCATTCTCATCAGAATCTTCTTCAACAATGTAGCATCTCTTGCCTTTTTTCTTGTAGTCTTTACTATCATCTTCTCTTTTGTTCCTGTACTTGTTTCCTTCATTATAGTTCTTCCTTTGTGTACATTTTGCAGCAATATGATCTACTTTATTGCAATTAAAACATATGATAGGGAGCTTACCCTTGAATTTACCTTTGTCTGTATGGAATCTCCTAGCTAATAGTGCTTCTAACTATTCCACATCTTCCTTATTTGCACTACTATCATTGGATGCATGTTTTCCTTTTCTTCTCTTCTTACTTGATGTCTCCTCCTTAGTGTCTTTTATTTTCATCTTGGACTTGAAAGCAAATTCAAGGTTCTTAGGTTTGTAGTTATCAAAATTGGACAATTCAAATGCAATAAGTCTTCCCACTATTCCTTCAAAGGTAAGTGTGTTTCCTTGTACACACTTTAGCTCTTGAAAGGGTGAGACTTTAATAGCATAGAAAGGGAGTAGAGTTATTAAGTATTTTCTAATAATAGTTTCTTCTTCCAATTGACCACCTAGACTTCTTATTGCACTTACCACTTCTTTTATCCTTGCAGCATATTGAGCAGCATTTTCACCTTCCTCCATTTTCATGTCATCAAACTTTCCTTTGAGACTTTCTCTCTTTTCTCTCTGGACATTCTAATATTCTCCATAGATATCTATTAGGGATTTCCACATTTTGAATGCAATGTCACAATCTTTGATGTCATCATATTCTGCATAACTGAGTGCAGAGGAAATTTTCAGCATTTCTCGATTGTGATCCTCCCTTTTGTTCAAATCATTTGCAGTAAGAGGTCCAACTAGATTTACATGTTCTATTCTAATTTAGGTTTGTACATAGTCACCTATTGATCCAAGGTGCAATTTCATTAGACTCTTCCATGTAACAAAGTTTTCTTTGTTGAGCTTGGGAACTTCTCTCTTGGACATCTTGATCATCCTACTTCTAATACCTTGAAACTAAATCAACAGTTGGCTTTGATACCAATTGTTAGAAATGTTTTAGAATAACTAAGAGGGGAGGGGGGGTGAATAAGTTATTCAAGGTCCAAATCTCTTATTTGAACTTTTCACTAAGTATAGTGATCCCATTCATTCATTCATCCAAGCTTTAACTTTTCTAACCTGCAAGTTACTGTAAATCAACATGCAAGCATAATAATAAGAAATCAAACATAACACAATGATTTACATGGAAACCCAATTTGGGAAAAACCACCAGTAACATGCTCCTCATTTCTCACTCTTCTGAAGTGATGCCCTGTGAAAGGCCTACCCTATTAAAGGCTTACAACACACTGTTAAATGTGACCTTGTTAGAGGATTTAACCACCTTGTTAGAAGTGGTCTTGGTTAGAGGACTTTTGAACATTCACTTGGAATGCCACCGTATTAAAGGATTTACAAATGGCTATTAAACCAACCTAAGTCCATAGGATTTTCATATCTAATACAATTGCTAGAGAGTATTAGAAAATATTTGACCTAACTATAACATATAACTTAACTTGCAGATCTCAAATCACTTCTCAGATCATACCATTGCTTGGCCTTCAATCTCTGCAACTTTGATAGCTTGCCCTCCTTTCAAGATTAGTCTCCTTGAGTCTCCATGCTCAATGTACCAGTGCAATCACCTCTTCATGACCAATTGTAGAATAACAACCTATGTGCTCTTCCTTCTTCTAGATGTCTTCTCCTTGACACCCTTCTAACTACTTTGTAATTTGGCTCTTTGATAGCAACAACATCAACAACATTTTCTTCTTGGTCTGTGACTCCTTAAATAGAAGTCTTGGAGTTCTTTTCCCACTTTATTCTTCCTTCCTTTTGATTTCAATTTGTATGGATTAGGTAGGATTCATTGTATCTAACCCATATTTTTTTTCCTCTATAAACTTCTTGAATTATCCTCTTGAATTTGCCTAAAAATGGTTTACATAGAATTTTGTGCCACTGGGTCATCATCCTTATCTTCCAACTAGTTCACAAAATTCAAGACAACAACTTTGTCCACTTAGATATGGTGAATCTTTTTCATTTGAAATAATGCAGTAGCTTGGCACTATTGAAATATTGGTGCTTAACACATACTATTTTACTCAGCATCAACTATGTTTTTCCTGATGCTCGGCACCTAAAGATCACTTAGCATATACTAGAACTTCCTATTACTCAGCTCCAACTGAGAATTTTCTCAACTTCAACCAACTTTGTCGGCACCCACTAATGATCTTAGTTTAAGCTTTGTAGTCAACCTTGTTACAACTTATTCCTCCAATGCCTCTAAGTATGACTAACCTCTGTATCTTTAGGTATGTTATCAATGCATCATTTAACCATTGTCTTAACTGATCCTTGCACTTCATTATAACATCATAACTCAACCTTTCCCTTAGGTAATCTTGTTACATCTTTTTGATCAAATCCTCTTCATCAATCAACTAAGTGATAGTACTCGGATCTTATAAACAAATGTCATTCCTACAAGTAACAAGTTTGACATTAATAACAAAACAATGATTGAAAACATTTTGCTAACAATAAACATTCTTCTTTGAAACAATATCCCTCTTTGATCTTTAACAATGATCTTTTCAATCAGATTTTCAACAAAAAGAACATTTTAGTTAATAGGCCATGTCTTAGGCTATTGTAAAGTTAATTCTAGCTTAAAATGGTCTAAGTGTATTTGAGAGCCAAAGCATCAATCGGGGAAGATTTTGACAATAAGATAGCATTCATTGTAAAGGATGTGTTTGTGTATTAATGGATATAGGATTGAGTTTCAAATACAAATATAATTCCTCTTGGTACTTCTTGCAATCATACAATGCTGAAACTCTTAGAATGAGGATGAGGAGGATGCTTTGAAATAGAAAAATAAGGTTTTACATAAGAGATTTAGAGCTGTTAAAATAAAAAAATCCTTAAGACCTTTGAAAGTGTTGAAAGGTGATGAATTGAGTTTCTCCAGCTAAATGTTTATACCAATTCTATAGTAGTATGTCTATATAATTTACTCCTCCTAGGAACCAAGAGTTAGAATTGATAATATTATGAAGGCAAGGATACACTATAGGTAGAGGAAAAGAATCTATAGGCTCATCGACACCAAAGACCTCTACAGGATCAACACTTGCTACTGGATAGTCAACTTACCATTTCACTGCATTATCATAGTTTGAAGGACTCACTAATTTTGCAATAGACTAGGGTCACTAATTCAAGAAAAATTTAATGATGAGTGGATTCCATTATACCTTAACAAACCCTTGGAAAATTTGGTACCTTAACAAACCCTTGTAATTTTACTCTTTTGTACACAATTATAATAGCCAAGGTCCAATCCCAAAAACTATATAAAGCCAACTAGTGAGGTCCAATCTCCCAACACATTCAAGCTAGTTCAACCCCTAGTGACTTTGGTAGACTTGACCACCCTACACATGATTTCTTGACCAAAGTTGACTTCTAATTTAAATATATGCTTACTCAAATTATTGCAATATGCTATATAAAGGAAAAGATGTTGACGTCTATGTGATCTAGCTTGTTTCCATAAATAAAAATATTATAAAGACACTCCAACTTTTTAAGTTGTTGAGTTTTTCCATTTCATTTGCTAAGCCAGGAAATCTATGTCCAAAGCCATCACACAAAGTTCATACTAGGAAGAGTGGGAACACTAGAGATTTGATTAGGGAAAATAGAAGTTTTTAAATTCAATTTAAAGAAGTAGAAATAATTGTATATAAATTAATGAAATAAATCATCCCAATACAAAAAAATAAGAAGGACAATCTTGAACAAGGGTTGTAAGAGGTTAAGTACATCATTATAGTTTTCTAGATCTGGCTGATCTTTAAATCATATGAATCATGAAAAATACCAACCTCAAGGGGGGGAACTCTAAAAGGAATAAAGGAATCAATCAAAAAACACTCAAAAAACTTTATGCATTAAGAAGCTACATATTTTAGCTATTTATAGTGAGTGAATCCTTATATTTTGTTAAAACTTCTCTAACTAACAAATCACAAGAGTTAATTTTATAGTGCATTGGGTATGATAAATATTCAAATCTTTATATTGTCACAAAAGAGAATTGATATATAGGTAAAAATCAATCTAAAAGGAGATAAAGTATGAGGAGTAGGAATTAGTATTTTCCCTTCTTGTGAGGCCTTGCCCCAACCCATCCTAGCACCAATGATACATTATTATTTTGATACTCATGACTCGATATGTTAGAACATTATTTGATGCACTGAACATTATTATGCTATTTTATGTTGTGTGATGCTTTACTTCAATTATTTGATTTCATCATTTAATGCTTTATGAACATGTGTAATGATGAATTAAATGAATGCAAAACTAGCACTTTGATTATGCAAGTCTAATGGTCGAAAATATGAGTAGAACTAGATAAACAATTGATTATTAGAAAATGGATGCTTTAATTTATATGATTTTTTTGATACATAATTTACATAATACATGTGATTTCTTGATCTACTGATGTGTGCAATGAGCGTGTAGGAAAATTAGCCGAGAAAACTCAATGGAAAGATGGAACTAAACCATGTGTTAATTTTGTGCTATCTTTGTATTGTAATTCTTTAAAGGTTGTTATTTGGTCTTACTATTCTCCTAGCTTTTAATTGTTCCTACTAAGTTCTTAAGGCCTAAAAACATTAAATTTAAGTACCCTAGGGGTAAGGGTATGGGTGGGGAGTATTTTCCACCCCTTTAGCCTCCTTGATTAACTTTTAGGGTCACTCAAAAACCCTACTTTTGGTTGATTGCGAAAATAGATTGTCTCTTTACTAGAGTTGGTGACCCAAAACTTCATCTTGAGGTCACTTGAAGTCTAGTTGAGTTAAGGATCATACTTAGAGGCATTTTGGAGGAGTTTTGGGGTTGTTACCTAATCTCTAGTTTTGGAGAAAGTTTGAAGATTGAAGAAAGAAAAGGAAAAGCTCTTCTCAAACCACCATTTTGCCATAACTCTTTTGGTGAAGGTAGGAATTCTTCACTCCTTTGAATTGTTTCTTCATGTGTTCATGCTTGAATCTTGCTTGAATCATGCAAAAGGCATTGTGTTGTTTTTTTGTATTGCTTGCTTGTGTGTTTGGGTTGGTTGGGAGGGATCTTAACTTGTCTTTATTTGGATGTTATTCTCATGCTTGCTTTGATGTTTTGTGTTTTGAGGGGATTTCATGGGGATTGTTTTGGCATCACTCACCCTTGGATAGGGAAGAAGTGGCCATGTATGGGGGAAGGGCCTTAGTTGGACCTCAATAGTGTAGAGTCTCCTCTCATGGTGAGTGTAATGTCCCTTTATTGATTTTTTATGATATTTCCAGCCTCAAATTAGAACTTTAAAATCAAACAACCAATATTACAAAGATCTGCCAATTCTCCAATAAAACCCAAATCGGGTATGTCCAAATTAGTGCCAAAAACTTCACAACTTCACAAATTATTAATAAATCTGAAAATGGACATTTTTACAAAAATTTCAGCAGCATAACAGCCTACAAAATGACATTTCCAGATTTGTATAGCCCTTACACAACAGATCACAAATGTAGAGCAAAACTATGCTCAATCAGGCTCCCGAAATTAACACAAAAATGCCCGAAAACACCACAAAACACTCATAAATTATCTCAAAAGTTTAATCACGACCGAATAAATATATTCAGCTCTATTTTAGCATCATAAAGTTTGAAATACAACAGCAAACCAAACTGATATGAAACACTCAACTGAAAATTTGAATTCAAACCAAAAACAACCCCGAAAACACCCAAATCGGCACTATTCAGCACAAGGGCAAACTCTGTATGAGCATGCACATGGAATGGCTTCAAACCCCTGTCCTTAGCCTTCCTGGAAACCTGAAAACTCCCGTTCTTGGGTCTCCTTCTCCACAGGTTTGGCAGCCTCTGAAGAACAACAAGAAAATTAGCAAGAATCAAGATGTAGAATGAGCCCAAAATGCCTCCAAACCCCTTTTAAAGAGGGCATAACCCTAACTCACATCCAAGAGGGGTTAATAAAATATAATTTAATAATAATTTTTATTTATTAGTCCATTGGTTTCCAAATATTAACCCCTTTTTTCCGAAATTTTACCTTTTTGGAGCCTGCCTGCCTTAACAAAGTTTATTTTTTTTTAATTATTTGAATAGGGGACATGACAAGTCCTCCCCTCCCAAATATTGCTTGTCCTCAAGCAATGAAGGTTGGAATTCTCAAGAATATGTTCTCCTTCCCAAGTTGCATCCTCTAGTGGTAATCCTTTCCATTTGACCAAATGCTCTATGATGCTCCTATTTCTCAACCTTTTCTCTCTTGTATCCAAAATCTCTTCTGGTATCAAAACTAATTTCCCTTCATCATCAAGAGGTGGTAATTCTATAAATACTATGGTTTTCTGGCCTAGAACCTTCTTTAAGCAAGATACATGAAAAATATTATGTATTTTGCTGTTTGGTGGGAGCTCCAATTCATAAGCTACCTCTCCTACCTTCTTGATGATTTTATAAGGCCCATAGAACCTTGGCTTGAGTTTCTCTGCCCCACTTCTCTTCAAGGTGCTTTGCTTATATGGCTGCAACCTAACAAATACCAAATCTCCCACCTCAAAAGATCTTTCAATCCTTTTCCTGTCAGCATATATCTTTTGTTGGTTTTGTGCATGTTGTAGATTATCCTTGAGGGACCTTATTATGTCTTGGCTTTGCTTGATAAAATCACTTGCTGCGGGTACTCTGCTATCGGAAAGTATTAGATCAACAAAGGAAAGGGCATCGTAACCATAAAGAGCATGAAAAGGAGGCATACCAATAGACATGTGATGAGATGTATTGTAACAATACTCCCCTAGGTGTAACCATTTCACCCAAGCATGTTGTTGATTTGAAACATAGTTCCTCAAATATCCTTCTATCCATTTATTAACTATCTCTGTTTGTCCATCTGTTTGAGGGTGATAGCTAGTACTGGGAGTGAGTTCAGTTCCTGCCAAATGAAAGAGCTCCTTCCAAAAAGAGCTGAGGAATCTACTGTCCCGGTCACTAACAATGTTTCTAGGCAAACCATGTAATCTAAAAATTTCCTTGAAGAACAATTCGGCCACTTGTGATGCCTTGAAATCAAATGTGATAGGAAAGAAATGTGCATACTTAGTTAGTCTATCTACCACCACATATATGCAATCCCTACCTTGAACCTTGGGCAACCCAGTGATGAAATCCATGGAAATACTTTCCCATTTTTGTTCAGGAATAGGAAGTGGCTGCAACAACCCTGCAGGAAAATTTTGCTCACTCTTGCTTTGTTGGCATACCATACATTCCTTAATGTGTTTAAGGACATCCTCCTTCATACCCTTCCATGAAAACCGCTCTCAAATTTTCCTGTATGTCTTGAAGTATCCCTGGTGACCAGCCAAAGGTGTGTCATGAAAGGCCCTTAATATCCTCTCCTTAGTTTTTGACCCTGGTACTAAGAAGATCCTGTTCTTGTAATAAATCAATTCATCAACAACCTTGTACCTGTTATCATCCACTAACTTATCCAAAATCTTGGTGGCAAATTAATCTTTAGCATACTCTAAAATTATGGAGACTTTCCAATCAGCAGAGATAGATGATAAGGAACACAAAGTGGGCTTTCTTGAGAGAGCATCAGCAACCACATTATTCTTTCCTTTCATGTATTCAATATCAAAATCATAAGCTTGCAATTTTCTTACCCATTTTTGTTGACGATCATTCAAATCCCTTTGGTTCAAGAAGAACCTGAGGCTATTATGGTCTGTTTTTACAATGAATCTCCCACATACCAAATATTGTCTAAACTTATGAAGTGCATGCATGATTGCCAACATTTCCTTATCATAGATGGAGTACCCTTTCTCTGATTGATTTAATTTTTGACTCTCAAATGCTATTGGATGTCCCCTTTGAGTTAGGAAAGCCCCTATACCTTCTCCCGAAGCATCACATTCAACAACAAAAGGTAAAGAGAAATCTGGAATTGCAAGCACAGGGCATGAACTCATTACCTCCTTAAGCTTATCAAATGTTTTTTGTGCCTCTTCTATCCAAAAAAAAGCTCCTTTCTTTGTCAAATCAGTCAAGGGGGCAGCAAGCTGAGAAAATCCCTTGGCAAATCTCCTATAGTAGCTACACAACCCGAAGAAACCTCTCAACTGTGTAAGATTAGTGGGTGGAGGCCAATCCAAAATTGCCTGGATTTTTTGTTGATCAACCTATACTCCTTTAGAGCTTATAATATGTCCCAAATATAGGATCTCTGTCAAACCAAACTCACATTTAGATAGCTTAGCATAGAAGGATTGCTGCTTCAAGATTCCCAAAACAGTGTCTATGTGCTTTAGATGCTCTTCCCATGTTTTACTGTATATCAAGATATCATCAAAAAATACCAAAAAATTTTTTCGAAGATGCTGACTGAATACCGTATTCATACAAGATTGGAATGTTGCTGGTGCATTAGTGAGTCCAAATGGCATAACAAGAAATTCAAAGTGCCCATAGTGACATCTGAAAGCAGTCTTTTCCACATCTTCACTCCTCATTCGGATTTGATGGTAGCCTGATCTTAAGTCAATTTTTGAGAAGTATACAGCACCATGTAACTCATCAATGAGTTCATCTATGCGTGGTATGGGATACCTATTTTTTATGGTCTTCTTATTTAGAGCCCTGTAGTCTATACACATTCTCATTGTACCATCCTTTTTCTTGACAAGTACCACAGATGATGCAAATGGACTAGAGCTAGGCCTTATGAATCCCATGTCCAGGAGTTCTTTAATAGTTTTTTCAATTTCTTCCTTATAACCTCTTGGATGGTGGTATGGGGTTTTTATAACTGGTTTGGCACCCTGTTCTAACTCTATAACATGCTCAAAACCTCTATCTGGTGGTAATCCTGGAGGCAAGTCATTGAAAACTATACTATGCTTATCAAGAATATTTTGAATTTCAAAATGGAAATTACCTTGATTCTTGGGAGAGCTTGTTGGTTGGATTATGACTCCTGCTGCCCATGTTACTTGTCCTCTTCGAAAAGTCCTCTCCATCCTCTTTGCAGAGACCGCCTTAGGTGCTCCATTTGATAACCCTCTCAATATGACTTCTTTCCCATTGGAATGAAATTTAAACTCCATAGTTTGATGGTTCATGTAATAGCCTCCGATAGAGTGCAACCATTGAACACCCAATACAAGATCTGTCTCCCCAATACCAACCACATAGAAGTCATCACATAACTCATAATCTCCTAAGGTCATCTTGAGTTGTTTCACCACCCGTGTGCAAGGCATAGTGAATCCATCAGCTACAGTAACATTGAATCCTTCAAAATCTTCTGCTTTAAGCCCTCTTTTCATGACAAATCCCTCATCAATAAAATTGTGAGTTGCCCCACTATCAAGAAGAACAGTCAACCTTTGCTCTGCTAGTACCCCTCGAATTCGGAAGGGATGGTATCTTGGGACTCCTGATAATGCTGCTAAAGTGCCATCCTTGCTGATTTCTTTTACTTTCTCTTCTTCTACCTCCTCCTTAGTATCATGAAATTCCTCATGCTCATCTGAATCAGATTCTGAAGCAACTTCAATATAGTGCACTTGACCTTTCCCCAAACATCTGTGTCCTGGAACCCATGGTTCTCTACAAGTAAAACAAAGCTTTTTCCTTCATAATTCACTCCTAGTCTCTTCATCTACCTTCTTTTTTGCCACATTTGTCACATCTTTTGGTGGTAGTGTTGGGAAAGTCTTTTTCTAAAAATTTCCCTTATGTTGCCAAAGATTTGGGGGTTTTTGATTAGTGATTGATTTCATAGGCACACAAGTTTCAAGTTGCAAGCTTCTTTTGATAGCTTCCTATAAGGTTGAGGGTGAGAAAGCCTTAACCAAACCCTTAACAGAATCTTCTAAACCATCAAGAAAAAGATAAACGATCTTCTTTTCACTCATATCAGGTACCATAACAACCACTTTTTGAAATTCTTCTATATACTCATTAACTGATTTGGTTTGCTTCAACTTTGACAATTCTTTAAAGTACTCTTCATCATCCTTGAGGTCAAATCTATCTATCACCCTTTGACTGAAATCTTCAAATGTAGTTACCTGATCGTGACCTTGAGTAGTCATTCCATGATACCACCAATCATAGGCTGCATCTTCCAAGTGTAGACTTGCAAATTGAATAGCATCACTCTCTTTCATGGGGTTAAGTGTGAAGAAAGTTTGTAATTTTTGTAGCCATGCTCTAGCTGAAATTTTATTTGTTCCATCAAAAGTAGGCGCAGTAAACTTGCTTATTTTATTTTTGAGCTCTCTTCCACTTGTGTCATGCTCCCTCCTATTCTCTTTCTTGGGCATCAAAGCGTTCATCATATCCACATATTCTCTAAAAGGAACTGAACTATGAAAGTCATCATCTAAGCCATTGTAAGTAGCTCTTAATGTAATCAAATTACCTGTAACCTCTTCCACTGGATTAATGGCTGGATTTGGTACTGGTGGCTGATCTGTAGGCAAGAAAATAGATTTGGTTGATTTAGATGGTGTGGATCTCCCATTTCTTGGCTCCTCTGAAGTGCTCCCTTTCTCATTAATAGATGCAATTCTTTGTAATTTTTCTGTCAATATTCGCAAAGCCTCTCTAGTTTCCGCCAAACCATCCACTGTTTGCTTCTGAGTATTTTGGATGTCTTGGAAGAATTTCTTTGCCATCTCATCTGGATCAGCCATACTTTTTTCTTCCTTGGATTTTGTACTTTTGCTTTCAACTGGGGGTTTGATCAAAATTTCTTTATTCTTTTCTCACTGCAAATATCTTTTTTCTCTTTCACTTAGTTGCATGCAATCATAAAATATGACATGCAAGATCTGGGTAGTTATCAAAACTTGACATGCAAGATCTGGGTAGTTGTTAAAACTGACATGCAACTTCTACAAACCCTCAGGCTGGCAAGATCACGGCTCTGATACCACTATAATGTCCCTTTACTGATTTTTTATGATATTTCCAGCCTCAAATCAGAACTTTAAAATCAAACAACCAATATTACAAAGATCTGCCAATTCTCCAATAAAACCCAAATCGGGTATGTCCAAATTAGTGCCAAAAACTTCACAACTTCACAAATTATTAATAAATCTGAAAATGGACATTTTTACAGAAATTTCAGTAGCATAATAGCCTACAAAATGAAATTTCCAGATTTGTATAGCCCTTACACAACAGATCACAAATGTAGAGCAAAACTATGCTCAATCGGGCTCCCGAAATTAACACAAAAATGCCCGAAAACACCACAAAACACTCATAAATTATCTCAGAAGTTTAATCACGACCCAATACATATATTCAGCTCTATTTTAACATCATAAAGTTTGAAATACAACAGCAAACCAAACTGATATGAAACACTCAACTGAAAACCCGAATTCAAACCAAAAACAACCCCGAAAACACCCAAATCGGCACTATTCAGCACAAGGGCAAACTCTGTATGAGCATGCACATGGAATGGCTTCAAACTCCCATCCTTAGCCTTCCTAGAAACCTGCAAACTCCCGTTCTTGGGTCTTCTTCTTCACAGGTTTGGCAGCCTCTGAAGAACAACAAGAAAATTAGCAAGAATCAAGATGTTGAATGAGCCCAAAATGCCTCCAAACCCCTTTTAAAGAGGGCATAAACCTAACTCACGTCCAAGAGGGGTTAATAAAATATAATTTAATAATAATTTTTATTTATTAGTCCATTGGTTTCCAAAGATTAACCCCTTTTTTTTGAAATTTCACCTTTTTGGAGCCTGCCTGCCTTAACAAAGTTTTTTTTTTTTTAATTATTTGAATAGGGGACATGACAGTGAGAGGAGGGAAAGAGGGTAAGGTGTATGGGCCCCTACTTGTCATTTCATATCTTGTATAAATTTTTTTTGAATTCTTGAAGAAGGGAAGAAATGAATACCTTTGTTATATTGGCCCCAAAAGGGCATTTATAGAAGAATGGAAGTTCTTGAATGTTGGCCCCAAAAGGGCTATGTTATGGTATGGTGATTGACATCTCCTATTGAGAAAATACACCTCTCCCCTATTTTGGTTCATTGTTGAACCGATTGTACAAAACCGGGTTGGGAATGCATGCTTGAATTGTTCATCTTCTTGTGTTGTTTTACCTTCATGTTGGTTCTTGTCTCTCCCATGGTTTCCTTGATGCATTGAAGACTTTGGTAAAGATATTTTGTGAAATCCCTTGAAGAGAATTCAATTGATTTGTAATATTTGTAAAATTGTATTTTAAAATTTGAAGTATTGGCAAAGACGTTCAATTTTCTTACTAGTTCTTTCCCAATGGAGCCTTGAACCAAGATGAATAATAGAGAAAGAAAGAAAAAAAATATGAAAACCTCCTTGTATTTCCCTTATGTGATTTCAATTTTGCATATGTATGTGAGAAAATAGTTCAATAGATAATGTCTTCGAATTATGAATTCTCAAGTTTTCAATTATGTTAATGGGAAGTAATTTGACATGATGAAGTTCCCAATTTGATGTTTTAAGTATTAAGAGGAAATGAAAATCTTACATTGTAGACAATGAAGTTAGCTCTCTCCTTGTGAAATCTCACAATTGACACAATCAAATTTGATTAAGAATTATGCATCACCTTGAATTTTGAATAAAAAAGGAACACACACCTTGTTATATGATGATTGATAAAACATGAATTATAGGAGAAAAGAAAAGAATAACTCTATTCACATCCTTGTATTAGTATATTGTTCATGAAATCTATGTTGTCATTAGGCTAGAATGCACTCTTGATATAAACAAATATATATATGGCAAGAAGCAAGTTATTTCATCACTTAGAAAATTGGCTTCAAAATAAAATGTGCATCCCCAAGAGTGAAAAAACCTCTCTAGAAAATGTATGGGGAAAATTTTTAATTCCCCAAGTTTATAGAGAATATTCTTTGAATTATTCCTTTGAAATTCAAACAAAAATCATTGTCAAATCTTTTAAAAAGAATATAAATCAAATACATTTGAAATTAAAATATTTAAGTGGATATCTTGTTGACATATCTCACCCATAAAACTTTTGCATTAAACTCCTAGTGGCTAAGGGGGCAGGGTACTTGCTTAGGCCATCATTTCCATTTATTTTATTAATAAAAAATAAATAAAATCAATCAAAATCACACCCACTAAAATTAATACCCCCATCTCTTACTTTTTTTTTCCCACTCTCCTATCTAAGGCTAGGCGTGGGATTTTCCACCACCTGCCATTGCAATTAAAACCACTGTCACGTCACAAGGGAGAGAAGTAAAGTTTGTTTAAAAAAGAAAAGGTTTTAAACCCTTGGTTAACCTTATACCCACCCCATGACTCTATTCCCATGCGCTCGAGTGGGACAAGCTCATCCCTCACGCGACCAAGGGAATAGGTTGGCACCTGCTAGGCCTACGTCAGCACGTAGGTACATGGGGTAGTGCGTTGTCCCTTGGGTCAAGGCCCACTGCCCTATGTAGGAAGGGGATAGGTCTTAGGTTAAGGGGGGGGGGTTAGTATTATTATTTTTGTTAGTATTAGTTAGTATGTAGTTTTAGGATAGTTTAGAAAAATGTTAGTTAGGATTTAGATTAATGCTCAATTTTAAATAAGAGTGGCATCAAATCTTTAGTAGATTAGTAGATGTTTGATAATATTAGGAATAAATATAATGGTTTTATGTTTTTGATTAGATAAACAGGTTTTACAAGGAACCTGAAACCCAAAAGTCAGTACATAAGAAGGTTGATAATAAGCATGACAGCCTAGCCAAAAAAATATAAGTTCAAAGGCTAATAATAAGCATTAAGCCCAGCCCAAGGAAAGAGTATTGAGAAAAGACCAAGAAAAGGAAACAATCAAAGCCATGGCCAAAAGCCAGAACAAAAGGCCAAAAGCTAGAACAAAAAGCAAAAAGATAGTGATAAACAAAAGAACAAGCAATAGTTATTCCTCATTCTTTTGCTCCAGATCATGCATCACCTAAGTAGCCTTAAAGGCCTATTGATTCTCCTCCGTTTCCATCTGTTGCACCCTTTAATTCCCCTAGTCCTAAGTAGGAGTGGAGTTGTCCTTTATAGGTTCGTCCTCTATTTTGGCCTCATCCCTATCATTTCCATCCTCATCATCGTGAATTTCTCTATCTTTGATCCAACCTATGAGAGAGATGATGTTGTTGTTGATGGAGCTTAACAAGGAAAACATCTAATTCACAAGGTTGTGATTGTAGTTTTCTAGATTGTGTATCCTCTGTTCCATGAGAGTGAGCCTATCAGATGAATCTGTCCTCCTATTGGCATCCATTCCTTTCCTTGTTGCCTCAATGTGTTTCACCTAGTCTTTAACTTCCTCAAGCTCATGGAAAAGACATTTGATTGATCTAAAATTATCAATCATGCTGTTGCGAGCATTATTTAAAAGGTTCATCCTTGTCTCCCTGGCTCTGTCCGAAATAGCCGCAATCGCCAAATCAATTAATTCTTCCAGCCACTGCTCTTCTTGATTATCCACGAGGATTTGGGGATTCATGGCCTCCCTAAAGATTCCCATTTTGGTGTTCTTGACATTGAAGTTGATCCACGCTTTCCTCCTATCATTGGTCTGCACTTCCCCTTCCACATACCCAACTTTCTCCTCTTTCTGCTCCTTAGGGTGGAGATGGATAGGTGAAAGGGGCAGCACATACACCTCCTCATATTGAAAGCGCACATCC
The DNA here is from genome assembly GCA_028749045.1 of Cupressus sempervirens. NCBI lineage: Eukaryota > Viridiplantae > Streptophyta > Pinopsida > Cupressales > Cupressaceae > Cupressus > Cupressus sempervirens. The sequence goes on along the minus strand of CM053792.1, from coordinate 442,165,625 downwards.
TCCAGACTCTCCCTCTTGCACTTCTTCCTTCTAGTATCCTCCTTTGTTTCCTCCTGCGTCTCCTTCACCACCTCCTTAGACTCTGGACCCTCCTCATCATCGCTACTTTCCTCCTCAGCCTTCTCAGCCCGCTTCTTCCCAAGATCCCTAAGGCTTTTTCTTCTTGGGGTTATGGGGGAGGGGGATTTTTTGAAATGGTAAGTCGTTGCTTTCCCTGAAGAGGAGATGCCGCCTTTCTTAGAACTAAAGCTCTAAATATCATCTGAGTCAGAGGAGTAATTGGAGCTTCCAGAATCCACAATCTCTATCTGAGGGGGGGCATTGCTAATAGTCTGAGCTTTGAAGTGCTCATGGATAAGTAGCAGCAGCCCCTCATGTAGAGTCAAGTTTGCAATGGGCTTCTTTTTGAAGGTATCCATCGCCTTACTCATAGAGGTTAATAGATAAAAAGGGAAAGAAATTTTGGCTTTCTTCTATAAATGATTTAAAATAAAAAAGTGGTGAGTTCGAGCTCTATCAAACCTTGGGTCGAAAGTGATATACTCAATAACAGCTTTTAGAACATACCTCCACCACTTCTTCATGGAGTTGGGGACATAGTAGGTGTCAATTTTTTTCAACGGCTTCAATTCCTTCTCACTCTCCACAAAATCCCTAACCGCATATAATGGTTTTATGTTAGTATAGATGTTAGTATATAGTAGTGTCTTAAGTCATTTGAATATTAAAGTAGCTCTAATTTAAAAGTTTTAATTTGAAATTAGAATATTTTAATTAAAATAATTTTAATGTTTTATTAATTTGTTTTATACTATTGTGAGTTAGTGAGATTAATCATAATATTGGTATTCTAATGTTGAACTTAAATTTATAATAGTTTAGAATAATGTCTAGATCTACCTATAGATTTGATCAAAATAATTCTAGTCTTCAATTTAAAATTATAAATGATGGATTAGTAAATTAGATTGTTATAAATATGTTGTAGAAAATTTTAAATTTTAAATGTAGATAGTATAATTGATGATAATGTTTACCTCTATTGTATGTGTATATCTAGGGTTAGTTAGATTTTGGATTAAAGTTTTAAAATGTAGTTAGCATGCATTGAATAGTAAATTTAATTGATCTTCTAGGGTTTCAAATCTTCTTAATGTTAAATGATTTAAATTGTAATGTCGATCAAGTTATTAAGTAAACAAAAAGGGACTAGTTAATTAGTTCACTATAAGGTTAGTGGTATTTTGATCATAATTAAATTGATGCAAACAAGTTATGTGATTAAAAGATAGATGTTATTTCAGTTAGTAGGTCCTTTTTGCATATCGAATAAGATGTTGTGTTATGTCTAATGTCATCCTTAGGAGCTAATATTTTAAGGTATTATTAAAAATGATTGATGGATTAGGACTTTAGTTAAATGGATTAGTCATTTATTTTAATTAATTGATTTACTAGAAACTTTCAGTTCACCCTAATAACCCCTTTTACATAATGACCAAACTGAGATCTAACCCTTTTATTTATCAATGGTGAACTTGCACATATCTTTAGAGTACCTATGGTTATCAAAATTTAAAACCACGTGAGCAAATTTTTTCCACTATAGTTAATCATCTAAAATCCTTTATGACCATATTATCTTATTTGATCATAGTTCTTATAAATTTTATAAAAAAAAAATGTTTGTGTTTTTGCCCTTATATTTTGGACATGACATTTTGGTATCAAAGCCTGTGTTTCAACACTAGGAACCTAAAACCATTATGCTTCTAAATTTAACTAAAACTTTAATTATGTAGGATGCCTCCTATTACAAAGAGCAATTGATAAGGTAGAGGTCATAGGGCAAGAGGTGGTATAGCAGGACACGAGGATGGACCACCACCTCCACCACCACCTCCACCACTGAATCCAAATAAGGATATTTTGGATGCCCTCCAAATATTGATTGGCATAGTTTAGAAGAGGATAAAACCTATCATACAGCCAAGTCAGCAAATTCTTGGAGGGGAAACACAGGTTCCCAGAGGAGGTAGGGTTAGAGAAAGAGAGAGGAGTAGGAGTCCTCCACCAAGGCAAGTCAAGGGTCAGGGTGAGCATGAGGGTGAGTCAATACATTAGAGAGGACCACACTTGATAGACCTCCTAGACATATAGGAGATGATATTAGGGAGTTGATATGACTCGAACCACCACTCTTTACCAGTTCCACAAAGGGGATAGTAACAGAGGCCTGGTTACAGAGTCTTCAGCAATGCTTTGGATTATGTCCTTATGGGATTGATCTGAAGGCATGTCTTGTAGTTCATCAATTGAGGGGAGATGCCTCCAATTGGTGGCATCAGGAGGAGACTATAGGAGGAGTGAGCATGGATACCCTCACATGGGAGCCATTCTTAGAGAGATTCAGGGAGAGGTACCTATCTAAGCACTTCAGGTAGAAGCAGATAGAGGAGTTTCATTCACTACATCAGAGGGGTCTCATCGTAGCTTAGTATAAGAGCAAGTTTCTCAAGCTCCTTCCATATGTCAAGTACATGAAGGACAAGAAACTATGAGTGCATCAATTTATCATGGGCCTAAATTTCTCACTTTAGTGTCCAGTTTGTATGGCCTTTCCTACTACCTTTAGATAGGTAGTTGAGGTTGCACTGGTTGCATAGGATACTTGGGGTAGATAGGAGTCACGGGATCAGTCTCAAAACCGAAACTCTACCTAGCAGAAACCCCCTTGGAAAGGGAATCAGAACTACACAATAGGGTCCTCTAAGGGCCAATAGTCTTAGCAGTAGAAACCTTAGTAGCAACAACAAAAATCCTCATAGGGTTATCAAGGCTCCAAGCCCAAGTAGTGGCATTCATATGGTCTAAGGCAGGATCAAAAAGTACAGACCCCACAGTCACAGCCAGCAAAGACTCGACAGTCTTCTAGGGGTGGTTTCAAGGGATCTAGTAGGTCAAGAGGCCCACAATAGTCCAGATCATAGGGTATACAATCATACACATGAGGACCATGTTACACGTGTGGTGGCATGGGTAACATAGCTAGAGAGTGTCCTTAAGGATAGTCCTCCAATGGTCAAAGAGGGGCATTTTCAGAGCTGACAGTTGGCAATGTAGGCAGATCCCACAGAGTTTTTGTAGTGGTTGATAACCACCAGGCTGAGCATTAGGCTACATTTATTGAGGCTACAGGTAGTATACGGGGTAGCATGGTTGCTTTTTTATTTCATTCTAGAGCTACTGACTCATTTATATCTCCCTTTGTGGTGGAGTGTTACGGGGTAGTGGCAGTTAGATAGGATGTCAGTTGGGAGGTAGAGTTAGCCTCAAGAGCTAGGGTGTCAATTAGTTCCATGGTGCATAGTTGCCTGATTCAAATTGGAGACATGTCCATGATGTTTTATCTATGAATTACCCCTCTAGGTTCTTATGACGTTCTTCTTGGCATGGATTGGCTTTATGCTCATAGCGCCAAGATGGATTGTTGATAGAAGAGGGTGGAATGTGTGGATGTGGATGGTATCTCTAGAGTGATCCTTGAGGTTAAGAGACCCATGTCCCTTCGTATGATTTTTGCTATGCAGCTTAGACAGTGCATGCAAAAGGGATGATAGTTGTCACTATCACCATCAGTGACAGGGAGGAAAATTCAGAGGGGAAGCCATCCCTCAATGATTTTCCTATATTGCAAGAGTTTGCAGATGTTTTCCCTTTAGAGCTCCCTAGTAGGTCTCCACCTAGAGTAGTGGGTTTTCATATTGATCTTGTGCCAGGATTGGAGCCAATATCGAGAGCACCTTACAAGATGACTACTCATGAGCTTAGTGAACTAAAGATTTAGCTGAAAGAACTCTTAGAGAAGGGGCATATTTGATCTAGTGTGTCACCTTCGGGAACACTAGTGATCTTCGTAAAGAAGAAGGATGGATCACTTAGGTTATGTATTGATTATCGACAATTGAACAAAGTAACCATCAAGAATTGATACCCTCTTCCTAGGATTGATGACCTCTTCGATCAGTAGTAGGGTGCTTGAGTATTTCAAAGATTGATCTTAAGTCAGGTTATCATCAGTTGAGGATTGTGGATAGTGATATCCCTAAGACTACATTTCATACTAGGTATGGTCACTACAAGTTCACCGTGGTACCATTTGGCCTCATGAATGCTCTCACTATATTCATGAGCCTCATGAATGGAGTATTTCATACCTTTTTGGAAAAGTTTGTGGTTTTTTTCCTGGATGACATCCTAATATATTCTCATGATGAGAAGGAGCATGAAGAGCACTTGAGATAGATGTTGCAAAAGTTGAAGGAGAACTAGTTGTTTGGTAGCTTGTCGAAGTGTGCATTCTTTAGACCTAAGATACATTATTTGGGTCATGTCATATCAGGTGATGGTGTCTTAGTAGACCCATCAAAGATTAGGGCCATCATGGATTGTCCAGCACCCACCAGTGTTACTGAGTTGAGGAGCTTTATGGGTTTAGCAAGTTATTATTGACGCTTCATTGTAGGGTTCTCTAGATTGGCACACCCCATCACGTCTCTTCAGAGGAAGGGAAAGAAGTATGAGTGGACAAAGAAGTGTGATAGAACTTTTCAAGAGCTCAAGAGAGCCCTCATGAGTGCATTGATTCTTGCAGTACCAGATCCATTTGCAGATTTTGTGGTGTGCACCGATGCATCTTTGGATGGTATTGGGGCAGTTCTTATGCAGGATGGCCGACCTATTTTCTTTGAGTCTAGGAAGTTGAAGACTCATTAACTCAATTACCCTACTCATGACCTAGAGCTTGCAGCAGTGGTTCATGCCTTAGTGAGGTGGCGACACTTCCTACTAGGTCATAGATTTGAGCTTCATTCTGATCACCAGAGCTTGCAGTACATATTCACGTAGCCAAACCTTAATGCTAGGAAGAGAAGGTGGATGGAGTTCCTTTGTAAGTATGATTTTGATGTTCATTACATCAAGGGGAAGGAGAATGTAGTTGTAGATGCCTTAAGTAGAAGGTGCCATGAGTTATCATCTATGACTACATACCGATTAGAGAGAGAGGATTCTTTAGCACTTGCCAGCGAATGAGCTTTATGTAGAGGTTAGTCAAGTGGTGCATTCTTAGAGACCCTTGGAAGGGAAGTATTCAGAGTATTCCTTAGATTTTTATGGACTCTTGCATCATAGAGGACATATGTATGTACCTTCCATTGGGGGATTGTGTGAGCTCATTATACTCGAGGCTCATAGAGCACCTTATGCAGTGCACCCTAGTGTTAAGAAGTTACATGCATATTTGAGGCAGTTATATCATTGGCCAGGCATGAGAGTGTAGATTGCTAACATAGTTGTGAGATTCCTTGAGTGTTAGAGGGTGAAGGCAAAGCATCATCATCCCGGTGGGCTCCTTTAGCCTCATGAGATTGCAGAGTGGAAGTGGGATTTTATATCTATAGACTTCATTGTTGGTCTCCCTTTGTCATCTCATCGCTATGATGTCATTTTGGTGATAGTTGATGCATTGACCAAGGTTGCCCACTTCTCTCCCATGCACACTACATACATAGCATGAAACATAGCTCAGGTGTTTCTATAGGATATTTTCAAAATTCATGGCATTCCTCATAAGATCATCTCCGATAGGGACTCACTATTCACCTCATCATTTTGGAGAGAGTTGTAGGCAGCATTGGGCACTAGGCTCAATTTTAGTACAGTGTACCATCCTCAGACTGACTGGTAGACCAAGCGAGTGAATCAGGTTTTGGAGGACATGTTGCATATGTACGTGATGGACCATCAGATCAAGTGGGAGGGATACCTACACCTTGTTGAGTTTGCCTATAACAATGGATACCATTCCTCCAAAGGTATGCCACCTTATGAGGCCTTGTATGTAAGACCTTGCAGGACATCTTTGAGTTGGAATAGGATCGAAGATCGAGTATCTATTGGCCCTCAGTTGGTTAAGGAGATGGAGCAGGTGACTCTGATTAGACAACACTTGAGGGAGGCACAAGATTAGTAGAAGAAGTATGCTAATGTGAAGAGGATAGATCGAGAGTATCAGGTTGGTGATAGGATTTTCTTGAGGGTGCGGCCACGCAAGAGTCTAATTTGATTTGGAAAGGGCTCTAAGTTAGCACCTCAATTCATTGGACTGTTCGAGATCCTAAAGAGGATAGGACCAGTTGCCTACCGTTTAGCCTTGCCACCTAGCCTATCACACATCCATGATGTGTTTCACATTTTAGTACTTAGAGGATACATTTATGATGAGTCTCATATTATAGATTTGGATGCCTTGTAGGTAGAGTTAGATGGCCAGTTAGCACTGGAGCCTATCCGTATTATTTCTCGATAGACCCTAGCACTTTGAGGTCAAGAGTTGGACTAGGTTAGAGTCTAGTGGGATTGCTATGATGAGGTTATAGCTTCATGGGTGGATGCAACACATATGTGATCTCAGTACCCATATCTTTTTGATGAACTGCAGGAGGAAGTTCATGCCTAGTGGGCGAGGATGTAAGGCCTCACCCTGACCCATCCTAGCACTGATGATACATTATTATTTTGATACTCATGACTCGATATATCAAAACATTATTTGATGCATTGAACATTATTATGCTATTTTACATTGTGTGATGCTTTACTTTAGTTATTTGATTTTGTCATTTAATGCTTTATGAACATGTGTAATGATGAAGTAAATGAATGCAAAAATAACACTTTGATTATGCAAGTATAATGGTCAAAAATATGAGTAGAATTAGATAAACAATTGATTATTAGAAAATGGATGCTTTAATTTATATGATTTTTCTGATACATAATTTACATAATGCATGTGATTTCTTGATCTACTGATGTGTGCAATGAGTGTGCAAGAAAATTAACCTAGAAAATTAAAATATTTAAGTGTATATCTTGTTGACATATCTCACCCATAAAACTTTTGCATTAAAAGCCTAGTGGCTAAGGGGGTAGGGTACTTGCTTAGGCCATCATTTCTATTTATTTTATTAATAAAAATAAAATAAAATAATAATAAAATCACACCCACTAAAATTAATACCCCCATCTCTTACTTTTTTTTTCCACTCTCCTATCTAAGGCTAGGTGTGGGCTTTTCCACCATCTGCCATTGCAATTAAAACCACTATCACGTCACACAGGGGAGAAGTAAAGTTTGTTTTAAAAAGAAAAGGTTTTAAACCCTTGGTTAACCTTATACCCACCCCATGACTCTATTCCCATGTGCTCGAGTGGGACAAGCTCATCTCTCACGCGACCAAGGGAACAGGTCTGAGCTTGTCAGGCCTGTGTTAGCATGCAGGTACATGGGGCATCACGTTGTCCCTTGGGTCAAGGCCCACTGGCCTATGTAGGAAGGGGTAGGTCTTAGGTTAAGGGGGGGGGTTTAGTATTTTTTTTTTTGGTTAGTATAAGTTGTTAGTATTAGTTACTATGTAGTTTTAGGATAGTTTAGTAAATGTTAGTTAGGCTTTAGATTTATGTTCAATTTTAAATAAGAGTGGCATTAAATCTTTAGTAGATTAGTATATGTTTGATAATATTAGGAAGAAATATAATGGTTTTATGTTAGTATAGATGTTAGTATATAATAGTGTCTTAAGTCATTTGAATATTAAAGTAGCTCTAATTTAAAAGTTTTGATTTGAAATTAGAATATTTTAATTAAAATAATTTTAATGTTTTATTAATTAGTTTTATACTATTGTGAGTTAGTGAGATTAATCGTAATATTGCTATTTCAATGTTGAACTTAAATTTATAATAGTTTAGAATAATGTCTAGATCTACCTATAGATTTAATCAAAATAATTCTAGTCTTCAATTTAAAATTATAAATGATGGATTAGTAAATTAGATTGTTATAAATATGTTGTAGAAAATTTAAAATTTAAAATGTAGATAGTATAATTGATGATAATGTTTACCTCTTTTGTATGTGTATATCTAGGGTGGGTTAGATTTTGGATTAAAGTTTTAAAACATAGTTAGCATGTGTTGAATAGTAAATTTAATTGATCTTCTAGGGTTTCAAATCTTCTTAATGTTAAATGATTTAAATTGTAATGTCAATCAAGTTATTAAGTAGACAAAAAGGGACTAGTTAATTAGTTCGCTATAAGTTTAGTGGTATTTTGATCATAATTAAATTGATGCAAACAAGTTATGTGATTAAAAGATAGATGTTATTTCAATTAGAAGGTCCTTTTGGCATATCGAATAAGATGTTGTGTTATGTCTAATATCATCCTTAGGACGTAATATTTTAAGGTATTACTAAAACTGATTGATGGATTAAGACTTTAGTTAAATGGATTAGCCATTTATTTTAATTAATTGATTTACTAGAAACTTTCAGTTCACCCTAATAACCCCTTTTACGTAAAGACCAAACTAAGATGTAACCCTTTTATTTATCAATGGTAAACTTGCACATATCTTCAGAGTAACTATGGTTATCAGAATTCGAAACCACACGAGGAAATTTATTCCACTATAGTTAATCATCTAAAATCCTTTATGACCATATTATCTTATTTCATCATAGTTCTTATTAAAAAATAAAATAAAATTGTTTGTGTTTTTGCCATTATATTTTGGGCATGACACTTCTTTATCTAGCTGTGGCTTTCTTGTTTTAGTTCTTTTCACCATATCCTCAACATTCGCTTGATCTGAATTTACAAGGTAGATTTTGCCAACTTGTTTTACTCCATCAAGAATCACTTGTAAAAGTAATGCAAATATTAGTTCAAACATAGAATAACAAACAAGCATTCTTTTTATTAGTAACACAAATTTAAATCTTATATATAGCCTAAGCAATGCTCAAACATGCAAAATCATCAACAAAACATATCAATAGAACTGCCTCTCTATCATACTACATTCATTTCTTACAATAGTAGAAATTCAAAGCCAATGCAAGTTCTAACTTTCTATCCATTAAATATTTTCTAAGTGCAATAAGTGAATGAGGTAATTCAATAGATGCAAATATCTTGATAAAAGATTCTTCTCAAATATAACTTGGCAAACCAAAAGATAATATTTTTTTTTAATAAATTGTGATTTACATGGGAGAAATAAAGATTAGTGTTGGGGTTAAGGTTTTCATAAAAGAAATAAAAATATAATACTTTACAGAATATTGTTGCAGATCAGGCACTTGTAATTATTTTATGGATTGATCACCATAAAACTGCTTCGTCCAATTTAATAAAATACTTTCAATTTTTGCAATGAAAAATTAGGAAATAGTCTAATTTTCCATGAGATTGCAATATCTTCCTCATTTTAAAGGACATGCAAGAGAAAAATAAAATATCAACATTGGAAAAAGGCCATTCTAAATTATAATGATCATATAGAGATAGAATTATCCTTCTATTTAATACTTGTGATATAAAGAATGTACAACTGAAATGAAACAGATAACAAAACCACACAAGAATTTACATAAATTCATTTTTTAAGAAGGCCAATATTCCACTAATGCCAACTTGAAAGGTGGGATCACAAAACTGTCCTTGAAATCAATGCAAAAGCATAAAGGGAGAAATAGGGATACCTAAATTTCACAAATAATTAAAATACTAGAAATCAAATATATGAGTGAAACACTTAGAGCTAAATCAAATCGCTATGAATAAAATGTTCAAACCTCACCAATTATTATATCACAATTGGAACTAAGAATTATGTTGCAATGCAAAATAATACAGTGCAAAGGAAAATTAGATTGTGACATTAACAACTCCTTGGTCATATTGACAAGATAGGGAATATGGGGTTTAAACAATAGGATATGGCTATAGGAAGTTTGAAGAGTGGTTGTAGAAGTTTTATTTGGTTCCCAAAATAGAGAAAACTTATAAATGGTGGGAATTCTTGAGAGAAACCATATTTTGGGGCAATAAGTTCAGATTAGTAAAGTGTCAAGTTTCATGCATAATCTATGTATTTTGATAGCTGAAATAGTAAGTTTCCAGAATTTATTAATAGCATAGATGTTTCATATTTTAAAATCCATTTACATGAAACATTAGGGAATTGAGTTATCAACATTTTGGATTTTGTGGCACTTAATTTCATTGTGTATGAAAGGAGATATGACTATTTCATTGAAAGTTGTCCTATTTCTGATTTCCTACATAAACAGTCTGATTGCAACCCATTTTAAAATGGAAATATCAAAATGTTTTAATTTAATTTTCATTTCATGTGATGAAGGAATGCATCCTTAAATTTTTGGCTTTTTTTTGACAGAAATCCATCAAGTAGTGAGCGATACATCTCAAATTTATTGGCAGCTATCTAAACCCTCTTCTAGGGTAAGCCAAGAGTATAAATAATATGCTTTATTGCAAGTTGACTTGGATCTAGTCCCTAATATGGTTTGGTAGATGGGGATATAAATTTATAAAATCACCCCAAGGCTATAGGTCTCCATAAAAAATTCTATTCATGTTTCCATTGAAGGAAAGGATAATCTAATTGTTATTTGTTTGACAGTATTAGAGACAAAGATACAAAGAGGGACTTTGTCCACACAAAAGTGCAAAGTGAAAATTTGTGAGGAGTGGAAGAAATGTTTCAGGGAGTTAATGGAGTCTTGTAGATGTCAATAATGTTGAAGAAGGTTATAGACCAAGATAAGGTCTTCTTGTTAGTTGTTTTCATTAATACAGTTGGCTGTCATATAATTATAGCAAAAGATCTATCAACATTGGTGATTGGGATTTGGAATGAGTTGAAGTTGAGGATGGTGTGGGAAATGTATATGGTGAGAGAAGGTCATTAATCCAAGGTATAGATATTTTTATAGAAGGAAAGATTTTATTGGACAAGAGTGTTTGTATTTATGACAGTGACGTGGGGCTGTCATAAATTTATAGTAAAGCCAGCAAAGCCAAATTCAAAACCCTTGTCTAGCTTTCCTATCAAGAGTATTAACATCCATCAAACCATATTAGAAGGGAGACTAAAGTCAAATATTATAGTTGGGAATGGTTTAGTAAATAGGTACATAAAATTTTGAAGCACATACAAGGTGCATATAAACTATTTGTCAAAATACTTGTAAGCTCTTTACCAACTTGTATACACACTAAACAGAATATACATAGTCTAAGAGGTTCTTCACAACAAGCCATTTCAAAAAGGATCTTGCCACAATTTTCTGACATGAAAATTGAAATTACTCCATATCCATGTGAGATAGGATAATTTTTTTTTTCTATGACATAGATGATCCCATAGATAATAATAGTCATCTTCCAAGGATTCTATATCACCTTCTTCAATCTCTTTAATAAAAAGAAACAAATAACTATAAGGTAAATCTACTACACCAAGCTAGATATGACAACCATGAAAATGAAACCTACAAATTAAACTCTACCAACTAGTTGAGCGATTGCAATAGAGCCTTTATCTAGAGAAGGCATATTAAAGAGAATTTCCATGCACCAAAACAAATGTGTTTCATTTGTAAAGTGTTCTTAAATGAAATTCCCTTCTATTACATTTCAAGAAGCACCACAACCACTGTGATGTAGATAAAACCACCCACTATGAATCCCTCTAACCATGCAAACTGTCTTGGATCTTTTTTAGCTAATAATGCTAAAACAGTTGTTGATATTGCAACTAGTGTTGATAAGAAGTTAAAGAAGAGTGTCTTGAAAAAACTAAAGCTTGTTAATATTGTTCATACTTGATAATCTAGAAAAAAAAAAATTATAAATAGTATTTGGTTGAGCATTGGACAACCATTTCCTAGAAAAATGTGTTAAAATTCATCACTTATCTAAGTAAAGCTCAAACGAGAGAGGCATGGCTACAACCTCCTCTTATTTTTCATCAATAATAAAATATGGGTTCTTGTCTATAGGCTGAAATTTGTAGAATATAGAAGGTGAGACATACAATCTCCTGTAAGAACCTGCTCACCCATTTTTATTTGTAAGTTGTGACTATGGTGAGTGCATAAACAAAAATTTAAGTAAACTATAAGTAACTCACAAAAAAAATGTAGAATTGCCTTAAGAGCTTTAGTTTTTGAAATTCCTAGTAGCCTCTTGATCAGTCTTGGATGTCTCTCTTATTAGTAACACACGTTTAAAAATTAGAGCCAAAAGAAGTGCATAAGTAGATGAAATGTTAGTCTTAAGAATGCTCAATAAATCATGAAATCTTGACTACCATGGTTAGCCTATTGGGTATTTTCACTGGGATCTTCATTAAATCTTTGATAATCATAAAATAATGATAAACTATTATACAAATTTCAGCAGTCTATCAATCTTCTTGGAAACTATCCTAATCACCCTCACAAAATGGATCAACCTCCTTGAAACCAACTAACACAATAGACATAATAATGACCACTCAACATCCTCACAACCACTAAGCTCCACTCCTTTACTAAACTTCATCAACCATCACTCTATTCTATATACCCTCATGATCATGATTTGATCATTACACAACCTCTATGTGACTATCCTCACACGACATACGTTTACCAAACCTTTGACTCTAGATTTGGATCCATAACTTGAATCTTATTCCCCTATCTCCCAACCTTGGAGTGTGTTGAGTCTCTTATCTCAACTCCCAAACACTCTACCATATCCCAACATTATAATCTTAATACAAAAGGAATTCAAACTTTCATAACACATAACAATCAACCAATACCTGACAAGACAACCTCAAACTCAATAACCCACGTGCCCCTTACACTTCCACTGAATGAGCCACTCCTCTACCACCATCCTAATACTCCCAAGTATTTTACTATGTCCTCCATAGACCCCTAATCTACTAACACAACACCATTTCATTAAATAGAAAAAGCTTGCCTATTTACTGTGCTCTTTGTAGACATATACACATAGGTCTATATCTTTTGAACCCAATCTTATTTCTCTAATCCACCCATTGATTCTGAATGTAATTGGACCCCCAGAACCATATGAAAAATTAAGAAAAATCTAACAAGAGAATTAGGAGATATGATCCTTACACCGAGATTGAAAATTTTGAGAAAATCATTCCTTCAGCATGCCTTTAAATAGTTACTTCTTGTGTCAAATCCCATGCCAATTTTTTGTATTTCTTCCTATCATCATTAGAATATAAAAATGCATTCCCTTACCTATCTACTAACCAAATACAAGGCTTGATTTCATTCAAAGTAATTAGAAAACTACATTTTATTATTTGTGCATACCCTAGTTGGTGTTTCAAAGTAGTTTGTATTCAGTTGCTTATAAATTTCACAAAATTGAACAAAATTAAATGCCACTAGCTCTAGAATAATATTAACTTGCTACCCTAGAATCTCATATACCCTTTCCTTGAAAGAATCAATTGATCAACCATGGAAACTTCTTAACAAATTACATATTTCACAAGCCAGAACACTATTTTAACAAGAAACATTTATTTTTATTGAATATTAATGATTGTTCCTTGAAACCTCTATCCATTTGTCTTTTATTACATGAAATTTAATGCCTCTACTCTCTCAAGATTGATTCCCACCTATAACTATCTCTTTAACCAACCAAGACTTATAAAGTATAAACTAATTAGTATTTTACTAATTTTGTGTTGTCAAGTTAACAAATTGTTGTCAAATTCAAAAACCTTACATCATTTATGACTCATATTGATATAATCTTATTCAAAATACCTTATTATGATCCTACCACCCTATTTTACCTACTAAACCCACAAAACCTCACTTTGCATTGTATTATAGTTTAGGGCACTAGTGGTCCAAGTTACATCAATTAAAGAACTTATAGGACATATCAACTCCATTATACTTGAAATATCCTTGTGCTTTGTCAAGTGTCCCTAACATTCCTTTTCCCATGATGCCCTTGAAAAGGTAAAACTAGACAAAATGACATACAATATGATACAATGCACCTTTTATGGTAACTATATATATTCAAGATTTTTTTCTATTAAATAAATAAAGGGAGCACAACAAGAAACTAAATGTAGAAAAATAGACTGAAATGATTTAACTACCTAAGGAATTCAAGAATAACCAAAGAGAATGGAATAGGTAACTACTTATATAAGAGTATCTTATCATTGTTGTTAATCATGCATTATGAAAAAACTAAGACCAAGGCAATATCTTTCACTAAAGTCCAACTTTTTTACTAAAAGCAGCCACTTTTATTGTTTTCCTCATTTAAGAATGATGCTTAAGGCTAGGTTGGTAGAGTCTATAGCTGCATTTCTTTGTGATTGATACTTAAGCTCATGTACTAGTGTATTATAGCTTATATTTCTTCATTATACCAAATACATAAATTTATCGAGGAGCCTCAAAAACTATTTTACATCATTTGATAGAAAATTGATGCTTATAAAATTACCATTTCTATAATATACCATTTGATAAGATTTATTTTTAACCACCAGGTAAGAGGATTAATCAAGCTCATTATTTATACAAATCATTGGGTCTTTCTGAGATTTGAATCCATTGATATGTGAATTAGCATTCACTGCAAGCACGCTCATGCTATTCATAGGTACATGGAGTACATAAGACATGGATTCACTAGTAACTCAATTGGCATCTATTCCAGGCATACTCATGCTACTCACAAGTACATGGATTATAGTCTATAATGCTATGTGCAATAGACATATGGAGTGAAACATGTACATGAAGATACATAGTGTAAAGGGATAGGGTTCTAAAAAAAGACACAACAAAAAGATCCTAGATAATCTAAACAATCAACCAAGTACAAACAATTATAAATACTATTCACAAATCAAAGAAGAAAAATTATTGATAATAAAGAAATTAACAATTTACTCTTGTATAGCTCTATAACCCACTCTGCAACCTGCTCCCACTTAGATTTGAATTTTGAATTTGTTCATGGTAGGCCCAAGGCCTCAGGACCCTCCTTCCTACCTAGATCTTCAAATGGTGCTAGTGTTACATAGTTATTTGGAGGACACAATGGAAAAGTTTTTCTAACACTGTGGTTTTGGTTAGTGGAGAACCTGTTACTTTTCCATTGGAAAATGGTCTAAATTTGAAAAATGGGACCCTAGGAGGCTAGAAGAATGCACTAGTGGGTTCTTTAGTGGCTAATGTTTCAATGGAGGATCCCAAGATTGCTCATGGCATAGATGTGCCAATGATCTCCCTCCCTAATACTTTAGTGGATAACATTACCTCTAGCCTTAAACTTTGTGTTGTGGGCAGATTCATGGCATTCAAACCTACAATTGAGATGGTTCATAAATGGGTGAGTCAAAAATGGAAAATTAGGGGTAGTGTAGGTGTTTTAGCAATGCCAGGTGGCCTCTTCTATTTTAAATTCACATTGGAAGAGGACATCAACCTCATACTTTCAGGAACTTGGTACTATAGGAAGCATTGTCTTGCCTTAACAAGATGACACTCAAGAGCTAAACATGCTAGCTCTAGTTTGGGTAAGGTTACCTAGACTACGCCTTGAATTTTGGGATGAGAAAATCTTAAGATGGGTGGAGAATTCTTTTGGACACTTTGTTACTAAGGACAAAGTGACTATGCAAAAGTCATGATTGGTATACACCAAATTTTTTATGAATGTGGCATTGAATTGGGCCCTGTCGACTATGATTACACTCAAAACTAAATGGGGAGAGAGAGTTCAACCCATTGAATATGAGAATGTGTGCTTATTCTATCAAAAATGTGGTCTATTTGGAAACCTTATTGTGGATTGTAAGGCACAAGTGTAGAAGGATAAAAAAAAGGAAAGTTCCCTAGGAATTGTAATGGAAGCTATGGGGGAACCCTCAAAAGCCCCAAGATTGGAGATAACTAAAGCACAAAAAATAGAGGCTACCTTGGTGTAGACCACCCTAGGAAAGGGACCAGGGCGGTATATGGATCTTGAGGAGGTGGAAGCTTTGGAGGATAAGAAGAAATGGATGATTATCCCTTTAGACGTGAGCTAGAGGAACTATTAGGTTCACCAATGGGGGAACTTAAGGAAGGAGAAATGATGGAGGAAGGTGAAATAGTGGCTGGCCACCCTATTCATTGCTCTCCATTAAAGCAAGGAGGAGAGGGTCTACAAGAACTTATGGCCATAGAAGGTGCTACTTAGGAGAGGGTATGTACCACCATAAGGATGAAAAATGCCTCTCTAAAGGAGATAGCAACTAAAGTAGAAAAGGATAAAAAATAACTAAGCCCCACTTCACCACATGAGGAGGATAATGGGGAATGAGAGGTTCAAAAAAGGAAGAAAAGGGGGGGGGGGGGGGGGGAAACTAGATGTAGGGGCATGTGGAATAGCTAGAAGACTGACTAGCAGAGCAACCAAGACCAAACAAGTAGCAAGGGATGTGGCCAGTAGTAAGCAACTTACACTAGAGACTATTACTAGAGGTAAGAAATAAAATTCCTATCTTGGAATTAAAGGGGGCTAAATAACCCCTAGAATCAATATGCTATAAAATAGTGCATATTTTAGAAAAAGGAAGATTGTGTGTTAATACAAGAAACAAAAATGTTTAGTATTAATTTTGATAGAATTGCTAGTTATTTTTGGCTAGGTGCTGCTTACATGCATATGGATGCTAAAGAAGCCTCGGGGGGCATTGCAACCATGTGGAACCCATGCTCTATGATAGGGGTTGAAGTTTGCAAGGATAGAAATTTCATAATAATAGAATTCCAAATTAGTATTCAATAGTGGGGGCTTATAAATATATATGCTTCTAATAGTAAGGTAGGGAGAAAAGAAAATAATGAAAAGCTAGTAAGGATTCTAGAAAATATGGGAGATAAACAATTAATGTGTATGGGAGATTTTAATACCCCCCTTTATCACTCAGAGAAATTAGGAGGAAATAGGGACTGCCCTGAAAGTTTGCAAGATCTTAGCAATTTCATGAGCAGAATGGATTTTATTGATGTGGAATTGAGAGGAAACCCATTCACTTGGACCAATAATAGGAAATAGAGTGATCTAATCTAGGTTAGACTGGATAGGCTAAAGGTAACAAGGAACTGGAATAGACTAGGCAATTCCTTGCAAGAGAACCTCACTATAAATGCTTTAGATCATTCACCTTTAATATTCTAGTGGGAGGATGGTTTAAAAAGTGGACCAAAACCTTTTAGGTATGAAATAATGTGGCAATCTCACCCAGAATTCAAAGATAGAATTCAGGAATGGTGGAATGTAAGGATAGATGGCACTACAATGTATAGATTGACCCAAAAGCTTGATAATATAAGGAGAAATGTCAAGGGTTGGGCTAAGAGTTCCTTTCGAGACTTGTTCAAAATCAAAGAAGTGGAGGAAAAACTTAAAAAGCTCCAAGGGGAGATTGGTAAAGGAAATAACATTTAAAATGCAACTCAGGAATGTTGTCTGACTTTCAGTCATCCATTCTTTTTTGGCAATAATTGGGGTCATATCAAGTCATTCTAGTCAATCTTGAGTCTTGGTCTAAGTCGTTATAAGTGACATGGATGAAATGGATTATGGAATTGAAGATTCTAATGAAGATCCAGATGAAAAAAGGTGTTTCCATTTAAAACCAATATTACAACTCTAAAGGTTTGGTTGAGGCTAATCCTCAAGTTGCATTATCCAGTTTTTTTGAGGTCGTCAGAATGGACCCTCAGAAAGATCAGTGGGGATTTAAGGCCTTGAAATAAACCGTTAACCTTCACTACCATTTGGGAAATTATAAATAAATGATGAATGCTTATCGAGAAATGATAGAAATGATAATAGATCGAGACATGAAGAACATAAAAGAGTTCAAATAATACATCTAGAATATGGAGCCTATAGGATGAGGCTGTGGCTAGGCTTTCTACTGATGGGAAAGACTTGGTCGAAAATCCTTCAAGTAGTCCAAGTAGTTTGCATGAAAATGAGCTGGTGGTTCTCAAGAAATTTTAGATGTTAATAAGAATATAACTCAATGGTTATTTATGGATGAACACCAAGCACATGATCATAGACATAATTCAGAATCAGTTGAAGAGAGTTGCTAAATCCTGTTGGAGCCTCTGTGTTTCTTGCAATGCAAAATACCTAGGAAATGTTGGATGAATGGAGATTTATTGATGAAAAAGCATGTGAAATAGAGCTAACAGCTTGGATGAAGAATCTTACAGCAAATATTATGATTGAGAGTTAATATGGATTAGATTCCAAGACAGGAAAAGATATATTTCAAAATATGAACTCTCTAGAAGGTTTGATCATTGAATCATTTCGATACTTATGGATTCCTAGTGGATTCCTTCCAATAGCTACAAATCGAGAAATTTGGAAATGTAATAGGAGGATGAAATAGAAAATTAAATTCTAAAGACAGTTGATGGATGGGAGCGAAACATTCTTTTTAGCTGGGCAGGAGGAGATCTTCACCACTCCATTGTTAAGAGAATTCATTCTTTAGCAGATTTCCTTGAAGGATGCCTGATTCAGTATTTGGATGGCTCACAGTGTCATGAGATTAGCGAAGGACAAAATTGAAGAAGGATATAAATGAATTTTTAGATTCTAAAGCCAGGGAATCCCTGGACACTTTTGCGAGTTGGGAGCCTCCACATGGAAAGTTTGGATTCAGGCATCAATGGATACAATATGTGAAAGTAGGAAGCCTGGTTCACCACATGGCTTACTGTGTTGTTGCTCTATATGGCTCCCTTCATTCAGAACATCAGGTATCGAATAGAAATCAACTGGCATTCAAGAATCCTTCTGCCCATATGGTGGGCAAGGAAGTGGCAGATATTCTTCATGAGTTAGCTAAGAGCATAAAATGTATGAAACAATGCAAACCTAGAGAAGCCATGATGGAGAATTTGTATGTTGCAATTGAATAAATGCATACTTCATTATGTTTCTTGCCAAGAATGTGTTATCAAATCCAGTCATTGTATAGACCATATCAAAGCAGCCCAAATCTTTTAGAAGCCACTAACATCCATGGAAATCGTACACAACAATCCTCACAAAAAAAGGAAGTCATGCAAGGATTGAAAGATATAAATGCCCATGTTGTCAACATAATTTCAACTGAATCCAAAGGGAAAGAAGAATACAAATCAGAATCAAGTAACGTGGGTATGAAGGAACAAAGTGGGCTTGCGGTTATTCAAGAGTAATAGTTATAATGATATAGAATATTTGTAAAATAGTATGATTAAAATTTGTGCTGATGAGTTTGAGCAGGAATTATGATAAAAGATTCTCGAAGACAAACTGAAGGTGTTGGAAGATTCTAGTGACATGTACCACTAAGTTAATTTCCAAATAACAGGACAAGGCCATAAGAGAAAATTGTTCTATTGAGCAAGGAAATGAATTTCATTTTCCATCCAAATGAAAAGGCCATGTGTCATGGAATAGAGAGGATTTTATTTTTCTTAAGGTAGTTATAAAACTAAAAAGTCAGGACCATTTTAAGATTCAGTTTTATGAAACCAAAAAGCCATCATAAGGAGAGCTGAACAAGCATCTTGAGGGAGGCTATTTATGGTAAATCTTTTTCTTAGAGAAAGGGGTTGGCAAATTGTTGGTATGAAGGGAGATTGTAGAGACAATCACGCTTGGTGTCAATTCTTTCCTGTCCAGGGGGTTCTTTTTTTTTTTGACATACAGTCAGAGAGCTGGAGCAGGGAGAGGAACAAATTTAATTTCTATATTTTTTTTTCTTGCATTTGGGGGGTTTTCTATTCCATTTTTGTAATAGATTTGATATTGATTTGTAAGTAATAATGATCAGAGCATCATTATTTGCTATGTTCATAATTAAGACAGATCTTTTGTTAAATCAGAGAGTTTAAAAGGGGTTTTTTCGATTATTCACAATCAGAGAGTTGCATTAATTGATTTTGGGCATTATCTTACACCTTAGAATTGGATAGCAAATGTGTTGTGGATAAGAAGTGTTTGCAGCCATTTCTATTACAAGAACCCAAATAGATGACCTTCTATTCTAATTTCATTTACATTGCATTTGCATTTGCATTCATTGAATTCATATTGCATCATCAATGCCGAGGAGTCATAAGATGTGTGATTTCTCGAAGTTGGCTAGGTTTAGGATCTAAATTTTGCCTGAGTTAATCTTGCCTAGGATTGACTTGGGTTTCCTCTTTCATTCTTGGGTTAATAACACACCCAGTTAGTTTAGGCAATAAAACAAATTCATTGCATATCATTTCATAAGGGAGTTGTACCTTCCAATTCAGAGGAAATCTATCAATCTCATGATAGATTATCCAACTATTGGCATCTAATTGTTCTTTCAGATTTGGGCATTTTGAGAATTTATTTAAAAGGATAATCTATTTACCAACATATTTTTGGTGACTCTGCTGGGGGAGTTGGAAAAGAAGACCAGTGCTGGAGATTGTATTTCTAGTTTTATTATTGTTATCTTTGTTTGAGATTGGAAACTTTGTGTCTTTAAAAGAACCTATTTAATATCAAAGTTTGAAATATTTGAAAGTTCTTATCATTCAAGTTCCCAGCTCATGTTTTTGGTGACTAAGAGGAAGAATACTTTGGTTTTTCAAGCTGCAATATTCATTTTCTCTGCTACTTAGGGATTGGTGACTCCATTGTAAAAAAGATCATGCCTATTAAAATTTTTTTTTGGAGAACTTGCTGGAAATTTGGTTGCTTATGATTGAGGTAACATCATTCTCTTTCTTGTTACTTTGATGAAGTTTATACAAATTTTGGTTACTCTGTTGTACAAATAATCTCAGGAAATGTATCAAGGTCAAATTCCTCTGAGAAATGATTTAAAATATAAAAAGAAACTTTCGCCATCTGTTGAAGAGATTGTGATTGATGATGATCCTATGCTGCAACAAATTTGGAGAAAATTTAAAGAGAGTGTCAGCTATGCCACAAGAAACAACTTAAGTATAGCTCAAGACCATCGGTCTAGAGAATTGTGGAAGCTGATTGAAAAGAGATTCTATGTTCTCCAGGAGTTCAAATAGAAAAGCGCTGATGCGAGTTCTAAAAAGGATGCTTTATCTCCTCCCATCTTCCCTACTTTGAGAGAGCCTAAATTTTCTTCATCCTCAGTGTTACCATGGATGAGCCATCAACATGAAGAAGGTAATCAGCATGAAAAACATTTCCAGCCTGAACCACCACAAGAAGAAGAAAAGTTTGTTATTATTCCTTGTTACTCAACAATATTTCCTTTGGAATCATTAATTGCACCATCAGATTCCTCATTTGAGGTTGAAAAGAAGATTTTCTTTCCTAAGGATGAATATAATGAGAAGAGTTCAGAAAATACTCTACCTATGTCTGAACTTAAATATCAAGAACACACCATCAATAGTTCAGATGCAATTATAAAGGATTTCAGTTTCTCTCAAGAATCAATAGAGAATTTTTTTGAAGAAGATATAACTAGTGAGTAGAAGGAAGAGATCATATCAACCAATGGTTTGAGTTTTGAATAGCAAGAGAAGCCTGGTTTCCCAAAAGCACAACTTTCAGCAAATGAAGATAGCCTTCTCGATGATGAAGAATTGGTAAGAACAGTTGACAATGAATTTTCTTTCATGCCTTCATTGACCTCTAATTTTAAAAGTTTCAAATTTGAAAAAAATAAAGATAAACCTTTGCGTGAAGTCTCTGATGAAATAATCAGATAGTTAACGCAAAATATGAAGAGTTGAATTCCATTGAATTTTTTTGTGAAACTGATTTTCAAGTTGCAAAGGTTGGTGATGATACTATATTAGAATCTATGTGTCTTGAAGAAAAAGTGGAAAAATGTTTTGTCAAATCTGAAAATATGATTGAAGAAATGATCAGTAAAATTGAAAGAGAAATTAATGGGGATTATTGTCTTCCTAAAAACTATCCTAAAACAAGCTGGTTGCATTATGCTTTAGTGATCACCATACTAAATTTGAAGATGTAGCAATAACAGATGATGAAAAGGAAGGAATTGCAAAAGATAATGAGGTATTGTAGCATTATGAAGAAGATAGTGAATCTGATTATAATCCTCCCGATCTGGAATACTCTTCCATAATTGATCCAGATATTGAAGTTGTGAATTCAGATGAACATCTTGCTATGGAAAATGAAGAAGATGTCTTAGCTTGGATGGACGCTATAGCAAATAAGGAATCCTTCAATTTCAACCCCATTTTGAAATCTGAAGTTGTTAATGATAAAGCCTATGATTGGTATGATGCTATTTCACTTCCAGAAGCTTTTCAATTTTTTGATTATGTTCATTCTGATTTGAAAGATGATATCTTTGCTAAGAATGGTAATGGAGTAAACGGATGTGAGTGTTTTCAAGCATGGCATTTGGAATTGCTTGAATATCCTTCCAATCTAGATTTGAATATTGATATCTTTTTTATAAGTGACAAGGTTAAGGATAACAAATGTAAATATGATTCAGTGATGTTTTTAGAGTCCAGTGAGTTTCCTTCTTCAAAAAATAGGATGGAGCATGTGAAAGATAATATGTGGATAAATATAGAGCAATCATAAGTATACGATGAGGCATGGCTATTTGGAAAAGTTCTATGGGTTACTATGTTACAAATAGCTTTTGGACTCAAATTCAATAGTCAAGGATTGGCCAGAAGATATCAATGTTGTTGCAAGTTGGTGAAGCATTCTCCTCTGTGTCGAAGAGGTTCATATTTCTCTCTTCCTATAAATGGTCATGTATGAATCTTTCCTTGCTTTTGGTCCTGTTGGTGAGGTCTCCTCACCTTTTGTAAATAGGTTCCCTTCTTAGTTTTGGCGTGTCTAGTGTAGCGTCTTCTTGCCTAGTTGTTGTTGTTGTTTTCTCTCACTTTGTTTCAGTTTGCCCTGCTCCCCTCCGCCCTCCCTGTATGCACTTCCTCATTGATCTTAGTTCTAGACTCCGAAACCCAATGCTTAAGGCACTTGCTTAACCAGAGATGCTAAATTCTTCATGCACTTTGTAGTACATGATCCCCCAGTCAGAGCCAGCTGTTGTCTGACTTTCATTCATCCATTCTTTTTTGGCAATAATTGGGGTCATATCAAGTTAGTCTAGTCAATCTTGAGTCTTGGTCTAAGTCGTTATAGGTGACATGGACGAAATGGATTATGGAATTGAAGATTCTGATGAAGATCCATATGAAAAAAGGTGTTGCCATTTAAAACCAGTATTACAACTCTAAAGGTTTGGTTGAGTCTAATCCTCAAGTTGCATTATCCAATTTTTCTGAAGTCGTCAGAATGGAACCTCGGAAAGATCAGTGGGGATTGAAGGCCTTGAAATAAACCATTAACCTTCACTACCATTTGGGAAATTATAAATAAATGATGAATGCTTATTGGGAAATGATATAAATGATAATAGATCGAGACATGAAGAACATAAAAGAGTTCAAATAATACATCTAGAATATGGAGCCTATAGGATGAGGCTATGTCTAGGCTTTCTACTGATGGGAAAGACTTGGTCGAAACTCCTTCAAGCAGTCCAAGTAGTCTGCATGAAAATGAGCTAGTGGTTCTCAAGCAATTTTAGATGTTAATCAGAATATAACTGAATGGTTATTTGTGGATGAACACCAAGCACATGATCATAGACATAATTCAGAATCAGTTGAAGAGAGTTGCTGAATCCTGTTGGAGCCTCTATGTTTCTTGCAATGCAAAAAACCTAGGAAATGTTGGATGAATGAGATTTATTGATGAAAAAGCATGTGAAATAGAGCTAACAGCTTGGATGAAGAATCTTACAACAAATATTATGATCGAGACTTAATATGGATTGGATTCCAAGAGAGGAAAAGATATATTTCAAAATATGAACTCTTTGAAGGTTTGATCATTGAATCATTTCGATACTTATGGATTCCTAGTGGATTCCTTCCAATAGCTACAAATCAAGAAATTTGGAAATGTAACAGGAGGATGAAACAGAACATTAAATTCTAAAGACAGTTGATGGATGAGAGCGAAACATTCTTTCTAGATGGGCATGAGGAGATCTTCACCACTCCATTGTTAAGAGAATTCATTCTTTAGCAGATTCCCTTGAAGGGTGCTTGATTCAGTATTTGGATGGCTCACAGTGTCATGAGATTAGCGAAGGAAAAAATTGAAGAAGGATATAAATGAATATTTAGATTCTAAAGCCAGGGAATCCCTGGACACTTTTACGAGTTGGGAGCCTCCACATGGAAAGTTTAGATTCAGGCATCAATGGAAACAATATGTGAAAGTAGGAAGCCTAGCTTGCCACATGGCTTACTGTGTTGCTACTCTACATGGTTCCCTTCGTTCAAAACATCAAGTACCAAACAAAAATCAACTAGCATTCAAGAATCCTTCTACCCATATGGTGGGCAAGGAAGTGGCAGATATTCTTCATGAGTTAGCTAAGAGCATAAAATGTATGAAACAATGCAAACCCAGAGAAGCCATGATGGAGAATTTGTATGTTGCAATTGAAGAAATGCATACTTCATTTTGTTTCCTCCCAAGAATGTGTTATCAAATCCAGTCATTGTATAAACCATATCAAAGCAGCCCAAATCCTTTAGAATCCACTAACATCCATGGAAATCCTACACAACAATCCTCACAAACAAAGGAAGTCATGCAAGGATTGAAAGGTATAAATGCCCATGTTGTCAACATAATTTCAACTGAATCCAAAGGGAAAGAAGAATACAAATTAGAATCAAGTAACGTGGGTATGAAGGAACAAAGTGGGCTTGCGATTATTCAAGAGTAATAGTTATAATGATATAGAATATTTGTAAAATAGTATGATTAAAATTTGTGCTGATGAGTTTGAGCAGGAGTTATGATAAAATATTCTCGAAGACAAACTGAAGGTGTTGGAAGATTCTAGTGACATGTACCACTAAGTTAATTTCCAAATAATAGGACAAGGCCATAAGAGAAAATTGTTCTATTGAGCAAGGAAATGAATTTTATTTTCCATCCAAATGAAAAGGCCATGTGTCACAGAATAGAGAGGATTTTATTTTTCTTAAGGCATTTACAAAACTGAAAAGTCAGGACCATTTTAAGATTCAGTTTTATGAAATCGAAAAGCCATCATAAGGAGAGCTGAACAAGCATCTTGAGGGAGGCTATTTATGGTAAATCTTTTTCTTAGAGAAAGGGGTCGGCAATTTGTTGGTATGAAGGGAGATTGCAGAGACAATCACGCTTGGTGTTAATTCTTTACTGTCGAGGGGGTTCTTTTTTTGACATATAGTCAGAGAGCTAGAGTAGGGAGAGGAACACATTTAATTTCTATATTTTTCATTTCTTGAATTTGGGGGGTTTTCTATTCCATTTTTGTAATAGATTTGATACTGAGTTGTAAGTAATAATGATCAAAGCATCATTATTTGCTATATTCATAATAAAGATAGATCTTTTGTTAAATTAGAGAGTTTAAAAGGGGTTTTTCTGATTATTCACAATCAGAGAGTTGCATTAATCAATTTTGGGCATTATCTTACACCTTAGAATTGGATAGCAAATGTGTTGTGGATAAGAAGTGTTTGCAGCCATTTCTATTACAAGAACCCAAATAGATGACCTTCTGTTCTAATTTCATTTACATTGCATTTGCATTTGCATTCATTGAATTCATATTGCATCATCAATGCCAAGGAGTCATAAGATGTGTGAGTTCTCGAAGTTGGCTAGGTTTAGGATATAAATTTTGCCTGAGTTAATCTTGCCTAGGATTGACTTGGTTTTCCTCTTTTGTTCTCGGGTTAAGAACGCACCCAATTAGTTTAGGCAATAAAACAAATTCATTGCATATCATTTCATAAGGGAGCTGTACCTTCCAATTCAGAGGAAATATATCAATCTCATGATAGATTATCCAACTGTTGGCATCTAATTGTTCTTTCATATTTGGGCATTTTGAGAATTTATTTAAAAGGACAATCTGTTTACCAACAAGGAAGAAGAGGAATATAGAAAAAAATAGAAGGATATTATGTTGGGGGAGGAATTTTTTTGGAAACAAAGATCAAGAGTTCAATTGTTAACTGATGGTGACAAAAATACTACTTTCTTTCATAGGCCAACCTCCAATCACAAAAGAAGAAATACAATTAGTAGATTGGAAGGGGAAGGAGGAAGGATTTATAAAGACTAGAAGGAGATGGGATGACATTTGGTGGAATATATTAGCAAGGCTTACATTAAGGATGAACCAATGAAAAAATCATATCTCCAGGTGGACCAAGTAAAAGAACTAGATAGAGCTCCAGGAAAAAGGCAGTCAAGGTTACTGGAGGATCTACTGCTGATACCATCCAAAGTACTATGGAGGTAGGCAAAGAGGTGGTGAAAATGATTAAAGAACTACAATAGCAGCTAGTAGTGTTAATGGTATCTGGTCTCTATTTTTATAGTGGTCCTAGTAATTGGTCACTAATCTTGGTTATTTTATCTGGTTTTTTTCTATTGTAAAAACTAGGTTCCAGGTCCTTGTAAAACTTGGGTTCATTTTATGGTCCTTTTATGTGGTTTTAGGTCCCTATAAAACCTAATTTTGTTACTGTTAAATTGTAGGTTTTAGGTCCTTGTAAAACCTGGTAGTGCTTCATGTTTTATATTTTTCTTTTTTTAAGGGTTTTAGGTCCCCTTCAAAACCTATTTTTACCTTAATCCAAAACAATGCAGGAAACCAGGTTATCAGAAGAAGTTTGATTAATATGATCTTGCAAATGGTAGGTAAGGTGGAGAAAAACTACATTCTAGGAAACATCATGGAGGAGGAAGTGAAATGTGTTGTGTTTTCAATGAAAGCTTTTGAGGCCTTAGGGCTAGATAGTTTCTCTACAGCTTTTTTCTACCACTTTTGGGAGATAGTTAAAAGCGAATTGGTTTTGGCTGCCATAGATTTCTTTAAAATAGGGAAGATGCTAAAAAGGATTAATAAGACTTTTATTACTTTAGTCCCCAAAACTTTGATGCCCATGAGCCTAATAGATTTTAAGCCTATAAGTCTATGCAATATAGTATATAAGATCTTTTCCAAAGTTCTGGTCAATAGGATAAAGCCATTTTTGGAAAAAAAATTATTGGTACTCCTCAAAAGGGCTTTGTTTTGGGAAGAAAAATCTTGGATGCAGCGATAACCACACATGAGATCATTCATTCAATGGAAAAAAATAAAAGGCCTGGGATGGCCTTCAAGTTGGATATCTCCAAGGCTTATGATAAAGTCAAGTGGGACTTCCTCTATGATGTGTTTGAAAGAGTGAGGTTCAATGACAAAGTTATAAATCTATTTAAGACGATGGTAGGCTCAGTTGAGTTTTTTTATATTATAAATGGCTCCCCTTGGGGAAATTTTGGAGTGGAGAAAGGACTAAGATAGGGTGAGCCACTATCATCCTACCTTTTTATTATGATTGATGAGGTCTTGGGGAGGTCTTTCTCTAAATTGGTTAATACTAGTTGTGCTAAAGGGATAAAGCTTGCTACCATTGATGATACCAAAGTGCTACAACAATTTTTTGATGATACTTTCCTTTTTGGAGAATATTTGGTGATGGAGGATGAAGCTTGGAAGACTATTCTCTATAATTATGAAGAAAGTTTAGGCCAAAAAATTAATTACTATAAAAGTAAGATCTATTTCTTTAATATTGATGCCTCATTATAAAGGAAGATAAGAAAAAATTTAGCTTGTTAGTCTGCTAACCTCCTGGATACTTATCTTGTCCTACCGTTAACCACTAAGGAGGTGAGTCATGACTTCTAGAATACTATAGTGGAAAGAATTCAAAAAAAGCTAGCAGGATGGAAAGGGAAATTTTTAAGCAATGCTGGTAAATTACAATTTCTCTCGGTGGCTCTATAGGGTATTCCAATTTACTTCTTATCCCTTTTTAAAATTGACCAAAATATGGTAGATAGAATTAAGAGAATACACAGGAAATTCCTCTAGTTAGGGATAGAGGAGAACAACGAATTGAGCCTGGTTAACTGGGATGAGGTTTGTAAGCCAAAGGAGATAGGGGGGTTGGGAGTAAGAAGACTTCATCATTTGAATAAAACCCTCCTTACAAAGATAGGTTGGAGACTGGGAGAAGATAAGATGGACTGGGGTAATATAATGAAAGTTGAATATTTGTCAAATTCCCTTTTCACTTGGAATCTCTTCAATAATGACCTCTTGGGAGGCTCCAAAATTTGGATAAATATTGTCAAGAGTAGAAGCTTATTAAGGGAAGTGACAAGATAGATTGTGGGGAATGGGCATAGTATCAAATTCTAGGAGGATAATTGGATGGGAGTGAAACCATTGGTCTACATCAAATTCAAAAGAACAATGGAGTTACTAAAGGAAGACATGGGTGGGAAGTTGGAAGACTATATTGAACAGGGGAGGAAGTCAAAGAAACTATGTAAAGAAACTTACTCCCAGGAGGATATTTAGCTTCTTAAGGAGTTGGAAATGTTGTTGGGAGCATAAAGACCCCTAATTCTGATCCAATAGGATACTAGAGTTTGGGACCTAACTTTAAGTGGAAAATTTATAGTCAAATTAGCAAAAAACCACCTCTTTAGTAAGGATTTCTACCCACCATGATGGAGTAAATTTTGGATTCGTAATCTACTCCCTAAAATTAATTTTTTCTGGTGGACTATTTAGCATGGTAAAATCCTATCTCTTGACAATGTGAAAAGAAGGGTTTTTTTCATCACAAAATGATGCTATCTTTGCAAAGAAAAGGAGGAGATTATCTCACACATGTTCCTTGAATGTCAATATGCCTTAAAGATCTAGGATATGGTGTGGGAGAAATTTGGTCTAGATTGGGTCCTGAAGAACAACTTATGTCAATTTGTGGAGAAGTAGAGTTGTCCCTTCTACCACCCAAAATTGGCTTTTCTGTGGAAAATTGTTCCACCATATATTTGCTAGCATATATGGAAAGAAAGAAACAACAGAATATTCTACGAGGTGGAAAAACTTGTGGAGCTGGTTATGGGAATCATGGAGAAATTTTTGAAGGAAAATATAAGGGTAGCCAAATGTAAGTTACTGAAGGAAGAACTAGGAAGGAAAGAAGGTTAGAGTACTGAAAAATGGGGTTTACAAGAGGATTTTTATCTTTTTGATAACTCAAAAGTGTTAAAAAGACAAAAAATGAGATGGAAACCACCAACCCTAGCATAATATAAACTAAATTTTGATGGTGCAGCTAAAGGGGGTATATGAGTGGTAGGTGGAGTACTAAGAAATGGGAATGGTGATGTACTGCTAGTTTACTCTGGAAAGGTGGTGGGTGGAAGTAACAATTTGTCTGAAGCCATGGCTCTACTTTTGGGTCTTCAGCTGATTAGTGAAATGCAAATTACAAAAATAACTATAGAAGGGGACTCCAAGTTAATTATTGATATGGTACATGGAGTGTCCCAACTAGGATGTAATATTTGAACTATTATTATGAACATTAGGCATATTTTAGAAGGGATGGAGAATGTCCATATGAAACACATCTACAAAGAAGGAAATAAGGTGGCCAATGCAGCAGCTGCCATGGGTTTTGAATTAACAACAGTCATGTGCTAGAGAAATATGAGAAATCTAAATGAAGATATTGAGTCCTTGATATGCAAGGAAAGAGGAGGGAGTATTAATTAATATGACTACAAAATTTAAGGCCGGGGCCAAATTTGGTAATTTCTTTCTTAGTAAGCCGAAATTCACTAAATTTAATAAATTTTTTAGGGAAATGAGGAAAAAATGTGGCCGTACAAATGGAAAAATGAATAAATGCAATTTAAGGAGTGTGTCATTTTTCCATTATGGTAACATACTATGAAATTCAAATTACTTCCCCTTTGAAAGTATGAATAATATCATTATTTAGAATGTTAGAGATTTTAAGGGTGTAAAAATTATGATGTTAAACATGCACATTTCTCATAATCAATTCGCATGGGATTTTGTTATGTCTCAAAAAAAAACTTGTAAAACTATTTCACTCTTTACAGAGAGGCCTAAGGCTAATAGTATTAAAAATAATTTTGAAGACAAGGAAATTCAGATGCACATCATTGAGGTGGGGGAATCAGAGGAAGATGAGGAAGATATGGGTGGAGATTTGAATAGGCTGGAGCCCACAAAAATTGAGAATTTCAAAGATAGGATGGCCACCTGGTTCCTGTTAAAGGAAGGGGAATTTTTGCCTTACATGCAGGCGATGGCAGGGTATGACGAGAATTGTGCCCTCCAATTTGTTAATGGGTGGAATGACCAGAAGGTAACTATAAATGGAATTACTTTTCAAGTGAATGAGGAAGTAATTGCCATGGCTACTGGGCTATCTATGAAAGAAAAAAATGGAGAAAGGTCACAAAAATGGCTGATGAGGCTAATATGAGTAGGTTTTTTGTGGATGACAAAGAACCAGTGCACTACAGAGGAGGATTTAAGAGGGATAAGCTACTAGCTTTATGGGATGATGTCTACCTGGTACTCATGAAATACCTTGCATTGGAGGGTAGGTTTGGTGTTTAGTACTATTACCACTTTCCCCTCTTGAATCATTTTAGGAATAGGGATTTTATTTTTATCCTATTTTTTCTACTGCATTCTCTAGAAGATATAGTTAGTGATGTTAGGGAGAAGAGGAACAAGGGGCATAACTTCACCATTATTCACCAAGGCCTAATTTTTGACTTATACCAATTCCATCTTTCCCTTTTCCCCCCTAGGCTAGTGGTTGACAACTAGCACAACTGTTAGAGTTCCCCCCTAAGTACCAGTATGAGAACCAGAGTTCATACCCCTTGGCCTTCCCCTAGCTGCAAAAATAAGAAAAAGAAGAAACTTGAAGTGATTGTGGAACAAAAGGGTAGCAAAAAGATTAAAGTTTAAAAATCAATGGAGGTGGAAGAGGAGGACACGGAGGTGGAGGGAAGCGGAAAAGGTAGGAGAAGGTCAAGAAGACTTGCCCAATCCCAAGCAAGGCATAAGAAAAAATCTAATAGATTTAGGGTTGAAGAGGTGGAGAAGGAGAGCTCAGAGAACAATGAAAGGGAGAGGGAGGAGGAGAATAACTTTGACTCCAAGAGGGAAAAAGGGAAAGAGGAGGTAGAAAAAGTGAGAATTCTATTGATAATACCCATATGTCTGTTGGAAATACTCAGGTGTCGGCTGGAATTGCCATCACTACGAAGACTACCCATGTTTTTGCCAGCTTCATCTTACATCTCATTACCTTCTGTGAAAATAGTAGCAAAGTGGATACCTCCCCCATTACCATTTTCTTTCCAGTCAAGGAAAAACCCAATGTTTCTACTAACCCAAAGGTTTTGTAGGATGATAACCAGGCGAAAAAAGTTAAAGAGGAAGATAAAAAGGAGGGAGCTGAAAACAAAGAGAAGGTTGAGGAGCAAAAGGGGGCAATTGTCCAACTAGATCAAAGGGCTAAAACTTTAGAGGAAGGATTCTTCACCTTCTCTAATTTTTCCCTAAAAGTCACTCATGTTGTTGCCACTAGCCTCCAAATGATGGTGCAGGAGAAAGAAGAAATAGGGCTGGATATGAAAGATCATAAGCTCCTCTCTAAGTTTCTTGTTGATGATTGGGCTTGGGTTTTATTGGCTGGGAAGGGAAAAGAAAAAATTGAGAAATAAGTCTTTAGTTTTAAGGGATCACTAGATCATAGTTTTTTTTTGTTATTATGTTGTTACTTGATTTGCTAGCATCCAGTTGTTACTCAAACTTGGGTTGGCTTGACTGTGCCAATAGTTTTTATTATCTACTAAACTAGTATGGTTAACTCTATGGAATTTTTCTTTAGAATAGTCATTTCTATTCTTAGTAGTGTTAGTATGTGATGATTGATCAGGAAAGTACTATACATACTTTATAAATTCTTTGGGGTTCGGTGCATCACCCTGAATTTTTTTTGGTACTATTCATAGAGTCATCACTAAAGTAATGGCTAATATTTTCCAATTTATGGCTGACATGAAGTAGCCCTAAAGTGGTTTAATACTTGTATATAAGGGCTTACAATTAGGGTTGTTTTAGTGTGGTGATTCGAAATTGGTTCTTGCAGCGATATTGAGCTGTAAGGGATTACGAATTGTAATTAGGTTATAATCACTAAATTGTAATAATATCAGACTTGCTATTTGGTGGACATAGCCTAGGGATTTGGTGAACCACAGTAAATCTTGGTGTCTTGTGTTCTTTTCTATGTGATCTATTTTTTTTAGTTATTAGTTATATTTGCATGTAATTTTTATTTTATGTCTGTGATTTAATCTTGACGAGTGGTATTAGAGCAAGGTTGTTTTTCAATTATCCTCTGTAGGAAACTCTCATGGATGAGTGGGAGTCTCATGGTTGAGTGGGAGCAATGGTAGACGAGGGTAAGCTAAGGGTTGATAGGTTTAATGGGAAAAACTTCCAGTTATGAAAAATGCAAATGGAAGACTATCTTTATCAGAAGGATTTATGGAAGCCATTGGAAGGCAAAGCCAAGAATCAGGGATCTATGTCAAATGATGAATGAGATATTTTGGATAGAAAAGTACTTGGAAGCATTCAATTATGCTTGGCACCATCAGTGGCATTTAATATTACAAAAGAAAATATGACAGAAGAATTGATGCAAACTCTAGCAAAACTGTATGAAAATCCCTCCACTTCAAACATGGTATTTCTTATGAAGCATTTATTTAATATGAAAATGGCAGAAGGTGGATCCATTGCAGATCATTTAAATGATTTTAATACTATTACTTGTTAGTTATCTTCTATGGGTATCAATTTTGATGAAGAAATTAGGGCTCTCTTGATTTTGTGTTCTTTGCTTGAAAGCTAGAATGGCTTGGTAATGGCTGTGAGTAATTCTATTCCTAGATCTAGTACCCTAAAATGTGAAGATGTGATTGGTGTTGTTTTGAGTGAGGAAACTCATAGGAAATCCTCAGGTGGATCTACATTAGGAAGTTCTTTGAATGCACGAAGTAGGGGTAGAACAACTGAGAGAGGAAGTAATTTTGGAAATCATGGAAAATCAAGAGGAAAGTCAAAGGGGAGGAGGTCTCAATCGAGAGGATCGAATGACTACTGGTACTATGGGAAACTAGGGCATAAAAAGAAAGATTGTTGGAATTGAAAGAAAAATGAAGGAGATAAATTAGATGGAGACAAGGAGGAAAATGTGGTAAGTAAAAAATCCGAAGAGGATTCTTTGCTCTTGTCTTTAGAAAGTGTTGATGATTCATGGGTTTTAGATTCTGGTGCTTCATTTCATGCTACATGTCATAGAGGTTATTTCATTGATTATGTCCAAGGGGATTTTGGACTTTTTTACTTTGGGGATAATGAATCCTGTCAGATTGTTGGAAAGGGAAAAATTAAGATTAAGTTGTAGAATGGGAATCATTGGCTACTACATGAGGTAAGACATGTTCCAAGACTGAGTAGGAATTTAATTTCAGCAGGGCAACTCAGTGATGAGGGTTGTGTAGTTACTTTTAATGATAAAAATTGGAAGGTTTCAAAAGGTTCCCTTGTCATAGAAAATGGTGTGAAAGTAGGCACCTTATATCTTTTTATAGGTAATATTGTTCCATCTACTTTAATTGTTTTAGAGAAAAATGAACGTTCAGGAACAATTGCTATAATTGAGTAGGGAGAACAAATAGCTACTATAGATTCTGATACAGTGTTGTGGCACAATAGACTTGGGCACATGAGTGAGAAATGTATGAAAGTACTTCATTCAAAGAAAGTTTTACCAGGTCTAAAATGTGTTAATATGGATTTTGGTGAAAGTTGTGTGTATGGAAAATAAAAGAGACCGAGTTTTGGAAAGACTAGGAAGGAAAACAAAAAGGAGAAATTAGAGCTTTTGCAATCCGATGTATGGGGACCGACTCAAGTATCTTCCCTTGGATGCTTTCATTATTATGTTACATTTATTGATAATGCAACTAGAAAAGTATGGATTTATTTTCTTAGAAATCTGATGTATTTCAAACTTTTAAGAAATGGAAATGCTTGGTTGAAAATGAGATTGGTATGAAATTAAAATGTCTCAGATCTGATAATGGTGGTGAGTATTGTAGTCATGAATATGAAGATTATTGTTCCACTAATAGTATTTGTAGATAGAAAACTATTCTAAGGACTCCAAAGGAAAATGGAGTGGCTGAATGTATGAACATGACTATGATGGAGCACGCAAGGAGCATGAGGTTGCATGCTAGGTTACCCTTACACATGTGGGTGGAGGCTGTCAATACTACTATATATTTTATTAATACAGGTCCCTCAACTCCTTTGGGCTATGGTATTCCAGAGGAGGCATGGACTTTTAAGAAGGTGAGTTATTCTTTTCTCAAAACCTTCGGTTGTGAAGCATTTGCTCACATAGATTCTGAGAATAGAACCAAGCTAGATGCTAAGTCAAAGAAATGTGTATTTTTTGGATATGGAATTAATGAAATTAGTTATAGGTTTTGGGATTCTAAACATTAGAAAATTGTAAGAAGTAGGGATGTCATATTTAATGAGAAAGTGTTGTACAAAGATCTATTGCAGCAACATGAGAAGAAAGAAGATGATTATGTAGTGCTGGATGATACTCCAAAAGATGATGTTCTAGCCATTCCTTATGATGTGCAACAATTGTAACAACAAATACCACACACACCGATGAATGTTAGATGGTCAACAAGGAAAATTAGATCTCCACAAAAAGTTTCTCCCTCTCTGTATTCTATTTTACTTACTAATGCTGGTGAACCTAAAAGTTATGATGAAGCTATGCAAGTGGATACTAAGATTTAGTGGGAGTCTGCAATGAAAGATGAAATGGACTCTTTGCTAAAGAATAAGACATGGGATTTGTGTAAGTTGCCTACAGGTAAAAGATCTTTATAGAATAAGTGGGTTTACGGGTTGAAAGAAGATGATGGAGGTAAAAAAATATTTAAAGCCAGGTTAGATATAAAATGATTTGAACAAAAAAAGGGAATTGATTTTGATAAGATATTTTCTCTTGTTGTTAAGATGACTTCTATCTGTATTGTTTTAAGTCTTGTAGCTACTGAAGATTTACATTTGGAGTAACTTGATGTTAAAATATTCTTCCTTCATGGTGATTTTGATGAAGAGATATATATGGCTCAACCACAGGGATTTTTGGTCAAAGGTAAGGAGAACTTAGTGTGCAAATTGAAGAAAAAATTATATGGCTTGAAGCAAGCACATCAGCAATGGTATCTAAAATTTGATAGTTTTATGCATGAGCATGGTTATAGTAGGTGTCATTCAAATCATTGTGTCTACTTTAAGAGGTTGGCTGATGACAACTACATTATTTTATGTTTATATGTTGATGATATGCTTGTAGTTGGGTCTAACATGGATCACATTAAGGGGCTGAAATGCCAATTAGCACATGCATTTGCTATGAAGGATTTGGGGGCAGAAAAACAAATCCTTGGTATGAAGATTCATAGAGATAGGAAGAACAAAATATTGATGCTATCATAGGTTGATTATGTTGAGAAGGTGTTGCAACATTTCTCTATGGAGAATGCTAAAGCTGTCAGCACACCATTACTTGGTCATTTGAAGTTGACCAAGGAGATGTGTCCCAAGACACAAGAAGAAGAGGATAAGATGTCCAAGGTACCCTATGCTTCAGTGATAAGAAGCTTGATATATGCTATGGTATGTACTAGGCCAAATATTGCACATGCAGTGGGAGTCGTTAGTAGTTATATAAGTCATCTAGGAACTGAGCATTGGAATGCCATCAAATGGATTCTCAGATATTTGAGAGGAACATCCAACAAGTGTTTACATTTTGGGGAATCTTCTACTAATTTACAAAGCTATGTTGACTTATATTTGGCAAGGTATATTGATACGAGGTGGAGTACTATAGGTTATGTCTTTACTATTGGTGGGGCAGCTATGAGCTAGGTTTCTAGGTTATAGAAGGTTAATGCTTTATCTACTATAGAGGAAAAGTATGTAGCTACTACAGTGGTAGCCAATGAGATGATATGGCTTTAGTTATTCTTGGAAGAATTGGGACATCCTTAGAAGGATAATTATTTTTTCACAAAAAGTTAGAGTACCATTCATCTTGCAAAGAATTCAGCTCTACATTCAAAGACTAAACACATCCAGTTGCGATACCATTTCATTTGGTCATTTTTGGAGGATGGATAGTTAAAGCTAGAGAAGATACATACAAATGACAATCCAATAGATATGTTGACAAAGGTAGTAACAAGGGAGATTCTATACTCCTCTTCAGGTTTGGTTGGTTTTGTAGACTAAACATGAATAAAAGAATAGCATAGTCCAGGGTGTTTTGATCCAGTGGGAGCCTCATGGAGTAGCAAAATCACAATAGGATCAATCTCCAAGTGGGAGATTGTTGTTTAGTGTGGAGTCTAATTAGTCCCCAAATGGGAGATTGTTAGTATATGGTGACTAATTAGGAAAGTATTATACATACTTCATAAATTCTTTGGGGCTCAGGGCATTGGCCCAATTTTTTTTTCTAGTACTATTCATAGATTTGCCACTAAAGTAATGGGTAATATTTGCCAATTTATGGCCGACATGAAGTAACCCTAAAGCAGTTTAATACTTGTATAAAAGGGCTTAGGGTCAGGGTTTTTTTAGTGTGGTGATTTGAAATTGGTTCTTGTGGTAGTATTGAGTTGTAAGGGATTACATATTGTGATTAGATTAATTTACTCTTGTGGCTGAAGTTTGAACAATGTAGTGTTGTCTTAAAGATGAATTTTTGTAATATACAAGAGATTCAATTTTAGAACAAACATAATCAATTCAATAAAATATTATTTTAGCATTTTGATCTTTAAAATCAATATATGCATACAACTTTTAATGATCATTTATAGAAGATTGCGTTTTTCCTAAATTATCTAGAGTTGAATAATTCAATTCTATCAGTTTCATTGTTTAAGGGATATTATTAATCACACATTCTTAAAGTGGAAAATGATTTTCCTCAAACCCAAATCAATGTCAATTCTAGAAAATGATTATTAAGAAATGAGGTGATTGGTCAAGTCAACAAATTTTCCATTAGTTAAATAACTACTATGCAAAATATACAACAATGACTTCATTTTTTGCAATCTAGATAGTTTGGTATGGTTTTGCAACTATTGTAGTGGCTTAAATAAAATATTCTTATTTTGGGAGAAGGTTTATTAATTTTTAAAAAGTGAATCCTATAATAACCAAAATCTTTCAAGGCATTTATAATAAATGATGTTTTCCGTTATCTATCCAGGATTAGGTACGAAGGGACTTGGCCAATTTTCAAATTTAGTTTCCTTTTGATAATGCTTGTGAATGGATAATGGACCATTATTGAAATAGATAGCCAAATGGGTAAAGTTCAATTTCTCTAGTATACTATCTACTTGTGCCAAAATCGTAGCTATAGAGAAGGGTATAAATTCCCATATAAGCATAATGAAAAGCCAATTTTCTTGAGATCTTGTAAGTGCGATATTAGATATGTATCTAAAATGTCAAAGAATTCACCAAGAACATCAACTATTTGACAAAATGACTCACAAACTCATGCCTTACTGGAATTAATTGATTTTTGGTTATGCAAAAAATGGGGTTCATGATGAGGCCTTCAAGTTTTTTAAAGAAATTTGACAAATGGATGTGATTTCATGGACCAAAATGCTTGCAGGTTATGCACAATAGTGCTTTGCAAACTTTTAAGAAAAATGCAATTTAGTTGGTGGAATGCGAGACTCTACAACCTTAACTAGTAACTTAAAACCTATGCTAGGGAGCTTTAGAATACGGGATTGAAATCCATCAATACATAGTCAAATGTGGATTTTGATTAGATGTCATAGTGAAGGCTCCCCATTTGACAATGGATTTTGTTTTCCATGTAGGTTGGCATCACGACTAGGATAGGCTAGAGGTACTTACGTATTTAACGAAAACATCACATCTACTAAAAACATAAGAGAAAAGAGAGAAGCTATTTCACCATGAGGAAGAAGGCATTGAGCCTTAATTAGTCAAGATGCACATAATTCCAAAAGCAACAAAATAGTATGAGATTTGCATGTTCTTTGATTAACAGTAACACCTATAGGTGGAAGCAACTCAAAACAAAAATGGGTTTTGGTGAAAGGTTTTATTTCCATGGTTTTAAATATCTCCCCAACTCTATCAATATAATAAAATTCCCCATTCCATATTGATGAGAGGACAGAAATGGTAGAGGAGGGTTTTAAATTTTTAGAGAGCTCCATTCCAAAAAAATACAATCTACAAAGATAGGACTCTAACCACAATTTTCATGTAAAAAATTTAAGCAAGAACAAATGAAGAAGTAAATTAGATAAGAGAGAACCTTGATGAAGTGTGGTATTTCTCTATTTGCTCCCAAAATCCCTTCTGAGACCAATTCCACCTTCCTCGTCTTCCTATTCTTTCTTTGTCTCCTTTCCCATTTACTCTTCTCTCTAGATTTGGCATCCACAAGGCAACATATTTTCACCCATGTGTCATACCCCCTTCTCCATGAGATGCCATAACCCATTACTTGCACACACTGTGGATATCAACTATTTTGACCTTTTCTCCCAGCAAGACTAACTGCCTTTGACACACAATTTTTTAGATTATGTTTATAACTTATTATTATTATTGTATTGTAAATTAATAAAAAATTGAAAAAATTTTTATTTTAAATTATTAAAAAGTTTTTAGATATAGTTTTATTAATAATTTTTTAATTTTTATTATATATTATTGAAATAAATTTAGATAAGGTTTTATATTTTTTGAAGAAAAATTTCAAATATTAGATAAAATGAAAGATAGATTAAGTTATATTTACACTATAATGACATGTTATTTTCAACAAAATAATTTCATACAATATTAAATAAACTATTAAAAGTTTTTAATTTTTTAGTATATATTACTGAAATAAATTTGGATAAAGTTTTATATATTTTGAAGAAAAAATTAAAATATTAGATAAAATGAAAGATAGATTAACTCAATTGATATTTTATATTTATATTTACACTATAATGACATGTTGTATTCAAGAAAATAATTTCACACAATATTAAATAATGACAAAAAGAGAGGTAAAAATTTATTAAGAAAGAAAAATTTAACATCCCCAGAACTACAACGAGCCACTCCGCCAATACCAGCCGGACCAAGATTCCCACGGGAAGAACCATCAGTGTTAATTTTTAGAACTCCACAGGGAGGAGGAGTCTAGTGCCCATCCTGATTAACCCAACCCTTCCTCTGATGGTGAAGCTGCCTGGACATAGAAGGAAACCTATGAGCTACAACCCCATCCTGCAGATGAAAATTGAGGCGATTACAGATAGCAAGATCAATCGGATCCATACCCCCATCAAGCTCAAACTTCACAAGAATAGTTTCCTAAAGAGAATGTGATATTTTCCACCAAAGATGCAAAACACCAAGCTGAACATCTTGGAATATGCAATGATTCCTCTCCAACTAGATATGCCAAAGCATGAAAGATGGGCCAGCAATCCAAGCAACATGGAGAGAAGAAGACTTGGAGGGAGCACTACCCAAGCAGGCCCAAAACTCAAGCAAAGAGGAAGCATGCCGACAAGAGAAACCCCAAGCGCTCCACCAAAGGTGCCATATCTAAGTAGAATAGGAGCAATGGAAGAACAGATGGGAGACAAACTCCTCTCCATTACCACACAAAACACAATAAGAGGGGCCCTGAAATCCACGTTTACAAAGATTATCCCAGGTAAGACAATGGTTGTGAGCCACTAGCCACATGAAAAAATTGCACTTTGACCAAGAAACTTTATTCCAAACTTGCTTCCACCAAAGGACCTCAGCATCCCCAAATAATTGTCTAGTTATCTCCTGATACCCAGCAGAGACATGATAGTTATATTTTAACATAGTAAGAAAATTAATTTTGAAACTAAAAAATTAATAATTATAGAAAGATAAATGAATATAATTTAAAAATCTCTTGTTTTTTTTATAAATATAATATAATAAAAATACATATCCACCTTTTCATATATCTTTATAAAAAAATAGCATTTACATGTTAAATATATTTTCAATTGGCTATAAATTATCAATATTATTTACTATATTTTTAAATACTACTTATAAATTATTGCTTCTTTCAATTATGAATATTGGAATAAACAATTGAGAATCCAAATGAGTATTATAAATAGAAGAGAATTAAATTAAGAAGAAGAAAAATTATCCATCCATTTATTGATATACATCTTAGAGGAAAAATGAAACAATTTGCAATACTAGTCGAAGAGCACAAAATGGTGTATAAAATCTCCCAAGCCATTTAACAACGCGTCTTGTATTCTAGAAGATGCAAAGTGCAACCATAATTAGTTTAAAAAAGAGAAGGTCAAGGACCATGAATGAGTTATGGAAAATAAAATTAATCTAATCCATTAATAAATAAACCTTAGAGAAAGCGAAGAGAGGAAGTGAAAATGATCAATTATTAGTAACTAATTATCCAATCACTTATTTAATTATTATTTTATTTTTCATTTGTGTTTAGGTGACTAATTCTCCAGTCACTTATTTAGTTATTTATTTGATAGTTTATTTAGTCATTTCTATTTGGTTGAACTTGTGATTTTACATAGCAACCAAATTAGTCACTCATTTAGTCACCTATAGTTTTAAGTTGCAAAGAAATAGTGGAATGTGATTAGTTTTACTCACGTGACTAAAAATTTTAGTGGTGTGACTAGAAGTTTTAGTCACATACTCGCATATTTGCCAAAATGAACTAGTGCTACAGTTTTGAATTCTTCCTTCAATACACCATTCTCACATAATTTTTTGTATGCTTCCCTGATCTCCATATCACCAATGCTACCAATTTTGTAGTTATAGTATTTTCTAACATCTTGCACCATTAAAACATTCGGTGGTATCAGGGATAATGCGTTGGAGGGGTCTTGCTTGTAAGCAATGTTTGGCATAGCCTTGAATATAGGTTGCTTTACTTCATTACTAACCAACCAAACATTTAAAACTTCCTTACCCTCTACATTCTTTGAACTAGATGCCATTGTGTGAAACTAGAATTTATGAAAATATAAACAAGGTAACTCAACTTTTGATAAATACCTTATAAAATCTAACAAACTAATGTAGAATCATTGCACAAATCTTTTGCAATCGATTTGAATAAGTTTTATGATCGCCTCTTGCTCTCCTTGCTCTTTCTCCATTTTGAAATGATGAAAAATGAGTAAAAAAT
The DNA here is from genome assembly GCA_028749045.1 of Cupressus sempervirens. Classification (NCBI taxonomy): domain Eukaryota; kingdom Viridiplantae; phylum Streptophyta; class Pinopsida; order Cupressales; family Cupressaceae; genus Cupressus; species Cupressus sempervirens. Next base: position 442,124,188 of record CM053792.1, on the reverse strand, counting down.
TGATCAAATACCCTTTTGAAACCCTATAATTAATGTTGAGTGCTTACACAGTTGTAAGCTCGATATCAACCAATTTTAGGCTCACTCACCATTAACATTCCATTCATTCTACAGCCATTACAAGGTTGGCATCAACTAGCTAGTATGATAGCTTCGCATCTTCTTGCATTTCACTTAACACATATAGGAAACTTTTCATGCTTGGTAGTAACATGAAAAACTTAAAGATTTTTCTTTGATTCCCAATAACATCTTGCATCTTTATTCATGCTAATGTAATATTTTTAGTACTAAATCTTTTTAGAACTAATGTATGGTATATCCTTTGAATATCAGTCCCACATACCTCTTGATTGCTTAGTTTGATGAGGTGTGATCACTTGACCCATTGGGTAAAGTGATCCCTTCTCCATTTGATGTGCTAAAATCATCTTTCTTCTTCCACATCTCATTCATTTCATTTATGATATTTTCAACATCTACCTTGCCTTTGTCTTTATCAAATTCATGACTTGGTGCCTTTGACTTTATTGGGCAATATCTACTGATGTGACCAGTCTTCAAATAGCTAAAACATGTGGTTTGACTCAACCATCTCTTGTAGTCACTTCTGAAGTGTGTTCTAATACAATTCTTAGGAATATGTCCATATTCTTGACAATAATGATAGCTATATCTTGTATTATAATCCAAGTTATAAGAATTGCCATTATTCCTTACCTTTTTTTGCTTGTTTGATGACCACATGGGTTTGGATATGTACTCAAAAGCTTTATGTCCATACTTCTGATAGTTGTAGTAGTATCCTTCAAATCTTTGTGTGTGCATGGTCTTGGTTCTACATTTATGGTCTTGATGACCTAGTTTGTTGCACTTATGACAATGAACCATGCTCTTATGATTGACATTCTAATTTGTAGTCTTGCTCCTACACATATTAGTAGTATGTCCTTTCTTACCACAATTATGACAAGTAGGTTTGGAGTTCTTACCTTTTTTGCTCCTTTCTTCAACACTTTTGGATGACTCTCCTTCTTTAGTACTTGTGTATCCTAGTCCAAATGTGTCATTATTAGATCTAGGGGATCTCAATAATTGCTCAAAGTATTTGATGGCTTCAGTAGGCTTATTGAAACTTTTAGCAAATTCCTTTTCCCTTTTTAGGTCACTTTGCAATTGCTCATTCTGCAACTTCAATTTTATTATTTCAATATCCTTGACATTCAATTTATAGTTGGCTTTCATCATTTCACTTAGAGTATCCAATTGCATATTAGAAATCTTGGTTAGTTTTGATGGTTTTTTTTCCAATCTATTGGCCAAAACTCTTTTATCTCCTTCAATAATAGCTTTTTATTCTTTCTTCTTTTGTTTAGTCACCTCACATAGTAGTATGGCTTGTGATTCTTGCTCTAACTTAAGATTTTTGATTTCCTCAGCTTGTGCTCTATTCTTTTTCATTAGATTTGCAACTACTACATCAAATTCATTGGAGTCTCCATTAGAAAATATCTTAGTAGTGTCTATCTCTCTATATTGTGTGTCATTTCTCTCAATAGCAATCTCCTTCCTTCTCTTCAAAGATTTCTTTAAATCTTCTCTTGCTTAATTAAATTGATGTAGAATGAGATGTATTTCAATCTCTTGATTCTCAATAGTCTTTCCCAATTTATAGACTTCCATTTCCAAGATCTTTCCTTAAAGCTATAAAGCTTCTCTTTTAGAGAATGAGGCTCTAATACCAATTGTTGGAATTACAGTAGGAAACATAAATTTTTGAGAGGGGGTAGAGGTGAATCAATAGCTAAAACTTAGACCCATAAAACTTTCACCACACATGCATCTCATTCATTTAATGAGTAAACTAAAATAACATGTAAAGCGTGTACATCCAAAACATGTAAGCGAGTAAACATTCACATACATATTACACTAGATATGATTACCTAGAAACCCTCTAATGAAAAGGTAAAATTGGCATGGGGATGACACCCAAAAATATTCACTAATACAATAATAAAGTGTATCCAATGAAGGTTACAATATTTTGATCATGAGACATGATCTACCCCATGAAAGGTCTACCCTATTAAAGGCGTACAAAGATTGTTATGTCTCACCTTGTTAGAGGATTTCAATGCCTAGTTAGAAGTGTGCCTTGCTAAAGGACTTCAACTCACAATAAAGTAAGAAAATTGTTAGAGGATTTCAATATATCCTATTAGGACTACTTTTTTAAGAGATTCAACTAAAATCACTTGTTAGAATGTCTCAACATTGATCCTGTAGTTAGCACTTGGTTGCTTGATAGCAGATCACCTATAAACTGATGTATTCTTGATCAGATGTCTCTTTTTTGTACTCTCTTCTCTTCCTCTATTCTCCTTTAACTGATTCTACAATGTAATCTCATTTCATAACTCCTTAGTCACCATGAATGCTCTATTTGTGCATGCAAACTACTCTCTTTGCTCCTTCCACCCACATATAAATTTTAGGTTTTGTCCTTCTTAAGAAGACTTAGGTGACTTAGGGTTAGCTATGAATCCATAGCTCTAATTCATCCATTTTTGGATTGCCTACATGCACTACATTGGGAATCCAACTTAAAATTCATCCTTATCTCCAAAATATTGTAATTGAATCTTTAGTTGGCTCAAAAAAGGTTTACATAGTTATTTGTGCCATTACAAATAACTATGAAAAAACTATCTCACTCAACATTTGAAGTCTCTAATGCTTAGTATATATTGATCTTTATACTATGACTTGACATTTGTATCACTCAATATCCACTGCTTGCTTAGCTCATGAATCACTTGGCATACACTATCTGCTCAACACTTGAGTGACTTAGCACTCATTGTGGACTCAAGATGCTCTATAATATACATGTTGTGCTTGGCATGTACTACTTGTTCGACATGAACTAAGTAAATGACTTAAGTATGTGGACACTCATTTATCAAAACCAATCTAGGATCAACAAGTACCATGTTTCCTATAACTCTCTCTAATAATAGTCTTCACTAAAACATCAATTACTCATATATATCTACATAACACTTTTAGTGAACAAAGATATAGCATTAGATCACATTCCTAAATTCTAATATAACTCCATAGAACATAACTCTTTGACCTCTAACCATGCAAAAAAAAAAATTCTTTGTAGTTAGACAATGCAACCAAAAAATTGATATGTTGACATCAATGAAAAACTAAGTAATGAGTACAACACATAAGAAATCAATCATACCATCAACATTCATAGAATTTATGATAAAAAAAGCTCCTCATGAAAGATAACAAAGACTGGACTAAAATTTCAAGAGAAAAATATTTAAATAATGGAAGTGTTGATTCCTTCGTCTTTTCTTGGGATATGGTTGGTTGTTCTCCTTTTTAGAACAATATTCTAAAGGTTAGAAATTTACTATAGAAAGTTTGAAAGAAAATCATTGGGAATGGAAGAAACACTTCATTTTAGATTGAGCCTTGGATGGAAAACTAATTTGTCCTTGATCTAGTCCCCTCTCCTCATGTTAAAAATTGTCTTAGCTTGGAGTTGGGCTAAAAGGTGAGAACCTAACTTAGATGAAATAATGGAGTTTATAATTGTATTGACTTTCTCACTCTTTGGAGAGAAATGATGGGCTTCAAAGCTTGGAGAATGTTGGAAGAGAGGATATTGAAGTGCTAACTAACTTGATTCCCTCTAGTTCTCTATTTAGAAAAATAAAAATTATAAAAGAGTTAGAGATATAACAACTCAAGAAGGTTTATTATTTGTTCAACTTACTTAGTTATTGAGAGTTGTGTTGACCATGAAGTTTTATGGAAATACATATGGAATCCTACAATGACCCCAAAAATTAGTTGCTTCTTGTAGGTAGTGGCACATGGAAGAATTATGATTGTGGATAACTATTGAAATTTTTTGCCACCATTTATTCCATTGTAGATAACTGATCTAAGATATCTTTCATGGAATAAGTTTTGCATTTTTGGCAATAGATTTAGGCATCCTCGGGTGCACAAATCTGAATAGTGCAATTTTGTGCATCATAAGAGCTATATCAAATGAGTCTTCTATTGAATGAACATATTTCTACTCATTTGACATTTGTAGGTCAAGAATTGTAGTGCAGCTTCATTCTCACTCAGGCTTGCTAGACAATTTTGCAAAATGAGAGAAAACTTTCCTATCACTATAGGCTATAGTGATCCTAGTTATTGCTATGTGTAGAAGGTAGGAAGTTGATATAGTGATGGGTGATGTCAATGCTTATTACTATAGGGTATAGTGATTTACATTAATAGTTAAGTTTAACCCAAGATCAAGGTGGCAATGATACCAAATTCTTTGATTGCACCTTCGTAGGGTTAAAAGATGAGTTAATGTAAGCTCTTGTGAAGTAATTATAAATGAGAAAATAGTCAAGTGCTCATCATAGTGTCACATGCTTAAGTCATGAACAAATATTTCAAGTGGTGAAGGTGCAAAAAGATAATGCAAACAATGAATTAAGGGTAGTCATAGTGTCACAAGGAATTAATTTCAACATAAGGTTTGGGCTACGAAGTGGTATTTTCCTATATCACACTCTCAAAAGGTTAATATATGGTTATGAATTTTGGTTGCAAAGCTACAAACAAAGAAACTTTGAATAGTTAAGTGGTTGGCACAACATCATCAAGTCTGGTCTCCAATTTAGATTTTTTTTTGCAAAGTTGCAAAATAAAGATGGCAGTCATCAAAATAGTGATCATGGCATTGCATGTTCCTGATAAGCTTCATGTTTAGTGGTTGCAAAAGGGTGACAAAGGCTAAGATGAAGGCATCATAGCATCACATGGCTAAATAATAGTTAGATCCTAACCATTGTGTGTGTTGGACTAATCGCTAACATTCCTCTTCAAGATTTGTGACATGGTTTAACTACTTCATGTGTTCTATAAGTCTAGTGGTTGTATCAGCATTAATAGGTCAAAATTTTGGTGTGATTACAACTCTAGCTCGTAACTACTATTATTAGATCTTGGTCATAGGTTTGAACCTCCTTGGGAAATGCTAAGGGGGGATTGTTGGACTAACTACCTACATTCCCCTTCAGGATTCATGACATGGCTTAACTACCTCCTATGTTCTATAAGTCTAGTGGTTGTATCGGGCATTAATAGGTCAATATTTTGGTGCAATGACAACTCTAGCTTGTAATAGCAAGTGTGTAAAGTAGTCTACTTTACGATATTCACAAGGATAGTGTAGTTAGTAAGCTAAAGTGATTTCAAGCTACGAAGCAAGGATAAGCTTAAGGTGAAGATGTTGTCATTTCACGTGGCTAAATAGTTAATTAGGAAAATGAGTTGAAAAGCCACAAATAGAAATGATGCAGGGTTAGTACAACAATTAGAATATAGGGTGAGGTGGAATTTTTTTTAAAGGATATAGGGCCATGTGGTGGGTTAGATGTTTGAATTTAGTTGACTTGTTATACAGCTAACCTAGCATGGTTACAAGCACAAAATCAAGCATCTTATTGATGGTAAATAGATCATTTGATTGTTTGAAACCACCTTTTGGTGTTCTCTATTCTTGATAAATGCAGATTTTATTCCTCTTCCACCATGGCTATCTATCTACCTAGCCAAAGTAGTTGTGGTCATAATTTCTATCTCTTCAAAGCAAGATTTTCATGCAAAGATCAAATTTTCTAGTGTTGGGATGTGAATCTAATCAGATTTCCTTTTTGATTCTTAGTTATTGCTCTCCTCTACAATCTCAACTCCACCTAGTTAGGGTTTGACCTTAGTGTAAACATCAATGTAATTCCTAAACTCTATAAAAGGTAGTTATAAATATTTAATAGGGGTTCTTCCCTATTCTATCATGTCTACTTGTAGTAGCCTTGTGCTCTGCAACTATATACCTTGCCTTCCATTAATGAAATAAATCTCTTCTTTACCTCTTCTTGTCATTCATGATTTTTCCATGTATCTTTCCTTGTTTTGAATGTTCCTTTCTAGTTTCTAGGGTTGTATGTTGTGTTAAAACTATTGATGATTGTTGTACTATGAATATTTCTTTCCTTTTAGCATGTGATCAGTTTCAAGCCTATATGTGCATTCTTTGAAATTAGAATAGAGTTAGGACCTGTGTATTTGGGCTCTTCATTGATGTGTTGTGCATATAAGGGAAAAGTTCTAACCATTTCATTTAGGTGCATCACCTCCTTTCCCTTTCACCAACTTACTTTCCCGCATCTCCTTCCCCTTTTTCCCCTCAAGAAGTAGTTAAGTGCATCCCAATTGTAAGGAAGTTGGTCTTCTCTAGAGACTCAATCTCATAGTTAATGTCTCATTGCTTAGAGATTCTTTACATGTTACACAAGGTTTCTTGAGGGTCATACCTCAAGCGAGAGTACATACTTTTGTGTCAATAGTTTCTGACATGCCTCAGTGGGACAAATTCAGATTCATAAGTTCATTGGTTAGCTAGTTTAAAGATCCATCCATTGAGAAATTGGTTATTTTTTCTCAACATCATCAGCCTTTAGAGGCACTCATTCAACACCATGGCAACTCTATAAATCTATTAGTTTCAATAGACCAAGTGTTGGTATAATTTTTCTGTTTTTATGTTTCCTTAGTATTTGTGCGAAGTTGTTTTCCTAAATGCTTTATCACAAATCCCCTTCATAGAGATTCTTCCCACTTTCCTCCATATCATGAAGAGGCTATTCCTTATCCCTCCCATCCCCTTTATTATTCATAGCCTAGTTATTAGTAACCTGATTACCTAGACCTCAACTTGAAGCTTTTTGAGCTTCAAGACCATTCAAATGGTTTTGGATCCGAGTTTTCTAAATTTTCCAAGTTTTTCAACAATGTTGAAAATCCATACCTAGATATAGATTATGGGAAATTTTCCTATGTTAAGCTCCTTATGACTTCTTGGCTTTTGGAGTTAAATGATGAAAATGATATGTGGGAGAATGATCCTTGTGTTTGCACCATTGAGTTCGAGGCATTTGATATTTTGAACAAGGCTCAGTAGACTCTCCTCCATTTGTGGCAGGGAGAAGAATTAAGACAGAAGAGATTTGAGGAGATGGTAAGACTCAAGCTTGCCCAAATTCAAAGGGCTAAAGTGCAAGAGCCTCCAAGGAGGAATTTTTCTAGCTTTCGACAAAGCAATCCTCCCAATACTTCTACTTTACGCTGCCCTAGACCCCAACTTATAGTTCAAACACCTCGACACCTCAATGATGGTGAGCCCCATGATTATTGTCCCTTATTTATAGTTCCTGAAGAAGTGGATATATCTTCACCTACATTAGAGACAACAAATGAGAAGCCACCAATTAAAGAAGATGTACTATAGCAAGAGGTTGGAAAGAAAGAACATCAGGAGGAAATCCTTGTCCTCGAGGGGGAACACATTAATGTGCATGGGGACACTCCTCAACCTGCATGCAATGTCACAACAAATAAGATAATCTAATAAGATGACTTTCTATCTTCTTCAAGCCATCATAGAGATTATTGTGACATGGGGACATTACAATAGATGGGGGAGATTGATTTTTATAAGCTGGAGGCCTCTTGCATATCTAAAAAGTCATCTTCCCTATATGAGGAACATTTGTTGCAACATACTATCCTTCATGTTATAGTGAATGGAAGGGAGGATCCCAAGAATAGCTCTATCCTTGAGGTGGAACATGCTAATATGCATGATGTTACCCCTCCATCCATGCATGTTATTGTAGACATAATGGAAGAGATCAATGATGAAGATGACCTTTTGGATGATTTTGATGCTATCTTCTCTTCCATAGATGTTGAATCATCATCTCTTATATATGAAGAGCATGTTATTTAATAGTAACAAGTAGAGAGTCACACCACACTAGTAGCTCCCAAGGAGGTGGCCCAGGAGCATCATGAGCAAGAGGTGGAGATTGTTTCTTCAAAAAGAGAGGAGCCACTTCCAAATTAGTTGGATGCTACCATTGCAGAGCACAACATGGCCAAGGTTGATTGCTTAGAACAAGTGCCATCAGTTCGATGCCCCATCAGGCATCTAGCTCTACAAAAAATCTCCATGTTGCCCCTAGTCATCCTCATTCCTAAGCATGAGGAAGAATTCTACAAAGAGAAGCAAGTATTTTTTGCTCCACAAGGTAATGCCCTAGTGCTAGAGAGCTTCATTGTCTTCAGTATTAGGGAAAAGGTATTCTATGCAGTAGTGTGTTTTTCATCTCTACTAATATTTTTAGCCACCCATCACATTGGAAGAAAAAATTAGCTAGTGAGGAAGGGCAACTACTTCAACAAACTAGTTAATGGGTTTGTTTGATATTTTGTTTGTAAATTCATGTACATATTAAAGTGGGTGTTTTCTAGTTTTTCAAGAAGTGCATTAGCACAAGTTATTTCTCTATGAGATAGCAAAGTTTTGAAGTTTTGCAATTGTAGAGGTTGTAGTTTTTTGTTTATTTGCAGACCAGATCTCATTTTTTGTGACTCTATAGCCCAATGGATTGCTTAAGGTCACTGCTCCATGCTTAGTAGAAAAGCATCCCCTCTAAGTCACCAAGAAATGTTGACCTTTTTTGTGATCGTTTACTCCATCGTAGACAACCGATCTTAGATATGTTTAATGGAATTAGTTCTACATTTTTTGTCCACAATTTTAGGCATCTTTGGAAGCACTAAATTGAATACTGCAATTTTGTTCATCATAGGAGCTATAATGAATTAGTGCTATCGAATGAACATATTTCTACTCATTCGACATTTGTAGGTCAAGAATTTGGATGTAGTTTCATTGTTTCTTAGGCTCACCAGGAAGTTTTGTAGAAAGAGTGAGAATATTGCCCTATCACTATAGGCTATAGTGATCTTAGTTATCACTATGCATAGAAGGAAGGAAGTTGATATAGTGTTGGGAAATTTCAAGGCTTATTGCTATAGGCTATAATGATCTATAACAATAGTTAAGTTAAATTTTTTGCACATTTCAACATGGAGTTAAGTTTAACCTAGGAACAGGGTGGCAATGATACAAAATGCTTTGATTGCACCTTTGCAAGGTTAGAAGATGAGTTAATGTAAGTAGTTGTGAAGCAATAATCAATGAGAAAATAATCAAGTTAAGTGGTCATTGTAATGTCACACAATTGAGTCATGAACATAGATTTCAAGTTGTGATTCAGGTGTGAAAAGGTAACGGAGATAGTAAATCAAGGGTAGTCAAAGTGTCACAAGGAGTTAACATCAACCTAAGGTTTGGGTTTCAAAGTGGTTTTTTCCTTTATTGCACTCTAACAAGGTTAGTATGAAATTATGAATTTTGGTTGTGAAGTTGCAAATAAATAAATATTGATGGTTAAGAAACTGGTGCAACATTGTAGGGTCTAGTCTACAATTTAGATTTTTAATTGCAAAGCTACAAAATAAAGATGGTACTCATGAAAAAATTGATCGCAGTGTCACATGTTCTAGATAGGCTTTGTGTTTGGTAGTTGTAAGAGGAAAAAAAAAGGCTAAGATGAAGGCATCACAACATTGCATGGCTAAATAATAGTTAGGTCCTAACCTAATGTAGGAGCATCCTGGGTAAGAGCAATCTTGCATCACCCAAATTTTTATTTTTATTTTCAGTCTTTTCTATCTTAATAAGGACTAATAGATAGGGGGTTACTATTTCTTAGAACTTTCTATTTTTAGTAAGTTTTTCATATGAGCTCATAATGTTCTCATTTTCTACATGAAGGTTCATTTTAGAATTGTAAGCCTACCATAAAAATCTTATTTCTCCAGTTTAAGTATTAGAGAAGTTATTGCAGATTTTTGTTGGAAAATTTAGGAGAAAAATCTCTAAGATCATTGTTAGAGGCCTTAGAGTGCATGGATGAGGTCCAAAAACTCAAACAAAGGGTATTTGCATCATTTTGAGCTTGTAGATCAAGAGCTACCATTTTTGAAAAGTGGTTATAACATTCAATCAGAGCAACAATTTGAGAGTTATGGACTTCCAAAGTTGGGCTACCCAAAATTTCTAAAATAATTGTCAAAGATGTATTTGGTTGACTCTATATATATTGTTAGGATCTGTTGGCCCTAGGTATTAAGTTTGAATGTCTAGAACCTTCCTGGATGACATAAAATTGCCTATTTAAGAAAGACCAAAACACTATCTAAAACAACTCTGGGTGGTAGTTTGTAGCTTAGTCTTGTAGATTACTGTAATGAAGGTGTCCATGTGGGTTAGCATATTGTACTTGTGAATTCTTTAATTTGGCATTTGTGGTGAAAATAAGGATTCCATATTTTTATCTCACATTTGCTATTGTTTCTTTATTTATTTTTAATATTTTTATGGTATTAAGGGGAGCACCCTTCATCATAACTGTTGCAAGGGTGTGAAGCAATCTATTTTATGATGTTTACAAGGTTTTTGTAGTTAGCGAGCTAAAGTGATTTCAAGCTACAAAGAAATGATAATATTAAGATGAAGATGTCATCATTTCTAATGGCCAAATAGTTAATGAGGAAAATGAGTTGTGAAGCTGTGAACAGAAATGATGCAGGGTCAACACTATAATTAGAAAGTAGGGTGACATGGTGAAATGTTTAAAGGATATAAGGCCACATGGTGGGTTAGATGTTTGAATTTAGTTGACTTGATGATGCAGCTGACCTGGCATGGTCATGAGTATGAAATCAAGTAGCTCATTGATGTCAAATAGATCCTTTGATCACCTACAACCAACTTTTGGTGTTCTCCATGCCTGATAAATGTATATTTCATTCCTCTATCACCATGGCTATCCATCTACCTAGCCATAGCACTTATGGCCACCATTTTTGTCTCTTCAGAGCCATATTTGCATGCAAAGATGAGATTTTATAGCATTGGGACATGCATCTGATTAGATTTCCCTTCTGATTTTTAGTTGTTTCTCTCCTCTACAATCTCAACTCCACTTGGTTTGGGTTTGAACTCAATGTAGACATCAGAGTTATTCATGAACTCTATAAAAGGTATTTGTAAATATTTTTTATGGGTTCTTCCCTATTTTATCATGTCTACTTGCAATAGCCTTATGCTTTGGAATCATATACATTTCCTTCCATTAATTAAATAGCTCTCTTCTTTACCTCTTCTTACCATTCATGGTTTGTGCATGTATCTTGCTTTATTTTCAATTTTTTTTCTAGTTTCTAGGATTTTATGTTATGTTCAAACTATTGATGATTGTTGTATTGTGAATATTTATTTCCTTTCAGTAGTTGATTAGTTTCAAGTCTACATGTTAGTTCTTCAAAAGTAAAACAGAGTTAGGACTTGTGTCTTTGACTCTTTAATGATGTGTTGTGCATATAAGGGAAGAGTTGTAACCATTTCTATTAGATGCATCACCCCCTTTCCCTTTTAGCAATTTAATTTCTTGCATCTCCTTCTCCCTTTTCCACTCAAGAAATAGTTAGGTGCACCCTTATTATAAGAAAGTTTTCCTTCTTTGGAGACTCAATGTCATAGTTCAAGTCCCATAACTTTGAGATTGTTTCCATGTTACACAAGGTTTCTTGAGGGTCATACCTCAAGCAAGGGTGCATAATTTTGTGTCAAAAATAATCTCATAAACAAGGCTTCCAATTTGTTAATAGATTCTCCCTTTTACACAAATAGAGTGAGTTTATTCCTTCACTATAAGTTCACTAATGAAATTTGGACACTTATTCTCTCTTTAAAATGTCCCCGCTCAAAACAAACTTTAGCAATAGATAATCATTATACAATAATAGAATTACTATAATAATAAATCTATCATAAAATATTCAGCTGATTTAATAGAAAATGTCATATAGTGAATGATCAATAATTATAATATTGCAATAGTAAAATAATGATAAGTATAAAATGAACTATATATATAACTACTATAATTACAATTATAACTATAACTACATTGATTTCATTAGACTTATCAAAATAGATTAATTATGATTCTAAAGTATATGTGCCTACATTATCTATGTATAAAGTTCAACAAATTAAATAATACAATTTCGTGACAAATACAAATGGATGATAGTAATAATTATAATGGTCGACATGGCTTGAGGTGAATTACTCCATCAATATAAATACTTAAATGAATTGAAGACCAAATAATAACATATGTTAGCAATGATATTTATATTAGGTGATATCTAAGATCAAGTCAACATTTGATCATGTATACAAATCTTATGGAATAAAATTTTCATAAAGCATCATTAAAAATAGTGTAAGCACTTGTACAATATTTTTCCTTGGCTAGTGTCAAGTGGGAATATTGATCTTTAGTTACCTAATATATTCTTTGATTGTCAAAGATTACAATTCTAATAGTAATAAATAGGCAACAAGAGAGTTGATAATACTAGCACTTGTTGGTATCTCTCATTTTTGTTTTCTATTAGAGTCAAACTCTTAGTCATATATAAGGAAGAGTTAGTGGCTCATCACTATGACCAAGTTACTCTATATAGGCCAAGTCATGTAAAGACTTGTAAATAATCATTTATATGTCAATCTCTATAGGAGTCAAGTAGGTCTTTAGTCATTGAGTAATTTCAATATAAATCAAATATAGTGAATGCCAATAAGTATGAACACATAGATGTCGAGTAATATAGAAGGAGCTGAGTAAGTTAAGGCTAAGTAACAAAACAGAGTCGACACAGGGACAAGGTATGTTCAAACTGAAAACTTGAACTTAAACATACAAGAAGCCTTTCTTTGAGTCATACATGGAAGAAATACAAATTTCACATGAAATAATGGAAACAAAATCCAAATAAGGCTAGGCTATTGGTAGCCACACTAATGTAATAATTAAAAGAAGTTTGTCAACATGCCTGACTATGAGGCCTTCTAGGTTTTGACCATATATAATGAATTCATGAAGTTAGAATCCAAATTTACATCCTATCTTGCTTCTCTATATATCATCTTATCTGATGCTTCACTTATACCTCTAACCAAGCTTCTCATATAGCCAACTAAGCCACAAGTTGTCTAGTCAAGCATTTAATTACATTATAGTTCCAACCTATGAAGAGTAAAAAAGAACCAATGCTAAATTAAATATAAAGCATTGTACACTCAAAGAAGGATTCACATGCATCCAATGATTTATCTCCTAACTTTGCAACACATCATGTTAACATAAGAAACCACACCAAAAGAAATAATACACATTGCTAGAAGGAAACACACCAAAATAGAGACCAAAAATAACCATTCACAACTCAAGAAATACAAATGATCAATGAGTGAACTCTTAGGAGGAGGATCAATGATAGGTCCTCATTATCATGTTAATCACACATAACATGACACCAATAGTAGTAATGACTACTTCAAGAACAACAAACTAGTATAGAAAATAAAAAATATTTTTGGTTGATGCATGATTGCTCAAAGACCCAAGATGCTCCTGCATCAAACACACGGGATTAATAAAGAACTGATGTCCACATTAGGCACTACTCATGTTCTAATATATATCATAAAGATTCAATTCATCTTGTGTAATCCAAGAACTATATTCAACTAGCTTGTCTTTCCACTAAACTAGGTATTCTATGTAGTCTTTTCCTCTAGTACTCTTTCTTACTCTGCTATCTAGAATATTTTCAATGTCTTCTTTATGCTTTCTAGGATAATTTAGATTACTATATTTCTCATCTTCTAATTTATAGTACTCAAATATATCTATGATGTTGAATATAGGCAATATATATCCATATCTTCTGCTAATTCCACTTCAGAGGCATTCCCATTGTCAAACTTTCTCAAAATATCACAAGGTCTAAATTTCTTCATTTTTAGATAATTTTAGGTACCAAATAGAAATATATTCTTATTCAAATGAATCATAAAATCATCACCAAATTTTATATATTTTTGTCTTTTCCTTTTATTAGCTCTCTGCTTATATTTCTAATTATTGTCTTCAAAATTTCTTTTAACTTCCTCGTGTAAAGTCTTCATGAAAATTGTAAAGTCCTCAGCTTCAATACTTCTCTAATGAAGAAATTACCAAGATTTTTTTCTCCTTTGATGGAGGGAAGGCATCAGGGCCAAATGGGTTTTCTTTCCTATTCTTCCATAGGTATTGGTATATCATCCGTGAAGATGCTTGTAATGGGGTTAAGGATTTCTTTGGATCTAGGAAAATGCTCAAAGAGCTGAATGTTACCTTCCTTGCTTTGATTCCAAAAAACCTAGGTGTTGATAGCATGGACTAGTTTCAATTGATCAATCTTTGTAATTTTAAAAAAAAAAATTATATCTAAAGTGTTAACTCTCATAATTTTGTCTTTTCTCCCTAATCTAATTTCTAGGTAGCAGAATGGTTTTGTTCCTAGTAAGAAGATCTTGCATTCTATCATCTTAGTGCATGAGAATATTCACTTACTTACCTTATCCATGAAAGATGGGTTCCTCCTTAAACTTGACCTATCTAAAGCTTATGATAGGATTGATTGGGCTTTTTTACAAAGAGGGTTGGAAGCTTTTGAATTAATAAGAGATTTAGGGAGTTGGTCCTTATGTTGGTTTCTTTGGCTACTTTCTCAATGTTGGTGAATGGATCTCCAACTCCTTCTTTTTGAGCTTCTTGTGGTTTAAGACAAGGGGATCCACTTTCACGTATCCTCTTCATTCTAATGGTTTAATACTTGAGAAAAATTATGGAAAAAAATGGTGTCAGTTGGGGATTTTGTTGGTCTCAAACCCTCATCTAAAGAGTTGATTTGTTTTCATTAGAAATTTGTGGATGATTCTATAGTGATGGAAGAAGCTTTAGTTAGAAATGCTAGAAATATAAAGAATTCTTTGGAGGATTATGGGCAAGCTTCCGATCAAATTATTAACTAGAACAAAAGTGTGATATATTTCATCAATTTTAATGATTATAGGTAGAATAAAATGAAAAGAATTATTGGTTGTAAGATTGGCACCTTGCTGACTTCTTATCTGAGATTACCCCTTTGTATGGACCCTCCTAAGATTTTTTGGAGTTCACTAATTGATAAAATTCGTTCAAAGTTAGCAAGGTGGAAATGATCCCTCCTTAGCTAGATCAATAAGTTTATTATTCTCAAATCCATATTACAGAATGTTTGACTATATGCCTTGAGTGTTTTTAAGATCCCTAGAAATTTTTCCTTGGAAATTGAAAAAATTTAGAAGCTTTTCTTATGGAAAAGTATGGAAAAAAAGAAAAGATTGGCCCTAATTGCATGGGAGAAAGTTTGCACGCCTTTCAATAAAGTTGGCCTTGGCCTTAGAAGAGTTGCCACTGTGAGTGATTCTTTGCTTTCCAAGTTGTTGTGTAGATGGCATAAAGAGGAAGGAGAATGGCAAGATATTTGGAATGATAGGTACAATAGGGAGAATCAAGATCTTAAATGCTTCCTTAACAATGAAACTTTTCAAGGGGGTTCAATGATTTGGAAACATGCACAAAAAAATAAAGAAATCATTAAGAAAGGGGTTTGATGGAAGGTGGGAAAATGGGAAGAATTTTCTTTTCTAGGATGATATTTGGATTCTTGATCAGCCTCTTAGTGTTGATCAAAAGTCGAATGGTTTTATCGAGCAATGTAAGAATCTCTTCAGGATTTTTGTAGAAGATTATTGAGAGTGGATAAAAACCTTAATGATCTTAACAAGATTCTGAATGTTGTCTTTTTAAGCCATGAGGAGGATTCTCTAATATGGAAATATAATCCTAATGGATTATTTTCTATGTCCTCAGTGTATGTTAATTCTTTTAAAGAGCATCGTGAGCCTTGTTGGGCTAAAGCTTGGTTTAAAAGTATGATCCCCAAAATTAACATATTTTTTGGATTCTTTTGCAGGATAAAATTTTGACAATGGATAACTTATTGAAGAGAGGGTTCAACATTGTTAATAGATGTTATCTTTGTAAGAATGCTAATGAATCAGTTAATCATTTGACTGTTCATTGTTCTTATACTAGAAGATTATGGGAAAAGGTTTGTGGCTTGTTGAATATTACTTGGGTTTTCCCTTTACTTTTCAATATTTTTCAAATGTTGGAAGTCACCCTCTACTAATACCTTGATTATGAGATTGTGGGATTTTATTCCCCTGATCCTTTGCTAGGGCATTTGGAAGGAATGTAATGATAGGGTGTTTAGGGGTATAGAAACTAATCCAGGTCAATTATTTTGTAAGATTAAGAATATGGTGACTGAGAATATGAGATCCTATGGAAAAAGAAACCAACCTCAGAATGTTTGGGAAGAATTAGTGTTTCAGAATTGGAATTTGAATGGTATTAGTTTGGTGCAAAATAGTCATAACCTTAGGGATCTAGCAAGATAGGATTGTCCTTTGATGGACTGGTATAAGATAAATTTTCATGGGGCCTCAAAGGGCAACCTAGGAATTGTTGGTTGTAGTATCATCATTAGGAATATGAATGGGGATAGAGTGGGTGGAATGGCCATTCCTATTGGAGTTCAAACTAACCATGTGTCAGAAGCAAGTGCAACCCTTTATGTTCTTAGCCATGCAAAAAGTTTGAATTTGAATAAGATATGGCTTGAGGGGGACTCCCTTAATATAATTAATTATCTAAATAGAGTTACTAATCCTTCTTGGACCATTAGTAATATTATAGGTAAGGCCATATATCTTATCAATTCCTTTGAAATTTGTGTTGTCACTCACAACTATAGAGAAATGAACAAAGTTTTTAACTAGCTAGCTAATGTGGCATGCAAGAGTGATGAAAAATTAATTTAGAATCACAATGAAATCATCCCTATGGAGGGGTGTTATTGATCAAGCATTACAAAGCTATAAGTAAAAAAAAATGTTTCATTCATGATGAATATGCCAGTAAGGAGTCACTATTATATGGCCAAAATCAGGAAGTGACAGGTTATTATGAGAAGGACAATGTATTACACACAGATTATTGGTCTATTTTCCCATAAATTTCCTTGGTTGTGATATTGACTCTAATTTTCCATTGCAAAGGGTTTTTTTGAGAGGAGACAATCTTTGTTTTAGAGACAAGAAGATGGGAGGAAGGAGAAAAAGAATTGACTTGGCAAGTTACAAAGAGTCAAGGAAGAAGAGTGAGATGTGGGATATACTGGAGCAAGGGATTATTACTAGTTATATGGAAAAATTGAAAGGAAGAAACCCTGCACTTACCCAAAAATTTATCAAAACATGGAAAGAGAGGATTGTTTTGGTGGGGAATCAGAGGATGGAGGTTTTTGAAGATATCATAGCTAAAGCAGTGGGGCTTGATAAGGAGGGAGTTAAATTCTACTAGGATAGGAAGCTCCAAGATTGGGTGATTGATGAGTTTATAGACTTGGTTAAGGAATGCATAGACTAGTGAAAATAGGTAATTACTACTTTAGCCCTGGTTCCATTTTGCACCCCTAGAGATTTGTTATGTTTGTGGTGATTGAGTATCTTACCTTAGATGGTATTTTCACTAAGATATACAGTCACCATTTCATGTTGGTTAACCATTTTAGGCATAGGGTTAGGATAAATTTTACTTTTTACCTTAGACAATCTCTGGGTAATTTTATTCTCACCTTTCAAAATGATCCTGAGGGAGATCACACTTGCCATGATAGGTTAATAGTTTTAATAATGATCCTTTTGAATTCAAAAAAGATGGATAGGCCCAGGCAAAGTAAGAAATTTCTTGATTATGAGACTGACGGTAGTGATTCTGAGGAGGAATTTGATGAGGAAATAAAGGATGAGGTGGATGAGGTGGATATAAAGAAGAGGAAGAAAGGTGATCTTAGAAGCTCTTCCAAGAAGAAAATGAAGGAAAAGAAGAGTGATTTAGAACACGATAGTGATTATGAGGAGTAGAAAAAGGGTTTTTAGAAGAAAAGATTTTTGAGAAAGGTTTTGGAAAGCAGGGGAAAGAATGTTGAAAGAGATTTTTTCCCCTCTGATGATGAACTCTTAATTAAGAGGGTTGAAAGAAAAAAAAATAAAGGATCTTGCTCAAGATGTGGGTGATGAGAATGATATCAAGGAGGTGGATCTGGATAGGAATAATCAAGGGGAGCATGAGGACTACTTTGAGCATAATAGGGATGAGGATGACTAGGGGTCCCTAAAGGGAATCATGGGTAACCCAGGGACAATGATGATGGATATTGGTACCCTAAAATAGAAAATGTAGGATATATCAAGGGACTTTGATTATCTCAGCAAGAGAGCAATAGGGGAGAGAAGATTGGGTTAGCACATTGATAGACCCTGAGGTTATTGGCAATGTAGATGAGGTAAAGAATTTGATGAAGTGTGTGCCAACAATTGAAACCAAGAATAGGAAATTAGATCAGTTAGGTAAAGATCTTCAAAAAAAGATGGATGGTCTAGATTCTAGAGTGAGTATCATGGAGAAATAGTCAAGAAACTGGCAAATCAAAATTGCATTATTTTGAAGATTGTGGCTGACAACTTCAACACCCTGCTGAACAAGTTGGAATAGAGTAAAGGCCAAGAAACCCATGTTGTGAAGGAGGAATAGGGCCTAAGAAAGCACACAAGGGATAATTCTGAGAAGAAAGAAGGAGTGGAAGTGAAAAAATTGGATGACATGAAAGCTTCTGGAAAAAATATGAACATCTTGGTAGATCAAGTAGTAGACCTTTTGAAGACACTATAGTTGTCTGAAGGCTGTCTTTTTGCTTTTTTTTTGCTGTCTTTTAGTGCATAGTTTTTTTTTGGCTTCTTCTTTTTTTGGCTTATTTTGTCTATTCTCTTTTGGCTTTGAGGCCTTCTATTCTTTGAGGCCAATTAATGGGCTTAACTCCAACTAAACATCTTAGTAAGTTACCTAAACTTCTATTCACTACTTTAGTTTGTCCATCTGTCTGAGGGTGAAATTTATAACTAAACTTCAACTTTGTATTCATCTTTTTCCAAAACATTCTCTAGAAATAATCAATAAACCTAGTTTCTCTATCTAAAACAATAGTCTTAGGAAAACCATGTAATCTTACTACTTCCTTGAAAAATAACTCAGCTACATGCAATGCATGAGAGGTCTTCGTAAAAGGTAAAAAATGTGCCATCTTTGAAATCTATCAACCACTACAAAAGTATAATCATTACCTCTCTGAGTTCTAGGAAATCAAAGAACAAAATGCATGCTCACATCTTCTCAGTATCTATCATGTATAGGCAAAGATGAATAAAATCCCACATTCTGACTAATTCCTTTTTCTACTTGACAAATTATGAAACCTCTAACCATTTTTTGCACATCCTTGTAAATCTATGGCCAAAAGTATCTCTTAGGAATCAGTTTACTAGTCTTATCAATCCCAAAATATCTAGCAATTCCACCACTATGTTTCTCTTTTATTATGTTCTCTCTCATAGATCCTCTAGGTATGCATAATTGGATTCCTTTGAAAAGCATATCCTCTTGAAATAATTAATTAGTCCTCTTATCACTCATTGTCTATTCCTCACAAAATTTTCAAGCTTATTCTAAACCCAAATCAGTCTCATACAAACACTTCAAGTCATTAAAACCAAGTACATCAACTCTCATCTATGTCAATATATTTCTTCTTCATCTCAATGCATCAACAACTTTTTTTAACTGTTCATTCTTATGTTTCAATGAAAAGGGAAAATTTGACAAGAACTCAACCCACTTCATTTATCTTCGATTCAAATTATTCTTACTTCCCAAATACTACAAAGTTTTATGATTAGTATACAATACAAAATTCTTTTGCATTAGATAATGTTTCCATTTCCTCAGAGCTTGAACAATATTATAGAATTCCTTATCATAAATTAAATAGCTTCTCTAACCATCATTCAAATTCTCACTAAATAGAGCTACAAATCTTCCTTCTTAACTCAAAATAGCTCCAATTACACTTCCACTAACATCACATGCAACTTTAAAAACTTTACTAAAATTAGGCAAAGCAAGTGTAGGAAATTCTACAATATTTTGTTTTAATGTTTCAAAAAAAAATTTTTGCTCCATGTGCCCATTTGAAATCCCTTTTATCTCCACTCATAGTCTCAGTCATAGCATTAAAATAGAACTTAAATTCTTGAAAAAATTCCTATAAAATCTTGCTAATCCATGAAATGATCTTACCTCTCCAACATTCTTAGGTGTAGGCCAATCAATAATTAATCTTGCCTTTTTAGGGTCCATCTTCAAACCATCAGCTGAAATTAAAAAACCAAGGCACACAGTCTCCTCTTTCATACATGATCTTTTCTTCAAGCTAATCAACAATTTTTCCTCTTTCAGTGTTTGCAATACTTGTCCAATATGTTCAAGGTTCTCTTTCTTACTTTTACTAAATATCAAAATTTCATCAAGGTATACAATCACAAAATTACCCAAGAAAATTTTCAAAACTTCATTCATCAGCCTCATGAAAGTACTCAGTGCATTAGTTAGACCAAAGTGCATAACCAACCATTCATACAAACCTTCATTAGTCCATTCATCTCCTTTTATTCTAATATGGTGATATCCACTTTTCAATTAAATCTTTGTAAAATATTTTTCTCCACTCAAACTATCCATTATGTCATCCATCCTAGGAAAAGGAAATCTATATTTAATTGTTATCTTATTTATAGCTCTAGAATCAATTCACATTCTCCATTCCCCATTTTTTTTAGGTGCCAATATGAGAGGTACAACAAATAGACTCAAACTTTATTTGATCCTTTCTCTAGCAATTATTGTACTTGTCTATTCAACTCAATCTTCTCATCAGGCATTAATCTATGTGGTGCTTTATTAGGAAAACTAGCTCCCACTATGAAATCCATCTAATGACTTATACTTCTAATGGGAGGAAAACCATCAGGTATATTATCAAAAATGATGTGGTGAAATTCTGTCAACAAAGTTTTAGTCTCAAGTGCATGTTCTGATTCATCTTGTTTCTCAGTTTTCCTTGGAATCAAAACATAGAAAACATTATATTCTTTCATCTCTCTTGCAAATGTATTGCTCTCAACTAAACATACTCTGCCTATAGTATAGTAAATTCACTCAACTTTTCCACCAAAGGTAATAGTATTTGTTTTGTCCCATTCACCCAAATAGTATATTGATTCAATCTACCATTACATAAAGCTTGTCTGTCATAGTGCCAAGGTCCACCCAAAAGAATGTGACAACAATCCATAGGCATAATATCACACAAGAATTCATCATGATAATTCCCAATTTTAAATTCAACAAGGCATTGTTCACTTACAAGTAATTTATGCTCCTTCTAGATCTAAGAAACATGGTAAGGTTTAGGATGTCTCAACCTCTACAAATACAATTTGTTAACTAGTTCTTCAAATGCCAAGTTATCATAACTTCGACTATCAATGATTACCTTGCAACATTTTCCAGTAGTGTTACATCTAGTTTTGAGTAAACTTCTTCTTATAATAGGTTCTTCATCAGTTTCTTCATTCCACAAGACTCTTCTCATCATAAAGTTCTCACCTTTCTCAGGTTCACTAGATGTTTCATCAACTTCTTCACAAGCCAAATTATTTTCACTATTACCTCTAGCTTTCTTTCTAGAATCAGTACATTCAAAAGATTTGTGACTGTCTTCTCCACATTTTTAATAAGTACTCATAAACCAAGGCCATTTTTCCCTTTTTCCATTATTACTATTTCTAGATTAATCAATATAGTTCCCTCTAAAGTAATTACCTCTTTTACCAACAAGTTCATCCTCCCATCCTTTATCCTGCATTGAATTGTCAGTTCTACTACTTTCTCCACAAGTTCTACCTTAGCTTCTTTGAAATCTACCACCTCTTCCTCATTGTTTTTTATCATGTTTCTTTGTCAATCTTTCTTCAGCCTATAAATCAAATTGATATGCTTCCTCCATACTATCCATCTTAACATAGCTAATCTCATCTTGAATTGATATTTTTAGGCTATTCAAGTATCTAGCAACATTTTCCACTTCATTGTCTACATGTCCAGATGTGATATCTAGTTTGTAGAATTCATTAATATATTTCTTCACACTCATTTTCTTTTGTATCAAATTTCACATCTTCCTTAGCAAAATAACTTGGTAGTCTACAAAGAGAAACTTCTTTTTCATCTTTCCTAGCATTTTCATACATGTCTCAATCTTTTCCTTTCCTCTATTGTGTCTATCAATTTGCAAATGATCCCATCGAAGATATGCATGACCTTTCAACTTTGTAACTATTATCTTAACCTTTTTACTATTAGGATTACCTTCATACTCAAAATAATTTTCCATTTTAGAGATCCAATCTAATACCACATTAATCTCATTTTTTCCATCATAACAAGCAAATTCAAGAGAGGTCTAGCATTTTCTCTAGACAAAAATCTCAAAAGCCTTTCTTTATCTTGTTTAAATTTAGGCTTAGGATTAGAGTTAGGTATTGCCTCTTCCTCATCACTAAAATATTTAAGATTTACCCCTCTTCTTTGGCCTATCCCCATAACTTTAAGTCTAGTTACAATCTTTCTCAACATATCCATTATAGCATTGTCAACATTCCCTATACCATGAACCATCTTGACTATAGTTCTTGCAAGATTGTAACCTTCTACAAGTTATAGGTCAAATCTCATATATAGCGCCCTACAACCAATCCAATAAGGTTCCCCATGATCCAATCCACAAGAAATAACTGGCTCTGATACCACCTAATGTAGGGAAAGTGTATATTCAAACTAAAAACTCAAACTTAACTGTCTAAACTAAAAACTCAAATTTAAACATATAACAAGCCCTGCTCAGAGTCACACATGGAAGAATTACAAATATCACATGAAATAATGGAAACAAAATCCATATAATGCTAGGCTATTGTGTAATATCCCTTACAATTCTAGTTTTAGTTTTCTAATTTCTTATCCTGAGAATTTCATCAAACACTTTACACACAAGGGATATATTGCAGATCTAAATTCTGATTTCTTTCTAAATGCCAAACTTTAACAAATATGCTTGCAAATAAGTTCAAAACATCTAACAATAAAGATGAAAATGTTTTTTTGTATTTTTTTGAAACATATAACAGTGGTTACAAATGAGAAAATATGCATCTACAACAATAAGACATTAAGGCATCAAATCCTGATATAAATCATATTATAAATTATTGATAAATTCTTAAACATTCCCTAAGATCTTCAAATCTATCCTCCAAGCAATGCAAAATGAAATAGATAGGAACCTAGAAATTTCTCAAGAAATTTGGATTGTAGTAGCAGTGACACTATAACAATATCTGACTTATTCTTCCAATCATACTCAACAATTTGGTGCTAGGCCACTAATTTAGCACAATGAAAAGACTGATTTGACTTCTCTAATGGTTGCAACCCTTTGGAAGATCTTTCACCAATTCTCTAAAATAGAACACATGCATTATGTCCTCCCAATACCAAATTCGCTAGGTATTTCACCAGCTCAAATGGAGGCACACAAAAGAACTACATTCTCTAGTGGTAAATGTTGAAACCCTTGCTTAGAGCTCAAAGAAATCAAATATGAAAATAATGGATGCCTAAAAATGAGCTATTGGTTCTATTTATTCTTTTCCTTCACCCTTCTAAAAGGAAATAAAATATTATTTAATTATACTCTTTAGAAGCTTCCCCATTTCCAATACAATAATTAGTTGTTTATATCATTCAATACCTCAAAAATCCACTCAGTCCTCTTCTGATTAACACACTACTTTTGTTGTTTTTTTACCTTAGTGATATTATCCTTAAGAACCTTTACAATATCCTGGCTCTCCTACAATAAGTCTCCAGCACTGGGTAATCTACTATCTAATAGCAAAAAATCCATGAAATTAGGTGCCTCATATCCATATAACTCCATGAATAGTGACATCTAGATAGACATGTAATAGGTGGAATTATAAAAATATTCACATAGATATATCCAGTTAATCCAAGCCTTATGCTGCCCTACTATGTAACTCTAGAGTTATCCCTCCACCTATTTGTTCACTATCTCTATTTGACCATCTATCTCAGGGTGGTAGCTAATACTCAAAGTGAGATTTATACCACACAATCTGAACAAATCCTACCAGAAGTGATTCATAAACCTATTCTCCCTATCACTATCGATGGTCCAAGGTAAGCCATGCAACCTAAATACCTCTCTAAAGAATAAATCTGCCACCTACGTAGCAGTGTATGTAGTAGTGATTGGGAAGAAGTGTAAAAAAATTGTAAGCCAATTAACAAAAAAATATATACAATATCCACCCTAAGCTCCCAGTAGTCTTGTATTGAAGTCCATGGACAAAGATTCCCACTTCCTGTCAAGAATCGAAAGTGGCTTAAGTAAGTCGACTAGGTAATTGGTGCATGAGCACCTAAGAAGATAAGAATACCAAGCCAGAGTTCATAATATGATCAATTTTATTTTATTTTGGTCATTCATGATGTATTAAATTAATTTTATT
The DNA here is from genome assembly GCA_028749045.1 of Cupressus sempervirens. Classification (NCBI taxonomy): domain Eukaryota; kingdom Viridiplantae; phylum Streptophyta; class Pinopsida; order Cupressales; family Cupressaceae; genus Cupressus; species Cupressus sempervirens. The sequence continues at coordinate 442,099,617 of CM053792.1, read as the reverse complement.
CAATTTCAATAATAATGTAAGGTTGAAAGACAAAATCATAAATTTTATCAAATATGTAAGTAAATATTGTCATAAAATGTGGCAATGTGAAAAACTTGATGCAAGAGAGAAGGTGAAAGGTCATAGGAGTATTTGTATGGTTTCAAAATTTTGAAAGTATTATAAATAATATGTATTGGTCATTCCAAATCAGAATGAGAAAAAAAAAACATTTTTGTATTAGTTTGTGCATTCATTCCTAGCTATTTTGATTGGTGTTCACTATTTTTATGTCGTTTCCAGACATTTTTATAGATAGCTATGTCTTGGAAACCCTATATAAGTTATATATTTGGATGGTAGGATGACTTATATTTTTTCTCCTTTTTTTTTGGATTAATATCATTCAATTTTGAGGAAGCTATGCATATCTTAGTGAAAAGTGTATGTTTGTATATTTAAGATTCTCTGACAATAGTCATGTTGTAGTGTTTGGTACAAACATGTATGAATGAGTTGTGACCTCTAAATAGACTCATTGGAAATATATATTAATATTACTTCTTTTACCTTTGGTTTGGGTCATTTTTAGGAAGATTTTTGGAAGTTACAAATCTTTTGGTAGAAACTAGTGTTTTAATATCTTCAATAGAGTTTTGGGCACAGATTTGCATGCATATAATGGTTTATCGATTGGAAGAATGAATGGATTACATATTTTGAAAATAGACTACTGAAGAATTAATATGAATTTTTTTTGGGATCATTTGGCTTTGGTTTGTGAAATACATTGGATTTGTTATGCAGGTTTACATATATTCTTTCTAGTTTATGATAGTAAAAATGGGTCTTGGTATAGAGACCACAACATGTAAAGGAATAGTTTCATTGGTCTCAGATTTGGATATGTTTTAGAAGGAATAATTTTTAACAACTTCTCCAAATTATTTTCCAAGAATATTTTGATAACAAAACTTATGAATAAAATAAGCCAATATAGAAATCAGACTATGTGAATGGAGATATATTGATAAACTTGTTGAAGCATATTTTGTTTTACTTCATAAGATGCCTCTAAATCATAAATTTATTGAATGGATTTTGAAGGGATCATAATAAATCCTACTTATTAGTGGGTTATTAATATGATACTTGCATTAGTAAGAGTGCTCCTATTTATTTTGCTAACAAGTAGGACACTATCTAACATACTACAACACCTCAACTTTGAGCCCTTTCCAAGAAAAATGCTCACAAACCTGCCAGTAGGTTTTGTAAAAACCTAGATGTCCTACCATAGGTGAGTCATTATAAAATCTCAACACCATCCTCCTTAGCTCTTACCCTAGCAAAAAATAAATGTGCCCTTTGTAAATGATGAGCTCATTCACAAGGGTGATACTGCTATTCTGGATCAATCTATCTATGAATCCTGATGCCCATACATATCCTTTCCATACTCTACAAGAATCAAATGTCTCTAATCCTTTGATTTATTTTTCATCAAGATCAAGTGGTGTCTTCATGACAAGGCATCTGCTACTACATTTTGTGTCCCCTTGAAATAGGTAATATCAAAGTCATATGCCTATAATTTACTTACCCATTTCTGCTACTTGTCATTAAGATCTCACTGGCCCAGGAAATGCTTCAAGCTATTGTGGATGGTTTTTATGGAAAAATTTTTACCCACTAAATACTACCTAAATTTTTCCAAATCATGCATTATGGCCAACATTTCCTTGTCATAAATGTTGAAGCTCCTCTCAGTCCCCCTAAGCTTCCTACTCTCATAAGCAATCGAGGGCTTGTCTTGCATAAGCACCGCTCCAACACCTTCACCAAATGCATTATAATGTAGCTCAAAAGATTTGCTAAAATCTAGTAATGCTAGCACTAGACAAGAAGTCAACAACTCCATGAATTTATCAAAACACTCCTGTGACTCAAGAGTCCATAAGAAAGCCCCCTTTCTCATCAAGTCTTCCAAGGGTGCTACATTCCTGGAATATCCATTAACAAACCTCTCATAGAACCCACACAATTGAAAAATCCTCTCAACTATGTTAGGTTCATTGGAGTAGGTCACTTAATAATAGAATGAATATTTTTAGGATTTATGTGTACTCCTTGAGCATTGATAATGTGACCTAGATATAATAACATTGATAATCCCAAATTACATTTTGACTCTTTTTTATACAATGACTCCTTTATTAGAATGCTCAACACAGTGTCTACGTGTTGCACATACTCCTGCCATGTCCTACTATATAATAGGATGTCATCAAAGAAGACTAACATAAATTTTCTCAAATGATTTCGAAAGACCCTATTCATTATGGACTATAAAGCAGTTGGAGCATTAGTTAGCCCAAATGACATAACTACAAACTCAAAATGACCACAATGACACCTAAATCCCATCTTATTTATATCCTACTATCTAACTTAGATTTGATGATAGCTTGATCTTAAATAAATTTTGGAGAAGAAACATGCTCCATGTAGTTCATCTAATAATTCATCAATCTATGGGATGGGATACTTGTTTTTGATAGTCTTGTTATTCAGGACCTTGTAATGTATGCACATCATAAGAGTACCATCCTTCTTCTTCACCAAAACCATAGAAGAAGTGAAAGGAGACTTACTTGGTCTAAAGTATCCCATAGCAAGTAGTTCCTTTATGGTTTTCTCAATCTCATCCTTCAATTTATTTGAATTCCTATACGGTGTGATCATGATGGGTTTAGCACCCTCCTCCAACTCAATAATATGCTTGATACCTCTATCTAGAGGTCTACCTAGTGTTATCTCACTAAAAACCTTGTAGTACTTGATTCTCAATTCATGTATGTCTAGGTGATATTCTAATTTTTGTTGTGGCTGCCCACTCAACCTAGTCATGTCTCAACAAGCTCTCCATGCATTTGCAAGACATCATCCTAAACCTACTATGACAAATGGCCTTAAGTATATGGGTCTTCCCTAATGACTAAAACTTCATCTCCATATCTCTCAAATTGAGAGTGAACTCCCCTATATCATGTAACCAAGTCATACCCAAGACCAAATATGTATCACACATGCTAACAACATAAAAATCTTCTTTGAAATCAAAATTGTTGATCTTTAGCGGCAGACCTATAATATTCCTATCACATTTGAGGATGTAACCATCAACTACCCTCACTATTAGACCCTCAAACTACTTTTTCTATATCCCATGGCTCTCAATCAACTTGGAATCAATAAATTGTGAGTAACACTTGTATCAAGAAAAGTAATGACTCTCTAACCAACCAATACCCCTCTCATCCTAAATGATCCCTCTTTCTAGACACTCATGAGACATGCCTCCTTATGTCTACCCTTAGTCTTTTCATCATTATCAAAATCCTCATAATAAGCCCACAACCCTATTTGATTTCCCCTTTGGCCTTGAAGGACAATCATGGTTCATTTCATAGGGTCCTTTGCAATAAAAATAGATTTTTTCTTCCTTAAATAATTTAATTTCTCTTTATCCAAAGGAGAAAATGATTTATCATTATTTTTAGCCTTTATTTCACTCCTCTCAATTTTCTTGAAGAATGGATTTCCTTTGCTAGATGATGCACCCTTTGACTAAAATTTATTATTAGGGCTTCTTGTTCCATACTTCTAGCCTTCTTAACCACTTCTTGTAAATTAAATGGATCAAAGGCTTTTACCCAACCCTTTAGTGGTTCAAATAATCCCTTAGTGAACAAAGCAACTAATCTCCTATATAATATATCTAGTACTATAATGAATAGCCTCTGAAAGTCACTAATGAAATACTCTAATCCACCTATCTATCTCAACTGTACCAAATCCCTAAAGTAGATTTTTGGATCCTTCTTATCAAACCTCTCTACTAACCTATCCATGAAGTCCTAATATGAAGTCACCTATTTATGCTAAAGGGTAACCATCCCATGGTACCACCAATCATGTACAACTCCCTCTAAATGTAGTGTGGCATATCTTATTGCCTCCACTTCTTTCATAGGTCTTAGTGATAAGAAGGTATCAAGCTTGTGAATCTAAGCTTGCATTTTCATTCTTCTACTCCTATCAAATTTAGTAAAGGAAAGCTTCCCTATAGCATGTTTTAATTCATTACCCTCACCACAAGCTCTCCTATTAAATTTGACTGCATGGTAGTGTTCTCTTCTTTGGTTCATAAACCTCTCAATAGTCATTCTCTCTCACACCTATGATACTAATAATTCCCATTCATCATTAACATCCATAAGGATATCTACAAATGTTGTATCCTCAACTTCCTCCATTGGCTTTGTACTGGTTCCTCTCTAATAATGGTAGGATGTATGGGTCTGTCTTCTATTCTAGAAAGAGGTCTATGAGCTCTAGATGATCTCACTACACTCCCATCATCCCCTTGTTCCCAATTCCATCTATTCTATGGTTTCATGCATGCAACCATGGTGTTTGAGTGCCTAAAGATCCTAGGCCATCCACTTTTATCCTATAACCATTGCTTTAAAAACTTCCCTGGTTTCCTAATCCTCATTCCTATTATCTCTTAGTGTGATACCCTCTTTCTTGTCACCCATGGTGTCTAGATACCTATCAAATTCTTGTTCCCTATCAAACAAAGCTTTCCTAGAAGTTTAAAATATGTCAGAGCTAACCCCAGGTGGTTGCATGTGCTTGATAAACCCTCTGGATGGGAGGATTTATCTCTGATACCAATATAATATCCCTTGCAATTCTGATTTTAGTTTTTTGATTTTTAAATTGAAAGTTTTATCAAACACTTTTCACACAAGGGATATATTGCAGATCTAAATTTAGATTTCTTTCTAAATTCCAAACATTAATAAATATGCTCGCAAAAAACTCCAAAACATCTAACAATGAAGATGAAAATGTTTTTTTGTACTTTTTTGAAATATATAACACTGATTACAAATGAGAAAATATGCATCTATAACAATTAGACATTAGGGCATCAAATTATGATATACATCATATTACAAATGATTTCTAAATTCTTAAACATGCCCTAAGATCTTCAAATATATCCTCCATGCAAGAAAAATGAAATGGATTGGAACCTAGAAACTGCTTAAGAAATCAGGATTGTAGCACCAGCGACACTGTAACAATATCTAACTTATTCTTGCAATCGTACTCCATAATCTAGCCCTAGGCCACAAATTCAACACAATGAAAAGATTGATTTTTCTTCTCTAATAGTTACACCTTCAGAAGATCTTTCACCAAATGGCTAAAATAGAACACATTTATGATGTCCTCCCAATACCAAACTCATTGGGTATTTCACTAGCTCAAATGAAGGCACAAAAATAACTTCATTCTCCAGTGGAAAATGTTGAAACCCTTTCTTAGAGCTCAAAGAAATCAAATAAGAAAATAATAGATTCCTAACAACAAAGCTCTCATGTCTATTTATTCTTTTCCTTCACCCTTCTAGAAGGAAATATAAATATTATTTAATTGGACTCTCTAGAAGCTTCCCCCTTTCCAATACAATAATTAGTTGTACTTCTAAAAAAGTACTCTCTAGAAGCTCCTCCCTTTCTAACACAATAATTAGTTGTGCTTCTAAAACATTAAATTAATTAAATATAAATTCACTTTTAGATTTATTTATTTATTTATTGACTTTAATTTAATTTATTTCTCCACTTAGCCTTCAAAGAATGAAAGGCTAAGAACTCCACTAAAGCTAAAAAGATGGGGACATTACATATTGTCAACCACATTGATGTAATAATTAAAAGAATTTTGTCAACATGCCTGACTATAAGGCCTTCAAAGTGTCAGCCATATACAATGAATTTATGAAGTTACAATCCAAATTCCCATTCTATCCTTCTTCTCCATATATCATCTTATCTTCTGCTCCCCCTTCTATCTCTAACCAAGCTTCTTATATAGCCAGCTAAGCCACAAGTTGGCTAGTCAAGAATTTAATTACATTATAGATCCAACCTAGAAAGAGTAAGCCAAAACTAATGCTATATGAAACATAAAGCATTGCACACTCAAAGGAGGATCCACATGTGTCCAAGGAGTCAGCTCCTAACTTTGTAACATGTCATGTTAACATAAGAAAAAACACCAAAATAGAGACCACAAAGAACAGTTCACAACTCAAGAAATAAAAACACTACTACATTTAACATCATTTTTCGACTAAAAATTTTTACCATCAACTAAATAAATTTAGGGTGGTCGAAATGTAAAGGCAAAAATTTCTTTTTTTTTTACATATAAGACTCATGTTGGTCGAAATTTTGACCAACATAGGGCTTATACATCCGCAAAGTTAAAAAAACATTTGTCCTTTTACATCTTTCCCGTGCTCGATTTCATTTCACGTTTTTGGAGCATTTTTGCATGGTTTTTGGAGAGCCTAGTTTCGTTTCAAATTTTCTTTGCATTTTTGCATGGTTTTTGTAGAGCCCGATTTCATTTAGGGCTAGTCTTCAAAGAAAATCTGTTAGATTGTGGTGACTGATCAGGAAAGTACTGTACATACTTCATAAATAGTGGGGTTCGGGGCATCGCCCAGAATTTTTTTTTTTTTTGGGAAGTAGCCGACATGGTAGCCGACATATTATGGCCGACATATGGCCAACATGTTATAACCCTAAAGCGGTTTAATACTTGTATAAAAAGGGCTTAGGGTTGGGTATTTTTCGTGTGTGGTGATACGAAATTGGTTCTTGCGGCGGTATTGAGCTGTAAGGGATTACGGATTGTAATCAGGTTGTAATCACTGGATTGTAATAAGATCGGACTTGCTGTTTGGTGGACATAGCCTAGGGATTGGGTGAACCACGTTAAATCTTGGTGCCTTGTGTTCATTTCTATGTGTTCTATTATTTTTTGTTATTGGTTATATTTGCATGTAGTTTTTATTTATGTCTGTGGTTTATCCTAACAAGTGGTATCAGAGCAAGGTTGTCTTTTAGTTATCCTCTGCAGGAAAGTCTCACAGTTAAGTGGGAGTCTCACAGTTGAGTGGGAGCGATGGAAGATGAGGGTAAGTTGAGGGTTGACAGGTTTAATGGGCAGAACTTCCAGTTATGGAAGATGCAAATGGAAGACTATTTATATCAGAAGGATTTATGGAAGCCATTGGAAGGAAAAGCCAAGAATCAGGGAACTATGTCAGAGGCTGAATGGGATCTTTTGGACAGAAAGGCACTCGGAAGCATTCGGTTATGCTTGGCACCATCGGTGGCATTTAATATTACAAAAGCAAAGGTGACAAAAGATTTGATGAAAACCCTAGCGGCACTGTATGAAAAGCCCTCCGCTTCAAATAAGGTATTTCTCATGAAGTGTTTATTTAATATGAAAATGGCAGAAGGTGGATCTGTTGCAGATCATTTAAATGAGTTTAATACTATTACTAGTCAATTATCTTCTGTGGGTATCAATTTTGATGAAGAAATTAGGGCTCTCTTGATTTTGTGTTCTTTGCCTGAAAGCTGGAATGGCTTGGTAATGGCGGTGAGTAATTCTGTTCCTGGATCTAGTACCCTAAAATATGATGATGTGATCGGTGTCATTTTAAGTGAGGAAACTCGTAGAAAATCCTCAGGTGGATCTACATCAGGAAGTGCTTTAAATGCACAAAGCAGGGGCAGAATGACTGAAAGAGGAAGTAACTCTGGAAATTGTGAGAAATCAAGAGGAAAGTCAAAGGGGAGGAGGTCTCAATCGAGAGGACCAAATGATTGCTGGTACTGTGGGAAACCAGGGCACAAAAAGAAAGATTGTTGGACTCGAAAGAAAAATGAAGGAGATAAATCAGATGGAGACAAAGAGGCAAATGTGGTAAGTAACAAATCTGAAGAGGATGCTTTGCTTTTGTCTTTAGAGAGTGTTGATGATTCATGGGTTTTAGATTCTGGTGCTTCTTTTCATGCTACACCTCATAGAGGTTATTTCGTTGATTATGTCCAAGCGGATTTTGGGCTTGTTTATTTGGGGGATAATGAACCCTGTCAGATTGTTGGAAAGGGAAAAATTAAGATTAAGTTGCAGAATGGGAATCATTGGCTACTACATGAGGTAAGACATGTTCCAAAACTAAGTAGAAATTTAATTTCAGCAGGGCAACTCGGTGATGAGGGTTGTGTAGTTACTTTTAATGATAAAAATTGGAAGGTTTCAAAAGGTTCCCTTGTAGTAGCAAAATGTGTGAAAGTAGGCACCTTATATCTTTGTACAAGTCATATTGTTCATTCTACTTTGATTGTTTCAGAGAAAAATGAATATTCAGGAACAATTACTGCAGTTGAGCAGGGAGAACAAATAGCTGCTGTAGATTCTGATACAGCGTTGTGGCACAATAGACTTGGGCACATGAGTGAGAAAGGTATGAAAGTACTTCATTCAAGGAAAGTTTTACCAGGTCTAAAATGTGTGAATATGGATTTCTGTGAAAGTTGTGTGTATGGAAAACAAAAGAGAGTGAGTTTTGTAAAGACAGGGAAGGAAAACAAAACGGAGAAATTAGAGCTTGTGCATACAGATGTATGGGGACCGGCTCAGGTATCTTCCCTTGGTGGCTCTCATTATTATGTTACATTTATTGATGACGCAACTAGAAAAGTATGGGTTTATTTCCTTAGACAGAAATCTGATGTATTTCAAACTTTTAAGAAATAGAAATGCTTGGTTGAAAATGAGACTGGTAAGAAATTAAAATGTCTCAGATCTGATAATGGTGGTGAGTATTGCAGTCATGAATTTGAAGATTATTGCTCCACTAATGGTATTCATAGACAAAAAACTATTCCAAGGACTCCACAGGAAAATGGAGTGGCTGAATGCATGAATAGGACTATAATGGAGCACACAAGGAGCATGAGGTTGCATGCTGGGTTGCCCTTACACATGTGGACAAAGGTTGTCAATACTGCAGTATATTTGATTAATAGAGGACCCTCTACTCCTTTGGACTGTGGTATTCCAGAGGAAGCATGGACTAGTAAGAAGGTGAGTTATTCTTTTCTCAAGACCTTCGGTTGTGAAGCTTTTGCTCATATAGACTCTGAAAATAGAACCAAGCTAGAAGCTAAATCAAAGAAATGTGTCTTTGTTGGATATGGCATTAATGAATTTGGCTATAGGCTTTGGGATTTTGCAAATCATAAAATTATAAGAAGCCGGGATGTCATATTCAATGAAAAAGTGTTGTACAAAGATCTGTTGCAGCAATATGAGAAGAAAGAATATTATTATGTAGTGCTGGATGATACTCCAAAAGCTGATGTTCCAGCCATTCCTCATGATGTGCAACAACTGCAACAACAAATACCACACACACCAGTGAATGTTAGACGGTCAACAAGGCCAATTAGACCTCTACAAAGGTTTTCTCCCTCTTTGTATTCTATTTTACTTACTGATGCTGGGGAACCTGAAAGTTATGATGAAGCTATGCAGGTGGATACTAAGATTCAGTGGGAGTCTGCAATGAAAGATGAAATGGACTCTTTGCTGAAAAATAAGACATGGGATTTGTGCAAGTTGCCTGTAGTTAAAAAGGCTTTACAGAATAAATCGGTTTACAGGTTGAAAGAAGAGGAAGGAGGTAAGAAAAGATTTAAGGCCAGGTTAGTTGTAAAAGGATTTGCACAGAAAAAGGGAATTGATTTTGATGAGATATTTTCTCCTATTGTTAAAATGACTTCTATTCGTACTATTTTAAGTCTTGTGGCTACTGAAGATTTACATTTAGAGCAGATGGATGTTAAAACAACCTTTCTTCATGGTGATTTGGATGAAGAAATATATATGGCTCAGCCACAGGGTTTTGAGATCAAAGGTAAGGAGAACTTAGTGTGCAAATTGAAGAAAAGTTTATATGGCTTGAAGCAAGCACCTCGGCAATGGTATCTGAAATTTGATAGTTTTATGCATGAGCATGGATATAATAGGTGTCATTCAGATTATTGTGTTTATTTTAAGAGGTTGGATGATGATAGCTACATTATTTTATGTTTATATGTTGATGATATGCTTATAGCTGGGTCTAACATGGATCATATTAAGGGGCTGAAATGCCAATTAGCACATGCATTTGCTATGAAGGATTTGGGGGCAGCAAAACAAATCCTTGGTATGAAGATTTGTAGAGATAGGAAGAACAGAACATTTATGCTATCTCAAGCTAATTATGTTGAGAAGGTGTTGCAACGTTTCTCTATGGAGAATGCTAAAGCTGTCAGCACACCTTTACCTAGTCATTTGAAATTGACTAAGGAGATGTGTCCCAAAACATAGGAAGAGGAGGATAAGATGTCCAAGGTACCCTATGCTTCAGCTGTAGGAAGTTTGATGTATGCTATGGTATGCACTAGGCCAGATATTGCACATGCAGTGGGAGTCGTTAGCAGGTATATGAGTCATCCAGGATTTGAGCATTGGAATGCTGTCAAGTGGATTCTCAAATATTTGAGAGGAACATCCAATAAGTGTTTACACTTTGGGGGCTCTACTACTGATTTATAGGGCTATGTTGACTCAAATTTGGCTGGGGATATTGATACCAGGTGGAGTACTATAGGTTATGTCTTTACTATTAGTGGGGCAGTCGTGAGCTGGGTTTCTAGGCTACAGAAGATTACTGCTCTCTCCACTACAAAGGCAGAGTATGTTGCTGCTACAGAGGCAGCCAAAGAGATGATATGGCTTCAGTTCTTCTTGGAAGAATTGGGACATCCTCAGAAGGATAATTATTTGTTCACAGATAGTCAGAGTGCCATTCATCTTGCTAAGAATTCAGCTCTGCATTCTAAGACCAAACACATACAATTGCGGTACCATTTCATTCAGTCAGTTTTGGAGGATGGACAGTTAAAGCTAGAGAAGATACATACCAATGAAAATCTAGCAGATATGTTGACAAAGGTTGTAACAAGGGAGTTGCTGAACTCCTCTTCAGCTTCAGTTGGTCTTTTAGACTAAATGTGCATAAAAGAACAACAGAGTCCAGGGTGGTTTGATCCAGTGGGAGCCCCATGCGGTAGTTGTATTGCTATAGGATCAGTCTCCAAGTGGGAGATTGTTGTTTAGTGTGGAGCCTGATCATTCCCCAAGTGGGAGATTGTTAGATTGTGGTGACTGATCAGGAAAGTACTGTACATACTTCATAAATAGTGGGGTTCAGGGCATCAAACAGAATTTTTTTTTTTTTTGGGAAGTAGCCAACATGGTAGCCGACATATTATGGCCTACATATGGCCGACATGTTATAACCCTAAAGCGGTTTAATACTTGTATAAAAAGGGCTTAGGGTTGGGTATTTTTCGTGTGTGGTGATACAAAATTGGTTCTTGCGGCGGTATTGAGCTGTAAGGGATTACGAATTGTAATCAGGTTGTAATCACTCGATTGTAATAAGATCGGACTTGCTGTTTGGTGGACGTAGCCCAGGGATTGGGTGAACCATGTTAAATCTTGGTGCCTTGTGTTCATTTCTGTGTTTTCTATTATTTTCTGTTATTGGTTATATTTGCATGTAGTTTTTATTTCTGTCCGTGGTTTATCCTAACAAAATCAAACCAGACTTTGAGGGTTGCTAGAGAGAATCTGGTAAGTTGTTTTGTGATATATTATTTGTTTTTTTTTAGTGACTAGAAGTGAACATGGAAAATAACTTACTTTGAGCACGTGGCTATATTCCTCTACAGTCAATAGAGTTTTTGGAATAGAACCTAGTATTGATCTTTTGGGATTTGGGAGTCAATATTGTGTATTTTTGTTGCATCATTGCCATCACTTCTCCCATGGGAGGTCTTGACAAACTGTTCCCTTGAATACACACAAATTCCACCCTAACCAACACTTCTACTTGTTCCAGATCGACCTCACTGCACAGCTTTGGATCTGACATGCACACAAAATTTCCAGCCACCATCTCGTTGAATAGCTAGTCTAGATAATATTGCTTACTTGGGATTTACATTGGATTGAAGTTTTTCCTTCCGCTGACAAGCTCCAACAACATTTGGCCATAGCTATACACACCCACTTTCACATTGATGGGAAAATTGCTTATCCAATCTAGTGCCATATATCCCCTCGTTCCTCTTAAAATAGTCAGAGTGTTGCTTTGTTCCTATTATTTAAGTAATCCCTCTTTCCACTCTATCACAATAAATAAATTAAAAATTCTTTTTTCACCTACACATGGCTAAAATAGTTAATAATATTAGTATTTAAATATGCCTGAAGCCCCTTAAAATGTTCCAAGAATCAAAATATCTAAAGGCACTTTCTATTATAGTTCCATTATTCTCTCCACCAAGCCCAAGAATATAGCCAATCTAGATGCACACATCCCTTATTTCCCTCATGGTTTCAACCACTTACAATTATTAGTAAGCTTATCCGATCTATTTACAATTTAAAACCTTCAATCTCCACCTTTCATCTTCACCTTCATCCTACGAGGATCCTGTCAATCATCTTTCACAATGATCTCATCATTAGATCTTTACTATCCATTCTCCATTCCAAAATTCTATAAATTGAGCCACTCCCTCATCCATTCCAAGAATCCATCAAGTTTGAGAAAAGTATATGCTGTCAAATCAAATCATCCTTAAGAAAATGAGCATCTACATATCAATTAGTCAAGGAGAATATCATTAAATAATGGAGGCTTTGGTAACATTTGACTCAGGTTTTTGATGGTAATGTTGTTTTCACACTCTTTTGTTGAGCTCTATTTAGAGGTTTTGTTTTAGCTTGCACAAGAACTTGCTTTTTTTAAGTTTCATTCTATTGTATTCAAATCTTTTGACATTATACAAGTAATTGATAGATGGATCACACAAGGTTTCGAACCCAAGTGAGTTCCACATGAAACATAATCATAGGTCTTGTTCATTAGGCCAATGGGTAATGGAATAGTCTACCTTGAATATAAGGTTTGATTTACAATTGATGTTCAAGCCACTTTTGAATCAATCATATTTATGTAACTAGATTGTAATTCTAGCAACTATAAAACTAATTATTCTTGGAAATCACATAAATATTGGTTTCTGTCACTTTTACATGAACTCTGTTGGTAACTAATTGATGGTTTGCTTTGCTTTCACCTAATCTTGTCCAGAATTGATCATGACACGAGTCCAAATTAATGCTCTCTCACAATTTTTATATACCATCAAATGAATTTTGGAGTTGAATGAATATGATATTGAAATGTGGATGATTGATTATGACAAACAACAAGTTTCAATTTTCATATATGATATAAAAAATGAAGTTGAGATTTTATCATAAACAAATTTAGTGAAATAAGTACCTTTCAGTTTTAAATTCTAATCAAAGAAGTATCAACACAAACTCATGATTCCATATTGAAAAGGAAAATGAAGTATGGCATAAACTTATGATGCATATTAGGAAACAAAATAAACTTAGGAAATCTTCCATAAAACTAAAAGACCCAATGGCAGGGGAATGGTGTTGAATAACATGTGAATGGTGTCGAGTATCAGGCCAAATTGGTAGTATTGGTGGATGGAGAGAATAAAAGTGGGAAAAGAAAGGAATATCAATGATGAATTTATCTTTATTCTTCAATGTGACCCCTAATTCGTCCCTTCCATCTGATGAATTTACAAATATAATATCCAGAAAACACACAATTTTGATCCCACACATTGAGAAAAAGAGGATGCTTTGTGCACAAGTGCTAGGTCAATGTGCACTAGCCATCAATTATGATGGGACTTGGGTGGTTTTGTGGATTCCCAAAATAAAATCCATTTGGAATGAATTATAGTGTGGAGCCCAATGCTTAACTCAATTTCATAGAAAAGAATCCAAAATCAATTATTTCTTAAGGTGTCTTCTTACCTAGAATTTTACCTCAGACAGTTTAGTGAGTCCAACTTTTTAAGATTTGTCCAAGATTTCATTAGGAACCTCATTTAAAAAGTAATTATAGGATAGATTTGAGGTAGGTACCAGTTTGTAAAAATAAGATATGTGTGGGGTAAACATTCCACCAAATAAAAATAGAATGAAAGATCAGTATAGTCTTTTTCAAACCTAATATTTAATGATTATATATATCAGGCTTATCAAAGAAACTTTTTTAAACTGGAAAACAAATTATGTTTACTCATTTATTTTGTTAGAATATTGCAGCCACTTCTATTAGCAGATTAGATTTTATTTGATAATTTTGTTCATGTATACTTTTCACTTGATGAAATCAACCATTTTAGTTTTCAAGTGATATCATAATTTTAGATCAACTAAAAAGCATGCACTAAACCGTTCATTCAATTTTCCATCTTCCTATATAGGAATGCTAATTATTTTTTAAATTTCCAGTTCATTGTACATATTTACACCATGTGCAATTCAACTTTTTTGGCAAATTATAGTTTTATTAACTACTTATGATCTTAAATGAGTACAATTAAGCCTGCCCTATGATCAAGCTTGTTGCATGTAAAAAATTTGCCATTGAATTTCTATCCGTTGGTCTGATTTGTAGGCATCTCATTAGGTTTCTCAATCTGATATGCTCTAAAATTTGTTGTCTTAGAACATTCTCCTTGTTCATAATGCAATCCTTGCTTATCTCCAAATGGTTTTTTCCTTTTTAGCTGCTCATAAAGCTTTTCAGTGCTCAATTTGAATTCATGCTTGAATTTCTTTGCTTTGGCTCTGTCATCCCTTAAGACTTCATTCACATTCTCAAGTTCTTGCTCATTGTGCTTTGTTTCATTTAAATAAAGTTGTATCTGTCCGATGTGAGTGTTAAATTAGTGGCATTCATCTAATTTCTCTTTTAAGGCCTTTTTAGGTTTTTCTTGACTTTCTTTCCTCTCATTCAATTCCTTAGTCAAATTAGAATGTCAGTACTGATTTTGGATATACAAAACAAATGACAATCTATCAATGAATTTGAAGACTAGTGCCTTGTTTACTTGTGTAACAGAGTCTATTGCAATGTCGATTATTTAGGTACAACTTTGTAGGAAAATGCTATTTTTAACATCAACTGTTTTGAATTTATAGAACACAAGAGGTTAAAACGCATATGCTATCAACTAACACTCTAAAGGATTTTAACTTATTCAAATAGAAGATCAATCAGACAAGGATGAAGAAGCATACATGAATCTCTTAGTTACCTTGATTATTAGACACATTCTAATAAAAAAGGGAGGGAGGTCATTAAAAAAATATTTGTTACATATAGAGAAATTCTTCTTACAGTGTACAGAGCATGTTGGTAGTGGCTTTTGTAGCTTTGGTGTTTTGATCTGGGGGTGCTAAGGAGGAAGAGTCTACTGAACATGTCTGGCCAAGGAAGTATTAGTCCATACAGAACATGAAGGCAAGAAGATTGCAAAACAATGAGTTATTGCAAGATTGCATCCTTGTAAAGGCTAGACTATGGATAATATGATGTGATTAATATCAAATAAGTAAAAGTAGGGGGACACATTTTATTGAGAAGGGAAGGTAAACTTTGTGGATTGGGGAGAAAAGTAGGTGTTTTGGATATCCTTCAATTGTCAAAAATGAGTAAAAGCATAAAGTTGTCGGCAAAAAATTAATTTGATCTCTTATTCTACTGTAGTGAGAGGTTGCAACATTTATACCAATTTCATTTGTAGGATACACACTATTGATAAGTTAGTTAGCCTTGCGACTAAGGTCGATGGGGAATGTTGACACATGCAACTTGAGCATGAGTTTGAATTTGGTATTTCCTTGGGGATATTTACTTATTTTCCAAATAGAAGGTATCATCTCCATTTTGTCTGTCATGATCAGTTGTCATAGCTTTTTTGAATGAATTTATTTTCTCATGTGTATTTCTTCTCATAGAATGAACTTAGCCGAATGAAGTTGAACATGTGAATGCTTGATGACCCTGTTGGCATTATGATACATTTTTGTCATTAGTTACAACACTTATTGGATTCTGAATGCTTACCGAGCTCACACCGGAAACCAAGCTTTACCTAGTTCTCAGTGTTTACCGATTAATCAAGGTGAACAAAGAAGTCAGTGTTTACCAAGTAATCAAGGTGAACAAAGAAGTCAGTGTTTATCGAGTGATCAAGGTGAACAAAGCAATCAGTGTTTACCGAGTGATCAAGGTGAACAAAGCAATCAGTGTTTACCGAGTGTTCAAGATAAAGAAAGGAATCAGTTTTGACCGAGTAAAGATGTACTAAGATGTAACCAAGAACTTCATGATAACCGAGCTCCTGAGGTTATCAAGGAAATTAATTTTTACCGAGCTCAGACGGATATCAAGGAAACTAACTATCACCGAGTCACAAGGTTCTATCAAGTATTTCCTTTGATCACCAAGCAACAGTTCAGATAGAAGTATTCACCGAGTGACATCTCTTCTACCGAGTCTCCAGTGGTTACCGAGTTCAGAACTATTCGAAGTGTTTAGTATGAACCGTGCCTTCACTTCTACCGAGTGCATGACGATGCCGAGTAACGCAGTGGACGCCGAGTATCAGAAGGACACTGAGTCAGTTCAGTGAACCCGAGTTTTTACCTTGGGCCGACTTTGTATAGAGATTTGCACTTGTTGTTTTAGCCGACCTTGCATGTATTGTTTAGCCGACCTTGCATGTATTATTTATATGGATAGTATATATATGCAATGTATTGTATCATTCAAACAATAGTTATGGCAATGGTAATGAGTGGAAATGTGAAAGTGTGAATGTGTGAAAGTGCAAAAGAAATACATGCGTGCGAAAGTATGTGGGCTAAATTGTGAAGATATTCAGCAGGTCTAGTTTTGAAGCAGAAAAGTTTTATCTATCACATCAAGGTGAATCAGAGCATAGCGGATCTTATCAGCAATCAGTTGTAATCAGATCCACTGTTTCATTCTAACAGGTGAATCAGTTTTTGCAAATCTTTTAACAAGGTAGACTTAACAGTCTTTTGTAAATCTCCTAACAGAGTGCATACTTTATTGTATGTTTGGAAATCCTCTAACAAGGTGGATCTAGCAATCCTTTGTGCTCCTAATAGGGCAGATCACTAGAAGTGGTCATTGTAAGCCTTAACCGGCCAACTTCATACTGCAGTAACGAAGCTTGTGGGTTTCATCCCCACCCCAGTTTTACTTTCTATTTGGAAGTTTTCTGGGTCACCAAATCTGTGTGTTCAAGTGTTGCAAATGATTTTGTTTCATGCTTACAATAGGTTACTTGGATGAATGATGAATATATCAGTATACAGTTTTATTGTTTGAAATTTTAGAAGTTACTGATTCACCCCTCCCCTCTCAGTAACTTGTCATATCTTGAATATTTCCAACAATTGGTATCAGAGCTATAAGGTTCTCAAGATAAAAGCTTCACGGCTTGAGCAAAGATCAAGGACAATGGAGATATTCAAACTTGACAAAACTATTGAGAATGAAAAGCTAGATCTGAAAATGGCCATGGCTCAACTCAATGAAGCAAAAGAGCATCTTTTACAATGCTTGAAAAGAAGAAAAGAACTTGCAAAGCAAATGAATGACCATCAGTATGTTGAAGAAAAGATTGAAGGTCTCTCACCATCAAATAGTTCAGATGAAGCTGACAAAGAAATCAAAGAACTCTTAGAAAAGAATGGATCTCTGCAGGAAGAAGTAAGAAAGCTCAAAAGGGAACAAGGAATCCAGTCCATCAGGCTATGCAAAATCTTGGAGCAAAGGAACAAGGCAACTGAAGACTTAGAGGTAAGGAATAATCAATCCTCTTAGCTTGAAAATCTTGTAACTCAGTTATCTAATGCAAATGAAGAAATTATGAATCTAAGATCTGAGAATGAGATTTTGAGAAATGACTTAATTACTGAAAGACAAATCAATGCAAGCTTACAAAGTGATCTAATCTCTGAAAAACAAGTCAATGAGAGAATGGTAAAATCTCAAAAAGACATGGATCAATTGAATCTTCAAAATGAAGAAAACTTTCATAAACAAAATGGTAAAGCAGGCCTTGGATACAAGGAAGAAGGTGAATCCTCCAAACAGGGTACTCAAAAGAATCTAAAACCTACTTGCAGACACTGTGGTAAGTTAGGTCATACATCTAACAGATGTTGGAGCAATGGAAAAGGAAAATTTAATGGAAAATGCTACAATTGCAATCAGCATGGACAAAAAGCCAATGAATGCAAAAGGAAATCGAAATTTGAAGGTAAATGTCACAAATGCCAAAAGCAAGGTCATAAGGCATCACAATGCAAATTCAAATCTTTTAATCCAGCTGAACAACTTGTCAAAGCAATATTTGGTTGGGACTACAACACTTGGTGCAGATGTCATTATTGTGGAGAATATGGTCATACTGGCATAAACTGTGCAAGGCATCACCTAAGAAAAAGGGATACCACTGTAAGATGTTATACATGTACAGAACTTGGTCATATATCTAAAAACTGCATGAACATAAAGAAAGTCGAGGATGAGAAGAAAATCAAAGTAGACAATATTCAGAAACAAATGAAGCAGCAATGGATTCCAAAGTCTACCAAGCCAGATAATTCAAGTAATGGAATGATCACTCAAGAGGTGAGTGACTCTCCCATTTCCAATTAAGACTCATCAAGATAAGACCAGGACTGTATCCACAAGCAATATCCTAAGCAGTCCTAGAATGAAAATATGATCAAATCAGTATTTCAGATACATCAGGATCATGGTCGGTACATGACCTTACCGAGCTCAGTCGGGTGCAATAAGGCTTCTTTCACCAAGTTGCACTTACCGAGCATGGTTGGTTCTTCTCTTACCGAGTTAAGGGTGGATTAACCTATTTTCTTTTGGTCATCGAGTTGCGAAGTTTAAGCCAAGCTAGTGGATGACAGCCTGTCAATCGCAGCTACCTCCGTGCTGAACATTAATGACAAATTTTTCATCAAAAGGGCAGATTTCAACCTCATTTTTTCACCGCGAATTCGAGATTTACAAAAGAGGGATTTCAAGTGAATTCAAGTGAGTTGAAGAAATTTTCTAGTGAAGTATTCTTACAAAATCTTCTTACTCACCGAGCAGCAATGGCTTCCGCAAGCACCAGTAGCAGCAAGGTGAAGAAAGGATCCAAAATGCTTGTGAAGGGAACAGAATGGAAGGCACCGACGTTCAAGCTTGTTCCTGCCATCGCTGAATCACTCGACCCGCATGGAGCTCAATCACAGATTCCTCCAAAGGTACTTCTAATCAATGATATTCGTACTCATTTCAAGTGTACTGTGCAAGAAATAGGGACACTAGATATGGATAGCACCCTAGCCGAGTTATGCATGGATGGAACCCTAAAACCTGAGTTCAAACATTTGGAAACCAAAGGCTTAACCCATATCCCGCATCTGCCAAGAAGTTTCCAAGTGAAATGGGTGAGGTATATCTTGAGCCGAGTACATAATGGTCAGTTGTGGTTGGAACAACCAGTTTTGATAACCAAGAAGATGATTCACAAAATCATGGGTCTCCCAATGCTCAGCAAAGCCAAAACCACCAAAACCCTAGGACGGGATGAGTTACAGAACAAAACCCAAGCCGAATGGGATGGCAGAGGTTTAAAACTCAACAATGTTTCAGATATAGAACTGAAATTTGGTATTTATGTTATTGCATACAAACTGTATAGTTCCAGTAGGCTGAATAGTGTACCTTGCGAGGCTGTAGATTTGGCATATAAAATTGTAAAGAAAAATATGGAGTTTGACCTAGCTGATGTATTATTAAAACAATTCAATAAAAACATGGAAAGCATAAGGACTGCAAAGACAAACCCTTGTAAATTTGGTTCTTTGCTAGTTTGTTTATTCTTCTATGTACAGAAATTCTTTCCATCCAAAGGTACAGTTGTATGGAGGAAAGATACTCCAATTTTGTATCAAATAAATGAATTCATAGTAGATATGGGTATGAATTTTGACAAAGTAATGGACAATTATTTTGAAGATTTCAAGGAAAGGATGAACAACAGATTCAGAATACCTCCAAAACTTGTTGAAGAGTATAAGGATGATGTCTGTTTCATGGTTGACTGTGACAAGGTATACATACAGGCAGTTAGACCCCGAGTTGCATGGGTGAAACCTCTTCCATATGAGGTAAATATTGATGAAACCAGGGATATCATTGAAGCACTGGTAAATGAGCCAGTAGACCCAAGGCAACGAATTTTTGGTACTTATGATGAAGCAAAGGCTAGAATTGAACTAGAAATCAAAATTCCACAGGCCATCAGCAAAGGTAAAAGGAAAATGGCCAAACTAAAAACTGAAATGAGTTCTCTTATGGTCACCGAGGGAAAAGGTGAAGATAAAGAAAGTGAAGAAGAAAAAGAAGGAGAAAAAGAATCAGAAAAAGAGCAACCGGCAAAGAAGAAAGGCAAGGTAATCATTACCAAGCCCAAGAAGCAGCCTACTGCAGTATTCACTCGAAGAATGAGAAAAGGTATTCAGGAACCTGTATTGGTCAAACCTGCACCTACATTCAAGCAAAGGCTCAAAACATTGGAAGAAGGAGCTGGCATTGCAAATTTCAAGGCATTGAGATTTGAGACAAGGACTGATGCAGAGAAAATGCAAATTGAGGAACTAGTACTTAACAAAATGGGAAAATGGAAATACTCCCCGGACCAGATTGCTCCTCATATCTCTAAAGAACTATTGGAGACAGTACAACCAAGATGGGAGTTAGCCACCAAGACGGTAAAAGATATATATGAGCAATCCCTGAAGAATCTTCAGCCTAGTCTCACTGGAGCAGAGGTAAAATCTGAATTGAAAACCTATGAAGGTAAAATGATGATCAGATTCCACACTTGTTTAGTTTTGATCAAAGATATAGAGCATGTTGTAAATGATGCTACAAACATGTGGAAAAACATCTATCATCTACATAAGCCCAGTGTAGACCCAGTAGAAATAAAGGATCATGACAGCAGCAGCAGCAGTGATGAATCAGATAGCACTCCATCCATCACAGTTACACCAGGAGAGTTGCATGCAATGATGGAAGAAAAGGAGGAAGAAGACAAAGAGGAAGAAGCTGAAGAGGAAGATAAGGAGGATGATACGGTAAAAATTGCAGCAGCAGTTATTGCATCCCTTCCTCACTCCCCAGACAAACCTATGACATCATCAAGGTTGGAGTCAGCTTCAGCAGGTTCATCTACACCAGTTTTACCATCTACACCTACCATATCTCAGCTCCAGGTATCATCAGTGGAAGTGACTACCACTTCATCTACCGAGCTACATCCCTCTTCGTCTACCGAGCTGCACCCCTTTTCATCTACCGAGTTAGCCTCCTCGACTCCATCATCATCAGTTGGCATTGCTGTAAGTTCTCAAATTTTGACAACTCAAATTTGTTCTACAATTTTGTTGCCATCTACTTCAGGCACAGTGAGCTCAGATACTATATTACCGAGTGTATCACCATTTTTGGCCAGCACTCAAATTTTTGACCCTGTACATACTTCTATTGGCACTCAAACCTCAAACATCCCAATTTTTACTGCTAGTCCTTCTATCTCTACTGTTGTGTCTATTCCAAAGGTCAAACCAGTCATCCCAGAAGTCAAAAAAAAGCAACCATTAAGACTTGTGATCACTGGAAAGGAAATTCCTGAAGATATTGACTTGGACACAGAGATAGTAATTCCAAAGATTGACTTTGATAATGCTACCATTGAAGAAATGAGGTATGCTAGTCAACTTATTGAGAAAAAGGCTACTCAGATGCAGTTAAGATCAGAAAGGGATAAGGAATATAGGATAATTGAGGAAGCTCGGAACATAATTACTAAGGCTATAGGTGTTGATGTTGATACTTCTCAACACATTTTGATTCAACTAGAAGAGGCAGTTAATAAATTCAATGAAGATGCCTCCGGACAAGAAAAGCTAATTGAGCGTGCAGAAAAGAAATTTGATAATAAGGTATTAGGGCACATTGCCCAGAACATTGCAATAAATCAGGTTGCATTAACCTCAGTTTTGGCAGATATGGAAAATTCTTTTAATAATGTAACATCTCTTTTTGCTAAACTTTGTGATGTTACCGAATACACTAAAGGAATAAGAGAAAAACTAAATAAAATTGATGAAGATCTAAAGGTAAGCGCACAAAACTTGAAGCTTGACCCCAGTTCAAGCTCATCTCATCACCTCAGAATCAAATTTTTGTCAGAGAAGCAGGCAGAGCTGTTGAGGGAAGAGGCAAGGATCCGATCTACATTGATAGATATCCAAAACATGATCCTTCCTATCATGGATTCAATGCAGAAGCATATTGCACATTCAAAGACATTAATCCATGATAATAACTTCTCCATTGCAGATCATGTGATTGAACTTTCGGCTAAAATTCAAATAGCTCTTTCTACCTGCAAAATTTTGCAAGAGAATTGGGATAAGACTCTCCAGCTTATTCTTCAGGTACATTCAGAGTTCATCTCTCATTTTGGTGTTTCCATATAAGTATATATATTCTTTATTCTTTGGCATTATTGTCAAAAAGGGGGAGATTATTGTTGGATATGTATACTATGGGTGAATAAGTGTTTTCAAAATTTTTACAAAGGAAGAGATATACAGCTCATGTAAATAATGTATGTACATTCTATGGGGGAGTTGTATATAACAAAGCTATTCTATGGGGGAGTTGTATATAACAAAGCTATGTATATTCAAAATCATTCATCAGCATGTCAGATAAATTTTGTCTCATAAGTGTTTTTGTCACTTATGATAAACAGTTTGTAAAAATAAGATATGTGTGGGGTAAACATTCCACCAGATAAAAATAGAATGAAAGATCAGTATAGTCTTTTTCAAACCTAATATTTAATGATTATATATATCAGGCTTATCAAAGAAACTTTTTGAAACTGGAAAACAAATTATGTTTACTCATTTATTTTGTTAGAATACTGCAGCCACTTCTATTAGCAGATTAGATTTTATTTGATAATTTTGGTTCATGTATACTTTTCACTTGATGAAATCAACCATTTTAGTTTTCAAGTGATATCATAATTTTAGATCAACTAAAAAGCATGCACTAAACCGTTCATTCAATTTTTCATCTTCCTATATAGGAATGCTAATTATTTTTTAAATTTCCAGTTCATTGTACATATTTACACCATGTGCAATTCAACTTTTTTGGCAAATTATAGTTTTATTAACTACTTATGATCTTAAATGAGTACAATTAAGCCTGCCCTATGATCAAGCTTGTTGCATGTAAAAATTTTGCCATTGAATTTCTATCTGTTGGTCTGATTTGTAGGCATCTCATTAGGTTTCTCAATCTGATATGCTCTAAAATTTGTTGTCTTAGAACATTCTCCTTGTTCATAATGCAATCCTTGCTTATCTCCAAATGGTTTTTTCCTTTTTAGCTGCTCATAAAGCTTTTCAGTGCTCAATTTGAATTCATGCTTGAATTTCTTTGCTTTGGCTCTGTCATCCCTTAAGACTTCATTCACATTCTCAAGTTCTTGCTCATTGTGCTTTGTTTCATTTAAATAAAGTTGTATCTGTCCGATGTGAGTGTTAAATTAGTGGCATTCATCTAATTTCTCTTTTAAGGCCTTTTTAAGTTTTTCTTGACTTTCTTTCCTCTCATTCAATTCCTTAGTCAAATTAGAATGTCAGTACTGATTTTGGATATACAAAACAAATGACAATCTATTAATGAATTTGAAGACTAGTGCCTTGTTTACTTGCGTAACAGAGTCTATTGCAATGTCGATTATTTAGGTACAACTTTGTAGGAAAATGCTATTTTTAACATCAACTATTTTGAATTTATAGAACACAAGAGGTTAAAACGCATATGCTATCCACTAACACTCTAAAGGATTTTAACTTATTCAAATAGAAGATCAATCAGACAAGGATGAAGAAGCATACATGAATCTCTTAGTTACCTTGATTATTAGACACATTCTAATAAAAAAGGGAGGGAGGTCATTAAAAAAATATTTGTTACATATAGAGAAATTCTTCTTACAGTGTACAGAGCATGTTGGTAGTGGCTTTTGTAGCTTTGGTGTTTTGATCTGGGGGTGCTAAGGAGGAAGAGTCTACTGAACATGTCTGGCCAAGGAAGTATTAGTCCATACAGAACATGAAGGCAAGAAGATTGCAAAACAATGAGTTATTGCAAGATTGCATCCTTGTAAAGGCTAGACTATGGATAATATGATGTGATTAATATCAAATAAGTAAAAGTAGGGGGACACATTTTATTGAGAAGGGAAGGTAAACTTTGTGGATTGGGGAGAAAAGTAGGTGTTTTGGATATCCTTCAATTGTCAAAAATGAGTAAAAGCATAAAGTTGTCGGCAAAAAATTAATTTGATCTCTTATTCTACTGTAGTGAGAGGTTGCAACATTTATACCAATTTCATTTGTAGGATACACACTATTGATAAGTTAGTTAGCCTTGCGACTAAGGTCGATGGGGAATGTTGACACATGCAACTTGAGCATGAGTTTGAATTTGGTATTTCCTTGGGGTTATTTACTTATTTTCCAAATAGAAGGTATCATCTCCATTTTGTTTGTCATGATCAGTTGTCATAGCTTTTTTGAATGAATTTATTTTCTCATGTGTATTTCTTCTTATAGAATGAACTTAGCCGAATGAAGTTGAACATGTGAATGCTTGATGACCCTGTTGGCATTATGATACATTTTTGTCATTAGTTACAACACTTATTGGATTCTGAATGCTTACCGAGCTCACACCGAAAACCAAGCTTTACCTAGTTCTCAGTGTTTACCGAGTAATCAAGGTGAACAAAGAAGTCAGTGTTTACCGAGTAATCAAGGTGAACAAAGAAGTCAGTGTTTACCGAGTGATCAAGGTGAACAAAGCAATCAGTGTTTACCGAGTGATCAAGGTGAACAAAGAAATCAGTGTTTACCGAGTGTTCAAGATAAAGAAAGGAATCAGTTTTGACCGAGTAAAGATGTACTAAGATGTAACCGAGAACTTCATGATAACCGAGCTCCTGAGGTTATCAAGGAAATTAATTTTTACCGAGCTCAGACGGATATCAAGGAAACTAACTATCACCGAGTCACGAGGTTCTATCAAGTATTTCCTTTGATCACCAAGCAACAGTTCGGATAGAAGTATTCACCGAGTGACATCTCTTCTACCGAGTCTCTAGTGGTTACCGAGTTCAGAACTATTCGAAGTGTTTAGTATGAACCGTGCCTTCTACCGAGTGCATGACGATGCCGAGTAACGCAGTGGACGCCGAGTATCAGAAGGACACCGAGTCAGTTCAGTGAACCCGAGTTTTTACCTTGGGCCGACTTTGTATAGAGATTTGCACTTGTTGTTTTAGCCGACCTTGCATGTATTGTTTAGCCGACCTTGCATGTATTATTTATATGGATAGTATATATATGCAATGTATTGTATCATTCAAACAATAGTTATGGCAATGGTAATGAGTGGAAATGTGAAAGTGTGAATGTGTGAAAGTGCGAAAGAAATACATGCGTGTGAAAGTATGTGGGCTGAATTGTGAAGATATTCAGCAGGTCTAGTTTTGAAGCAAAAAAGTTTTATCTATCACATCAAGGTGAATCAGAGCATAGCGGATCTTATCAGCAATCAGTTGTAATCAGATCCATTGTTTCATTCTAACAGGTGAATCAGTTTTTGCAAATCCTTTAACAAGGTAGACTTAACAGTCTTTTGTAAATCTCCTAACAGAGTGCATACTTTATTGTATGTTTGGAAATCCTCTAACAAGGTGGATCTAGAAATCCTTTGTGCTCCTAACAGGGCAGATCACCAGAAGTGGTCATTGTAAGCCTTAACCGGCCAACTTCATACTGCAGTAACGAAGCTTGTGGGTTTCATCCCCACCCCAATTTTACTTTCTATTTGGAAGGTTTCTGGGTCACCAAATTTGTGTGTTCAAGTGTTGCAAATGATTTTGTTTCATGCTTACAATAGGTTACTTGGATGAATGATGAATATATCAGTATACAGTTTTATTTTTTGAAATTTTAGAAGTTACTGATTCACCCCTCCCCTCTCAGTAACTTGTCATATCTTGAATATTTCCAACAGACCCGATTTAAGAATATTGTTTATATAGAGGCCTTGTACATTCTAGTATAATTTCTCCCTCGTATAAGGTCAGTTATGGATTCGGGAAAATGCAAGATGCATTTTCAAATGGTGTCTTTTGTTAGTTTTGAGACACCAATAATTTTTGAAATAAATAATTTATCCTTAGCAATATATTACTTCAAATTTTCCTAATCTATGACTTTTGTTGACAGGTTTAGACATCTCTCTCACAAGTAGATCATTGAAGCTAATTACAGATGATACCAATCCAGATAATACATGCTCAAAGGAATTTTATACTATTAACATTAGGAGTGGATAAGAGTAGGTAGTTATTAAAACTATTTCAAATGACATGGTGATGTATGAACTCCCATTAAATTTCTCACATAAGCATGATTAAGATCTTGAATTGAGATCTCCAATCAAACATGTTCATGGTAGTGAAGCTTGCAGCTCCAACAAGACTTGTCATACTGATAAATTAGGAGTACATCTAGAAAATCATCCTAGGTGGAAAGGGAGATATAATGAGAGTGAATCACAAGGGAATTTAATGGTGGATTCTACCAAACAAAGAGATCATAATCAACTTCTTTCTGGAATCAGTAGTAAGACTCTTGATCATGTACATGTGAGAAAAAAAAGATCAATTTTCCCTTAAGGAGATCATGTTTTCTTAGATACTTACCCTCAATTCTTTTTGATCTTTTATTTAGGGTATTTTGAATTACAATTATGCTAATAAATTTGAATTTTTATTGGAGATGCAAGAACTAGTAAATAAAGGCATATTTGTTAAGGTTGTTAAATATATCAAGCAGTGGAATTCAAACTTCTTTGAGGAAAATCTTGTATTTCTATTTCAACTAAAGAAAGTATTGAGATGTTCTCACTGATTATAATTTTTAGTATATCTGATATAAAAGGATGGTCAATTATTTCTATGTTCACAATCATGACATTTTTAGAAAACTAGTTATGATATACAGGTTGAGTTTCTTAAATCATGACAAAAGTGGGGCATTTTATACCCAATTCATTTGGAAAGTTAAATGATGCACTAAGTGATTACACAAGTTCAGCCCATCCTTAATCATTTCCATAACAATGCCTTACCTCGACTTGCCAAGTGTTTGGCCACTCTAGATGTACCAAAAAAGGCTTAACTATTTGGGAGTTAACTATTTGGGAGTTCAAGCCTCCAGTATTATCTTAAGCCATATGTTATAAAGAAAATTGACCATAACTTTGTATTGTGCATCAATTGAAAAATATTCTATGCTACTAAAACTCAAATTTGTTTGGAATTCTTAGAGGCTTTTCATGTGCCTTCTCTTTTTGTTGGGCTCTATTAGGGATAACATAAAAAAATTAGCCAAAATTCTACACTAAATGACATAGTCTTTCATCATCTAATCTATAATTTGTTCACCCTCGAGTGAAAGTCCAATAATAAATCTTGATTTTTGTGTAACCTTATGACTCTGGATGATGGGAATATTGCCATTCACACTTCTATACTCCAATTCCAAGGAAAAGATATAGAATCTTAACATTCACATTCAAGGCTTGCATTATTTTCCACATTTGTGCACTCTTCTATGCATAAACAATAATCAAAATCTAAAAATTTTGTGATGTAGACTAAGGGAAATACAATGAGTAGCTAGGCAATATTGTGGGTTAGTTGTGCATGTCAAAAGTGCTCTCCGCATTAGACTTCCAGACTTTCAAAATATTTCCAAAAAAAAACAAATATCTAACTCGTGGCCGCAAACTAGAATTTCATACCATTGAGTAATTTTTTGCATCTGATGCAATTTTACATGCACAAGAAAAAATTGGAATAGAATCTTCCATCACTTTATGGGCTACTTCACCAGCACCAATTTTTATTGCTAGCAGACCTGAAAGAATTTTATAAATTCTTTCATCTCCCAAATTAGAAAATCTTGTGGAATAGCAATAGAGCTACTATGTAAAACATTTCTAACTATAATTTACCTGCAGCATGTTTAGCAAGAGCCATCTCAAAAGAAGACCCTTTTTTTATCAATTTCATAAACATATCGAGCAAAGTTTCATTTCTGCAAGAAAGCTGATGGTTTAGGCAAGTATCCAATGTACATAACGATTGTCCATAATTTTAAATGTGTAGTATTTTTAAGTCCATTGTAAATGCTTACAAGTTTTTTAAAAATCACTTATTTGTAATGTTGTAGTACTATAATTTTGAGTATTTGCTCAATTTAACATTTTTGGTCTATTTTGTCCAATTCTGATTTTTTTAGACCCTTGTATGTCATGGAAAATAATAATTTTGGCAATGTTCATAAGTATATCAATGGGCATAAAACATAGAAGTAGGAATATTATCCAAATAAAGACAAGCATAAGAATTAAACGTATGCCATATTTGACAAAGATGATATTCTTACTTGCTTTCTACAAATTTATATTGAAAACCATTCATGAAAGCATTGATAAAACCTTTCAGACCATTTTATCTAGTTGATATTAAAAGGAGAGAAAGCTATTTGTATTAGATATCCATATCACAAAACTACCATATTTTTCTCAGTGTATATAGTCCCTTTTGGATAGTTCTACCTCATTTCGAGGCAACTATACTCAAATGTTAATTTGTTTCTTGGATCGATTTTGTGACAGTTTTGAACATCAATGTTTTGGATCATCCTAC
Source organism: Cupressus sempervirens (assembly GCA_028749045.1). Lineage (NCBI taxonomy): Eukaryota > Viridiplantae > Streptophyta > Pinopsida > Cupressales > Cupressaceae > Cupressus > Cupressus sempervirens. The sequence continues at coordinate 442,070,758 of CM053792.1, read as the reverse complement.
GTGATCTATCAACGTTACTCTCTCGTATCCTGATGATGGATCATGTAGTATGATCCAAAATATTGATGCTAAAAACTATCACACAATTTATCCTAGAAACAAATCAGCATTTAACATGGATTGTGAAGATCTGCTAGACTTACCTATATTTAAGTCATGTCAATTATTCATGATACATTCTTTGACATTTATTATCATGGAATCTGCTTCTACATAAACAAGATAGGAAAACATGGCTTCATGCCAAGCAGATCTTCATGCTAAATATTATAGTTTAAATCTCATTGTGATGATAAAATAGAAAATGTCAGTGTACTTCAACCATGAACTTTACATTGGTTAGCATGGAGAATAAATAGAAAGCAAGCACAAATCAGTAACATATGCATAGTTTTGATTTGTATATTTAGCAAATAAGAAAAGAACATAGATTAAATATAAGGGGTTCTAAGCAGGCTGGTTAATACCAGTCTCTTTCTAATTTATTCCTCTGATACAAAACTTTAGGAATACTCAAAAAATTGTTCCTTCCTAGTATTTAATTAAACATCTTCACATTAGTTCAAAAACCCTAGGTTTGAAACTGAATACATGCATGCTGAAGAAGTTATAAAAAAAATCAGATAGAACTCAACATATCTTAGGAAATTAAAATATACATCAATTTGGTATATTTGAAACAAGTTTGAAGAATTTCACAAACCTTTGTGACTGCTCCTCTAAAACCTCACACTTGGTAATGGCATCTTTGCCTTGCATGCGCTCCTCCTGAAGCTTTAACTCCAAAGCATCCACTTTTTTAGACAACCCTTTCATCTCAGTTTTTGTTGCCTTGAATTGAGATTTAATATCTGATTTATGTGAAATCATGGCTGCTAGTTCATTCTCTAATAATTGCTTTGATTCCTTAGTAGATTCAAGCTACATTTGCAAGTTTGCTAGCATTTGTTCCGATTTAGTAAGTTGACTTTTTGTGTGTTCAAGATTCTCTTTAATTGCAGCTAGGACTATCTTTTAGATTAGCATTGTCACTCTTCAAATGCGTAAGTTGTTCCTCCAACTTTGTAACTTGATGTTGGGTGTGATCAAGCTTCTCTTTTGTTATAGTGAACACTAGTACATTTGAGGTCATTTTTTGACCAAAAATTTCAACCATAAATTAATAAGGTTTTGATTGGTCAGATTGTAGAAGGAAAATTTTCAATTTTTAAAAATCTAAGCCCATGTTGGTCAAAATTTTGACCAACATGGGCTTAACTTTAACATGGAAAATTGTTTTCAATTTCATTGATATTGAGCACGTGAAGTAGCTGGAGCTACAGAACCTTAGGTCGACCCATGCCAGTGTTGCTTGCTTTCCCGCTACTAACTCCTCATTTGGAACACTGGGCTCCATCTCTTGTATTCAGCTCTGAATCTAGCACTTTCTTCACTTAAACTAGTATTTACCTCATACATTTTTTATGTTTTCATATGTTTGGGTGATTATTTTGTTTCTTCTAGTGGTTTGAGTTGTCTCACACTTAGGTTCTTACACTAAATATGGCATGCTCTTCTTTCACGAGGTTTATTGAAAACCTAAAGCCTTCCATCGGTAATGCCATTGGTGTAATTTCATTAGACTGAATTACGTTGCACATTTTACTATCACAAAATGCCATTTGTGTCCCCTACTCTTGTCAATCTTGCACCATACTACCCATTTATAAAGGGCCAGTTGAAGGAGATGCTTCACATTTTGCTTTCAACACACGAACCCCCTAAAGATTGCTTCGCAGATGTCCAATACTTGCAGAACTGCATTGGACAGAACACCTTTTTTACAAGGCAAAAATGTCCTCCCATTTCCTCACTCACAGGAAATTTTCCTTTGGTGTGTATCCTAGTCATAGGTTATTGAGTGCTCTACCTTGCCTAAATTTGGTCTTTTTTTTGGGCTTCTTCCTCTTGAATCTAAGACACCTTTGGGGCATATCTTTGAAAGGGTTTTTGAAAGGTTAGCAATTTTTGTGTCAGAAATGTTTAGAAGGAAGTTCCCTTGGAGCTTATCTTTTGATGCCCTAATTTGGCCTTTCATGATCCTTGCCTTGGTGTTTGAAGTACTCCCCCCAAGTGCATTTTCCGAAATTGTAGTTGAAAAGAGGGTTTCCCTTGAAACCCTCTTTAACATTGGCCCAATAATAGGTCACACATCAAAAGTACCCTTTTTACTTTTGGTTTGACACCCTTTATTCAAAACTAGACATTAGATCGTTAGGTTCTAGGATCTCATTCTGCCACTTACTCTTTTTCTCACAGTTGGTATTAAAGAAATAATTTTTGCATACCCAAGCCCTTGTTATAATTTTCATCAAGTGATTATCTTTTGGGGGAATATTTTCATCTTTAATCCTACTCCAACATCAATTACCTGAGAACATATTATGGATTTCAATATCAAAGCTTCAAGTTTCCTTAATCCTTGTTAAGTAACTTGTGAATGAGTAATTTGAAACCCCGAGGCTTGGACACAAGTAATAATTCAATTTGGGTTTTACTGAGATTTTGTTGGCTTTGTATACTAATAAAATATTATCTTGTAGGAAAAGATAGCGTTGAGAGCATAGCTTCCTCATTATCCACACCAGCAAAAACTCGACACAAGTATCATCAAACCCATGGGAAAGAAGAGAAAATTTGATCAAAGAGTTTGAAAAGGTAGTGCTAACAATGAAATATATGAAGGATGATGTGCTCCAAGTGTTGAAGATAGAGAACTTGGTTTGGTTTCTAATGGACATAGACATCAAAGAATGCAACTTAAGAGGAAATTAAGGAAGATGTACACAAAGGAAATGTTTCTCAATAGGAATACTATACCAACCTTCTTAGTCTAGGATAGTTTAGAAATGCTTCTTTCCTAAATCTATTCACTGTCCAAAAATCAGCAACACCTTGGACAATAATTACTCACCAGCTACATGATTTTGTTCCCTACCAGATAATACTATCATTGTTGCCTTTGATTCTATCAACACAACCATAGTCTTCTGGACTCCTAGAAGAAAGTACATGACTTTGAACAATAAGGTGTTTACCCTTAGGGAGTATCAATCCATGCAGCATGAATGCAAGTGATAAGTGAACACATAGTGCATAATCCTCCTCACCCACTATCTCTAGGAAAAAAGTCATATTACCCATCCAAGGGATCATCATTATTTTATGTCCCATATTTATGGAATTAAATGTGAAAGAATATTCCCCAAGGATGCATTATATAATCTCAACATTATCGAATCTACTACCTTTTTTGACTAGGCACAAATGATCTTTGAAAATATTGGTTGACAACTAAAAGAGTTGTAGCAGACTCACAATTTTTATATGACATCTTAAGTAGTTTGGATGATAGATTTGTGTTGACAATATGAAGCAATGGAGACTAAACAACAGATGGGGGCTCCATTTTGAAATATGTTTTGCAATATTTTGCAGGGCTAATGGTACATTCCTACACAACACAATAATATGCCTACAAGGGGACCCCATATTTTAATTGTCCAAGAAGGAGAAAACCTTTATCAAGCCATGGGGGATGTGGTTCATAAAGAGTTGGTGACACACCTATATCCATGTGTATGGGTTCTAATGGCATCCCTATCTACTACCTCAACATTATAGTGACCAAATCATCATGTTTGAGTTCTACAAGTAAATCCTACATAATGTATTTTCCATAGAAAAGGTAAAAGTTGTGGGGTTCTCATTATCATGTAGAGGATACAAGTGCACTTTGGCAACTACTAAAGATGCAAGTGCCAAAATGGAAATCCTTAAACTGAGAAAGTTCTACTTGTTGAGGCCCAATTTTGACACCAAGAGGTAAGTTAAACAAGACATTTACCACTAGCTATGGTGGTCACCTCCCTTGCCTTGAAGATTTATAAGTAGATTGTCAAGATGACTTTGATACATTCTTATGGAGGCATTGCCAAATTAGAACAGAAACATGAAGTTTTTTAGGTTGAGGACTTTCTCAAAGAAATACATCGATGACACACTGATCTTGGATTCACACTTCAATAAAAAGAAAATGGGAAGTATTCTTCTAGAGTCTTTTGATTGGAACACCCCAAATGTTTATGCCATTAAAGTGATCAACAAGCCGATGATTGATAATAGCTTATAATTCTCAACTAGTGGCAACACCATTCAGCATGTCAACAGATTTAAACTTTGGAAACTATTTCTGATTTCTTATTTCTACTTATTTTAGAAAGTGGTGATCTGCACATATAGTAAGATATATAATCAATAGCTTCAGCACTGACATAAATGATACCAATGTCTCCGAAAATCATCCATTTAATGGTTCTAGTGATGAATCCAATTTTATGAGAGGAAGAAAAAGAACTCAGGACAAGTCTCGTACCGACATGCAAGAAATTAGCCAAGTTGAGAATAGAGTAGATGAGTGAAGAGACATTGAGGGAATTTAGAATGGAAATTCTTTTGTTTCAAGCATCGACTGGTAAGAAGCTATAATTCCACATGAAGAAGGTGATTGGAAGAGAGAAGCATTATGATAGGGGATTGGCCCTAATTCATTTTCACTTCTATGCTCATTATGATAGTTATTGTATCATAGCTAAGCTAGCTTATTTTAGGTCCACAATTTGACAAATAAGAGAATTGGTAGGTCAAATAACAATTTTAAAAAAATCTTTAAGTTTAATCTGGAAAAGTTTCAAAATAAAAACATTTTATTGATCCGTATTACACACTATATTGTGTAGAAACTAATCAACTTTCCAATGGGTATATTACTATTTTTTGTTAGTGAACTAGTAAATGTTTCGCTAATTATTGGTTCTTGTCAAACAATGTGGCCAATAGGTGGGTTGGCTTGTGGTTGTATGTGTGCCTCTTTTATAAGTACATGTATTGCTATTCTCTTTTGAACAAATCAATATTTGCAAAATAGTGTGTTATTTTCTTTCTTTTAGTAACATGTCTCTATTAATAGTCCTTCATGGATGGAAGACACCGAATTCATATGTCATACTTTGATAGATAGTTTGGGATAGCTGAGCTTATTGTGTCTGCATTAATCTCTATGTATATGTGAATATTTATTAGTGCAAACCATACGTAGAGAGTCTTTTCAGGCTGTCTTTGTGTGTAGCTATGCAACTTTACACATCTATAATCCATGACGTGAATGACAATCTTCATCCATATAATGCTATTTTAAAATTTAGGACTTTGTCTTGTTATGTGTTGTGATATATGATTAATATTTGTCGAAATTGCAGGAAGAAGCTTGCATAGAGACTTTTGTTTGATAAAAGTGCAAATGATGATCATGAAAGAAGCATATTGACAAAGCTGGAGCAATAGTGTGGTGGTCAGTTTACTTGTAAAATGGAGGGAATGGTACGTTGCATCATACATAAATAAAAAAACTCACTTTGATTCTTATCAATGAAGTTAATCTAATTGTAAATTATGTAAAAATCACTGTGCGTGTATGTAGGTCACAGATTTAACATTAGCAAAGGAGAACCAAGGGCATTTTGACAATTATCTTAATGAAAATTCTCAAGCACATCCTAGTATAGACTTGACTATGATAGTTTTGACAACTGGGTTTTGGCCGAGTTACAAATCATTTGATCTTAACCTGCCAACTGAAATGGTATGCCCATTTTGTATATAGTATACCTTTAAAATTTGCCAATTTCTAAAGAAGTTTAACATTTTGACTTTTGCTACTTAATGCAAGTAAGATGTGTAGAGGTGTTCAAGTAGTTTTATCAGACAAAGACAAAGCATAGAAAGCTTACATGGATATAATCTCTGGGTACTTGTAATATTAATGGGAAGTTTTACCCTAAGCCTATGGAAATTGTTGTTACTACTTACCAGGTAATTGCCTTTTTGGTTGATTACCGGCTGATAGTTAGATTCCTTGATTCATATAAAATGGCATTATAGGTCATTTTCTGCTGATCATTATTGGGAATTTCTTCTTCCAGTTTCTGGTTAAGAATTAGTTGGGTAGGATAAGTTAAAGAAATGGTTAATATCATTAATTGTTAATGACCATACATTAATAATTTGATTAATTTTCTACTTATGCTATCTATTTAAAGGAAAACTAAAATTGATGTGTTATAGAAACCATAAATATGCAAAGTGAATACATCACATTTATCAGTGTCAGTTTCCTTGATATATCTAGAATTCACTTCTTTTTCCTTGTGTAACTTACTTTGTGGTTATAATACATAGGCATCAACATTCTTGCTATTCAATGCATCCGAAAGGCTAAGTTACTCAGAAGTGAAGACTCAATTGAATTTGATCGATGAAGATATTGTTAGATTGCTACATTCTCTTTCATGTGTGAAACATAAAATTCTCAATAAAGAGCCAAATACAAAAACTGTGGCACAAACAGATGTCTTTGAAGTCAATTCAAAATTCACTAATAAGATGAGGAGAATCAAGGTATGAACTCTAATATAACAAATTGTATACTATTTTGCCTGTCTATTTTTAACAAAAATTAATGCATGTGGAGATCACATGGGAATTGGTTTCTACCTGATTGCAGATTCCACTCCCACCAGTGGATGAGAAAAAAAAGGTGATTGAGGATGTGGATAAAGATAGACATTATGCAATTCTAATCAATAAATTATGAGTTAGCTGAAGATCAATGCTAATATGTTTTCTCATGAATCTTTTTCCAGGGTGTTGCTACTCTAACTCCTAGACTAATTTAACTTCATTTTAAAGTACTGGCTCTGAATTTGTATTGATTAGACGTCATTTTAGAGTAGTAAAGTTGTAATATGGATAATATGGTAACAAAAGGTGATCAATGCCAATGGTAGTCACCTAGTGTTAAAGAAATTAGGAACATCTTAGAGGAGACTTGGAATACTGTATTCGCTATGTCATTTGTGGTTCTTCTGATAAGGTGTTAAATTGTTGATAGAAGCAAGAAAAGTACATCATCCTAGACAAATAGGTGTTGAAGCTCTGCTTCTTATCCTCCAAATGATTAGAGCTTTTAATATGGATAATATAGTAATCAAAGTTGATTGAATGGTATTTACCTTGCATTTAAAAAATTGGCAATATTCGAATAGGAAAATCTAGAGCATCATGAAGGAGGCTTGGTCACATCCTGGATATCATTTTGAAATTTACCATACAACATTGTTTAAGAGCATCATTATGTTTGTTCATCAGTCATCCACTATTCCTTTCTCTATTCACTCTTTACAGGAAATGAATTTGTGAATAGAGGGACATTTTTTGCTAAGTGAATACTAATAATGATGATGCTCAAACACATGACATTGTTTAGAATTTGCAAGTGTTTGGTTGTTATATCAAGACTAAGGAAATTGTGATGAATTTGGGTTTGGAGCCTCAAGAGGAGGGCATTAATCAAGCTCCTCTCTGGCTCCATCTATAGCAGATGTGGAAACTTGACTAAGTGTCAAAAAACTCAACTTGTTCAGACCTGAAGTGATATTTGTTTTACTCGACTCTTATCGATACTCATCGAACTTCATGGGCTTGCCCTAACTATTACCTTTGAGTTGAGATCAGGTTTAAACTAATTGATCTCGATTCTCAATTGAATACCTTTGAGTTGAGATCAAATTTGAACTAATTGAGCTCAACTGAATACCTGCCACCAGGGCCCTAACTTGCTCAAGATTTCCATCTGACAGCCCCTAAGACTTCAAAATTTTGCCAAGCTACAACTAAAACTAACAGAGTACACACTGTGAAAGCAAAAAGAGAGGGTCCTCATTTGCATTGGGATGAAGGTGTGAAAAGGTCACAATGGTACTAAAGAAAAATTTTAATCAAAGAATAAAAAGTAAAAACTTAGTATCTACTGGATGTATACGCAAAGGCTTTTATTCTATTTAGGAATGTTGTGTCACTGTTCACCCTGTTGCAAGCGGGTGCACATGAGGATGAAATGAAAAGTTCCATCTATGAAAAATGATTATTCTGGTAAGGATAGTGAGGATAGTGCCATGAAGCAACAATGGTTATGAAGGTTTGAAAAGGTCACAATGGTACTGAAGAAAAATTTCAATCAAAGAATAAAAAGTTAAAACTTAACATCTACTGGATGTGTAATCCAAGGCTTTTATTCTATTGAGGAATGTTGTGTCATTGTTCATCCTGTTGCAAGTAGGTGCACACGAGGATGAAATGAAAAGTAAGTTCCATCCTTGAAAAATGATTATGCTAGTAAGGACTGTGAGGACAGTGACATGGACATTTATATGTAGCCTAAAAATGGTGTTATTGAAGGTTGGTTTTGCAAGCATTTAACTTGAGGAACACAAACAAGGTTTAGAGCTTAATGTGCTTGTTTTATTAGCTCCAATGAAAATGGTTCTAATGATATTTCTAGTATTCATGTTCCCTCTTCATGAGAATGAGCTCACTTTGATGCTTGTTTATGATAACACATTATAAATGATTAAAGGAAATGACTATGCAATGAATCAAAACATGTACAGCTAAATGATATGGCAAAATATGAGTTTATTGTTTACTGCTAAGACTAAAAAGAGAGATTACAGACCTATTATTAGTCACAAATCAAACTGTAACAATTCAATCTATAGGTTTTATTGCCATATAATCAACATGTATCACATCCAGATGTTAGCTAGCTATTGTAGGCTTCTATAGACCACTTTGGGACTAGTAAATGACCACTCTAAGGTATGATATGAAGTATGATCTGCAACAAAAAGACCAATATTATCCTACATGAGTTTGATAATCAATTTCCAGCCATCATATTCAGTGCCATGTATCTAATATGCACTTTCAGCCACTATATCCCTTCAGATATGGTAAGTTTGAATGACACCAATTTTTTTTTTGCTTCAAGAGACTTAGAGGGGTGACTTGGTGAGCTGACTCGGTGAGCTGACATGGTGAGCGAACTTGCTGAGAAAACTTAAAGAGTCAACTTGGTGAGCATACTTGAATAGTTGACTCAATGAATCAACTTTGGGAATAGACCTAGCAAGCCGACATTGTCAGTGGCCTTAAAGAGGCGACTTGGTGGGGCAAATTGGTGAGCCTACGTAGAGAGCCCCACTTGGTGAGATGAGATGGTGAGTCAACTTGGTGAGATGACTTAGAGAGCTAACTTGGTGAGCAGACTTAAGAAGTCAACTTGTTGAGGTGACTTAGCAAGGTGACTTGATGAGCGAACTCAGAGTCAACTTGGTGAGCATATACTTGAACAATCGATTTGTTGACATGACTTGGTGGGGTGACTTCATGAGCCCACTTGGTGGGAATACTTGAACAGTTGACTTGGTGATTCAAAGAAGTGAGCTAACATGGTGAGTGGGCTTAGAGAAGCAACTCAGTGGGGCAACTTCAAAAGCACACATAACAAGCCAACTTGCCGAGGCAAGGTGGTAAAACCACTGGGTGAGCCAACTTGGTGAGCTGACTTAAAGAGTCAACTTGTTGAGGTGATTGGGTGGGGGTGACTTGGTGAGCTGACTTAGGGGGTAGACTTGGTGAGCAAACATAAAGAGTTGACTTGGTGAGCATACTTGAATTTTCAGCTTGGCGAGCTAACTAGGGGAGTTGGCTTGGCGAACTGACATGGCGAGCCAACTTAAATTGGTGAGTTGGTCAGCAAGTGGGGGTGACTTGGTGAGCTGACCTAGAGAGTTGGCCTAGGGGGCAGACTTGGTGAGAGAACTTAGAGAGTCAACTTGGTGAATGTACTTTAATTGTCAGGTTGGCGAGCTGACTTGGGGAGCCAGCCTAATGATCTAACATGGTGAGTGGGTTTAAAGTGGCAACTTGGTGGGGCAAGTTGGCAAGCTGACTTAGCAAGGCCACTTAGAGATGTGACATGGTGAGCTGACTTGGTGAGTGATCTTGATGAGCAGACCTAAAGATTGACCTTGATGAGGCACTTTGGTGGGGTGACTTGATGACCAAACTCAAAGAGTCAACTTGGTGAGCATACTTGAATAGTCAACTTGGTGGGGCAAGTTGGCGAGCCAACTTAGCGAGTCTAATCAATCAAGAGGAAATAGTTGAGAGCTTAGAGTGACACAATTTTCAGATGATCATATGAAATGAAATGGGCGTGTGAGTAGAAAGAAACTAGAAAGACATTGTGTACAGATGAAGGCATGAAATGGACGGTTTTGGAGCACTTAGCATAGACACTCAAAATTTAGTACATATCATCATTTCAGATCAAATGGGTGTATGAGATTATATGCATAGTGAATAATAAAGGAGGGAATTGAACCCTCCCTGAGGCTCACAATTGTTGAGGTCCACTTCAGCAATGGCCCTTCCTGTGAAATTTTCATCTAAAACTTTTCTAATGAGATAATGTGTTATGAGCTCTTCATTAGTGGGATGGAACATGAATCCAGGAGGTAGTTGTGCATCACCCATATCTTCATGGTTGATATGGGTGATGCACAACTGCCTCTTGGATTCACGTTCCATCCCACTGATGAAGAGCTCATAACACATTATCTCATTACAAAGGTTTTAGATGAAAATTTCATAGGAAGGGCCATTGCTGAAGTGGACCTCAATAACTATAAGCCTCAAAAAAAATTTGACCAATGCCTAACAGTTTTTTCCAAGCATTGGTCAAAATTTTGACCAATGCTCATTAGTTTTCTACCAAGCATTGGTCAAAATTTTGACCAATGCCCTACAATTTTCTACCAAGCATTGGTTGAAATTTTGACCAATGCCATGTAGTTTTCTACCAACCATTGGTCGAAAGTTCGACCAATGAATGGCAGAAAATGTGCTAGCAATTTCAACAGTTTTTGACCAACGTATTGGTCAAAATTTTGACCAAATTTTTTTTGGCGAATGTGTTGGTTGAATTTGGTCAAAGTTTGGTAAAAAATTGGGTCAAAATTTTGAACAATAAAGGTCGAAAAATGAGCCCAAATGTATTAGTGAAATGATAAAAGATTTTGATCTTAGGAGGAGGATCATGGATATTTCCTCGTCATCATGTTAATCATACTTAACATGAAACCAAAAAAAGAAATAAATACTTCATGAATAATAGACTGGTACATAAAAAAAGAAATATTTTTAGTCAATACATGATTTCTCAAACACCCAAAATGCTCCTGCATCAGAAGTATAGTTATTATCGAGCATCAAAGACACTAAGTGTTGAGTAATAAAAAGAGAATTTAAAATACTAGAATGATAAGAATGTTGAGGTAAACCATTTTGATCCAACATGAACATGAAATTTAATGATCATAGAGTTTTTTATAAGAGTTGTTACACATTTTGACGTGGATCATTGATCCCTATGAGGAATGAACAACCTATCAAATGGAGAGGAAAAAAAAGAATCATCTAGAAAACTCTAAAAATGTCTTGAAATAGGTAGATCCAAACCCTATTTTAATATATATGGAGGGAGACATCAAAGAAGAGAGTGTTAAGTATGTAAAGGAAGTGATGTATTGTGTGAAGGAGTTGAGTTTTGGATGTTGTAAGAGAAATTTGTTAAGAGAATAGAGTTAGCAACCTTATGAAGTAGTGAAGGACAGAGTCAAGATATATCAGATTGGAGATCAAATCAGAGATTAGGAGGAGATCTGTAGTCAACAATTGTAAGTGCAAACTAAAGGATCAGGTACTGAATCAATTTTAACAGATTGAGTCGGGTAAAATCTCTTGTAAATCTCCTAGAGTCCTTACTTCATTGTAAGTGTAAAATCCTTTAATCAAAGTAAGACCTAATAGTCTTAAAGATTTTAATACAGAAGACCTCTCATAGGGTACATCATTAGAAGTGATCAAAATTGTAGTCGTAATAGGCTAACTTTATTACTCCAGTCATGAAGATTTGTGAGTGTCATCCCTACCCTAGTTTTACCTTCACCTTGAAGTGTTTCTAGGTTACCAAAATCCTTTGTGTTATGTTTTCAGAGTTCATGGATATGATGCATGCTTATTTTTATTTCAGCATTTGATTCTTCAAGTTATATTATGCATAAGATAGATATGAGATGATCAATATGGTGAATGTAGTAAATTTTTTTTCAAGGATAAAAGTTTTATAGATCTTGATCCCCCACCTTCTTAGTATCTTAGTCTAACAACTTATGAGTTTAGATCTTAGATATGAAGGTTTAAAAATTGAGTAAGATTATTGACAATAAAATTATTGACATCCAACTCATAGTCTAGCACCTTGAAGTAGCAAGAGAGGAACTGAGGAAATCCCTAAGAAAGAGAAGATCTATGGCCATTTGGTAGAATGACATGCTTTATGAATAATTTAATACACAAGGATTGTTTGAAAAGGTAAATTCTAATGAAAGTGATGCAACCATTGCAGATCTACTAGAGAAGAATAGTATCTTGAATGAAGAAGTTGAAAAGAGAACATGAAATCTAGCCAGTAAGGCTATGTGAAGTAACTGAACAAAAGAAAAAAGTAGAAGAAGACAAAGTTTTTCCTGAGGAAAAAAAAAGACAAATGGCTATAAACCTTGAAAAAGGGTCATTTAATGTACAAAAGGTTACAAACACTCAGCTAGATATGATGAATCAACTAATGCTTTCAAATTAGAAATTGAATGGGAAAGTCATGGAGATAGAAAATCTGAGATCACAGAGTGACCTACTAATAAATGAGTTAAGATCTGAGAAATAATTTATGGAAATGATGAACAAGCCCAATGGATCATTAAGATACTTTGAAAAATTGATGAAATCACCTAGGTCATTTGGTAGCACTTCTGGACTAGGACATATAAAGCAACATTCATCTACTAAAAAAGGAGAATCATCCAAGAGTGGAAAGATAAGGAAAGAAAAATCAAAAGGCAAACCTACATGTCATCATTGCGGTAAAGTTGGGCATATTGAAAACATTTGCAGAGGTAAGAATGGTATGCAAAACCCTAAACCTAAGTTTACTGGTAACTATTTTTTATTGCAAGAAGCAAGGACATCAAATACATGAATGTATATCAAAAATAAACAATACACCTAATGCACCTAGATTTGAGGGATATTGCTACTGTTGAGATAATGGGTGTTGCACACATTGCATAATATTGTTATATTGTATTAATTTAATTTTATTTTGTAATGTTACACCTAGATGAATTTACAACATGTAAAGATTTCCATAGAATATACTTGATGAGTTGTATTGTAACATTGTGATAATATTTGATGTAATTATTTAATATTGGTGAAAAGAATTAGATGTCCAATATTAAATGTGGGGTCAATGAGTTAGGTAGCACATGATTTTAGCATATCATTTATGCAATACCACTTGGTGTTTTTGCAAAACTTGGTACTATATATGAAGCTAGAAGGGTAGTTGTTGTATGATAAGGAAAAAGGGAAAAAGGCAAGAGTTGAGTGGGACAAGGCTTGATAGGTTAGCTAAGGGAGCATTTTGTGAAGGTTGGAAGCATGGCATGGGATGTATGGATTCATTCTTGTTCACATGAATTTCCTAGTTGTGGCTATAGTTTTGAAGGCTTCCATGGTTATATTGCAATGGTATTGTTTTTTAATAATACATGGTGATAGATGCTTTTGGAGGCTGGGTTTTTTTTTTCCCTCGATGAGGGTTTTCTAGGGTATATCTTGTCTCACATTTTTTTGGGTATATTGTCTATTCTCTTGCATGTGGATTTTAATTACATATCTATTTCATATTGATTATTGGTTATTTGGAAATAGTTATATTTTTGTTGCAAGTTTCCTTACAAGTGGTATCAAAGCTATGGTTTTATTGTTGTAACCCTGGATTCAATTCATGAGAATGGATGAGAGGATAAAAGAAAGGGCAAGATATATGAGTTTTTTATTGAAGATCTAAGGGTTTTGGATTTGTTGTTATCATGGAATGTTGGTAGATTTTGGGCATGTGAAATTGCTGAAGAAAAGGGTTTTTCAGATGTTTCATTTAAATGAGGATTTTAGAGGAAGCTTGCAAAGATGACCTTCTAGGAAAAAATAGACCTCACCATTAAATCCAGGTCGATGTTTCCATAAATTTTGATATATAATATGCCCTATTTTGGCCATGTTGATAGAAACTACAAAAGTTTTTTAGTTTTAACTCATGATGGCCATCAAATTTAATCCTGTCAAAATTTTCATCACAAAAAAAAAAAATTAAAAGTGAAAAATTAAAGTGAAAATGATAAAAAGACTGTCTTAGTAAAACAACCATAACTTTCCCTGAAGATATTAGATTTCAAACTTCTTATAGGCATTGGAAAGCTAATTCAGAGCACTACAACTTGGTGTAGTTTTTATTTTATGATTTTGAAATTTTGGTAGGTTTAAAGAGCCCAAAAGTTAAATATTTATTTTGAGCACAAATTAGGGCATAACTTGAGCATATAGAGTCAAATTTTGGACTTCAAATAGTTAATGAAAAGTTCTTAGAGAGCTCTACATATTAGTTCAGATTTGGTATTGGTTTGGCATGGTTTATTTGGTGATATATTAATCTAAACAATTTATGATATATATTGACTATGGTAACATTATGAATTTATGATATTGTATATTTTGGAGATTTGGATTGTGATGTCATTGTATACTCAATTCATATTTTAGATTGGTCTCATGATGATATGCCTATCAGTATTTGGTTTGGATATGTAAGATGCCTTATTGGGTTTAGAAGTTTTGTAGTGTTATAAGAGGTCTATACTTATAGGTTGCATTTATAGCTTGGTTATGGATTGTCTTTTCTCATTGATCTTTCATTATTGATGCATATTGATATTAGTGGCTTGGATTTGGATTTTATATGCCCTAAGTTAGATGACTGTCTAATTTTTTCTTCATGTACAAGGGATGAGATGTTGTTACCAGGTACAGTCATGGTGGAGGATTGTGGTTGACTATTTTATGCTGATAGGTTAGACACATTAAGAGTTAGTTTCTTGGTTCATGGATGTGATCATAGTGCCATGTATTTTGGCATGACATAATTGGATGTATAGGTACATCCTTGATGTCCATTGGTTTGGATTCCAAATTTAATTATGGTGATATATCTTCTTGGTTGAGGATCATAGTTATTTGGTTTCTAATTTTGAGAAGCTCATGATGTGCACTTTGAGTTCTTTGATGGTTTGATGCCTTGGTTGATTCTCATAGTTAGAGGATAGTTTTTTCAACATGATGTCATGGATAGTTTGGATACATGATTTAGTAGGAGCTTGTGACAGTGATGAGGTGATATTACAAGATTAGTTCATGGTTTGGTTTGTATTTTCTTGATTTGGACATCTTGGTTTCACTTGGTACTCACACTTTGGTTCTATGAGTGTAGACCTAGAGGATCTTCATTCAAGAGATGGTTTTAATTATGCCTCAATACCATAGTTGAGTAAGAGTTATTAGCATTGATATATATTGAGTGTTTTTAGATGTTGGAGGTTTGTCTTAGATCATGTTCTTGCAGAAGTGTCTTTGAAATTTGCATTGTGTACTTGTTATAGTCATGGTGTGGGAAGTTGGTTAGATCTTGAGAACTCATGGGGTTATTGGTTATCTTCATGGTGTGTGGAGATGGTTCTTCATGGTATGTGGAGACAGTTCTTCTTCATGGTGTGTGGAGATGGTTGCATCTTGAGAACTCATGGGGTTCTTGGTAAAGGTGTGGTTTATGCTTTCATTTGACATGTTATCCATAGTGTGAGGATGGTTCTATTATTATATAATGGTATACTCTTTATGCACATTTAGAGTTATGACACATTATGGTATGTTCATATGTTGCATTTTATCTCTTTAATTGAGATGGTAAGATCATGTTGTCATGTTTATGTTCCTAAGGCCATGGTTGGAACTTTGGCATTGGTCTTGGTTTAGTTTCTTGGTATTGAGTACATTTATAATTTTGTGGATACTTCATGATATTGCTATGTTTCATTTGGTGTTGGCATGGATTGATTGGTTATAGGTGCTCGTGGATACTTAAAGATAGTGGTGATGCTGATTTCTCTTGGATTAGAGAAGTATTTGTTGGGATGGTTGATAATTTTAGCAAGAAGTTTGAGGGGCATTCACCTAATATGGACTTGAGGGGAGATTGTTCTTAGATGAGCCTTAGTTGGAGACTTGGGTATCTTGATGACCATTCTCATTCCCCACTCTTGGTTTACTCGATGGTTTGCCACTTGAGAGGTATAACCCATTGTTGCTCTTAGGTGCATTATGTTTATGCTTGTCTTTCATGGATATGGATCTTAAGCTATGGTACATGAGTTAATTCTAAGGGGTTCATTTGAGAGATGGTTTAGCATTGGTTATCTCCTTGTACATATGTTGTTATGTTAGTTAAGTTTGGGAGATGGTTTTTTGGGCATATTCCTTGGATTAGGAATGGTTTATGAGTTTGATCTTCTTGTGAGAGGCTTACATCCATGACTAGTTATATAGTATGGTTTGGGTGTTGTTGTGGATTCTTGTCGGGGTTTTATAGAGAGGATCTTACTTGGTACAATTTACATTTAGAGATGTGTATAGAAGGACATGATACAAGTTATGATTTTCATGGCTTCTCTTTGGTCTTGGTTATCTTCCTCTATGTTCAATTTCACTTACATTGAATTTGAGATTGGTTAGAGATTGTGATCACTTTTTTGTGTTCATGTATTCCATGTGAGAGATGGCATAGTTATTTCTTTATCTCTTTCCATTTTTGGTCATGGAGAATTTAGGAGAGCATTGGAGACTTGCTATGAGAGTTGTTCTTGTAGATTATTAGCCTATGTATTATGGATGTCCTTAATACTACACAGATTTAATTCTATGAGATGTTGTGAGTGGATTGGTTATAGATTTGACATTATCCTTTGTAGTGGGAGCTTCTTGGTATATATGTGGCATACATTTCTCTTGAGGCTTGTGATTGCAAGTTACAAATTGGATATGTTGACTATGTGAGATTCACTTAGTATGTACCTTTGAGGTATGGATAGTTGGATGGGTTAGCACATGTTGTGGGTGTTATTTCAGCTATGGATATTTGACAACTACAAATACATGTGATTACCTTTGGATTAGTGTTTTTTTGTGCTTGGCATTTTAGTTGGTACAAGATATTATGATATTCTAATGTGATAGGTTGGGTGGCTTTCTCTTTGGATGGATTCTATGTATGTCCATTAGCAATAACATAGTAGGAGGTGGCATCATCCATGTTTGAGATATTGAATACTTTGATTTTTTTGTGGGTCCTAGGATGGAGCACTTGGTGTACTTTGATCCATGATGGTGGATGTGCTAAGAGTGATCGTTCCCTTGTTCATTTATGTGGCTATGGATTGACTCTATGCAGTGTATACAATAAGTGAGAGATTGTTGAGATAATGGGTGTTGCACACATTGCATAATATTGTTATATTGTATTATTTTAATTTTATTATGTAATGTTGCACCTAGATGGATGTTCAACATGTAAAGATTCCCATGTGATATACTTGATGAGTTGTATTGTAACATTGTGATAATATTTGATGTAATTATTTGATATTGGGAAAAATAATTAAATGTCAAATATTAAATGTGGGGTCAATGGGTTAGGTGGCACATAGTTTTAGAACATCATTTATGTAATACAACTTGGTGGTTTTTGGGGACTTGCTATTATATAAACAACCACAAGGGTAGTTGTTGTATGATAAGGCAAAAGGGAAAAAGGCAAGAGTTGAGATGTACAAGGCTTGATAAGTTAGCTAAGGGAGCATTTTGTGAATGTTAGAAGCATGGAATGGGATGTGTGGATTCATTCTTGTTCATGTGGATTTTTTGGTTGTGGCTATGGCTTTGAAGGTTTCCATGGTTGTATTGCAATGGTATTTTTTCTGAATAATACATGGTGATGGATCCTTTTGGAGGCTAGGTTTTTTCCTTCAATGAGGGTTTCCTAGGGTATATCTTGTGTCACATTTTTGTGGTTATGTTGTCTATTCTCATGCATGTGGTTTTCAATTACATATTTATTTCAAATCTCTTATGGGTTATGCGGAAACAATTACATTTTTATGCAAGTTTCCTTACAATTACAATTTTAAACAATTTAGGCATAGAGAATATGAATGTAGATCACAAGAAAAACCTACTTGGTCAAGAAGAAGGTAGAATAATGCACCTAAGAAAGTTCATTCTAATTATCACAAGATTGGACATGTGAGAAAGAACTATAGGACCCAAGCACTAGTACCAAATAATGAACACATCAAGGGTAAAGGAAAAGTAATCTTGAATAAACAAAGAAAGAGATGAATCAAACCTTGAACAAAAAGGTGGAAGTAGAAAGCAGTTGAACAAATGAAGTTAAGATCACCCAATCCAATGGAGAAGGTGATCACACCACCTTAAACTGATCAAGAATGGTATGTAAGGAACTATATACTTAATGATTTATCTTACATCAATTCCTAAAATAAAATGTGAAAAAGTTTATATCTACATGAGAAAAGATGGATTGGAATAGATCTATGGAAATAATAGTACAAAAGAATCATTTACATGTTGGGTGTCCAGCATCAGTAAAATTTCTATATTGACTGATCATTGCAATATGGACTGAGTACCGGGTAAGTGCACAAAGTTGTGGTGCCAAAAGGGGGGTATAAGTGGACACCTTTTTCCTAAAATCTGCAAATTTTGAACTTCAACAAGAATTTGAAGATAGTTACGCTCAAAATTTTCAGATATGAAAAAAAAAAAGTCGTAGTCCTTTGAATCTAGTTTCTAAACTACTATTTTTTTTCAAAATGGTTTATTTTTAGGTCCTCAAAAAAGGGGGCCACAAAAAGTGGTACTGTTTATTCCAAAAAAACATAACACAGTACAAAGTGAGGTCCCCCTAAAATTTTAACTTTTTTTTTGAAAATTTTTAATCACTCTGGTCAAAAGTTACTTAACACTATGTAGTTTATCCCAAATTTTTCGGGTAATTTTATAATGTGTATTTTTTTTTTATGAATTTTTTAACTAGACACATCCCAAAAACATGAAATATCTGTGTGTTCCCCCTAGAAATAATTGAAAACTAATCTAAAATCAACTCTCTTTTTTTCCAAAGTGTGTAGAATGGAGTCTAGTTTCTAAAAAACTAAGTTGTTACAAAATTCGATGAACGAGCTAAAATCTATAGCCCAATTAGTACATGGTGGTTTTTGACAAAAAATGAACATACATTCAAAAGAAATTATAGATGAAAGGCTTGAAATAGTTCAAATTAAAAATAAATTATATGGTTAGATAGCTAACACAGAGACCTATAATGCTATGTAACTTGATCTTATCGATACCCAACCACGAGAAATCTTGAAGGGGAGCACAGAAGAAAAAATAATCTTTTTTTGTATGTTTGTTGGAAAACACGTCTCAGGCCTGTTCATCAAATCCAAACTTTTGGGTTGGATCTCCAAGGCAAAACCAAGCCTTAGGCTTGGTTTTGATTAAGGTTTAAATAGCGCGTGCACCCTATAGCGCGCACGTGTTATTTAAACCTCAATTTTAAATAGCACGTGCGTGCTATAGGGCGCACACACTATTAAGATGTAAGTTGCAAAAGAGAACTAGTTGGGGGGGGGGGGGGGGGGGATAGGGGAATGGCTATGTGTGTGCGTGAAAGAGATAGAGAGAAAGTAGGGGATAGGAGAGGGGAGAGAGTACAAGATGGGAGAGAGAAAGTAAGAAAGAGTAGGGGTGGCAAAGAGAGTATAGGATGAGAGAAAGAGTAGGGGTGGCAAAGAGAGTATAGGATGAGAGAGAGAGAGAGTAGGGGTGGCAAAGAGAGGAAGTGTGAGAGAGAGTAGGGGTGGAAAAGAGAGAGTGTGGGATGGGGGAAAGAGATTTAAAGTAGGGGATGGGAGAGAGAGGAAGTGTGAGAGAGAGTACAGGTTGGGAGAGAGAGATTAAGAGTAGGGGATGGGGGAGAGAGAGAGTAGGCAATGGGAGACAGAGTAGGAGAGGAAGAACTTGAGAGAGAGGAGGATGGGAGTGCATGTGTGTGAAAGAGAGAGAGTATGGAATGGGAGAGGGGGAAGACAAAGTAGCTCAAGAGAGAGTAGGGGATGGAAGAGAGAGTAGGCGATGGGAGAGGGAGTGGGAGAGGGGGAGACAGGGGGAATAGAAATGTATGTGTGTGTGTGAGAGAGAGAGAGGGAGAGAGAGAGAGTAGGGGATAGGAGAGAGTGTGAAAATTTAAGAGAGACTAGAGGGTAGCAGAGAGAGAGAGAGAGTGAAGAGGGAGAGTGAGAGTGAGAGTGAGTAGGTAGTGGGAGAGGGAGAGCAAGTGAGAGAAAAGTTAGGGGATGGAAGAGGAGAAGGGGGGGATGGGTGTGTGTGTGTGTGTGAAAGAGAGAGAGTCAAGAATGAGAGAGGGGAGAGAGAGATAGAGAGAGTAGGAAATGGTAGAGGGATGGGAGAGGGATGGGAGAGAGAGGGAGAGAGAGAGAGAGAGAGAGAGAGAGAGAGAGAGAGAGAGAGAGAGAGAGAGAGAGAGAGAGAGAGAGAGATAGTAGGTGGTGGGAGAGGGAGTGGGAGGGAGAGAGAGAGAGGTGGAATGGAAGCATTTAAGAGAGATAGAGTAAGGGATGGGAGAGAGTAGGCAGTGGGACAAGGATTGTGAGAGAGAGAGAGGGGGGGGGAATGGGAATGTGTATTTATTTATAAGAGAGATAGAGTAAAGGATGGGAGAGAGTGTGAGAGTTTGAGAGAAAGTAGTAGGGGATGGGAGAGAGAGTGAAAGTAAGGGATGGGAGAGAGAGAGAGAGAGAGAGAGAGAGAGAGAGAGAGAGAGAGAGAGAGAGAGAGAGAGAGAACTTGAGAGAGATAGACAATAGGTGGTAGGAGAGGGAGTGGGAGAGGGAGAGGACGAGGGAGAGAAACAGGGGGGGATGAGAGTGTGTGTGACAGATGTAGAGAGTAGGGGATGGGAGAGAAGAAGAAGAGTGGGGGGATAAGAGTGTGTGTATCTATGAAAATGAGAGAATAGGGGATGGGAGAGAGTGTGAAAGTGTGAAAGTAGGGGGTGGTAGAGAGAGAGTATGATGATGGGGGAGAGAAAGTAGGTGGTGGGAGAGGAAAAGAGAGAGAGGGGATGGGAGTGTGTGTGTAAGAGAGATAGAGCAGGGGATGGGAGAGAGTGTGAGAGTGTGAGAGTAGGGGGTGGCAGAGAGAGAGAGAGAGTACGATGATGGGGGAGAGAAAGTAGGTAGTGGGAGAGGGAAAGAGAGAGGGGGGGATGGGGGTGTATGTGTAAGAGAGATAGAGTAGGGGATGGGAGAGGACAGAGAGAGTAGGGGATGGGGGAGAGTGTGAGAGTGTGAGAGAGTAGGGGATGGGAGATGAGAGAGAGAGAAGGGGATGGGGGAGAGAAAGTAGGCAATGGGAGAGAGAGTGGGAGAGGCAAAGAGAGCTTGTACAAGATGGGGGAGAGAGAGAGTAGAGAGGGAGAGAGAGAACTTGAGAGAGAGAGATAGTATGTAGTAGTAGTGTGAGTGTGAGAGAGAGTAGGGGGTGGTAGAGAGAGTACGAAAATGGGGGAGAGAAAGTAGGTAGTGGGAGAGGGAGAGAGAGGGGGAATGGGAATGTGTGTAAGAGAGACAAAGTAGGGGATGGGAGAGAAGAGAGAGAGTAGGGGATGGGGGAGAGAAATTAGGTGGTAGGAGAGGGAGAGGGAGAGAGATAGGGGGGATAAGAGTGTGTGTGAGATATCTAAAGAGCCGGGGATGGGAGAGGAGAGGGGGTGAGAGAGGTAGAGAGAGTAGGTGGTGGGAGAGGGAGAGTGAGAGAGAGTAAAGGATGGGAGAGAGTAGGAAGAGAGAGAGGGAGGGGATGGGAGAGAGAGTAGGGAGGATAGGGAGTGATGTTTTTTGAGAAAGTAGGGGGTGGCAGAGAGAGTACGACGATGGGGGAGAGAAAGTAGGCGGTGGGAGAGGAAAAGAGAGAGGGGGGATGTGAGTGTGTTTGTAAGAGAGATAGAGCAGGGGATGGGAGAGAGTGTGAGAGTAGGGGGTGGCAAAGAGAGAGAGTACAATGATGGGGGAGAGAAAGTAGGCGGTGGGAGAGGGAAAGAGAGAGGGGGGATGGGGGTGTATGTGTAAGAGAGATAGAGTAGGGGATGGGAGAGGAGAGAGAGAGTAAGGGATGGGGGAGAGTGTGAGAGTGTGAGAGTATAGAGGATGGGAGATGAGAGAGAGAGAGCAAGGGATGGGGGAGAGAAAGTAGGCGATGGGAGAGAGAGTGGAAGAGGCAGAGAGAGCTTGTACAAAATGGGGGAGAGAGAGTAGAGAGGGAGAGAGAACTTGAGAGAGAGAGATAGTAGGTAGTAGTAGTGTGAGTGTGAGAGAGAGTAGGGGGTGGTAGAGAGAGTACGACAATGGGGGAGAGAAAGTAGGCAGTGGGAGAGGAAGAGAGAGGGGGAATGGGAATGTGTGTAAGAGAGACAAAGTAGGGGATGGGAGAGAAGAGAGAGAGTAGGCGATGAGGGAGAGAAATTAGGTGGTAGGAGAGGGAGAGGGAGAGAGATAGGGGGGATAAGAGTGTGTGTGAGAGATCTAAAGAGCCGAGGATGGGAGAGGAGAGGGGGTGAGAGAGGTAGAGAGAGTAGGTGTTGGGAGAGGGAGAGGGAGAGAGAGTAAAGGATGGGAGAGAGTAGGAAGAGAGAGAGGGAGGGGATGGGAGAGAGAGTAGGGAGGATGGGGAGTGATGTGTTTTAAGAAAGTAGGGGGTAGCAGTGAGAGTACGATGATGGGGGAGAGAAAGTAGGCGGTGGGAGAGGAAAAGAGAGAGGGGGGATGGGAGTGTGTGTGTAAGAGAGACAGAGCAAGGGATGGGAGAGAGTGTGAGAGTGTGAGAGTAGGGGATAGCAAAGAGAGAGTACGATGATGGGGGAGAGAAAGTAGGCAATGGGAGAGGGAAAGAGAGAGGAGGGATGGGGGTGTATGTGTAAGAGAGATAGAGTAGGGGATGGGAGAGAGTGAGAGTGTGAGAGAGTAGGGGATGGGAGAGGGGAGAGAGAGTAGGGGATGGGGGAGAGTGTGAGAGTGTGAGAGAGTAGGGGATGGGAGACAAGAGAGAGAGTAGGGGATGGGGGAGAGAAAGTAGGCGATGGGAGAGAGAGTGGGAGAGGCAGAGAGAGCTTGTACAAGATGGGAGAGAGAGAGAGTAGAGAGGGAGAGAGAGAACTTGAGAGAGAGAGAGATAGTAGGTAGTAGTAGTGTGAGTGTGAGAGAGAGTACGACGATGGAGGAGAGAAAGTAGGTGATGGGAGAGGGAGAGAGAGGGAGAATGGGAATGTGTGTAAGAGAGACAAAGTAGGGGATGGGAGAGAAGAGAGAGAGTAGGGGATGGGGGAGATAAATTAGGTGGTAGGAGAGGGAGAGGGAGAGAGATAGGGGGGATAAGAGTGTGTGTGAGAGATCTAAAGAGCTGAGGATGGGAGAGAAGAGGGGGTGAGAGAGGTAGAGAAAGTAGATGGTGGGAGAGGGAGAGTGAGAGAGAGTAAAGGATGGGAGAGAGTAGGAAGAGAGAGGGAGGGGATGGGAGAGAGAGTAGGGAGGATGGGGAGTGATGTGTTTTGAGATAGTGCGTACGCACTATAGTGTGTACGTGCTTTATAGTGCGTATGCACTATCTCAAATCACCAAAAAATGGTCAAAAACCAACCTTGGGGCCCATTTCATCCATTTTTAACTTTTGGTCTATTATGCTCTCTATTATTCTGATAGAAAACACGGGTTTCAACATCTAGCAAACACCATTTCAACACTTTTGGAAGCTAGCAAACACCAAATTCAATCATTGGATACGTGATTTGAAGAATTTTTTAATATTCCTTTAATAGAAAAGGTTAGTGCAATCCATTTAAATATTTTTTGTCAATATATAGATACAAATTTGATTATAATTTGATATGTTATGTAATATATAGTGAATTCATTGAAAATTGTATGTTTGAATGAAATGTTATTTCGAACTGGTTAGAAATTTGACAAGTCATTTGATATATATTGTGTATTCATTCAAATAATTATAATTTTTATATGTAATTGAATAATTTTTAATTTACACATTTTAACTAATTCGGATGTTTGAATAATTTGACATGTAGAAATCATCATCATGCCAAGGAAGAAACCAAAGATTCAAACAAATGCAGATAGGGAGAGAGATTTGACAGTTAAAAGAGATAAAATGAAATTACTACGTGAACAAAGAAAATTGCA
Source organism: Cupressus sempervirens (assembly GCA_028749045.1). Classification (NCBI taxonomy): domain Eukaryota; kingdom Viridiplantae; phylum Streptophyta; class Pinopsida; order Cupressales; family Cupressaceae; genus Cupressus; species Cupressus sempervirens. Next base: position 442,046,450 of record CM053792.1, on the reverse strand, counting down.
AAGCAATGATGAAGAATTAACTTTCGAAGAGGATCAAGAACCACCAGTAAAAAGAAACAAGGAGGAAGAATTATAAAGACAAAGAGAATGAATGAGATTGTTATGCTCAAGAAGACAATTGAATTGTGAAGCTACACCATCCTCCAATGTTGGAGTCATATCGTTTGCTACACCATCTTCAAATGTTGGAGTCATATCATCTGCTACACCATCTTCCAATGTTGAAGTCATGTCATCCTCTCATGTTGAAGAGACACTGATTTATAGATCCGACAATATACACACTCCATCATGTCATGTTGAAAGCACAACATCAACACATCAAGTAGGTGATATTCCATCTTTTACATCTTATTGCCAAGGCACATCATCTTCGGTTCAAGGTATGCAATACACTCAACCTTATATTGATTTTTAAAATGTTGAGAGAACTGAAGAGATTAGAACACCTTCTAAAATTTGTTTTAGAAAACCAAAATATTTGATTGATATTGATACTGACATTTTGAAATCAATGCCTGACAAGATTAGCAAGCGTAGTTGTCAAAGAAAAGTTAATCATATGTGGAGATTATTTTTTGAAGAATTAAATATTACAGGTCAATGCCAATTATTTGTTGAAATGATGAGGAATTTGAAATTTAAGCCTATCATGAAGATTCTTGGGCTAAGAACGATGGATGATTCAAATGAAAGAAATATTGTAAAGAATCTAATGAGTGCTTATGACAAAGTGGGTTCTAAATCACGCACCAAAGATAGTAATATCACAAGATGAGTACTCACATCGACAATAGCAAGTAGCCAAATGAAGAAAGCTCGACTCATGAGAAAGACAAGCAAAACATTAAAAATTGGTAGAGGTACCTTAAGGAGAGCCATGCTAAGGCGTGAGAGATTAGAAGATCCAAGAAAAAAATGAGTTATGGACATTTAGCGGTAAACTACCATGAAAGGATAAAGAAATTAGTAAAGCCTTGAAATCATTGATCAAAGATTTTTGGAAAAATAACACACGTGTTTCTCCTAATCAAAGAGATGTTGTAAGAAGGAGGATTGGTAGCCGAAATCGTGAGCCACATGCGAAACATTTTTTGGACTCAACTCAGACACAATTTTTTGCAAAATTTATTGGTATGTATCCTCATATTCAAATAAGTCAAAGATTTTTTGAGATGGGTAAACCTTTTTATGTGAAAATAAATCACACATGCACAACTTCTTGTTGTAGGATACATATTGAATTTTCTAACCATTTTGATGTTTTTAGGCACATATGTGTAGTTTTGCATTCTCAGTTTGTTTTGTAGGATTGTGACATAAAAGAGCCACCAAGATCTTCAAGGGAATTCATATCCAACATTTTATGTGAAATAGGGGATGGCCAACAATTTTACAAGACATCATGCTTAGATGGTACGTGCTTATTTTGTGGTTCTTTGCAACTTTTATTAACTTGTCAACATATGGATAGTACACATTCAATTGGAAATGAAATAGTAGATTATAGAAAATTCAAGACAGTGACATATGCTCTAAAAGATGGGAAACATGGTAAAAGATGTGATCTAGTTATTGAAAAGATTCCAGTGTATGAGTTCATGAAGATTTTTGGTGAAAATATTATGTACGAGTATGCAAGGCATACCCATAGAGCTTGATGGTTGGATTTGCAATTCAAGTTGTGCAAGGATACATTTCCATTGGATACCATTGTTTCGGTTGTAGATTTTGCAGAGAACTACACACTACAACCACAAAATGAGGTGCAAGAAAAGTATTATACATCTCAACAGGTTTCCATATTTGTTCACATAACATTCATGCATTCACCTACAAGTATAGAGGATGACAGGAAGATTTTGAGGGAGTACCATTTTTACATCAGCGATGATCGATCACATTTTACAGAGTTTGTACATGGTTGTTTTCAACTATTTTATGGAGATTTGGCTAACAAGGGCATATCATATCATCAACACATTATTTGGTCACACAATTGTGCATCTCAATTCAAGAATGCATGGATTTTCTACTGGTTGAGTAGGATGCACATGTTGTGTAGAATTCAATATATGTGGAATTTCACAGAGGCTGGTCATGGTAAGGGAGAGCACGATGGTGCAAGCACATGCATTAAAAGAGCCTTGGCTCATGAAGAACTAAAGTACAAAGATGGAGCAATATTGATAGATGCAAAATCCATCGTCCAATGGTGTAATGCTACAATGGGTCTAGGTAAAGAAGGTGAGTCTACAGTTCCTAGATTTTTTCGATTGATAGATAATACTAACATTGCACCATATCAAGATTGTTGCACACTAATAGGATCTAGTGAGTTACACTCTTTTAGAAGCTCTGATGCAGGTTCATGGACTATCCACAAACGAAAAATGGCATGCTATTGTCCATCATGTGCAAAGGAAAATTGGGATGATTGTGAATCAACTGAATGGGTGGACAAATGGGATATACGGGTTTTGGACCCAACTGACACCTATCGTCCCCCACAAGCACTAGAAATGGTAGAGATGGATTTATTTATTGACTTTGACCACTTGTCAGATCTAGTGCAACCTGGTAATATATATTTATATTTATATATATATATATATATATATATATATATATATATATATATATATATATATATATATATATATATATATATATATATATATATATATATATATATATATATATATATATATATATATATATATATATATATATATATATATATATATATATATATATATATCTTTTAAATTTCAATATGTAACTTTATAACTTTTACCCAAGTATTTTCTAAATTAATGATCTCATTTTGTACATTTGTCATTGCAGGCCATGTTTTTGTTGTTATTGCACCTGAAGACAATGAAGAAGGGACAAATTATTATTTGTGTCGTTGTGTTGAAGCCAAACAAAAATTGGATCACTCGGTTATAGATGGTGAAGGTTTAGAGTATCATGTCGGTGCGGTGGTTGTAACAGGCACATGGCTTAGACGATATCCTATGAAGAATCCTAACTTGTGGTTATTTGAGGATTGGAAAACAGAGAGGAAGATTCTTCATTATTCAAACCTTGTTGTCGCATCAAATGTCCACTTGATAAAATATTGTGGAAAACCACATAATAAGATTATTTGGAAAGTTCGCAAGTCAAACCATGAGGCAATACTTGAGACATTAAAATATTGAGCAGATTCAGAGATTGAATTGGGAGAGAGAGAAAAAGTGATCAATTGGATCCAAATACAATGTTACAACCTCTTCCCCAAGACTATCACATGACTAAGGTGGATCGTATTGTTATGATGTGTAAGTGATGAGATTTAGTTTTGATTTGTTTAGAATCTAGATACATTATTTGAATTTATATTAGATTCTTTAATAGGACCCATTTTTTAATCTTATCTTAGATTTTTTACTGTGCTAATTCTTCATTTGTAGGTCACCAAAGAAGAGGGCTAATAAAGTTGACGCACAAGTGATAAAGGGTGAGATGCCAAAATCATCTGCAAAATGGTATTATCAATTCACATGCTCAATATTTATTAGTGTTCTTTGTTCAAGTACCATTGTATGCTAATCATCTTATGCCTAGAATTGTAGAGGTTAAATTATGTCAATACTAAGGTTTGTAGCATCAATACTAAGGTTTTTAGCATCAATTGGTCATGCTAAGTATAGTAGTTGTATCATGAATCCTTCTGAACCAATATGACTAAGATTCTCAGAAGAAGACTAAACCATATCATCTATCTACACCCTCTTTATATAAGAGTTTGTCAAACAGTGAGAATGAAACATTGATTATTACTCCCCCCTCAATGTAAAATTCTCATTGATTGCATTTTGTAAAGTTTTAAGTCACTATCAACCTCTATATCATTGTATTCTTCTTATCATCAAATTACACAACAATGAGAATATGAACAATGACTTCTTCACATGAACTTGACAATTATAAATGCTACACCTTAATAAATGTTTGGGCTTGGTCTTTACCATTCGAGCTTATAATACAATACATTGGCTTCATTTGTATTTGGAAGTATTTATTATTTTTGTTCCAAAAGTCATTCTTCATTTGCCAATATGAAAATGCGACTATCATGAAAGGCATAGTCTTATAATTTGTAATTTGTATAATGGTATAAAAGCTAGGTTGTGGGTTTGAATCCATACAACCTATGATGAGTGAATAGTGTCATGCAAAACACCCTTTGTTTCTTTTTCTATTTCAAACAGATTCAACCATAATTACCACCATTACCACTACCAAGGGATGAAGTCTTGTAGGCTTATAGGTAAAATTCTGATTGGTAGTGATCTCCTTAACAAGGTCATCACCAACATTGGTGATCTTGCTACGAGGCGGACTAGTATCAGTGTCCAATGCAATACTCTCCTTCTAGTTGAGAAGCATATTTTACCCATTCTCCTAATTGCTTCCCTCCCCAAATTTTCCATTGCCCCCATGACCCTCCTTCTCGTGCATTTATTTTATTTATTCTTCTACCTCCTCCTCCGCTTGGCCATTTTGCAACACCATCTGGATGGAACTCTATCCTTCCTCAAAACCATTATACATGACCTCTCCTTCTTCAAGATATTCTATAAAAAGTTCCTCAACCCTTCAACCTTTCAAAACCCCAATCTCAATGGAAGGCTTCTAGACCAAAGGAACTAGTAGATCCGGTTCTTTAAGAGAAAGAGACAACAAATCCAATTTTCTAGTGACTAGATGGGAAATTGGGGAAATCATTTCAATTAGTTGTAAATCGAAAGGAATTATAAGTAAACTATATCAATATAATAAGTAACTTAGTAATTATATCAATATAATTTAATTACTAAGAAAATGAATTTATTACTCTAACATATAGTACATTATTTTGCACACAAAGGTGTTGAATTTGATGCTTAACAGATTTACATACATGTGTAATAAATAATAAGTGCTGTAGCTTTGGGATCAACACTATAAAATTAAGGATGTCATACTACATTCACAAAGGTACCAAAATATTTTATTTGATATGGAGACAAAAGAAAATGTGTATTCTTCATAATTGCATTTGAGTCTCATGTATTATCATTTTCAGCTATTGACATCAGAGATTCCTTTACATCTTCATCATTGTATTGATCAACGAGTCCTTATTGCACTCACTAGTTCTAAGCCAATGACTAAGGTATGAAAGAGTTTACATTAAAATTTCATTAGTACTGAAATTCAATATAAAATTCATATATAAATTTGATTGTAACATGTCGAGTTACAGAAGATTCTAGACTAATGAACTAGTGAGCATGTTAGGAAGACCTCGTTATATACACCATCTCCCACTTGTTGAAAATTAAAGACAATTAGGGATTTATTTTGTTCCCCTAGTTGGAAAGAGTATATATCTAATGATGTACATTTTACACCTATATGGCATTATTGAGCATATGTTTTGTATAATTTTTCTATGTATGTCATTTTTTACATATATTTCATGTATGACATTATTAGACATATGCTTATGATGTTTCAAATTATTGATAAATGAATTATATGATATTGTTAGACCTTATGGAATCAACTTTGATTTTTTGTTATCACATTGGTTTGATGCTTGTATTACTGGATTAGTTGATTGGATGCTAAGATTTGATGATTGTGAATTTTAAGATATAATATTTTGGAAAATCAAGAAATTTCATAATGCATATTACCTTAGACCCATAAAAATGTTTTTATATTTAAAGATCAATAGTTATCCATATCTTACAAAGTTTAGCACCTTTATGTTGGTTGAATTCTTTGTTGAAATTTGTGACTATGGCTACATGAATGGTTTGAACATATGATTTTATCACATGTTCTAGATTTTTTTGCATGTGAATGGTTTTATGCCACTTTAATTTAATGCCTATAAAACACTATATACAATGATGCTTCTTGTTAGCTTCAATAAGACCCTATCTTGTGCAACATGCTAAAACCTCAATAATGATGTTTTTTTTGTTCATAGTTTGAATACCCATGTTTGTAGAGTTTGATTCTATTAGTTTGATTTTATTAATAGCCCCATGATATATTTTTAAATATTCCCCATGTTTGGTTTTATATTCAATCAATCAACATATTTTCCTTTTAATTCTTCCACATTTGGCATATCCATCTAACAATGAACTTATGATACTCCCATCAAGAAGTGCATGATTGCATGGTTTCATGGTGGATGTCCCTCTCTTTTTTAAATTACAATTTATTCATCTACATGAGTAAGGGAGATCAATCCCATTTCTTTCAATTGTATTTAAAGGTCATTAAATTTTTTTCAAACAATGTGATTAAATAAATATTATTCAGCATTTACCTCTATCATCAAGGTTGATTCATTCCTCCTCTTATTTTACCAAATAATTTGGATGAATCACCCATGACTCCTTACATTTCTTGAAGAAAATTTTCAAATACTTTGCAACATGTCTTCTCTTCTTCCATATAGTTCATGTTCATTGAAGACATTTGGTCAAACAATATATATGCTTTGTATATTCTCACAACACCAATAGTCATGGTACAATGCTTACAAGATCCATAGTTGAAGAGAAGCTATGCGAAGCTTCTAGAACCATGGACCTATACTTAATTTATTATTATTGCATCCATGTTACTTATAAAAGTGGAACTTTCACATAGATAAGTAGGGAAACCAAAATTGAAAGCCAAACTTAACATAGAAAAGTAAAGCAAGCCTCAACTATATTCTCATTAAACACTGTGAATTCAAATATCTTTGACAGGGCATATCTCAAAGCTCGTGCAAGATATGGATGAGGTTCTAGTTCCTACAGGACCATGTTGCAGAGACCTACAATAACCTTGCTCACTTTTTGGAGATCGCATTTCATTTTCATTCTACAACGCCATCTCGGGTGATGCTAAAACTTGCAGTGTTGGCGAGTACAAAGTTGCCACCACCCAAATCTCTCTCATCTTTCATTGTGGGATCAAAATATCTGCTCCATTAGCTTCAGATGGCTAGGTAAACCCTATCCCTAACCTCATCTTGTCCCCTTCAGTGCTTGAACGTTCTCAAGAATGCTGAACCAGAATGTCCCTAAGAGTCACTAAATGCCATAGGACTGCAATCTTTGATGGGGCATATCTCGGAGCTCGTGCAAGATATGGATGAGATTCTAGTTCCTACAAGATCATGTTGTAGAGACCTACAATAACCTCTCTCACTTTTTGGAGATCACATTCCATTTTCATTCTACAATGCCATCTCGGGTGATGCTAAAACTTGCAGTGTTGGCAAGTACAAAGTTGCCACCTGCGAAATCTCTCTCATCTTTCGTCGTGGGATCAAACTATCTACTCCATTAGCTCTGGGTGGCCAGGTAAACCTTATCCCCAACCTCATCTTTTCCCCTTCAGTGCTCAAACATTCTCAGGCACGCTGAACCGGAATGTCCCTAAGGGTCACTAAATGCCACAAGGCTGCAATCTTTGACAAGGCATATCTCAAAGCTCGTGTGAGATATGGATGAGATTCTTGTTCCTACAGGACCATGTTGTAGAGACCTACAATAATATATCTCACTTTTTGGAGATCACATTCCATTTTCATTCTACAATGCCATCTCAGGTGATGCTAAAACTTGCAGTGTTGGCGAGTATAGAGTTGCCAATTGCCAAATCTCTCTCATCTTTCATCATGGGATCAAACTGTCTACTCCATTAGCTCTAGGTGGCTAGGTAAACCCTATCCCCAACCTTTTCTTGTCCCCTTCAGTGCTCAAACATTATCAGGCACGCTGAACCGGGATGTCCCTAAGGGTCACTAAATGCCACAGGGCTGCAATCTTTGATGGGGCATATCTCAGAGCTCGTACAAGATATGGATGAGATTCTAGTTCCTACAGGACTGTGTTGTAGAAACCTACAATAACCTCTCTCACTTTTTGGAGATCACATTCCATTTTTATTCTACAATGCCATCTCAGGTGATGCTAAAACTTGCAGTTTTGGCGAGTACAGAGTTGCCAACTGCCAAATCTCTCTCATCTTTCGTCGTGGGATCAAACTGTCTGCTCCATTAGCTCCAAGTGGTCGGGTAAACCCTATCCCCAACCTTGTCTTGTCCCCTTCAGTGCTCGAACATTCTCAGGCGCGTTGAACCAGAATGTCCCTAAGGGTCACTAAATGCCACAGGGTTGCAATATTTGACGGGGCATATCTCGAAGCTTGTGCAAGATATCGATGACATTCTAGTTCCTACAGGACCATGTTGCAGAGACCTACAATAATCTCTCTCTCTTTTTGGAGATCACATTTCATTTTCATTCTACAACGCCATCTCGAGTGATGTTGAAACTTGCAGTGTTGGCGAGTACAAAGTTGCCAACTGCCAAATCTCTCTCATCTTTCATCGTGAGATCAAACTATCTGCTCCATTAGCTCTAGGTGGCTGGATAAACTCTATCCCCAACCTTTTCTTGTCCCCTTCAGTGCTCAAACATTCTCAGGCACGCTGAACCGGAATGTCCCTAAGGGTCACTAAATGCCACAGGGCTACAATCTTTGACAAGGCATATCTCGAAGCTCGTGCAAGATATGGATGACATTCTAGTTCCTACAAGACCATGTTGTAGAGACCTACAATAACCTCTCTCACTTTTTGGAGATCATGTTCCGTTTTCATTCTACAACACCATCTTGGGTGATGCTAAAACTTGCAGTGTTGGCAAGTACAGAGTTGCCAACTGCCAAATCTCTCTAATATTTCATTGTGGGATCAAACTGTCTACTCCATTAGCTCTGGGTGGCTGGGTAAACCCTATCCCCAACCTTGTCTTGTCCCCTTCAGTGCTTGAACGTTCTCAAGCGCACTAAACCAAAATGTTCCTAAGGGTCACTAAATGCCATAGGGCTACAATATCTGACGGGGCATATCTCGGAGCTCGTGCAAGATATGGATGAGATTCTAGTTCCTACAGGACTATGTTGCAGAGACCTATAATAACCTCTCTCTCTTTTTGGAGATCACATTCTATTTTCATTCTACAATGCCATCTCGGGTGATGCTGAAACTTGCAGTGTTGGCTAGTACAAAGTTGCCACCTACCAAATCTCTCTCATCTTTTGTTGTGGGATCAAACTATCTGCTCCATTAGCTCTGAGTGGCTCGGTAAACCCTATCCCCAACCTTGTCTTATCCCCTTCAGTGCTCAAACGTTCTCAGGCACGCTGAACCGGAATGTCCCTAAGGGTCACTAAATGCCACAAGGCTGCAATCTTTGACAGGGTATATCTCAGAGCTTGTGCAAGATATGGATGACATTCTAGTTCCTACAGGACCATGTTGTAGAGACCTACAATAACCTCTCTCACTTTTTGGAGATCACATTCCATTTTCATTCTACAATGCCATCTCGGGTGATGCTGAAACTTGCAGTGTTGGCCAGTACAAAGTTGCCACCTGCCAAATCTCTCTCATCTTTCATCGTGGGATCAAACTGTCTACTCCATTAGCTCCGGGTGGCTAGGTAAACACTATCCCCAACCTCATCTTGTCCCCTTCAGTGCTTGAACATTCTCAGGCATGCTGAACCGGAATGTCCCTAAGGGTCACTAAATGCCACAGGGCTGCAATCTTTGATGGGGCATATCTCGGAGCTCATGCAAGATATGGATGAGATTCCAATTCCAATAGGACTGTGTTGTAGAGACCTACAATAACCTCTCTCTCTTTTTGGAGATCACATTGTGTTGCATAAAAATGTAACTAAGGAAATAACGCTAAACAACTAATGCACATTCCTACATTATCATGCAAAATCTTAAAATATGAAAGAAGACATGTAAATGAACAACAAAATAGCACTATGCAAACCTCAAGAAACCATCAAGTGATTGATGATTTCACATTTTTGTGGTATGTGGTTGCTCATAAGTCCAACAGCATAACAATAAGGTAGATAGTGCTTCCTGAGAATGAGGAGAGGGCTCTCCTTTTATAGGAAAATGGATGGCTAAGATTGAATGCAAGATGAAGGGCTAAGATCCCTTAGGATTAATGAGGTGTCAATGAGGTGGAAGACAAGTAGACTCCATGTGGATTAGGGTTTTGACCATCCAAAGGGGGCAATATGCTCACACATGTGTGAGCAACCTTTGATGGTGACATGTTAATGACAGGTGTAAGAGGTGTGCAAGATCATGTTTCCTCACACATGTGTGAGACACCCTTGAAAGTGACATGATCAATGAGGTGTGAGAAGCATGGCTTCGCACACATGTGAGATAACTTGATTCATATGTGAAGGGGGACAAGGTTGTAAGAGGCATGCAAGATATGAGGGGTGAGGAAAGTGTGAACATCTCTCACACATGTGTGAGGATTCTTCACACATGTGTGAGAACACACTTAGGATTAAGAGGTGATTAGCTAGGATGATTAGGAAAAGAAAGCATGAGTAGGAAGTGGGTAGGTTTAGCAAGATGGGTTAGGTAGGCTAGTGAGGTTAGGTGGGCTAGTGAGGTTAGGTGAGGGTTAAATGTAGGAGCCATGTGCTCAAATAGGATTAAATGCAATATTTAATTTCTAGTGGGATTAGGAGGGAATTTATTAAGTAAATGACATACTTAATTAAAGTGAAAGGGGTTAGATGCAAGTGGGAATTGGTTAGGATTTAAATAAACCTTAGTTTATTTAAATCAAGGAAAGGAGAATATAATTAAATAAATGTAAATTTATTTAATTAAATGAAAAGGTAATTAAATAAATAATAAATATTTATCTAATTGGTCAAAAAATGGGTTTTGGACAAATTTAGGTGTCTACACACATTCAGTTTTCATTCTACAATGCCATCTCGGGTAATGCTAAAACTTGCAGTGTTGGCAAGTACAAAGTTACCACCTACCATATCTCCCTCATCTTTCATCGTGGGATCAAAATATCTACTCCATTAGCTCCGGGTGGCCGGGTGAACCCTATTCCCAACCTCATCTTGTCCCCTTCAGTGCTCGAACATTCTCAGGCACACTGAACCAAAATGTCCCTAAGGGTCGCTAAATGCCACAGGGTTGCAATATTTGACGGGGCATATCTCTGAGCTCGTGCAAAATATGGATGACATTCTAGTTCCTACAGGACCATGTTGTAGAGACCTACAATAACCTCTCTCACTTTTTGGAGATCACATTCCGTTTTCATTCTACAACGCCATCTCGGGTGATGCTGAAACTTGCAGTGTGTGATGGAAGGATCTTAATTATATTGTTGGAAAGCATATCTAGAATGTCATTTTTAGAAAGACAAATCATGGAACTTGGTAAATGTTTCATAAGTTAATGAAATGTGTTACTACCAAATTATGTAAACTTAGGATTATATGATCTCCAAAAGTTTGGTTATGTTCTTTAGCGCACCTTGGACGCAAGGTAGTGTGTAGCTTCTACTCCCTCTTTGTGAGTAATGTTAGTCACTTTGTATATGTAAATTGGTTTTCAATTGGGTATGTTATTTTCAACCTTAATGGTGATGAAGGATTAGCTTGAATCAACTTGTAACTATCTAGCCACCAGATTTTCTGTGATTCCATCAAATATGGGTTTTGTTCGTATTTATTTATTTATTTTTATTTGTTGTGCTCTTGACCTTTGAGGCTTTGAATTTAAACTTGTGCACTTTTGTTTTTGAAATTTTATGTTCTTGAGGTGGCTAGGAGGTATGTTCTATGTTTCTAGTTATGTGTTGTGATGTTCTCTATCAGGTTCAATGTGGAACATTGATAGAATGTATAAGGGAGTAGATTGCGAAGAACATACCATTCTCCTTTTTGTAATACACTATTTATTATGTTTTAATTAAACTCACTTCTAAATCCTATCTTCCACTTGGACCCATTCCTCTTTTGGCAATCCCTGAGATTGCCAATTCTTATTAATTCGAGTAGAGACAAGATGAACCAGACTAATATAGTGACCTATAGATCGAAGGAGGATGGTTAAGAAATGGTCTACCAGAGATCAGCCAAGGATAAGGATAGCATAGTAAGAAAATGATTATTTATTTGGTGGATATAAGTCTTTTATATAACAAACCATTTATATGCATAGTAAAAGAACTGAATATAGATTTGAGACATATTGATCACCTGCAGTCTGATCATCTTCACAAGTATGCAACTTTTGTTTCACTGTTTCATGCGAGTTTATTAACTTTCTTAATGAGGTCATTTATAGATGGGATGTTCAAAGGTTGAGTTCCTATGGGCTATCAATACTTTGACTATACTTTAAGTCAACGATTATCAATATGGGAAAAAATGGAACTCGTTGTATTTTAAAGTACTGAGAAGATGGCCTTGCCCTTCCCCAGGAGTTTTAGAAATGGGAGACATTAGGTAAGAGAGTGAAAATGTTACTATCGCTTCAACGCACATGACACAATTGGAAATGCAAATTTTGATGGTAATCATTTTGTGATAAGGGAGAGACTAGGGATGATCATTGTTGCTATCTCTTTAGTAGTGGATTTTTGTTTTCTCTTGAATTTGGTGGTGGGGGATCAGTGGTAAGTCTCCTTGGATATTCCTTCTTATGATGTTAGTGACAAGTGTTGCTCTTTGAAAACACTTGTACAATCTTTTTTAAATTATTAGATAAAAACAAAGAATTGTAAGTATTAAACATGATTAGCATTTAGTTCTTAGAAGATCTTTATTTCCCCATCAATGCATTTAGAAAGTTAAGTTTTAAGAAGATAATAAATAGAAAAAAATAGAGAAGCAATTTAAACATTTATATTGATTGGAAACATGTGAGTCTTGAGTTTCCTCTACCTTTTAAAGAATGTTCCTTAGCTAGCATACCTAATTCTACATTCCATAAGAGTGTCATTGCACTAAAGATTTAGGAAACCAACTGCTCTAAGATAAAGCTTCCCGGTCAATAATAATCTAGCCTATTGAGGTACATAATACTTCTCAATTAAACTTGTGTTAATTCAGTATTAATTTTGTAATTAACTACAATTTCAGTATCTGTGTACAGGGGGCGACTGAGAAAACTATTTGAGGTCCAATTTGAAAATATATTTGTAAGGATCTCAACCAAGGTTCACAACTTCGATGATTAATACATTCATTCAGGCTAGAACCTCACTACAAAAAATAATATATAAAAAAGGTAGTGAATAACGTCATGTCTAGACCCAAATCAACAAATGAAAGTCAAATCAGCATAATGTGGAACAACAATATATGCATTGAGTGGGTTGTCATAAAAGAGCTTTAGAATAAAATTCATGTCTAGAATTAAAAGACCTTAAAGAACATTTATGCTTGTAACACAAATGGCCATTCAAAACTAAATATGATTACAATATGTGAAATAGCATTACAAGAACTTGTAATGCTCTTGTGAACATCATGTTAATTCTTGTAAGAATCCCTAAGATGCTTGTTATACTCAAAATTTTGTTGAAATTGAATTAATTTTTATCCTGTCAGTTAATTGGCTTAGGGTGATATATGCTTCTTGGATGGAATAATGAGTTCGTGATTAACTCTGTACTAAGATTCATAGCATCTTCTAGTTATTTGCAAAGGAAATTTATAAATTAAGCTAATGTCATATGGCTTGCTTGAGAAAGATGTCTGTGTTCTTATTGATGGGTATTAATGACTGTCCACATTGAGTTCTTCAATATCCTATTTGAGAAGCTTTCCATAGACATTTTTTTTCCATACTATGTATTTTTGAAAACATATTTGAGTAGAAGCACTACAGTAGATACTACATCATGTTTTAACAAATAAAGTAATGGGTTAAAGACTATTATTTCCAAGGTATTATGTCATAGTATTTTAATTGTAATGATCTTAGACTAATGATATTCTTGAAGGTAACTTTGACATGCAGCAAGAAAGACAACCTACAGCCAAGGCTATATTGTGCCTACAACCAAAGCCATAAATGCTCACAGCCAAACCCACTAGTGCACATAGCCAAAGCCATGGATGCTTATAGAAAAAGTTACGAGTGTTCACAGCCAAAGCCATGAGTACATGAAGTCAATGATCACAATTTTTTACAACTATTCACCAGAAACAGCTTCTTTGCAGTTTTTGAGAAATACTAATAAAGCAAAAAAGAACATCTACTAGTTGGTAGACATAATGGAAACTCTCTAGAAATTGAATTTAATTTCATACATGCACATATCTAATTTAATGTCATATACGAACATATCTAATTTAACATCATACATGAACAAACATATAATATAAAATGATAAGCAATAATGTCATATACATTAACAAACACATAATATATTATGATAACCAATAATGTCGTATATGAACAAACATATCATATATTAACCAATAATGTCATACATCAAATATAGAATGTCATATGTACATCGAATGTATGTCGAATATGTCTCTCTGATGCCTATATATATATATATATATATATATATATATATATATATATATATATATGTATGTATGTATGTATGTATGTATGTATGTATGTATGTATGTATGTATGTATGTATGTATGTATGTATGTATGTATGTATGTATGTATGTATGTATGTATGTATCGAATATCTCAAGTACATCTTTTCCTTCCCACGAGGGGTAGGAAACAAGTCTCTTGACGTCCTCTACCGTCGTGTGGAGGGAGACAGTGGAGATGACGGGGCCCTCCTGACATGCTCACTTAACCTCTTGTTGAGGCTCTTCTCCAGGTCCAACTGATACAAAGAAAGTAGATATGAATCAATATTTATTATACATTGAAATCAAATATATATATACACAAAATTATTTATTTTCTTACCGCCAACAAATAGTCACTCTGTAAGTCCACCTCAAATGTTCGTGGATGATCAGGCATGACAAGACCCTACAACAATTCAATAAATATAATCACTTACAAATAACATTAGAAATTTTGAGATTAACTATTATAAACAACAACTAAAACAAAAAAAATTCTTTCATACCTCCGTTAGTGGCTGTAAGCTAGCCACAGCTGCAGCCACTCCACTATCAATAGACTGTCACAGATGAGGAGGTGTGTCCAACATCATGAGCTGCATGTCATACAATATACATTATATCGAACATGAAACATGGAATAAATATAATCAAATGAATTAAATTAACATGAAACAACTGTACCTGTGTGAAGCGCGTATGATGTCTCTGCTCTGTGTCTGTGGTAAATGTTGAGGGTCTTGTGGAGAACTGATGCACATGCATAATTTTTTTTGTCAATCCTTAATATGATTACGTAATAAATATATGTATTAATTAGAATGATTAAATTGATACATACCTCAAGACTCGTCAAAGGGACAAAAAAGGGCCTGGAGGATCGCTACTAGGCCCAACAACACTTTGACCCTAAATTTTGAACAATGTCAATAAATGCTAATTAATTAATCATTCACTATACATATGACATGTGATCAAATTAGTAATTTACTTGTGTGTCAATGCCAAATGTCTCGTTCAAGAATTGATCGATGACAAGCCCATCATCCGCACCATCTCTGGCATGAGTGCCAAATGTGCATAGGGATCTACATGAAGTGCACATGTGACCACGATGCATAGAAGGCTCCCCCTCAACTAATGGGCTTGTGGAATGGATGAGGGTCTGTGTCAAAGCATTAATGGTCCCTAGAGTGCTAGCCTCTACATGTTCCTTCACAACTGAAGGAATAATCACATGCTCCTGTTGTGGATGGACCATAGGTGCCCTAACTACATTAGGGTCATGACGTGCTCCTAGCCTCTCAAATGATGACCCCGCACCTCTACCATGGGAGTCTAACATATCAAAATAATTGGGGATCTCCCCAAGGACAAACTCACAATATAATTTCTTCAAAAAATACATGGGGACCTCGTGATTGTTGCAAGGAGGGGCATCAAAAACCATCCACCATCTATCCCAAAAATTATTTCTAATAACATCATGTATGCACCAATGGATGGGGAATCGTTTAGTACCCTCTCTAACAATATTTTGCTCACCTAGTTTTCTAAATAATGCACATATACTACCTTTTGGTATTTTTTTTTTCTTAACATCTTCATATGACAATTTATTTGCATAAAATCTTTTTTGTTCATCCCTCTTAGCCTACCAAATATCTAACTGACCACTAACTGAGGCTATCTAAGTGTTAATGGATTTGAGCAATGATGCCAATTGAGCCCTCATTAGATTGGTTTGTCTGAATTCTTTCAACCGAGCAATGAGTCTTTCTAATTCAGTTTTGCCTCTCTCTATTTCATTTATTATATTTTCTCGTGTGCCTAGTGGAGGTCTTGCAATTGGTTCGAGTTGTGGAATTTGTTGTTCTTCTTGAGGAGGGTTTTGATTTTGAGGTTCTTGAGGGTTTTGTGGATTTTTCGGTTGATTATGGACATTTCTTGATAAAAAATCAATTGAAATTCAACTAAATAAACAAATCTAAATGAAATTTGTAAAAACCCTACAAAAGAATATCAAAAACCAATAACACAATATGGAAAACATATTAAACAATGAAAAGTTAAGTTTATATCACTTACCTCGTCGTCGTGGGTGTGCTCGTTGTCTTGGATTTCGTTGGTGAGGAGGCATTTTGGCAAATGGTGGGGAAATTTCGCTATCAAACTCACGTAAATATTGTTGGAGAGCCAAAAAAACAAAATGAAAATGATGGGCCGCGGGTCTGTAGCCCATCATATAAATTTTTGGTCATCAGAATAGCGCGTATGCACTGTAGTGCGTATGCGCTATAGTGCGTACGTGCTATAGTGCATACGCGCTATTGAAAATTAGAAAAAAAAAAAAAAAAAAAAAAAATTTCATCTTTTTGGCACCACAACTCGGTGCATATGCCCTACCCCAAATGTCAAATTGATGTATAGGTCAAGTTAGATGGAATCAACTGAGCTATATAATGGAGACCGAGTTCAAAATTTAAGTAACAATCAAGACAACTATATTCAACTTAACAGAGAATACAACATTAATGTAGACAATAACTTGAATGAATGTATATATCAATAATTTTAAGGTATTTTATGCACCTTGCATTCAGGTTTCAAGAGCATAGAGTGATTTGAGCAATTAGTTAAGCAATTTCAAAGGCGATTGGTAGCAAATTTACAGTGGAAGAGTAATCAAGTATTGATTTTTAGTTGTGTTGAGTTATTTAGAAAGAAAAGTTCCAAAACCCTAACATGAGAAAATGGAATCCTTGTCATCTACAACAAAGAATCAAGGAGAAGAGATTAGAAATATTCAATTGGTGAAGAGTGACACTTGTCCTCCACCTAAGTTTCATGTTATTCTTGAAGTTGTCATAAAAGGTAATTCAATAGGTGTGTTATCATCGATACCACCCAAAGTCATTTCATGATGTGAGAAGTTGTTACATGTGTAAAATTGGTGAAGTTAAAGACTATGAGATTTGTGTGGCATATGAAAAATGTGTGATGAAGGAATATTGAAGGATGAGTTTAAAATTGTTGAGACGAAAGGGTTAACTCATGCCCTAGATTTTCTAAGGAATTTCAAGATTGAATGGATTAAGGAAATTTTGAGCAAAATTCATGACATGGAATTGTGGCTAGAAAATGGACTAGTTAATATTACAAAGAAAATTATTCAAGTTGTTACTGGTTACCCTACATTCAACAAGAGGAAGACAATTTGATGCCAAAGCAAAGAAGTTGTTGAGGCGAATATCAAAGCCGAATGGAATGGATGTAGCATGCCTAATTGTAACATAATTTATCCATTGATCAAATTTGTTGTGAGAGTGAGCTCACATAAGTTTTATCAATAAATCTGACTGAATAGTGTGTCATGTATGTCAATTGATTAGGCATAGAAGATTGTGATGAAGGATCATGAATATGATCTTTTTAAGTTGTAACAGTTGCAACTAGTAGAGAACCTAACATCAATTAGGAAAGTGAAGAATTTAATGTGTAAGTTTGGATCATTGATTATGTGTATTTTCCTTTTACACTTAGAATTATTTTCTAGCTATGGGAATGTGACAAACATACTATAAGGAAGATTAATAAGTATATAACATAGCTGGGAGAAATTTTTGAAGATATTCTAGATGGATATTTTGAAGAAATCAAATAGGAGATGAGAAAGAGATTAAGGATTGCTGCATCCTTAGTTAATAAACATTATAATGATGTGTGTTTCTTAGTTGATACTAATAACACATTTGTACAAGCAGTTAAGACAAGGATAGCCTAGCTTAAACCTTTTAGCTATGAAATTGATATCAACGATGTGAGTGTAGCCATCACTGCACTTCTAAATGAAGAAAATGATACAAAGGTTGAGCCCTTTGGAAATTTTGAAGAAGAAAAAGCTATAATAATTGTTGATATCAAGGCTATTTCTATTGATAAGAAGAGAAAGAAGATGATTAAAGACCTAGAAGCTAAACTTGGCACATAGGAAAAAGGAAAAGAACCTTTGATGTTTAGTCAAGATCTTGGACAAGATGAAGAATATTTCAATGAGGAAGAGGAAGAGAGTGCAAAGAAACAGGATAAATCCCTAGAACTTATCACCCCACCAGTAAAGAAGGCTAAAATAGTGAAAACAACTAATCCCAAGGTGAGGAAGGTTGAGAATAATATGACATCCAAGCCCCTCTCTCCTCCTGCACCATAAAGATGAAGGATCAGGGTAGCATCAGCAAGAAGTGCCAAGCCACCATTCAAGAAAGGAGTGGTAAAGATCACAAAACCCAATGGAACAAGTGCAAAGAAGAGGAAAGTGCTAGCCACTGGCTAGACAAAGAGAAGAAGGTTAGTGAAGAAGAAAGATATTCAAGAGAAAGATGTAGAGAGGACCAAGTTTGATGAACCTAGTCATCACCAAGTCATTGTGCTTACCAAGGCTAGAACTATTGATGAGGTATTTGCCAACATTAGAAAATCTAGAGGCCTGTTAGGATTTAGATATGTAAAGTATGATACATTGAGCAATGTTGATAAATCCAAGGTAGAGGAAGTCATGATAGAAGTTATGGCTAACATTAAGCTTTCACCTATAGAATTGGAAAACAAGACTCCAAATAATTTGTATAGTAGACTTGAAGAAAATAAAAACATGCAACAAAAGTTGAGAAGGAAATTAGAGAAGGTGCATTAGCCAATATTATGCCTAAATTGACAAATAAAAAAAATGAAACATTTTTGGAGAAGTATAGGAACCAAATTGTTCCTAAATTTATAATATTCATGATTTTACAAAATAAAATTGAGGCTTTTGTACAACAGAATAAATTGTTATGAAAGAGTATTTTTGGATTAACCACAAGAGGAGTTGAATAGGAGAAATAAGTGGACATAGTAACCATTGAGGGAGATCAAAGTGATGAAGAATGTTTAGGTATGCTGATCCCACAAGGAAATGTATCACCTAGTCATGAAATTACATCTAACACTCCTGTATTGTAACAAATATGGAACTATCGCAAGGAAGGAGAAGTACAAGTCCAAATTGTTTATTTCAATGAATAAATAAAGCATATTGAGAAACAACTACAATAGGCTTCTCAAACCAAAACTCTAGTAATAGAAGTTGAGGAAATAGAAAGGGAGAAGCAAGATCAAAAGAAATTAGATAAGGAAACAAGTGTAGAGCTATCTAATATAGGTCATAATGACCGTATGTCTTCGCACCTTGAGATGAGGGAGATAACAAGACTAGACATAAAGAAGAAAAAATAGAAAAAGAGAATGTAGTGTCGAGTGTTACCATTGCTACTCTAAGCATCAAAGTACAAGAAAGACTGAGTGGTGACACCCCATCACCTTCTCTTACTCTAGAAATACCGAGAAATAATACTCTAAAGAAAAGAAAAGGAAAGAAGAGAAAGGACAGTTCTCTAGGTAATATTGTTACTTTGGAGGAAGTAATTGAAAATAGGATCTAAACAATCTCACTTTTGAATAAATTGTCATCTTGCAAGACATTTTAGCAAGAAAGAAAAGAAAATAAGAGATGAGGCATGAGAAACAATAGTAATATGGGGTTGCATGATATTAAGGACATATTTGTTGATGCTTTTGATATTCAAACCATTGATGAACAACACCCCTCCCCCCCCCCCCCCCCCCCCATTATCTCTTAGTTGGTGCAAATTGTTGAAAAAGTCAACACTAAAGATATTGGGGCAAATGAAAAATTTATGGCCAAGTCTAAAAAGAAATTTGAAAAGATAGTAAAAGAGAAAGTTTCTACTATCATTACAGTCAGAAAAGTAGAGTTGTAGGCACTAGTATATAATTAAGAAGAACTTGTAAAGAAACTAAAAGATCTATACAATATACTTTGTGATGTGTCAAGGTTTACAAATGAATTTCATGAAAACATACAGAGGGTTCAAGATTATGTAAAGCAATCGAGTAGTTCTATCTCTCAATCAAATGAATCAAGCTCAATGCATTTTAATAGATTGTTGTTTGCACAACAGAGGTTGTCTGAACTCCAAACAACAGATAGGAGAATGAGGGCCAATCTTATCTCTATTTAATTGATGTTGATACCTCATTTGGATGTTATGCAAGGAGAGCTAACTTCAAAAAAGGATCTATTTCAAAGAGATCATAATCTTTCAATTATTGATAGCTTAATTGACTTGGAAACCAATCTGGAGTTAAAGATTCATATTTTGGAATTAGCAAGAACATCATGGGATCATGATCTTGCCATGATCAATCAAACACATAAACCATTCATTGAAAAATGTGGTTTGATTCCACCTAATCAAACCCAACAGTAGACATAAATATAA
This sequence comes from Cupressus sempervirens, assembly GCA_028749045.1. NCBI lineage: Eukaryota > Viridiplantae > Streptophyta > Pinopsida > Cupressales > Cupressaceae > Cupressus > Cupressus sempervirens. The sequence continues at coordinate 442,025,581 of CM053792.1, read as the reverse complement.
AAAATGAGGGGGATAGGTGATTGATATGGAATGATGAGTTACAAGGGGGATATTCAAATGATGAGTTATAAGGGAAATATATAAAGAGAAGGGACATGAAGGAGATTGTTGGTATCTATAAGTTTTGTTGTCTATTAGTGTGAAACACTTAGTAATATATAAGGAAGAGTCATTTGGTCATCACTACGACCAAGTTACTCTATATAGGCCAAGTCATGTAAAGACTTCCAAATAATCATGTATATGTTGAGCTTTATAGGAGCTAAGAAAGTCTTTGATCACCAAGTACTTTCAGTATAAGTCGAGTATAGTGAATGTTGAGCAGACAAAGCACATACATGTCGAGTTATACAAAAGGAGCTAAATAAGTTAAGGCTAAGCAATAAAACAAAGTATAGTTATGACCAAGCATCAAAGATAGTGAGAGTCGAGTAACATAGAGAGAATTAAAAAGTCTGGAATGATACAAACTTTGAGGTAAATCATTACAAGATGGCATGAGCATGACATTTAATGATCGTAGAGTTTGTTATAAAGGTTGTTACATGTTCTAAGGTGGATCATTGATCCCTATGAGGATTGAAAAACCAATAAGGTGGAGAGGCAAAAAGAGAAGTGTCTAGAAGACTCTACAGATGTCTTTAAATAGGAAGATTCAAACCCTATTTTAATATATACGAAGGGAAATATCATAGAAAAGAATGTGAAGTGTGTGAATGAAGAAAAGTATTATGCAAAGGAGTTAAGTTTTGGATGTTGCAAGGGAAAGTTGTTAAGAGAACAGAGTTAGAGACCTTACAAAGTAGTGAAGGACATAGTCAAGATATATCAGATTGGAGATTAGATTAAAGATTGGAAGGATGAGATCTCTAATAACCAATTGTAAGTGCAAACTGAAGGATCAGGTACTGAATCAGTTTCAACAAATTGAATTAGGGAAAAGCACTTAATAGAGTGGTTTTAACATACCTTTGTAAATCTCCTAATAAAGTCCTTACTTCATTATAAGTGTAAAATTCTTTAATCAAGGTAAGATCTGATAGTCTTAAAGATTTTAACAAAGCAAAACCCTCACACGGTAGATCATCGGAAGTGATCAAAATTGTAGTCTTAATAGGATAAAAAATTTATTGCAGTAATGAAGATTTGTGGGTGTCATTCTACCCCAGTTTTACCTTCACCTTGAAGTGTTTCTAGGTTACCAAAATCTTTTGTGTTATGTGTTTACATTTAATGAATATGATGAATGCTTAGTTTTATTTCAAAATTTGATTTTTCAAGTTATGTTATGCACAAATTAGATATGAGATGGTTAATATGATGAATGCAGTAAATTTTTTTGGAAGGACAAATTTTTTATAGATCTTGATTCACCCCCCACCCGCCTCCTCTCAGTATCTTAGTTTCCTAATTAAATTTCCAACACTTACAGCTTTGGAGGGTGCAAGGGTTACACTGACGATGATATATTTATTTATTATTCCTATGTTTTTGTTTTGATTGTTTATGATTTATTTTGCATTTTACCATACTTCTCAAAGGTAAAAATTAGTTAATTACAAAGATTATTTAGAGACTTAACTCTTGAAATAGTTGTAAAGGTCATCCCCTATCTCTCTATTTTACTAATGTCAATTGTTGCTTCTTGCAATGTTGGCCTAATGCCCAGGACAATCATGTCTAGGCCTCTGCATTTTTGCTATAATTTTATATTGACTTTCCAACCTAAAAGTAAAAATTAAATTTTAATTTATGTATTATATCAAATTAAGTGAAATTAAAATTTAAACATATTACATTAAATTAAAAATATTCAAGTTTTCAAATAATAATTTCAAATATATCAATTTATTATAGTTCAAATATATTATAGTAATATAAAAGCATAATATAACAAATCAAATAAAAGTATTAAACTCAACAAATTTATCAAATTTCCTTCAATGGTGCATTAAGATTGCCCAAAGTGGTTCATATTCTTGTTAGACATCTAATGGTTGCATGCCCTTCAAATTCTTTAGAATGAATCATCACCTTAAATGTTTAGCAATTGTTACTACAATAATTTGTCTCCAATAGTGAACACCATATTAGAATCACAATCAAGCTCCATTTTAATATATTTTTAATTTTCTTTGGTTATGCTTGTCAATAAGAAACCAATTCATGGCTTCCTAAAATCTACTTTCTTGCTAAGGCTTTTAAATGCAAAGGTGCAATCATTTGATTGGTCAATATCATAGGTGGTGTTCATGCCAAAAGGAAAGAAAGCAATGCCAGACTAATAAATGACACATTTCAAATAAATGAAACTATGTTTGATTTTCCATTAGAACTAGATGAATTACTTGTTACAATAGTTTACAAATGAAAGCCAAATTGGTGGTGCTACAAATGAAATATGTTTAATACTATTTCACAAAACTACTTACAATAATTTATTTTCCAATCTTCATACCCAAAAAGTACCCTTTTTCTTTCTAACGATAGATTGCATCAAATTTGTTTAGTGCAACTTACAACAATATATTTCCCCCTCTTTAAAAAGTACATTTATTCTTATTTCTCGTAATTGACATTTGAATGCAAATTGAAACTTTGTACTTCTTCCATAAACATTTAATTTATTTTGAATCTTCTTTGGGTCGAACAACTACTATATTCAATCCGAGTGTCATCCAACTACGAAGTGCCAAAAAAAAAAATTCAACTGTGAATTTCTTGGCATTGTTAGTGGAGATTACTTTTTGTCTAGGTCAATCCACGTGGTGAGTTGAAGCACTTCCGGCCCCAGGCTTTTTATATTAATAGTATTGCAATGCGTTTAATCCAAAATTTCTTTCCCATTCAAGCATGCCTACGGCATTGACGAGACCGTCTATTTGGGACAACATGATCAATGTCCTCAAATATATTTAGGAAAGGATTATGTAGAGTAGTGTTACATATCCCCCATAATCTTTACGGGGTAGTTTTGAATTCCAACTCATGTGATCTCTCCTCCCATGTGGAAGGTGCTTCCAATCTTGGTGCCTTTCACCATAATAAATCCCCTCGTAGCAAACGTCTCCCCTCTTGATTAATAAAGACCAAGTTAGCGCAACTTTTCTTGTCCCATCTATTGTCTAGTTCCCTGCAAACTGTCCAAATATCCACTATAAAATACAATAACTAATTATAAACTAATTTTTTTAAAAATAAACTACTTACACATTTATTCTAACTTTTACAATTCTCTAATAAAAGCCTACAATTTGTTTAGTTAAGAAAATATTACTTATTTGTATATGTTCCTTGTAAGCTAGGGTGATACTAATAATTCACACAAAGATTGTCTGCCTCAATTCATCTCATCAATTAAATTAAAGAATACAATCTATATGTAAACTATAAGCACTTGTGGGTGACCATTTGGATTTCGTAGAGCTTATTCCATTAAAAAATAGTGTAGTGTTGCTTTAAATATTTGAAATACTCTGCAATAAAATATTTTAAGGGGCATAAGAAAATAGTTGATTCTTTTCCATTAGCACAAAAATGGAAAGGAGAGAAATGCTAAAATCAAAATGCATGCCACTTCTTTTGGTGCATTGTTCCAATTTTTACGTTCACCCTTAAACATCACATACTAATGAAGAAATTAAGCTTGGAAAAAATAAGTTAAGTTTGACTATTTAGCACTTTAAGTCTAGAAATCAAACCTTAGTGTGTGATGTTTAATCCCTCCAAATTTGTAAAAGTCTTCGGAGTGAAAGTGGAAGGATTATAACTCCTCTCCTCCCATGAATTCCATGGGTACAACGATCAATGGAGATAATGCTGGAGGAGAATCTACCTAAATAATCTATATAGTTTGTTATAAAGATGCACAACCCATGTTGGGGAATCTTCAGTCTATTTCCATTTATGGCCATGTTTTTCACGAACTCTGGTACCCTACTTCAATTTCACTTTTTTTTTTGGTCATTTTTAACTTCCTAGATTAAAAAAAGAATTTTCCCTTTGTAGATTCCAATAAAGGTTGGATTACATCCCCCCAAACAACAAGGCTAGTTGTCCTATGTGCAAACACTTGTTCCTTGGAAAATACCTCTATAAACCATGTCAGCAAACTTTCCTAGCATAAGACTGCCACATTGTTTAAATAATTTGGCCAAATTTTTCCTAGAAGAGAATCCTATTGGCTTAAAAATCAGATTACCGATATGATAGAAAGAAACAATAGTGATAACAATCCATATTTTTTATTGATTGAGTAATATCATAAAGGAGAAGAATTTAGATCGATTGAAGTATAAATTATGTTTGACTCTCATACTAAGAAGCCTTAACATTCCAATGTTATAAAGAGTTAAGGAAACATCTCTTGATGGCATCATATCCTTTGAAAGTATATGCATGAATTCAACCTCACTTCACATGGAAATGATCAAACATTTCTTATATCTTTTCATACTCAATTTGGATCATTGAGATTGGAGCAGCAGTTGTACATGGTTAAGACACATATAATTGGCATTAAAGATTTAAAAAATAATGCCAAGATTAGATATCTACATTAGAAAACAATATTGGAGTTAGAAGTAGTATTACACATATCAATTACAAAGATAATGTCATTGCTCAAGATATAAATCATATAAGAGATTAGGTGGATCAACAGAAGATTGTTTGCACATTTCAATGAGATATCAAACACAAATCAATATAATATATCTTGTGAATTCCAATATTGTGATAAATTAACAAGTAAAAAAATCCTCTTGGTTGACCATAGAAATCACTACCTTCATAAATGTACTATTATACCAAGAAAATTGGGATTGAATTTTTCATTCCCCAATTTTTTTTTGAGTAAATGTTCAATAGAAAGAAGTATAGTGTAATTAAAAATAAGAATTAATGTCCAAAGTTTAGGAATATAATAGGAAGGTTATTACACTCTTCCTTATGGGTGGATTGGGTGTCTTTCTATCAAAATGTTGATATGTCAATGGGATAACAACCCTCTTAATCATCCTATTATCAAAGACTTGTGGCACCAAATCCTTTAGTTTAGGTCCTGGAATGTGTGGAAGGAATGTAAGAATCATTTTTTTTTTTTTGTGAAGAGGGGAAAACACCAAAGGATATTTTCTAGGCTATAAAACAATAGGTGATGGAAAACCCAAATGTTGTTTTCTTTAAGGAGGGTCTACATATTCTAGATCTTGAGGATCAAAGAGTTAAACAAGTCTAGATGCTAAATCATAATTTATGCAACATAAAATGGTACAGGATTTGGAAGAGAAAATATAGTAAACATGCACCACTAGATTCTAGATGATTGAAATGTAATGTGAATATGTGATCTAAAAGTAACTTGGGTTTATGATGGGGTCACAACCCAAGACCAGAATGGATACAACAGGAAAGGGAAACTTTATTAACTATGAAAATATGCTAATACACTTAGTGCAGAGAAAATAGACTCCAAAACATGCCCTATGGGCTTACAATAGTAGAAATCTGGAGATAATTTATTCTTCTAGTACCTCCTCTCAAACTCCACTCCGAACTGCCTTTTACAATGCCAGAAATGTTCTTAAATAGACCCTAAAGGAGTAAGGATTAGGAATACATTATAGAAAGTGCTTGTTGACACCCACCGCCAAAATACAAGGATCCAAAAGTCGCATTAGAAGTCGGCGCAAAATTAGAAGAATCCAAAAACTGTAACCGATCTTTCGAGAGGCATAACTTTTGAACCGTAGCTCTGATTGACAAACCATTTACATTTTTGAAAAGCTCTCGGACTTCTCTATAGCCCTATGGACTAGCTGCACACATCCCCCATTTTTCAAGCTCGTAAAAGTTCATTTAGTGCCTCAAACCTAACTTTGAAGTATTCTTAGGAGGTCTCCAAAAACTAAAAAATTACAATAACTTTCTAACCATGGAGCCTTTTGACCTGATTCTTTTTCCTAAATGTTCTAAATTACAATTATAATCATCCCTCCAATTTACACCTTCTAACTCACCATAATTATGGCTCAATTACATTGTCCTATTTTTTTGACATTTACACATATCCCAAGGTACTTAAAAACTCTAACTCAGAACTCTAATAGTGGAACTGTGAGAGTTGGAACCTTTATTTGACCCAAATGGGTATCCAGAAATGAAAACACATGAAATAGAAACTATGTCTAGGTATATTTTTTTGGGTGACACAAGATTGCCCTTATACCTCTAGATGCTCCTACATCAGTTTATCTACAACTAGAGGACTTATAAGGGATTTGAAAGGGGACATGATAATAGGATTTCACAAATCATAGGACATTAGCACTAATAATTTTGTTAAACCTACGACAATGCGTTATGGGTTAAAGACACTTATTGGATTGGGTTTCAAAAATGTGGTTATTGGAAGCGGTTCTAAATTATTATTGTCATCCTCAACATGAGATCCTCATGCCCTTAGAAATTGTTCAATATCAGTGATGGTTGTAGAGTTATTCTAGAATCTTTTGACATGACTACTATTAGTCATATCCTAAGAGAGGGTAATAAAGTTACTAAATTTATGGCCAATTAGGGACTTTTTCAGCTGGACTAGACTAGAATCGAACTCATGGGTAACCACCTCAGATCAAAATCTATACTTGTTGATGATAGGGAAAAAAATGTAAGGCTATAAGGTGGGTAGGAAAATTTCCCCTTTTTTTATGCGTGGTACTTTATAACTTGGAAAAAAGCCAATAGGTGAAAAAATCTTGATATTGAAATGGAAAGATCTCAAAACTTGCACATAAATAAGGAGGTAAAATGTCACTTTAATGATTTGGGATTATGTGGTAGAATAAGAAATAAGGCTTTCAAAATACTTGAGAAAGGTAAGTTTAATGAGTACTCTTGCTATCACTATTAGCTAATGATGACTACTAAAATGAAGATGAAAGGGTAACTAATGATATGGTCATAATAAGTAGAGAAAAAATTATGGTTAGAGGTGGGATAAAGAAAGGAACTAAAATTAGTAATTATGACAAGAAATGGATTTACAAAGGTTGTGATTTCATGTACACTTGGATAGGATCTAAGGGTAAAAGTAAGGATTTTGGCATGTTGCATAATCCTCATATTAAAGCTAAACATCTAATCTTGTATGTATCTTGTACAAATATTTTAATTTGAGTTATACTTTCATTAACCCTTTGACAAACTTTTTTCTTCATTCTTTTTATCCTAATTTGGAAATTGAACATGTTGCTCTTTAGCATCTAGTTTCCATTCTTCATAGTGCTCTTGTTGCCCTAAGTGGTTTGGTTATGTTGAAGGAAGAAACTACCCAATATTTAAAACAAGTTATAAAAATGGGTCATTTTTCTTAAGAAAGTGGAACCTAGTAATTGCGATGAAACTGCAAAACATGGTGATGTTTGGGAGCTTTTTGTAAAGGATGGTTTGATGCCCTACCTACAAGCTCTAAAGTGATTCAATAACCAAATTTTGATAAATTTTGTTAACTCTTTACATGAGGATAAGGTGGCCATTAGTAGCATTAAGTTTTTTTTATCAATATTGAAGTTATTATAGAAGCTACTAGGTTGGAATGCTCAAGACAAAATCTTGAACAAAAAAGAAAGAGAGATGACAACGAATTCAAGAGGGAGTTCTTTGAAAAGGGAGAATAAATTATGGTTGATCCTAATAATAATGGGTATGCTAGATCCCCCCTCCCTCCGTTGTGTGCTCTGGTTTGTTGTTATGTAATGAATTTTTTACTCTAGAGAGAATATTCACCACTTTTCAAAGGTATCATTGCCCTCTCCTAGATCACATCAGGCATGGAAATAAATTAATATATCATTTTTAATGTTTTCATCCCTTCAAAATACTATTGAAAAAGCTTAAAACCCTCCTCTATGCCAAGAGCTTGTGTATATTCTCTATCACTATGTGTACAACAATGCTCCCACCATAGGTCATGGCCTAACGTACCCTAAAGTCCCTAAAACCCAACAAATATCTCTTTGCATTGAGCTTGTTAGTAGTGATCTGATGCAAGAAAAATTCCTTTCCAATGCTAAGAATTTCACTTAATTAATACTATTAGGAACATTAGAAAAAGGTTTTCCCCAATCTATGGTATCTCTCTAAAAAAATGCTCCTTAATACTACCTTTCAAAAGAGGAACACTATTGCTAAAAAAATGTCTTCACTCTCAAAGCTAGAAAATTTGGCAAAGCCAAAAAATTGATGTAGCGCCCAAGTATCTATACATAATAATAGGTCACATAGAAGAAAAACATATTTTAAAAAATTATAGATCTACAATACATATATTTCGAAACTCACATATTTTCCATTCACCAACCATCCTTCTACATCATTACATTGCTTCTTTAATAACTAAAAACTCTCTAAACTCAAAAAAGTACAAAATTACCTTTTTAGATAGGTTTATAGAAATCTTTGGATTTTCCATTTAAGGTAACCTTCAAAATTAAATCCTAGAAAGTTGAAATTAAATTTTGATTTTCCTTAAACTATGACAACAAGACCGACCAAGTAATCTTCAAATTTGGAAACAAAGTTATTGCAAAAAAAAATTCTTAAAAAGGCACAAAGATTATGGAAAGGGAGTTTTAGGGGTCTAAATGAATTTTTTGGAACCTAAAAAAAATAAAATTTCTAGACACCATAGAGAAGAGAATAATTGGAAGGCTACCAAACTCCTCCTAATGAAACAGGTGTAAAAATTTGAGAGAAACCCCACATCCGTGTCAAAAGTTATAACTCCCAAAAGTTGATGCATATTCTCCCCTTCTTGAGAGAAACACAACTCCTCCAAGTGACTATTGCAACTTTTTCAAATCCAACTGAATCACTTCTTACTCAAATAACCATTTACTCTCTATTTATGGTAACCTATCTCACTGTATCAAGTACGACCATGCCTTGTGGAGGTAGTTTTCTTGTTAAGAATTTTGGCTATCTTTTCCTTCTTACTAAGAAGGTGATGTTGCTAATCCACTTCCTATACATCACCTACCTCTAGAAAATATACATGGAATGCATACTAATCAACAACATTAAACACAAGAGAGATGTCAAGATTACCTAGTAAGCTAACTTTAAAAGCATTATCATTGATCATTTTAATAATTTTTCAAGGCCAAATCTTTTTATACTTCAATTTATGATAGGTGCCCATAGGGAACCTCCCACACCTCAAGTAAACCATTAATAAGTTGCCTAAAAATTTTTTTTTGTCTTTGAGTAGCATCTTTAATAATCCTATATCTCACAATATTGGCTTGTAACTTGTGTTTGACATCTTGTTGGAGTTGGTGAAGGTGTTCAACAAAACCTACTCCATCGTCACTAATTTTGTCTCCCAATGGCAGTGACACAAGACTGAGAACACTTTGAGGGTTCCTACCATAGACAATTTGAAAATGATATTTTCTTGTTGATCTATTAATAGAACTATTATAGGCAAATTTTTTCTGGGGTAATGCCAAGTCCCACTATTTAGGCTTTTCACGAATGATGCATCATAACAAATTTCCAAAGCTTTGATTGAGTACCTTTGTTTTCCCATTTGTTTGAGGATGATAGGCACTACTAAACTATAACTTTGTCCCAAATTTCCTCCAGAGAGTCCTCTAAAAATGACTCAAGAAATTAGTATCTCTATTAGATATAATAGTCTTTGGAAGGACATGTGAACAAACAACTTTTGAGAAGAATAGTTATGGTATTCTAACTGCATCATTGGTCTTTTTATAGACAAAAAAAAATTATATTTGAAAATTGATCAAAAACTACAAAAAGGGAATCATTGCCTCATTGAGTATCTAGAATACCCAATACAAAATCCATACGCAAGTTAGTCCATGGTTCACTGGGTACTAGTATAGACCTGTATAATACTGTATTCTATGAATGTCCTTTAGCCACTTGAAAAATTTTGCACCTTACCACATAGTTAGTGATGTCCCTCTTTATCTTGGGTCAATAATACTTATCTTCAACTAAGTTTATTATAATGTCCTTTCCAAAGTGCCCAATCAGTCCACCACTATGAAATTCCTTGATAATACTTTCCTGCATAGAGCCACCTGGAATACATAGTTGTTTCCCTTTAAAGAGGTTTCTATCCTACATAAAATATTCACTTTTCACATGTTTTGACTTGCCAAGAATTGAAGCCTTTAACTATTCTACAATCTCCCAAAGATCATTATTAGTTTCATATAATTTCTTAATAGTGTCAAAACCATTACTTCAGTTTCTATGGTGGTTAATAGTGTAGAATGCATGCTCAAGGCATCAGAAACTTGGTTTGTTTTCCTGGACTTATGTTTCAAAATAAAGGCTATTCAACTTCTTTTGTGTGTTGAGGAATTTTAGAGAAACATGATAAGTAAATACCACTAACTCTTGTGGGACCAGATAGTGTCTCTAGTGCCTTCATGCTTGAACAATTGTATAAAACTCCATATCATAGGTAGAATAATTCATTCTCACTTCATTAAATTTTCCACTAAATATAGAAAAAATATTACATATTTGGCTAAGAATAACACTTATTCCAACATAAGAAGCATCACACTCTACTTCAAATACTTTTTTAGAATTTGAAAGAGCCAATATAGGAGCTTCAGTTACCTTTTTCTTCAAGAATTTGAAACTCTCCTTACCATCTATTGTCCATGTGAATTCGCTTCCTTTGCTACAATCTATAGTGGGTACTACAATACTACTAAAATTTTGAATAAACTTTTGGTAGAAAGTTTCCAATCCATGAAAAATTTTACACCTATTATGATTAGACCATTCTATGATGGCCTTGACCTTTTATGGATCCATCTAAACATCATCTTCAGAAACGACAAAGCCCAAAAATATCAAACTAGTTTTCATGAATATGCACTTTTTAAATTTTGGATAGAGCTTCTCTTTCCTTAGTACAGCTAGGATGATCCTAATGTGTTTTATGTGTTCTTTTATTTTTCTATAGATTAGGATATCATCAAAATAAACTACAAAAAACTTACCAATGTAAGGTCATAGAATAGTACCCATCAACCACATAGATGTACTAGGTGCATTAGAGAGCCCAAATGACATAACCATCCATTCATACAAACCATCTCTTGTCTTAAAATTTGTCTTCCATTGATCCCCCTCTTGAATGCAGATTAATCTTGTTGAAGTACTTAGTCCCCAGTAATTTATCCATCATGTCCTTTAAATGAGGAATAGAAAACCAATACTTAATGATAATCTTATTAATTGCTTTGTTGTGAGTGCACATCCTCTATGTGTCATCATTGTTTGGATTCAACAACATGAGTAATGTACATGGACTCATGCCTTCTGTACCCAAACCTTTTTTCATCAAGTATGTTACTTATTTATTCATCTATGCATGTTTCATTGGATTCAACTGATAGACTACTTGATTAGGTATATGCTCTAGGAATAAGATCAATATAATGTTGAATATCCTTTTTTGGTGGTAGACCATCAGGTAATTCATTAGGCACAACATCAAAAAAAAGTCCTCTAATACTTTCATTGCATCTGTTGACATCAAGTTTTCTTGTTCTTCTCCTCTTTTTACTACTAGTGCATAACAACATCATGTTACTTTCATTTCTTTGATAACTTATTTCCTAGAAAATATGGTTTCATTGTTCTTTTCATCCTTAAGTGGCAAAAGAATCACTTTAGAACCATCCTTTCAAAATGTGTGGGTTTTTTCTCCCCATAATGTATAACCTTCCTATAATACTACAATGGTCTTCCCAAAAATATATGGAAAGAATCCATATGGATAACATCAAACCATATCTCATCCTTATAGAGTTTTCCTATGGAAAACCTAGCTAAACATCTTTTATCAACATTTACTTCATTTCCTTTCCTAAACCATACAATACGATAAGCATGAGGATTATTTTCACATTATAAATTAAGTTTCTCTGCCATTTCTTTAGACACCATATTCTCACAACTACCCCCATCAACAACAACTTTGTTGTGATGTGGAGTCTAATCAGACTTGGAGGTTTATTCACCATGGTTTCCCTCCAAATTATTTATATAGGGGTTTGGGGGCAATGCCCCCAAGATGAGATCAAGGGGCAACACCCCTGCGAGGACTTGGGGCAGTGCCCCAGGTGCACTCCCTATCGCAATATAGGGTGGGTTCAAGGGGCAACGCCCCTACAAGGGTTTTTGGGGGTAGTGCCCCTAAAGTAGAAAATGCCCTTATATTGTAAAAGGCATCAACTACTATTTTTCTATTATTCTAGCCCTAATTTTGTAAGCAGAAAAAATCTTGTATAAAAAGGGATTAGGGTTAGGGATTTTTATAATGTGTGATGTGAAAATTGGTTCTTGTGGTAGTATTGAGCTATAAGGGATTACAGATTGTAATCAAGTTGTAATCACTAGATAATAATAATAGTGGACTTTTTGTTGGTGGATGTAGACCAAGGATTGGGTGAACCATGTTAAATCTTGGTGTCTTGTGTTCTCTTCTATGTGATCTATTATTTTCTAATATTGGTTATATTTGCATATAACTATTATTTCTATTTGAGGTTAGTCCTAACCAACTGGACATATCTTTCCACTAGAAGTGCATCTAGTTTTGAAGATGTTGGTTTGATGACATGAATAATTAGAATTATTTGGAGGAACTTATTCCTATTCTAGGATGATCAATAATCTCCTCATCATGAGGATTTCTCCCACATCTAGTGTAACTTCTTGCTCTTCCACTTCTATCTGAACTAGGTTCACTCTAGGATGTCTTCCTTGATTTTTTTTGGCATGGTATAATTTGAGGATTTGAAGGCTTTGTATCCTTCTTCACCACATCTGAAATAGGTGAAGGGCCTCTGTTGGTTTTCCTAGCCTCTTCCTCTACCATAAGCTCATCCTCTTTGAAATCCCCTTCCTCTTTCCTAGTTTGTAGGATCTTGTCTAGTGTTTGTTGTTGGCCTATGTGTTGAAGACTAACAAATGACCAAACTAGTAGACTTAGTCATTAAAGGTGTTGTCATTGTTAGTAGCACTCACAAAGGAAATAAGACTATTAGAAAGGTACAATCGATAAGGCACTACAATGCACAACTCTAAATCATATAAGAAAGTCTAAGTCAGAGGGGATATGAGAGCCCAAGGGAGGTGAAGATAATGGCTATCCACTTAGAAAAAGGATGATAAGTAAAGTCATCTTGCACAATAAAAAGCTAAGTGATAGAAATAAATGAACAGATTAACAAGCAAATCCAACTTGGATATCATGATGAACATCAACCAAGAAACCTGTGACTGCTCAATCAAGTAAAGGGTAAGAGTGCAATCTACATCACATTTGATGGTGATGGGAATAGAGATCAAGGAAAAAATGGAAAATTTTGAATTTGAATTCTTCCCAACTATGAGAAACTTCATTATTAAATTCTTTATTTTTAAATCTTATTTTATTGATAATAGATTATATCATATGTTGTTATTTATCTTATTATACTAATCATATATATGATTTTATTATCATATTAATAATATATTATATTACAACATATTATATTATAATATAATATTATTTTCTATTTATTGAATATTTCTTGTATGATTATTTAAAATTGTATTCTTTACTTATTATTTACTATTAGATCTTATTTTGAATGGTCACATCACACGAGAACTAAATTTAGAAGGAGGAATAAATGAAGTATAATGATGATGATAACTAAACTAACATTGGGGCAAACCTTGGGGATGTCCCAAATCGAGATGAAGTTGGTACTACTAAAAACAAGTCAGTGCACTTGGAGGAAGGTAAAAAATGATGACAGCATTAAAGGCTAAATAGAAGCCCTCAAAACAAAATTGCTACAATAGAAGAAGTGATCCCTCTCACTGTCTCATTAGGTGACCTAAAAAAGTTGTGTCCTCTCTCTACAAGATGTATAATGACCTCATGTAGAACATTGTGGCAAGGGTCGTTGAAGGCAAAAGTAGAATTCATAGGTTTCTGAAAAAATAAATAAGGAACATTTGGAGGACTCAAATGAGGAGGCAAAAGAGAAAAAGAAGAATCTAAAGCTTCTCTACAAGAAGTAGGAGGTTATTTAAATAAGTTTAAGTGATTTGAAGCTCTTATTTTAAAACTCTAGCTTGTCTCTTACTCGAGTGCAACAAGCAACCAACCAAGGAAGTTAAGCTTGTTGAGGCTACAAAAAAAGATGAATGAACTACTGTTGTCTAGAAAAGATAAAGTAATGTTGCTTCTAAAGAAGGATCCTCTATTGTGAGTCAACCCTCATAGGAATTTGGTCTAAGAACCTCTAGTGTGGCATGTTGATTTCTTCGCTCCCTTTTCTCTTCTCGTCGCCTCCTTCAAACCCTGTTTCTCAATGGATGACAGGATACACTGATACAAATTCTTGACCTAACTGGGTCTACATGCTATAAGAAGCTTCAATGATTTCTACACAATCCTTTCATTATTCACATAACCTATATGGCTGAAGTGAGCATGCTAATGGTGGGGAGAAAAGGAAGTTCCTCTCCATTGGAGACCCCTCTCTCGACCCTTCCACTGCATTCTTGCATAATAATTTCTCCTTTCTTAGGGATGAGGATAGAATGCAAGCCTTTTTATGATGAATTTTTTATCTTGGAATATGTGGGGACTAACATACCTCCCTCAAAAATTCTCTATTCATGATACTAGGTGCAAGCTTGGTCACTTGTATTTTCTCTACCTTTAAGAAGTCAAATTTTTTGGGTTTCTTCTCAACTCAGCTTGCCAAGTTAGCTGGCTGGATAGCACCATATTTTCTTCACAGGCTGAAGCTATCTAAGGTGGTGTTGTTACTCTTCTCTCGCCAAGTTTAATTTCTTCATTTATTTGGCATGGTCTAGATCCCATGTAGATAATTGTGTGGGTTCTAGTGTCTTTTTAGAATCATTCCTTTGGTGTTGTCAATGTTTATGCTCCCATTGATGCAATGGAACACTCTCAACTATGGCATTAGATGATAGATCATCTGCCACCTATCACCTGGGTTTTATGTGGGGATTTTAACATGGTTGAGTCAATTTCTGAAAAAGTTGGTTTATTGCCTTTCTAATGCATTGTTGGTGAAAGAGAAACCTAATTTTACACATGTAATAAATTGGGCCTGTTTGATCTTGATGCTAACTATCACCGTCCTGGTGAGTTTTGGCATACTTGGTCCAATTTTTTGAGCTAATTCTAACAGAATATTTAAAAGGTTTGATCATCTTTCTTCCTTTCTCTGAAGATAGGGAATTACCTATGACTCCCCTATTGGATGTGACCTTTTCAGACCACTATCCCATTTACTTTTTGATTATCTGGCAAACAACTCATCCCCATACATGTAAAATACAATTTTTCCTTAACACTTCTCTTTTGGCTCATGATCCCACCTGTATTCATATCTTGTGTCTCTGGAACATTAAACCCTAATACCACACTCATCTTGGGTGGATTCAATGGTGGAATGATGCCATCACCCATATTGTGAAGTATCTTCGCATTTACAATAGGCAATTGGCTAAGTACCTCTATAGATCCTATGAGACTACTGTCAAAGATATTTTTACAACTTCTAAAGCCTTGGCCATGAACCCCTTTTATATGAATCTATAAATCATGCTTGCTAAACTTTTCCACCAAAAGAAAGTTGTAGATAGATATACCGCACAGGGATCTCAGATCAAGGCCCACCATCATTGGTTGGAGGTTTTTGATCAGGCTTCCAAGGATTTTTTCCAAGCTCTATGAGCTTGTCATTCTTTTGTTGGTATTAAGAGAACCAAGGAAGGTCACCAAACTTTGTGTGAGCTTCCTAATATT
Source organism: Cupressus sempervirens (assembly GCA_028749045.1). Taxonomy (NCBI): domain Eukaryota; kingdom Viridiplantae; phylum Streptophyta; class Pinopsida; order Cupressales; family Cupressaceae; genus Cupressus; species Cupressus sempervirens. The sequence continues at coordinate 442,009,680 of CM053792.1, read as the reverse complement.
CTCTAGGATTTTGTGTGCCATTACAAGAAGCTTTTTACTGCACAAGTCTTCTTCATGAGATAAATCTTTGCAGACATGCATCTTTGTACCCCCAATAGGATTGGACCTGAGAAACATGCTTTTTGTAAGAAAATGCTCACACTTGTAGATCTTAATGAGGCTATATTTTTTAAGGCAAATGATAAAGCTCTTGGGTGTGATAGTTTTCCTGTAAATTTTATAAATCCTCTTGGGATGCCATAGGCCCCAACTTGCATAAAGTTTATCTTTAATCTTTTCATACTCAATCTCTAGGGAGCATAATTAAAACAAAGACAATATTAAATTCATACCTAAAGTTGGTGTCACAAAAGATATCTACAGCTAACAACCCATTACTCTTTTGAATGTCTCCTACAAAATCATTGTCAAATTTCTTTCCCTCAAGATTCGACATCTTCTACCATAGATTGTGTGCCCTTAGAAGATTGGCTTCATTAAGTTTAGATATATTCTAGATAATATCATTGTGGTATGGGAAGACATGGAATGGGCCAGTCAATATAAACAACAAGCCATGTTCCTCAAAATTAACTTTGCCAAATCCTATGACTGTATTGAGTGGTCTTTCATTTTGAATATGTTGAAGGTGTTGGGGGTTGGACTAGTTTTTTTGCTATTGTTTCAAATGATTTTTTGGGATGCCTCTGCATGCATCACCATTAAGGGGTGACAATTTGAGCCCTTTCGGTTCTATAGCTCTATTCACCAAAGTTTCCCACTCACATGTGCTCTCTCTATGCTGGCCACTGAGGGGTTTGGTTACTTACTTGCTAATGCTACTTATGTTGGTCAAGTGTGTGGTATTGGTCTCTCAAACTCCTTCAAGAAACTAGTTAATAGTCACTTCATTGATTATTCCTTTCTCACTCTCATTGAGGATGAGGAAAACATTTCTAATGTCTTGTAGTGCTTGGACACTATCTGATTGGCATTTGTCTTAGCCATTCAATGGCACAACTATCTGTTACCAAAAATCCCTCCTTCTAGGGTTGCCCTAGCTTGGGTAGTACCAATGGAAATGGGTCAACCATGGTGAAAATTTTCACTTTCTTAGTGTACCCTTTTCTTTCCAAGCATCCCCTATGGATCTTTGGAATAATTTCCTTGCCAAGATAAAGAAGAAGTTGGAATAGTAGATAATTACCAAACCTCTTTCATTAGCTAGAAAATCCTAGAGTTGTTCCAAAGTGTTGGTACCCACTCACATTTACTATTCTTCTTATTGGGTTCCTTCGAAGGCCTCCTACCTCAAGCTTGAGTGATTGTTGTGTGATTTTGTAGGGCTACTTATGCCTCTCATCATGGCTTTCACAAAGTAGCTTTGAACTTCTATTGTTTTCCTAGGAAGTCAGTGGCTTAGGCCTGATCTCTACCCAACTATAGGTATTTCCCTTTGTGCCAAGTGGGTCATTTGAGCCCTCATTGCTAATGAGGCATGAAAAATTTTCTTGCGACATTATACTTCTTTAGGCTTCCTAATCAATCAACCTTCCCAAAATGGGATTAGCTTTCACACTCTTCTGATTACTCATGAGCCAATAATTGCTAAGATCATTTGGAAGGTCTAGGAAGCCATCAAACATTAGCTTTGCTGGGTGTATGGGTTCAGAGATGGTCTCTCTATGAACTAGCATAACTTATGGTGGTCTCCCTTGTTTACTATTCAAGGGATCCCTTTGGCCAAAGTCCATAGTGCCAATGTGATGCGTTTTACAGACATCGCATCAAAACTCCCAAAGATTTATTTTCCACAGTCACCATGAGCCTCCACTCTTGTGGAGATATGTAGGCTCGGTTCTACTTAGCTAGTCTAGATTGATAGACATTTGATCTTCTAGTTTTTGTGGTGCCTGAGCATGTATGTTGCACAAGCTTGGTATTTTGTCAATTAAGCTTTGGTGGAAGGATTGGAAATGGTACCCTACTACTCCCATGACCAACTATAAGCCTAAGTTGGGTTATTAGTGGTTGGTCCCCCATTTTCCTATGGTGGATGTGCTCAACTAACACTGGCATTTTCATTCTTATCAGCAAACTTGGAGACTTAGATTCACCAATGTTTGGAAAGCTATCATTGAGCTAGAGGATGCACACTTTGCTTGGTGCATTTGAGTGTTTCGGGCCCTTGGTGCCCTTTTTGTGGGAAACTAAAGACTTTTCTGAATATTTCCTGGTTTTGTAGATCTGTCTAGGAGTATTGGTACTGGATTCATGATTTCCTCAAGCCTTTGCACTCAAAAGCCTTTTCTTGGCATATGATTTTGTTGGGGGATTCGCCCAAGCTCCTCTTTAAATACTCTCAGATTTGGCGTGCTTTTAGTTTGGAGATTTTGTTTACTCTATGGAAGGATAGAAACATTGTCTTATTTTCTCACAACTCTCTTAATGTGAATGTTGCTATGTACACTAAAGCTTTAATGATGTAGATTCGAGTACAGACTGACAAGGTGGCTCTAGAGGTGGCTCACCTTCAGGATCTTTTGACTCAGTCAGGGGAATGTGCCATGTACAGTGGTGAGGTTGCCACCTACTATGGCTTATGTAGACTGTATGCAACCCTGTGGCCATCAGCAAGGCCATAGTTCTTCTAATCGCCAGTCTCACACTCCTAGGTCACAGCCTCCCTACTGCTCGTCAAAAAAAGAAAAGATCCAATTTGTGGTCTTTCAGATGATACTTTGTTAATTTTTTTGCCTTCTATCTTTTGGGAATTAGACTTTATAAACTCTACTAGTAACTTAGTAGTAATTATGATGACGATAATACTTTCAAATTTAATATTTTAGTGAACAGTATTGTCAAGAAGTTTGTTTTCTTTTTGTTGATAGCGATTGAAGGAAGTTAGCTTATTCTACTTTCGTTCAATGTGGTTTTCAATTATTTTGTTGCTTGATGGTTAGTGAACTTTAGGCTATAATGACATGTTGTTGTGCTCTGCTTTTGTTGTAATGTTGGTGCTATGATGTGTCTTGTATAAGTTTAGAGCATTTCCCTACCAACTTAATAAAAAAAATTCTTATTCAACTCTTAAATATATGTATAAATTAATAGATATGTGAAAAAGTATTCATAAATGAATAAAACTCCTTTAAAATTATGTACAATTAAATACCCCAAAAAATAAAAAATCTCTCAACTACATACCATAACATTTACCAAATTACACAATGTAGAAAACAAGTACATACTTTCAACCTTCATTGTGATCAAACTAGTAACAAAATTAACACCTTAGAAACTCATTTGAATCAATTAGATAACATAATAACAAGAATTAATATATATTTCCTTAAGCATATAAATAAATTTTATAAACATTTGTCCTCCTTTCACGAGTTTAAACCTTTTTAAACCATTTTTTTCCAAATATGTCCCCCTCATACATAGCTTAAGTATCATCAATTTATCAACGAATGCTCCATTTTCAAAATGTTCTTGTGAAGTTCATATTATTATCATTATAATTAATACCAATTTTCTACCATTCATATTATTTCTTGTTTTTTTGTTTCTGAAACTTTCTACAATTTGCATTGATATTATCTTTTACATTTATCTTCTTCAGCAGCAATAGCAAGACGCCCATATTCTTCTTAAACTTGTGTGTTATCTATAAATGAAGTGTAGAAAAACTGGGCGAGATACGCACCTTATCCTCCACCGCCATTGGCTATCATGGCATCTGCTATTACTCTCGAAGGAGATGGTGAAGATATTTATAGCAGATTTGACATTTCAAAGGAGAAATGAATGAGTTCTGTCTCATTTTGGCCACTCCTCACATGGATCTGCTCGATGCATCAACACCACTGCCTCCCTCAAACAAAACACCGGCCTCACTCAATTCCAACTGTCCTCTTCTCACTTCAGATATTTTGCAGTCCCTACACTGGAAAAGCTTCCAGACATTGTCAGTGTTGCATCTCAATCAGGCCTTCCAACTCATGATGTGCATCGTGATCATCTTTTGCTACTCTCTGTACATCTCTATAAAACCATGATTCTTGCTTCGCCTCTCATAGAAATATCTTAGAAGATGGTCCATGAACGAGTCTAGTTGGTGAAGATATTCAGCAACGTTCTTTGATATTTTCTCTGGATATTTATGCATAATGAAGTATTTGGCAATGGAATACAAAGCTGTGATAATGCAATATGGAAAAGGCAGTAGGAGAAAAGAGAGAGGAAGAGTAGCTCCCAAGGGGTGCGTGGCAGTGTACGTGGGATAAGACGAGGAGGAGCAAAGTCTGGTGCGTTTCATAGTTGGAATACATCAACTCCACCACCCATTCTTCAGAGAGCTCTTGGAGGCGGCAGAGAGAACCTATGGATTCTACCACACTGGCCCCCTCAAAATTCCATGCAAGGTGGAAACCTTCAAGAAACTCAAACGCATGATTCAGAAAGGGAAATAATCCTTCCTTCCCCTCAAGGTTACTGGTAATTATTGATTGTGGGATTGTTGCTTGAGGCATTTTATCCCTAGGAACTCTATATAAGATACTTGTGATTAGTGGGTTGCAGTGAACTTTTATATCTGTCTATTCTTCTCTTCATAAGAGACTTCTGTATCATATTTGTAAGTTAGTTATCAATTACCATTTGAGGGTGTGTAATATATTAATTCTTGGACTAGAATCTAGTAAGAAATGGATGAGACCTCTCTATGTACTATATTTGAGTAAACTAAAAGTTTTCCTTTGTTTTCAAAAGAGGAACTCTAGACTATAGAACATCAAAAAAATATTATTAAAAAAGAAAAGGTAAATTATACAAAGATCAAAATATAACAAATGCAAATTAAAATGCTATGTGCATCAATAATATAAAATTGTACCATCACTCTTTGAATCTATATATCTCAACGTTAATTAAGAAGATTTTTTCTTTTATTCATGATTATCAAATTAATATTATTAGTTGAAATTAAAAAATTAAGACACTTAACCACTTAGTTACACTCGTATTCACTAATAAACATACCCTCTAACATAAATAGCTTTTGTCAAACTTAGAATCATGGTACTCCATAATTTGAAAACTATCAACTTGGTCCATCTTTCCTTTTCTATTTTACTTGGAAAAAAAAATCTTTATTGTTTAGATTGTAAAAAATATTAAACAAAGAGTGTTACTCTCATCCACCATTTACCATGATCCTACTACAAGCTATTCTTGAATGAGATGCCTACTCATGTTAAACTACATTGCAATTCTAGTTTCTTGTTCTTTCTTCTAACGTTTCATGCACAACTAGTGGAAATTCCTTGAAATCAAAGCATTGCAGCCGACATAAAGGTAAATGAGTACATGTATATTTCTAGTTATGCACAAAATGGATTTTTCAAATGCCTTGAAATTCTATCTAAATAATTCAAAAATAGGATTGAAAAGATGTGCTCCAAACATTTGCTCTAAAGGAAGCATGAAAAGAAAAATGATTTCATTACAATATCATGAAGCAGATGATTTCAATCAAATCAGTCTCATTTTTTTCATGAACTATGATTCAACACTGAATTATCAGTTAAAAGTAAGACAATCTCAAGTAAATTTAAAGAGCCATTGATATAACTAGCACTTGCACCTTTGATGGTGCAAGGGGTTACGCTAATAGTCTTATGTACTTTTGAGTATTTGCTTGAGTATTTTTTTATATATAATGAAATGGGACAAATATTAGATAGTATTCAAACACAAATAAGCCAAATTGCAGTTTTAAAGTGAAACACTATCAAGAGCTAAAAAAATGATTAGAATTTGAGATAGAGGGGGAAACCAGAAACATAGCATGCAAAGATTTATGGTTCAATTGTGTCATTTTGAGTTATTGTCACAATCAAAATACAAATGCTTTGTTTGAAGAGCCATCTGATATAGGCGGTCCTCCTCTTTCTTGCATATAATGGTATATGGATTTCTTTTCATTTTTGAGTATCTTTCAAAAGTGAAAGCAGGTCGGATATGGAGATCATCTATTGTTTTGACTCTAGATATAGTTGTAAAAGTGAGTCCTTGTCTTTCAATTCCACCAATATCAACTATTGCTTTCTGTAGCATAAGTCCTTGGGATTTGTGTATTGTGATAGCCCATGACATGGTGATTGGGAGTTGTCTTTGGCTACCTAATGTGATTGACACTATTGGAACACATTTTGGTTCATCTTGATTCCATGGCGGTCCATTGTAGTTTTCAAAGCATATAACAACATACATGGGCATGTCTGGTGGCTTGGTGCCTATTCTATAGACAATATCTGTGATTTCATCTATTGCTCCATTGATGAGTCCTACTTCTATCCAAATGTTTGTTGTAAGCATGACGCATTGTCCTATACAAAGGAGTACATATTTTTCCAATTGTTTTTCATATGCCTCGCTCTTATCTTTGCATCCAAAATTTATTATCGTACTTGTGGCGATTGGACAATTTAATGGTTTTAGCATTTTCTTATTATGTAGTTTCACTGCATCATTTGTAGCATGTAGATGTATCGACCTATTAAATTCTTCATTTTCATCTATGCATAAGTGGATGTCTATATGACTCATTAGGAGTTCCCAATCATGTTGTGTAGGGTTTGCCTATCATACATTGTATAAAAGCTGACAAAATTCTGCTTGTGTGGTAGTTTCACCTTGTTGCTGGAAGATAGTCTGGAAGGTAAAATTGGAGTGAACTACTCCCAAATCAACTTAGCACTTGAATGCAATGTATAAATTGGTTTATCCATAATAGGGGGTAGCTATGTGAGGTCACCGAATAGAATAACTGATACTCCACCAAAATGGGCATATTGCCAATGAGGAAAGGCCTCTCGTAATCGAGTATCAATTTTTAGTAGGAGTTTTGGACCCAAGAAGCTCATTTCATCAATAATAATGTACTTCATATATTTTAATTCTTCTTGGAATGCTATTAATGCTTGATCTTGTAGCAGTTGCATATCCTTAATAGGAATCCTGATCTTTGAATGTATAGTTGTAGTATGTATATTGAATGCAGCAACACCTGTGTCAGCTAAGAGGAGTAATTACACCCTCTTTTGGTGTGCCTTCTTATTGAACATTTCTTTTATGGATGCAATTAGATAGGATTTTCCCATGCCTAATGTACCTTGCACAATCATGCGTAATGGTTCATGTGATTGATTGTGGTCATGCTCCATAATTATTTGGAGTACTAGTCTTTGCTCGAGAGATAATGTATCGTGGGGATTGGTGGACACCACAGGTATGGTATTAAAATAACCACTAGTCTTGTTCTGAATTGTGTTGCATTTGCACATAGAAATGGTGGGATTGTAATATGGTCCCAATTATTGTTTATATCAAATTCATGCCTTTCGAGCATATTTAATTCATTGAGTATTATAGTACATAATGGTCCCATTTGCGAGAGAATTTTCCATTCGTATACACCTAACACATCATTCGTATCTTGATTACCTTAATTCTCTTCTTCATTATCATCTTCTTCCTCAAAGTTGCTCTCAGCATCATTGGTGTGACTTACATGCCACACAGTGTAACCTGTAGTATTCATTTGATACCAATTGTTCACTATTTGTTCTTTTATGAGTCCTATCTTTGTTTCTATATTACAAAAAATCTTATATAAAAGTAACTTCCTCCAATAGAATGTCTCAAAATGTTTGGATTCGATATGTGGCATTTTATAAAATTTTGGATAAGCATTGACAATAGCTATCTTTTCTCGTGTTTTCCATTTGCATCCTTTTCGATTTGCAACATATGAGTAAGATCATGCAAATTCAATCAAACTCAATGTTTCAAGTTCAGGAGGGTGGTTCACATAGGAATGTAGGTAACTAGGTTGAATTTGACCATTTCCTAGCTCTCTTATTATTCGATGAAGCACTTTCCATCCAACATTTAATGCTACGAACTCTCAATTGCAAACAACAAGTGGTAGTTTTTGTAACATATGGCATGTTTCTTGTGCTCCAATATCACATTCAAAAATAACTTTAGATAAGAATTTATGATATGTAGACATGACTGAGTCATTTCGCTTTTGTGTTATAGATATTCTTTTGAGCATTTCAGTACATGTCTTAGATCATTTTTCTACCTTCGCTACATATTTGGAAATATATTTCAAGACTAGTTTTTGTGAAAGGACAGGTTGGAAATCTATGTTCACTCTCCAAATCAATAGCATCATTGCATTATGTATATTTAACCTATCATCATTTCTTGCAAGTTCATATTGTACTTTTGCAGTTTTGTCACGTGACCATATAGATACATCTTTCTCTTTCCAAGGGGCTTCATATTTGCAGGTGACTTTGTTTCCTTTCTTGCGTAGACATGTATGCTTAGTGCTTTTAACGTGTCTTTGAACTCAGTTTACTAGTTCTTCGTAATCATGAGAAATATTTATAGCAAAGGTCTCAGCTATGTTTAGAAGACAAGGATCATCTAAGGGAGAATGATATACCATATTATTGTGAAGGCATGCATCTTGCAAATTCCAAGTAGTAACACAAATATCAAAAAACTTTCTAGCATGTTCAACTTCAATGTTGTTTTTCCAATCTAATGTATCCATATTTGGTGCATCTGGCCTTGAGACAAATTCATGTATGTGTCAAGTTCCTCGATGTTTCCATTCAGTTCTATACCACCACTCTATTGCACCAAGGAGCTTTTCAATCACTTCCTCTCGAAATATTGTAAACCTTTGATGTAGGTATAGTGCACCAATGTGTGGATTATTACTGACATTGTCTGATCGTTGTTTTTTTTTTACATACCTATATTTATGTTGTCCTTTAATAACATCTATAAATCTGGCCATTTCATATCTATAGCACTCAATGTAAAGAATAGGGTAAGTGGTCCAAGTTGGTTGATCATATCTAAAAGGTTTGCACAATGTTTTTTCCAAAATGGCCTTGTACTCCACATTGTGGATCCAAAGTGCATAAGTTCTTCTGCTAACTATGAATCTAGGAGCTATTTTAAATGTGTAGATAGATCCTCTATGGTCATTGGGATATTTTCTTCAACATTCTTTTCCAAAAAAAAACAACTAGGCTTTAAGTATGATGGCATATCATCATATTGTGAACTAAATATCAGAATCTTGGGTATCTTCCAAACCTTTGGTCTTGGCACTTTATTAAATGGACTACATATTCATGCATGTATACTATTTGTATTTTTGGTTGCAATAGAAGTGCAACACCATTAGGGAATAGGGTTGGAAATGCTAAATCTAGAAGTCCCTCGGTATTATACTCATTTATAGGAGATGAATCGATGTTAGGCCAATACATGATCATGTCTTCTGCAACATCTTGTAGATCGAGCTCCCTCTTTAGAGTATCTAGTACTCATTTCTTAATTGGAAACCTTCGCATAAGTGAGGAGGTTTGGACTGGAAGTAGTTCATCTTCACTATCCTCCAAGCCTAATTGATCATCTATTGTAATCGTCTCATTTTCTATGTCAACTATGTGTAGCAATCCTGATATATCCATATTTTCATCAAGAAGCCAAGATAAATTTTCTTCGCTCACAATGATATCATGATAATATGGATCATTGTTTAATTTGTATTGTAGTGCATCTCTAACATGGCTTCTTCTCACATAACAATCATATGTGTGCCTTTTTGTGTGTTCTCTATGTACTATTTGAATATCTAGCTTGTCGACCCTTCATGGTAATATCTTGGTAATGGTTTTAATATCTTGTGGAAAGCTAATTGTATGCCCGCTATATTTATACTGGCCTCACATGGCATTTTTTACTTGTAATATTGAAGCCACCCTATCAATCAACATTTCTTCTACTTGGGTTAATCTTTTCAGTACAATTGGTTGGTCACCTAGGTCCATGTTGTTGAGTGCTAAGAACTTGTGAATACCCTTCTCAATAGAACACCTCTTGCATATAGCATTCCTATGTTGGAAATGTACATTCATTCCTGGATGTCATTCCTTACATGTTGCGCATGTGTGTTGTTGAGAAAGTGCATCTAACCGGTACCAAAAAATTTCCATTGCGATTATGAACTTAGAATTACCGTTGATTGATACACTTGGAGGTATGAATTCTTCCATCGAACCTCTGGCTTTTTTTGGTTGATTACGTTTGTACCGTGTGCAAGTTTTCCTAGCTAATTCTTCTTTGTGGTGGATGTAGTAGTTATGACTATGTTTATGATGTTGTAACCTTTGAGCATTATCTTGTTCAACACCTTCTTGCATTTCCTCAATTTGTGTCTCGCTTAATGGAGGAGGTATTTAAGCCCTGTGTATAAGATCGGATTGTTGTTTTTGTATCATTTTTTTCTTTCTACATTCTAATATCTCTTCTTTATGTTGAGCATAATAAGCTCAATTCCTTTCATGGACTTTCTATACCTTTAGTGGTGACTGTTTGATGTTACTTCACTTCCTTCAATATGAATGTTTTCCATCTACAATTAAAATAGTTCCTCATGTTAATTAGTCAATGACAAAATATAATAGTATGTTTGAAATGTTCATTGATTGACATTTGTTAGAGTAATGATGTCTAAACTTAGAAACAAGTAATGTACATGACATTATCAACACATCAATATATATTGGGTATGTCTTAGCAATTCCAAATATCAGCAAATGAACTTATTGCGTGCCTTATGAAAAATTCATACATTTGTATTATGGAGTGTTGAACAATTTAAGATTCGCTATTAATGCCTGTCATTTATAAAAGCATTTCCTCTTGCTAATTAGTGGCTTAGGAGACAGAACATGATATTTTTAGTGTTTAGTGATACACAATTACTGTATGGCCATGGAAATATGGAATGTATAGATTGGGTTTTTCTTACCTATTCCCAACATCAAAATAGAAGAGGTATTCTATTTGCCTTTATAGAGTACACTGTATTCATGTATAAGACCACTATCTTGATATTTTGTATAGATCAATAGTATGCACATATACCATATTTTGTATAGAATAAATTATGTATTATATACATATACAAGAATATTATGTTCATATTGACTTCGACCCTACATCATATAGAGTTCTTTTTTAATGTGAAGAATACATGACATTCTTCCTCACTAAACATTATGGCGATGTCACCTTTAAAAACTTGTACCATGTACATTTCTAGTCCAATTTTTGCACATATATGCTTAATATATATATATGACAACATTAGAGTACACCTTTTCATTTTCCCTTTTGTCCTTTTCTTTGTAGATGATGTGATCTACTAGGATTCTTGGTTGAGTGGTTGAGTAGTACACATATTTGTAATCCTTTCGATCAATTTATTGCTCTCTAATATGAAATCTATTGGAGACACCTTTATAATAGTTTCCTTTATGTGTTCCTCATCATTATGCATCTCATGTGCACACGTGATTGTGAATACATTATTTTTATGTTGAACATCTCTTATACATTGTTTCATACTCTTATCAAAAGTGTCATCAAATCGAAGGTTGTACAAGGCTTTTGCTGACATGCCCATCAATTGTGCCCATGCCTCATTGAAGGTAGAATCCCATATTTCACCTATGTGATCCTATAATTTTAGCTGAGCTATGTACTTGTAATTGCATTGAGTACCAACTTGTTCACATTTTGGGAAATACCACCCCTTATGATTTTCTTTATCTAGTCCCTTCTTGCACTAGTTATTGTTAACTATTATAGGACAAGCTCGGTAACAAAATTTCTCTTTGTTGAGAAATATTAGTCTTGCCTTCAAAATGCACTAGAATTGTTGAGATGTTGTCAGTCCATGTTGTTTAATATCACTAATTGTCACTTGTGCAGTTGGCAACAACATGGGATTGAGTTGTCCTAAGGCTATGTGGAGGTTGGTGACGTTTTCCTCATACCAATGCTTCAACTGTTCAGTTTTTGGTCTTATAGGGGGGTATGTGCAGGATCATGGTCAACCAAACTATGATCTTAAGTGGCAATGAAAAACTAACAAATCAAGGTTATGTCAACTTGACACATAATTTTTAAGTGGTTATGGACTTTATATCAAAAAGTTGTAAGAAAATAATCTATAGGAAATTGAATGTAGTTTCTAAACTACTAGGCCGTATCTGGAGAAAAAAATAATTGATTGGTCAAAAGTTTGGATTTTAATGTAGTACTACAAAAATTTTAGGGCAAAAATAAAAAGTAGGTGTATGTATGACCACCTTAATCAAAATCAAATGATAATTTTTTTAATATAATTATAGATATAAAAAGTAGACTCATGCCCAGATGTGATGCATATTTTTGGATATTTTTATTCTACATAAATAATTAAATATAAATTTTCTACTAAAACATTTTCTAAAAAAAAAACTCCTTTGTCTAACCACCTTAACTAATAGAAAATTTTGCCAAATTTTATTTTTATTTTATTTTTCTTATACTAGGCGAAGCATAGAATGTGATGCAACTTTTAGATTTAAAAAATGTTATACCATTTGAAAGTTATAGCTATTTTTCAATCAATATGTCAATCAGTACATTGCAATCATCTTCACTGAAAATTAACTAATAAATACTTATCAAACTCAAAATTTGACAGCAATTATATCGATGGAATCTTGAGAGTGTTATAAAAAAACCCTTTTCGTTTCATTCAATTTCAATGAAAATAACATTGTTAGATGGCTACCCGAAGTCTGAGTGTTAGTGAAACCCTTCTCACACATGTTTTTTGGGTTGACCGAATAGGCTTGGTAAATACCAAGCCTTATTAGATACCCGAATCTAAATCGAATATTGATTTGAAATCGGATATCTAATTTTAAATTGGATATCCGATCACTAGTGGGAATTTTCAACAACAATTTGGAGGAAAATTCGAGAGGAGAGATTTTTTTCAATTTTAAATTTGGACAGAGGGAAATTTGAGAGAAAATAAATTTAAGAGGGAAACTTTAGACTATTTTAGAGGGAAATTTATTTGAGGAAAGTGTAGACATTGATATTATTATTATTAACTATTATAATTATATTATAGTAATATGTATGATTATTATTATTAAATATAATATAGTTATAAATATAATAATTATTATTATAACTAAATATAATATAGTAATATATATGATAAATATTATTATTATTAAATCTATAATCTAGTAACATATATGATTATTATTGTTATATAATCTAATAATATATTATTATTATATTCAAATATACAATATTATATAATTATTAAATATAATATTGTCATAAAATGCATCATTTCGATGCATTTCATGAAAAAATATGTGCCTAGGGCCCCTAGTGACCCCTTTCGACGCATACCCAATGGGTCCCTAGGGGTCCTAGGGATATACATTGTCATAGAATGTGTCAAAAGGGGTCATAGGTCATCCTATGGCCCCTTTCAACCCATATAAATGATTCTAAAATGTCCCTAAGGGTCCTAGGACCCCTACAGACATATGTCAACATGGAATGTGTTAAAAGGGGTCATAGATCATCCTATGGCCCTTTTGACCCATATAAACGACTAAAATATGTCCCTAGGGGTCCTTCGACCCTTAAAGACATATGTCATCATGGACTGTGTCAAAAGGGGTTATAGGTCATCCTATGGCCCCTTTCGACCCATATAAATGATTCCAATATGTCATTAAGGGTCTTAAAACCCCTAAAGACATATGTCAACATGGAATGTGTCAAAAGGGGTCATAGGTCATCATATGGCCCCTTTCGACTCATATAAATGCCCCTTTTGACCTATATAAATGAGTAAAATATGTCCCTAGGGGTCCTTTGACCCCTAAAGACATATGTCATCATGGATTGTGTCAAAAGGGGTTATAGGTCATCCTATGGCCCCTTTCGACCCATATAAATGATTCCAATATGTCATTAATGGTCTTAAGACCCCTAGAGATATATGTCAACATGGAATGTGTCAAAAGGGGTCTAGGTCATCCTATGGCTCCTTTCGACTCATATAAATGATTATAATATGTCCCTAGGGGTCCTTGAGACATATGTTGTCATAGAATGTGTCGAAAGGGGTCATAGGTCATCCTATGGCCCCTTTCGACCCATATAAATAATTATAATATGTCCATAAGGGTCCTAAGACCACTAGAGACATATGTTGTCATGGAATGTGTCGACCTATAACCCCCTTTGACCCATATAAATGAATATAATATGTCCCTAGGGGTCCTAAGACCCCTAGAGACATATGTCATCATGGAATGTGTCAAAAGGGGTCAGAGGTCATCCTGTGACTCCCTTCGACCCATATAAATGATTCTAATATGTCCCTAGGGGTCTTAGGACTGCTAGAGACATATGTCATCATGGAATGTGTTGAAAGGGATCATAGGTCATCTTGTAACCCCCTTCGACCCATATAAACGATTCTAATATGTCCCTAGGGGTCCTAGGAACCCTAGAGACATATGTCATCATGGAATGTGTTGAAAGAGGTCATACATCACCCTATGACCCCCTTCAACCCATATAAATGATTCTAATATGTCCCTAGGGGTCCTAGGACCCCTTGGACCCCTAGAGACATATGTCATCATGGAATGTGTCGAAAGGGGTGATAGGTCATCCGGTGAACCCCTTCAACCCATATAAACTATTCTAATATGTCTATAGGGGTCGTAGGACCCCTAGGGACATATTTCGTCATGGAATGTGTCAAAAGGGGTCATAGGTCATCCTGTGACCCACTTCGACACATATAAACAATTCTAATATGTCCCTAGGGGTCCTAGGACCCCTTGAGACATATGTCATCATGAAATATGTCGAAAGGGGTCATAGGTCATCCTATGACCCTCTTCCACCCATATAAACAATTCTAATATGTCTTTAGGGGTCCTAGGACCCCTAGAGACATATATTGTCATGGAATGTGTCGAAAGGGGTCATAGGTCATCCTGTGACCCCATTCGACCCATATAAACAATTCTAATATGTTCCTAGGGGTCCTAAGACCCCTTGGGACATATGTCATCATGGAATGTGTTGAAAGGGGTCATACGTCATCTTGTGACCTCCTTCGACCCATATAAATGATTCTAATATGTCCTTAGGGGTCCTAGGACCCCTTGAGACATATGTCATCATAGAATGTGTCGAAAGGGATCATAGGTCATCCTGTGACCCCCTCCGACCCATATAAATGATTCTAATATGTACCTAGGGGTCCTAGGACCCCTAGCGACATATGTCATCATGGAATGTGTTGAAAGGGGTGATAGGCCATCCTGTGACCCCCTTCATCCCATATAAATGATTCTAATATGTCTCTAGGGGTCCTAGGACCCCTAGAGACATATGTCATCACAAAATTTGTTGAAAGGGGTCATAGGTCATCTTGTGACCCCCTTCAACCCATATAAATGATTCTAATATGTCCCTAGGGGTCCTAGGACCCCTTGGGACATATGTCATCATGGAATGTGTCAAAAGGACCTATGACCCCCTTTGACCCATATAAATGATTCTAATATGTCCCTAGGGGTCCTAAGACCCCTTAAGACATATGTCATCATGGAAAGTGTCGAAAGGGGTCATAGGTCATCCTATGGCCCTGTTCAACTCATATAAACAATTATAATATGTCTCTAGGGGTCCTAGGACGCCAAAAAATATATGTAATCATAAAATGTATCAAAAGGGGTCATAGGTCATCCTATGGCCCCTTTCAACCCATATTAATGATTATAATATGTCCCTAGGGGTCCTAGAACCCCTAGAGATATATGTCATCATGGAATGTGTCAAACGGGGTCATAGGTCATCTTGTGACCCCCTTCGACCCATATAAATGATTCTAATATGTCCCTAGGGGTTGTAGGACCCCTAGAGACATATGTTATCATGGAATGTGTCGAAATGGGTCATAAGTCATCCTGTAATCCCCTTCGACTCATATAAATGATTCTAATATGTCCCTAGGGGTCCTAGGACCCCTAGAGATATATGTCATCATAAAATGTGTTGAAAGGGGTCATAGGTCATCCTATGGCCCCGTTTGACCCATATAAATGATTATAATATGTCCCTCAAGGTCCTAAGACCCCTAGAGACATATGTTGTCATGGAATGTGTCGAATTGACCCATATAAATGATAATAATGTGTCTTTGGGAGTCCTAGGACCCCTAGAGACAAATGTCATCATGGAATGTGTCCAAAGGGGTCATAGGTCATCCTATGTCCCCGTTAAACCCATATAAATGATTCTAATATGTCCCTAGGGGTCCTAGGACCCCTTGGGACATATTAGAATCATGGAATGTGTCGAAAGGACCTATGACCCCTTTCAATCCATATAAATGATTCTAATATGTCATTAGGGGTCCTAGGACCCCTTGAGACATATGTTGTCATGAAATGTGTCAAAATGGGTCATAGGTCATCTTGTCACCCCCTTTGACCCATATAAATGATTCTAATATGTCCCTAGGGGTCCCAGGACCCCTAGAGACATATGTCATAATGGAATGTGTTGAAAGGGGTCATAGGTCATCCTGTGACCCCCTTCGACCCATATAAATGATTCTAATATGTCCCTAGTGGTCCTAGGACCCCTAGAGACATATATCATCATGGAACATGTCAAAAAGGGTCACAGGTCATCTTGTGACCCCCTTCGACCCATATAACTGATTCTAATATGTCCCTAGGGGTCCTAGGACCCCTAGAGATAAATGTCATCATAGAATGTATCAAAAAGGGTCATAGGTCATCCTGTGACCCCCTTCGACCCACATAAATGGTTGTAATATGTCCCTAGGGGTCGTAGGACCCCTAAAGACATATCTTGTCATGGAATGTGTCAAAATGGGTCATAGGTTATCCTATGACCCCCTTCAACCTATATAAACGATTCTAATATGTCCCTAGGGGTCCTAGGACCCCTAGACATATATGTTGTCATAAAATGTCTTGAAACCATTTGACCCATATAAACAATTAAAGTAAGTCCCTAGGGGCCCTAAGAGCCCTAGAGACATATGTCATCATCAAATGTGTCAAAATGGGTCATAGGTCATCCTATGACCCCCTTTGACCCATATAAACAATTATAATATGTCCCTAGGGGTCCTTGGACCCCTAGAGACATATGTCATCATGGAATGTGTCGAAAGGAGTCATAGGTCATCCTATGGCCCCTTTCAACCCATATAAATGATTATAATATGTCCCTAGGGGTCCTAAGACCCTTAGAGACATATGTCATCATGGAATGTGTTAAAACCTATGACCCCCTTCGACCCATATAAATGATTCTAATATGTCCTTAGGGGTCCTGGGACCCCTAGAGACATATGTCATCATGGAATGTGTCAAAAGGGGTCATACGTCATCCTGTGACCCCCTTCGACCCATATAAATGATTCTAATATGTATCTAGGGGTCCTAGAACCCCTAGAGACATATGTCATCATGGAATGTGTCGAAAGGGTTCATAGGTCATCCTATGATGTCCTTCGACCCATATAAACAATTCTAATAGAAATAATATAGTAAAAATAATAATTATATATATATAGTAATATATATTATATTTATAGGTTATAATAATAATATATTATAGATTATATTAATAACATATATATACATAATATATTACATTATTATATTTAATAATAATATAGTAAAAATAATAATAATATAATATAATAATATATATTATATTTATAGATTATAATAATAATAACAACATAATATATTATTATATATTAATAGTTACGTTATTATATTAAATAATAAAAATAATAATAGGCAAGAGCCTACAACGCATTGGTAAATTGCAAGCCCCTCATCGAGGAGGTCGTGAGTTCGAATCTATTCACGCTTAACACATAATAATAATTAACCTCAATAATAATAATAATAAATAACCTAGGTTTTGGCCGTTTACCTATCAAAAAAATAAATAATCATTTCATTTCATATATATATATATATATATATATATATATATATATATATATATATATATATATATATTTATTTATTTATTTATATATATATATATATATTTATATATTTATATTTATTTATTTATTTATTTATAGATTAATCACAACTCATTAATTAGTCATATTATATATTTATAAATTATATATTATATATTTATATATTTCATAACTCAAATTAGTCATATAACTCACAAATTTGTTTTTCCCTCCAATATTTTTGTGCCCCCAGTATCAGATATCCAATTTCATTGGCATGATTTTCTCAAAATATTCCTTGTCATTACAGATCTGACAACATCACTTTTTTTGGGTCTTTTTTACTGGTTTTAGAAAAAGTCATGTTTTGGGGTCTGACCAATTGAAAAAAGTTTGATAATATAACCCTAGGTGTCTGATATTGTCATCTGAATGGGGAGTAGCAATCCTCGAAAGGCTAAACACAGAAAGAAGGTATCCAATGAAGACATTTTGGCATATAGGGAAAGGGACAAAATAGAACACCAAAGGAAAATACAAAGTATGTTAAATGTTAGTCAAGTTGATGATGAATTAGTTGAAGGTGAAATCATAGAGTCAGATAATGAATATGTGCAGTTGGGGAATAAAAATGTACCAATTGAAAATGATAATGCCAGAATTGAAAATTTAGAGAATGAAAATTTTGAGGATGAAATGCTACTAGGTCATAATGTAAATTGCATAATTGACCATGCCGAACATGACAATGCATAGTAACCTAATGCACAAGAACCTTACATATCTCCTAATTATAATCGACATGAAGGTTCTAGAACACCAAAATGGATAATTGAAATTGATGAAATGATTATTACCAATTTGGAAGGGAAAAAATCAGAAAGAACCATTCGGTTATGGGCTTCAAGACTATATAAGATGTTTTTCCACAACAAGATAGTGGTGGAGCAATGTCAGCTTTTTATGCACTTATTAAAGATGCAAAAGATGAGACCTATGCTTTCCAAATTGAAGATTTGTGTCAATAAAAAGTTGGAAAGAAATGTCATTATTGTGAAGAATCTTTTCAATGCTCTCGATAGCATTGGAAAAAATAGCAGGGAGAAGGATAACAGAGTTGCTCGAAGGGTTATTACAACCTCTTTGGTAAGTCATCATTTGAGAAAGGGTAGATATAAGAGACAAACTTGTATTGATTTGAACCTAAATCGTACTACTTTGAGAAGAGCACTTAGTCAACGAGAGAGAATTGATGATCCTCTTCAAAATGAAACATGGACATTTGGTGGGAGACTTCCACATTTTGATAAGAAGCTATCCAATGATGTGAAGGAAGAAATTACACAATTTTGGCACTCTAGCTCACGAGTATCACCCAATGCTAAAGACATGTTAAAGTTGAGAATTGGCATCAGAGACCACACGCCACATCCTAAACACTATTTTGAGGTAAGTCAAACTATGTTGTTCAAACAATTTAGAGAGAGTCATCCAAGTCTTCATATATCACAAAGGGCTTTTGAATCTTTGAAGCCATTTTATTGTGTGCCACCTAAAATTCAAAATACATGTTGTTGCAAATATCATGTTGATTTTTCTATGCACCATGAACTATTATGCTCCATACGTTCTACTTTTCATAGTAAAGAAATGTTGGAGAATTGTGGTGCTAGTGGGCTTCCAAAATCATCAAGAGACTTGCTAGATCAATTTTTATGTCATAGAGTTGATGGTTGTTTCTTTTATAGAAATGCTTGCTTAAATGAGAAGTGTTAAGAATGTGGTGGCTTATCCAAGTTTGACACATGTTTCCATGAGGGGTGCGAACAAGATCTTGGAAAGACAATAGTAAAATAAAAGGTATATGAAATGGTGAAATACACATTGAAGAGTGGGGGTGAGGACTCTAGATGTGAATTGGTTGGAAAAGAAATTAGTGTGGCTAGTTTTATTTCAGATTTCAAGGCAAACTACAAGTATGCAAGACATAGTCACAGGTCTCAGTGGTTGGATCAACAATTTAGAATGTGTAAGGAGACTTTTCCCATTGGCACTATTATATCAGTTGTTGATTTTGCTAAGAACTACACATTGCAACCTCAAAATGAGACACAATCTCAGTATTACAACTCCATTTTAGATTTCTATTTTCATTCACATAACATATAGACATACCCCTAATAGTGTGAAAGATAATCGAAAGATTATTAGAGAGTATCATTTTTGTATGAGTGATGATAGATCTCACTCTCACGAGTTTGTACAACATTTTTTGAAGAATTATTTTGATTTCTTACATGAATATGCAATTTCTATGGATAGACATATCATTTGGTTAGATAACTATACAAGTCAATTCAAGAATGCTTACATGTTTTATTGGTTGTGTAGGATGCACGTAGAGAGGGGATGCCTCATATTTGGAGTTTTTTTTAGTCCGGCCATGGGAAAGGGGAACATGATGGAGCAAGGGCATGTGTGAAGAGAGCTCTAGTTAAGGAGCAATTGAAGATTTCAGCAGTAGAGCTTCTTGATGCTTGTAGCATTGTTGATTGGTGTAGTTTAGCATTATCATAGGGGGGACTTTTGATTCAGTGTTACGTAGGTTCTTTTGGTTGGTTAAGGAAGGGTCCATAGGTGATAGATCAAATTGTGCTACAGTGAGAGACTCATCAAAAATGCGATCATTCTGGAGCTCAGATTTTAGTACATGGACCATTTGGACACGACAACTAGCTTGCTTTTGTCCTAGTTTTTTAAGTGTGATTGGGATCATTGTGAGTCGAGTGAGTGGGTGGACACATGAGCTCCACATTATCTTACTCAATTTTCTATCATACCCTCTATCAAAAATGATGACATGGAAATTTCACTTGAGCATAACCATTTATTAGATCTACTTTAGCCAGAACATGTCTTTGCATTGGTTGCACCATAGGGGAATGATGAGAAATCCAATTATTGGTTAGCACATTATGTAAGAGGTAAACAAAAGCTTGCACAACCGATCACAGATGACGATGGATTCACATATCCTACTAGTTCAGTGGTTGTCGTTGGAACATGGCTGTGGACATACATGCTTAGAAGGAATGAAATTCCTGCATTCAAAGACTATCAGAAACACAAAATAATTCTCATATATTCACATCTTATTATAGTAACAAATGTAAAGTTGTTGAAGCATCAAGGAAGACCAAAAGTAAAAGAACTTTTTACTATTACTAATGTTGATCATGAAGCCCTGTTGGAGACCCTAAAAGAGAGAGGACCCTACTAGAACACTTGACTAGGTATATTTACTTCTTATGTTATTTTCTTCATAATGATTTAGTGAACTGTTGATTATCTTGTTTAATACAATAAGTTACTAATTTTTTTATCATATTGAAATGTAGGTACATCATGAAGAGAGGGTGGGGGGGTTGGTGTTGGGGTGAATTCCTAAGATTTATGATGTAAAATGTGAAGTTTTTTTGTGTATGGTTTTTGTAATAATGAAAAAAGACAAGTTATTCAAAATAACAGATACACATCCAAATGCATGCAAAAGATTTGAATTATTCTATTTTTATTTATGATGAGTGGTCTAAATTACATGATATAATTTAGTACTTGAAAAGAAAAGATCAATTTAATTTTTTCCACGATTGTCTCTTTTACATCATTATCATATATTAATTTCATAGAGAGGTGGTTTTTAAATTTTTATAAAATTTCTATAATATTTTTACTCTTTAGTTACATTTCAGATTTTACTTTTTATATATGAAAATTGAAGCTAGACTATCTCTACTAAAATCTCTTTCAAAAATAATAATATATATAATAGCCTCATGTTACCAAACTAATGTTTTTAATTAATAAGGAAGGGGTTGGCAGGCCCTTGAAACCATTTATAGTGAGAAGATCCTTAGAACAACAACACAACATAAAAAGAAACTTAGTTGAGGAGGTAGGCCTCCAAAGACAAGTCCAATGGATTTTTGAAAAGAACCTAAAACCTTGTAGGGTTTTGAAAAGTACCCCAAACATTCAATGATTTTTCTAAGGATCCTAAACATTCCAAGTCTACCAAAATTGCCATGTCTTCCCAACCAAAGAAAACATATATCTAGAAAATGCCCTTTTAAACTATCAACCAATGTTAGTAAAACTAGAGAAAAACCAAAAATAACTATATCCAAAAAAACTATGCCCAAGTTCTTGTAAAAGGTACTCTAACTATTTCTCAAAATAAGTAGAAAGGAGAGAAAAAAAAAAAAAACAAAATGAAGAAAAACATAACATAATAAACATAGTATCTAAAACTATTGTATGAACAAAATAAATAGAGCCAGACCAATTAGGCATTCTTTTATGTTTTCCCATTCATTAACTAGGATTCATAGGTTCTCTAGCCAGTTGGTGACATCATTAGTAGTCTTTACTTCATCATGCTTTTCGTCCACAATATGACCATCCTTCATCAATTTTCTCTTGCCCATGATGGTTCTGAAGAGAACTTGATCACAAAGCTAGGGTTGGTGTTAATATAAATTAAATGTATGAAATATTCTTTTTTTCCTTCTTATAACTCCATGCTTTTTTAGCCACATGTTATATAGCTTTCTCTCTACATGATTAATGTATGCGATTATTTGTTATAGAATATGATTATTGCAAGTAACAATCTCAAGATTTTGTTCTGGTAAATTATAGAATCTTTCTTGTAGTATCACAAGAGATTGATGAAATGCATACATTTTTTTTAAAGAATTTACAATAAAACATAGTGTGCACAAGCTTCATTAAATAAGATCCTCCATTTTTACTCAAAAAATTTGGCTTTGAATGTTCTTTAACAATAAAAGAGGCATTCATCAAAAGAGAGCTAGAATTCACAAAACATTTGTAGGTCTCCAATTATATCAAAAAAATAAAGAAAATTACACTTTTTAATATTAAACATTAGATAATATTAATATTATTAAATCTTTAATTAAAGAGTTAAATTGTTGTCATCAAATTACACTTCTAATGTTTTCCTCATTTCATAAGTAGTTCAAGCAATGGGCATGTGGGAAATGTTTATTCTCTTCATGAAGAAAAGTAAGCATAGTAAATTCTCCTTGGTAAGTTGTTATAGCCACTGTCTTTATCAATACACCCACCTAAAGAGATCTATAATATAATATTGAACTAACTAGGCTACTTAAGGATTAGATTCATACTTATTAATCTTTGTCTTTTAGACATGAGACATTAGTTTCCATGTTTTTGAATTATTCAATTTGCAAAATTTATTCAACTTCCAAATACACATCCATAAAATTGCATAAAAATAACATTCTAACATTAAAGGATCACCAAAGCATAACTTTGAAACTGCTGATCTTGGCATCGAATCATCAAGGCCATTAGCTCCGAGTGGGCAGGTGAACCCTAGTGACACCCTTTTTCTATCCATGGAGACCATCCATCATCTGCGACCACCCCATACTGAGGATTCTCCAAGGTGCCCTAAGTGCATTTCGAGGTTGATCTTCCAAGGGTCGTAACTCAGAGCTCATGAGGGCTATCGATAAAATGTAAAATTCTACAGGACCATGATGTCAAGGCCTAAAATAACCTATCTCATTTTTGAGAGATCACATTCTATTTCGATTCGGCACAGCAATCTCGCTCGATGCCAAAACTCGCAATGTGCCTTAGTTCATAGGTGCACCAGACCGTAACTTTGAAACCGTTGATCTTGGCATCAAATTGTCAGCACTATTAGCTTTGAGTGGGTAGGTGAACCCTAGTGACACCCTTGTTCCATCCATGGAGACCCTCCATCATCTGCAACCACCCCGTACCGAGGAGTCTCCAAGGTGCTCTAAGTGCATTTCGAGGTCGATATTCTGAGGGTTGTAACTCATAGACCGTGAGGGCTATCGATGAAACATTGAATTCTATAGGATGGTGATGATGAGGCCTAAAATATCGTATCTCAATTTTGAGAGATCACATTCTGTTTGGATTCGGCACAACGATCTCGCTTGATGCCAAAACTTAGTGTGTGCCTCAGTTCATAGGTGCACCACAGCGTAAATTTGAAACCATTGATCTTGCCATCAAATCATCAGTTCCATTAGCTCTAGGTGGTCAAGTGAACCCTAGTGACACCCTTGTTCGATCCATAGAGACCATCCATCATCTGCGGCCACCCCGTACCGAGGAGTCTCCAAGGTGCTGTAAGTGCATTTTGAGGTCAATCTTCTGAGGGTCGTAACTCAAAAATCGTGAAGGCTATTGATGAAATGTCAAATTCTATAGGATAGATATGCCAAGGCCTAAAATAACCTAACTCATTTTTAAGAGATCACATTCTGTTTGGATTCGGCATAGTGATCTCGCTCGATGCCAAAACTTGTAGTGTGCCTCAGTTCCTAGGTGCACAACAACATAACTTTGAAACTGTTGATCTTGGCATCAAATCGTAAGTGCCATTAGCTCCAAGTGGGTGGGTGAACCCTAGTGACACCCTTGTTCTAACCATGGAGACCATCCATCGTCCGCGACCACCCCGTACCGAGGAGTCTCCAAAGTGCTCTAAGTGCATTTTAAGGTCAATCTTCTGAGGGTCATAACTTTGAGATCATGAGGGCTATCGATGAACTGTTGAATGCTATAAGATGGTGATACTGAGGCCTAAAATAATATATCTCATTTTTAAGATATCACCTTCCATTTGGATTCGGCACAACAATCTTTCTCGATGCCAAAACTTGTAGTGTGCCTCAGTTCATAGGTGCACCATAGCATAACTTTGAAACCACTAATCTTGGCATCGAATTATCAGTTCCATTAGCTCCAGATGGGCAGGTGAACCCTAGTGACACCTTTGTTTTGGCCACGAAGATCATCCATCGTCTGTAGCCACCCCATACCGAGGAGTCTTTAAGGTGCTCTAAGTGTGTTTCAAGGTCAATCTTCTGAGGGTCATAACTCAAAACTCATGAGGGCTATTGATGAACCATCAAATGCTACAGGATGGTGATGCTAAAGCCCAAAATAACCTATCTCATTTTTGAGAGATCATCCTTTGTTTGGATTCGGCACATCGATCTCACTCGATGCCAAAACTCATAGTGTCCCTTAGTTCATAGGTGCACCAGAGCATAACTTTGAAACCGCTGATCTTGGCATCGAAGTGTTAGTGCCATTAGCTCCAAGTGGGTGGGTGAACCCTAGTGACACCCTTGTTTTGGCCACAGAGACCATCCATCATTTGTGGCCACCCCGTACCAAAGAGTCTCCAAGGTGCTCTAAGTGTGTTTCGACGTCAATATTTTGAGGGTCATAACTTGAAGCTTGTGAGGCCTATCGATGAACCATCAAATGCTAAAAGACGGTGATGCTGAGGCCTAAAATAACCTATCTCATTTTTGAGAGATCACCTTACATTTGGATTTGGCACAACAATCTTGCTTGATGCCAAAACTCACAGTGTGCCTTAGTTCATAGGTGCACCACAACGTAACTTTGAAACCGCTAATCTTGGCATCGAATTGTCAATGTCATTAGCTTTGAATGGGTGGGTGAACCCTAGTGACACCCTTTTTTTGGCCATAGAGATCATCCATCGTTCGCGGCCACCCCATACCGAGGAGTCTCCAAGGTGCTCTAAGTGTGTTTCAAGGTCAATCTTCCTAGGGTCATAAATTAGAGCTCGTGAGGGCTATCAATGAACTATCAAATGCTACAAGACGGTGATGCTGAGACCTAAAATACCCTATCTCATTTTTGAGAGGTGACCTTCCATTTGGATTCAGCACAGGGATCTCGCTCGATGCCAAAACTCACAGTGTGCCTCAGTTCATAGGTGCACCACAGCGTAGCTTTGAAACTGTTGATCTTAGCATTGAATCGTCAACCCCATTAGCTCTGAGTGGGTGGGTGAACCTTAGTTACACCCTTGTTCTAGCCACAAAGATCATCCATCATCCACGGCCACCCTGTTCCAAGGAGTCTCCAAGGTGTTCTAAGTGCATTTCAAGGTCGATCTTTCAAGGGTCATAACTCGGAGCTCATGAGGGCTATCGAAGAACCATTGAATGCTACAAGATAGTGATGCTGAGGCCTAAAATAACCTATCTCATTTTTTATAGATAGTAACAAAGTGAAAAAGGTTTGATCCAATCAAGTCTCTTAAGTTGGGATATTTTGAGATTATGTTGAAATTGAAAAGTTGTAGCATGAGGATAGTAACAAAGTGAAGTGCTAGTTATCAAAGATTATGAGTCTAGGAATGAGTTCATGGTTGGGAATAGAATCCATGGTTGAGGAGTGGAGTCCTTAACTATGTTGAGATTAGATTTGAAGCCAAGAGTTAGTTTCAAGGTTGAAGGTAGAGTTTAAAATCAGATTTCGGGTTATCTGAACCTTGTGTACGAGGTTAACAATCGTGTTTATGTCATGATAGCACTTCAAATTAAACATTGCATCCAAATTTGATAATAAAGGTTGTTAAAATGTTATTCACAAATTATTGCATTTGAATCAATATAACAAACATAATCAAAATTAATGATATTCCATAAACATGAACAATACACATGATCCACGATAAGTTGAACAATACTAGATACTAAATTAATATGTATATCATTGTGCACATAAATGAAAAATATATATATCAAAATACATGTATCCATAAACAAAATTTTGCACAAATATATATCAAAGATCATGTATCCTTAAAGAAAGTACTCAAATATATATATATATATATATATATATATATATATATATATCAAAATACATAGATCCATATACAAAATGTGGCTGATCATGCCATCAGAATGTGTATAATATCAATGTTTATGTAAACAATGTGGCATATGCCATCTCAAAATGTCTCATGACGCATCCTGCGACAACTATTCTATCCTAGGGTGTTGGTGTATGATCAAAATGCAGCCTCTTCACTGTACTAGGTGGATTGGATGCATCCTACATAAACAAAAAAGGAAAACCCAAAGTTAGACTAATAAATTTATATGATTCTTTGTATCTAACATTGAATTACTCAAATGCATAATGATCTTTTTTATAATGAAGATTTATACTATTAAAATTTCATAATAAATACCTCTCTCGACGACCTCCTACACTGGTCAGGAGTCCTCTCATATGCCCTCGGCAATGTTTGTACCTCATTGATTATGGGTTGTGTATGTTCAAATACGTTTGTCAGATGAATCTACAACTTAAACTATAACATTATAATTCATAGTATGCTAAATTTATAACATGTTTAATCATGAATTCAAACTACAACTTACTATTGTAGGATCCTCCTCATGATAGAGTGGTTGCATCATCAAATCTACCTAACTCTCCCATCGAACCTCATGTGCACTAGGAGTCTCCTATGAGATACAAAATAGTAGTTGTTAATATCATAGAAATTAGTTTTGAATTTATTTATGAAGGAAAATAAAAAATAAATGATACTTATACATACAATGGGGCTCTTAGTGCGAATAAAAATGCCTGAGTGTCTACGACGTGAAATTTGTACGGGCTCATCGCCAATAGCCTTGCCCTATATACAATAAAGAATGTAATTAAATTTCATTACCACAAAGATTTTACAAGAATGCATCAATATTTAATCAAATAGAAAGCACCTAATTACTTTCCTTTTGTCAATGCGTGCTAGCTCATCCCCCTCACCCCTCGGGATAGGTGGTACCTGTAAGATAAAAGAAAGATTAGCAACCATATATGCTACAATATCAAATAGAAAAAACAATGCAAACACAACATAATGTACCGTAGATGTCTCAAGGCCAAATGAAATGGACGAGAGTGTGGCATCATCAATATGTCTGAGCTCCTCCTTGATCATCAACTAAACATGAATGAAGATCACATACATGTATAAGTCAGTATGGCTTAAAAATTAAAATTACTCTATTATAAAAATTAACTTTAAATCACATATGTCATAACAAAAAAATGTATACACATACCGACACCGAAGGATTCCATGCCTTTGCATTCCCCTCCTCTCTCGCATCAGGGTCTGTAGCCTCTGCACATGTGTCCAGTGTATCCTCGTTTAATACAAAATCATACTTAGGAAGATCACCTATGGGAATCAAGAAAATATTCTTGCATGTAATGCAAGTGTGAGGCACACAAATGTGTGATGAGCTAGCCAATGATGAACTGGCACCAACATCATCAACATGAGGAGGTAGGACTAACCTAGCTTGAGATATCAATAGGCTACTCAACCTATGAATAGCTCTTATGGTCTTAGAGCTAGCCTCTACCATAATATCAGGATGTTGCACTCACAAAGGGGGGGAGATATCAGTGGGGGGGGACAAAAGTGCTAGCTTTCTTCTACTGGGAAGAGGATCTATCCTGAGGAGCTCCTGTCCTACACCCATGTTGGGCTTCATGCTCCAATAGTTCACTTTGAGTTTCAACACAAATTCTGCATATAATTTTCTAAGGAAATAAAATGGCACATCTAAATTGTTATGTGGAGGGATATAAAAAACCATCCACCAATGATCCCAAAAGTTTGCATGTATGGCATCATTTGTGCATCATTTAATTGATAGTTTGGGTTTTTTTTTGTCAACTAGTATACTCATTTTTGGGTTTGCAAAAAGGCTAGCCAAATCCTCTTTGCTTATATTGAGGGCCACAACCTCATCATAGTCCAAGCCATCATCAAACATCTCATGCATTTCGCCACACCAATGAAGAGCGACATTTTTTTGGTTGGTAAGGGTTTCAATGTTATCCACTATGATGTTTAACGTGGATAACATAGGAGCCAATGTGGGTACATTATTATATGTTCTTTGCAAACCCCTCGATTCGGTGAGATTTTCATTTATCAAATCCTCGATTCGAGGAGGGTTTTGAGGGGGTAGAGGATCATTTGGTGGATGGTTTTGTGGGGGCACTGGATCGTTTGGTGGGGGGTTACGAGGAATATTATTCCTTGCCTCAATGTCATCATTTTGATCAGCCATTCCTATTAATTTGCAAAACATAATATATATTTAAAAAACCTTAATTTTAACAATTTCTATCAAAAAAACCATAAATTCAACTAAAACTAAAAAATTCATGGTAAAATCTATTGAATTTATATTAAAATTGATTAAAAAAACAAAAAAAGTACCTTGATATCGTATAGCTGATATACAATCCGATATCTGAGCATGAGGGCATAAAACACTGTGAAAATGAGCCCAAAAGTTCTATGTTTTTTTTTATAACCTCTGGCAGATATTGGATATCCGATATTGTCACGTCACCTTATGGTTTGAAACAACCCATGGGTCAAGTAGTATACTACATATATTACCAGATATATTATATTTCATATTATAATATATTATATTATATTATATTATATTACATTATATTTTATATTATATTTTATATATATATATATATATAATATTATATTACATTACTATATGTTATATTTTATATTATAATACTATATATTAGGTAATGTATTATATTATATTATACTATTATATTATATTTTACTCGTATTAATCTTCATAAATAATATAATATTTATTTATTATTTTATAATTATATAATGTAATAACTAATTTATTATTTCACATATATTTCTATATGTTATTGGGTATTCGATATCAAATCAGATATCCGATAAGGCTCGGGCATTACTTTCCAAGTTTGGTACTTGGATAGGTGAAAAAAAGTCATAGTAGATTTTGAAGTGCTTTTAGACGTCTTCAAACTCTATTTTTTTCACATCGCCACTTTTTGGCACACCATGATCCTGCACATACCTAGGGTTAATCAACAAAAATGTGTTACTTAGGGTAGTTATAACCCTTCCATTAAATTCAGATGTCCTTCCATTTTTTATAGAAATAACTATAGTTTCTTGGAGCTAATATTTTTGTTGAAGATATGCACCTTCTTGCTTAGTAGTTGCATCCCACAATGTGATATCTATTGTAGTACAAGACATCTCCAACATAGTGATGGTACATCTAGGAACCTCTTTGTCATCTTTTCTTTTAATTGTTGATGTTTTCTGTACATGGAAAACAATTCCAAGAAGATCAACATCCATATTGGTTGGCATTTGGATAATTTCATCAATTGGTGTAAAAGTGATTTGGCAAATAGGAATAGATGGATCATCTTCATAGGAGGAAACCTTTGAATCTAACATCAAGGTTATCTCTATTCCACTATTGAGCTTGTTATAAAATCTATTAACACTTTTCATGGTACCATGAGCTATTGTGTAGATAGCTCCAACATGTATATTATCATAATGGATGCTTGCTATGTCATTGAAGCAGGTGATTCCAGTTTCGGTGCCTTCATTATCTACTACATCAAAACTGAACACTTGGCTAGGTTTATTATCCTTGACGTAATGGTGCATATCTTTCTTTGTAGTTACATGAGCCTTTAAATGCCACCTTGTTTGATATGGATTTAAATCTTTAATAGGCATCAATATGGTGGGCATTTCATTGTTTTCTTTAGGGCTCGCCATACCAAGGAGTCTAGTTGGCTTGTGTACAGTTGTTGTTGGAAGAGGGACTCCTATTTTTTATTTTGATGATGTAGTGACTACCATGTGTACAGCTTTCTTATCATCATAGTCCGCATCTAAAGCACTTGGACTCCTAATAGTCACATGTTTTGTGTGAACAATCTTTAGATCCATTATTATGATCCACCTACATATTTAGACGTAAGATTTTGTAAGTCAGAGAGTTGTAAACACAATAAAATAGCTTTGTTAAGAATAGGGTACAATTATTCACTCACCGCATTTTGGTTGATTTCAAATAGCTATATTCTACTAAACGCACAATTGTTCCAACTCTGATGTCCTCAGACAATACATATTTGTTATATTTCTTTGGCAGTATTGCATGATGTTTGTGAATGTTGTCAGATATGTATAACCTATATAGCAAAGTATCTTCAAGCTCATCTCCAATTTGGTCGATTGAGAATACTTGTACTGTTGGTGCTAGAATTGCATTACCATTGTATAATAATTTTACAACACCTACTGTTAATGGATCCATTATTTGCAACACTCTTGGTATATCTACAAATGTTTGAGTTATAGTCTATGCTTAATTAGATATAACTTTGGGAGTGCTTTAGAGCAATCACAAGTGGAATATAACATAGATTTAAACAATCAACATTGCTAACAACTCCTCTAGAATAGCTAATGTTAATGGCCTCACCATTTGGAACACTCCGGGTATTTATGTGAATTCCAAAGTCATAACCTATGTTTGAGTAGATATAACTCTAGGAACACTTTACACCATTTATCGTTGGAGCTTCACTCTAAATAATCAACATTGTTAACACCTTTTTATCCCACTATTGAAGAAACATTTCTCATATGATGAATTCCTATTTGACATCTAACAATACTACAATTATATTGATGATCTATATTTTTAGTTTAGATATAATGATCTCACTATTAGTGACACAAAGTTAGAACATAATATCTAATACATTTGTTTCTCGTATTTTAGAAAAGATCTCCATTTATTGAAGAAATTATATAGAAATTAGAAGGCTTGAATATCAATATCAAAAGATATTAATTTCACCATTTAGTTATTTAAGATAACAAAAAGAAGGAATTGTATCAGATATTTACTCTTTATTGCATATGGAAATATTATTTTTCATAGTATAAGCTTACATTTCTAGTTTAAAAGGAACCCTAACCCTATCATCGCTGGTAAGTTTATTGGTCTTCCAGAAAATAAGATAAGAGGTAAGTATTTTTTTAAATTTTATTTGAAGGTAAGTGGTTCCTTTAAAATGCATTTATTTCTTTATTAAAGTATAAATGAATTATTCATGTGCTTTCTTAATATGATTAACATTTGTTTTTGTAATAACAATTCAACATAGGAACACTATGTATAGTTGAGAAAGTTTATATCATAGCACAAGTGGAGATTTGTATATAAGATCATGCGATTAACATGATGTCTGTACAATGTGGAGTAAAATTATATATCTTGATCATGTGATTAACATGATGTCTGTACAATGTAGAGTAAAACTATATAAGATCATGGGATTAACATGATGTCTATACAATGTGGAGTAAAACTATGGACACATTCACAGTATAGTAAAGTTAACACTTGGAGGTATAGGAATACAATGATTATGATTTCCATACTTTATTCAAGGAGATGAAGAATGATCTCCATAGATAGTCTACCTTGTTTACTCCATAGAGTTTTGCATAGTATGCCTCTTTAGCGTGAGCATAAAAATGATTCATTGTAGTGGTAGTTAGGTGACATGTGTCTTTTGCATCCTGGAATAGTAACAACTCATGTTTTTTCATGTGTTCAAAATTCTCACTCTCCTTTCTTAATTTCTCTAGAACATTTGTACAAGTTTCTATGATTTCAACACTAAGATCCTCAATAGTTGTTTTGATAAATTAAGGAGATTCAACCGGTGCATAGCCAGTTGAGCTTTTTGGTGATGTAGTAGGGTTAGAGAACGTAGATAGATTGTTAGATGTGGATCTCAAAAAGGTGACCACATCATTACTAACCCGATTGAGTGTCATATTTTTTCCCTAACATAGAAATCCATAGTGAATATTAATTCTAATAATAGACTCATGATTTGTTTGATGTTCACTATTTCTAATAAAAGTATAGTCTAACTAAAACATATTATTAAACACTAACCCTAATATCATTTGTTGAATCATAAGCACAATTCTATCCCTAATTGGACAATAATTTTAAACCTAACCACTAATATCATTTACAAACCTTGCATTCATCGTAGGAGAAACCCTAAATCTAATTATACTATCATCAAGTGAAACATAAGTTGGAGTGAAACATAAGTATAAATCTTAATATTCTATGTATTACAAAATTAAATGAAGAGGAAATGTGAAAAATAATTGATTGTTTGCTGAAACAAAAATCTTTGAACTTTTGTTGAAGTCAAAATAGAGATACTTCATTTTAAAATTGGAGTGTAGTATTTTTTCTTTTTTCTTTTTAAACAAGAAAGCTTTTACTATTTTGATTAAATTCAATTGAAAAGGAAAGTTGAAAAAGGCTTTAAAAAGCAGCCAAGTAACCTATAACATGTCAATGCCATGCCATCTATGCCAAATTAATAAAACATTCTCAATGAAACTGTATCATTTCCCTCATGAGATGTTAGTACACTAAATCAAGAGAATATTTAATCTTCTATGAGGCACTTATCAATTTTTTACCTTTCTACACTTGTTTTAACTTTCCCATCAACAATGCTTTTAACATAATGCAAGCAAGTAAATGACTACAACAAATCTACTTACATAAAGAAAATATAAAGTATTATCCTTTCCACAGCTTTATTAAAAAATATTTAATAATTTAAAATAGAAAGAATTCTTAATTTTTGATTATTGTAACAAAGTCATATAAATTCACATTAAACCATTCAGTTGAAATATAAATCAAAACATAGAAAATGAGAAACATGTGAGGAAAGAATTTGAAGGAAGAATTATTGGGGAAAAGCAAAGAAATGGAATGAGATAGAGAATATGACATACACAGGAAAGAGAATGCAAATTTAATTATGAAGAAAGAATAATTGGTGCAGAGAAAAGTCATTCTAATACTACAAAAAAATAATTGGTGTAGAGTAAAGTCATTCTAATACTGTAAAAATAAATATATTATAAAAAAAATATTATATCATTTTTTTTTAGACATTACAAAATGTAAGTAAGACTCATTTACATATAATGTACTTGTGTTAAGTTCTATAAAATGAAGACAACTTATCATAGTGTAACAACTTAATGCTAAGAATTATTTACAAAAGATAATTCCATATCAGAATCTCTTACCTTGTACCTAGAAGCATTGGAGCGAGGTGCGGGTCCAGACCTAGTCATGCAATGGGTCAAGCTATCCTAATTAGTTTATGTGTTCTTTATTTGTATCATTTTAATCTATCCCATAACCCATCATTCACACATGCATTCAATCAAGAAACAACTTATATATAAACATCACTATTATACCTAGTAGTTGTATGTTCAGAATTCATGCCTTATAAGGGCAATGGCTTGATGAGCATCAAAGCAAAAAAATAGACCAAGTTCATAGCCTCTTCTAACATATCCATTTTTAGATGGAGAGCGAGGTCCATAATCAGTAGTAAGAGCACCTTATATAGAACTCCTCCTATTCTTGCAGTGAATTTGGCTTATACTAGACAAACATAATTAACACTCATTACTTTATACTCTTGAATCACATGTTTTCTGTCATGGAGCTTTAAAATAGGCTCTCTTTTATTGTAATGATATGATTCAATTCTTCAAATGAAAAAAATATTAGTATAGCTGATTACAAAGTACAACTTACATTTGAAGATTTGCAACTAAAATCAGAATAACAAAGTAAGATATCAAAGTAGCAGGGACAAAACTTGTTAAAAAAATCTCTAAGAAGAAAACAAATTCTAACAGATCGTAAAAGAAATTATGACATAACCCTAAAAAATTTGATTAAACTATTAAACTATCATATAGAAGTGGCATCTTGGATGTACATTCCTCCAAAAAAATGACCTAAAAAAACTTGCAAAAGAAAGTAGTAAAGGAGAACCTATCCTTTCAGTAGTCAAATCAGTAGTAGATGGCCTTGCATAAACTTTTGTGGGAAGGGATAAAATCATAGAAGATTAAAACAAACCTAATTAACCAATCTAACCTATAAGGGTCTTAGAAACAACATGCAAGCCTAGAGATGATTATCTTGATGTGGACAGTTGATATTTGCACAAATCAAATTGCCTCATTATTTTGGGTTGGTCTTTGAAACTCATCTTGATTGCAAATGTAGAGTAGGTCTTAGAGTTGAGGAGTGGCATGGAAGAGATTTTGGTGAGAGCAAGGATGAGGGTGGGTTTAGTTGCAAAGGAAGGAGATTGACTCCAGGTTGATATTTTCAAATAAAATTTGATATACTAATTAACTTTGTTTTCCAAAATTTATATATACAATGCAATTATGAAAATAATATCCAATACTTAATAGATTTTTTTTAATTTAAATCATCTTGTAAACATAATTAATGATAATAATCAACCATCTCAATAGCACCACTTTTCAAAATAGCTTGATTGAAAATAAATTAAGCAAAAACACCAGTAATTAAGCTAAAATTAATGTAGTTCAATTAAAAACTAATAAACATAATTAATGATAATAATAAACCAACTCATTATTAGCACTCTCAAAAAATAGCTTAATTGAAAAATAAATTTGGCAAAAACGCCAAACCAAAATGTAGTTAAATTAGAAACTTATTGCATAAAAATAATAATTAAATAGTTGTCATAAAAAGCACAATGTCATAGCTATTTTAAAATATACCATAAGGTTTTGAAGACTCTACAAAAGGTTTTGAAGACACGTTTTCTATCTATCATAGTCCACCATGTTTTCCCTAACACAATGTATGCATGGTTGAGAAATGACCTAAAAAAAACTTGCAACAGGAAGTACTAAAGGAGAACCTATCTTTTCAGTAGTCAAATCAGTAGCAGACGACCTTGCAAAAAAATTTGTGGGAAGAGATAAAATCACAGAAGACTAAATCAAACCTAAAGAAATCACAACTTACCTAGTGGGGTGGTATTGAGAAGGAGGTAAAGGTAGAGATTTTAGTGAATTCCTAAAGAAGATTTTGCATGCATAAGTGGAGAGGGTCGTATGCTTGGTCCTTTTTAACTTAGACATTAGGGTGGTAGGACTAACAATAAGCATGTGTGTTCTCGTGCATGGCCCATTATAGAGGTAATGTGGCCATGCATATGTATGGACGAATATGTGGAAAAACAATCATTCTATTCTGCAGGTATTGAGAAAATAATTTTTTTTAAATCCTTGTCTAATCTCCAAACATGCTATTATAAGAAACATGGCCAGCTGGCCATGCAAATAGAGGATATCAAGAAATCACAATCATCATCACACTTCTGGACAAATATATGGAGAGACAATCATTCTATTTTGTAGGTTTAAAATCCCTGTCTAATCTCCAAACACACTATTATAAGCAACACCCCCAGTTGGCCATGCAAATAGAAGATATCAAGAAACCACAATCATCACCACACTTCCATCATGTGATTCCAGGTGTATTATGTGAAAATAGAATATGACCTTGGTTTCGAATACTCAGAATTGTCTAAACTTGTTCAAAGATAATAGATTAGTGTATATTTTTTAAGGGAAACCATTGAGAGGAATTCAGAATAAGAATCACTCACTTCATTACATTATTATTATTTCATGACCAATCATCAAAATAATTTAAAAAATCTCGAACAAACAGCCATCAACTTTACCACAAAACCAACTTGAGTTGTGGACTGTGTTAAGATATCTTTTGTTTATGTGCTAAATGGTATTGCTTAACTATCAAATCCAAACCCTAATCAAATCCCCAATCTTGCTATAAACAATCCTTAGAGCGTGAACAGTTGCAAAGTTGTATATTAATTTAAAACAAGTTCTTGGTCCAAAATGAGTAGTGAATTATATAATATAAAATCCTATTGCTACTGAATAATATCCACAAAGAAAGTTTCGTATCCAACTCCAATTCTAAGCATGGAATTGTACAAAAGTGCTCTCATCTTGTCTCCATTCTTCTTCATCTTCCTTGTTTGTATTCATGTAATTTGTACTGTCGAGTTTTCTTTTGGTAGAATATTAATCAAGAAGGCTTGCAGTAAATATGCCTCAAATCCACAATTTTGCATTTCATCACTCGCCAATGCTTTAGGAGCTTTGCAGGCAAATTTAATCCAACTTTCTATTATTGCAATTCATTTGTGTAGCGCAGAAGTAAAAAAAGTTTCTTATTTCATGGCAGATGTGAGTAAAAGAAATGCCATATATTTGGCTCTTGCATACTACTCATCTCAGGTTACAGATACCATGTATCGCTTTGAAGCTTCGGTGTCAGAATTAGAGCAGTTATCAAACGCAAATTTCGTGGAACATACATCAAATGTGGAGACATGGCTGAGTGGCGTAGAAAGTAATCAAAACAGTTGTGTAACTGTTTTGAAGGAAAGCAATGCAGTGGCAGCATTGATTTCAGAGGTGAAGGAAAATACAAGTAATATTAGTATGTTGAACAACAATGCTCTAGTTGTTGTTACCATTCTCAAAGAGCAGGGACATATTTGAAATACTTCTATAACTTAACTCATATACAGATTTGGTTGTTGGCTTGTCATGAGAAGGGATATATTCCAGTAGTCCCCTACTCTGTGTGGGAATTTAAGATATTTAAAAACCAGTAGTCCTCTATTTTTTATTTTGTCTTTTCTTTAATAAATAGTTTATTATATCGATATCGTATTATTTTGAATAATTACTTTGAACAATTTTAAAATTTAAAATTTGTTCAATATTTAGTGTGTGAATTTCATGTTGGAGATTTGTTACATTCTTTTATAATTTATAATAAAAGAATTATTTTGATTATAATTTGAAAATTAATAGTTTCACTAAATAATCAAATTAGTATAATTTTTGAAGTATGTCATGTACTAAAAATTTAAGTTTAGCAAAAATCTTAATACATAAGATTAGATTCGATCAAACAAGGTTAGACTTCTTCTAATTTTAAATAAATTATTGAAAAATAATTTATTATAAATTTTTAATTTTTTTTTTATCTATTAAAATTTGAAACATTAAAAATTAATCTATTAAAAAATTAATGTTCCACTATTGATGACTTTCTTAGGATGAGTACATTTACTGCAAACCTGTCTATTGGAAACATTAAAAAATATTCTATTAAAAATGTCGTGTAGATAGAAAACCTAATTCTAAAACATTAGGGAAGATTTGCATTCATTATCCATCTCTTGGTGCATTATTGAGCAACATTGTGCAAGGTAGCAACAGGATGAATGCACAAGACATTTTTAAAGATAATAGACCAGTGTATATTTTTTAAGGGCAGCCATTGAGAGGAATTCATAATAATAATCACTCAAACTACAAACATAACCAACTGAAAATGTTTCAAGCGTTCACTTAAAGAAAACTCTAAATATAACCAACTGAAAACTACAAGTTCTATTTCATTTGAATAGGAAAAATATAGTACCACCAGAAAAGTGGTGCAATTGTTGCAATGAACATCACATAAGTGCTCAGTGTTGATTCCACTGCATGTGTACATGATTCCTAAGAAAACACTACCACCCATTTATTTTGAAGCCTAGACTAGTATTGGAATATTTATATGTAAATCAAACAAATTATTGTGTACCACGGGAAGATATTAGGGTTCAAGATATGACTACATGAAGAGATCAAACGATTCCAATATTGTTTACTTAGGGCTGCTAGTGATAACTAGTCAAGAAGAGCAGTGACAATCATAAAAGCAATTATTAATCAATGACTACGGCAGATCTAATCAAAATGGATGTGTTTTGAAGGGATATGAATATTTTTATGTAATTGTAGTTGAGCTGTTGTTGTATTGTTCACACACTACGGTACAACCCCATACTATTCTCTGAACACATTAATGGCTCTTCCTTGCAATTCAGGTAAAATTGTCATGCCAAAGTCGGATCAAGTCGATATTGCTTAACTGTCAAATCCAAACCCTAATCAAATCCATGAAAAGTCATGCAAATTCTTGTAGATCAAAATCCTTTCTTTGCATGCCAATCTCACTATAAATGATCCGCAGAGCGTCAACAGTTGCAACATTATAAAATGTCATCTTAATCATCGGGCTCGCCTCCCCAAAAACACATATGGCACGTCCATGTTTCCATCCCTCGTGAAGCAACCGCTGAAGAAAACTGCAACAATGGCTCCCTTTTTCGACGTCCAACAGTGCCAGAAAATTAGAAAATACTAACTAAAGTCTCATAGGGAGAAAGCCCATCAGCTTAATAATTCGATGGATTGAAAACAAAATTGTTCTTTAGAAGCTCTTCATGACAAAATTAACATAATCTATGGTAGAATTCTTTAGAGAAATTAAGATTGTTATTGGAATTCTTTATAGAAATCTGATTTGTTCGCTTATGTGTTGTGGTTGTTAAAAAAATTTAATTTAATTTTTTAATATAAAAGGCCGAAGTCATATAAATGATATTAGAAATTGTGGTCATTATAATTAAAGATTTAATAGATTTGTACTAGATCAAAAGGACCTTTAAATACAATAAACACATGAAAAGTTGTGTTTCTTATATGAAAAATGATTATAATTAAGGTGATTAAATATAGTTTATTTTTAACATTTCTTTTATAAGCTTTAGTGTCATATAATTTAAGAAGACAACGAGGGTCTTTTATTATAAATAGGATGTTAGTTTATCCATTTATAAGTAATGAACATTTAACACTAACATCTTTTAAAAACATACAAACTTATCCTTGCTTAAATTTAGTAGAAATTTATACAAGTTGTTCATTCGTTGGTGTATAACTGACACATAGGAGATATATTTCACACCATGACAGTATTTGATATTGCTATCAAGATTCAACTATGTATTTTTTGAGTCAAACCCATTGACCTACATTGCATTAGTAGTGGTTGACATGAACTTGTCTCTCATGACAAAGAATGGAACACTTTGCACTTATTGCATCTAAGTGATGCTCATAGAGGTGAAGACTTGATACTTCCTAGAAGGTCACCCATCCTAGTACTACTCCATCTCAAGCATTCTTAATTTTGTGTTTGTATTCCACTCGATGGTGATTTTGATCTGTGAGATACATTGCTACTATCATTTGACTATCTTCATGATGAGATGTATCAATGAATATTCATTATTTTGATTACTAGCATCATAACTATTAGATGTTAGACTACATTGTTGCTTCAGTTTGATAATATCTACATGATGATGCTAGTAATGTGACATGATGCTTTATGATGATGTATAGTTTATGCACCCAAAGGATATTTACTGGACGCATGATTATTGTGCTTATATGTGCTTGTGTTGTGAATGTCTATCTTTTACTTTTAGTTGATATATGCTCAGAATAGTTTTCAAATGATTATATAAATGCTTTCCATTTAATGCTCTATCATTATGATTCTAGTTATTTATTGTTGTACAACACCATTACTATGCACTTTTCCCATTGGTGTAGGTACAAAGTAAGATAGAGTCATGGTCACTTTCTTGCAAGATCTATGCAATGTCTCGCTTTCCTTCACTGTGATTATCTACATTATATGTTCTTTGACTATTTATATATTAAGCATCTACACTTGATGTTTCAATGCTTTACTAAATAAGTACCAAGTAGATGTTGGAAACTACAATTGGAACAATTGTTATGTTGTCATTGATGTCAAACCTTACTCGTAAGACATTTGCAAATAGTGTAGAGTGCCATATCAGTTGATTGATGACGAGGATTAAATGAAAAGAGAGATAACAAGATGAACTAGTAAAGTTGTTGAGTAAAGAGAAGTAAGTGTGATGGAACTACAAAGGGCACTTGAATAGTTAGTATTTGACAAGATAATGTGTTGTTTGATCATTAAATAAAGTGTATAAGAGATGATTAATAGAAGTCAAGAAGTTGAGTAAAACATGAGTTTGGCCGAGTGAAAGGATACTAGGTCAATGAAGAAGTTGGAGTAGAAGATTAAGGAACTTAAGTTATAGCCAAGAAAAATAGTATTAGGCGAGTGTTGGTAATGGCCAAGCTAAATCAAGGAAAACTGAAGTATTAACCGAGCATAGTATTAGTCAAGTGAGCCATCGAAATTTGAGTGAGATATATTAGTAGTGATCAAGCTACCCAATGATGACTGAGCTAAAGAACATAGTGATGATTAAGTGTCAGAAAATTAACATTTTTTGAAAGAATCAAGTTTTGAGACTGATACAGTTGAATTTATGGATGAGTCAAAATGTGTAAAAGATAAGGATTGATGAGCTTAAGTATTCAATGCATGAATTGAGTTTATTAAGTGATCTAAGGAAAGGATTTAATGAGAATTTTCTATAGAAGTTTCAAAAAATGAAGAAGGACAAAATGACGAATAGATTCAATGAATCTGATCAAACCCTAAGATCTACAATTATGTTTAAGCTACAAAAGATTAAATCTATCTATTTAAGGGGACATAAAAGATGTTTTACAAAGGAAAAGTGAGAAGTTGGTATAGTGAGATTGCTTAAAGTGTTGCCAACAAAATCATAGATGGAGAATGTGATGAAGTCAAGTCAATGAACTAGGAATGAGTTCAATGGATATATGAACTTGTCAAGTCTATTACTTTCTAACCATTGTGGTAGTAAAATCCTCTAATCAAGGTTGACCTAACAACCATATTGTAAATCCTTTAATCAAGGTGACATTCTAATGGGATGTTTTAAAGGCCTCTAAAAAGGCCACTCCTAATAGGATGATTTAATCTTTTGATAGGATCACACCTAACAATGTGTTTTGTAACCTTTAACAAGATCACACCTAATAATGTGTTTTGTAACCTTTAATAGGGTTGGCTCTTAACTGAGCTCAATTCAAAAGAGTGAAAAGTGGTAGCATGTTACTTGGTAAAAAAAAATTCCCAAATTGGGTTTCCAGATTAAATTCTTGTGTTATACTTGTGTGAATGTTTTTTTCATGTTTCATGCTATTAACTATTATATGTTTCTTTTATTCAACATACACTAAAATAGAGAGTTAAGTGATGGTATGATAAGTTGGATTACTGATGAATTTCTATATTGATAGAATGGACTTATGAGTTTGATTAAGTTTTTCAAAGTTGTTAAAAGTTGTACTGGTACATCTAGACGTGAGGATAATTGATTCACCCCCCTCTCATCTATTCTAATCATTCTAACAATAGATTCACTCTAAGTTGTAAGGATTAAGTATGTACCTACCCAATAGTACCACTAGGAGATAGTGAATTTAGCTTTACATATTGAGCCAATGGCATCCATGTATAGTGACATATCTATATTATTGTTATTATTATCCCACTGGTATATGTTGGTAATTCTAGACTTCATGATGCATTATGTGATTTGATCCATGAGTGTGTATGTTCCTTTTAGCTTCATAGTTATTGCAAAAGGTTGTAATTTAAATGCTTTTATTGCATTTGGGGATTATTTTTGTATTTAATTTATTTACCAACTAATTTATTGTAGTTGAATTCCAAATACTGCAGATCAACATATAATTTGGGAAAGGGTTCAATAGATTATTTTACAAGGTTAAATAATCCATTTTATAGGTGACTTTTGTAAAAGGTGCTTTTATGGAAAATAAATTAAGTTTTAATCCTCACTTATTTCTTTTGATTGGAGAAGAATTTATGTTTTTGATCCAAGACCCTCTTGGATAATTTCAATGTTTTTCTTGTTGGGTGGGATT
The DNA here is from genome assembly GCA_028749045.1 of Cupressus sempervirens. NCBI lineage: Eukaryota > Viridiplantae > Streptophyta > Pinopsida > Cupressales > Cupressaceae > Cupressus > Cupressus sempervirens. The sequence goes on along the minus strand of CM053792.1, from coordinate 441,967,177 downwards.
AATTCATTAAATTTTCGTGAGGAGTGACATGTTGGATATAGGACATGATTTCTCATAGTTGCCAAGTATGTTTGGTGTACTTTGCATTTTTGTCTACTCTTTCCAATTTTTTTCTCATATATACTCTTGAGATCTCTTTCTTTGCTCCACCTTTTCAAGTGTTATTGATTTTTTTCTATTCATTAACTAGGAACTAGTGTTCCCCCACTATTTTAATTAGGTTTGATTGGATGAGAATGAGTATTTTATTATTTTCATGTTTGGGAGTTGAAATTTTTACCTTGTTATGATGTAAAAGTTTGTATAAGTGCCAAATTTTAATTTTTATTAAATTTTTTAGAGTTTTTACGTGAATGCAAATAGGTTTTTAATTTCATTAAATTTTTGAATTTTGGATGGTTTTGTGTTTTCCTTATTTTGCATACCAACTAGAATTTTCTACCTATTTGTTTGAGATGTCGTTGGTGTTGGAATGGATTTTCATCCATGATATCAATAATTCTATGTGTTTGCTTTAGTTTTTGGATTCATTGATGAATCCATACTTTTAACAAAGTTCTTGATTGAGTTTGTCATGTGTAGTGTTATGTGGCTTTTTGCCTTCTTAAGATTTTGCCTCAAAACTAGATTTGACAATGTTTGGGATTCATATTAATGATATTTGAGATCATGCCAAGAGAACCCTAAATGTGCTAGATTGGGATCTTATGGGACCTTCATTCTTGGCTTTGGACCAATTGAGTCATTTGATGCATTTTGGGGATTTGGGACTTTTGAGTCTTTGTTTTATTTTGTACCTTTTGGCTTGTGTTGAGAAGTGGGATGAAGTTGTCTCTTCAAGGTGTACTTGAGCACAAAGGTGCTCCAAGGTAGAATTGCTTGCATTCTTAATAAGTAATTCATAACCCCAAATAATATATGGGGTAAAGCTTAATAAAACATTAATGAGAGATTTAATATTGTCTTATCTTCATATGAGGAAGTGGATATGGTATGTCTTACCTTACCATCTATGGACAGTTATATGCCTAGTATTTTTCTATCATACGAGAATGTAGATATGATGTTGATTATCCTTTCCATATGCAAATATTGATATTACTTAGTAGAATATCCTTGATTAGAGAAGGGTAGCACAAAGTTGCACAAGCCCTCTTGAGCTGTGTGATAACACTCCATTTCCAAGTCTCCCCTTTATAGTCTACTAGTTAAGTAGTGACCTCTCCTTTCTTGTCCAATGTTCGTATGGATTTGTCACTTGGGTTGTGTTTCCATTAAGTCTTTCATAATGTATGGCATGTGTGTAGCCTATTTACTTGAGTTTGCTCTTTGACTATGAATGAGTTACTATCTCCATGAGCATGGTAGGTTGGGCCTATAGGACCATATGGTAGCTTGATACACTACTAAAGTATAACATTTCTCGGTACTGGTGAACATAGATGGATCTCTTCTAGCTATTAAATTTAGAGCTTGTATGTTCACTCTATTAACATGGCATAGATATATGATGGTATATGAATTTTATGTTTTATTTAGTACTATATTTCATGCTTTTCATTTCATGTATATTAATGTAATCACATACTATAGCCTCAATATGCATATGTCTAGTACTCCCTAGTGTGTAGTTAGGTGTATTTCAGCCATGTGTTGGTATTAGATTGGTATTTGAATTTTTCTTTGTGTAATTAAATTAACTGTCCCCAATCATCATTTATGTCTAATCAGAAGCATCTATGACTATCGGGTTTGAAACTTTTGGTCCTAGATTTCACTAGTACAATTTTGTTTGCCAATTTCTTATACTTAGGTAGTATTTTATTTACATACTTTCAAGATGTTTGATAATGGTTTCAAATTCCTAGGAGTTAACATAGAGGTTTTGGATTTTGATGGTTTTTAGGAAATTTTAGACTTAGCCAAATTCTAAGAATCAACATATTGTCTTTAGCATGATTCCTAGTGGACAAATGATTGTAACCTTAATATTCAGACTTAACATGATCACTTTAAGGTCATTAGTTATCATATTATTTATGTTATGATTAGATGGTAATGAACTATTGGAAATGTAAGAGGAGTAACTAAGAGGGGAGCGACAAATCAGTTACCACAAAAAAAAATCCTTGTCCCTTAGATGTCAAAACAAACTTCTACTAATCTTGCAATACTGACAAGCTCAGCTAACATTATAATTTTATTGTCACTTGGTTAACAAAGCAATCTTAAGAATATTAATCTATTTAACCTTTAGTAACTTAGTTGTAGAAACATAAAGCATAAGCAAATAACATGAATACAAATGACACCAAGATTTAATGCGGAAACCCAATTTGGGAAAAACTACCTTGCAACCAGTCACAATAATTTTTACTCTTCTAAATTGAGCCATGTTAGGAGCCAACCTTGTTAAAGGTTACAAAACATACTATTAAGTATGAACCTGTTAGAGGATTTAGATCATCTTGTTAGGAGAGGCCTGGTTAGAGGTCTTCAAACACTTCAATCTTGAAATGTCACCTTGTTATCTAGAGGATTTACAATATGATTGTTAATTCAACTCTGTTCAGAGATTTCTTTACTACTACAATGATTAGAAAGAAAAAATAATTTTGACCTAATTTATGAAGCAACTTTCTTTGCAAATTCAGATCTCTATTCTAGTTTGACCTCTGGATCCTTCCTAATCAGATGTTCTTTGTAGCTTGTCTTCCGCACTTTACTACTTTGCTTTTCCTTCACTCAATCTTATTTCATATCTTTGCTACTTACATTTTATCCTCACAACTTGACCTATCTTATATATCGTAAGCTAGGAAAACTTGGCTTGAGTACCCTTTTGAAACATCAATAAACATCCAAATAGTCAACCTCAATTAATCAAATATTTGACAAATGCATTCTATTGTCACTTGGTCAATACTAGGATTAAACACTCGGTTGACACTATGACTCCTTCGATGCCTGACCAACCAGTCAATATTGCACTCCTTTTGATGCTTGACCACTTAGTTAATATTGCGAGTAGGATTCCCTACATTAACCAACTACTTGGTTAATACTGGAAAGTCTTTTTTACCCGATTGCTCGGTTAATACTGAGATATACAAGGTTAATGATGCAAATTCTACATTGCTTGGTTAATACTAAAATTTGTGTAAACATCAATGACAATATACAATTGAAGAATTTTTTACAACATGAACATGCAATGATAACCATGTTAGGAGTATTTATTTTGGGCTTAAAATGAATATCAATTATACTAATTAAGGATGAAAATAGGTCCCCTCCTAGTGTATCCATGAGTTCTTATTGGCTATCTCTTGCAGTTTGTGGATGATGTATGAATATTTTAAGGGAAATCTTTACAACATGTATTCTCCATTCTAGGTGGATATTTGTTAGAGGCTTGTCAAGAATCTTTGAAAGTGTTAGAAAGATTTTCACTTGCATATTTGAACATGTGCATACTTCATATTCCTTTAGTTTCTTGTCTTGTTTATTCTTATGTTTTGTACTTAGTTACTGTACATTGTTGATAGGTAACTTATTATAAGGAAAAATTTATATTTAGTGCATGATTTATCATTGTATTCTAAGGGTTCTCAAGTGAAGCATTATAGTTCCATTCATTATCATGAGAGATATATTCATGTGAACCACTACTCATGAAACATGGTGTATAACTACTTCAACTTCCTTATTAAGAATATGATCATGACTATATAGTGATGGTATACTTCAATATTATTTGTGAAAGAATGAGATAGTGGATTCTTAGACATTCGCAACAAATTGTAGTTATCATAATACATAGTTGTTGGGTCAAGTTGTGGATGTTGAAGGTTCTCAAGAATTCTTCTCAACCATATTGATTCACAAGTTGCTACAATAATTTCCTTATACTCTACTTAAATAGATGTCAAGAAAAAATCAGGTTGCTTCTTACAACTCCATGAGACAATACTAGATCCAAGATTGAAACTATAACCAAAAGTTGATTTTATAGAGCCTAAGAAAAACAAATAAATTTTAAATCTTTATTTTTCAAGTAATCCAATTGAATTGTATTTGTTCCTTAAAGATATATCAAAAAAATATTTGTAGTTAACTAGTGACTTTGTTTAGGATGATTAATGAATTGAGATAATATTGCAACTGCATAAGATGTGTAAATATATATTTATATCAAACTCCTATACAATGTTTCATTAATTGATTTACCATTTGGGTCTTTATTCAACTTAGTACATGTCTCTGTTGGTGTCGATGAAGCTCCATAGTCTTACATGTTGAATTGTGTGTGTGTGTGTGTGCGCGCGTGTTGCCACACTTCAAGTCTAATAAAGTAATGAAGTAATTAAAGATCTAATCTCTCAAAATGGATCTTCATATATTCTCTTACCTCTTGTATTAGTGATTGATCATTCCAAAATTAATATAATAAATAGTACATTTTTGACAAAATTATTAATGTGTAGATTTGAATCGACATCAAATTTCTAGATTCCCCTTTGAAGAAAGTACTTATCAATTTTTGAGTACCAAGTTTGTGGGGCTTGTTTCAGACTATATAGTGCCTTTTTTAATTGACACCCCTTGAGATAGAGATGTTTCAAGATCGCTTGCCTAGGATTTGTGTTGTTGATTGTGTTTAATTATCCATGTGTAGAATGAATTATCTCCCTGGCACGGTGGGAGTGAGCAAGATTAGGTTACCATGAGGTTAGGAGGTAGTGGCTTGTTTACCATTGGGTCCTCATAGATTTGCACCAATGTTGGATGTCCAATTGTTATGTTGGTATGTAATTGTACCATTCTTATTCATATCTCTTTGAGACATTCTCTACATTCAGTTGATGTATTTATGTATTCATGTATTATGTATTGATATCTTGAGGTCCTTATGGGAGGATGTATTATAATGCATTGTATTTGGTTTATCATTACATACCATGTGACATGTGCAATGGATGTCATGTGTTTGGATGTATTTTATGGTATTGTATGTACTTTGTGTACTCTTTTATGGCATCATGTATCAAACATTTCATTATGAATTTGGATATTGTATTCAAGATTAAATATAATTAATAAAACTTTCATAAATGTGATTCAACATTAAGGAACCCTTGAGAAATTGAAACACTATGTGTTTTATAATATGTGAATGTGATGTGAAATATTATATTGCTTTCACATAGTTATCTTGATGTTGCATACACTTTTAAGGAAAACAAAACTTATTTAGTAAACTTAGTAGCATATTTAGGTTAATTTCTCTTGGGTTCCCTAGCAAGGCATTACATCTAATGGATCCATAACATATCTCAAAACCAAAGAGACAGTAAAATATACGCATCATTTAGTTTTTCGTGGCTATTAAAGAAGTGCCAAGAATAATTAAAACGGTTCTAGAGGGTATGCAAATTAGTAATTATAACTACCAATCAAACTAAATTTAACAGATTTGTACATATAAACAAGTATTTTTTCCTTGAAAAATATTTAATCTCAAGCTTTGCGTAAAATGCTTAGAGAAGTTTATGAAATGTAGCTTTTTTGAATTTTGTTTCAAGCATAAAATTTTTTTGATTCACTCAACCAAATTGTCTAGAAATGTACAAAAATGGAACTAAAATAGTGCATATGAAAGTTCAAAGCTAATATATACCAAAAGAATAATCCCTTACAACACTTTATATATATATATATATATATATATATATATATATATATATATATATATATATATATATATATATATATATATATATATATATATATATATATATATATATATATATATATATATATATAGACACACGCACACGCACACACACACACACACACATATATACACACACACACACAAACATACACTTCATAATACAGAAATGATAGATCTCTTACATATTGAAATAGCCCTCAATATTCCAAAATTTGAGTCATATTTTTGTCAACTATTACTTATTTTTTCTCTAAAACCATGACATAATGTTATACATGTAAAACATTATTATTGTTATGTACTAGTATTTAAAAATAGTGATGTAGACATTTATGAATATCTTATAATCCTTTAACTTTTGAGAGCATTCAAACAATATTTTATTAGAACACTTAACTAGTTGATTAAAAGATACATGATTACTTTATAATCACCATATAAGATATTGGTGTGGACACCCAAAAATTGGCAAAGACCTAAATCATGCAATTCCAATCAATCAATGCAAATTAAAGAGAAAATTAGAAGAAACACAATAGACTTTCAAATCAAAAATCACATCAGGTCATTAATTATCTATCAAATCAACAAGACCTAAATCGACTTTAAAAGAGAAGAAAAAAATTCAAATTCATAAAATAAAATTCAAAAAAAGGAGGAAAAAGACAAAATGTTGAGAATAAATAAGACATTTATTAAAACAATAAAATCATTTATCCTCACAAAATTGAAAATCTCCCTTTTTCATTTCAAAAGAATTAGAAATATCCTCAATTATCCTCAAAACCAAGTTTGTTGGACTCTTCCTCCTAGTCTCTTATGAGATATTTTCAGTTTCAGTTTCACCCATCAATCAAAGGTGAAAATCCTGATTCTTACCCCAACTCCTTTCGAAATCCTATAAATAGGAGGGAAATCCAAGAGGCAAAGGAGTCAAGTTTTAGACATCTGCATTATAGGCACATATTGATTCATCATTTTAGCATTATCATTCTAGCAATTTCATAGCATTTTAGCATTGTTTTTATGTTATTTAGCATCATTTATTACATGTTAGCTTGTAGCATGTCCATTTTCATAGCATATAATCTATATTTTTAGTCCTAGATCTTGCATCCATCCTTGTAGATTTGCATTATTAGCATACTCCCATTTTAGAACTATCACTGAGATGCTAGTTTGAGAGCTATCTTAGCAACTGTAGTTAGGGAAACATGAGATGCTCGTAGAGATTACATTTTAACAATGATATCTTGTGTTTAGTCTAGCTCGTTGTCAGTCTATCTGCATTCTACATTAAAGTTTCATGAATACGCATTCACACCGTGTACAATTGGCACTCTTGTATGTTGTCTACTAATCTATAGTACAACCAAATAATTATAACGTTGAAGTATGAGAACTTGGTTCTAATGTGTAGGTGCACTTCTCAAGGTACTTTTAAGTGCAAACAATTCTTGATAACAAAGAAGAAGCAAAGGGATCAATGAATAGGGAACATAAGTCAATATTCAATGAAATTAGACCTACAAATAAAAAAATATCTCTAGATATGCAAGAAACCTAAATCCAACAATTTGACCAAAAAGTTAGTGTCTTTTATAACATCTAAGATAATGGATGGATATCTAAATCATCTTTTTATTTTTGTTCAAGAGGTTGAGCCTGATTGGTTAAAACAATACGTTCTCATTATTTACACTTAATCTCAATTTCTCATAAGGATATCCAAAGTGGACTTCTATGATGTGCATCTTTGTTTTCCATAATTGACTTCTATTATGGACAATTTGGTAATGAGAATTAGATTGGGATAGGCATCTGTAAATTCTTAAAACCTCAAATCCTTTATTTGGGTGTGCTAGATCGAAATTGAGAATAGGAATATGTATTCCAATTTTGGCCCCAAAATGAGCATTTTCTATTCCACCTAAATAGGTGGAATTGGAATAGCAGTGCCTATTCCAATTTTGAATTTTTCATATTTCATGAAATTTTGAAGTCCACACATGAACAAAGCTAGTGAGAGCCAAAGATCTGCTAAGCTAATAAATCCCACAATACTGTGGTACACTTTGAGACAACCCCCTGACCCTTCTTCACACACAATCTGCTAGAGTGACCTCCTCTAAACATGAGCATTAGAGAACCACAATATGCCTAACTTGGAAAGAGCACGAGCACCTCGGCTTTTCCCACCCAATTGTCACACGAGACTCATAAAGAAGACCAAGCTATTCTATGAGGATAGTCATCATAGTCCCACATTGACATTCTCGTGAGCAACCCCTGATCACCTGAGCACTTGACAACTAAGCACGAGATGTTGAAGAAGTGTATACAATCCTCCCCAAATACAATGAGTGCACCTTTGCAATGCCAACAATAGTCGAGTAAGAACCAGACATCTCGTAGGGTTCATTAGCATTGAGCTAACCCAATCTGACTAAGCTTTGACAAGTGTCCCCACTCCCGCAACTCTAGAGTTTGGAGCCACAAGTGAATGGAGCAGAAGGATTAGTTATAGGCACCATTCTTGTAGGTGATTCCTACTCCACAACCTATGTATAATCCCCTCAGAACTCTTGAGGATTGTTTTTAATACTAGCGATGAATCCATTCTAGAATTAGCTTTGTCGAACCAAATAGATTTAGAATAACAAATGCAAGTATAACAAATACAAGAATAAAAAAATCCAAAATAGCATATGCCTTTTCTCAATTCCTATTTCCGTGGCCAACCGAACCCTTACGTATATGATTTCTAAGTAAAAGTAGATTTGTAAGGAGCAACTCCTAATTTTCCATGAATTATTTATAAAACATTCACTTATAAGAAAAATATACTATTCTAATATTAGTGCTTGTATAAACAAAATATTTATAATCAACATTCAATTAAAAATCTATTCTTCCATATTAGAATAGTTAATTTCAAAATTTAATTTCCATTAAATAAAATTGTGTTATTGCCAGCTTATTTATCAATTTAGACGTATTTGTCCCTAGTAGTAAGAATGTCAAGAGTCAAACTAAATAAACCAAACCTCAAGAATGTCAGAGTTAAACAAACCAAACCTCATTGTACGTACGTCTGAGTGTGTTCTTTCGCTTTTTCTTTGACTACCCGAGCAAAGAAAACACCATATATTTCAACGAGGGACTTGGCTGAACAAACACCAAATCACACAGAAGTTGGTCCATGAAAGGAACTCGTATTTAACACGCTCCGATATTAGATGGACACTGAGCTATGTTGTATCTCTCAGATTTCATTGCATTTTAACCAACCTTACTAAATAATAGGCTTACTGGTTTAGAAACCATGGAATGATAAAACGGTTATAAGAAGTTTAACCTTTTCTCAAAGAGAGATTAGTGTGGCTTATTGTTTGATATTTTAAATAAACAGATTTTGCATGGCACGGCAAAACATACGATATCTTAATTTATCCAGTTTTTGGTTTAAGCAGTTTTACGATTTTTCGTCAACCTGTGTGCTCAGATTCTATAGTTTAGTTGACAGTGAAAAAGATCATACACAATTTAAACTAGAATTGGAGACTGAAAAAATTATATGGACACAACTCTTGGTAAAAGTTTTTAGATTCAATTCTCTCAAGATATAAGAAGCTAACTAACTCGTATTATATGATCTAAAACATTGATACAGAACATTCATAGAGATTATAGATTTTGAAAAATATGATAGCTTTAAACTCCCTGAGGTTGTTTCTGAGTTATAAACTGACTACCTTGATCGGGGCTTTTGTCCATGCGGATCAAGGAGCGGCGCTTGTTATACATACAAGCCACACTGATCAAGCATACCACCACAGCCGCAATACACAAGACAATCACCACGACCAAAGCAGCCACACTCGGGGAGTGTTTTCTGTTGGAAGAACAAGCAGGGAGCTCCAGAGGCCCTGCGCCGCATAATTTCTGATTGCCGCCAAAACTCATATTGAAGGCCAAAGTATTCAGAGCATCAGGAACCTTACCATACAAGTTGTTCCCCGATACGTTGAACTCCTTAAGCTTCAGACGCCCCAATTCAATGGGGATTCTGCCCTGAAGATCATTGTTCGACAGATCAATGGAAGTCAGGTTGGGAAGGGATCCAAGTGTTTCTGGAATTGCGCCGCTCAATTCATTGTTGGCCAGATTGAGCAGCCTTAAATTTTGCGCCGATTCGATCTTCCCGGGAATCTCTCCAGAGAGATTGTTGTGCTCAAGATCGAGGCTTTCCAGATCGGGCAAACCCATAAGCTCAGGGGAAATTTGTCCCGAGAAATTGTTGTTTGCGGCGGTGAACAATTGTAGATTCTTCAGCTCCCCAATTTCGGATGGAATCCGCCCGCTGAATTTGTTTCCGCCGATTTCTAGCTTGGTCAGATTCTTCGCTTGGCCAATTACAGCAGGAATTTCGCCATGGAATTCATTGTTCTGAAGCTGCAATTCGATCATATCTGGAGATCCCCAAATACCATCTGGAACTTGTCCGCTCAGGCGATTGTCGTTAAGCAGAGCGTACTGAAGAGACTTGCAGTTGTTGAGAGACGAAGGCAAGCTTCCATTGAATTTGTTGGAGAAAATGGCAATCCCATAAAGAGTCCCACGGCTACAGAGATTTTCCGGCAGAGGGCCTTTAAAGGAATTGCCAACAATGTCAATCAGAAAAATATCAGAATGCATGCCCAAATTTTGGGGCAGCAATCCGGTGAGACTGTTGTTGAAAAGAATCAATCTTGTAAGAAATCGAAGCTTATCGAGGCCCGCAGGAATTGGGCCCGAAAGCCGATTTTGCATCAGATGCAGAGTATCCAGATATGTGAGATTTGCAATCCCGTCTGGGATCTCCCCGCTCAGCTGATTCTCGGAAAGATCCAGAACGGATAAGCTGCTCAGCTCGCCAATCTTCGCCGGAATTTTTCCCGAAAGATTGTTCCGCCATATGAGCAACTCCTTCATCTTCGACAGAGCCGTTATACTGCTCGGAATTTCACCGGAGAGCTGGTTCTTGGACATGTCCAGGTACGCCAACTCCGTCAAATTGGTGAAGAAATCAGGGATTTCTCCGACGATGGAGCAATTGTAGAGCCACAACAGCTGCAGCCGCCTCAGATTGCCGAGCTCAATTGGAATCTCGCCGGGCTGCAGGGGATTGTCTCCAATGCTGAAGTTCGTCAGAGTCGTTAAATTGGCGATAAAAGAGGGGATTTTGGCCGTCAGGATGTTCTCATGGAGTAAAAGGGCTTCGATCTTTGGGAGCAATCCGAAAGCAGGAGGAATGCCTCCAGAGAACGCGTTGCCGGCGAGGTTCAACACTCTCAACTGGCTCAGCTCATGGATTGAATCGGGCAAACTTCCATGGAAAAAGTTATACGACAAGTCCAGCCTCTGCAAGATCTTACACTGGAGCAGAGTACTCGGAAATGGGCCTTCAAAACTGTTACCTTGGATTATGAGGGAGGTCAAATTGGCAAGATCGCATATGGCGGAACTCAGATTTCCGGATATGAGAGTATGGGTGAGATTGATTTGAGTGACGGCCAAGGCAGAGTCACATGAAACTCCAGTCCATGAGCATGGAGTGCTGTGGGACTCGTTCCAGTCGGAGAGTGCACCATGGCTGTCAATCCAATCTTTTCGCTTTATTTCCAAGAGGATTCTTCCGTCCTGAGAGATTGCTAAACATTGGGACAAATGGAGAATCAAAAGTGAGATTCCAAAGAGACTGCAGATATATCTCTTACTATGCTCTGCCATTTGGGCTAAATTTCACAATTCAGGGTGGAGCTGGACATGGAAATCTGAGTGAGAGCGGCATTACTGCTTATAGAGAAACTTCCCCCGAATTCTTGCGGATTACACGTGGGGATGTCATGATCATCTAGAACAAGTGAGCCTAAGTTGGAAGGTTTTACCCGCTAAGATTGCAAGGCCGCTTTTTGACTGCCGAAATCCCGTGATTCATTTTTGTTCTTCGTTAGATCAATGTTTTATGCCGTCAGTTACTCCAATTCGAAGGTCCTCTAAGGATTGTGAACTTCCACTTAATTGGATTGGTCATCATTGCTTTTTCTGGCAGCCTGAACATCAACCAGTATTAATGGCGGCGAAAGTAGGCGTAGGCGTAGGGCGGAGGTTCGAAACTACACAAGTCCAAAATGTTGGCTGCTCAAATTGTTGGCTGTTGACTTGGGGTCAAGGCCATGCTTGTCATCGTGAAGTGTGGAATCTAATTTTTTTATTAAAACATTTTCTTAGAGCACGGGATAAGCTGAAGCTAAAATTTTGACGGATTCCAATACCGTCCCTCAACCGACGACCCGGCGACCCAGGAGACATTAGCTACCAAATCTAAAGACCCCAAAGCCTAAGCAATGGTTTAATTTGCTCCAACGCGTCATTGTTTAGTTTTATTCAAAGTAAATTTCATCTTACAATTTTAAGTTATTGCAAGCTATTTAGGAGTTAGTTCAGTTTTTTTCTCGCACCAAAATTAATCTTTTATGGGTATGTCTTTATTAGAATTTTTATCATTTTTTATGTGGAGATCGCTTCACAATAGAAAGATTCTAGGGAGCATTCGTACATTATGCCACTACCACATGGAACATTTTTCATTTATTCTATTGTAAAAAGAGTTGTTTTTAGGTCTCCTACTTTGGAGACTTTAGAGGAATCTAGGAATCTAGGAGACTCTTGGAAACTCGTTAAATTCCTTCTACACAAAAAAAATACTCAACCATCTTCTACATGAGATAGCTGATTTTTAAGAAAAAAAATAGAACAATAGATTTTTCCAAAAATATGTGAAGCACTCATTCTCATTTGTACACTCTTGTGATTCCTCTTATTTACCACTAAATACCACCTTGTGATCATTCACATCATTCCAATTGAACTATCTATATGACTAACAATCAACTTGCTAGAACTTTGGAGTGGTGAATTCCACTTCTTAAAAGAGAGTTCATTTGTACTTGATTTCTTGTCATATTGCATCATGCTAGTACCACATTCAAAAATAACTCCTATAGATTTGAGACCACTCTCCAATATCCTACCAATGAAATATAACTTAAAGTAAAAGATTTATACTTAAATATCATATTTTATGTATTTTATTTTTTGTTGAGATATCAAGTTTGACTTGCATTCAAAATTGGGGAGCAACATTTCTACTTGTTTGAACTATTTAATCAAACTATGGTAGAGGGAGGGAGAGTTGGTCTAATATAGATAATTTGGTGCCAATTCTATTTAGAGAGCACCAAAATTTTTCAATAATATTTTTAATAAAAAAAATCATTTTCTACATTTCCATTTAACACTTGACTAAGCTTGAGGTTTGGTCATTTAGATCCATTTGGTAAGCATAAAATTTGGTGGTTGCTAAATGCCCATTGTGGGTCATTTTGTTGGTTTCATATATTTGTGTATTCATCCAAGTTCATGCATAATATATGACATCCAACATAGTTTTATTACACCGTAATTAAGAATAGTTCTAAAATTTGTATTTATTTTACTAGCATAAGATTGCCTAGATTTGTCTACCTCTCAAAGCCTTTAAATTATTTTTTAATATTTATTATGAATGGGAGGAAAACGAGTCCATTTTTTTTTACTAGCAAGCTATCAAATAGTTCCTTCATGTTGTGAAATAATTTAGCTATATCTCAAAATTGTCATATTAAAATTCTCCTCAACTAATATTTATCCTCGAGGACCATGGCTAATCCCCTCCACATTCTCCATGTTATTCATTCAATTAATGATTTATATTAAATATCTACTTGTAGGTCAATTTTTTCTTACTTTCTCCATCTACTTATCTAAATGATCAATATCCTAACAATTGGATTGGGGCATGCATCAATAATATCAGCTAATGAACTTATAGTAATGTAAATTACAAATGATCATATATCTAATATTACAGTAATATTTAATCTCACAATTAGATCCATTAAAGTTTAATTAAATATCTTTTCAAATCATTAAGTACACATGAGAAATCATGCATCTAGTTTAGAACACATTATTTAGTGTCTTCCATATGATGTACACTAAACTAATCAAATTCCAACTGCAAGAATACCTTACCCTCTGATGTTAGGTAAAAAGGGAAAGAACCAATCATAATATCTTGTGTCCTTCATTATTAATTCCTAATGCATTATCTAGCAAGGGTAATCTATACTACATATGTCTAACTTGGCCTATGCAATCATGGTGTAACTACCTTCTCAATTTGGTAGAGCCTCTGTATGATATGCATCCATAACTTGTCTATTTTGTAAAATTAATTGAAGAATTATCCAAACATCCTCAGATGTGATAGAAATCTCAATGATGCATAGGTGAAAAATGTTTATTTAGATAGTTTATCCTTTCTCTTTAGCATTTGAAAATAAAATCTCACAAATTGTACTTGTCCTGTGCATATTCAAACAATGCTTTATCTTTCAACTAAATATCTATAAGTCTAAGCTCCACTTGTTGCAGACTATGCAACTAGTAGTTGCAATACCAACAAAAGGTCAAACAAGATGACAATCTAAGATAGTTTAATGCATATTTATAGTAACTCACATACAATTCAAAGTGAACAAAGAATGTAATCATGAAAATTATATATCTTACACTATTTTATATCTATTTGGCTTCACTTTAGCTTGGTTGTCCTTTGAGTTCTAACATGCATACTACTACAAAACCTTATACATTGTCATATAGGCATAACCCTTTTCTCATAAATCTATAAGTTAGTATCTTTAATTTTTCTCTTACATTCCAAGTTCATTTTCATAATCAGAAATTGACTTCAAATATAATCTATAAATTATAAAAAATAGACAAAAATAATTCTAAATTATAAATTCAATTTTAAAAATTACATAAACCTTCTAACAAGTTCAAGGATAATTTAGGCAAAACAAAAATGACGCTACAATAAAAATTTGAACATAATGTTTAGTAAATCACATCATTTTAACCAACTATAAATTTCCTAATCACTCTACTCAAATAGTATCTCATTTGTAGACACCCCTAAAACTCATACCCACAACCAACCATGCTTCATCTATCAAATAAATATTGATTATTTTTCTTTTATTCTTCTCATTTAAATAAATTTAATCAATTAACTTCTACTTTTGTTCCCTCTTACTCTTAATAATACATTTACTATTTTCTTAACTAATTGAGTACTCCAACTAAATTTGTCTTCTAGCTTAATATTCTACTAGAAGACAAAATTCTTAATTTATTCAATTAATCAATAAATTAATATTCGTCTTTTATACATTAGCCTATCTAATACTCTTTTAATATTTTCTATAATTTTTGATTCATTACTAATAGAAATTGTTTTTCCACATTTTATCCTCGCCATCTAATTTAAAACAAAATTAAATCTTCACCCTCTAATCTTCTCTATATATGAGAATCGACCCTCTAACATTCCATTTATGCAAGAATCGGCACATGTCCTCTATCCTCTCTCCTCTTCCATATACAACACTTACTCCCTTCTCTTTTCTTGCTTCATCTTCTCTAGAAGCAATTGTCCAAAGACTAATAACGTTATCATGCAATCAACCTTAACCCTTCGTCCATCTTCATATCTTAGCCCTCCATTCCATTTTTGAAAAGTTTATTTAAGAAAGTTTTCCCTCCTCATTTCATCATTTGATTCAAAATAGTACTATACTACCAAAAATATATAATAAGTAAAGAACATCAATATATATAGTCTTATATAATTAAGTAAATCCAAAAGTTCTCTAGAAGCGATTTTCCAAAAGTTTGCTCTTTTATAATAAACCATTGTTACCATTCAAAATTCAAATAAAAGAAATCCATAATTTAATATTTGTGTTTAAAGAGAAACTTGAGTTCAATAATCAGCGATTACAATATCATCTAGATGCGGTGAGTGTGATAGCTTCTAGACAAATTGGGAGGGTTTGGCAGCAAAGATTGCAATGCCGTTTGTTGACTGGATATATTTGTAGCCTCATTTACAGTGACTAATCTAGAAGACGGCGCAACGGCTACTTTAATGGGTTGCTCGATCGAATCTTGTGGACGGCACAGCCTGTTGACGCCCTCAAATGTATTAGGTATATGCTTTGCTGTCATTTATTCTGTCTTCGTCGATGAAAGAAAACAAGCAAGATAAGGGATAATGAACGTATAATAACAATTTTTTATTAATTTTTTCTTTCACGAAGCTGGTCTATAAAATTGTTATTGGCAGTTTGATTCTAAGGAGTGGGTTATCTGAACTCAATAGATTCTACTTCTAATGGTCAATTATCCTAAATTTTCTTTGTTATTGCATAAAAGCTGCTCTAAACACAGTCTATTGGCAGTGCATTTTTCAGCGAGGCTCATCTTCTTCTGCAGATCTTCTTCAATGACGAACAACGGCTGTTATTTATAGTGATTGATGTTAATAATGGGATTTGGAAATATTACATACTAGCATTTCCACCTAAAGAAGGAAGTGCAATAGTTATGCTAATAGAGATGTAGAACTAACATTCTATTATTTTTTATTTTTGCTTATTACATTATGTCTTTTATTGCATTTTCTTCTTTTTTCTCTCTTTCTTATTATTCTCCTCATTTTTGCTCCTCCCACCTTCGCCTCCTTGATAAGCTTCTTTTTCTTTCACCTTGTTATTTCCTTTATTCACTTCCTCCTCCTCCTCCTCCTCCTCCTTGCTTTGCTTCTTGTTTTTGTCTTATTCTTCATATTCTCCTTTCCTCCCTCTTCCTCCTCCTCCTTCTACTTGATATGGTCTTCTCCTTCTTTTCCTCCTCCTTGGGCGACACATACTGTATACTCTTTAAAAAGTCCTCCTCCCCTTCCTTATTCCCCTTCTTTGTTTTTCTCCTTCTCCTTCAACTTCTCATTATTCTCTTTCTACTTCTCATCCTTGCTCTTTCCTTTTGGCTTCTTATTTTTGTGTTGTCTTCTTCATCCTCTCATTAATTCTCCATCTTTCTCCTCCTCCTCTTTCTATTCTTCTCATTATGCTCTTTCTTCTCCTTCCTCTCCTTCATCGCTTTCTCCTTCCCTATATTCTCTTTCTTTGTTGTGTTCTCCACCTCTTTCTTCTTCTCCTTCATTTATTTCCCCTGCCTCTCCTCTTCCTCCTTCTCCTTGCTCCTTTTTTTGCTTCTTGTTTTATCTCTCCTCGTCCTCGTCCTCCTTCTCCTTTTACTTCTTGTTTTTTTTTTTTTTTCTTTCTATGTTTCCATTCTAAAATATATACAATGAATTTTATTGTTAAACAAAAAATTTAAATAGGAATGTTTCTTAAATGTATGAAATATATTTAAAACAAATTTAGTTTAAAATATATAATTGTGTTTTCATTCTAAAATATATACAATGAATTTTATTGTTAAACAAAAATAATAAATAAAAATGTTTATGTATAATTAAATAATTAATATATAAATTGTGTCTTATTCTTTGTTCTACCTTAAATCTCTCTCTTTCTCCTCCTCTTTTATTGTGTTCATTCTTCTTCTCCCCTTTCTCTTTTCCCTTAGTCTTCTTCTCCTACTCCTCCTCCTCCTTCTCCTTCATTTTTCTTTTCTTATTCTTCATCCCCTTGTCCTCCTTTATGATCTTCTCATTTGTTGCTACCTCCTTATCATTCAATGTCTTCTCATTTCTTTTTGTTCTATTTCTTCTTTATCTTCACCTCCTTCTCCAAATTTCCCTTCTTTTCTTTTTCCTCTGTCTTCTATGATTTTCCTTTTTAACTCTTTCTTCTTTTCCTCCTCCTCTTTAATATTAAAATAAATAACAATTTCAATTTTATTAAATATTTTTAAATTTAAATCTTGATAATATTTTGTGGTGAATATCTTAATCGCCTTAGAATGAAACCCTTTTAAACCAATTCCTAAACCTAATCTTAGTGTACCCAAGTCTGACCCTAACTACACTAAAAGATGACATATATTGATTAATAAATCTTATTGAGATGTATATAATAAAAAAATTAACAAATAAATAGTAATGATTGACAAATAGATAATCTTATATATTTTTTAATCAATGAAAATATAATTATTTAGATTTTTCAACAATGTAAGAAGTTTAATAAATTATATGCATTTGATACTATTATTAAATATATTTTTTTAAACAATAATAAATTATCTTTTAATTTAATATAAATATCAATATAAAACAAGAGATGGTCTAAAGAATTTAATTTTGTTTAAAAAACTTTACATTATGATATACCATGTATAAATGGGAGTAGTAATTAAATTTATACAATCAAGATTACAATCATAATAATACTAACCTTAACATCTTAAAAAGAAGAGAGCTGGACATTTGCCACACATAGTCAACTAATTAAAAATACATTTTTATTACAAAAGAATTACAATTATTAATTACAAATATTATTTCTAAGATATATGGAAATTGAAATGAAGTAAAAATTATTAGGTTCAATGCACCAAGTTGGTGAACAAAAAACTCGACACCCAACAAAAAAACCAAAAAATTAAGAAAACCCTATCAGGTTATTTAAATGTCAAATGCGGGCTAGCCATTGTAATTTTTAAAACCTGATCAAGTTTTGTCCCAATCAAGTTTTATAAATTTGTATTTCTTAAAACCCAATCGGGTTTTAAGAAATATAAATAAATTATAATTCTCGTGATTGAGGGCATATTTATACCCTCAAATGACAACAACAGTGTAGATTCAAGAGTGATGAGCCAAAACCCGATTAGATTTGTAAGGGAAAAAAGTGGTTTTGTTATATTTTCATCTATGGTGCCTCGCAAACAAGGTGTATCTTCATTCTCCTTGTCATTTATGTATTTTTCCATCATAGTTTGTAATGTGTTTTTGTAATTTGCAAGATTTTTAAGTGTGTTTTCATAATTTGTAATTGTTTAAAAAACCATTAATATCAGATGCATCAATAAATACAAGAAAATGAGGGAGAGGCGAAAGACCACCTCCTACATAATCAAACCCTCCACCTATAGTAACACAATTATAAAACACTCCAACATTGTGATACAAACACAAAATTCTTCACCTGTAGTGACACAACCACCAAACCCACCACTCAATGTTCTCATTCAACAACCACTGCCGCCTATAAACACTTTGTGCATACCAAATTTACATCATTTAAATACTAAGCAAGAAGACCTCATAAACTATCTTGCACAAAATAATGCTCACATTACCCAAATGGTCATTAGGTTGTGATCATCTACACTTTATCACCACTCAACCCTAGTGAATACACTTGAACAAATGACCCAAAATGCAAATGAGGTGTCTAGGGGATTACGAAATGGGGTTCATGGAGGGATAGGTTTTGTGTATTTTATGTCGATGGATTATCATATTAGCAAGTGAAAGATAAGGACATAAAGAAAGATATTATATATGCTCTTTTCACTGATCCTATATCTAGCAACTCACTATCACACACAACCAAAACTGTTCCTATTCATTGGTGCACTCATACTAGGATGAGATCATATTTTTGGGATATGTGGTATATGGTATTTGACCTACCACCATGTAATAATTATGAGGTGCCTCTATATTTTTTGAGAAAGCTATACTATGAGTTCATCCTTGGTGAGAAGCTAAATTACTTTGACATTTGTGAGTTCTAGGACAGAGGGAGAGAAGACGTACAACATGAAAAACCATGCCTAATGTTGTACTCCCAACAATTGTAAAGGATTCTATTGATTTACAAACTCTTCATGCAACTACATCATTGACGTATGTCATCATTGAGCATGACTCACAGTTAGGTGGTTTCCCTTCACCTACGACACCTCAACCATCATCAGATGCACCTTTAAGGTCATTATAGCCTATGAAAGCTCCATTTTCATTAGCTATGGCACCTCAATCATCATCAAATGTGCCTTCAGGGTCATCACAACATATGACAGCTCCATCATCATCACCTACACCACCATTGTCATCCCCAATTGTATCACATGCACCACCAGTGTCATCCTCGCTTGTACCACCTACATCGTCATCACGTGCATTAGTATAGTCTTTGGGGCCCAATCAAATTTTTTGTTTTAGTTGTCAGTGCATGTGTGATGGGATGGATAGTGAGGCATCTCAAGATGGAGTGTCATCTCATCTATGTGTACATTGTGGGCAGACTTGTTATTCATACGGAGGTGGGGATTTCATACTCATAGATGATTTGATGATGGTGGTCTTTGGTGGACAGGAGACACAAGTTTTTTTGTTTGAATTTTGACATGATATTATTTAATCACCTAAATATTGTAAAAGTAAAGATTTTCTAATTTTATAGAGCACTCTAGATTGATATGTGAACAATATCCAATGTAGGGTGCAGCAAGCAGTACAAGAACACCACAGAGTACTCATTCTGCTAGATGTGTGAGGGTAGGAGCAAGAACACTTGAGGTAAATTTTTTTAAATACTCTTTAAAAATACAATAATACATTGGCTTTGAAATATTGTTTCTTAATTAGAATGACACTAACAACATAAAGTACCCTAAATGTTGTTTCTTAATTATTTTAAAACGAACAACCAGTCTCTAAGAAGTTTTACAAGGAAGCCAATAGAATATCCACATCCAAGTTAAGTTGACAAGGACATGTCATCTAATTACATCATGTGAAGTTGCTAGCATGCTAAAACCTTTCCATCTCCCACATTCATCATTCCTCTTCCATGTCCCATAACTATCATCCCTCATTCATACAACCCACTTATAGATCCTCCTCCATTTCCTACCATTATTTAAACCCCTCTTATAAATCCTCTTCCATCTCCTACCATCATTGAAACCCTCCAATTCATCTTATCCATCCAATTCCCATCCACATTTCTTGCTCCTAGCATTACCCAAACCCCATCTAGTGAACCTCGTGAGTTTTGACATGATATTATTTAATCACCTACATATCATTTGAAAAAAATAATTTTTTTTTAGAGCACTCTAGATTGATATGTGAACAATATACAATGTAGGGTGCAGAAAATGGTACGAGAACACTGGTACAAAGTACTCATTTTGCTAGAGGTGCAAGGCTAGGAGAAAGAACACCCGAGATAAAGTTTTTTTAAATATTCTTAAAAGTACAATAATACATTGGCTTTGAAATATTGTTTCTTAATTATTTTACAAGGAACACCCAGTCTTGAAGAAGTTTTACAAGGAAGCCAATAGAATATCCATGTCCAAGTTAAGTTGACGAGTCATGTCATCTAATTACATCATGTGAAGTTGCTAGCACGCTGAAACCTTCCCATCTCCCGCACCCATCATTCCTCTTCCATGTCCCATAACTATCATCCCTCTTTCATCCAACCCACTTATAGATCCTCCTTCATTTCCTACCATTATTTAAACCCCTTTTATAAATCCTCTTCCATCTTCTACCATCATTGAAACCCTCCCATTCATCAAATCCATACATTTCCCATCCACGTCTCTTTCTCCTAGCATTACCTAAACCCCATCTAATGAGCCTTATGAGTTCATCCTTCATATATCCATCCTCGTCAAAGAACCTCCATATCACATAGGGTGTCTTGCAAGAGTATGGAGATCATGAACCTACACTTGTATTTCTTGACAAGGTTCCAAAAGTTCATTCAAGTACCTCTTTTCCTTCCCGATCTCTTTATTTTCAATTTAGGCCTTGTAGCCTTCTTGAGCCCCAAATTTTCCTATCTTTCAACTATCCATCCAATCTCATCCTTCAAGTCCTTGTGTCTTCTTTCCCTCCTATGATCTTCTTGTTGTTACTATGCCTTCTTTCCATTTACAACATTATCTCATATTTATAACAATACTCTTTACTATTTTATAGGGCTTGTCGGGGCCTGAAATTTCTCAAGTTGATGATTCCACACTTTCTACCATTAACTTTGGCCTTGACAACTATGCAGTATCATAGCTTGCATACCTATCAAGTTTACAATTTGAGTTGAACTAATGATGTGTCTTATTGATTCCTCTTATGTTATATTTTTTTCTGCTTTAGGTTACTCCACATAGCTTGAGGTTTGAAGGAAAGGGAAGGAAATCATCAAGAATACCCAAACAAAAAAAGGTATTAAAAACAAGGCAAGTTTATATTTTGAAATTTATTATGAATGAATGTATATACATGTACTCAATATTGATGAATATGAGTTAACTTATTTGTTGAATATATGTAGAAATAATTGAGTTTTGTAGAGTTGATGAATGCACCTAAGACTGTTGATGTTGAGGCAATGGAAGAGTTAAAATTTCACATTTTCCTTCTCATAAATTGTAGGTTATAGTATACATTTTTCTATATACTAATTAAACAGTTGCATTCACAAACGAGTACATGTTTTTTTTTCAATTTTATAGTAATTGTCAACAATTTTGGCTCATTAACATGTGTTATTTATCTTTTACCTACTACAACACTCTTTGAGACTTCATGCAAATCCTTTCCCATTTAATTTTGTTAGGAGTCCCAAGCATCAAAGATTGGGTCAAACACAACAGAGGCCAGAGGCATGCATGTAGGTTCTTAGTTGAAGCCCTTTTGTGATCTCAATTTGGATTGCTTGTGTATGTTATAGAAATCCCTAACACCTACTCTACAATTCTAACATTTTACTGCTTACCATATAGGATGTACTTCATACCAACACTAATTTTTTAATGGTTGTGCCTTTTGCTAGCACAGGAGATCCAGCTCAAGCTGTAGTACATTTTTGTTTTTTTACTCTATTTGGAATCCCTAATGCCACTATATAATTCTAACATTTTATTGCTTTCCATATAGGTTGTGCCTCATACTAGCATTGATTCATTAGTGGTTGTGCCTCCTGCTAGCACGAGAGATCTAGCTCAGGCTACAATATGTTATTGTTTTTTTTACTTCATTTGGAATCGTTAATGCCACTCTATAATTCTAACATTTTATAGCTTACCATATAGGTTGTGTCCCATACCAGCACTAATTTATCAGTGGTTGTGCCTCCTGTTGGCATGAGAGATCCAGCTTAGGTTTCAACAATTTTTTGTTTTTTTAACTCTATTTGGAATCCCTAATGTCACTCTATAATTCTAACATTTTAGTGCTTACCATATAGGTTGTGCCTCATACCAGCATTGATTCATCGATAGATGTACCTCCCATGAGCACTGATTTATCGCTATTTGTGTCTCCCATCATCACTCTACCTCATCATTTTTTTAGGGCTCCCATCCATCGACAAAGGATCCCATTACCATTATCATTCAATCCAACTATGGGACAAAGGGATGAGGTAATGAACAACTCAACTATCCACAATTTAGAAACAAATTTCTAGTTATTTTCATATTACTTATGGATAATATATTTGATATAGTATTTTAATTTTTTATTTGTAGACACCTAGCGAGTCACAGATTACATCAAAGAGGCTCGATTTTGATGACCTAGCACAGTCATACGAGATTTTTGCATTTCATTTCCCATTGAATGCTTGATGTAAGGACCCATCGACTTGTATTAGCATCTTTAGCATGTTCTTTTGAACCAATGGATTGGTATGCATCAAAGAGATTTCTAACTTGTAATGCTTCTTTCACTACTATTTTCAGATGTTGTTAACCCCAAAGTTCTCATTGTCTCTCTAAATTTCAGATTTTTAACCATTTCAACATGAAGTTGACATCTTCCACTTTGATTTATATTTTCAAAATAGTTATTCCAAATCTTTTGAACAATTCTCCTACAATTTCTTTCTAACATTTTATCATGCATTGGCTTCAAAAAAAATCATCAATGTCAATTAGAAACTTTGGTTTTCTATGCAAATGTTGATGTATGTGAATGCTCTATATTTTCATTACTTACATTATGTGCATTCATCATTTCAACTTGAGATGTTGAACATTAGGGGCATTAGATGACGTAATTGTATTTTTCACAATCATTAAAATTGGGGTATGTTGAGCATTTTTTCTTGTCAAATTTGGTGTATTTGTGACATCAATATCAATAGATAGATTTTTATCACTTACATTGTAGGTATTTGATGATGTACCTTCACATAATCTTCTCATGTACGCTCCCTTGTTTGTGCCTTTATTGCCTCTCATTTTTCATTTGTTCCTCTCTTGTTCTTTCCCATGATTGTAGATGCAAATTACCTTACAAACAATAACATGAATAAAATACAAAACTAAACAAATTTGCATCATTAATTTATGCTCAATCACAAGACACAAACATAAACTAACATGTAGACATAAGATTTAATAGAACAAATTCATCATTTCCAAGAAAATTACCCTATAAATAATAACATGAACAAAATACATGATCAAATACAAAATTAAACAAATGTGCATGATTATTTTATGCTCAATCACAAGATATACAAAACTAAACATAAAATAAGATGTTGGTACATGTAAACAAATCAAATTTAGCAATCACAAGTACAAAAAACCCTGATACTTGCATACCTAGTACAAAAATACATGTGAAACAATAGTAGAATCTTGTGGACCACACTAAAAAAAAAAAAAATTATTGACATGATATTTTGTTTACATTTTTTAATAACTCGATCGGGTTATTGAGTCTTGGCTGAATTATTCATATGGAGTAATAACCCAATTGGGTTACATATTATTGTGTGTGTGTGTGTGTGTGTGTGTGTGTGTGTGTGAGAGAGAGAGAGAGAGAGTCATATCCCCATTTTAAGATAGAATTTTAATAATAATTATATAATACAATGTTATTAAATAAATAATGATAATAAAGTTATTTTAAAACTAATAATAAAATATTAAAAATAAGAAACAATAATTATTTAATCTATATTATCAAAGAAATAATATTTAGTATGACATTTTTGTTGATCTCAGATTGGTTTTGACAAGTGAGTGTCAATACACTTAAGCCATTTACTCAGTTCATGCCAAACTAGCAATATATATCAAGCACAACATGTAAATATTAGACCATGCCAAGTTGCAATGAGTGTCGAGTCACTCAGCTGCCGAGTAGATAAACCATGCTGAGTGTTTCAGGAGCTGAGTAAACAGTGGATGTCGAGTAATGTAGGTGCCAAGTCACAGAATACAGAATAGTGCATGTGCTAAGCATTAGAGACTTCATATGCCAAGTGACGTAGTTTTAACATATTTATTTGTAAGTGCACAAAAAACTATGTAAACCATTTTTGAGCCAACTTAAGATCGTATTTTGATATTATGGAGATAGGGATGAATCTATATTTGGATTCCCTATGCAATTACATGCAACCAATCAAAAAAAGCAAAGGTTTAAGCTGCAAAATGGATGAATCTCAGTTGTAAATTCATACCTAACCCTAAGCCACCTAAGTCTTCTTAAGGAGGACAAAGCCCTAAACTCCTTATGGGTGAGTGCTTGAATTGGAGGAGAAAACAAGATAGTTTGCAAAGCATTCAAGGTGACTTAGAAGTAAGAGTGAACTGCAGAATCAGTTAGAGAAGAATAGAGGATAGAGAAAAGGATACATCATTAAGACATCTGATCATGAAGGATCAATTAGACATTGTGTAGAGGTGATCTGTTATTAGGAAAGCAAGTGTCAATCACAAGATCTATGCTAAGATATTTTAACAGGTGATTTTAGTTAATTCTCTTAACAAAGTAGTCCTAACATGTTGTATGAAATCCTTTAATAGGGTGCTTACTTAGTTGTAAGATTGAAGTCCTCTAACAAGGCACACTTGTAATAGGGTGTTGAAATCCTCTAACAAGGTGAGACCTAACACTCTTTGTAAGCCTTTAATATGGTAGACCTTTCATAGGGTAGATCATATTTCATGGTCAAATAATTGTAACCTTCATTGGATACACTTTATTACTACAGTAGTGAAGATTTGTGGATGTCATCCCCACCCCAGTTTTACCTTCTCACTTGGAGGGTTTATGGGTAATCATATATGGTGTTATGTGTGTGAATGTTTACATGGTTATATGTTTTAGATGCATATGCTTTACATGTTATTTCAGCTTGCTTGTTAATGCATGTGGTGAATGAATGGTGAAAGTTTTATGGGTCCAAGTTTAAACTACTAATTCACCCCCTCTCTCAAAATTTTACTCTTTTCAATTGTAATTCCAAAAATTGGTATCAAAGCCTAGTTCTCTAAAAGAGAAGCTTTGTAGCTTAGAGGAAAGATCTTGAAATGGAAGTCTAGAAGTTAGGAAAGACTATTGAGAACTAGGAGTCAGAAATCTCAAGCTAGAGCAAGAATCACAAGCTATACTACTATGTGAGGTAATTGAACAAAAGAAGAAAGCTATAGAAGAAAAATCCATGATTGAAGAAGATAAAATAATTCTGGCCAACAGATTTGAAGAGAAGTCAACAGAGTTAACCAAGATCTCCAACATGCAATTGGATACTCTAAGTCAAATGATGAATGCCAACTATGAATTAAATGTCAAGGACATTGAGATAACAACAATGAAGTTACAGAATGAAGAATTGCAGAGTGACCTAAGGAGACAAAAGGAATTTGCTAAAATTTTCAATAAGCCAAATGAAGCCATCAAATCCTTTGAGAAATTATTGAGATCCCCTAGACCTAACAATGGTACATTGGGACTGGGCTACACAACCATTGAAGAAGGAGAATTATCCAAAGTTGTTGAAGAAAGGAACATTAAAGTTAAGAACTCGAAACCTACTTGTCATAATTGTGGTAAGAAAGGACATCCTGCTAATATGTGCAGGAGCAAGAATACAAATCAAAATGTCAAGCCTAAGAACATGACTCATTGTCATAAGTGCAACAAGAAAGGCCATCAGGCACATGAATGCAAAACTAGGACCATGCATAAACAAAGATTTGAAGGTTATTGTTACAACTGTCAGAAGTATGGACATAGAGCCTTTGAATGTAGATTCAAATCCATGTGGTCATTAAACAAGCCAACAAAGGTAAGAAACAATGGGAACTTTTATAATTGGGATTATAATACAAGATATAGCTGTCATTATTGTCAAAAATATGGACATGTTCCTAAGAATTGCATTAGGACACACTTCAGTGGTAACTACAAAAGGTGGTTGAGTCAAACCACATGTTTTAGCTATTTGAGGACTAGTCACATCAGTAAATATTGTCCAACTAGGTCAAAGTCACCAAGTTGTGAATTTGATAAATGTAGAGGCAAGGTAGATGTTGAACACATCAAAGATGAGATGAACAAAACATGGAAAAAGAAAGATGTTTGCAGCACATCAAATGGAGAATGGATCACTTTACCCAATGAGTCAGGTGATCACATCTCATCAAATTAGGCAAACAAGAGGTATGTGGGACTGATATTTAAAGGTTATATCACACAACAGTTCCAAAAGGAGATAGTCGATAACTGCAAGAAGTTGGGTCGCAATTTCGCAGAAGTCAAATCTGCAGAATTGTACTTCTCAGAAATGGGTACCCGATTTTTCTAAAATCAAGTACCCGTTTCTAAAATCAAGCTTTGGGCACCTGAGCCGAAATTCAAAAATTGGTTACATGATATTTAAAAGTAGATCGGGTGCCCGAGCGACTCAAATATCGGGCGCCCGATTGCTTTTAGAATTG
The DNA here is from genome assembly GCA_028749045.1 of Cupressus sempervirens. Classification (NCBI taxonomy): domain Eukaryota; kingdom Viridiplantae; phylum Streptophyta; class Pinopsida; order Cupressales; family Cupressaceae; genus Cupressus; species Cupressus sempervirens. The sequence continues at coordinate 441,939,768 of CM053792.1, read as the reverse complement.
GGTACCCGATTTGAAAGACTTTATTAAGCCCATTTTTTGGCATTTTTGAAGTCATTTTCATGACTTCAAAAATGGGAGCCTGATTAGAGACGCATACAGGAGCCTAATTTTTAGCCCTACTGACCACCCCCTTGCTGCTAGTTTTCGATATACCAGGAATTTTAATATGTTTTGTACTATTTTACTTTATTTTTTTCAATTTTACATTTTATATGTATGTTAATTTATTGTTTTTTTTCAGTTTTAATATACGTAAAATTGTAAATTTACATTGTTAATGAGTAGATGTTTAAATTTTTGTATATGTTAATTAAAATATAGTTTCATAAATGTTTATTTGAAAAAATATTATTTTAGATATTTTGAAATGTATTTAATTTATGTATTTATTACAATGTTGAATGATTAGATTAGATGTAAATTCATTGTTTAAACATGTAATTACAAATAAATATAACCTTGACCTAGAACCATATAACCTCGACCTAAATTCATTGTTTAAACTATAATATCGACCTAACCATATAGTTATGTACAATAAAACCCTAAACATATATAACTAAGTACTTAATCACATAACACCCCGCCAAGGGATCCAAACAAAAAACTTAGTATTTAAAATTATTTTACTTAAATTGTATTGTACTTTGTTTCATGGATCGAAAATGGATGATGTAAACTATTTTATAAATGTATATTCTTTCAGCCTTTCATACCCTATGACATGTATAGTGGATAATTGTGCATTTTGAATTAATTTGCTAAGTGGCATTCATAACAAATGTATATATTATTTAAATGGATTGAACTAAAGTAGTTAATATTCTTTCATGTAGATGTGTTATTTATTTTACTTTTAGTACTTATAATTATTTAAAAATGAAATGTAAATGTGCTCATTAAGGAATGCAATCTCTTATGTTTTTTATAAATGTAAATTATTGTATGTATGTTATTGCTTGCTTAGTAGAAATTTTGTTTAGTTCTTTGGATCCCTTGGCTGGGTGTCATTTAGGATTAACTATAATGTCAATTTGTATTGAATTTAACTCTAATCATAACCCTTACTATCATCTTAACCTTAATCTTAATTTGCTAAAACCTACACTAGGTAATATATAAATAATTAAATAACTTTCCTATCTTACCTTGAGTACTAATTTTATAAATGTCAAACCCTAAAATTGTTACCTTATTTATGATAAACTAAATTATCCTAGAGGAGCATCATATCTACATCTACATGTCTTGTACATGTGAATCTAAAAACATTTGTACATATCTAATCACATCATTTATTGCATAAGAAGGATTTAAAATTTTCATTATATATATTATCCATGCATATCATATCAAAAGAATCATATAGAGATATGGCATTTACGACATGTCCTTCATAGATAATCAAGAAGGGTACTTACGTAAATTTATATATATAACACTATATATTATAAGAAAAGAAAAACACCATATATAGGAGCATCTCATGTACATAAACTAAAAAAATTTACCATGACACATGTAATGAGATCAAATAATATTTGTAAGATTCATCGCATATACTATCAATGTATAGGGGTGATATAATCAAAATATCAAAAAATGAGCTATGTCAAAGCATTATATCTTAATATTTAACACTAAAATAAACTAACCCCTAGGTAACCCTAAACCAAATTGAATATATCAAACTAGATTGAAAGGTAACCCTAGCCCTTAACTAATTAATATTATACTTATAAACCAAATTGAATTAAACCATGATCATAAACCTAATTATATATCCCAACTTAACAGTACAAACCTTGAATCCTTTCCCCAACCATTAACCAAATTGAACCATTACCCTAAGATTGAACCAAGTTAAACGTTGACCTTAAGACTAAACCAAATCACCCTAAACTAGAACTCAATAATATATTCAACACTTTAAAATAAAATTCAAACCTAACTTTTTTGAATTAATGTTGGTTTTTAATCTAAAAGCTCTAACTATAATTCTATATCTAAAACCAAATTTAGCACTTTAAAACTTAATTCAATTTATTGACTCTTGTCCTAATTGAAACCTAAGCATGTAAACCTAATCAAATAGTAAACCAAATTGAACCCTAATCCTAAAACTAATTAAAAATTGATATCAAGGTCTCAAAATGATACATCATAAAAAAATTAGAAGAGACTTGAACGAATCAGGCATCTAATTAAGTAACCCTCCCTCACCATCAAGAGGTGGAGGTGGAACATTAGTGCGAGTAGGAGCCCAGACAACACCCTTGGATGCCTAAGAATATATCTAAAGAAGTGAATAACTTATCTTTCCACTAGATGCCTAAACCTTTATATCCTAAGTGAGTATTCATCATGTACTATCTAATTAGGAGGGTGTTGAAGCACTCTAACACCCCAATCCCTAACTAGATAATTATGTTAGGGTGGACTAATTTCTATTTATCTTGGGTTGGAAGTGCCTAAAAGTTTTTTTTTTGAGACTGGAGATTCCCCTATTTGTTTCCTATTTTCTTGTATGGGTAGCCTAAATGTTTATTACCTTTGCAGAATGGAAGGCCACATAAGAAAATATTGCCTTATTTTATAAAAAGAAATACCCACCCCCTAGTGATATATAGTAAGATCTTTTTCCTAATTTTACTATCAATTTTTTTGGTTAGAAGATGATGATAGAAAAATGATTTAGAAGATAGGGATAAAATGAGAATCATCATTCCTAATGAAGATGCATTGTTCCTTGATAAACCCATTTCTATCATAAATCAGCTCCTCCATCCAAAAAATTAGTAATGAGAAATCCCTAGGTCAAGTAATCAATGGAGGGCACATAAAATTGATCAAGTGATCAATGGAGGGCTCATAAAATCCCTAGGTCAATTAATCAATGGAGGGCTCATAAAATTGATCCCCAAGGGGAGATAAGAATCTCATTAAAAATTAGAGACAGGACACTCCTAAATACATATCATACAAAATTCTTGCCAAGGTCTTAGCCTCTAGACTAGAAGATATCCTACCCAAGATCATTAACCCTACACAAAAGTGTTTTGTTAAGGATATTTATACATATTGGAGAACTTAATAACCTATTGGAAAACTTTGGATTGGGAAACATTTCCAGGATAGAGTGTAGGCATGCTCAAGTAATTGATTATGAAAATGTCTACAAAAGGGTGGAATGGAGTTTCACTATGATGATGTTGCAAGCCCAAGATTCCATCCAATATTATGTCAAATGGTGTACTCTCTTATGATTGGTGTCAGGGTTTTAGTAAAGAAATTAATGGGGTTAGATCATAATTTTTAGGACTCTCTAGATCAATTATTAAAGGGTGTCCTCTTGCATCCTCTTTATTTTTTATTGTTGTTGACTCATTACATTATCTCCTTAGAGATAACCAGTTGTCTCTAAAAGTTAGAGGATCTACTCTCCAAATAATTAATAAGTATCTAATGTATAGTTTGTTGATAATATTTGTATTCTTTTTAAGCTATAAGAGTGCAACACGAGTCATTTAATGATCAAATTGGACCTCTTTTCTTTGTATCAGGTAGTAAGATTTATGTCTACTTGTATCTTATTGGGGCTAAATATTGAGTCCCCTACCTTGTGTAGTAAATATGGTATTGGATGGAGATGTCATAATTAAGTGGTTAGGTACCTAGGGATTCCATTTGTAGTAAACCCTAACATATAAATGAAATGTGTCTTTATATCAACAAGAAAATCTTTGGAAAAATCAACAACTGGAACTCTAATTATCTCACTTTGGTTGGTAGAATTCAAGTATGTTAAAAGATTCTTTCCTTGTTAATCCTTACATACCATGATTTACACTTTTCAAAAGATCTTTGACTAATGGTAATATTTAATACCTTACCATCTACAAATTTTTCAAATGATTTAGTTTGAGTCATGTCCAAAAGGTGTTTAGGATGTGGATCACATATTTTTGACCCAATTCTCAATTTGAGAACATCTCTTGAATTAGGTGATATTCTTGTATTATCATACCAAAAATTTTCAATCAAACTTTTGACTTCACTAGTAAGTTTCATATCACATCTCAAGAGTCTACCACTAGAAGTCCATAAAATATTTGTTGGATCACATTCAAAGTTAACCCTTCTCTTTACAGCTCTTTCTAAAGTCTTACGATTCACATTAAGATATCCACTTATGTTGGTAATCAATCTTTTGTTAGATGTTGATTTTTTAACTAAAGCTGTTGTTATTGCTCGTCGTGCTGCATTCTTATCTTTAGACCAATTTCTCTTTCTGATAACATCAAAGGCACTAGCAACAGTGGATACAACTTGTTTTAAAGACTCATTTTTATTCTTGGGTTTTGCGTACATTCCCAACCTTCTCATTACTTTTCGTATTTTAGACATTTTAATTAGTTGCAACATTCGCTAACATTGAAACCCAAATTTTTTATTATAAAAAAAATGCCTATACAATCTATTAGCATGTGTCCTAATTTGTCTCCATGAAACCAATCCCTCAAGATTATCTAACACATCATTAGGAATATGAAAATTATGTTAAGACACTTTACTATCATCCTGACATGTTTGTTCAGTAGTTGGTGTTTCTATGTCTACATTCATGCAATTTTTATTTTTAGACACTTTACTATTTTCACTGTTATTTGGGATTTGAATATCATTTTCAAATTTTCTTGGTATTTCTTTCGGGGCATGCATTTCAATTGGAGTTTTTTGTGCATGATCGTTTGACAATTGCTTCTCATGAAGAAAATCTAAATCATTTAAATTGTAACCTACTTCTAAAAAATCACCAATTTCATCACGAGAGAAAATTTGAGGGTTTGGAGACACACCTGTATTGGATGCATGATTAGAATGTGCACCTAAATTTTCTTGTATTGGGTTCTCTTCTTTGACCTCTTCATCCATCATGGTATCCTCAATGCCTTTCTCCTTTGAAACATTGTTCAAGTCTCTAATTCTCTATCTTCTCTCTCATTGATGTCGTGTTTCATTCTCTTTATTTGCTGCAATCTCCTCATCTATTAGAACTTTTTCTTTCTTCTTTCTTTGTTTTTTTGATCCCATGTTTGCACCAATTTTGAATTTGAATCAGTAGCATCACATTTTCGTTGTTGCAGATTGAAACTGTTATTCAATCATTTCAATCATTGAAACTCGATCTATGGGGCAGCTTTTGGGGCCCAATTGGTACATTAGAAATGAGTACCCGATTGCTTAAAAATTGGGTACCTGATTCTTTAAAAATCAGGTACCCATTTATAAATCGGGTACCCAATTTTACAAAGAATCGGGTACCAAATTTTTAAGCAATCAGGTACAACAGTTGAAAGCAATCGGGCACCCAATTTTTGAATTACAAATCGGGTGCCCAATTCTTGAGACATGAGTGGGTATTTGGTATGGCACCTGACTTTTGCATGGGGTTTTTCCTTGGGGAAAGGCATGGCATAGGCTTGGTCCCACCAAGCCATGCCTTTATGATCTTTTTTTCTAAGGCATTTAATCGACAATTTCTGGTATTGTTGTAATTTTTCTATAGTCATCCCCATTGAATTTTTTGATGAGACAAAAACCCATTATAGGTCTTATTGTTTTGATTCCAAAAATGTAAATTTCATAGTGTTATTAGTTTATTTGCTATTTTTCCATAATTTATTAATCAAAACTATCTCCTAAACATTAAAAAGTGACATTCACTAAAACTTTAATAACTTTTCTATTTTATAATGTTTCTTAAATTAATTTATATGTCATCAATCTACATACAATTCTTTTGATGTTTTAAATTTTTTTTTGAAAAAAGTGAGATTTTGATCAAATTATGTGGTTCGTACACGAGAGGTTTTAAAATTTACCTTTATAGCCAATTAATAATTAATAATAATAAAAAGTATTCAATAAAAATTAATGAAAAATATTGTCATCAATTTTAGGTGTATTAGGTAACTTCTTTTAAAATGATTTGTGAAAATTCATTTATTTGTGTCAAATTATGGTGTCCGTACACGAGCGTGGTATGGTCCTAAAATAGGCATTTTGAAAATTTGGTTTTTAAAGATCCATACCAAAAAAAAATCTATCATATGGGTACACAAATAAATTACATATTCAAAAACTAGATTCCGAACACTAAAAGTTTTATTTCTAGAGTTTTTTTATATTCAATCTCTAAATACCTCAAATTTTGACATCAATTGACAAAAAAATTCAAAAACAGGAAAAACACTTCCGCTTTTTGGCCAAAAGTGAGACCCAACTTCTTGCAGTGACCCTAGTACTGAAAAGACTAAATTAGCATGAACAAAGACGCAACATGTTGTTAGAAATTCAAGACAAATCTTTTTTAAAAAAATTCATGTTGTTACAAAGTATGAAAAGTTTCTTATATGTGTCGAGTGGAATGTTAGTTGATGTCGAGCTACCAGACTACCTAGTGGATGTTGAGCTCATAGTAGCTATCAAGTGGTGGAAATATCAATGGATGTCGAACGAACCTAAAATTGGTTGTTGTTGAGCTTACAGTTGTGTAAGCACTTAGCATTAAATGTAAGGTGTTTGGAGGGTATATGATCAATTTGAGCTCATTTTTCATCATCAAGAAAGAGCAAGAAGAGCTAGTAGCAACCTCAAATTTGTTAGAAGTGATTACAAAAGACTTGTGTAGAAATTGATCACTAGATCGACAGATTTCTAAGATATTTATCAAAAGCTGAGCTACATAGTTTCAATCTTCACAAACCCTAGTTTGACAAGATGGCATCTAGTTCCAAAAATGTTGAAGGGAAAGAAGTTTTAAATGTTTAGCTAGTTAGTAATGAAGTAAAGCAACCTGTATTTAAGGCCATTCCTGACATAGCCTATAAACAATACCCTTCTAGCACATTGTCATTGATCCCACCAAATGTGATAATGGTGCAAGATGTGAGGAAGTGTTATAGTTGCAAGATAGGAAGTATAGGAGACATGGAGATAAGAGGTGCATATAACAAATTATGTGAAAATGGCGATTTGAAGGAGGAATTCAAAATCATTGAGAAAAAGGGTTTAACATGAGCCCTAGATTTTTTGAATGTATTTAAGACTGAGTAGATAAGAATTGTACTAAGCTGAATTTATGATGGTTCCTTGTAGCTAGAAGGAGGACCAATCAAAATAACCGAGAGAATAATTCATAGGGTTACTAGTTACCCAACCCTAGATCAGCCAAAGAAACTCAGGAGTGATTCCAAGGAAGTAATTGAGAAGAATATTGGAGCATTCTAGAATAAGAGAGGTATGACCATAGATACCATCACTAATCCATTGCTAAACTTTTTTCTAAGGCTAATCTGACACAAATTCTATCAATCTAGTAGATTGAGTAGTGTACCTTGCATAGTTGTGGATGTTAGTTATAAAATTGTCAAGAAAGATCATACACATATGATCTAGTTGAACTTCAGCTACAACTTATGGAGAACCTTGGAGCTATAAGGAAAACCAAGAGTGCATAGTGCAAGTTTGGTTCTATGTTGGTTTGTATATTCTTTTATGTACAGAATACATTCCCCTCTTTTGGTACAGTAGGATGGAAGACAAACAGATCACTTGTAGTGTAGATTAATGAGTACATTGAACAATTAGGAGAAAACTTTGAAACTATAATGACTAATTACTTTGAATATTTTAAGAAATAAATGAAGTAGAGACTTCCTTAGTGGAGAAACATTATAATGATGTATATTTTCTTGTTGATGTTGATTATACATTTGTGCAAGTTTCCATACCAAGGGTAAGATGGTTAAGACCATTAGGTTATGAAGTAAATGTAGATGAAGCCTCAACATCCATAATAGCCCTACTTGTAGAGGAAGTAGATAAGACTACTAAAGTCTTTGGAAATTATGAGATGGTGAAATCAAATATTGCCATGGAATTAAAGACTACCTCCATAATCAAGAAGAAAGATAAGTTGGTTAATAAGCTAAAGGAAAAATTTGGAGAGGGTTCAAAAGAGAAAGAGGAAGAAGAAGAAGAGGATAAAGAGGAAGAACAGGCACAAGCACAAGAACCTCTAGCTCTAACTCAAGGCATGGGAGAAGAAAAGGAAGAAGAGGAGACTGCAGGTGTCGAGGGGGAAGAAGCCAAGGAAGCACCTACCATTGTCGAGTCAAAGAAACGAAAGGCAAAGACATTGCCAATGACAAAGGAAAAGAGAGTCATAAAATGTAGTCTAGCCAAGCCTACTGCCCCTACCACCAAAGCTAACACACATGCAAATACTCAAAAGGCCAAGGAAAAGTCAAAGTAGATAGAGCAAGGAGGAAAAGAGCAGAAAAGACAGAGAAGGGAGTATGTGGCACAACTAGATTTTGATGAAGAGAGGACAAAATCAAATGAAAATAGCCAATTTAAAGTGGTAAGTCACAATCCTCTATCTAATCTTGAAAACTTATGTGAAAATGTCAAAAGCAATGTAGATTTATTTGATTTGAAACATATTGATTTTGATAAATTGGGAAAATAAGAGAAAAAGGAGGTGGAAGAGGCATTATATGCCATGCTGTCAAAGTTTAAGAACACTCCACTAGAATTTTGCAGCTCAATACCAAAAGGTTTATATGATATTGTTGAGCAAAAATGGCATTATTGTTTGAATTTGGAAAAATAGATCGGGGAAACAACATTAGCCCAAGTAATTCCATAATTGACAATGGGAAAGATTGCTAAGGCTATCAAGAGATATGTAGTTAGGTTCACACCTAAATATAGAGAATTCAACATTCTTCAAAATAACATTGAAGATGTGGTCAGTAAATCAACTCAAATAAGGAAACTTATATATGGGTTGACCACTATGAAACAAGGAGAAGATGACCCTTTAGAGGGTAAACATGATGATAAGGATGATGAAAATGATGATAAAAAGGAAGATGATGATAAAGACAATACAATTGGGGAAGAAATAGAAAAGCAAAATGATAACAAGGCAATAACTAAGCAACATCAAGATAAACAAAGTGTGCAGGGCACACAAGTGTCAAGTGTCAGTCCTTCCCATGATAAAACCAAGAAAAATGAAACCATAATGGTTAAGGATGTTTCTAATTCATCAGCTCAGAACATCAATCCACTTACTGCAGAAGATCTAAAGAAGATATTGGACCAATCCACACTTTAGCAATCTAGTTTTGGTTAGAAGAATTATAGAAGGCAGTGATTGAAGTCACAAGGGAGAAGGTGAATCAAAAAGAACCACCTTCAATCATCCCTACAGTGACCATTGTACAACCTTTAATTTAAACAATAGTAAACACATCCACCAAGGTTGATACAAGTGTTGCAATTGAAAAGAAGGTAGGAGAAAAAGACACTACTATAGGTCAATAGCAAGAAACAAGATAGATAGATTCATTTGTACCTTTAGCATAGGAAGAAGGTGCTAGCCAAGTCATAGTAATAAACCAGGGCAAGCCTAAAGAGAGTGAGAAAACACCAAAGGTGAAGGAACAAGTGGTCATTCAAGCACTGGTAGCCTTACCAGCATCTGGCACTTCTTCTACATAAGCTCTTTAGAAGTCGGGCACAGAAGCCATTCCATTGCAAATTTCAGTGCCAAGCCCCAACTCATCAAAGGTAGAAAAGGTAATACATTATGGAGACATAAGCCTTGAAGAAGAAATTGTGATTCCAAAATACGACTATGACACTATGACATTGGAGCAAATAGTCATTTTACAACAAGCCTTAGAGAGGAAAAAGCATCAAGAAATGCTTAGGAGAGAACACAGGAAGAAGCAAGCACTTTAGGATATCAAGGATTTTTTTTTTTAGATGCATTCAGTATGCCAACTCCTAAAGAGACCAAGCCACTCATAGAACAATTGAATGATATAGTGGAAAAGGTCACTAATGAAGACCTTGATACAAATGTAAAACTCTTAGAATGGTCTGAAAAGAATTTTCAAGGCAAGGTAAATGATAAAATATCCAGTGAGATAGCACTACAACAAGTTGCATTGGAAACAAAGGTTGAGGATGTGAAGAAGGTACTTGAGAATATATTATCACTATACACAAAACTATGCAATCCTACACTCTTCACCCAAGAGACCAGAAGTCACATTATGAGTCTAGAAAGTCAAATATCTAGATTAGGTGCAAGACTACCATCAAATCCATCTCAAAGTGAGAAGCATTTCAAAAAATTGCTTTAGACATAGAGTTAGTTAGCTGTCTTAATAGTAGATGAGTCTAATATTAGAGCCAAATTAACAAGTATTTAGGCTACCCTCACCCCACATATGGAGATAATGCACAAGGAACTAGGCTATGCCGATACTTTATTGAAGAAAGACCCCAATCGTTCTATTTCAGATGGTCTAGTGCACCTTGTCGTTGAGCTTGCAATCCAAATTAAGTCATTGGATGTTGCATGTGACAACTAGGATGTAGCTGTAAGGATAACAATGGATGTCCACAAATCATTTTTGGACAAATACACCATAGGTGTATAACCCATTTGACATAAGTGTCAAAAAGGGGGATATATAATACAGGGAAAAATATAATAAAGGGGTAAATAAAGACAAAGGAGAGATAGACAATGTGAAGATAGAAAATACAAGGGAGATTAAAAAAAGAAGTGATATACAAAGGGGGACCATAGTAGAAGAGTTATATCATTGGGGTGATATGCATTTTTGGAGAGAAAGCATCAAACAGATACATATATCAATAGAAAACAGATACAGATATAAGCTAAAACAGAGCATATCAGATGAAAGAGTGTCAGATATAGCACATTGAAGTCAAAGGAAGCACAGATTTTGGATACAAATTAGATACATTAACTCAGGGGGAGTTATCAAATTTTGAGATGTACAAGTTAGTGCAAAAATTATGAAATTTTGAAGTCTTGTATATATGCCAAGTCATGGATATGTTATGCTCAAGGGATTAAGGTTGACCATGATTTTTCAAGTGTTTTTGACACTCATGTCAAAGGGGGAGATTGTTGATCTCAGATTGGTTTTGACAAGTGAGTGTCAACATACTTAAGCCATTTACTCAGTTCATGTTGAACTAGTAATACATGTCGAGCACAACATGTAAATATTAGACCATGCCGAGTTGCAATGAGTGTCGAGTCACTTAGGTGCCGAGTACATAAACCATGCCGAGTGATTCAGGAGCCAAGTAAATAGTGGGTGTTGAGTAATGTAGGTGCCAAGTCACAGAATACATAACAGTGCATTTTGAGCATCAGAGATTTCATATGTCGAGAGACATAGTTTTGACATATTGTTTGAAATGGCACAAACAGCTATGTAAACCATTTTTTAGCTAACTTAAGATCATATTTTGATATTATGGAGATAAGGACAAATCTATATTTGGATTCCCTTTGCAATTACATGTAGCCAATCAAAAAAAGGAAAGGTTTAAGCTACAAAATGGATGAATCTCAATCGTAGATTCATACCTAACCCTAAGCCGCCTAAGTCTTCTTAAGGAGGATGAAGCCCCAAAGTCTCTATGGGTGAGTGATCGAATTGGAGGAGTGAACAAGATAGTTTGCAGGGCATTCAAGGTAGCTTAGAAGTAAGATTGAATTGTAGAATTAGTTAGAGAAGAATAGAGGATAGAGCAAAGGATACAACATTAAGACATCTGATCATGAAGGATCAATTAGACATTGTGTAGAGGTGATTTGTTATTAGGCAAGGAAGTGCCAATCATAAGATCTATGTTGATACATTTTAACAAATGATTTCAGTTAAATCTCTTAACAAAGTAGTCCTAACAGGTTGTAGGAAATCCTTTAATAGGGTGCTTACTTAGTTGTAAGATTGAAGTCCTCTAACAAGGCACACTTGTAAGTTTGTAACAGGGTGTTGAAATCCTCTAACAAGGTGAGACCTAATAGTCTTTATAAGCCTTTAATAGGGCATACCTTTCATAGGGTAGATCATGTTTCATGGTCAAATCATTGTAACTTTCATTGGATACACTTCATTACTGCAGTACTGAAGATTTGTGGGTGTCATCCCCACCCTAGTTTTACCTTCTCACTTGGAGGGTTTCTGGGTAATCATATCTGGTGTTATGTGTGTGAATATTTACATGGTTATGTGTTTTAGATGCATATGTTTTACATGTTATTTCAGCTTACTTGTTAATGCATGTGGTGAACGAATAGTGAAAGTTTTATGGGTCCAAGTTTATACTACTGATTCAACCCCCCCCCACCCCTCAGAAGTTTACTCTTTTCACTTGTAATTTCAACAATTTTAAATAATTAAAATTAAATAAAATTATAATGAATCAATAAAGAAATTAAATTAAATACAAGAGACAATATTGTAGAAAGTATGTTAGCTTTCTAAATAGAATTTAATAATTAGTAATAATAAACACAAATAAGTAAGTTAATAAATAATATAACATAGAATAATATAAATTACAAAAATGAGAATCTTACAGTGCGTAGGAAATTTTCATGTAAAAGCCTTGATGCCATTGAGGATTTCCTCTGCCTCTGCCTAAAATAGGCAAAAAAATATGGACAAGGTCATCCAAAGGGAAGAGGAAAAAAGCTTTGATGCATGGGGTCGGTCAATGGGGTTTTATGAAATCTTCATAGTAATTTTTTAAATTTTGAAAATTTTATTGAAAATTTGTATGGTTGTGTATCCAAAATGATACAAGTTTTCTTTTTAATATAAGTCGATTGTACATTTCTCTAATATGGTGTCTTTTTGAATTTGAATTTGAACTTTGAACCTTTACATGCTCAATTCAAAAGTTCAAATTCCAAGTTCAAAATGAGTTTATCTAGCTTTAATATAAGTTGATTGTACATATCTCTAATACAGTATCTTTTTGAACATTGAACCTTCGTAAGCTTAATTCAATAGTTCAAAATTTTCCAAGTTCAAAATGAGTCTCTCCAACTTTATAAGGAATAGAAGGTCACTAGATATTATTTAATCAATAAGTGTTATTGGACATTTGATGGCAATATTTTTTTATAATTTGTTTTGTCACGATAATTCGGCTGTAAGCAATTAAGAGATTAAATATTCAATGTAATTCTCCATTTTTTTGCATATTTTTGTGCAACCCAAGGAAAAATCACTCATATTTTTCTCTCATCATTCTATGCATTGGGAAAATTGCCCAAAAATACTAGCAAAGGGGACCAACAAGTAAAATACTATAGTTATAATCGTCATTTCTTTCTCATATTTATTTGACTTTGTTACAAAATGGCCAACAATTTGTAATGTCCCCATCTTTTTAGCCTCTCAATGGAGTTCTTAGCCTTTCATTCTTTGAAGGCTAAGTGGAGAAATAAGGTGAATTAATTAAATTAATTTCTTATAAATTCATTAAATAATTTAAAAATTAAAAGGTGACTTTATATTTAATTAATTTAATTAAAAAGTGACTAAAATATATATTAAATCATAAGTCACTGAAATAATATTATATTAGATGGAAAAGAGAATCTTCTAGAAACACAACTAATTATTGTTGGAAAGGAGGAAGCTTCTAGAAAAGTGCAATACAATAATATTTTATGTTCTTCTAGAAGGGGTGAAAGAATAGAATAAATAGAGGAGAGAGCCTCATTGTAGGGCATCTAGATTTGATATTGGCATTTGCTTGTGCACTTGTAGAGCCAAGGGTTTCTGCAGGACATTTCAATCATTGAGAATGATAATTCTCTTTGATTGGCAACTCTGAGGCCGTGAAACTATCAGTTGATATTGTTGCATTTGCTAGAGGTGATATTTTAGTCATCTCATTGAAGCTTATTGAGTTTTTGCAGCAATTCATGAAGAAGATACACTTTAGATTTAAGGGTCATTTGATGCCCTCATTTTATCTACACTTTGGAAGGAGTCAAGCAGCTAATTCAGAGGCATATTAGGAAGTTTATACCCATCTGCTACAATGCCATCACTCCAGGAATCGTGAATGGTGTTATCACTATAGTGGTAATGAGTAGTATTGCTACAATGTTGTGAACAATACCACTATAGTGCATGATAGATTTTGATCAGTTTTAAAGTTGCCTACCAATCTCAGGTTCCCTTCATTTTATCTTCATGTTTATGCATTATCTAAAAATACGTCTACATGGTTTTGTATGGACAGTCTAGTTAGATTGTTGAAGGCATTGTAACTTGATTTTATATTAGAATTTTTATATCAACAAAATACCAATTTTGAAGTTTGAATTATAATGTTAGTTGCATGCCAACTATTTGACATAATGTCACTTGGTTGTAAGTGTTAATTTGCATTGAATGATGTCATATATTGCATCAAGAAAAAGTGAAAAAAAGAGTTGCATTTCATGTTAGGTGTAGACTAAGTGGAAGAGAAGTCATTTTTAGTCATCCTATGAAATTAGAAGTCTTCTTTCTTATTTAGAAAACAAATTGAAAATAAGATCAGTCATATATCCCTCTGTTGTACAAGTGTTTGATAAAATTTCTAAAGCAAATATAGCAAGTTTTCAATCAGATTTGGATAGTGATATTATAGTGGTATCAAAGCTTTCATCCTATCATTCTATGATCAGTCAAACAGTAGGTGAGTGAGAGAGAAATTAGATATTATAACATGGAACAATGGAGACAACAATATCAAAATCCTCAAGTTGAAGGGGATACATTCTCAGAAGCATTAACAGCAAGAGATACCAACAAAACAGTTCAAAATATGGCAGAAGAAGAAAATAGGGATGCAAGAGCTGAAAGGAAATTTGATACCATGCTTGATATGATGTCATGCTTATTAGCAAAAATGGATCAGCAAGCCACTCAAAATCAAAACATAGCTAAACATAGTGGAGTTAATGATGAAAGGTCTATACATTGTGTTGAAGATACTAGAGAATTAGCGCCTAGGCCTCTTTTTCCCACCTTTACACCAAGAGAAGAACAACCACATGATGCTCCAGCTATTTCTTTTGGAGACGACCCTAGATAGGCCTACTTGGAGTATACCACTCTCCCTCCTAATATGAGAGAAATATGGACATTTGATCAATTCACGAATCAAAGAAATAGGAGAGGAGGAAGGAATGATCACTATGCTCCAAGAAATGACTATCAAAAAACACTTGGTAAGATTTCCATGCCTTACTATGATGGAAGTAACAAATGCACAGTTAGGTCTTGGGTTCAAAAGCTTGATAATTATCTTTCTTTGAGACCAATGCTTGAAGAGGATTCCATAAGATTTTCCATAGTACATCTTGAAGGAGTTGGTCACAAGTGGTGATATCATGGGTTAGTCACTCTTGGACACAACCTTATCACTACGTATGAGGAGCTTACCAAAAAGTTGATTGACAGATTTGATGTCAAAGATCCTGAGGTGAGTTTTCATGAATTGGCACAACTAAAATAGCATGGTTCCCTTGATGCTTATGTGAATGACTTCCAACAGTTATCGGTCATGGTTCCTAACATCAGTGAAAGAAGATTGGTAGTCTTATTCATGGAAGGATTGATGGATCCATTAAAGGGTTGGTTGAAAGCTTTCAATCCTCCCTCACTATAGGAAGCAATGAAGAAGGCACAAAGCATGGAGTTTGTTGCCCCTACTAGCAAGTTTACATCAAAGGGAACATTTTCCAATTGTGACAACAAGAAGTTTCCTAAGAAGGAGGACAAAGCTAAAGGTAAGTCTAGTTTTCCATTTGACCGTGAGACTCTTAATGATATATTCTAATCATTTTCAAAGCTACCTACCAATCTCAGGTGCCCTTAATTTTATCTTCATGTTTATGCATTATCTAAAAATACATCTAGATGGTTCTATATGGACAATCTAGTTAGATTGTTGAAGGCATTGTAACCTAATTTTATATCAAAATTTTTATATTAGAAAAATATCAATTTTGAAGTTTGAATTATAATGTTAGTTGCATGCCAATTATTTGACATAATGTCACTTGGTTGTAAGTGTGAATTTGCACTAAATAGATGTCATATATTGCATCAAGAAAAAATTTAAAAAAGAGAGTTACATTTCATGTTAGATGTAGACTAAGCAGAAGAGAAGTCATTTTTAGTCATCCTTTGATATTAGAAGTCTTCTTTCTTATTCAGAAAACAAACTGAAAATAAAATCAGTCATATATCCCTCTATTGTACAAGTGTTTGACGAAAATTCTAAAGCAAATATAGCAAGTTTTCAATCAAATTTGGATAGTGATATTACACAATTTTACATTACTTTTGGCCGATTGCGAATGATTCTCTTGCCAAAATATTTTATCCTTTGCATGGGAATAAAAAAAATTCATCTATAAGTACATATGATTTTTATGGGTGCCAAAAAAATTGCCAAGGCGATGCTATTATTCCTAATGAGGGCTAGTCTTTAAGTTATAACTATCTAAAATTGCCCATTTTGGAGTTGTAAGTTAGTGATAGCTTAATAGTTTTTTTGGGATGGGTTAGAAAATTAACCAAGATAATTTTGATGCCTTATTAAGGCCTCAAGTGCTAGCATAGGCTAAGAATGAGAATGGGAGAAGATGCCTTTTTAAGAGTGACATAATCGAACATCCTTGTCCTCACGAAATAATTGTTTGATTTTGAATGAGTCCAACTTGAGAGTTAGACTTCAGAGGGATGAGTCTAGAACAATCCAAGGAGAAATAATAACTATGTGATGACACTCTATTATGTATGTCTAAGGATTTCCTCAATTTAGCCTTGTAAGTTGCCTTTGGTATATTGTTGTATCTTGAGTATCCTTATTGTATACCTTTGTAGATTCCTATGATATTCCTTAGTTAACTATCTCTCTTTCTTGTTCTCTTACATGTGTTTTCTTTTGTAGTATAGAACCTTGTGTTGTCTCCACTTTGGGGGAAATTAACCTCATTCTACATGGTTGGGTGACCAATTTTTCATCCATTGACTATTTTGTAGAGTTTGATCATGAACTAGGATGGTCTTGTATCTTCTTCTCTATACTTTCATGTTCACGTGGTCAAATGATTCATATGAATTCTTGCATCTTATTATGCAACTTCATCTTGATGTAATGATGCAACATTGTCTATATCATCCTATTGATTCAATATTTTAATCTTCTTGAGGACATCAATGTAAAATGTATATGTAAATGTGTTTCATAGGTTACTTGTAATTTTTAGATGTAATATGTATCTGATAATTACTTATGATTTAATAAAAGCAGTGGATAAAGATGCTTGGTGTAGATTTGATCGTGTAACTATATGTTTTTGAATTAAAAAGTAACAAGAATATGTTTGTTGGTTTTATTTTTTCGGTTAATGTTATATGCAAATATAGTTGTAATGTTAGTTGTATTCTATCTTTGTAATTTGGTTTTTTAGAGAAAAAAAAAAATTGACCAATATGTTTTGAATAAAAAAGCAACAAGAATATGTTTGTTGGTTTTCTTTTTTTGCTTAATGTTTTATGCAAATATAGTTGTAATGCTAGTTGTAATCTATCTTTGTAAAAAAAAAAATTAGAAAAAAAAAATTGACCAATATTGATTTGAATTAAAAATCAACAAGAATATGTTTGTTGGTTTTCTTTTTTTGGTTAATGTTATATAAGTATGAAATTTGACGGTCACCCTTTCATGTTGTTGGCTCTTGAAATAATAGTTTTTTAATAACCCAATGATAGGAACACATACAGCTAAAGGCAACTAATTCCCATGTTCAATGTACCTATTCAAACACTCGGGCCAGCTATAAGGCTATACTCCTACTTCAAGCTCTACAAGACCTAGGTGGGTGAACCTCAAATTCATTAATATGGTACTAGTTTCCAAAACATACAATTGAATCTATACAAAGTAGATAAAATATTGATTCTTCTATGCTTATGCAAATAATCATGGATATTAAATAGCTAATAACATAACTCATGAATTTGATAAGCTAAGTGAGGGAAACTTTATTCAGCTCCTAAATAGAAAGGGGAAAGATATTTGATTAAAGATTAATTTCAGAATCACCAAGACATGAACAACAAAACATATAGATCTTGTAGCTGATCAGTGTCTTATCTATTGGGAAATTCCACAAATCACTAACACACATCCTTGGAAATCAGTAATATATCTCATACATCAAGACATCTAGATCTATCCATTCACCTTGTGAATCAGACATCTGCATCATTTCTAAATCTCATACTCAACCTATCCCTTTATGAAATCTGTAACCCTATGATGATAAACTAATCATTTGTATGACTCCTTGAATCACAAGCAACATATATCAACACATACAACCTAAAATAGGATGCAACTAGTTTTGTGCTCTTTGTTCACAAACCATAGAAGATTACACACAACATAAATAGGTGACAACAATTAGATTGAAGTAAACTTGCTACTACATTTTATTTATTTACTTGAAACAAATACAATATGTAATGTCCCCAACTTTTTAGCATTTAAGTGGAGTTCTTAGCCTTGACATTCTTCGAAGGCTAAGTGGAGAAATAAGGAGAAATTGATTAAATTAATTTCTTATAAAGTCATTAAATAAATTAAAATAAAAAGGTGACTTTATATTTAATTAATTTAATTAATTGAGAGTGCATTAATTATTGGAAGGGGGAAACTTCTAGTAATTTAATTTTCTAGAAGCACAATTAATTATTGTATTGCAAAAGAGAAGCTTCTAGCGAGTGCATTAATTATTGGAAGGGGGAAACTTCTAGTAATTTACTTTCCTAAAAGCACATTAATTATTGGAAAGGGAGAAACTTCTAGAGAATGCAATTATTAAATATTTTATTTCCTTCTAGAAGGGTGAAGGAAAAGTATAAATAGAGGTGAGAGTTTCAATGTTTATCATCTGATTATTGTTAATTGTATTTGATATTAAGGTGTAGAAGAAACTAAGGTTTCCGATTTCAGTCAGCCATTGGAGAACGTCAACTCTTTAGTGTTGCAACCATTTGAGATGGTGAAATATCCATTGAATTTTGTATTCAAGAGAGCTTCAATTCAGGAGTTCTATTTGTGCTTAAATTGGAGAATAGATTTTGGTTGCTACAATATGCATGCACGATGTCACGTTGCAATATCTATGTTTGATTCATTTCCATTCTTGGGCATCACTATTATCAGGTTCCTCTTGTAACTATTAGTAGTTATAATTGTACTTTATCAAAATCAAATTTTGGCATTACTATAGTCATTATTGTATGTCAATTTTTTGTCAAAATGATAGCTGGCTATAGGTATGCATTACATATCTAGTTTCCATGTATTTGCATTGAAAATACCAAAAGAATTGCACTTGCATATTAGTTCCTTATAAGAGGATATTACATTGGTATCAGATCTTGCTTGCAAAGTGTTTGATAAAATTTCAAACAACTGAACTAGAGAAGATTTTGGTGTTTGAAGAAGTTATAACCTATTGGGGTTATTACATTGGTATTAGAGCTTATTTGAAAAGTGTTGACAAAATGTTGAACAACTGAACTAGAAAAGATTTTGGTGTTTGAAGAAGTTATAACCTATTGGGGTTATTACATTGGTATTAGAGAAAAATTCTATCATCTTGAGGGTTTAGCAATCACATGCAGCCAACTAAGGTTGGCTCTCATAGATTTTCCACTCCCAAGGAAGCTTTTTTTGATAGGGAACAAGATTTTTACAGGCAGCCAGACACCATGGGTGACAAGCAAGAGCATAGCCCACCAAGAGACAATAGGAATGAGGATCAAGAAACAAGAGAATTTTATAAAGCAATGGTTATAGGACAAGAGCAGATGGCTTAGGCTTTGCAAACACTCACCACCATGGTTGAGCACATGAATCCACAAGATAGATTGAATCAGGAACAAAAGGATAATAGGAGTGTAGTGAGATTACCTAGAGCTCATAGAACTCTTTCTAAAATAGTAGTAGAGAGGCCCATCCATCCTAGCTTTGTTAGAGAAGAACCAGTACAAGAATAAATGGAGGAAGTTGAGGATGAGACATTTGTAGATAACCTTATGGTTGCAAATGATGAATGGGAATTATTGGCACCGTAGGTTCAGAAGAGGATGACCTTTGAACACTTTGTAAATCAGAAAAGAGAACATTATAGGTCACTCAAATAGGATAGGAGGCCTAGGGGTCAAAATAGTGAGTTGAAGAGGGCTACAGGCAAGCATACTATGCTTGGATTCATAAGCTTGACACATTTTTGGCACTAAGGCCAATGACAGAGATTGAAGCTATCAAATACACCACTTTGCATTTGGAGGGAGTAGCACATGATTGGTGGTACCATGGTATGGTAATATTTCAGCATAATCAGGTGACAAAGTACCAAGATTTTGTGGATAGGTTGGTTGAAAGATTCGACAAGAAAGATCTAGAGGTTTATTTCTGGGAATTAGCATAGTTGAAACAAATAGGCAACTTGGAGCATTTCATTGGTGAATTTTAGTGGTTGGCGATCATGGTGCCAAACATTTCAAAGTGTAGATTGATAGTTCTTTTCATTGAAGGCCTATCCAAACCACTGAGAGGTTGGATAAAAGCATTGGATCCCATTTTTGTACAGGAAGATATGAAAAAGGCAAGAAGTATGGAACATGTAGTCTGAACAAACAAATTTTAGTCCAAAGGAACATCTTCTAGTAAGGATAACAAACCA
Organism: Cupressus sempervirens; assembly: GCA_028749045.1. Taxonomy (NCBI): domain Eukaryota; kingdom Viridiplantae; phylum Streptophyta; class Pinopsida; order Cupressales; family Cupressaceae; genus Cupressus; species Cupressus sempervirens. The sequence continues at coordinate 441,919,076 of CM053792.1, read as the reverse complement.
TTTTATTAAAAAATAGAGAGGATTGATTTCAAAAATGATTCTAAAGATAAAACTCCAGCACCTTTTGACAGGGAAACATTAAGTGATTTGAGAAATAAAAAAATTATGTTTCTACTGTAAGGGACCCTATGATGCAAACCATGATTGTGCTCTTAGACCAAAGGGCAAAGCTAACAGAGTTATGTGGGCACATTATGAGGAACCAGAATCAGATAATTCAGACCAATAATCTAATATAGAGGAAATAGGTGGTGAAAAAAAGGAAGACAAGGCTAAAAATTAGATGGGGAAGGAGATGGGCAACTTAGGGAAGCTCGTCTCACTAATATTAAGCAAGAAGGATCATTTCGAATGAGAGGAGTACTTGTTGGATAGCAAGTTATAACTTCGGTTGATATTGATGCTACTCATAATTTCATTGATGCTAGGTTGGTTGAAAGGCATGGCTACAAACAGTGGAGTTTGGGGCAATTAGAGTGAGGGTAATTAATGTCTATGTCCTCAATTGTGATTGTAAGATCACTAGACCCCCATTGGAAGTTAATAATTATTCCTTTAAAGAAGATTTCTAAGTTGTGCCTATGGGAGATACAGATATAGTCCTTGGAATGAGTTGGTTGCACTATATTGGTGAGTTCACTCTTAATCTCAAGGAGATGGAGATGAGGTTTAAAGTAAATGGGAAGACACAAATTCTTAAGGCAATCAGGAATGGTGATTTCAGAATGGTCTCTTTCCAGAGGATGGCTAGATTGATTTGACATGACCAAATGGAGTGGGCAGCAGAGTGCATGTTAATGCCATCACAGGAGGGGCAGTAGAAGACTGAATATCCTCCTAATATTCAAAAGCTTAGAGTTAAACACTCTAAGGTGTTTAGTGACATTCCACCAAGTAGATCACCAAACAGGGGTATTCAACACATCATTGAGTTAGAGGAGGGGGCTAAGCCCATCATGATTACACCTTATAGGCATCTGAAGAGGCTGAAGGATGAAATTAAAAAGACCATAAAGGAGTTACTTGCTATGGGCCACATTAGACCAAGTAAGTCTCCTTTCACTTCTTTAGTGGTATTGGTGAAAAAGAAGGATGGGACATTAAGGATGTGCATTGATTACAGGGTGCTTAATAGGAAGACTACTAAAAATAGGTACCCCATTCCCAAGATCGATGAGTTGATAGATGACCTTCATGGAGCTTGCTTCTTCTCAAAAATAGATTTGAGATCAGGTTATCACCAGATTAGAGTTAGAGAGTGGGACATCAAGAAGACAACCTTTAGATGTCATTGTGGCCATTTTGAGTTTGTAGTTATGCCATTTGGGCTAACTAATGCATCTGCTAATTTTTAGGCAATAATGAATAGGGTTTTCCATCCTCAGTTGAGGAAATTTTTACTTTTCTTGTTCAATGATATCTTGGTGTATAGTAGATCTTGGGAGGAGCACTTGGTTCACCTTGTCATGGTGTTGGATATATTTCGTAGAGAGTCCTTGTATGCAAATGAGTCAAAATGTGATTTGGGTGTCAAAGAGTTGTTGTATTTAGGTCACATCAACAGTGCAGAAGGCGTATGCGTGGATCCTAAAAAGTTTCATGTCATTATGGAGTGGCCTTCACAGGTGAACCTTACACAGTTAAGGGACTTCCTTGGATTATGTGGTTTCTAAAGGAGGTTTGTGGATGGATATTCTAGGCATGCAACACCCTTGACAGATTTGATGAGAAAGGGAGCTTTCTTGTGGACTCCTAAGGCATAGGAATGTTTTGAGAAATTTAAGGAGTTGAGGACTTCTTGTCTAGTGTTAGTGTTACCAGATTTTAGCAAACCTTTTGAGCTACATTGTGATGCTTCCAAAGAGGGAATTGGAGTAGTGCTTATGCAAGAGAAGCACCCTATTGCTTATAAGAGTAGGAAATTAAAAGGGCCAGAGTGGAGCTTCAACATATATGATAAGGAGATGTTAGCCATTCTGTATGCTTTGGCTAAATTAAGGGAATATTTGGTTGATAGAAAATTTTGTATCAAATCTAACCATAATAGCCTAAAACACTTTTTGGGACAACGAGATCTCAATGATAGGCAAAAAAAGTGGGTGAGCAAGTTACAATCCTATGACTTTGATATTACATATTTTAAAGGGAGATGGAATGTAGTTGCTAATTCTTTATCATGTAGGCCTCATTTGAGCTTATTGAAAAACATATCAGAGGATTGGAGACACTTGATCCTTGCAGAGTATGCAAAGGACGCATGGACCACCAGATTCATAAATGGAACTATTCAGGACAACAGATACACCCTTGTGAATGAGCTCATCATTTACAAAGGCAAAATATGTTTGGTTCTAGGCTCAACAGTGAGGAGGATGGTTCTGAAATATTTTCATGATTCACCCATGGCAGGACATCCTAGTTTCTACAAAACATACTGGCAGATTAGAGAGTGCTTAAAAGTAGAAGTACTTCAGTATATTAGGGATTGTCCCACCTGCTAGCAGAATAAGCAAGAACACTCCTATCCAGGCGGTTTACTTTAGCCACTTCCGATTCCTGATAGGAAGTGGAAGTGTTTATATATGGAATTCATCACATGACTACTTAGATCCCAAGGTAGGGACTACATATATGTGGTTGTGGCTCTCCTCATGAAGTTTGCACACTTCTTTCTGATCACTACTTCATACACTACTACATAGGTGGTAGAGTTGTTCTTCCAGGAGATATTCAGACTACATGGCTTACCTCAGAGCATTGTGAGTGACATAGACAACAAGTTTATGAGTCATTTTTGGCAGGAGCTATTCAGGTTGTGTGTGATAGAGCTCACTCTGAGTACTAGCTACCACCCTCAGATAGATGGGCAGACAGAGATAGTGACTAAATGGGTGGAGTGATATCTCATAAATTATATAGTAGGACAACAAAAGGTATGGGTAAAGTGGATTTATCTTTGTGAGTATTGCTACAATACCACTTATCACGCATCTATTCAAATGTCACCCTTTATTGCCCTATATGGGTATGAGGCACCCAATTTTATGGATCTGCTTTTGAGTGACAGTAGAGTGCCCAGTGTAGGTGATTTGTTACAGAAGAGTCAAGACATTGTTAAGACTCTCAAGGATAATATAACCAAGGCATAGAATCAACAGAAGCAATATGCAAACCAGAAGAGGATAGAGTGGACTTTTGAGGTTGGAGATATGGTGTATCTTATGTTGTAGCCTTACCGTCAATCCACTCTCAAGAAGAGTGGTGCCGAGAAACTTAAGCCACGATACTATGGTCCATTTAGGATTATTAGGAAAGTGGGAGAGGTGGCTTATGAGTTAGATTTGCTAGTAGAGAGTAAGGTGCGCAACATTTTTCATGTATCATGCCTCAAGAAGGCACTAGGACATCATATTGTTCCTTCTATAGTTCTCCCACCCTTGGATGACAAGGGAAAATTGATATTTTTAGATTAAGGTAAAAATAAGTTTTGAAGGGACTTGAAACCCTTAACAGAAAAACAAAAGATAGTCAAATAAGCACAACCAGATTTTACAAGGACCTAAAACTTGTAGTATGAAAGTAGCAAATTGATATTATTAAGGTAAAAGCAATTTTTGTAGGGAAAATTGATATTGGTGCCAGAGGCTATCATTGATTTCAGGGAAAGGAACTTTAGGTGGCACACTATAAGAGAGTATTTGGTGAAATGGAAGGGCCTACCAGTAGAGGATGCAACATGGGAGAATGAGGAGATTTTGCAACATTTGGACTTGAAATTGCTTGAGGACAAGCAATTTTAGGGAGGGCAAACTATAATGTCCCATCTTTTTAGCATCTCAGCGGAGTTCTTAGCCTTGACATTCTTCGAAGGCTAAGTGGAGAAATAAGGAGAAATTGATTAAATTAATTTCTTATAAAGTCATTAAATAAATTAAAATAAAGAGGTGAATTTATATTTAATCAATTTAATTAATGAGAATGCATTAATTATTGGAAGGGGGAAACTTCTAGTAATTTAACTTTCTAGAAGCACAATTAATTATTGTATTGCAAAAGAGAAGCTTCTAGCAAGTGCATTAATTATTGGAAGGGGGAAACTTCTAGTAATTTAATCTCCTAAAAGCACATTAATTATTGGAAAGGGAAAAAAATTCTAGAGAATGCAATTATTCAATATTTTATTTTCTTCTAGAAGGGTGAAGGAAAAGTATAAATAAAGTTGAGAGCTTCATTGTTTATCATCCAATTACTGTGAATTGCATTTCATATTAAGTTGGGAGAAGAAAATAAGGTTTCTGATTTTAGTCAGCCATTGGAGAATGTCAACTCTTTAGTGTTGTAACCATTTGAGGTGGTGAAATATCCATTGAATTTGGTATTCAAGAGAGCTTCAATTCAGGAGTTCTAGTTGTGCTTAAATTGGAGAATATATTTTGGCTACTACACTATGCATGCACGATGTTGCGTTTTCATATCTATGTTTGATTCATTTCCATTCTTGGGCATCACTATTATCAGGTTCCTCTTGTAACCATTAGTAGTTATGATTGTACTTTATAGGCATATGATTTTTCTATGATAATTTAGATTCAAAATTTGGCATTACTGTAGTCATTATTGTATGTCAATTGTTTGTCAAAATGACAGTTGGCTATAGGTATGCATTAAATATCTAGTTTCCATGTATTTGCATTGAAAATACCAAAAGAATTGCACTTGCATATTAGTTCCTTGTAAGAGGATATTACATTGGTATTAGAGCTTACTTGTAAAGTATTTGACAAAATGTTGAAAAATTGAACTAGAGAAGATTTTGGTGTTTGAAGAAGTTATAACCTGTTGGGGTTATTACATTGGTATCAGATCTTACTTGAAAAGTGTTGACGAAATGTTGAACAACTAAACTAGAGAAGATTTTGGTGTTTGAAGAAGTTATAATCTATTGGGGTTATTACACAATAGAATGCATGTAAATAACTCATAAGATTGTTGAATAAACAAGCAGTGTCTTGTAAAACTTCATTAATGTTGTTCAAAAAAGAGAAATATTGGGCTTGAATGGTGGGATCACAGGTAGAGCTTTGCTTAAGAGCTTGGAAACAACCAACCATCAACAACCTTACAAAACGAGAAAATAAGAGAATAAATAGATAAAGAAGAATTCTTAGATTAGATTTGATATTGCCATGTGTCCACATGGAACTCTTCCTCCTGTTGTTGTAGAACTTATCTTTTCTCTCCTCAACCGAATATCAAATCTCATCACTATGGGACAATAGACTTGCAAAAATATCTCCTCAAAATGATGAGAAAACCCTCCTTTGATGGGATATCAAATAAGCAACCAAAATGTGCAGGAGTCTTCAATTTAATTTTGTTTGTCTTTTATTGCTCTTAATAATGTAAATCTTCAACTACCTCTTGTCAACAGAGCCTTATCACCTACAAATGCTCTTAGAACATTTATTTCATTCTTGATGGATCGTTCAGTATATCTGATTTTATCCGAGTTTCTTATTGTCACACTCCACATGAGAATCCAATCATCGTCATGGTTGTAGAGCATCAACTCATTCTAGTTGGTGTTGTTTTGTGCTGACATGTGCACTATTATGTTGATTTACTTTGAAAACAAAACCCATCGTACCCTCATAAGCCTAAAAATTGGCTTTTACGATTTTTTGATCATAAACCTATCGCAACACTGGGCTTTGTCTTTTCCAACCTTACGATCTTACAATCACAGTCAACAAACCTTTTATCATGACTTTGAAAGCATCCTCTAACTGCTCCTGTGATCTCATGATCTTCCTTTTTGCATCTGATCTTATGATTGGCGTAAGATTGTAAGTCTTTATCTTTGCCTTCCCGATCATATAAAGCTCTCATATCTTCTTAACTCTCAATGCGAAAGACTCCTGACTACACAATGAGTGTAACATCACAAATCTCACCCTTTCCTTTCTCGATGATACGACCTTGGCATATCATTGTAACAACTATTATCTTGCCCTCTGATCTTACGATGAGCATAAAATCATAACACATCAACCTTTGCCTTCCGACTACCCAAAATGTTGTAGCATCATATCTTTCTCACCTCAAGCCTTACAATCTCACGCTCAACTCCAAATGCACCACGTGCCATTTTTTGATTTTTTAGAACAACCACCCCACTCACTACATCACAAGCCATCGCCATATGTTGGTTTCTTGCATCATTGCGACCTTTACTCTTGACCACACATTAACTGCTATGACCATGCATCTGGCGATTAACTAACCCTCTTCGCACTGTCAGAGTTGTTAGCCTTAACTGTGAATTCACCCTTGTGATGATGTGACTATTCATATTTGCCACCTCACAATTGTATTACCATGTTGACTATGTTGACTTGTGATGTTGCGAGCCCTTCATTCTAGCCATGATTGCGCCTTCGCTATAGTTTATCCCTTTTCTCCATCAATGGTTGCAACCATGCAAAAAGGCTTATCCTTAATTTTTTCCAGCTTCAGTATAGTCCAAGACTTAACAAATTTTTTAGTTGCAATCCAATGATGGCTGGAACAATCACCTTATCGCTTCTTCAGGACCGCTAGAGATAAGGCTTGTTGAAAATGTGTGATGGTGTGACCACCATTTGATTAACCACCACATACTTCTCGCAGTCTTGCAACATAACTTTTAACTACTTATCGTAACCATGCACTTTAACTCAACTATTTCAATATGCCTCGCAAGCTCGTAACTTAACCTTTAACTCAACAATTAACCCTTGCGAACGTGTGATCAAAGCACTTCACCATTTTGCTAGCTTAACCCAAGGTTTTTTTTAACTTCGTGCAAAGATGTGACTACTCCTTTTGATTGACCATCACCTCACTTCGCAACATTGCAACTCAAGATCTTAACTGCTTTTGAAATCATGTGATGATACTGAAAATAGGCTTTCCTTGCTTCACAATTCTGACCATGGGTTAACCTTCACTCCTTGCAATATTGTGATTTTAACTATCTTGATCACTATTCACACATTCGCAACTTAAAATCATTTCAATGTCTTCTAACCTATGACAGTGCAATAACCATTTAATTTGACTGTTTCTTTCAATCACAACATCGCAACTTGAGGATTGCTAAGCCAAGATTAAGCCACAATCATGTGAACTCCATTGAATCGCTCCCTCACAACCTTAACCCTACAGTTATCATTAATACTTGGGACATTGCGACGAGCCTCTGATTGACCACTTTGCACCCTCACGGCCACTGAAACAATTAGCATTCAAAATGGGGTGATGCTACGACAAAGCAACATCGCAACTTGAACAATTATAGAGGCATGATATTAAGACATGAAAATAGCCAAGAAACCTAGAGATGTGGAAATTTAAATGAATGCCCATGTTTTTTGATGTATCCCTATTTTATAATTGCATATTATTTCATGGACAATATATCAGAACATGAAACATGACTTTTTTTTAGGGTTTCACATGAGGAAAGACATATTTTCAGAAAACCCTAAGCAATCTAAACACAAATTCTTTCTGATTGATTTCACAAATTTTTAGTTGGGTGGAAAATCAGGCCATCACGTGTCATATATTTTTTTATTGTCTTTCATTTTATGTTTTAAGATTAATATTAGTTGTCATTTTTTCTTAATTTATGAATAATTTAATAATGTTTTTAAATTGAAATATTGTATCAATATAATATAAGTAATAATCACTAATAATTACAAAAAATTGATGTTTCTAAATACACATTTTTAACAAAATAATATAAAATTATAAAAATTAATTATGAATTAGTAGTATATCTTAAATTTAAAAAGTTTCTAAATTTATTTATTGCATGCTAATATTTTAAATTGCTAAAACAAGTCTGTATTATGTTTTAAAACTATTACATAAATAGGCTATAATAATTTTTTATGGTAAATTAACAAATTTAAGTGTAATATTGACGGTGTAAAAAAAATCTAACATGTCAATCTAGACAGTCCAAGAAATTTTCTACCTATCATATACAACTTAAAACTAGAAAAACGACCAATATGACCATCAAATTCTAGGCCTCATGTTTATGCAAATATAGTTGTAATGCTATTTGTATTCTATCTTTGTAATTTGGTTTTTAGGAAAACAAAATTGGCCAATATTTTTTTGAATTAAGAAGTAACAAAAATATGTTTGTTGTTTTTCTTTTTCCGGTTAATGTTATATGCAAATATAGTTGTAATTTTAGTTGTATTCTATCTTTATAATTTATTTTTTAGAAAAAATAAATTGGCCAATGCTTTTTTATCAGTAAAAGCTAAGATTAATTATTATTATTATGTGTTGTGGTTAATTATTATTATTATTTATTAATCTCAAATAGATTCAAACCCAAGACCTACCAAATAATAGACTTACAATTTACCATTACATTGTAAGCTCTTGCCTAAGATTGACCAATATTTATTCAAAAGATATCTTCATATAATGAAAATGAAAAGTGAAGTATATATATTGATTATATAGTTAATTAAAAAATTTATTATAAGAAAAATAAATTTTATGAAAAAATTCATTTAAATTTTATAAAGAAAATCATTTTAACAAAAGATACTTATATATAATCAGATATATCCATATAAGCTCTCAAAAGAAAACCAACACAAAATAGACTGCAAATAAATAAAACAAAAATTCCAAGGATAGAACGAAAGCACCAACTCAACTAAGTTCTTGAGAGTCTCTATAACCTTAGCTTTCAATTGGTTATGTTTAGAGTCGCACAAGTCAAGAGAGGCATTTTAGATCTTTACTTTAACATTCACCATAGTTCTTGCACCCAAACTCCTTCCAACTTTTGTAATTTTCAACATCAAAGTTCACATCTGTGTTCTCCTAATGCACTTTGTTTAAATTAACCACCATTATACGAACAGCTTAAACATCACACACTAAGCTTATTTCCTACATCAAAAAGTATTAAATAGTCAAAATTAATTTTTTTTCCTAAGCTTAATTTTTCACTTAGTGTGTAATGTTAGGTGGCCCATTTACATTGCTTCTTAATTCTAAAGTTGGTTGTTGGACTTGTAACAAGTTTTTAAACGATTTTAGACATATATTTTATATCTATTCATTTACGCCAAGGCAATCGAAGCAGAACGTCCCGCCATATTTGGCTTTAAGATGATTTTGAAAATGCGGATAGCCAAATGCAAGAGTTGACTGAAATGTGCAATTACGCTTTGAGAATCACGAATCGAACTATGCAAAATCTAAAATATGGGCTAATCCAGCCTCTGCGCTTCTAAGATCTGGATAAGAAAAGGTGCCTGTGAGAGACTAATGCCTCGTGGCTAACTAGACGAACATCGACTTAAAACTGGTTCAGAAAAAAAAACACTGCAATTCGTCGAAAATAATCAATTTGAAGTACAGAATGGGTGAATTCACCATTGCAAGATATCAAATTCATTTTCACTGCTTGAATTCTACAGTTGCACAAGCAGCACATATATTCTCTCTGTTACGCAGAGAAAATCAACAAATCCAAATCTGAACTAATCCTTCAATTCGTAAACCCCCAAAATTTTAAAAACAGCAAAACAATTTCGATCCGAAACAGTTATTTCATTCGACATTTTTTTCTTTCCCGGTCTTCCCCATCAATCTCTCTGAAGAGGCTTCTCGAGGAGGGCAGAGATATAAACTTCCTTAGCCCCCCGATCCATCTTACTCCCAACAGACCACTTAAGCTTCCTGAACCCAAGATTTTCAATCATGGGCACATAGACACCAGTCTCCTTCTCGGTGCAGAAGAAATGATCCAGCCAAAAAACCCCACCGGGCCTCAAGATCCTATAAATATCATACAATATGAACTCCAGCAACCGGGTGGGAATCCAGTTACTGAGAACATGCATGGAATGAACAATATCCAGGGTATTGTCAAAAAACGGCAGCCGCTGAGTGATGGTGATGTAAAGCGGCACAACTCCTCTGGAAGCAATGAAATTGTTGAAAGGTCCATTGAAATTCATGGAAGTAGTCACGATTGTAACATTCCGCTCCCTCATTCTCACCGCAAAGGTCGCCGTTCCGCCCCCAATATCAAGCCCGATACGAATCGTGCCCTTTTTCAGATCCAAAACTTCGTTAATGGAGTAATCGAGGGATCCACCGGGGCCAATCCAGCGGGATTTCTCCCTGTACTGAAGATCAAAACAATCCTTGCAATCCTCAATGCCCGGATGATTTTTCCGGTCGATGAGGCAGGAGTAATCTTTGCAGGTATAAGCAGTCCAGAAAACAGAGGAATTGGGCGGAGTAGTCCACATACATTGGGGAATTGGGTAGGGCTCTTTATAATTGGGGGAACTGTGAGGGATGCAACGGCGGCGAGGAAGGGGCTCGCAGCCCCTGAGTAAGAGCTTTTGGGCCAAGATTTCATCCTCCGGACAGAGCTCCCCTGGTTTGTAGTCCATATACTGGTCAAGATCATCCTTGAGAAGTGCACATGCCTGACCTACAGAGGGCAAAATGGTGTCTGATCCAATATTGGGCGTGTAACCCCGCGGGAGCTTCTTTGGTGAAATGAATTCGACGAGCTCCCTCGGCATTGCTCCTCCTCCCCAATGCACCCACGGATCATTCACGGAATTCATTATTGGGTCCTCGGATTTTAGGGCTTTTGCGCTCACGATCGCCTCCGAGAATTTGCTGGATATTTGAAGCTCTGCCTCCAATTTCATGAGTTCTTGCCTGGTTTGGATCAGATTCGCTATGAGCTCCTCGTGCCCGAATGGGCCATTGATTGGGTAGGAGAAGAGGAACAGAGTGGCCAGATTTGTCGACAGGATGAGCAAGATGAAGTGGAGCTTTGTCATGGCGACCATGGCCCCGTCTGCTGCTTTCCGCTTCGCATGGCCTTCCGAAGACATGGCAGGGGAAAATTTTGTGCAACTGCAGGGGCTGCAATCCGGGGAAGGTTTGTTGGGGGCTTTAATGGAGGAAAGTATCGAGACGCGTGAAGAAAAGTTTTTAGTCGTTTAGCCCATCGTGGGAAGTGGTGGGGTTTTTTCATGTGCCGACATTAGCTTGTTACGCAATTCGCGACTGATTGCAGGGCAACAATGGCGGAACTTTATAAACAGGACGTGTGAGCTGCAGATTCATTCCATGGAGCTTGGGTTCCGTGTGCGATTTCACTGACTGGCAATCTGAGAGGATTCAGATGAATTCTATATCAATTTAGTGTTTCCTGCATTTACTCTACAACGTGGAATATGTGTAAACGATTTCTTTCTGCCTACTTGCAAAGTTTTCCAAATTTATGAGCAGAGTATAATAGTTGCATCTTCTATGCTTTGATTTGCAGTCTTGTTTGAGTAAAATGCAGAGGATCGATTCCTGACCAAATTATTTATTTATTAAGATTGCTTGACATTAAAGATAACCTCTTAACTAAGGAATCTTAGTAAAGAAATTAAATAGTAGACTGGTGCAATTCAAAACTGATTGATTGGTGAATTCTATGCACCGAAAAAGGCAATTGTAAACTAGCCAAGGATTTTCAAGGGATTTCTTTTTGCCAACTTGCTAATAATAGAGTATCCTTGTTTGAGTAATATTCAAAGCATTCCTGATCGAATCGATATAGAAATCTCCATCGCTCTCAAGTTTTCGTCAGTATCGTTGACATTGAATATAGTTATTCCATATTCTTGACCTAGCCAACTAATCAATCTCAATAAAATATTAATTCGTCTTCCTCACATGTATATGCCTTATCTCCGTAAATATTAAAGGAGTTTAATTTTGAACTCATTAATGGGGACTTTTGATGTGTATAGGAAAGGGCAGACAATAGTTGGCTAATTAGTGTGAATTCATGGTGCTACTAAGGAATTGCCAATGTTTCATATATGAAGATTGGACTTTTGGAAGGGCATAGGGTAAAGTTTGGAGCATAGTGATTTATTACTTGATTAATGCACTCTTTGTTAGTCCATGTCGTAAGGCATGGTAGTAAAGTTATCAGGTCACTTTTTTCTATTAATCTATTTCTTGAAAATCATGAAAACGTCAAACAGTTTCATTTATCCTATGGTCATTGTGAATGATTTCTTCTAAAATGATTTTTTAAATTTTAATTCTAGTTTTGTGATTGGTTGTGCTCTTTTTTCCAGTAGTCTTTTTCATTTTCCTGTTGAGAAAATTAGGAAAAATTGGCACATCTGACATACGTCCTGTGGGAATTTGTTGACATTCCAACTTTCGAAACTAATATGCATTCATGTTAGGTTGCAAGTAGCTTCTTCTAGATGAATTGGTGATTCATGTAGAGGCACGGCAAAAGTTTTAATCTCTATTTATCTTGTTGTTGAATTTTGAAGAAGAAGAATTCATTGTTCAAAGAAAAAATATTCTCTATTTTAAAAATTTATAATTCTCAAGAAATTTTTCATTTTCTACTAGCAATTGGTGATAATAATTCTCAGATCTATACCGATTTTGCTAGTGTGAATGGTGCCAAGACATTACTAGGAGATTTTTGACATTATTTTGATCGGGTTTCTCTGAATTTTTATCCTTTGAAGCTTTGCAAATTTAGATGCATCCAAAGACTTTTTCCATTAATATGATTGTTAGCATTGATAGATTTTAGTATGAATTTTGTAAATAATCTCTATTGTAAAATATGATTCCTTCGATTTCTAAGGTTTTTGAAAATATGTTATTTATTATGTTGAAGTGGAGCGTCAGGAAATCCTTAGTTGAAGCACGAAATTCTTATTGATTTTATTAAAAACATTATTTATCACCCACTAACTGTATCTGACAAATCAGACTATGTTTGAACACATTTAGTCTTTCCAAGAATGATGTTTAGGAATTTGATAAAATAAATTTTATTTTCCTAATTAGCATTCTATAGATATTTCACATGGATCATCGGGGTTTTCACATTTTGCATTGATGCAAACTAGGATAGTTACATGTATTGCCCTTGTATTATACTTCACTTCTCTTGAGATTGCATTTTGTTTTGTACATTATAAATTTTCAAAAAGTTGGAGGTAAGTATAGCCTCGTCTTGTTCTCTTCCAAGCAATGAACAATCTTGTTTTTTTGTTTCTCGAGATGAGTTCAATTTTTTTGAGCAAATATGTAGTCAAAAAATTACTGAAGAAATACCAGATATATACTCCACATCAATCAAGAGACCACTTTCTTCATATTAGTTCTTATTTTGGAAATCGTGTAACTTCCAAAACTAATCCGTTTATCCTATGTTTGGTGTAACACTTCTTATTAAAATGAAATTTTAAATTTTAAATTATGTTTTTTCATTGGCTATATTATTTTTCCTTGGTAGTCTTTTTATTTTTTATGTGAGAAATTTGTCCAGAAAATAATTCAATTGCCTGATAATTTGCATAGCTTGCATAGTTTGTGAACATATTATGTGGTTTCTTTTCAATGCAAGTTTAACATGGCATAAAGTTTAGTTGACAGATGGTATCAAATGTGCCTCTCTAAGGATGTTTTCAAATTGAGGAATGCAAGTGTAACATGGCATAAAGTTCAGTTGACAGATGCTATCAAATGTGCCTCTCTTAGGATGTTTTGAATTGAGGAGGATAGAGATTCATACACGTGGGCTTTGGGCAGAACCCTCTAGATTTCAAGATTAGTGAGGGCAAGGGAGATGATTGTATTTGAGAAGCTTTGTTTCAAAAATGTCCTTACCAAAACCCTCTTTGGACTTCTATATGTTTGACTATGGAATTTCTATGCATTCATCTAGTGATATGCACAGTTTTCCCAAGAGATGGAGAAATTCCTTATAACAGATTGGCAATGAATGAAATGGAAGATGCATGGAAGAAATTGTCAATTTTAAAGCATATGCCAAGATATTTCAAAAAGGCGGCCACCCTAAACCCAAGTTTATTTATCATTAATAGAAATTATGTGGTCCACATCTTCATACACGTGGTAAATCCCCACACCTCAATTCAATTTCCAATTTAAGATTTTCTATTCTTGCAATCAATACTACATGTTGGAGATTTTCTGTGCAATTTTGAGAGAATCCATGAATTAATGGTATTTTTGCAAGTAAAATGGATCAAAATGTTTTCGACCAAGTCCAAGGCCAAAATTGTAGATGACTTTCATTTGGGATACCCAAAAGCAAGGATGCTCCATTGCAACTTTTACTCAACTAACACAATGTCTAAATCTTTGATTAGGTTTATCATAAGGGACTCGGTAGTGATATTAGTGTAGATAGATGTGTGTAGAAACAAAAGATATAAGGTTTTTGAAGTTTGGTTTCTATTGTCCTCTTAGTTTGTGTTCATTTGAATTTGCAATCAAGAAGCATCCAAGCTAGCAACATGGGAGAGACAAGCACTTATTTTTTAATCTAGGCATTTGAAAAACTTATACCATCTTTTCCAGGTGAGATTTCTCCTATAGAAGCATGAGCAATACAAATGGTAGAGACTATGTTCCCCTTTTTCTAGGTATTAATAGAGGACCTCTCAATGGTTTGGCACTAGTGTTTTCCATCTATTAATTTCTTTTTTTATTTTTTCCTATTTGTTTTTGGTATCTATCAAGTTCCTCAACGTGCATAAGATGCATTCTTACCAATGTCTATTTAACTGATTTTCTTTATAAGTGATTCCTTTGTTTAGATAATTTCAAGTTATGAGACTTAGTGTGATACACTTTAAAATAAAATATTGTAACATAACTTTTCTCTTAATAATAGGAGCCTAATCTTTATTTATCTATTATATAAATTACTCTATTTATTTGTAAAAGAAAAAAAAAAAAATTCTATCTCAAAAGGCGAGGACTTATTGTAAGAATTTAATATAAATGTAGTTTGTAATACATGTCTAGTGATTTTGTTTGAAATCTAGCTCTTTACTTTAGCTATATTTGATGTGATACATGATTAAAAAAAATCATGGATAGTATGCAAGTCACTATATAGGGTGTGAGACTGTATAGGGTGCATCTCATAGTTCTACTCAGAGTTCTAAAATCTGCAATGCTTAATTTCATAAGTGACTCTTATTTCTAAAAGAACAAAGAAAATTCCAATTATTTTGTAGATTTATGTAGAGCTGGAAAAAAATGTCATAGATGCAGGTGTTTTACTTATGAGTACTATATTAAGAGCTTGATGCACACAGCTGAAGAACATTTTCTTTTAAAATTAGAGATATGTTTGGAAAGTCAGATAAACGAATGCATCATAATAGACATATTTGGTGATTAGTTTAAACACTGACACTATTAGGATGTGCCATATGTAAGGATCCTCCATTTTTTCTTTAGGTATAGTCTATTTTGTATTTTTTATATGCGATACTATGTTTGGTTTCAAGTTATTTATTGTAAGGATGAGTTTTTTTTTTTTTCATTTTTACATCTTCATGATATATAGTTTTGTACTTTTATTAGGTTGTATTCATCCATAACACGTAATGCCTTTTAGACCTGAAATATAGATCTATTTTTTTTTTTTCCTCAGCCTATTTTTAGTCTTGGATTTCTAAACATTTTAATCATTGTCATTTTATTTGTTTATGCCATTTTATTCTTTTTTTGGCATATATATAAGGGCATCTTATGTGCTATGTTTTGTATGTGCAAGCAAATGAAATGTTGGTGAAGGTTGTAAAATTTGATATTATACCTACCAATTATATATGCTTGAGAATTTTACAATCAATTTCAACAAATCTATCATATTTCCTTCTTCCAATCATTTTTTCCATGAGAAATTATTTCCATAAGTCATTCTGCCCCTTCATTTGTACACTATACATGGCCATTTGAGAAAGTGTAAAAATTGAGCACTATCTCAAGTGTTTGATCACTACTAGTTCTATGAATTTTGTTATGAGTAGGCATCTGGAAAGGAGGGGTATGACTCAAGCCTACTAAATGCTTGTGTCTAAAACTTTAAAACCTTATCCTCATAACTATTTTATTACTTTATTGTGAGACCAATTCTTTTGAGGCTTCCAGTCAAATAGTTTTCAAGGCAAGGTTGTGCTTCAATAGTCTTGCACACATCTGCCAATGTTTCTGATAAAACTCTCCTACTGATCATACTTTGACCTCCTCAATTCATGGTTTTCCCTATCAGGATTCCTTGTTTATGCTTCAATAGACGAATGTACTTTAGAGCAGTTTCTAAAAGGGTTGTGTAGGTAGTAGGGCAGATGACAAAATGATATACTCAGTGAGCTTTATCTCTTCTTGTACATTTTTGACACCCACATATATTTCGTATGGCCTCTAGCTCAATATCCTCGACTACAATGCTTCCCCTCAGCTTGACAAGTGCATAGAGCCAACACCAGGTATGCTAGTAGGATTGTTAACTTATCCCTTTGGATAATGTTCAATTAAGAATCATCCTTCCTTTTGATTGATTCATTCCATTTTCTTTTAGAGTTGAAATATAGTTGTTTCTCAGTGCACATGGCTTGAATAATGACAGATCCATTTTATAATGATGAAGAAAATGACTAGAAATATTAATAATCAGCTCAATATCTCAACTCATCCACATTCATAATTATTTTAGTTTCCAAGCTAGGACCTACTATTTTTTAAAATGATTTATATTTTGCATCTTAATTTCCTGAAGCATTAGATTGAACATAATAGTGCAAAAGAAAATGGATAGAGACATCAATAATCAGTCCCATATGTTAGTTTATCCCCATTCATATTTATTTTAGTTTCGAACCTCAAATTTGCATTTTTCTGTTATTAATCTATACTTGCATCAAGATAGTTATTCTTGGATCCATATCTATCTTTCAAATCTTCATCTCAAGTGTAATTGATCATTAAATTTAACTAATGTGCCACTATGTCCTTTCACATTTTTATTGTTTCAGTGATTTCTCTTATGAATAGGTTCGTTAATCTAGTCAATGGAGCAATATTTGTTTGGAAAATTTGATATATGTATGAAGCTAGTAGCTAGAGATTCTAAAGGCATAGTTGGTACATTCTATGTAAGGATCGTTTTGGTCTAAATAGTATAATCTAAATAGGTCTTAAATCATACTAGCTAAATTATTAAATTGATTGTGTAGTTGCATTCTTATGGAGACGAACAAGACGAGAGGGATCTTGAGTTCCTGGGAAACACCTTAGGATAACTTGCACACTAATTTCTATGTCCAAGGTGTACATTGCAGAGAACAACAATTTTATTTATGGTTTGATCCTACTAGTGACTACAACACCTATACAACCATCTGAAATCCCCCTCAAATCACATAAATCCTTTACCTCTCAATCAATCAATAAATTTTCTTATTTAAGATATTTCATATTTAAAATTATCATTGTTTATATTCAAGATTAAATTATTTATAATACTTTTTATCATTAAACTTTTGAATCACATTTCCATTCTACCATCAGAATGAAGCTATATATATATATATATATATATATATATATATATATATATATATATATATATATATATATATATATATATATATATATATATATATATATATATATATATATATATATATATATATATATATATATATAGTGGATCACATTTTTTTTTCTGTCATCAAATGAAGTAATCAATCAAGAAATAAGAATACCATGTAGTACAATCTAGAATGATAGTTGTTAAACTTTTAAAATTAATTGTTCAGAATGTTTTTCATCATCATCAATATTAAACAAAAGAGCAAAATATTAAACAAAGAGCACAAGAACAATAATGTGATCTAAGATGATAATGAAAACATTACACCCAATTTAATCTAAAAGCTTAACAATTGATATTTTGATTGATAACTAATTTAATCTAGAATTTTAATAGTTGATATTCTGATCGATAACTTGGGGCAAATTAGCATGCTCTGATTTTTGTCATAGATGTTTCTGAAGAATATTAAATTTTGTTTTTGGGGTTCTTCAAAATGAGCTCGTGGATAGAAATAAAGTGTAGGTTCAATTCTATTTAGGGCATCTGATATTAAATAGACGCGAAGGAGGAAATGGTAAATTATTGACCCAATTGGCAAGAGTATTTGGCCATTATGATTTCAGAGTAGAAGGCTAGACTTTGTTTGCATGAATTATTTCTTTTATAGATTAGTTCTCTTTTTGTACAAGAAAAAATTGAGGGAAGAAATAGAGGTTTTAGGTGTTTCCAATGATTCTAGATAGTTTTTAGATTTTTATATAGTTTCAATAAATTGTTTGAAATTACAATATTCAAATATGCAGTCTCTCTGATATAATATTGGGAATAGAAATGAAGAATTCAAATATGTAGTCTCTCTCTTTCTTTGATATAATATTGGGAATATAAATCATAAGACTTTTGGGTGGTTGTTATAGTCTAGATTGATGATAGATCTTGTGTGTATATTTTATTTTCAACATTGTGAGATTACAGTAATTTGTGCTTCAGAAATTCAATATTTAGTTCAAATCAATGAACTCAAAATTTTCTCCAAAGATCGAAGGGAGTAGAGAGAGATTTGAGGGACAAACGAGCACCTAAAAATATGCAGATCTCTTGGAAGTACATCTAGCACCCACTCTTTGCCCTTTTTCTTTACTGTCACTTTTCTTTGCTAAATTTATTTTCTTTCCAATATGAGACACTACATTTTTTGGTTAATATCTCTTATAGCCTATGGGCTAATTAGATGAAATAATAGAAAATAATTGTAAATAGTTATGTGATTGCACTAATTTAGTAGTAAAAAATATTTTAAGTAAGATGAGTAAGACACACTAAATATATTTACATGTAACAAGTATTTAAACTAATGTAAAAATATATTTTTGCAAAAATTATTTGTACAATTTAATTAACTAATAAATATAATTTTAGTTATAAAATTAAAGAATTATTTCTATTGAAATTTTATGATAAACATATTCTTCTATTTTATTTTTCATTTCATAAAATTATCATTAATGAGTGTTAAAAGAAATAAATTATAGTCGCAACTTCTGATTTGCTACCTTTCTAAATCAATCTGTCTAATTATAATATGAATATTTCTACTAAAACTTCATTTGAAAATTTAATTTTATTGAAAATATTTACTAACCTAACTCGGAGGCCCTAATATATTGATATATTTACACAAGGCTTTAATGCTTCTCAAGGCAAGGACTTTAACTCCTTCGGAGCTCTTGTTCTAACAATCTATTAATCATTTGTATATTGTAAGAGAAATGGGATTTTGATATGAATGTTTTATAAGTTTGGATACATAAGTAATTTACATGACATGTTTGGATAAATGAAGAGGAAATATGATGAACTTTTATTAATAGTGGTGTGTTAGCCAATGATAAGGCTTGGGCTTTTATAAGTTTTTTAATCACTTAGTGATTATTAGTCTAAAGAGTGATCAATCTAAGAAATTGATGAAATGTCAAAAATAAAGTCCTAAATTTTACATGAAAGACATGCGAGTTGTTTAGAAGATTTTTTTTGTTTCTTTTTAGATCCAATATGTGAGATTGAGCATTACAAAACTTAGTTGGAAAATAAATGAAGTAATATGATTGGATAAGAAAATTTAGCAATTAATAAATTTTGAGTGAGTTGTAGATGCAATCATTGTATGTGTGTCATGTTGTTTCTTGAGGAATTGATAGTTCAAGAAGTGAATGATAAGGTAGCAATAAATTTGGATTTGTAGAAATTAAACCAATTAGTACTTGTCCATGATAGTCAAAAACTAGATCAAGTTGAAGGTTCATGCCACTTTTTTAGAGTAACTATAGAATAACTTCTTTACCATATTTTCCACTTAAAATTTGTTGCAAAAAACTCAATGAATGGATTTATTTTTTAGTAACGTAAAAATCTGGGAAGACTAATGTATGAAGACAATATCTTATCTAATTGGTGTTCATGTGAATTGCATCTTCCTATCACCATCAAACTTGACCCAAATCACATGTCACTAACATACAATTCCTTCTTATTATCATAATGATTGGAACAATAAGTAGATTCAAAAGTATCTTAGAAAGATAGTTTCTAAGTCAAAAAAATCTTCTACATGATCTCTCTCTCTCTCTCTCTCTCTCTCTCACACACACACACACACACACACACACACACACACACACACACACACACACACACACACACACACAGATACGAGTAATACTAGTTCTCTACTTTCAGTTTATTCACATATGTGCATCTTATTCATTGATTTGTATTTGGCTTAGGTAACCGTGACTCACTACACTAGTTATCTTCATAATTGTTTGATCATACTTTTAAAATGATCAATAGGTTATCATTTATAAATTAAGATTTAAATCATATCAATTGTATAAGCTTGGAATTGACCCTTTGACAGATATTTTGAGACCTTGTGCTTCTTTGCACATCTATCAAACATTTATGTACCTTTTTTTGGTTTTGGATAAAAAATGAAGTATGAAAATTGTGAAGTAAATGTATATTTTCTAATATAAATATGCTTTTATATCTTAAAATATATCAAAGTGGCTTTTAGATTGACTTATATTTGTCTAGTTGTCCAACTTTGAAGCACCTAAAAATGACATATATGTTTTGTATTTAGAAATTAGTATGAACTATTGAAATGTAAATATTTTAGTGTTGTTAATTTTTATATTTTTTTTAATACAATATTTATAAATTTAATTTGTAAAAATGTATAAAAAGTATCAATAACTTCTACTTCTACTATAGTATTTTTCCCCTTCAATTGTTTCGTCCTCCTAGCTAACTTGAATAAATAGTAGATGGAAGATAATTATTTCAAGATGTTTTATAGTTTTAGTCTAGGTGGAGACTATAGTTTTCACTTGCTTCTTTATAATTAATCTTTGTTTTGAAAACTATGCTCAAATCGTTTTGTGATTGGCTGTGACTACTTTTGCTACTTTTGCTAGTAGTCTTTTATAATTTAGCTTTGTTGAATTGGAAAAAAATGTTAACAATCCACGTGCTAGAGAGATTATGGATAGGTGGAAACCTTCAACTGACTCACGTGGATGGACATGCTTCAACATTTTTCATGCATGCATGCCAGTCCATTCATCTTATTTGTCTATATTTTTTAATTATTTGGTGGTAGAGGAAGAAGTAGTGCAGAGACATAGATACATACAATGAATAAGGAAATTTAACAAGGAAAAGAAAGGAGTATGAAAAATATCAATATCAATTATGCTAAATGCGAGTAAGTTGGTGTGATAGTCTCCAACCTGATATCAGGCTAGATCACCTTCTTAGCAGTAGAAATGTGAGAGTGTCAAATGATGGAGTTTGTAGACAGAATGAGAGCCAACGGATTCTAGAGGTATGGTAACTTTGTTGCCAGTATGTTTCCATTGTGTTATTTCCAGGTTGGGAGTTACTAATGGTATAGAGTAGAGGAATTAGGCGATGCATGAAGATTGTTTCATCTTACTTCTGAAGGAAAAATTTCTACTTCAGCTTCTTTGATAGCAATCAACAAATTTGTTATGTAATCTGCTCTTTTCTTTTTCATTGAATCTTTCAATTTTGTTTTCTCTACAAATTGTTTGAAGATTTTTTTAAGAATTTAGATAATTTTAGACAAAGATGGTTAAAATTCATGGAAATGGAGAGATGTTAGAAGAGATGAATCCCCTATTTAGCATTCTGCACCAACCAACTTATGAGGGTGTGCCAATTTGGATTTTGATCTGCTGGTAAAGCAAAGGCAGAGATGAGCCTCTATGGTGAATCATCTATGGGTATTTTAAACCATACCCAACCTAGCCCTTTTTCATTTCTCTGAGCCTTCGTGGATTCATCGCCACTCCTCCAAAAGACACTAGATGTTTGGAGTTACTCAAATATTTGGTAGAGGTCAATAGTAAGAAAGATGCAGAAGCAATATCATGCAGATTGACCTCAGGAAATGTGTAGAGAAGTCCACCTATTCAAACAGGAACACTAGTTTAGGCTTTTAGTTAGATTTATTATTTTTAAGTGTTTTATTAGCTAGTTAGATTTATTAGTTATATTAGTTAGATTAGTTTTTTTTAGTTAGTATATGTTAGATAGATTAAATGTAGAAAATTATAACTTTAGTAGATTCAATGTAGATAACTATAGTCTTGCATGTAGAAAATTATAATTAACCATATATATAGATTCAACGTAGATAACTATGGTCTTGCAATTTCATATCTAGTTAATCATAGACATAGATTAAATGTAGATAACTATAGTCAAACTTAACATTAGTTAATTATAGTCATAGATTAAACATAGTTAACATAGATTAATTTTAGTTATATTTTAGAAGAAGTTAACTTAGTAAACCTAAAATCTAACATGTCTAAATTTTATAATATAGAACTAACATAGTCAAACATCAAGTAGAACTAAACTAGAATAACTTAGTTGTTGAAATTTATAACTAAAAATTAACTAATTTCAAAATATATATAACGTAAAACCTAGAGTCAACTTAGTTGTCCATATACATAAATATCCTAGTTATATTTCATCTACATCAAACCTAGAAAACTTGTTCAAACCTTTAGTTAACTTAATTATTCAAATTTAGTACATAACCTTTAAATCTATAGACTTAGTTTCAAATTAACTGCTAGAGTTTTTTATCACACGTGTACATATTTTTTGTTCAAAGATGAGCTATACATTGTTGATATATATATATATATATGTATGTATGTATGTATGTATGTATGTATGTATGTATGTATGTATGTATGTATATAGGTTTTATAATGATCTATATTTTTTAGTTGTTCAACTTAGATATGATTAAATAATGCATATACATAATGTTGTGATTAAGTAAAACAGGTTTGAATGGGTGCCTCAAACCCAACAATTAACAAAAGATACTGACATTAATTTCGTAGCATGGAGCAACCAACAAAGAAACAACAAACCATTGAAGGCCAAGAGAACAAGACAAAATAAAACACAACCTCTGAAAGAGTAGGAAAGCCTAACAAACAAAAAACCAAAGGAAAACCTAAAAATCCAAGGGACCCAATCAAGGATTCATATTCTTGACTAGCTCAGCAGTCTTGAGCTCTAGCATTTCCATAGTCTCATTTGCTTCACTGATCAGCTAAATGTCATCAGGAGAGTCTTCCCTGTCCCTCTTCTTATTGTTCAATCTCATTTTTTTGCTACGACACTCATCTTGGGGGTTGTATTCATCTTGTGTGTCGCTATTGTCCTCATTTCCCATGTCCTCTTTGACCCCTATGCTAACCTCCATCATAGTATACATTTATTTGATATTATCACTGAAAGCTTTGATATTATGAAATCTCTAGTTTATAGTGTTGTAGAGAGAGCTCTCCATTCTATCCATTCTTTTTTCCACCTCATTTACCTTGTTATCTAGGTTTTTAATTTTGTCATTCCTATCTTCCCCATCCTTCCTTTCCAAACCCTTCAACTTCTTTTTTATCTCCTCAGTCTCATGAAAAATCCACTTGATAGACTGAAAGTTGTCCACCATGTTGTGCTTGGCATTATTGAGGAGATTCATCAACACTTCCCTGGCATTATCATTAAGAATCACCATGGCCAGATCAATGAGCTCATCTAGATGGATTATGCCATTGTTGTCCTCCAAGACCTTGGGCTAAATAGTTTCTCTAACAATGCTCATTTTTGCAGTCTGAGTTTCAAAGTTTGTCTAGATCGTTTTCCTACCCTTTGAGCCAAAAATATAGATAGTTTTTTATGTGCCATAATCCTCATTTCTCTCTTCCTGGGCATGGAGGGGGGGTGCCTATCCCTTACCAAAATCCTTATCTGCATCCATGTTGTTGCCTCTTCTCTTCTTGGTTGGGCTTTCCACCTTCCTACAAATTGGGACATTGCTTATAACATCCTTTTCCACATTATTCTCCTCCTCTATGTCCATTCCCTCATCCTCCTCGTTATAGTCCTCTGTAGAATTAACATCAGATTTAATAATTTTTCCAGTTGAGCCTTTCCCAACCTTGATTATATTCTTCTTGGGTTCACTTTTCTTCTTGTTTTTTCCAAATCCTTTATAATCTTGTGATGTAGGAGCATCTTGGGTTGACATGTTATCCTACTCATTTGTGTTCATTCTGCCAATTGTTGTCAAGTTACAGTCATTGCCAAGTTACAACAATTACTGAGTGCCAATAATTTTGTAGTTTAAGTCGAGTTGAGGTTATCCCCCATCATGTTAACACTCGGAGTAGTGTGTTATCCCATCTCACTCTACAATGTGTTTCAAGTTCCACAGTTTGTTTCAAGCTATTCTTCATGTGTCAAGTCACATAGGGTATGCCAAGTGACCCTTCATGTGTTGAGTTTTCCTGTTTATGCCAAGTATCAACATTTTGGATGTGTTTTCTATGTTTTTGGTGCAAGCCAACTTGTAGGATTAATTTTGATCGCGACATTTATGATAAGATCTTTTCTTGGGATGTGTCCAGACCATTTTAGGGTCGGCTTTTCTATTTTTTAATGTTCTAGAACATTTTGTAAGCCATTTTGGAAAGTATAAATAGAGTGTTTAGGCTTAGAGTTACAGCAGTTTTTAGTGAGATTTTGGTAGATAGACTTTTGGAGGAGAACTAAAAAGTGTGAATTTGAATCTGGATCTTAGATCTTGAATGTATTTGGTATCTAGTTGTAACCTAGAAGGCCTTGTAGTTGGGCATGTATGCTAATCATTTGATGAATCAATAAAAGTATCTCATTCTCTCTTTGTGGTGTTGTTCTCTTTGTGTGTTTGCTTTTGTTGTGTTTACTCTACAAGGTTGGTTTGGATTGTTGGGTGTGCCTTTGGCCCTAGTTATTCTCTCCCTCCTTTTGTCAGGTGGTATTAGAGTGTAGTTGTTCTTGAGTGTGCAAGAAAATCGCATTTGTACTAGGACATTGGATCATGTAGAACCCTAATTTAGATTTGGTTGTAGGGTTGCAAATCTATGGATTTGACCTATAACTTGTAGAGGGTTAAGATCTTGCATGAACCTGATTTATAAAGATGGTTTGTGGTAGAGGAAATGCCGATAATGTTGTGTTGGATACATTGAGATAAATTGCAGTCAAATTAGATGATGTGGAGACAACTCGGAGGAGAAGAGCACATCTTGAGGATGTGAGTGATGATGAAGTGGTAGCACCAAACCCTAATCCAAAATTGAAAGAAGATCAAGATGAGGAAAGATTACTGAGAGTATTGTCTAGGGGACATTCGAAGCCTGCTATAGAAGTTATTCCTTTAATGGAAATTTGGACACCAATGTTGTGTTGGATTAGATCTCTGCTATGGAGAAGA
This sequence comes from Cupressus sempervirens, assembly GCA_028749045.1. Lineage (NCBI taxonomy): Eukaryota > Viridiplantae > Streptophyta > Pinopsida > Cupressales > Cupressaceae > Cupressus > Cupressus sempervirens. The sequence goes on along the minus strand of CM053792.1, from coordinate 441,893,694 downwards.
TCTTTGAGTATGAAAACACTCATGATAATAAGAAGGTGAAGATTGTAGTTACTAGGTTGAAAGGTCATGCTTCACTGTGGTGGGAACATTTGCAAATTGATAGACAAAGAAGAGGAAAGCAAAAGATCAAGACTTGGTCGAAAATGGTGAACAAGGGAAAGAAAAAATTCCTTCCTATTGATTACTAAGTCAGCTTGTTGAGAAAGATGCAAAATTTGAGACAAAAAGACATGACTGTGAAAGAGTACACTGATGAATTTTATAGATTGGACATCAGATCTGGACATGTGGATGATGATGTTGAGAAAATTGCTAGGTAAATAAATGGATTGAGATCTAGAATTCAAAATGAAATAAGTTTTGTGAAATTGGAAAGTGTAGAAGAAGCATATCAATATGCCTTGAAAGCTAAGGAAATCTTGACAAGGAAGCATGAAGAAATACAAAGAGGTAGAGATGGTAGATTCCATAGAGGCAGAGGTATATCTTATGGTGAAGGTGGCAGATCTAACAATTTTATGCAAGATAAAAGAAAATCTAAATGAAAAAATGACGACAAAGACAAGACCGAGTGGAAAAGTGGTAGTTCATACCAAGGAGGTACTGGTTCTTACCAAGGAAGAGGTAATTCTTATCCTAGAGGTGGTTTTCGTGGTAATTATTTCAGATGTGGTAAAGAAGGGCATATATCTTTTGAATGTAGATCTTCTGAAAGTGGGAAAAATAATCAAAATGTTGTGATTGAAGGAGACATTGAGAGTTCACTAAGTGGACCTGAGGCTAGAGAAAATTTGATGGTGAGAAGCTCCTTATGTAGTAAGAGAAGTGATGAGGAACTTGTCCTTAGAAGAAGTCTTTTAAAGACCAGATGTAGGATGGCTGAAAAATGTTGCAAGGTGATAATCGATAGTGTAGGTTCTACAAATTTGGCATTAGAAGAGTTGGTTACAAAGTTATAGTTGCAAAGGCTAAAGCATCCTGAAACCTATCATGTTTCATGGATCAAAGATGAGCATAAGATATTGGTAAGTGAGCAATGTGTTGTGAAGTTCAACATTGGACATTACTTTGATGAAGTATTGTGTGATATTATGCCTATGGATTGTTGTCATATTTTTTGGGTAGACATTGGCAAGATGATAGATATGTTGTACATGATGTAAGATTGAATCAATAAACTATTTGGGTGAATGGGAAGAAGCAAATATTTCCTCCTTTGATTGAAAGTCCAGATGAGGTTAAGTGTACTATTGTGATAATTTGCATGGTTAAGGGAAAGAAATTTGAAAAATAAGTGAAGAAGAATCAAGTTTGTTTTGCTATAGTTCCTAGAGGACCGAATTTGGGTAGTAATGGCCAAATAACAGCAGATAGTGGTAGTCGAGTACTAAAAGAAATTACAAAATTGTTGAATGAGTATAAAGAGATTGTTGCTAAGGATATTCTTGATGGTTTACCACTAGTGAGAAGCATAAGTCATTGTATTGATCTAATTCCTAGAGCTAGCTTGTCGAACAGAACACCATATAGATTGACATCTATAGATAATGAAGAATTTAACAAACAAGTGCATGAATTGCTATAGAAGGGATTGATTAGAGAAAGTTTGAGTCCATGTGTTGTACGTACTATATTAACACCTAAGAAGAATGAAGAATGGAGAATTTGAATTGATTCTAGAGCTATTAACAAGATCACAATGAAATATAGGTTTCCTATGCCGAGGATGGATGACATAATGGATTGTTTGAGTAGAGCAAAGTATTTTACCAAGATCAATTTGAAGAGTGGCTATCATCAAATCAAAATCAGAGAAGGTGATGAATGGAACACTACTGTCAAGACAAAATATGGTTTGTTTAAATGGTTGGTTATGCCTTTTGGTTTGACTATTGCACCTAGTACTTTCATGAGGTTGATGAATGAAGTTCTAAAAAGATTCTTGGGTAAGTTTGTGATTGTTTATTTTGGATGATATTTTGATATTCAGTAAGACTAAGGAAGAACATCTTGAGCATGTTAGACAAGTATTGCAGAGATTGAAAGAGGAGAAGTTGTTGATTAATCTAAAAAAGTGTTCTTTTATGCAAGAGGAGATTGTGTATTTGGGATTTGTGATTTTAGCTAATGGTTTGAGAATAGATCTAGAGAAGGTTAGAGTAATTTTGGAATGGCCTACACCTGAAAATGTAGGTGAGGTAAGATCATTTCATGGTTTGGCTAGTTTTTATAGAAAGTTTATAAAGAATTTCAATGCTATTTGTAATGCTATGACTGAGACAATGAGAGGATATAAACAGAAATTCAAGTGGACACATGGAGCTGATAAAAGTTTTGATACTTTGAAACAAAAGGTTCTTGAGTTACATGTATTGGCTTTGCCTAATTTAAATAAGGTATTTCAAGTCAAATGTGATGCAAGTGGTAGTGTAATAGGAGTTGTATTAAGTCAAGAAGGTAAACTTGTTGCTTTCTTTAGTGAGAAGTTGAATGATGCTAAAAGGAAGTATTCTATGTATGATCAAGAATTTTATGCTATTGTTTTAAGCTTTGAAGAAGTGGAGACATTATTTAATTCCTAAGGAGTTTGTGTTGTATACTAATCTTAAAGCTTTACAATACTTGGGAAGTCAACATAAATTGAATCAAAGACATATGAAGTAGGTTGAGTATTTACAGAGTTTTACATTTGTGATTAAGCATAAGAGTGGAGTTATTAACAGAGTTGTTCATACATTGAGTAGAAGATGTTCTTTGTTGATTTAAATGAAGGAAAGAGTTGTATGATGTTGATCCTAATTTTTCTGAGGCATGGAGAGAGTGTAGAGAGCAAAATCTGATAGATCACATGAGTAAGTATGATGAATATTTCATTCAAGAAGGTATGTTGTTCAAAGGTATTCAGTTGTGTATCCCTAGAAGTTCTAAGAGGTTGAATCTAATTAAGGAAAATCATAGTGGTGGATTGGTTGAACATTTTGGAATTGATAAGACATTGAGTTTGCTGAAAGAAAAGTATTATTGGCCACAAATGTATAAAGATATTCAGAAATTTGTAAAGAGTTGTGGAATTTGTTGAGTTGCAAAAGAAGTAAGTTAGAATATTGGATTGTATACACCTATTTTTATTCTTGAGAAACCTTGGAGTGACATTAGCATGGATTTTGTTCTTGGATTGCCTAAAATAGCAAAGGGGTATGATTCTATATTTGTTCTTGTGGATAAATTTTCTACAATGGCTCATTTCATACCTTGTAAGAAGACATCAGATGTTGAGCATGTTGCTGAACTTTTCTTCAAAGATATTGTTAGATTGCATGGATTACCAAGAAGTATTATTTCTAACAGAGACAATAAGTTTGTTGGTTATTTTTGGAAGACTTTGTGGTAGAAGATGGGTATTGAGTTGAAATTTTGTTCTACATTCCATCCACAAACTGATGGATAGACAGAGGTTGTGAATAGAAGTTTTGGTAATTTGCTGAGATACTTAGTTGGAGATGAAGCACATAATTGGCAGATGGTATTGGCATAAGATGAGTTTGCATATAATAATTCTATGAATAGAAGTATGAGGAAGACACCTTTTGAGATTGTTACTGGAATGAAGCCTAGAGGAGTATTAGATTTAAGAGATGTTGCTAGTGAAGAGAAGAGAAGTGTTATAGGAGAAGAATTTGTTAATATTATGGAGTCTTTGCATAAGGAAGTGAAGCTGAAGTTGGAACAAAGTAATTGGAAGTACAAGGAGAATGTTTTTGAAATTAAAAGCAACCAAAAATAAGGGAGTCAGCCCTTAACAGTCAAAAGGCTGGTAACCAGCACATTACCAACCAGTAACAAAAACAAACAAAAAGAACAAGAGTACCAGAAGTCAGAGACAAAAACTAAAAACCAGAGAGCTAGAACCAGAAAGGAACCCTAGCAACTAACCAAAGTCCAACAAGGCACCCAGGCCTTATAAAAACTTAAATACAGTTGATAACCAACAAAACCATAATTGCCATAATAGTATATAAAGTCTTTGGATCCTTGGACCCCATAACTGAATAGAATTAAAAAAAGACTTAGATTTCTTTTTTCCCTTTTCCTCTTGCATGAAGAAGAATCTGGGCCCAGTTGTCGGCAAGGAACTTAAAGAGTAATTTGTTGTCCTCCATGTCCAAGCCAGCTTCCTCCTTCTCCTATGCCAACAATTGGAGGGTAGTTGCAGCAGCATGAGTAACTTTAAGTCCAAACTTGGAGAAGGTGAAAAACCCCTCCTCCAAAGCTTTGACCCTTTCCTCCAAGTTCATGTAATGCTCCTCCACTGTCACAGTCTCCTCTTTATGCTCCTTGACCTTCTTAGCATCAACCTCCTTCATTTTCTATCCCTATGGTTTATCCTGCAGCACCCGTGGGTTAGAAAAAACCTTCGAATTTTCCTTAACAGGGAAAGAAATGGTAATTGGGGAATTATCCTTTTTGCTCATCTCATCACAAAAAGTAAAGGGTTTAAGTGAGAAGCTAGCTGAAACATGGGTTGTCTCAGTATTCCTTTCTTTGTCGTCTGACACTTGAGTTTGAGTGTCATCCATCAAAATGTTCCCAGAATTGAAACTTTTTTCCCCCTCCTCATTACCATCATCCTTTTTAGAGTTGGAAATACTTTCCTCCTCCCTTCTGTCATTTTTATTGTCTGAGCTATCTTCTTCAACTTCCTCAATAGGGTATCTGATTGACTTCTACTTACCCCTAGCCTGGGACTGAGCTAACCTACCAGACCTTCTTCTTGCTTTTCCCCCAATATCTTCACCAGAATCCTCTCCAACAACCTCAACCACCTTATCAACTTTAAATTTCTTGTTTCCCTTTTGTTCTAGGGCTATGTCAAGTTTTTTCTTTTTCTTAGTATCCTTACTAGGAGATGGCCTAGGAGTATGGATTTTCATCCCTGTATTGGAGCTCGAGGGGGAAATCCTACTATGGCGGGGGCTTTCCACAACAACCTCTCTAGGGGGACACAAAGCTAAGTGGAACTGATATAGATGGAAAATTAACCCCTGATGAATAATGGTGAAGTTTAAGCCTTTACTCTTTTTTTCCTTAATATCCTTAATCATATCCTCAAGCAAATGCAGAAGGAAAAACAAAATGGAAATGAAATCCCAATTTCTAAAGTGATTCAACAAATGAAAATGATAGTAATAGTGCACTCCAAACCTGCCTTCCAGGGTGAGATGCTTCATTAGGACCAGACATACATCATCCCAGGGCTCAGGTAGCTTATCCCTTTTAAACCCTCCTCTGTAGCGAATTTGCTCCTCATTCTCCACAAAGAAGTTTTTCATGCTAGTCTCATCCGAGACTTTAGTGACATTCTTCCATTTTTTTCCCTTCATTGTGAGTCTTGTTGCCATGGTAATTACCTCCTCTGTGACTTGAAAAGTAATGTCGTTGATTGTAACCTTCCTATCATTCCAATTATTCACAAATTGTAATGCACAATTTTGATCATGCCTAGCCATGGACAACATATAGGGAAAAAAAACCCCTTCTTTCAGAAGATACCAAGTTTCCATCCTGTCCTTGAAGTTCTCTAATCTCGTTGGTTCCAACCGATTCAGATCATCTCTCATTTCAATTCCTCCACTATCCTGCCTCTCTTCCTCAGAAATACGCATAAGAACTTTATCACTTTCAAATTCTCTATGGCTGCTCTCTTGCTTTAATCCTTTGGGGGAATAGGAATCAAAATTATAGACTCGTGTATGATGTGTACCAAAATCCCATAACATCTTATTATGAGATTCGTGGGTATTAAAAAACCTAATTTTCTCTCCCTATCAATTTCTGACATCCCAATCCATAATATCTATCATACTTCCATTTGGGAAGCGATTTGAAGCTTGCCTCGAGTTTCCATAATTGCAAAAAGACAATTTCCTTAACTTGCAATTACTCCACTTGTCATTTGTACGGCCACGTATGTCTCTTATTTCTAAAACGCTAAAGTTAATTTTAGCGACAAAGTTCTCCATCTTGCCAAATTTGGCCTTACTTTTAAATGTAGTGATCATCATTTTGAATTCTACCACTTTTTCCTTGGATATCAACATCCTTAGATTTTCCCATTGCGCTGGAAGGTAATATTTCCCATTGGTGGAGCATTGAGGTTGAAGGCACTGCAATGTACAGAGTTGCTCAGAAGCTGAAAAATGTGAAAAGAAACATCAAATCATGGAATAGAACTGACTTTGGCCACATCTTCTAGGAGAAAGATGAGATATCTGATCAGCTCTCTTCTATTTAGGATGAAATCCAGCATTCAGGATACAATGCTCATAATAGCCAGCAAGAAAAGGCCATCCTTTCGGATCTACACAACATCATATCTAAGGAAGAACTTTTTTTGAAACAAAGATCAAGAGTCATTTGGTTGAAGGAAGGAGACCACAACACCAGATTTTTTCACCTGACCACCCTTAAGCACCGAGCTAATAATAGAATAACCAACATTGTTAAGGGCCATGTTCAGGTTACCAAAGAGGATGAAATTGGGAAGGAAGCTGTCTGCTACTTCTCATCTCTCCTCTTAGTTGATCCTTCCCTCTCTGGGTCTGAACAAGAGGAAATCCTGGCGACCATTCCCCCCATTCTTCATGTTCACCATAACTCCATGCTGACGGCTATCCCCTCCTTGGAGGAAATCCATCAGGCCGTCTTCTCTCTCTTGGGGGATAAAGCTCCTGGCTTGGATGGTTTCCCAACTTTCTTCTTTCAGACCTTTTGGAATGTAGTGAAAAAGGATGTGGTTAAAGCGATTCAGGAGTTCTTCAGAGCCAGGAATTTGCTAAAAGAACTTAATGCTACCTTTCTGGTCCTCATCCCTAAAATCTCGGGTGCTGATTCTTTGGATAAATTTAGGCCCATTAGCCTCTGCAATTCCTTCTATAAGATCATTGCCAAGGTTCTCACTTTCAGGATCCTCAGAGTTCTCCCTCTGATTATCTCTCCTCAGCAAACCGGCTTTGTCCCAAGCAGGCAGATCCTTGATTCAATTGTTTCGGTTCATGCGGTAATCCACTCTCTTGAGGCAGGCAAAAAGGAAGGCTTCCTTCTTAAGCTGGACCTGTCAAAAGCTTATGACAAGGTTGACTAGAAGTTCCTCTTTACTATTCTTCGTGCCTTTGGCCTTGATGATCAGGTTTGCAAGCTCATCTCCCAGCTTGTGTCTTCACCCTCTTTGTCGATTCTGGTCAACGGCCACCCCTCTCCTTTCTTCTCCCCCTCTAGGGGTCTAAGGCAAGGAGACCCCATCTCTCTGGTCCTTTTTGTTATCATGGCATAATTCCTTGGCAGACTCATCCAGATGAAGATCAGGGACAGGTGTTTAGTGGGATTGAAGCCTTCTTCGGGTCCATCCACTTTCACTCATCAGCAATTTGTGGATGACACGATTTTGGGGGGTGAAGCTTTAGTTTGGGAAGCCAAGACCTTCAAAAGTGTTCTTAATTCCTACATCAGGGGTACTAGACAAGCTATTAACTTAGACAAGAGCTATGTCTTCTTCCTCAACACTCCTCTGGAGAGGCAGAGGAAAATTGCTTGAATTTTGGGTTGTGGCATTGGGTCCCTGTCGACGACTTACCTTGGGCTTCCTCTAGGCTCCAAACCCCCGGACTCCTTTTGGACAAGCATTATCGACAACTTCATCAAGAAACTTGCTGGGTGGAAAGGGGCCACCCTCAGTTAGGCAGGCAAATGCACCTTGGTTAACTCGATTCTCCAGAACCTCCCCACCTATGTCCTCAGTCTCTTTGGGATTCCGGTTAAGTTTGCGGACAAAATGGAGAGGATTCAGAGGGACTTTCTTTGGACTAGAACTGATGACCACAAGAGATACCACCTGGTAGCCTAGGACCAGGTTTGCTTGCCCAAAAGCCAGGGAGCTCTTGGACTCAGGAAAATTCCTCACCTCAATCAATCCCTCTTAGCTAAACTCCCTTGGTGCATCTTCCAAGGCATAGGGGTTTGGAGGGACATCTTGGCTGAGAAGTACCTGGGAGGCCTGTCTCTCTCCTCCATTTTACAAGGGACCGAGCTACTGTTGGGTTCTAACATTTGGAATGGTATCTTGAAGGCCCTTCCCCTTGCTAAATCCAGGGCCAAATGGAAAGCTGGAAAGGGAGACAAAATCCTTTTTTGGTAGGACAGTTGGCTTTTTCAGGAACCTCTCATTAACCATCCTTCATTCGGTAGGTGGGCTGATAAAGCAATAGGCAGATATGGTTTGTTGGTTAGGAACTACAAAAATGGGAATGAATGGCACAATCTGGTGGAGATTTCACAGGATCTCGAGCCTTTGATGGCCTCTTTGTATGCTATCAACATCAACCAGATAGGCAAAGCCTTAGTCTGGGGAGACTCTTCTAGAGGCCATTATACTGTAGCCTCAGGCTATCTTTCTCTTGTGGGCACAGGGGAGAAACCTATTTGGGCCAAGGCCTAGACCCCTGGATTGATGCCCAAAATCAACATTTTCTTTTGGCTCCTCTTGCAAGACAAAATCCTTACCCTGGATAATTTAGCCAAGAGAGGCCAAATTATTCCCAATAGATGTTGCCTCTACAAGCATGACCTGGAAATGGTTAATCACATTTTCATTCAATGCCCCTTTTCCTCTAGAGTGTGCAGTCTTCTAACTTCCAACATGAACTTCTACTGGTGCCCGCCAGCTAGTATCCAAGATTTCTTCATTCAATGGAGTAGCAACCATAAAGGCCTGGAATCCCAAATTTTGAGTTCTTGGATTATTCCACACTTTTGCTGGGGAATCTGGAAGGAGCGCAACAACAGGATATTCAGAGACAGAGAACCTCCTAAGGGTATTATAGTAGAGAAAATTGATGGCCTCATGAAAGAGAACTATTCCACAACTAGAGATGGAAACATAAAGGACGAAGGGAAAATTAAGACCAGGAAAGAAGACAGGATCAAAAGAAGATAGTAGGCTACTTGGTCCTTCCCCCCCAAAAACTAGCATAAAGCCAATTTTGATGGGGTGGCTAAGGGGAACCCTGGTCCTGCTGGATGCGGTGGAATCATAAGAAACAACTTGGGAGGGGGCATTGTTTCCATCTCCTCCCTTATTGGTCACCAAACCAACCATTTGGCTGAAGCCAATGCGGCCAGACTCACTGTTAAGTTGGCCCTGGTCTCAGGGATCGAACAACTGTGGCTTGAAGGAGACTCCCTAAATATAATAAATTGTATTTTAGGAGTAACCAAACCATCATGTACCATTGAAAGCATAATTGAGGACCTAAAAATGGACTTGAGAAAATTTAAAAATTACCATGTCAGCCATGTTTACCTTGAAGCTAACATGGTTGCTGATTGGTTCGCTAACGCAGTGGTCACATTCAACTTGGTGATGACGTGGGGAAATAATAATCATTTTTCGGTAGCGGCTACGAAGCTCATCTGAAAGGAGAAAATCCAAGGTACAAACTCAAAATATTTTTATGATGATGAGACATGCTAAACCATGTTTTAAAAAGGGTATCATTTGGATTTATGCGGAACCCCCACTATTTCATATAACGTGTACAGATTACATGAGCAGAAGAAAGACAGAGTTAAACCCAATAACACGCGCATTAAAGCTCTTGTCCTTAGCAATTTTTTCATCTTTGAGCTCTGCAATTCTGTTAAGGGTTTAGGGTTAGAGAGGCATAATATCACAATGGTGGGAGAAAGGATTAGAAGAGAGCCATGGGGAGAAACGGAGAGCTGGAAAGAAAAAGGGAAGGTTTGGAAAAAACTCCAGAAGGGCGGCATAACCAGCTTCATGGAGAGGCTCCATGGTTTCGACGCAGGGGTTACCAAGATTATGGTTGAAACCTAGCACAACGGAAAGGTCAAAATTGATGGTGTCTCCCAACAAATTCTAGAGGGTCTCATTGCGAAGGTGACAGGTTTCTCCCAAGAAGGCATTAGCTTCTTCAGGGATAAGAAGATGTTCGCCAATGCTGTCAACGCTTTCGTAAAGATCAACAAGAAGAAAAGAAAATGGGTAAATATTGACACCTACTATGACATTGAGTCCATCAAGAAGTTCTGGAGGCTCATTCTGAGGATCATCATAGAGTATGTCACTTTAGAACCCAGGTTTGATAGAGTCAAGACCCATCATTTTGTTCTGCTTAATCATTTTAGACATAAAGTGAAAATCTCCTTTCCTTTCTATATTTATACTTCTATGACTAATAATATAGAGAGTTACAAGAAATATCCTATCAAGAACCCTGCCCTCCATGAGGGCCTTCTGCTCCTCATTTTTCAGTTTCTGAAAACCAAGACAAGAGTCAAGTCCATTGGGGCTTCGGGTGGCTCCTCGGAGGACACTACCAGCTCAGACTCAAGGGAAGTGTGCATTGTGAAATCTGTTAAGTTTGAAACCCCAAAAGCCAAACCCTCTCCTCGCTTCCCTAGAAAGAAGAGCCCCAGGTGCCCTCCCCCTAACCCCCCTTCCCCTCATCCTAAGGAGTCTAGTGATGAGTCAGAAACATAGTCGGAGGAGGCAGATTCGGTGGCAGAGAAGGAAAGTGAGTTGGAAGACGACAAGGAGAAAGATAACGACAAGAAGGAGGTGACCCCCTTGGTAACCCAAGATAACCCCAAGAAAAGAAAATTGGACCAGACCCCAACCCATGATCATCTCAGTGACTTCGCTGATTTTCCCCCCAGCCCAACTGCGCCCACCTCCCCGCTGGAGGTCCCCATCTCGCCCCTAGAAGAGATGATAGAAATCATGGTTGAAAAGGGAGGGGAGGCCATCAGGAAAAATAAGAGAAGAGCCTGGAGAAATTTCAATATGGATAGTGTCAGTATGGGCATCGTTAGAGAACTTGATAAAATCCAAGTGTTGGGGGATCTCGACAGTAGCACCCCCTATGACGAGCTCCTTAACCCAACTCTTCTAGTTCTCTCTGATAATGTTCGTGAAATGGGTTTCAACTTTCTCAACAATGCAAAGAACAACCTGATCGACAATTTTTGCTCCATTAAATGGCTTTTTCAGGAAATTGAGACTCTGAAGGACAAGTCCAACCATACCAACAACAGGGGGGATGTCAAGGATCATGAGGCCAGAGGTAGTAAAGACCAGGTAGGCAGCCAGGACCCCAGAGACAATCAGGAGGACAGAATCACCCCACTCGAGCAGAAGGTCCAAAAGCTGGATTTCGTCCACCAGGTTGTGACTAAATAGATTGTGGATACCCTCCATACCTTGAACAAAAAAATTGTCAATCTGGGGGACTATCTGACCAATGCCAGCCTTGTGGGGAACGTGGAGCAAAGTACAGAGCACGAAACTAGCCGGGAAGATCCTCAGAAAGAGACTGGAATCTAGGATAGTTAGGGGGACCAGATGCATTTCCCCCCCACAATCCAGGAGGAAGAGGCCAACCAGAAGGAAAGTGACGCTGCAGAAACCTTGCAGGAAATGGAAAAGAAGGGACACTAGTCTGCCCACCAGGCTCTATTCCTGGCCTTTGTTTCTCAAACTTTGGGCCTTTTTGTTTCTGGCCTTTTGAGGTAGCTTTTTTTCTGTTTTTTATGTTTTAGTTGTTTTATGCTATAAAACTTTGGGTTTTAGGATCCCTGTAAAACCTGTTTTCCTAATCAAAAACATCCTTAGATTTTCATTGATATCAACTAAATTTTCCCAGTACGTGATTGCCCTAACGTTAAACCCCATGGCAGTCGCAACGTCTGCCACTTGATTACCCTCCTAGTAGATATGTTGCAGGTGGATCATTCTCATTTCTTCCAATATATTTTTAATATCCATGATGATATTTCTAATCTTCCATCCCAAATTTTCCTCCCCCTTTACCCAATCGATCACTAGTTTGGAGTCCCATTCTATAGTTAACTCTAAAATGTTTCTTTCCCTAGAGAGTTGAAGACCCCATAATAACACCATAGCTTATGCCACATTATTGCTACCAATCCCCACCTGGCTTGCATAAACCAATAGTACATCATCATTCCTATCTCTTAGCACACCACCAGCCGCTCCCTATCCTCCTTTCGTAGCTTTGTCAAAATTCAGTTTATACTGTGTGATGGTAGGTGGTCTCCATATTGTCTGTTGTCTCCTCCTCCTAGCGGAGTTATCAAAAAGGAGGAAGTCCTCTTGACAACCCCAATTCTCAGCCACAATGCCTTCAAGTCTTTTAGGTTCCTCCTTTGGCATCTTGTATTTAGCTACCCTTAGATTTTCCTTCAACAGTTTGTTCATCACTCCAAAAACCACTTCAACCATCCTATTTTCTCCCTTGAATATCCTGTTATTCCTTTCTTTCCATATGTGCCAGCATACATATGGTGGGATAAACTTCCATAAAAGGATTAGTCTTGGATGATGGAATGGGCAATCCCAATTATCCACAAACTATCCCAAGTTATCTTTCATGACCCATACCACCCCCAATCTTTCCCAAACCTTAGTCCAGATGTCAACCACAAACTGACATTCAATGAAAAGGTGGTAAATACTTTCTTCCTTTTGTTCACAAAGGCAGCAATGGTTTGTTATGTAGAATGCCCTTTTTTTTCAAATTATCGATTGTTAAGATTTTTCCATGTTGAACTATCCACCAAAAGAAATTAATCTTAGGTATAAGGTTACTGATCCATACCTTACTCCACGTAGTTGGGCATAGTTCCTTACTGAACATTAGGGTCTAAGCAGATTTGACAGTGAAGTTCCCATTCGGAGTTAAATCCCAAGCCATGACATCTTCCTGTGGCAATATTGGGATCCTCTATTCCTTTATTAGTTCTTCCAGTTCTTCTATGAGAATACCTATCTCCCATGGATAGTCCTCCTTAAATACCTTCTTCCATCTCCTCCCCTGATCAATGTAGTCTCCCACTCTAACCCCCATGTCCTCCTTAAGGAGTTCCATTAAATCACTATATTTACTTAAGGCCAGCGGTTTCCCATCCGTCCACCTGTCTTGCCAAAACCTTATATTGAAGCCATTGCCCATAATCCACCTCAATCCTTCTCTTAGTAGTCCTTTATTTCTAACAATGTTTTGCTAGATCTTTGAACCACCCGAGAGGTCATTATTATATAGGTTCCATCGAAAGGAGGTATTAGACAAATATTTAGCTTTCATAATGTTTTCCCACCCCGTGTTTCCTTCTACCAGTTTCCATCCAATTTTTGTGAGTAGAGCTTTATTAAGGTCTTTCATTCTTCTAATCCCAAGCCCCCCCTTAGCTTTTGGTTTACACACCTCCTCCCAGTTGACCAGATTCAATTTATTTTTCTCTTCAGTCCTTGACCATAGGAAATTCCTTTGAATTCTCTCAATTTTCTCGACCATATTAAGATTAATCTTAAATATGGATAAGAAATAAATAGGGATTCCCTGAAGAGCAACAACAATCAGTTGAAGTTTTCTGCCATTGCTTAATATCTTCCCTTTCCACCCTGCAAGCTTCTTTTGAATTCTCTCCACTATTGTATTCCAAAATTCATTAGAAACCTCCTTGGTAGTGAGGGGGAGGCCTAAATAAGTGTCTGGGAGGCACGCAGATTGGCAATCCAAGATTTTCCTAATCTTTCTTTGAAGTGAAGAATCAGTGTTAAAGAAACAAATCTTGCTTTTATGAAAGTTCACCCGTTTCCCTGAGCTTTCTTCATAATTATGTAAAATCATTTTCCAAGCTTTAGCCTCCATGATTGAAGATTCTCCAAATAGGAAGGTATCATCCACAAATTGCTATAAAACCTCAGCTTTAGCATTAGTGGCTGGTTTCACACCTTTAATGCAGCCCGAATCAACTAATTTACAGAATTACTTTCCCAAGACTTTTGCTACCATGATAAATAGGTAAGGTGAGAGCGGATCGCCCTGTCTTAAGCCTTTTCCTACCATTATGTTACCCCATAAGGACCCATTTAGTAGGACAGAGTACTACACTAAGCTCACCATCAACATAATCGGGTTTATAATCCTATTGTTAAATCTAATTCTTTCTAGTACATCCTGAAGGAAGTCCCACTTGACCTTATCATAAGCTTTGGAAATGTCTAACTTGAATGCCATTCCAGATTGCCTGCTCTTTTTTGTTGAATGGATAACCTCATGGGTTGTAATAGTCGCATCAAGGATCTACCTTCCTAGCACAAACCCCTTCTGAGGACTACCAATAATTTTTTCCAAGAAAGGCTTTAATCTATTCACTAAAACCTTGGCAAAGACCTTGTATATAGTATTACATAGAATTATAGGTCTAAAATCATTCAAATTCATAGGATTGGAATTTTTAGGAACTAGGGCAATAAAGGTCTTATTTATGCTCCATAGTAGTTTGCCAGTTCTGAAAAAATCCCTAGTTGCCCAAATTACTTCTGATTTGATCACCTCCCATAAATGCTGAAAGAAAGCAGATGGGAAACCATCGAGGCCTGGGGCCTTAAAAGCTTTCATTGAGAACACTACCTTTTTCACTTCCTCTTCTGAGATCTTACCAAGGATCCAATCATTTTCCTCTTCTCTTATACTCATTGGGATTGAATTAATCAGACTTCTCCTAATCACTTGGTTCCCAATGAAGTTATCTTCCTTAAGAACCTTACTGAAGTGATCTACCACTAGTTTCCCCATTTCCTTCTGCTCTTTCAATACCCTTCCTCCTTCTTCACTTAGTTTTGAGATAGTGTTTCTTCTTTTGTGGTTAGAAGAAGATCTGTGAAAGAAGGTAGTATTTTTGTCCCCTTCCTCTAGCCATTGAATTCTAGATCTTTGTTTCCAAAAAATTTCCTCCTTTTGGAGGATCTCTTTCCACCTCCTTCTAAGTTTTTCCTCTTCCTGAATATTCTCCTCTGAGTTATTCCCCTCTGCAATAGCCCCTTGGAGTTTTTTAATCTTTTCCTCTACTTCTCCTTTACCTTTAAACAGATCCTAAGTCTAGAAGACATCATATTTTTGAAGTTGGTGATGAGGTTATGGTTCATTTGAAGAAAGGAATATTTCTAGTTGAAACATACAGTAAGCTGATGATGAAGAAGTTTGGAGCTTGTGAGATCTTGAAGGAGTTTGATATTGGAAATGCTTATGAAGTTGAGTTACTTGATGAAATGGATATATCTCCTATATTCAATGTTGTTGATTTATATAAGTATAATGAGTTAGATGATGAGGTTGTTGTATCAGATGATTATCCTAAGAAGAAAATTGAAAAAGTTGAAAAGGTATTGGATCAAAGAGTTGGTAAAAGCACAAGAGAAAAAGAATACTATGAATATTTGGTAAAGTGGAAGAGTAGACCAGTTGAAGATGCAACATGGATTTCTTAATATGAGTTGGATTCAGCTTAGGTTGTGATGTCTCAATGATTTAGGAGAATCATTTCTTTCTACCCTGGTTGTCTGATGTAGGAGCATCTTGGGTTGACGTCTTATCTTGCTCATTTGTGTTCATTCTTCCAGTTTTTATCGAGTTACAGTCATTGCCAAGTTGTAGAAATTGCCAAATGCCAATAATTTTATAGTTTCAACTAAGTTAAGGTTATCCCACATCATGTTAATACTTGGGTTAGTGTGTTATCCCATCTCATTCTATAGTGTGTGTTGAGTTCCACAGTGTGTTCCAAGTTATTCTTCATATTCCGAGTCACATAAGGTATGCCAATAGACCCTTCATGTGCTAAGTTTTCCTATTTATGCTAACTGTCAGCATTTTGGACATATTTTCTACATTTTTGATGCGAGCTGACTTGTAGGATTAATTTTGATTGTGACATTTATGATAAGATATTTTCTTGGGATGTGTCCAAAGCATTTTAGGGTTGGACTTTCTATTTTGTAATGTTCTAGAACATTTTGTAAGCCTTTTTGGCAAGTATAAATAGTGTGTTTAGGCTTAGAGTTAGAGCAATTTTTAGTGAGATTTTGGTAGATAGATTTTTGGAGGAGAACTAGAAAGTGTGAATTGGAAGCTGAATCTTAGATCTTAAATGTATTTAGTATCCGGCTGTAACCTAGAAGGCCTTATAGCTAGACATGTATGTTGATCATTTGATGAATCAGTAAAAGTATCTTGTTCTCTCTCTGTGGTGTTATTCTCTTTGTGTGTTTGCTTTCATTGTGTTTACTTTCCAATATTGGTTTGGATTGATGGGTGTGCCTTTGGCCCTAGTTATTCTCTCCCTCCTTGAATCATCTTGGCTACCTCCTCTTCATCATTTGAGTGAAGCCCAGTTCATCATTTGCATGAAGCCCATTGAATGAAGCATCATCTTGGCTTTTTGTGTCCTTCGAGGACTCAACTTTCTAGGCTATGGATATGCCACATGTTTGAGCCTTAAAGTGCTCATAAATCAATAACAACAAGCCCTCATGGAAAGTAGGGTTGGCATAAGATTTCTTTTTATGCCCCATAATATTCTATTTATAGAGAAGAAGAGGTAGTAAGGGATGGAGATCTTAGTGCCATACCTGAAATGGTTAAGGATGACAAAGTGATGGGTACATACTCTATCATACCTTGTGTTCAGTGTAATGTAAGAGATGATTACCCTAAGAACAAACCTTTAGAGCTTTCTTATGAAACCGGGTTCATAATATGCTCCTATCTTCACTAAATCCTTCATCTCCTTAGCATTCTTAGAAAAATCTTTGACAGCATTGAGGGAAACCTTCTTATCCCTAAAGAATTTGATGCCCTTAGAAGGGGAGTCAATGACCTCTACAATAACACTTTCATTAACCTAGAATTCAACACCATCAATTTTAACTTTCTCATCTCTCCAAGAACTAACCATAAGTTCAGTTGTCGCCAGGTTCCAGCCATGTAATTTCTTAATGTAATTTTAAATGCCACCTTCCTTTAGCTTCTCTTAGACCTTTGACCTCCTTTTCCATTTCGTCGCTTCATCCTCCAGCTCTCTGCGATGCCTTTCTCCCACCATAGTGTTGTTATGATTTGGGATGGTTCTTTGCAAATTCCAAAAGAAATGAAAAAACCTTTGGTATTTCTCACCAAAACTAAGCTATATTTTGCCATCAAGAATACAAGACCAATTGTGATTAGAAAACACCCAAAAAGTATGCCAATAAGAAACTGAATTAAGTTTCCTCATATTTGACCCGTGCTTATCATTCATTAAATTGTATGTGTAACTAACAACATTACCTTTCATCATTATTTTTTATACTACCACTCCTTCCCAAGATTTTTTCTTTCTCAATCATGCTTTTAACTACCGCTGGTAACCCATCACTATTAATCCACCTAGTTGACTTATCCCTTTTGATTGCCTCATTAGCCATCCAATCAGCTATCGAATTTGTCTCTCTATATTCATGTGACACATAGACCTTCTCAAAGGTAAGCAAGATTTGTTTAGTTTCTTCCACCATATTCTCAATAGACCAAGAAAGAAAACGTTCACCTTTGAGGCACTTAATGATTTTATTAGAATCCCCCTCAAGCTAGAGGCATCTTATACCAATATTTTTAGCAAGCTTAATAGTGTAAAGGGCAGCACAAGCCTCAACAAAGTGCTTGGTTTGGTGCCTAGAGGGAAGATGATAGCTGCAATGCCATAACCAAAGAAATTTTTAATCACCCCACTACTACCAGCTTCTCTTAGATTTCCTTTTTCCACCCCCATTGAAATTAGGTTTGTGCCACCCATATGAGGGAAAAAACCATTGGCATTCTTTTCTTCTTTTCTATCTATCATTACTTCTTCTATTGTCTCCTGCAATAGGTTAGAACCTTTGCAAAAAAGACAATTTTCCATAAGGGCATTAAGAATTTTACTCGACAAAATTTTTGTTGGAAGACTGGCATCCCTGAAGATACGATTATTGCATTCTTTCCATATTCCACAACCAAAGTGGGGAAGAACCCATTTTCTGATGGTATAAAGATTGGTTCCCTTCCAAGAATTTTCCCATTACCTGAAGAAGTTTGTAGTCGTGGGTGGGGTACACCAGTCCAAACCAAAACCTTGATTGAAACTTGACCACACCTCTCTTGTAAAATTTCAATGAATAAATAAGTGATCCACAAACTCTATTTTGTTTTTGCATAGAATGCATTTGTTAGGAATATAGAGGCCCCTTCTGTGGAGATTATCAATAGTTAGAACCTTATTCTAGAGGAAAAGCCAAAAGAAGATGTTGATTTTAGGAATAAGACCAAGATACTAGGTATTCACCCATTCCATTTTGGAATCTTGCTTCATCATAGATTGGTACCCAGAAGCCACCAAGTAAATGTCATTGGAAGTTTTCTCCCACACTAACTTGTCCTAATCATTATTCAAAATCATAGAGTGGAGGATAGTCATCATAGGTTTGAGATCCTCAGAGATAAAAGAAAGGTCTCTCCACTCTCGGCCTAATCTGTAGTCACTGACTTTAATACCAAACATTTGAATGAAAGTACTAGCCCATCTATCAAAAGCAAGAAAATTGAGGAGAGGTCCTTGGAATAGCCAATTTTCCTACCAGAAAAGAATTTCATTACCATTCCCCACTCTCCATTTTACATTGCTATTAGCAATATCTTTGACTCTAAGCATGCCATTCCAAATATTTGAGCCCTTGAGAATGGCTTCCTCATTGAACAAGTATCGAATAGAAGGTCTCCAAAGACATTTTTCCTCCATGATATCTCTCCAATCCCCCTTGGTAGAAAAGATTCTCCATGTCTATTTAGTTTGAAGAGCATTATTGAAAGGTCTCAATTTTTTGATACCCAAACCACCATACTATTTGGGGAGGCAAAGATTGCCCCAAGCAATGAGAGGAAATCTCTTCTGAACTTCTGAACCAAACCATAGAAAATTCCTCTGGATCTTCTCCATAAGGTTAGCAAACTTGGTGGGAATCCCAAAGAGGCTTAGTGCATAGGTTGGAAAATTTTGAAGGGTAGATTTGACCAACTGAATTTTGCATGCTTGGATTAGGGTGATACCTTTCTAGCTAGCCAATTTCTTGTTAAACCTATCAAGAAGACTAATCCACAAAGAATTAGGGGGTTTGAGGCCCATAAGGAGACCCAAATAAATAGAGGGAAGGCTACCTATGCCACATCCCAGAAAAGTAGCTACCTATGCATATATATAATTTTGTACATGTATATTTTAAATTAAAACATGATTATTTTTATTTACATTGTATGTATATGTGTATATATGCACGTGCAAATCTATCTCTATCATACTTGTATCTTAGAGATTTATAGACATATACAAATTTACATCATACATTATGGCCTCTGGTGTTGGGGCTGCACCTACATCCATAGGGGATGGTAGTGTTCAGGGAGGGGATGGTAGTGCTTAGTCTAGTACAGCATGTAGAGAAACATCATCTACTAAGGAGAGAAAGATATTATTTAGAGATATCATTGCTAGGCTATGTTGTGTTATTGAGGTCATAGATTCTACACTTTTGACTTCCACCACCCTCTCTAATAGGGAGAAGGCTACTACTATGGTAGATGAGTTGTATCGTATGATTTAGATAGTTGAATCATACAACCCATATGACTATATCAGTATTGAGTCTTTTTATTCTTCTCTTTATCACAGTGTCATTGGCACTATGAAGGATAGGCAGATTGGTACAAATATCACCACCACTATGGTGAAGACCATGTTTCCCTACCAAGTGCATAGATGAGCTTGTTGCACCATTTATATATCCTTGTTGGATAGCCATACATCATAGATGGCCATAGAAGGATAAGTTTCCTCTCTATTTCTGTAAATAATTGTTTACAAAATTTTATTTACAGTATGATGTAGACTATACAGATTTTCCAAGTCATGTAGGCCAAGGTAGATTATCATAGAGGTTTAGACCTAAAAACACCCATGTGCCCATTAATAAGCAGGAAACGATGAGTCCAAACCTTTTGGTTATGCCAAGAGGTCCAAAGATGATTGTTACAGGTCTGAGTGTTCTATATTATACAATTAGGAATCAGATATATTCTAGCATTGACACAATTACTACATAGTTGCAAGAGGTTTTGATTAATCGATGTGGGAAATATACATTACAATTTTGTGGTACCATTTTGATAGTTGCATCCTCTAGCATATTACTTGATGATGCGTGTGGGATAGAAAACATATCTTTTCTAGTAGAGGTTTCCGCTTTATCAAATGTGGATGCATTACATTGTATGACATCATATTTAGCTAGTAATATTATTGGTTTTTATCAAGCTTTATTGAAACCCACATGGATTCCTCTTAGACACATTGGTGAACACATCAGCCACATTCTCTCATGCACATTAGGATTCTCTCATGCACATTAGGATCAAAGGGTTCACAGGGACATGAGGATATTCATGTACCTTCTATAGCACCTTCTCCTACTCAGGCCCCTACAACACCTCCTACAATACTCCCCACCCCTATGCAAGCCCCTACAACACCTGCTCCTACTCATGCCCCTACAACACCTCCTACAAAACCCCCCTACTCAGGCCCATATGATTTAGGTATCAGTCAAATCAACATAGCCTTACATGATGCTATAGCACACACGGGTGTGTGTGTGTGTGTGTGTGTGTGTGTGTGTGTGTGTGTGTGTGTGTGTGTGCACGCACACGTGTGTGCACATGTGTGTGCGTGTGCCTATGTGTGTGTGTTCAAATTTATTTTTTATAATTTAAAATTATACTTACATGTACTTGAGTTTAAATACATAACTAGAGACATACATATCCAATTCAATATAACTTAAATATGTATACATACATGTTCTACAAGGTCTTAGTGATATTATATTATGTTTTGGTGATCTTTAGACACCTACAGATCCTAGATGACATGACTCATAGGTATGTAATTTATATATTTTATAAACATGTAATGTGTGTAATTTTATAACTAGATATATATATATATATATATATATATATATATATATATATATATATATATATATATATATATATATATTTATATAATATAAGTACTTTTTAATTTGACATGTATGCACACATTTCTTTCATTTGACATAGAGTTCATACGCATATCATAGAGCTTCCTGAGGTCATGGATCAAGAGGGGGATGTAGTTGATCTACATGTATATGTAGTACTTGTCTTATTTTAGATGTGCATTTCATTGGCTGCAAGATGTTATTCTAGATACATTTTGATATGGAGACATTTTATATATATTTTTAAGACATTTTATATGGGTTCATTACTCTCCAAAGACATTTCATTATATACATGTACATGTTATTTCATAGATGTGTTATTTTGTAGATGTATGTTATGTTCATTTCTTATGTTCATATGTTATGTTCATGTCAGGTATGTATGTTTTCAATATTTATTTTTATTTTTATTTTTATATTCATTTTTATGTTCATGTCATGTACATGTTATTGATCTTGATGTTCATATTTTTATTAAATCACGTATGATAATGTGCATGTCATCATCAAATCACATGTTGTATGGGGGTCTATTTGGGGGATGTCTTAATCTAACTTTAATGAACTATAACATGACATGTCTTAAGGGGATATTGGATATCATCAAATAATATGCATAATCTAACATGTACATAAAACCATAGATCATATACAAAACATATAATCATATAATCATAGCTACTAAGTATGTCTCAAGGGGAGGTCCTAAAGCATGCATAAGAATATAGATTAAAGCATAGGTTAAAGCATAAATAACATTTTCAAATAAATCAAAGGACTCAATCATCAAAGAATGCATAAGAACACATATCAAAGCATTCAATCATTAAAGAATACATAGGAACATACATAAAAACATAAATGATTAAAGCATAAATAACATCTTGAAACACATATGTACATCAAATTATCTAATACACACACAAAACATATAATCATATCTACCAAGTATGTCTTAAGTGGATGTCTTAAGGGGAGGTCCTAAAATATACATAAGAATGTAGATTAAAGCATAGGTTAAAGAATAAATAATATCTCCAAACAAATCAAACTATTCAATCATCAAAGAATACATAAGAGCATAGAGAAAAGCATTCAATCATTAAAGAAGACATAAGACCATACATAAAAACATAAATTTTTAAAGCATAAGTAACATCTATATACATAAAATTATCTAATGCGCATAGAAAATATATAATCATATCTAACAACTATGTTTTAAGGGGATACATAAGAAAATACATAAAGACATGGATCAAAGCATAAATAACATATTAAAGGGGTGTGCACCAAGATGGTGTGCTAAAAGGGGATATAATTGGATGCCTTTACTTCTGAAATTAGGTAAACCTGGGCATGGAAGACCCATTTGAGGGTCATGCACTCAAAATGCGAAAATGTGTAAAACACAAAAATTGTAGTATTCTGAATCTTGTTTATAATATACTAAGGTTTTTAAAAATGGATAAGATTAAGAGGGTCAAACCCCAAATGCATGAAAAAATATTCCTATTTTTTGCTAAAAACATAACATAGTTATTTCTGTGTGCTCAATAAAACATATAGTTATATTTAGTATTTTGAGAAAACCATGTGGGAGGATGATAGGTAAGAGTGAGATCTAGAAGTTTTATATTTTTTTCATAATTTTCTAACAAGTAGTTATTTTCCTATGATATTTTGAAGTGACTCAATCTTGAAATTATGATACTTATTCATGCATTGGGCATTACTTGCATCAAAATAATCGAAAATCAATGCTTTTTTTAAAAGCACGTAGAATCAAGTTTATAACAATAATATGTAATTTATTTTCCATTTGGTTAAGTAGATCAAAAGAAATTTAAAAAATGGTAGACATATTTCTAAGAGGTTTGTCAAGGCACTAGTATAGAAAAATCAACTTCAAAATGTTGATCTTGTCCAAAAAAATTTAAAAAAAAAAAAAAATATATATATATATATAGTTAGAAACGTAAGAAAATGTGTGAGTTATGGTGGAAATTTTAGAGATACCCACTTCACCATTTGCAAACTTGACGAAGTCAAAGACTAGAATTGATCTTAGAAGTTGAAAAAATGTCTAAACCCACAAATGATAGAGGGAAAACATCAACCCAAGCCTTTGGGTAGTTAAATAGGCCTATTACCAAGCATAAATGTGATCGTACCTTTTTGTTAACAAAACACGGTTGTGTAATTCTTTGTATGACTAAACTGTCATACTAGACATAAAATAATCATGTTATGTCAAGTATGACTTTACTAGACATAACATGATTGCATTTTGTCTACATAAAAGTATAGTCAATTTTTTAGAGGCGTAATAGGCCTAATTAGGCCCAATGAATAAAGCAATTACCTAAAAATAGATTAATTTCATCAAATACATGATTGGAGGGACAATACACAATGGGTTTTATACAAAGAAAGAGTGTGGTGGAGGGACTATGCACAGTGGGTTTTATACAAAGATTCAAATGCCAATTATATCAAGGAAAATTTTTCTTCTAGAACTTAGACTTTAGGTCTTGGAATAATTCAGTTTGTTGTTCATCCAAATGGCAACCCTTATAGGGAAAACCTAACTGTAATGCAACAATACAATGCAAGGTCAAGATATAGGAGAGAGATTCTTTTGGTTGAATTAGAAGATAAATCATCTTCTGAAGAAATAAAAAAGACTTCTTGTGAAGAAATTGAGGTACATCCATTCATTTCACTCAAATTTTTGTTTGATTTTTATCATGTAGGAAAATTCAATGATGGGTTTTTGTATGTATGTCAAGAATAGGAAGAAGAAGGGACTAAAATTAAGCCAATGGTGGATTTCCATGACAAACAAGGAAACCTACAACAATAAAAATTATGCTTGACATTGATGGCCAATTTAGTGTAGATCTTGAAACAATAAAACATGTTGATAAGCGCTCTAGTGAATGTAGGTGCCATCTTCATCACAATTAAGCCAAGGGTTCATAGGAAGAAGAAGGGACTAAAATTCAGCAAAGGGTGCATTTCCATGACAAACAAGGAAACCTACAACAATAAAAATTATGCTCAACATTGATGGTCAATTTAATATAGATCTTGAAACAACAAAACATGTTGATAAGCACTCTAGTGAATGTAGGTGCCATCTTCATCACAAGTTTTCATCTCTCTCTCTCTCTCTCTCTCTCTCTCTCTCTCTCTCTCTCTCTCTCTCTCTCTCTCATTGCTTTTGGTTAAACATAACCTAATGGGGTTATGCAAAACTAGTTGCAATGATTTAGGTCTTTATAACACAGTTGTGTTAGTAATGTGATCGTGTTTTGCATATTATAGAAAATTTTGATCATTATGCTTGGGTATTAATAACCCACATGTGGTTTTTACAATATGCAAATATTAACTTCTGTAACTACCTTAAACATCGATTTCAAGTTTTTGCAAGGTACCATTGTTGTGTCATAGGGTGTTCTACTATAGATACACATTTTTTATGTCTTTCTTTCTTTGAAATAATTAAAATCTAATGTTTTGGGGTGTCTTGTTCATATTTTTTTATAATCATTATAACTTCAACTTTATAGAAAATTATTGAATTGAATTATTTTTTGAGTTTATATTCATGCAACTTTGTTTTTGTTTTGTAGGTTATAAAAAATGAGAAAGAACAACAGAAGATCAACTGAGGGACAAGAGGCAATGAGGGAAAAAAAAAAAGGAGTAGATGAGGAGATTATGTCATGCTAGAGCATCAAATACACATGATGTGAGTGGTGTGAATGCACCAATTGATATTGAAATAAACCTAATGAATTTCAAGAGCACACACAATTTGAAATTGATAATGTCACAAATGAATTTCAAGAGCACACACTAATTGAAATTAATGCACCTAATGTAGCAAATG
The DNA here is from genome assembly GCA_028749045.1 of Cupressus sempervirens. Classification (NCBI taxonomy): domain Eukaryota; kingdom Viridiplantae; phylum Streptophyta; class Pinopsida; order Cupressales; family Cupressaceae; genus Cupressus; species Cupressus sempervirens. The sequence continues at coordinate 441,868,804 of CM053792.1, read as the reverse complement.
AGATTCAAGGGCACACACCAGTTGAAATTGATAATGTAGCAAATGAATTTCAAGAGCACACACCAATTGAAATTAATGCACTTAATGTAGAAAATGAAATTCAAGAACACACACCAATTGAAATTCAAGAGCATGCACCTAATTGCATAATGAACTATATTCACCATATGCATCTAAATCACCTCATGTACCTAATTCACCCCATGTACCTAATTCACCTAATGCTCACAATGCACCATTGTCTATGTTATAATTCTTTAGAATAACTGAGAGAGGGGGGGGGGGGGGGGGGGAAGTGAATCAGTTATTCAAGGTCCAATGCAACTTTTTCTACAAATCCTTAATGGCGCATAACTGAAATTATCATGCATGCAATTGAACACTAAACAATCATGAAAAGTAAACATGCATCACACCATAACACTGAGAATTTGATAACCCAGAAACCCTCCAGGAATAAGAAGGTAAAACTGGAGTGGGGATGATACCCACAAAATAATTGCGCAATTGATTTCAACCACTTCTGATGGTCTACCCTATTAAAGGCCTGCCCTATTAAAGACTACAACACATTTTTAAATGTGACCTTGTTAGAGGATTTCACCATACTGTTAGGAATAGGCCTAGTCAAAGGACTTTGTAACATTCACTTGGAATGTCACCCTGTTAAAGGATTTACAACATGGCTATTAAACCAACCTAAGTCCATAGGATTTATTCTAACTGTTGCAATTGCTAGAGAGTAACAACAATGGCTTTTGATCTGATACAACTTACAACATATCTTGTGGATTACATATCACACTTCAGTTCAATCCTTTTCTTGGCTTTAATCACTATAGCTATGTAAGCTTGTCATATCAAGCTTCGTCATCTTGTGTCTTCTTACTCATCATACAAATGCAATCATATCTATGGTCACCTATTGAAGCAGAGTATTTTTTCTCTCTTCCACCTTAGCACCTTCTTTAGCACTTCATGCTTTCATGCTTTCATGCTTGACCATCTCTTTGCTCCGTGACCTTATGACTCCTTAAATAGAAATTTGGGATACCTTTTACTGCTCGATTTTCCCTCTCCAACTTTAGGGTTTCAATAGATTAGGTAGGATATAATGTATCTATCCCATATCTTGCTCTTGTCTAGAAACTTCATCTAGAATACAATTGTATTTGCCAAAAATGTTTTACATGGTGTTCTGTGCCACCAGCTCATCATTCTTATCTTCTATCTGATTCAAAAAATTCTAGATAACTACCATGTTGGCTAAGATCTGGCGAATCTTCAATTTTCAAATTAATGTAGCAACTTGGCATTATTGATTTACTGATGCTCAACACCTAAAGAAATTTTGTGAAACTCAGGCACTTCAATATCACTCAGCACTTATATCTTTCTCAGCACTTGAAAACTTACTCGGCACCTATTATCTTTTCTGCCACTCAGCACTTGAAGATCACTTGGCACACACTAAGTTGAACTTTTCTCAGCTTCAACTGAGAATCTATTCGGCACTAACTAGCTTGCTCGGCTCTCTCTAATGAACTTAGTTAGGCTTTACAAATGACTTAGCTTAACCTTACATCTTTGATGTGTCTTGGTGTGTCCATCCTCTGTGTCTTAGAGTATGTCATCAATACACTATTTCATCAATGGCTTAGCTAATCCTTATACTTCATTACAACATCATAACTTCAACCTTTCTCTAGGTATTCTAGTTACATCTTATCGATTACCTCCTCCTTGTCAATCAACCAATTTATAGTATTTGGATCACTAAAGCAATTGTCATTCCTGCAAGTAGCAAGTTTGACATCAATGGCAAAACAATGATTGAAAACATTCTTTACTAGTTCCATTACTCTTCATTCATGAGCTTTTCAATTATTTCCAACAATCTCCCTCTTTGGCATTGATGGAAAACCAAATTGATCACTTGATCAACTTAGGTACCACCAAAATTATATACATTTTCTGCTACTTTCTGCTTCCTTCTTGACTACTGCATCCTGATCTCAGATATCTCCATATCTTTACCTTTTAGTTTCTCATAAATCTCCCTCTTACTTTGTATTGATTAGTTTTCTGAATATATCTCCCTCTTTGACATGAATGCCAAAGATGTAGCATCTTTAATATACAAAATATAAGCTTTGCATCTCATATTTTCTCCCTCTTTCACCATGCTTGTGACTGATTTGGAGTTTCTACTCCTTCTATCATCCTCTACATCATTCTTCTAATATTTCAATGATTTGTTCCTATTGATGCAGGGCAGCTTCTTTGTTTCTTTAAATTTCTTGAGTTAGGGGCATTACCCCCAAATTGCCTCTAAGATATTCAAAAGCATCCTTGGGCAATGGTTTGGTGAAGATATCTATAGTTTGTTCCTTTGTGTGAATGTACTCCATCTTCACTTGTTTGTCTTCTACCAATTCTCTGACATAGTGATACTTGATTGCAATATGCTTGGTTTTTGCATGCATTACTGGATTCTTTTATATGTTTATAACACTTGTATTATCACAATACAATATCACAGGTTTGGTTACCTCTTCTTTCATTCCTTTCAATAGATGTGTGAGCCACACAATGTTTGTGCAATTGACTGTTGCTGCCACATATTCTGATTCTGTAGTGGACTGAGATGTGCATGTTTGTTTCTTGCTAGTCCAAGTAACTAGTTTTTTACTTGAAAATAATGCTCATCCACTTGTGCTTTTCCTATCATCAATGTTGCCTCCCCAATCTACATTTGTGTATGCATTGAGCTCAAACTTTTCATTCTTTTTATAATATAGGCCAAAATCATCAGTTCCTTTGAGATACCTCATTATTCTTTTTACTACTATGAGATGATTTTCTTTAGGATTAGAAAAAAATCTAGCCACTATTCCAACTGCTACTGCTATGTCTGGTCTGCTATGTACAACATATTGTAGTTTTCCAATCATGGATCTATACATTTTTTGATTGACTTTAGCTGATACATCATTTTTGGATAGCTTATGTCCTGTTGCCATTGGTGTGCTGACTGGTTTGGAGTCTTCCAATCCAAATATTTTAAGTATCTCTTTGATGTACTTTGATTGTGTCATAAATATACCATGTTTTAGTTGATGTACTTGCAATCCAACAAAAAAATTGATCTCTCCAAACATAGACATCTCAAACTCATGTTTCATTTTGTCAGAAAAAAATTTTCAAAGCACTTCCTTTCCTCCAAACACTATGTCATCCACAAAGATTTTAGATAAAATAATATCCTTACCTTCTTCTAATTTGATGTACATGTTGCTGTTATCATCAGTTCTTTCAAATCCTATTTGCACTAGATACTTGTGAAGTCTCTCATACCATACTCTAGGTGCTTGTTTTAGACCATAGAGTGCTTTATGTAGTTTACAAACCATATCCCTATTGTTCTCATCAAAAAATCCCTTTGGTTGTTCAATATAGATTTCCTCTTCCAATATACCATTCAGAAAAGTAGACTTTACATCCATCTGGTAGACCTTTAAACCTTTATATGCAACATATGCAAGTAAATTTCTTACTCCTTCCTTTCTCGCAACAAGGACAAATGTTTCCCCATAGTCTAATCCTTCTTCTTGATCATAACCCTTACATACTAGTCTGGATTTGTTTCTAGTAACCTCACCATTCTCATCTAGCTTGTTTCTGAATACCCACTTGGTGCCAATCACATTCTTGTCAGCTGGTCTGGGAACCAAACTCCAGGTTTTGTTCTTCTTTATTTGATCAATCTCTTCTTTCATAGCTTTATACCAGTCACCATCTTGTAATGCATCATCCACTATCTTAGGTTCAAATTTTCTTAATAGACATGATTCATTTCTTAGTCTATTCCTTGTCATTGGTCTTGCATCTTTGTCACCAATTATATGTTCAGCAGGGTGATATTTCTTTACATATTTGGATAATCTTGGTTCTGTCCTTGTTTCCATGTTTGACCTTCTAGATTCAGGGTCACTATGCACTTCATTGTTAGGTAGTTCTACATTTCTTTCATGTGTACTGACTTCAGAGTCAGAATGTGCATTTCCTTCATTCTATAACTCGACTTCTGAATGCAGCTCGGTATTCATTGGTTGTGACTCAACTGAAACTGAAACTTGCTGTTGAATCCCAATTTGATTGATAGTATCCTTGTCAACAAGCATTCCTTCATAAGAATACACAAAATTTTTGTAATCATCCATTCTCTTTGATTTTTCAACTTGGACATCTGTATGCTCATCAATGTTTACATTTGCACTTTTCACAATTTTTTCAATGTTAGTATTTAAACATGTATATGCTTTACTTCTAGTGGTGTAACCAAGGAATATGCCTTCATCACTTTTTGCATCAAATTTTTCATTTCTAGCATCTTTAAGGATAAAGCATTTGCAACCAAATACTTTGAAATGTTTTACATTGGGTGAGTGACCATACCATAATTCAAAAGGTGTTGCACTTGTACCTTTCTTGACTTGTACTCAATTCAATGTATGAATAGCCACACTTACAGCTTCTCTCCAATATTTTAGAGCAACAATCTTTTCCATCATTAATGTTCTAGCACAGTCAATCACAGATCTATTTCTTCTCTCAGCAATTCCATTCTGTGGGGGAGTTCTAGGAGCTGATGTTTGTCTCTTGATCCCTTTTTCATTGCAAAATATCTCAAATTCATTTGATGTGAATTCACCACCTCTGTCTGATCTCAGGCATTTCAAACTCTTTCTTGTTTCTTTTTCAACTCTAGCCACATACCACTTGAACATTAGCAAAGCATCAAATTTTTGCTTTAAGAACATAACAATCATCATCCTGGAATAGTCATCAACAAACAACATTATATATTTATCTCCTTTGTAGCTTTGTACTGACCACATAAGTCAGTATGGACTAACTCAAGTACTTCTTTAGATGTATAGTTTTTACTCTTGAAACTTGACTTGGTCATCTTTCCTAGCTGACATTGTTTGCACATGATATTGTTAGGCTTCTTCAGTTTAGGTAAACCTCTGACTTTCTTCATTTTACTGATATTGACCAGATTATCAAAGTTGACATGACATAGCCTTCTATGCCATAACCGCACATCATCAAATTTTGCAACAACACAAGAAGCATTTTCCATATCAAGATAAAATAGATTACTTCTTGTTTGATCTCCTTTTCCTATCAATTTACCATCGATATCATAGATTTTTGCAGTTTTATTTCCAAATTCTACTTTGCACCCTACATTGCCTAACTATGAGACACTTAGCAAATTGTAATTTAGTCCATCAACATAGTATGCATTATCACATGAAATTTTCTTTGTAAGCTTAATGGAGGCTTTTCCTTTGATTTGACATGGAGCATCATTACCAAATCTAACACTATTTCCATCATACTGAGTAAAGTTAACAAACTTACTTTTGTCTCCTGTCATGTGATGTGAGCATCCACTGTCTATAATCCATCTATTATTCTTGTTCATACATGTTACCAATGTTGTAAGCTCTTCTTCATCAGAATGGTCCTTCATGGCCACATAAACAACTTCATCATCATTATCATTAGAATCCTCTTCAGCAATATAGCACTGAACTTGCCTTTGTCTTTGTAATCTTTCTTATCATCTTTTCTTCTATACTTGTATTTGTTGCCTTCCCTGTCCATCCTTTGTGTCTTAGAGTATGTCATCAATACACTATTTCATCAATGGCTTAGTTGATCATTATACTTCATTACAACATCATAACTTCAACCTTTCTTTAGGTACTCTAGTTACATCTTATTGATTGCCTCCTCCTTGTCAATCAACCAATTTATAGTATTTGGATCACTAAAGCAATTGTCATTCCTACAAGTAGCAAGTTTGATATCAATGACAAAACAATGATTGATAACATTCTTTACCAGTTCCATTACTCTTCATTCATGAGCTTTTCAATCATTTGCAATAGTCTACTCCTAGAATAATTCGTAGAAAGTCAAAGTTTCTAATTACATTGATAAAAATATTTTTAGGTCAATAAATGAAAATATCGAAAATAAATTGTAGAATAATTGTTAATAAGATATGGAATAACTATTTTTAAAAATTAAATGTAAGTAGAAGATGTCAAGTAGTTTTAAAAATGATTAAAAATCTGAAATTTAGAGAGATGTTGAGAATTTTGGGGTTAAGATCATCAAAAAATAGTACTAAACGAACCATTGTGAGAAACCTTTTTGATGTATATCAAACCATTGGTTCAAAATAACATACTAAATATGCTAATGTTAGTCAATGTGTCCTCAAATCAACCATAGCGGGAAAGGGAAATGAAAAAATCTCGCATAATAAGGAGAAAAAGCAAGACCTTAAAGATAAGTAGAACAACATTATGCAAAGCCTTGGAGAGGTGAGATGAAATTGAGGATTCTAACAGTAATGATCAACTTTAGTCATTCTCGGGTAGACTCACACGCAAGGACAAGGTTGTTGTTGATGCACTGAGAATATTAATTTTTAAAAATTGTTTGAAAACACAAGGGTTTCACCAAACCAACAGGATGTTGTGAAAAGACAGATTGAGAGTACAAACCGTGATCCACATCAAAAACACCTTTTAGATATGAATCAAACACAATTTTATGAAAATTTTCTTCAAAGGTATCCTCAAATTAGAATTAGCCAAAGGTTTTTTGAGATAACAAAAACATTTTATATTAAGATTAATCATATACGCACCACATATTGTTATTGGGACCATGTTAAATTTTTCATTCTCCATAGCTAGTTTTCTTCTTGATTGCTACAATATTTTCTTCTCAATTGAACACTTTCTAATCAGTTGATTTACAATCATAGCTTTCTCTTGTACAATCTTGTAGGCATTGATTAAGCCTTTAGATCCACAAAAGAGTTGAAATCTAGATCTGTTAGAAGAATAGTTTTACATCCCCAATTTGAAAACTTCATCACCTAATAAATTTTAAGGTTTGTATGACACCATTTGATAGTTTTCATTGGTACCAAGAACTTTTAAAACAATAAGAATGTCATGCCCAAAACAATGGGGCAAGAACACAGATATTTTTTAAGGTTAATTAATCTACTATGTTAAAAACAAGTTTGATCACACACACACAAGGCACATTAGGTTATCTAGGGTTCCACATTTCATTTTGTGTCTTGATCTATCTCTTACTTGAACAAGTTACATCTTTTTAGAATGTTTGTTTAATTACCATGATTTGTTCCCAATGTTTAAAAGAGCTTCTCAAGCTAATTAAAAATCATTAATTAATGACCATCAAAATATCTAAACCTTTATTCCATAGGTTAATTCAATGTTATAATGTTCATTTAGTCTTAACCAAACCCCTAACATCTTTGGTTACATTAAAGATCATCAAAACTATAATTGTAGAAATTAAATTCACAAGATTATTAAAATATTTAAATATTAAAACGAAATATCAAATGTTTAAAAATAAATCATCCCCCTTTTAAAGATAGGACATAAATAAATACATTTAACTTAATTAAATTAAACATCAACAAGACTAATTAAAATCCAATTATTTATTTAAACACTAAAAAAAAATTAATTAAATTATATGCACATACTAACTATCCTAACTCTATCACTTACTAACCAAACAAAATAAAACATACTAACCTAACCTTACACAAACTAATCCACTAGCATTTTACTATCTAAATTTATAATCCTAAGTATCAAAACTAAAAACTTAAATTACACTTTACTTTAAAAAAACTAACTAAAGTAATTATTAATCCCACACTAACAATTAACATTATCTAACTCTAAAAAAATCCTAACACATAGCCCTATGCTAACCCCCCCCCCCCCCCCAACTCACCTACCTCTAAGCCCACCTAACCCCTTATCCAAAGCCTTGGGTGGCTTCCAACATCCCTCATGTGGACCAAGGTCTGCCAATTCGTAGCCCCAAGCAGGCCTTCTCCATGGTGCAAGTGGTACATGAGGCACCAGAAGGACATGCTTTAGAGTTTAATGCCTCCCTTGAATGTGATTGGAGGATGGTTCTAGGAGTTAAATTTGAAACTTTTGTTATCTAATCACCTTCCCATAAAGTGCTCAACCTAAAGACTTGTCATAGGGGTATGTGCAGATATGAACCAATAGAAAACAGTGGGTAAATTCAAACATTTAATGTGCCTTTGGTCACAAAATCTTGCGCCCAAGGGGGTGTGGTGGAGTTAATTTAAAGTTTAGTTGTTGAACTTTGGGATAGGATAGAGTAGATGGATATTTCTTTTTTTTTAATTTCTATTATTATTACTTTTAAATTTCTATACTCTTTTTTTATAAATTTAAATAGATAAGACAAGAATCTTTAAAGCATATTCTCTATTCAAGAGAACTAAATTTTCTTTGCATACAAAGGGCAGAGAGCAATTTTTCTCTACGAAGATATATATATATATATATATATATATATATATATATATATATATATATATATATATATATATATATATATATAGGATAAATAACTGCATAATGTTGATGTTATGTTGATAAACTCGAATAGGATATTTTTCTTCTCAATAATTACTATAATGCAAATGAAATACCAACTAAACAAATCGAACTTCCTTAACACAGTTTGAAAGCAAACTTCATAACTTTATATAACATCATTTCATCTATTTACTAATAAATGTATACATACAATTTGAATTAAAAGAATGCCATAAAAAAGGAAATTGCTCATTTTTTAAACACCCGTGGGCTAGCCACTTCTTATTCATTTTATTCAAACACCTGATTCAAGGACTCCCTTGGGAAAGAACTAGGTAAGAAAACTTGAGATCATAATCATTTCAGAAATAAGGTTAACAATAAATTTTTACAATAGGATCATTATCCCAAGGAGAAGTCTCCCATACATTTGAATTAAAACAACAACTCTAAATTCATGCTTGGCTCCATATGAAGGTAGCCATTACAAAATTTGAAAATTACATCAAGGTAACCATGGAAAAATCAAAAATTGATAGGGAGACAAAGAAATTTAACACAAGGACACAAACAACCAAATACTCCCATCCCAAGTTTGCACAACAAGTTCATCAACGAACTAGACTAGGGAGGAGGTGGATTTTTCTAGGGCAGGTGAAGCCGGTCACAACACTATAATAGATACCCCTTCCAAGGATATAATCACAAGAACTTTTATTCTTTTACTTCTCAAATTCCAAAACATAAATATGGTTTGTATTGACAAGTAGGGGCCCATATCACCCTACTCTCTCCCTTTCCTCATCATGAGAAGAGACTCTACATTGCTCAGAGTCTGATTGAAGCCCTCCTCCCATACATGGCCACTTCTACCCTGTCTAAGGGTGAGTAATGCCAACACAACCCTTATAGTTATCCTCATAAAACAAATGTAAAACATGAAAAGAAAACATTTAATAAACCCATCACAATCTCATCCCTTACATATTTTGTCTTACATACGAATACACACACATGCAGAAAGCCTACTTAAGCAATGAAAATACAGCATGAAGACACAAACTTAAAGGTTTCCTACCTTCACAAATGGTTATGGCAACTAAGAATTTGATAAGAGTTATCCTTCTTCCTCCTTCAATCCTGGCTTTACTCTCTCTAAAAGTAGAGATTGGGTGAACACTCTTCCACCCTCAAATCTTTAACTAAATAGGCTCCTAACTCAACCACCTAAAAATTGCAATAACTCCCGACTTGACTAAGGGCTTCTAGAGTCTTCTATCTTAATCCTATCATTAAGAAAAACTTTATGGTGGAGTATAAACTTGTCAAACTCATGGTGAAGTTCCAATTTTCGCACTAAAGTAAAAATGAGATATTTGGGTGGTCACAAAAGTCAACAAAAGGGTCTAGAGGGGTGGAAAATGCCCCCAACCCATACATATACTCCTTAGGCACTTAGTTTTCATTAATTTTAGCCTCTAGGACTATTTAAGGATCTATTAATCTGCTTGAAATATTTTCAATTTTTAAAAACCTTAGGAAAGCAAACTTACCACTAAACTCTAATTAGGGTAATTAGTCCTAATTACCAACTAATTAGTCTTATGTTTCTAACCTAGTCCATCTCATATTATTAGGTTACTCAACTAACCCTAATTATCATGTTGATATACATATATGGATTATGAGTGTCAAGTGACACTATAAAATTACCATTACAAAACATTAAACACTTTATGATTAAAAATGATACACACATTAAATTTACGATAAAAATAAAATACAAAACAATGGTGTCTACATCTTTCATTAGACTCAACCTTGGTTTTCACAAATTGTACATAGGGTTGGGTTCTAATTCTCTATTAGATTTCCTTGATAATAATCTTGCACACTCAATTCACACATTAGTAGTTTGAGAAAATCACATGCATATACTTAAATCTTATCTAAATAATCACATAAATCAAAACGTCAATCCTTCATATAAATAATTGTTATCTCATTTTTGTTCATATATTTAATCATTAAAAATTGCATAATCAAGGTATTAATCATATTCCTGATCTTGCATTCATTTATTGTACTACATCATCAATATGCATGTTCATAAAATATTAAATAACATGATTAAGCATCTCAAAGTAAAACATTACACGACATAAACTAACATAATAATATCCATTCTATCCAATAATGTCTCGACATATCGAGTCATAATGTATTAAAATAATAATGTATCAGTTGTACTATGATGGATCAGGGCGAGGCAACACATCCTCCCCTACTAAGCATGAACCTCATCCTAGAGTTCATTAAAAAAGGTATGGGTACTGAGATCTCATCTATGTGGTATCCTCCCATGAAATTGTGACCTTATCATAACAATCCCACTAGACCCTAACCAGGTCTAGTTCTTGGCCTCAAAGAGCTAGGGTTTTTCATGCAATAATATAGATAGGCTCCAGTGCTAACTACCTATCTGAAACCACCTGCTAGTCACTCCAATCTATAATGTGAGACTCATCATAAATGTATCCTCTAAGTATAGAAATATGAAACACATCATGGATGGATGATAGGCTAGGTGGCAAGGCTAGATGGTATGCAACTGGCCCTATCCTCTCTACAATCTCAAATGGTCCAATGAATCAAGGTGCCAACTTAGAGCTCTTTCCAAATCAACTTAGACTCTTGTGTGGTCGCACCCTCAAGAAGACTCTATCTCCAACCTTATACTCTTGATCTATCCTCTTCGCATCAGCATACTTTTTCTGCCTATCATGTGCCTCTTTAATATAATGTCTAATCAAGGTCACCTACTACTCCATCTCTTTGACTAATTGAGGACCAATAGATACTCTATCCTTGATCCTATCCCAACTCAAGGTCATTCCACAAGGTCTTCCATACAAGGTCTCATAAGGTGGCATACCTATGGAGGAATGGTGCCCATTGTTATAGGAAAACTCAACAAGATGCAAGTATTCATCCCATTTGACCTAATGGTCCATCACATACATACACAACATGTCCTCCAATACCTGGTTCACTCTCTCGGTCTGGGCATTGGTCTGAGGATGGTACATTGTACTAAAATTGATCCTAGTGCCCAATACTACCTGCAACTCTCTCCAAAAGGATGAAGTAAATAGTGAGTCCTTATCTAAGATGATATTATGAGGAATTCCATGAAGTCTAACAATGTCTTGAAAAAAAACTTAAGCTATGTCTCATGTTGTGTATGTAGTACACAAGGGTTAGAAGTGAGAAACCTTGCTTAATGTGTCAACCATCACCAAGATGGCATCATGGCAGCAAGAAGACATGAGGGGACCAACAATAAAATCCATAGATATAGCATCCCACTTCCACTCTGAAATCTCATAAGGCTAAAGAAGCCCACTGGGATGACAGTGCTCTACCTTCACCTTCTAACACTAGAAGCATCTTGCAACAATGCTAGCAATCTAGACTCTCATGCCTAGCTAGTGATATAACTACCTCAGATCTACATGTAACTTCTTAACATCAGGGTGTTTTACATAAGGTGCTTTGTGAGCCTCAAGTATAATGAGCTCGCACAAACCCCCAATTAAGGTACATAATTACATCCTCTATGATGAAAAAATCCATCAAACTCCAACGAATACTATGAGTACTTCCCTTCTAAGAGTCTCTGAGAATGCATGAACTAACTTCTATATGAAGCTCATCTACTAAAAAATGATGTATGATCTACTCTCTCAAATCAATGCAAGTAGTCATAGATGAAAGCTCATGGCACCTTCTACTTATGGCATCTGCAACCACATTCTCATTTTCCCATGATGTAACGAACATCAAAATCATACTCACAAAGGAACTCCATCCACCTTCTTTGCCTAGCATTAAGCTTTGGCTATGTAAATATGTGTTGCAAGCTCTGGTGGTCAAAATGAAGTTTGAATCTATGACCTAGAAGGAAGTGTCACCACCTCACTAAAGCATGAATAATTGCTGCAAGCTCTAGTTTGTGAGTAGGGTAATTGAGTTCATGAGTCTTTAACTTCCTAGACTCATAGGAAATAGGTCGTCCATCCTACATATATACTACCTCTAGACCATCCAAAGATGCATCTGTGCACATTTGGCACTGCAAGGATTGATGCACTCGTGAGGGCTCTCTTGAGCTCTTGGAAATCTCTATTGCACTTCTATGTCCACTCATACTTCTTCCCCTTTTTCTGAAAAGATTTGATTGGGTGTGCCAATCTAGAGAATCTTGTATAAAGCTTTGGTAATATCCTGCTAGTCCCATAAAACTCCTCACTTCAGTGACATTGGTGGGTGCTAGCCAATCCATTATGGCCTAATCTTTGATGAGTCCACTAAGACTCCATCGCCTGATATAACATGACCCAAATAATGTATCTCAAGTCTATAGAATGCACACTTTGACAAGCTTCCATACAACTGGCTCTCTCTCAACTTCTTCAATACTTGTCTCAGGTGCTCTTCATGCTCCTCATTACAAGAGTATATAGAATATCATCAAGAAATACAACCACAAACTTATCAAAAAAGGTACAGAATACTCCATTCATGAGGGACATGAATATAATTGGAGCATTCATGAGGCCAAATGGTATCGTGGTGAACTCATAGTGACCATACCTCATACGAGATGTAGTCTTGTGGATATCACTATCCAAAATTCTCAACTAATGATAACCCAACTTTAGATCTATCTTTGAAAATACTTAGGCACCCTATAATTGATCAAAGAGATCATCAATCCTAGGAAGCAAGTATCAGTTCTTAATGGTTACTTTTTTCAACTATCGATAATCAATACAAAACCTAAGTGATCCATCCTTCTTCTTTATGAAGATCATTGGTGCACCCCAAGGTGACACACTAGGTTGAATATGCCCTTTCTCTAAGAGTTCCTCCAACTGATTCTTCAACTCACCAAGCTCATGAGTAGTCATCCTGTATGGTGCTCTCAATACTAGCTTAGCTCTTTGCACAAGATCTATGTGAAAATCCACTACTCTAGGTGGAGGCATACTAGGGAGCTCTAAAGGAAAAATATTTGCGAACTCCTAAAGAATTGGGAAATCAATGAGTGATGACTCTCCCTTTGAATCTTCCTCTCTATCACTAATGGTGATAGCAAACAACTGACATCCCTTTCGCATGCACCATCTAAGCTACATAGCAAAAATCATATGAAGAGATTCAGGTCTGTTTACTCCGAAGATCACTCTAGAGATCCCATATTCATCCACACATTCTACCCTCTTTTGTTGACAATCCATTTTGGTGTTGTGGGCATAAAGCCAATCCATGCCAAGGACAACATCATAAGAACCTAGAGGGGTAATGCATAGATTAGACATCATGGTCATGTCTCCAATCTGAATTTGGAAATTATGCACTATGAAACTACTTAACACACTTGCTCATGAGGCTAACTCTACTTCCCAACTAACATCTTGTCTAACTGCCACTAGCCCGCGATGCTCAACTGCATATGGAGATATAAAAGAGTATGTAGCTCCAAAATCAAATCAAATAGCAATTATACTACCCTGTATTATACCCGTGGCCTCGATATGTATAGCCTGATACTCATCTTGGTAGTTGTCAACCACTGTAAAAACTTTGTGGGATCTACCCATATCACCAATTGTAGGCTTTGAGATAGACCCTCTCTAACCACCGGATGACTGTCCCTATGGACACTCTCCAGCTATATGACACATGCCACCACAAGTGTAGCATGGTCCTTGGGTATAAGACTATACACCCTATGATCTGGATTGTTGTGGACCTTCTAACCTACTAGATCCATTATATCCACCCCTGGAAGACTGTTGAGTCTTCACTGACTAAGACTATGGGGTGCTTTCTGATGCTATCTATGACCCTGTGATTGCCACTACTTGGGCTTAGAGCCCTAATAACCCTTTGAGGGTTTCTGTTGCTGCTACCATGGCTTCTACTGCTGGGGTTATTGGCCCTTAGAGGATCCTACTGCATAGTTTTGATTCCCTTTCCAAGGGGGTTTTTGTTGTCCTAATTGCTAGGTAGAGTTTCAGCTCTAAGACCAATCCCAAGACTCTTATCTACCCCTAGTATCCTCAGTAACTAGTGTTATCTCAACTACTTGTCTAAAAGTGGTAGGGAAGGCCAAATGGACTACACCCTGAAGTGAGAAATTTAGGCCCATGATGAAATGATGGACTCACAATTTCTCATTCTTAATTTATTCAACATAAGGAAGGAGCTTGAGAAACCTACTCTCATACTGAGCTACTATGAGGTCCCTTTGATGTAGAGAATGAAATTCCTCTATATGCTTCTGTTTGAAGTGCTCGAATAGGTACCTATATCAGAATTTGACTAAAAATTGCTCCCATGTAAGGGTATCCATCCTCACTCCTCCTACAGATTCCTTCTGTTGCCACCAATTAGAGGCATTCTCCCTTAGTTTATGGGCTACTAGTCATGCCTTTAGATTACTCCCATGAGGAAGTAATCTAAAACACCACTACATACTCTATAACTAGGCCTCTACTATTGCTCTGTCAATGGAACCAATAAACAATGGTGGCTAGAGTCATCTCAACTCCCTGATCTCATCTCCTAAATGTCTAGGAGGTCTATCGAGTGGTGGTCCTAACTGATGTATCAACTCATCCTCATGATCACCCTATCCCTCAACTTGCCTCGGTGGGGGACTCCTACTCTCTCTGCCAACTGCCCTACCTCCTTTGAGATCCTATGCTTCCCCTTCAATAATCTCCTGCCCTCGCTATACTATAGATGGTAGCCTCTACTAAACTACTCCAATAAGGGTCTAGAGGGCATCCAAAATATCTTGACTAGGGTTCAGCAGTGGTGGTGGAGGAGGTGGTGGTGCAGGTGGTGAAGGTTGTAGTCCATCCTCCTGTTATGCCCTAGCACCAACTTCTCTACGACCTCTACCTTGTTGGCTATTTCATGTGATGGGAGGCATCCTACAAAAATTAAAGTTTTAGATTAAGTTAAAACGTAATGGTTTTAAGTTCCTAGTATTGAAACACGAGCTTTGATACCAAAATGTCATGCCCAATATAACGGGGCAAAAACACATGGAATTTTTTTTAAGGTTAATTAATCTACTATGTTAAAACAAGTTTGACCACACACACACACAAGGCACATTAGGTTATCTAGGGTTCCACATTTCATTTCATGTCTTGATCTATCTCTTAGTTGAACAGTTTACATCTTTTTAGAATGTCTGTTTAATTACCGTGATACTTGTTCCCAATGTTTAAGAGAGCTTCTCAAGCTAATTAAAAATCATTAATTAATGACCATCAAAATATGTAAACCTTTATTCCATAGGTTAATTAAATGTTATAATGTTCATTTAGTCTTAACCAAAAACCTATCATCTTTGGTTGCATTAAACTTCATCAAAACTACAATTGTAGGAATTAAATTCACAAGGTTATTAAAATATTAAAATATTAAAATTAAATTTCAAACATTTAAAAATAAATCTATCCCACTTTTAAAGACAAGACATAAATAAATACATTAACTGAATTAAATTAAACATCAACAATAATAATTAAAATGTAATTAATTATGTGAACTCTAAAAAAATCTTAGTTAAATCCTATGCACATACTAACTATCCTAACTCTAGCACTTACTAACCAAACAAAATAAAACATACTAACCTAACCTTACACAAACTAATCCACTAACATTTTAATATTATCTAAATTTATAATCCTATGTATCAAAACTAAAAACTTAAAATACACTTTACTAAAAAAAATAACTAAACTAAATATTAATCCTACACTAACAATTAACATTATCTAACACTAAAAATATCCTAACACATAGCCCCATGCTAAACCCAACAACCCCCCCCCCCCCCCCCCCCAAACTCACCTACCTCTAATCGCACCTAACCCCTTACCCAAAGCCTTGGGCAGCTTCTAACATCCCTCATATGGACCAAGATCTGCCAATTCATAGACCCAAGTAGGCCTTGTCCATAGTACAAGTGGTACATGAGACATCACATGGACATGCTTCAAAGTTTAATGCATCCCTTTAATGTGATTGGAGGATGGTTCTAGGAGTTAAATTTGAAACTTTTGTTATGCAATCACCTTCCCATAAAGCGCCCAACCTAAAGACTTATCATGGGGCATGTGCAGACATGAACCAATAGAAAAAGATGGGTAAAATCAAACATTTAATTTTCCTTTGGTCACAAAAGCCTGCGCCTAGGGGGGTGGGGTAGAGTTAATTTGAAGTTTAGTTGTTGAACTTTAGGATAGGATAGAGTAGATGGATATTTCCTTTGTTTAAATTTTTTATTATTATTAATTTTCAATTTTAATACTCTTTTTTCTATAAATTTAAATAGATAAGACAAGAATCTTTAAAGCATAATCTCTATTCAAGGGGATTAAATTTTCTTCCCATACAAAGGGCAGAGAGCAATTTTGCTCTAGGAAGATAGATTTTTCTTAAGTCTTTTTTTTCTAAGTGTTGGATTTTCAAATTTATTTAGTTTACATGGCAAGGGGATATATATATATATATATATATATATATATATATATATATATATATATATATATATATATATATATATATATATATATATATATATATATATATATATATATATATATTTCTAGGATAAATAATAGCATAATGTTGATGTTATGTTGATAAACTCAAATAGGATATTTTTCTTCTCAATAATTACTATAATGCAAATGAAATACCAACTAAATAAATCAAACTTCCTTAACATAGTTTGGAATCAAACTTCATAACTTTATATAATATCATTTCATCTATTTACCAGTAAACATATGCATACAATTTAAATTAAAAGAATGCCATAAAAAAGAGAATTGCTTAGTTTTTTAACACCTATGGGCTAGCCACTTCTTATTCATTTTTTTCAAACACCTAATTCAAAGACTCCCTTGAGAAAGAACAAAGGAAAAAAAGTCGAGATCATAATCATTTCAAAAATAAGGTTAACAATAAATTTTTACAACAAGGTCATTATCCTGAGGAGAAGTCTCCCATACATTTGAATTGAAACAACAACTTTGAATTCATGCTTGGCTTCATATCAGGGTTGCCACTATGAAATTTACAAATTACATCAAGGTAACCATGGAGAAACCAAAAATTGACTAGAAGACAAACAAATTTAACAGAAGGACACAAACAACCAAATACTCCCATCCTAGGTTTGCACAACAAGTTCATTAACAAACTAGACTAGGGAGAAGGTGGATTTTTCTAGGACAGGAGAAGTTAGTCACAACACCATAATAGATGCCCCTTCCAAGGCAATAATCACAAGAACTTCTGTTCTTTCACTTCTAAATTTCCAAAACACAAACATGGTTTGTATTTATAAGTAGGGGCCCATATCACCCTACTCTCTCCCTCTCCTCATCATAAGGAGAGACTCTACACTGCCCAGAGTCCAACTGAAGCCCTCCTTCCATACATGGCCAATTCTGCCCTATCTAAGGGTGAGTAATGCCAAAACAACCCTTACAATTTCCCTCATAAAACAAATGTAAAACACAGAAAGAAAACTTTTAAGAAACCCATCACAATCCCATCCCTTACATATTTCATCTTACATATAAATACACACACATGCAGAAAGCCTACTTAAGCAATAAAAAACATAGCATGAAGATAAAAACTTAAAAGATTCATACCTTCACAAATGGTTATGGCAACTAAGAATTTGAGAAGAGTTATCCTTCTTCTTCCTTCAATCCTAGATTTACTCTCTCTAAAAGTAGAGATTTGGTGAACACTCTTCCACCCTTAAATTTGGAACTAAATAAGCTCCACCTAAAAATTGCAATAACTCCCAACTTGACTAAGGGCTTCAAGGGTCTTCTATCTTAATCCTATCATGAAGGAAAATTTTATGGTGGATTGTATACTTGTCAAACTCCTGGTGAAGTTCCAATCTTCGAACTAAAGTAAAAATGAGATATTTGGATGGTCACAAAAGTCAAGAAAAGGGTCTAGAGGGGTGGAAAATGCCCCCTACCCCTTAGGCACTTAGTTTTCATAAATTTTTGCCTCTAGGACTATTTAAGGACCGATTAATTTGCTTGAAATATTTAAATTTTCTAAAAACCTTAGGAAAGAAAACTTACCACTAAACCCTAATTAGGGTAATTAATCTTGATTACCAATTAATTATTCTTAGGTTACTAACCTAGTCCATCTTATATTATTAGGTTACTCGGTTAACCCTAATTATTATGTTAATATACATATACAGCTTACGAGTGTCAAGTGACATTATAAATTATTGTTACAAAACATTAAACACTTTATGATTAAAAAATGATACACACATTCAATTTACAATACAAATATAATATGAAACAATGGGGTTTGCATCTTTCATTAGACTCAACTCTAAAATTCACAAATTGTACATAGGATCTGGTTTTGATTCTTTGTTAGATTTCCTGGCTAATAATCCTGCACACTCAATTCACACATTAGTAGTTTGAGAAAATCACATGCATATATTTAAAGCTCATCTGGATAATCACATAGATTAAAACATCAATCCTTCATATAAATAATTTTTATCTCATTTCTACTCATATATTTAACTGTTAAAATTTGCATAATCAAGGTATTAATCATAGTCTTGATCCTACATTCATTTACTATGACACGTCATCGATATACATGTTCATAAAATATTAAATAGCATGATTAAGCATCTCAAAGTAAAACATCACACAACATAAAATAACATAATAATGTCCATTCTATCCACAATGTCTCGACATATCGAGTCATAATGTATCAAAATAACAATGTATCAGCTATACTATGATGGGTTGAGGTGAGGCCTCACAAAGAAATTTAAGGAAGACATCCCACATCATCCTCATAAGATGAAGGTTTGAACTTCTTTTTGGTTGTTCTTTATCCAATAATTCTTAATGGAATAACATTCTTACCAAAAAATTGATAGCGTTTATGTACGACACGTTTTAAGGGTTGTCTTGAATACTACCATTAAATCTAGTAATTTCAAAAATGTTTTCAAGTTCCACAGTTTGAAGGAGGTTGAGGTCTGTAAGAAATCTGTGAGCAAGTGGGGGCTTATTGTATCTAAGTAATCCATGGTAGGGAAGAGAAGTAGGAGGCAGCCGTCGGGGGAGCTGGAGAACTGGAAGGAGAAACTAAAGGTTTGGCATAAGTTGGAAAAGGGAGAGATCACTAGATTCTTGGAGAAGCTCCAAGGATTTGATGCAAGCATCACCAAAATTATGGTGGATTCCTAGAAAAATGAGAGAGTCAAAATTGACGTGGTCACCCACCATATTAATGTGGATTTGATAGCCTAGGTTGCAAAAATTCCTCTGGAAGGGAGTAACTTCTTCAGAGATAAGAAAATGTTGACAAATGTTGTCAAGTTTTTGTAGAGGACAAAAAGGAGTTGAATAAGCTCGTCAAGGTGGAGACATATTATGAGATGGAGTCAATTAAAAAGCTATGGAGGTATTTCCTTAGGATTGTCATTGAATATATTTCCCTGGACCCCAAATTTGATAGGATCAGAACACATCATTTTGTCTTGCTTAATCACTTCAAGCATGGCATCAAAATCTCTTTTCCTTTTTATCTTTTCACCTCCATGAGCAAGGGTATTGAGGGTTTTAAGAGGAAACCAATTGCTAACCTAGCTCTTCATGAGGGATTACTCCTCCTAGTTTATGAGTATCTGAAGACTCAAACTAGGGGAAAATCCCTTGGTGATATTGGGTGTGCATCTGAGGAAACTGGGAGTTCAAATTCTGAGGATGTGCAGAGCATAAAATTAGAAGAGGACAATGTTTCCTCTAAAGGAAAAGCCCCCAAGGAAGAAGGAAAGTCACTCCCTCTGCCCACATTCCCTGCAGAAAGAGCCCCGGAGGTTTACCCCCCATTCCCCCTAAGCTTGAGCCTCAGGAGGAGGAGGAGGATAACAATGATGATGAGGAAACTGACTCGGAGGAAGAGAAGAAGGGGGAGGATGATGAGAAGGAGGAGAAGGGGAGGGAAAGTGAAAAGGAGGAAGATTCAGCTGATGTGTCGAGGAATCCCAAGAAAAGGAAAGGAAATGAGGCTTTTGAAACCAATGACCAGATTCCTGAGATTCTAGGCCCTAGCCCCACTACCCTCCATCTGTAGATATTCAAGAAAAAGAGAGTGGGGAGGTGATAACAAAAAATAGGAGGAGGTCTTGGAGGAATTTTAATTTCAATATAGCTAAATTGGGGATTGTCAGGGAGCCGTTGAATATTCAAGTGATGGAGGACATTGATGGCAAAACCCACTATGATGAGCTCATTGATCCTACTCTGGTTGTGATCTCTCATAATGTGAGGGAAATTGGGCTTAACCTTTTGAACAATGCTAAGAACAACATGATAGACAACTTTTGGTCTATCAAATGGTTATTCCATGAAATTGAAGAACTAAAGGGGAAAAGAAGCCAGGAAGGGAGCCAAAAAATTAGCAGTGACCAAGGGCACAATAACGAGGAGAGAAGCCAGGATGGAAGCCAATGGCACTTCAACATCTAGGAACACAAGGCAGACCAGGATGATAGAATCACCAAGGTTGAGCAAAGAGTCCAAAGGATGGAGTTCTCTCATTAGAACCTGGCTAATCAAGTGATCGCCACTTTGAACACCCTGAATGAGAACATTAACAGTTTGGGTGGATCACTGATTAGTGCTAGATTTGGCAAGAAAATGATGGAGAAGGCTAGCTTGGAAATTGGGCAGGCTGAGGATGATCTGAAAGAAACCAAGGACCACGTGGATGTTTAGAATAAGGACCAGGAGGATGCAGATGAAAGGAAGACCAATGAAGCTACAGAGACCTTGCAGGTTCTTGATAGAGAGAACTGATAGTTAGTGCTACTTTGTTGTCTCGTATTCTCCTTGTGTAGCTGGTTTTTTTTTTGTTCTAATGTAGCTGGTTTTTTGCTTCATGGCTATAGGCCTGTTGTTTAGGGTTGGCTTTTGTTAAGCAGATTCTCTATAGCTAGACTTTTCTAAATTTTTCTATCTTTGATATGTTGTAAAAACTTTCGGGTTTTAGGATCCTTGTAAAACCTATTTTACTTAATCAAAAACATTCTTACCAAAAAATTTAGTTGCCAAGCACATCTTTTCCTTTTGGTTGTCTAGATCATATTTTAGTATCAAAATCCTCTTGATGTCTTTTTCCCAATGGACATGGGAATGTATAGCCACTATAATGTGCTTTGTCTTATCATCTTCAATTATTATTGTCAGAGTGTACATAACTGCAAAGGGTTTATTAGCTTCACAAGCTGTAGACTCCAAAAGACCTCTAACAATTTGATGCCTTGTAACTTTTGAAAATTTAAATGATGGATAGGCAAGATATCCAAGGATAATCATATAAAGACCTTTTTTTAATGGACCTTATCTTACTAGAAGCATGTGAAAATAGATGACATTTGAAACAAACACCTCTTTTTTGTCTACTTCTTGTGATAGTTTT
Organism: Cupressus sempervirens; assembly: GCA_028749045.1. Classification (NCBI taxonomy): domain Eukaryota; kingdom Viridiplantae; phylum Streptophyta; class Pinopsida; order Cupressales; family Cupressaceae; genus Cupressus; species Cupressus sempervirens. The sequence continues at coordinate 441,846,701 of CM053792.1, read as the reverse complement.
TGAGCTCCAAGAGTCTTATACATTGATAGGCTCTGATGATCCCTGAGATTGTTGAGACTGGGAAGACCTAGTTAATATTCACCTTGGTTTCAATTAACACATGATATGCATGTGAGCCTAGATGCCAAATGATGATGATGAATACTCACCATCTACTAGTAGCTCAAGTAGTGACAGAAGGTCTTTGGTGCACATGTACTTAGAAAACTTGTGATGAAGATGGCAACTGTAACTACTAGATTGTCATGGAAAACTTGCAGTGAAGATGACACTTGCAACTATTGGACTATCATGGAAAACTTGTGATGAAGATAACACCTCCAACTACTAATTTTTCATGGAAAAGTTGTGAAGAAGATGACACCTACATTCACCAAAGTGATAATCAACATGTTTATTGTTTTGAGATCTTTACTAAATTGGCTATCAATGTCAAGCATCAATTTTTCTTTCATCTTGACCAGATCTCCAATAATTTGTCTATCCATTTGAGAAGAATATTGTTGTAGGTTTCCTTATTTTTCATGGCAATGCACACTTGGCTTAATTTCATACCATTCTTCTTCCTATTCTTGACATACACACAAAAACCCATCACAAAATTTTCCTACATGATAAAAATCAAAGAGAAATTTGAGTGAAATCAATGGACTTACCTTAGATCCTTCACAAGAAGTCTCTATCATTTTGTTAGAAGACAATTTATCTTCTAGTTCAACCACAAGAATCTTTCTCCTATATCCTGACCTTACATTGTATTGTTTCATTATAATTAGGTTTTCCCTATAAGGGTCATCATTTGGATGAACAAAAAAATGAGTGATTCTAATACCCACAGTCTGAGTTCTAGAAGCTAAACTTTCCTTGATAGAATTGGCATTTGAATAAGTACCAAATGGAAAATAAGTACCAAAATTTTAGGATGGAGTCACTTCAAAATATCATAGAAAAAAATGGCTCATCAAAAAATTATGAGAACATACAAAACTTCTAGAACTCACTCTTACCTATCATCCTACCAAAGGGCTTTTCAAAATACTAAATATAAGTATATGTTTTTTTGAGTGCATAGAAACATCTATATTGTATTTTTCAGCAAAAAAATGAACATTTTTTTGTGTGTGTGGGGTTGGACCCTCTTAATATTATCCATTTTTTAAAAACCTTAGTATTTTAGAAACTAGATTCAAAGTACTATAATTTTTGTGCTTTACACATTTTCTCATTTTGAGTGCATGACCCTCAAATGGGTCTTCAAAGCTCATGTTTACTTGATTTCAGAAAAAAGGTGTCCACTTATACATTCTTACCAAAAAATTTAGTTTGCCAAGTACATCTATCCCTTTTGGTTCTATGGATTATATTTTAGTTTCAAAATCCTCTTGATGTCTTTTTTCCAACAGATATGGGAATTTACAACCACTTTAATGTGCTTTATCTTATCATCTTCAATAATTATTGTCAGAGTGTACATAATTGCAAAGGGTTTATCAGCTTCACAAGCTATAGACTCCAAAAGATCTTTAAAAATTCGATGCCTTCTAATTGCCAAAAATTTAAATGATGGATAGGTAAGATATCCAAAGATAATCATATAAAGACCTTTTTTTAATGGACCTTCTCCTACTGGAAGCATGCACAAATAGATGACATTTGAAACAAACACCTCTTTTTTGTCTACTTCTTGTGATAAATTTTGAGCTCAAAGAGTCTCACACATTAATAGGCTCTAATGATCCCTTATATTGTTGAGACTAGGAAGACCTAGTTAATATTCACCTTGGTTTCAATTAACACATGATATGCATGTGAGCCTAGATGCCAGATGATGATGATGAATACTCGCCATCTACTAGTAGCTCAAGTAGTGATAGAAGATCTTTAGTGCACATGTACTTAGAAAACCTATGATGAAGATGACACTTGTAACTACTAGGCTGTCATGGAAAACTTGTGGGAAGATGACACTTGCAACTATTGGGCTGTCATGGAAAACGTGTAATGAAGATAACACCTGCAACTACTAGTTTGTCATGGAAAAGTTGTGATGAAGATGACACCTACATTTACCAAAGTGATAGTTAACATGTTTATTGTTTCGAGATCTACACTAAATTAGCTATCAATGTTGAGCATCAATTTTTCTTTCATCTCGGCAAGATCTCCGATAATTTCTCTTGCCATTCGAGAAGAATATTGTTGTAGGTTTCCTTGTTTGTCATGGAAGTGCACCCTTGGCTTAATTTTATACCATTCTTCTTCCTATTCTTGACATACACGCAAAAACCCATCACAAAATTTTCCTTCATGATAAAAATCAAAGGGAAAATTGAGTGAAATCAATGGATGTACCTTAGATCCTTCACGAGAAGTCTCTATCATTTCTTCAGAAGATGATTTATCTTCTGGTTCAACCACAAGAACCTCTGTCCTATATCCTGACCTTACATTGTATTGTTGCATTGCAATTAGGTCTATCCTATAAGGGTTCCCATTTGGATGAACAACAAAATGAGTGATTCCAATACCCACAATATAATTTCCATAAGCTAAACTTTCATTGATAGAATTGGCATTTGAATCTTTGTATAAAACCTATTGTGCATAGTCCCTCCACCACACTCTTTCTTTGTATAAAACCCACTGTGAATCATCCCTCCAATCATTTATTTGATGAAATTAATCTATTTTTAGGTAGTTTCTTTATTATTTGGGCCTAATTAGGCCTATTGGACCTCAAAACAATTGACTATACTTTTATATAAACAAAACTTAATCATGTATTGTCTAGTAAAGTTATACTAGACATAACATGATGGCATTATGTCTAGTATGATAGTTTATTCATACAAAGAATAACTCGATTGTGTTTTGTTAACAAAAAAGTGTGATTGTGTTTAGGCTTGGTAATAGGCATGTTTAACTACCCCAAGGCTTGGGTTGATGATTTCCCTCCATGTTTTGTTGGTTTAGATATTTTTTCAACTTCTAAGATCAATTCTCATATTTGACTTGATCAGGTTTGCAAATGGTAAAGTGGGTATCTCTAAAATTACCACCATAATCTCACATGTTTTCTTACCTTTATAACAATATAAAAAAATTTAATTTTTGGACAAAACTAGCATTGTGAAGTTGACTTTTCTATACCAATGTCTTGACAATCCTCTCAAACATATGTCTACCATTTTTTTTAACTACTTTTGATATACTTAACCAAATGGAAAATAAATTGCATATTATTGTTCTACACTAGATTCTATACACTTTTAAAAAAAGTGTTGATTTTAGATTATTTTGATGCAAGTTATGCCCAACATATGAATAGGTACCAAAATTTCAGGATGTAGTCACTTCAAAATATCATAGAAAAAATGACTCGTCAAAAAATTATGAGAAGATATAAAACTTCTAGAACTCACTCTTACCTATCATCCTACCAAAGGGTTTTTCAAAATACAAAATATAACTATATGCTTTTTTGAGCATACAAATACATCTACATTATGTTTTGTAGCGAAAAACATGAACAATTTTTTGTGTGTGTAGGATTTGGCCCTCTTAATATCATCCATTTTTAAAAAACCTTAGTATTTTAGAAACTAGATTTAGAGTACTATAATTTTTGTGTTTTACACATTTTCTCATTTTGAGTACATGAACCTCAAATGGGTCTTCGAAGCTCATGTTTACTCGATTTCAAAAAAAAGGTGTCCACTTATACACCAACATAACCCACCCCTCCCCCCCCGCCCCCCCCTTTCCCTTGTTCACACCATCTTGGTGCACTTACCCCAATATAGTTTGGCATTGCTTGGACAACATTTCTATAATTTTGAATAAATTATTCTATGGACCTATTTGTTGTAATGTGGACATCTTATGATGAAAAAAACAAGTTATTTCCTAGTTGCAACATTGTGAAATCAAATCTTATCTCTTTGTGAAATTGTTTGCTTCTTGGGTGATTGAGAAATTTTGATTTGATATAGTTTAAATGATTTCTTAAATTTGGCTAAGAGTTGATTTGAATTTTAAATTTTTGTTTCAGATTTGATGCATTCATCTTAAAATTATTCTACTCTGAGATTTCCATCAAGACTAACAAGCTTGAAATTTTTGTAACGCAAATTCTAGGTTTATTTTAGTAAGACTCTTACCAGAAGGTGCTAAGGAAGAGAACTTTTATGCCTTGATCTCTAAACCTAATGATGATAGGATAATCAAAATTATATGGAAAATGGTGAAATAAATGATAAATACATCCAACCAAATGTCTTTCAACAAAATATGGCTCAATCCAAGGGCACCCTATAATTGCCCCAAAACTTTGGCAACAAAGAATATCATCAATGTCCTTTCTCAAACTAGCCCACTCAATAGCCTCATTTGTCTTGGAATTTACCCTAATTACATGTGTTACAAACCCATCTGATTATCATATAATAATAAATTATTATAATATTATACAACTTCACAAATTCAAATTAAAAAGTCATTTTTTAGCAAGCATACTCAGTCCGTGTAGGGGTCTGAAAAACAAAAAAAAAGGAGTATAAAAGCTAGTGCAATTAATGAAAACTAGGTTTGAGAAAAACAAAAACCAAAGAAATAAGTACTTATCACATGAGTATTGACTAGGATGTGAGTTACAGTCAACATGTAGACCATGCCATTTTATCATGTATTGATAATAAAGCTAGATGAATAAATAGAAAGATAATGCATATACCTCTAAGTAGGAATCCAAAAAAGATGTTGGCAAGTTAGTAAAATGGGATGCTAAAGATGGTAGCCTTATCATAGGAGTTGCAAATGGAACTCATGCTCATACACCCTCAAAAGTTTAAAGTAATTGATGTTACCATTAAAACTTAAAATTAAGAATGCTAAAATTATTATTAAAGAACAATAGAATTTCAATTTTATCATCAATTTTAAATGGATTATTTGAAAATATAAAATTGGAGTTAAATTAAAATATAATTTCACAAAAAATCTATCAACTTATAAATAACAATATTGAACAATAGTCGTACATATATTTGAATTTATATAACCTTTAATACAATAATCATAATGTAAAGATAAAATAAAAATGAAACATAATAATATGAACTTAGCTTAAGTAACACATTAGCTCATCATAAGCTTGCGATACTCAATCCTCTAAAGAATGTAAACTCTACGTTGATTACAGAGGTAACATTTATAGAAATCATTCACCAAGGATGGTCAAGGTTGAAAGTTTTCTACTAGTTGTCTATAAGATATAGAGTTTTCAGTGTAGTAATACTTCTATTAGTATTGTCAATTTACAATATGTATTGTACAAGATAATTATCAAAACATGCACAATTTATCATTTAATATAATGTCTGGAAAGATGTAGAGAGTGCACGACATTTCTCATATAGAAACCAATTATTTGAATCCAAATTCAAAGGTGAGTTTGATCGCTAATTTAAAAGACATGAAAATAAAGGCACTTAAGAAGTATTTTGAAATCAAGGGATTAGATAGCTCCAACATTCATAAAGTGAAACAATCAACCATTGAATTAAATAAAATTTGACCAGGTAACGATAACCAAATTTTCATTGTTGCAGGCTTAGTATAGTTGTAGAGAATTGATTAATACAGGAAAATGAGAACATAGAAAAGCCTATTGAAGATTAAACATTTAAAAAGAAAAATAGAACAAAATAAATTGAATAGTCTTTAAGAACTTGTTTTTATAAACAAAGTCTTGATAAGATTAGAAACTTATCTTCTAAAATCATTATACATATAAAAAGGAAAGTTTCATTATTACAGAGTAATAAAGTTTCAGTTTTATAAGGAAAATTTCATTATAGAGAGTAATGAAGTTTCACTTTTATTAGAAATTTTTAAGTCTATTATTGGAAAATTAAAAATCTGACTTGATCTTACAACTTTTCCATCAACGATAAAATCTCTCCCACAGAAAGCCTGTCGACTTAATTAATAGTAAGAAAAATATAATGATAATTTAAAATATATCTTCTTAAAATCTTCAAATTTTTATTAATATTCATATCTAAAATAATTAATCTTAATAAAATATTAGAATATTATTTCTTCTTTATTTAGAATTCTATATTGAGAAATAAAATTCTTAAAACTTATGAAAAGTTCAAAAATTTAAAATAAATTTAATATTTTTTAAATTATTTTTTTCATATATTTACGCCAAAGACATTCCCTATATGAGAGTGAGAAGCTAAAATTTGAATCTGATGATCGAAAATCATGTAGAGCCAATGACTACCATTGAAGCAATGTTAACTATCCATCGATTTTCACCTTCCCATTAGAGCACATAACGTACAAAACATTGTGGATTCAACATCATAAACAAAAAAACTTGGGTATCAAAAAGTCTTGGTGGAAAGTGGAGTTGATGGATACAGGTGTATGAAAGTCATGGTGAAGAAAAAGTGAAAGTGAGCGAAGTCGATTACACAGTGCGTGGGAAAGGGAAAGGGAGCAATTGGATGTTGATTTCGATTTCAAAGCTCCCATTTCAGCACCGGCATGGGTAGGGAGGATGCTGGCAAGGGTGAAAAGAGATGACTATGGATTTCACCTACAAATCAATTTTTCTTGAAAGCTTCTAATGCCTTTTTCAGTAAACCCATTTTCTGCAATCATGCAATCAATGCAAGGTTTGCATTGAGTCCATGTCAAATTGCTTCTTGTGTCCACAATCCCTGCAATGGCTACCCCTGGGGTTACCAATTGAAAATTTCATCACAAATTCCCCATTTCCCCTATTCATAGCCGCTCCCAAATCTGTTGCCTTTTTTTTTCCAATGCATTCACAGGACCCACATTAATATCTATCATAATCCCCAATGCTTTGGGTGATCACAAAAGCTTGGGGAAGTGGTCCAAGTGCATGCATTCATAGACAATATTAAAGTTCAAGAATCAACATAAATTGTGATGGACTGGTGTCAGTGAAGAGGCACAAAAGCAAGTAATGAAAGTCGCCCAAAATATGTTTTCCAGACATCTTTTTAGATAGTTTTCTTGAATGGAGAAAATGTGTAGGAAGGAAAAGTACTTTCTTACATAACTTGTGTACTACATAGTTACATGGCTCATTTTTTATCCATTCATCTTCATCAAAAAATACATTAGTTTCATTCAACTATCCAGAGTTGTGAAGTATAATAAGTTGCTCTATGTATCGTTGATTCGAGCAATTGTAAGGATTTGACATACAATCCAACTAATGTTATGTGTTGAGAAGAGTGGACAATCAATATGCACCAGTTCTACTCTAAATCCATTCATTTCCACACTATTGTTCTTCAATTCAAAGAACTTGTTGCAACCACAAAATAAACAATTCCTATTCAGATTCAAAGGCAAGTTGGTAGTATGCTACAACTTTTTCGTTCCTTATTTTATGTATTTGAGATGCTTGTAGAGTGATACAAGTTAAATTTTTAGAATTTATATTGTATAATTTTTAATCATAATTCTTTTCATAATATAAATCTCTATAAACCAAATAAATATTCATGCATTACCAGTTTTACTTTTCTCAATTTCTTAGCTACCATGTTACTCCTTTTTTTTGTGATGTTGTTGTTCAAATTTGTGCAGGTTGGGTAAATTTGAATGGATAGCATCTTTTTACCATGTATCTTTATATCCTCTGGTACAACTCTCATAAAATTGGCCATTGTTTGTTAGTTTATAAAACATGCATTTTGTAGTATTGACACTACCCAATCAATAATAAAAATAAAGAGATTGAGTACATAGTTTATGGGTGCTCCAAATTAGTTTTTGATCCCCTTTAAATCAATAAGCATTTGTTCAATTCATTATCCAAAGTGTTAATGTTGATTAATAGTGATAGTTTAACAACTTGTGATTTATGTTTGGTTGTTAGTTTAATTGGTTCTATGAGAAATGTGATTGTGGAAGTTAAAAAATGATGACATCTACAAATATATATTTACTAGCATACATATTTTTTAAAACAAAATAAGGATATCAAATTTCTTTAAATATTTAGAAAATCCCTAAATTAATTCAATTTTTGGTTTGAAGATAAAAATTAATGTTGCAAGTTGATTCATGTATAGATTTTAGTCTACAAAATTTTTATTATATCTAGAACACTATAAGCATGTAATTAAGGTGTCATCCTGATAAAGGTTAAATTAGGGGATGATATGGTGAAAATTGTTGAGAATAGATTGAAGAAGATTGTTGAAGAAGTATGATCAATATGTTTCAATCTTTGTTTTGTCACTGATGTCAAACCTTCTATTTGATGGGACAACAACTACTTATATGATTTAAGTACTATTACCTATTTGATTGATGAAGAAGATTTGATCAAAAGATGTAACAATAGCACCTAGAGGAAAGGTTGAGTAATGATATGTAAAGGAGTACAAGAATCAATTAAGACAGTGATAACATGATGCATTGATAATCTACTTAAGGTTACAAAGGTCGGTTACACTAAGCAAGTATAGAAGAACAACTTAAACAATGAATAGTCGGAGCCAAACAAAGTTAGTGCAAGCTGAGAAAAAAATTAGTTTGAGTTGAGTAAAAGTCTATTCTAGTGTACGCCGAGAAAAATAGTTGATGCTAAGTAAATTTTAGTTGATGCTGAGCACCAATAAACTTTAGTTCATACCGAGTGATTTTATAGAGTATTTCAAGCAATGTAATATGTGTCAAGCGTCAAAAGCAAGTTAATGCCGAGTGGCTACATTATTTGAAACGTTTAACAGGGTTGGCCTTTAATAGTGTTGGCCTTTCACAAGGCATCACTTCAGAAGAGTGAAAAAGGGTAGCGTGTTACTGGTGGTTTTTCCCAAATTGGATTTTCATGTAAATAATTGTGTCAAGTGTGTTGTTGAATCTATTATGTTTCATGTTTACATTTCTGCAAGTTAACTTTACAATAACCTACAAGATTTAAGTGATTGCATAATCTAATGGATGCATGCATGATGATAAATGTTTTATGGATTCATTAAGTTGTGAAAAGTTCTATTTATACATTTGGACCTTGGATAACTAATTCACCCCCCCCCCCCCCCCCCCCCCTCGCTCTCAGTTATTCTAAAGTATTCGAACAATTGGTATCAAAGCCATCTACTTAAGAGGACTAGTATGAAGGTACTAGAAGCACAAAGATCAAGATGTGAAAAAGAGAAGTACCCAAGCTCAATAGAGATAACTTTCCTGTATGACAAAGTTTGATGAAGCCACACCTTGGAGGACTTGGAGATCATGCACAATCTACCATTACTACTGAGCATGTTGATCCTACTGAAGCCCCAACTATCAAGGATATGAAAAAGAAGAAAGAACATAACTAGGCAATGTTGGAGATTGTCTCTGCCCTAAGCTATGCCAAATTTGATGATATCAAAGGTCTTGACAGTGCAAAGAAAATGTGGATGCCTTAACCACCATCTATGGAGGAGACACCAATTTTCTGAGAGCCAAAGTTGAAAGTCTCAGAGGTAAGCTTGATGATATGAGAATGGAAGAAGGTAAAAATATCGCTCAATATGTCACAAGGATAAAAGAAGTTGTTAATGTAATAAGAGGAGCTAATGGTAAAATAGATGATGATATTGTACTAAGAAAAGTTTTAAGAACACTACTACCTATATATGCTATTAGAGTTTTTGCCATTTAAGAAATGAGATGTTTACAAGGGAATAATCTATCACTTGAAGGTCTAGTAGGTAGGCTCACTAATTTTGAGCTATCAAACTTTCATAATTACAAACCTGAAAATATTGAATCTTCTTTCAAAGCTAAGGTGTCATTGAAGGACAATGATGAGAAGAAAAAGAAGAAAAAGATAAAGTATGTGTCTAGTGATAGTGATACAGATGAGGAGGATTTAGAACAAATTGAAGCACTACTGGCAAGAAGAATCAACAAAACTAAAGGAAAGTTCAAAGGTAAATTACTTATCATTTATTTCAATTGCAATGAGGTTGGTCATATTACTATTAGATGTCCAGAGAAAAAGAACTACAAAGGTAGTGACAAGTACAAAAGTAGGAGAGATGAAGACAACAAGGATTACAAAGACAAAGGAAAAAGTCTCGTTATATTGCTAAAGAGGAAACAAAAGATGAATCTAATGAACATGATGATGAACTGGTGTATGTCGCAATGAAGGACGAATCTGATGAGGATGAAGTGACTACACTTGTGACTTATGTGAACAAGAATAACAGATGGATCATCAACAGTGGTTGTTCACATCACATGACTAGAGATAAAAGTAAATTCGTTACCTTGAATTGTTATGATGGAAATAGTGTAAAATTTGGTAATGATGCACCATGTTTGATAAAAATAAAAGGTTCTATCAAACTCATAGATAAGATTTTATGTGATAATGTTTACTATGTTGAAGGACTTAACTATAATCTCTTGAGTGTGTCACAACTGAATAATTTAGGATGTAAGGTTGAGTTTGAAAATAAGATTGCTAAGATATATGACACAAATGAAAAATTGATTGGAAAGGGTGATCAGACTAGGAGTAATCTATTCTATCTTGATAAAGAGGATGATACTTGTCAAATTGTAAAATTTGATGATGTGTGGCTATGGTACAAAAGGTTATGTCATGTTAATTTTGATAACTTGGTCAATATTAGTAACATGAGAAAAGTTAGATTAAAACGCATACCTCTAAAAGAATACTAGAGATTGTTCATACTAACTTTTGTGGTCCAATTGAAGTGCAAAGCTACAAATGAGATAAGTACATTATGGTGCTTGTTAATGACTATTCTAGAATGATGACAGTTATGTTTCTGAAATAGAAATCTGATGTCTTCCAAATGTTTAAGTGGTACTTAGGAAGAGTTGAGAAGGAAACAAGAAAAAGTATGAAGTGTTTGAGATTTGAAAGAGGAGGAGAATTTACGTCACATGAGTTTGAGATGTTTTGTAATGATAGAGGAATCAAAAGACAAACATCTGCCCCTAGAACCCCTCCACAAAATGGGCTAGCTGAAATAAGGAACAAATCTATAATGGATTGTGCTAGAACAATCATGATGGAGAAAAATGTTGCTTTGAAATATTGTAGAGAAATTGCAAGTACAACTATCTATATCTTGAACTGTGTAAAAGTCAAGAAAGGTACTCATTCAACATCTTTTGAACTATGGTATGGATACTCACCCAATGTAAAATACTTCAAGGTATTTGGAAGCAAATACTACACTCTTAAAGACTTCAAGAATGGTAAACTAGATGCAAAAAGTGAGGAAGGTATATTCCTAAGATATTCCACATGAAGTAAAGCTTATAAGTGTTTAAATACTAACACTAACAAAGTTGTGAAAAATGCAAATGTAAATTTTGATATATATGCAGAAGTATATGAGGCTAAACCTATGAAAGAACTAGAAGAATACAAATCATTTGTATATTCTTATGAAGCTATGCCTACTGAAGAAGATGTTGCAAATCAAGCTACAAAACAATAGCAAGTTTCAATGACTATCGAGTCACATACTATGACTGTTGAGTTGGATTTAGGAACCGAGCTACACTCAAATGTCGAGTTACAGAATGAAGTCAACGCACATTATGATTCTAAGATTAGTGTACATGAAATATATTTTGAGCTACCTAACAGAGATGTACACAGTGACTCTAAAGTTGAAAGAAAAAATGAAGAAATTAGAGCTGAACCATGATTGTCCAAATATGTCAAGAGACATCATCCTGTTGCACAAATTATTGCAGATAAAGATGCTAGACCAATGACAAGAAATAGATTGAGAAATTATACATGTTTACTGAGCATGAAAGAACATAAATCAGTTATGGATGCCTTAGAAGATAAGGACTAGAATAAAGCCATAGAAGAAGAGATTGAACAAATTGAGAAAAATAAAACATGGACTCTAGTTTCTAGACCATAAAACAAAAATGTGATTGGTACCAAGTGGGTATTCAGAAACAAGCTAGAAGAAAATGGTGAAGTCAAAAGGAACAAGGCAAGACTAGTTTGCAAAGGATATGCACAAGAAGAAGGAATTGACTATGGAGAGACATTTTCTCATGTTGCTAGATTGGAAGTAGTAAGAACTTTACTTGCTTATTCTGCATATAAAGGTTTCAAAGTTTATCAAATGGATGTTAAATCTACATTTTTGAATGTCATATTAGAAAAAGTCTACATAGAATAGCTAGAAGGTTTTTTTTATGTTAACAATAAGAACATGGTATATAGATTACACAAAGCTCTATATGGTTTGAAACAAGCACCAAGAGCATGGTATGAGAGACTTCATAATTATCTTGTGAAGATTGGATTTGAAAGGACTGATGACAACATCAATCTGTACATGAATACAGAGAAAGGCAAAGGTATTTTGTTATCTAAAATTTTTGCTAATGATATCATATTTGGAGTTCAAGATGCTTTATGTAAGGCTTTTGCAAATGAAATGAAGTAAGAATTTGAGATATCTATGTTTGTAGAGATCAAGTTCTTTGTGGGTTTGCAAGTATATTAGAAGAAATATGGTATATAAACCACTCGGTCAAACTATGTCAAGAAAATATTGAAGACTTTTGGATTGGAGGATTCTAAACCAGTAAGTACACCTATGGTGATAGGACACAAATTGTCAAAGAATGATGATTCAGCTGAGGTGAATCAAACATTGTAAGTCTATGATTGAAAAATTTTAATATGTAGTACATAGCAGACCTGACATTGCATTATTTGTAGCGATAGTTGCAAGATTCTATGCTAATCCCAAGGAGAATCATTTGATGATTGTAAAGAGAATAATGAGATATTTGAAAGCAACAGAGAAGTATGGTCTCTACTATAAGAAAAATGAAAATTTTGAATTAAGAGCCTATATTGATGTTGATTGGGCTGGAAACATTGATGAAAAAAAGAGCACTAGTGGAGGAGCATTTTTCTTAGGCAAGGTCACATGGACTAGCAAGAAACAAAACTGCACCTCACAATCTAGTATTGAAGTTGAGTATGTTGTTGCTACTATAAATTATACAAACATTGTATGGATCAAATAGTTGCTCAAAGGTATGAAGGAAGAGATCACCGAATCGGTAACACTTTATTGTGATAATACAAGTGTTATCAATATATCACAGAATCATGTTATGCACACAAAGACTAAGCACATTGCAATCAAGTATCATTACTTGAGAGAATTAGTTCAAGATAAAGAGGTGAAGATGGAATATGTTAACACAAAAAAGCAAATTGTTGATATCTTCACAAAAGCATTACCTACAGTTGCTCATGAGTATCTAAGAGGTAAACTAGGGGTGATACCCCTATTAAAGGTTATCTAAGTAAAAAAAAGAGTGCTCTACATCAAACAAATTGATTCTCATATGTTACAAATTGATGCAGTGGATCTTGCTTTAGGAGCTACCTAAAGTAGTCAACAAGCTGAAACGTCAAATCAGTCACAAGCAAGGTGAAAAAGGAAGAAACTAAAGTAATAGAAGAAGTTCATATCTGCATATTAAGATGACAATGTCTTTGGCATTGTTGTCAAAGAGGGAGATAATTTTTTATCAAGGGAAATGTAAGAAAGAGGGAGATAGTTACTGATTAGGAGAAACAGAAGAACAAAGAAAGAGAAATCCTAACATCTACCTAGTAAGAGGGAGATACAAGAAGTAATTCATTGGGAGTTACAAGGAGGAGTTTTGTAATCTATTTAAAGGGAGAGATTTCAATACAAGGAATTATTTATTTTCTTTTTGTTATTTTGTTGGTCTTACTATTTTAACCTAGTCATTTTGGTTGATCAGTTTGGTTTGCCACCAATGCCAAAGATTGTTGAAGAAGTATGATCACTATGTTTCAAGCATTGTTTTTTCATTGATGTCAAACCTACTATTTGCTAGTAAGATAATTTCTTATATGATTTAAGAACTATCACTTATTTGATTGATGAAGAGGATTTGATCAAAAGATGTAATAATAGTACCTAGAGGAAAGGTTGAGTTATGCTATGTAAAGGAGTATAAGAATCAGTTAAGATAGTGATAACATGATGTATTGATAATCTACTTAAGGTTACAAAAGTTGGTTACACTAAGCAAGTATAGAAGAACAAGTTAAACAAAGTTTGTCTGCCAAGCTTGACCGAGTGGATAGTAGGAGCCAAGAAAAGTTAGTGCAAGCCAAGCAAAAAATCAGTTCGAGCTGAGTAAAATTTTATTCTAGTCTATGCCAAGAAAAACAATGAATGCTGAGTAAATTTTAGTTGATGCCGAGCACCAATAAACTTTAGTTCGTGCCGAGTGATTTTATTGAGGATGTCAAGCAATGTAGTATGTGCCAAGCAGTAGAAGCAAGTTAATGCCAAGTGGATGCATTATTTGAAAGATTGTGAATTCGATAGATCTGAGCTGACAAGTTTGTTTTCTTGGATTGTGTGAACCAGATGAAAGATAAGATTGATGAGTTGTGGCACAAAATTCAAGGTAAACAATATTGAGGTAAATTCAAAGAGGATTGAAGGAGAAGTTTCTAGAAGAGATGTGAAATAAAAGGTAGATTCATTGTATCCTACCTAATCTGTCCTTGTTAGTGTAGATAATTAATTATTATTACACTTTATTTAAGTTTACTTAGGTTAAATGCATTATTTTATTATTTATCATATACACACCTATGAGTATGCATTGTCATATGAGTTGTCTTGTTGATAACACAAGAGTTTGCATATTCATCTGAGTTGTCATATAGACAACATAGTTTTTTGCACTCCAATTGAGCACATGGGGTCTACAACATCTCTTTATGAGATACACCTATGTAAGCTTATCCTCTCATCATCGCACTAACTTTTGTGGTCAATGGAGGATAATCCACTCTTGGTGGACATGTGCTTAGTTGTGAGGCTTATCACTTTGCTAACTCCTAGTCATTCTAGATGCCTTTATATGCAAGCACTTCTAGTGTGTATTGTATATATGATATTCTCTCTCATTATTGTTATTACAATCATCCATTATTGGTCCATATTGTGCTAGTGCTTGAGCTTCTTAATCTTGTTGTTATTTTTCTCTAAGGTAAATTCTTACATGGTATCAAAGTTGAGGGAGCTTCTCTTCACATAGTCATTGGAGACCATTTTTGCTTCACCTCTCGGAGGACCACGATTTAGATCCAAATTATTTGCAGTTATTGAGAGCATCTAGAGCCAAAGTGAACCTCACCATTGCGTCTAGAGGATCAATTCGGTGAATTTTAACTATAAATTTGCCTACCTCAGGCCATAGTCAAATCTAAGGAATTTTTTTTTTGCAAACCAAAACCTGAAGGCCTGATTTGTGAAATTGGCCAGTAGGAGAGATTTTTTTGCAGGACAAGACTAGAGCTTGATGGTGCAAATCAGATATTGGCATCATTTACAAAAGGTCAAAACCCCCCAAATTGACTTGTGTTTTGTCAAAATTAGACATCAAAGATGAAATCTAGAGTCAATTAATTTTTGGAGGTGTGACGGTGGCGATTCAGGAAAAAAATTGTAGAGGTGATCTTCAAACAACGATATCTCCCTCATACAAACTCCTTTTTCTGAGAAAAAAAAATTCGAGTAGAATTTTATGATCTACACATTGGTTCACAATGTTTGAGATCTTTGTTCTTGAATTTTTCTACAAGTCGCAAATCCTAATTTTTGCAACTTCAAAGGCTTAGTTCGAGCTCATCTAGACATATATTCAGGTTCCATTTTTTTGAAAGTGCATAACTTTTTGTCTACTTTCCAGATCTGCAATCAGATTATAGGCTTGTGTGGATAGAAATACCACTTTTAGAAATAGGTCCTTTTTTGCATTGTATTTTTTTCATTAAACTTCAAATTTATTGTATATCTAAGCTACATTGCTAAGTGTCATATTTGAACTCCAAGAGGAGGTTTTAAATAGCAAAATTAGAAGTCCACTTTTGTCCATTTTGACAAGTGGCCTATTGTAAATGCACTACATATAAAGTGCCTAAAGAATTCATTTTGGGGGGGGTGTTCTTTGATTGAGTGAAAAGGGGGGGTGTGTTTTGTGTTCTTGTGTCTCCTTGTTATTGTGCTCTTTGCATTATGGGTTCTTTTTCTAAGTTAACTCCACATAATTGTGCTACTTGGAAAGAAAAGATAAAGGGACCATTAGTTGGAAAAGGTTTACTACATTATGTAACTGGTGCAACAAAGAAACCTGATGATGGTGCTGATGAGTCTCATAAACAAGACTAGGCATCAAAACAAGAAATGGCCCTAGGAACTTTGTTCAAGAATATCTTAGATCCTATCAAATATCACATCAAGAACCTTAACAATCCAATAGAAGTCTGGGATAAACTTGATTCACTGTATGGGATAGTAGATGAAGATATGGCCTACACCATTGAGGACAATCTTCTCAAATTGGATCCTAGGAATTTAGACACCATCAAATATTATCTTACTCAAGTAGACATGTATAGGGCACAACTTAACTATTATGGTGAACCCATCAAGGATGGAAATTTGATCAAACATGTGATGACTCATCTTCCTCCTAAATATGCAGCTTTTGTTTCTAGTTATAATACTCACAAGTTAACAATGGGTAGTGCCTTCACTAAGCCTTCATTCAAGTCATTTTCAGGAATGTTGGTCTTAGAACATGAAAAGTTAGTGAGTATGGGAATTCTCCAATATTCCAAGACCAAAGCCTCAGTAGCTAATCAAGGGAATCAAGGTGGTAAAAATTGCAACAAGAAGCAAAAGCAATGGAAGGCTAAGCCACAAGATGACACACAACAATCTTCCTCTATGCAACAATCTTCCTCTACACAACAATCTTCTTCACAACAAGGCAAGTCTTTTTCCAAAAATAATAAGGAGGGGAACAACTTCAACAAAAGGGAGAAGAAAACTTGTGCCTATTGTAAGAAGAATGGTCATGATGAACATGAGTGTAAGGACAAGAAAATTTATGAGTTTCTAAACTTAATGAGGAAACATAAAATTACTATACCAGATGCCTATAAGGATAAGGGATCTTCAACTACTTCAAAAGGTAAGGGGCAAGCTTTGGTAGTAAGTACAAATCAATTCTGAGGAATGGGTTCTTGATTCAGGAGCTACACATCATATGGGTGCTTCAAGGGAGCATTTTTCCTCTTTGAAACCTTCAAATGTACCTTACGTCTATATGGAAAATGACATTCAAGTGGAAGTTGAAGGAAAAGGGGATGTTGAGTTGGACAATGGAGTTTTCAAGGATGTTCTTCATGTTCCCAACCTTAGCACCAACCTTCTTTCAATCTACCAAATAACTCACTATGGATGTGGAAACAAAGTGTAATTCCTTCCTAATTCGGTTGTGGTGAAAAATCTAAAGGATGATTCTATGCTGGCAATTGGAAAAGCTAATCATGAGACAAGACTTTATTCTTTTTCTCATTTTGTGCCTAAACCCACTTCCCTTTCCATGTTGACCCACTCAAATTCACAAAGTAAACTATGGCATGAGAGGTTTGGACATCTCAATTACCGCTACCTTCAACAACTTAGCAACAAGGATATGGTCATACGTCTACCTCAAGTTAAGTATTCAGATGGTGTATGTTTCAATTGTGAAGTAGGCAAGCATCCCAAAGAGAAATTTGACAAGGGGAAGTCTTGGAGAGCTATTTTTGTTCTTGAATTGGTTCATAGTGATGTAGCTGGCCCATTTCTAGTACCATCATTTGGAGAGGCTCGCTATTTTCTCACCTTCATTGATAACTTTTCATGCTACACTTGGGTCCTCTTTCTTGCTAATAAGAGTGAAGTGTTTGATAATTTTATCACCTTCAAAGCTCAAGTTGAGAAGTAATCAGGGAAAGCCATCAAGATTCTACGAACAGATAATGGAAGGGAATATGTGAACTCAAGGCTTATAGACTTTTGTACTCATGAGGGTATTGATCTTCAACATTCATTTGCATACACTCCATAGAAAAATGGTGTTACTGAAAGGAAGAATAGAACCCTTAAAGAGATGACCACTTGTATGCTTGAACATAAGTCTCTAGATCAAGTTTTTTGGGTAGAAGCCATGTTGTGCCAGTTACATCCAAAACAAAAGTCCCCATAAGGCCTTAGATGGAATTACATCTTTTGAGGCTTGGTGTGGCAGAAAACCAAGTGTTAAACACGTTAAAGTTTTTGGTTGTCCAACATGGGCAAGGATACCTCCAAAAAAATGGAAGGAATTGGAACCTCAAAGAAAACCTTGTATATTTGTTGGATATCCTAACCATCTTAAGGCATAAAAACTCACGTATCCAAAGACAGATGAAATTTTATTTGAGAGGAGTGTTCATTTTGAAGAGAATTGTCCAAGTTTGGCTCCTTCAACTCCTCCTTCCTCCTTCATGGAAAGTGATGATAGTTATTTGGAAGATGATATTCGTTAAACTTTGACTCGTAGGACACCACCTTTGCAGTGTCCATAAATAGTTGACAAAAAACACTTGATTCAGTAGGTTCATTGATGGGAAATCCTTCAGATACTAGGAGGACAAGGTCACAACACAAATTGTTTCCACATGCTTATATTTTCATTTCTTTTGATCCATAATCATTTAAGGAAGCATCAGGGATTCCTAAATGGGACAAGGCCATGGAGGAAGAATACAACTCTTTAATGAAAAAATATATTTGGGACTTAGTTCCTCTTCCTAAGGGAAGAAAGTTGGTTTAGTGTAAGTGGATCTATTGGACCAAGTTTGCAGTAGATGGAAGTGAGGATAAGTATAAGTCTAGACTTGCTGCCAAAGGTTTCTCATAGGTTCCTGGTATTGACTATACTAAGACCTTTGCACTAGTAGCTAAGATGAACTCCATTTGTTTGACACTAGCTATTGTTGCAACTCATGGTTGGTTTGTTCATCAGATGGATGTGAAGAATGCATTCTTGAATGGCGATCTTCTTGAAGAGATTGATATGGAGTAGCCATAGGGTTTCATTCAAGATACTACTTTGGTTTGCAGGTTGAAAAAGTCTATCTATGGTCTTAAGCAAGCTTCTTAGGCTTGGTATGCCAAGATGGATTCCTTCTTACTCTCAGGAGGATTCACCAAGTATCATTCAGATTTGAATGTCTACATTCTTTAGGGGGATGAGTCGCACGTGATACTCATGCTTTATGTAGATGACTTGATCATTATAGGAAGTACTTCATCCATCACTGCCAGTGTCAAGACTTCTTTGTAGGACAGATTTTCTATTACAAACTTGGGTTTACTTCATTATTTTCTTGGTATTGAGATCACATAGTCTTCAGCTAGGATCACACTTTCTGAACCCAAGTATGCTCTTGATTTACTTTCTCAATTTTGCATGAGTGGCTACAAGCCTACACCTACTCCCTTTCTTTCAAGTGTCAAGTTAGAGGCAAAGTGTTCCTCTCCACTTGTTGATGCTACATTGTATAGAAAGTTGGTTGGGAGTCTCATCTACTTGACACATATAGGCCCTAACATAGCTTTTGCGGTTGGCATGGTTTCTCACTTCATGCAAGAGCCACATGAGCTTCCTTGGAAGGCCACCAAATGCATCTTGCACTACATACAAGGTACACATACACATGGGATACACTATGCAGTAGGTACTGGACTTCAGTTGGTTGGTTATACAAACTTAGACTATGCAGGGGATCTTGATTCGCACAAGTCTACTTTAGGTTACATATTTCATCTTGGTTCCAGCCCCATTTGTTGGTAGAGTAATAAAGCAAAATGTTATTGATCTTTCTTAAAATGAGGCTGAATATTGAGGAGTTGTCACTATGGCTACAAAAGCTATTTGGTTACAACATATTTTGGAGGGGTTTGGATTTGACATACCTAAACCCACAGTCATTCATTGTGATAATCAAAGTGCTATTGAAATCTCAAAACATCCAGTTCAACATCAGTGGAAAAAACATATTGAGGTTCATATGCACTACATTAGAGAGCTGATTCATGAGCAGGTCATTGCATTGTAGTATTGTCCTATAGTAGAGCAAGTTGCAGATATCTTCACCAAACCCTTCACTGAGGTCAAGTATCTTCATTTGTGAGATCTCTTAGCCCAGTGTGGGATATTTTAGAAAGGGGAGTCCCTTGACTTCTCTCTTCTTGCTTATGGGAGGGATTTTTTCCTTACATCAAGTCTTCTTCTCTCTCATCTTCTTTATTGTACTTATCTTTCTTTTTGGGGGAGGGTTTTTCCCGTGCGGTTTTTCCTCTTTCTCTATTTTCAGAGAGAATGCATTTCATATGCATAGAATTGTATGTAGAGCATTGAATTTGTACATGGGTACCTAACATGGCCTATTAGCCAAGACGCATCATACATTTTCATAATAGCTTTTGTGAGCTTAAGTGCATTCCCCTAAGTTGCACTTAAGGGGGTGTGTTAATGTAAATAATTAATTATTATTACACTTTACTTAAGTTTACTTAGGTTAAATGCATTATTTTATTATTTATCATATAGACACCTAGTAGAGTGCATTGTCATATGAGTTGTCTTGTTAACAACATAGGAGTTTGCATATTCATCTAAGTTGTCATGTAGACAACACAGTTGTTTGCACTCTAATTGAGCACATGGTGTCTACAACATCTCTTTATGAGATACACCTATGTAAGCTTATCCTCTTGTCATTGCACTAACTTATGTGCTCAATGGAGGATAATCCACTCTTGGTGGACATGTGCTTAGTTGTGAGGCTTATCACTTTGCTAACTCCTAGTCATTCTAGATGCCTTTATATATAGGCACTTCTGGTGTGTATTGTGCATATGATATTCAGTCTCATTATTGTTATTATGATCATCCATTATTGGTCCATATTGTGCTAGTGCTTGAGCTTCTTGATCTTGGTGTTAATTTTCCCTAAGGAAAATTCTTATAGTCCTAACCCTAAATTGGATGATGTAGAATGAGCAGAAAAAAATCTAAATTTCTTATTTATAGGAATGGTTGGTTAGAAGCAAGGGTTGTCATGTGCGAGAACCTAAGGAAGACAAGGAGTCAAGGGTTTTGCTTCATCAAGTGACCTAAGAGAAGAGTCTACATTGGCATGTTAAGCAAGAAGGCTTAAGGGTATGAATGCTTGAAGGATGAACAAGCTATCAGAGCTAAAATGTGTGAAGGCCAAGTGGAACAAAGGACTAGAATAGAGATCTATAATCTGCAAATGGAGTTGTAAGTTTTTATCAGATTAAGCCTTATTGTTACTTTCTAATAATTGTATCAGTCTAGGGTAAAATCCTTTGGATTAAGGTTGACCTAACGGTCATTTGTAAATCCTTTAACCAGGTGACATTCCAAGTGAATGGTCTAAAGTCCTCTAACAAGGCTCACTCCTAACAGGGTGATTGAAATCCTTTAACAGGGTCACATTTAACAGTGTGTATTGTAACCTTTAATAGGGTTGGCCTTTCATAGGGCATCACCTCAGAAGAGTGAAAAAGTGTAGGATGTTACTAGTGGTTTTTTCCAAATTGGATTTCCATGTAAATCATTGTGTCAAGTGTGTTGTTGAATCTGTTATGTTTCATGCTTACATTTTTTCAAGTTGATTTTACAATAACATACAAGATTGAAGTGATTGCATAATCTAATGGATGCATGCATGATGATAAATGTTTTATGGGTTCACTATGATGTGAAAAGTTTGTTCCAAGGTCTTTATTTTCATCTCTTGAATTTTTTTAGCTTAATGGTTTGTAGGAAATACAACCCAAACAAACACATGATTGTTGTTTTTGGATGAGCCTCAAATCAATTTGTGATAATGTGAATGCCAAGTAACTAACATTTATACTAATCACACAAATATAGTTTTGAGGAAGGAGAGAGAAACTTTGGTCATGAGCAATGCTTTACCAAATTGTGCCTAGAGCAAACAAGAAAAGCCAACCAGAAAATTTCATCAATTCTAAAATAATGCAAGAATGTTGTAGCTTGATGGATTTTGTTAATAGGTGCTAATGCATCCAAAAGACAAAAGAAGGTTCTTGTTTAGTGCTAATGAAAAATTTAGTGAATTCACCCAATCAATAGTGTGTCATTTAGTAATAATTATTAAACATTTAATTTGGACATACAAAAGAAAAGCTCTATGTTGACCCTATAGTTAGAAAAAATGTTGCCCAAAGTAACCAATAGAAAACATTGTTTTCCCTCGCCTTCTCCAACTGCAAACATAAACATGATCTTCTTAGTAATGGATAATAATATAGATATAATCTCATGATTAGCTATTTAAATTCTTTAGAACAAAGGTCATGTTATGCTTGAAATATGGAGGGAGATCTGGATAGCAATAAAAATATGCAAATTTAGAGAAATGTGTGCAATACGCTAGAGTAGTTGAGCTTTGTAATATCATTGCACATGCTTTTGCAAAGCATTAACTTATGTTTTTCAATGTGCTAAGAATTGTGAAAATGTGATAATTGATCTATGTTTGAAATCACCTCAATGGTACTCACTATGTCTCCATATTTGTCCTTTAATGGGAGCTTGGAGCTTGGAAGAAAATGAGCACACACGTTCACTTTTTCTAAAAGTCATAAACTTGGGAGCATGCCATTGGTTTTTAAAATAGTGGGTAATTTTTTACCTTCAATAATTAATTTCTACAAATTGCATATAAATTTTATGAATCTCACTAACTTTCTCATCTTCTCGCACAGGCAAGGAATGACTATTGAGTCTCTAATACCTATGGTTAGTCATTTTTTATTATTTTAGAGTATAAGATAGAGATTTTCTATCTTGATTTTACAAAGTATAAGATAGAGCATTTTCTATCTTTATTTTACAAAATACAAGATAGAGCATTTACTATATTGATTGATATTAAAATGTAATGGTAATGATGAGGTTATCTTACTAGATGACAACCAAGTGTGACACCAATATAGTGTGTGAGATTATTACCCATGTTTATTCCAAAATGTCAGGTGTTTGAAGCCCAACAATTTTCATTTTCATTGATAGACTTTTTTCTCAAATTACAAAAAATGTTAGTTCGCATTCATTGCTTAAAAGCATATGGAGAAAAAATATTTTATTTATAGTTCTACTTATGCTTGCTCAAGTTTGAAATAGTTTGCAGTAATTATTTTCTAGGTTCTTAATTATATGGCCCCAACATTTATAAGTTTGGAATTTTACAAATATTTATTATTCAATGTTTAATTAATTTGATCATGTATTTTCATTCAATGCAATACCTATGGTGAATTTTTTATTACACCACAATTTAATGTGATTCTTCGAACATTAAAGCCTTATAGAGATGAATCAAAAAGAGCTTCCAAACATGTCTTTACACAATTCTACCAACCAATTTACTTCTATTGAATTGACCATCCATACCTACCAAACAATTTACTCATATTGACTGGACCATCCACACTTATTCGGCCTACCTATTGCACACCAAGGTGTGATTGCTAGTATATACAATTTATTAAATATGTATTTCATTAAAAATGTCCACCATATAGTACACATCATTCCTTTCGAATGTAAGATCAGCCAAATTTTAGTTTTAGCTATTAATTGCTTTTTTAATTGAGGCTCGTCTATAGCATTCAACGTGGCAAACATAGAGTAGGGTTAAACACAAGAAATATGTCCATTAACAAGTCATTAAACAATTACCTAGGTGAAAGTGAAAGCCAATCGTGCAAAAGAGTAATGGCGTGAAACTCTAAAGTGGCAGAGCCATTTGCCAATAAATATTTATTATATTATTATCGCTAGTTTTTTTTTTTTTTAAATTTCGATTCCTAAAAATTCAAAATTTCTACTTGAGTCAATCAAAAATAAGGAATTTGAGTGTTAATTAATTTTTTAAAAACTATGCTTAAAACCTTAGGTTTGAATTATTGTTATTTGTAATTAATAACAATATTTTTGAGAAAAGTTGACTAAAAATATTTTTTTTTCTAATTAATCTTCAATATCTCTTTGATGTATCCATTATATCTTCAATGTACCCATTATGTCTTAAGATCTAATTACTAGTTTTAATGTTCTAGAGTCTGCAACATAGATCAAAACGGTATAGATAAAGACAAAAATAATGAATGTAGCTATCCTCCTACAAAATGTATTGACTAAATTTCTAAAAATCGAAAACACATTATTTTTTTTTTTGAAATATTCACCATTTGCTCTTTATGATTGAAAAGAACGAAAAATTTGAAAAAAAATCACTTGTGTTCGTAAATCTGAAAAAGAAAGCACACATGACTTTGTTTTTTTGTGTTTAGTACATTTCGTGTGACGCCAAAACATAACCTCTCAAAGAGGAAGCTATTGAAGTCCCAATAAAAGAAGACGGGCCAGCAACAAAAGTAATTTTGATTTATTCGGGGGATTTTTTTGGCATGCAGAGAAGCTCCAAAGCTAGAGACGCCGCAAAATACAAGGAAAAACTGGAGCCTGGGGGCGTCCATACACTTCACCACAGCCGTGCAGTGAAAAGAGCACATTGCTTTTGAGCTCAAAATCAGTCATTATTACACGAGTCTGGAAGAAGCCAGTGGCGCAAGCGACATCTCGTCTGTACAAAGCACCACAAACTCTCTATAAAACGGGAATCCAAGTCGGGCTTTCAATTAAAGAAAAGCTGTGAACTTTGCAAAGGACATCACCAATGAACTCAAAACGAAAGCCCGGAGACACGTCGAAACTGCAAATCATTTTCCTGGTTCTCTGCACAAATCTGATATCCGTTTTCCTCATCTCCGGCCCCTTTCACTGGATTCCCCGCCAATACCTCCACGCCGACTACGATTCCAAGCCCTGCCCGACTACCCTCGCAAATCTGGCAGCCGACGGAAACGACCCGCGGGGCAGCGGAGGAGCGATGCCCGCGGAGCTGAGGGAATTCATGGCGCCGCAGAAGCTCCCGCTGGGTCACAGCAAGAACATGGGATCAGACACCATCTACCCCTCCCTCGGGCAGGCCTGTGCGGCGTTCAAGGAAGATCTCGACAATTACATGGGCTATAACCGCGGGCAGCTCTGCCCGGACGACGAGTCACTTGCCCAGAAGCTCATCCTCAAGGGCTGCGAGCCCCTGCCCCGCCGCCGTTGCATTGCCCGCAGTTCCCCCAATTACAAAGAGCCCTTCCCGTTTCCCCAATGTATGTGGACCACTCCGCCCAATTCCTCTGTTTTCTGGAGCGCTTACACCTGCAAAGATTACGCCTGCCTCGTCGACCGGAAAAACCAGCCGGGTTTCGAGGACTGCAAGGATTGTTTTGACCTCACCCACCGGGAAAAGACCCGCTGGCTCAAACCCGGCGGATCCCTCGATTACTCCATTGATCAAGTTTTGGGTCTCAAGAAGGGCACTATTCGTATCGGGCTTGATATTGGGGGCGGAACGGCGACCTTTGCGGTGAGAATGCGGGAGCGGAATGTTACAATCGTGACTACTTCTATGAATTTCAATGGGCCTTTCAACAATTTCATTGCTTCCAGAGGAGTCGTGCCGCTTTACATTACTATTAACCAGCGGCTGCCGTTTTTCGACAATACGCTGGATATTGTTCATTCCATGCATGTTCTGAGTAACTGGATTCCTACCCAGATGCTGGAGTTCTTACTGTATGATATATATCGGGTGTTGAGGCCCGGTGGGGTGTTCTGGCTGGATAGGTTCTTTTGCGTGGAGGATCAGCTGGAGACGTATGTGCCGATGATAGAGCAGCTTGGGTTTAATAAGATGAAGTGGAGCGTTGGGCGGAAGTTGGACAGGGGGCCCAAGTATAGGGAAATGTATATCTCCGGACTCCTCGAGAAGCCTCTTCACAAGTAGCATTCAGCGGAGGGGTCGGGTGCACACTCGTCTTCGTCCGTTTGGTTGCTGGAATAGGAATATGAAATGTAGAATATGTTTTCTATTTTCCGTTTGGTCTGTCAATTAGAATAGGGAATAGGAATACATATTCCCATTTTGTCTCTAAAATGAGCTTATTTCCATTCCAAAAATTAGTTGTTATTGGAATAGTCATTCTTATGCCTACAACAGAACTGGCAACATCTATGAAGTTTGGTGAATGGAATTTTATGGTTAATTGTTAGTCCTTGTCTTGTGTAAGGCACAAACTAATGTTTTTGTTTGACTGATCTTATATTTCTATTTTTTGATAAAGCACAGTTATATTTATAAAGTTGTGGACTGCATATTTTTTAATTCATTTACCAAAATCAAAATACTTTTTTTTTTATTGGCCTGGACATATATCCTTATTTTTCCAATTGAAAATTGTAGCAAAAATCTAAAGAAAAGTAATAAATATTCTTGTCAAAGTTTATTTGATTTTTCTAGACACTTTTCCCACTTGTCAACACATGCCAAAGAGAAATTAATATGAACACGTAAAAAACAGTTAGAGAAAACTGTGAATTTTCATACCTTAATGAAAACAAGAGCTCTTGATGAGCTAGAGTCCCTGCCTTTTAAGGAAATGAGAACAGTCATGAAGTTTAAAAAACATAAATAATTGCACTTAAGATTATTTTAATATGTAGTAAAATCAGATAAAGAGAATAGTAATTAAATAATTTTTGTATTTACAATAGTAAATAAACATGTGTACAAGACATAACTATGATTGTAGAACTATACGAATTTTCATAGATCAATCAATTATATAAAAATACAAACATGATGATCTATTGTATTTTTAAATTTAATTTTTAAAATTAAATATTGAATAATAGAATGTCAAGTTAATTGATAATAAAATAGCAAATAAGAAAATGTAAAGAAAAATTAAAACATAAATACATAATTGTAAAAATAGAAACTTTATTTGGCAATAAAAAATTATTTTATTTACTTCAAAATAATAATATCTTGCTTGAAAAGAGGTCTTGTAAGTTTGAAACTAAGTCACTGAGTAACAATGTAAAGTCGCAATTAAATTTAGTTTGCCTCTCCAAAATATAATTCATTTTTTGTCCTTAAATAGTTTTTTAAAGCCTTGCACAATTGAGCGGAACAATTACATGTAATATCATTATAATAGGCATTTAGGCATATTGAAAGAGAGAACAATTTTTTTTTTAAATTAATAGGAATCTCAAAGAAATAGCTTTACAATTAAAATCCCCGACAAATAGGTGGCTTGGAGTAAATGTCCTCAATAATGTTCAAAATTAATATATTTGCAATGTATAATTTGAGCATACAAGCATTAGATATCACACGCTTTGCTTAAAATTATTAGTACTTTGCAGGGAGGCTTTAATTTGCTTAGTTCTTAGGCCTTTCAGCTGATTATATGTCACAGCGGGTCAGCTGCTTCTAGTTTTGTTTGTTCAACACTATAATTTTTCTCTGTAGATTCATAACTGTAGTTATTTGTTTTTATTAGTTCCTGCCTTTGGCGGGATACTAATGGAATCACCAAGTTCCATATTAGTTCAAATAAACTAAAAATTTCATGCATATGCTAATGTTTGCAAAAGGTTTATGAATTTGCATAATCTTTTGAAATTGAAAAATACATTTTTTTCCTATTTCTATTGGTTCATGATGAAAAAGGCAATGAATAAATTCAATTTTCTTCAAGAAAAATACAACTATTTTTCCCATCACTTGTATTAATGCATGCATTAATTGCAACTTTTTCTTTTCCACATTTTGACAAGTGGATAAACTTTTCAAAAAAAAAATCATTTTTCTTACATCTATTAATGAATGCATTAATTTCAATTTTATCTTTTTCACATTTGTCATGGCTTATGTCATCTTTAATACAAATCTTAATATTTTTCAATATAGTTTTATTTGATTTTTAATATTTAATATTATTATGTTCAATTTTCTATTTTACTTTTTCAATTATTGATTGTCAAGTACAATATTTATATAGATATTTAATCACAATAATTTAATATAAATATATTAGATTTTATGTTATTCATAATTATTTATTTATTAAAGTTTATTTAAGAACATTATAAAAAAAACTTAAAACCAAAATCAAATATGATATCTATATATGAATAAAATATCAAGAGAGTTCTTTTAGACAAATCTTAATATTTTTTAATATAGTTTTATTTGATTTTTAATATTTTATATTATTATGTTCAATTTTCTACTTTACTTTTTCAATTATTCATTGTCAAGTAGAATATTTATATAAATATTTAATCACAATAATTTAATATAAATATATTAGATTTTATTTTATTCATAATTATTTATTTATTAAAGTTTATTTAAGAACATTATAAAAACTTTAGAAATTAAGCTATTACATTCTAATATCTTTTATTTTATATAATTTACAACTAAGTTTTATTCTATATTATAATATTATAGATTACATTACATTACATATATTATATTTTTTATTTTTTTATTTCTCAAAATGATTACTGATCCTTATAGTTTTGCATGGCTTCTCAACCCAGCTAGTTTTCTAGCATAAACAAAAGATAGCAAGATGAAGCTCAAAAAATATGTTATCTCATTTTCTTCACGATGTCATCTGATTTTAATTTAGCATGATACTATAATGTTTATTTATATATTATTTTACTGCTTTAATTAATATATATCATTGCAGTTATATCATTTAATAATATACTAACTATACTCTATAATTTAATTGAGTTTAGTACTATAATATTATATTTCTCATTACTATTTATTTGTTATATTTATTAAATTAAATACATTATATTTTAACCAAAACCTACTTCAATAAACCCTAAAATCATGCAGGCAGGAACTTTGGCGCAAGCGCCCCTTGTTTTTTATCTACTTTCTTCAATAAAAAAAAAAAATTATTAGTACTATATCAATTAAAGATTGGTGGACATAAAAGAGATGTTGTCAAAAATTAAAAGATCAAAATGTTTGAAAGTTCTCGAGCAAATGACTTGGAAAAATTTGTGCACAGACACGTAGCAATACAATCCTTTCACAGTTTTCCACACAACTAAGCCCTTTTCCATGCCATGAAAACTAAGTTGCACCATATTGAAGTGTGGCCGGCCATCTATATTACTCAACAAGACACATGGCACAACCATGTTCGTTGTCTGCATGCATTCACTTTGGGTGCAGAGGGCCTTCAAAATAGTAAGGGGTTGAGCCCTCTCTTTCTAAAACCAGAAGAATCACTCGTCAGAAAGGGGCTCATCATCGATCTCATGACTGAATAGGTTCGTCAGGGTTTAATAATGGGAGAGGTATATTTCAAATTTGTTTTCAAACAAAATCAGACATTTTCAAAGAGTGCAGTGGTATAATGGTGTGTGCAAATGGTGCTTGGAGGGCAGAGTCGGCGGTGTGAGTGAGGGATTATCTATGCAATAAGATAGATTGTCAGAGACTTCATGGTTTTTAAAGATGTTGTCTAAAATTTAGGGATTTTTTAAAGTTGTAAAAATCATCTTCAATGTTTAAGTTTTTGTATTAAGAAGAATTTCCAGTGGATTTTATCAATTTTTTAGATTGTGTCAAAATTATTTGTAATTTGTAAGTTTTTCTAATTTTTTGTATGCGGGCATGCATAGACATGATTATTTTATGGACTACTAATCCATGGCTGTATTTAAATGTGGATGCATGATTTTAGAGAAGAATTATGTTCATGGAACCATTCCTTAATTGTTCTCTAAAATCATGTGTATGCATATTCCCCTCATAAATTAGCGCCCTTGTGCCTTGATTGCCTTTTCTCCCTATGCCACGAATGCCTTGGATCATTTGGAAATTCAAAGCTACTTGAGTCCCTTGGCATCTTGCTGGTGCTCCATACTGCTAAAAATGGGTGTGGACAATTTTTTGACTTTTGGACTATTTGATAAAAATACCATTCGTGACGCAAAACTGCTCCACTTCTTGGGGTATGATCATGATAGAGCATGCCACTATGAATGAACACGACTACAACAAAAGGATGAGAAAATCAACAGGAAATGCTCCCTTTTCATGTCAGCATTTTCTCTTGTCGATTCTAATGGAGAGAACTTCATTTAAAAATTAAGAAGATTATTGCCAAAATGGCAATACCTGTCGCTCCTTGATAAAGTCCCTATCAAAATCACATGATTATTTACATAATGTATCAGACCATCATTTCCTATCAAAATCCTTTTTTGAGCACCATGGAATGCTCCAACAGTGTTCGGGTCAATGGGAAAATTTGATTAGCATGGAGTGCTTCAATGGCAATGGCATCGGTGGGAAATCCAGGTCAAAGATAAGAAGAAGCTTCCAAATAACACAGGAAGCTTTTAGAAAAGCATTGTTTAGATTTTTTAATTTTTTTTTGGGTATTTATTGAATAAAAAATGCATATAACCCTTGGGTAAATTAACAATAACCAATACGAAAAAAGGAATAATGATTATAAAAATATTTTAAAAATAGAACTAGTTTAAACCTTTAGAACTTAGTTTTAGATTATGGTAAAAATAGGTTTTGAAGGGACCCCGCAACCCTTTCACATCCTCAAAAAAGGAAAAAACAAACCATCCATCAGGAAAGAGTCCTAATACCTACTAAAAGCAGTACCAAAATCAAGTTTTACAGGGACTTGAAACCACTAACAAAGTCCAAATAAACTACTCAGGTTTTACAAGGACCTAGAACCATCAGTACAGTTTAGAAACTAAAAGCCAGAAAATAGGACCAAACACAGGAACCAAAAGTAACAACTAGCAAACAGGACCTGAACAAGAACCCAACCAGAAAAGAAGACCCGGGAAACTATTGCAATTCCATAATCATCTTAACTGCCTCCTTACCAATCTTAGTCATGTCCTGGATAGAGTTGGCAGTCGAAGAAGCAGCAACAATCAAAGCTTTCTTCCTCGAACTCTATCTTGTCCTCTTGCTAGGGCCCTTCGAAGATATGGTTCCTTCATTTGCTCTTTTGCCCAATGTCACCGCAGCAGCACAGATGCTAGAAGTTACTTGCTCCATTTTTGTTCCACTTTCCTTGATAAGCATTCTAAGATTTTGCTCATAATCCTTAAGTTTCTTTGGGATATCTCCCATTTGCACCTCCATGTGTTGTATAATAGCCCGATCAGCGTCCTGGTTATGTTGCAAGGTTTCCACTTTCTTCTTTAGCCCCATTATTTCATTATAAATCTAGGAGTTGACATGAAGGAAAGAGTCAGCTTTTTTTTTGGCAGAGTGTAGGAAGGAGAGCTTGGTTTCCCTCTTCGAGGAGTCACCCGGGTCTTCAATAGTGGTGTGTGGCAAGCGGCCAACTTTATCAATTTGTACTTCCCCATCCAATGGCTCCTCCTCACCAAACTCCATAGGGACATGTTGACTTGGGACCTCCTTATCTTGTCCCTCAGTCTCCTTTACAGGAGTGGAAGTTATCCCCATGTTTTCCTCCTCACTCAAAATGGCTGGATCATCGATTAAATTTTCTTTCTCTTTATCACCTCCCCCAAACACAATATGAGTACCCTCATTATCAGACTTGCTCTGTTTCGAGTTATCTTCAGTAGTATCTTCCTCTCTCCCTTCCTCATTTTCATCTTTCATTTCCGGATAACCTTAAACTCCCCAACATCCGTCCCTTCCTCTTCCTCAAGGACATCCTTATCTGAGCCTTCAATACTCTCCACCTCCGTATCCTCTTCCACAATTTGTCTTCGAGAGCTGGAGGGTTTCTGTTTAGCCTTATCTTTCTCTTTAACATTCTCATCAGTTTTACCTTTTAAGGGTTTAGCCTTCTTATGTTTTCTAGTGGAAGGAGACGAAGCAATGGATTTATTTTTACAAAAACCCTCAATGAGCAAAATTAGACCTTTATGTAAGATGGGTCAAGACAATTTCTTTCTATGGCATTCAAACTTTGGAGCAAAGAAAATTGCAAATAGAAAGGGAAGGAAATTATGTCCTTGTACTTGAAATGGTTAAGAAAGACAGTGGAATTTGTGCACCCTTTTATTCCTACCATCAAGGATAAAGTACTCACGAATACAACCAAGCACATCACGCCAAATACCTTTAATCTGTTGCACATCAAAGAAGTCTCCATTCTTCTCCAATTTCATCTCCTCTTTATCCATCTTCAAGAATTTTTTGTAGGCCACATTGGAAATACTGATCTACTTCGAGAATTTGATACCTTTCATAGGGAGACCAGTGACCTCGGCAATGAATTCCTCAGTAAGCTGTACAAAGACTCCATGTAAAGTAACTTTATCGTCAACCTAGTTTTTGAAGAAGGTGGTGGTGACATGGGGTTTGAATCCATGCAACCGCTCCAGGTAGCTGACCACCTTTCCTTTCTGGAGAATCTTCCAAACGTCCTACCTAGCCTTCCAATCATCACATTTTTGGGGCTCCTACTTCCTCGGTTCACCCCCCATATTACAGAGAGAAAAAAAAACCAGAGACACCCAGATACTGATAGCAGAGAGGTTGAAGTGAGACCTTTTTTTGTGACACGATGTCGAGGTCACCTTTTTTATGATACGTGCAGAGAACACATAACCTTCACATGAATGTACCTCCTCAGGGATGGTAATCTGACAGTCGTAAGGCCACTCCTGCAAATCATTAAATTTCTAATCCAAGGAAATCTTTCCCACTTTGGAATGAATAACATCATAATTAATACTCGCTTTAATATCCACATGCTTGTTTAATTCATCGAGCCACCTCATCTTTTGCCCCTTTTGAACAGCATGATTTTCTATCTAATCAGCGACCCCGTTGGCTTCTCTATAAGTATGGGAAATGACCACTTTTTCAAATGTTTGAAATAAGGTCTTGATTTTCATAACCGTAGCCTCTATAGACCATGAGATAGAATTTTAGTTATTAAGGATATTAATAATATTTAGAGAATCACCTTCCAACCATAATTTTGAATACCCCAATTCAACAGCTAAAATAATGGTATAAAGGGCAACAGGAGCTTCAGCAATATGGCTATTCGAGTGACCAATAGGGATAGTGATAGCATCAATAACATTTCCCATATGATCTCTTACAACACCTCCACATCCTACTCTTCCCGGGTTACCCTTAGCAACTCCATCAAAGTTCCCTTTGATCCATCCATTAGGAGGAACAAGCCATTTTATGATCGATCTAGGATTATCAATTTCCAACTTAGATCCTTGAGATCTTAAAGAGTAATCAATTTGGAAGGTTTGAATAGGCTCCCTCTGGGATTTAAAATTCTCCTTGAAGGCTCTGACGATATTCTGACCAAGCACCCATCCTAGAAGATCTTTATTTCTAAATATCTTGTTATTTCTTTCTTTCTATATGCCCCACCAAAGGTGGGGGAGGGTTAGCTTCCAAAGAAATTGAGCATTAGGATCCTTTGAGGGGCATCTCCAACTCTTTAAAGAAAGATCCACATTGTTTTGATGGACCCATGTCATACCCCAAAAATTCAAAATCTCAGTCCAGACTTCCTGGGTATAAGAGCACCTCAAAAGCATATGATCTCTATCTTCAAGTCCCTTTCTGCATAAAAAACACCTATTTACCAAATTTATACCTCTTTTTTGTAAGTTGTCAAGGGTCAGAATTTTGTTTTGGAGAAAATTCCAAGAGAAAATGTTAATTTTGGGTATGAGACCCTTAATCCAAGCTTGTGATCAGAGAGGTTGATTACTCTTATCCTTAGAAGCATATATAGAAGAGACTTTAAATTTCCCACTAGGATCAGCATGCTAGATAATCTCATCCTCAAGATAAAGGTAAAGAGAGACTACATTTAGGGATAATTGGATATTACTGAAACCTTGATCAACATTAGTTAAATTCACCCATGAGTCATTATGTCAGTAATGACTAACAAGAAAGCCAAATCTCTGCTTGCATCGATCAATTAAGGCCTTGTCATGAAAATATCCAATCAAGGGATGGTCCATAAGCCAGGTATCCTTCCAAATTTTCACTTTTAGCCCATTACCAACTTTCCAGGAACATCCTTTTTCTAAAGTTTTCTTGGTCCCCTGAACAGCTCCTCATATGGAGGAAGAGTGAATAACATCAAGAGAGTCGAGGTAATCAGGAAGGGAATCAGCATCGAAGAGATACTTATGTTTCCATATGGCACTCCACTCTTTGTTGTCATGGTAAACTCTCCACCCCTATTTGGCTAAAAGGGCTTTATTCATACTTCTGATTTTTCGAATTTCCAATCCCCCTTCACTGCAGGGTTTACATACTTGATCCCAAGCAATTAAAGGCATTCTCCTTTTTTCCTCAGAGCCAGTCCAAAGAATTTTTTTTTGAATTTTATCAATTGACTCAGCAAATTTAAAAGGAATTCTGAAAAGACTTAGAGCATAAGTAGGAATTCTTTGGAGACAAGCTTTGAGAAGAGTTAACTTACCAGCCTGCCTTAAAAGAATTCCTTTCCATCCCACCAAATTTTTTCTGAATTTGTTAATAAGATCTTCCTAGAAAGCATCAGGGACCTTCAAGCCTAGGGGGAGCCCCAAGTAAGAGGATGGGAGAGATCCTATAGAACATCCCAAGATTTTAGCAATTTTAAATTGTCTGTGGATAGGGGTGTTAATGAAGAAACTAGATGCGGCAGAATATAAGTTAATAGCTTGCTTTAAAATCCTTTCTTCCTTCACTTCGACCTTACCCATGAAGATGGTATCATCAACAAATTGTCCATGAGAACAAATTAAAGAATGGGAAGATGGTTGTAAGCCCTTAATCAAACGTCTTTGGACCAAGTCCCCAATAAATCTCCCCAAGAAATCAGCCATAATAACAAAAAGGATGGGGGATAAAGGATCACCTTGTCTCAGCCCTCGTGAAGGAAAAAAGAAAGGAGAGGAGCTACCATTAACCAAGAGTGCAATAGAGACAGTAGAAATCAATTGACGGATCAGACCCACAACCTTATGGTCAAAGCCAAAAGCAAGAAAAATATTACAGAGGAAAGACCAATCCACTCTATCATAGGCCTTAGCAATGTCCACTTTCATGATGAAACCCTAATTGTTAGAACAAGACAAGGAATGAATATTCTCATGAGCAGAGATGATAGAGTTAAGGATTTGTCTACCAGGGACGAAACCATTTTGTTGTTCTGCAATAATCAACAGGATCACCTAAACAAGTCTAGAAGTGAGAACTTTGGAAATAATTTTATAGAAAGAATTACATAGGCTAATCGGTCTAAACTGATTCGGAGAGTTAGCCCCAACTTTCTTAGGAATAAGGCACAGAAAGGTGGAATTGATTTCCTTAAGCATCTGTTTTGCCCTATAGAATTCCTTAACAAAATCACAAACATCTTTACCAACAACTTTCCAAAGCTTTTGGAAGAAAAACATGGGGAATCGATCAAGACTAGGGGCTTTATCTCCTCCCAGAGAGCTAACAGCTTTGAGAATTTCATCATCCTTAGGAATTGAACATAACGTTTTATTTTGTTCCTTTGTAATCAATGGAAGAATCACTTTGAGGAATTCAACCTGACTATCCACATTGATGTTGGGATCAGCCATCATAAGGGAGGAGAAAAAAAGTCAACATCTCATCCATGATAGCCTTGTCTTCAAAATTTTTTACATCTCACTTTTTAAGATATGATATGCGAGTTTTGGCCCTATGCTTCAGAGTAGAGAGATGGAACAACTTTGTATTTTTATCTCCTTCCCTCAACCATATCAATCATGATCTTTATCTCCAATATATTTCTTATTTAGTGATGATGTCATGGTATTGGGCAAGCTTTTCATTTTCTTCAAGGAGAAGATCAAAAGTATAACCCTCCTTCTGGATTTTTTCCTGTATATTTAGAATTTTCTCCTTTACAATAGTTTTGTTCTCAAAAATGTTCCCAAAGCTATTCTTATTCCATTTTTTTGACTTCCCTTTTAACATTTTTAAGCTTGGAAGCAACTCTAAAGAGGGCAGTGCCTTCAAAATCAATATTCCACCATTCTTTCAATTTAGTTTGAAACTGTGGGTGCTGTATCCACATCTTCTCATATCTAAAAGGAAAATTCTTCTTGAGGTTAATCTTCTCAGTAGTGAATATAAGAGGGAAATTATTCGATCCGATTTTCTGACAAGCTTCTAGCTTACAAATGAAGTCTTTAGTCCAATCGGGAGAAATAAGAGCACAGTCAAGCCTAGCCTGAATACATTCATTACCAACTCTCTTGTTGCTCCACGTGAATTGGATTCCATAGAGGTCCAATTCCATTAAGCCCTCATTATTTATGAAATCCATTAAATCCAATCTTCCTTCCAACTGAGTAGCATTGCCTCCCATTTTCTCATGGTCATAAAGAGGGACATTAAAATCTCCCATAATGATCCATCGTCCAGAATAGTCTTTACTTTTAAAATTAGAAACAAAATCCTAGACCTTTTTCCTTAGATGCTTAGTGTTTGGAGCATAAATATTCACAATATACAAAACTTTTGTCTGGTTTGAACTGGTAATTTTGGCTATCATAAGGTGTTTACTAGAAAACAAAATTGTTCCAGAGAAACAGTTCTTCTTCCATAACATCAGGGTTCCCCTTAATGCCCCTTCTGAATTGCTAGCATTTATTGAATAGTTTTTAAAAGCTTTAATCTGTTCTGCTTTCTCTTTATTCATCTTAGTCTCTTGAAGCAGGAGAAAATCATGCTTTTGTTCTCTAACAAAATTCCTAACAATGTCCAGTTTATGAGTACTATTCAACCCCCTAATATTCCAAGTTATGATCTTCATATCCAATTTTTAGAAGTAAAATCCAGAATAGTTGCCTGCCTACCATTAGCAATATTCTGCATACTTTCTAATTCTCTAGTTTTCTTAGTAGATCTTCTTCCAGGTTTGTTTGGGGAACCAACATCCGGTTTCACCTTAGTGTGTTGTTCTATTCTTTTCCCAAAATTTTTCGAATTAGAAACAAGAGGTTTTTCCTTGATATGCTGATCTATTTTGTTGCTTCTAGTCTCTACCCCCTTAGTATTGTTCTTTTTTTCAGCCCTTTTCCTTTGGTTTGGTTTATGAATTGAGCCATTTTCTTTCACATCATCCAGGGGAGGAGGCTCCACCATAGAAAGGTCATTTTTTACCTGGGTTTGCACCTGAATCTCCCTAGATTGAGAAAAAAGAGGATCTCCTTCCTCAGGCAAATTTCCAATATCAACCAAGATTTCACCATCCTCAAGCACAATTTTGTCATCAATATCTCTCCATTTTTCTTCTATCCTCTAATAAATAATGATTTTTTTTGATAAGTCTACCTGATTTTCCAATTCTTGTTCAGGTAAACTAGTTTTAGACTGTAAACCAAGACCTTCTTTCTCATAGTTGGCTTCCTTAGAAGAAAACTCTTTATCTACCTTAGCCTGTGGAACTTGAAATTTTTCATTACTCTTTTTTTATTGGCGTTGGCCTTCTTTGGATTTCCATACTTTCTTATGCTGAACCTTGTTCTTTGTCCCTTCCAAACCACTACTAGCCTGATTTTTACTTTTGGAAGGATAGATTTTAAGCAAATGCCCTTGCTTCTTACAAGCATAGCAGGAATTAGGTTGATCTTCAAAAAGGATTTCTTGAGTTCTTTTACCTAACTTGGAAATCAGATCCACCTTTGCTAGGAGGTGATTCAGGTTTGACACCTTAACAAAAAGTCTAGCACATTGAAGTTTGGATCTAGAAGCCGTAGCATTATCCATAGCCACAAGTTCTCCAAAAGAACTAGCAATACCTTTAAAGATGTCTTCATGCTAGAATTCTAAAGGGAGTCCAGAGAGTCTGGCCCAAGTGGGAGTGGTTAAGAAAAAATAGTTTGAAAGATCCATATTGGGTTCCCATTTTTTAATGGTGAGAGAACTTTTACCAAAAGACCATGGCCCTCCACAAAGAACTCTATCCATGTCTTCTTTACAGTTGAAGATAAATGAAAAGAAACCATTCAACATGGGAGCAATATCTACCTCTCCTCTAATAACCCATTTCCTTTTCACCATCTTTCTAAAAGATTCAAGATCTGGTCTAGCGCCTAAAAATTTTCCCACTAAAGAGAAATCCATGGAAGACATGAAAAAATCAACTAAAGGGTCTAGAATAAAAACTTGAAACTCACCTTTCTCCCAGCAGGTCTTAGTAGTCACTGACGGGAAGAGAGACTTTCCAGTTGGTTTCTTGCCAAATAGGGATGACCAAGATTTTCATTCTGAGACCCCTTGCTTCTGCCCTTCACAAGACTTTTCCTTGAAAGAAATAACATTTTCTTTCTCCTTCTTGAGATCTTGTCCCGACAAATGAAAAGTAAACAGGGAATCCAAAGCTAGGACACAGACCCCACACAACAGTTTAGAATCACCCAAAGACTTTCCATTGTCCACATCAACCAAAGATTCTGACCCCGCAAACTTCTCAGCATCCTCTGTCATTCCCCCAGGGTTTGTACCTCCAGCTAGATTCTCCCCGACCAGTGTCCTACCTGCATACGAACTAGCTAATTCAAATTTTGAAAGAGTGCCCATTTCCCAGGCTTCAACCTGTGGCCTAACAACCATGTTCTTGGAGGGCATTAACCTTTAGAACTTAGTTATTTCTATTGAAAAAATTAATTGATTTGAGTGCATCAAAAAATTACTTCCCTGCTTATAATAGGCAAGGACTAATAAAAAATGGTTGGGATTCATTCATTCCTTCGCATACACCCAAAATCCATTTGGATGATCGCTCACCCGTTACAAGACTATTGGGACCCTCTATAATTCGTTTGTGTTTCACAATGGGTGTTTCTTTGCAGAAAGTTCATAGTCAACTTTTAGTTTATTTTTGTGTGTTTAGGTGGTCCAATTTTAATTTGTGAAGAGAGTTTTTTTTTACAATTTTTAATGTTCTTAGCTTCATCGAATCATGTAAAGAAGACAAGAGTTATGGTTTAGATTCAAAATAGGGTAGCGAGAGTGAACATGATTGGAGGATTCAATTGTTGTATCTAGATTTAATTTTTTTCAATCACATATATAATATATAATAGTTACATCCAATTTGTTGCATCTTGTTATCTATTTTCCTTTAAAACATGAAGAGATGTGACTTACGAGGTGCGTATATGATAGGCCAAAAAGTGGCAATATGGAAAGAAAAAAAACATTTTTCATCTGAATTTGATGAAATGAAAAGGGTTTCTTAAGGAAATCATCAATTTTTCATAGATATAATTGCTATCAAATTATGAGTTTAGTAAGTAATTATTGCTTATTTTCTAATGGAATTACTTACAAAGTGTTGATTTACATACTAATTGAAAAAAGTTATAACTTTAAAATGATATAACCTTTTGAAAATCTAAAAGATACATCACATTCTATGCATTTCTTACTATGAGTAAAATCAAAATAAATTTTAATTTTGTATAGTTTTCAATGAGTTAGGGTGGTTAGACACGAGAATTTTTTATTCAAAAAAAAGTTTTAGTAGAAAATTCAAAATTAATTATTTCCTTGGAATAAAAATACAAAAAAAATGCATCACATCCAAGTATGAGTCTACTTCTCTTATATATAATCTTTATAAAAAAAAATTATTTGATTGTGATTAGGGTGGTCAAACATATACCTACTTTTTTTAACTAAATTTTTTTGTACTTTTGCATTAAAATTCAAAATTTTGACCAATTTATTTATTTATTTTCTATTAGAAAAGGGATAGAATTTTAAAAATTACATTCAATTTATTGCAGATTCTATTCTTACAAATTTTTGATATAAGGTCCATAACTAGTTCAATATTTCACATCAAATTGACTAACACTGGCGTCCTGATTTTTCATTGTCACTTAAGGCTATAATTTGGCCCACCATGGTACTGTTGACATTATGTTGTATTTGTCATTAGTGACAACACTTATTCAATTCTAAATGCTTACCAAGATCATCACTCAGTCTACAGTTCATACCGAGCATCCAGTGGTTACCTTGTAAGTTCAATAGTTAAGCAGTTCACACCGAGTATTCCTAAAGCTATCGAGTGAATGTGCAGTTCAATAGTGTTTACTGAGCTTACAGTGTTCACCAAATAAATAACTGTCACCGAGCTTCATAGTGTCTACTGAGTCATTAGTTTTTATGAATGAAGCCAGTTTCTACCAAATGATGGATGTGTAGTGTTTACCGAGTAACAACAAGGTAAACAAAGGTTTCAGTATCTACCGAGTGACACTATATCTACCGAGTCTCCAATGGTTACCGAGTTCTAAGCTATGTTGTGTGATTAGTATGGACCGAGCTTCTACTTCTACCGAGTGCATGACAATGCCAATTAATGCAGTGGATATCGAGTATCAGAAGGTCACCAAGTCAGCTTGAAGAGCTCAAGTTTTCTACTGTTTGGCCGACTCAGTAATATTTTGTTTACTTGTGTTTTAGCCGATCTTGCAATTATAATTATTGGAATGGTATATATGTAATGTATTGTATCATTTGCAATGTATTATTATGGAATGTTAATGGAATAGACATGTAATGTTTTGAGGAGTGAATGTGAATCAGCAGCAAAGCAGAGTATTCAGCAAGGTCATTAAGGAGCAACAAAGA
This sequence comes from Cupressus sempervirens, assembly GCA_028749045.1. Taxonomy (NCBI): domain Eukaryota; kingdom Viridiplantae; phylum Streptophyta; class Pinopsida; order Cupressales; family Cupressaceae; genus Cupressus; species Cupressus sempervirens. The sequence goes on along the minus strand of CM053792.1, from coordinate 441,806,056 downwards.
CATATCAGTCACAAGAGGTGATCTATACTTCAAGATCTATTCAGCAATCAAGTTGTAAGTTAGATCTATTGTTTCATCTTGACAGGTGAATCAATTTTCTAAATCCTTTAATAGGGTAGACTTAACAGTCTTTGTATAAATCTCCTAATAGAGTGCATACTTCATTGTATGTTTGTAAAACCTCTAACAAGGTGGATCTAGCAGTCCAAATTGCCCTTACAGGGCAGATCATCAAAAGTGGTCAATGTAAGCCCTAATAGGCCAACTTTTTACTACAGTAGTGAAGTTTTGTGAGTATCATCCCCACCCCAATTTTAATTTCTATTTGGAAGGTTTTTGGGTCACCAAAATACTATGTTCATGTGTTATGAATGTTTATCTTTTCTCATGCATGTAGTAGATTAGATGAATGAATGGTGAATTGATTTATTTTTAAAAAAATTGAGGTTATTGATTCACCCCTCCCCTCTCAGTAACTTATCTAGTCTTGATTATTTTCAACAATTGGTATCAGAGCTTTGTGGTTCTTAGAATAAAGTTTGACAGCTTGAGCAAAGATCAAGGGCAATGGAGATATTCAGACTTGACAAAGCTATTGAGAATGAGAAGGTAGATCTAGAAATGGCCATAGGTCAACTCAAGGAAGCAAAAGAGCATCCTTCCCAATCCCTGAAAAGAATGAAGGAACTTGCAAGACAAATGAATGACCATCAGTATGTTGAAGAAAAGATTGAAGACTTTTTTTCCATCAAGCAGCTCAGATGAAGCAAATGAGGCAATCAAGGAACTCCTAGCAAAGAATGGATCTCTGCAAGAAGAGGTAAGAAAATTGAAAAGAGAACAAGAGGTTCAATCAATAAGAATGTGTGAAATCTTGGAACATAGGAATAAGGCAAGTGAAGACTTGGAAGCAAGGAACAATGCAAATCAAAACCAATCCCTTCAACAAGAAATTCTTATCAATCAACTCTCCAATACAAATGAGGAAATCATGAATCTAAGATCTGAAAAATGAAAGCTTAAGGAATAATTTAATCATTGAAAGACATATCAAAGAAAGATTGAAAGCTGATCTAATTTATGAAAAGAAACTCAATGAAAGGATGATGAAATCTCAAGTAGATATGGATCAATTGAATCAACAAAGTCAGCAGAATCTTTATGGGTAAAAAGGTAAAGTAGGACTTGGTTACAAAGAAGAAGGTGAATCTTCCAAACAAGGTGCCCAAAGGAATCAAAGACCTACTTGCAATTACTGTGGTAAGTTAGGTCATAAATCAAATAAATGTTGGAGTAATGGAAAGGTAAAATTCAATGAAAAATGCTACAAATGCAGTAAACATGGTCATAAAGCTAATGAGTGCAAGAAGAAACCAAAATTTGAAGGCAAATGTCACAAATTCAAGAAACAAGGTCACAAGGCATCTAAATGCAGATCCAAACCATTCAACCCAGCTAAACAAATTGTCAAAGCAATATTTGGTTGGGATTAGAATACTTGGTGCAAATGTCACTATTGTGGATAATATGGACACATTGGCATAGATTGAACAAGGCATCACTTAAGAAAAAGAGATTCAACAATAAGATGTTATACATGGGTATGTGCAGGATCATGGTGTACCAAACTATGGCCTTAAGTGGCAGTGAAAAATCAGTAAATCAGGGTTATGTCAACTTGACACATAATTTTAAAGTGGTTATGAACTTTATATCAAAAAGTTGTAAGAAAATAATCTATAGAAAATTGAATGTAGTTTCTAAACTACTAGGCCTTATCTAGAGAAAAAAATAATTGATTGGTCAAAAGTTTGAATTTTAATGTAGTACTACAAAAATTTCAAGGCAAAAATAAAAAGTAGGTGTATGTCTGACCACCTTAATCAAAATCAAATGATAATATTTTTTTAATATAATTATAGATATAAAAAGTAGACTCATGCTCGAATGTGACACATATTTTTGGGTATTTTTATTCCAAATAAATAATTAAATATGAATTTTCTACCAAAACTTTTTCAGAAAAAAAAACTCCCTTGTCTGACCACCTTAACTAATAGAAAATCTTACCAAATTTAATTTTTTTAAATTTTTCTTATACTACGCGAAGCATAGAATGTGACGTAACTTTTAGATTTAAAAAATGTTATATTGTTTGAAAGTTATAGCTATTTTTCAGTCAGTATGTTAATCAACACTTTACAATAATCTTTATTGAAAGTTAATTAATAAATACTTATCAAACTCAAAATTTGACAGTAATTATATTGATGGAATCTCAAGAGTGATATTAAAAAACTATTTTCGTTTCATTCAATTTCAATCAAAATAACATTGTCAGATGGCTACCCGAAGTCTGAGTGTCACTAAAACCCTTCTCAAACACATTTTTTGGGTTGATCGAATAGGCTTGGTAAATATTAGGCCTCATCGGATATCTAATTACAAATCGGATATCCGATCAGGCCTAGCAAGTTCACACTCATAATTCGAGGGAAATTTGAAAAGAGAAGTTTTTTTGAATTTTAAATTTGGAGGGAGACAAATTTAAAAGGAAATAAACTTAAGAGGGTAACTTTAGATAGTTTTAGAAGAAAAATTTATTTCGTGAATGTGTGGACATTAATATTATTATTGTTATTATTATTATTACATTATAGTAATATGTATGATTATTATTATTAAATATAATATAGTTCTAACTATAATATAGTGATATATATGATATATATGATTATTATTAAATATATATAGTAGTATTATATGACAAAATTATTCTATATAAAATTATGTGGTTATTATTATTATTAAATCTATAATCTAATAATATATTATTATTATATTAAAATATACAATATAATATAATTATTAAATGTAATATTATCCCTTCGACCCATATGAAGGATTCTAATATGTCCCTAGGGGTCCTAGGACCCCTAGGGACATATGTCGTCATGTAATGAGTCAAAGGGGGTCATAGCTCAACCTATGACCCCCTTCAACCCATATGAAAGATTCTAATATTTCCCTAGGGTTCCTAAGACCCCTAGGTATAAAGCATTCTAATATGTCCCTAGGGGTCCTAGGACCCCTAAGGACATATGACATCATGTAATGGGTCGAAGGGGGTCATAAGTTGACCTATGACCCCCTTCGACCCATATGAAGCATTCTAATATGTCCTCAAGGGTCCTAGGTCATAGGTTGACCTATGACCCCCTTTGACCCATATGAAGCATTCTAATATGTCTCTAGGGATCCTAGGAACCCTAGGGACATGTTGTCATGTAATGGGTCAAAGGGTGACCTATGACCCCCTTCAACCCATATGAATGATTATAATATGTCCCTAGGGGTCCTAGAGAAATATGTTGTCATGTAATGGGTCGAAGGGGACCATAGGACACCCCATGATCCCCTTCGACCCATATGAAGCATTCTAATACGTCCCTAGGGGTCCTAGGACCCCAAGGGACATATGTCATCATGTAATGGGTGGAAGGGGGTCATAGGTCACCCTATGATCCCCTTCGACCCATATGAACGATTCTAATACACCCTATGACCCCCTTCGACCCACATGAAGCATTTTAATATGTTCTTAGGGGTCTTAGGACCCCTAGGGACATATGTCATCATTTAATGGGTTGAATGGGGTCATAGGTCACCCTATCATCCCGTTCGACCCATATGAACCATTCTAATATGTCTCTAGGGGTCCTAGGTCACCTTATGACCCCTAGAGAAATATGTCATCATGGGACTCCTAGGGACATATGTTATCATGTAATGAGTTGAAGGGGGTCATAGGTCACCTTATGACCCCCCTTGACCCATGCGAAGGATTCTAATACATATGTCATCATGTAATGGGTCGAAGGGGGTCATAGATTGACCTATGACCCCCTTCGATCCATATGAAGGATTCTTATATGTCCTTAGGGGTCCTATGACCCCTAGGGACATATGTCATCATGTAATGGGTTGAAGGGGGTCATAGGGTGACCTATGACCCCCTTCGACCCATATGAAGGATTCCAATATGTTCATAGGGGTCCTAGGACCCCTAAGGACATATGTCATCATGTAATGGGTTGAAGACCCTTTAACTCATATGAATGATTCTAGTATGCCTCTAGGGGTCTTGGGACCCCTAAGGACTACCTCTAGAGATATATGTCATCATGTAATGGGTCGAAGGGGGTCATAGGTCACCCTATGACCCCCTTCGACCCATACAAAGGATTATAATATGTTCATCATGTAATGGGTCAAAGGGGGTCATAGGTCAACCTATGACCCCCTTCGACCCATATGAAGTATTCTAATATGTTCCTAGGGGTCCTAGGAACCCTAGGGACATATGTCATCATGTAATGGGTTGAAAGGGATCATAAGTCACCCTATGACCCCCTTCAACCCATATGAAGGATTCTAATATGTCCTTAGGGGTCTTAGGACCCCTAGGGACATATGTCATCATGTAATGGGTCGAAGGGGATCATAAGTCAACCTATGACCTCCTTCGACCCATATGAAGCATTCTAATATGTCCCTACGGGTCGTAGGACCCCTAAGGACATATGTCATTATGTAATGGGTCGAAGTCAGTCATAGGTCATCCTATGACCCCCTTTGACCCATATGAACGATTCTAATATGTCCCTAGGGGTCCTAGGACCCCTATGGACATATGTTATCATATAACATATGTTGTCATGTAATGGGTCGAAGGGGGTCATAGGTCACCCTATGACCCCCTTCGACCCATATGAATGATTCTAATATGTCCCTAGGAGTCCTAAGACCCCTAGGGACATATGTTATCATGTAATGCGTCGAAGGGGGTCTTAGGTCACCCTATGACCCCCTTTGACCCATATGAACAATTCTAATATGTCAGACCCCTAGGGACATATGTCATCATGTAATGGGTCAAAGGGGTTCATAAGTCAACCTATGACCCCCTTCGATCCATTACATAATGACATATTTTCCTAAGGGTCCTGTGAAGGATTCTAATATGTCCCTAGGGGTCCTAGGACCCCTAGAAAAATATGTCATCATGTAATGGGTCGAAAGGGGTCATAGGGTGACCTATGACCCCCTTTGACCCATATGAAGGATTCTAATACATCCTTAGGGGTCCTAAGACCTCTAGGGACATATGTCATCATGTAAATGGATTGAAGGGGGTCATGGGTCAACCTATGACCCCCTTCGACCCATATGAATGATTTTAATGTGGACCCCTAGGGACATATGTCATCATGTAATGGGTTGAAGAGACCTATGACCCCCTTCAATCCATATGAACGATTCTAATATGTCCCTAGGGGTCCTAGGACCTTTAGGAACATATGTCATCATTTAATGGGTTGAAGGGGGTCATAGGTTTCCCTATGACCCCCTTTGACCCATATGAAGGATTCTAATATGTCCCTAGAGGTTCTAGGACCCCTAGAGAAATATGTTATCATGTAATGGGTCGAAGAGGGTCATAAGTCACCCTATGACCCCCTTCAACCCATATGAACAATTCTAATATGCACCTAAGGGTCCTAGGACCCCTAAAGACATATGTCATCATGTAATGGGTCGGACCTATGACCCCCTTCGACCTGTATGAAGCATTCTAATATGTCCCTCAGGGTCCTAGGACCCCCAGGGACATATGTCATCATGTAATGGGTCAAAGGGGGTCATAGGTCAACCTATGACCCCCTCCAATCCATATGAACGATTTTAATATGTCCCTAGGGGTTCTAGGACCCCTAAGGACATATGTCATCACGTAATGGGTCTAGGGGTCCTAGGACCCCTAGGGACATATGTCATCATGTAATGGGTTAAACGGGGTCATAGGTCAACCTATGACCCCATTCGACCCATATGAAGAATTCTAATATGTCCCTAGGGGTCCTAAGACCCCTAGGAACATATGTCATCATGTAATGGGTCGAAGGGCCTTCGACCATATGAAGGATTCTAATATGTCCCTAGGGGTCCTAGGACCCCTAGGGGCATATGTCATCATGTAATTTGTCGAAGGGGGTCATAGGTTACATATGACCCCTTCGACCCATATGAAGGATTCTAATATGTCCCTAGGGGTCCTACCCCTAGGGACATATGTCATCATATAATGGGTTGAAGAGGGTCATAGGTCAACCTATGACCCCCTTCGACCCATATGAAGCATTCTAATATGTCCTTAGGGGTTCTAGGACCCCTAGGGACATATGTTGTCATATAATGGGTCGAAGGAGGTCATAGGTCACCCTATGACCCCCTTCGACCCATATGAAGGATTCTAATATGTCCCTAGGGCTCCTAGGACCCCTAGGGACATATTAGAATGCTTCATATGGGTCAAAGGGTCGAAGGGGGTCATAGGTCAACCTATGATGCCCTTCAACCCATATGAAGCATTCTAATATGTCCCTATTAATATATATATATTATATTTATAGATTATAATACTAATAACATAATATATTATTATATATTAATAACATAGGTCATAATAATAATAATATATTATAGATTATTATTATAATAATAATATGTATTAATAACATATAATATATATATATATTACATTATTATATATAATAAAAATATAGTAAAAATAATAATAATATAATATAATTATATATATTATATTTATAGATTATAATTAGAATAGCATAATATATTATTATTTATTAATAGATTATATGTTTTTTATTAGATAAACAAGTTTTACAAGGATCCTGAAACCTGAGAGTTAATACACATCAGGCTGAAAATAAGCGCTAGAAGCCTAGTCACAAAATAAAAAGGTCTAAAGGCTAAAATAGCACAAGGCCCGGCCAAATAAACAAAGGCCAATGATAAGGCCAAACCGAAAAGACAAAATGAAACAGTCAAAAGCCAAAACGAAAAGCCAGCCAAAAAGGGAAAAAATAGGAACTACTCCTCGATCTTTCTTTCCATCTCCTGCATGACCTAAGCAGCGTCCTGTGCCATCTTGTTCTCCTCGGCCTCCTACTGGTGGGTCCTGTGATCTTCCTGGTCCAAAGTAGAAAAGGTGATACCAGTGGTATTATCTTCATTAGATTTGGGTTTACCCCTGTCTTTCCCATCCACATCCCCCTGCATGCCTCTATCTTTAAGCCAATCTATTAAAGATAAAATGTTTTTATTGATCGACTTGAGCAGTGAGATCATCTGGCTCGACAGATTGTGGATCCTCCTTTCTGCCAGGCTATGCCTATCATCATAATCTGTCCCTTTCTCTAGGCCCTTAAGATTCTTGGCTCCTTCCATTTGAACCACCTTCTCCTTAACCTCCTCTAGCTCATGAAAAAGCCACTTGATTGACTTGAAATTATCAATCATGTTGTTGCAGGCATTGTTCAAGAGGTTCATCCTAGATTCCCTGGCATTATTAGAGATAGCCACAATCATAGGGTTAATAAGCTCTTCAAGACACTGTTCCTCCTAATTGTCCACCAGGATCTGGGGGTTCATCACTTCCCTGAAAATACCCATTTTTGAGGTCCTCACATTAAAATTCCTCCATGCTTTTCTCCTTTCTTTGACTAGAACCTCCCCACACTCAGCATCAAAACTATCCTAAGCCTACTCCTCCAGATGGGCTTAGGGATGGACAGGGGAGAGAGGTATCAAGAAGAGTCTAGGTTCTGTTGCAACCTCTCATCCTCTGTGCCCACCCTCTTGCGATTCTTCCCACCCTGGGAATCCATTTTTTCCTTCGGCCTCTCCTTTTCCTCATCTTCAAACTCCATCACCTCCTCTTCATCACTGGTGTCCTATTCCTCCTTCTCAGTCTTCTTCTGACCATGATCCCTAGGGCTAATTCTTCAAGGGATGATGGGGGAGGGAGACTTCTTAACATTTGGCGAAGCTTTTTTATCCACAAAGGTAAGCCCTCCTTCCTCAGAACTAATGCTTTGAATATCATCTGAGTCAGAGGAATAGCTAGAGCTTTCAATTTCCTCGTTCCCAGCCTACAACGGGATGTTACAAATCGTCTGAGCTTTGAAGTGCTCATAGATGAGAAATAACAGCTCCTCATGCAGAGCAGGGTTAGCAGAAGGTTTCTTTTTGAAGCTTGACACCACCTTGCTCATAGAATTCAAAAAATAGAAAGGAAATGAAACTTTGCTATTATGACAAAAATGATTCAGAAGAACAAAATGGTGGGTGTGAACACGATCAAAACTAGGGTCTAGAGTAATGTACTCAATGACAACATGCAGAACATACCTCCATATCTTCATTATAGACTCTGGATCATAAAACGTATCTCTTTTTTTCAGGACATTCAACTCCTTAGGGATGTTGGTAAAGTCCTTCATAGCACTGGCCGAAAGCTTTTTATCCTTAAAGAACTTAAAGCCCACCATTGGAATCTCAGTCATAGCTGAGATCACCTCCTCCATTATCAAAAAAGCTATCCCATTCATCTTGACCCTACCATCCTTCCACGAATTAACCAAGTTTTCAGTTACATTTTGGCCATAGCCATGTAGCTTCATGATATACCTTGAAATCTCGCCCTGAACCAGCTGCTCCAAAACTTTCTCTCTGCTTCTCCATTTTTTCCACCAGTTCTTTTATGCACCTTTCTCCCACTATTTCGGTACTTTTCTCTCCCACAATTCTCATAAGCACAACTCTCTAAAACCTCACCACCTAATAGGGTTCTCTGTGTTTTTGAGGGCGGTTGAAGAAGTAGTCCTTATCTTTGCTCAGATTATGAATGCAACAAAAGACCCATGAAGCGTGCCAAAGAAAATGAAATAATTCCCACTTCTTGCATTTACCAATGCAGCCTTCATGAGTTCTACCCTTTCACCATAAGTCTTTCCTATTCATAATAGTAGATTGATCTCCTTCGTACTCCCTTGGATCTTATCTAGCTCGATCAGACTCTTAACATTCATTGGAAAATTATTTCCCGGTTGCTAGGTCATTTTTTGGTTAGATTGGACACCATTATTTATGAACCAATCTGCCACTAGGTTAGCTTCCCGAAAAACATGAGTGACATGGACTCTTTCAAATTTAGCAAGAGTCTCACGTGTTTCATTTATAAGATTTTTAATCAACCAAGAATAATGAGATTTTCCATTTAAACTTTTAATAATATTATTCGAGTCCCCTTCAAGCCTTAAATTGGTAACTCCAACTTCAAAATCCAGTTTCACCACATGACAGGCCGCGTTGGCTTCCACAAAGTGATTAGTTTGGAATCCAAGTGGGAGAGAGAAGGTCACAACTTTGTCCCTGAACTCATTTCTAATAATGCCTCCACATCCCAAGGATCCAGGATTTCCCTTTGATGCCCTGTCAAAATTGGCTTTATTCCATCCTTTTGGGGGGAAAAGCCACTTGGCTTCCTGTCTTTTTAACAATCTTTCTTTTTCCTTCTCCATTTTCCTACCGCCGATTTTGATATCTCCCCCCTTCCTAACTAGGTAGTTTTCCTTTATATTTTTGTTAATCTTTTTCACAAGAACAATGGTTGGTTCCTCTTTGTCTCTGAAGATTCTATTATTTCTCTCCTTCCATATGCTCCAGCAAAAGTGGGCTAAGATCCAGGTACCTAAATCCTATAAAATAGGAGAATAGAACAAGGATTTCCATTAGCAAAAAAAATCTAGGAGATTATCTGAAATGCACCAGCTAATCCTTAAGTCTTGGGTTAGGAAGTCCCAGACCTCCCTAGAGAAGGTACAGTGAATGAACAAGTGATTGCCAGTTTCCAGCTGATTCTTACATAAACTACATCTGCTTGGCAGAAACTAACCTCTTTTTAATAGGTTGTCCTAAGTGAGAATTTTGTTCTGTAAGGCCATCCAATAAAATATATTGATTTCTAGAGTGAGGCCTAGGATCCAATCTTTCAACCAAGGGGGTCTCTCTTTTGAGCTCCAAAGAGCCATATACCCAAAAGCAATAGAGTAATTACCACTGGAGTTGTCCCCCCAAATAATTTCATCCCTCTTGTTGCTGAAAACCACTAAATTTAACATTAATATGATTGGACTTAGATCTTCAGAGATTATACATAGATCTATCCAACCCTGGTCATTCCCATAATTACAGACTTTCAGCCCAAAAAGATGGATACAATGGTTCGCCCAAACATCATAGACCAGATTGTTCATTAGGGGGCCCTAAAAAAGCTAGTTATCAGACCAGAACTGGATATCCTTCCCATTTCCCAATTTCCAAGAAACTTTGGCCTTTGTCAGTTCCCTAGCTTTAAGTAAACCATTCCAGATAGAAGAACCTTTAGGAATGTCCTCACTAAAGAGGGAGAATTGGATAGAAGGCCTCTTAATGTACTTGTTGACCAAAGTGTCTCTCCACTCCCCAATACTGTTGAAGATACACCATAATTTATTTGCCAAAAGAGCCTTATTAAGGTGAGAAAGCTTCCTTATGCCAAGACCTCCATAGCGCTTAGGAAGGCAGACTTTTTCCAAGGCAACTAATGTGTATCTTTTTTTCCCTTCAACACATGACCATAAGAAATCCCTCTAAAATTTCTCCATCCTCTCTACAAATTTTACTGGGATCACAAAGAGGCTTAAGGTGTACATTGGAAAATTCTAAAGGGTGGATTTAACCAATTGACATTTGCCAGCTTGAAAGAGGATAGCTCCTTTTCCAGCCTACAAGCTTTTTACTGAACCTATCCATAATGCCATTCCAGAAGGAGTCAGGAGGAGTTGGACCCAAAGCAAGCCCAAGCTAGGTAGAGGGAAAATTTCCCACATTACAACCCAAAATCCAAGAGATTTTCCTCTGTCTATCCTCTGGAGTGTTAGTAAAATATAAGGAGCTCTTATCCTAATTAATTAGTTGACCTAACCCTCTGGAGTAGATATCCAGGAGATCCTTCATGGCTTTTGCCTCCTGCATCGAAGCCTCCTTGATAGATTATATGTTATATCTTTACGTTATGTTATTTTCTATATATATATATATATATATATATATATATATATATATATATATATATATATATATATATATATATATATAATTATAATATATCTTTACATAGTAATATAACTCAAATAATTAATAACTCACAAACTATAACCCACATATTCTTTTTTCCCTCCAAAATCTTTTTGGGAGCATATCAGATATCCGATATAACTAGCATCATTTTCCAACATATTCCCTGTCCCTGCAGACTTGACAACATCACTTTTTGAGGGTTTTTTTCACAGGTTTTACAAAAAGTCACATTTTGGGGCCGAACCAATTGAAAAAAGTTTGAAAATATAACCTTAAGTGTCTGATATTGTCATATGAATGGGGAGCAATAGTCGTCAAAAGGCTAAACACAAAAGGAAGGTATCCAATGAAGACATTGCAACATATAGGGAAATGGACAAAATGGAACACCGAAGAAAAAAATAAGGTATGTTAAATATCAATCAAGTTGATGATGAATTAGTCAAAGGTGAAATCATAGAGTTAGATAATGAATATGTATAGTTGGGGAATGAAAATATACCTATTGAAAACGATAATGCCAAAATTGAAAATTTAGAGAATGAAAATTTCAAGGATGAAATGTTACCAGGTCATAATGCAAATTGCATAATTGACCATGTCAAACATGACAATGCACAGGAACCTAATGCACAAGAACCTTACATATCTCCTAATTATAATTGACATGAAGGTTCTAGAACACCAAAATGGATAATTAAAATTGATGAAACGATTATTACCTGTTTGGAAGGGAAAAAATCAAAAAGAACCATTTGGTTATGGGCTTCAAAACTATATAAGATGTTTTTCGACAACAAGATAGTGGTAGAGCAATGTTAGCTTTTCATGCACTTATTAAAGATAAAAAAGATGAGACCTATGCTTTCGAAATTGAAGATTCATGTCAATAAAATGTTGGAAAGAAATGTCATTATTGTGAAGAATCTTTTCAGTGCTCTCAATTGCATTGGGAAAAATAGCAGGGAGAAGAATAATAGAGCTACTCGAAGGGTTATTACAACCTCTTTGGTAAGCCATCATTTGAGAAAGGGTAGATATATGAGACAAACTTGTATTGATTTGAATCTAAATCATACTACTTTGAGAAGAGCACTTAGTTGATGAGAGAAAATTGATGATCCTCTTCAAAATGAAACATGGGCATTTGGTGGGAGAGTTCCACATTTTGATAAGAAGCTATCCGATGATGTGAAGGAAAAAATTACACAATTTTGGCACTCTAGCTCACAAGTATCACCCAATGCTAAAGACATGTTAAAGTTGAGAATTGGCATCAAAGACCGCATGCCACATCCTAAACACTATTTGGAGGTAAGTCAAACTATGTTGTTCAAACAATTTAGAGAGAGTCATCCAAGTCTTCATATATCACAAAGGGCTTTTGAATTTTTGAAGCCATTTTATTGTGTGCCACTCAAAATTTGAAATACATGTTGTTGCAAATATCATGTTGAGTTTTCTATGCACCATGAACTATTACACTCCATCCATTCTACTTTGCATAGTAAAGAAATGTTGGAGGATTGTGGTGCTAGTGGGCTTCCAAAATCATCAAGAGACTTGCTAGATCAACTTTTATGTCGTAGAGTTGATGGTTGTTTCTTTATAGAAATGCTTGCTTAAATGAGAAGTGTTTAGAATGTGGTGGTTTATCCAAGTTTGACACATGTTTCCATGAGGGGTGCAAACAAGATCTTGGAAAGACAATAGTGAAGAAAAAGGCATATGAAATGGTGAAATACACATTGAAGAGTGGGGGTGAGAGCTCTAGATGTGAATTGGTTGGAAAAGATATCAGTGTGGCTAGTTTTATTTTAGATTTCAAGGAAAATATTTTCTACAAGTATGCAAGACATAGTCACAGGTCTCAGTGGTTGGATCAACAATTTAGAATGTGTAAGGAGACTTTTCCCATTGGCACTATTATATCAGTTGTTGATTTTGCTGAGAACTACACATTGCAACCTCAAAATAAGACACAATCTCAGTATTACAACTCCATTCAGATTGCTATTTTCATTCACATAACATATAGACATGCCCCTGATAGTGCGAAAGATAATCAAAAAATTATTAAAGAGTATCATTTTTATATGAGTGATAATAAATCTCACTCTCACGAGTTTGTGCAACATTGTTTTGAGAATTATTTTGATTTCTTACATGAGCATGCGATTGCTATGGATAGACATATCATTTGGTCAGATAATTGTACAAGTCAATTCAAGAATGCTCGCATGTTTTATTGGTTGTGTAGGATGCACGTAGAGAGAGGGGTGGCTCATATTTGGAGTTTTTTTTAGTTCAGCCATGGAAAAGGGGAACATGATGAAGTAGGGTCATATGTGAAGAGAGCTCTAGTTAAGGAGCAACTGAAGATTTCAGCAGTAGAGCTTCTTGATGCTTGTAGCATTGTTGATTGGTGTAGTTTAGCATTATCATAGGGGTGGACTCCTTATTCAGTGGTATGCAGGTTCTTTTGGTTGGTTGAGGAAGGGTCCATAGTTGATAGATCAGATTGTGCTACAGTGAGAGACTCATCAAAAATGCATTCATTTTGGAGCCTAGATTCTAGTACATGGACCATTTGGACACGATAGCTAGCTTGCTTTTGTCCTAGTTGTTTCCAGTGTGATTGGGATCACTGTGAGTCAAGTGAGTGGGTGGACACATGGGCTCCACATTATCTTACTCCATTTTTTAGCATACCCTCTATCAAAAATGATGACATGGAAAGTTCACTTGAGCATAACCATCTATCAGATCTACTTCAGCCATGACATATCTTTGCATTGGTTGCACCACAGGGGAATGATGAGAAATTTGATTATTGGTTAGCACATTGTGTAAGAGATAAACAAAAACTTGCACAACTGATCACAGATGATGATGGATTCACATATCCTACTGGTTCAGTGGTTGTCACTCGAACATGGTTGCGGACATGCATGCTTAGAAGGAACGAAATTCCTGCATTCGAAGACTATGAGAAGCACAAAATAATTCTCATATATTCGCATCTTATTATATAAACAAATGTAAAGTTGTTGAAGCATCAAGGAAGACCAAAAGTAAAAGAACTTTTTATTATTACTAATGTTGATCATGAAGCCCTGTTGGAGACCCTAAAACAGAGAGAGGACCCTATTGGAACACTCAACTAGGTATATTTACTTCTTATGCTATTTTCTTCATAATGATTCAATGAACTGATGATTATCTTGTTTAATACAATAAGTTACTAATTTTTTTATGATATTGGAATGTAGGTACATCATGAAGAGTTGGTTGGGGGCGGGGGGGAAGGGGTTGGTGTTGGTGTTGGGGAGAATTCCTAAGATTTATGATGTATTATGATGTAAAATGTGAGCTTTTTTTGTATATGGTTTTTGTAATAATGAAAAAGATAGGTTAAATTAGTTACACATTCTAATTTGTATTTTGGTAGGTTCTTTGTAAGGAATTATAAGACAAAGATATTGAACAAGTTCTTGCAAGTCGTATTTGCATGTGATACAAGGCTGTAAGGACAATTTTAAGAGCATTTAGAACTATATGAAAGATAATTGCTTGCAGATATCTTATTACAAGTTTGGATTTTTTCTTATTTGACATAGAGCTGACATTATGATTATTAAAACTATTTTTATCAAACTAATCAAATAAGAAAAATCTAGAAAGTACGGATGAACAATTAGAATACTTGATTTCTTAAAAAACAATTTGAGGAAGGTGTCAATATGTTTGAATACTCATTTGTAATGAGGCATTGAAACAAAAAGTGATTTTATGATGCTAATATTGTGTAAGCCTTTTACTACAAGTCTTATCAATGCATTTCATTATTTTTTATGGTGTGAGGTTTCTATTGTATATTTTACTTATTATTTTATTCTAAGAATGTGATCTTGTATATTGTCAAAGTCAAACCCTTGTATATTGTCAACATTTGGGACTGAAGCAACATGTTTCATTTGATCCCCTCCATAATCATCTTCATGTTCAAGTGCATCATGGTTCATAGTGTTTCTCCTTTTTTTTGGTTCATCATGGTTACCATGCATTATTACAACCATGCCAACTCTTCCTCCATTGGTAAAAAGTGTGGCAAAAATGCTTACCAAATTGATTTGCCCCATGATATTAACTTGCCTCCTATAAGGTGTAGGGATAGATCTAATGATCTCCCTATGACCATCCACTTTTGTAATGGATACAAGACCCCATGGTGCAACCATAAGCCTTCGGCATCAATTGGTCTAATAAAGTGGATTTTTGGTTATCTCTATGTTTTCTAGGAATTCTAGGTGTTTATAATAGTAGTACGGTCCCTAGGAGTTTGTGGAATCCATTTACAAGCAAATTTGCAATAAAAATTGTCTTAGCACAAAAATTGAAAAAACTTGCTTAGCAACTTTTGTAATTTTCTTGACAACTTTTCAAAATGTAACTCCTAACAGCAAAATCCTCATTATGCCCATTTTGAGGAAGGTTGTCATATTTGCATTGAATTGGGTGCATGGTTTTGGGTCGTACTTGTGGAAGGTAAGTCTAGAAACCTTTTTTAGTGTTTGTTAGGAGGAGTATCCATTCAAGGAAGTAAACCAATTCTTTTGTTAAATCCTTGTGAAAACCTTGAAGGTTGTGTAGGAGTTGGCTTGATCCTTTCTTCTATTGTGCTATCTTTGCATCATCCATGGTCAAGGAGTCCCCTCCTTTTATTAAGGTAGCTCAAAGTTCATAACAACTATCAACCTCCTGAATGCTCTTGAGAAATGGATCCATCTTGCATTCATGCTTAGAATCATTAGGAAAAATGTATATACTCTGAATTTTTAGTAGCAAAGTTCTCACAAAAAAATTCTACAATACTATAAAAATAATCTTCTAAGCTTTGGTTAGCTACCATCTCCAAATGAGTTATTCATTAATATGGTGATTTAACATCACCAAAACATGTTGAGCTCATTGAAACAAGAGTAAAATTGACAAGAATCCCTTTGCATGCAGTCTAAAGCCTCCCCAAATGAACTAGTCATTACCAAGGTGGTTCAACATCACCCATTAGTGTTGAATCCTTAGGCCCACCCTTCCAACTGAGAGGAAAACTAGTTCTTAGTCCAATAACATTAATGAAATACAAGGTTGTTGATAATCCACATACCTACTACATCTAATAAAAAGAATTTTCAAGAATGCATGACATGTTTCCAAATGCATATCCATAAAAATGCACAAAAATGAAGTTCTATAATATTAAAGGATGCTAGTCTCTTTGCATACATCCTTTAGCATCTCTAGAAGAGCAAGTGATTTCTGTGTGGATTCAATATCACCCAAACATGTTGAGCCCTTAGGCACACCCATTTGAATTAGTAGGAAAATGGATTGGTTATCCAACAATTCTCATGCTAAGAAAGCTTGTTAATCGATCACATACCAACCACATCTCATCAAAAAAAAAAAAATCAAGTAACACATACATGAGGTATGCACAATCACTAACCATTATATGCACTTTTTTATCACATCAATACATGGAACAATAGTGCAAAGCACCTAATCATTTTTATTTTCCTTATGTAATAAGGTCTAGGGATACATCTAATGATATCCCTATGACCATCCACATTTGTAATGGACAGAAGACCCCATGGTGCAACTATAAGCCTTGGCCATCAATTGGTCCAATAAAGTGAATTTTTGGTAAATTTCATATTTTTTGGGTAATTCTAGATGTTTAGAAAATTATTAGTGTCCTTAGGAGTTTGTAGAGTCCATTTGTAAAAAAAATTGCAATAAAACTTGTCTTAGCGCAAAAATTGCAAAAAGTTGCTTAGCAACTTTTGCAATTTTCTTGATAACTTTTCAAAATCTAACTCCTAATGGCTAGAAGTATTTGAATCCTCAATGCCATTAGCTCTGAGTGGGTGGTTGAACCTTAGTGATACCCTTGTTGTAGCCACAGAGACCATCCATCGTCCATGGCTACCTCGTACCGAGGAGTCTCCAAGGTGCTTTAAGTGTGTTTCAAAGTCAATCTTCCGAGGGTCATAACTTGGAGCTCGTGAGGGCTATCGATGAACTGTCAAATGCAACAAGATAGTGATGTTGAGGCCTACAATAACCTACCTCATTTTTAAGAGATCACATTCCATTTTGATTTGGCACAGCAATCTCGCTCAATGCCAAAACTCGCAGTGTGTCTCAGTTCATAGGTGTACCACAATGTAACTCTGAAACCGCTAATCTTGGGATCAAATCATCAACACCATTAGATTTTGGTGGGTGGGTGAACCCTAGTGACACCCTTGTTCCAGCCTCGAAGACCATCCATCGTCCGTCGCGGCCCTGTACCAAGGAGTCTCCAAGGTGCTCTAAGTGCATTTCAAGGTCGATCTTTTAAGGGTCATAACTCGGAGCTCGTGAGGGCTATTGATGAATTGTCAAATTCTATAGGACGGTGATGCTGAGGCCTAAAATAACCTATCTCATTTTTAAGAGATCACATTCCATTTGAGTTTTTCATAGCGATCTCGCTCGATGCCAAAACTTGCAATGTGCCTCTGTTCATGTGTGCACCACAGCGTAACTTTGAAATCGCTGATCTTGGCATCGAATCATTAGTGCCATTAGCTCTAGGTGGGAAGGTGAACCTTAGTGGCACCCTTGTTCTAGCCACGAAGACCATCCATCATCCGCAGCCACCCCATACCAAGGAGTCTCCAAGGTGCTCTAAGTGCATTTTGAGGTCAATCTTCTGAGGGTCATAACTCGGAGCTCGTGAGGGCTATCAATGAACTATTGAATGCTACAGGAAAGTGATGTTGAAGCCTAAAATAACCTATCTCATTTTTGAGAGATCACATTATGTTTGGATTTGGCATAGTGATCTCGCTCGATGCCAAAATTCACAATGTGCCTCAGTTCATAGGTGCACCACAACATAACTTTGAAACCGGTAATCTTGGCATCAAATCATCAGTGCCATTAGCTCTAGGTGGGTGGTTGAACCCTAGTGACACCCTTGTCCTGGCCACAGAGACCATCCATCATCCACGTCCACCTCGTATCGAGGAGTCTCTAAGGTGCTCTAAGTGTATTTTGAGGTCGATCTTTTGAGGGTCATAAATTGGAGCTTGGGAGGGCTATTGATGAATTGTCAAATGCTACAAGATATTTATACTAAGGCCTAAAATAACCTATCTCATTTTTGAGAGATCACATTCTATTTGGATTTGGCACGGTGATCTCGCTCAATGCCAAAACTTGTAGTGTGCCTCAATTCATAGGTGCACCACAGCGCAACTTTGAAACTGCTAATCTTGACATTGAATCGTCAATGCCATTAGCTCTAGGTGGGAAAGTGAACCCTAGTGACACCCTTGTTCTTGCCACAGAGACCATCCATCATCCATGGCCACCCCGTACCGAGGAGTCTCCAAGGTGCTCTATGTGCATTTTGAGGTCGATCTTTCGAGGGTCATAACTTGAAGCTCGTGAGGGCTATTGATGTACTATTAAATGCTACATGATGGTGATGCTAAGGCCTAAAATAAATTATCTCACTTTTGAGAGATCACATTCTGTTTGGATTTGGCACAACGATCTTGCTCGATGCCAAAATTTGCAGTGTGCCTCAATTCATAGGTGCACCACAACGTAACTCTGAAACCGCTAATCTTGGCATCGAATCGTCAGTGCCATTAGCTTCAAGTGGGAAGGTGAACCCTAGTGACACCCTTGTTCTAGCCACAAAGACCATCCATCATTCATAGCCATCCTGTACTAAGGAGTCTCCAAGGTGCTCTAAGTGCATTTCAAGGTCGATCTTCCAAGGGTCATAACTCAAAGCTCGTGAGGACTATCGATGAACTGTCAAATGCTACAGTCATGTTGAGGCCTAAAATAACCTATCTCATTTTTGAGAGATCAAATTTTGTTTGGATTTGGCACAATGATCTCGCTCGATGCCAAAACTCAGTGTGCCTCAGTTCATAGGTGCACCAAAGCGTAACTTTGAAACTATTGATCTTGGCATCGAATCATCAATTCCATTAGCTCTGAGTGGGTGAGTGAACCCTAGTCACACCCTTTTTCTAGCCATGGAGATCATCCATCATCCATTTCCACCTCGTTCTGAGGAGTCTCCAAGGTGCTCTAAGTGTGTTTTGAGGTCGATCTTCTGAGGGTCATAACTTGGAGCTCATGAGGGCTATCGATGAACTGTCAAATGCTATGAGATGATGATGTTGAGGCCTAAAATAACCTATATCATTTTGAAGAGATCACATTCCATTTGGATTTTTCACAACGATCTCACTCGATGCCAAAACTCGTAGTGTGCCTTAGTTCATAGGTGCACCACAGCGTAACTTTGAAACCGCTGATCTTGGCATTGAATTGTCAGTGCTATTAACTCTAGGTGGGTGGGTGAACCTTTGTCACACCCTTGTTCTGGCTGTAAAAACCATCCATCATCTATAGCCACCCTGTACCGAGGAGTCTCCAAGGTTCTCTAAGTGAGTTTCGAGGTCGATCTCCAAGGTCCTCAACATCATATTTTTCGCATCAAATATTGGTGTTGCACTCCCAACTTGTGTGGAACAACTACTATAGAAAGACTCATCAATCCTTACTAATTGATTTCTCTTATCTTTGTTTTGATTAGAGGAATTTGTGTGCTTGAGTCGACATTAAGCCATTGTCTGCACTATTTTCCCGCATGAGTAACACTTGATGGTTCCATGACCCTTACCTTGTCCACCTTCAATACCTTTGCCTCTATTAAATGGCCTCCTCTACCCTCTAAATCCTTTGTTTTCTCTTTGTGAACTTTCACCTTTGATAATAAAGGTTGTTAAAATGTTATTCAAAAATTATTGCATTTGAATTGAATATAACAAACATAATCAAAATTAATAATATTCCATAAACATGAACAATACACATGATCCACGATAAATTGAACAATACTAGATACTAAATTAATATGTATATCATTGTGCACATAAATGACAAAAATATATATCAAAATACATGCATCTATAGACAAAATTTTACACAAATATATATATCAAAGATCATGTATCCATAGACAAAGTACTCAAATATATATCAAAATACATAGATCCATATACAAAATGTGGCTGATCATGCCATTAGAATGTGTATAATATCAATGTTTCTGTATACAATGTGACATATGCCATCTTAAAATGTCTCATGATACATCCTACAACAACTATACTATCCTAGGGTGCTAGTGGATGATAAAAATGTAGCCTCTTCATTGTACTAGGTGGATCGGATGCCTCCTACATAAACAAAAAAGGAAAACCCAAAATTAGACTACTAAATTTATATGATTCTTTGTATCTAACATTGAATTACTCAAATGCATAATGATATTTTTTTTAATGAAGATTTATACTATCAAAATTTCATAATAAATACCTCCCTCATCGACCTCCTGCACCAGTCAAGAGTCCTCTCGGATGCCCTCGGCAATGCTTGTACCTTGCTAATTATGGGCTATATATGTTCAAATACATTTGTTAGATGAATCTAAAATTTAAACTATAACATTATAATTCATAGAATGCTAAATTTATAACATATTTAATCATGAATTCAAACATCAACTTACTATTGTAGGCTCCTCCTCAAGATAGAGTGGTTGCATCATCAAATCTACATAACTCTCCCATCGGACCTCATGTGCACTAGGACTCTCCTATGAGATACAAAATAGTAGTTGTTAATATCATGAAAATCAATTTTGAATTTATTTAGGAAGATGAGGAAAATAAAAAATAAATGATACTTATACATACATTGGAGCTCTCAGTACAAATGGAAATCCTTGATCATCTACGATGCAGAATCTGTACAGGCTCATCACTAGTAGCCATGCCCTATATACAATAAAGAATGTAATTAAATGGGATTACCAAAAATATTTTACAAGAATGAATTGATATTTAATCAAATAAAAAGCACCTAATTACCTTTCCTTTGTCAATGTGTGCTAGCTCATCCCTCACACTTTGTCCCCCTGGGATAGGTGGTACCTGCAAGATAAAAGAAAGATTAGTAACCATATATGCTACAATATCAAATAGAAAAAAAAAATGCAAACACAATATAATGTACCATAGATGTCTCAAGGCCAAATGAAATGGCCGAGAGCATGGCATCATCAATCTGTCTGAGCTCCTCCTCAATCATCAACTAAACATGAATGAAGGTCACATACATGTAAAAGTCAGTACGGCTTAAAAATTAAAATTAATCTATTATAAAAATTAACTTTAAATTGCATATGTCATAACAAAAGAATGTATACATGTATCAACACTGAAGGAGTCCATGCCTCTACATTCCCCTCCTCTCTCGCATCAGGGTCTGTAGCCTCTGCGCATGTGTCTAGTTTATCCTCGTCTAATAGAAAATGATACTCAGGAAGATCACCTATTGGACCTAGGCAAATATTTTTGCACGTAATGCAAGTGTGAGGCACACAAGCGTGTGATGAGCTAGCCAATGATGAACTGGCACCAACATCATCAACATGAGGAGGTAGGACTGATCTAGCCTAAGATATCATTAGGCTACTTAACCTATGAATGGCTCTGATGGTCTGAGAGCTAGCCTCTACCATAATATCTAGATCCTACACTCGATGAGATATTAGGGGGGGGGGGGGGGGGGGGGGGGGGGCACAAAAGTGGCAACTTTCTTTCGCTGGGAAGAGGGTTTATCCTAAGGAGCTCCTAGTCCTATGCCCATGTTGGGCTTCATGTTCCAATAGTTCACTTTAAGTTTCAACACAAATTTCATATATAATTTTCTAAGGAAGTAAAATGGTATGTCTAAATTGCCATGTGGAGGGATATCAAAGACCATCCACCAACGATCCCAAAAGTTTGCACGTATGGCATCATTTGTGCACCATTTAATCGATAGTTTGGATTTTTTGGGTCGATTCATAAACCCATTTTTGGGTTTGCAAAAAGGCTAGCCAAATCCTCTTTGGTTATATTGAGGGCTGCACCCTCATCATAGTCCAAACCATCATCAAACATCTCGTGTATTTCATCATGCTAACGAAGAGCAGCATTTTGTTGGTTCATAAGGGTTTCAATGTTATCCATTATGGTGTTTAACGTGGATAACATAGGAGCCAATGTGGGTGCATTATTATATGTTCTATGCAAACCTCTCAATTTGGTGAGATTTTCATTTATCAAATCCTCGATTCGAGGAGGGTTTTGAGGGGGTAGAGGATCATTTGGTGGACGATTTTGTGGGGGTACTAGATCATTTGGTGGGGGGTTACGAGGAATATTATTCCCTACCTCAGTCTCATCATTTTGATTAGTCATTCCTATTGAATTGCAAAACATAATATATATTTAAAAAACCTTAATTTTAACCATTTTTTTCAAAAAAACCCTAGATTAACTAAAACAAACAAAATCATGCTAAAATCTATTGAATCTAGGTTAAAAATGAGTTTTTTTTTTTTTTAAACACCTTAATATCTAATATCCAATTCTATATCGTATATTCGATCGCTTGGAAATACTGACCCCCAAATATGCGAAATAAGGGCCCTAAGTCTGTGATTTATTTTTTAATGTAATAGCACAGGTATCGGATATCCGATATTTGTTGCATATATTATATATTAATTATAACATATATTATATATTAATTATAATATACTACTTTTTTATTATATATTATATTATAATATATTATTATTTTATTATTATATTATATTATATATATATTATATTACCTTATATTATATTTTATATTTATATTTATTTTATTTTTAATATATTATATTACATTACTATATATTATAATATAAAATATTATATTATATTATTATAATATAATATTATTATTATATTATATTATTATAATATAATATTATTATTATATTATATTTTATATATTTTATATTACATTATATTATATTTTATATTATATTATATTATATTTTATATATATTATATTACATTACTATATATTATAATATAAAATATTATATTATATTATTATAATATAATATTATTATTATAGTATAATATTATACGATTATAATATAATAATAATTATATTATATTATAGTATAATAATTATTATTATAATATTATATTATATATTATACTATTATAATATAATATTTTTATATTATTATAATAAAATATTATTATTATTATAGTATAGTATAATAATTATAATCATTATATTATTATAATATTATTATGTTAGTTATCAAATATTCGATAAGGCTCTGCCTTACTTTCCAGGTTTGGTACCTGGATAGGTGAAAAAAAGTCAGAGCAGATTTTGAAGCGCTTTTAAATGTTTTTAAACTCTATTTTTTTCACATCACCACTTTTTGGCACACCATGATCTTGCACATATCCACATGCACAGAAATTGGTCATATAGCTAACAACTGCATGGACATAGGAAGAGTTGAAGATGAGAAGAAAGCTAAAGATGATAACATTAGGAAGCAGATGAGACAACAGTGGATTCCTAAATCTACCAACCAAAACAATTCAAATGATGGCATTGTCACTCAAGAAGTGGGTGACTCCACCATTTCCAATTAGATTCTTCAAAGGAGGGACTGGAACTGCATCTTCAAGCTAAATCTCGAGCAGTTCCAAATGGAAGAAAGTAGAAGATTCAAATCAGTATTTTAGATACAAAAGGATTACGTGAGTTCAGTTCATACTGAGTGAGGTTAGTCACGGAATCAATCAACTAAGTCGGGAGAAGTAAAGTTTTGTTTGATCGTTGAGTCACAAGTTTCTACCGAGCTAGTGAGTGGATGACAGTCTGTCACACACTACATCAGTATAGTACCTAGCATTAATGGAAAATTTTCATCAAAAAGGGCAGAATTTGACTTCATTTTTCACTGTGTCTTATTATTCATAGAGCAAAGAGATTTCCAGGTGCACACAAGCAATTCCAAGTGATTTCGAGCAAATTTATAGCTAAAGAATTTGTTCAAAAATTTCCATCACTTACCAAGTAGCAATGGCATTCATAAGCACTAGCAGTAGCAAGGTGAAAAGGGGTTCAGAAATGTTGGTCCAGGGTGTGGAATGGAAAGCGTTGAATTTCAAGCTAGTTCCAGTAGTGGTAGAGGCACTTGATCCTAATGGTGTGCAATCCCAAATTCCACCAAAGGTACTATTAATTAACAACATCTACACTCATTTTAAGTGTTCTATTCAGGAGATACGAACCCTAGAAATGGATAGTACTTTAGAGGAAATGCATGTTGATGGCTCATTGAAACCTAAACATAAGCATCTTGAAACAAAAGGGTTGACACATATCACACGCCTGCCAAGGAGTTTCTAGATAAAATGGATTAGGTATATTCCTAGCCGCATATACAATGATCAATTATGGTTAAAGTAGCCCGTGTTAATAAACAAGAAGATAATTGACAAGATTACTGGTCTTCCCATGCTTAACAAAGAAAAATCTACCAAAACCCTAGGTCAGGATGAACTCCAAAAGAAAACCCTAGTTGAGTGAGATGGTAGAGGTTTGAAAATTAGCATTGTTTCTAATGTGGAGTTAAGATTTGGTATTCATGTAAATGTCCACAAGATTTACAACTCTAGTTGTTTAAATAGCATGCCATGTGAGGCAGTGGACTTAGCATTTAAAGTTGTGAAGAAAAACATGGAATTTGACTTGTTAGAGTTACTACTAAAGCAATTAAAGAAGAATATGGACAACATCCTAACATTAAAGAACAACCCTTGTAAATTTGGTTCTTTTTTGACATGCCTTTTCTTTTATGTGCAAAAAATCTTTCCATCCAAAGGTTCTGTTGGGTGGAGAAAGGAGGTTCCTATTTTATACCAGATAAATGAGTTTATTGCAGAAATGGGTGTAAATTTTGATAGTATTATGGATAATTATTTTGAAGATTTTAAGGATGAACAACAGGTTCAGGATTCCTCCTAAACTTGTTGAGGATTATAAAGATGATGTGTGTTTCATGGTTGACTGTGATAGAGTATACATTCATGCAGTTAGGCCCTGAATTGCATGGGTGAAACCTCTCTCTTATGAGGTCAATATTGATGAAACCAAGGATATTATTGAAGCACTGGTAAATGAGCCTGTAGACCCTAAGCAACCAATCTTTGGTACATATGATGAGGCCAAAGCAAGAATTGAATTGGAAATCAAGCTACCTTAAGCAATCAACAAAGGTAAGAGGAAGATAACAAAGATGAAAACTGACATTGGCCCTCTAATGCTTACCAAGGGAAAAGGTGAGGATAAAGAAGAAGAAGAAGAAGAAAGAGAAGAATAAGAAGCTGAGAAGGAGGCAAAGCCAACCAAGAAGAAAGGGAGGGTAATCATTACTAAACCCCCAAAGACCTCCACAATTATTTTCACTAGGAGAGGCAAAGGTAAAGGTGAAGTTGTGCTTAGCAAGCTCCCACTTACCTTCCAGGAAAGGTTGAAACAAATGGAAGAAGGAGCTTGCATCACAAAATTCAAGGCTCTAAAGTTTGAAACAAGAACTAATGCTGAGAAGATGCAAATTAAGGAGCCGGTGCTCACCAAAATGGGAAAGTGGAAGTATTCCCTAGACCAGATTGCTCCCCAAATCTCAAAAGAATTGGTAGTGAGATTGCAGCTAAGGTGGGAATCTGTTGTGTAGACAGCTAAAGATATTTATGAACAATCTTTGAGGAAATTATTTCCAAATCTTACTAATGCAGAAGTGAAGGCAACTATGAAAAATAATGAAGGTAAAATGATGATTAGATTGAACCACACATGTTTGATTCTAATCGAAGATATTGAGCATGTTGTGAGAGATGCAACAAATATGTGGAAGAATATCTATCATCTACATAAGCCTAATGATGATCTAGTAGAGATCAAGGATGATGATGGTGATAATGATGATGAAGAAGATGATAACACTCCATGTGCTACTATTGATGTTGAAGACTATCAGGCATTAAGGGTTGATGATGAAGAGAAAGAGGAAGAAGCTGAAGAGGAAGAAAATTAAGAAGATGAAGAAGATGATCCAATGAAAATTGTAGCAGAATTCGTTACTTCCCTTCCTCACTCTCCACCTAAGCCAACAACAACATCAGGGTTGGAGTTAGCTTCAGCAGGAATGATTGCAACCACATCAATAATATCATCTACACCTGCTACCTCACAACTCCAAGTATCTTCAATGGAAGTGTCAGTCACTTCATCTACCAAGCTACAACCCTCTTCATCAGCTCCTGAGTAATCTACTTTAGTAGTATGCACAGTTGTCAGTTCTCAAATTGTATCAACTTCTTATGCACCAAGTACAATAAGTTTGCCAACATGTTCTACAATCTTGTCTACTATAGCTTTAACTGCATCAATTTTTGCTCCTATTAGCTCTTCAATTGTAAATATTCTAGTTTGTACATTACCTATTGGTACATCATTTTTGGGAAGCACGTCAGTTTTGGATATAGTTGGTACCTCTCTCAGTTTTCCTTTAGTTGGACCAATTCAAGTTTTTACTACTAGTTCAGCTACTTCTACTATTGTTTCCATTTCTAAGTCCAAGGAAGTAAGCACAAAAGTAAAACCAAAGACTCCTCTAAAACTTTTGCTTATTGGCAAAGCAATTGATGAAGACATTGACTTGGACAAAGAAATTGTTATTCCTAAGATAGATCTGGATACTGCCACTGCTAATAAAATGAGACTGGTTAGTTAGCTTTTAGAGCAAAAGGCAAGGCAGAAGCAGCTAAGAGTTGAGAGAGACAAATAATTTACAATAATTGAAAATGCTAAAAACACAATTGCTGAGGCTATAGGTGTTGATGTTGATTCATCTCAACACATTTTGTTACAATTAGAAGAGGTTGTGAATAAGTTCAATGAGGACACTTTTGGCCAAGAGAAGCTCATTGAGAAGGTAGAAAAGAAATTGACAATAAGGTGCTTGAGCACATTGCAATAAATCAGGTAGAGTTATCCACAATTTTGAGCAACCTTGAACAATCCTTCACAAATGTAATATCACTTTTTGGCAAGCTTTGTGATGTTACTAAGTATACTAAGGAGATAAAGGAGAAATTAAATAAGATTGATGTGGACATGAAGGCAAGTGCTCAAAGGTTACAAGTTGACCCGAGTTCAAGCTCATCACATCACATAAAGGTGAAATTTTTATCAAAAACATAGGCAAAGTTACTTAGAGAGGAAGCCAGGATTAGGTCTACACTGATTGATATCCAAAATATTATCCTTCCAGTTATGGACCCAATGCAAAAACATATTGCATATTAAAAAACATTGGTCCAAGATAACAATTTTTCAATAGCAGATCATATGATTGAACTTTTTGCAAAAGTTCAAGTGGCACTCTCTACCTACAAAATTTTGAGAGATAATTGGGATAAGACATTGGCTCTTATTCTCAAGATACACTCCAAATTTCTCTCACCTTTTGATGTTTCTATTTGAATATTTTGCATATCTCTTTGGCATTATTCTCAAAAAGGGGGAGTATGAGATGTATGAGATAATAAGAATAGGGGGGAGTAAAGAGATAGTAAGAGACTTGTGGAGAAATCAAGGGAGAAAATAGATTGGTATATGTACAGATAAAAGCTATGTATATATTATGCCATATGTATGGGGAAGATATGTAAGATATGTATATACAATAGCTTTACAAAGATCAATTTTGAAAAACCAAAAATTAGTATGTCAATGTACATAAGTTTTGGCTCATAAGTGTTTTTTTCACTAATGCCAAAGGGGGAGATTGTTGGCATTATGTTGTATTTGTCATTAGTGACAACACTTATTTGATTCTGAATGCTTATTGAGCTCATCACTCAATCTATAGTTCTTACCAAGCATTTAGTGGTTACCTTGTAAGTTCAATAGTTAAGCAGTTCACACTGAGTATTCCTAAAGCTACCAAGTGAATGTGCAGTTCAATAGTGTTCACCGAACAAATAATGGTCACCAAGCTTCATAGTGTCTACTGAGTCATCCATTTGTATGAATGAAGCTAGTTTCTAACAAATGATGGATGTGTAGTGTTTATTGAGTAACAACAAGGTAAACGAAGGTTTTAGTATCTACTGAGTGACACTATATATACCAAGTCTCCAATGGTTACCAAGTTCCAAGCTACATTGTGTGCTAGTATGGATCAAGCTTCTACTTCTTCTAAGTGCATGATGATGCCAAGTAATGCAGTGGATGCTGAGTATCGGAAGGTCACCAAGTTAGCTTGAAGAGCCTGAGTTTTCTACTATTTGGCCGACTCAATAATATTTTGTTTACTTGTGTTTTAGCCAACCTTGCAATTGTAATTATTGGAGTGGTATATATGTAATGTATTGTATCATTTGCAATGTATTATTATGGAATGTTAATGGAATAGACATGTAATGTTTTGAGGAGTGAATGTGAATCAGCAACAGAGTAGAGTATTCAGCAAGGTCATTAAGGAGCAGCAAAGACATATCAATCACAAGAGGTGATGTGTACTTCAAGATCTATTCAACAATCAAGTTGTAAGTTAGATCTATTGTTTCATCCTGATAGGTGAATCAGTTTTCTAAATCCTCTAACAGGGTAGACTTAACAGCCTTTGTATAAATCTCCTAACAGAGTGCATACTTCATTGTATGTTTGTAAAACTTCTAACAAGGTGGATCTAGCAATCCAAATTGCTCTTAATAGGGAAAATCATCATAAGTGGTCAATGTAAGCCCTAATAGGACAACTTTATATTGTAGTAGTGAAGTTTTGTGGGTATCATCCCCACCCCAGTTTTACTTTCTATTTGGAAGGTTTTTGGGTCACCAAAACACTATGTTCATGTGTTATGAATGTTTATCTTTTCTCATGCATGTAGTAGATTATATGAATGAATGGTGAATTGATTTACAAAAAACAATTGAGATTAATGATTCACCCCTCCCCTCTCAGTAACCTAGCTAGTCTTGATTATTTCCAACAAGTCCTGCACATACCCTACACTATGGTGCAAACCTTACAATAGAAATGAGGGGCCACTTATTCAATGATTGTGTTTTTTTATTTAATTTTAAAATAAAACAATGCCAATCAACAAGAATAATTTTTTAATGTTTATGTTTTTAATAAATAGTAATAAAAATAAATATTATTTGAATATACATTTGAAAAAGAAAAAAAATCATTTAGGAAGTTAAACTGTAGTCAGTGGACTAAGTTTTTATTTGTGCAAATGTAAGTTTTTATAAAAATATATTTTTCATTACAGTAAATTTAAATCATTTTAATTTAATTTTCAACCATATATGTAATAAGTTTGAGCTAAAATATTGCTTAAAACAAAATGATAATATTCGCTCATCTTTAAATTAGAAGTACTTAACAAGACTTAAGAAAATAATTCTCACAAAAAGATATTCTATAGACCATCCAAAAATGGAATTAATCTACTAAAAAATATTATATTTTATTTTATAAAATTTCATTTAATTTTCAATGGAAAATAATAAAAATTAACGTTATAAAAAATTTAAGATTATTTTTTTTGTATTTTAACTAATGTAATTTTTAATAATTATTATAAGTTTAAATTTTATAATTCAACGTATAATCTAATAAAAGAAACTTCATGATTTTTTTCATTTTTCCTCAGAAGACACTCACAACTACAAACCCAGTATGATCCAGAAAGCCTATGATAAAATAGAATGGAGATTTTTATGCAAAACATTAGAAGCCTTTGGTTTCTCCCATCAATGGATCAACCTAATCTTTAACTGTATAGCTTACTCCCAAAATCTCACTTTTAATAAATGGGTCCCCATAAGGTTTTTTCAAAATATCCAAGGGCATAAGATAGGGTGACCCAATTTCACCCTTTCTTATTATCATAATGGCAAAAGCTTTTGGTAGAAAAATTTAAAAAGCACAAATATCACACATTAGCAATTTGTGGATGACATTATCTTACAAATAGAAAGCACAAAAGAAGAAAGACATAATTTTAAACAAATAATTTCAATTTATTCAAAAGCCTCGGGACAAAGGGTAAATGTTGAGAAATCAGAAATCTTCTTCCTCAATGCTAAGCCTAATATGGAAGAAAGAATATGCAATTTAATGGGTTATAAAAGATGTATCCCCATGCCAATGCTTAGGAATTCAATTGGAGAAAGATAGGAAATAAAATAAATCTTGGGAACAAACCAATCATCGAAGAGATAGATAAGAAAATTGACCACCGAAAAGGTAAATGATTAACAAAAGCAAGACGCACAACTAAAATCAAGGTATTCTTGTCAGTCATACCTACTTACCAAATGTCATGTCTTCCTTTACCCAAAGGGATAAAAAAGAAATTAGATAGAAAATTAAAACATTTTTTCTCAAGTGGTGCGAAAGATAAGAAGAAACAAGCCCTCATCAAATGAGACAACATATGCAGACCAAAGGAATTAGGAGGACTATGAATAAAAATTTTAAGTTGGCAAAATGAAGCCCTAGGAGCTAAACTAGTATGGAGAATGTAGTTGTAGAATGAAAGAAAATGGGCCAAAATTCTATACCAAAAATACCTCAACAACAATGCTCCCATATCTCTCTTCTACACCAAAAATCCACTGAAAGATTCCAAAACATGGAACTTCATGATGCAATGCAAACCTCTTATCCGTAAAAACCTAACTTGGGATATAGGGAATGGCATAATGCATCATTTTGGGATGATTCATGGGATGGATTACCACCCTTGAACAGACACAATCCCCCCCACATCAAAGACACCTTAACTAATGAATGGGAAAAAAGCATTAGCAATTACCTACAAAATCTAAGGAGGGACAGTCTAAAGTCTTGGCATGGAAAAATGTTGAAAACATGAAGCTTTTAGACCAAGAAAAAATAGCATTTAAACAAATTCTCACTCATAGACAAGCTAATCACAAAGAAAGAAAGGACACACTGATTTGGGGGGCCTCTAAAAATGGAAAATATGGTGTAAAAAAGGTTTATGAATTAATAACCAACTCCCAAAGCTGGAACAAAATAGATATCCCCCTAAACTTATGTTGGGATCGATCATGGCTCCCTAAATTGGGCTTATTCCTCTAGGCAACATTACAATAAAGAATTCCCATGGTAGTTATGTTCTCAAAAATGGGTTTTGAGGGAGTTTTGAGATGCCCCTATTATAAATTAGAAGAAAATAAAATAAAACACATTATATTTTAATGTCCCTTCACCAAATCTAGTTGGCATTGGTTAAAGCACAAACTCAACTTGCAGGCGGCCTTCCCTACAAAACTCATAAATCATCTTAGTAGCTGGCCCAAACACGGTCTCTTCAAAGTCTATAGAAATCTTTGGAAAATATCACCTTCCACACTCCTTTGGGAAATATGGAAGGAAAGAAATAGGAGAATATTCCTAGATGAAGAAATGTCTTTAACATTGTTTTTCAACAAAGTGGAAGCTAGTATAATAGAAGTAATGAACAATGATCTAAGAAATACTCTCCAAGAAGAGGGAGCATTCTCAGAATGAGATGTAGAAATGAAAAAAAAATTGAAAAACCTTATAAACTTTCCCTTAATCTATACCAAAACAAACAACCAAGCCAAAGAATATTGCACATGGGAGCCTCCATCTAAAGGATGGGCAAAGATGAATTTCAATGGGGCATCTAGGGATAACCCTAGTAAAGTAGGACTAGGATGCATCATACACTTGGAAGATGAAAACTAGATTGTCAAAAGAGCCAAACCTTTGATAGAAATGTTGAATAACTCGGTAGAAATAGAAAATCTAATGGAAGGATTAAGGATCAAACCAAATTTAGGAATAAAAAAACTAATCATTGAAGGTGACTCTCAAATAATTCTAAATTTTTTCAGGAAAAGAAGCACACCAAATTGGAAACTACAATCCAAACAAGAATATGCCCTTATAAGTATCGATAATTTTGAGGAAACTAGGATCCAAAAAATCTTTCGGGAGGGAAACAAAGAGGTAGACCATTTAGCAAATTTAGGAACAAATAGTGAAAATATATATATTAAAAATTCCATCCCACCCTTATAACCAATAGAACTTACTTGCTGAGTAAAAGTCAAAGGACTACGAATACAACTCCCTAGCAACCCTCTCAGACTTCCTTATTCAAACTTCAATTTAAACTCTCTTTAATGACTAAATCTTTCTAGCCTAATCCCACCTCTCCCATATCCCCATTGATCATTCATCAATCCAAGTGATTATATAAATTTAAACTTTCCCTCTAATAATTATTTATATCTCTCCCCTCATTTCAAATTTAGCTTATATGAATTTGATCTAACCCTTTCCTATCAAAGGTTGTTAGTTAAAATTTTGGGCTAGCAACTCTATTTTATGATTATCTTATGCATACAAAATTATTAAAATGAGTAGACATCTACAGATCTAAAAATCCATCACAATTATAAAGGAACAGTAATCATGACATCAATAATTTAAAATTAAGCGACATCAGATCCCATTAATCCTTTCACACATGTAAATCCCATCTTATGCACAAACATCATGAAAGAAAATCGAAAATCTGACCTTAAATTAACCATGATAAAGGCTCACATCTATAAGGAATATGTTAAAAAGCTAGTCCTTCAAAAAGATTAATCCTTTACAACATGTGAAATCATTTCATGCAATTAATGCATTTTTGTACAACTCTAATGGACTACCTACACAAGCCCTCTATTTAAAGAGGGTTGCACTACCATTTGAAATCCATAGTAGCCCTCTAGTTTTTGGCTTAGTCTATTGTAGCTTTGAGTTGATCTAGTTTTCCTAAGTGTCAATTCTTGAGTTAGCTAGGTTGGTCATAGGCATGGATACCTCAATTAGTATGAAGTCTAGAAATAGGGAGATGACTATTTGGGGTGAATTCAATGACCTTAGAATCAACAAGATTAGCAAAACAAAAAATGGTTTAGTCCATCAAGTTATTAGGATCATAGTAGGGTCTAAATTCTCAAAACTGATGAATAGAAATAAGCATAATATAAACATTGTGGTACTGCTCGTAGCTACCATCCTGCACATAGGTAGGGACAAGGCTACAACTAAGGACTTTGAGTTCCAACGCCTTTAGTTGGTGAACCATTTTTTTCTTTGTCAACATTTGAGCAATGACCTCCTGAGACATGGAATTTATTGTCCATGCCTCTTATGCTTACATAGGATGTTTTTTTAAAAACACACAGCAAGTTTTTTGGCCACCAGATTTTTCATCTAGCACCAGCTCTTTTATCGATGACAGTGTTTTTCATACATTGTCTTATTTCTAGTGATCGAATATTTTTATCTGATAGGAGTCATTTTTTTCGACATATTTTTGCCTTGATGGCCATTTGACCTTTCAATTTGGGCTCGTCACTTGTTGATTTCAATGCCACATCAACATTGCATCAACATTCATGTCACCTCCTCGAGCTCTATTTAGACCTACCTTCACTTTTTTTCTCATAACTTGGGCATATAGACTCCATTTTCTGCAAACAAGATATCGCCAACAAGTTGGTTTCGAGCCCATCATAGTGGTACAAGTATTTTTTAGTTTTGATGCATTTTTATGGCTTTTTCTACTATCAAAGTAGGGGTACAATTTTGCACTCTGATAAACATATCTTGAGCATCCAATCTTCGATTTAGAAAATGTTTATATTGTTGGAAAGGTCTTTCTAAGATCTTTCTAGTGATGCTGGGTTTTTTCCTGATTCTACTCTAGGCACATTCTATTCAATCTTTTGTATTCTTGCATTCTAGTAGATATGTTGGTTATTTTAGGTCTGGGGATCGACATCATTGCTTCAGATGATTTTTCATGACTTGTACTATCTATTGTATTAGTCTTATGTCTCTTCTGGTCTATTTAGACATCATTTGTATGCATTCTTGTAAACAAACTGAGATAAAGTGTCATACTTCATCTATATTTTCATTCCAATAGTTTTTCCTTATTTTTCCTTCTAATTCAAGCAGTGTCATCTGAGGACACTCATACAGATTACTATATTCTTGGGATTCATTATATCTTGTGCCTTATTGTACATGCACTACTCATGATTAAAGTGTCATGGGGGGTTGATGTTTTTCCTTTGTTTTCCATATTTCTTTGTCTAGTGAGTGTCCCTTCCATGACATTAGCCTCATGATGTGTCTGAGATTGATCACCTTAGTACACACATATGTACACTTTTGTGCATCTTGATTGTGGTTCCTTGACTTGCAGTTATTTTGGCCTACTTTTCTAGTTGCCTGTCACCTCACCCTTGTCTACATTAGGTGGGTTCTTATGTTATTTTTTATGCTTCCTTGGTTTGATTCATCAACTCTTCAAGCTTTGGTGTTTCATGCCATCTATATCTTCGAGTTCAATTGTTTGTGTTTGTGTGCCTCCCAATTCGATGCAAATTATAGTCTTCTCTACCTGGTCAAGTTCTATTTTAGTGGAGGTTCTTTAGATCAGGAATTACATTTGATAGAGCTTTGCAACTTCTACATGCTTCAGTGGTGTTCTTCATGATCATCTTATGTTCCTATCTTATGGGGCATTCCCTAGTTTGGAGGCTTCTTTAGTCCTTCACTAGTCTTCTTTTTGCATGTTTTCCATTTTTTTTAATGTAGGGTTTTTCCCATGTGGTTTTCTCTATTTCTCCTCTTTTTAGAGATTTAGTTGTGCTTGGGTACCTCGTTAGGCCTTGTTTCTCGGGATCCAAATCTACTTTCAGTAGTAGTTTTTAGGTTTTTAGCTACTCCCTAATTTGACCTTTTTAGGATTTTGATCTCCTTTATAAGGATGATCTCTCATTGTAAATATTCATTGAGACACTTCACTTTTGATATTTTTAATCTTTCCTTTTACTCATCAAGAATGTCTCATCTATGGATCTAGTAATTCCTACCTCCATAGCTTTTTGCTTCTCTCTTCTATGACAGATGTTTCCATGCAAGTGATCCTTGGGAGCTGTGGGGTTGATCTTTCATCAACTTCAACAAAATAATCATGTAAACTCAAAAAGATATTCTGATGGAAATGGAAACATTAATTAGTAGAATTATGGTTATAAACTTAGAAAAATAGAGAGTTAAGTATGGAGAAGGAAGAAGCAAGAAGGGCTGAGTTAGATAATGCAATGCCCTGCCAAGGGATCCAAAGAATCAACCTAAAGTTTCACTAAGTTTGGTAGCATTTTTTTTTTTAAACATGAACGTTTAACTATTTACATCATGCACACAATAGCAGAAGCATTAACAAACATTCAACTGAAAGTAAACATAAACATACATAACAGGTTACATTATGTAAGGATCCCTTAATGTTGAATCACATCTAAATTAACTATTAATGATTCCATCTAATACTATATCCACATAAAATGATAATGAAAAGTCCAACATTCTTAAATTACATTTCCAATTGCTCAATCATCCATTGTACATGCCATAGGGTATGAAAGGCTTAAAAGAATATACATATGTATAAATAAAATACATCATCCTATTCTAATCCATGATGCAAATGCTATAGAGTAAATGAAACCAAATATCAAACATGATACATCATCATCATAAAAGATATAACATCCATCTTAAGAGATAACCATATATCATCATACATAATCATCTAAGTGCGTGATTCCTCCCAACCATAAATAGCATCATTAGATCATCGTGGGCCCTAGCCATCCCTCCATGCGTAACATCCCAAATCACCGAAGAGATCATTGGTATTAACATAGTAGGAATGTCACTCCTAAATCATACTACATCATATGCAAAAAGAAATTTAACATGCAAGATAAGGCATAAGACAAGTAATTAACATCATCTATCATATGCTAAACATCAATATAAGGATACGTGTCCACCATCATAATCAAAAAATGCATCAGCCAGGGTGTCTCAGATGGATCTCATATGGTAAGAGTGAAAAAGCACTACCACCCGACCGCATGGTACCTAAATGGTCCACTCCCACCACACTGAGGAGATAATCTCAAGTCCCAAACAAGTTATCAAATCACATAGCACAAATACTCTCTAAGTCCAGGAATCCTAAAAGTATACTAAGTCAAGGGTTCCAACACAAATCAACATCTAATCCCAAAGGCACAACAAAGACATGTAGGAAACCTACTATGCAAGCGGGAAAGTATCATCGCACAGATCACGCTAGAGTTACCCTGGTAGTCTCCCAATAGACCCCAGCCCCCTAGTGATCTCTATGCGGCCACTAGTATCCTCTCATACAGACGAGGCATACTACGAAATGCAAGGTCGCAACCAAGCGTTCTCTCTACTCCCATCCTAGTCTGTACTAGCACTCGAGGCATGGGCGAGAACAAACAATTATCTTATTAGGTTCATTTAAGTCAGTATTAGGTGTAATGTTTTCACTTATTAAAACAACTTACAATGAGTTATCCTGGCAGCCTCTTAGGCCTCGGCCTCCATTGCAAGCCACTTCCCAACACTACAAGTAGATAACCTACCCTAAGCTCATGGAATCATAAATCACAAAATCACCACAGTCCTAAACAAGTGACTAGAAAAATACCAAAAGATAATCCATAATAAGAGTATCAAATCTTCATGAGCAAATGAAAAGCATCCATAGATATTCATGACCACAATAGTTCTCTATTGGCAACTGAAAGTATCACTGATAATCACAATATTCATTGGTTCTCAACAAGCAACCAAAAAGTATCTCAAAGTAATATTGATCAAAGACTTCAAAGGGGTTGACTCAAAACATGTCACAACATGACATCATCAAGATCAGATAATAAATTAATCCCATCAAGGTAACTGGAAAGTAATCCAAATACAACTGATCGATAACTCATAAAAAGGTTACATATATCACAGCTTACACAAGAAGACTGGAAACAATATCAATTAGTAAACCACACACATAACCGTGGTTGAGTATTAAAGATCAAGATCAGAAGATATCACAATCATAACCCTCAAGACTCTGGTAGACGTCCTATAGTTGGTCAACAAACTAGTCAACCCAAAATCCCAAACCAAGAAGTATAGAGAAAGCCCAAAATGCAAGCACATGTTTTGGTTTTCTAAAATTACATAGTTAAATTAAATTTGGAGGTTTCAGTTTTCGTTTTCTCAAAATTTTAAAAATCGAATGGAGAAATTTCTACATTTTTCCTAAACCCGTGTATAGGTTTTGATGGATTAAAGTTTTTCCCCATAGCTCTTAGACTCAACTTTCTAATTTTCTAATTTGCTTATATAAACGTTATTTGTAAATGACCCCATCGAATTCCAATAGGACACATTGAATATTTTAACATGATTAATTACCAATTCTTTTTAATCAATAACTTTCCCTCATAATTCAAGTCAATTAAATAATTAATTTAAATCTATATCATTAGACTATAATATTACAAAGTAATTAATTATTTTTTAAAAAAATCTATTAATACAATTCATTTTTCAAATATAATAATTATTAATTATTATTAACATATATACATTTATACACGCACATGTGTGCACGTGCACACACACACACATATAAACTATCAATATTTAGCAATAATAAAAATGTTTTAAAAATATCATAAAAAGCGAATGTAAAAATTCGATTCACAACACAATATAAAAAAAACATTGCAACATAAAATCCATCAATGTCGTAGTATGCAGGTACCCTTTGGTCGCAGGGCCTACAGCGACAGTAGGTACAGAGTACCTGCTATTGACACAAGTACTTTGCGCTCATTGCAGACGGGGTATGGGCTTCGCCCTCCTGATTTACTTTGTTTTTAATTTTTATTTTTTCTATAAAAAAATGTTTTCAATAAACGTTTTTAACAATTTCATTAAAATGTTTTTTTCCAAAAGCGAACTCGTATATTATAAATGTTTTCCATTCTGTGTTTTATTAAAATAATATGCAATGCATTTTTTTTCCATAAACATATATATATATATATTTATTTATTTATTTATTTATTTATTCATTTATTTATTTATATATATATATATATATGTATATATGTATATGTAGATTTATAAGCATATATGCATATTTTAAAAAGGAAAACATTTACAATAACACTTGCAAATAGAATATAGTTTTTAAACTAATAGGATTTTTTTTTCAATTTTATAAATTAAAACTCTCTCTATAATGATTGATCTCTAGATTTACCTATTAATCTTTCTAATAGGTTTTCCTATAAACCGTTCAACCCTAGTTCATAGAATTCTCAGATCTACGCATATAGGGGCTTCTCATACGACAATTTAGATATCCATGACAAAATTGCATATAACTAGAACATTCACACATAGAATCCTTAGAAAGCATTTAGAAGACACGAAGAAGAAAAGAAATGCAATAAGCGAAATGTAGTGCCTACCCTCGTTCACATCTTTTTGGACACATTGTTGCTATTATTATCGAACTATGTTAGACTAATTTTATGTTGATAGATTAGTAGCATTGTTTCTAGACTATTAGACACTATGTTATCGATTCAGTTGATGTATGATGAGATTATTTAGACTCTACATTTCATGAATGCATGATGATTATTACATTGCTTTAAGTTATTGATGATGATTAGTTAGATGGTTTATTATCACATGTGTTTTATTATGGATACTTACCCCATACTTGCATGTGTATGGTGTGCATGTTTGTTTTTATGTATGGCTTTTCTAATATGGTTAAGGAAGGGAGTCATAGTCACCTACTAGTCGAGATCTACACGATGCACCACTTCCTTCCATTGCCTGTTTAGCTTAGCATTATATATATTGTATCTACATGCATGATTTTAATGCAAGTTGCAGGTACCGGGTATCGACTTCCCTGAATTGCCAAGATGAGCGTACTCCATTACACTATCTCAATGATAATAGAAGGGAGATAAATTCTCAAGTCCAAATCCCAAACCCTTAAAAGCATTGTCCTAGAGAGATAGGACAAGTATCTAGATATTTTACCTTCTGAATGTGTCGGATGACATAATTCATGATTTTTAACCCTTTAGATTGATTTTGTATGAATTGTTCTATGATGGGTTTTCATATTTTATCTTGGAGGTCTATGGTGAATTTTCTATTAATTAAGTCTTGAATAAATAGATTTAATTAATATAATTAATTATTTGAAAAAATATATATATAATATCATGATCTTTGATATTTTGATTATAATTAATTAAATGAGAATTAATTGAGAAAAAGAATTAAATAAAAGAAATTAGAAATTAAAATTAATAATAATTATAAAATAATAATAAAGTAATAAATAAATAATAATAATAAAAGTTATAAGAAAATTAAAATAAAAGTTATAAGCTTGCCTAGGAGTAAACACACCTTTTGATTGCACATATGTCAACAATACAAGAGTTAGTGCACCAATTAAGCACATGGTTTCTACAACCTTATGATTCATCTAGAAGGTTGGAATGGACTCATGCTTAGTTGTCAACACCTTCTAGTTGTTTCTAGTGACATTCTAGGTGCTTCTTGGGAATTTTTTATATTCAGGCACTCCTAGAGGCTTAGGGAGAGTGTTTGGAGAGCATTTTTTGGAGGACTTGAGAACGTGGGAGAAGGAAGGAGCTTGCTCTGTAGTTTTTGAGGAAAAGCGAATTAGCTTCAAAATCTAGGTAGACTCTTGTGATTTTACCTATGTTATTTCCGCTTCTTGCACTTCCTGTCTTCTTCGTGTCTTTTGAATACTTTCTGAGGATTCTATGTGTGAATGTTCCAATTATTTTAATCTTGTCTTGGATATTTAATTCTTATGTGAAAAAACTCCTCATGCGTAGATCCGAGAAAAATATGGGGCTAGGGTTAAAATTTATAGTCAAATCTATTTGAGGATTAATGGATAAAATTAGAGAGAAATTCTTAGATTTAAAAGCCCTTCTTGTCTTAAAAGTTTTGTATTTGTTCTCTTATAAAATTATGCTTATATATATATATGTGTGTGTGTGTGTGTGTGTATGTATATGTATATGTATATGTATATGTACATGTGTGTGTATATATATGTATATGTATATGTATATGTATATGTATATGTATATGTATATATATATATATATATATATGTATATATATATATATATCTATATACTGTAATATAGATCTGTGTATGTGTATATACACACACACACACACACATATTAAAATCGTAGTCGAAAAAAAAAATGATAATTCATTATTAAAAGAAGAATAACGTATAATTCTTAGAACATTTAGGAAATTGAATTTTAAGAGTTAGAGGGAAAAGTTTTAAACCATCAAAACAAAACATGAGTTAGGAAAAAATGTACAAAATGTTTCTCCATCTAAAATCGAAAACTAAAACTGAGACCTCCACACTTTATTTTACTATGTAATTTTAGCAAATCAAAACATGTACTTGCATTATGTTTTCTTTATGCTATCTGTTTTGGGTTTTTGGGTTGACTAGTGTTGACCAGTTATAGGACATCTACCAGAGGCTCGGAGGTTATGATTGCGATGTCATGATGATGTCTTTTGATTCTGATCTTTATAAACCCAACCATGGTTATGTGATGGTATGCTCTATGAGATGTTTGTATTTACTGATTCTTAATGCTTTTCAGTCTTCTTGAGTGAAGTTGAGTTATATGTATCTAAAACACTTGACTTAACCATTTTGAGTCATCGATCAGTTATCCTTGGATTATTTTTCAGTCACCATGTTGGGACTGAAATGTTGATTTATGATGTCATGTTGTGACATGTTTTGACTCAACCATTTTGGAGTCTTCGATCAGTATGATTTTTGAGATATATTTTGGTTATTGAGAACCAATAGATACTTTTGATTATCAAGGATACCTTCAGTTGCCAATAGAGAACTGTTGTGGTCATGATTATCTATGATTTTTTTCAGTTGCTCATGGAGATTTGATGTTTATATTGAGGATTATCTTTTGTGATTTTGAGATTCATGATTCCATGAGCTTAGGGTAGGTTATCTACTTGTAGTGACGGGAAGTGGCTTGCAATGGGGGTCGGGGCCCTAAGAGGCTGCCAAGGTAACTCATTGTAAGTTTCCTTAATAAGTGAAAACATTCACACCTAATACTAACTAAATGAACTTAAAAAGATAATTTTTTTTTTCTTGCCCATGCCTCGAGTGCTAGTACAAACTAGGATGGGAGTAGAGAGAATGCTTGGTTGCGACCTTGCATTCCATAGTATGCCTTGTCAGTATGAGAGGATACTAGTGGTCGCATAAGGATTAGTAGGGACCTTGGAGTCCTAAGCTAACTGCCAGGGTAACTTCTACATGATTAATGCGATGACACTTGCCCGCTTACAGAGTAGGTTTCCTACATGTCATTGTGTGCCTTTGGGATTAGATGTTGATTTATGTGTTGGAACCTTTGAGTTAGTATACTTTTAGGATTCCTGGACTTAGAGAGTATTTATGCTATGTGATTTGATAATCTGTATGGGACTTGAGATTATCTCCTCAGCGCGGTGGGAGTGGACCATTTAGGTACCACACGGTTGGGTGGTAGTGCTTTATCACTCTTATCATTTGAGATTCGTTTGAGACACCATGGCTGATGCGTTCTTTGATTATGATGGTGGACATGTATCCTTATATTGATGATTTGCATATGTTAGATGATGTTATCTTATGCTTACTTTGCATGTTAGATTACTTTCTGCATATGATGTAGTGTGTTTATAGGAGTGACATTCCTACTATGTTAATACCAATGATCTCTTCGGTGAATTGGAATGTTACGCACAGAGGGATGGCTAGGACCCACGATGGTCTAATGATGCTATTTACAGTTGGGAGGAACCATGCACTTAGTTTATTATGTTTGATGATTTATGGTTATCTCTTATGATGATGTATCATGTATGATGTATGGATTCATTTATGTTATTGCATCATGGATGAGAATCAAGATGATGATATACTTTATTTCACATATGTATATTCTTTTAAGCCTTTCATACTCTATGACATGTATAGTGGATGATTGAGCATTTAGAAA
Organism: Cupressus sempervirens; assembly: GCA_028749045.1. Lineage (NCBI taxonomy): Eukaryota > Viridiplantae > Streptophyta > Pinopsida > Cupressales > Cupressaceae > Cupressus > Cupressus sempervirens. The sequence goes on along the minus strand of CM053792.1, from coordinate 441,763,850 downwards.
TGTAATGTATAAACATTGGACTTATCATTATTATTTTATGTGGTTGTTGAATTAAATGGATTCAATAATGTTAGTTGATTAGATGTGATTCAACGTTAAGGGATCCATGAAGAATGTAACCAATTATGTATGCTAGGTTTATTTTCACTTGTACTTTTGTTATTGCTTTCGTTATTATGTATAAGTTGTAAATGGATTTACTTCCATGTATTTAAAAAAAAATGCTACCAAACTTAGTGAAATTCTAGGTTAATTCTTTGGATCCCTTGGCGGGGTGTTACATTTGGTATCAGAGCTCGAGTTTCTACATTGGGAGCTCTGGGTATTTTGGAGCAAAACTAGGACTTTGAACTATTATGTGTATATTTCAAACTTAAAACTATGTGAGCTAAAACAAACTTGAATTGTTACTAGCATATTTTTCATACTTCAACACTTAGCTTTCAAAACTAAAAATTCTACTTAAACCTAAACATAGGAAAAAATGATATTGAACTTAGTTTATTACAAACATGTGTATTTTGGTTGTAATGGTACTTTGTACTATTGTAGGATGGTATCTGGGACTAGGTCTTCTGTTAGAGGCCATGGTAGAGGCCATGGTCGTGGCAAAGCTATCAGTGCCCATGAGTCTACCCATGGGGGATCTACTCATGAAGAGAGCGGAGAAGAGCATGCTAGTAAGCAGTGGGAAGAGATTCGTAGAGAGGACCAAGCTAAGTCTGAAGAGGCTAACTTGGGATAGATGATGCAGACCATTCTTGAACAACTACCTCCTGTTCAAGATCAGCCCAAAACACATCAAACAGAATAGGAGCATAGACCCAGGTCTAGGAGCCCTTGAAAGGATCGATAGAGATCCATTGTATCTACTCAGATGAAGGACCTTTCGAGATCCAAGGTCAAGACCTTTAATGGGCAAGGTTCTGGATATGTGGTCGAATAGTGGCTTATTGCCCTTGATAGGATTTTTGCTATGCAGGACTTTGATAGTAATGTTAAGGCAAGATTTTCCATTACCAATCTAGAGAATTTTGGGGCCACTTGGTGGACAATTGAGGAAAAGAAGTTGGGTATTGATATGAGCAGTGTCACTTGGGAGCTATTCTTAGAGAGTTTTCGCAAACAATTCCTACCAAAGGAATGGAAGCAGCAAAGGGCAGATGAGTTCCATAATCTTAGGCAGTATACTATGACAGTGACTGAGTATGAGCTCAAATTTTACGAGCTCGTGTCCTTTTCAAGATTTAGTGAAAATTCAACTCTGTTGACACAACACTTTATTAGAGGTTTGAACAATCATATAATTGGGGGTGTCAAGGTATTTGAGCCAAAAACCCTCAAGGATACGGTATGTCGAGCCATCCTTGTGGAACAAAGTGTCAATCTTGGTCAAGGAGGTTTTGTAGGAGTGCCAGCAGTGTCAGGATCTAAAGGCAACTACAACTCAGGTGGAAACAATAAGCCTTCTTTTTCTAAGGGGAAATAGTATCAACAGCAATCACAGTAGACGTAGCAGTAGAAGGGATCAAATTCTCAGGCTCAAGGTGGTGGTAGAGGTTCTAACTCCAAGAACAATTGCAATGCTTGGCCCAATAAACAAAATCAGCCCCCTCAGCCAGCTCAGAGCAGTCAATCCTTTGTTAGCAAGAACAGCCATCAGCAATCAAATGCACCACCCATGGGTAAAGGATCTGGCAGAAATACAGGATGTTTTTCATGTGAACAGATTGGACATTATGTAGCTCAATGTCCATAGTGAGCACCTCAATTTTCAGGACCTAGGCCAATAGCATCAGAGCCTACAATTGAAGATATAGGTAGAGCTCATAGAGTGTTTGCAATAGTAGATCACTGTCAAGCAGATCATCAGGGAACAATGGTTGAAACCAGAGGAGTTATTCGAGGTATATCTCTTTCAGTATTGTTTGATTCAGGAGCTACAGATTCATTTATTTCACCATCTAGAGTTGCTAAGTGTAAGCTAGATGTTGTAAAGAAAGATCATGGTTGGCAAGTGGAACTAGCCTTGGGCATTAAGGTCTCCACATATTCTGTAGTTCATAAGTGTGGGCTTAGTCTAGGAGGATTTGATACTGCAGTTGACCTTTGGGTTATACCCCTTGGTTCCTACGATGTGGTTTTGGGTATGGACTGGCTCAGATCTCATAGAGCTAGTATAGATTATAGAAAGAAGATTATAATGTGCCAAGATGACCTAGCGAATGATGTGAAGATTGTTGGGATACCAAGGCCTATATATTTATGGATGATTTCTGTTATGCAATTGAAGAAAATTTTCCATAAGGGATGTCAGATATTCTCTATTATGGTAAATGATCTTGATGAGGAAGATCCTGTAAGGAAGCCTTTAGATCACCCAATTTTACAGGAGTATGCAGATGTCTTTCCAAGTGAGATTCTAGGCATGCCTCTGAAGAGAGACATCGATTTCAGCATTGATCTGATTCTGGGAGCGGAGCCTATCTCTAAAGCCCCTTATCATATGACTACACAGGAATTGGGAGAGTTGCATCTTTAGCTAGAGGAACTTTTGGCAAAATGGAGCATTTGACCTAGTGTATCACCATGGGGAGCTCCAGTGCTCTTTGTGAAAAAGAAAGACGGTTCTTTGCACCTTTGTATTGATTACAGATAGTTGAATAAGGTGACCATTAAGAAAAGAAATCCTTTACTTAGGATTGATGACTTATTTGATTAGATCAAGGGAGCTATAGTATTCTCCAAGATTGACCTAAAGTCAGGATACCACCAACTTCAGATTAAGGAAGCCAATATTCACAAGATTGCCTTTCAAACTCACTATGGGCATTATGATTTCACAATGGTACCTTTTGGGTTGATTAATGCTCCATCAGTTTTCATGAGTTTGATGAATGGGGTATTTTGATCTTATCTTGATAGGTTTGTGCTTTTGTTTCTTGATGATATATTGATATATTCTAAGTCTCAAAAGGAGCATGAGGAACACTTGTGATTGGTTTTACAATGCTTAAGATACAATTAGCTTTATGCCAATGCAGCTAAGTGCAAATTTTTCAAATCAGAGATTCAGTATTTAGGGCATGTCATTTCAGATGATGGTATTTCAGAAGACCCTGCAAAGATTTAGGCAATAGTGGATTGGCCTACATCGACTAATGTGTCAAAAATTCGTAGTTTCATGGGTCTAGCTGGTTATTATCACAGATTTTTCCAAAACGTCTCTAGAATAGCGCATCCTATTACTTCCCTTCAAAGGAAAGGAAAGAAGTTTATTTGGACAGAGAAATGCGAGGAAGCATTTTAGAAGCTCAAGGAGCTTTTGACCAGTGCATCGATCTTAGCAGTACCCGATTTAGAAGGTGATTTCATGGTGTGTACAGATGCATCCCTAGAAGGGATAGGGGCAGTTTTGATGCAAAATGGACAAGTGATTGCATATGAATCATGCAAGCTCAAGGATCATGAGCTAAATTATCCTACACATGATCTTGAGTTGGCAGAGGTAGTTTATGCTTTGACAAGATGGAGACATTTCTTGTTTGGGCACAGATTTGAGCTACATAATGATCATCGCAGTCTTCAGTACATTTTCACTCAACCTAATTTGAATGCTCACCAAAGGCGATGGATGGAATTTCTATGTGAGTATGAATTTGAGGTAAAGTACATCCAAGGGAAGGAGAATGTGGTGGTAGATGCGTTGAGTCGTAGGAGACATGTGATATCCTCTATAACTCTTAGTGTTGATTTGAGGAGTCAGATTCTTCAGGTACTTCCTACAGATTCTTGGTACCAGGAAGTGTGCAGAGAGAGAGAGATTCAAAAGGCCTTTAAAGGGTAAGTTTACAGGCTACGTCCGAGAATTAGATGGTCTTTTGAGATTTTCAGGAAGGATTTATGTGCCGTTACTGGATGAGCTTCGCACCTTGATCCTAGCAGAAGCCCATTGTACACCTTACTCGACACATCCAGGTGTCAAGAAGATGCATGCTGATCTGCGACATTTATTTTATTGGTCTGGGATGAAGCAAGACATTGCTGATTATGTGGCTAGGTGTCTTGAGTGTCAGAGAGTCAAGGCAGAACACCATCACCCGGCAGGACTTTTGCAACCAAATCTCATTCCTTCATGGAAGTGGGACATCATCTCTATGGACTTCATAGTAGGATTACCTATGATTGTTTGTCGTTGTGATGCTATCATGGTCATTATTGATCAGTTGACTAAGGTGGCACATTTTTCACCAATCAGGTCTTCCTACATGATAGCTTCTGTAGCTAATGTCTTCATGCGTGACATTGTGAGACTACATGGTATTCCCCAAAAGATCATTTCTGATAGGGATCCTATATTCACATCTGCATTCTGGACATCGCTGCAGCATGAGCTTGGAGCTCAATTGAATTTCAGTTTAGCATATCACCCAGAGACTGATGGTCAGACAGAGAGGGTGAATTAGGTTCTAGAAGATATGTTAAGGATGTATGTGATGGATAGGCAGACACATTGGGAGGACTATCTCTACCTAGTGGAGTTTGCTTACAATAATGGGTATCACAATTCTATTGGCATGGCACCATTTCAAGCTTTATATGGATGTCCTTGTCATATACCCTTGAGTTGGGATAGTCTTGAGGATCGCATCATGTTGGGTCCTGAGGTGCTTCGTGATATGGAGCAACAGGTAGTGCGTATCCGTGAGCACTTGACTACGGTACAGGATAGGCAAAAAAAGTATGCTAATGCTCATAGGACAAATAAGTAGTTTGCTAGGGGAGATAAGCTTTTCTTGAAAGTGCGTCTATGGAAGAGTCTGATCCGATATGGAAAGGGTTCAAAGCTAGCACCTCACTTTGTGGGACCATTCGAGATTCTTGAGAGGATTGGCCCAGTTGCTTACCGCCTTGCTCTAGCGCCCAGCCTAAATCGCATTCATGATGTTTTTCATGTTTCAGTACTTAGACAGTATATTCTTGATGTTGTACATGTTCTTGATTGGAATGCCTTGCAGGTAGAGGATGGACAGCTGGCTTTGGAGCCAGTTCGTATTCTGGAGCAGCAGGAGTTGACCCTCAAGGGTCGAACCATCGAGCAGGTAAGGGTCCAATGGGACCCTACTGATGATTCTTCAGCTACATGGGAGGATGCAACTAGATTACGGGAGTTATATCCCTACCTATTTGTAGGCTTCCAGGAGTAAGCCTAATCCAAGGGGGGGTGGATGTAGTGCCTACCCTCGTTCACATCTTTCTGGACACATTGTTTCTATTATTATCAGACTATGTTAGACTAGTTTTATGTTGATGGATTAGTAGCATTGTTGCGAGACTATCAGACACTATGTTATGGATTCAGTTGATGTATGAAGAGATTATTTAGACTCTACATTTCATGAATGCATGATGATTATTACATTGCTTTTAGTTATAGATGATGATTAGTTAGATGGTTTATTATCACATGTGTTTTATTATGGATACTTACCCCATACTTGCATGTGTATGGTGTGTGTGTTTGTTTTTATGTATAGCATTTTTTATATGGTTAAGGAAGGGAGTCTTAGTCGCTTGCTAGTCGGGATCTACACGATGCACCACTTCCTACCATTGCTTGTTTAGCTTAGCATTTTATATATTGTATGTACATGCATGATTTTTATGTAGGTTGCAGGTATCGGGTATTGACTTCCCTGAATTGCCAAGATGAGCGTACCCCATTACACTATCTCAATGATAAGAGAAGGGAGATAAATCCTCAAGTCCAAATCCCAAACACTTAAAACCATTGTCCTAGAGAGATAGGACAAGTATCTGGATATTTTACCTTTCGAATGTGTTGGATGACATAATTTGTGATTTTTAACCCTTTAGACTGATTTTTTATGAATTGTTCTATGATGGGTTTTCATATTTTATCTTGGAGGTCTATGGTGAATTTTCTATTAATTAAGTCTTGAATAAATAGATTTAATTAATAAAATTAATTATTTGGAAAAAAATTAATATAATATCATGATCTTTGATATTTTGATTATAATTAATTAAATGAGAATTAATTGAGAAAAAGAATTAAATAAAAGAAATTAGAAATTAAAATTAATAATAATTATAAAATAATAATAAAGTAATAAATTAATAATAATAAAAGTTATAAGAAAATTAAAATAAAAGTTATAAGCTTGCCTAGGAGTAAACGCACCCTTTGATTGCACATATGTCAACAACACAGGAGTTAGTGCACCAATTAAGCACATGGTGTCTACAACCTTATGACTCATCTAGAAGGTTGGAATAGACTCATGCTTAGTTGTCAACACCTTCTAGTTGTTTCTAGAGACATTCTAGGTTTTTCTTGGGAATTCTTTATATTCAGGCACTCCTAGAGGCTTAGGGAGAGCGTTTGGAGAGCATTTTTTGGAGGACTCGAGAATGTGGGAGAAGGAGGGAGCTTGCTCTACAGTTTTTGAGGAGAAGCGAATTAGCATCAGAATTCGGGTAGACTCTTGTGATTTTACCTATGTTATTTTTGCTTCTTACACTTCCTGTCTTCTTCATGTCTTCTGAATACTTTCTGAGGATCCTATGTCTGAATGTTCCAATTATTTTAATCTTGTCTTGGATATTTAATTCTTATGTGAGAAAGCTCCTCATGCGTAGATCGGAGAAAAATATGGGGTTAGGGTTAAAATTTATAGTCAAATCTATTAGAGGATTAATGGATAAAATTAGAGAGAAATTATTATATATATATATATATATATATATATATATATATATATATATATATATATATATATATATATATATATATATATGTATGTATGTATGTATGTACGTATACTATAATATGGCTCTGTATATATATATATATATCGTACTCAGAATAAAAAATGATCATTCATTATTAAAAGAAGAATAACATATAATTCCTAGAACATTTAGGAAATTGAATTTTAAGAGTTAGAGGGAAAAGTTTTAAACCATCAAAACAAAACATGAGTTAGGAAAAAACGTACAAAATGTTTCTCCATCTAAAATTGAAAATGAAAACTGAGACCTCCACACTTTATTTTACTATGGAATTTTAGCAAACCAAAACATGTGCTTGCATTGTGTTTTCTTTATGCTATTTGTTTTGGGCTTTTGGGTTGACTAGTGTTGACCAATTATAGGACATATACTAGAGGCTCGGGGGTTATGATTGTGATGTCATGATGATGTCTTTTGATTCTGATCTTTATAAACCCAACCATGGTTATGTGATGGTATGCTCTATGAGATGTTTGTATTTACTAATTCTTAATGCTTTTCAGTCTTCTTGAGTGAAGTTGAGTTATATGTATCTGAAACACTTGACTTAACCATTTTGAGTCATCGATCAGTTATCCTTGGATTATTTTCCAATCACCATGATGGGACTGAAATGTTGATTTATGATGTCATGTTGTGACATGTTTTGACTCGACCATTTTGGAGTCTTCGATCAGTATATTTTTTAGATATATTTTGGTTATTGAGAACCAATAGATACTTTTGATTATCAAGGATACTTTCAGTTACCAATAGAGAACTATTGTGGTCATGATTATCTATGATGTTTTTCAGTTGCTCATGGAGATTTGATGTTTATATTGAAGATTATCTTTTGTGATTTTGAGATTCATGATTCCATGAGCTTAGGGTAGGTTATCTACTTGTAGTGATGGGAAGTGGCTTGCAATGGGGGCCGGGGCCCTAAGAGGCTGCCAGGGTAACTCATTGTAAGTTTCCTTAATAAGTGAAAACATTCACACCTAATACTAACTAAATGAACTTAAAAAGATAATTGTTTTGTTCTCGCCCATGCCTCGAGTGCTAGTACAGACTAGGATGAGAGTAGAGAGAACGCTTGGTTGCGACCTTGTATTCAATAGTATGCCTTGTCAGTATGAGAGGATACTAGTGGCCGCATAAGGATCAGTAGGGACCTTGGAGTCCTAAGCTAACTGCCAGGGTAACTTCTACATGATTAATGCAATGACACTTGCCCGCTTACAGAGTAGGTTTCCTACATGTCATTGTGTGCCTCTGGGATTAGATGTCAATTTATGTGTTGGAACCTTTGAGTTAGTATACTTTTAGGATTCCTGGACTTAGAGAGTATTTATGCTATGTGATTTGATAACCTGTATGGGACTTGAGATTATCTCCTCAGCGCGGTGGGAGTGGACCATTTAGGTACCACGCGGTCAGGTGGTAGTGCTTTATCACTCTTATCATTTGAGATCCGTTTGAGACACCATGGCTGATGCATTCTTTGATTATGATGGTGGACATGTATCCTTATATTGATGATTTGCATATGTTAGATGATGTTATCTTATGCTTACTTTGCATGTTAGATTACTTTCTGCATATGATGTAGTGTGTTTATAGGAGTGACATTCCTACTATGTTAATACCGATGATCTCTTTGGTGAATTGGAATGTTACGCACGGAGGGATGGCTAGGACCCACGATGGTCTAATGATGCTATTTATGGTTGAGAGGAACTGTGCACTTAGTTTATTATGTTTGATGATTTATGGTTATCTCTTATGATGATGTATCATGTATGATGTATGGATTCATTTATGTTATTGCATCATGGATGAGAATCAGGATGATGATATACTTTATTTCACATATGTATATTCTTTTAAGCCTTTCATACCCTGTGACATGTATAGTGGATGATTGAGCATTTAGAAATGTAATGTATAAACATTGGACTTATCATTATTATTTTATGTGGTTGTTGAATTAAATGGATTCAATAATGTTAGTTGATTAGATGTGATTCAACGTTAAGGGATCCATGAAGAATGTAACCAATTATGTATGCTATGTTTATTTTCACTTGTACTTTTGTTATTGCTTTCGTTATTATGTATAAGTTGTAAATGAATTAGTTGTAAATAGATTTACTTTGATGTATTAAAAAAAAAATGCTACCAAACTTAGTGAAATTCTAGGTTAATTCTTTGTATCCCTTGGTGAGGCATTACACGAAATATCACATGCAAAAATCACAAGTGTCTGCCTGGACACTGATGCTAATTCACTTCTCCTCAGAATCTGTAGAGCAAGCTTGTTCCTTCTCCAACATTCTCGGGTCCTCCAAACATGCTCTCCTCGAGCTTCTAGGAGTGCCTGAATATAAAGAACTCTCAAGAAGCACCTAGAATGTCTCTAGAAACAACCAGAAGATGAGATAAGCATTGACAACTAAGCACCAACTTTTTCCAACCTTCTAGATGAGTCACAAGGTTGTAGACACCATGTGCTTAATTTGTGCGCTAACTCTTGTGTTGTAGACACACGTGCATAACAAAGGTGCACTTACTCTTAAGTAGACTTATAACTTTTATTTTAATTCTTTTATCTTTTCTATTATTATTATTATTTATTTATTATTATTATTTTTTATTATTAATTTTAATTTCTTTTATTTAATTCTTTTCTCAAATAAATTCCCATTTAATTAATTAAATCAAATATTTAAAGATCATGATAATATATTAATTTTTCCAAAATAATTAAATTATTAATTAAATCTTTTAATTTTAGACTTAATTAATAGAAAATTCACCATAGACCTCCAAGATAAAACATGAAAACCCATCATAGAACAATCCATACAAAATCAATCTAAAGGGGATAAAATCATGAATTATGTCATCTGACACATTCGAAAGTTAAAATATCTCAGATGCTTGTCCTACCTTTCTAGGACAAATGGTTTAAGGGTTTAGGATTTGGACTTGAGAATTTATCTCCCCTCTCTTGCCATTGAGATAATGCGATAGGGTAGGCTCATTCTAGCAATTCAGAGAAGTCGATACTCGGTACCTGCAACCTGCAAAAAATCCATATATATATATATATATATATATATATATATATATATATATATATATATATATATATATATATATATATATATATATATATATATATATATATATGTTAAGCTAAACAGGCAATGGCAGGAAGTGGTGCATCGTGTAGATCTCGACTAGCAGGTGATTACGACTCCCTTCCTAACCACATCAGAAATGCCATACAATAAGAGAACAAACATGCACACCATACACATGCAAGTATGGGGTAAGTATCCATAAGAAAACACATGTGATAATAACCATCTAACTAATCATCATCAATAACTGAAAGTTATGTAATAATCATCATGTATACATGAAATGTAGAGTCTAAGTAATCACATCATATATCAATTGAATCCATAGCACAATATCTGATAGTCTCAAAACAATGCTACTAACCATCAACATAAAACTAGTCTAATAATGTTCGACCATGATAGCAACAATGTATCTAGAAAAATGTAAATGAGGGCAGGCACTACAAATAGTAGACAATTTTGGGAAGAATTTGGAATAATAGAAGACACATAATATAACATGGAAAAACAAAAGAAGAATAGGAAATATTTATCAGATGAGATAGAGAAGGAACTTGAAGATGAAGGAACAAAGATAGAGCATTGATTAATGCAAGAATTGGAAAAGGAAGAAGAAATCATAGAAGATGAAACAATACTCAAAAGTATTGAGAATGCATGTGAAAACATGAATAGATTAGGCATCTCAGTCAATCAAGATGGCTTAAAAGTATCGAGATGTCAAAAATAAAAAATGAAGAGAGGAAGAAAGACCCTCATTGAGCTAAGATTAGCAATAGGACAAGAAAAAAGCAAAAAATAGAAAAAGATAAATGATATATTGAATATAGGGAAGGGGAAGTTCCTTCCTAGTGAGAAATGAAGATAACTACATGGAACACTAGGGTTATAAATGCTTCTAGAAAACAACACTTACTAAAGTGCAATTTCACCAATTTTGACTTTGATACAAGAGACTAAGCTAAGCAAGAAGAGGGAATGAAGTTAGGAAAGAAGTTGGGTAATTGGAAAATAGAACTAGTAGAACCACATAGAGCATTGGGAGGAATAGGTATTATATGTAACCCTCAGATAATAGACTTTTGTGTAATAATCATGAACAATAATTGGATGGGGGGAAAGGTCAAAAGCTTTAGAAATAATCTATACCTAACTATCATTAACATATATGGGCCTATTCAAACAATTAATAAAAGAGAAACCTAGGAAGAAATTAGCAACTTTATGGTAATTTATCACATGGATAATTTTTGCATTGGACGTGATTTCAATGCAATTCTAAATTTGGAAGAAAAATATGGTGGAACCCAAACAATATCATAGGTTATGATAGATTTCAGAGAGTGGTTTAATAAGGATAACCTAATGGACATACCTCCGAGCAATGGAAATTATACATGAAATAATAGAAGAAAATACTTATGTCATATAGTTGAAAGACTAGATAGATTCATTTTTAATGGGGAACTTAGTAACTTAAAAGTGGTATTTAATTCCAATATCCTACTATATGAAGGATTGGATCATTTTCCTATCAGAATAACATTTGAAGAAGATTAGAAACCATCAAGCAATTCATTCAAATGTGAAAAAATGTGTGCCAACTTCATGCACGATGTCCAACAGTGGTGGCATCTTAGTACCTTTGAGGGATCCAAAATATATTTCTTTTTGTCCAAACTTAAAATACTCAAAGATATTATACTAAAATCGAAGAAGGAACACTTCAATAATATTCTCAAAGAAAAATTAGAAAATGAAGAAGAATTAAAGAAACTAAATGAAGAGATAATTTAAAAAGGAATGGATAATGACAAATATACCAAAGAGAAAGAACTACTAACAAAACAAGAAAAAAAATTAGCAAAAGAAGAAATATTTTGGAAACAAAAATTAAGAGAAAATTGGCTAAAAGAAGGGGACTAAAATACCAAATTCTTCCACAATAGTACAATAAAAAATATATATATAAATAGAATCACTAAAATTAAAAATATGGAAGGTAATATGGTGGAAGATCCTATAAAAATAGTTGGGACATTAGTAGACTATTATAAGAACATCCTTAATAATTATGAAAGCTCTAATATAATAGCTCAGGAAACTATGCTAAGTGTAATTCCTAAAATAATCTTGGATGAGGATAATAGGTTTCAAGTAACAAACCCTTTACTTTAGAAGAAATTGAAAAGGCACTTTTAAGTCTTAATCCAAATAAATCCCCTAGACCTAATGGATTTCAATTCATCTTCCAAAATTGTTGGGATATCCTAGGTCGCAATCTTTGGAAAGCAATAGAAGTCTCTCACAATGCAGGATCGCTTTTGACAAAAATTAACCATATATTTTTAACACTAATCCCAAAAAAAGAAAATCATGAGGAACTAGGTGATTTTAGGCCAATAGCTCTTTTCAATACTATCTACATAATCTTATCTAATGCATTAGCTAACCAAATAAAAAATGTTTTACCAAAACTCATACTAGAATAACAAATAGGATTTATCATGGGCAGATCTATTCTAGATGAAATTATTATTATTCAAGAAACTATACAGTTAGACATCCAAAAATCTCACGATAAGGTAGATTGGAGATTCTTATGTAAGATGCTAGAAGCATTTGGTTTCTCTAAACAATGGATAAATTTCATATACAGTTGTATCTCTACAACCAAGATATCCTTATTAATTAATGGTACACCAGAAGGATTCTTCAACACATCAAGAGGAATACGGCAAGGAGATGCTAGATCACCATTCCTATTTATCACCATGGACAAAGCATTTGGACAAGCAATCAAAAAAACACAAGAAGAAATGAAAATTCAAGGAATAAATGTAATAGATAACATGCCCAATGTGACACATCAATAATTTGTTGATGATACAATCCTACCTAGGGAAAGTACAAAAGTTGAAGCCCTTAATTTTAAATATATATAATTCAGAAGTATATAGAATCCTTAGGACAAATGGTCAATATTGAAAAATCTAAAAGTTTCTTCTTAAACACACCATCAAACAAGAGCTCTGATCGAGCTTTAGTCCTTGCCTTATGTGGGGAGAATGGAGGAGGGTTATACATACAACCAAATCTATTTTTTGGTTTAATCCATGGAACTATAAATTGATTTCAAAAGTTGCTACAACTTTAGAGAAAGGGAGGAAGTTGACAGTTAAAAAAATAGAATTGTGGAAGTTTTCTATTTGTATTTTGAAATTAGTAGATTTTCAAATTGCACAAAAATAGCACATATAACATATGAATAAGTATGTTGAGAAGACTATATATGTAAAACTATCATATTCTATGCATTATACATGGAGTAATCTGATTTACATTGTTTGTATTAAGGACAGTTGTGATGTTGATGTAAAATGTAAGCGGTGTTTCAATACTTATGAATTTGCATTTCCCTTGTCCAACATAACTTCAAATATATAAATAATTAATAGTATAATAATAATAATAAAAGTTTTATTTTAAATAACATTTTAATGAAAAAACTATATTCGTATGTTAATATGATCACATTTCCACAATCCATCATAGTTTTGTAAATCAGTTTCTCAATTAGATTGTGTGGAGATTTTTACCATCAACATTTCGAATCACACTACGTGATCCATCATCAGGATGAGAGAGCAAGAGATGTCAAACAAAGTCTAATGTTTGATCATTTTCATTAAACTAAAGATAAATAATATTTTTGCATATATATATATATATATATATATATATATATATAAAGACAAATAAAATCTAAAAGCTATTTATATCCTCATAGCATTATCACAACTCACATTGCATCTAGGCTCACACGTGTGAAGCACACATCCTAGTACTAATCCACTTATAAAGCTCTTAATTACTAAGTTCTCTCTATAGTTAAACTAATTTTGGATGGCATCCATGTGTGTGTCTCAAATAATCAATATTTAGCCACAAACATAATACATATTATAGATATGTTAAATGCATTTTAAAAAAATTAGATAGATAGATAGATAGATAGATAAGAATTGATATAGAAAATGAAGTAAATAAAAAATAATTTTAAAATAAAATAAAGATATAGACATTTGAAATATAGTTTCTCCTTTTGTAAAAGACTATATGGCAGCATAATTCCTTCAACCTCAAACCCTCAGACACAAACTCGTCCTACCTTTGCACTTCCTCTTCAGAGGATTCGAATTCCTCACCTCTTGGACCCCACCTACATGGTGAGTTGAAATATGGCGAAAATGTGGATGATGAGTGGTTTGTAGTATTTCTACTATATGAAATTGCGCGCAAAATACCATATGTGTCTACCAGGGCATGGGATATAGATGGAGAATTTTTACTGATAGAAGCTGCCTATGCCATACTGTGATGGATTAAACTGGAAAACAATGCCAACCGTATATTTATCTGCCATGGAGAGCTCCACATATTGCCCTTGCCTACTTTTCCTGCAAAGATTTATCGCCTTCCCGTGAGACCTTCAATGCCAGACTCCCTCTATGTTCTTGCCAGCGGTTCTGTGGAAACGAGAGCCAATGATGTTGTTCAGGACATTTCGAATGCATGGGTTGGGAGCTTTCTGGTGAAAACCATGTAGAATATGCATAGGGTTCGAGTCTCTGTGAGGGTTGCCTAGGTTTTGAAGCATGAGCCGCAGTTGATTTCTAAGGCGGTCGAGGGTTTTTATGATAGGAATGTGGATTCCATGAAAGTTGTAGCTAAAATGAAGAATTTTTTGGGTGACAAGGAGATGGTGGATGTGTGTGTGAAGATGTCCAGGGTGATGTATGCACAACTTGTGCAGCAGGCTTCCTCGAACCACAAATGCATTCAATTCATTCCTCATGCAGGCTTCCTCGAACTCTTGTGATACAACATCTACTAACTCTAATAAATTATGACATTACAACATTTATTGCATCCTTATCTTTAGATTTTTTGAATATTTTCCTATTTGAAAAAAAATGAATTAATGTCCATGAAAATGGCCATTAACCAATAAGAAAAAAAAGATTTTTGTTCCATTAAATAAAATTAAAAATATTCAATCTACAACTTTAGGAAATGATGATTTTTTCTTGATAAAGAAATGGGAGGGGGGTAAATAAAAACATTAGTTCCCTACCTTATAAGGTAGGGACTAATAAGGAAGATGATATTTGTAATATAATGGGTTTCAGAAAAGGAACATTCCCTTGCAAATACTTAGGAATTCATTTAGAGAAAGGTAATGTAGGATCAAAAGTTTGGAACCCTATACTGGAAAAATTAGACAAAAAATTAAAAGTTGGGAAGGGAAATGGTTAACTAAGGTGGGAAGAGCGACAAAAATTAAAGCAATGTTATCTTCTAGTCCCACATACCAAATGTCTTATCTCCCTTTGCCAAAAGTGGTTTAAAAGAAATTGGATTCTAAGCTCAGAAATTTCTTCTAGAAAGGACTAGAGGACAGTTAAAAACTAGCCTTAATCAAATGGGATAATATCTACAGACCAAAAGAGGTGGGAGGGTTAGGAATAAATAACTCCAATTAGCAAAATGAAGCACTGGGAGCCAAACTAGTTTGGAGAATGTATCAAGAAAAAGAGACTAAATGAGCACAAATCTTGTACAAAAAGTACCTTAGCAATATTGATCCATTATCAATCTTTAGGACTAGAAATCCACCTACAGGATCCTCTATTTAGAATTTTATGCTACAATGTCGCCCCATTATCAATAATAATATAACCTAAGATATAGGGAAAGGCAAGGAGGCCCTATTTTGGGAAGATTCTTGGGATGGACTCCCATCTCCTGACAAGTATAATTTTTCAAATACAATGAAGGAAACTCTCAATAATTTATGAGCAACACATGTGAACGAGTATAAAGAAGAAAAGAAAGAGGAGGGAAAAGAAATATGGGAGTGGAAATCGATGGAAGAAACAAATTTAACCTTGCAAGAAAAATAGGCATATCAAAACTTTCTTTTACAAGGACAAATTAATCATAAACATAGAAAAGATAAGCTAATTTGGGGAGCATCAAAAGATGGGAAATATAGTGTTAAAAAAGGCTATGAACTCATCACTAATTCTCAAAGATGGGAAAAGATAAATTACCCTTAAAACTATGTTTGGACTCAGCATGTATTCCCAAGGCAGGAATATTCTTATGGGTTGCGATGTATAAAAGAATAGTGATAGCAGATAGGTTTACAAAAATGGGATTTGAAGGCTCGTCAAGATGCATTCTATGGAAAAAGAATTCAGAAAGTGCAGAACATTTACTATATCAATGTCAATTTACAAGAGAAAGTTGGAACTGACTTTGTCAAAAATTTAATTGGATTACAACATTACCCAAAAGTTTGAATAATCACTTAATTAGTTGGCCCACCTCTCGAGGTACGAAAGTATACAATAAACTATTGAATATAATTCCCTCCATTTTGTTATAGGAAATCTAGAAGGAGAGAAATCGAGGAATCTTCAACAAAGCTGAAATGATCGTACCTTCCTTCCTCAACAAAGTAGAGGCAAGTATCATAGAAGGCACGAATAACAATCTCAAAAACATAGTAAAGGAAGAAGGAACATTTTCATATTGGGATGTTGATATGCATAAAAAAATGGACCAATCTAATCAATCCCCCAATCGCACATGTCAATAATAATAAGCAAGCTCGAAGAGATTGTAGATGGGAACTTCCTCCAGTACGTTAGGCTAAATTAAATTTTGATATAGCTTCCTGAGGTGACCTAGGTAAAGTAGGTATAGGTGTATTATCTTATCGGACACAAGAGACTGGATTTTAACATGAGCAAAATCATTAGGAATCTCAACAAACAATGTAGCATAAATGGAAGTGCTAATGTAGGGACTTAGTATAAGCTTAGAATCAGACATAAAAAAGATAATAATGGAGGGAGACTCCCCAATAATATTAAACGCTATTAGGAAGCGTCATACTACAAAGTGGAGAATAAACTCAAAGTTTGAAAACATTCTTCCCCTTCTAGATAAGTTTGAGGAAATAAGAATTCAACACATTTATAGAGAATGTAATAAAGATGCATACCTTTTAGCCAAAAAAGGAGCCAATGGTGAGGAAATTTACCTTGCATATATTCCTAAGTAAATTACCCACACATAAACATTGTCTAAGAATTTCATAATCTCCAGAATTTAAAATTGAAAACTCCTCTCCCTATGATTGGTATATCTACATAGTTAAAATGTAAAGGCAAGTTGAAAGGACCAATAAAATTAAGATGGTTTGGAAAATATTGAGTATTTCATACTTTAGTCAAAATTTTCACAAGGAAGTATTCTCCAAAATGCGCTTCAAATTATTTTGATACATTACAAAGCATTTCTGATATCTAATGTGAATCCAATAGTATTCCTTTTTCCTCTATTGTCAATAAAACTAACCCAATGGAGATGGATTAAATCCCTTCATTAGAAAAGAAGACTCACAAGAATAGAATAATATAACATTTTATGGGGAATAATGCAATAACTCTATATTTCAAATTTCTCTTATTGGAACATGTTACAACTTATCTTGATTTATTTAATTTCTCTTATTGGAACATGAAAAACTCATTTTAAACTTCCTCAATATAACAATTTTAAAAAAAAAAACTATACTATTTATAGATTGCTTACATTTAAAGATTTTAGACCAATATCCTAAATAACATTAGCATCAAAATACACTCATAAGTCACAAATTTAAATTAAAGATACCTTATTAAAGTATTTGAACACACATATATAGGAAATTCAAATGGTAAATACTAGTAATATTTCCTAAAGAAAAAAGTTTAAAGAGGGGAAAGATTCCTAGATAATAGATCATTAATGGCATTTGAGGACTAATGTTAAAATATAAGCTTGACGTGTTCTTAAGATGTAGGGAGCTGGGAAGGAAATTCATACCAAAAAAGAAAAATTCACAATTGAGTTGGTAAGAGGATTCACATATGGCTTCACTTTGGAAATCCAAAAGTGTAGAAATATCTAAACCAGATCTCCATTCAATCGAATTATCAAAGATGTAAAGGAAGGAATGTTTTTCTTAGACCTTAACTATATTGAGGGTATATGTAAATAAACTAAAATAAAATAGTGATAATATAGCATGGAATGAAGTGTAAAACAGATAATGTAGTAAAGAAGGGTTTGTCCTTTGTAAAGATATGAAACTAGGGTATGCCCCTTTTATTTATGTAATTTGTACAAGACTCGGGTCTCAGGCTAGACTAGAGGTTTTCTTCTCTATTCTTTCCTACCATTGCCTGTTTGAATGGAGATACTTGTAATTTTATTCATTTTATTAATATAATTCATAAGACTTTGGTCATTTACTTATCAAAAAAATAAAAAAAGTCTCGGGCTAGACTGGAGGTTTTCTTCTCCATTCTTTCCTATCAGTGCCCATTTGGACGGAGACTTTGTAACTTTTACTTTATTAACATAATCTATATGGCTTCGACCTTTTACTGATAAAAAATGTAAAAAAAAATTAAATACATTAAAATATTATAATATTAAATTTATACCTTGAAAGCTATTTGGAATTTTTAACTAAATTCTACAATAACTTAAAATATAATTAGCCGATGGGCTTTAACATTGGGGCAAAGCCCACTGGAAAAGTCTCATGCTGGTGCTTATCTATGGCAAATTGAAAAGTTTAATGACAATTTTTTTTATTGATGTTATCAGTATTCTACACTTCCCCGTGTTTACTCCTTTTGTTTAATATTTATTTTATTTTATTAAAGTTGTTCCACGACAATTTATAAAGCTCCAAACTAGGAGACTTGCCTAAAATTAATTCTTTTAACACTTTATAACATTAAAAGTTGTTGAATACATACATTTTGATGGGAATAAGATGGTTACAAATTATGCTAATCAAAAAGCATGGGTTCTAGATTATAATCAGAGAATAAAAGCGATAATTGCAAAAGAACATCAATCAAGTTGAGCTTGTTGAAGAGACCCGACCCCTACCTCCAGCTTTTGCAAAAAAAAAAACATTTTCCAATATGTGAAAATACGTTTCTAAAATTGAAAGAATAATATTAATCTTCACATCTCTTGCTACCACTTGAATCATTCTTATCAATCTCTATTGCAATTAAATTCATCATCACAATAGTTGATTTCTATGCACTTTGGATTTATAGGAAATAGTAACTTCTCAAACAACACATTCAGCTTCAGCTTCTTCTTCTTGACGAAAATAAGGAGCCACCAAAGATTCAGATTTGCATTTGGATTTGCAAACCACTTCAGGTGATCATATGTCGTTGTAAATCTCTCTAAATTTATAAATTTAAACATAGCCCTTAGACCCAACCCTCCCATAATTTGCTCCATTCCTTTGTTCAAAGTCAATATTTTTTCTACCATTAAAAGGTAAGGGTTGTTTCCTACAAAGGTTATTATCATGTCTAAATTATAAACATGAAACCCTGAGCTTTGATATGAAAAGCTTGTTGCTTGATGTATAATGCAAATTAGGGTTCACGATGATTTTTTTAATTATAAAATAATTTATCTAGTTTTATTTCTACTCTTATAATTGGTTCAAATATAGAGGTCAATTTATGTGGGGTCAAATTATTTTTTCTAGCAAATAGAATATAATTGTAGTACTGAATAATTGTGTTGATTTAAAGGATAATTTTTTTAACTATTAAAAAATGAAAAGTAATATTATACGACCATACCAAGCCAAATTAGTTGTTGTCAACACTGATATTTTTTGGGTCATGGATCACAAACAATGTTATTTTTGGCTTAGGAGGCAAAGCATTTGGAAAAAGAAATAAGACGACAATCATTTCCTAAATTATTCCTCTTTAAAGTAAAAACAAGATAAGTTATTGGATTTGTGGAGTATTTTTTTGATATCGTTTACATATACAATATGTACTTTCAATTTTGTTTGGATAGGTTTTTATTTAATTGATAGAACGTTGTTTTCATTTCTTTCTAGCAATATTTTTCTTTTAAATTTTAATGAATCTTGTAAATAATTTAGTGTCTTTTCTTTATAATTTGTGAAATAAAAAGAAAGAAGGAATATTAAATGTTTTATATTAAACTCTTTCATATGATCTATACTTTTCTCACAAGCGTGAGGCTTGAGGCAACGATGATTGGTGGTTTGATATGGGGAGTGATAAAAAATAGAGGGATGGTGAGAAACAGTGGTTTAAAACAGGTGTCTTGGTTCACAGATGGAATGCCTACAACAATACCACTCTATATGATGAAACAAGAAACATATCAAATTGTGGTGTGAGAAGAAGGCCGAGGGATCCCAAAATAGTGAAAGCATTCCTAAAATCATAAACAACACGCAGTATAATAGTTGAACTCCAAATTTGTATCCTATTAGCTTAACCTTCTAGCATGATACAAGCACTAGTTTTAACTCTATAAATTAAAAATCTTTCAATGTTTAACAACACAATTGACAAAAAAAATATCTTAATTAAAGCATGTCCAATGCATTTGACTATAAACATATTCAATTGTAAATATTAATTAATTAAAATATTTTAAAAATCTTTCAATGTTTAACAACAAAAGTAACAAAGAAGTTAAAGGAGGATACTTATAATAAAGAGGAGAAGAAATGGGATGACACTATGGATGGTACATGGGATTTTGAGGCGGAAAACCCTATCAAGGACCCTTCCCAAGACCCCACCCATATTTCTGCCACTTTCACCCTGTTATCTATTGCTAACCAGATAAACACAAAGGTTGACAAAGCCTCCCCTAACACTATGTATTCCCCTATTAGGCCTAATGGTCTGAAAATCTTAAGGGCTCCCACTAGCAATCTAGATGTGCAGGATAAGAGGAAGTCCCCTGGGAATTGCAACAAAGAACTAAAGATTGGTACAACGGAGGAGGTGTTTGTTACTCCCAAAGATATTGAGGAACTGAAGGATCGGTGCCAAGCGTTGGAGGAAGGGTTCACCCTCTTCTCCAAATTTTTCCTGAAGGTGACACATGTGGCGGCAACCACCCTCCAACTACTGGCTTACGAGAAGGAGGAGGAAGGCCTAAGTAAAGATGATTCAAAACTGCTATACAATTTTCTTGCGGAGGACTGAGCTAAGATTCTGCTGGCTGGGAAAGGCAAGAAGAAAGATGTTAGTTAGTGGTCTTTCCAGTGCTTAGTGTTTCTTGGTTATCTACTGGTAGTTTCTTTTCGTCTAGTTTAGATGGTTTTGGTTTTTCGATAGAACTTGGTTTTGGGTTGTGGGTGGCACGATGTGCTTACCACGTACATGCATTATGTTAATATGTTAAACTATGTAAGTTTTAAGAACATGAACTCTAGTACCTTTATTTTATTGTTGTTTTTGATGTAAAGCGTTTAGGGATTTGTTTAATTTTCTGTTGATTTCTTGTTGATAGTTAAACCACTGTTGTTTTGGGTCAGCCCCCTAATTTTGACTACTTTTATATCAAAAACAACAAAAATAACAAAAGTTTCCTCTTTAATTAAAACATACCCAATAAATTTGACTAAGAATAAATTGGGCCCTAGATATCAATTAATTAAAATATTAAAAATCTTTCAGTATTAACAAAAGTAGCAAAAAAATTCTCTTAATTAAAGCATGCCCTGTGCATTTCACCATATTTGACCATAAACAGGTTTGACCCTATATATTAATTAAGTAATAATAAATAATAGTTAGGGTCAAACCTTGTATGCTCTCGCTTCAATTATTTTTAAAGTCGAGGCACAAGTGAGCAAAAGTCATCATTTATGGTCCGAAAATCAATAAACACTCGTGGCTCCACTACCTTTCCACAACTCCGAAACTGCAACCACTTTATTATCAAAAGTATTTCCAAGTTCCCGATACCGGCGCCTAAGAGTGCGTGTCTAGTTCATTTGCAATTCTTTTAAAAGATATCTCCCTCACAATTATACTACATATTTTGCGTATCCTCTTCTGCGTCACACCGTGAGGCATCCACTTCCACAGTTTCGACGCCTCAATTCGCTCAAAACGCAGAAAATTAGGTCCAGTTCATTTAGCCAATCTATGCTAGTCGTGTCGGTATTTCAACATTGGAAAAAAATACATATTTAATAATGTGGGATTAAAAAACTGCAAACACGAGTTAGTAGTAACCCTCCCCGAGAGGACTCACGGGCTACTGTTCTTCGCCAAACTGGTCTTCCACCTAACCCACTTACCTTCCATCTCTGACGTATATTGTCCACCTCCTCACTCAGCAATGCCCCGCATATCCTACCCCACTTTACACAAATGGCCCTGACGGATTCCTCCGGAAAGAGCAAATCGCTGGACAATCCCTCCGCCAAGCCCATGTCGAAACTGGCCGTGGTTCTGCTCATTCTGGGCACAAACATCTTCACCCTTCTCTTCTCTGGTCAATTCAGCAACCTGCAAACCCTCGCTACTTCTCAATCCTCCGTAACAACAACCCAACACACCCAATTCTCCGACCCCGTCAATGCCCTCCTAGCGAAGCTCAACAGAACAGAACAGGAGCTCGTTGATCTGAAAGCCGAGCTCAAATCATCCAGAGACATCTCGGAGAAACTCCTCGCCCGAGTCGCTCAATTGCATGAGTACCTCAACACGACAGTGGTGCAGGGAGCCGAAGGCAATACGGAAGCAGATTCAGACGACCCATGGCAGCAATGGGCAGGAACAAATCAGGGCTCTCTGCCGGCGGAGCTCCGGGGTTTCATAGATCCCCAAAAGTTGCCCCTGGGTTATAACCCTAATATTGGGTCCGACACCATTTTTCCCCCAATCGGCCATGCTTGTGCGCTTCTTAAAGACGATTTGGCCAGATATATGGACTACAAGCCCGGCGAATCCTGCCCTGATGATGAAATTTTAGCCCAAAAGCTCTTACTCAGGGGCTGTGAGCCGCTCCCCCGCCGCCGCTGTTTCCCCCGCAGTTCCCCCAATTATAAAGAACCCTACCCGTTTCCCAAATGTATGTGGACTACGCCGCCCAATTCCTCTGTTTTCTGGACTGCTTATACTTGCAAAGATTACTCCTGCCTCATCGACAGGAAAAACCAGCCGGGATTTGACGATTGCAAGGATTGCTTCGACCTCAACCACCGGGAAAAGACCCGCTGGCTTAACCCTGGCGGCGAGCTCGATTACTCCATTGATGAAGTTTTGGATCTGAAAAAGGGCACGATTCGTATCGGACTTGACATTGGGGGCGGAACGGCGACCTTTGCGGTCAGGATGCGGGAGCGGAATGTTACAATCGTGACTACTTCTATGAATTTCAATGGCCCTTTCAACAGTTTCATTGCTTCAAGAGGAGTTGTGCCGCTCTACATCACGGTCACTCAGCGGCTGCCGTTTTTTGACAATACCCTGGATATTGTCCATTCCATGCATGTTCTCAGTAACTGGATTCCTACCCAGCTGCTCGAATTCATACTGTTTGATATTTACAGGATCTTGAGGCCCGGTGGGGTTTTCTGGCTGGATCATTTCTTCTGCATTGAGCATCAGCTGGAAACCTATGTGCCCATGATTGAGAAATTAGGGTATAATAAGCTCAAGTGGGCTGTTGGGCGTAAGTTGGACAGAGCAGCTGAGTTGAAGGAGATGTATATATCGGCCCTCTTGGAGAAACCTCTTGAGAGGCACTGATAAACTATTAGCAGGGCACTTTGCATAATAATTTTAGTTAGTGGGCTAATTAGGGATCCAATTTAACTGTAAGCTTATGAAACTTTCTTTTTTTTGTTAACAAGTAGTTGTCAGATCGATATTCATGTTGATGGAGATGTTTTGCTTGACTGTCTCTGTTGGTGTGTCTATTGGATGTAGTATTAATGCACAAATCAATGTATGGAGCTTAATTGTCAGTGTGGGTTTGCCCTTAGTTGTGGCTCTGATGAACTCACAGTTGTTGCTTTCCTGATGCCGAATTAGGGCATATTTTTGTTCTGTAATTTATCCTCATATTTTTAAACTAAGAAGAGCTCTGTTTCACACCTCTACTTTCTAAGTGCAAAGAAAACAGAGGAAGCGATAAATGTATGTTGGAATCTATTCTGAATCTTTTGCCAGTATTATCTCAACCTCATTCTGCTTAGTATAACATTGATCTAAGAATTTAAGAGTTTATCAGTTGTTGCTTCATCAACGCTTTGGATCTATCATCAGAATTGAAGAGTGATTTTTTTTAATACAATAACTGATGAATCTTGCTCACTATTAATTTAAGAGTTCTACAACAACAAACAGTTAGGCATGCCATCAGGAAACTCGAATCAACTATATGCCTTGCCAGTTGTGAAGGAGGCTGAAGTATGAAAACCCTATCTAATAATTGTGGCTCATGTGCACACGGGGAAATAAATGCACGGAGATTTTTAACAACTATTTTGGCAACGTCTATACAGCCACGAAAATGCACTTCCTTAGGAAGGAGAGGACTTAGAATTTTTTTTTTGAAAAGTTAGAAAAAACAATGTAAAGGGAGTGCATTTTCGTGGCTGTAATTTTGTGGGTCTTGCATTCACTATAAGCAAATTATAAAACAGAAAAGCTACTAAATGATGGCCGCAGAAAGGAAAATTGACCTTCAGTACAACGTCACCAAGGAAAGTTGATTTTCTTAGTGATAGCTTAAAATTACGCTTAAATAAATCTCCTTAGAAATGTCTTAAGTATGGTCTGGTCAAAATCTGATTTAATTATGTCTATAATTAAATACTTCAACAATTAAACTAAAAATATCAAGATTCAAAACAAAAATTCATCCTGTTAAAGATTTACTTAAATATATAGACTAAGTTTTTGAAAAAACATAAATTTCCGACTTTAATTATAAAAAGATATCTGATGCAGTCATACAAGAACTCGACTACCAGTAGAAGAGGTCTACTTATTTATTCCCTAAAAATTTATTCAACTTTAAAAGTTCAACAAAAATCTTACAATTTTGTCTATTAAGAACAGTACTGGCTACCAGCCCCGAGTTCCTTAAATTCACCTTTTTCATAGCATTTGAAGGCAAAAGGAGGAGATTTGTAGGACAGGTGGGTGAGGATATTAGAGTATTTTTATCATAGTTGAGCGTAAATTTTTCCCTGCATGAAAAAATTAGTAAATTATATGTGCTAAAATGTGAAAACTATGAACATGGATTCTTAAATTAGGATGTGAGGATTACAGAAAGATCTCTGTTTGATTAGCCTCTGTTAGAAATCTGTTTTTTTTTAAAGATAACTAGAAACTGATGGCTGCCTACAATTCAATTCCATCGGGAGGACAGTAAAATAACAGCTGATTGAAAGTAAATCATCAAACTTAATAAAGATCTACTAAAATTTATAACCTTATAGAATCCATCCAACCTACAATGCCATTACTTTTTCTTTCAAACCACATAACATCACTAAAATAATTATGAGCAAGTATTAATCTTTCATTTGTGAAGATTTTTCTGAACTATTTGTGTAGTGTTTAATCAAGCTTTCAAAAACAGATAAGAATGCTTCTGCAAATAAATAGCGTAAGAATATTTTATATTAATAGCATTCATGTCAATCCATTATCAGATTCTAAAAACATTATAATAAAATTGCAGACAGCTCAATCATTAAAAAAAAATGAAGCAGCAATTGTGGAGAGAACAGAACAAGAAAGGAGAAAAGCTCTGAATATTGAGCTCAACAAACAATTGTGGAATTGCTCTTCAAAAACTGAAAGAAAAAGCGACGCGTAGGAATAAAATAAAGCAGTCACATGGTTTCTTGTCTGCTTGCTTAAAATGGGATTCTCGTGAAATTTGGATCTTGTACCGTAGAAAAATGGTGATCAATGTCACAAGAAAAGATCAATGCTTTCTTCAAAAGTTGATCAAACGAGCCCATTCTTTTCGAGGGTCCAGCTTTCAGCAACAGAATCCAGATTTCTAGAGTACTTCGAGACACTGTCTCTTATTTCCCTAAGTTGATGAGAGAACCTCATTAATTTTCTCTGTTTTACCATTGAAGTAAAAGATTGTATTTTTTAATTCTTCAATATCTTAACCTTTTTGAATGCTTATCAAAGAATATATCTCAACTTTTAGCACTATTTAAAACATATTAACATGTTGAAGATTCAATACAAATCAGCTAGGAAACAAGTTTTGTTGTGGATAATTTTGACATCATAAGAGATGAGGTTCCGATCAAATCCAATCAAGTTTTTGATAATAAAAAAATGCCCCTTAGTCCTTAGCTCTTAAACAACAACAACAACAAAAATCAATACAAGAAAGTATTAGATATTTCATTCCTTCCTTTTTATATCTATTATTATTTTTATGTTCATGACTAATGTGTACATGAAGTTTTGAACATAAAGAGTGAATTAAAATTTATTAATATCTTTTTCTAATAAAAAAATATAGAACACTCAAAATTAAGTAAAAATATCAATAAATGGTGATGAAAATATAGTGCCTACCTCATAGTTTGCTTTTCTATTCTTATTGCTGAACTATTTAGGCCACTTTTATGCGTGTGTTAATTATTTCAGTGATATTCTCTTTATTTCCAAATGTAAGGTTAGGAAGATTAATGCAAACAAAACAATGCATCATTGTATAAATGTGTGTGTGTGGCACTAGAGGATCCCATACCAACCCTATTAAGGAGCTAGCCTCCTCTACCTCAATTGCACCCTCACCTTCAACCCTGCACATACTCAAACACTCAACAACATTATAATTAATCAATTTCTCAATATACTTAAGAAATACATAATATGAGCTATAAGATATATATTAATTAAATCTCAAATCATTATGATTGATAACATCAAATACCACCATAAATCAAGAAAATGAGATGAAGAGAAAAATGATATCCATTAAACACAACATTAAAATCATATGATCATCACATGATAAAGCATTTATCATCATAACATCATCTCTTAAATCAAATCTAAAAGTCCAATCATGTCAAGATAAGTTGAATAGTACATCAATATCGATTATCATCCCAAACATAATGCAATTAGTCAAAAACTACCCATGTTGAAATCATAAGATTGAAGTTAAACAATTATCAACTTAATGTCTAGCTCACACGATCAATAATAAAAAAGTCTCCAGTTAAGGTCAACCAACCAATTCAACTTAGTCTTAGCCTTTTTGAATGCTTCATAAAAAATTTATATTGCAACTGTTAGCACCATTTTAAACATATTAACATTTTGAAGATTCAATATAAGTCAATGGGTCTTTGGCCTACTAAATGAGGCTACCAGGAATCAAGTTTTGTTGTGCATGACTCACACATCATAGGGGATGATGTCATGATCTGGAACTCAATAAGGTTTTGACCAAAAAATCCCTTAGTCCTTAGCTCTTAAATAAGAACAACAACAACCAAAATCAATACAAGAAAATATTAGATATTCCATTCTTTCCTTTTTATATCTATTATTATTTTCATGTTCATGACTAGTGTGTACATGTTTCATAAGTTTAGCTTCTACCCACTTAGTGACATAATTAGTACAAAGTAAAATATATGACTTATCATTTGATGAAGGCTCTATTAGTCAAAATGAATTCTCCATTTGTCAAAAGGTACGACAATTACCTGTCACTGTAGGAGCATTTCATCAGATTTGGTAGGTCTACCCATCTTTTGAAATCTATCATATTTCTTAGTATACCTGACTGCATCCTTGTGTAGAGTTGGGAAGTAGTAACTTCTTGTCAATATTTTGAAGGTTGTTCTCTTTGTTTCTAAGTTGTCCTCCACATGGCTCATCACAACATACCCAAAGGATGTCATATGTCTCATCTTTACGTATACATATGTGCATCACCCAATCAGGTCAAGTGTAAAACATACATCTAGCAATCCAAGAACAAATGAAACTTTTCTCAGCCAATAACCTTATCTCTTTTGGAGAGAAATGAGTTGGAGTTCTTCATATAGTAAGGTCATTAGCAATGTCAACATACCATGAACTTTGGACTAATATGGAGAACAAATGTTCATCTAGGAAACCATCATCAATTGTCGTAGGATCTTCTAGTACATGCAACTAAGAGATAAAATCAGGTACTATATTAGCCTTCTTTGGCTTTTTTACTATGGTTAAATCAAATTCCTACATGATTAATAACCACCGAGCCAATCTCCCTAAAATGGAAGGCTTATTCATCAAATATTTTATGGTTGAATGTCTATGCACAAATATATCATAACTTGTTATGTAATTCCTGAACTTATTAAGTGCATAAATTACTACAATTAGATCCTTTTCAGTGACAATACAGTTGAGCTCTACCCCTTGCAAGTTGTTATTGATATAATAAATAGCATGTTCCACAACACATTTCTATCATAGGACAACTCCTATGGCATAATCTGAAGCATCAGTGTGGACATGGAATGGTAGACTCCAATTAGGACCTCTTAATACAGGTGATTTAGTCAAGATCTCTTTTAGCTGAACCATTGAAATGCTTAATCACAGTCTGAATTCCATGAAAAAATAGATTTCTTTTTCAACAAATTGCAAAGTGGAGCTTCAATTTGACTAAAATCTTTGATAAATCTCATGTAGTAACTAGGAAGCCCAAGAATGCTTCTGACATCTTTTTCCTGTCTAGAGTAGGCAATGTACTTATCACCTTAGTCTTGGTAGGATCAATTTGAATACTAAAGGAGGAAATATGGTGACCCAAAATGACTCCTTTCATCATCATGTAGCATTTCTCACTATTTGGGGAAATATTATATTCTTGACATCTTTTGAGAACTTTCTCTAAATTAGCATGTGCCTTTTCAAAGGTGGATCCATATGTAGTAAAGTTTTCCATGTACATATCCATGTAATCAGTAGATATTTCACAAAATATACTAATCACAACTCTTTGGAAAGTGATAGGTGAGAAAGCTTTGCGAGAAGGAGACCAACAAGAGATGCCTTTGCATATTATAGAAGGAAAAGGAGAGGATAAAACAAGTAGTGATGATGATGAGGAAGAAGATGTAGAGGAAAAATGAAAGGAGATAGTTGTTGTCGAGCCACGAGCTAGAAGAGGTAAGCAAATCGTAATTGTTGAGCCTAATGTCGAGAAAAGCCCGAAGAAGGTTATAAAAAAACCTACCTTGACACCACCAAGGATAACAAGATAGAGAAAAAGGGGAAATACTACTACAATTGCCAAGTCTCAGAAGAAAGGTTTTGTGAAGATAACCAAGCCCACTCAAGTCAAGATCTCAACAAAGAGAAAGACCACCAATGAGGGAGCCAAACCAAGAAAACCTAAGAAGAAATTGAGAAGAAGGTTGAAAATCAAGAAGGATGATTGGGAAGATGAAGTAGAAAGGACCGAGTCAGATAAATTAAGTCAATTCAAAGTGGCTATACACAAAAATCCCCAAAACATCGATGAGGTAAGTGAGAATATTAGGAGTAGAACATGATTATTTGGTTTCCAATGTATAAAATATGATAAATTGAGTAAGGAGGATAAGGACAAAGTAGAAGAGGTAGTAATTGATATGATTGTGAATTTTAAGTACACACATATATATTCAGGCAAAACGATTCCTAGGGAATTGTACAAAAAGATTAATGGAAAGTTGAAATATTTATTAACCACTAAAAAGAAAATAAGAGAAGCAACATTGACTCTTGGGTTATGTCAGAATTGGATAAGGGTCAGATTTATTTAGCTTTAAGAGATTATACTAATAGGTTTTTACGTAAGAGGAGAGAATTCTTGATTCTAAAATATATATAATAGAAAATGTTTTTGAAGAGACCAAAATAACATGGAGAAAGATTTATGGTTTGATACTTAATGATGAACAAAAGAATGAGGAAGAAAAAGATGGATAGGTAAATGTGGAACTGGACAACATCAAAGATATTGATGATAGTTAAGATAACCTCATTGATACATTCAACAATTTGGTGCAGCTAAGTGAAGGACAGACAGATACTATGGTTATTGATGATGAGCCAAAAAGTAGTCTCATTAGAAATAAAAATGTCATGACTAAGCCAAAGCAAAAAAGTGTAGGTCTAGTTTAGACTGAGTCTATGTAGTTGTAAGCTCATGAGAAGTTGATGGACCCTAATCTTGTGTTAGTACAAGTAAAGGACTACCCAAAGATTGGCACATAGGTGCACTAATGAAATGGTTGAACCTTCCTTTATTCCTATTACCATATTAAGTCCAGTTGATAGCCAAGGTGATGTACAAGTTGGTGACGTCAAGCAACGAAGTGTGTCAGTCAATACAGGAGAAATCAAACAAGTGCCTATACAGACAATGAAGTTGCTAAGGGAAAAGATGTAAATGAGAAAGAAGACAAGATTCACAATGATCAAGCATATCAGTCTACTACAAGTGTAAGACCAAGTATCTAATTACCTCAGATTGAGGGAAATAAGGAGGTAGGTAAGCTGAGTTCATCCAGTGAACTCAAAGTCATTGTTGTCAAAGATAAGTCAGATGTGTCTAATTCAGCCAAAGTTCAAGACAAGAAGTAGTCAAAAGATGAATCAAAGAAAGATGTCGTGACTATTAAGTCATAGAATTTGGATCTAGGAGTTCAAACTCAAGGTTTGTAACTAACTATGTCGAGCTCCAGCACACCAAATTCCATGAGCAAGAAGTTGAAGAAGAAGGTGAAATATTCACCTCAAGTTTTAAGAGGTGAATCAATTACTCTTGATGAATAAATTATTATTCTTGATCAGGATAAATCTAACTTGAGTGAGGAGCAGATGATAATATTAAGTTACCTATTTGCAAGGAAGACTAAGTAGGCTGAGTTGAGGAGAGAACATCAAAAGAGGCAAGTATTGTATGATATCAAAGACATTTTTCTTGAGACTAGTGTTGTTGATGATTTGGATGAAAACGCTTCAATTCTTGAGCACTTAGTCAAAATTGTGGAGAAATTAATAACCCTAATATTCATACTCAAAAGAAGTTGATGCAAAGAGTGGAGCTAGGAATTATGACAATAGAGTGATGGAGAAAGTCTCTAGTGAGATAACAATCAATCGAGTTAAGCTTTCCACTCTTCTCATTGAGCTAGAGCAATTAGCCATAAATGCAAATACATTGTTTGCAAAGTTGTGTGATGATATTCCCTTTTACTGCAATACTATAAGGGAAAAGACAGAGAAGATAGATGTAGATCTATAGAAAGGAATCAAAGCATTGAGCATGGATCCCAACACCAACTCACTTTATTTATATAAGATCATATTTTTACAAGGGAAGCAATCTGACCTTTTATAGGAATAGTGCAATATCATAAATGAGGCAAATTAAATTCAAGCAAGGTTTCTACCTCACATTGAAGTAATACAAACTGCTAAGGATATTGTAAGGACCATCACCTATCAATTGTTGATAATATGGAAAATCTAGCAGACAAGATAGAAATAGAAAAATAAGTACTTCATACTTTGAAGGTCAATTGAAACAACACAGTTGAAATCATTATCATAGTGCACCATCCATTTATGAAGGAATTTAGAATCCTTCCAAAACCAAAATAAAAAATCTATTTGATTCATAAGTGACAAAAACAAGGGGGAATGATGCATGATCAAGGAAGTAAGCAAGTGTATGTGTATCTATTTGATCATGTATGTATTTTATCCAAAATTTAAAACTTAAGCAGTCAATGAGTCTGATGCTCAAATGTGTGAAGTCAAAAGATTTTGAAAATGCAAGTACAGTAGTATATATGTATATATGTATAGAGTGAGCTATATGTATGGATTACACCCTAAGGGGGAGTACATATTTTTGAAGTTTTGGAATGTCAAGTTTTGATCATGACAAAGTGTTTTTGCCACTAATGCCAAAGGGGTAGATTGTTGACCTTAAAGGAAATCCAGTATTGTCAGTTAGTGCAAAATACTTAGTCCTTTACTAGGCAGATTTGGTTGGTCAACACTGCGACCAAACCACTCTATATAGGACAAGCTATGTAAAAGAGAAGTATAAACTTTTAGTTGTTGGCTAGTAGTAGTAACTGTTGAGCAAACAAAGTCTTGCCGAGTATTCTAGTGGTTTCTGATCTTTACAAGAGACAATACATTAGCCAAGTGATACAAAGGCCAACCAAAATAGTAGAAGCCAAGAAAAGAATGAGCCGAAGGACAAGATGAAGAACCATTATGCGCCAAGCATCAGAAAGGTATATATGTCGAGTAACATAATTTTGTATAAATGTTTGGAATGTCACAAATATTGATGTAAATCATTTTTGTCGAGCTGGAAGCATGTTCTAAGGAC
Organism: Cupressus sempervirens; assembly: GCA_028749045.1. Lineage (NCBI taxonomy): Eukaryota > Viridiplantae > Streptophyta > Pinopsida > Cupressales > Cupressaceae > Cupressus > Cupressus sempervirens. The sequence goes on along the minus strand of CM053792.1, from coordinate 441,731,550 downwards.
CGAAGAGTTAATCAATGATTTAATTATGCCTATAATTAAGGATCATCAATCCCTATGGAAGGAGAGCAACCATTTAGGAAATTAGAAGGACTAAGAAGAAAAAAGGATGAATCTAGATCGTTGATCAAGATCTAGAAGCTTCATTAGATGGTCATTTAAGGAGGGTTTTAAACCTAATTCTTATTGTTGCAAGTTAGAAGTATGGATGCAAAACTAGAGGTGAACTTAATGAAGTTAAGTGGTATGGAGTAGTAAGACAACCAATCAGTGCGGAGAGTGGCAATTGAAGATCTATCACAAAGAGGTGTTATCAGACTACATAGAGGAGATTTGTTATCAGCATTCTAATGTAAACTGAAGGATCAAGTATAGATACATTTTAACAAGTGTTTCAGGGTAAATCTCTTAACAGAGTTGTCCTAACAGGCCTATGCAAATATCCTAACAGAGTGCTCACTTAATTGTGTAGTTAAATCCTTTAATCAAGGTAGATTGAATAAGTATTTCTAGCTCTTGACAAGGCAAACCCCTCAAATGGTAGATCATTAGAAGTGATCAAACTCTATATCCCTAATAGGTACACTTTGTTGCTATAGCATTGAAGATTTTGTGGGTGTCATCCCCACCACAGTTTAACCTTCACCTTGGAGGGTTTGTGTGTTACCATATCTAGTTTAATGTGTTGATTTTTTTTTAACATGTTTTATTCAAGTTATTAGATGTTAGAATTGATATTACATGTTCTTATTTGATGTTGCATGCAAAATCTCAAGGTTAAGGTAGAGATGTGTGTGGTGTATTATGTATGAATATGGTTTATGTTTCAAGTAGTAAAAGTTTTGAAGATCTTGATTCAAACACCCCCCCTCAGCATCTTACTTTCCCTATCATATTTCCAAAATGGTAAAGATTATTATTGTTGTTGAAGGTATAGACTGAGGACATTTGATGAACCAAATTGAATACAAAGAATTGAAAAGTTTTATTATTGACAATACATACATTTGATCATCTTATGTAATTGTTTGTAATGTAAAATCTTATATTATGTGTTTCTATTAATGCCAAAGGGGGAGATTATTTGCCTCAACTGATAACGTAATTGATAATGGGAGATTGTTAGTCCTAGTTGATAATGCTATGAATGTATGTGAAAGAGTCATATCAGTTGTTATATTTTTATTGATGTTAAAGTCTTAGCTAGCTAGACATTTTTATGCTAATTTAATAGAATATTGTATCATTAGATTGATGAAAAGGATTTGAAGAACTTATGATGAAGATATAATTGATAAGTATGGTTTTCAATGGGTACTTGAATGAGTTGGACAGTGATAATGTAATATTGATTTGATTGTTTCACAATGTTGTATTGTTGCAATATATTGAAGAACACAAGCTTAACCAAGTAACAAGCTTAATGAAGGGAGATTGTACTCATCGAGTGACCGTAGTATTGCCCGAGTGTTTGGCAAAGAAAAAGAGAAATACAATATTGTCCAAGAGAGTTAGTAATAATCAAGTTCTATATTACCCAAATAAATGTTATTTTTATCGAGTAACAACTAGATGAATATGTTTGGAGAGTTGGAATCTAAGGCCAACTTTTGATGGAAATTTAGTTTGAGGTAGTCTAATCCATGAGTCAAAGTATGTTACAAGATCAATGACTAGGAAAAGTCAATAAGGATATGATGATGGAAATTGAAAAGGATGAGGATGTGCACAAAATTTTATGAAAGTTATATTTTTTGAGTGACTAGATTCATTGTATGAACTTTTGAATTTGAAATTTTGGTATGAATCTAAGATTGATGATTGTAATTAAGTGGTAAAATATGGAAGGATTTGGAAGGTTGGAGATGACTATTTAAGGAGGAGATCGAGACAACTTAGGTTGTTAGTCTAGAGATGATTATGATGGTTTGAAGTTGATTTAGTAACTAAACATATTATTGGTGTCTTAAGTTATTGTGAATGCAAAGTTGAAGAAGGTGAAAGAAGATTGTTAAGCCAAGTGAACTGAACAAAGTGGGAGAAACAGAAGGTGTTAATCAGCCAGTCAAAAGTATAGAGTGAAAGGAGATCCAAGAGAGAGATCAAATAGAGATGGGAATAGAACAAAAACCTTAAAAAATAAAGGTAGTTTCTATTCTTAACATATCATTTCTACTGTTCCATCTCAGGTCTCTGCTGTTACATCCTCTTCTACAACATTTTCCCTGGCTTCCAGGGTTTTAGGTTCTGGCTGTGATGGTGCTGATTTTCAGTGGCAGAAGGTTGCTAGTTTGGTGGAGGATGGATGGACTACGATAAAAGGAAAAAAGGTAAAGCCATCCACTCCCTCTTTTGATATGGCACTAAGGTCTTACAAGAAGTGTTCAAAAGGGAAAGTCTGACTCCCCTAGATTTTGGCTAGTTGTCCCCTGGCTCTTTTGGCCTTTTGTTCTTAGCAGTGTGTTTCATTATGGGGTTTCAAGAGCCCGGTAAAAACCTATTTTTGTGGCTGTTGTTGTCTTGTTTTATGTTTTTCCACTTTGGTCACCTTTTTTTTGGTGACATGTTTCACCATTGTTGACTCATATAGGGTTTTAGGCACCCTTCAAAACCTAGTTGTGTGGTTGATGAGTACTATGTTATTTTCCATGCCACTCTAGTCACTACTATTTCATGACCTATTCTTCCTTAGGACTGTAGTTTTCTTTGGTTTGGGCTTCATTGAAAATTCTTGAATTGTAAAGGGTCTTAGGGTCCCTTCAAATCCTATTTATCTTATCAAAAACATATCATTTCTACTATTAATTTTTAGCCATTATAGAAAAAAAAAATTCAAAAGAACTAAATGGACCTAACATGTCTCTGAAATCATAAATGGTAACATCAATTAGTGGTGTCTTTAAGTCCTTTAAATTAGCCACTCTTTAGTCAAGAACAAGGAGTGATAAGGTCTAGATGATCTTTTGGTGAAGTCCTCTAACAAGGTCACATTAACAATGTGTATGTAACCTTTAACAAGGTTGGCTCCTAGCAAAGCTCACTTCAGAAGACTAAAAAAATTTAGGTTTCCAGTCCCATGTGCTTTTTTCCTTCACACAATTTCCATGCTAAAATCATGGTGTCAAATTTGTGAATGTTATTTGCATTGCAAGTTGTTTTACATGTTTTACAGTTTAGTGCAACTCAGTAATAACTAAGTAATCACTAGGTAATAATTGGAAATTTTCCTGATACTTGGTAATGCAAAGAATAGTGAGTTAACAATTTGGAATATAGTGATTGAAAGAGTTAATTAATGATATCACTGAGTGATTATTGTTAAAGTTTATGAAGTTTATTGGCACTATAATTATTTGAAGGGACTATATGATAACTGGAGATAATTGATTAAGACTTTCATTTGTAAATGATTATGAAACAATTATTGTCCTTATACTTTTTTGTTAGAAAAGTTATCATATGTTATGTACATGTTTATGTTATTATTTTTGAAAAATGTTCATGCATTTTTTACCATATGTTTTGAGGGTTCCTTGGTAGGACATTAAATTTTGTCATCATAGCTATGTAAATAGTTGATAATTTGTGTCTGTTTGAAAGTATGTACTTGAAACTACTTGTTTTGTACTGTAATATTATTAGATCATTATCTTCAAATACTTTTGCAATATTCCTGAAATTATCATATGCATTATCATTTTGGCGTAAGTTTTGAAAACTAGTTTCTAACTACATATTAGGCTCCATGTTCTAGTATGTATAATGGGTGCGTGTAGGATCATGGTCAACCAAACGGTGGCCTTAAGTGGTAGTGAAAAACTAACAAATCAAGGTTATGTCAACTCGACACATAATTTTGAAGTGGTTATGCACTTTATATCAAAAATTTGTAACAAAATAATCTATAGGAAATTGAATGTAGTTTCTAAACTACTAGGTCTTATTTGGAGAAAAAATTATTTGATTGGTCAAAAGTTTGCATTTTAATGTAATACTATAAAAATTTCAGGGCAAAAATAAAAAGTAGGTGTATATTTGACCACGTTAATCAAAATCAAATGATAATATTTTTTAATATAATTATAGATATAAAAAGTAGACTCATGTCTGGATGTGACACACATTTTTGGAGATTTTTTATTCCAAATAAATAATTAAATATGAATTTTCTACTATAACTTTTCCAGAATAAAAAACTCTAATGTCTAACCACCTTTTTTTTTTTTTTTTAAAGAGGGGTAAACGCTTTGACCTGGAGCTATGAACCAGTGAGGCCACAAACGGGAGACCTCATCCCCATTAGATTTGAACCTTAATGGCAAGGATAACAACGCAACAACTTAACCATCACAACATGCCACTATTGGCAATGTCTAACCACCTTAACTAATTGAAAATTTTACCAAATTTTTTTCTTCTTCTATTTCCTTATACTAGGAAAAGCATAGAATGTGACAGAACTTTTAGATTTTAAAAATGTTATACCATTTGAAAGTTATAGCTATTTTTCAATTAGTGGAATCTGAGAGTGTTATAAAAAAACCCTTTTTGTTTCATTGAATTTCGATGAAAACAATCTTATCAAATGGCTACTCAAATTCTAAATGTCAGTGAAACCTTTCTCAAAAATATTTTTTGAGTTGACCAAACAGGTTTGATAAATACCAAGCCTAATCAGGTATCCAATACCAGATCGGATACTCGATATGAAATTGAGTACCCAAAAAGCAGTGGCCAAAATTCTTTCAAGCATTCATAGCCCTGCCAAAAATTTTGAAAATTTGAAAATTTGGAAGGAAACAACCCAAATATTGGAGGGAAACCAAAATTTGGGAAGTGTGGGCATTATTATTATTACATATGATTATGATTATTATTATTAACTATCATAATTATATATAGTAATATATATATATGATTATTATTATTAAATATAATATAGTAATAAATATGATTATTATTATAACTAAATATAATATATATATGATAATAATAATTATTATTAAATATATAGTAATATTATATGATTATTATTGTTATATAATCTAGTAATATATTATTACTATATTAAAATATACAGTGTTATATTATTATTAAATATAATATTATCATGAAATGCACCGAAAGGGGTCATAGGTTAACCTATGACCCCTTTCGATGCATTTGAACCAAGCAAATGGGTCCCTAGGGGTCTTAGGGGCCCTAGGGACATATGTTGTCATCAAATGCATCAAAAAGGGTTATAAGTTAACCTATGACCCCTTTCGACACATTTGAAACAACCAAATAGGTCCCTAGGGGTCCTAGGGCCCCTAGGAACATATTTTGTCATGAAATATGTCAAAAGAGGCCATAGGTTAACCTATGATCCCTTTCTACATATTCAAAACAACTAAATGGGTCCCTAGGGATCCTAGGGTCCCTAGGGACTTATGTTGTCATGAAATGCGTCGAAAGGGGTCATAGGTTAACCTATGACCCCTTTCGATGCATTCAAACCAACCAAATGGGTCCCTAAGGGTCCTAGGGCCCCTAGAGACATATGTTGTCATGAAATGTGTCAAAAGATGTCATAAGTTATTGTATGACCCCTTTTGACACATTCGAACCAACCAAATAGGTCCCTAGAGGTCCTAAGGCCCCTAGGGACATATGTTGTCATGAAATGCATCAAAAGGGGTCATAGGTTAACCTATGACCCCTTTTGATGCATTAAAACCAACCAAATGGGTCCCTAAGGGTCCTATGGTCCCTAGGGACATGTTGTCATGAAATGCGTCAAAAGGGGTCATAGGTTATTGTATGACCCCTTTCGACGCATTCAAACCAACCAAATGGGTCCCTAGGGACACATGTTGTCATGAAATGCATCGAAGGGGGTCATAGGCTATAGCATGACATCTTTCAACACATTTGAACCAACCAAATGGGTTCCTGGGGGTCCTAGGGCCCCTAGGGACACATTTTGTCATGAAATGCATCGAAAAGGGTCATAGGTTAACCTTTGACCCCTTTTGATGCATTCGAACCAACCAAATGGATATCTAGGGGTCCTAAGGCCCCTAGGGACATATGTTGTCATGAAATGTGTCAAAAGGGGTCATAGGTTAACCTATGCCCCTTTTTGATGCATTTGAAACAACCAAATAGGTCCCTAGGGGCTTCGAAAGGGGTCACAGATTAACCTATGGCCCCTTCTGATGCATTTGAACCAACCAAATGGGTCCCTAGGGTCCTAGGGCCCCTAGGGACATATGTTTTCATGAAATGTGTCAAAAGGGGTCATAGGTTAACCTATGAGCCCTTTCGAAGCATTCAAAACAACCAAATTGGTCACTATGGGTCCTAGGGCCCCTAGGGACATATGTTGTCATGAAATGCGTCAAAAGGGCTCATAAGTTAACTTATGACCCCTTTCAACACATTCAAACCAACCAGATAGGTCCCTAGGGGTCCTAGGGCCCCTAGGGACATATGTTTTCATGAAATGTGTCAAAAGGGGTCATAGGTTAACCTATGACCCCTTTCGATGCATTCAAACCAATATGTTGTCATGAAATGCATCGAAAGGAGTCATAGGTTAACTTATGAACCCTTTCGACAATTTGAACCAACCAAATTGGTCCCTAGGGGTCCTAGGGCCCCTAGGGATGTAGTTGTCATGAAATGCATCGAACCTATGACCCCTTTCGACACATTCGAACCAACCAAATAGGAGCCCCTAGGGACATATGTTGTCATGAAATGCGTCGAAAGGGGTCATAGGTTAACTTATGACCCCTTTCGACACATTTGAACCAACCAAATGGGTCCCTAGGGCCCTTAGGGACATATGTTGTCATGAAATGCATCAAAAGGGGACATAGGTTAACCTATGACCCCTGTCGATGCATTCAAAACAACCAAATGGATCCCTAGGGGTCTTAGGGCCCCTAGGGACATATGCTATAATGAAATGCATTGAAAGGATGCATTTGTACCAACCAAATGGGTCCCTAGGGGTCTTAGGGCCCTTAGGGACATATGTTGTCATGAAATGTGTTGAAAGGGAACCTATGACCCCTTTCAATGCATTCAAACCAACCAAATGGGTCCCTAGGGGTACTAGGGTCCCTAGGGACATATGTTGTCAGGAAATGCATCAAAAGGGGTCATAGGTTATCGTATGACCCCTTTTGACGCATGCGAACCAACTAAATAGTTCCCTAAGGGTCCTAGGGCCCCTAGGGACATATGTTGTCATATTATATTTATAGGTCATAATAATAATAATAACAATAATAATAGATATAACTATATTATATTTAATAATAATAGTAAAAATTATAATAATATAATATAATAATTTTATATATTAATCATACATAATAATAATAATCATATATATTTATATATTATATTTATAGGTCATAATAAGAATAATAATATATATTACTATATTATATTTAATAATAATAGTAAAAATCATAATAATATAATATAATAATCTTATATATTAATCATATCTAATAATAATCTTATATAATATATCAATCATATAATATCTTTTTAAATATAATAATAATCGTATATATTAATATATTATATTTATAGGTCATAATAATAATATTAAAAATCATAATAATCATAAATATTACTATATTATATTTAAAATAATTATTATATACAAATATTATATTTAATAAAATACTAATATATAATAACATTTGTACAAATTTGTTCACATTGCCCGCAATTTCCAAATTTTGACTTCCCTCCAAAATTTGGGCATCCATTTCAGGTTCCAATTTGGGATTGGGTGCTCGAAATACTAGCATGCTTTTTCCAAAATATTCTTTATTACTGTAGACCCGACAATCACATTTTTTGTGGGTCATTTTCACATATTTGGAGAAAAATGATTTCTTGAGGCCCATATGATCAAAAAAGGTTCTATACTATATGATTAGGTGTCTGATATTGTTTTTTGAATGGGGAGCAATAGTCGTCGAAAGGCTAAATGCAAAAGGAAGGTATCAAATGAAGACATTGCAACATATAGGGAAAGGGACAAGGTAAATCACCAAAGAAAGAGACATGCTATGTTAAATGTGAGTCAAGTTGACAATGTATTGATTAAAGGTGAAATCATAGAGTTAGATAATGGATATGTACAGTTGGGGAATGAAATTATAGCAATTGATAATGATAATGTCAGGATTGAAAATTTAGAGAATGAAAATTTGGAGAATGAAATTTGAAGAATGAAAATTTGGATGAAAATTTGGAGAATGAAATTTTACCAGTTCATAATGTAAATTGCATGATTGACCATGTCAAAAATGAAAATGTACAAGAACATTACATATCTCCTAGTTATAATTGACATGAAGGTTCTAGAACACCAAAATGAAAAATTGAAATTGATGAAATGATTATTACCAATTTGGAAGGGAAAAAATCAGAAAGAACCATTCAGTTATGGGCTTCAAGACTGTATAAGATGTTTTTGGACAACAAGACAGTGGTGGAGCAATGTCAACTTTTTATGCACTTATTAAAGATGCAAAAGATGAGACCTATGCTTTCCAAATTGAAGATGTGTGTCAATAGAAAATTGGAAAGAAATTCCATTACTATGAAGAATTTTTTTAGTGATCTCAATAGCATTGGGAAAAATACCAGGGAGAAGGATACGAGAACTAATTGAAGGGTTATTACAACCTCTTTGGTAAGTCATCATTTGAGAAAGGGTAGATATAAGAGACAAACTTGTATTCACTTGAACCTAAATCGTACTACTTTGAGAAGAGCACTTAGTAGACGAGAGAATTAATGATACTCTTCAAAATGTAACATGGGCTTTTAGTGGGAGACTTCCATGTTTTGATAAGAAGTTATCCAATGATGTGAAGGAAGAAATTACACAGTTTTGGCACTCTAGATCAAGAGTATCACCCGATGCTAAAGATGTCTTAAAGTTGAGAATTGGCATTAGAGGGCCACATGGCACATCCTAAAAATTATTTGGAGGTAAGTCAAACTATGTTGTTCAAAATATTTAGAGAGAGTCATCCAAGATTGCATGTATCACAAAGGGCTTTTAAATCTTTGAAGCCATTTTATTGTGTGCCACTTAAAATTCGAAATACATGTTGTTGCAAATATTTTGTCGATTTTTCTATACACCATGAACTACTACACTCCATCCATTCTACTTTGCATAGTAAAGAAATGTTGGAGAATTGTGGTGCTAGTGGTCTTCCAAAATCATCAAGAGACTTGCTACATCATTTTTTATGTCATAGAGTTGATGGTTGTTTCTTTTGTAGAAATTCTTGCATAAATGAGAAGTGTTCAGAATGTGGTGGCTTATCCAAGTTTGACACATGTTTCCATGAGGGGTGTGAACAAGATCTTGAGAAGATAATAGTAAAAAAATGGTATATGAAATGGTGAAATACACATTGAAGAGTGGAGGTGAGGGCTCTAGATGTGAATTGGTTGCAAAAGAAATTAGTGTGACTAGTTTTATTTTAGATTTCAAGACAAATCTTTTTTACAAATATGCAAGACATAGTCACAAGTCTTAGTGGTTGGATCAACAATTTAGAATGTGTAAGGAGACTTTTCCCATTGGCACTATTATATTAGTTGTTGACTTTTCTAAGAACTACACATTGCAGGCTCAAAATGAGACACAATCTCAATATTACAACTCCATTCATATTGCTATTTTTGTGAACATAACATATAGACATGCCCCTGATAGTGCAAAAGATAATTGGAATATTATTAGAGAGTTTCATTTTTATATGAGTGATGATAGATCTCACTCTCATGAGTTTGTGCAACATTTTTTTGAGAATTATTTTGATTTCTTATAGGAGCATGACATTGCTATGGATAGATATATCATTTGGTCAAATAATTGTACAGATCAATTCAAGAATGCTTGCATGTTTTATTGGTTGTGTAGGATGCATGTAGATTGGCAGGTGCCTCATATTTGGAGATTTTTTGAGTTTGGCCATGGGAAAGGGGAACATGATGGAGTAGGGGCATGTGTGAAGAGAGCTCTAGTTAAGGAGCAATTGAAGATTTTAGGAGCAGAACTTCTCGATGCTTGTAGCATTGTTGATTGGTGTAGTTCAACATTATCATAAGGGGGGACTCTTGATTCAATATTACACAGGTTCTTTTGGTTGGTTGAGGAAGGGTCCATAGGTGATAGATTATATTGCACTACAATGAGAGATTCATAAAAAATGCATTCATTCCAAAGCTCTGATTCTAGTACATGGACCATTTGGACATGACATCTAGCTTTCTTTTGTCCTAGTTGTTTTCAATGTGATTGGGATCACTGTGAGTCGAGTGAGTGGGTAGACACATGGGCTCCACATTATCTTACTCCATTGTCTATCATAGCCTCTATCAGAAATAATGACATGGAAAGTTCACTTGAGCATAAACATCTATCAGATATTCCTCACCCAAGACATGTCTTTGCATTGGTTGCACCATAGGGAAATGATGAGAAATCAAATTATTGGTTAACACATTGTGTAAGAGGTAAACAAAAGCTTGCATAATCGATCACAGATGATGATGGATTCACATATCCTACTGATTCAGTGGTTTTTTTTCAAATATGGCTATGGACATACATGCTTAGAAGGAATGGAAATCTTGCATTCAAAGACTATCAAAAGCACAAAACAATTCTCATATATTCACATCTCATTATAGCAACAAATGTGAGGTTGTTGAAGCATCAAGGAAGACCAAAAGTAAAAGAACTTTTTACTATTACTAATGTTGATCATGAAGCCCTATTGGAGTCCCTAAAACAAAGAGAGGACCCTACTAGAACACTTGACTAGGTATATTTACTTATTATGTTATTTTGTTCATAATGATTTAGTGAATCGATGATTATCTTGTTTAATACAATAAGTTTATAATATTGTTATGATATTGGAATGTAGGTACATCATAAAAAGTAGCCATGCATGAAGATACAAACCTAAATAAGGAGCAGAATGAAGAAAAATCTATTTTATTTTTTACACTACTTTTTTTGACACTACGAGCTTTGACACTGATTTTTGGTAGTTGATGTAATAATGATGAAACACTTGAGATATTATTAATGTAAACTTTTTGATTTAATGTAAGAAACATAAATGATTTTACTTAATGCAATTTATGTGGAGGGAACTAAAAAATGATGATTTTAATACATACTAACACCAAACTTGCACTGTGCCCAATGTTAAAAACTTGAGAGAGCCTTCATCATTCGCAGCCACCCCATATCGAAGAGTCTCCAAGGTGCTCTAACTGCACATCAAGGTCGATTTTCCAAGGGTCATAACTTAGAGCTAGTAAGGGATATCAATGAAATGTTGAATGCTACAAGATATTCATGCTGAGGCATAAAATAACCTATCTTATTTTCAAGAGATCACATTCTATTTGGATTCGGCACAATGATCTTGCTCGATGCTAAAACTCATAGTGTGCCTCAGTTAATAGGTGCATCACAGTGTAACTTTGAAACCAGTGATCTTGGCATCAAATTTTCAATCGCATTAGCTCTGGATGGGTGGGTGAACCCTAGTGACACCCTTGTTCTAGCTGCAGAAAGCCTCCATTGTTTGCGACCACCCCATATCAAAGAGTCTCTAAGGTGCTCTGAGTGCATTTTGAGGTCGATCTTCTGAGGTTTGTAACTTAGAGCTCGTGAGGGCTATCAATGAAATGTTGAATTATATAGGACAATCATGTTGAGGCCTAAAATAATGCATCTCATTTTTTAGGGATCATATTCCATTTGGATTCGGCATAGCAATTTCACTCGATGCCAAAACTCATAGTGTGCCTAAGTTCATAGGTGCATCACACCATAACTTTGAAAATGTTGATCTTGGCATCGAATCATCAACACCATTAGCTCTAGATGGGTAGGTGAACCCTAGTGACACCCTTTCTCTGGTCATGGAGAGCATCCATCGTTTGGAGCCACCCTGTACCAAAGAGTCTCCAAGGTGCTCTAAGTACATCTCGAGGTCAATCTTTTGAGGGTTGTAACTCGAAGCTCATGGGGGCTATTGATGAAACATCAAATCCTACAAGACAGTCATGCCAAGGCATAAAATAACCTATCTCATTTTTAAGAGATCACATTTTTTTTGGATTCGGCACAACAATCTTTCTTGATGCCAAAACTAGAAAAGTGCCTTAGTTCATAGGTGCATCATAATGTAACTTTGAAATCATTGATCTTGGCAATTAATCGTCGGCCATTATCTCTAAAAGGGTGGGTGAACCCTAGTGACACCCTTGTTCTAGTTTTGGAGAGCCTCCATCATTCACAGCCACCCCATACCAACAAATCTCCAAGGTGCTCTAAGTGTGTTTCGAGGTCAATCTTTCAAGGGTCATAACTCAAAGATCATGAGGGATTTCAATGAAACATTGAATGCTATACGATGATAATACCAAGGTCTAAAATAAACTATCTCATTTTTGAGTGATCACATTCCGTTTGGATTCAGTATAGCAATCTCGCTCGATGCCAAAAATCACAATGTGCCTCAGTTCATAGGTGCATCATAGTGTAACATTGAAATCATTTATCTTGGCATCAAATTATCAGTGCCATTAGATCTAGATGGGCAGGTGAACCCTAGTGACACCCTTTTTCTAGACGCAAAGAGCCTTCATCATTCACAGCCACCCTGTATTGAAGAGTCTCCAAGGTTCTCTATGTGTATTTCAAGGTCGATCTTCCAAGGGTCATAACTCGAAGCTCATGAAAGCTATTGATAAAAAATTGAATGCTACAAGATGGTCATGTCGAGGCCTCAAATAACCTATCTCATTTTTGATAGATCACATTTTTTTTGGATTCGACACAACAATCTCGCTCGATGCCAAAACTCGCAGTGTGTCTCAATTCATAGGTGCATCATAGCGTAACTTTGAAACTATTGATCATGACATCAAATTGTCAATGCCATTAGCTCTAGATGGATGGGTGAACCCTAGTGAAATCTTTTTTCTAGTCATGGAAAGCCTCCATCATTCGCGACTGCCCCATACCAAAGAGTCTCTAAGGTGCTCTAAGTGCGTTTCAAGGTCAATCTTCCAAGGGTCATAACTCAGAGCTTGTGGGGGCTATTGATGAAATGTTGTTGAATGCTACATGACATTCATGCTGAGGTCTACAATAACCTATCTCATTTCTAAGATGTTCTAAGTGCTTTTGGGCGGGTGAACCATAGTGACATCTTAAGGGATTGCAGAGATTATTTCAAATTAAACATATATGATAGCATTTCAAATTAAACATTGCACCAAAATTTGATAATAAAGGTTGTTAAAATTTTAGTCACAAATTATTGCATTTAAATCAACTATAATAAACATGATCAAAATGAATGATATTCCATAAACATGAACAATACACATGATCCATAATAAATTGAACAATACTATACTAAAATAATATGTATATCATTGTGCACATAAATGACAAAAATATATATCAAAATACATGTATCCATAAAAAAATTACACAAATATAAATCAAATTTCATGTATCCATAGATAAATTAAGAAAATACATATCAAAATACATAGACCCGTATACAAAATGTGGCTGATCATCCCATCAGAATGTGTATAATATCAATGTTTCTGTATACAATGTGGCATATGCCATCTCAAAATGTCTCATGACACATCCTATGACAACTATACTATCCTATGTTGTTGGTGGATGATAAAAATGTAGCCTCTTCGCTGCACTAGGTGGATTGGATGCCTCCTGCATAAACAAAAAAGGAAAACCCAAAGTTAGACTACTAAATTTATATGATTCTATGTATCTAACATTGAATTACTCAAATGCATAATGATATTTTTTTTAATGAAGATTTATAGTATTAAACTTTTATCATAAATACCTCTCTCATTGACCTCCTGCACCGATTAGGAGTCCTCTCATATGTCCTTGACAATGCTTGAAGCTCGTTGATTGTGGCCTATGTATGTTCAAGTATGTTTTTGTCAGACGAATCTACAACTTAAAATATAACATTATAATTCATAGCATGTTAAATTTATAACATATAATCAAGAATTCAAATGACAACTTACCTATGTCGAATATTCCTCTGGATATAATGGCTATACAAAACTTTGGCATCTAACCTCCTATGCACTAGGTGTTTCCTATGAGATACAAAATACTAGTTTTTAATATCACAGAAATCAATTTTGAATTTATTTATGAAAATAAAGAAAATAAAAAATAAATGATACTTATACATACGATGGGGCTCTCACTACGAATGGAAATGCTAAAGGGTTTGCGATGTGGAATCTGCCTAGACTCATCACTAGTAGCCATGTCCTATACAATAAAGAATGTAATTAAATTTGAATACCAAAAATATTTTACAAGAATGCATTGATATTTAATCACTTTAAAAGCACCTAATCACCTTTCCTTTGTCAATGGGTTGTGCCTCATCCCCTGCACTCTGCTCCCCACTAATAGGTGATACCTGCAAGAGAAAAGAAAGATTAGAAACCATATATGTTGCAATATCAAATAGAAAAAATAATGAGAACACAACATAATGTACCGTAGATGTCTCAAGGCCAAATGAAATAGCTGAGAGCATGACATTATCAACCTTTCTGAGCTCCTTTTTAGTCATCAACTAAATATGAATGAAGATCACGTACATGTATAATTAAATATGGGTTAAAAATTAAAATTACTCTATTATAAAGATTAACTTTAAATAGCATATGTCATAACAAAAAAATGTATACACATACTGACATAGAAGGACTCTATACCTCTACATGCCACTCCTCTCTCACGTTAGGGTGTGTAGCCTTTGTATGTACACCTGGTGTATCCTCTTCAAATACAAACTGATACTCAGAAAGATCACCTATGAGACCCAAATAAATATTCTTGCACGTTATACAAGTATGGGGCACACAAACATGTGATGAGCTCACTGATGATGAACTCATGCCAACATCATCAACACAGGGAGGCAAGACTAACCTAGCCTGGGATATCAATAGGCTACTCAATCTATGGATGGCTCTAATAGTTTGAGAGTTAGCCTCTACAATGATATCAGGATGCTACACTCGAGGAGAGGGGGAGACATCAGTAGGGGGGACAAAAGTGCCAGCTTTCTTCTACTACAGAATGGGTCTATCCTAAGGAGCTCCTCCTCCTACACCCCTATTGGGCTTCATGCTCCAATATTTCACCTTGAGGCCCAACACAAATTCAGCATACAATTTTCTAATGAAATAAAATGGCACCTCTAAATTGTTGTGTGGAGGGATGTCAAAAACCATCCACCAACAATCCAAAAAATTCACACGCATAGCCTCATTCGTGCACCATTCAATTGATAGTTTGGGCTTTGTGTGTTCTACTTGTTTACCAATTTTTGGGTCCACAAAAAGGCTAACCATATCATCTTTAGTTATATTTAGGGCCACAACCTCATCATAGTCTAACTCATCATTAAACATGGCATGTATTTGGTTACGCCAGCGAAGAGTGGCATTTTGTTCATTGGTAAGTGTTTCAATATTATCCACTATGGTGTTTAATGTGGATAACATGGGAGCTAATGCAGGTATAGTGTTATATGTGGTTCACAAAACCCTCAATTTGGTGAGATTTTCAAATATCAAATCTTCAATTCAAGGAGGGTTTTGAGGGGGTACTGGATTGTTTGGTGGAGGGTTATGAGGAACATTGTTTCCTACCTCAGTATCATCATTTGGGTTAGCCATACCTATTAATTTGCAAAACATAATTTCTATTAAAAACAACCTAAATTTCAAAATTTTCTATTAAAATAAAATAAAATTTAACGAATTCAATTAAAAATAACTAATTTATAACAATATTCATTGAAGACATTAAAAAAACAACAAAAATACCCTTATCATATACTTGTTCTGAAATCTGATACCAGAATGGAGGTCAACACTCAAACCCAAAAAAATGCAATGTAAAAAGAGCTCTTAGGTTTTTTTTTTCAAAATCTATGTTATAGATTTTGGGTATCTGATTTCATATTGGATACCTGATTACCAATCAAATACCCGAAAAGGCTTGGTCCTAACTTTTTAGCTTTGGTATCAGGGTGGGTGGAAAAAAGTTAGAGTGGATTTAGAAATGCTTTTAGACATTTTCAAACACCCTTTTTTTCACATCGCCCCTTTTTGGCACACCATGATCTTGCACATACCCTAATAATACATATTTTGTAATAATAGATTGTTCATAGTCATTTATTTTTAAAAATTCATAAAGAAAATTGATAGTATTTTACTCATTATGCTAGTAACCCACATTGATATGCATCTTCCATAGTATATTTTACAAAACATGTATGATATAAAAAACACATTACATAAATTACTTACTCATTTTCTTAAGCATCTCATATTCAAAATTCATGCTTACCAATCAATCCAATGTTACAATTTATCATAGTCATGTTTGCATCTCCTCTAGCTTGTAATTGAACTCTTGCTTTTGAATCAAAATATTTGAATGCAAAGTAATTTGTGTAGAATATAAAAATATATTCAACAATATTATCTTATACAAATCATTCTATTAATTTAAATGTATGACATGGTGTAAGACATTTTAAAACCATTTAAGAGAACTACTTGGGATTGATATTTTTTCTACTACCATGCGATATTCTAAAAAGTTTTCATGTACTTCCTAAATTATTTTTGTGAATTGGCACTTGTGCTTGCAAATTAGTGTGGAGTGATCATTTGGCATGATGCAGATGGTAGAAATTATCATGAATCTCTCTCTTGAAAAGTTGATTAATAACCTACTCCAAGGTTCTAGATGGTTATTTTTCTATAGGCTTGGTAGCTCGATTGAAGATAAATGTGAATGTTCATAAGGAAGCCTTTTCTAGTATCTGTCAATTCTGCACAACTTTGAAGAAATGTGACCACAAAACAAACATATTTTTATATTTTTCAATTTTATAATAAATGCAATTTCTAATCAATACAACTATATGAATTCCTATTTTAACTACGCATTTGAAAAGTAATAATGGAGATAGAGTAATGAGAGATTAAAGGAAATTATTGAAAGAGAAATACCTAATGGACATAAGCCAAAGCAACAACATGTCTACAAATTAAATTATCAAAATGACCTAGTAGGAAACCAATAAAATTAGGAGCAACGCTTCCTGGACTCCACTGATGCAATTGTCAATGGGAACTTTAATGAAAATTAAAAGATGTTTCATGATTCATCAAATTGTGTAGCCACAGAAAGTGCACACACATGAGACAAAATGCTATGTATGAAAAATAGTGAACCTTTCTCCAATTCATCACAACTACAAAATTTGTTAACATAAGGCAAACACCAAAGCTAATTGATCACACAATTATCATAACATAATAAAACCATTGGATCTATTCCTATTCATGAACATAAACATTAAAAAATAACACATGCCGAAAAGATTTACTACACTCAGACTAAGAGAACCAATAGTATTTATTATTACATTAAAATATCAATCCATAATACATATTACATCCATGTATTTATAAGAAACCCTCTCCTTGTTTTGTGTTAGAAGTGAGAGCTCTTGTTATGAAAACACTATACTAAAAACTAATAAAATAAAGCTAATTATATACAGAATAAATCTCTAAATGGTGCTAAGTAGGTCTTCACCCTTATTTATATCAATTAATAGGTGTGTGAGCCTTTACATGACTAAAAATAATAAAAGAAGAAGAAGATAAGAAAAGAGAAGCCATGAGATGATCTGGGAGTCATTGGAGCTTCAAAAAATGCAATCTCAACCTTCTCTGGGCATTTCTAAATGTTAAACTGCCATTAAAATGTATTTTTGATGCATGAAACACTAAAAATAACAATTGGTAATTAAGTGTCGGAGCAACTACAACTGATCAAAATTGTCAGTGCACCTTTGTTTTTGGTGCACATTATTGAAAGTGCACAACTTTGTTTGGTGCACCTTATGAAAGTGTGCCTCTATGTTCAATGCACCTTATGAAAAAACACACTTTTCTGAAAAGTGCACCTTGGTGAAAGGACCAAAATTGATAGAATTTTTCTAAGTTCACAATTTTCCAAGTGTGACAAAAAATTACAAAGTCCACAATTTACAGTTTCCAGTATCTGGGTCTTGTTGACCTTCAACCAAGATAACATTTGGATGTTCCCCTTTGAACTTTTGGATAACAGAGGTGATTTCTTGAGGATTCAAAAAGTCTAAAGCTTCATATTTTTCCCTCACTTCCCTGTGGAAACCATAAACTTCTTGCCTTCTACAAAATCATCCAGCTTAGAGTCCAACTCCCTTAGTGTCTCCTTGATTTTGAAAATGTGTCTAACATCATCCTTAGAGGATACTGCTTCAAATTATTCTTGAGTTTTTGTACAACTATTTTTAGTGAGCATTGTTATATTTTGGAGTCATCATCAAAAATCCCAAAGGTGACTGCACTATAGTATTTATCCACTTCTAATAGTTGGGTATGTGTTATCTGCATGTCTTGGATATCTTCATACATAGGTAACATGACCTTACTATTGGCCTCCAACCATTGATCTTACCCAATTCTTCTCTTGTCAAACATCTAGTAGCATTCAGTGTCTCTCACTTTTGAGTGCAAATCCATGAAGTGTGACTTCTTGGGCACTCCTTAGAAATTGAAAGTCATGGGTTTGAGTGTTATCTTAGCTACTGCAAAAGATGAGGAATACATGGTAATCTTGGGGACCCCAAGGACCTTTGGATGTTCTGGATATGTATACTTAGTGCACCTTCATACTTAGTGCACATTCACACTAGCACAACTTCACATTTAGTGCACCTTCAGACTTAGTGCACCTTTGGACTTAGCACACTTTCACGAAGTTGCGCAAGGTGCTCAATTTGCCAAAACTCAAAGTTCCCAAATTTGAAAATAATTTTTGGGTTTTTCTCAAATAGCGCACCTTTGCACTTAGTGCACCTTCACATTAGTGCTCCTTCAAAAAGTTGTGCAAGGTGCTCAATTCACCAAAAAATCAAAGTTTTGATATTTGAAAACAATTTTTGGGTTTTTCTCAAATGAGGTCTAGGATCACTCTTGTGTAATTATTCCTAATCTTTTTGATGATTTATGCCCTCTTTATAGTCCAACATTGTCATGTACTTGAACTCCTACTTCTTCTATTTGAATTCCCAAGGCACCTATGTTAAATATGCACATGTAATACCATGGTAATCTTTGTGGCTATGGGTAACGAGGATGCCATGATGACTTACACAAAAGATAAACATCAACATAATGGTGCTAGGGGGTAAAAATGACACTTAATTACTAGACTCGAATAATGAAAAAATTAACAAAATTTGGTCAAAAACTGACAAAATCCACAACTGTGCACTACTGCACCTAGCGCACTTGCACAGGGTGTGTAGGGTGTACCTAGTGCACTAACTAGGTCAATTTCTATGGTTTGCACACCTAGAAAGGGGTACACCTTGGGAAGGTGCACTAGAGAACTACAAAATAAGTCAAGGTAGTGTACATGGTGTACATGTATGTTGGGTGCACATGTGTGTTGGGTGTGCTTGTGCGCACTTTTGGCCTTTATGCAGAACTTGATCTTCTCAACTGGAAAATTTCAAATGACACTAATTGACTAGACTCCTAAACCTAAACTACAAAAGTTCCACTCGCTAAGGTACTTTGGAAGATACTCTATTCTGAGGAATGAGCTTTTGGGAGTCAAATTAAAAAATGGGGGGGTCACCAATTTGGAAGCCAAAAATGGGGTGTGTGTTGTGGAACCACAACAAATATCCCTAAAAAAAGGAAGAAATGAAAAAAGAATTTCTTTATCAGTGAGCATTCAAACTTGTATCAAGTTTGCAACTTTATTCCAAATGTCACTAGTGGCTTTTGAGAACTTCAAACAAGAACTTCAAACTTTTCAATTTTCATGTTTAGTGTGTGTTTAGTGTATTATATCCTTTGATGTTCCTAGGTGCCAACTATTATGAGTGTCCAACAACATAGAAATAATCTTCCACTAACTGAAAAAGGCTTCAAAAATCCCCCAAAATCCATTGTGAATCATTGTGTGATCAAATGCAAGAATCTGTTCAGAGGGCTCTTAATGAGTCATCGATTGCTTGTCTTTTATATATTTAGTAATCTATTTGCTTGCTTCATAGAGCTTAGGTATTTCTAACTGATTCTTACTTGAAGCTTGCATTTATACAAAGTAGGCTAGTGATTATGTTGTGCTAGCTCCACTCTGTTACCTTTTCATTTATACCAAGCTCCAAAATCATTTGTGTGACACCATCTTGATTTTATTTTTTCTTTTCTTTTCACTTTCTTTGACTGTAATTAGATTGTGTAGCTTGGTTTTGTTCCAATCTGATGACTCATGTGTTCCTCTTTTAATTAACTTTTCGTAAACTCACATGCCAAACATTGATCTTAATGTATCTTTGGGGAAATCTTATGTCTAAACTGGTAAGTTTTGAATTGTCCTTTTCTATTGTCCATCTAAATTGAAACAAATCTAGATGACCAATTCTTTAAATTTTTAAAGTGTTGAGAGAGATCAATCTAGAATTCAATTTTAAAGCTAAAAGTCCTCTTTACTAGTGAGCGATATTTGTATTTAGCCTGTACGAGAAACAAAGTTATCCAAATGCTTTGATGAAGAAATGCCTCTTCCTAAAATTGAGACAAGTTGGGATGGACTACATATTGGGAACAACCCCGAAAAAATACACTAACTCCCTAACTCAAAGACTAAAAAAGAAAGAGATGCAAAAACCCAAACAAAATAGACTTGACACAAAGAAAACTAATACCTAACTAAAAAGACTTAAAAAAAACTTAAATATAGAAAACCTTGAACAATAAGAACACATGTTAGTTGTTAGTAGATTTCTCATTATGTACAATAGTAATAACCCAACCCATATAGTTCTAAAAAATTGACTTGTCTTCATACTCAGAAAATAAAAATTAGGCAATCTTGGCTCAAATGTTGGGCATAAATCACACATAATCAGAAGTTGTGGCAACTCTCCATGGTTATGATTTATCCACAAACACATTTTCTTACCTTTAGCATCATATTCAAACTAAAAATCATCAAACTGAAAGGGATAATAGAAAGACATCACCTGATTTAGTGAGTCCCTTGCCATAGGGGTACACTTACACATTGTAATTTCTCCTTTTTATCTTATGGTACACAAGTCCACACACACATGGAAACATTAGCACCAACAATGTAATATAGCTATCAAAACAAAACCCAAAAGATAGAACATTGCATCTATGATCCTTATTATCACCATCATTAGCCCTAAACCATGAATTGTCACATTTAGACTCCTTGGGACTAGAAAACTCAATCATAAGCCTTCCTTTTGAATCACAATATTCATTAATATCATTAACCAAGGTGTTTCCTCCCTCATATCTCAAAGAAGCATGTCCAAAATCATACTTACCTTCCATGGTGATCTCTTAAGCTAACAAGATATCAGGACAACTTACATCTGAATGGAACCTAAAGAGATGAACTCTGTAAGAATTTATTATTGTATAGTTTGATATATGCCTAGAACACCATAAATAGACATTTCCTTAATCAATATTGAGAACAAATTAAGAACTCTATCAATCTCATCTGATGACATATCTTGTTTTGAGGGAGGTATCTTATCATTATCCAATGGGGAATCAATATCACACTAGGAAGTGTTGTGGTTTCACAATGCACACCTCATTTCGCCTAGAAATGGGGACCCCCTACTTTATTTTTTGGCTTTTTTGATCCCTAGTCTAGGGTCCTAGTCCTTTTATAGTGTCTTTGGTTAGATTTGGGTCCCGGTTCAAAAACCTAGAGTTTGAAATTCATTGTCCAAAAGAAGAAGTCTTTTTTTTTTTGCAAAAAATGGCACACCAAGTGCACTAGTGCACCAAAACACTTACAAAAAGAATCACCCTTGGTGATGTGCAGCAGCATAGCTGCACAAAACCAAGGTTGTGTTGGGTCCCTAGGTCTATAAAACCTAGGACCCCCTCCTCCCTCCATACTTCATTTTCTTCAATCATAGCTCTCTGACCCATACCTATGTAGCTAACCAGGTGCAGTATTGCACATCTTCTTCCCTCACTCCTTATTTCACACCTACACTCAAACATAAAATAATGATTAAAACACCTATAAAGGTGCGCAGTTGCACACCTTTTGTTTTTCTTTGTAAAACATTAAAAAATCTAAAAAACTAAAAATTTAAGAAAAACTTTAAAAACATAAATTAAACATCATTTAAAGGTGTGCAATAGCACACCTAATCAGGCATGTTGTTACACACCCTTAAATGAAAAGACACTCTATCTATGTGCTAAGTGTATAATAGGGTGCACATCAGCACACCCCATTAGGTGCATTGATGTGTACCCCATATATTGAAAAACTTTACAAGGGTAAATGTGCATTAGACACACCTCAAAGGTGCACTAGGTGAGAATTTTTTTCTATTCTAGGGTCATATTCAAATTTTTAGATCTTTTTAGGCAGTTAGGTTTTTTGGGTTTTGTTCGTGTCAGTTTTAGTGTTGGTTTTTATCAATTCTTCTTTGACTTCAAACTAATACACATTATTTTTGTGCAAATTCAATGGCTTCTTCATCATCCTCCCTTGCTATGAAAATGGTTCCAAAACCCTTGATGCTCAAATTTCAAGGTGTTTTGACCAAGTTGCACTTTCAAGATGACTATTCAAAGATCCAAGACACTAAGCTTTGTCATATTGATTTGAGTGCATTCATTGTATTATGTAATAAACCCACAGAAAGGTCTCCAATGATATCTACATTGATCCGATCAGGACTTGTCAGTACAACATCACATCTAGTTTTAGTGTAATCTTCAGAGTTGATCATGACATTAGCCAAGAATTATGTTCTAGAAGAAAGGGTTGTCAAGAGCATAATCAGAGAGATCATCTTGGATCTTTGACCAAATAACATAGAGAAGGTGTTCCATCTTCCAAGGGATTCAAATTGAGTTATCACCAAGCTGAGAGATGGTATAGGGAACATATTGATTAAGCTTATGAAATCATATAGTCTCCATACCTCATTGAGAAGACTCCTCTAGGGTAGGAAATAGGAAAAGTGGATATGACAAGAGGTTACATGAAAGAAGATATTGGATATTCTATCATACTCTTGTGCAAGACACTTGAACATTTGGATGGTGCATTTTATTAAGATGATCAAAATAGTAGAGATGCCACTTGACTGGTCTTCCATTCTTAGTGAGAACTTTGGTGAGTATCTAGTTGCAGTTAAGCATAACCAAAAATTCTATATGACATCATATTTGGTATATTTGTTAGCTACAAGAGCAACAGATTATCCAAGACTCTACAAAAGGGGTAGTATGCAAGATGCAAATGTGTGGCCGTATATAGTATATCCTCAACTAGTAAAGAAGAAGCTTTAAGAGCATAGCAAGGAATACAAGATCATAAATGATGCTTTTATATTCACAATAATCCAATTCATAGAAGGGTATTATGCGAAGAGGATGTCAGAAGAGGCTGTTGCTAAGGTATCAAAAGTTGGAGCCTACTACATCCAATTTTGAACATTCACATATTTGAGGGTAGTGGATACAACTATCAACCCCAAGAAGCTCCCTAGGTATCCCAATGATAGACTTGTTTTACTAGAGATCACTCTACAACTCTTGTCTACATATGACAGAATTAGAAAGCAGCACAAAATATGTTAGGTGTGGCCTATTACTATAGGACCTTTTAGTATGGTTAGAAGATAGGATATTTCATCTTTTGAGTCCAAATGGGATCAGTATCCCTTATAAGAATAGAATTCTCCTTGGCCCTATTTTGATAACATTGGAAGAGTGTAGTACTTAACTGGCAAGATATTTTAGTATGAGGATGCAGTTGAGGATCATTGGATGAATGTAGTAGACAACTACATTATCTACATAAGGGATTATTATAGGATGACTCTATATTTGGTAGAGAGTGCTTTGAAGATAAAGATTCCATTGAAGATTATGCAACAAGATACTGAAGATATCCTTGATCCACTATTCAACAGGGACAAGATTGGTGACCGACCTATCATGAATGTTGAGGTTGATAAAGAAGAAAATTCAGACAACAATCACAAGGTGAGGCATGTCATCAAATTGACAAAGGATTTGATCAAGTGACCTTTAAAACTTGATCCATTTCCTCAAGCGGTGGTCTTTAACACTCAAACCCCCCTAGCTAAAGGTTGAGGAGCTAAGGTCATAATACCTACATTTACAACCTAGTTGCTAGTGAGACTAGAGATAGTACACCAACTCAATAGACTAGTTGGATATTATAGGGCTCAAAAGGGTAAAGGAAAGAGGAAGAGAATTTCTCCTTAATGGGCTGAGCTAGAAGAGGAAGTGACTCAGGTGCCTCCATAGATAGGAGAAGAAAATGTACAAGGGTCTGAGAATGTAGAAGCAGCACAGACTCAAGACAATCCTCAAGTGATTCCAACTAAACAAGGCCAAGAAGCTAAAATTGAAGTACAAGAAGAACAAGCCTCCCCTTCTGCTCCTAAGAGAAGAAAGATTAAGACTTTTGTTAAGAGAAGACAAAAGGTCATTAGGAGAGTGATTCCTTTCCCATCAGTCCCTAAATGTATCCTAGAAGAAGTGGAAGAAGAGGATGATGAGGACAAAGAGGATAATCTACCTTTGAACTAGAGGACTCATCTTGCAAGAGCCACAAAATTGGAATGGAGAAGAAGCTCCATAATCACACCACCATCCATTCCTAAGAATTCTATTGAGTCTACTACATCAGAAGATGAAATGCATTAGTAGATAGATGAACAAGATGTTGAAGGGATTGATGTCTTTAAGATATCAGATTTGGATTTTATGTTGGTGGTACTAAATTGGTGGGAGACAAGATAAGAGACACTCCAACCAATCAACCTCAATAGAAGGATTAAAGTCAATTACCACTTGCACCACAAGGACCCAAGGTAGATCTATCATCCCCAGTGCAAGTCACATTTTGTGTTGATAAAGGATCAGTTACTCCTCTGCCTCCAAACAATGAAGAAGAATAGGTTCGAGCAGAGCAAGAGTAAGAGTCACAAAAAGCATCCACCGAGGAAGTGTTAAAGGAAGGATAGATAAGTGAACAATCTTTGAAAACTTCCCAAGACATGGAGGTAAGGAATGTGGACTCTATGGACAAAGAGACTCCTGGTGCAGATCTCGTATAAAAGGAGAGGACTCTAGAAAGGGGAGATAATGAAAAGAGCATGGCTAAGAAAAGTTCTTTGTCCTCGAAAGGAAAATCTCCAATGGAGCATGTCCCAAGGTGGCTAAGGAAAGAAGTGATAAGAAACAAGAGGAAAAAATTCACCACTGAGGAAGAGGATAGGATGGAATTAATTGAAGTTCTAAGGAAACCTAAATCACCACCAAAGGATGTATGGGCATTAGCCTTTATCATGAGTGATCAGAACTAGGACTTATTTGCTCACGAGGCTATCTCTCCTTCATGTACAAATGTTGAATAATTGTCTCCAAGGGATTATTAGATAAGGGAGGTCATGCTTGGGAAACCTACCTTGGATACTACTAAGCTTATGGTTACAATAGGAATTAAAGAAGTATTCAAGAGCTTAGAATAGGGTGGGGAGGAATTGATAACACTTTGGAGACAAAATGAGATCCTAAGAGGATATCTAAGTGAATTTGTTGGTCCCTTAGATCCTAAAAATCTTGAGGAAACCTTGAATGAAAAACTAGAGAGAAGGGATAAGGGTACAGTACTGTTAGATCCATTTTTGAAAGTTTGTCAGCAATGGCGAGAAAGTTTTGAGGAAAAAGGTGTACAAATTATACAAAAAAATATGAAGTTGTTACACTGTATGTAGGATAATGCAAATAGGCTAGTCACCATTTTGAATCAAGATTTTGGTCTAATGGATGAAGTATGTACCTGAGGCAAAGATTTGTAGGAATTATAATCTATCAAGGGACAAAGATATCAAATGTTGATGGAAGTATATACAGCTAAGGAATTAGATAAAATTGATGATTGGATAGAGAAAATTGTGGATGGTAATAAAGTAATGGAAACATTACATGTGGAGATTTACAAGCTCAAGGATCAAACCCAAGAGAAAATTTTGGAGGTAGAGAGGCATTATAGTGATGTGTGTTTAAACATTTTTTAGGATGATTCTAGGGAGAAGTTAGTATTTGTAGAGGTAGTAGTTGAAAACTTTTGGAAAACTTTTGAGGAAGCTACTAATGATGATGACATCAGGCAAGCATTTAGAATAGAGAAAGCATTATTAGAATTGGATGTAAAAATTGGAGATTTTGCAGAGACTCATATCGAGGTGGGCAACTACAGGCAGAAAGTGAAAGAAAAATATGAAGACTTAGATTTTTTAGATGTGGCTGAAGTCATTGATATCATAGAGAAATTGAAGGGTAAATAGCCAAACATAGCTCTGGTATAAAGGGGAACAAAACCTAGAAGCCAAAATTTCAATTTTGACACTTAGTAAAACTTTGCAATGTTTGGAACCTGCTTCCGAGGTGCGCAGGTGTACTAGTGCCCCGGGTGCACAAGTGTTCTTTTTTAGTGGTGTTCTAGAAGATTTTGAAGAATTTAGAGGTACACTGATAGTTAACTACTAGTTCTAAATTTAGAGCTTTCCATGCATTGAAAATGCATTCTAACAACAGTTTAACTCCTACAGATGCCTAGTGAAGATGGAGCTTCTATTTTTGGCACTTCTAGACACTTCCCCATTATCTAATGACTTTATCTTTCTTATTTTGTCTTATTTTCTTTTTTTTAAGTCATGTAAAGGGTCATGCATCCATTTAATAATATAAATATGGATGAAGTCCTACTAAGCACCATTTAGAGAGTCAGTTTGTACATAAATAGATTTGTTTTATTAGTTTAGAAGTATGTGCTTGCATATAGATATCTCTCACTCTCAACATAAATTGAGGAGAATATTTCTTATAAATTTAGGAATGTAATATGTATTCTAGGCCACCATTATTTTGATGCAATAATATATGCTATTGGTGCTTGCATTTGGAGTGTAGTGATTCTTGCCTAAGTGTGTTATATTTTGTGAATGTATGTTCATAAAGTGCAATTGAGATAATTGTTTTATTGTGTTGTTCTAGTTGTGCAATCTTTTAATTTTGGTGTTTGCTACAGGTCTACAAATTCCACTAATGTACTTAGTTCAAGAAGAGATCACCATATTGTTCCTACATAGCTTTTTGTCTCACATGAGTACACTTTTCGTGGCCTTGCAATCTGATGAAAAGTGAAACATCTTACAATTATTGAATTCCCATCAAAAATTGCATTAGTGGAATTAAGGATGCACTGCTCCTATTTTCATTGGTTACCCACCGATCTTTTCAGAAGCTTAACTCACAAACGCATTGTTTCCATGGTTTATGTCTATTAGGATTTTACTTTCATGTTATTTGCTTAAACTTTTTGTTACCCTATCATCATTATTTTCTTTTACAAACACTTGGTTAATTTAGGAATTTATATAGTTGCATTGTTAGATTGCATTCATTTAAAAAACAAAAAACACCAAAAAGTGTATCTCTTTTGTGGTTAATTTTGACACAATAAGCAAATTGATTATTTGATCTGAAATTGGTTTGAACCAGCAAATCCCTCCTCATGAACAAACACATTTATCTTCAATTGAATAGATTCCAGTAGGTCACAAGATCACCTAAAACCTTGGAGTTGATCCCAAATCAGCTTTTCAAGAGAGGAGTTTGAAAGGATTCTTGTCATTAAGCATCATGCAAAATGACATCTCAATAGGAAGCATTGGTATCTTCTTCTTGATGACTTCCTAATTAAAAAATCTCAGCAACCCTAGGATCTTCTACATTTCAATCATTTTTTGCAACTTTTAGAATTTTTGCAACTCTATGGACTTTTGGAACTTCAAAAAATTTTGCATCCTCGAAATGTCTTAAGATATCCACACTTATTGTAACATCCAAACTTGCAACAATTTCATGTCTAAATCCATAGCAGATCTCTCCAATAGAATTGATATTATAAACAAGTTAATAATAAATCTTACCCCCTTTTCATATGTATATATTGATGATACTCATATTGATTGTAACTATTGCAAATTGATTGGTATGGCAACTTTTCTCACATGGTATGATGTTGATCATTAAAATTTTACCAAACCATGTTAAGTGTTGCTAGAATTGTATTTGTTGTAGTGCATTTGTAATTTAGATCTCCAAGTTCATAATTTCTTTCACACATTGAGTAAGATGAATGATATCCATGGAGTGGAAATAACAATGCTATCAAATCTTCTACATTATTTCTCAAATGGACACCCTAATTTTTACAAAAATTAGGGCTCCATCACTTTCAACCTTCTCATTTTCTAAAATATTAAACTTTCTTTATAAAGCCACTTTATGATGGATTTAACACAAGAACTCTCAATGAACTTCATACATAAAATAAAATAGATAAGGTAAAACAAATTAGCACATCAAGTCTAGTTCAAATTTTTAAAACTTTAGCACATAAAGATGTTCACACTAGAGTTCTAAATTGAATGAATTCATAAACAAAAATGGAAAATATATTGCAACATTTAATGTCAAAAATAGAATAACTAGATTTTGCAATATTTTTCTTTGTAGAGAATGTGATTCTTAAGGATAAAAAACATGCAAATTGGAGTTTGCACCTATAACTGAATGTTTTACTTTTACTGTAATAATTTTAAGAAATATGTTTTACTAACTAAATATTTCTTTTTTCCAAAAAATAGATGGAAATTGTCAATTCCAAGATCAAAAAATTATGTAAAGAATAGAGACACAACCTATTACAAATACTAGAGTCACAAGTAAGCTATGAACTTCATATTCCCTTGAACTTATGTACTAGCTCTTGGGTTTAAAAATATTGTATATTAAAATCTAGTTCTCAAGTATATTAATGTAGTATATTTCTTTAGGTATTCCTAGCTAATCCATGTTTTACAATATTACAACATTCCATATGGCATCAGATATATACACCGTGGAAATATTAAATACTTGAAGTACCTTTCTGAATCATTTTCCAATACTTGATATATATGTGTAATATTTTGTTTATCAAAATACCAAAACAAGTTGTCTGTATAGTCGATACCTTTTGCATCATTTTGCTACCAAGGGACAATTTTCAAAATGTAAAAAGACAAACTAGACCACAACTCCATTAACACTTTTTAATTGCCTTTGTATAAGGCTTAAGAACTTACAACCCATCTTTCTTAATGCACATTTCCTATTGAAAAAACTCTTTGTTGCCTCGAACCCATCTGTGATGTTTATCTAAACATTACTCATACATCCTGAGGATGAAGGTGTGACAAGAAACCTTTGTGTCTAACTCAAATAGTCTAAGAATGGCATCTGACTATGACAACTTGACCCCAGTTTAGCTAGTACTGCCAGGTCGATGTCGTTGACAAGAACTTCATCCTTGTAGATAAGTCAGAGTTGCAATATTTCCTGCATCCAACATCCAACATCCATTTCTAATCCATCATCCATCAAGTCATCTAATTTGCTATCTTCCACGGGTTTAAAGTCTCTATCACCTTCTACTAAAGTGCAATGTTTATCCAAACCATCATTTTCTCCTATTCTTGATGCACAGTCCCCTTTTGAACAATCTTCAAAATTGGAGTGCTTGAATTTTGATGATGTGACAAAGGTCATATTCTCTTCAATGAATTATTCTTCTCTACCTCTAACTTTATTTCCTTCATACTCATATCTAACAAATAAAACATCTAAGTCACTTTTCTCTGCTTCTGAAAGCCTTTGTTTCTTTTCTTAGTTCTTTCTATCTTCACAGGGTTTCTTAATAACATAGATGGTAGTACTTGTACCTTAGGTGTACTTGTCTCTATCTTATAGTGTTCATTTAGAGTAGCTAAAGATGTATTAAATTTATCCTCTAATTATTTTCCTTCTATATATAATCTCAAGTCCTGTAAGATTTTAGGGCATTCTTTCTTAGTTTCAAAGTGAGGAAGTAATGTTTTTGTGGTCGCATATTTATTAGGATCTTCCTTTACATCATCTGCAACTATGATTAGAGAATCAAGATATTGAGTAGCTTCATTAAAGCATGGTTTTATTTCTTCCAATATTAGGCTGATAATTTTTGGGTGGCAATCTGTAGTACCATCCTCATGAAGCTATATCCCAACCTATCCTAAATGAGGGAGGAGTGTCTCAAGATCTTCTCTCAGCTTCAATCTTTTTAAAAGGTCCATCATAGGGAGCCTTTTGTGTTTCAAACCTTTCCATGAGTGCATTGCAAGCTGTTTGGTTCAACCTTCCCTGTTCTTTATGCCCAAAACTCTGGTGCATAGTATCTTCCTCTCTTATCTTCTTTAATTGAGATTGTTTTTGAATTGTTGTTGACAAAATTAACCCCTTACTAGGAAAATATCCTTGTTTGTTCTCCTTCATCTCCTAGTCTTCTTTTACTAGTCGATACTTGTCTTTGATTTGCACTATAGATCTATTTCTAAACAAGGGTTCATTTTCTTTAATTTCTTTCCAATTATGAGGTCCAAATCTTTGAACTGCTTGATGAAGAGCTTCCTCTTCTTCTGTTGTCCATCTTCTTGTACTCAGGGTATCATTTTGAGGCTTCTAGGTATCATTTTGAGGCTTCTAGGTATCATTTCTTTGTTTGTGTATCCTAACTATAATAGCTAGAGCAAGACGAGTTTGACTTTTCTTCTCATGAAAATGTTGAGGCCAGGAATGACAATTTTGTTGTGACGTGGAGCCTAACCAGACTTAGAGGTTCATTCAACATGATTTCCCTCCAAATTATTTATAAGGGGATTTTGGGGCATCCGTAATATTTTTCTATTATTCTAGCCCTAATTTTGTAAGCAACAAAAAGCTTGTATAAAAAGGCTTAGGGTTAGGGATTTTCATAATGTGATGCAAAAATTGGCTCTTGTGGTGGTATTGAGCTATAAGGGATTACGAATTATAATCAGTTTGAAATCATTGTATCATAATAATATTGACTTATTGTTGGTGGATGTAGCCCAGGGATTAGGTTAACCATGTTAAATCCTAGTGTCTTGTGTTCTCTTATGTGGGATCTATTATTTTCTAATATTGGTTATATTTGCATTTAAATGTTATTTCTATCTGAGGTTAATCCTAACAAGTGGTATTAGATCCAAGTTGTCATCATTTTTTTTTAGCTAGACCATCATTTTTTTTTCTTGTGATCCTCTATAGGAAGGTCTCATAGTTGATTGGGAGCTATGGCAGACAAGGGTAAGCTAAAGGTGGAGAAGTTTAATTAGTAGAACTTTTAGTTATGGAAGATGTAAATGGAAGACTATCTTTATCAAAAGGATTTATGGAAGTCCTTGGAAGGAAAATCCAAGAAACAAGGAACTATGTCAGATGAGGACTGAGAGATTTTAGACAGAAAGGCACTTGGAAGCATTTGATTATGCTTGGCACCATCAGTGACATTTAACATTCCAAAAGTGAAGATGATGGAAGAGTTGATGGAAACCCTAGCGAAATTATATGAAAAGCCCTTTGCTTCAAATGAGGTATTTCTCATGAAGCGTTTATTTAATATGAAAATTGTAGAAGTTGGATCTATTGCATATCATTTAAATGAGTTTAATACTATTACTTATCAATTATCTTCTATAAGTATTAATTTTGATGAAGAAATTATGGCTCTCTTAATTTTTTGTTCTTTGTCTAAAAGCTTGAATGGCTTGGTAATGGCTATGAGTAATTATGTTTTTGGATCTATTACCCTAAAAATGGATGATGTGATCAGTGTTATTTTGAGTGAGAAAACTCATAGGAAATCCTCAGGTGGATCTACATCAAGAAGTGCTTTGAATGCACAAAGGAAAGGCAGAACAACTAAGAGAGGAAAAAATTCCAAAAATCATGGGAAATCAAGAGGAAAGTCAAAGGGGAAGAGGTCTCAATCCAAAGGATCGAGAGATTGTTGGTAATATGGTAAAATAAGGTATAGGAAAAAGATTGTTGGACTTGAAAGAAAAATGAAGGAGATAAACTAGAAGGGAACAAGGAGGAAAATGTGCTAAGTAAAAAATCTGAATAGGATGCTTTGCTTCTGTCTTTAGAAAGTGTTGATGATTCATGGGTTTTAGATTTTGGTGCTTCATTTCATGCTACACCCCATAGAGGTTATTTTATTAATTATGTCCAAGGAGATTTTTGGATTGTTTATTTGGGGGATAATGAACCCTGTCAGATTGTTGGAAAAGGAAAAGTTAAGATTAAGTTGCAGAATGGGAATCATTGGCTGCTACATGAGGTAAGACATGTTCCAAGGCTGGGTAGGAATTTAATTTCAGTAGGGCAACTCGGTGATGAGGGTTGTGTAGTTACTTTTAATGATAGAAATTGGAAGGTTTCAAAAGGTTCCCTTGTAGTAGAAAAAGGTGTGAAAGTAGGCACCTTATATCTTTGTACAAACTATATTGTTCCTTCTACTTTGATTATTTTAGAGAAAAATGAATGTCCAGGAATAGTTGCTATAGTTGAGTAGGGATAACAAATAGTTGTTGTAGATTCTGATGCAATGCTATGGCACAACAGACTTGGGCACATGAGTAAGAAAGGTATGAAATTACTACATTCAAAGCAATTTTTACTAGGTTTGAAATGTGTCAATATGGATTTCTGTGAAAGTTGTGTGTATGGAAAACAAAAGAGATTGAGTTTTGTGAAGACTAGGAAGGAAAATAAAAGTGAGAAATTAGAACTTGTGCATACAGATGTATGGGGACCGACTCCGGTATCTTCCCTTGGTGGCTCTCATTATTATGTTACATTTATTGATGATGCAACTAGGAAAGTATGGGTTTATTTACTTAGACAAAAATATGATGTATTTCAAACTTTTAAGAAATGGAAATGCTTGGTTGAAAATGAGACTGGAAAGATATTAAAATGTCTTAGATCTGATAATGGTGGTGACTATTGTATTCATGAATGTGAAGATTATTTCTCTACTAATGGTATTCATAAACAGAAAAATGTTCCAAGGACTCTATAGGAAAATGGAGTGGTTGAACACATGAACAAGACTATAATGGAGCACACAAGGAGCAAGAGGTTGCATGAAAGGTTGCCCTTAAACATGTGGGTAGAGGTTGTTAATACTATTGTATATTTGATTAATAGAGGTCCCTCTACTCCTTTAGGTTGTGTCATTCTAGAGGAAGCATGGACTGGTAAGAAGGTGAGTTATTCTTTTCTCAAAACCTTTGGTTGTGAAGCATTTGCTCATATAGATTCTAAAAATAGAATTAAGCTAGAAGCTAAGTCAAAGAAATGTGTATTTGTTGGATATGGCATTAATGAATTTGGTTATAGGCTTTGGGATGTGATATTCAATGAGAAAGTGTTGTACAAAGATCTATTGCAGCAACATGAGAAGAAAGAAAATGATTATGCATTGTTGGATGATACTCTAAAATATGATTTTCTACTAGTTCCTCATGATCTACAACAACTAAAATAACAAATACCACACACCCCAGTAAATCTTAGATAATCAACAAGGATAAGTAGACCTTCAAAAATATTTTCTCCTTCCTAGTAATCTATTTTACTTACTGATGCTAGTGAACTTGAATGTTATGATGAAGTTGTGCAAGTGGATACAAAGATTTAGTGGGAGTCTACAATGAAAGAAGAAATGAACTCTTTGCTGAAAAATAAGACATGGGGTTTATGCAAGTTGCCTGTGGGTTACAGAAAAAATGGGTTTACAAGTTAAAAGAAGAGGATGGAGATAAAAAACGATTTAAAGCAAGGTTAGTGGTAAAAGGATTTGCAAAAAAAAAGAGCATTGATTTTGATGAGATATTATGTCCTATTGTTAGAATGACTTCTATTCACACTATTTTAAGTATTGTGGCTACTGAAGATTTGCATTTGGAGTAGCTTGATGTTAAAACAACCTTCCTTCATGGTGATTTGGATGAAGAGATATATATGGCACAACCACATGGATTTGAGCTCAAAGGTAAGGAGAACTGAGTGTGCATATTGAAGAAAAGTTTATATGGCTTGAAGTAAGCACCTCGACAATTGTATCTAAAATTTGACAAGTTTATGCATAAGCATGGATATAGCAGGTTTCATTCAGATCATTTTGTTTATTTTAAGAGGTTGGATGATGATAGCTAAATTATTTTATGTTTATATGTTGATGATATGCTTGTAGCTGGGTCTAACATGAATCATATTAAGGGGGGCTAAAACGCTAGTTAGCACATGCATTTTCTATAAAGGATTTGGGGGTAGCAAAAAAAATCCTTGGTATGAAGAATTGTAGAGATAGGAAGAATAGAAAATTAACATTATCTCAGGTTGATTATATTGAGAAGGTGTTGCAATTTTTCTCTATGGAGAATGGTAAAGTTGTCAGCACACCTTTACCTGGTCATTTGAAGTTGACTAAGGAGATGTAACCAAGATATAAGAAGAAGAGGCCAAGATTTCTAAGGTATCATATGCTTTATCTATAGGAAGCTTAATGTATGCTATGGTATGTACTAGGCTAGATATTGCACATGTAGTGGGAGTTGTTAGCAGGTATATGAGTCATCTAGGAACTGAGCATTGGAATGCAATTAAATGGATTCTCAGATATTTGAGAGGAACATCCAGTAAGAGTTTACACTTTGGGGGCTCTACTACTTCTTTATAAGGATATGTTGACTCAGATTTTGTAGGGGATATTGATACTAGGTAGAGTACTATAGGTTATATATTTATTGCTAGTGGGGTAGTAGCGAGCTAGGATTTTTATTACAATAGGTTAATGCTTTATCCACTACAAAGGCAGAGTATGTTGCTGCTACAAAGGTAGCCAAGGAGATGATATGGCTTCAATTCTTCATGGAAGAATTGGGAGACCCACAGAAGGATAATTATTTGTTCATAGATAGCCAAAGTTTCATTCATCTTGTAAAGAATTTAGCTCTGCATTCAAAGACAAAACACATATAGTTGCGATATCATTTCATTTGATCAATTTTGGATGATGGATAGTTAAAGATAGAGAAGATATGTACACATGATAATCCAACAGATATGTTTATAAAGGTAGTACAAGGGAGAAGTTGAACTCCTCTTTAGCTTCGGTTGGTCTTCTAGACTAAACAGACTAAAAGAACAACAGAGTCTAGAGTGGTTTAATCTTCTAGTGGAGCTATAGGTTTAGTATCTATGATTAATCTCCAAGTGGGAGGTTATTATTGTGGAGTCTGATCAATCTCCAAGTGGGATATTGTTGTGATGTGGAGCCTAATCAGACTCAGAGGTTTATTCAGCACAATTTCCCTCTAGATTATTTCTATGGGGATTTAGGGGCATTGGTACTATTCTTTTATTATTCTAGCCCTAATTTTGTAAGTAGCAAACAACTTGTATAAAAAGGATTAGGGTTAGGGATTTTCATAATGTCTAATGTGAAAATTGGTTATTGTGGAAGTATTGAGCTATAAGGGATTACGGATTGTAATTGGGTTGTAATCACTAGATCATAATAATATTAGACTTTTTGTTGGTGGATGTAGCCCATGGATTGGGTGAACCACGTTAAATCTTGGTGTATGTTGTTCTCTTATGTGTGATCTATTATTTTCTAATATTGGTTATGTTTGCATGTAATTGTTATTTCTGTCTGAGGTTAATCCTAACAAATTTTCCACCAAAAGTTAAGTAAATGGTTCATTCTCCCCTGCAAAAAAGAGCAAAGAAAATGATCTCTACCTAAAATCTAAATTTTTTGATAGGAAAATCAACAAAAACTAACTGAGACTCTAGGTTACAAATTCCATCATGGCATAAGGAATTCCAATTTATTTTTCTTCCTTTGATTGACTTTTCACCATTAGACCAATCTCAGATTGCTCAAAACTATTTTGTCACCTCTTGAATGAGGAAACCAATGATCAACCTCCCAAGCAAGTGGGGAAGTAGGGTTTTCATTTTTGTACAGAACAATTTCACAAGGATCTATCCTAAATAGAGAAAAGATCAAATCCTACATTTCCCAAATGATCAAGTTGCTGTCAAAGAGAATATGCAAATCTTCTAGCACTTGATGGGTTTGTTTCTTCTAATTTCATGATTGGAAATAGTTGATTGAACTCCTTCACCTTAGCAATATCTTCAAGTTGTAATGCATGTGGTAAAAATCTCTGAGGAGGCCCCTCAGTGTATGGTGTAATGAAACCCTGCATATGAAGATGGACATTCTTGCAAAGCTTGGCATATCCTCTGGGATAACCCAATTCAGGGCCCACTGTTGTCTCTTATTCTATCAATGTAATCATAGAATTATTATTATGTCTCTCATTCTCCAAAAAATATTTTTATTGCCTAAATTCTTTGTTATCTACTAGATTCTCTAGCATGCAACTTTAAAAAAGTGGAGCATCTTGTCCAGAAATTAATTCTTGTGGAAGATTTATAAAACCATCATTAATAAAAAGTCCATAAAATTTAATTTATTAGAAAATCATGAAATCACATGAAAAATGTACTTAAATTTATTTTATTTTGAAATACACATTTGGTTGAGTCATGGTAGCTCATGTCAATTTGGTAGGTAGCAAACACATTATATTGTTTATAGGTTGTTAGAGTAGTAACAAACTAATGTGGATAGTTGAATAGTTATCAAAGGGTGGCCATTTCTATTCCAAGTTAAAAGCTACACATCCCATTGATGAATGGAAGATATTGATTAAGACATTTGAATACCTTTAGTGTGGGTTTGGTTAGCTAAGAAGGACACTCTTATTTCTATATTTATGAAACACATAGTGTGTTGCAGGGTAGTTGCGGATCACAATGACAGACTAGTGACAATGTAAGTTATACTATTATTTCAATGTTTGCAAGTGGTAAGATTATTTTTTGGCAAAAACTCTTATAACCCTAGGGTTCTAAGGATTGCCCCAAACAAATTCATGCTATTGTAATGCCTCCTTCCTAGAGAAGAATTTAACAATAAATAATAAATAATAAATTAAAAGAATAAGAATTAAAGTATAATGATAACTATAATAATAGATGAGCAAATAAAATTATTATGATAATATACTATTATAGTTATTAATATAATCCTAATAAAATAATATGTTATTAATATCATGACCAAGATAGTATTATTAATTGACAATCTAATACAAAATACTCACAGTATAACATATACTAAAATTATGAATAAAATATTATATAATCATTATAAATAATAAATTGTGTTATTCAATATAAATAATCATCCAAACATTAATGAAATTACATACCAAATATGAAGGGAATTAGATTAGAAATTGAAATAGATTAAGAAAACCATTTTAAGATGAAAAACAATTAATGAAAAGGCACATCTATTCTAAATATTTGCAACCAATGTTACCAGAAAATATTTAATAAGGATCAGCTAAGAAACAAAGTGAAGGTAGCTTTTAGAAAATATTTTGGGATTGGAGTTGCATGCAATCCTTATTTTTTGTATATCCTTATGATCTTGGCTGACTCACACACACACACACACATATATATATATATATATATATATATATATATATATATATATATATATATATATATATATATATATCCCTTTGAAGCATCGTGACTAAGTACATGTAGCTTTATCATATTTGATGTTTGTTACTATTTTATTTTTAATGATATGTTATATTTTTATATTTATTATATTTATTATTATATTTGTAATATTAAAATATTAACTTGGGGTAAGATTATAATCATAGTTTAATATTTTATTTTAATTATATTCATCATCTTAAAATAGATGATTCATAATATTATGTTATATGTTACTTTTTAATCATATTTGTAATCAAAAATTATATTATGTAATATTATTAACAATATTGTATTTCTTTAGTGTAATAATTTGAATAATAATATTTCATAGTGTATTATTGTTTATTTGATTAACATGCTTATTATTATGATTATGATTATATTTAATTTATTTTTTGGTTTAACTTTGTATTTAGGCTCTATTATCATTCAAATCTAGCTTTAATAATGAGACATTACATTATGGTCAAGGATATGAAGTTTATGGTTATGATCAACCATCTCAGGATCCTTCAATGTGTGGTTCTAGGGCTTAGCCTATAATTGGGGTTATCAACAGGTAAAGCATAGTCATTGCCTACCAAACTTTACTAGTCCATTATTTCCTTTTGCTATAGGGCTTTCTAAGCAATTTATCATAAGCATATTATTTAGTTCATTGTTACATTTATGAATTGGCACCACTTTCCCTATTACTAGGAATAACTTAATTATAGATCATAGATAAAAATAAAAATAAAAAACATGTGCCTTATTTTTATCAAATTCCTACTTTTATGTTGTTTGTAGACTAAGGTTGAATAAATGTCAACATCAGGTGTAATGAACACTTTTAGTAGCCACTTGAGCATAAGGAAGAGGAAATATTTGATCCTTTGGCACCTCCATATGTTAAAAAGTGAGTATTTCAATTGATTGTGTTTCGTAGTTTTTAATAGATGTGATCTTTTAATGGGGTTTGATGTTTTTATTTAATGTAAAGGTCTATTTTCTTGACATATATTTCATAATCATTTGTATATTTTTTTGAGAAGTTAGCACAAGAAACAATACTTATGTGTGGCCAAAGTGCTCCAAATTATATTTTATAAGAGTCTATCACTACAAGAATTTAGAGAAGTGTAATTGACATGAAATATAATTTTAAAATGATTGAATAGAAGAATTTTAAATTGTTGAATTGTTATTGATAATGATTTAGATTGTTATTTTTCATAATAACTAAACTTTGTGTTCTTTGAGAAGAGTATATCATGTTACAGTAGCCATGATCATGGTAGATATAATGCTGCGGGGAAGACAACTTTGTCAATTTTTTGCATTATTCTTTAAAGGGTACTAGCTCAATGGAAGAGCACATGCTTTATAAGTAGGAGGATGGTGGTTCAGTTCCATCGTGCCCTAATGACTAAATTAATGATTAAATAAACTACCAAATAAATTACCAAATATATTACCAAATATGATACCATATATACAACCAAATATACTACCAAATCAGCTACTAAATCAACTACCATATATACTACCCAAAAATCTACCAAATATACTACCATATATACTACCCAAAAAATTACCAAATATACTACCAAATATATTACCAAATAAACTATCAAAATTACCAAATAAACTACCATATAAACTAACAAGTAACAACAATAAACAACTAAAACAATGACCTAATCAATGATCAAAATAGTTTAGTCATAAATTTGGTTAGGAGATAAGCTGACAATAAACTGTCATTGGTCACGTGATCAAATTAGTCACATATCTACAATTTTTAGTAGTTTATTTAGTAATATATTGTTGTTTTTGTACTAGTGTTTCGGCAATTTCAGCAGGTTGATCTATCTATGCTAACACATTAGATACTACATCTTGGAAACTAACACATTCTAGCTCTAAATGAATCCTTGATGGATGCGACAGTAGCTAGGAAGTAAAGGGATGTTTGGATTATGATCTTCTCCAAGATACTTGAAATCTCTTGTTATGTTA
Source organism: Cupressus sempervirens (assembly GCA_028749045.1). NCBI lineage: Eukaryota > Viridiplantae > Streptophyta > Pinopsida > Cupressales > Cupressaceae > Cupressus > Cupressus sempervirens. The sequence goes on along the minus strand of CM053792.1, from coordinate 441,691,647 downwards.
TTCAAAACCTCATCCTTTACATGTAATTCCCTCTGAACTATCAAGTAATTTTGGTTGGAGCCTCATAATGCATTGGAGTGTTACAGACCTATATGTCTAGAGGAGTAGGATGTAACCATAGAGAGATATCGTCCATTGGAGGCTCTTCTCTACTTTTCAAACTTTGTGTGTTACTATTATTGCTTCAATATACATGTATTATAGAGTGTGCATGTTCTTTCTCTTTATTGAATGGGAACACAAACTCCTCTTAATCAACTTTATCACTTTGCTTTCATGTAGACTTATCATATGATTCAAACAACATTGCACTCAACAACAAAGATTATTCCTCCATGATTTGGGGATGATGATTTAAAACATCCTCATTCCCATATCCATTTCCACTTGGACTCATACATGTAGTACCATTATTCTCATTGTTGATGTTACCATAGGGGCAATAATTTTTTCTCTAATTTTGAGAATAATTGTTTTGGGAAACAAGTTGTATTGGATGATTGCCTTGGCTTCTTGAGAAATTCAACTTTAGTCTGATGAGTTTATTGCAAAAAAGAGTCATTATCTTCTTTGTGGCCACAAACTCACTAGAAATATTTTTCTTGAGTTTAACAAGTGGAGAAGTCTTCTACTCAAAGAATGTAGTCTTTTGGGGCTCATACCTTGAATATGTAATTGTTTCCATTGGAGTAGTAGTAACATGTTGGAGTAAAGGTACTAGATTCAATAAGGGCATTTTATTGGGTGTAGTAGACACTCTTGCTAGAAATGGTGATATAGTTGTTGCATTATTCAAAATGAAGGAAGACACAAAGTTCCCTCCACCATGGGGATCTACCTACTTCATAAATGGAACAACCTCTTTGAATTCCTTCTTAAGGGTATCAATATCTTTGGGAGGGATCCTTCTTAGAAAAATAGAAGTTAATGGATACATTGTTCCCAAATAGATCTGGATTAATATAGTGTAACAAGACTACAATTGGAACAATTGTTATATTGTCATTGATGTCAAACCTTATTGGTAAGACAGTTGTCTATCTGAGTAGAATGTCATATCAAGATGATTGATGAAGAGGATTTGAGAAGAAGGACATAACAAAAGGACCTAGAGGAAAGGTTGATTTATAAGAAACTACAATGGGCACTTGATCAGAAGGACTTTGATAAAATAATGTAATTGTCTGATCATAATATAAGTGAAGAAGACAATTCTATTGAAGCCCAAAAGAAGTGATCAAAGAATGGCCAAATGCATAGGCTTGACTAAGAAAAAACTAAGAAGATTAAGGAACTTGAAGTTTATGCCGAGTGATTTTAGAGTTGACCAAGTGATAGTATAAGCCAAGGGAAATATAGTGTTGCCCAGGCATCAATATTGATTGTGCATCAGTAAATGTGCTGAGAAGAACAATCACTAGCAACCAAGTAATTTAGTGATGACTGAGTGTTAGAGCATAATGTTGGCCAAGGGACACCATTTGACAGATTATGAGGAAATCATGATTTCCATCCCACGCAGCTGATTTATTGGAATATGTAAAGTGTATTGAAGATAACGATGGATGACCTAGATTATTTAATGTAAGGAAATGGTTAAGTGAATGATCAATGACTTAATTTAAAGAGAAGTTTCTAGAAATGGAGATGTATGAAAAGGTGGATAGGTTCATTGTATGTGTTGAATATGAGAAAAACCATAAGAACTATGGTGATTTTTAAGCAAAAAATGATCCAAATTACCTATTTAAGGAGGTACAAGGGCTAAACTTAGAGAGGTTAGTAGAGCTAGTGAAGTGCTTAACAAGATTGGAGTAGTTGTTTATTTTGATTATTAGTGAACCTGAGAAGAAGGCTTAACAATGAAGAGTTGTGAAGAAGAGTGGTTGCTTGAAGGTATGCCAAGCGAATCAGTTATGGAGATGTTAATGGAGGCCATTTATTAAGTCAATTGTTGGACCATATGATGATCTATATTTACAAAGTGGGTTTTATTTGTTGGATCAACCTACTATTACTTTCTAATCATAGTATCAATATTGAAATCCTCTAATCAAGGTTGACCTTAGAGTTATAAGTAAATCATTTAATCAAGGTGTCATTCTAATGGAATGTTTGTAAGCCCTCTAATAAGGCCACTCTTAACAGGGTGATCAAATCCTTTAACAAGGTCACATTTAACAATGTGTTTTTAACCTTTAATAAGGTTGACTCCTAACAGAGCTTACTTTAGAAGAGTGAAAATTTGGTGATATGTTGCTGGTTTTCTTTCCCAAATTGGGTTTCCATGTTAAATCCTAGTGCCATACTTGTGTGGATGCCATTTGAGATGTTTCACTATTAATTTGTTTTACATTCTGCAAGTTTGTTATTATTAAGAGAGTGGACTACAAGTTTATGTTACTAATTATCTACTATAGAGACTGAGCTATTGAATATTTAGATTTGAGATATTTGAAGTGATTAAAATTTTAATTGGTACATCTAGACCTGATGATAACTAATTCACTTGCTCTTAGTTATTCTAAATCATTCTAACAATTGGCATCAAAGCTTTGGTGCTTGTAGAGAAGAGTTTGAAGGTACTTGAAGCTAAAGATCAAGATGTACAAAAAGGAGGTGCCAAGTTTGAACAAAGAGAACTTACTTGCATGGAAGATTTTGATGAAGTTGCATTTGCAAGGAATTAAAAAAGGAGAAATACACTATCAGGAGAATGCATATGTGGAGATACCAAAACTCTTGACAACACAGTAGCTAAAAGAGAAGCAATAACACAATCAAGCAATGTTGGAGATTGTATTATCCCAAAGCTATACCATGTTTGATAACATAGAGGAATGAAAAATGGACAAGGAAATGTGGGATACACTATAAACCATCTATGGAGGAGAGAAAAATGTTTTCAGAGGAAAATTAGAAAGATTGAGAGGAAAATTTGATGAAATGAGAATGACAGAAGGTGAGACCATTGTACAAGATTGTGGAAGAATCAAAGAGGTGGTAAATGCTATAAGAAGAACAAATTGAAATATTGACAATGAAATCAACAAGGTATTGAGAACTCTGCTTCCTATCTATGCTATTAGGGTTTCTACAATACAAGAACTAAAATGTGCCCCTAGTAATAATCAAACTTTGGAAGGTGTAGTTGGTAGGCTTACTACTTTTGAATTGTGAAATTTTGATAATTTTACTCCCACTACTATTGAATTTTCTTTCAAGTTTTGGTTCTTAGTAAGAAAGGAAAAGGAAAGTGCATGAATAGTGACAATGATGTCTCTGATGATGATCTTGATGAGCATGAAGCATTGATGGCTAGAATATTTCCAAAAGGAAGAGGAAAATGCAAAGGTAAATTTCCTACAATTTTTTTTTCATGTAACAAATTTGGTCATGTTGCTGCAAGGTGCCTTAATAGACAAGAAAAGGATGAGAGAAGGGAGAGCAAGTATAAAGGTAGAAGAGATGACAGAGATAATAGAAGAAACAAGGACTACAAAGAAAAAGGTAAGAAATCTTGTTATATTATTGAAGAAAAAATGAACAATGAGTTTGATAGTAATGATGAAGTTTTCTATATTGCTATAAAAGAAGATTCTAATGAAGATGAGAAAATTGCATTAAATTTATATGTGATTAAAAGTGGTAGATGGATAATTGATAGTAGCTACTCACATCACATGACTAGTGATAAAAGTAATTTGAAACCATGGAACAATATAAAGGTAGTTATGTTAAGCTTGATAAAGATGTACCATGTCTTGTGAAAGGTAAAGGATAAATATAGTTGACTGATAAGATCAAGTGAAATAATTTTTGTTGAGTTGAAGGACTTAAGTATAATTTTTTGAGTGTTTAATATTTGAAAAAATCAGGATACAAAGTTGAATTTCATCACAAGAAGGCCAAGGTATTTGATGTCACTGGTAAACTAATTGGCTAGAGTGGTGATCAGATAAGAGGTGACTTGTTCTATCTAGATTTATTTGATGAGACATTTTTTTTTACACAAAATGAAGATATATGGTTATGGTATAAGAGGTTGTCTCATGTGAACTTTGATAATTTGGTGAGAATTAGTAAAATGAAAAGATTAAGAGGATTACCAAGATTGAAGAAACTTGATAATGCTATGTGTAAACAATGTCAATTGGAAACAATGACTAAGCCTAGTTTCATGAGCAAGACATGCTCATCTAATGATATTTTGAAATTGGTTCATACCGATCTTTGTGGACCCATTAGAGTGCAAAGCTATTGTGGTGATAAATATTTTGTTCTATTTGTTGATGACTATTCTAGAATGATGATTGTTTTTCTTCTTAAAGAAAAGTCTAATGCTTTTCAATTATTTAGGTGGTATTTGACAAGAGTAAAAAAAGAAACAAGAGTTTGAAGTACATAAAATCTGACAAAGGAGGAGAATTTAGCTCTAATGAATTCATCATATTCTGCAATGATAAGGAATCAAAAGACATATGTCAACACCAAGGATGCCTCTACAAAATGGAATAGTTAAAAGGAGAAATAGATCAATCATGGACTATGCTAGAATATTGATGATGGAGAAAAATGTATCACATAAATACTAGAGAGAATATGTAAGTACAATAGTCTATACTTTGAATCATATACAAGTCAAGAAAGGTACAAATGTTACACCCTTTGAGTTATGGTATGGGTATGCACCTAATGTGAGGTATTTTAAAGTTTTTGGAAGTAAGTGTTACATACTAAAGGAAAATAGGAATGGAAAAATTGATGCTAAAAGTGATGAAGGCATATTCCTAGAATATTCTAGTAAGAGCAAAGCTTACAAGTGTTTGAATTCTAGCACTAACAAACTTGTGGAAAGTGCAAATGTGAAATTTGATGAGTATGCAAAAAAGAATGAAGTTGAATGCAAGAGAGAACCTAAATATTATAACACAATCATATATGTTAATGAAGGTATTCCCTACACCTTACCCAAGCCAAAGGATAAATCTATCATACAACAATAAATAGTGAATGTCGAGTTGTAGCAGTAGGTTGCCAAGCAATTGACTATAGGTGTTGAGCATCAACATGATGATGTTGAGATATAGGAAGATGTTATCAAACATCAGGAAGCTATTGCTAAGCAACCAAAACCAAAACTAGAACTAGAACTAGAGAAACAAAATGAATTTGAAATAATTTTTCAAGATGAACTTGTACAAGAAGAAAAAAGAAAAGAACCTCCACTGGCAAAGTATGTGAGAAGAGACCATGTACCTAAAAAAATCATTGTAAACAAAGACTCTAGAGTTATGGCAAGGAAAAGACTAAGAAGTGATACATGTTTACTTTGTGAATTTGAGCCTAAATCAGTGAAAGATGCTTTGGATAATGAAGATTGGATTCAAGAAATGAATGAAGAAATTGAACAAATAAAAAAGAACAAAACCTAGACACTGGTACCTAGACCAAAGGACAAGAATGTTATTGGAACAAAGTGAGTATTTAGGAATAGGCTGAATGAAAAAGGAGAAGTCAAAAGGAATAAGACAAGATTGGTATGCAAAGGATGTGCATAAGAAGAAGGTACTGACTATGGGGAAACATTTTCCCTAGTTGCAAGATTGGAAGGAGTGAAAACATTACATGCATAGTCTACTTACAAAGGATTAAAAGTGTACCAAATGGATGTCAAATCTGCATTTCTAAATGGAATACTAGAAGAATAAGTTCACATTGAACAACCATCAGGATTTTTTGATCCCAATAAGAAGAACATGGTATATAAGATGCACAAAGCCCAATATGGATTGAAAGAAGATCCTAGAGAATGATAGAGAGGTTGATTAACTATTTGGTAAAGATTGGTTTTGTAAAAATTGATAATAATAGTAATATGTATTTGAAAATTGAAGATGGTAAAAGGAAATTGGTAGTTGGAATATTTGTTGATGATATCATATTTGGAGGACAAGATGTATTATGCAAATCATTCACAGATGAGATGAAGAAGGAATTTGAAATGTCTATGTTTGGTGAGATCAAATTCTTTGTTTTTTTACAAGTATATCAGATGAAGCAAGACATCTACATTACTCAATCAAAATATATCAAGGAGATACTGAATATTTTTGAGATGGAAGATTCATGACTAGTCAACACACCTATGGCTATAGGACATAAGCTATCTAAGAATGATGATTCTAATGATGTGTACTAGACATTGTAGAGATCAATGATTGGTAAGATTCAAATTTTTGTTCACACCAAACCTAATATTGCATTGGCAGTTGGGATTGTTACAAGATTTTCTGCAAATCCTAAGGAAAATCACATGATCACATTGAAAAGAATATTGAGACATTTGAAAGGAACAATGGATTATGGTCTATATTACAAGAAGAATGACAAGTTTGAATTGAAAGTGTATGCATATACTGATTGGGCAGGCAATGTTAATGAGAGAAAAATTACAACTGGTGGAGTTTTCCTTTTGGGAAAGAGATTAGTTTCTTGGACAAGCAAAAAGAATAATTGCATTTTACAATCAACAATAGAAGTTGAATATGTACCAACAACAATGAATTGTTCAAAAATTATGTGGATCAAGCAATTATTGAAAGGGATGAAGGAAGAGATCACTAATCCTATTATTATCTATTGTGACAACACAAGTGCTATAAAAATATCAAAGAACCTTGTGATGTACACAAAGACCAAGCATATTGCTATCAAGTATCATTACTTGAGAGAGTTAGTTCAAGATAAAGAAGTGGGATTGAAATATGTGAACACTAAGGAGGAAATAGTTGATATTTTCACTAAGGCTATACCTAAAGATGCACTAGTATCTAAGAGGTAAACTAGGCATAATTCCCCTAGCTAAGGCTACTTAAGCTTACATAGAGCTCTCCATAAAATGTGCTAATCAGAATATCTTACAAGTTGATGTAGAAAGTCATACTTTAGAAGTTGTCTAAAGTAAAGTAATATGAAGAACATAATGATGTATCAACCATAAGCCAATATGATAGATGGTAAAAGATATTTATAAGTAATAACATGAAGATATCTACATGATAAAGATGTATGAGAAAGATGAAGTGTCTTTCGCATTGTTTTCAAAGAGGGATAAAATGTTAGTTAGCATGAAAGGGGGAGAAAATTTAAGTGAGGGAGATAATATAAAGTTACCATGTGAAGCATTTATTCATGAAGAGTTAAATAGGTGTTATGAAGAGGGAGACTACATGCAAGGTGTTGCCAACAATACATATGAAGCTGATTGATTTCATGATCTAATATGATAGAGGGAGTCTATGTGTTGCATATTAGAGTTGCATGGATGAGAATCAGAATGAAACTAAAAAGGAATATTGTTGGACACTGAGATGAGAATCAGAATGAAACTAAGCATATTAATGAAGATATAATACTGAACACAGAGGGAGATGCATAAACAAATTACATGTTTTGAATTATATGGTAACTAGAGGTATTGCCATCAATGCCAAAGAGGGAGATTGTTGGAAACTACAATTGGAACAATTGTTATGTTGCCATTAATGTTAGACCTTATTGTTCAGATAGTTTTCTATCTGAGTGAGTGTCATATCAAGATGATTAATAAAGAGGATTTGAGAAGAACATAACAAAATGACCTAGAGGAGAGGTTACATTATGAGAAACTATAATGGGCACTTGATTAGTTGGACTTTGACAAGATAATATGATTGTCTAATCATAATACAAGTGAAGAAGATAATTGTACTAAAGCTAGAAGAAGTGATTAAAGAATGACCAAATGCATAGGCTTGACCAAGCAAAGATTAAGGAACCTAAAGTTTATGTAAAGTGATGCTAGAGTTGATAGAGTGATAATATAAGCCGAGAAAAATATTGTGTTGACCAAGCATTAGTAAATATGTCAATAAAAAAATTCAATAGTGATCAAGTAATTAAATGATGACTGAGTGTGAGAACATAGTGTTGGTCGAGAGAAAATAATTCACTACTACGTTTGGGCCTAAATTGTGATCACAAGTCATCATAATTATGATCGCCACCCATCACTAAAGTGATAGAACCATGAATTGGCACCTGTTAGAGAGGGCGTTAGAATTATTTGTCACAAATTTTGATGGCAAGGGCACTAGTCATAATTGTGATGATAAAAATTATCATAACTTGGAAGAAGGGGAAAGAGTTCATGTTGAGGATGTTGCAATTGTGATAGTACATCATCATAATTACAATGTCTTAAGCTTCTAGTATGTCATCACAATTACAATGTCCATGTGACAACTACACTATAGATGCAACATTGATCCATCGCAACTAGTTATTGTAATTGTGATGCTCTTGTGACAACTATGCTATGCAAGTGATAGCTAGCCATTAGAATAGTTATAACACCTAGAATACTTTTGTTGTCAGGGAGGCTTCAAGCTCTCCAATCAATTGTAGTTAAGTGAGTCTATTGCAGTTAATAAAAATTCTTCCAATCAATTTGGACTACAGTCTAGTTTGTGAGTGGATTATCCATGTGAAGTTGCAAATGATGGAGTGTGCCAATTATGTTTAGTGAGAACAAGGCCTCTCCACAATGAAGTAAAAATTTAGTTGCCTTGCTTTCACTTCAGAAGCTAATTTGAGACATTAGATGTCTGATAAAAGAAGAGTAGCATATGAGTAGATGTTGGATTATGCTCTCACAAACATAGTAAAAATAATAAATGTCATCACAAACAATGTCAAACAAACTCTCTCCTAAACACCCAAAGACAAGCATGTCTAATATCATCAAAGGCAGGGCCTTCCATAAAAAAATAGTTGAACCAGGTATGTTAAGTAATATATGGTCCTGAATTTTTCTTGTGTTTTCTTTTATAATATTTTCATGGTTTATTGGAAGTTGACATGTCAAATTATATTTAATGACAAACAATCTAATCAAATTCTCCTTTATAAGAGTTCATGTCTACTTTCATTTTCCCCATTTTGAGATTCAAGTTTACAAAAACCTACAAATTTCTTCCTTAGTCATCTAACTTTTTATCTCAATTTGTAGATTTGTGACCACTATGGCTATGCGAAATGATTCTCTAAAATATATTTTTTGAAAGTTTTTATCATCATTATAAATCCAAGATAATATTGAGATATTAATTTGATTAAAGTAGTCGATCAAATTTTTCTATATATGACTAATTTTTCAACCATTTTCACAAATGCCATTTTATGACAAAACTCTTTCTATTTATATTTTTGTAACTACTTTAATAAATTGAATTATTCATTTGTATAATTTTCCTAATCATCAATCTATTTCTTGAAAACTATAGGTCTTCCACAAAAGTATTTCATCATATGCATTTATCTTCAATAGATCTCTAACATATTCTTAAAGATGTTGACCCATAAGAGAGTGTTGTCAAACCTTTTCTTTTCAATTTTTTTGTTTCTGGAAGGATTATCATTTATGTTTTCCATCTAAGTTTAAAAGGTCTTTTTGCTATGTTTGAATATCTCATTGCCATATTTATTCTTACTCCAAGGTTTCTTTTCCTTTTGAAATGCTTTAGAATTGTTGCTTGGTGATTCCATTTTTTATTATTGAAATAATCATTATTAGATTTCCTTGATGTTGTTGGAATTCTTTAGAATAACTAAGAAGGGGTGAATTAGTTATCCAAGGTCCAAATGTACAATTCAAACTTTTCACAGCTTAGTGGACCCATAAAATATTTATCATCGTGCATGCATCCATAAGATTATGCAATCACTTAAAACTTGTAGGTTATTGTCAAATCAATTTGGTGAAATGTAAACATGAAACATAAAAAATTCAATAACACACTTGACACAATAATTTATGTGGGAAGCGAATTCGGGAAAAACCACCAGTAACATGTTACTCTTTCTCACTCTTTTGAAGTGATGCCTTGTGAAATGCCAACCCTATCAAAGTTTACAATACACACTCTTAAATGTGACCCTATTATAGGATTTCAATCACCCTATTAGGAGTGAGCCTTGTTAGAGGACTTTAGACCATTTACTTGGAATGTCACCTATTTAAAGGATTTACAAATGATTGTTAGGTCAACCTTAATCTAAAGGATTTACCCTAGAATGACACAATTATTAGAGAGTAATAGTAAGGCTTGATCTGATCACAACTTACAACTCCATTCATAGATTATAGATCTCTATTTCAGTCCTCCATTCTGCTTGGCTTTCATAAACTTTAGCTCTGATAACTTGTTCACCCTTCAAGCATCCATACCCTTAAGCCTTCCTGCTTAACTTGCCAATGTAGACTCTTCACATAGGTCACTGAATGAAGCAATACCCTAGACTCCTTGTCTTCCTTAGGTTCTTGCACATGACAACCTTTTCTTCTAAGCAACCATCCCTATAAATAAAGAATTAAGATATTTTTCCATTCATTATCCATCGTCCAATTTAGGTTTAAGATAGATTGGGTAGGATTCAATGAATCTACCCCTTACTTCATTTCATTCCCTTCTCGAAACTTCTCCTTCAATCCTCTTTGAATTTGCCTCAAATTGGTTTACCATGAATTCTATGCCACTAGCTTATCAATCTTATCTTTCACATGGTTCAAACAATCCAATAAAACAAACTTGTTGGCTTAGATTCATCGAATTCATGATCTTTCTAATAATGTTGACACTCGGCATTAACTTGCTTCTAATGCTCAGCACATATTGTATTGCTTGACATCCACTCTAAAATCACTCAGCATGAACTAAGGTTTACTAGTACTTGGAATCAACTAAACTTTACTCGATATCAACTATTTTGCTCAGCTTACACTAGAATAGACTTCTACTTAGCTCCAACTAATTTTCTACTCAACTTGCACTAAATTTTCTCGACACCTACTATCCACTTGATCAAGCTTGGTAGACAAAATTTGTTTAACTTGTTCTTCTAAACTTGCTTAGTGTAACCAACCTTTGCAATCATAAGTAGATTATCAATGCACTATGATATCACTGTCTTAGCTGGTTCTTGTACTCCTTTTCATATCATAACTTAACCTTTCCTCTAGGTGTTGTTGTTACATCATTTGATAAAATCCTCTTCCTCAATCAAATAAGTGATAGTACTTAAATCATATAAGTAGTTGTCTTACCAACAAATAGCAAGTTTGACATCAGCAACAAAATAATGATTGAAACACATTTATCATACTTGTATCAATTTGTTTTCAATAGATGTGATTTACACCAAATAGTGACATCAATTAATATTTCTCATATATATGATCATTCTCAGTTCACTGCCATTTATTCTTTCCATAAAATTTTGAGTCCATATTAAATTGCTACTTGTTCTACCCTTGCCTTGAAAGATATACTATTCTGTATCATCTTAAATATTAAATTCTAGATTAAAAGTCCTAGAATATACTTAAACATCTATCTAGATCAATTATGGTGGTAAGTATTTTTCGGGACTAAGATGTCATTTCAAGATGATGATGATGGCAATGACTTCTACACTCATTTAGACTCAAATCTATCTCTAAGGAGACTCTCTAAAATATAATTCATCCTTAAATTTTGTCTATAATAAATTTCTTGTCTTGATTGGCATCCCACTAATCTTCTATCTACTTCCACTCTTCACAAGTGTCTTGCCTTGAATATTTAATCAATGTTACAATCTATCTTTTTCCTTCTTCTCTTGACTCTTTATATGATTTTTCCAAAACATTGCAAAATTGATAACTTAAGATGAAAGGTTCAAGAAAGGTTATATAATCTCACACAAAAGTGCACTAAAGATTCAAAGTTGTTTCTACTACCTACCTCCTTAACTTGTCAAACATATTTACCAATTAAAAAAATTTACTGTTCATCAGGATCCAAAAATCTTCTCCTCTAAGATTTTTATGAAAATTAATGAAGTTAAACATTTTGTTAAAAAGCATGCAGTCCTTGAACAGAATTTGACGTCTCAACTTCTGAGAGTATGCAATGACATTTTCCAAATGGCATCAATAAACCATGAAAATTCTATAAAACAAAAACAAAAATACTCGAACATATATTACATAGTATGTCTATGAAAGTAGAATGAGTTCTATTTAGAAATGTATTGCCTCCAATAATACTAGAAAATGGAATTTTGTACTTCTTTCTAATGATGAATCAGAGAGAGTGATTCAAAATGTTAATTTAAAAAATACAAACCTGATATCTTACACAAGCTTAATGAAGAATTCATAGGTTGTAAAAGATTAATAGCTACTAGTGACAGATAACTTGTGCTATCCTCACTTTACACTAGATACAATACTACACACAAACAACTACTTGGATTTATAAATTAATAAATAGCTCACTATTTGCCCCCAAATCACAAGGAATTTGTCTTTTCAAGGGTTGTCTTGATAGCCAAAAACTTGGGCTACTAAAAACCAAATCAGCCTAACCTAGGCTGACAAAATGATTAAATCCCTTCCCTCATGATATTCAACAAAAATAACTAATTTTCATGAAATGAAAATAAAAACTCAAAATAATAAACACATCAACATATTGACATATTTATTAGTATTTTATCAACTAGGATTAGCCATGTGCAGGCTAAATGTTCACAATTATCAGATTGCTAGAAACAATTATTTTGAGAGAACATCTCAGCCTCCCTTAAAATCTTAGTTTCACACTTGGAGAAGGGTTATACCTTTCTTGGCTTATTTCTACATTCAAAATCTAGAATAGTTAAAACTCTTTAACATATATTTTATGGTAAGCAGTGCCTTTTTTATAGTAGTGTTCTCCATAGAGAGGCCAACGAGATTGTTTCACTTGTCATATTTCTAAGAGTTAATTGTCATTTTAAAGCAATCTCCAACTCAATAAAGACCCATATCAACACATCTAGTGTATAATTAGTAACTATAATTGTCTTTTTTTTTTAATTATATAATATACTGGTGATTTTCCACAGAAATTATGAACTGCTTACTGCTTCTAGAAAGCATTTTCTTGTTTAATGTTTGATTTTGCTAAATAATTTAATTTTTTTTGTTATTTTAGATATGAGTCCGGAGGAGGAAAAGCTTGTGCCTGAGTCAGTTCTCAAGAAGAGGAAAAGAAATGAAGAATGGGAGAACGACAAGAACCGACAGTTGCAAGTTGCAAAAGTAAAAAATGCTACAAACCATAAACTAATATTTAAGAAGGTTGAGGAATATTCAAAGGAGTATATAGAGTAGGTAATAATTTGGGTGATTTTTGAGTGATGTGTCAACATTCCATCATAGTGTTAAGAGTGTGCCTTAGTTTCTTTTTTGCAAGTTTTATATCAATTTATGAGTCACCAAGGAGTATGTGGGTCCTTTAGTAAATTGTTGGGTTTTTTATTGATGTGTCACCATGCCATCTAGGGTTGAGGAATGTACCTTAGTAAGTTTCTTGTGAACTTTGTGATAAAAATTAGGAATGGGAGGTTATCAAATTGAAGAGAGAGGCAAAAATGAAAGGAGGCTTTTATGTTGAGCAAGAAGCTAAGTTATTGTTCATTATTTGTATCTATGGGTAAGTAGCTATTTTGTAGTATTTATCTACCTTGTACTTTATTGGTCTTTATATAGTGATAGATTTGGTAGACTATTAGCTCTCTAGTCTATTTTTCATTAAAAAAAAGAGCAAATATTTTTATTCCAGATTTTATTATAATATTTACATCTCTTCTATTTTAAATAAAGAGGAACACAAAATTATTAGTCTTCCCCAAATTCTAATATAAGTTTTTAAGTAGTTTTTTTTTTCATTTATTGAGTTTCATATTTTTCTTATACAGTATCAATGATATGCATCCAAAGACAAGAACAATTTTGCGACATTTGCATTTGAGCTAGGTTAGTCCTTTTTCAACTTGACCTGTCTCTTTTGCACATTTTATTTCCAAAATAGTGGTTAGTGATCAATTTTCCATGTACATATTTTTGAAATTATGTTGTATTTGTCATTAGTGACAACACTTATTCGATTATATATGTTTACCGAGCGCATCACTTAGTCTACAGTTTATACCAAGCATTCAGTGGTTGTCAAGTAAGTTCATCACTTAAACAATTCACACTAAGCATTCCTAAGCTATCGAGTGAGTGTACAGTTCAATAGTGTATACCAAGCTTACAGTGTTAAGCCAGTCTCTACCGAGTGATGGATGTGTAGTGTTTACCGAGTGAAAGCAAGGTAAACAAAGGATTCAGTATCTACTAAGTAACACTATATCTATCGAATCTCCAATGGTTATCAAGTTTGAAGCTATGTTATGTGATTAGTATGGACCAAGCTTCTACTTCTACTAAGTGCATGATGATTTCGAGTAATGCAGTGGATGCCGAGTATCAGAAGTTCACCAAGTCAACTTGAAGAACCTGAGTTTTCTATTGTTTGGCTGACTTAGTAATATTTTGTTTACTTGTATTTTAGCTGACCTTGTAATTGTGAATATTGGAATGGTATATATGTAATTTATTGTATCATTTGCAATGTAATGGATGGATGTATCAAGGAATGGACATGTAAAGTTTGAGAAGAGTGAATGTGAATCAGCAGTAGACCAAAGTATTCAGCAAGGTTTAAAAGGAGCAATAAAGATATATCAGTCACAAGAGGTGATATGTACTTCAAGGATCTAATCAGTAATCAAGTTGTAAGTTAGATCTATTGTTTCATCCTGACAGGTGAATCAGTTTCCTAAATCCTTTAACAAGGTAGATTTAATAGTCTTTGGATAAATCTCTTAACATAGTGCATTCTTCATTGTATGTTTGTAAAACCTCTAACAAGGTGAACTTAGCAGTCCAAATTGCTCTTAATAGGGAAGATCATCAAAAGTGGTCAATGTAAGCCCTAACAGGCCAACTTTACAGTGCAGTAGTGAAGTTTTGTGGGTATCATTCCCAACCCAATTTTACTTTCTATTTGGAAGGTTTCTGGGTCACCAAAGTACTGTGTTCATGTGTTAGGAATGTTTATCTTTCTCATGCATATAGTAGATTAGATGAATGATATATATGGTTAAATTCTAAATTGATTTAAAGCTTTTGAGGTTGCTGATTCACCTCTCCCCTCTCAATAACCTAGCTAGTCTTGATTATTTCCAACAATTGGTATTAGAGCTTTGTGATTCTCAAGATAAAGTTTGATAGCTTGGGCAAAGATCAAAGGCAATGGAGATATTCAGACTTGATAAAGCTACTGAGAATGAAAAGCTAGATCTAGAAATGGCCATATCTCAACTCAAGGAAGCAAAAGAGCATCTTTCCCAATCACTGAAAAGAAGGAAGGAACTTGCAAGACATATGAATGACCATCAATATGTTGAAGAAAATATTGAAGACTTTTTCCCATCAACTAGTTTAGATGAAGCCAATGAGGCAATCAAAGAACTCCTAGAAAAGAAAGGCTCTCTGCAAGAAGAGGTAAGAAAATTGAAAAGAGAACAAGAAATTTAGTCAATAAGAATGTGTGAAATCTTTGGAACAAAGGAATAAGGAAAGTGAAGACTTAGAGGTAAGGAACAATACAAATCAAAATCAATCCCTTCAGTAAGAAAATCTTATCAATCAGCTCTCCAATGCAAATGAGGAAATCATGAATTTGAGATTTGGAAATGAAAGTTTAAGGAATGATTTAATCATTGAAAGACAAGATCAATGAAAGATTAAAAGATGATCTAATTTTTGAAAAGAAAATAAATGAAAGGATGATGAAATTTCAAGCAAACATGGATCAATTAAATCAGCAAAGTGAGCAAAATCTCTATAGGCAAAAAGGTAAAGCAGGACTTGGATACAAAGAAGAAGGTGAATCTTCCAAGCAAGGTGCCCAAAGGAATCAAAGACCTACTTGCAATCACTATGGTAAGTTAGGTCATACATTAAACAAATGTTGGAGAAATGGAAAAGCAAAATTCAATGGAAAATGCTACAATTGCAATAAACATGGTCATAAAGCTAATGAATGTAAGGAGAAACCAAAATTTGAAGGTAAATGTCATAAATGTAAGAAATAAGGTCACAAGGCATCTGGATGCAGATCCAAATCATTCAATCCAGCTAAAAAAATTATCAAAGCAATATTTGGTTGGGATTACAATACTTGGTGTAGATGTCACTATTGTGGAGAATATGGACACATTGGCATAGACTATACAAGGAATCACTTGAGAAAGAGAGATTCAACAATAAGATGTTATACATGCACTAAAATTAGTCATATAGCCAAAAACTACATGAATATAGAAAGAGTTGAAGATGAGAAGAAAGCTAAAGCTGATAACATCAGGAAGCAGATGAGACAATAGTGGATTCCTAAATCTATCGAGCAGAACAGTTCAAATGATGGCCATGTCACTCAAGAAATGGATGAGTCCACCATTTCCAATTAAGTTCTTAAAAGGAGGAACCGAAATTGCATCTTCAAGTTATATCTTAAGTAGTTCCAAATAGAAGAAAGTAGAAGATCCAAATTAGTATTTCAGATACAAAGGGATCACATGAGATCAAGCCTTACCAAGTGAGGTTAGTCATAGAGTCAATCGAGCGAGATTGAGAGTAATGAAAGTTTGTTCAGTCATAGAATCACAAGTTTCTACCAAGTTAGTGAGTGGATGATAGTCTATCATGCACTATTTCATTATGGCACCTAGCATTAATGGTGAATTTTCATCAAAAAGGGCAGAATTTGACTTCATTTTCCACCTCAACTTTAGAATTCACAAAGTTAAGAGATTTCCAAGTGCACACAAGCAATTTTGAGCAAATTTGTAGAAAAGGATTTATTTGAAAAAATTATATCATCTATTGAGTAGCCATGGCATTCGGGAGCACCAACAGCAGCAAGGCAAAAAGAGGTTCAGAAATGTTGGTTAAGGGCGTGGAGTGGAAAGTGTCAAATTTCAAGCTAGTTTTAGCAGTTGCGGAGGCACTCGACCCTAATGGTGCACAATCTCAAATTCCACTGAAGCTACTTCTAATTAATGACATTCACACTCATTTTAAGTGTTCTATTCAAGAAATTGGAACATTGGAGATGGATAGTTCTTTAGAAGAAATGTGTGTTGATGGTTCACTTAAACCCGAGCATAAGCACCTAGAAACCAAAGGGTTGACCCATATCACACACCTGCCAAGGAGTTTTCAGATTGAGTGGATTAGATACATTCTCAGTCATGTGCATAATGGACAACTATGGTTAGAGCAGCCAGTGTCAATTACCAAGAAGATGATACATAAGATTACAGGTCTCCCATGCTAAGTAAAGCCAAAACCACAAAAACCATAGGTTGGGATGAACTCCAAAAGAAAACCCTAGCCAAGTGGGATGGTAGAGGTTTGAAGATTAGAATTTTTTCTAATGTGGAATTAAGATTTGGTATTCATGTAATTACCCATAAGATTTATAGCTCCAATTGCTTGAATAGCGTGTCGTGTGAGGTAGTGGATTTAGCATTTAAGGTTGTGAAGAAGAACATGGAATTTGACTTGTCAGAATTACTATTAAAGCAATTGAATAAGAATATGGATAGTATTAGGACATCAAAGAACAACCCTTGCAAATTTTTTTCTTTGTTGACATGTCTTTTCCTTTATGTGGAAAATTTTTTCCCATCTAAAGGTTTTGTTGTATGGAGAAAAGATGTTCCTATTTTGTATCAGATAAATGAGTTCATTGCAGAAATGGGTATAAATTTTGATAGCATTATGGACAATTACTTTGAAGATTCTAAGGAAAGGATGAGCAATAGGTTCAATATTCCTCCCAAACTTGTTGAGTATTATAAAGATGATTTTTGTTTCATGGTTGACTATGATAGAGTGTATATTTAGGCAGTTAGGCCCCAAGTTGCATGGGTAAAACCTCTCCCATATGAGGTAAACATTGATGAAACCAGGGATATTATTGAAGCATTGGTGAATGAATCTGTAGATCCTAAGCTACCAATTTTTGGTACATATGATGAGGCCAAAGCTAGAATTGAGCTTAAAATCAAGCTACCCTAAGCAATCAATAAAGGAAAGAGGAAGATAGCCAAGATGAAAACTGCCACTAGCCCTCTTATGCTTACAGAAGGAAAAGGAGAGGATGAAGAAGAAGAAAAAGAAGAAGGAGAAGAACAAGAATCTAAGAAGGAGGCAAAGATAGCAAAGAAGAAATCAAGGATAATCATTACCAAACCTCCAAAGGCCTCCACAGTTATTTTCACTAGAAGATCAAAAGGAAAAGGAAAAGGCGAAGTTGTGCTCGGCAAGCCCCCACTTACCTTCCAGGAAAGATTGAAATAGATGGAAGAAGGAGTAGACATCACAAACTTCAAGGCCCTCAAGTTTGAGACAAGGACTAATGCTGAGAAGATACAAATTGAGGAGTTGGTACTCACCAAAATGGAAAAATGGAAATATTCCCTAGATCAAATTGCTCCTAAGATTTCAAAAGAATTATTGGCAAGATTGTAGCCAAGGTGGGAATCAACTATACATACATCCAAAGATATATATGAACAATCTTTGATGAAGTTACTGCCCAATCTCACTGATGCAAAAGTCAAGGCACCCATGAAAGAAAATGAAGGTAAAATGATGATTAGATTCCATACATGTTTGATTTTGATTAAAGATACTGAGCATGTGGTTAGAGATGCTACAAGCATGTGGAAGAACATCTATCATCTTACATAAGCCTAATGATGATCTAGTAGAGATCAAGGATGATGATGGTGATAGTGATGATGAAGAAGAAGATAACACTCCATGTGTTACTTTTGATGTTGAAGAGTATCAGGCAATAAAGGTTGATGATGAAGAGAAAGAGGAAGAAGTTGAAGAGGAAATCAAGGAAGAAGATGAAGAAGATGATCCAATGAAAATAGCAGCAGAAGTCATTGCTTCCTTCCTCATTCTCCACCTTCAGCAAGTATGATTGCAACTACCTCAGATATATCATCTGCACAATCATTAGTTGCTACCTCACAGCTCTAGATATCTGCAATGGAAGTGTCTACTACTTCATCTACCAAGTTGCAGCCCTCTTCATTAGCTCCTGAGCAATCTACTTTAGTAGTATGCATAGCTACCAGTTCTTCAATTGTGTCAACTTCTACAATAGCATGTATAGTAAGTTTTCCATCATGTTCAACAATTTTGTCTACTATAACTTTAATTGCACTAGCTTTTGTGCCAGTCATTTCTTTAGTTGGAAGTATTCTAGTTTGTACACCACCTATTGGTACTTCATTTTTTGATAGCATATTAGTTTTGGATACAATTAGCACTTCTTTCAACTTTCCTTCAACTAGACCCATTCAAGTTTTTTCTACAAGTCCAGCTATTTCTACTATTGTTTCCATTTCTAAGTCCAAGGAAGTAAGCTCAGAAGTAAAACCAAGGACTCCTCTAAAACTTCTACTTACTGGTAAAGAAATTGATGAAGACATTGATTTGGAGAAAGAAATTGTCATTCCTAAGTTGGATCTGGACACTACCATAGTTGATGAAATGAGACTGGTTAGTTAACTTTTAGAGCAGAAGGCAAGGCAAAAGCAGCTTAGAGATGAAAGAGATAGAGAGTTTACTATAATTGAAAATGCCAAAAATATAATAACTAAGGCTATAGGTTTTGATGTTGATTGATCTCAACACATTTTTCTACAATTGGAAGAAGTTTTAAATAAGTTCAATGAGGATACCTTTGGCCAAGAAAAGCTCATTGAGAAGGCAGAGAAGAAGTTTGATAATAAGGTGCTTGAGCACATTGCAATAAATTAGGTAGAGTTATCTACAATTTTGAGCAATCTTTAACCAATGTAACATCACTTTTTGGCAAGCTTTGTGATGTTATTGAGTTCACCAAGGATATAAAGGATAAATTGAGTAAGATTGATGTTGATATGAAGGCAAGCGCTCAAAGGCTATAGCTTGACCCTAGCTCAAGCTCAGCACATCATGTCAAGGTGAAATTTTTGTCAGAAATGCAGGCAGAATTGCTTAGAGAGGAAGCCAGGATCAGATCTACACTGATTGATATATAAAATATGATCCTTCTAGTTATGGACTCAATGTAGAAACACATTGCATATTCAAAAACATTGGTCCAGGATAACAATTTTTCCATAGTAGATCATATGATTGAACTTTCTGCAGAAGTTCAAGTGGCACTCTCCACTTGTAAAATTTTGCAAGACAATTGAGGTAAGACATTGGCTCTTATTCTCATGGTACACTTTGAATTTCTCTTACATTTTGGTGTCTCTATTTGAATATTTTTCATATCTCTTTGGCATTATTGTCAAAAAGGGGGAGTAAGAGATAGTAAGAACATGGGAGTAAGAGATTATAAGAGACTTGTGGAGAAAATAAGGAAGAAAATAGATTGATATATGTACAGATAAAATTTATGTATATATTATGCCATATGTATGGGGAAGATATGTAAGATATGTATATACAGCAACTTTACAAAGATCAATTTTGAAAAATCAAAAATCAGTATGTCAGTGCACATAAGGCTTATAAGTGTTTTTGTCACTAATGCCAAAGGGGGATATTGTTGACATTATGTTGTATTTGTCATTAGTGACAACACTTATTCAATTATGTATGTTTACTGAGCTCATCACTCAGTCTACAATTTATACCGAGCATTCAGTGGTTGTCAAGTAAGTTCCTCACTTAAATAATTCACATCGAGCATTCCTAAAACTACCAAGTGAGTGTGTAGTTCAGTAGTGTATATCAAGCTTACAGTGTTCACCAAATAGATAGTGGTTACTATGCTTCACAGTGTCTACCGAGTCATCAATTTGTGTTATGTGAAGCCAGTGTCTACTGAGTGATGGATGTGTAGTGTTTACCGAGTGAAAGCAAGGTAAATGAAGGATTCAATATCTACTGAGTAACACTATATCTACCAAGTATCCAATGGTTACTGAGTTTGAAGCTACATTGTGTGATTAGTATGGACTGAGCTTCTACTTCTACCAAGTGCATGATGATGCTGAGTAATGCAGTGGACATTCAGTATCAGAAGTTCATCAAGTCGGCTTTAAGAACCTGAATTTTCTACTATTTGGTTGACTCAATAATATTTTGTTTACTTTTGTTTTAGCTAACCTTGTAATTGTGAATATTGGAATAGTATATATGTAATGTATTATATTATTTGCAATGTAATGGATGGATGTATCAAGGAATGGACATGTAATGTTTAAGAAGAGTGAATGTGAATCAGCAACAAGATAGAGTATTCAGCAAGGTCTACAAGGAGCAGTAAAGATATATCAGTCACAAGAGGTGATCAATACTTCAAGGATCTAATTAGAAATCAAGTTGTAAGTCAAATCTACTATTTCATCCTGATAGGTGAATCAATTTTCTAAATCCTTTAACAAGGTAGACTTAACAATCTTTCGATAAATCTCCTAATAGAGTGCATACTTCATTGTATGTTTGTAAAACCTCTAACAAGGTGGATCTAGTAGTCCAAATTGCTCTTAACAGGTCAGATCATCATAAGTGATTAATGTAAGCCCTCACATGCCAACTTTATACTATAGTAGTGAAGTTTTGTGGGTATCATTCCCACCCCAATTTTACTTTCTATTTGGAAGGTTTCTGGGTCACCAAAATACTATGTTCATGTGTTATGAATGTTTATCTTTCTCATGCATACAGTAGATTAGATGAATGAATGGTGAATGATATATATGGTTAAATGCTAAATTGATTTAAACTTTTTGAGGTTATTGATTCACCCCTCCCCTCTCATTAACCTAGCTAGTCTTGATTATTTCCAACACATACAACATTCCTATGATATTGACTTGTTATGGCACTTCATTTTAGATCTTCAATGGCATGTTTCTAAAAGTGAACAAAGCAACAATGAACATGTTGCATCGAGTTGAGCCATATATGATCTTTGGGTATGTTCTTGGTTAGTTATAAGCATTATGTGGATCATTTTTTTCTTATTGCATAGATTCTTATGTCTACTATTATTGAATTATCTTGCTTAATTCTTTCTAGATATCCAAATTTAGAAAGCATAAGAGAGTTTATTTAAAAGAGAGGTTATGGAAAGGTTGATAAGCCACAAATTCCTTTGACTGTGAACTCTTTCATTGAAAAGGTACTTGTGTTCATGATGCCTTTTTGTGTTAGTCAGTTTTCTTTCCTAATGTTTATTATTTCTACCTTGTTGCTTTTGAATAGGTTTTAGGTAAATATGGAATAATCTGTATTAAAGATCTTATCCATGAGATTGTTACTATTGGCCCCAACTTCACGAAAGCAAACAAATTTTTGTGGTCATTTAAACTCAACACTCCATCCAGTGGACTGAAGAAGAAACACAACAACTACATTGAAGGTGGTGATGTTGGCAACTATGAAAAGTCATACATTAAGATTAGATTGGTCAAGCATCCCAACATTGCACAACCATGATTAGACTGGTCAAGCATCCCAACATTGTACAAATATTTTAAGTCATGGAAAGTAATACAAAAATTTATTTTGATATGGAATGTATTAAGAGATTCTCATTTCCATAGCATTTGTAAAGGAGTCTTAGGTTCAACTAGGGGATCAAATACAGGATTTGGCTACGCAACAAAGAGTTGCATAGGAAAAAGTGTTAAAGTACATTAGCATGATTCAAGGAAAGCTAAAGGAAAGGAAACAAAAAAGAAAAAGAAGGGAGGAAACCCATGGTAAAGAGGAGGGTCTTCAAATTGTCACTAAGGAGGTGGATGGCTCAGGGGATGCAACTTCCTCTTTTTCTTCTAAGCAACCTTCCTTCTTGAAGAAGCTCAAGGAGATGAGAAAGTAGTGGTCCTATGTTGGGGTGTGGTTATGGTGTTAGAGCTTGGTGTTGGTTTGTGTTAGCAGGTTTTTGGTTCATGTTATGTGTCAGTTTGTCTCTGTTGGCTTAGCAGTTTAGTTTTTTTTGTTTTTGTACTATTTTTCCTTGGTGGTAGTTTAGTTTTTTTTGTAGTTTTAGTGCTATTTTCTATATTGTAATACTTTTTTTGAACCCTTACTCTTTGTCCACTAAACTTGGTGTTATTTTTTGTTTTTTATTTTAGTCCCTTTCTCACTTTAGCTAATTAGAAAATTTCAAGACATTTTAAGACACACCAAAACCAACAAAAGATGTTCAATATATTCTTCATATGTTCTCTTCATATTGTCAAAACAAATTACTTAATAATTTGGTGTGATGAAGAAGTTGATTCTTACAAGAATGGTATTTCTCTACACCACATAAAACTAAAGATGTTGAACTTGTTTCCTCTATCTATTATCTTCACATTGTCAATGTATTTATGGTAACAATTTACTTGAACAATGTCTAATTCAACGTGGGGAGGTTTTTGGTTCTCACCAGAGTGGTATTTTGAACAATATGGATCTAAATGTGGATTATTATGTGAATCACATAGGGGAACATGCTGGATTATATTTTGCACATTATAGATTTTGTTACAGTATTACTAGATGCCACAACTTTCTCAAAATGTGAATAACCCTTTTGACTGGGAGAATATAAGAAGAATTATAATATGAAAATATATAGCTCTTTCCAGTGAGAATATAAGTAGATTCATCATATGAAAATAACCCATTTTGTGAAGGAATACTTTTATATTCCAAGCTCTACGCATTCTCTCTATTTAAAAGATGGTAATCAAAAGTGATGAATAACAACCAGTCAAGTCATTCACTTGTTAGTCATATTACTCAATAAGGAGTCATCCTCCATAAAGGATTGAAGAGGTTGTAGTAGGTTATATAGACTATAGTCAATATTATTCATGGCCAAATCAATATTTAGAGTGAAAGTTGTATTTGCTAAAGCTTTCTCCTCCTTCAAGATTGAAAGCAATGGCATGCAAAGTATAACATGGAAAATAATTTAATCCAATATTATTTTGTTTATGGATAAATAGGAGAACTCTTCAACATGAGTGAAATAGCTTGTATAATCAAGATGCAAGGAAATAAGAATGGAAGAAAAGGTAACTTGGTATCTTTTGCAAAGATTTTTGACGTGATACCTTCATTCTTTGTAGTGGAGTTGAGAAAATCCAATGGACATACAATATAATATGGAAAATTATGTAATCAACAACTTAAACCTACTCTCAAAAATATCATATGGGTTTGGCAAGATGATGATCATATGTCAGGACTTGGGTCATTCTTAAGGAAGAAGCTAAAATTATTAATTCAAATTTGAAGAAACTAGATTGCAAAATAAAGATGTTGGGATAAATGGTTTGTACATTTGAAACCATAAAAATAAATATCCAAAATCATTAATTCTTGTGAATAATCATTTTTTCTCAGGATAATTCGTTGTAATGAGAATCTAATAATAAAATTCACATGCCCAATTCTATTAATTTAAAAAAAGTGAACTCATCCACAATTTCAAAAAATTGATGACCATTATCTATATAGATTAGAAAAGTACCAAATACTACATACCTCACTTCATACTTTGATGCAATCCTAGTAAACTTGTTTGCATTATATTTTGCAAGCACAATCCATCTGTCACCATCAACAAGCACTGGAGTAGCAAAATCTAATGTTAGAAAACTACCATAATTAAAACAGTTGGCATAAGTTTCATATTAAAACAATTGACATATGTTCTAGAAAATTTATATACTTAACCATTTTTTTTTATGTCATCCTTAAATTGGTCTCCACATATCCATATTGCAAAGACAAAAGGCCATAGAGTGTCCAATCTACAAGGTTCAACCAATAATACCATCTCCCCCATTAAGAGTCAAAGTTATAATATTCATGATGGTCTATAACTTAAAATACCTAATTAAAGACCTCTAACAAAAATTCAAACCTATTGCATTTTTTGACCTCCACTTGATGTTGAATGCATATGAATTGAGATTGAATATTGAACTATGGCCTCCTTCTGCATTTCTTGAAACTAAGAGATTCACACAGTTAGTTGTCATGCAATCATAGGTTAATGTTGAGCTTCACTTGGCTTCAAGAATAGTTTAATATTCTCTACCAATCAAGGCCAACCATGTGAAGGTGTAATCTCATTTGGCCCTGCCCCCTCCCCCCTCAACATCTAAATTCCCCATTAACATCTTTAAGAAAGGATCAATCTTTAAAGTACCTAAAAGTTGAGCTACTCTCAGTGGAAGTCCATCTTCATTTCTCATGAGAAATTCATCACAATTCTTTAATGTTCTACATCTAACATGAGTACGTCTAGGAATGTCCTCATCACCTCTTGCATAAAAATGAATCCAATATTACAAAATGCCCCCTAAGAAATAATAGTTCAAGTGGAATAAACACATGAAAAAAGAGAGAAAAAGAGAAATATACTAACCAATAGGCATTGTCATCACATCTATGGCCATGCTACATGTTGAATGAGTTTTATTGTTTTATTATTTCGATTCTAGAATATGTATGTAGTTGGATCAATAAGCACCTTAAACAGTATCGCTATTGTTGGAAATGATTGAAAAGATCATGAGGGAGATTGTTGAAAATGATCATATATAAAAAGTAATGGGAGTAATGGAACTGGTAAAGAATGTTCTCAATCATTGTTTTGTCATTGATGTCAAACTTGCTACTTGCAGGAATGACAATTGCTTTAGTGATCCAAACACTATCAAATGGTTGATTGACAAGGAGGAGGCAATCAATAAGATGTAACCAGAACACCTAGAGGAAGGTTGAAGTTATGATGTTGTAATGAAGTACAAGGATCAGCTAAGCCATTGATGAAAAAGTGTATTGATGACATACTCTAAGACACAGAAAATGGGCACACTGAAACATATCAAAGATGCAAGGTTTTAGCTAGGTCATTTGAGAGAGAGTCAAGCAAGCTAGTAAGTGCTGAATAGATTCCTAGTTGAAGCCGAGCACAGTAAGTGCCAAGCAGAAACAAGTGCCGAGCAGAAACAAGTGCTGAGCAGATACAAGTGTCGAGCAGAAACAAGTACTGAGCAAATACAAGTGCCAAGCAGAAACAAGTGCCGAGCAGATACACGTGCTGAGCAAATACAAGTGTCGAGTAACATAGATATTTTGAGCATCAATAAACCAATAGTGCCGAGTTGTTGCATTATTTCAAAGATCAAAGATTCATTAGATCTGAGCCGACAAGGATGTTATCTTGAATTTTGTGAATTAAATAGAAGATAGGAGTGATGAGCTGGTGGCACAAAACACCATGTAGAATGTTTTTGGAGAATACAACTGGACTCTAGATGAAGTTTCTAGATAAGAGAAAGATATGGGGTAGATACATTGTATCCTACCTAATCCATTTGAAACCCTAAAGTTGGAGAGGGAGAATCGAGCGGCAAAGGCAATCCAAATTTATATTTAAGGAATAACAAGGTCACGAAGCAAAGAGAGAGAGGAGGTCAAGCATGAAAGCATAAAGTGTTGAAGGAGGTGCTAAGGAGTAAGAAAGCACAGTTACTTTGCTTCAACAGATGACCACAGATATGATTGCATTGGTATGCTGAGTAAGAAGACTCAAGGAGATGAAGCTTGAGATGACAAGTTGTCAGAGCTGAAGTGATTAAAGTCAAGCAAAAAATTGAGCTGAAGTGTGATCTAAAATCTGCAAGATATATTGTAAGTTGTATCAAATCAAAAAGCCATTATTGTTACTTTCTAGCAATTGTAACAGTTAGTTTAAATCCTATGGACTTAGGTTGGTTTAATAGCCATGTTGTAAATCCTTTAACAAGGTGACATTCCAATTGAATGTTCTAAAGTCCTTTGATTAGGCCCATTCCTAATAGTATGGTGAAATCCTCTAACAAGGTCACATTTAACAGTGTGTTGTAAGCCTTTAATAGGGTAGGCTTTTAATAGGGCATCACTTTAGAAAAGTGAAAATCAAGTAGCATGTTACTAGTGGTTTTTCCCAAATTGGGTTTCCACATAAATCATTGTGTCATGTGTTGATCTTGCATGTTTTATCTTTGCATATTGATTTACTATAATTTGCTAAGGATGATTGATTTAAGCTTGGATGGATGAAAAGTTTATGGATTCACTATAATTTGAGAAAAAGTATTATTAGGGCATTTGGACCTTGGATAACTGATTCACCCCCCCCCCCTCTCAGTTATTCTAAAGAATTCTAACAACTATGTATACATAGAGACACACACATGTGTGTGTATAAATACACACACCCACACACACACACACACACACACACACACACATATACATATTGATGTAGAACATTTTGGGCTTGCTTGCAATCTTGCATGTTGGAGGGATTTTGGCTTGAAGATATGGACTCATTCACCAAAGGAGTGGTGTTCGGTCATTATTGGGCATGGTTTTTGCCTGGGAGCTTGGTAGACATTAGGAGCTCGACATACTCTATGGAGCTTGTCAAACACTAGGAGCTCGGCATACTCTTTGGAGCTCGATATGCTCTAGGAGCTCGACATTGCTTATGGTTTGGTTTTCTTTGGCACTCAGCTTTTTTTTGGTTCTTATTGGTGCCGAGTCATCTATGAGCTAAATTTTGGCATTTAATTTATCTATGGGTATTTAATTTGTGTTGTAGCTGACTTGTGGCTCAACGTATATTTAATGTAAGCGATTTAATTTAATTTGTAATGAATTGGGCCAAATTGTGGCTTAGTTGTGTATAAATAGGGGTTTTTTTGGAGTCTTTAGGCATGATTATTGTCATCCATCTTAGAGAAGAGGATGAAGGGTAGATGCAAATTTTGAAGAGATAGTAGTTGTGGCTTGAGAACCAGAGGATTGCTTGGTGGCACTAGTGCATTTCCCCCTAATTTTTGACCTAAATTTTTGACCAATGTAAATATTGGCCTATGAATGCCTTTTTTTTTCTAATGGCCTGGTTTGGTCAAAATTTTGAGCAAATTAGGGTTTCCCAATTTGGTCAAAATTTCTAGCAAATTAGGTTTAATAATAGAAAGGAAAAAATAAAGCAAACAAAACATTTTATTTTTTGCAAGCGATCATGTTTGTTTGATGAGCTCTAGAACCACCACATCTCTCATCCCAAATAGTGTACTTGGTTGAAGCAACAGTAGGGTGAAAATTGAGGCCTGATAGAACTGTAGGAGCTGGGATAGGAAGTGATGCTTGCACATTGGTGGATTTTTATCTACATATAGTTATGGCTCTCAAACTTCTAGGGTGCAACGACACTATATTTGGGATAATTGAAAATTATAGGGTAGGGTGACCATACCAGACCATGGCCCTATCATTTTTTTAGGCAACTTTGGGTAGCGATAATCATTCTGGTTCATTGGTACTTCCTACCCCAAATCTAGTCTTATAAGAGCACAAGAGACATTTGATGTAAGAGCCAACCATTTTCTATCAACCAATCTACTTAGATTTCTATTTATTGCATTTGAGGTAGTGGTTTTCATTTTCCATTGGATATTTTTCTATTTATGGTTGCATTTCTCCTATGGTTTGCAAGTTGCATTTCTCATATGGTTGCCATTGTAGACATCTATTTTTTAGTTGTTCATGATAGTCCATAGCTAATGTGTCACCAATTTTATATAAATCTAACATGAGTGATGCCCATGATTTATCTCCATCTAGCACAAACAATCTCCCCACATGAATTGGTAAGCTCAGACGGTAATCTCATAAATCATGAAAATATTTGCAAATACTTTATGTGGACTAGATTCACTTTATGACAACCTACACCTATTCTCATTCACATTCACTCATCTCTGAGCACAAACTCAAAATATTGATTACATGTTCATTATAGGACTCACTATCCACAAGAGACCATCAATGAGTATTTGCCTTCAACCAGTCCTTTAGCCATTTGGATTTATACACCCAATCAGTGTATAGAATGTTATAATGTACTCTCATGTTCTTATCTAATTAAATTAAGATTGCTCTGAATCAACTAAGTTTAATAAAAAAATATTAAGATAATACATTCACCCTTCTTTCAATTATCAAAACTATTCAACACATGAATCTTCCAAGAAATATATGATTTATATTTGAAAGAAAAATAATTATGATTGCCCCCTAGTTATGTATGTTGTTAAATAATTGGGTTTAATTTTATTGGGTAACATTGAGCATGCTTTACTGCTATGTTTAGAGTTGCTAGGAAATTGAGCAATGTGAAGAGAATGATTAAAGTCTAGAACAAGATAGGCTTTGGTCACATCTTTCATGATAAGGAGGATCTATCAAATAAACTTTCTTCAATTCAAGACAATATCTAGCAAGAAGGTTACAATGAGATTAATAGGGAGGTTGAGCTAACTATCCTTTCAAACTTGCACAATATCATCAATAAGGAGGAAATTTTTTGGAGACAAAGATCAAGGATAAACTGGCTTAAGGATGGAGATCTCAACAAGAAGTTTTTTAACCTCTCCACTCTTAAGAATAGAGCTAATAACAAAATTTCTGGAGTCAAGAGGGGGTAGGTTTTTCTGACCAAAGATAATGATATCTCTACTGAGGCGGTGTCTTTCTTCTCTTCTCTTCTAACTTGGGACCCCTTGTTATCAAGGGTGGATCAGGAGGACATTGTTTCTAGTATCCCTCAGATGATCCAAACCCACCACAATAAAATGCTTCGGGCTATTCCTAATGTGTAGGAGGTGAAAGATGTTCTTTTTTCCTTGCTTGCCGATAAATCTCTAGGTCTAAATGGGTTCCCTACCTTATTTTTTCAAATGTATTGGTAGGTGATTATGGAAGATGTGGTGAAGGTGGTTCAGGAGTTCTTTGAAGTGACAAGTATTCTCAAGGAGATTAATTCCACTTTCTTGGTCCTCATTCCTAAAACTCTAGGGGCTAACTCTTTGGACAAGTTCAAACCTATCAGTTTGTGCAACTCCTTTTATAAGATCATCTCGAAGGTGCTTACTTCAAGAATGCTCAAAATTCTCCCTCTGATTATTTCTTCCCAACAATTTGGCTTTGTCCCTGGAAGATAGATTTTAGATTCTATTATGATGGTTCATGAAGTTATTCATTCTTTGGAAGCTAGTAAACATGAAGGAATGTTGATTAAACTAGATCTCTCTAAAGCCTATGATCGAGTTGACTAGTATTTTCTTGGGTTAGTCCTTCAAGCCTTTGGTTTTGATCAAAAAGTTTGTAAGATTATCTCTCAGCTTGTTTCTGCCTCCTCTCTTGCTATTTTGGTCAATGGAGCTCCCTCTGATTTCTTAAACCTACTAGAGGTCTTAGACAGGGAGACCCCCTCTCGCCTATTCTTTTCATTGTTTTGGCTGAATGTATTGGTAGGCTTATTGAGCGCAAAAAGAAAGATGGAAATCTCAAGGGGATCAAGCCTTCATCAAAATGTGAACCTTTCTCCCACCAAAAATTTGTGGATGACACAATAATGGCGGGGGAGGCCTCTGTTAGGGAGGCTAAGGCTATGAAGGAGATTCTTGAAATATACTCTAAAGGGTCTGGTCATCTAATCAATTGGGAAAAGAGCTCAATTTTCTTTGTTAACACCCCTAAAGTCTGACAGATAAAAATTACAAGGATCCTTGGCTATGGAGTGGGAAAGCTTCCCTCTACTTATCTTGGTCTCCCTTTAGGATCTTCTCCCCTAGACTCCTTCTAGAATGGGATTTTGGACAGATTTAGTAGAAAGCTGGTTGGGTGGAAAGGTGCTTTGCTCAGCTAGGTAGGCAAATGTCAGTTGGTCAAATCAACTCTACAGAACTTGCCAATGTATGCTTTGAGCTTGTATGGTATTCTTGGGAGATTTGTAGAAAAGATGGAAAAAAAATTAGAGAGACTTTCTATGAATTGGTCTTGAAGGGAGAAAAAGGTATCCTCTGGTAGCCTTGGAGAATGTGTGTCTTCCAAAGAGGTATGGCGACCTAGGCATAAGAAAGTTAACCCATCTCAATAAGGCTCTGCCGGTAAAGAAAATATGGCATATATTCAACAGCACTAGAGAATGGAGGGATATCCTAGTTAACAAATATATCAGAAGGCCTTCTCTTCATTTTATTTTAAACAATGAGGATATTCCAAAAGAGTCAATTATTTGGAATGGTATCCTGAAGGCTAGGGACCTGGCAAGGGCCAAGGTTTCTTGGAAACTAGGAAATGGAGAGGATATTCAGTTCTAGTCTGATAGTTGGCTTTTCCAAGGTCCCCTTATCAACAATCTTGCTTATGAAGTTTGGGTGAATGAATGTATACGACAATTTGGGTATAAAGTTAGCAATTATAGGAATGGATAGGGATAGAGAGATCTTTCCCTCATATCTAAAGATTTGAATCTGATTATGATCATATTAAACTCTATGGTTCTCAGTAATAAGAAAGATGAAATGATTTAGGGGGATAACCCTAATGGAAGTTATTCAGTGGCTTCAGGCTATAACTCTCTTTGGTGTTTGAGGGAGAAACCCCCTTGGGTGAATGTCTGGCTTCCTAGCCTCATTCCCAAGATCAACATCTTCTTTGACTAGCCCTTCAAAATAAAATCTTTACTCAAGATAATCTTAAAAAGAGAGGACATGTAATGCCTAATAGATGTCCTCTTTGTAAAAATCAGTTGGAGATGAGAAACCATCTTTTCATTCATTGTGTTTACTCTAGGGAGATTTGGGAGTTCCTAACCCATGATTTTGAGATTAGTTGGTGTATGCCAGATAATCTTCTGGATTTTTTCAATCAATGGAAAAGTCTATTTAATTCTTCTATTTTGCAAGAATTAAGCACCTAGATTTTGCCTCACTTCTGCTAGAGTATCTGGAAGGAAAGGAATAACATAATTTTTAGGGATAGAGAGGAGCCAGCTCTTATTCTTGGGAGTAAGAATAATAAAAACATTAAGGAAAACTATCAAGTTAAGAAGGAAGAGATTTTGAAGTTGGTGGTAGCAAGACAAATGAGGAAAAAGATAGGAAGCTAGCTAGCTTCTTCCCCTAGAGGGATGGCATAAAGACAATTTCAGTGGTGCCTCAAAAGAAAATCTAGGTCCCTTGGAAGTGGTGGAATAATAAGAAATAATTTTGGAGAGGGAGTCGTGACTTTTTCTCTTTCATTGGGAATCCAAACTAATCATTTTGTGGAAGCTAGAGCAGTGTGCCAAGTGGTTAATCTAGCTTTTAAAGTCAGAATAACTACGCTTTTGTTAGAAGGGGATTCAAATAACATAATTAATTGTATTAATCAAAAATCTCATCCTTCTTGGTCAATTTCCAATCTAATTGAAGAGACACGTGACACCCTTGCTAGATTTGAGACTGTCCACATCACACATGCGTTTAGAGAAGCAAATCCTCTTGCAGATTGGTTTGCCAATAAAGGTATGCGATCTAACAAGTTGATTACATGGTAGTTGGGAATAGATATTCTAGAAGAAGCCAAGACCCTTATCAACCTAGAAAAAATCCAGGGGTTTACGGTGGAGATCTAATGGTAATAATGAATATTAAAGGTATATGGGATATGAGTACAAGTCATAAAGGCCTTTTTGGTTTATGCAAGTAGTTGAGACTTTTTTTTTCTTTTTGACACATTTTATGGGTCAAAATTGTCATTTATTGCTTGTGTTTAAGTAAGGAGAATTATCTCGACATGTATCAGAGATACTATGCCAAAATCTTGCTTGTGAAGGATTTGCAGAGACTAGAATTTATGAGAATTGTTGGAGCAAATACTGAAGAGATGGTTGGAGAATGCTATGGAAAGGAGTCGGTGGGGGAGCTAGAGAAATGAAGGAAAAGGGGAAAATTTTGGAAAATTTTACAAAAGGGAGGGGTTGCTAGTTACATTTCCAAACTTCATGGTTTCGATCCTGAGGTCACCAATAGTATGGTGAATTCGTGGAAAGACAGAAAGGTGAAAGTGAATGGTGTCTCCTTTTTTATCACTGAGGAGGTTGTCACTATGGTCATAAAGGTTCCTATGGAGGCTTTCAAGTTTTATAGGGACAAGAAACTCTTTACCAATGCTATGAAGGATTTTTTGAAAAGCATCAAGGAAATGAATGAACTAATTAAGAGTGAGACATTTTATGTGATAGAATCCATCAAAAAGCTCTAGAGGTATGTTTTGTGTGTTATCATTTAATATATAACTTTGGACCCTAGATTTGATCGAGTAAGAACTCACCATTTTGTTCTTCTTAATCATTTCCACCATGATAAGAAAATTTCTTTCCCTTTCTACTTATTTAATTCCATGAGCAAGGCTATCACTAGCTTTAAGAAGAAACCCATTGTCAACCCGATTCTACATGAGGGATTGTTGCTTCTAATCCATGAGTACTTCAACACTTAGATGATTAGCAACAATCCTTCGTTGGATGTGGATGAGGCCAATGGTAGCTCCAGCTGTTCTTTTGACTCGGATGAAATTTAGAGCATAATCTCGAAGGAGGGGAATGTTTCTTCTAGAAAGAAAATTAAGGGTCATATTAAGAAGCAAACCTCTAATGTAACCCCTAGGAGAAAGAGCCCTAGGGACCATCGCCAAACCTCTAGCAAAGAGGATATGGATTATAATGAGGATGAGGAGGACATGGACTCTAAGGATGAAGACAAGGAGATGGAAGAGGAGATTAAAGAGGACCATGCTAGGAAAAATTGGAAGAGGGATAATGTAGTTATAGCGAGGGTTTCGAAGTAGGAACTGGATGTTTCGATTCTCCGCCTTTCCCCTATTCATCCCCACCCTCAATCTCATTCTGAGGAGAAGGAAAAGGATAATACTGGTGTTAAAGAGGGGGAAGTTTTTGTCAAAAATAGGAGAAAAACTTGGATGAAT
The DNA here is from genome assembly GCA_028749045.1 of Cupressus sempervirens. NCBI lineage: Eukaryota > Viridiplantae > Streptophyta > Pinopsida > Cupressales > Cupressaceae > Cupressus > Cupressus sempervirens. The sequence goes on along the minus strand of CM053792.1, from coordinate 441,657,785 downwards.
TTCAATTTTAGGACTTTGACATTGGAAATTTATACAAAAGCTATGAATCCTTATATTCTAGTGGAGAATCAGGAAGAGCTAAGGCTTGAAGAGCTCATTGATCTAGCTATTGTGGTCATCTCTAATAATGCAAGGGAGATAGGAATGAACCTTCTAAAAAATGCTCATAACAACATGATTGATAATTTCAAATAAATCAAGTGGCTATACCATGAGCTGGAAGAGATTAGAGAGAAGGTGTGTCAGTTGGAGGGCAACAACAGAAAGACTGAAAATGAGAACCAGGAGGATCATGGTGATAAAGCCAGTCTGGTTGAGAGGAGAATAAAGAATCTTGAAAACTACAATCACAATCTGGCTAGTCAAATGATCTCTCTGCTCAATTTGATCAATGACAATATGCTCTCTTTAATCGGTGTGATCAAAGATAGAGGCTTGCTAGTACGTGAGGAAGGAAAGGATAGAGAAAGAGCCAAGTCTAAGGATGATATGGCTACTGACATCACCTTTAGCAATTTGGACAAGGAAATGGAGAAAGTCTAGGAGTAGAAGGTCAAGGAGCACCAGAAGATTTATGAGGCTACCCAGACCATGCAGGATTTTGAGAAGAAGAATGAAGAGTAGCCATCTAGTTCTGTCTTTTGTGTTTTTGTTTTTCTACTGGCTTTTCATTTTGGCCTTTGCTTAGTTTCGCTAAAGATTATTTTTTCTGGCCTTTTTGTTGGCCTTTATTTTTGGTTGGGTCTTGTGCTTATTATCATCCTTTAGACTCATTTTATTTGGCTGGGCTTTATTGCTTATTATCAGCCTTGGTTTGTAGCTACTTTTGGGTTTCAGGGTCCCTATAAAACCTGTTTATCTTATCAAAAACATTGAGCATGCTTTAAGAGATTGGTCATGTGTTGCTACTATGAAATTTCAAAGGATAAAATCCAAACAATATTTAACATGTTGAAATAGTCAATGAAGATTGTCATAAGAAATAGTAGTTTTGAGGGTGTGTGGTCATGGAAATTATGATTGTAGAGATCTATATTGCAGAGTATTCTGTGAAGGGTGGTATAAATAGAATTAAGGATTAAGAGATATCATTTCAAACCATGAGAAATTAGATGATAAAAGATAGACATCATTGCTAAAGCAATGAATAAGGTACAATAGGACATTTAGTCCAGTGAGTGTTAACATATAAAAGATAGTCATCTCAATGATATTATAAGTGAGCATAAAATGTGTTCATTTAAGGCTTCGGTATATTTTCTCAATATCATAAGAAGTGTCTATTGTATTGGAGAACTATTGTTATTATTCTTTTTCCTTATTATTATAAAAGAAATTTATTTGTTGATTATGAATATATGATAAAATGGCAAGAATCAATACCAGAGGGAGTAGATTTTTGACCAAAACAATAAGTCATTCCAAGTTGAAGGGGAACCATAAGGCACAGGCAAAAACATCATACTAACTATTATGTTAATCCCAAAAAATTTTGTGCACATTGATAGGCTATGAAAGGATGCCTTAGTTGACTATACTATCTTCAAGATGTATTGTTTTGTTTTCTTATTGTTGTTTCAAGCATGTACTACTTGGTTGGGTTTTCTATCTTTGATATGAAATGTGTATGTAGATAGGAACAATGTTTATGTTTTGTGTTTGTGTGAGCTTGAGTTTTTCCAACAATACTAAACATTTTTTATATTTTACATCAATTGGAAATATTAGATAACTATTGCTATGATTCTATTTCCTTTAGCAAGAATTCTTTCTAACTCTTGCTTAAAATTGAAGTTGGTAAACTAGTGATTCAACTATTTCTTTTATTGATCTTTTCTAGTATTTATTATTGTTCTTGTCTATTCCTTATAGCTCTTAGTGGCTGGAGTGAATCATAATTTTGATGAATTATCTTTGGTGTTTTCTAGGTTATTGCACATATATATATATATATATATATATATATATATATATATATATATATATATATATATATATATATATATATATATATATATAGATAGTGGCTTGATTTTGGCCAACCTGATTTCTGTTTAGTCATTAACCGTGCTTTACATATTAGTAGCATTTTTTTAATATAACTAATTATTGTGAGTTTATTTTAGTGTTTAACACTTTGTTTGGGTAAGAATTTCCAGCAGCTACTATTGTTTTGGAAGGGATCTTACTTAGTGATTCCTTTTTATTCTTGAAGCTAATAAATAGTTGAACGTGTGACAAGGAATGATTACATCGAGCACGGGTGCCATTTTAGGTAAGAAGCAACCATTTTCCATTGACTTGCCTTTTATGCCTTTATTTTTTATTGTATTTTGATTTGCCTTAGGTGCCTTTGCTATTTATGTTTGCATTTCTTGTATGGTTTGCAGGTTGATCAAGTTGTCATTGTAGATGTTTTACAATTTTTAGTTTCCACTGCAGACGTTTGATAGGTTTTGAGTTACCATTGAAGAAGATTGAAAGGTGTTGATTTGCCATTGCTAAGTGGTAGAAATCTACAACTTTTCTTATCACATAACGTATTTGGCAAGTGTTTCATCAAATCGATAAGTAATTTTTTTCAAAGTGTGTATTTGGTAAGGGTTTCATCAAAATGATATTATGCCATTTATAATTGGTTTTCTTGTTAATAATTGCACAAAATCCAACTAAGTGTAACGTATGAAGCCTCTATCATATCACTATCCACTCACTTCAAAGATATTCAAGTTACACATTGTTGAATGTACGCATTGTTGGATGTTCTTTCATCGGTAGTAATATAGTTAGATAAAATAATTCAGATGATAAGTGAACCTCATCAAAATAACCTCAATTCCATGATATTTTACTAAAGCTACCCTTGTGATAATGTGGGTTTCCTTATTGAATATGGTGGCTACCTCTCAACCTTCAATATCTTAGCCACTATAATGTCAATGGGCTTGCTTTGGTCAAACCCCTTGTGGATATTTTGCCAAGAAAAAGTATGATGAATATATAATAAATTTATTTTATTAATGAGTAGAGGAAAAAATGAATAACATAAATGATGATGATTACCTATGATGTCAAGCCCATGTCTGGGCTCTGTACAGAGCTTTTGTGAAGTCCAAAAAAATGTTAGTGCAAAACATGATAAAAACACAAACAATATTACTAGATTATAAACCATCAAGGAACTTGATAAATCCTTGCCCTTCTAATCACAATGAAATCTGATGCATTCCTAGATTGATTCATTTGAAGATTAAATAAGTTGTCTAATCAAGATATTCAAATAAAGAAGCAATGTATTCATATGCAAATTAGAGCTTTATTTAAGCAACAATTCAATAGAAAAACATGTACACAATCATGTCAACGTAGAGCACAAAAACATTTTTTCAAGATTAGAATTTGGAGCTAAATCAGTTGGATGTGTTATTGCATGTTATTGCCTACCATATTTGGCATCTTTAATGCTCTATATATATATATATATATGCAACACTACTTTCTTCATCTTGATGGCTTTAGAAAGTCTGTGAATTATAGAGTAGTCATCACCAACTTCTTCTTCTTTTATATCTGAAAAGATTAGATGCCTGTTTTAGTTGCGTAGATATTGGTAGTGCTAAAGATGATATGCTTAACAGCCATAGGTCTTCATCCCTTGGAAGAATATAGATAGCCTAGCAAGTAGTCCCATCCCTACTTCATTACTAATTTCAAGATCTGTGTAATGATTGGGTTGTTGCTTGCAAGAAAGATTTTGCGAAGGAATGGATTCTTTTTGGCACAATAAGCATAATTAGGAACTTCAACGACAACATATTTAACATGATCCAAATAGGGCTCCAGTCTTAACTACAACTAATAAAGTTGATCATCAAAAACTCTATAAAATTGGGTCTTTATTAGAGTGCTTTGGCAATTAAACAATAGAAGAAAAAAAAAATTGTCTATGTCACAAAAGCTTTCTATAATCAAATCAGGAATACAATAGCTTTTCACCTATCTTAATAAGTGGTGGGTGTTGGAATACTACATCTTACTATAGTAAATGTAAATTATATAGCTAATATAATAAATAATTATGAGTATGAAAAAAAAACTATTATAATGTCAATTTGGTGTAAAAGTTATATACATGAAAACAAGGCTTTTATAAACCAATATAGTGTAATTATAAAATGAAGCACTTTCAGCAAGTTCAACCAAACATTAGACAAACTTTCTCTGGCTTTGACCACCCAACATTCTCTAAGTAGAGCTTTAGATGCTTATACACCACCATGTACAACAACTATTTAAATTCATTTGTTGTAGAGAGAATGAAATGCATATATATCATCTCATAGAATAGTTGTTCAACTTGTATATTTGTTTTTTTTTTTTTTTTTTTTCATGTTGTTGATTCAAAGAATTTTTTACAGTATGTATTGAAGTTTGGAATGGTTGTATTGAATAGTGGAGGCTATGAGTTTGTTGGTCATTAAGTGTTGTAGATTGGCTAGCAAAATTTGCATGAGTATGGATGTGAGTTGAGAAGATCCTATTTGTTTTCTATTTAAACTACTTTCAATAATTTGTGGTGGCCTGGATATTTTGCAAATATAACCAGAGTGCTGCTGACAAACATTTATAGGAAAATGAAGTCAATTTTTTCATTCAGTAGTACAAAATTAATTTGAAAATTTTTTTAGCATTCCAATACAATATGAAATGAATATAGTGTAACATAGACATAAGAGGTTGGTGACATTAGATATTGGAGGGATTTTCCATCTCATGATAGCTTCTTGCTCAAAGGTCATACTTATACAAAGCACTAGTTCCTCGTTTGTGTCCCTTCATGGAACAAGAGTGGACTAGGAAGTTTTTTAATTATAAATATAACTCCACTCTTTGAAGATAGTGAGAGATATAATATACACAAAGCTCAATTTCGATGGTTGCTTAGATAGTTCAAGAGTTTGTGAATCTTCAGAATTATACCCTTACAACGATCTTGAGACAACTTTATGGAACAATGAATACAGCTCAATATGAATGGTTGTTTAATAATTTGAAATATTTGCAATTTGGAATTTTGGAGATGTGGAATCCAAGAACTTAGAATTCAACTTGGGAGCTATCACCTTTGCGATGGTCATGATGTAGCTTGATGGAAATCTATTTGGTCCAAGTTTTATTTCAAAAGAGAAGTTTTTAACCATCATATAGTTTTGATTGGTTCTAATAAAATAATGAGGAGAATATTGCATTGCTACGTTTTAGTATGGTATTGATATATTCAAGAAGTCCTAGAATTCCTCTAAATCTATTTAAAAAGAGTTGAAGAAAAAGCTTACTCCCTCATTAATATAATAGGATTTAAATTTCTAGACATCCTCTAAATCTTAGAAAGAATTAGAAGAAAAATAAATTCCCTCATTGATAAGATATACGTTTATGATTATACACACAATCTCTCTCAATTTGTGAAGAAAAAATGCATCGATAATGGATGAACTAGGCAGTTTACCAAGAGCTCAGACATTATCATAGAGTGGGATTGAAATAGTTCCCATCCAAACCACACACAACACCCAGATTCTAGTCATTGATTGGCATGAATTGGGCTCTCTGCATCTTCAACAAGAGACCATTGCAACAATCTTTCAGATCATCAATCATGGAATCCCACACTCTAACTTCTCAAATGCAAGAAGTGGGCAAAGCTTTTTTCAATCTTTCCATGGAGGAAAAGGAATTGTATAGAAATGAACAAGCTAGGGGCCCTATTGGCTATGGAAGCAAATTAGGATACACCCAAGATGCTAAATTGGACTAGGGAGATTATTATTAGAAAGGATTGAAATTGGGTTGATGTTCAAAGTATCCCAGGTGCCCTCAATATTAACAAAGCTTATAGTAAATATTATAAATTGTTAAGTTTGAATAGATTCAAACTTAAGACTTCTTAGATAAGAAGCTCACAAATTTGAACACAACTTATTATTGTTGAAAGTGTTGTTTATAAGCAATTCATAAGATATTGGCTTATGTTGAAGATATTGAATCATACCAATATACAATGGTAATTTTGGTTGAAAGAACATGTAATAAATAATGTGATATGTATCAAACCTTATATAGCTCTATAAACTTCAATGACCATTTATTTTCAATTCATAGTAATCTCACCAAGATAAGTTTATCAATATTGATCTGTTGTGACTTTAATGTTGTTGAGATATAATTACTTGAATGGTTGTATACTTGTTTTTCTCTACACTTAAAATGATTTGTGTACTTTTCTAAGTATTTGAGTGACTTCAATAAATAAGGTAACATGGAGCCACATCTCACATAGAGACATGTCCCTATGTGAGACATGTCATTTATGAACTTATCATTTGTTACCATTAACAACTATTTGTTTACCCTTACTCAGCGATATCATTATCACAATCGTGATTGATTATATATTCTGCAATACACCATAATATATTGATATTAATTATTGATGCACTTGAGAAATAATATGATTATTATTTATTTCAATATAATCGTTCATGTAAATGTATTTAATAATATGATTGTTATTAAATACATATACGCAATTGCTTATTACTAATTCACTAATTATTAATCATATATATCATAGAGATTAATTATGATAAGGTAAAGGATAAAGATCAAATGTTCAAGGCCAACATGCCACTTATACATTTTATTGCATTAGTTAGAGTAATCCGACCAAAGTTGCAAATCTCTAACAAATTTAATAACCCACCTCCTTCTTTAATACAATAACTACTATGTAATTGAGTCACCTCTCTTCACCTACATCCTCCAAGGTCGTAAGTCAACATACACCTTAAAATCTCATTCTCTAACCTTCTACAATTTTTATTGGCCAACTAATAGGTCTAGCCCTTCCTAATATTCCAAATTCAAAAGTTACACGAGGAGGCTAAAAGGGGCTCATTCCTAGTAGCCTTATTTTTGCCAAATTTACTCTAAACTTCATAAAATTCCACACAACCACCAAAAATATTTATATAATCTCTTATTAGGTTTAAAATGATATCTCAATCTCTAATATTGGTTTAAGATCACAAGTTTTCTACTCTTTCCTACCGAGCCCTAGTTCCTAGGCCTTTTAGGCTTAAAAATGTTGTTTGGGCTTATAGGCCCATTCCCACAAAACCCATGAAGAAAATTCTTCCACAAAAATCATTGGCATGGTATTTTTGTCCTTTCCACTAAAACATTTTCCTTCACCAGTCCTAGAACACCTTCTGTTTTGTGATTCTTAGTAATCAACATGTTGAACTTGCAATCACAATCATGAAATTTAGTGATGCATCTCCATCTGATGAAACTCCCAATATCCTCACCCTACATACTATCTCCACCTTCCAATAAAACTATCCACTGGGTACCAAGTAGGTTGGGTTGCGAGAATGAAAGAAAACAAAAATTTACCTCTAAACCCTCAATCCAAACTTAGGGTAAACAACAAGTATGAAGAAATCTTAAACTTAAAAAAGAATGTTCCTTATTTGGACCAACATCATATTCCCTCTTACACTATATATATATATATAACTATATATATATATATATATATATATTCAAATTTATAAAACATGAAAAGAATTACTTACTGAAATAATATAGCTCACTGTGCACGGAGTTGCTATAAAAAACATTCCATTTTCCATTCCCAAACCCATACAAGGTGTCATTAATTCTTTAAGGTGGGAGATAAACAAATATTTAAATGCTTCCCTTATCTTTTCAACTTCAACTACCACAAATCTCATCAAATAAAGCTCTAATTGTTGAGCTTCCATATTTTGCAAGAAAAGTTGCATGACAACTTTTTTTGCAATTTTTTGCAAATTTACATTTTGTCCAAAAATATAACACAAGAACTTTACCAAAGTCATCTAACTATACCCAAAATATGAAAAAAAATTATGCAACATAAAATTGATGGTTTTTGGTCAACTCACATGTTTGACCATCAATTGACCACTCCTTGACTTTGCTAGAAACATTAGAAATCATGCAATCTAGATGTCAAAAATGCCCAAAAAGAAAATCTAAACTAACTTGTGTCAACTTGGACACTTATTGACCTTCACATTATTCTCCTTGGCATTTAACTTCCTTAATTAGGACCTAGGGCCCCTGCACCATACTCCCCTCATTTGAGAAACTCAAGTCCCTTAAGTTGCTAACTGTTGAAGGTTTGTGCCGTGCTTGATGATTCTTATTTTTGTTTTTGGTGAGATTGTGTGTAAGTTTTATGATCTGAAATGTTGATGCTAAAAATTTTGATGATGTTTTCTTCAGTCATCCATGTTGCTTCTACCTCAAGAAAACCTTGTCATTTCACCAAATACTCTTTGTATGTCTTGTTCCTAGTCTTCTTGATTGTCTTGGTATCTAAAATTCATTCCAAAATTAATGGTTTATTCAGTGGAAGATCCTTTATCCAATCTACCTCAGTATATGCCTTGTTGTTGTCACAAGAATATATGTTGTTGTTGTCCCCTTTGTATAATTTTAGATCAACAACATTGAAAATGGGTGATATGCCAATCCTTGTAGTGTAATATTAGATAAAGTGTAGCAAAGCAAAGTGTGATGTGTTGTCTTTATTTGAATCACATGTTTTCTAAACACACATCACTTTATACAAATAGTTGTTGTTTGAGGAACAGAAGGTAAATCACTCTTCTAGGAATTGCAACAAGGAAAGAACCCTTTAGGGTAATTAGAACTAACTTCACATTTTGAACCATGTCTTGATAATATATCAAATTTTGAAACTGGATTAAAAGGAGTTGGGGGAGTATAAACAAGATTAAGATGCTTTAATCAATAAGGATCTCAATATGGACAATTCATATTTTGAACCAATTGCATTATCTTTTGTATGATAGGAAATCTAGTCTATTTGTTGTTATAAATTTGTGTTTCTCTTGAATAATAGTGGGTAGATAGAGGAAGAATCATAATAATTTTCCATTGGAATTTCATGCTGAAAACATAGGAAAGGCTAACAATGCAGGCACAACCAATATAAATAGGTGGTGTAGGAGCACCTAGGTAGGCTAGTATGAAACCTAGGGCTTCCTTGTTTTTTGGCTTGTAGGGGTGATTGGCCACATCACTAGTCTAATAAGGTGTCCTATTTTGTCTGTAGGTGTGTTTAGGAGAGTTGGCAAGACCCAAAATGGCCAAGTTGCTAGAAAGTGCAAAATGTTGTCAACTAGGTGACTTAAGTTCTAGAAAGGGTAAATTGATCTATTAAGGTTCCTATGGCCTTGGATATGTTATTTGAGTTCCTTTAATGCATATTATATGCTCAATTGGTCTTTGGAACAATTTTGGAGGTCTAACTCCAATTTGGGAAAATTGTTAAAATGTTGTCATGTTGTCATGACAACATTTTCTTGTCGAGAGCAACTTTTTTGCAAGATTTTGAAAATTCATGTTTGCAATGCTCTAAATATTTGGAATAGTTATGAAACCAATGGGGGAACCTTTAAAATCATGAGGAAAACCTTTTCAATGAGTTGGAAAAATTGGAGAAAGTACTATACAGACTATGCACAGCATTTTGGTTACCAATCTTGGTTGCTCGACAAACTTCTTGACCTTTGGGGTGTTCAACAAACTTCTTGGAAAGCATGTTAATTTTTTAGTAATTTTTTTAATTTGAACTTTTAATCATCCTTTTAATTTAGTCACATCATGGTAATTAATTTTGGATCTTGAAGGCTCAATGTTTCTTTTTGCAACTCAAATGGAGTATTTAAATTATGCTTAAATTTTCATCTATGTTGCCAATTTGGGTTCCAGTTTTGGTACATGGATATGGTGGATCATTGTGGGACAATAGCAATAGTAAAAAAAAAAAAAATAGTGTTGGAAATAATGGCCAAGGGGCCAATTCACTAAATAACAACTTTGCAAATCAACATGCTAGAATAACTAATAGTAGACCTCTCATGCCTATATTTCTCCTAGAGTCCAACCACAAGCTGAAAATAAACCTACATAAAATGGTTTGCAAGATCACTTTATGCAAGAGTGAAACAAAATAGTCAAGTGTAGGTCCAACTTGAGACATCTTTAAGAGATTATAAGGACCTTCGACTAATTTATAGAGTTGAAGACCATATGAAAATGACTTGCAAAAAGAGGTTGGCAAATTGATCCTCTTCTACTAGGATGTGTCTAGCAAGACAATGACAAGAACATGGGTTCTAAAAATATATACCTATTTCTGGTTTATCCCCATGTTAAAAGATGAGACCATTTAAATATGCTGCTATTCACTTGGTTGTTATTGCTCATGATTGGTGGCATCACAACATGATCATAATGGGACATGATCAGAGTACCTCTTATGAAGAGTTCACTAAGAAGCTTATTGACAAATTTTACCCTAAACATCATTTTAAGATGTTCGCTTAGTTTTAACAATGTTGTTCAATGGACACCTACATTTCTGATTTCTAGAGTTATCAAAATTGGCCACTAATATAACATAGAGGAGGTTGATGGTGTTATTTATGGATGGATAAAAGTTCTTAGTCCAAGAATAAACTTTAGTCTAAATGATCTATATTACAAACTAAATCATGTAGAGGGAAAGGGTTGAATTTCAATGTGAGCACCAATCAAAACATATAATAGAAAGTTTACAATTTTTTGACAAGTATGGAAAAACTAGGACTTTCATAGAACAATTCAACTCTTGATGACACCAAATTTTTCTTTCAAAACCATATGTGCAGATATAAACATTAAGTACAACATGTCCAATTTTTTTGCAGATATACACATTAGTTACACCAAATTTCTCTTTCAAAGCCATATGTAAAGATATAAATATTAAGTACAACATGTCCAATTTTTTTGTCAATATACACATTAGTTATACCAAATTTTTCTTTCAAAACCATATGTGCAGATATAAACATTAAGTACAACATATCCAATATTTTTGCAAATATACACTTTAGTTACATCAAATTTTTCTTTCAAAACCATATGTGTAGATATAAACATTAAGTATAACATGTCCAATTTGTTTGTATATATATTTTCCTACGAAGAAAGACCACACCTGAAAATATGAACCCAAAACAAAATAACTAGCTAATGGCTACATTGTGGTCTCAATTCTGAAGAAACGTTGATAAATGTAATTATCTTCGCAAAAAGTGTAAGGGCTTAAAGAATCAAAGAATTCTAATTACAACAACCCAGATTTATTGTAGGCAACATGGTCACGTTGGAGGGACCATGATTTTCATCCATTGTTGAATGTGGATTTCCTACCGGAGGAAGATGGAGGTGTGAATATCCAACCTGAGGATAACACTCCCATGAATGAAGATGATAATATTCTAGAGAACATGATTGAAGAAGATGGTATTGGAGTAGGTGATGAAAATACTCACAATGATGGTACTAGCGCATCTAATGATGATGATAAAGATGGTCTTGGTATACCTTTACTTTAGAAGGCACACGAGCCCCTATATGAAGGCTCCCAAACAACTCTTCTCTCTACTATAGTGTTGTTGGTGAACTTGAAGGTTATGAATGATTTATCCAATGTAGCAATGTCATGTATGCTAAGGTATGCTATTTTTTTCATCTTCAATGTTAGCATACCATTAATATTTATTATATTAACAATGCATATTTTTGGTTGTAGGTTGATAGGTGAGTTTTTGTTACCACCATCAAACATTCTGCCTCATTCATACCAAGAATTATCTACCATTATAAATTAGATTGAAATGAAGTATCAGACAAGACATGCATGTCCCAATGATCATATTCTATATCATAAACAACATGAATTTGCAATAGAATTCTCTGATTTTCATATTAGTAGATATTAGTTAGATCAAATAACAAAAAAGGTGCCTCACAAGGTTTTTTGGTACATTCTCATTATTCCACATCTTCAATGACTATTCAAGTGCACTAGCTTGGCACAATTCATGGATTACCATGCATGCAATAGAAGTCAAGATGATATTATGTGAATGCCTATAGATGGTTCTTCATTTAAAGAGATAGAAGAAACATGGTCACACTTTAAACATGAAACTTTTAATCTAAAGCTTTCATTGGCAGCAGACGGTGTCAATCCATTTGGAGATATGAAATCTATTTACTCAGTGCATGGCCTATTTTTGTTATTAACAATAACATTCCTCCTTAGATGTTCATAAAGAGGGAACACATAATGTTGTCAATGATTGTGCCAGGTATTTGTTTTATTTAATAGTTATCTAAATTAATTTATAAACAGTGCATGAAAATGGTCATAATAATTATGTAATATTTATGTTCATTCAATTACTAGGTAAGTACCAAGCTAAAGATATGAACGTGTATATTGAGACCCTAATTGACAAGTTGTTGAAGTTATGGAATGGTGTCACTATGTTTGACATCTCTAGACCAATAGGACAAAGACAATTTTAATTCCATGCAATGCTTGTATGGACAATACATAATGCTCCTGGGCTAACTCATTTTTGTAGTATGTTATATTGTTAAAGTCACATATTTTTGGTCTGTTATAGTGCTTACACATTATTGTTGTATGCTTAAGTTATGCATGATAATTGTACATGATCCAATTGTACATGATCTTTTAGGTCTTCAGACAAATAGAAAATTCACATGTCCAGTTTGTGGTCCGAAGATGAAATCTCGTCATTCAAGAAGTTTAGGAAAGTAGGTGTTCTATGAGTTTAGGCACTTTCTCCACAATAATCATAAGTATCAAATTATCGAAAAATATATTTTTAGTGGAAAAGAAGAAACAACATCAAGACCACGAAGAATGACACCTCATCTATGAAATTTGGAATATGATTGACTAAATCATTGAGGTAATGTCTAGTTTGTGGTCCAAAGTTTAAAATTTATATTTTGATATTGTCTTATTTAGTAATGATGTAATTGATGCTTGTGAAGGTCATCAAGGAATCAATGATCAACTTCCTAGAGGAATGACAAGTTATCCTACTCAATTTGGTAGGTTACCATACTACAAGGATCTCTCAATCATGCATTTGTTTGATGCTATGCATATTGGAAAGAATGTAACAGAAACACTATGGATGGAAGGCGTGATAGAGAAAAAATGCTCAAAATTTGTATTGACATTCATGAATCAGATCGTGCACTAAAAGATTTCATTGAATCAAATAGCAATGGAGACCACATAAATATGAGTGCCCTTCCTTTGTTATTAATGAAGCAACAAAGTGATGTATTTAAAGAAGTCATAAAAAAAATTTCCATAGAATTTGCTACAAATATAAGCACTCTTGTATCAAAGAAAGGTGATTTTGGGTCAAAGTTGAAAACACGTGATTGGCATACCTTCGTCAAGGTAGGTCATGTTCTCTATTTACAATATATTTGTAAAATTGAATGTACTGCCTATTGCATTATTCAATAATATATTGAAATGATCATTTTTTAATGATTGTAGTGTGTCCTACCTCTCCCACACTAGTTTGAAAATAGTAATAAAAAAGTTATATATGATCTTGGAAAATGCATGAGGTTAGAAGTGTTTTTTCTTAGATTTGTATAATTTTATCTGAAATCTATTGTATAAGTTTATCTAAAATCTCATTTATATGTTCTTGCATGTTGAATCTCTTTTAGGTGGTTATCATCTGAAGAAATTGATAAAAAAGGATATAAAATATTGGAAGAGAAAAATTCCACAGCTTATATGTGAAATGCAAAAGTGTCTACCTTCAACCTTTTTCAATGCTCAAGAACACTACCTCATACATCAAGTTGAGGAGATTGAATTGTGTAGACATGTACAAACTAAGTCAATGTGGATGGTTAAGAGGCACCTAAAATTTATGAAAGGCTTGGTTTGACAAAGAGCATGCCCTGAGGGTTCTATGGTAGAGGGATATATGGTATACTAGACCATGGTGTACATCAGTGAATATCTTCTAAAGTTTGCAAAAAATATCCATGTAGATCACATTTGGGATCTTAACTCTGTTGACAAATTCAAAGGAGAGCACCTAATGGGGAAAGGTAGATTGAGAAGAGTGAGAGGTAATTATAAGTTGTTTTTTTATATTTAATTAATTCTTATCCATCATCAATATAAGTTATTTCTAACTAGTCTAATTATTTTCTTTATAGTTGATCGTGAGTGAGATGCACTAAATTTGTATATTGCAAACAATCTTGATTGGATGATGGTATGGATCGAACAATCTCAAGAAAATGGTCATTGATTAACATGGGATGGTGTTGCATCATTGGTTAAAGAAGCTCATTGTAATGGAGATCCCAATGTTACACCAATGGTACTTGATCTAGCATATGGCTTAAGAAATACAAAAGTACATAACAGATTACTAATAATGAGCCATAAGTTTAATATCAACTCATAGATTGATTCAAATAATCTTGACATTTTTAATAATTTCAGGTCAAACACCACAAAGTTATGTACTACCATGGTCATAAATTTCACATAAAAAAGTCAAATGAAATGGAGAAAACTTGTGATTCTGAGATAAGTATAGTCTTTATGGTCACCAATATTTCATCTAGAACTAACATACATCCTCAAAAATCTAAAAATTGATACTATGAAATTTTGGATGATATACTTGAGTGCAACTTTAATTCATTCAAATTAGTTCTATTTGTCATCAAATGGTATAGGCTATGGCTGAATCAAAATGATCATAATAGGGTTGTTATTGAACATGATAGTGGATTTACAATAATTAATACAAGGTCATTTGAGCCAATTGGAGATGAGCCCTATGTTCTTCCAAGCCAATGCGAGCAAGTGTTTTACTTTGGCATTTCACACAAACCAGGTTGTTATTTTTTTGTTAGACATGATCCAAGAGGAAGTTCAGTAAAGTATAATGTGATGGAAGAAGAAGATACTGAAGAATCACAAGACAAAGTAAATGATGATCATGAATAACTGTTACCCAATGTTGATGAAGAAGAAAATAATGATGATTCTAGTCATACTGACGATAATGGTGATGATGATGACAATCATGATCATGTTGATAAAGATAATGATAATCATGGCAATCATGGTCATGATAATGGTGATGAAGATGGTGTTGGTGATGACGATGATCAAAGTGGCAAGTGTGATGATGGTGGTGATAAAGACATGGACGAAGATGATGATCAATGACATGATCGATGAAATGTCTATCGAGGTACAATCAATGTCAAGTATGATGGGGTCATGATTTTTATTTTTAGAAATTTATTTGATTTTGATGAATGCATCATGTAATTTTTGTCTTCTACGTAATTTTTAGTTTATAGAGCATTGTAAGTGGACAACTTTTCATTCATTACAATATGGGTGAATTTGATAAGCGAGGTGACCAAATTTTTCTTTCAAAACCATATGTGAAAATATAAACATTAAGTACATGTCCAATATTGTTTTAGATATACATATTAATTAGATAGAAATTTTGGCTAACTTAAGATAAATGATTTACATATGCAGGCTATTCAACTCCTTTGACCAAGATCTTGCATAGTCACATGGATCGACAAGTATATGTCAATATACACTATAGATACAATTTTTTATTTGCATATCTTCTCTTTACCATCAACATCAACTTTTTTCCTAATGTGTCTCTCATTTTATGGATTGTAGGTATCACCAAATAGGTAATTGTTTGATATGTCTTCCTTGAGTGAGGAAAATACGATAATAGAAGACAAAATTGAGACATCTAGTAGGTCTAAAATAGGGAGATCAACTAGAGGTCAAAAGACTTGAAGAAAATTCAACAAACAAATGCAATTTTTTCTTGCTGAGGGGGGGTCATGTTCTTATGATAATGAGAGTGAAGGCGATAGGGAGGTTCCCTTAAGGTACACATATCTTCAAAAAGAATGGGTACCCAACGAACTACCTCCAGTTAACACTTATTTTTCTATTAATAAAAGGATATATCACATAGCTCCATCTTCATTACATGGTTTGGGCCTATTTTCCATGGATGGCATAAAGGTTTGTTACAATAAATTTGTTGAATTGATCGAATATGTAGGACCTTGTTACAATTACAACAGTTGGATGTGGATTGCGAAATATAAAAAAAGTATGTGTAGGTATGCATTGTCACCAAATTATATACAATGCAAAGAAAATAATCAAAATAAAATGTTCGCTATGTATATTGATGGAAGACCAAAAGCAACAGGGAATATTGCAGGATCTATAAATAGTTCTCGACCTATGTCAACTAATAAGTTGGTGAATTGTATATTCAAGGCATGTGAGGAAAATTGTGTTTTTGTATGTGCGATAAAATAATAAGTGCAGGGGAAGAGCTTCTGATAGATTACAATTTGAATCGTGTAGATACAAAAAAATTCCCTATCATGGGACTAGTAAGTATAACATTTAAACCAATTGCATCGAATTAATGTTGACTCCAATATACAATCTACTTTATTATTTATTTATTTATTGGTAAGTCTATTACTTTCATTTTGCTACTGATTGCTAAGAATTACTAATATTTTTCACAAAGTAACATGGATAGACCACCACGCACAGGTAGGGATGCACCATCTCACACACCTTCTTCAGCGAAGGTAAAACTTGATTATTGTAATTGTTCAAATTATATAGAAACAAATGTCATATTATTATGTTCTTTTCTTTATGGCTTTGGAGTTATTTTGATGGAACTTTACTGATATTGAATTTTGCATATATACACATTAGTTACACCAAATTTTTCTTTGAAAACATTATGTGTAGATATAAACATTAAGTACTGCAACATATCAAATACTTTCATTTCGCTGCTAATTGCTAAGAATTACTAATCTTTTTCACAAGGCAACATGGATAAACCACCACATCGCATAGGTGGGGATGCACCATCCCACACACCTTCTTCAGCAAAGGTAAACCTTAATTATTATAATTGTTCAAATTATACATAAACAAATGTCATATTATTATGTTCTTTTTCTCTATGGCTTTGGAGTTATTTTATGGAATTTTGCAGATATACACATTAGTTACAACAAATTTTTCTTTGAAAACCATATGTGCAGATATAAACATTAAGTATAACATGTTAAATCATTTCATTGCTAATTTCTAAGAATTACTAATCTTTTTCATAGGGCAACATGGGTAGACAACCACAAACAGGGAAGGATGCACCATCTCACACACCTTCTTCAATGAAGGTAAACCTTAATTATTATAATTGTTCAAATTATATAGAAATAAATATCATATTATTATGTTCTTTTCTTTATGGCTTTGGAATTATTTTGATGAAATTTTACTGATATTGATGTCACAAATGATAGGAAAAGGCTAGAATGGCAGCAAATCAAATGTGATCTAAAATATGAGCATCATTTCTACATGACATCACCCTTAGTGCTGACCCTATGTTCATGGCCCAACAACTTAAAAAAAGATACAGTGATGAAATTGTTTACATTATCATCAAGTGTGACATAAGTGAGGAGAAAGAGGCACTGAAAAAAGAATTGGGTCATAGGGTCAATTCTTTGAAGGTAAGCAGTAAATAATCTAAAGCAATAATAGAATTTCAACATATTATATGTTCTTCTACAGAAATACGTGACAGTTGTGACACCGCGTGGTGAACATGGTGAGGGTTGTAGCACACAACCTTCATGTAAGTAACACTTCCTTTTTACAACATTACTTATAATTACAGTATTATTACACCATTGAGTTTATTTAAGGCAATTACTAAGTGTTGAAATAGGACATCTAATGTTGAAAGTGAAACTGGTGCAACATTGTTTGTTTTCATCAACATTATAACATTAAACTTTTATTTTTGGATCCCATTTGATCTTTATCTATTTCAAATGTCTTTGCCAATAATATATTATTCTTCAGCTCATGATGAAGTGCAAACACCTCCTTCGGTTGGTTGTCTAATATTGCCAAGTGCATTGTCAGTAACAAGGAGCATGCAAACATCCTCATCTATGCCACTACAACTGGTAAAACCTTGTTTTGCTATATTTTGTAATGTGCTAATCATGCATTATTCTTTTTTTTGGGTGTATTTTATACTCATGTACCTATTTTGTGTGATAATAGATAGAGACAAATACTATTGAAGCTGATCCATTTCTTGGAGTAGTGTGTGTGACTAGTATCGGTTCATTTGTAGGGACATTGTTGCTGAACAAGAAAACTATGTTACCGTTAAAATTACAAAAGCTTCTAGGTACTTTAAAATTGTTATTATTTAAAGTTTAATTTTAGTTTACTTATACATAACTCATTTTGGACTGATAATCCCTTTATGTTTTTGTAGGAAATAATATTTTCTTTGATCATCTTTTTTATATGACATTAAGGCTATTTGGACCCACCACATGTAAAAGGTATGTAGTTTCGTATCATTTCTACAATATTTTTCTTTTATTCCATTTATTGTACTATATTAAAGTTATTGATCTAACAATTTTATTTTTTAATAAAAGGTGGAATGAATAGGGTTCTGAATAATTAAAAATAGTTGATTACATCTTTTGAGGACCTATTTGGAAAAAACATTTTTGACACCGCCCTACTTTTGAAAAGAGCATCAAGACATATAAAGACTGTGAGGGATCAATATAGAAGGGGTCTAAAGGAGAACCCAAAGTATGATCATCCTCCTATGATTCAACCGATGGAGCGGAATGAAATAATAGAAGATGCAAAGGAGAAAAGGCTACGTGATAATAAAGGAAATTAACCAGAACAAGGCAAAAGAAGGTGTTTCATGATAGTATTAAGTACAATGTAATCATGCATTAATTAATGATCTTTTTAAATATATAATCTAACATGTTTCAAACTATTCATAGACTGTAAGACACATTAGTGGCTACAAAAGTGAGACTAGAAAAGGTTGGCCAAAACAAACTTGGCTCTAGTGGCTATATGAATCTTTAATGTTAGTTTTAAACATAAATTGACTACATAACATTTCACTACAACCTTCATATCCTATCACAGAACCTGCTCGTGATGAATGCCATGATGTGCATTATAGTGGTGGAGTTAATAATTTTCTATTGGAAATTAATTATGCAATTATGAATACAATTAAACATCTTCAATTTTAATTTGATGTGTAACCTTTTTTTGAATATTTTAGAGCATGTTGAACATCATGGTGAAGGAGTGGAGCATGTTCCAAGTGTTTATCATGTTGACGTGGTGACCGATCAAAAAGTTACTGTACATGATGTGACATTGTTAGGTATGAAAATGCATGTTATGTTGTACTACTTAATTAAAAACTTGTAATAGTTAAAAAAAAGAAAAAGAGTATGCCAATTTAACTCATTTATTTGTTCTTGCAACAGAGCCCCCTTTAGTGCACCAACCTCCTGCTCCTACAAATAGGAGGAGGCATCATAATTTAACATTACATGTGCCACAAGAGGAGGAGAATGAGGAAGATATTGATGCTCCTATCAGCCTTGTTCTTAATAGAACTAAGAAAAATAAAAAGAAGAAATGATTTTTAAAAAATGCTCTTTGATAAACCTTGTTTGATAAACTTTGTTGGATAATGAAAGAAATTTTTTTTTAATGTGATTATCTATGAATGTTGTGTATTAATATTGATTTTTATATCATGTTAATGCATATTATTATACGTTAATGAAGTCTTGATTAGTATTGTGTATTAATGAATTTTATATCCTATTAATGAATTTTATGTGATTATATTGATTGAATGTTATAGTTCATAAATGGATGAATGAATGAATTAAGTATGTAATCAGATGATAATGGATAATCTAGATTGATTTAAGGGGGAGGGGGTGAGGCCAAATGAGCTTCCACCTTCACGTGGTTGGCCTTGTTAAGTAGAGAATATTCAAGTATTCTCGAAACCAAGTGAAGCTCAAACTAACATACCAAGGAATCTTAAACCTAATCCAGCTACCTCTCACCTTTTCATCCCAATAAGTCATCTTTTCTGCCACTTTTTGCATATTCAATATTCTATTAATCACAATCTTGATAATGGCATCCTCCATCTTGTCAATAAGTTGTTGCTATCCTATCCTTTTATTTTTTTAAATGCATCTATTTCTCTCCTACCATACTCCCAAATGACAATAGATGGTGTTGCATTCCACAAGCCACCGTACAAAAAGTCTTTATTTTGAATAGGATAAGCGTGAAACATGCTTAGGATTAACCTTGGTATTTTTGAGTTCCATCCAAGTTTGTTATGTAACTAGCTCCAACACTGGTGAGAGTATTTGCAGGTTCATAATATGCACCTTCTTGGACCTGCATATCCTTTTTCTTTGAATGTATCAACTATAAGGATTTTATTTTGTAGTCCTATCCATGAGAACAATCTTGCCTTAGGCAAGCACTTTTTATCCCAACATAGTCACAATTAGATGTTTGTCTTTGGTCTTAGTTGTTTTCTAATTAGGTAATTATAGCCCTCCTTAGTGTTCTAGTTTCCAGAAGTCATTTGATAGTTTCTCTAAAAACCTTACATCCTCCATCAATGCCATTTACCTCGACCCCAATAGAAATCCGCAAATCATAGTTGATGAGGACTGTTAGAGCAACCTTCATTATTGCATTCAAACCAAGGTAACCCATTTACTTTGATTTTGTATACCATGGAAAGACTTGTAAACTTATATCCATATTCCAACTTTATTAAACCAATTTCTCCTCTTTCTCTTTTGGTGCTTAGAATTGGTATTGCTATTCAAAGACGGTAGCAGAGAAAGCAGCGTGTGAGTATGTGATGTTTAAAGGTAGCCTTCATTTGATAACATTTTAAATCACTTTTAATTTGAACAATGAGCATATTAACTCATAATTGGGTGACAAAATGTTTACTAATGTTGTTCTTAAAACTAGATTTATATGAGGCCATAATACTTCATCAAATCTTCAACTAAACTAATGAAACTGAACTTTCAATCCGAATAATTTTTAAGAGTTGAGTGAAGACTTAATTGGTGGGAATAATATTCTAGGAATGTACTTTTAGGAGCTGAGTCAAGTTATCTTTCAAAATGCATTGTAGGAATAATACTAGTGTCAATATTTGTAAAGTACAAGACTGGATATGATTCCATTCTTTCCTCTATTACAAACAAATCACTTAATTCCAACAGAGTTGACATGTCAACAATTAAAAATATCAAACTGTCAAAAACTCCATCCTAGCTAACAAGGATGGGATTCCTAATTTACTAAAGTCAACCAAGTTCAAGATCATTCCTTGTCAATTCACTACCATACTACATTCCTCATCAAACTTAAGATGAATCAATATGCATTCATGTTTCATTGTGTCTAAAGTGGAAATGAATTCGTGTAGTAGTGGAGTTGCATCTTAGTTTCCACCACCTATTCAATGTTCATTGACTGGAGTGGGATTTTCAAGGCTGTTAAGTTGGGAAAATTCAGCATATCAAATATTTCTTTCATTGCATTGTGTCATTATGTTCATAATAGGAACATAATCCTAAAGTAAATCTAAGTCTACTGATGTACTTGGTTCAAATAAAGGATTTTCCTCCACTAAATTGTTGTTGTAAAATGTGATAAGAAAAGCATACTCAAGTGCATTAGCATCATAGCCATTTGGTACATCTGGATCTCATATTACATTTTTGGTGGCTACACTCTTGAAGTAACTTTTATATGGTTCTTATGGAAGCTTATTAGAGAAATGTCTAAGCAGATGTTCATGAGACAAAAATGTTTGCATCAATTGAGAAAAAAAAAATGTCATACAAATCACAATTTGAAATGTCATTGTTACATATCCTTAAAGAGAATTTAACACTTGCTCTCCAAATTAAATCATGAGCAATTAGCAAAGCATCTTACCTGTGAATGTGGATCACAAGTCTTGATGTACTAAGATGCAGTTTGATTGGAAATCTATGCAGGCAAAGTGTGTAAGCTCAAATATATGACAATCATTAGAACTTGACTGTTGACAGCAGGTAGTGAAAGATAACTCCAACACAAGATTAACAAATTCACCCATGGTGGATCTATGATATTTTAATTGAATGCAATGTATATAAAAATAAGTCCTATTACTGCAAAAATTGGCATCTTTAAAGTGTATTCACATGAATTAAATAGTCAAGGTAGAAAAAACCATTCACGTGTAGCTTATCCTTTAGCATGCAATGTGCCCCATCAATTATTGAAAAAGTAGTCACGAAAATAAAATTTAACTTTATAATTATCTAACCCAATGAAAAGATAGGATATAGATGCATAAAGATTGGAATGAATCAAAACACATATAACTTAAACCCCAAACACAAACCATAGTTCTTTTCAACTGCTTCATTCCATTCAAATGATGATCCCCTCTATGGAAAAGGTGTCTACGTCAACTCTTTGTTTTTATAATACAGTTCTAAAAACTAGAAAGGATTCTGAGGTTACAAATGTGCTTCATTCTTCAATTTGATTTCCAATTGAGAAAAAAGTTTGAAGTTTTATTAATAAAAGAAGAAAAGAATATTAGAACAAAGAATGATCCTATATTCTGGGAAGTTGATACTTAGAAACTAGACTCATTATTTGCATTAGTACAAAATTCTTCATATCATGAGTTATATGAGGGATACCCAATTTCTAATTTGATTTCTTCCCATCCAAACAATGAAAATAATGTTAAAATAGAGGATATTGGTATGCTTGACAAGATTCTATAAGTTAAGATCAATAATGTTCAAGGTGGTATTGATGTGATCCAAGAGATCTTAGAGATTTAGGATGAGATATGTTGTGTGATCTATTATTCAGAAATCTTTCTCATCTCACATATGTTAGTTTAGTCAGTCTACTGAGTTTGCAAGTGCTACACAAATACATAATCTTTTTTGCATAGGTGCCTATTTCTCTTAGCCTATTGATGGATTTGTATGATCATTTTGTAGTAGCCTAAGGTATGGATACGTAATTACCATGTGCATATTTAGGGTAAAAGTTTTTGCTCTTTGTTTGCTTGGATTTTGCATTCCATTTTTGGCTTGTCCCTATTTTCTCCAATCAATCTATTTTTTTGATTCACCTTGCATTTATTGCCCAATAGGTAAGGTACTAATCTTTATAGAGATTCTAAATCTTTGTAATAATCATTGATCCATTCAAATAAGAACATGCAATCTTAATAAACCAGTTAACACATATCTTAAGGAGGGTAAAGAGACCTTTTCAAAGACATGAATAAAGGCTTTAGAACCCAATTCATGGTGTTAATGTAAGAAGTGACTAATTGTACACTTATCCAAAATTGAAATAGAAAGTATTCTACATGTCCCTTTTATTTGCAAATGGTGCAGTTAGCTTTGGCGACATTTAATATTTTTGATCTTAATTTTGAGGCTAGATATCAATTTGTATATCCTTGAAATGAACCCAATAATTCAATTCGCATAGTCTCTTTCCTCTTTCTTCATTCTTTTTTAGCCTTCATGACTTCTCTCACATTTACTTTGAATGCTTTCCTTCTTTATCTTAATAGCCTTGTACGTTGAAATGGAGTCTTGTTTATTTAAAATACAAATAGCCCCTTCCATAGGGGTACTCCCCTGAAGAACAACTTGAGTACCATCATTTCCACAATGTGTGTCGCTAGCCTTGGAATTTTGGTTCAAACTAGAATTAGACAGTCTTGAAGAGAACATAGAGCTATTCATCAAATTAGGAACTCCTTTCTCTTTTTTAGTGTCCTTAATTTCATGCCCTGGTGGATAAATCAGTCCCACAATTAGGACATCATGATCTTATTTTTCTTCCAATCTAACATAGTGATACAGATCATATGTGTCCCACCAATTGGCTCTTCCGTTACACTCAAATTCATCATTCCACCATTAAAACAAGAGAGTTTTCAAATTTCATTTGAGGATTAAATCTTAATAAGGTTTTCAATACCTATTTGTAGAATGCAATAAGTGCTAGAGTAATGTTTTTCTTCCAACTTACTTAACTGATCCCTTGGGAACTTTCAATCCAATAACATAGGTCATGTTTGGTGATTAGCAAGCATGAATTGCCAAGCTATGACTAAGAGGAGAATTTGTGGCCATCACAACTATACCAGCAACAACTGTGACTCCATCCTTTATTTTAAGATGGTTTTTCTCAACCTCAAATACATGGTAGCCTTTATATAGTAGTAATTGTTAGTATTGAATAACCCCAACTGCACCTACAAATTCAGGACTTACCAAATGTAATTGGTATTATGAAAAGAAAGCATAAATGGAAGCTTTTTGGAATTATCATTAATGATTAGTTAAACCATTCTCATTGATCATTTATCAGCTTATGCTTCTCTACATTGAAAATATAATGCATACATTGATTGTGGACAATAGAGTTTTGTGGCAAGGAAGGATTATGTTGCTCTCAAGATTAAATTAAAATTTTAATGATAAATATGTTTTAAGTCTAAAGTGTTTTTGCACTATCGACAAATTGTTTTTGATGGGGAATGGAGAGCTTTTCTTGAAAATGGTGGACCGAGCCAGTTTCTTGGCTTCAATGGTATTATCAATTATGTTATATCTTAGATTCTATCTCATGGTCTATATTGATGGAAAGTGTGATTGTTTTCTTGGATACGAAGGTGACGATTGTGCCACAAGTAAGTAACCATGCTCTTTTATGTTTTCCACAAGAAAGGGTCATTCATCCATTCCATACTTAAACCTATAAGGATATCCCATAAATTTCCCTCATTAATGTCTTTGTTTTGTATAATCTTATCTAATATAAAGTATACTTGCTTCAAGAACTTGTCATGCTGGTTGTAGTTTTTGTGGCCATGCAAGTGATATGGGCTTTGGATATCTCTTATTTCTTGTATTGATGGAATGATAAACTGGACGTATTGGTGTTTTTTCATGTGGATGCTCTCATTTGCATTATCTTAGTGTGATCCCTCCTTTGTGTCCAACTATGATAGTCACTACAACTAATTCTAACCAGTCACCATAACATCACTAATTTGGTAAATCATTTTCCTTCCATCCTTTGGAACAATCTTAAGGCTTCTCCATAAACACTATTAAGATCATAAAACCTTTACAAAGTACTCCAATAATCAGATCCACATCTTAACTAGTAAGTTATTGTCAGATTTGAGCAAATAAGCCAATCAAATCCACAAAGCCTTTGAATCCCTGCATGCAAAAATCTATCACAGAAGAAAAAGACAAGAAGAGGCAAGGGTTTTGCTAAAAAATGGAGATAGAAGAAAAGTTTCTCTCAAATGAATAATGCATAAGAGATAATAAGAAAAGTACAAGGCTCAACCTTATAAAGGTGAGATAGAAACCCTAAACTAAAAAACTAGGTTGCCCATTATTAATTATTAATTAATTAATAATGCATCTAAATGAAGCTTAAGTAACTAGAGTAATATAAGCTTATTTAATTAAATCAATATGATTTAATTAATATGCATAAGCAAAAAATACTCTAATACCCCCCCCTTAAGCTGAAAGTAGGGAGAAAGCTTACCTAGCAAAGCTATGAAAGCAAAAAAAGTGGGTCCTAGCAACAAGGCCTGATCAGGTACCTAGTACAAGGAAATCTCTATAAACCAGAGTAAAGGAGAAAACCTAGTGGGAAAAAAACTCCTCTCCAAAAAGAGATGTAAAAGCAAGCAAAGACAAAAAATAACGACTTTAAGATACTCTCTCAAAGTCATAAGTACAATGCATGCTGCCAACAATTATTACCTATCACAATTTGAGATGACATTTCTAAACTTTTCAAATCAAATTTCAAGTGTATTTTAATAGAAACAAAAAGATTTATTTAATACCTAAGGTAAGGTTACTTTGTATCTTTAATGTAAGTTTCGATTGTGATTGTCCTAACAAGGATATGACACTTTTTGGTGAATGATGATAGTCCCATGACTAACTATGATAAGTACATGTTTCTAAGTGAAAGGCTAGGGATTCATACCTTGAGGCATATTTTTACCAGTGTATACACTAAAATATTAGATATCATTTATAAATGAAGAAATGATTTCAATAAGTGTTTATCCTTTAATTGGACCTATGCAATTTTTTGTGTTTTGATTATGTTATCACTTGAATCTTCAAAGTATATATATGGATTTCTTACATCAATGAACAAAGCATTTATATATAGTGTACATACTTTAGGAAAATTATAGGTAGGTAGGTCTAAATGACTTATAAAAATTTTGATCTTTCCACATTGTTCACTCTCCCTATATGAATTCTAGCTTCTACTTGTTCTTGTTGGTATCAAGGTTGTCTCATTTTTCCATCTTTAAATCTTTTGATATGAAAATTAATTATAGGTGTAACTAAAATAGAGTAGAACTCCATCAAAATAAAATTGGAAGAGGAAATTGTTGATGAATAATATTAAACTATCTACAAAATTAATCTTATTTTCTTAGCAGTATAGAGACAGTGCAAGTTTTTACCATCTTCCAAATGACTAGTCATGTCAAAATCAATCTATTGTTGTTGCTTGGTAAAGTCAGGTATAGAGTAGCATCAAGTTATTCAACATCACTAGCAAAACTATCTTTAGAAATGTGCTCAAGAAATTTGACATAAAGAACAACAAAATTAGATTTCTTAGAATTTAGAGAGGCCAGGATTATCTTACATTTGACTCTACATCTATTAGAAAACATGAATGTATAGTGTGGTCATATTGCATTTATGAAACTGAACTTGTATTATCCAAACTCACAAGGACTTTCTCATTTATTAGCCTTTGAAATAGTGTCCATGGCCCTCAGAAGGTAGCACTAGCATTAGGTAGAAAAAGGGCATTCTCTAATGAGCACATATACTCTATTTTCTTTTGCATACTCTATTCACATGAATTTTTTACGTGTCTAATTTGGGGAATCAAGTATAGTTCATTTCTATGCCAATATTATGATTAACTTATTATTGTTTACTATGAACACATGGGTGCATCATTCTAATAAGACTTCTTTCCTTCATGGTAAGTTTAAAGTAACTCTATATTATCAATAGTTCATACAACTATCATATTACTCATCACTAGTGGTTTCCTACATTTACCTACTAGGCAATCAATGTTGGTTGAACATGAATTCCCAAGGAGTGAAATTTAAAAAAGGAAGAATGTGGGGCAACATTTTGCAAGTTAAAATTCATGGTGGACTATCTAAAATTTTATCTAACTAAATTATTTTTGCATATCAAATTGTAATCATGAACAACTTATTTGATGTTGTAATGTTCTGTGATAGCAATTAACAAAAGGCACACAAGGCATACACCTAATAGAATTGAGTTGGACTAGGAACTAAACATTTAGCATTGTCTAGCTAAATTTTTTAGGGGCTGGCATGATATATGCAAGTTACGACTAAGCCATATTGATGGAAAATCATGTTAGTAGCTCTAAGCATATGGATCCCACAATTCTAAATTTTTCTCTACTATTGTTGCATATTATTACTGTTAGCATACTTTTGCATTTGACAGAGACTAGTTGCAGGGTGGCCCTTGTTCACTTATATTTATGGGTTAGATTATAACATGGATGCAAGGAAAAATAGAACTACACAAGTCCCCTTTTGTGTTTATTTTGACATACAACTATTCTAGAGTTTGAATTTAAGAGATTTAAATAAGATCTCATATCATTAACCTAATTGTACTGCTTGGTGTGTGCAACATGAATTACTTAAGTTGAAACAAGGTTTTTATTTGTATAATAAAAGAAACCTTTGGTTTCATGTAATTCAAAGCAATGACCATCATTTCTAATTTTACCAAGAACTTATAATAATTCTCAAGTTGTGCTCTGTTATAAATCTTCTTTCTAGAAATGACACCCAGTTTGTTAGCTTATGCAATTATGATTGCAATAATTTTAAAATATAGATATTAGTCCAAAATGTTTGGCAACAAGACTTTTGATCCTTCATATTTCTCACATCTTCCATCTTGCTACTAGAAGCCCTTTTCATTTCTCTTTTGCTAACCCACTTGTCTGCCAAAATGATGAGATCCATGTTGTACTCACTCATTTGTATCGTTTGAGCCAGAACTAATGCACTGCATACATACATTTCTAAGGAATGAAGAATTGTGGTACATGCTTCCCTATGTTTTGCCTTTGTATTTTCCATTTGGACCATCTTAGCTACATCAATGGTAGCATAACTAACCTTATAGCTCAAATGGCTTATCAAAGTCTATTATATAATAAAAAATTATGCTCTTTTAGTTTAATATTCTAACCATAGTTTAATCAATTTAGCAGTTGCTTAAGCTCTTTGGTTAAATCTTTTTAATTGTTCCTCCTTAAGGACTAGTTTGCTTCACTTAATGGTTAGTACCAATCTCTTACATTTTGATTCTCAATTTCATTGTCATGATTTAGACAAATTTTTGTTTTGATGTGAACAGTTAAAAAGTAGATTAGTGCCTACGCCTATAAAGTTGCTCAATTCTCCACATTTTTTTCTTGAGTTATTTTAATTCAATTCAGAAGCTCTATTGCCATGCTAATTACAAGGTAGTAAAGGTTACTGAACCTATTCAGAGCCTGTCTCACACTATTCTTGGTAATATAGGGCAAGCCACATTCGTTGCTTTGCACCTACGCTATCTAGAACAATTTGATTTAAGAGGATATTTCTTTGGTGTGTGTATGTGTGTGTGTGTGTGTGTACATGTGTGTGCGTGTGTGCGTGTGTGTATGCATGTGCGTGTGCATGTGTGTGTGCATGTGTGTATGTGTGTGTGTGTGTGTGCGTGTGCATGTGCATGTGTGTGTGTGTGTGTGTGTGTGTATGTGCATGTGCATGTGCATGTGTGTGTGTGTGTGTGTGTGTGTGTGTACGCGCGCGTGTGCATGTGCGTGTGCATGTGCATGTGTGTGTGTGTGTGTGGGTGGGTGCAAGCTAGTTTCATTTGTTCTCAACTTGTTTGGTTTTAGCAATTATGTATGGTACTTGAAAACTTCACTTTTTGAGGATTATAGATTGATTCCAGAGAAGAGAATAATCTTTATATATGTAAAAATAAAATCACAATTTACATTGCTTCATAATTGCACAGTCATGGTATTACAAAATTGTGCATGATGAGATCTATAACTTGATAGTAATGAAACAAGGCTTTGAAGGTGGTTGTAAGAGAGCTGAATAGAGAATTTCATAAATGTTAAGAGTGACAATAAGTTCTAAAAAAGAGAAACGTAGAAGGATTAGAGCAATAAGTGAAGGAATAATGAACATTATTTGTTATTTTCATTACAAGTATCTTGTTGCTAGTAGTTAGATAGGAAAATGTCTCTACTTAGTTACATAATTCATTTCTAGAAATGTAAATTTCTTTTTTGAATTAAATATCATGGTTTTTGAAGAGTCTTCCACTTTTATATTATCTTGTTGTTGATAGATAAATTGTAGGTCATCAATCATTCTTATAAATACTAAATGTTACAAGAAAACATAGAATCATGAATATGATGACTGCATGAAGAACATTGTAGAGGTCAAAACAAGAAATTGATGTGTGAGTCTATATCATAATTTTGGTTGAACAATTTGGCTTTGGCTAAGGAAGATTGAAATTTACACATGATGCAGGGGCAGATTTGGTACAACTCTAATATTTTATTCCTATTTGCAGTAGTGAGGAGCAATCAATTATTTCCTTGTAGAAAAGTCTCTATGTTTAAAGGAACCAAGTCAAGCTTCCACAAAAATATTTATTTGTAGCCATTTTGTTTGAGATGGATAGTGGAGGATGGTATTGGATTGTTGTTTTATGAATCGACTCATTTATAAAGATACCATGCTCATGAGAAAGAAATCATGTTGTAGGTGTTGAAGGGAATCATCAAGAGCCATATAGCTTAGAAGATTTTCTTTTTTGAAGGGAGGTAGTGACATTTTTTAGCAACATTTTTCAATTTTACAATGATCTTGGTCATTAAAGATGGTGTTGATTTCTTAAGTTTCATTTAGTGATAATTTGTTGTCTTTTGTGCCAGTCTTATTTTCTTGTTATAGTGACTTTTTCTAATACGTATTTTGTTGGTTTTGAATAAGATCTCAGTAATTTGACTCTCATTTGAGTTCTATTAGCTTTCATAGTCAATTGCCCTTCATTGGAGTCCTTAACCATTGGATTGCATCAACATGTATATATAAGTCAAAACTTGGTTTTGTTAATTTGCATGAAATTTATACTCCTACTTGGGAGTTTGCAGACATGTGCTTAAATGTTGTGAATCCTTAATATTGTCCTGAGTGTATTGAGAAAATATAATCTTTTGAAAATGGATCTAGTTTGTTGTTTATTATCCTGTTGTTGTATCTTGCCATAAAACTCAAAGATTTTTTGCTTTTGATGTTTGAAATAAAATATTGATCAAGATTATTCTATCCTGATTGAAATATCATTTTACTTCCTCTTAATAGGGAAAGTCTGGAAGTGATCTACATATTGATTTTGAGGACAATGAATCCCCATGTGATAGGGAAGAATTGTAGGTTCTCTTTAGCCTATAAGCTAGCAAGATGATGTAGATGGATAATGCTCTCAAGATATGAAGATGGATTTAAAATAGTTAAACAGATGAGCGGATGTGATTGCATTCCTATTGTAAAAATGTTTAATGTTCTCCTATATGGTTTAGTTCAAAAGAAGCAGGTAAGTTCCCATTCACCTTTGATTATTTGGGACACAATGGTGTTAGAGTGTAATATAGTCAGCCCTCAATTCAAGGTTACAGAAAAATAAGTAACAGATATTTACATCATTGAGTATTGATATGATCTCCTGTAATGCAAGAGAAAAATGATTCATGTCTTATATTTAGGATTGCCACAACTTTCCTCTTTTGTTTCAAATAGGCAATTAATTAATTTGCCTTTGATAGATCATTAAAAATTTATTTCAAAACAAATGGATAATGCTTTCAAGATTATTGATGACATGTCATTGGTCGGGGTATCTCCAAATGAGTGTACATACACCACTATAATGCAAGGTTATGCATCTGTTGGTGAGATTGGTAGAGCTTTTGATTATTTTACAAAGATGAAGAGTGGGCATTTGAATCTTGATGAAATATCATATGGAACCTTGCTTAAGGCATGCTACAAGGCAAGAAGTATGTAGAGTGCTCTAGCAATCACAATGGAAATGAATATGGTTGGAATCAAGAAAAAGGCCTACATTTACAACATTCTGATTGATGGGTACTTAATCTTTATTCCTTGCAGTCCTTATTATTCTAATTTTTATTTTATTAGGTTACTAGAAAGACAATGACATTTAGTTCTCATTGTTCTAGATACTACTTTATAAACTTCTTATAATATGATATGATTTTGTTATATATAATTTTGTGAGGAGGGTATTTTAATGTTAGTTGGGACTTGTTCTTTTGAAGAAGTTTTTCTTGGTGAAAAAGCATTTGGAGTGTGGCAGTATGGGAAAATAACAGATGTTGATGGTATCATTATTTTTTTATTGTGTTTTTTGGATTTCATTGGTATCATTCGCCTGATATTAGTTAGGCATATCTAGTTTAGGAAAGTTTCATTTAGTCTTGTTCCAAGTTCTATTGATGTGATTCCATATTAGTTGTTTCCATGCTTTTCTAGTAGGAAAAGGTTAAGGTTCTTTTAGGGCCATTTGCAGTGCCTTGGGAAAATAATTAGGAAGCATCTATGAATAGGAAGAAAATACTTTATTGTAAATCCTTTTAATTAACTTCTTAAATGTTAGCATGATAAATTATTACCTTTGTAATGCACCTTTGTCAACAAGATGAGCTCTTATTTCAATCAAGTGAAATCCTACAACCTATGAGAATAATAGTCCCATGAAGACACATGTCTTGCAGATATGTTAGCCCAATGAAGACACCTGACCTATGGATGCAGTGATCCGATGAAAGTTTGAATTTTGGTGATTATCACAACAATGATTCCATTTATGCTAAAACTGTGTTGTCATGGAAGATCTTCATGTGCATCCTTGTGGTGGTTGATTCTTTGAAGGGCCTCCCTGAGAATATCAAACTTGACACCCCTAATGGTTCATGGATTCTGACTCTGCTCTTAACGATTGTCTGTGATTGCTGATGGTGCCAATAGCTCTGCTCCATCTGACCAAGCTTGCACAATAGCAGCTCCCCTACTCACTTGCACAAACATCCCAAGTGCTAGATGCAAGCTTTTCCCTTAGCATCGCTTTCTAATTCACTGCAATGACACACTAGAACAAAAACCATTATTAAACCACACTTTTGAATTTGTACCAATGGAGAGAAAGAAAAGCATCTTTAGGGAGCCAAACATAACAAATAGGCTGCTACTTCATTCTACTCTTACAGATCTGATGTCATTGATTTTATTTGGAATTTGGTACTACATTCATCCTTGCTCATTCTTGGAAATGGCTCTGTTCGATGGCCACGGGGAGCTTCTAATAACAAAAGCTCCCTTGTCACTCATGATGAGAAACCCAATTGCTAGATGATGGCTCGCCCTTCACTTCTCTTTCTAGGAAACCACAATGACACGTTGGAACGACAACTACCACTGAACCATTCTGCAAATTGTGTCAATAAAGCTGCATAGAGCTGGCTTTGGGGAGCCCTCGCATAGCAATTGCGATGTTTTGTGGCCCTCGAATAGAAATAATGTTAATGCCAATATTCAAAATTTGAAAAATATGTCTTTCGTGAACACCAACAGTGATTCTATTGGAGGGTCACTGGGAGCTTTCATTATCAAATCTCCCATTAGCCATGATAGGTTCATAAGAAATAGCTAGAGTGTCAAGTAGCCACCTAATACTAGAAGAGGGCTCACCATTAGATCAACTTGAAATCATTGAATAGACATGCTATAGAATGGCAACCGCTGCCAAGCCTCTTTCAATATTGCATTAGTTGAGTGATCAAAGAAGATGATCTAAGAGAGAGTCCATGGGTAGGTATTCATTGGGGGATTCACGGACCTAGAAAATTTCTATAGTAGCTACATAGCATATTGATGGTAATCAATATAGCTACAACCCACTATATTTTTTTTAAAACTAATTAGTTTGGTTGAAATTTTGGCCAGCTCTTCAAGATTTTCCACGAAGGATTGATTGAAATTTCAACCAATCCTTTGGTTCTCACCATGGCATCCTGGTCTTGGGATGGCCTAGAATTGGTCAAAATTTTGACTAGTTCTTAAATTTTTTCCACCAATAATTGGTTAGAATTTTGACCAATCCTTTGGTTGTCACCACGGCATCCTGATCGTGGAATGGCCTATAATAGGTCAAAATTTTGACCAATTCTTGGAAATTTTCCACCAAGATTTGGTCAAAATTTTGACCAATCCTTTGGTCATGACCATGGCATCCTGGTCATGGGATGGCCCAGAATTGGTCAAAATTTTGACCAATTCACGAAAATTTTCCACTCAAAATTTTGACCAATAATGACAAATTTAGCTTAGAAGGAATAAAAAAATTTTGACTAAAACATTGGTTGAAATCTTGACCAACTAGAAGGTTGGTCAAAATTTTGATGAGAAAAATTGTGATGAATTGCTTAGTCACACTTTCGACCAACATGGGTTAAAATTTTGACCAAAATTTGTTGAAAATTAGGTCAAAATTTACTAGCATGGACCTGAGGATACAAGTGTGGATTCTTCTTGGTGTTCTTATCTAGTTTTGGATCTGGACTACTCAGGATTCAATTTGTAAGTTGGATATCCTATAGAACTGATGTTGTAATTGTTTATATTTGGCCCTAACCTAGAAGGCATTACAACTGATCATATTGCAAGTAATCAATTATTTTATGAATAAAGATTTGTGATTTGGTATCAAATCTTGCATTTTTGTTGCTTTGTTGTTGGGTTTCTACTGTGTGGTTATTTGTTGAGGTTAGAACATCTCCTTTGGGGATTCTCCTACCTTGCACTACATTAGGTGGTATCAGAGTGAAGGTGTTCCTAAGTGTGTTGATAGATTATCAAAGCTAAGGCAGTTTGCACCTAGACTTGAAGTGAAGGTTAATCTAGTGGAGTTGATTGATCTTTTAGATTTATGGATCTATTGTTTAGGGTTTGCAAAAATATTGGAAGATGCCTCCAAGAAGATTGGACCCTAGGGCAATTGATGATCTTAGTGATGTTGTGGAAGAAAGGATCTTAGAGAAGATTAGAGTAGAATTCATATTTGAGATTGCATTGATGAAGAGTGACATGATTGCTGAAATTATGAGTGCTTTAGGTGGTGTACATAGGCATGTGGGTACTAAAGACGGCTATGAGGAAGTCGTTAAAGTCTTTGAAGTTACTTGATCTAGTGGTGAAGATAGAACTAATCGTGTGGAGAGACCTATTAGAAATAGGGTTGGTCAATTTGCTAGGCCTGGATCTCGGTTAAAGTTGAAGCATAAGATGGAGGTTTCTAATTTCTTAGGTACTTTGACTCCTAAAGACCTAATTGATTAGATTGGTGAATTGAAAGACTACTTTGAGCTTGAGGATCTACTTAGAGTGAGGTTGGCACAAACTAAGCTGAAAGGACATGTTGCTCTTTGGTGAAAAGAATTGTAAAGAGACAGAGAAGAAGAAGGTGAAATGAAGATCACTAAATGAAGATTGATGGTAACTAAGTTGAAGGTTAAGTTCATTCCTATTGATTATGAAATTGAGTTGTTTAAGAGGTTGCAAAATCTGAAGCATAAAGATATGTCTATGAACAATTATACTAAGGATTCTACAAATTGACTATTTAGTCTGGGCATAGAGAATTGCCAAAGGAGAAGGTAGCTCGGTACATTGATGGTTTGAAATCCAATATTCAGGATGAGGTTGGCATGATGAATATTTCTTTGATTGAGGATGCTTATTAATATGCTCTGAAGGAAGAAGATAAGTTGAAGAGGAAGAGTCAAGGTAATGCTAGAGGGAAGGAGAAATAGGATAACTCGACAAAGGATAAACTAAGTGTTGAAGGTGAATGAAAACCTATTGATCAAAGAGAAGGACATGTGGAGGTGGGTCTAGTGGTAATTATTTCAGATGTGGTGAAGAAGGGTATAGATATTTTGAATGTCCTCGTGGTAGGAAAGTTGCTATTGTGAATGAGGTTGTAGTCCAAGACAATCAACCTAAGCAAGGAGAGAGTTTACTAGATCAACGAGTACTAGTTGGTCAGAGGACCAATTTGTTCAGGAGTCATTGTAAGTCTGGTGGTAAAGTCTGCAATGTGATTATGGATGGTGGTAGTACTGATAACCTTGTTGCTGATGAGATGGTTCAAAACTTGGTTTGAAGAGAGTGAGACATCCTTATCCTTATAGGATTGGTTGGTTGCAAGGTGAGTGTGCTTTGAAAGTGATGGAGAAATGCCTTGTTGATTTCCAGATTGGGCAATATAAGGGTCAATTATTGTGTGATATTGTGGACATGAACAGTTGTCATGTGTTGTTTGGTAGACCTTGGAAGTATGATTGTGGGGTTGTGCATGATTGTGTCAAGAATTTGTTTACTATTAAGAAAGATGGCAGGAGGCATTCCCTGATTCCTTTCCAAAATAAAGAGATTGGTAGGAGGAACCTGAGTATTAGAAGCTAAGTTGAGTTGGAATATTCTAAGAAGGTTAGAGATTAGTATGGAAAGAAAACATATAGAATACCTATACTAGATGTAAAGAAGCAAAAGAAAAACAAGGGAGAGAGTATTCAAGTTGAAGACTTGGAGGATATGTATGTGAAGAATCAATTTGGGATTTATGTGTTGAATCCCAAAAGTTGTTCTTCCAGCTATTAATTACTATAGAAGTTAAGAAATCCAACTTCACAGACCCTCAAGAACACCTGCATGCAAATATCCTACAATGAAGAGAAGCCAGAAAATGGAAAAAGCAGAGCTTAGAAGTTCTTAGAAATGTGAGAGCAAAAAATGTATTTTAAGTTATGAAAACAAAATACAAAAGTTCAACATTTTTAGGTGAATGAAACCCTAAAGGAAAGAAAGCTAGGTTTGCATAATATAATTAATATGAAATATTAATTATATGCACCTAAGAGAGCTAAAGCACCTAGAGTAATAAATAATTTACTCTAACACCCCCCCTTAAGCGAAGCTTAGGAGGAAGCTAACCTAGCAAAGCTATGAAAGTAGGAAAAATGGGTTCCGACAACAAGGCCTGATCAGATACCCAATACAAGGAAATCTTTGTGAACCGGAGACAAAGGAGAAAACCCAGTGGGAATAACCCCTCTCCAAAAAGAGATAGAACAAACATGCTGAAAAAAATAACAAAAATTTTATGGCTCAAGAGACTCTCTCAAAACCATAAACAACCCCCCCATGAGAGAGAGATGAGACAACAAAGGCCCCCAGAATGATGAAGTCCCTGTAGAAATAAACAAACCAATGGAACTCCAATGTGGAAGAAACAAGGGCACAAAACAATAAAACCATTGAATGACAGGAAGGCCTAACTGATGCTCAAAGGAGTAGACATGAGGATCTTGAAAAGGAATCCCCAAAGCAGGTGTGTTGACACTGTCATGAAAGAGGAGATGAACATCCTCTATGGAATCCACAACAAGTGCTCCTGAAGGCTCAATGAGTGGAGCTAGAGAGTCTGGCAAAGTTGAAGAAGAAAAGACTTCAACACAATGAGGTGTGGTGATCTCAGGAACAATACAAAGGTTCATGTGTCCTGACTGCACCACATGATGCTCTCGCAAAAGAGAAGAAGTATGCTCCGATGATGGA
The DNA here is from genome assembly GCA_028749045.1 of Cupressus sempervirens. NCBI lineage: Eukaryota > Viridiplantae > Streptophyta > Pinopsida > Cupressales > Cupressaceae > Cupressus > Cupressus sempervirens. The sequence continues at coordinate 441,620,880 of CM053792.1, read as the reverse complement.
GATGGTGGACCAAAGTGCGAGAAGGTGTAGAGACTGGTGGTATGATCAAATGTCCCTGAAGCAATAAGGCCTCTATTACACTATCCCAAATGTAGACTGAATCTACAATGAACTCAACTGTCTTTCCTGATCCACTATGTGCAATCTGATACATCAAGAGAAGGTTTGTAGAGAGAGATGGAACATACAATACATCATGGAATGTGCCATCCTGAATATGAACTAAACCTTTCCCATAGACTGTTAGAGCAGTGTTATTCCCCATGAGAATATGAGGAATCGGAGAAGCCTCAATAGAGGAGAAGACCTCTTGAGAAGATGCCATATGGTGAGAAGCATCAGAATCTAGTATCCAAGGGACCTGAGAAGGGAAGGCAATGGAAGCCCGTAATGCATGACCCTGTCTAAAATTCGGTGAAGATGTCAAAGAGGTGGAAGAAGACTGAAAAGTAGACCCCTGTGAGGTAGAAGAGGATGGGTATGAAATAGAGCTCTTTTGAAGAAGGGCTTGCAAATCTGCAATCTATTTCTCATAGCCATCAAATCCCTTCTAAAAACAATGTGCCTCATTATGAGCTCCTTCTGACAATAGGAACAAGAAGGAGTCTCATTCTTCTTTTTCTCCTTCTTCTTAAAAGAAGAGGATGGATCAACAGAGTGCTAAAAAGAGGAATCAGATATCTACTTCAGCTTTTGCTCCTGTGTATCCTTGACAAGTAATGCCTATGATGGTGAACCTATAAGTGAATCCATCTGAGTGAGCTTGGATTGCTCACGAGTTAACCTGTCACAAAAAATCTCAAAAGAGGGCATCTGATGTCTGTTACCCAAGGCATCTATATTGGAGTAGAAAGTAGAAGAAAAGATCTGATACTGTCCTCGCAACTTAGAGAGTATCGAAAAAATACACTCATCATTTGTTTTGTTTCTACCACATCCCTGCAAAACTGTGCGTAGATATTTGAACTTCATCAAGAAGTCCTCAATGGTGGGAAAGCTATCAGGTGTCAAAGAAGTCAACTCTACATCAATTTGAAATGCCCAGAACTCATTCACTTGGCCAAAAAAAGTCTAAAATTTGAGCCAATAAGCCCGTGGAGTGGTCAAACCATCCAAATGAAATAGTAGACTATCAGAGATGTTCAATGCAATCAGTCCCATGGCTTCATCCATTTTGTTTTTGTGCTGAAGAACCTCATAAGGGCATGTAAGAGCTAGCTAGTTCACATCGAGGCAGGACCATAAGCCTCTTGACATGAGAAGCCTGGTCATTTGTGTCTTCTAGGTGTGATAGTTGTGCGGCATGAGCCAGATCACAGAAGGATCTGACATTGAGAGAAAGAAAAGACAAAAGTAGAAGGGTCTAATTCTGAAGCAAATTATAGAATATAAAATGCTCCCCCCCATAATGAATTAAAAATATCCCCCAAAACCAAAGCAACAACTATGGAAAAACACAAAAATTGAGAAAAGAACCTAGAATTCGGATACAGAGAAGAGGAAAATAGAAGCCTCTACTTCAATGCCAAATTTAGAATCTTAAATGAACTCAAAATCACACAAAACTAGCATCATTATCTCCGTCTCTAAGTTAGCTTTTCGACACTTCTTTTAGATCGCAAAAATATGTCTGTATGCTCAAGTTATGAGAAAAAAACTGACTGATGCTCCAAAAAATAGGCTCTCTGGAAAATTACAGACACGGGCTTAAAATTGATGCCCGTATGGATGTCACCAGGCTGTCACCAGGAAAAAATTTGATGATTGAAAAGATGACATCATCAGATGGGAAATGACATCATCTGACTAGGAAATGATGTCAGCAAGTACCCAAAAAATGGATGACATCACACCTAAAAAAGATGACATCACACTGGAGGATGATGTCTGCTGACCACGAAATGACATTAGCACCGGCGAGGGTTAAGTGGCGGTGCCGCTGGTGGTGGTTGCACCTAGGAGGTGCTGTGGCTGCTACGCCACTGGCAGCTATGGTCATTCAGTGGCCTGCTGGCGGCGACCATGGCTTGCTAGCGGTGACCGTGGTCAGGCAGCGTAGGAGCAACACAGCCTGCTGCGGCTGAGCGCAGGTGGCACGCGAGTGGGGCCGCTGTGGAGTGGCGGTGGCCACTGGGCGGCCCTGCAATTTTTTTAAAATTTTTTTGCAATAAATGCAAAAATTTCGTCCGTACGGCCTCTCGGAGGGGTAAAAAAATTTCTAGACACTCGGAGGCCATAAATAACAAGTTTTTTATGTATTTTGACTACAAACGGCCTTTCGAATCCAATGGCGGTGTTCATTTGAGCCCAAAGTGGCCCAAAAATTCACCTTTCACCCTTTTGAAGAAAAAAAACTCCAAAAAGGCTGGGGTTTCTAACTGCGAATCGTGGCTTCAAGAATCTTCAAACGAGGAAGTAGTAGGGAGGCTCTGATACCATGTAGAAGTTGAGAAATCCAACTTCATAGACCCTCAAGAACACCTGCATGCAAATATCCTGCAATGAAGAGAAGCCAGAAAATAAAAAAAGCAGAGCTTAGAAGTTCTCATAGATGTGAGAGCAAAAAATGTATTCTAAGTTATGAAAACAAAATACAAAAGTTCAACATTTTAAGGTGAACGAAACCCTAAAGGAAAGAAAGCTAGGTTTGCACAATATAATTAATATAAAATATTAATTATATGCACCTAAGAGAGCTAAAGCACCTAGAGTAATAAATAATTTACTCTAACAATTACATCTTTTCAATCTTGGGGTGTTTGATGTAGGAGCATCTTGGGCTTGCTTGCAATCCTACATGTTAGAGGGATTTTGGCTTGAAGATGTGGACTCGGTCACCAAAGGAGTAGTGCTCGATTGTTATTGAGCATGGTTTTGACCTAGGAGCTCAACATACTCTATGGAGCTTGGCAAACATTGGGAGCTTGGCATACTCTATGGAGCTCAACATTGCTTATGGTTTGGCTAATCCTCATTTTGGTTTTCTCTGGCACTCGACTTGGCCTTGGTTCTTGTTGGTGTTGAGTTGTCTGTGAGCCAACTTTTGACATTTAATTTATGTATGGGTATTTAATTTATGTTGTAGCTGACTTGTGGCTCAAGATATATTTAATGTAAGGGATTAAATTTAATTTGTAATGAAATGGGCTGACTTGTGGCTTAGTTGGGTATAAGTAGGGGGTTTTGTGGAGTCTTTAGGCATGATTATTTTCATCTAGCTTGGAGAAGAGGATGAAGGGTAAATGTGAATTTTGAAGAGCTAGTAGTTGTGGCTTGAGAACTAGACAATTTCTTGGTGGATCTGAGGGTAAAAGTGTGGATTCTTCTTGGTGTTCTTATCCAATTGTGGATTTGGACTAGCTAGGATTGGGTTTGTAAGTTGGATCTTGAGGGACTATGTAGAATTAATGTTATAATTATTGTTTTTATTTGGCCCTAATCTGAAAGGCCTTACAATTGGGCATATTTCATGTAATTAGTTATTTTATGAATAAAGATTTGTGATTTGGTATCAGATCTTGCATTGTTGTTGGATTTCCACTGTGTGGTTATTTGTTGGGGGTTAGGACATCTCCTTTGGGGATTTTCCTACCTTGCGCTACATCAAACATGTGTGTGTGTGTGTGTGTGTGTGTGTGTGTGTGTGTGTGTGTGTGTGTGTGTGTGTGTGTGTGTGTGTGTGTGTGTGTGTGTGTGTGTGTGTGTGTGTGTACATACATACATACATACATATATACCTACATACATACATATACAGAGATCACAAGGGCACACCATGGAAATGTAGTGATGTAGTAGCATCTTGCATGGAAAAATTATTGAAATTTTTTTTTAAAAAAAATCTAGAGGAGAGAGAAAGTAACAAAAATTAGAGGAGAAATAATAAATAAATAAAAAGGGAAAAATGAGAAAAAGAAAAAAGGAGGAATTTCTATTTTCGAGGTGCATAGGTGGCATAAAATAAAAAAATGAGAAATTAGTTGTCATTCCATTAATCAAGGTGTGTAGGTGGCATCTTAGAAGCTTGTGGAAAGTTTCTTAAATCTTGCATTTAATATTTGTTGTGATCCATAAAGGAAATGTAATTTTCTAATTGGGCCACATGGTGGTGCTTAGTTGTAATTCTAGAAGGTTGTGGAAGTTGTAGAAGGTTGTGGAGGAATTCTAGAAGCTTGTGGATAAGTCATGTATGGGGTGGTAAGTGCCTATTTAAGCAAGGCATATGAGCATTTCTAATCAAGCTCAAGGGGAAGCTTGAGGAGTAGAAGCTCAAGGGGAAGCTTGAGGAGTAGAAGCTCAAGGGGAAGCTCAAGGAGTAGCTTGGAAAGGTGAAGCTGGAACGTGTGAAGGCTTCAAGGTGTGAAAGCTTCAAGGTGTGATCTCTTCTTAGTAGAAGCTTGGAGAGAAGGAGGAAGTGAGGAGTGAATTTTCCTGAGTCTGTGGACAGAGCACCGAATGTGAGGCAGTTTACAGCAAGATTGTGGTGGAGTTGCGAGCTTGTGGGAAGAGCTAGTGGTTGCGGTTTAGAAACAAGGAGGTTGCTTGGTGGCTTGCAAGCACAAGTTGATATCTCAAAGGTTTCTACTAGAGTGTGGATTTGGACTAGCTTAGGCTTGGATTAGATCTTGAGAGATGTTATTGTAATTGCTATTGGATTTTCAAGTATAATAAAATTGTCTTCATATTGTTGCATTCTTGGTTGTGAGTTGGTAAGGGTGGTGTGGCCCTTTGTCAGTGGTATCAGAGCATACCTTCATCAAGTGGTATCAGAGCAAGAGATCCTGAGTGTACAAGTAGATTGCCGAAGTGTGAGGCAATTTATACTAGGACCTTGGTTGGGCAAAGTTTATCAGAGCTTGTGGATTGCAAATCCATAGTCCTAAACTTGTGATGTGGTTCCTAATTGTTCATGCGAGGTGGCAGGTTGCGATCTGACTTGCAAACAATTTGGTTGTCACAAGGAGCGTGGGAAGGATTTGTTGTAGAGGGTTTACAAAGATCTTGGAAGATGGCTCTAAGAGGATTGGACCCTAAGATGATTGCCAAAATCCATGATATAGTGGAGAGGAATTTTTCTAAGATGATTTCTCGATTGGCTGCTAGATTGGCTGATCAAGCTAAGAAGGTCAAGGTGGAAGAGGATTGTTTTGCTGATTAGTTTGTGGAGTCTAATGCAGAACCTGCAGAGCAACTAGAGGTTGTTGCTGAAGATATTCCTAATGTTGTTGATGTTGGGATGGAGATTGGTTTTCATGATCATTTGGTTGAGTCTGACACAGAGACTGTGGAGCATTTGGTCATGGATGATCTAGTTGATGTTGGTGGTGACTTGAATGTTGCAGAGCACTTGGTCATGGATGATCCGGTTGTTGGAGGTGAGTTATGTATTGTAGAGCATCTTGTTGTGAGCAATGAGGTTTCTAGTGTTGAGAGTTTGGCATGTGTTGATGGAGATCTACATGTGGCTGTTGATGTGGGGTTTGTTGCTGCGGGTATGAATTCACTAGTTGCTGATGTGGATGAGGGTTTTCTGTTGAAGCATTATGTTCAGTTTGTTTGTGGGAGTGAGTATGTTCATTGGATGGTTGAGATTCTGGTGATTGATAGAGTAATGCATATGTGGAAGATTTGCATGGTGGTTTTCTTGTCCCTGTTGAGGTGGAAACCTTTGGTAAAGATGAAGATCATGGTAGATCTTTCTTTTTTGGTGTCAAAGTGTGGGACCCACTTTTCTATCTACCGGGGGAGTTTGATGCAAGAGCATCTTGCATGGAAAAATTATTGAAATTTTTTTTTTTTAAAATCTGGAGGAGAGAGAAAGTAACGAAAATTAGAGGAGAAATAATAAATAAATAAAAAGGGAAAAATGAGAAAAAGAAAAAAGGAGGAATTTCTATTTTCGAGGTGCATAGGTGGCATAAAATAAAAAAATGAGAAATTAGTTGTCATTCCATTAATCAAGGTGTGTAGGTGGCATCTTAGAAGCTTGTGGAAAGTTTCTTAAATCTTGCATTTAATATTTGTTTTGATCCATAAAGGAAATGTAATTTTCTAATTGGGCCACATGGTGGTGCTTAGTTGTAATTCTAGAAGGTTGTGGAAGTTGTAGAAGGTTGTGGAGGAATTCTAGAAGCTTGTGGATAAGTCATGCATGGGGTGTTAAGTGCCTATTTAAGCAAGGCATATGAGCATTTCTAATCAAGCTCAAGGGGAAGCTTGAGGAGTAGAAGCTCAAGGGGAAGCTCAAGGAGTAGCTTGGAAAGGTGAAGCTGGAACGTGTGAAGGCTTCAAGGTGTGAAAGCTTCAAGGTGTGATCTCTTCTTAGTAGAAGCTTGGAGAGAAGGAGGAAGTGAGGAGTGAATTTTCCTGAGTCTGTGGACAGAGCACCGAATGTGAGGCAGTTTACAGCAAGATTGTGGTGGAGTTTCGAGCTTGTGGGAAGAGCTAGTGGTTGCGGTTTAGAAACAAGGAGGTTGCTTGGTGGCTTGCAAGCACAAGTTGAGATCTCAAAGGTTTCTACTAGAGTGTGGATCTGGACTAGCTTAGGCTTGGATTAGATCTTGAGAGATGTTATTGTAATTGCTATTGGATTTTCAAGTATAATAAAATTGTCTTCATATTGTTGCATTCTTGGTTGTGAGTTGGTAAGGGTGGTGTGGCCCTTTGTTAGTGGTATCAGAGCATACCTTCATCAAGTAGAGATTACAAGGGCACGTCAACAAAATATAAGGAATGACAAAAAAATCCTAGATCTCCACTAATCTCCACCAACGTTCAGAGCTCTCCACCCTCGTTCAAAGCTCTCCACCCTCTTTCATGTGCAACTCTCCACAATCGATCAAAACAAATGGGGAATGATTAATGTTGTGGTTTTTTGTTGTTTATAATCAATAATCCACAATCCACAAGATCTCTTTGATTTCCTCCAGTTTGATTACAATGCATCTCTCATTGGAGCAACTACTTGAGATGCACCGTAATTAAAGTGGAGGAAATCATTGATAAACCAAACATAAAATGAAGAGGAAACTTGAAAACTTGAATGTCGAAATGTTGAAATGAAAGCTATTGAGGATCAAACACATATGCCAGAGTTACAACAAAATGTGAAGTTAATTTTAGATATGGTAGAGGTAGTTATTAAGAAGTTTGATCACTAGTACATTTGAGGTTATTTTTGGACCATTATTGGTCAAAATTTCAACCCAAATTTTGACCAAATTTGACCAACCCATTGGTCATAAATTTTTTGGTCCAAATTTTGACTAAAATTTGATTGGTCAAAATTTGGTCAAAATTTTGATTGCAATTTTGACCAATGGGTTGGTCAAAAACATGGTGCAATTTTCACCCAGATGTTGGTCTAGATTTTGACCAACACCTATCAGTTTTCGACCATCATTGGTCAAATTTTTGACTAATGATGGTAAAAAACTGACAAGTGTTGGTCAAAATTTAGACCAACGCTTAGCAATTTTTTATCATCATTGGTTGAAATTTCAATCAATGATGGTAAAAAATTGACGAGTGTTGATCTAAATTTTGACCAACACCTGGGTGCAAATTTTTTTTACTAGCATGAAATATAAGCTTCTAGTACTGTATCCTATAGATGATAATGGCAAGTTTACTGAAGAAATTGGGCAACTTGCTGGTTTGGATGTCTTGGGTGATGGAAATGTGGCAATTGTCAAGAGCTTAGATGAAACACTCATGTTTGTATGCTTCTTCCATGATAAGATGTGAGTGTTTCATCTAAGCTCTTAACAATTGCCACATTTCCATCACCTAAGACATCCAAACTAGAAAGCTACCTAGTTTCTTAAGTAAACTTGCCATTATCATCTATAGGATGTAGTACTAGAAGCTTATATTTCATGTCAGTCAAAAAATATTCTTGGCCATGGCCTGGGGCAGTATGAACCAGCCGAATGAATGCCACATTCATCCAGCTCAGTACAATATCTCCTCTAAGAATTGAGTGAGGTAGGAGCCATAGAACACTAATGGAGGAATTGAATCATAACAGCCAACATGCTACAATTTACAAGCCATTGAGGCTGGTAAGCTTTCCTCCTACATTAAAGCCATAGAGAACTGATTCTTGGAAAATAGTCCTCTGATTCCTTGTCAGATGAATTTGAACCAATGGTATCATCTGAGGAACATCCACAAAACTTTTGACAAACAAAAACCTTGATGATGGATCATAGCATGTGATCCAAAATGTTGATGAAAAAAAGTTATACAATTAGATTCAGAAATCATAGTGATTGATTTCACAGATTGTCAAAATCTACTTACTCTTAAACAAAAATTTGCAATGTTTAAATTATCTGGAACCTCCCTTGTTTCCATACTGAGAGGAAATAAAAAAATCTACAGCATCTAAAGTATCTTGAATCTTTCTTGTTCCAATCCTGTGCATGCTCAAAAAGGATTTGCAAGGTATGGCTGAGTTAATCTACATTGAAGTGGAAAAAAGGCTAAGGCTAATGTTGTTATTTCTATTTTCTTGGTTATAATCTTGAAGAATTCAATGGACCTGTTTGTCTTGCATGGTTTGTAAAAATACAATGCAAGACCTGGATGAGAATATTTACATCCTAATTCATATTTTACATGTTGTGATGTCTGATCTGGTAGTTGTCCAACCACAATGAAAGATCCTTCTGTTACCAAGGCTAGTTGCTCTACTTACAACCTAAGCTTTGTTATACTGAAGAAGCCATCCTGTGAAGATTAAAATGTGGTAGAAGTTAGTACTGAGAGATAAATGCTCCTAATTTGTTATGAAGAGAGAAACATATTTGAATATCTAGGTTTCTAGCACACCTAAATATCATACAATTAACTATATATTAGTGTGCATAGCTTGTGGTATTTATTGTGTGAGTTTACTTTTTTGACATTTGAGATCAAATTTTTTTTTCTTGCTTTATTCTTCTAATGGATTATGTAGTTTTGATCTCAAAGTTTTGTAGTCCATAGACCAAGAGGCAAGGAAAGAGCTCAATGTTATTGCATATAGGATCTCTGATAGAAATACTGATAAAGATAATTGCAATCTTACCTTTCTTGGTATTGATGTATGGATCTTCAAATTTATTCTTCAATGGCAATTGTTGATAATGTGTATTATGAACCTATAGGTTAAATCGATCTTGGGATTGCAATATATGTGTGTACTTGATATGTTGCATTGTCTCCAAGTTCAGTGAGCATATATAATACATGGAAGAGTCAAACATATGTCGAAAGGGGTTTTCTAATCAAATTTAGATCAAACATATGTATATATCAGCACTATTCTTCATCAAAGAACTCTTGCATACTATAAAGATAGCCAAATTTTTCATTAATATATCTTTGCTATAAGATAGCATTAAACCTATTTCTGAGTTAGATTAAATACATATATTAGTAGCAAATATATATTTGGATAAAAAGAAGTCTCTTACAATTTTAGAAGTTAAGCAAGCCCTAAGAAATTGCATAAGGGGACATTACAACCAAATAATTATAGCATTACAAGAAAAGGAAATTTAAATGTCACTAACCTCTTCCGAAAATATGGTAGCATAAGAACCAAAGCTGAAATCTTTGATAAAAACTTCAGTAGTCTTGGCTCTAACTATCAAATCATTTTCAAGTGGCATAACAAATTTGTAGAAATAAAGAATATATCAACTAAAATGGTATTTGTAAGCACCTAATTACATGTCCTATTGATCAGGGATTATTTTCAGAATAAGTATATTAAATGTGAGAATAGAGCATTTACCTAGAGATAGCTGGGCAATAGTGGTGACGCGGTGTTTCTATCTCCCACAATGAGCTCACTGTAAAGAGACATGGAGATACATAGTTGGATCCACAATAACTAATATTACATGTCATCAGTTTATATATAGTTGGATGTTCAAATTACTTTGCATGAACCAATATCATTTGTCACATTGGTATATATTCAAACTCGACATTTAAATTACCAAACAATAAATTTATGTTAGCTTAAGTTGGTTTACCAACAATGGTCACTAAGTTGGATTCTCTTGACAAATAAACCCAAAATACAATTGATTGCAGTGAATTTTAGTGTCTCTCTTTGAAGCATTTACCATGAGACTTTGGGTTTCAAGTGTGGATTATTCTGGTGATGTAATGATTGGTCCACAAATTGTCAAGAAAATGTCTGATATATATAGAAAATTGCGTGGAACATTGAGATATCTTCTTTCAAATCTTCATGACTGGAAGCTAGAAAATTCTATTGTTTACAAGGATCTTCCAATGATTGATAAGTATGCACTATACCAACTAGCCAATGTTATCAACAATTCCTAGAAATGTTGTTGTTGTAGTCAATGGTCAGCTTCTTTATGCAGTGGTCTAGGTAAGAACAAAATCATCTATAGATACTACTACAAAAGGTGTTAAAAACCTTTTTTTGAAAGTAGCCAACATATTGTTGTTGCAGTAGATTTAGTCAGTACTCTGCAATTGAAGTGGGCATTCCCTATTTTCTAAGGGATGGATGTGAAACAAATAGAAGTACTCTAAAATTGACCCGCAACATAATGCATGTGAAACAAATAGAAGCACATGTGCATTACTCTTGGAGATACAATGTGTTCCTTACCTTACAATGTTAAGATTCTGAACTAACATCCTTAGAATGGATATCTCACAAAGGGTAGTAGCAGTAATTCCATCTTCATCACGCTCAAGCTTAGCTTTCTTAATTGCCACAATTAGAGAAATAGTTTGATAGTCACCTCAACTGCAGACTTCAACATCGAAATCCAAAAGTCATTTATAAACAGGAAGAAAATATGTGAACTTACAACATCTAGAAAGCATATACCTGAAGAAAAAGATTTGTGATGACATTGTAGTCAATAGGACAACCCCCCTCCATTTGAAACATCATCAGTGAAAAATTAACAGTGCCCTAGAAATAATTTTCAACAAATAAGACCTCTTTCTTTAAAACATCTTCACATTCACTATCAGAAATATATTTTTATAAATTGATAATACCTGGGGATCAGAGCGCAAAATTATCTGAAGGAGAAACAAGTAATCTGGAGTGTACCCAACCTACAAAATTCATGAGTGCCCTATGTTATGCCTCATTCACAATTTGTAAAGCTATAAGCATTAAACACAACAAAGAGAATGTTGAACTAAAAGAAACAAATGCTTCCAAGAAAAAAATATTTTTCTAGTTAGTTTAAACATAAACAAGCCCTATCTTCCATCATAAATGACAAGTGAACAAATCCAAGGCATACATTTTTAGAGTAAATAAGTATTTTATCAAACTCCCTTCTCTCAGCAAAAGCTACTATAACTTTGGGGGTAGCCCTTGCTTTTGTGATTCCTTTGTATGTTAGCTTGAGCTTCACTTGGTTTCAAGAATACTATAATATTCTCTACTTACAAGGCCAACCACACCCCCCTCCCCCTAACATCAATCTAAATTCCCCATTAACATCTAATTGCATACTTCATTCATTTCATTCATCCATTTATGAACTATAACATTCAATCAATACAAACACATAACATTCATTAATATGATATAAAATTCATTAATACGCAATAGTAATCAAGACTTTATATTATATTATCAGAAGATTTTACAAAAAACTTGCTCTTTTCAACTATAGGCACCGAGGGAAAAAGGCCCTTTATAAGGGTCTTTAAGAAGGCATACCTCCTTTTATACAAGGGGAGGATTTCTAATGGAAGAACCTCCAAAAATAAATACAAGGTTGGATCAAAATCCATCTCAGCCAGATTCCCTTCCCAACATATTGGGGATTATAAATAACAGCGGCTGAGAGGGTTACAAATATTAATGTTGGAGGAAATTGGAGCGACAAAATTTTGAGGAGATCTCTGGTTTGGTTAAAGAAATGGTGGGCACTAGAGGTAAATGTTGCAATCCTTGAATAACCTGCAGTAAAAAAAATAATATTTCATGACAATGAAAAGAAGGGGGGTAAGGGGTTAATAGGTCTTACCCCCCTGAAACAAATATCTGACAAGTCACTTGCTCTCAAAATAGGAATCCATAAAACTATTTAGCACCTTACACTTCTAGCTTTGGTCACAAATAGAAATATACATATACAGAGGAGAGCATATGAATGATTCAAATCTGCATATGTATACATATATAGGTGTGTGTGTGTCTATATATATATATATATATATATATATATATATATATATATATATATATATATATATATATATATATATATATATATATATATATATATATATATATATATATATATATATATATAAGATTATTTACCAATCATAAGTATATAAAAAAAAGAACAGTCTTAGTAAAATGACTGTTGGAGCATCATTTATAAAGACTGAGATTGATTGAATTGATTCATTTCAAATAGTTTACAGAATTGACATTCATCTTGTCATTTTTCAGGTGAAATAGCACACATGGTTTAATAAATGGGCCTTATAACCATCACAAAAGGTAGTTTTAGTGGTATAGAAACATTTAATATTCATTCAATGTATCAACCAACTTACTCAATTGTCAATAGAAATTACCAAAGAATTCAATTATGATAGAATGACTTCCCATCAACTACACTTTGACACAACTTAACTCCTATATTTAACTTAAAAGTTTTGTTTCCAGACCAGTAGTAGTAACTGAAGTACTCTAAAATAGAGAAACCTACCATCTATCTAGGCCTAGTGATAATAATATCTCTAGTATTCTTAAATATAGCAACCAACCATTGTAGCTTAAGCAAAGCAAGCTTACCTCACATGCCTGAGATGCCTTGCCAAAGTAAATAGTTTTCCTTCCAATGAGCAAGTAGATGTTGTCAAAGAGTTCAAACACGTCGCTGCTAGGTTGATGAACTAAAGTTATTACAATACACCCATCCCTCGCCAAGCTTCTTAATGTTTTGGTAACAAAAAATGCATATGCACTGCAATTAACAATTCACCACAAATCAATACATGCAATTCTAGGTAGTCAATAGTCTATAGAATCACTAGTAGTTAGTATTCAATGGTCTACAAAGAACAATAAAAAATCATTAAAATCCTCTCTGATACTATTCTGGATTCAGTATCTGCCACCAATTTAGAAAGATTCTTAGCTGTCTAAGCCACTTTTTGGTTCATCCGAAAACAACAACCTTGGCCTCATTAGAATTTCTAAGGCAATGCTCACTCTTCTTTTCTTCACCATTGATTCCCCTCAAGTATCAGTTTCCTATGTGTAAGAAAACTTGGCAATAAAGAATATAATTGTTTCCACATAACCCATAATAGATCTAAAATAAATACAGAATTAAAATCCACATGCAAGAGAATAGACAACATACCCACAAAATTATGACACAAGATATACCCTGGGAAACCCTCATTGAGGGAAAAACCCAGCCTCCAAAAGCATCCATCACCATGTATTATTCAGCAAAAATACCATTTTCATACAACCATGGAAGCCTTCATGGTCATAGCCACAACCGAGAAAACTATGTGAACAAGCATGAATCCATACATCCCATGCCATGCTTCCAACCTTCACAAAGGCTCCCTTGGCTAACTTGTCAAGCCTTGTCCCACTCGACTCTTGCCTTTCTCACTCTTACTCTACAACAACTACCCTTGTGGCTGCTTATATAGTAGCAAGTCCCACATAACCACTAAGTGGTATTATATAAACCATCTGCTAAAACCATGTGCTACCTAACCCACTGACCCCACATTTAATATTGGGCATTTAATTCTTTTCCCCAATATTAAATAATTACATAAAATATTATCATAATGTTACAATACAACTCATCAAGAATATTCCATGGAAATCTTTACATGTTGCATGTCAATCTAGGTACAACATTACATAATAAAATAAAATAATAAAATATAACAATATTATGCAATGTGTGCAACACCCATTATCTCAACAATCTCCCACTTGTTGTATACATTGGATAGGGTCAATCCGTAGCCACATAAATGAACAAGGGACCAATCCCTCCCAGCACATCCACCATCATGGATCAAAATACACCAAGTGCTTCATCTTGGTACCTGCAACAAAATCAAAGTATCCAGCATCTCAAACATGAATGATCTCACCTCCTATTATGCCATTGCCACTGGACATAAATAGAAGCCATCCAAAGAGAAAGCCACACAACCTATCGCATTAGAAGATCATAAAATCCTGTACCAACTAAAATTCCAAACACAAAAAAAAAAACTTGATCCAAAGGTAATCATATGTATTTGTAGTTGCAAAGATATCCATAGCTGAAATAGCACCTACAGAAAAGTGCCAAACCCATCCAACTATCATACCTCCAAAAGGTATACAAAGTGAATCTACATCATCAACATATCCAATCTACAACCTGCAATCACAAGCCTCAAGAGCAATACCTACCACATATATACCAAGAAGCTCCCACTGCAAAAGACAATGTCAAATCTATAACCAATCCATTCACAACATCTCAAAGAAGTGAATCCATGTAGTATCAAGGACATCCACAATACATAAACTAATATCCTACAAGAACAACTCTCATAACAAGTCTCCAATTCTCTCCCAAGTTCTCCACAACCAACAGAGGAAAGAGATAAAGTAATAACCATGTCATCTCTCACATGACATACATGAATACAAACTAGTGATCACAATCTCTAACCAATCTCAAATACAATGTAGGAAAAACTGAACATCCAAAAAGATAACCAAGATAGAAGAAACCATGCAAATCATAACCTGTATCATGTCCTTCTACACACACCTCTAGACGTAAACTGTGCAAGTATGATCTCCTCTATAGAACCCCAACAAGAAGCCTCAACAACACCCAAACCATACCATATAAATAATCATGGATGTAAGCCTCTCACAAAAAGATCAAACTCAATAAACCATTCCTAAACCAAGGAATAACCATTCCTAATCTAAGGAAAATGCCCAATATAAAACTATCTCCCAAACTCAAACAGCATAACAACATATGCAAATGGAGATAACCAATGCTAAACCATCTCTCAAATGAACCCTCCAGAATTAACTCATATATCATAGCTCAAGATCCATATCCATGAAAGACAAGCATAAATATAATGCAACTGAGAGAAACAATGGGCTATACCTCTCAAGTAGCAAACCACCAAGTAGACCAAGAGTGGGGAATGAGAATTCTCATCAAGATACACAAGTCTCCAACCAAGACTCATCTAAGAACAATCTTCTCTCAAGTCCATATCAAGTGACTGCCCCTCAGACTTCCTGCTGAAACCATCAACTATCCCAACAAATACTTCTCTAATCTAGGAGAAATTAGCATCACCACTGTCTCTAAGTATCCATGAGCACCTATAATCAATCAATCCATGCCAACTCCAAATGCAACATAGCAATATCATGAAGTATCTAGCTTATGATTAGTGTACTCAATACCAAGAAACTAAACCAAGATCAATGTCAAAGTTCCAACCATGGCCTTAGGAACATAAACATGACAACATGATCTAACCATCTCAACATGCTCCACATGAACATACTATAACATGTCACAACTCTAAACGTGTATCAAGAGTATACCATGACATAATAATGAAACCATCTTCATATCAAGGATAACATGCCAAATAAAAGCATAAACCACACCTTTTCCAAGAACCTTGTGAGTCCTCAAGATGCAACCATCTCCACACACCATGAAGAAAAACCATCTCCACATACCAGGAAGAACCATCTCCACACACCATGAAGATAACCAAGAACTTCATGAGTCCTCAAGATCTAACCATCTTCACACACCATGAAGATAACAAGTGCACCATGCAAATGTCAAAGACACTTCTGCAGCAACAGGATCTAAGACCAACCTCCAACATCTACAAACACTCAATAAATATATCAATGCCAAAAAACTCTCACTCAACCGTGGTACCAAGTCACCTATGGCATCATAAATTCATCTCCTACATGAAGATCCAAACCAAACCAAGAACTAATCCTACACTATCACAAGCTCCCACTAAACCATGTATCCAAGCTATCCATGACATCATGATGAAAAAATCCATCCTCTAACCATGAGAATCAACCAAGGAATTAAACCATCAAAGAACTCAAAGTGCACATCATGAGCTCCTCAAAAAAAAAACCAAGTAACCATGATCCTCAACCAAGAAGATGTACCACCATAACTGAATCAAAAATCCAAGTTAATGAACATCAAGAATGTACTTGTATATCCAATCATGTCATGTCAAAATCTATGACACCATGATCACATCCATGAACCGAGCAACTAACACTCAATGTGTCCAACCTATCAACATAAAATAGTCAACCACAATCCTCCACCATGATTGTACCTGGTAACAACATCTCATCCCTTATACATGAAGAAAAAATTAGTAAATCATGTGACTTAGGGTATAGACAACCCAAATCCAAGCCACCAATCTGAATATGCATCAATAATGAAAGATCAATGGGCAAAGACAACCTATAACCAAGCTATAAATGCAACCTGTAAGTATAGACTGCTTACAACACTGTACAACTTGTAGACCCAACAAGTCATCATGCATATCCAAATCCAAACACTGACAACCATATCATCATGAAATCAAACTTGAGTATACAATGAGATCAAAATTTAAATCTCTAATGCCATAAACTCACAATGTTACCATAGTCAAAATATATCTATAAACTATTTAGGTCAATATATCACAAAATAAATCATGCCAAACTTACACCAAATCTAAACCAATGTGTAGAGCTCTCCAAGAGCTTTTCGTTGACTACTCGAAGTCCAAAATCTGACTCCATATGCCCAAGTTATGCCCTAATCTGTGCTCAAAATAAATAATATTCGACTTTAGGGCTCTTAAAACTTGATAAAATATAAAAATCATAGTACCAAACCTATACCATGTTGTAGTGCTCTTAATTAGCTTTTCAACGCCTATAAGAACTCTGAAATCGAATATTCTGAGAGAAAGTTATGGTCGTTTTACTAAGACAGTCTTTTTACCAATTTCACTGCGATTTTTCATTTTTTATTTTTTTTTGTGTCAAAAATTCTGACGGGATTAAATTTGGCAGCCATCATGGGCTAAAATCATAAAACTCTTTTATTTCTTCTAAACATGGCCAAACTAGGGCATATTATATATCAAAATTTATGGAAACGTCAACTTGGATCTAATGGCGAGGTCAGTTTTTACCCAGGAGGTCATTTCTACAAGCCCCCCCCCCCCCCCCCCCCCCCAAAAAAAAACCCTCATTTAAATGAAACATCCAAAAAATTTCACATGACCAAATATTTTAACATCCCATCATAACAGCAAATCCAAAACCCTTAGATCTGCAATAAAAACTCATATATCTTGCCCTTTCTTTTATCCTCTCATGCATTCCCATGGATTCAATCTAGGGTTACAATAATAAAACCATAGCTCTAATACCACTTGTAAGGAAACTTGGCAATAAAGAATATAACTATTTCCACATAACCCATAATAGATTTGAAATAAATACAGAATTAAAATCCACATGCAAGAGAATAGACAACATACCCACAAAATTGTGACACAAGATATACCCTGAGAAAAAAACCTAGCCTCCAAAAGCATCCATCACCATGTATTATTCAGCAAAAATATCATTTTCATACAACCATGGAAGCCTTCATGGCCATAGCCACAACTGAGCAAACTATGTGAACAAACATGAATCCACACATCTCATGCCATGCTTCCAACCTTTACAAATGCTCCCTTGGCTAACCTGTCAAGCCTTGTCCCACTCGACTCTTGCCTTTCTCACTCTTACTCTACAAAAACTACCCTTGTGGCTGCTTATATAGTAGCAAGTCCCACATAACCACTAAGTGGTATTACATAAACCATGTGCTAAAACCATGTGCTACCTAACCCACTGACCCTACATTTAATATTGGGCATTTAATTCTTTTCCCCAATATTAAATAATTACATAAAATATTATCACAATGTTACAATACAACTTATCAAGAATATTCTATGGGAATCTTTACATGTTGCACGTCCATCTAGGTACAACATTACATAATACAATAAAATAATAAAATATAACAATATTATACAATGTGTGCAACACCCATTATCTCAACACTATGGGAGTGTTGGCACATTCTTGAAGACCCATTTCCACAAGTGTAGACTCTGCTAGTGTTGATTTCTCTAACTAGGGCATTTTATCAGGGAGCCTTACACGAGCAGAGTATGCTATGCTTTCTCTCACCGTCAAGGTCCCAATTAGAGTATCATCTTGAGTTACATATGCCTACAAGAAAAAAGATGAGAGGAAAATAACACCCATGTAAGAATATAACATCAAACATCAACAATTCACCCAAAAAATACTTCTTTGAAGGAGAGCTTTTGCTTTCGGCCATTCAGCTTGATAGATCTAGATTGAAATGCATTAGTTGCCAATCTACCTCATTTCCACAACACAAATCAAACATCTAAAAAGGTTCATGAATCACAAATCAAATATGAAATTCATCATCTACTTGATGGGAAATGAAAATCCAATTGATATTACCTACAAGGGCATCCAAGAGAGTAGACTTCTAGAGCTAGAGGGCCCCATGAGAGCCATCAAGGTGCAAGGCTCTGCATATCTAGTCAAACCCTGAAGAACAATTTGAGTTTCACCACTGCCAACAGAAATAGTAACACTAAAATCTTGCCATGTAATCCTTGCTGAAACATCTATGCCTTTTGTATCAGTTTTCTCCTTCCACAATGTCTCACTAAGTGGACTCAGCCCCCCCACCATCGCTATCCCCTAAACCCTATTGTTTCCTTGCTCTATTTCTACTATAGCATGGTTTTCACCACCAAAATCTGCCATTTTTATAACACCTAGATATTTTCTTTCTATCAAACAGATACAAAGCTTCAAACCCACAAGCTTATAGTTGCTACTTTTGAATTGCTCATACTCTTCACAACTATATTGGATGATTGTAGACCCAAAACAAATATTTATGTGATGATGGAAAAAGAATATGTTAACCGCTTAGAGAGAGCTCATGTGAAAGTGAAGGTGGCATGAAACTTTCATGGTATGGACAATAAGTTTGAATGGTTTGTGTGTTCATACAATTGGCTTCTTGTCCTAATTGATTGCAATATAAAATGTAAAGGAGGAAATAAGAATCAAGAGCGGCATAAGTAATGTAACCACACAAGATGAACTTGGTTAGAAATATAGGGAAGCCATTTGTTGGGTATTTCATTTGGGCGTGATTGTGCCTCACCTACTTATTTCTTTTTACTTATTTAAAGAGGGATGATTCTGGTGAACATTTAATGATGTTCCTTCAACAAGCACCACCTCTATATCACATACACACACCCAATTCTTTCTGCAATTATGATTCTTCCTCAACCAACTTGATTTATTACAAAGTAACACACAACTTGTTAAAAAAAAATGTGATTTTTTCATCATCAACATTTAACTTCAACTAATTGTTTGCCCTTTTTGTTTGTTCAAGCAACTTATGTTGAGCTGTAGAATAATAGTAACAAAAGAATGAGAAGTATTCATGTAATTTTTAGTTTTTAGTTTTATATTCATGCTAAGCTTTCAACAAAAAGAGACTTGCAATGAGTCTGTGACAAAAATCTTTTACACAAGTTGCACTTGATGTAAAAGAAAAAAAAATTGAGTGCACTTTTACAATATATTTCCTTAAATTCTAGATGAAATGTGGAAAGTTCTTGTTGGAATATTGTCATGGACAAGATTATTGATCAGTGCTTTTTTCATTGATGTCACAATGATTTGATTATAAGTTCAAGGAAATTTCACAGCAAGGTTGGAAGACATAGAGCTGGTTGAAGGCATCATAAAGATGAGTCAGGATGAGATAAGGTTGAATGCATACAAATAGTTGCAATAAAAATAGAGCTGATTCAATATGTAATTCTATTAAGTCATTACATCAAAATGGCCCTAAAACTAAAAGGGATTTGGTATGTGTATGTTGATCTCAACATTAGCATATCTCCTTTTAAGTAGCAAAGAAACAGTTCACGAAATTGACATATCTCTAAAATCTAAACTCCAATGCAAGGGATAGTGACCTGCAATGAAAATCTGAATGTAGAAGTAAATATATACTTATTATAGTTAGCTCACAATATCAAGATTTTGAAAAATATTTGGATGCAACTATATTTCGCTGGAAAAAGATGGCTGTAAACATAGCAATTCCAAAATAAATTTAATTATAACTAGAATTTAGAATCGAGGTCACTAATAAAAAGAGTATAAGATGTCACACATCTTGTAGCCTCATATAACCCTTCTTTAAATGAATTTTAAAGTCTTGGAAATTAATTTATTTTGTTTAATGTACAAATATTCAATCACATGTTTATATTTTAACTCCTTATGCTCAGTACTTTGGAAGGAGACAACGTAATTACTCCTGTTTCAATTATTAAAATTCCAAAATTTTTGGATTTCAATAGGCATGAGAAATAAAATCTCATACAACAACTTAAAGGTATCTCCAATGAGCTATTTTGAGGTACCTCACATTACAATCAATAATGCAAACCTAGGATTGTGCTTGATTCTGACAACATTTTTATCGCCTTCATCTTTTCCAGACAAAATATATGAATTATTATAGTGGCATGTAGCCAAAGTTTGAAGGGTAAATTACCATCCGCAATGATGAATTGCTAAAATATAACAAAGAGGAATCTTGTATGACAACATCTCTAATGATATTGGAATACAAAATATTATTGATATACAGTGGAATCTAGGTATTTCCATGATTAGAAATATATAGGTTGATTACGTCACTTCTGCATAGCTAAAATTAAATATGAAAATAGAAACTTTTAGCCACTGCACCCTCATGAGGAGCATTTGTACGGGAAAGAGAAATACAACTATTGAGATGAAATGTACAACATAAGTCAAAAGAATTAGAGCATGTAACAAGAAATTATACCATTGAGGAAGACCATCATCAATTATTGAGATGAAGTGAATGGAGCACATGGTAAAATAGATTGAGTTAATCTCTCTTCATCTTCCAAAAGTTTATATGGGTCAATGTAGGTAGGAGTTTCCACTTGTTTGTTGCCAGCATGTATGAAGGTTGGTCCAAAATATTGCATCAAGAGCATGTTTAGCATAGTTCCATTCATAAATGGATAATGAAATTGAACTTGCCAAGAATTTGAATAGGACTAGACATGAAATTGCTAAAAAGATTTAATTAAATTTTAAAAAGGAACTATTCCAAATACATAGTGGAAAAAATAGCCATGCTTGTCCTCTAAATAAAATTAAATAGAAAATAAATTCTTACACCAATGATTAAAAGCAGTAGACAAAAGAAAAGAAGGAACAACAATTTATTATTCTCCTTAGCATTGTAGAGACTTAAAAAAATGATTTCAATATCAAGTGTTGTCAAATTAATGGGCAATCATATTCCTAATCAAAAGGAAAGCTATTAATGGTCACAGAGAACTTTGGAGTATTAATAAATTCCCATAGAATCTCCAGGACCTTAGAATCAAAGCCAAATGCTTTACATACATTCAAGAGGAAGTGCCAATTAACACCATCATACACTTTCCAAGGTCCAATTTAAGAAAAATACTAGACTTCTCATTACATCCAAGAGAGTGAATATTCTCATGGACAGTAGCAATAGAATCCAAAATTTGGTGACCTAAAACAAAACAAGATTGTTGGGCCAACATGATCTCTTGGGGGACCTCTTGGATTCTTAGAGCTTTCAAAAAGATTTTATAAACTAAATTACAAAGACTTATAAGACAACTTGTTAAAGGAATTAAGATCCAAGGTTTTTGGAATAAGTATAGTAAATATGGAATTATGACCTTTTAGGACATGTTGACTACCAAAGAATTCCTTAATCATGTCTGAAACATTCTTGAGCATGATAACAACAAGAGAAAATGATCGAGGCTAGAAGATTTGTCAGCTTCAAAGGAGAAAACAACTCTCTTAATCTCATTTTCCACGGGGATAGCAACCAATATTCAATTACAGTCATCATCAACAAGCTTAGGAATTAAATTAAGAAAGCTCTTCTCACAACAGCATCCTGAAAACCTTCCTCCAAAAAAAGATTAGAGAAGTCACAAGCCACCACAATAATTTATTCCTCTTTATCCAGTAACTAACCATCCTTAAAGTTTTTTGATATCTTGTTAGAAGCTCTATGAAGGTAGAGAGATGAAAAAACATGGTATTTTAATCCACACACTACAACCAGACAGCTCATGACCTCTACTTCCAAAATTCCTCCTCCTTTGAATAATGTGAAGTAAATGAGCAAGGAGACTATCCTCTTGGTCTTTGATCAAATCATTATAACCAGTGGATTGGATGGATCTTTGAACATTTTTTAGCACCTTCAGAAGAGAATCCTTTTTCCCAAAAAAATGTGATCAAAGGATGATTTATTCCATTTCTTCATGTTGGGTTTCACAATGCTAAGTTTCTTGACTAATCTATACATTGCAGTATCATCAATATTGATGCTCCGGCTACCTTCAACCTATTTTTGCAATTAGGGAGCTTCAACCACATCTTTTCAAAGTGGAAAGGGAAGCACTTTGACCTTCCCAAGATCTCCAACTAGAAAACAATGGGGAAGTGGTCAAAGTCAATGAGAGAGATAAAAGAAAGCACGCATTAGACATTAACCATTTAGGAGAAACAAAGCATGATCCAATCTAACTTAGATATGATTAGTTTCAACCCTTCTATTTGATAATGTCTAAGAGCCACCCTAAATGTCCAAATCCATAAGAGCATGATCTTGAATTAAATCCATTAAATCAATGGCTATCAATTGGATCTGTGAACCTCTCATATGTCCCATATCTTCCAATGGAGTATTCAACTCTATAATAACCATCCAGCACACATCAAGTTCATATAAGGCAGATGAACATATCAAAAATAAAATTTGCTATCTAAAGAGTTATTGTCTACCCGGTACTGCACATTACACGTACTCAGTTAACATTCTAACAATTAGTAATGATACAACTTCGCACATTCTATTTAAGGCTAGAAGAATATTTTTTATTAAGTTAGAAGCACCATGTAGCTTATGATGGAAAAGTGTATTCTGTTCATTGCTTTTGGACCTATGAGCTCATATCCAATTGGGCAAATGCTTACAATCTTATGGAGAGCAAAATAGTGAATATATAAAGTTTTCACCATTACCAAGGCTTTTGTGATACTGATTTCTCTTGCACTCAAGTAATCCAAAAAAAATCATATGCAAAATGCAAAATGGCCAATTTTAAAGGCTAATTCACACAAAAGAAGAGAATGATTGAATTTAAGTAGCATTAAGACAATATGATATTTTAAAAAAAAGAGGAAAAATACTAACCTCACACCAAAACAAACCTAAATTCCTCAAGATTAGGGAATTTAAAAGATATTCTAAAAGCACTCTTTGATGGTACACCTCAATATCTTTAAATCCAACATCACATCCATCTCTGCCATAACCATATCCTATTCATTTCTGGGTATGGAAAGGACAACCACAATGATTTCCCATATTGTTGATTTCAAAGATAGATTCGAATATGTAAAATCACCAAACTTTTGGATAGAGCCCTTTCTTTGAATAGTGGTCTCACAGACAATAATGCTCCCCTGGTTGCACTTGAATTGAACTCGCTTGATAGTGGAAAAGGAGTTTAACATTTTTTAATTATTGGAAGAGAAGGTGTTATAGCAGGGGTTTGAGCAGAACAAGATGTACTATGGTAAAACAAAAGATTGACATGGTAAATTGCTTTCCCTATATTTCCCTGATATCCAGATGAGGGAGCAAGGATTCCAGTATTGGTGCTGACTAGGAATAGAGTGACACATTGGTTAAAATTTGGAAGAAAATTTACATGATTCTGGGATCGACCAAGAAAATTGTAGGCTGTGTGAGTATGATTTGATTGGAACTACAAAAAAAAAAGAGCATAACAATATCTTTTATGCAAATCCACAAATAATGACAAGACATAGTGCTAACCAGATAGTTGTAGTTGAAGGAGAAGCTTTGCGACAAACTGTAATCAGACATTTCTGGTATGACCCATAACTATTCTTACTGGAGATAACATGAATGAAGTTAGTGCAAAAGATTAACTAAATGGAAAAAACTAATTAGTAATTTGACTACTGAAAATGTTGTTCGTGACTTGGAAACACCATAGCTATGAGCAAATAGCAAGACCAATGAGGATTTTGCTACTCGTGAAGTTGGAAAGCATAACAATTTTGAACAGATTACCTCTCACTCAGACAAGGGATAGGAAGGGGTCAGGTGGGTCCTTAAAGCAGTTGGAAGAGATATTCAGCTCCATGATCTACCACTTGTTGGCAAGCCCATAGGGTGGATTGTTGATATTTATATAAAGAAAAGAAATATAAAACAAGCAATAGATGAGGAAGACCAATAAACACAAAACATCGAACTTATGTGGTTTTCCATAATGGCTACATCCATTGGAAATACAGGGGAAAACTTGGATTATATAGTTATACCTACTACAGTAGCTTCGGTTAGCAGCAATAACAATTATACATTATCTACAACCATTCGAATTCGAAGTCTTCAAGCAAAGGCCAAGAGACAATCATGAGAAAGAAATTACAAAGGAGTTGAATGGTCAATAACTATTGGGCTTGACAACATAACAAAAATTGCCAAGTTCTTGTGAGACAATGTATGGTAGGCTAGAAAAGAATGCATATCCAAATTCCAAGCTTAATTCGCCATACATTGAAGTGACCAAAAAACCCCCTTAAGATTTACACCTCGAATCAGTGGACTGCAATAAAACAAAACACTACTTTGCTCCAATAAAACAAAACTAAGACCTCGATACAACTTCTAAAGGATCTAGCTACATATAAAATGTATAAAGAAAGTCCAAAATTCATCTCCTTGAGCTTCCTATTCCAAAGCAGTAAATATTTGTTTGACTAAAACCCATTTTTGTAGAAACTGAATGGATCATTGCAAGATATAAAACCCATTTAAGTAGAAATTACAAGGATAATTGGAAATAACCCCAGTTCTCACAAAAACCTCATTAATGAGTGCCATTGCTTAACATGTGTCTAAGGCACTTGATTGAGCCCATCGATACCTCACTAACTTCCCTTCATTATTGGCACCCACAAACATCTTTAACATAAAAAATTAGAAAGCCCAACACTAGCAATTCCAATGATTCTCTTCTGTAAAACTATGTAATCTAAGGCTAAAACCCCTCCCCAAAAAGAAAAGCCTGCAACCTACCAAAAAAAATCCCCACGGCTAAGAATCCATATAGACCAACAACTTTAACACAACTCCTCAGCAGTGGGAAAAGCCCACAACCCCTTGCAACACTATCTTCTTTCAAATCTTCATGACTAGAAGCTAGAAGATTCTCATTCTGCAAATGTTAATTTGCAAACACACCACTCCTCTCACCGCTCACTCCCTTTCATCTGCAAAACACCCTTCCACACATGATGGTCAAAGTGAAAAACCCCTTTACTTTGCTCACACATTTTTATTTTAACATAATGAAGCCCGTGTTGGTCAAAATTTTGACTAACACTTCGACCAACACGAGCATGGATTTAAAAAAGAAGATGTTTTTCCTTGCATATTCTAACCAATTTGACCCCATTTTAATAGATGGTCAAAAAATTTGGTCTAAAAATGGGGTCAAATGTACTAGTGGATCAAAATTTAAGGCACAAGAGAGAGTCTGTGGTAATATACCAAAAGGAGAAGGAGTGACTTTAGAAAGAGACTGCATGGTAGAAACAACAACTAGACAACATAGAGGATATTATGGGAGCACTGGATTGAATCTAGGAAAGTGTTGTGGTAGGCGCTATGAAATTGGAATCACTTGCAAGTGTCTTTGAGAATTTATAGTCCAAATATCAGGAGGACTACAAGTTGTACAATTTGTCATGTATAACATATGCATTTGCTTTACAATTGGTTATAAGAGTGTTTCAAGGTTAGGAACCACTTCAACATCCTTTGCATGCTTTAGAGGTAATGTCATTGTGGCAAAGGATTCTGAAAGGGAACGAGCCTTGATTATGGCATTTACACAGAAGCAAAACTTGCTTCTTCAACTCCTTACACTCAACTCTTCATTGAAGTTTATTTTCCAGCAATGAGAATAACTACTACAAATTTCTAGGAGCCAAGGGACCCTGAACCTATGCTACTTTCTCTGGAGACATGGGAGAAGTTACTACTGGCTTCAGTACTTCATAACATTTTGGATCATATAGTGATGCCCAAATTAACAATAATACTAGATACTCAAGATCCTCGCAAGGAGACTGTCCTAATACATGCATGGTAACATCCTTGGCTTCCAAATTGTTGGGCCAATGTATGTGATACAGGAGCATCAGGACATGCAAGGATCCCTAAAGAAGACAAAAGATGGATCAAGGAAAGGAGGTTTTTAAACCAATCAATTGGCATGTGTTGAAGCCAATCACGACCTTAGAAGGCTTTAAAGATGATAAAAATGTAATGAATCCTAAAGGGCCTGTTAAGGACCTTAGGATCTTTGATAGTGAAATGGGGGCACATTGACATATTGGAGTTAATTGGGTCCTTAGGAGACTTATAAAGGTTTTAGAATTGGTTAAATTGGTCCCGAGGACCTAATAAGCAAGTTTAGTGAGCTAATTAGTTGTTTTATTCAATAAATTGTAAGTTGGGAAATTCAAATATTTGAATCCCAACGGTTAGTTCCATTTTGGGGGAAATTAGATTTAATGAGTTTTAGGCATAACTAGGAATTAAAACTGATCCAAATTGGTTGGGATAGTTTTAAGGGATGCTACTAAGTCAAGTTTGAGGTATTGTATGGAGAGAGCAAGACTGGGATTGATCAATTGTATGAACTGTGTAAAGAGAGCCAATAAAAACTTCATTTTTCAAGAATTTGGTGCATGGTGGCTTGACTATCATTGATTTCTTGTAGTCTTATGATATCATAAGAATTTTTTCATATTTTTTGTTCAATTCCTAATACACTATGATTTGTGAAGTTCATTCCTTTCAAGTGTGTTATTGTTGCTTTAAGGGTTTCATTGTTTTCATTAACAAGTTTGAGTTTCTACTTGAAATGTTGATAATTCCATGAATATAGGTGTTTGATTCTCATTGAATGGTCTTTTAACAATATGTTCAAATCATATCTAACATTTTTTTGACAAGAAGTTATAAGGACTGGTGATCACCATTGGACTTTGTGAAGTAAAGGGCACTAAATTCATGGCTATGGTGCAATAACAAGAGTTCTAGTTGTTAGAGGTCAGTGTTTAATTATTATAATTCCTTTAGTATGTTGGAGACAAGGTGAAACAACCTTCAATTGAGTTTGAAGGTTCTTGGAAGGCGTAGATTTAGAAAACCCTACATTTGAGGGTTTGTAGGAGACTAATTTGGGGATTTTGGGGTTACAAAAGTTTTGGGACAAAATCCTTTTGGATTTGGAATATTTGCAACATAAAGAGAGGTTGTCCAGAGTTTGGGGTCTTGGGAATACAAGAAACTTGTAATTGCTTTGTTAAATTGCCCTCTTTTCATGTATTTTTGAGCCACATTATGGTAACAATAGGATATGGTCCAAAGGAACACATGGAACCCTCCTGATATGTTGTATTATGGCTTAATGGGTATCTAAATCCACCATTTTTGGGGGAAGTGTTTTGGAAATTTTGAGAGGAAAGTTTACTTTTGTGTTGCTACTAGGTTATTGGGAAATCAATTAGGCCTCTTGGATAGTTTGAGGGATTTGGGTGTTAGATGTTACTTGAGGACAAAAAATCAATTGAAACCTTTTGAATCCACCTTGATTTAGCCTAAGACACCCATCCTAATCATTAGGGAGGTGTTGGAGTTATTTGTGTACTTTTTTCTTTGTAGAGAGTTTGGAGAAGCTTGTACTTCCCTTATAGGTTTAAGTGGGATTAACTTGGTTTTGATTCCCCCCATCCTTACCTTTGCATTAGTATGGAGCCTTTATATCCAACCAATCATTATAAGTTTGGGAATGTGCTTCATGCCTAGCATGCAAGTGATGCATCTGTGTATGCAATTTTATCACCTTGGAAAACTATATTTGATCCTGCTAGCTAGGAACAACTAATTATTGATTTTATTGTACCTAATCTGATGACAATTCAACATGAATTTGTAATCAACCTAGCTAGTCAACAACTAGACCCATTTAACTAGGTTATGGCTTGTTTCTTTCTAAAAATATATGCTATGATATGTTTTTTAAAAATTTCTTGCAAACTCTACCCATTTTTCCTGGTCTGCATTATTTGTGTGCAGGATTTTGAGGTAAGTCACTTACCATGGGTTGAGTGAATGTTATTGTTTTATTATTTGAATTCTAGAATATGTATGCATATGGATCAATTTTCTATTGTGCTAAGATGTAATAAGCACCTTAAAAAAGATCTCTTTGTATATATACATACATACATACATACATACATACATAGACACACATATGTGTGCATATGTATTTATATATATACATGCATATACATAAAGAGAAGCTTCTCTATACATACATACATACATACATAGAGACACACATATGTGTGTGTATGTATGCATATATACACATATTGTTAGAGTAAATTATTAATTAATTATTAATTATTTATCCTATTTACTTAAGCTTACTTAGGTAAATGCATTTCATTTATTAGTTGTAGTCTAGGATTTTGTTATAAGTTGTTGACAATATCGGATTTTGTTCTCTCCTAAGTCATACTTATCCTCTCACCTTGTTCGAAGATTTTCCACCTCATGTGGATGTATGCTTAGTTGTCAACCTTATCGCCTAGTGTCTTCTAGCTTGTTCTAGAAGATTTCTTGAGCTCTTTATATTTGAGCTCCCTCATTGTATTTTCATCATCACTTCTTGCATATTGTAAATACATATTTTCTTGTGTTTGCATATTTTCTCTCTCATGTCCCTTTAGGGTTTTTCCCTTGCTCCACGCTCTTCTTTCCTTGGCTTCCCTTTGATAGGTTTTCACTGATCTTGGGCATCTTCGGAGTTGGATTTCATCAACTCCAACATGGTATCAGAGCCTTCCTATTGCTGCTTCATTGAAGGATTTTTGAAGCTGTGATTTGAAGAGACAAACCCTAGTTTGTTTGTGCATTTTTCTTCAAATTAGGGGAACAATAAATTTTCAAAGCACATTGGGCCCAAACGGATGTTTCCATTGGATCTGAAAGGCCGTTTGCAGTCACGATTCATATAAAACTTTTCACTTTTGGAGATAGAGCTCCGAGAGGCAAACAAAATTTTGTTGGAGAGGTCGTACGGACGATTTTTAGGGCATTTATTGCGATTTTATTTTTTAAAAACATAGGGCCACCACCACGACCCCTCTTGCTTGCCACCCAGGCACTGCTATCATCAACAGCGCAGCTGCGAGGCAGCTGCTACGGGGCCACCACTGCTCGGCCAGCCTGCCGCCCTCCTGTCGGCAACTCTATTTCTACGCTCCGCTCTACCAAATCCTGCTACCTCCACTCTAGTTTCTCGGATCCTTAGCTTCTACAAAACTCGAGGACACATCATCGCTAAGTCAGCTCCTGCACCCACTCTGTGTAGGACACGTGATTTTTGCTAAGTCAGCAGCAACACCAGCTCAGTGCCTAGTCCACAGGTTTTTCGCCACTTGGTGTAACGTGGGGGTGACACATGGCTTGGGTGCCACGTGGACCTACCATGTCACCCTTCCATGTCATCTTATCTACCACATGGCTTCTTTTTTGTGTTGATAGGCCGCAGGCTACAGGCCGTCAAATTTAATCCCGCAGATTGTTGACGTCATCTACATCACCACCAGCACCTCTCTTGGGTCATTTTGGACCTACCTTTAGTTTTTTGGACATAACTTGAGCATAAAAAGGTATTTTTCTGATCTGAAAGAAGTGCTAAAAAGCTAGTTTCCAGATAGAGACATTGGTGTAGGTATTTTTAGGTTTTGATGCAATTTTATTATCTGTTTTTCTAGTTAAAGTTTAAAGTTGTGTTTTTTACTCTAGCTTGCATATCTTTTGCATCCCATGTCAGTTTTTTGAAAACATTATATTTCTGGAAAGCTGGTTCTGTCATCTTTTCAAAAATTTAGTTATTTTTCTTATATTTTGGCCCATGCTCTTTCTATCATATTTTTGGCATTTTCGATCCATGGTGGATATCTTGGGTGTTTCAGGTCTGAGGATCATTTTCTTGGTATGAGATCCTTTGTTTTGAGCTGTACTATGTTTTGTTGCAGTTTTTTTTGTTTTTTATTATTGTAGCTATCATTTTGAAGCACTTTTATATATCGCACTAAGATAAAGTGCCACTCTTGCATTTCGGAGGTCATGAACGTTGTTTTGATATAGTTGTACTTGCACTATTTTCATAAAGCACCATGGGGGATAGTAGTTGCCATGTTTGTGTCATCTTCCTTTGTCAAGTGAGTGTCCCTTCCATGACATTAGCCCTTGCAAAGTTAGTTTGACCGTGTCTTTATAGGTGTTTTGTACCTCTTTCTCTCTCTTGTCATTCTTGGTTCGTCTGTAGGAGACTTTGGCCCATCTTCTTAGTTGCCTGTCATCTCACCCCATCTGCATTAAGGGGGGGTTATTCTGATGGTTTAATGCTTCTGTGGTTCGATGGTTCATTAGTGTGAGCTATGTATTTAGTGGTTGATCCTATATACAAGGCGATTGCAATGGTTGGCTACTTATGCATTTCGGTGAGATGGATCATCTACCATATAGACACGCTCAGTTCGTGCCTTCTTCTTCCATGGAGGTTCTTCAGATCAATAGTTTTCTTCTTGATGGCAGATTTGCAACTTCTTCATACTTCAGTGATGCTCTTCATTATCACTCCTTGTTCCTGTTTTAGGGGACATTTCCCTAGTTGGAGGCTTCTTTAGTTCTTCACTAGGTTTTCACCTCTTTTGGGGGAGGGTTTTTCCCATGTGGTTTTCTCTTTTTCCCCATTTTCAGAGGTTGCATCTTTTACATTTGTACATGGGTACCTAACATGGCCTTGTTTTCGGGACTCATTTTGCATTTTTGCATTTCTTAGTTTTGTGAGCTTAAGGCATTTCCCTAAGTTGCACTTATGGGGGGGTGTTAGAGTAAATAAATTATTAATTATTAATCATTTATTCTATTTACTTAAGCTTAGTTAGGTAAATGCATTTCATTTATTAGTTGTACAGTCTAGGAGTTAGTTATAAGTTGTTGACAATACGGGAGTTTGTTCTCTCCTAAGTCATACTTATCCTCTCACCTTGTTCAAGGACTTTCCACCTCATGTGGATGTATGCTTAGTTGTCAACCTTATCTCCTAGCATCTTCTAGCTTGTTCTAGAAGATTCCTTGAGCTCTTTATATTTGAGCTCCCTCATTGTATATTCATCATCACTTCTTGCATATTGTAAATATATATTTTCTTGTGTTTGCATATTTTCTCTCTCATGTCCATTTAGGGTTTTTCCCTTGCTCCATGCTCTTCCTTCCTTGGCTTCCCTTTGACAAGTTTTTGCATGCAGGTGATCTTGGGCATCTTCGGAGTTGGATTTCATCAACTCCAACACATACATATATGTAAAGATAAGCTTCTCTATTCACTTGTGGGGGAAATATAAAGAGATACATGTTTAGAAAAAAAAAAATATTTACATAGGTACCTCTTCTCCCCTTAAAGAAAATCACAGAGCAAGGGCACGAAGATCACAAGGGCACAACAATGAAATATAGAGATCACAAGTAAGGGCATGATAATGAAATGCAACAATCACAAGGGCATGACAAGAAAGCCCTAGATCTCCATTGATCTCTAACAAGGACATGACAATGAAATATAGAGATCACAAGGGCACAATAATGAAATGTTGCAATTTAAAGGCCATTGTAATGAAATCTCCACCAACATTCAGAGCTTAGAGCTTTGCACCAATGTTCAGAGCTCTCTATCCTCTTTTGCATGCAACTCTCCACAATCAGTCAAAAAAATGGGGAACGATTTATGTCATGTTTTCCTTTTTGTGTTTATACTCACGTAGGCATTGCAATTACAATGCCAACATTGGTATTATGATGTCATCGAGGGCAGTTGCAAAAAAAAATGAAAATCACCCACAAATTACCCTATCGTCACAATTTGACCCCAAATGTTGTAGTGATTGACAGATTATGATGAAATCATGATTTCCAGCTAGCACAATTGATTTCCTAGAATATGTAAAGCATGTTGAAGATAAGGACAGATGATTTGGATTATTTAATGCAAGGAAAGGGTTAGGTGAGCGATCAATAAATTGATTAAAGAGAAGTTTCTAGAAAAGAAGAAGATGTATGAAAAGGTCGATGGATTCATTCTATGTGTTGAATCTAATCAAAACCCTAAGATCTATGGTGATGTTTAAGCTGTAAAAGATCACAATTACCTATTTAAGGAGGTACAAGTGATAAACTTAGAGAGGGTAGCAGAGTTGGTGAAGGCCTTAACAAAGCTGGAGCAGTTGTTGATTTTGATGGTTGGAAAACTTGAGTAGAAGGCTTAATAGTGAAGAGTTGTGAAGAAGAGTGATTTCTTGAAGAGATGCCAAGCAAATCAGTTATGGAGACATTAATGGAGGCCAATTATTGAGTCAATTTTTGGATCGAATTGTGATCTATATTTGCAAAGTGAGTTGTATTTGTCATATCAACCTCTTTTTACTTTCTAATCATTGTATTAATATTGAAACCCTTTAATCAAGGTTGATGTAAAAATCACAAGTAAATCCTTTAATCATGGTAACATTCCAATGGAATGTTTTTAAGCCCTCTAACAAGGCCACTCTTAGAAAAGTGATTAAATCCTTTAACAAGGTCACATTAAACAATGTGTTTTGTAACCTTTAATAAGGTTGGCTCCTAACAGAGCTCACTTCAAAAGAGTGAAAATTTGGTGACATGTTACTTGTGGTTTTTCCTAAATTGGGTTTCCACAATAAATCCTAGTGACATGTCATTTGGGATGTTTTACATTTTGCAAGTTTGTTATTATTAAGACAATGGACTGCAAGTTTATGTTACTAATTATTTTCTATAGAGACTGAGCTATTGAATGCTTAGATACGAGGTATTTGAAGTGATTAAAAGTTTAATTGCTACATCTAGACCTTAGGATAACTAATTCACCCCCTATCTCACTTATTCTAAATCATTCTAACAATACAGTGTAAGGAGACTTGATTATTTGATACATCCTATAGAAGTGACAATTAAATTGTGAAAGAGATTCATGGGGATCCCTCTTAATTGAGATGAACTGATGATGTAGGATAGCTCAATCAATGTAGACTTTGAATTGTGCTGAGAAATTACTCTCAAAAAGTTCTAATCTCTGATTGATGCTAGTGACAGATCGAGGTATCGATTGAATGTTGTTTCCCCCAAAGTGTAAGGGAAAAGGCAACATGCCATGTTCATATGTCGAACCTAGTTCTACTTAAAGATTTCCTAGAAAATTTTTAAATGATCTTCTATTGTTCGTGATTCTTCCTAGATGAACCTTAGGAAATCTTTTCAGGATTTTTGGGAAATTCATTTAATGGACCAGTTAGGTTCAATGGTGAACTTTGGGCATTGAAGAAAGCCATGGTGCATGATGATGGTATATGAATTTTTTGTTGTTGAGGGTTGAGTGAAACTGTAATGTCCCTATCATATAATAAATATTTTTAATTAAACCTTGTTAATGGGCTAATTGATTTAATATATCTCAAACCCATTTTTAATTTAATTATTTTCGTAGGTAAGTTTGGTCATTGGCTATCTTTGTACACCCTTAAAAGGTTTTCCCGATGGGTATTTAAGCATGACATGTAGGTAGTCGTATGTTTGCAACTTGAATTATTTTCTTTGTACTACAAATTCCAATTGGATTTCTTTGTTGTCCACCATTTTGGAAGTGAAATAACTTCCCTATTTGGTTTGTTCGATTTTGGTGGGATTCAACCCTCACCCTATTCCATTGTATGTAACACTTTTCTCGGATCTAGCAAATCAGAGCACCATCATATAGTGAATTATCATTGCATTTAATTTGATTTACTCTCTTGTCCTGTGTAATTCCATCTACTATTTATTTGTATTAAATCTTGTTGTTTGTTTACACTATCTATTGGTTTGCAATCACTCTTTGTACAACACCCATACAGACTCCTAACATCCATTTCTAGCCACTATCATACACCATACGACCTCCAAGTTTAATCCCCAAGCTCACCATACAACCCTCACTACTCAGTCTACAATCATATGACTTCACTTGCCCTACCATACGACCTCCATCATTCTATTGTACGATTGTTTTGAATACATTCCCACTGTACAAACACCCACACCTCCCATCTATATAACCTTTTTGCTCCCCACCATACGAATTCACTACTCCAATCATTGTACAAACATCACCTCATGGATCTTTCCCTCAAGATGATACAACCATTCCTGACTACACTCTTTTGTCAGCATACAATAGGATTTTGGTCAACAGAGACCACCGTATGGACTCTCCTGTGCATCCCCCCCTTAATACTGCACAACATCCATAAACACACTCCAATAGTTTGTACAATATTGTTTTCTCTCTGGAGGGGGAACTGGAACATTACAGTGGTATCAGAGCTTTTGGTTTTGCTAACCTATGGAAGCGAATGCAAGTTTATACTTGAAGGAGAAGGCAAAATAACCTCACTGCTAGAATGGCAGATCATTAGCATCCTACGACAGAACTCATGAATCTTTTAAGATAGCTTAACAAAAACCAAATAGAAATCAACAAAACGCAAAAGCTAATGCAAGAAACACTACAAAAATTAGCCAAGGGAAAGACAATAAGAGAACAAAATGGGCATAGTGACAACTCAATTTTAGGATGGGAAAACTTTCAACCCTCTCACTTTTGACCATTGATATCCATATTCCTTCCAAAGATAGAAGCATCATGCAAAGAAAGAGAGCCCACTTTTCAAGAAATACAAGAAAAACTTTGGGAAGATTGGTAGAACACAAATATGGAACATGAAATATCTTATAAAGACTATGTTGATCTAAGAATGAGATATTCTGGTGAGGGAAATCATGGTTATTTTAATGATGATATTAGGAGAAATATTGGAAAGGTAAACTTATTGCCATTTGATGGATCTGGAACCATTACTGCATAGCCATGGGTTCTAAAGGCAGATATATATTTCCAACTCAATCTGATGCCTGAAGAAAAAGCAATCAAATTCACGACACTTCATCTCAAAGGAGTGGGACATGAATGGTGGCATCATGGATTGGTCACTCTTGGTCATGACCAAGTAACCTCTTATGTCAAGTTCACTGAGAGACTCATTGACCATTTTGATGGGAAGGATCTTAAGCTAACTTCAAAGATCTAGCTCAACTTAAGAAAATGGGAATGGTAGACAACTACATCACTAAGTTCCAAAGGCTATTAGTATTAGTCACAAACATCTCTAAAAGATGTCAAATTGTGTTATTCATGGATGGGCTAAGAGAGCCTTTGAGAGGCTGGATCAAAGGGTTCAACCCGTGTGCACTCAACAAAGTTATTAAGAAGGTGCATAAATGGTCACATCCTGCTCTAAAACTTACATAGCTATACCAATACCATCCCCATAAGAAGACAAAGATGAGGAGCTAATTCAAAAAAACCTTAGTTTGATGAAGATTCTTGGCAAGAGCTCTAGAGGAAAAAACTTTGTTTCATGTGCAAAGAACCATGGGGACCTGGTCATTGTTGTCTTGGGAAGGGAAAGATTCATTACATTGAGGTGATGCCTAATGATAAAGAAGGAAAAATACCTGTAGCAACTGATGAAGAAATTACACAACAGGAGAGAATAAATACCCTAATACAAAAAGGGGGTTCCATTGTTATCCTCACTACAACGACTGGAAGTGGTATCTTCAGGATTAGTGGTACACTTCATGGAAAATGAATCCCAATCATGATTGATAGTGGTGCCACACTAAATTTCATCAATTCATCTTTGGTTACTAGTAAAGGCTTGCACATAGTTGAGCATGGAGGATTTGAGAATAAGGTTGTAGGAGGAACCTTGTTACCTTGCACTCATGTGATCCCATGGCTACAAATTTCCATGGGAAACTATACCATGACAAATGATTTCTTTGTCATAGATTTGGTTTGATATTGATATCATATTGAGCATTCAACGGTTGGAAAATCTTGACTAGTACACCCAAAGTTTCAAAAGGATGGACTTTTCATTCAAGACAGATGGCAAGAAAGTGTTGCTAAGAGGAATGTCAAATAAAGGATTAAGAGAAATCACAATCAAGAAGATGGAGGCCATTTTTAATATGATTTGATCCTAGATGCTACAAGTAAAAACATGATAATCAACACCTTACCCCATTCTTTTGATAATTGGTAGGCCCATCTATTAGTCAAGTACTCCAAGAACACTTTTGCTTGTTAGTTGATGGATGGCTATGTATGCAATGAAAGATATAAAGTTATTGATCGCATCATTTACTCAATGTGAAAATTTTCTTAGTACCTTACTCGGAACTGAAGAAGCTAATTACAAAAATTTTCCTAGAACTAGATTTTCATTTGCTTAAGGACAAGCAAATTTTGGGATGGGAGGACTGTAATGTCGATTGATTTAATATATCTCAAACCCATTTTTAATTTAATTGTTTCAATAGGTAAGTTTGGTCATCGGCTATCTTTGTACACCCCCTAAAGGTTTTCCCAATGTGTATTTAAGCACGCCATGTAGGTAGTCATATGTATGCGATTTGGATTATTTTCTTTGTACTACAATTTCCTATTGGAGTTCTCCGTTGTCCACCATTTTGGAAGTGAAAGACCTTCCCTATTTGGTTTGTCTAGTTTCGATGGGATTCAACCCTCACCTTATTCCATCGCCTGTAACACTTCGTTTGGATCTGGCAAATCAAAGCACCATCATATTGCAAATTATCATTATCTTTAATTTGATTTACTCTCTTGTAATGTGTAATTCCATCTGAATTCCATCTATTGTTTATCTGCATTAAATCTCATTGTTTGTTTACACTATCTATTGGTTTGCAATCACTCTCTGTACATCACACATACAGACTCCTGCCATCAATTTCTAGCCACTACCATACACCATACGACCTCCAATTTCAATCCCTAAGCTCACCTATGACCCTCACCACTCAATCTATAATCATATGAATTCCCTTACTCCACCGTACAACCTCTATTATTCTACCATATGACTATTCTGAACACATTCCCACCGTATGACCACCCACACCTCCCATCCATATGGCCTTGTTTCTCCCACCATACGACTCAATTGCTTTGATCACTGTACAAACATCACCTTGCACATCTTTCCCTCAAGACCGTACAAACATTCCTAATTGCAGTCCTTTTGTTGATAATTGGCTAATAGAGATATGTAATTGTTGTCATTTATGGCAACACATGATGTACATTCTTATAAGAAACCTCATAAATAAAGATACTTAGTGTTTGGTACTTAGAAAATTGTCTAAGTATAGAACTTGGTTTACATCAGTGTATTGTTTTGTTTATAACTTGTTGTTGATGTCATACTATGACTAGCAAAGTTAGATGGAGATAGTATACATGTTAGTGATGATGTGTATAACCTTAGAAGTTAGTATGAACTGTACGAAACATAGATAATCATGTTTGAAGTGAAATAAGACAACAAAATTGAAGGAAAGTATTATTTTATTTACAAGATATTACTTATCCAAGTAGGGCTGACATCCTAGATGTTTATTCTAAGTTGGAAAAGTGGATTGTGGTCTTAGCCAACTCAGCAACAATTTGTATAAAGGCACGGTATTTATATAAAGGACATTTTGTGATGAGAAGTGTGATTGTGATTGTGATTGTGACTACAAGTGCTATCTTGTAATTGTGATTATATGCAAACTTTTGTGAAAGCAATATATGTGAAGTTTTATATGAGCTATTTCGTGATCCAAGATCAAGCTAAAGATCAAAGATCAGTCAAGGAAGAAGTTATAGTACCTATATTCCAGAAGTCTGATTACTTGTTTGGGTAGTGAGCTCTTCTTGTAACTAGAAGTGCATGTTTGGGCAGTGGGCTCATCTTGCATTTACTGTACCACAACTCCTAACAGAGTTGGAATCTCCTAATAGGGATTCAAAGTCTCCTAACAGGGACTGCTTATACTAAATTTTCTCACTGACTCTTAACAGGGTTCATCCTCTAACAAGGAACTTATATATCAGTATATTATCTAGTGGTATCATCCCTACTTGGGTTTTTCCTTGGCCAATGTTTCCCTAGTTAACAAAATATGGTTTTATGAGTTATCTTTGTGCATTTTTATTATTATTTTTCATCATTACTAAAGTTTATAGATTACTGATTCACCCCCCTCTCAATAATCCCTATTTGTAACAATTGGTATCAGAGCATAGTTACTTTATGGATATGGAATAGTTGATGAAGAACCTTGAAGAAGCTCTTGAACAAATTGATCTCCTTACTAAAGAAAGAGACAAGCTGAAATATATATATATATATATATATATATATATATATATATATATATATATATATATATATATATATATATATATATATATATATGAAGACTCCAAAGTATACATTGGTCAATTGAAGGAAAAGATTAAACATCTCAAATCCAAGCTTGAATCTATTGAATTTGGAACTAGTGATGGTGATTATTCAAAGCTAAAGACAAAATACAAGATCTTGAAGCATGAATTGAAGATTACGAATATGAAGTTGACTTTGAGAAATGGTCCTAGCAAAGTTGAATTTTATTTGAACACTAAAAATGCAGATCTGAGAGCAAGTCTGGCAAAGAAAACATCTAAATTTAAAACATTGAAAGAAGATCATAAATAACTTCATAAGTACAATACTATTGTGAAAGGTGAATTAACTCAGTGCAAGCAACAACTTGAGAAGCTTTATTCTAGCAGAGAAAAATTTGAAGATTCAATGTCAATACAAAGACCTACTTATGATAAGATTGGTCTTGGTTATCTAATGAACATGTCTACAAATAAACTTGAGATTAGATCAAATCTGAAAGAAAAAGACAAATCTGATGATAAGATTGAATCCAATCAATCTTCTGATAAATCCAAAGAATTGAGAATAACAAGGAAGTTGAAATTTTGAATGAACCAGAACAAGTGGAATCTCCTAAGGAAACCAAGTATGAATTTAGAGGTAAGTGCTTTTTATGTAATGAAATAGGCCATATGAAAAGAGATAATAGAAATAAGTCATTTAATCATGTTAAGGACTTTTATTGTCATAATTGTCATGGTATGGGTCATAATACAATTGATTGTAGGAAACCTAAGTATGATAATGATAGAAGGAATAGTAGAATGTCTAGAATTACTAACCCTACAGATAGAAGAAGATCTAATGAAATGACACCGAGAGAAGGAAGATCTTATGAAGTTAGAAGACAAATCATGTGTTATAAGTGTAACAACTTAGGATACATTGATCAGAATTGTCATGCACATGATGATCAACATAATCCTAGAAGTAGAGCACTAGTATGTTAGTTATGCAACAAATTCAGACATACAACAAAGTACTGTATAATGGACATAAACTTCAGGGATAGAAGGAACAATGGA
Source organism: Cupressus sempervirens (assembly GCA_028749045.1). Classification (NCBI taxonomy): domain Eukaryota; kingdom Viridiplantae; phylum Streptophyta; class Pinopsida; order Cupressales; family Cupressaceae; genus Cupressus; species Cupressus sempervirens. The sequence goes on along the minus strand of CM053792.1, from coordinate 441,580,944 downwards.
AGAAACTTCGAAAATAGAAGGAATGATGGAAGAAATGCTGAAAATGACAAAAGGAACTCCAGAACTAATAGAGACAATGAGGAACATAGAAACGTTGTTAGTGAACTTCAAGAAGAACTTAATGAGGCATTTGTGAAAGGAGTAAATATCTCAACATAAAAGCTAGATGATGATGAGATAAGAAGATTGAAGTTAGTTGATGAGTTTGATTCAACTAAGTTGAATTAAGCTTGTTCACAACATCAAAATTTGAGAACTTCATCTAGAGGTGGAACTAGAGGTAGCAAAGTTGGAAAAAGGTGTATTCAATTATGTTTAAATGGTACTTAAGCTCGTGTGTAATTTGGAGCTTCTCTAAACAAGTTATGAAGGAATTCAGAGTTATTGGTATTACAAAAAAAGTTAATTTTATAATAGAAGATGAAAAGTATGTTTTTATAGAGAATTTCATGATTCAAAGTCTTGTAGAGTTTTGTCATGATGGAAAATAGCTATGGCAGACCTTGGCTGGCATTGGAAGAGCAGACAAATAATCTTAAGTAGTTATTTGATTATATAATGTAATTGATAGCTTTTTCGTGTTTGCAAAGTATGCAATTAATGCAAGTTCAAGTTGATGGAATAAATGGACTACAAAATTTATTATCACTTCATTGTGAATTCATTTGAAGTGAAGAGAACTCAAAAGCAACTTATTAGAGTGATTTTGAAGCAAACCCTATTTTCGGAAAGAGTCACAAACATAATGAGCAATGATAGATGTACAATGGAAAAGATTACAGAAGTATGAAGAAGGCATCTTGCAGATAAGATATTGGACAGTGGCAACTTGATAATGAGAACATTTTAGAATGAAATGAAACAAAGACTCAGAATTGAACCTATAATTGTAGACATTTTTAAAGAAGACATTTGTGTTTTGGTTGATCTGTATTTTACATATATTCAAGCAGTGAAACCTTGGGAAACATTTCTTGATCCCTTGGGTTATGAATTGAATGATGATACAATTATTAGTTATATTGATTTATTATTGAAGTCAGTGAAAGATTAAAGTAGAATACAGATTTGGTACTTATGATGAGATTACCTAGTCAGCTCATCAAACAACCTTGGAGAAGGCATCACAGAAGAAAATATAATCTATTATGAAGAAAGCACTATCAGAGGCCAGTATGATAGAGAGTGAGTCTGAGGTTATAAGGCAAATTATGAAGCAAGGAATGTTGAATATACAACCTTTATTAATATCTATTATAGAAACATCTTTGGAACAAAGCATTCTGTATGTAGTAGTGTCAAATGTGCAACCAAGTGAACCTAAGAGAAGATCTAAAAGATTGGTGGAAGCAGTGAGCACTAAGACAAAAAGGGTCAAACAACAAGCCATCGGACCAGGTAAAAGACATAAAACGTTGTTGACAATTATTGAGTCAAGTGATGAAGAGGAAGAAGAATAAGAGATCAAACAAGTAGAGAAAGCAACATTGTCAACGCAATCAACAGGAAAAGCTCGGGAACCCTAGAAGTCGAAGATAGCCAAGATCAACACAACTATTGCTAATGAAGGTAACTTTGTTCAAATGAACAAATTTTATGATTTGTATAATAGTTTTGAGAAGGATCAAATTGATATCTCTATTGTGAGATATCTAAAAGCAAACAATTTGAAATTAAAGGTTATTGAGGGTGTAGTAAACCAAAAGGTCTATGATAGACTTATTCAGAAGAAGGCACCTGCAAGAGAAGAAGATCTAGAACTTCAGAAGTCTATGCTTAGAACTATTTGCAAGACTAGTGATGAAGAAGAAATTAAGAGATTGTTGAATAACCTCACACCGTACTTGAGGAATAAAGTGAAACCATTTCTATTTATGGTTGGTGAAAAAGATAAACTAAGAAGTGAGACTATGGCAACTATTAGACAAATGTTGACAGAATCAAAGGCAGCATCTCCTCCAACACCTAGAACCTCAGAACTGTCACTGAGCAGTTAAACTATACAAGTTGATCAAACCAATGTTACCATTAACATTGATGATTCCAATCCATTTGAAGGTTCCGAACTTAATGAACCAAATACCAAGGATATTGAGGATAAATTGAGATAGATTGTAGAGGAAAAAAGGCTACTTGAAGAAGAGAAGAAGAAGATAGAGGAGGCCAAGCAAAAATTGCTTGAGGAAGAGAAGAAAAGAAAGGAAGAGAAGGAAAATAAGAGATTAGCAGAAGAATAAATGAGAAAGAAAAAAAAGGAAGATAAGAAGAAGAGATTGGAAGAGAAGAGAGAAAGAGGAAAGAGAGGAAAGAGAAAAAGAAAGAGGAAGAAGAGAGAAGAATAAAAGAGGCAGCTAAGAAACAAAGGGAGGATGATACTAAACCATCTAGTTCATCTACTCTGCTCTCTCTTACTAGTCTGGCATCTGATGACGATGATCAAACAGATTTGATCTCATCTCTATCAAAGCTTATATAGAAGAATAGGACAATAAAGAGCTTACATAAAACTTTGATGGAAGTTATTGATAGACTACACAATACTTTGGTAGTGTAGCACACTGAATCAGATCCTGAATAGAGGGCACAAGAAGTGCTAAAATCATTTGATGAAGATTTTACTAACTTGTTAAATGTGGTAGAATCAAAGGCACAAATCTCACATGATGCTAACCTATTTAGCACCATCTGTTAGAACATCAAGAATGATTTGGTTAGTCTTGATACTTGTATCAAGGAACTTCAGAAATGTCAACAAGATGGGAAGACATTGTATATCAAGTGTACCTTATCACAAAAGCTGACCAAGGAAATCAACAGTCAGATAGAAGGAAAGACGAGTGATCTAGAGGCTTTATCTAGCCAGAGCTGACATCCATCTTGCAAAGTTGATGATTTTGAAGGACAAGTGGCTAGTATTCACAATGACATTAGAAAATTGGAACTTTGGAGGGAATTTTTTTTGAAGAGGATATCAACTTTTAAAGAGTCTATTGCTCTAAAATTATCTTTTGTTGAGAAATAGTTGGAGGAATGTGTCAAGGCCAAGGACACATATTCTAACTTTTTGTATTAAGATCTTAATGCAATTGAGATTGCATCATATCCTCTATGTGCAATTCTCATCTTAGTTGAATCTACCAAGGAAACATGGACTAAGGGTTGGATAGTCTGAAGACTAATTTTGATGATTGCATGAAGATCCTATTAGCATAAGGAAGGACAACATCTTTGACAGTTTTGGACAGATTTCTGACATTTTTGACCTTTTCCATTGATGTCAAAGGGGGAGTAATTGCGAAAAATTGGAAAGTTCTTAAATCATTGAAAGGGGAGAATATTGTAAGTACATAATGTGAAACATATTGTAAGGGCGAGCATATGTAAAGTTGGACAAATTATAATAGATGTAATATGTTTATTTTTTTGTGTTAGGTTTTTGTTACTTAGCCAATTTTCCCTATTTTGTTGCCATCAATGCTAAAGGGGAAGATTGTTGAAAATTGGCTAATAGAGATATGTAATTATTGTCATTTATGGCAACACATGATGTACATGCTTATAGGAAACCTCAGAAATAAAGATACTTAATGTTTGGTAATCAAAAAGTCGTCTAAGTATAGAATTTGGTTTACAACAGTGTATTGTTTTGTTTATAACTTGTTGCTAACATCATATTATGACTAGAAAAGTTAGATGGAGATAGTATGTAGGTTGGTGATGACATGTATAACCTTGGAAGTTAGTACAAAGTGTACAAAATAGAGATAATCATGTTTGAAGCAAAACAAGACAGTGGAATTGAAGGAAAGGATTATTTTGTTGATAATTACTTGTCCAATTAGGGCCGACATCCTAGATGTTTACTCTAAGTTGGAAAAGTGGATTGTGGTCTTAGCTGACCTAGCAACAATTTGTGTAAAGGCATGGTATTTATGCAAAGGACATTTTGTGATGGGAAGTGTGATTGTGATTGTGATTACAAGTGCTATCTTGTAATTCTGATTATATGCAAACTTTTGTGAAAGTGATATATGCAAAGTTTTATATGAGCTATTTTGTTATCCGAGATCAAGTTGAAGATCAAAAATCAATCAAGTAAGAAGTCACAGTACCTATATTTTAGAAGTTTGATTACTTGTTTGGGCAGTGAGCTCTTCTTGTAATTAAAAGTGCATGTTTGGGTAGTGGGCCCATCTCACATTTACTATACCACAACTCCTAACAGGGTTGGAATCTCCTAATAGGGATTCAAAGTCTCCTAACAGGGACTACTTATACTAGATTTTTTCATTGACTCCTAACAAGGTCCATCCTCTAACAAGGAACTTATATATCAGTATATTATCTAGTGGGTATCATCCCCACTGGGGTTTTCCCTTGCCCAGGGTTTCCCTAGTTAACAAAATATGGTGTTATTAGTTAGCTTTGTGCATTGTTACTGTTATTATTTAGCATTACTTTATTGCTTTGTTATGTATGGTTTAAAGTAAGAAATAATATCCAATTGGCAACTAAAGTTTATAGATTACTGATTCACCCCCCCTAGCAATCCCTATTTCTAACACCTTTGTCACCGTATGAGAAGATTTTGGTCAACAAATACCATCGCACAAACTCTCCTATGCATGCCCCCCAATACCATACGACACCCATAAACACACTCCAATAGTATGTACACCATTGTTTTTAATTGTTTTATCTCCAGAAGGAGAACGAGAACATTACAGAAACAATGTGGAGAGAGGTAGTAGAGTGTGAGGTAGATGATAATGATGGAACATATGGCGTGAATGGATGGAGATTCAGTATTCATTTGTCACTATGAGGGTTTCAGAAATGGTTGAGTTCTAGGAATTCACATTTGTCAAGCGAAGACCTCAATACTCATTGAAATGGAGATAGTGGGTCAAGATCTTCCAGTAAGCACACCTTCTGAACAACACACCTATGCAAAAAGCACACCTTTTGATAGGTGCACCTTCGTGAAAAGCACACCTTTTGAAAAATGCACCTTGGTGAAAAATGCACCTTCTAATAGGTGCACCTTGGTGAAAAGTGCACCTTTTGATAGGTACATCTTAGTGAAAAGAGCATCATCTGACAGACACACCTTAAAACTGTTAACAAACTGCTGAAACAAAACTGTGAATTTTGTTGAAATGTCAAACACCGACTTTGCTTTTGGGAAGAATAGTTTTTAGGGCCTCTTTTAGGCCAATTATGGTGAGTGGTTCTTTGGCACGATGCTAATGACAAAAATTATCACGAATCTTTCTCTTGAAAAGATGATTATTGACCAACTCCAATGTTTTAAATGACCAATTTTCAACCCACTGGGTAGCTCAATCAAAGATAAATGTGAATGTTCATAAGGGGGCCTTTGTTGGTATCTGTCAATTCAACACAACTTTGAAGAAACGTAACTACAAAACTAACGTATTTTTATATATTTTTCCCATTATATGATGAATGCAATTTCTAATCAATGCAACTATATGAATTTCTATTTTAACCACACGTTTGAAAAGCAGATAATGAAGATCAAGTAACAAGAGATTAACGAAAATTACTGAAATGGAAATTCCTAATAGAATAAGCCAAAGCAAAAACACGTCTACAAATTAAATTATCAAAATGACTTGGTAGGAAACCAATGAAATTAAGAGCAGTGCTTCCTCAACTCCACTGATGCAAACGTTGATGGGAACTTTAATAAAAACCAAAAGATGTTTCAGAATTCATCAAATCATGCAACCATAGAAAGTGCACACACACAAGATAAAACACTATGCATGGGCAATAGTGATCCTTTCTCCAATTTGTCACAACAAAATTTGTTAACATAAGGCAAACACCAAAAATAATTGATTGCACAATTATCATAACACAACAAAACCATTGGATCCATTACTAATCATGAACGCAAATTAATAAAAAATAACACACTTCAACAAGATTTACTACACTTAGAATGAGAGGACCAATGACATTTATTATTGCATCAAAATATCAGCTTGGAGTATATATTACATCAATGTATTTATAAGAAACTCTCTCCTTGTTTTGTGTTAGGAGTGAGAGCTCTTGTAATGCAAACACTATGATAAAAACTAATAAAATAAAGCTAATTATATACAAATTGACTCTCTAAATGGTGATAAGTAGGTCTCCACCCTTGTTTATATCAATTAATGGGCACATGAGCCTTTACATTACTAAAACAATAAAAGAAGAAGAAGATAAGAAGGGAGAAGCCATGTGATGATCTGGGAGTCATTGAAGCTTAAAAAATGCAAGCTTGATCTTCTCTAGGCATTTCAAGGAGTTAATCTGCCATGAAAACTTATTTTCAGTGCATGAAACACTCAAAGATAACAATTGGTAGTTAATTGTTGATGCAATTGCAACTGATCAAAATTGTTGGCCCACCTTGTTGAAAGTGCACCATTGTGTTTGGCACACTTTATGAAGAGAGACCTTTGTGTTTGGCAGACCTTATGAAAAATGCTCCTTTGTGAAAAGCGCACCTTGGTGAAAGGACCAAAATTGATAGAATTTTTTTAAGTCCACAATTTCCAAAAGTGACATAATTTTTCTAAGTCCACAATTTTTAGTTTCCAGTATCTCAGTCTTGTTGACCTTCAACCAAAATGATGTTTGGATGTTCCCCTTTGAACTTTTAGATGGCAAAGGTGATTTCTTGAGGATTTGACAAGTTTATAGCTTCATACTTTGCCCTTACTTCTCTATGGAAATCATGAACTTTTTGCCTTACTTCTACAAAATCATCCAGCTTAGAGTCCAACTCCCTTAGTGTCTCCTTGGTTTTGAAAATGCGTCTGACATCATCCTTAGAGGATACTACTTCAAATGATACTTGAATTGTTGTACAAGTATTTTCACTGAGAATGGTTGTGTTTTGGAGTCATCATCAAATATCTCTAAGATGGTTGAACTATGGTATTTGTCCACTTCTAATAGTTGGGCACATATTCTCTAGATATCTTGGATATCTTCATACATAGATAACATGACCTTGTTACTGATCTCCAACCATCAATCTTACCCAGTTCTTCTCTTGTCTAACATCTAGCAGCATTCAATATCTCTCACTTCTAAGTGCAAATCTATGAATTGTGACTTTGTGGTTACTCCTTGGAAATTGGAAGTCATGGGTTTGAGTGTGGTCTTAGCTGGTGTAGAAGACAAGGAAGCCATCGTAATTTTGGGGACCTCAGGGACCTTTGGATGTTTTGGATATGTAGACTTAGCAAACCTTTAGACTTAGCGCACCTTTGCACTAGTGCACTTTCACACTTAGCACACCTTCACACTAGTGCACATTTAGACTTAACACACCTTTAGAATTAGTGCACCTTCACACTAGCACACCTTTAGGGAGTTGCACAAGGTGCTCAATTTGCCAAAAAATCAAAGTTCTCGGATTTGAAAAGGATTTCTGGGTTTTGCTTAAATGAGGTCTAGGATCACTATTGTGCACTTATTCATGATCTTTTTGATTATTTATCCCTCTTTATAGTCCAACATTGTCATGGATTTGAACTCCTTCTGCTTCTTCTATCTGAAATCCCAAGGCACCTGTGTTGAATATGCACATGCAATACCATGGTAATCTTTTCTTCTATAGATGATGAGGATGCTATGATGACCTACATAAAAGATAAACGTCATTATACTGGTGCTAGGGGGTAAAAATGACACTTAATGACTAGACATGACTAATGAAAAAATTGACAAAAATTGGTAAAAAACTGATGAAAGCCATAATTGTGCACTAACCAAGTGTGTAGGGTGTGCCTAGTATGCTAACTGGGTCAAGTTCCATGGTCTGCGCACTTGGAAAGGGGTGTAACTAGCATACCTTGGTAAGGTGTGCTTTTGCACACTTGCAAAATAAGTCAAGGAAGCATACATGACACACCTTGTTAGGATGCATATGTGCGTTTGGTGCGCTTGTGCACACCTTTGGTCTTTATGCAAAACTTCATCTTCTTTGCTTATAGATTTCAAATGATGCTAATTGACCAGCCTCTTAAACTTGAACTACAAAAGTTTCACTCCATGAGGCACTTTTGAAGATACCTTATTATGACGAACAAGCTTCTGGTAGTCAAATAGAGAGGGGGGGGGGGGGGGGTGTCCCAATTTTTGAAGTTGAAAATGGGGCCTGTGTTGTGGAACCATAATAATTAGTGCCTACGATAATCATCCTATGCGCTTGTCATTAGATACCACTGCCTTATTGGAAACCTAGTTTTAGAAGCCAAATTTCTTTTCATTTCAACTATGATGGTTTCATATTAGATGGTCACCTTGGGTGCTGATTAAATATAAACTTATATGCCTAACCATTGTAGGAATATTTCAATTGATGTTTACAATGAATCATGTGGTTAGATGGATTCAGAGGATTGACCCAGTCTTCTCTATGTGTAGTTGTGCATCTTGGACAAACTTGGCTCAATAGGTAGCTTGTTGGAACTAGTTTGAGCTTGCGAGACAACTCAAGGGATTTGAAATTTCATTCTAGCTGCATAGTTGGGTGTCTTGGAACCCTTGGAACTACACTAAGACATTCATTTGGAAATGACTATGAAACAATTATTGTCCTTATACTTTTTTTGTCAGCAAAGTTATCTAATGTGTGCACATCTTCATGCTATTTTTTCAAAAAAAGAAGTTAATGCATGTTTTACTAGATTTTCTGAGGGTTCACTGGAGGACATTAAATTTTGTCATGATGACTATGTAAATAGTTGATAACTAGTATGTGTTTGAAAGCATGTACTCGAAATTAATTATTTTCTACAATTAACGGTATTAGATCGATACATTCATATAATTTTATAATACTCCCGAAGTCATCTTATATATTATCATTTTAGCATAAGTTTTGAAAACTATTTTCAAGCAATTTAATTTTTCAAAAGAATAGTCAATAATTTGAAGATCATTGACAATGCTCAAAGAACACTCAAGAAGTCGATGATCATTGACAATGCTCAAGACATAACTTAACTGAAAAGTAACATAATTAGAAGATAAATAAATCTTAACAGTACTAATAGATAGCTTTTTAAAAGTTTCTTCCAATCCAATCGATTCCACCACTAAAATAAAACAATCATATTTACTTTTATGATCAATAATTTGATATAAGTTTAATGTAATATTTGAATATTCACGCCCTTATACTTCCTTACTATAAATTGATTACTTTGATACAGAACAATGGGGCTCTACGTAGTTAAAATTTGAAGATTTCGCGTGATGCAAACTTCATATTTCAATCTTTTAGCTGTTGTTGAAAGTCTGGAGCAGCGTAGCTTTATAATTCATTGAAGAAAGCAAGGGAATTAAAGAGTGATGGCGAGGATGGCGGAGGCAAGCAAAGTAGAGCAATCGCCGATGATAGTCAAATATGCGCCCTTCATAGTGGCGGCTCTCATTGTCGCACATCTTATAGCTTTTGTTTACTGGATCTACAGAGTGGCCGTCGAACAGCCTCCCCGCCGCCGGAAGATTCAGTGATCGGCTATGGCTCATCGCAGTATGTTGTCATCAATTTTCATTAGCGAAACTTAGATTTATTTGATTCGTCCGTTGATTACAGTAACTCCAGATTCATGCCTGTGAGATGCCTATATATTTGCTTTCGGCACACGTCACATTGTAAAGTTCTCTTTGTAAAATTGGTAACCCCGCAGTTAGTGTTAGAATGCCGTTTTATGAAACCCTATGCGGGTTCTAATACTTGTTTATGAAACCTACGGGGTTTGCTGCACTTTTATGAAACCCTAATTGGGATTTTAGAGTAAACTGTAATGTAAATTTCTAACTACAAAATTCAATCCAGTACGCATTTGATTTTATTTCTTTGCATCTAACACATTATTTATAGGGAAACGCTTGATCGGTAGTATTTGTGATTTTCTTAAGCATACAATGCTATTTGTATCTTACTCAGGCTAATTAAATGTTTATCGCCAAAAGCTCTAAAGGAATTTGTCTATAAATCGCTTTGTTAGAAATTACTAATTAAAAATACGTTTGAGCTGGAAGAATTTAAAGCTTTGAACTGTTTATAATATTATCTGAGCTAACGATTTGAAGTTCCCAACACCAAAACTGAACGGAGATCTTTCAACAGTTCAAGCTTTTTTAATGTATTTCAAACAAAAAAAAATAGAGGACCTGGATCAATAATCTCATGCAAAACTTGTATTTTGTAATAATACCTCTTACGTGTCGTCATTGATTTTATTTCATATATTCATTTTGATGATCCATCGACTAGAATACTACAAGTCAACAGCTTAAAAAGGCCAGGATCTATGTAAGAGAGCAAAATCATATTGTGGGGATGTGCCACTGTATAGATAAATTGTATCAAGGGACATTGTATTGACAACAAGCACAAGCTAGAGAGTTCCCCCCATCATGGAACTTCATATGCCAACATATCAACCTACGATTTGCATCAGAAATCATCCCACATTATAATCTATCTGCAAATTACTTTTATTTGGCATATGACAATTGCTCTCATAGCCACCCACACCATAAATAAGAATGGAAACATCAAAGATGACAACATGCTATTAAGAGATCGCAGATAAAAAACGGATTAATATAATCACACGCCAACAATTAGTAAAAATACCAAATGTAACTTTTGCTGCTACCTTGCAATACAATTTAATTCTATATCTAATATAATAGAATGGCATTTTATACACTATTTATATATTCATGATCCTATAAACAAATATTTAAATTTAAAAAAACTTTTAGCTGTTTTTTAAGAACAGTTTGATACTATAATTTTTTAAAACTAAATATTTACTAGGCTTAAAATTAAGGCTTATAATTCAGAAAATTCGAAAAAACGAGTTAGTGAAGTTGTAAAATCATGAAAGTTAGATTAGTCTATATTTTTTTAGGGACAAATACGTATGTTAAACTATGACACAAACCATAAAATATCAGACAACAGTCCATAGCCCAAAATGTGGCCACCACTGCAACCTTTACTGACAGACATTGTTGGCTATAAAATGTGTTATTTGAAATGGAAGCATCATTTACCCATTACAAACAGAAAATAAAGCTTAGCGGTTGTGTTTATGGTAACATAGGCTGACACAGAGGAGTAGGGATACCCCAGGTCCCCAGTTACAATGGGATTAACAGCTCATCTCCCAGCCGCATGGCGTAAATGACCTGCTTTGAGAGTGTAAACCTTTTACTTGGAATGTTCGAGAAAAAAGTCCTTGAAAATTTGATTCATGATATAATTCTGAATTGTCCAAAGATAAAAGTTGCTTGTGAATCTGGGCCTAATATTCATTATGGCACATATAGCACATTCTTGATATGTTAAATGTCACTGAAAATATAATAGGTATGACTTTGGGATGTTCTGTAGTTAGCTTCTTAGGTCCGAGAGGGAAAATGGCATGCAATATAGACTTAAGGGGAAAAATTTCTAGGTGATGAATGAAAAAGTTGGTGGTTGTAATATCCCCGTTTGAGCTGGGCCGACCCAGCAAGTGTTTTTTATTAAATTCAATTTTTTTTTCTGGGTGGCCGACTTGGGAGGCCTTAGGTTGGTATATATGGATGTTAGTGTTTCCATATTGGAACACAATTTTGTTTTTGGGAATAAGAAAAAACGATCTGCGTAGCTGCTCAGCCTCAGTACTCAGGGTGCATAGCCTCTCCTGGGACGAATTTGTAAATTTCAGTTGTTTAATTCTGCCCTAGCACATTTCAGTGGTATCAGAGCCTAGTTTCTCTGCCAGCCTATGGAGATGTTATGCATTTGAGTCAAAGAGATCAGCGCACTCTTGAAAGAGAACGAAAGAAGGTAAGAATGAATTTATCAAGGATAGGAGGCAGTGGTAATAAGATGGACAAGGATGAACAACTTTTCAATTTCATAAGTCAAATGCAGGACCAAATGACCAAACAGTAGGAGCAGAATAACCAGCTGATGCAAACAGTATTGTAGACTATGAGAGACATGGGTGGCAGATCTGCATCCAACAATGGGACGGAAGGCAATGGTTCCGAGTCACAGAACAAAGGCACACGCCCTACATAGCCTTCATTCATACCCAAACAGGTCCTTAGCAATGGAGGCAAAGAACTAAGGCTTGTGGAAGGAGATCTCAACGCCAGTAAGGAGGCTTATATGAAGATTGATCTAGAAATAAGCCAACAACTCCCATTTATTCAGTTTCACAACTTAAAGAATGGATCAACGGGAAGTCAAACGAACCATTTTTTCAACAGGGATCTGCAGAATAGGATGTCCAGGTTGACACTGCCAACATTTGATGGTACAAAAAAAGGTTCAGCACAAGCATGGATCCAAAAGTTAGACACCTACTTTTCTCTTAGCCCCATGGCAGAAGATGAGGCTATCAAGTTTGCAATTTTGCACTTGGAAGGTTTAGCTCACGAATGGTGGCATCACGGCTTGGTTACTCAAGGGTTCGATAGGAAAGATCTTGAAAGCTACTTCCAAGAGCTCACTAGGCTCAAGCAGATAGGCACTGTGGAAGACTATGTGGCAGACTTCTAGAGGCTTGCAGTTATGGTGACAGATGTTTCAGAAAAAAGACTCACGTTCTTATTCATCGAAGGCTTATCAGAATCAACACGAGGACTTGTAAGGGCCTTCGAGCCAGCCACATTAGAAGAAGCTACCCGAAGAGCATTAAAGTTGGAAGACTCCACCATGAAAGGGAAGATGGGGTTCAGGAACATACCAGCAATACAGCCAGCCAAGCCTATCTTTAAAACCAGCCCAGCCAATCAGCCACCCAAAGTTCCTCCTCAAGGGCCTCATGAGATGTCAAGAAATGAACTTCTGAAGAAGGGTCTGTGTTTTTATTGCAAGGATAAGTGGACTAACAATCACAGGTGTCAAGGAAGGAGTCAAGTTTAATACATAGAAATACACATTGAGGACGAATCCCAAGAAGATGAAGTAACCACCAATGAAGAAGAGCAAGAGGTTGTATTTGAAGGAGAAAACATAGGAGGTACTTTGGCAACACTTTCAGCAGCCCCTTGATACAAGTCATTCCGAGTTAGAGGAGTACTGCGAGGACAGCAAGTGACAGTTTTGATAGATGGAGGAGCTACTCACAACTTTATTGACACTAAGATAGTGTATAGGATGCGTTTGGAGACAAGGCAGTTTCAAGGGTTTGATGTTGCTGCCGTTGGAAGCATCCTTACCGGCACCACTCGAGTGAACCAGATGGAGTTAACACTTGGGGGCATAAACATTCGAGATGACTTCTATGTGGTTGACATAGGTGATATCGAGGTAGTAATAGGAGTTCAATGGCTCCAAACATTGGGAGAATATAGGACCAATCACCGTACAATGGAGTTTAAGTTTGAATGGGACGAAAAGGAAGTGGTCCTCAAAGGCCTTTCACAAAACGGGCCTATGATGGTTTTTGTTAAAAGAATGGAGAGATTCTTCCGTAGAGAGGAGTTAGCTTGGGCAGCTGAGCGCTTGGTCATGGATCCACGTTCAACAAAGGAGGAAGAAGTTTTCCCTACCAACATTCAACAAATTCTGGACAAAAAGAACAAGGTTTTTCAAAAAATTCCAGCAGGTTTACCACCTGATAGAGGCTTTCAGCATGTGATAGAGCACAAGGAAGGGGCCAAACCCATTATCACCACCCCATACCGACACCCACGAATATATTAGGAAGAGATTGAGAAAGCCATCAAGCAGCTGTTGGAAATGGGTCTCATAAGGCCAAGTTCAAGCCCCTTTGCATCATTAGTTGTGCTGGTCAAAAAGAAGGATGGGACATTTCGGATGTGCATTGATTATAGAGCCCTCAACAAGAAGACGATAAAAAACCGCTACCCAATCCCTAGGATCGATGAGTTGATAGACGAATTGTATGGGGCAGTCTATTTCTCCAAGATTGATCTATGTTTTGGGTACCATCAAATTAGAGTTAGAAATGAAGATGTGCAGAAGACTGCATTTCGATGTCACTATGGGCAGTACAAATTCCTAGTAATGCCATTTGGGTTGACCAATGCTCCCGCCACATTTCAATCTTGCATGAATCAGGTATTCAATCTACAGTTGAGGAAGTTTGTGATGGTCGTCTTTGATGATATTCTAATCTATAGCAAGACTTGGGAGGAGCATTTGAGACATATAGAAGTAGTATTGGATATTCTTGAGAAGAATTCGTTCTATGCCAAGATGTCAAAATGCACATTCGGGATGATAAAAATCCTATATTTGGGCCACAAGATTAGCGCACAAGGGGTTAGCGTGGATGAAGAAAAGATCAAACCAATTTAGGAATGGGCTGCACTCAAAAATCTAACACAGCTGAGGGGATTCGTGGGCTTATGCAACTACTACAGAGGGTTTGTAAAGGGTTTCTCACAATTAGCAGCACCATTAACCTATCTGATGAAGAAAGGAGCATTTGGTTGGAGTGACATGGCTCAACAAGCATTCGACAAACTCAAGAAGGTAATGAGTTCATGCCCCATTTTAGCTATTCCAAACTTTTCATCTTCTTTCATGTTAGAATGTGGTGCTTCAGGGGAGGGCATTGGAGTGGTGCTGATGCAAAATAAGCACCCCATTGCTTATGAAAGTAGGAAGCTCACCAATCCGGAAAGGGGTCTTTCTATCTATGATAAGGAGATGTTGGTTATCATGCATGCCCTTGCGAAGTTCAGACAGTACTTGGTATGTGGGAAATTTGTAATGAAGACAGACCATAACAGCCTGAAATATTTCCTCAATCAACGTGATTTGAACGATCGACAGCAGAAATGGGTTAGCAAACTTCAAGCTTACGATTTCGATATTGAATATGTGAGAGGCAAAAAAAATATTGTGGCAGATGCTCTTTCTAGAAAACCTCACCTTTGTGCTATGACTAATATATCTGCTGATTGGAGAGTAGGGATTACAACTGAATATGCTAAAGATTCATTTGCTAGTGATGTTTGGGAAGGTAAGATTGTTGATAATAGATACAAGGTAGTCGGTGAACTCATCTTCTACAAAGAGCTGATTTACCTGGTACTACAGTCCAAATTAAAAAACCAAATAATTAGAGCATGTCATGACACTCCTCTTGTAGGCCATCTTGGATTTTTCAAGACTTACAAGAAGGTGAGAGAGTGTTTTGCATGGGACTCAAGAAAGATATTTTGCAGCATGTGAGGGAATGTGCAACATGTCAGCAAAATAAAACAGAGCACGTCTTCCCAGTTGGGTTATTGCAGCCCATATCCATTCCAAATTAGAAATGGGAAAGTGTTTCCATGGACTTCATCACAGGCCTTCCAAAGGTGCAAGGTAAGGACTGCATTTATGTTGTGGTAGATCGACTTACCAAATATACACATTTTTATGCCATTCCATCAGACTTCACGGCTCACCAGGTTGCAGACTTATATATGAAAGAGGTTTCTTCGTCTTCACGGGCTGCCAAAGAATATTGTGAGTGACAGGGATAGCCGGTTCATGAGCAGATTTTGGCAGAAACTCTTTCGGTTGGTCCACACGGAACCAACTCCTAGCACCAACTACCAACCCCAAATAGATGGGTAAACAGAGATCGTAAACAAATGGCTTGAGGAATACATGAGGAACTTCGTGACAGGGCAACAAATGGCTTGGGTGAAATGGTTACACCTAGGGGAGTTTTGCTACAACACCACACATCATATGTCAATCAGAATGAGCCCATTCAAAGCACTCTACGGTTATGAAGCCATCTCCTTCATGTATTTAATTCTTGCCTACAACCATGTTCTAAGGGCTAAAGATTTGATCCAAGAAAATGTGGATATAATGAACTCCTTGAAGGAGAACTTGCAACATGCCCAGAATCAACAAAAACTTTACGCAGATTAGCGCAGGACTGAAAGGAGTTTTGAGGTCGATGATATGGTCTATGTGAGGCTACAACGATACTGTCAGTCATTGCTTAAAGGGAATGGAGCAGAAAAATTAAAGCCTAAGTTCTACAGGCCATTCCGAGTCACCAACAAAATTAGAGAGGTCGCTTATGAGCTCGAGTTACCCCTAGAAAGCAGAATTCATAACATTTTCCATGTGTCATGCCTAAAAAAAGCGATTGGACAACAGATTACTCCATCCAAGGAGCTGCCGCCACTTGACGATGAAGGCAAACTCATCCTTGAACTTGAGATGGTGCTTGATGTGAGGGAGAAGCTACTGAGGAACAAGATCATTCTAGAGTATTTGGTGAAATGGAAGAACCTCCCAATTGAAGATGCTATTTGGGAAGGGGTTGAAATTTTCGAACATCCCAGTTTAAGATTGCTCGAGGACAAGCAACCATCTGAGGGAAGGGACTGTAATATC
Source organism: Cupressus sempervirens (assembly GCA_028749045.1). NCBI lineage: Eukaryota > Viridiplantae > Streptophyta > Pinopsida > Cupressales > Cupressaceae > Cupressus > Cupressus sempervirens. The sequence goes on along the minus strand of CM053792.1, from coordinate 441,564,515 downwards.
CCCGATTGAGCTGGGCCGACCCAGCAAGTGTTTTTTATTAAATTTTTTTTTTTTTCTAGGTGGCCGACTTGAGAGGCCTTAGGTTGGTATATATGGATGTTAGTGTTTCCATATTGGAACACAATTTTGTTTTTGGGAATAAGAAAAAACGATCTGTTGGCCTGAGGGCATAGCTGCTCAGCCTTAGTACTCAGGGTGCGTAGCCTCTCCTGGGACGAATTTGTAAATTTCAGTTGTTTGTTTCTGCCCTAGCACATTTCAGTGGTAACTTTGGCAAGATTCAAAAGACACGCTAGGATCCATATGAGGATCTTTGATTTTGGGTCCGCAGAGAATTCTATCTAAAGCATGCTCACTACCCACACCAATCCTGCCACGTCTTGTTTTGGAGCCCGATGCAGCTTGGACTGGAAGAAAAGTGTTAGTAGCATTTTTTATGCATACATAGTGATGTCAAATTTTGCCCACTTTATTTAAGACTATTAAATTTGTGTCGATATTGTTAAGGATATTATTTAATTCCTCTCGGGGGGCTATAATTAATGTCTTCCATGGCTTAGAAATATATCTTGTTTGAAGTTTGATGTGCAAGAAATGTTAATTTTTTAAAAAATGTTTAAGTTTATTCTCTTCAATGAATACAATGATAAGTATTTAAAAGCTTAAATTATTGAAAGTAGTGCACAAGGCATGGTTTAATCACCATGCAGGGATTAATGTATGCGTAGACACTACTATTGATATTTAAGCAGTGGAACCCACAATATAACTGAATGGCTTATGTTCAAATACTTAAATTGAATAATACGAAGAGCATGAATTCTATTACATAGCTTCCAGACAAGCTTCACAATGAACGATAGTGGCAACATAAATTAAACTTTCTGATTCATACACCAGGATTGGAAAAGTGAAAGGCAACTGTATATGATTTGCGATTTCTTAACTTTACTTTGCTCTCTATATCATATAAACAGTAGGGCGTTTTGGAAGAGCTAAATTTTAATGTGTCTAAATTATTACTTCAATTTCATTGGGAAAGGCTGGAAAGTCAAACCTTTGTTACCTGCTTAAACACTTACCCAAACATCAGTGTAAATTTGAAATCAATTAGGGATTTGCCATGTAAAAGCTCTTCTTCATTGTTTATTTAACCACTCAAACTTCCAGATAATATTGGCTTAGTACAATCCAATGAGACCTTTCCACTATTCATCCTGTTTTCCTTTCTGCTGTGCCTTTCCAGTCTGTGCTCATCTCTTTCCAACATTTGTTATCCTTATTTTGCATAAAAAATTCTAAACTTGGAAACTGAATCTAAGATGTTAGCAGAATGCTTGTCCTTTATACAACCTCGGAAGTTTCAAAAATTCGGGAATGCTATGGCCATATGTTAATTCTTGCTCAAAATAAAAATAGGTAAATGATGAAGGCCAATTAATGCTTGCTTGTCTCTAATAAACCTTTTTGTAGCTCTTTTTTCTTGAACTATCTTTAAATTGAGAGGTATAGCTCCCCCTGTTATGCTGACTTGTCATGCATTGGATACATGACAACTTAAAATGTAGAGCCTATTCTTGTCTTCTGGATCAAGAAAGATGGGCAGGAATAATGTAAAAATCCTCTAGGGAGATCCAATTGGGACATGTAGCTCTCTTATCACCTATGGAATGGCCCTGGGATTCATTAACTTATTCAACCAATGATTTAATCAACCTACTGGTCTCCCACTACTCTGTTAACTGCCAGAATATGGGACTTTCTGAAAAACATAATCACAGATTCACATGCACAAAACATATTATGTTAGTATCATTTTTACATTTTATTATAAATTTCATGTCTGTTTGGGTTTGGTGTTATCTATAAGAGTGTATCAATATTTCAGCAGTATGTTATTGTTTTGATATGACTGCGGTGTATGTAGAAGATTTGGAAAGAATGGTTTATGTGCATAAACATAAAGCAGTAGTAGCGTATATAATGTTGTTACATTTCACTTATTGTGCAAATTTATATGATCATTTTTATGGATCATTTCAAGTTTTGAGTTTCAATTTAAATAGTGCCGGCATTCAACTGATCCCCTTACACACAATTTTCATTTCACACAATTCTTATATTATATATTATGTTATATATATATAAGAATATTTATCTAATGATGATTTACCATTAACAATGTATCTCATGATTGAATCAATCTGACTGCAACTACTAACTTAACAAGAAACAGTGTATTTTTTAACATGAACGTGGCAAATACTCTTTGATGTTGCAAATTTCAGTCCAGTGTTTCACAAATGAGCAATCCAAAAGTTTTGCCACTTATCTAGTACTACATATCTATAAGAAGCCTTACTAAGTTTTGAATTCAATATGGTAATATGGAGAGACATAGCTCGTTGCTATATTGTTTTTCAGATCTTCTACATACTTTCATTCTGTAGTTGTTGCCAGTTGACCTTTTCTTGTATATTCACTTGTTTTTTCTGAAGAAACAGGCATTAATATCAAAAATGCTTTTAAAAAATACAAATATATCACATAAAAAAGTGAGTAAAGCTAGTCACCCCCTAAAGTCTAAGCAAGAGAGAACCTTAATCATCATATCCAAAGAGAGAAACAAATCCGATAAGTAGCAAGAGCTAAAGCACCAGTAGTAGAAGGCGAGTCACCGTCATCTAGTTCCGCACATTGGGGTTATCCTAATCATTAGCAGTAGGCTCCTACCCAGCAAGATCAACTTTAGTTTTATCTTCAATACTTTGCAATTTTTAGGATGTTCACTAGCAGCCTTTGTAAGAGAACTAGCTACGGTGAGATAAGGGTCATTAAGGAGCTCCTCTGATGCAAAGTTGAGAAGATGAATGCTGATGGGATGATTGGGATCAACCATGAACACTATGACCATAATCTTGATATGTGAAGTGTGAGAATCATCAAGTCCATTAGTATCTTGACTTCATTCATGTTGATGCCTTTGTGTAATAACCCCAACAGGTTATAACTTCTTCAAACACCAAAATCTTCTCTAGTTCAGTTGTTTGACATTTTGTCAAACACTTTGCAAACAAGTTCTGATACCAATGTAATATCCTCTTACAAGGAACTAATATGCAAGTGCAATTCTTTTGGTATTTTCAATGCAAATACATGGAAACTAGATATGAAATGCATACCTACAGCCAACTGACATTTTGACAAACAATTGACATACAATAATGACTACAGTAATCCCAAAATTTGATTCTGAATTATCACAGCAAAATCATATGCTTATGAAGTACAATGATAACTACTAATAGTTACAAGAGGAACTTGATAATAGTGATGCCCAAGAATGGAAATGAATCAAACATAGATACTGCAGTGCGACATCATGCATGCGTACTGCAGCAGCCAAAATCTATTCTCCAATTTAAGCACAAATAGAACTCCTGAATTGAAGCTCTCTTGAATACCAAATTCAATGTATATTTCACCACCTCAAATGGTTGCAACACTGAAGAGTTGATGTTCTCCAATGGCTGACTGAAATCGGAAACCTTAGTTTCTTCTCTCAACTTAATATCAAATGCAATTCACAATAATCGGATGATCAACAATGAAGCTCTCACCTCTATTTATACTTTTCCTTGAACCTTCTAGAAGGAAATAAAATATTTAATAATTGCATTCTCTAAAAGTTTCTCCCTTTCCAATAATTAATGTGCTTTTAGAAAATTAAATTACTAGAGGTTTCCCCCTTCCAATGATTAATGCACTTACTAGAAGCTTCTCTCTTTCAATACAATAATTAATTGTGCTTCTAGAAAATTAAATTACTAAAAGTTTTCCCCTTCCAATAATTAATGCACTCTCAATTAATTAAATTAATTAAATGTATAGTCACTTTTTTATTTTAATTTATTTAATGACTTTATAAGAAATTAATTTAATCAATTTTTCCTTATTTCTCCACTTAGCCTTCAGAGAATGCCAAGGCTAAGAACTCCACTGAGATGCTAAAAAGATGGGGACATTACACTTTGTGATGGGGATTGATCCTTGTTGGATTGATTCAACTATGTAGGTTTTTGTGGCATGCAATATCTAAGTGAATTCAGGAGGGGTATGTGGCCAATCTCCCAAAATCATCAGATGCCAAGAAATAGGCTTAATTTAGGAGAGGTATTGTGTTGCGGGTTTGAGCAGAGGAAGTTGGATGAGTTTTTGATGTTGTGATTGATGTCAACATGTATTTATTATCATTGGTGACTGGTTGTTGTAGATGGTGTTAAGTTTTCCATGTGGTGTTGTTGTGAGATATTTTCCACATTTCTCCTATATTTCAAATCTATTGATTCAGTCTGTGTATGTTGTTAAGTAGCGTTTAGAGATATTAGATTCAGGATTTGTGCTTTGGATCTCAATTTATAAGAGTATTCACCAGGGTGTGATAGTTTTTGATAGAGTTTCCTATGAGAAATACATGCTCCACATTTCGAGCTTGTTGGTTTTTGGTGATCGTATATCTTTGTTCAGTTCTGTTGGTGCGAGTTTTCATGTTTCAAAGGCATTTTCTCAAAGTCTGATTGTGTTTGCTCTAGGTTTGGTCAACCTCGAGCATTTACACTTTTACATAAAAAGCTTCAGTTGGTAAAGTAACATTTATCTACATTGACACTATTATCAATAATGCATCTAGAAACTAGAGCAGAATTCCCATATTTCCAAAAGTTTAATAGGATTCTCACTTTGAAAGCATGCCATATTAGAGTGTGTGTTTGTGGATTCAACTATTTATTTTTTATTTGCAAATAAGTGAGTTTAGGAGGGGTATGGAGACAGCCTCCCAAAATCATCAGATGCCAAGAAATAGGCTGAATTTAGGCGGGGTATTGTGTTCCAGGTTTTGAGTAGAATGAGAAGTTGGATGAGATGTCAACATGTTTTTGCTTTCATTAGTGACTGGCTGTTGCAGATGGTCTAAAGTTTTCCCTGCAGTGGTGTTGTGATATATTCTGTGCATTTCTCCTATATTGCAAATCTATTGATGTGGTTTGGATATGTTGTTAAGTAGTGTTTAGAGACATTAGGTTTAGGATTTTGTGCTTTGGATCACAATTTAGAAGAATTGGTGTTCACTAGTGTGCGATAGTGTTTAATAGAGTTTGGTTTTTGGTGTGAAGGATTTGGAATTGTGTTTATGGTGATTTTATCTTTGTTCAGTTCTGTTGGTGTGAGGTTTTATGTTTTGGTGGTGTGTTCTCAAAGTCCGATGGTGTTTGCTCTAGGTTTGGCCGAAGCTCAAGTGTTTTTACTTTAACATAAAAAGCTTCAGTGAATGTAAATGGTAGAGTAACATGTATGATTTATATTCTGGTCCTAGTTAAGATGTGATGTGGTCCACTTTTCATTCCTTTCCACTGTGGGAATGCTTAAGTGACAACCTAATTTGAATTATGTTCGGTTAAGATGCTTATCTAACCTAGGGAGATCTTGTGAGTATGATGAGGGTATAAATAAAGGATGAATTGTTGAGAGAGTGTTTAGCATGTAGGATGAAGATTTGTGGAAGAGAATTAGCATGTATGATGAAGATTTGTGGAAGAGAATCTATCTCCCTGTATGCATGGTTATGAGTTGGTGTGAACCGTTGCATTATGCAGTGTGGACTTTCACATGTTAGCTACTGGAAGTAGTGAACAGAAGGTATCTATATTTCTGTTACTAAATGTTGCAGAGGCGTATCAATGCTGGATCTTTTTTCTTTTATTCTTCATCTAGGTAGTGAGCCTTTCTTCCGGACAGTGAGCTTTTTGGCAGTAAGTATTCTTTGTAAAAAATGTGTTACATGGTGTCACCCTAACAAGTGTTTATATATTTGAGAATTAATCTTCTCTGTGGTTTTTCCCTCAACCACATTTTCCACATAAATCTGGTTTTTCTTTATGTATGGTATTTCTTGTTTTCCACATGCTCTTTTCATGTTTACATTATTTTGTGATTAAAAATTAAGGTAAGTTCTGTGGATCTGATTCAAAAGAAGATATATTTAGCTTACATTATTTTGTGATTAAGAATTAAGATAAGTTTTTGGATCTGATTCAAAAGAAGATTTATAAGTTTTATAAACAACTGAATCACCACACCTCTTGCTGTTGTCCTATGCATTTAATATATTGGGCCAATCTCTTTAAATTATCATATGCTAAGAAGGCTGCTCAAGTCTAAAGTGTTTGAATAAGTCATGGATCTATTTCCAAGTGGCTTGGATTTAGGGCGAAATTAGAAAATGTGTTTGGAAGCTTCTTGATGCCCACAAAACGGAGCACAAAACAAGAATCGAAAACTCCCGAATGAATCAATTTGGCATCACTAGGAAGACATTGATATCAAATGCTTTAGGCAAAATGAACAAACTTTGGCTCAATAATACCTAAACAACTTGACCTCAAATCTATTTTGCCATGTGCCAACTGAAAACTGGGGAGCTCATTAAGCTTTTGTACTATATACAAATAAGGTGAAAGCCAAGCCTAACCCTTATTAGGATTACAATTACAAAATGGTGTATCAAGACAACATTTCTAGCCTTTGTACTATGGATGAAAACGTCTAAATTCAATTCTGTGTGGTATTTCCATAGAAATGTAATCACCAATGGCCTTAAAGGACTCAATCTTGTTTGGTGATTTTATACTTCGTTTTTGTTGAGTAACATGGATCGTTTTTTGCAAATGTACTAACATGACCATTGTAATTGATGGCTTCCAAGTGCAGATTTGAAGACTCATAAATATGAGAGGAGACATGTCTCATGAAGAGACATGTCTCTAGAGTTAATCATCATTAGTTATATTAATTATATAAATAAACATACACACACACACACACACACACACACAAAGAGGGGGTGTTAAGTTTTTTAATTGCAGCTAGATTGATTTGATCATGAGATACATTGTTGATGGTAAATCATCATTAGATAATATATGATTTATCATTGTTGATTTATCTAATGATGATTTACCATCAACAATGTATCTCATGATCGAATCAATCTGGCTGCAATTACAAACTTAACACCCCCTCTTAGTTAGGGAGGATTGATATAGAGCACATTATGCTCTTGAGTGTATGAAGTGATATTATCTTGTATGATATTCCTGGAATGACATATTTAAGGATATCAACATAAATCGATCAACTTAGATGTTACATTTCAATATAATATAAAGTATGATTCAACAAGAAATATCAATCATATGATATTCATCATACATAAATTTATTTGGTATGTGCACTGGCATCAAATCCTTGATGCCTACCAAAAGAATATGTTATATCTTTGAAAAGGATATGAGTTATCTGATTTCCAACACTCTGGGACAACAATTTAATATAGTCTATTAGATAACAAGAAAACATAATGTCATGGTCCCTATCATGACAAGTATCATGATCTCCGACACTTCGGAACAACAACTTAATGAAGTCTATTCATGATACATTCGTTATGATGGCTTCCAACACTCTGGGACAACAACTTAATGAAGTCTGTCATGATAGCATGTCTACCATTTATAAGATCGTCACCTTACAATGGTTACCTTCTATTTGGTCATGATACTTTCGTTATCATGACTTTCAACACTTTGGGACAACAACTTATTGAAGTCAGTCATGATAACAGGTCTACCATTTATAAGATCGTCACCTTACAATGGTTACCTTCTGTTTACATATGTCAATGAAAGATCATCACCTTTCATTACATATCATATGCTAAATAGTAACCACCACGAACCAAGTTAGAGGGTGGTACAAAGGCTTTCACTTCAATTCTCTCTCACAGAAAAGAATGCATTACAAGGAATTTCACTTAGAACTTCTCCTCATAGTGAAGATATCATTCACAAAGGACTGCACCTCAAAAATTCTCCCTCTAAACAATGATCCTGGAAAGTGAAGTCCTGTAGTTACTCCCTTTGAGACTGTCTTCACCCAAGGATGCCTCTCGGACTCCCTTTGAATCTGATATCAATCTTTTAACCTTTAGGTGACAAGTCGACCCATCAAATCATGTAGTCATACATGTGTATTTTTAGATTCCCTTTGAATATCAATTTTTCAAGCTCCTACATTGCCTTTGAAGAAGACCCAGACTCCCTATTAATGAGAGAATACTCATTATCTCAATCATCAAGGATATTCGCTTCCAAGAGTCTCACTTTATCCAACCTAATGAATTTTGAATTAGAGCTTCTTTGTCTCTGCACAATGTTTAGTGGCATGTGTAAAGTAGCAACCTTCTTTTCCTGCAAGAACATTCCAGACATAAAGGAAAAGATCAAGGCAAATAGCTAGTATGTATAGAAACACAAATAGATAAATGTAATTTTCAAATATATGAAATACTTTTCTGCACATAAACATTATTGATACAAGTTGCTCCAGTGAGGGTCCATATGAAACAAATCAGAAAATCATCTCCATATAAGCATGTCAAATAATGGGAATGAAACATTGGTTATAATTCCTCCCACAATGTAAAATTCCCACTTACTCCATTTTACAGTGTTTTTAGTCACTCTTTAGTCCCATGACTACACACATGAATTTCTTTCTTCCTTGAATGCAATCTCTTATACTTCTTGGTTTGTCATATTATATTCTGTACAAAGGGCTTGTGATTGATATATTATTTTCATCAGCCAATAGGAAGTTGAGTCTTCAGTTGGTCAACACCTGTATTAGCATTTGAGAATGAACAGTGACTTTGCAACTCACAAAATCTATATCATTTCGTTACATGTATGCAAAGTATAAGCTTGCTCAACATGTCCATTCACCAACTTCACTCCTCCATTTCCAATAGATGAAGTAATACAATCTCTCTCAAAACATCTTATCTACATTAGCTAAGAGGGTGTTTGATTGTTCTTCATGCTTAATCTCCACAATGTTAAATGAAACTTCTAAAAACATCATCTAAATATTCTTGGTATTATGTTTACGTTGCACTCCCATACAAAAGGTTGGATTCTAGGCTTGCCATGAGTCACATCACCTGATGCTCAATTTTGTCACGTCATCATGTTTTGATTCATCACTAATATCATATGCAGTGTCATTGCCACTAATTTTTGTCTTCCTGCATCCTATAACATCTTGTTCCAATCTATTCCCAATGACCTTTGTATGGACTTGCTCAACATGTGCATTTGTAATCTTGAGGCTACAAAATGCTATAACACTAGGAAAGGTTTAATTTTTCGGGGAGATATGCTTCTCAAAGATTTGTATCCCTTCATGGTCTCCTTCAGCTCCTTCGAGATCTTAAATTTGCAAAGCATGCTTGATTATTTTGCTAAAATTGGTTATGGGCAAGCATATGTCTTGCTCACATACTTCAACTGTTCACGTGGCGAAGACAATATGCAGAGGTAAATAGTTCTTGTGTCCAGTAGGGATCCAACCACATCCATATAGGGCCAGATCTACTTTTGCATCAGCATAATAAGAAGGAAATTTTCATAGGGGCAATACTTACCGACCACTTCAGATTGCCTATGACCCTCACATGCCTTGCCCCTTATCAATCCCATACACCAGTGGATGCCACTCATATGCAAGAGGAGCTATGTGCTATTACGATGGTTTGGATTATTATTCACGTCCTCCATGACTAAATCAATGTCAGTTTTGTCCTCTCTCCCCACCAAATTTGTGGTCATATGCAGTATGCGCTACATTTCAACTCCATCTCCCAAGGTCCAGCGACATCCTTATATTGTCGATCCAATGGCATTCAAAGGACAGTTGATTGCCACCCTGTTGACTTTCTAGATCAATATGCATCGAACTCTGACGTGGCTTATTTTGAGCCCGCTTAATTCAGAAATGACTACGGGTCAAATCTTTCACTACCAGATCAATTCATTGCTGCATCCAATGCAGCCCCTCACACATCTTGAGAAGTGTAAATTATGTGATTTCCTACCAATAGGAATAAACCATGATTTGTGAACAAGCGTCAATGCCTTCGTTGTATTGGTTGAGACTATCCTCCATCCTCTCTTATTAGTGCAGTCAATACTCTTTATCTCCTTCAATGTGACAGCTGATTATGTTGTCTAAAATCCTTTGATTCCTCCCATCTATAGTTTCTCCTCTTCCCAATATTCGGTGAGTTTTTTTTTTCAATGAATTAAGTTTGAATGTTTTCCTCAGTGTTATTGGTTACAAGGAGATAACTCTCTTTTCCTTATTCTTCGCTGATTCTTTTAACTATAATATGAATGTTGCTTCAGCTTTAATTCACAAATTTGGAGATGTCCTTAATTTGAAATTGTATTCTCCCAACGCTAATGTGATTTCTTCAATGTATATAGGCCTGCAATACAATCCTCCTGACTATTGATGGATTGAACAAAATATTATGAAGAATAATAGGCATCATTATAATATCAACTGTCTTTTGTAATGTCCTGATATATTATCTCGTACAGTATGAGAACAATATTGCTGTGGTCTTCAAATGCACCAAGCTTCGGCATATATTGTATATTACTGTATTTCCTTTTCTCCCAGTTGTTCGATGGATCAAATATAAGGTTCCTTTTGAATATAATAACCATATATTAACACTACCATTATATTTGGTATGTACTTTTTGTTTTTCCAACTCCACATAAATGATACATACGATTCTGCAGATTCAAATCAATTTACTGTTCATTTAGGGCTGTTTCTTTTTCGTCAGAAATAATAGCTCTGAGTCTAATTATTGAAAGGTCGTTCTGTCCAATGACCGGCCAGGGATGTGTACTTTGACATGGTGAACAATCCGACTTTATTATATATTGTATAAGTCTTTTCTATAAATTTATATCCGTTACCTTTCAATTGTACATTGGGTGCGTCCGAGATAAGTTTCGCTATAAATCCCATGTGTCACTGTATACATTTTCCTTGATGATTATTGCCACCTTACTTCACTCCTGCATGGGGTTAACGGGGGACTGTTCTTTGTCCCAAATAGTTAGCACCTTCATTTAAATCTCGGTATGATAGATTTTATAGATAAAAAATAACTCTTTATGCCCTATCATATCCTCTGTGCTCATTATAAAGGGACCTCTGTTCTATTCAAGGTATAGTCTACCTTTTCTTTCAGGGACATCAATTTGACCAAGATTGAGAGCCACCTGCACAGAACCAAGCCCCTATGCATTGTTGATGATGTGAATTTGGTTTGAACTTGGGGGTTTTATGGTCATCGCAGCAAATTGCAATGACCCACATTTGAATGCTTTTCTTTGTACAATCTGGCAAAATAACATTGTACAGAAGTATCAATTCGATTCATAAATTGATGTCCAGACAGGAGTCTCTAATTTCCTCCCTCATCTTGTGTAAGGAAATGTCATTTTCTCTGTCTGAATGCGAGATGCTTTATTGTCCATTTGTTATGTCTGTCTAATAATTTTTGCTTCAGGATGAGAAAGAAGGGATAGTGTCTTGATATCTCTGTCTAATAATTTTACACGTGGAACCCAGGGAACTTGAGCAAGAGGGTTTTTGAAGCAAGTTATCATCGGAGATCACCTAAGAGACTATTGATTAAAGGATAAACTATACTTGAACCTTGCTATGCTATACAAGCCATGACTTGGGTGCTTCCCAAGTTTTCCATATACTATAATAACAAAAGTATCCCAGATTTGAAAGGATTTTGCATAATTTAGTGGAATGGAGGCCAAGAATTCCTTAGGCTCCATGAAGCACACTGTAGAAATACAGTGGCAAATTATAATTTTTGAAGCTTCATCACCCTCTAGGTCATTGCATATCTGCTAGCCATAAAGCTTTCCATATGGTTCGTATCAACAAGATCAAGCCTTCCAAAATTATGAGTGAGGCAACATAGTTCCCAAGCAACTGCTATGAAAACCTTTACCTTGGTCTGAAGAAGTCTACAGTAATTCTTTGAAATAATTTTCTAGTTTTGATAAGAGGCTTTGTAAAGAACTTATCATGAGGAATAGTTCACATGGTTTGTTCGAAGAACTTTAGAGAAAATCTGGAAGTTGTTGCAAGAGAGAGAGGCTTATTAATCCAGTAGGCCAATTATTGCCCACTTGGCTGACAAGAATTTGCCATAAAGTTGAGGAAGGTGTTTGGAAATTTAACGGCGAAAAGGATGCCTAGGAATTTGAAGACCTTTCCATAATCAATGGATTTCCAATAAGAATCAATCCATGTTAGTTTGGGCAAGAAAGATTGCCCAAACAATGAGTCTTCTGCCATTGAATGCTTGAGCCAAAAGAAAAGAAAAATGTATTCGGGCAGTGAGGAGCCTGTGGGCATTATTCTACAAAATAACCTGTAGAGTGAGAAAAAAAAAATCAGCAAAATGACCATTAACAAGTGATCATTAACGAATTGTTTAGAGGAATTGGGAAAAGTGATACTTTGACCAAGTCCAATGACCACCATTAGGATTCAGCTTAATATAACAAAGCCTTTGGTATTTGGAACATAAAACAAGAGCAAGAGGATATCTTTATTCCATGGAATGAAAAGCATGGCTAGTATGAAGGGTTTTTTGATGTGAACATTGTCTTCCGCATAATAAATTTTAAAAAATATGACTTCTTTTCAAGAATATCTAGCTTTTCCCAGTCTCTCCTAAACAAAAATGGTATTAGAAAAAATATATCTACAATTGATAAACCCAGTTTCCTTGGGGAAAGTTATCAAAGAAAGAAGATGACATATGTGAAGAGCAAACATTGAATAGGTTAATTAGCTGAGAATTGTAGATATCCTTTTCTCATGCTTCATGTACGAAGTATAACTCTATAGATAAACAATGCAAAGATCAGTGCCAAGCAAATCCTAGAGGGTTTTGTAGAATGCACTCGGAAATCTGTGACATCCCAGGGCTTTACAATGGCCATGAATAAGCACTTCTTTTTGAGTCAAAAGGTAAATGAGTAGCATTTAAAAATGCATTTTTTTCCTTGAAAAATCGATGCTAACTCTGAAGTTTGCGGTTGAAATCATTTAAATAAGGGTTCAATGTTGTAGAAGAACGGAACAAAGTAACTAGATATTTTCAACTGACTTTGGTCTATATGGTATTGAGCTAAATCTCTCGATATGGAGATTCAGTTAACAGTTTTCTCTGATATGTATTTAATTATTGTTTTATGAGAGAAATATAGGCATGGAAACAAAATAAAAGCACTGTGGTGTGGCTTGGAGAGGAAGTGTTGACCTTAGACTGTCAAATTGTTGGTAGACATAATTTTTAGAAATGAGATATTTGTAAATCCTTTTAATGGCTGGATAAAGATGTTTCTGGTCAATCCATTTCGAATTTTTACCCCAGTAGAGCTCTGAGTGTGGCACGGCAGTTTGCATTATGAAAGACAATTTTGAAACAAAAACAGATGAGGGCATTTTACCAGATTGAAGTGTTCTATTCAATGCTTCAATCCTAACTTAAGATCCTACTACAAGAACCAGAACATGGTAAGGAATTCCAGCATCTCTGGAAATTTGTTATGACAGACCCCTAGGTCAAGTTACGATAGGGTGTAAGTTGTTAATGGAGATTAGAAAAGGTTAAAAAGAAAGTGATTGCAAACTAGATGGAGGAGATGGAATGACAAAGACAGGAGATCTTTTATTTTTAGCCCCTAGAAAGCAATCAAAAGACACTTGGGACAGGATACTTTGCAGATAAGGTTTTGCAAATTGCAGGGTTTAGCTTTTAAAAAGCAATCAAAATACGCTTGGCAGAAAATTTTCTTCTGGAGAGGGTTCTGCAATTTGTAGTAAGAACTTCTATGGCAGAGGGTTAAGTCATTGATAGATTTGCAGCAGAAATTTTGATGGTTGTAGCAGGTTTGCAGGATGGGCTAAGAAAAGGAGAGCAGACAATCGAGATTTTGGTCAGGTTATATAGCAGTTGAAGACCATAATGACAGGTTGTATCACTACACAAGAAGAATACATTACATTAATAATTTTATTTATAATAAATTGGCACACATATTATTGCTCGGTTGGACCTACACTCTTCCAAATACCAGTTCTTGTGTTAGCAACAAAATTTGATATCTTCCTGTTGTGCAGGGGTGCAGCGTCTTATAATTTGTCTTAATCACTTAATATCTTGTAGAATCCCTTGATTGTCTAGTTGCTTATCCTTAGGTCATAGTGTGCTTCTTTACAATCCTCTCACTTGGTTTGTTTTGTGGCAGGTATCTGCTATTGCCTCCTGCAAGTACCCCTGTATCCCTATTGCCTTCACAGCCATTTATCCCCTAAGTTGTGTTGTCTGTCTCATCTACTCTAGTGCCTGCACTTGAGGATGAGGGAAGACAACCTGATGACACTTCAACTCAGGGTAGGCAATTTGTGGCTTTATGATGATATCGGTATTGTCCTAGATTATCCTCATGTAATTATCTCTAACATACATAAAACAAGAGTGTCGAGAGAACATTCTGATATGTTGAATACCAATAAATTGGAATGGAAAGATAACGAAGTCTGAAACATACTAGAAGTACATGGGCAATTTTCAATTCTTTCATCTAATAAATCAACTTTTTCTTGACTATCTGCACCTTCTCTTATCCTTTAGCAGAGTAATTTCCAGTTACTATAGAGTTATTTTGTTTTGTTTTATCAGGAGAGGTGGATGTGGGAAGCTTCCAAAAAGTTCTCAGAAACTTCAAGGATGCCTTTATCCCTGTTGACGTCTCTCCATAGCCAAGACATGTGCTTGTTACCATTAGGCACATCTCCCAGTTTACGTAGTTATAGAACAAATATACATAGTTGGCTTTGTGAAACTATACACAAGTTATACTACAAATTTCAAATTTATCTTGATTGTCTAAAGAAAAAAATGCTATTTCATATTTTGGTACATTTCCTTTGAACGTGAAGAAACACCTGCAAATTTTGTGAGACATGGTTAACAAACTCGGGTAGGTCTTGCCTCACTCGAGTTTTTCTGCATGATTGGTAACTTGTTGGGAACTCAGGTAGAATCAGTGCGCGAAACACACAAATTTCTTGCCGAGACTTGACAATTGTTTTTGACAAAATGTGCCCGTCTTTTATGTTTAAAGTTTTGCCTTTGGCGATTAGGTTCTCAATGGTATAAAACAATTTTTCTATGGACTGAAAAGAATTTATCGGCAGTTGGATAAAAGCAGTAAAATAATAAACAAGAGCTCTCGGAGAGCTGGAGTCCCTGCCTTATGAAATGGTTGGAAGTTATGGAAAGAAGATGACATTGTCATTCAATGGATGGGATTGATTTAAAGAAGATATTCAATGGATGTGATCGATTTGATCATCTTGTCTATGCGTTGGCTGATATAGAACATTGAATTTTGCATTACATAGCTGGACTCCGTGCCTTATGAAATGGTTGGAAGTTATGGAAAGAAGATGACAGTTGTCAATAAATGGATGTGATCGATTTGATCATCTTGTGTGTGTGTTGATTGATATAGAACATTGAATTTTGCATTACATAGAAACACAAAGTAAAATTTAGTTGTGTTCTTTTTATGAAACTAAATAGATATTAATTGGAAGATGTTAAATTAAAAAGATTATAATGTTTTTAAAATTAAAATTATATTTAAAAAAAATAAGACTTTACATTTGTGCAGTACAAAAAAATGGAGTCAATTTGTATGTGAATTGTGTGCCTTGTACCTTTTACCTTCATCTTTTGGTGAAATATTGTAAGAGTTAGTACTTTTGAACATTAATATTTTAGAGTTATTTTGAATTTATAATTTTTTTCTAATCTAGTTGTTGAAACAAGACAATACTTATTTGGCCATTATAAAACTTTACTCACAAGTCATATATCAAAATAATTACAATATTTGATGTGCGTTTACTATTATTTTGCTTTCTAATTTGCAATAAAGAGCTTTGCATTAGAATTGTTGGTGATGTTGGCTTCCAGCTATCCGTTTAATCTTCCCTGCCCTTATCTACTCCAACTACTTCATTTATTGCTTCTTCTCGTCGAGAGTTCTAGATCTCTCATTTTAAACTATGCTTCTAGATTGTTAGGTTTAGGTTTAGGGTTTTTTCAAAGAGTCGGCTGTAATATTTTTTAGAAGTTTGAAGATGTTTCGTCTTCTTGGCTAATAGTAGATTTCTCTAGAATATTGTATGCTTTCTTATAAAAGATTGTATGTACTCATTTGATATGATGGTGGAATGAAATATCACATAGTTTATTGTGCGGCAACACATCGTATTGTTCTGTGTGTTTATTTTTTGTCCTCTGCCTATCCATTAGATTGGTATCAGAGCTGTAGAAAATCTAGGCATTGTTTTTATGGGCAGATGTCATTGTGGGTGAAGGGAAAATGAGAGCAAAAAGATCTAAGGAGGAGATCATAGTTTCTATGTGAGGAAGGAAGAGAAGGGTTTGTAGTGGTTACAAGTTAGAAAGTTTTACTGTTAAATCATGGCAGGAACCAGTGGAAGTATTTCACAGCCACAAATTCCTACCTTTAATGACAAAAATTATGATTATTGGAGCATCAAAATGAAAATACTTTTTCATTCTCAGGATGTTTGGGATTTAGTTGAAAGTGGGTTCCCTGAACCAGCAGGCATATCAAGCTCTTTCACAAGCTGAAAATGATTTATTAAAGGAAAATAGGAAAAAGGATGCTAAGGCACTGTTCTTTATTCAGTAGGCAGTGGAGGAAGCAATATTTCCAAAGGTAGCTGCTGCTGCAAGCTCAAAGCAAGCATGGGACAACTTGCAATCAACATACCGGGGCACAGGAAAGGTAAACACTTCAAAGTTACAAAATCTTAGAAGAGATTTTGAAAATTTGCAAATGAAAGATTCAGATTCAATAGACTCATTTTTCACTCAAACAATGGGGATAGTAAATCAGATTAAATCATATGGAGAAACCCTTGGGGATCAACAAGCTGTAGAGAAAATACTTAGAAGTCTACCAAATAAGTTTGATTCAAGAGTTGCAGTGATTGAAGAATCTAAGGATCTCTCCTTGCTATCAATAGATGAGTTAATGGGTTCTCTCTTATCACATGAACAAAGGTTGAATCGTTTGAGAACTTCATCATTGGAGAATGCTTTCAAGACTCAACTTTCATTTGGAAGAACAAGAGGAAGATCAGATCACAGCAGAGGCAGAGGACGTTTTACACCAAGAGGAGGAAGAAAAAATCAACAGTTTGAGAGTAGAAGGCCAACATCAAGCTCACAAACCAATTTCACATCAACAAGAGGAAGGGGGAGCAACCATCATCAAGGAGAAAGGTATGACAAATCTAACATCCAATGTCATTATTGTAATAAATTTGAGCATTTTGCATCTGAGTGTAGAAAAAGACAATATGACATGAATAGGCAAAAGACACATTTTACAAATGAAAGTCAGCCCAACACTAGTGAGCAAAACACCATCTTGATAACATGCAATGTTGCACAAGAGAGTTCTAAAGAAGTGTGGTTCTTAGATAGTGGTTGTAGTAACCAGTGGGTCTAAGGAGATATTCTCAACAATAGATGAATCAGTAAAATTAGAGGTTAAGTTGGGGAATGATCATCACATCTCAGTCATGGGAAAAGGGTCAATTAGCATAAGAACTGAAAAAGGTGAAGAAAAGGAAATTTTTGATGTATATTATGTTTCTGGATTGCAACACAATCTCATAAGCATTGGACAACTAGTACAAAAGGGATATAGAATACATTTTGAAAATGGTGAATGTGTGATTCTAGATAAAAGGCCAAGCAATAGGTTGATTGCAAAAGTTGAAATGACTCAAAATAGAATGTTCCCACTTAAAATCCAAAGTGAATTATTCTTAAAGCCAAATGAATTGCAAAAAGTAGCTGAATCTGCATTCAAAGCTTTCCACAAAAATGAATCTTGGCTATGGCATTTAAGGTTTGGTCATTTAAACTTTAAAGGGTTACAACTCTTATATAAGAAACAAATGGTTTATGGGTTGCCATCAATAGAGCCACTTAAGACAACATGTGAGAGTTGTATTTTGGCAAAGCAACATAGAGAAAAATTTTCAGTTGGAAAGTCTTATAGAGCAAAACATCCACTTGAGATAGTCCATTCAGATATTTGTGGGCCAATGCAAACACCATCCTTAAGTGGAAAACTTTATTTCTTGACATTTATTGATGATTTCAGCAGAAAAGTTTGGGTTTATTTTGTGAAGTATAAATCAGATGTATTTGCAGTTTTTAAAGAATTCAAGGCAAAAGTTGAGAAAGAAAGTGGACACTCTATTAAAACATTAAGAACTGATCAAGGTGGAGAATACATATCATATGATTTTTTGAATTTTTGCAAAGAAAATGGCATATGCAACAATTTACAGCAAGGTACACTCCACAACAAAATGGAGTAGCAGAAAGAAAAAATAGAGCAATTATGGAGATGACAAGGAGTATGTTAAAGGAAAAACACTTGCCAAATGAGTATTGGGCTGAAGCAGTTGCATGTTCAGCATACATACTAAATAGATGTCCAACAAAAACAGTAATAAATAAAACACCCGAAGAAGCTTGGAGCAGAAGGAAGCACAATATAACACATTTGAGAGTGTTTGGTTGTGTGGCATACTCATTGGTACCTCAAAAAGTGAGACAAAAATTAGATGATAGAGGAGAGAAGTGCATATTTGTGAGATATAGTGAACAATCCAAGGCATATAGGCTATACAATCCTATCACAAAGAAGTTAATAATAAGTCGTGATGTTGAGTTTGTAGAAGAAGAAGCATGAGATGGTAGCTTGGATAAGTCAACTACAGTTGCAACTAGTGTTCCACAAGAAAATGAAGAAAATGAAACTCAAGATGTGCATTCTACAACACAAACAAATGTTCCTAAAACACCTACAAGGGCACCTACCACTCAAAACACTACTACTCCAGCAAGCACTAATAACAGTGAATCATCTAATCCAACACTTGCTTCATTAAGATCAAGAACTATAAATACTTCAAGGAAGACACAAAGTCTTAGAGACACATATGATGAATTACAAGAGGCTGAAAATGATGATTTATGCATTAATTTTGCACTCTTAGCAGATGCTGATCCAATTTATTTTGAAAAAGCTATTAAAGATGACAAATGGATTTCAGCCATGGATGAAGAAATTCAGTCAATAGAAAAGAATGATACTTGGGACTTAGTAGATCTTCCTAAAGGCAAGGATGTGATTGGAGTTAAGTGGGTATATAAAACAAAATATAATGCTGATGGAAAAGTAGAGAAACACAAGGCAAGACTAGTAGTCAAAGGCTTCACACAACAACTGGGTATAGACTACACTGAGACATTTGCCCCTGTGGCAAGATTAGACACTATTAGAATGATTTTATCCATTGCAGTTCAAAATAATTGGAAGGTTTATCAAATGGATGTGGAATCAGCATTTTTGAATGGCATTTTAGAAGAAGTGTATATAAAACAACCACCAGGATATGAAATTTTGGGAGAAGAACATAAGGTATACAAGTTGAAGAAGGCACTATATGGCTTGAAGCAAGCTCCTAGAGGTTGGTACAACAGAATAGACTCTTATTTTGTGAATAATGGTTTTAGTAAATGTGGCTATGAACCAACTTTGTATGTCAAAGTGAACAATGAAGGAGAAATATTAATAGTTTGCTTATATGTGGATGATTTGATATTCACAGGTAATATGTCAATTAACAATTTCAAGGCAGCCATGAAAAATGAATTTGATATGATTGATTTGGGACTCATGAGATATTTTCTTGGGATACAAGTAAATCAAAATGATCAAGGCATTTTCATTTGTCAAAATAAGTATGCTACTGATTTGTTGAAAAGATTTAAAATGACAAATGTGAATTCAGCCCCTACACCAGTTGCGTTGGGTATAAAACTTAGCAAGAATGATAAAAGTCCTAATGTAGACACAACTTTATTCAAAAGATTAGTTGGCAGCCTTTTATATTTGACAGCTACAAGACCAGATATAATGCATGGAGTTAGTCTCATTTCAAGATTCATGAATAAACCAAAAGAAACTCATTGGAAAGCTGGAAAGAGGATTTTGAGGTATATACCTGGAACAAAGAACTTTGGGATCTTATATGCACATTCAGATCATTACAAGCTGATTGGCTATACAAATAGTGACTGGGCAGGTAGCTTTGATGATAAAAGAAGCACTTCAGGACATATCTTTCACCTAGGGTCAGGAGCTATTTCTTGGGCATCAAAGAAGCAACCAATTGTTACATTATCATTAGCTGAAGCAGAATATGTTGCAGCAACATCAACAGCTTGTCAAACAATATGGATGAGAAGAGTACTTTCAAACTTGAAGCATCCACAACAAGAACCTACAAGAATATATTGTGATAATAATTCTGTAATTGCTTTATCAAAAAATCATGTCTTTCATCAACGTAGTAAACATATAGATATAAGATATCATCATATTCGTGAATTAGTGAACAATGGTGACATGTCTTAAGTTTTGCAGGTCCAAAGAACAACTAGCAGACATTTTCATAAAACCTCTTGCAAAGAATGTCTTTGAACATCTTCGAGAAAGTATTGGTATTACAGACATACATGGCAGTGAAGATTAAGGAGTTTTGGTGATGTTGGCTTCCAGCTGTCCGTTTAATCTTCTCTGCCCTTACCTACTCCAACTACTTCATTTATTGCTTCTTCTCATCGAGAGTTCTAGATCTCTCATTTTAAACTATGCTTCTAGATTGTTAGGTTTAGGTTTAGGGTTTTTTCAAAGAGTCGGCTGTAATATTTTTCCAGAAGTTTGTAGATGTTTCGTCTTCTAAGCTAATAGTAGATTTCTCTAGAATATTGTATGCTTTCTTATAAAAGATTGTATGTACTCATTTGATATGATGGTGGAATGAAATATAACATAGTTTATTGTGCGGCTACACATCGTATTGTTCTGTGTGTTTATTTTTTGTCCTCTGCCTATCCATTAAGAATGAGAGATTAAACATTGATTTTTTTGTGAGTGCCCCATTTTTTGTTGTTTTTTTACAATAAATGTTTTATCTGTCAGATTTTGGTGTACGTTGTCCTTGTTGGAAGTGGGCCTCACACGAGATTTTAAAAAATTTTTCGCACAAGTATTTGACGTCTGCGATTGACATCATTTAATTCGTATATATCAATGCACTTCATTTAATTCGTATATATCATTTGTCGTCATTGGTTTCTTTTTTTACGTTTTGATTTCATTTATTAAAATAACTAAATCCTAGCAAAATTATCATTGACCAATGAAAAAATTAGAATTTTTAGAATGCAAATATTTTAAAAATAAAATGACGCCAAACTTTATAGTTTTTGAATTTTTAGATTTCAAAATTTAATTGAATGTGGAAATTGGGAACATTAGTTCCTTGCGTTACATATAAGGCAGGGACTAAAAATGACATGGACCATGAGATTTCATGTGGCCTTGAAGGCCTTAATTTGGGCTTAGAAGTACGCGATCTTATCCTTGACCTCTTTGAAGGTTGTGTGCCCCTTGATCCCCACTTTGGTTTTGAAAAGCAAAACATAGAAATTGTTTTGGATCGCGCTTGATGGAAAATTTATTTTTTTCCCTTCAGTTGGCTTGAAATACAAAAACAACATTTTCAGCACCATGTTATGATGTTCTCAGTTGTCTCTCCTCTCCTAAATAAAACCTGAGTAATTGAATTCCAATTATACTTTTATGAGCCAATCCTGATTTCGAATAATGCTCCTCTGGTCAAACTAAATATGCGTGCTCTCAAAATGTTTTTGTGCATCTCATACATTATTTATGTTTATTTTTCATAGTTAATACATTATTAGATAAGGCAGGGAACTAATGTTTTTATTAGTGGCACCTATTTAATTTTTATGTGCAAAGAAATTCAAAGGTTTTGATAAGATTATTTTTTAAGTCTATTTTTGAAATATAAATTCTTATTTCTGATTGGCTAGAAACAATTTTCCTATGGGTTATTTCTTTTCTCCAATACACAATTTAACAAAAGTAAAATTGAGAAGATAAGTTTATATTTATTACATTGTAAGAGTTTTTTTTCAAATGGTTTTTTCCTTGGTTCAACAAATAATTTGATAAATATATTTGCACAAAGTAGTTCTAAAATCTTATCATAATTTTGAATTTGTAATGAAAATAAATATCTAGATTTTACAGTAACATTCTGCTCCCAATTCTGATAGGCAACCACATTCTCACATTACAATTAGCCCTGGATTTGTCATCGGTGAGCAAATCATATTCAGGTTTTGGCATTGAGACAACTAAATCCTCGGCTGGTAGAGATAGATGAAGCTAATCAGTATCCATGTTGTTGTCAACATTTTTCTTTTCTTTGTAGAATATTCTAGTCATTAGCTTATAGAGATTGATGTTTCCTTTGGGGTTCTAGAATTTTTTGAGTAGAAAAATTTATTATTCTGACAATATAATAAATATAAACTTATCTTCTCAATTTTATTTTTGTTATTTTGTGTATTGGAAAAAAGAAATAATCCCTAGAAAAATTGTTTCTAGCCAATCAAAAATAAGAATTTACACTTCAAAAATAGATTAAAAAAAATCTTATCAAAACTTTTGAATTTTACAATCTTTGCACATAAAAATTAAATAGAGGCCACTACTGAAAACATTTAAGGCAGGGACTAAAAAGCTTTTACTATTGTGTAGAATTTCTAGATTGAAATACAATGTCTTTCGTTAAAATTTATTGGCAAAAAAATAGAGATAGAGATAAATATGTAGACACTTGGGATTACACCGCCTGAAGATGTTGCCCTCCAACTTTAGCAAAATCATGGACAAACAAGGATCAATGTATCTTATGCTCAAAATTCAATTTGTTATTGGACCATTTAAAACATTTTCAATTCAATGAGACTCATGTCGGCCTGCCATGTATATGCCCTTCAAAAAAGAAGTTAAGAAAACACCTCATAGATGAATTCGTACAAAATCAGGCCATTTATCAAAAGTCCAAGAAAATTCCAGTCTTGTTAATCTACATCAGCATTGGGCTTTGTAGGTAATCCCTAAATGTTGCAAATAAAAGTAGAGTTTTGTTGGTTTTTCAAAAATTTGATGAAAGTAATGTTGGATACGAAAAGATGGTTTTTGTGAGTGGCTTTGAGTTATGCTTATATGTATCTAAACTCTTATCTAATCACATGTGGCTAGTGCGGATTTGAAATGTGATCACAAAATATGTAGATCATGAAGATTAAATGCTAAAAAATTTATTGTGTTTTTATTTTTTTGAAATTTAGTGAATGGTGCAATTTGTAAGGTTCTCTGCTTTGTACATATTCTTAAAATACACATATAATTAGTTGATAAATTGAATTTTGATTTTTTCTTGTGTAAAGAAGGGTGGCTTATTTAATATATTTAAATAAAATTTAATATTTAAAATATTTTTATAAATTTAATTAAATATATAATTATACTAAATAAAAGATATAATTAAACAACACAACTCCAACATTTTGGGGAAGGGGGAGGGAGATGGGGGCGGGCATATTTCTAATGATTTGTTAGGAGTACACCCAAAAACAATTTTGTTGAAAGAGATTTTTCTCCTAAATTTTTCTGTGGAGCTCTACTTTTCAAAGATATGATTGGAATTAGCCTTGTGTTATTTATTTTGCATTGTTTTTAGATATGTCTCTATATGATTAAAAATCTTAAAACACTATAAAGTAACCACATCCTTGGTTTCCATTAAAATAGAATATTATGATTTTATTTTTAAAAATAGTGTTTCAAATTCCAAAGTTCTAATGGTGAAAATTAAATACTTTAGTTATTTTCTTTTCAACATTTTAAACTCTTATCATCAAAATGAATACTTTGGTTTTCCCTTTGTTTTGAACTCTTTACATATTCTCTTAGATTGATTCTTACATTATAATTAAATTTTGCATTTAAAATTTACTCACTTTCCACTTTAATTCATCCACTTTAATTCATCCACTTGTATGTTTTAGGCTTGATATTATGTAGATCATTTTTATAACTTATTTTTTGCAAAGCAATTGCACCTATTTACTTCCATCCATTTTATCTACTTTCTAACTAGCACATAAGGCAACGACTCAAGCTCAATTAGAGCTCTTGTTTATGCTTATTTTTATAGTTATGTAATTTTTTTATATGTTGAGTCCTGAGATTGTGAAAAGTTTGGATCACTGAATTATTTAACGAGTCTGAGATTTTTAGTTGATAAGCTATCTTTAGGCAAAGCAGGTCGATGAAATTCAATTCAAAAAAAGCAAAAAAGCGACATCTCACTAGGAATTTTGACAACTATAAATGTTCCGGAACAACCTCAGTAAAATTAAATAATGACAAATGTAAAAGATAAAACAATACTGTTGAATTTGAATAATTGCATTGATAAAAGAACAAATAGCCAAATTTGGGTGGATTCATGACCACTTACTCATCAACTGAATTCCGATAGTCATCGATAATCTCATGAGAAAGATTGTTTTTGCATAGTGGTCATCTACTCTATTTCAAGTGGCTTAGAGAATAAAAATCCCCCTTCCATTGTATAGTTTATGTTTTAGCAAAAGTAGAGAGGATGCCAACTCTATACATGCAAATCACATTTTTAGCTGATAGGCTATCTTTATTGGCAAAAATAAGTTGATGAAATTCACTTCCTAATGTTTTTGACTAATAAAGCAACCAAAACAAGGGGGCTAGCCCTTACAAAAGACAAACTGGCCAACAACCAACAGATTACCAACTAAACAAAGGATTACCCCCTACAATTGTTATCAAACCAAAAACATCATTCAAATGAGCATAAAATAAAAAACTACCAGACATCCTACTAAGATGACCTAGAATAGTACTACTTAAAGAAAGTTTTTAAACAAAGGCATAAGAGCCTTTAAAATGATAGACTCCAGAAACCAACAAACCAACAAACACATAAATAGAGAGGAGTGGACCCTAATTGGGTTTCTTCTCATCCTTCCCTTTGAGGAAGATGTTGGTCCAATCTTCTGCTAGGAAATCAAAAAGCATTATGGAGTCCTTGTGAGTCAAGTCCTCCTCCTAGTTGTCCTTCAACAAGTGCAGTGTAGTGGCCGCCGCGTGTGTCACCTTGATGGTGAACTTTGACAGAAGTCTAACCTTCTCCTCCATGCATCCTCTCTCTCAAGTCTTTAACCATGAAATTGTAGGTATCCTCGGTATCCTCTAGCTTACCACCCGAGTTTCCCTCCACCATGTCCATGTCGTTATCTTGCAAATTGGGGGGTTAGAAATAATCTTTTTTTTAGGTATCGCCCTAGCCGAAGAGGACACTGTTGTAGGGGAGGGGGCTCTTTCTATCGTTTCCAAGAACTGATCCTGTGTGAGGTCCACCCTACCCATGGTAATAGAACCAGAGATATGGGTCATTTCTTTGCTCCCCTTATTCTCACCTCCTAAGCCTGACATAGAAGAGTCTGAAATCTTGACCTCCTTATCCTCCTCACTCCCCAAGCCATAGTTCGATATCTTTTGTTTCACTCTTTGTTTGGGGCGGGTCGTCTCTTTAGAATCTAAATCTTCTTCCTGCAAAGCACTGAACCTCATTTTTCTTCTGGTATTCATTTTTTCTATTCTTCCAGATCTTTGTCTTCCACCTCTAACCTCTTCTTCAGAATCCTCCAACTCCTTCTCCTTCCCTTTCTTCGTTTTCACCTTTTTACCAGGAGGGGTAAATTTTTTGTCCTCAGGGGACCCACTAGGAGATGGTTGGGGGGTAGGGGTTCTAGGACCGGTAATTCTGAGAGGGATATGGTGGGGGTAGGGGTTATGGAGAGCCAGGATATCTACCTCGACAATCCTAGGGGTTAACAGGGCCAGATGAAATTGGTAAAGATAGAACATCAAACCCTGGTGAAGGATTGTAAAATTAACCCTCTTTTTCATCTTTTCCTCAACATCAACAACAATATCAACTAATTCATGTAACGGGAAGAAAGGAATAGAAATATAATCACAATGGCGGAAATGATTCAAGAGGGGAAAATGGTAATAGTAGCATACACCATACCTCCCTTCCAGGGTGAGATATTTCATCAGCACCAAACAAACTTCATTCCATGGCTCTAGAAGTTTTTCGCGTAGAAAACCACCACGATGGTGAATGGGTTGCTAAGTAATTGTTGTGGTTTCACAACACACACCCCATTTCTCCTAGAAATGGGGATCCCCTAGTTTTTTTTTTTTTCCTAGACTCCTGGTTTGGAGTTTGAGTCATTTTTTTGGACTCTACTTGGACTTTGGGTCTTGCCTAGTCTTGTGACTGAATAAACCTAGTTGTCATAATTGAGGGTTTGAAGGTTAAAAGGTAATATTAGTGCTAAAAGGTGCACTAGTACACCTATCTAAGGGGCGCAAGTGCGCACTTTTCTCCTTTGGAGATGCGCACTTGTGCACATGCACAAGTGCACACTTCCAAAGGAGAAAAGCACACTGTTCTAGGTCTATAAATACCCGAGACCCCTCTCTTCATTATCTCCTTCAAGCTCCCGAGATCACACCTCTGCACCTTTAGAGGTGCACCAATTTCCCCCAACTTGCAAAGAACACACACACACACACAAGTTATGGCATTATAAAGGTGCGTATGTGCGCACCTTGGACACCTTTATTTGCATCACCTAAACAAACTAAAAACACATAAGTAAAGGTACACACATGCACACCTTTCAAATGTAAAACACTTAAAAGAACACTAAGGTAATGGTGCAAAGATGCGCACCTTGTCAAGGTGTAAATCTGCGCACCATTTTCTACCCCAAAGCACAAAGACTAAATTAGGGTGCACACATGTGCACCCCATCAAGGTGTGCACATGTGCACACCCTTACAACTTTTGAAGATTAACAAAGTTCCCCATTACACATAGCCAAATGCAATGTGCACACCCTTTCAGGGTGCCCACCTACAAAGTTGTGCAACTGCGCACCAAATGACCTTTTCAAGGTTGTTTAGCACACCTAGTGAACCTATCAAGGTGTGCTAAACTACATTTCAGGGCTTTTAGGGGGATTGAGCTGATTTTCTACTATTTTGGTGTTTTGGGTGTGATTTTTTGATAGTTAGGATTTGATTTTCACCTCTTCGAACTGATGATTTTCTATTTTGTGCAAATAAAATGACTTCCTCATCATCCTCACTTGCAAAAAAGATTGCTCTGAAACTCGTTGTTTTCAAGTTGCAAGGTGCACCAAAGAAATCCCTTTTTCAAGATAATCATTCAGAGATCAAAAATACTGAGTTGGGACACATTGACTGGAACACATTCCTTGTACTCTGCAACAAGCCCAAAGAGAGGTCCTCGATGATGTCAACACTTATTAGATTAGGGATGGTGAATGCCGCATCACATCCCACATCCGTGTAGTCTTCTAAGCTTATCATGACTCTGGCCGAGAACTATGTGTCCAAATAAAGAGTTGTCAAAAGTGCATGACTAGAGGATATATGAAAGATGACATCGGTTATGCCATTGTACTTTTGAGTAGGATTATGGGTTTACCGATAGCTGGGCACCTTCACATTTATATGGTACATTTCGTAGAGACCATTAGAACAACCAAAATGCCAATTGATTGGGCAATAATACTAAGCAAAAACTTAGATGAACAACTGGTAGGAGTTAAAGCCAACCCCACGTTTTACATTACATCATATTTGGTGTACATATTGGCGACAAGGACAACTGACTATCTAGGACTATACAAGAAGGGAAGTATCCAAGATGCCAATGCTTGGCCCTATGCAGTATATAATTGGTAAAGAAGAAGCTCTTAGATCAGAGCAAAGAATTTTGGATAGTGAATGATGCCTTCATATTTGCAATCTTCCAATTCATAGAGGGTGATTATGCTAAGAGGACGTCAATAGAGGCAACAACAAGGATCATAGAGATCGATGCCTATTACATCCAATTTAAAACATTTACTTACCTAAGGGTAGCTGGTACAATAGTGAATCCGATGAAACTCCTGAGATATTCATTAGATAAACTCATTTTGTTGAAGATTGCTAGACAACTCACATCTGCATAGGATAGAGTGAGAGAACAACATAAGAAGACATGGGTATGGCCTATTACTGTAGGTGCATTTGAGGTCAAGCAGAAGCAAGATATAATGAGTTTTGACTCAGTGTGGGATCAATATCCCTTAGAAGATTACAACTCCCCTGGTCCCTATTTTGACAATATTGGCAGAGTTTAACATTGGACAGGGAAACAATTTTTGCACGAAGATGCCATTGAAGATCATTGGATGAATGCAATAGATGACTATGATATCCGAATAAGGGATTATTGTAGGATGACTCTATATTTGGCAGGGAGCGCCTTAAAGATAAAGGTCCCACTCAAGGTTGTTCAACAAGACACTCAAGATAGATGTCTTGGATTGCTTGTATAATAGAGATAAGAAATATGATAGACCTATTATGAATGAAGAGATTGATAGGGATGCAAATGCAGATATAAACCATAGGGCTAGGAACATGATTTAGCTGACAAGGGACTAATCAAGAGGCCTTTTAACCTTGACCTAATTGCACAGACTGTCACCTTTCAAGCCACGACACACCTGATTACGGGTAAAGGTGAAAAGTTATAGTACCAACATTCCTTGCTCAATCTCCAGTTAGGTCAGAAACAATATATCAACATGATAGAGATGTTGGGTACTTTAGAGCAGATAAAGGCAAAGATAAGAGGAAAAGAGATTCCCCAAAACAAGTTGAGCCTAAATCAAGAGTGACTCAAGAAGAGGTGGCTCAAGCACCTAAGAATGAAGAGCCTCAAGAAGAAGCGACTCAAGCTCAAGATACTACACAAGTGCCCTCACCTGAATAGAAACAGGAACATGAAAAGGAACCAGATTAGGAAGGACAAGAGGTGACACCACCAACTCAAGAGGAAGAAGCCTCTCCTTTAGCTCCTAAGAAAGATAGGGTTGAACCTATTATGAGAAGGACAAGAAGGAAAAAGATACAAAAGAAGGTTATTCCTATCCCTTTAGTGCTTGAAACCATCTCTAAGGCGTATGATGAAGAAGAAGAAGAAGAAAATCTCCCCTTGAGTCAGAGGACTCGTTTAGCCAGGGCTAGAATAGAAGAGAGAAGAAGGAGCTCGACCATAACACTGCCATCCATTCCCAAGGAACCTATTCAAGTTACCATTTTAATTTTATGCCCATAGGAACTACAATAGTGGGTGATAAGATATGAGATACACCTACGAACCAACCTTTGGGAGAGGATTGGAACCAAAAACCACTTCAATCACAAGGGCTTCTAGGTACATCACCCCCACCATTTCAGGACTTGTCTTTCTTGGACAAAGGTTCAAATGCTCCTCTTCCTCCTGTTATAGAAGAGCAAGAACAAGTTGTACATGGAGAGGAGCTGGAACAAAGGCCAACCGATGAAGTATCAGAGGAGAGGCAGATACATGAAAAACCTAAGAAAACTTTTGAGGATATAGAGGCAAGAACTATGGCTACAAAAGATATAGAAACTCCAAATGTAGATCTCTCTCAGAAGGAGAAGACTC
The DNA here is from genome assembly GCA_028749045.1 of Cupressus sempervirens. NCBI lineage: Eukaryota > Viridiplantae > Streptophyta > Pinopsida > Cupressales > Cupressaceae > Cupressus > Cupressus sempervirens. Next base: position 441,534,818 of record CM053792.1, on the reverse strand, counting down.
TGGAAGGGAGTGATAAGGGAAAAGGGCTTGCAAGTCAAACCACCTCTTTAGCCAAATACATGTCTCCTATGGGCACTACACCAACCTGGCTAAAGAGGGAGGTTATGATTAGACAAAAGAGGTAGCTGAACCTGAATGAAGAGGAGAGTATGGATGAGTTAGTGGAAGCCATCAAGAAGCCTGATCCATCTATGCATGATGTGCGAACATTAGCCTTTATAATGAAGAACCAAGATCATGACTTGTTTGCACATATTGCCATCCCTCCTCCACATGCTGACATTGGGGATTTGACTCCTAATGACTACTAGATCAAGGAGCCCATGGTAGACACTACTAAATTTTTGATCAGTATCAATGTAAAAGAGGTCTTAAAGCAGGTGGACATATATGAGTCAGAGTTGGCAATGTTGAGGAAGCAAAATGAGCTTTTGAGAGACTATTTGCATGACGTTGTGGGTCCCATTGACCTAGATAATCCAGAAATCACTTGCTGCAACATTGGAGAGGAGAGATAAGAAAAGTACAATTAGATTCATTTTTGGGCACATGCTGGAAATGGCATGAGAATTTTGAGGATAAAGGTGTACAAATTATACATGCTAACTTGAACCTGTTGCACCATGTTCAAACTAATGCAAATAAAGTAGTATCCATAGTGGACCAAGATTTTGGGCTAATTGATGAGGTACATACCTGGGGAAAAAACCTTCAAGTGCTTCAAACAATAAAAGGTCAAAGGTATCGTACACTCACAAAGGTGTATATAGTGGACGAGATTGATAAATTGGAAGATTGGATCAAAAAGATAGATTGCAGGAATAAGGTAATGGAAGGATTTCACAAAGATATTCAGAAGTTGAAAGATCAAACATAAGAGCAGATTTTGGAAGCTGAGAAGTATTACAATGATGCCTACCTTGATATTTTTGAAGATAAGCCAAGGACTAATTTTATTCCAGTACAATCAGTGGTTCAACAGTTCTGACACACCTTTGAAGACGCTTCATCAAAAGAAGATATCAGACAAGCATTCAGGATGGAAGAGGTATTATTGGAGCTAGACACTAAACTGGATGATTTTGCGAACATTTATATGGAGATTAGTAACTACTGACAGACAATTACAGACAAGTATAAAGCATTGGATTTACTAGAAGCTTCCCAAGTGGTGAAGATTATAGAGAAGTTCAAGAGCAAACATCCAGACACAACTTTGGTATAAAGGGGAAGAAAATTCGGAAGCTAGAAATTTAGTTTTGACACTTGACAAAACTTTGGATTTTTTGAACCTGTCACCAAGGTGCGCTATTCCAAAGGTGCACCGACAATTAACTGCTAGTTCCAAATTTAGAGCTTTCCATGCACTACAAATGCATTTTGATGGTAGTTTAACTCCTACAAATGGTTAGAGAAGGTTGAGCTTCCATTTTTAGAGCTTCCAGTGACTCTCAGATCCTCTTACAACTCCTTCTTCTTATCTACTGCTTCTTTCTTTGTTTTAAGACATGTAAATGCTCATGCACCCATTAATTGATATAAATAAGGGTAGAGTCCTACTTAACACCATTTAGAGAGTCAATTTGTACACAATTAGATTTATTTTATTAGTTTAGAAGCATATGTTTGCATTAAGAGATCTCTCACTCTCAACACAAATTGAGGAGATGATTTCTTATAAATTTAGGAATGCAACATGTATTCCAAGCCATTATTTTGATGCAATAATATATGTTATTGGTGCTCTCATTTTGAGTGTAGTTATTCTTGCCGGAGTGTGTTAGTTTTGTGGATTCTTGTTCATAGTAATAATAGAGCCAATAGTTTTTTTGTGTTGATTTGATTGTGTAATATTTTAATTTTTGTGTTTTTCGTGTGTTGACAATTTTTGCTGACATACCGAGTTCGAGAAGAGATCACCCTATTCTTCCTACATAACTTCTTGTCTTGCGTGAGCACACTTTCCGTGGTCTTGCTATTAGATGAGAAGTGAAATATCTTTTGGTTTTTACTAAGTTTCCATTGACGATTGCATCAATGGATTTTAGGAAACGTTGCTCCTATTTTCATTGGTCTCTTTCTCAATTTTTTCAACGATTGAACTAGTAGACGTGTTACCGTGGTTTATGTCCGCTAGGAATTTCCCTTTCATGCTATTTGATTTCATCTCTTGTTACCTTATCTTCATTATTTCCTTTGCTAACCCTTGGCTAAATTATGAATTCATATAGTTGCATTGTTAGATTGCTTTCATTTAAAAATAGAAAATAAAAAAAACATCTCTCTTTTTGTGGTTAATTTTGAAACAAGCAGTTTGGAATATCTTATCTAAAATTGGTTAGAACCAGTAAAGGCTCCCCTTTGAAAAAACACATTTATCTTCAACTAAGCAAATTCCAGTAGTTCGCAAGATCATCTGAAACCTTGGAGTTGATCCCAGATTAGCTTTTCAAGAGAGGAGTTCGAAATGATTTCTGTCATTAAGAAACATCACACAAAATGACAACTCAACAGTAACATGGATCATTTTCTGCAAATGTACTAACATTGCTAATGTTATTGATGATTTCCAAATGCAGATTTGGATCTCATATAAATATGAGAGGAGGCGACATGTCTCATGAAGAGACATGTGTTTATAGTTAATTATAATTAATTAATATATTAATACTACAAATAACCATATGTATAATTCATCTTTAAGCATATATGTCATATGTTATTATATGATTATATAATAATATTATATGATTACATAATAATATATAATATATTATTATATGATTACACACACACACACACACACACACACACACACACACACACACACACACACACACACACACACACACACACACACATATTAAAGATGATTTACCATCAACAAGGTATCTCGTGATAAAATCAATCAAACATAAGCTACAACCTTAACACTCCCTCCTAGCTAGGGAGGATTTATAGAACACATTATGCCGTCAAGAATAAGAAGAGATATCATCTCAGTATGATATTCAATTCATATTGAGGCTAAATTTATCATCTTTCATAACACACAATCAAAGCAATTTCCATAACTTTAAAAACACCACCTTAAGTGTGGTCTATACAGCGTTTGAGAAGTTCCGGCCCAAAGAACCATAACAAGTTGGTTATTTTGGTGTTTGACAAAATCTGGCTCAAAGAACCATGATAACAGGTCTACTATTTATAAGATCGTCATCTTATAATGGTGACCTTCTAGTTATTTATGTCAATGAAAGATCGTCATCTTTCATTACATATCATAACAACATCATGTAGTAACTTACATGATATTCACCATGAACCACCATAGCTTCTACTAGAGGGTGAAACAAGGATTTTCACCTTATACTTCTCTCTCATAGAGGAGAGCACATTACAAGGAATTTCACTTGGAACTTCTCCTCATAGAGAAGATATCATCCACAAGGGATTATATGTCAAAATTTCTCTTTTTGAACAATGACCCTGGGAAGTCAGGTCCTATAGTTACTTTGTCAGAAACAATCTTCACCCAAGGATGCTTTTTGAACTCACTCTAAATTTGATATCTAATTTTCTAGTGACAAGTCATCACTTTCTCATGATATACATAGGAGTGGGTCCATCAAAATCATGCAGTCACCCACATGTATTTCTAGACTCCCTTTGAGTATCAATCTTCTAAGCTCCTACGTTACCTTTAGAAGAACTGTTGTACTCCCTCTTAATGTATAAGAATATCATAATCTCAATCATCAAAGACATTTTCTTGAAGAGCCTCACTTTATCCATCTTGATCATCAGGGCCTTTGGAGCTACTATCATTAGTGAATGTATCACAACGCGGTTTACTCCCTCTGAATTAATATGATCAAGATCACCAAAAGGTTGATTGTATCGTATCCTCTATATGATCCATTTCTTTAAAAGTTTTCTCTAATGAGTTGTCACTCTCCCTTTGAATTTAAATCTTCCTCTTTTTCCTGCAAGAATATTCTCGGAGGAAAAGATCAAGGCACATAGCTCTTATAGTATGTATTGGAAAACTAAGAGAGAGACCTAGATAATATTCAATATAAGATCTTTCCAATAGAATGTAAATAATTACAAAGTAATGTGATACTCTATTACTTTTAGAATGATCCCTATTGTTCCAATAAATATCTAATTGATTTTATACATGCATATATTGCATCTTCTATATGCATATTGTAATCTAAATTTCCAACATATTATTTCCTTACATGATCAATATCTTAATTTATATTAAATATAATGATATATAGAAATAAAAATTATATTCATACCTTATTTTACATCTTTATATTTAAAATGTCTCATAATTGACTCTCATTATTGAACTAGAGTATTATTCTTATAGATATTCATATACCTATATTTCTTAAAATAATACCAATAAGAGTAAACAATATATTATAATATAATACTTACCTTGGTGGAGTCAGGTACGGACATCTTTAATTACCTTCCTCCCTATCCTATTATTTTAAGGGCCATTATTTCTATAGGCGGGCCGGTGCAGATGCAAGGTTATATCTATTGCCTGTGCATGTATACTTTTAGTGGTAAAGTTTCCTTTGCATGACATCATGGTTATTTCTCCATGTGATGACCTTTGATCTAGTTACATGGTAGTTCCTTTAATGTTTGTGGTCGTCCCTTCTTGTATACTCCACGTCAGCCCCCTTTCTATGAGTTGCCTTTTGAATATGTTTTCTCCTATTTTGGCAACATCTACGTGGATTACCTTTCCAATTTGGTATCTATCTTCGATGTGGGGTCTACACTCCTTCATTACCTGATGTTAGATCCTATCCATCACCTTGCCTTTCATACCGTCACTTAGTATGCTAACGTGTTTGATGAATGTGTTGATTTAGTTGGTTACATGGTAGTTATTGGAATGTTTGAGTTTTTTTTTTTTTGGTTTTTTTTGCCAAATAATCCTCCTAAAATAACACCAATTCGTGTAGCTTGAGTTATCGCTGCTCAATTTTAGCCAACAATCTCCTTGGCCTGCGCTACCCAATCATTGCCAATTTAAGATTCCTAGTACTGAGTGGGTCCATTATAGTTATATGATTGAATAATTCCATGTATTATGAGCCACTTACCAAGGAAATTTCTTGTAGTGATTCTACTTTGTCTGCATGTAGTCTTTTTGTTCTCTTCTAACCAATGTATGATGTGTAGATAGACTTCTTCTCTTATTTGCTATTTGTTCTCCCTTTTAGTACCAACGTCTGTTGCATGTTGTCTTTCTAATTATATAGATGGATACCCCACAGGGTTCCTTCATTCTTTGCTCCATTGTTCTGACCATCAATTTCACATATTAATGACATTAATAAATCATGCGTCCTTATCATTTGTAGATTTGACTTTGATACCATGTTAAGTAACATGGATCATTTTCTGCAAATGAACTAACATTGCCAATGTTATTGATGATTTTCAAATGCAGATTTGGATCTCATATAAATATGAGAGGAGGAGACATGTCTCATGAAGAGACATGTTAATCATCATTAATTAATATATTAATAATATGAATAACCATATGTATAACCATCTTTAAGCATATATGTAATATGTTATAATATTATTATATAATAATATATAATGTATAATATATATTATATTGATATATATATATATACATATATAGATGTACATATATATATATGTACATATATATCTATATGTATATACATATATATATATACATATATATATATACATATATGTGTATATACATATATATATATATATGTATATATATATATATGCATATACATATATATATACATATATATATATGTATATACACACATATGTATATATATATGTATATACATATAGATATATATGTACATATATATATATATGTACATCTATATATGTATATATATATATATCTATATATATATATATATAGATGTACATATATATATATGTACATATATATCTATATGTATATACATATATATATATATATGTGTGTATATACATATATATATATGTATATACATATATATATATGTATATACATATATATATACATATATATATATATATATGTATATACACATATATATCTATATATATGTACATATATATATATATATGTACATATATATATATATATGTACATATATATATATATATGTACATATATATATATATATATGTACATATACATATATATATATGTACATATATATATATGTATATACATATATATATATGTATATACATACATATATATATATGTATATACATACATATATATATATGTATATACATACATATATATATATATATATGTATATACATATATATATATATGTATATATACACACACATATATATATATATACATATACATTTATATATATATATGTATATATATATATGTATATATATATATATGTATATATATATATATATATATCTTAAAGATGGTTTACCATCAACAAGGTATCTCATGATAAAATCAATCCAACAGAAGCTACAACCTTAACATTCTTCATCCTATAATATTGCTATCAGGACTTAACTGTGTGATTTTGAGTCAAACTCATTGACCCATGTTTCATGAGTAGTGATTCAACATGAATCCATCTCTCATGAGAATAAATGGAACACTTAGCACTCATTGGATCTAGGTGATGCTTATAGGGGTGAAGCATCACATAGTTAAATGAGTTAGACTCAAAATCACATAGTTAAATCTTGATAGCAATATCACAATTTCACTTGTTATGGAAATTATCTCCTACTTAGGGCTTTCTAATGAATGGTTCATAAGAAAAAACACTCGGTGAAGGTTTTGCAAATGGGGTTGCAAGCTTTGGGTTTAACCATGGAGGAAACTCCGCAGATAAGCTGCTTAGGTTGGAGTAGTACTGGGTCAATGAGTTTGACTCAAAATCACATAGTTAAATCCTAATAGCAATATTACAATTTTACTTGCTATGGAAATTATCTCATTAGAAAGCCCCTTAAGTTCATCAATTGATAAGTAGGAGATAATCTCCACAACAAGTCAAATTGTGATATTGCTATCAAGATTTAACTGTGTGATTTTGAGTCAAACTCATTTAACTATGTGATGCTTCACCCCTTTGAGCATCACCTAGATCTAATGACTGATAAGTGTTCCATTTATTCTCACGAGAGATGAATTCATGTTGAATCACTACTCAAAATCACACAGTTGAATCCTGATAGCAATATCACAATTTGACTTGCTGTGGAAATGATCTCCTACTTATCAATTGATGAGCTTAAGGGGCTTTCTAATGAATGGTTCATAAAGCAGAACACTTGGTGAAGGTTTTGAAAATGGGGTTTCAAGCTTTGGGTTTAACCATGGAGGGAACTCCGTAGTTAAGCCTTAGGCTAGAGTAGTATTGGGATGGGTGACTTCCCGGGAAGTCTTGGTGCTTCACCCCTGTGAGCATCACCTAGATTCAGTGAATGCTAAGTGTGACATTTATTCTCACGAGAGATGGATTCATGTTGAATAACTACTCATGAAACAGGGGTCAATGAGTTTGACTCAAAATCACACAGTTAAATCCTAATAGCAATATCACAATTTGACTTGCTGTGAAAATTATCTCCTACTTATCATTCTTCATTCTTCTGAAAAAAGTGATTCAGACTGGCTTCATTTGCAACCCTGGTCACCTTCTGCCATTTTCTCCCTTTCATCACAAGACATGTTGCCAAAGAAATAATTTCCTTTGACACTTGGAATGTAATTCCATTAACCGTCACCTTTCTATCATCCCAGGAAGTCACAAATAACTAAGAACAACTCTCATCAAGACCGTTTAGCACCTCCATGAACGGGACTGATCCCCTATCCTTAAGCATATACCAGGTTAGGGTTTCATGAGCACTGTCGTCAATCATTGAAGGCTTAATCTGCAACAGATCTCCCCCCATTATTAAACCTAGTCACACTTATGCAAAAAAATAAGTTGCACAAAATAATCATAAAAGCCTTTACTATCATGAATACCCGTGTCACTTCTTAGATTAGTTATCATGTGCCAACTATCATTTCCCCTATACCACTCAATATCACCATCTCCAAGAAGCCGAAGCCTTTTGAAATTTGAATTATTAATTGGCATCTAGTACGAAATTATGATAAAGTAAATCATAAAATATGCACTCAATTTGTACTTCCATTTACTTTCTCTTTTGAACCACACGAATTTATTATTGGACGTACCCATCATTTCTTGCCATCTATCCATAGTGAACCAGCCCCATCAGTTGACTCAACACTAAGTTGTCACTAAGAAACAAAAAATCTATCCAAGTAGACCCGATCATGGGAAATTTTCTTTGTTCACTAAAAGTCATACCAAATTTGGTAACACTACAATTTCTCTCCAGCAACATAAGCCACGAACTCTCAAACCTAGTGCCGCTATTGCATCTACCATTGCATTGCCCTCCCAATAAATATGTTGTAGATCATATCTTTTCGAGAAAGTTAATAAATGCCAAATTTCTTCAATCACACTTTTGATTGCCCAACCATATTTCATGTTGCCTTTCATAGTTTCTACTACTATCTTCAAGTCTCCTTCAATCTGTAATTAGAAAAGAAATCAATTTATTTTTTTGTATGTATATTTTCAATCATACATGTGTAAGTTATAGGCAAGATTAGAAATAGTATAAGTAATCTAAATCATAAGAGGATGATTGAAGGGGAGGAGTTATGGGGAGGCCTTAAGAGATTGGAAATAATATAAGTAATCTGACTCATAAGAGGATGATTGAAGGGGAGGACTTATGGGGATGCCTTAAGAGATTTTAAGGAGAGGTCATGTAAGTAATCTAACTAAATATTGCTTTAAGGGGAGGTCATAAGTAATCTAATTAATGTATAATTAGTTTCAGTGTGTCAAAAAATCTAATGTCAACAAAAGAGTAAGATAAACAATCTTCAAAAAAACCCATTGGAGACTAGAAGCAACATAACTCACAAGAAACAAAAGGTGGAACAATGTTACAAGACACCCACCATAACAAAAAATAACCCCTAACATCAAAGTTACAGCATATTGACCAACTTTAAATTAGAAACAACATAATCTACAAGAAACACAAGGTGGAAAAAACTTAAGACAACCATCATATCAAAAACTGAACCCCAACATCAAAGTTCCAAAATATTGAGCAACTTTAAAGCCATGTTTTTGAAATCAAAAGCGACCAAAAATAGGGGGGTTAGCCCTTACAACCAAAATGCTGGTAACCAACACATCACTAGCAGAGACCAACAAAGAACACTAATGCAGTAAAAACATACTAAAGTTCAACTTAACCACAATAATACTGTGCAAGTAACTAACCAGCATACTACTATGAACATAAGCAATTGAACTATAGTAAAAGTCTATAATGTTTGCTATACTACTTAAGTTCATCATAAAAATTGTTGGCACAACTAGGCCAACCCAAGTCTGAGCAACAATTGAAAACCAACAAATCAAGTAACAATAGATTAAGATAAAACAACTTGGATCCAACGATCCTCTAAAACTAAAAAAATTAATTCTCAATTTTTCCCTTTCCCTTTCTAGCTAGCAGAACCTGAGCCTAGTCATCAGCAAGGAATTTTAAAAGGAGCTTATGATCCTCAATGTCCATCCTTGTTTCTTCTTTCTCTTGTGTCAGCATTTGGAGGGTGGTGGAAACAGCGTGGGTGACCTTTAGAGAAAATTTAGAGAAGGTGACAAACCCTTCTTCTAAAGTTTTAACCCTTTTGTCCAATTTGGCATACTCCTCAAATTGCTCCTCAGTGTCCTCCTTATTTTCTTCCTCTTTAGCTTTTTCCACCTAGTTATTATCCTACAAAACCCTTGGGTTAGTAAAAGCCTTAGATATTTCCTTGACCGTGGAGGAAATGATAATGGGGGAGGTGTCCACTTTACTACTATCTTCATAGAAAGTAATGGGTTACAGGGTGAAGCTAGCTAAAACATGGGTAGTCTCTGTGGTAACAATATTTCCAGCCGATACCTAAGTATTTTCAGCAAACATCTAGGTATTATTAATAGAATTGTGTTCAAAGTTAACAATTTTTTCTACCTCCTCCTTCCCTTTATCTCTCTTGGAATCAGAGTTATCCTCTTCCGCCCTCTCTTCTCCATTATTTTCTAAGCTCTCCTCTTCCACCTCCTCAACCCTGAATTTGTTAGATTTTTGCTTGCACCTTGATTGAGATTGGGCAATTCTTCTTGATTTTCTCCTACCCTTTCCACAAGCCTCCTCCTTCGATTCCTCCTCCTCCATCACCATTGGTTTTTACACTTTAATCTTTTTACTACCATTTTGTTCCACAACTGCATCAGGTTTCTTCTTTTTCTTATTTTCACGGCTAGGGGAGGGTAGTGGGGTATGAATTTTGGTACCAATACTGGTACTCGGGGGTGAATTCTACCCGTGGCATTGGTTATCAACTACCATCACCCTAGGGGGGCAAGGGGCAAGGTGGAATTAGTATAGGCAAAAAATTAGGCCTTGGTGGATAATGGTGAAGTTTTGCCCCTTATTCCTCTTCTCCCTAACATCACTAACCATATCCTTTAGGGAATGTAGCAAAAAAAAAGGGATAGAAATAAAATCCCTAATTCTAAAATGATTCAATAAGGGAAAATGATAGTAGTAGTAAACACCGAACCTGCCCTCCAACGTAAGGTATTTCATGAGAACCAGGCAAACATCGTCCCATGGGGCTGGCAACTTATCCCTCTTAAAATCTCCTATGTAGTGCATTGGTTCTTCACCCTCCACAAAAAAATTGCTCATACTGGCTTCATCAGCGATTTTAGTGACCTTACTCCATTTTTTCCCTTTCATTGAAAGACCAGTAGCCATTGCAATAACTTCCTCATTCACTTGAAATGTGATTCCATTAATGGTCACCTTGTGGTCGTTCCACCCATTGAAAAATTGGAGGACACAATTCTTGTCATACCCCACCATTAACTGCATGTAAGGCAAAAAACCATCCTCCTTTAGCAGGAACCAGGTAGCCATCCTGTCTTTGAAATTCTCAATTTTTCATGGGCTCCAGCCTATTCAAATCTCCACCCATATCTTCCCTACCAATTTCCAATTCCTCCACCTTAGTGATGCACATCTGAACCTCCTTGTCTACGAAGACACTGCGAATACTATCAACCTTGATAATTTTATCAATGAGCAAAAAGGTTTTACAAACCCATGTTCGATAAGCTTCAAAATCCCAAGTGAATTCATTATGGGAATCATGCTTGTTCAACATCATAATTTTAACACCTCGAATATCTCTGATAATCTAAATAATGATATCATTCATACTTTCAAAGGGGAAGTAATTTGAATTGCACAATGTGTTACCATAATGATGAAATGAGACTCTTCTTAAATTGAATTCATTCAAATCTCTGTTTATACGACCATGTCTTCTCCTTATTTCCCTAAACCTTTATTAAATTTAGCACACTTCGACTCCCCAAGGAAAGGAATGCCAAATTTGGCCCTAGCCTTAAATTTTATAGCCATAATTAAATGATACTTTCCCCTCTTTCCTTGTGTATCAAGGACTTAATATCCTCATTTAGATTTTCCATATTTCTCCAGCACGTGACTGCCATTAATTGAAACCCCATGGCAGCCACCGCATTAGAAACCTTATTTCCTTCCCTATACATGTGCTACAGGTGGACACTTTCCATCCCTTCCAACATATGCCTAATATCCATAATGATAGTCTGAATATTCCATCTCGGTTGGGATGTTCCATTAACCAAATCAATAATTAATTTGGAGTCCCCCTCTATGGTTATTTCCCCAAGTTGCATTTCACTAATCATCTGAAGACCCCAAAGCAAAGCCATTGCCTCAATTAGATTATTACTTCCACTTCCCACCTTCCCTGCATAGACTAACAACGCATCCCCATTCCCATCTCGGAACACTCCACCCGCTGCTCCTATACCTCCTTTAGCAGCACCATCAAAATTTAGTTTGAATTGAGTAAGGATAGGTGGTTTCCATCTCGTTTTCTATCTCTTTAACATTTTTGAGTTATTAAAAAGGTAAAAATCCTCCTGAATACCCCATTTATCAGCAATTTGACCTTCTTTCCTACTTGTCGCTTCTGCTACGTTTGATGCCTTTCTTCCTTTGTCCGTTTGTGGGTTTGAGAGTTTATTTGCTAGCAATGGTTGTTTCGTGTCTTCACTGGTGCGATTGCCTAGATGTTCGCTGCCTTTCTTGCCTCGACCCTTAGATCTTTTCTTCCTTCTTGTGTCTTCCCTTTTCTTGTCTGCATTTTTTCCTCCCTACTTCCTTTCCTTCCCCAAACGCTATTTAATACATGCTCAAAAGTCACATTTGATGGAAAAGCCTGCAATTTAGTTTAATAAATAATTAATTTGATAACACTTATTGTTTAGTCCCTTTATTATGCATTTCATTTTTTACTTATGTTAATTTAGAGTTGTTGTCTTTGTGTATTTTATTATTTATTGAGTATTCATTTTATAATTTAATGTTATTATTTAAACGTAATTACAATAGATATATTTTATCATTTATCTATTATTTTATTATTTATTTAATTATTTATTATTTATAATGATTACCTATTTATTATTATCTTAATTATTATTTATAATGAACACTTACTTATTATTATTATTTTGATTGTTTAATTTATTAATATAATACTTATTCATTTATCATTATCTTAAGCATTTAATTTATTATTATAGTAATCATAATGATCATTCATTATCATTATCATTAATTATTTTAATTTACTATTTTCATTATATATATATTTTAAAGAGGGGTAAATGCTTTGACCTGGAGCTATGAACCAGTGAGGCCACAAATGGGGGACCTCATCCCCATGAGATTTGAACCTTGATGGCAATGATAACAACACAACAACTTAACCATCACAACATGCCACTATATATATATATATATATATATATATATATATATATATATATATATATATATATATATATATATATATATATATATTCATTTATACATATCATAATTTTAATTTATATATACGATTATATTGATTCTTAATAGGTTCATTATTTCTTAGTGAAAATTATTTATGTATTCAAATATCTTATTATTTTAATTTTTAAAAAAATATTATATTTATAATAGAAAATAATAATATATTATTATTTATTCTATTATTAATTTACTTTAATTTCATTATTAAATCTTATAAATATGGGTACATGACAGGAAATGGGAGTTGTCTCCTGACCCTTGCCAGAATCCTGATCAGCTTCACTTTCAATTCCCTTCTCCTCTTTGTTGGGCTTTCCACCTTCTTGCGAGCCTGAACCTTGCTAGTACCCTCCTCTTTCACAACAATCTCCTCTTTCGTATCCATCCCCTCATCATCTTCATTATAATCCTCTTCCGAATTAACCTCCGACTTGAAACTTTTACCCGTCAAGCCTTTCCCAGTCTTTTTCTTCTTGTGCTTGCCCAAATCCTTAATTATCTTGGCCACCTCCTCATCGTCATCTGAGTGGAGCCCTGCACTATCCTCAATATCAAAAGGGAGATACCAGCTTTTCGTGTTGTCCAAGGACTCCACTTTGTGGGCAATAGATCTGACATGGGCTTGAGCCTTGAAGTGCTTGTAGATTAGTAACAACAATCCCTCATGGAAAGCTGGGTTAGAATACAACTTCTTCTTGTAACCCATTATATTCTTATTGACTAAGGAGAAGAGGTAGTAGGCTATGGAGATCTTCGTGCCATACCTGAAGTGGTTAAGGATGATGAAGTGATGGGTACATATTCTGTCATACCTTGTATCTAGTGTAATGAAAGAAATAATCGCCCTTAGGATGAACCTCCAGGGCTTTTTAATTGAATTTGGTTCATAGTACGCTCTTGTCTTCACTAGTTCTTTCATCTCCTTGGCATCTTTAGAAAAATCATTCACTACATTAAGGGAAAGTTTCTTGTCCCTAAAGAATTTGATTCCCTTGATAGAGGAACCAATGACCTCCACTACAATGCCTTCATTTACCTAGAAATCAACCTCGTCAATCTTAACTTTCTCATCTTTCTAGGGCATAACCATAAGATCACTTACCTTAGGGTTCCAACCATGTAATTTCTCAATGAACTTAGAAATACCACCATCCCTCAGTTTGTCCCATACCTTCGACCGCCTTTTCCATTTTTTCTACCTTGTCCTTCGGCTCTCTACGATGCCTTTTGCCCACCATCTTGTTGTTTAGAGTATAAATTTTCTGCAACCTCCTATAATGAAGAACTAATTGCATATAAAACTCACAAAAGCAAAGCTTGCCTTTGTTCTTGGGAATGTAATAGAAATTAAGCTTATCAATCACCCATAAAGTGTGCCAAAAAGCATCCCAATTAAGATAACTCATGTTTGGCCCGTGTTTAGCTCTCAATACAATTAATGTGATTCTCTCAATCTCTATCATACTTTTTGCTACCACCAGAATCTCGTCACCATTATTCTACCTACATGACATTTCTTTTGACCGCTTCGTTGACCATCTAGTCAACAACCAAGTTGGCCTCTCTATATTCATGTGACACATGGACCCTATCGAAAGCGAGCAAGATTTGTTTGGTTGCTTCCACCAAATTCTTGATTGACCAAGATAGAGGATGCTCACCTTTTAGGCATTTTATGATGTTGTTTGAGTCCCCCTAAAGCCAAAGGCATCTAACACCAATATCCTTAGCCAACATGGTAGTTTGAAGGGCAACACACGCCTCAACAAAGTGTTTGGTTTAGTGCCCTAGAGGGAAGGTAACTGCCACTATGCCATAACTATAGCAATTACAAATCACTCCACCATTGTTTGCTTGACTCGGGTTTCCTTTAGCCACCCATTGAAATTCGCTTTGTGCCAACCCATAGGGGGCAATGTCCATTGACATTCCTCTTTTCTTTTTTTGTGGCATTACTACACCTGGTGTCTCCAGCAAATGGGTTAGAACATTTGCAAAAAAAGTAGTTCTCGAAAACAAAATTAAGAATTTTACTCGACACAATCTTGGCGAGGAGGCTAACTTCCCTAAATATTTGTTGATTGAGTTAAGTTTTTAATCTTTTAAAAAAAAAAAATGATTATTTATGTCTTCAAAACTTATAATTTTAGCAAATCATGTATTTTCTATGTGGTATTTATTAAATTATTTTCAAAAGTATATTATATTTATAGTAATATTAAAATTTTGATGTGCAAATGGTTGTCAAATTTAAACTAAAAAGGTTATTATCAACATTAACACGCTCACACCATCACACTCCACCCATTCTACCATTGTGGAATGCCTATCAACATTAATTATAACTATTTAATTTGTTAAAGTTCTAATTCAATTTTAATGTTTAGTAAAAAATATATGAACAATTGCTAATAAAAGTTACACAAATTTATTTTTATTATTTTAACATTATATCATTTCTAAATTATCAAGCTTATCTATAATTCATTTAAGAAAATTAATGAACATTACACTAAACATTTAGTAAACTTAAAGATATATACACATTTTAAAATTATTTAAATATCAATTAAATTTTTAAGACTAAAAAATTAGTTTTAAATTTTTATTATAAATAAAAAGGTCAATCTTTAGTATTGTTGTAACTCAATGCTCTTTAAACTTTTCTTATTACTTGAGTAAAAATTACATGATTTTTATCGATAAGAGGCCTAACCCAAGATTAATTATAATTATTATTTATTAAGCTTGAGTAGATTCAAACCCAAGACCTCCTAGATAAGAGGCTCACAATTTTACCATTGTGTTGTAGGCTTTTGCCTTATTTTATGTTATTATTTATAAAAAAGGCCAAGAAAGATTAAATTCTATGGAAAAATAATATTCAACCATTTCAATAGTTTCAACAAACACTTACATTTTTTTGGGCAATCCGGAGACATTTTGTCACCAAGCATTTTTGCCAACGTTCGCCCTATAATACCTTATCGGCTAAATTAGCTAGCTTTCGAAAAATAAAATGTTTTGATCGACAATATTTTTCATCCACTAATTTTTCTTTTATTTGGGGATTTTCAATAATATTTTACTTATTGACATCAATATTCTTACAAACCAGCAATTGGATATGAATCAAATTTGATAGTATTACTTTACCTATTGACATCCAATTCTTGGGAGCACCTTTGCAATGTTCTGTATATCTTGTGCAAAGCTTATCATGTGGCCGCCATATTTATATGACGTTGGCTAATCTCCAGACAAAATGCACCAAACACAAAAAAAGTCAAACATGATTCTTTTTTAGAATCATGAAAACACAGCGAAATGTTCTAAAAAAATTTGTTGTTTTCGATCACAAAATATATAGATCATGAAGATCAAATGCTACATTTAAAAAAAAAAAATCATTTTTTTTTTCCATTTTTTTGAAATTTCGTTAATGGTGCAATTTGCAGGGAGGATAATGACATCCTATTTATATTGTCCTCCATAAGTGTGAGTTACTTGTATTATTGGGTTCACTCTGGTGATGATCATTTCTGCTACCTGGGTCAGTCTCTTTAATTCTATAGGTTGTTGTCCTAAATCCATGCTGTTCAATGATGAGAATCGATGTATTCCTTTTTCATTGAAACATCTTTTTCAAATGGGATGGGTTTTGACATTTGTAGAAGCATGTCTGGATAACTTTCTTTGCATATAGTGCATACTTGCAACTCTACTAATATGTCTATTCTTCGTCGAAATCATCTTAATGTTGCTATGAAGTTTGTATTGGACACAAACATTGTTGTGTTCTCAATTTATTTTTTCTTGTGGGAACTTCCATGTTTTGCAAAATATTGTCGATTGTATTCATGTTGTTGTTGTTTGCCTATGTTTTTAAACAATTTCTACCTAAGCATAGTATTCTCGACCGCTTGTTTTATTTTTTTCCCACCTAATTTCAACATGTTGAAGGTTGAACTCTTAGTTCTCATTGCTACAACCCACCATCTACATTTTTAGGGAAGATATTAAATGTCAAATTATTAAATACACAATTACTAAACAAATAGTAAGATACTTCTCTATTTTTAGTTAAAGAGAAAAAAGAGGCATAATATAAAAATTTTTTCTGCATGGTATAATTTTTGCTAGTTTTTTTTTTAAATTTTTAATTTCTTTTTCATCATATATTATATCAAAATCTCAAAATAATTTGTTCTATCTATCACTTTTGTATTATGCCAATTAATTGATAAATAATTACTTAACTAAGAATATGATACTTCTATATTTTTAGTTAGTGGAAGAGTAATAAAGAGAGGCCTAATATCAGTCATTTCAATTAATCATTTTTTGTATATGGTATTATTTTTACCGATTTCTTTTGTTTTTATTTCATTTTCATCATATATTATATCGAAATATAAAAAATAATTTTTTTTGTGTATCACTATTGTATTCGATGAGTGTGTTGTAATTTTTTTGGGGCATGAATGTTTAGTGAAGAAAATATGATTTTAGAAACACCTCAAATGATTATATGAACTTAATATTTTGTGTTTTTTTGTTAGCAGTCTTTACTTGTCCATGAATCTTGTAAATGATGTGTTAGCCCTGAGTGCTTAGGTATTTGTTTTCAATCACTTAATGTTGTTATTTATTGAACCAACTATGTCAAGCAATACATTTTTATGTTTCTATTGACAATTTTTTATAATAAAAAAATTGATATATATATATATATATATATAGGTTAAAAAGAAATTGAAGTAGAATTTGAGTTTCTCCATTCAAACACACACTGGTAGGAAAGACTAGAGAAGAAAACCTCCAATCTTGCCTGGGACAAAATCCTATATTATTATATAGATAAAAGGGGCATACCCTAGTATTAAAAGTATTTCTTTCTTTCTGCTTAAGCCCTTTTATATTTTGGACTTTAATAGAGTTTTCTCTTCTTTACATCTTATTCCTTGCTTTATCTCTCTTTGATAGTCACTTCATTTTAGGATTTTTTGGGAACATGCTTTGTGTCTTAAGAATTTCCTCCAGGATTCCTGCAACTTAGTAATTCTTAATTTTGAAAATTTTGTTAGTCCAAAAAAACATTTCCAATCTAAGCATTCCTTATCATTTCTCTTTTTGTTCAAATCAATCTACTTTCATTTTTTTTATGACGTAGAAATGACATTTAAAAGTAATATTGAGTGTTGTATTTATGAGTGTTCTTTATAATTTTAATTTTGTTTAAATTTGAAATCTATTTGAAAAATACTTTGTTTTTGGTGAAAGTTCAATAAACTGAGAAGTCTATGATTTAAGGGAAGATGTATTAAATTTCTACTTTTGAACTAGCTTTTAGTGTTTAAGATATTATTTTCTTTACTTATCATCTTTTATGTTAGAGGAATTTTGTGAATTATTCTTATTTTGCTTGGTTTTTTAGATCTTTCTTAATAAGAGTTGTTCTCCACCGATTCTTGTATTTTACAATAGGTCTACTTCCTTACTTCCTTCTCTATAAATGTGATGAACTTTGATTTCTTCAAATTTATCAACAAGAATTAGTGTTTCTTCAAGTTTTGAATTTATTTTCCATTTTGGTGTACTTTATTTTCTGCATTTAATATAATCTGTGAGTCCCCTTCTATAATTTTAAAAAAATATTCATTTCTAAACATAGATATAGACCTTCCTTTAAGGCTTCTAATTCTATTATTTTATTTGACACTATTCGTAAAGGTTTCGCTCTCTTAGCTATCCATTCCCTTTTCTCTGAACATATAATACAACCTAGTCCTGCCTTGCCTGGATTGCCTCAAGATGCTCCATCAAAATTCAGTTTGAACCACTCAACTGGTGGAGGTTCTCATTTACACTCTTTTCTTTCTTTCTTATTTTCCTTGGAATACATTAATGGTGGATCAATTAGGTTGCTCCAATACTTTCACATTTCTGCACCCAAATCTGTGAATGTTCCTTGTTGACTATTTTTCTACGATTATTATTCATAACTTATATGATGCTTGCTTCTACTTAATGAAAAATGATGACAATGATGTTTCTATATTTTTGAATATTCTTCTATTCCTTTCTTTCCAAATTTCCCATAGAAGGATAGATGGAGATATGTTCCAAAGTTTACTAAATACTTTTTCCTTTCCTGTATTTGCACAAATGTTTAGATGATTCCCAAGGTTCTCAAATAGGGCTATATTCCAGTTAAGTTTTTGGTGAAGCCATTGCCAACAATTTTTAGAAAAGGTACATTGAAATAATAAGTGTTATTTTGTCTTTGTGTCTTTTTCAAAAATGGGACATCTTGAAGGACCCTCAAAGCCCATTTTGGTGAATCTATTTGTTGCTGAAATTCTCTTTTGTGTTGTTGCCCATAGGAATATAGCTACTTTAGGAAGACAAGTTGTATCCCAAAATAAGTTCAGTGGTATATTTATCTTTTCCCATATTTGGGAGTTATTATCATATCATATCCTCTTTTTACACTATATTGACCTTTCTTGGATGCTCCCCATATTAGTCTATCTTTCCTATTTTTATGATTTATTTGTCTTTGATCAATTAGTTTTTTGAAGATTTATTTTTCTTGTGATGATAGATTTGTTTATTCTATTGATTTCTATTTCCATATTTCTTTCCCTTCTTCATTTACTACTTTTGTGTAGTTTAGGGCGTGTTTTCCCCACAAAGCTACTAAGGTGTTTTTTATGTTGATTGGAAAGTTGAAGTTATCTAGAGTTGGGTGCCTATCCCATGAATCTTCCCAGAATAAAACTTATGAGCCTTCCCCTATGCCCTAAGTTAAGTTGTTAATAATAGGATGACATTGTAGCATGAAATTCCAGGTATTAGAGCCTTTAGGGGGGTTTATAGTTTTGAAGATAGATAATGGCTGTATGATTTAAGTATTTATGATACAAGATTTTGGTCCATTTCCTTTCTTTTTCTTGGTATATTCTCCATATTAACTTGGCTCCTAGGGCTTTTTTTTTCCAACTTAAGTTTTTGATTCCTGAACCTCCTAAATCTTTTGGTTTACAAATATTTTCCCACTTAATCATTGCTTGTTTCTTTTTCTCTTCAATTCCTTTCCAAAAGAAAGTTCTGAGTTTACTATCTAATTTTTTCTTTACCCCTTTTGGTAGTGAAAGACATGCCATTTGGTAGGTAGGGATAGTAGTTAGGAATTCTTTGATCTTAGTTGCTCTTCCTGCCATAGTTAACCACTTCCCCTTCTAGCTATCTATTTTTTTCTCATTTTTTACCATTATGATTTTCATGGTTTTTGAAACTTTAGGATCTTTTTCTAGGTTGATTCCTAGATATTTGTAAGGGAAGTTTCCTTTCTTGAAGCCCATTAAGGTACATATTTTATTTTCCATTTTTGGATGTGTGTTTAAAAAGAAAATTTTTGATTTTTCAAGATTTACCTTTTGTCTCGATGCCTCCATTTAAGTTTGTATAATTTCTTTTAACTTTTGAGCTTCCTCAATCGAGCTTTCTTCAGGGAGTATTGTGTCATCAGAACATTATTGGTATGTAATGTTAGGAATATCTTCTGTTACTATGATTTCTTTTGTTTTCCCCTCTTGTACTTTCTTGATTGCTCTTCCAAATGCCTCTAGCATAATAATAAAGAGGAATGGTGAGATCAGGTCCCCTTATCTAATTCCTCTTGAAATGCCAAAGAATCCCTATGGCGATTGATTAATAAGGAGGGATATTTTAGGAGTTGCAATACATGTAAAGATTAGATTGATCTATTGTTTAGAGAATCCAAAGGCTTCAAAAGTTTTGAAGAGAAATCTCTAATCAACCTTATCATATGCTTTTTGAATGTCTAACTTCATTAGCATACAAGGTTCCTTGGTTTTTTGAAGTAAGTGTATTAATTTTTGAATAATGATGATCTTGTCTAGGATAGACCTTCCGGGAAAAAATCCCATTTGTTCTTCTGAGATTGGTTTTGGTAGGAAACTTGAGTCTATTTGCTAGTGCTTTTGACAATATTTTGTATATCATATTGTAGAGGGCTATTGATTGGAAGTCTCCTGGTTCCTCATTGTTTTCTTTTTTTGGTATTAGTGTTAAAAAGGTGTTGTTGATTTCAATTAGTAGCAGTCTTGCATTTCTTGTGGCTTACATTGCTTTCCATAGATCAACACCTAGGATATCCCAACATTTTTGGAAAAAGAATGCTTGAAAGCCATCTAGCCTTGATGGCTTATCCAGGTTTAGGTTAAAGAGAGCTTTATTAATTTCCTCCAAAGTGAAGGGTTTGTTTAGTGATTTATTATCTTCCAGGGTAATAATTTTAGGTATGTTTGTTTCTATTAATTTTTGTGCTTTGAGGTTCAAGCTGTCAAAGTTGTCTAATATGTTGTAAAAGTTCACAAAGACTTCTAATATTTTTGATGGGTTCTCTTCCCATATTCCTTCATTGTTTTCTATTTTTGAAATGCTATTGTTAACAGTGCTATTATGAAAGAAATTAGTGTTACTATCTCCATCTTCTATCCATATCTCTCAAGAATTTTGGTGCCAAAAAATTTCCTCCTTTGGTAAGATATTTTCTTGTTTAACTAATAGTTCTTTTTCTTTGAAATACCTCTCAATATCCATTCCTTTTTTGATAATTTCTTCATTTAGTTGCATTAAATCCTCTTCATTTTCTAATTTTTCTTTAAATATTTTTAAAAAATGTTCTCTATTCCATTTCAACATGTTTTCTTTGAGGAGTTTTAATTTTGATACAAAACAATATATTTTAGAACCTCCGAAGGTGCTTTCTTGCGACCATTTTTTGATGTTATTCATGAATTCATTGTCTAGGAACCACATTTTTTCGCATTTCAATGGATTTTTGGCTGGCCTTTGTACCTCTTCAAACTCAATTATGACCAGATAATGATTTGAACCAGTACTTGGTAGAATTGTGATTTATATTGTTGCATTTATTGTACTTAATCTCCTTTCAAAATAAATTTGTCTAACCTTTCCACTATTTGATGAAAGTCTTCTCTTCTATTATTCCAAGTGTATACTACATTGTTTGTCGGAACATCAAAAAAATTGTTCTTGTCAAATCATTCCCTAAAATCACTCATTACTTGTGTTAGTTTGTATTCCACCTTTTTTCTTCTTCCAAGTTTAGGATTGCATTGAAGTCTTTTCCTAAGCACCAATTGTCTGTCTAATGTGCTTCCATGAAGGTGCTTTAATTTAATTCCATACTTCTTTCTTTTTTGTTGTTTGAGTTGGCCCATAAACATTAATGGTTGTTATTTGGATATCTCTTTTGTAACTTTTAACTCTTCCTCCCATCAAACTCTTATTTGTGATTAGTTGTTCATAGTCTATTCTCCTTGGGTTTTGTATTATTCCCATACCTCCTGAGGCTCCATTTGATTCCACTAGATCTTTTTTCCAACTTCCTAACTTCCTTTTTAGTTTTTCTCCTTCTTCCATGTTTAGTTTAGTTTCTTGGTTTATGATTAATTCAGATTCAAATAGTGATAGGTTACACTTTAGCAAGCGCTTTTTGCTAGGTGAATTTAAACCCCTAACATACCATGTAGTTATCTTCATTGTTTGATGGGGAAGAACTTCCCCTCCCTTGAATAAAGAATATCACTTGTGTTTTTTTGATTTCCTGCTTTCCCTATGACTATTCTTAGTTCAACCAAAGATTTCCTCCCACATTTCTTTTCTTTGTTAACCATATTTTGGAGTCTCCATTCCATCCTGATTTATGGAAATGCCTAGCTTATCTATATACGCATAAGCATTGCTGGTACAATTTTCTATTGTCTTATCTTCTATTATCTCTTCATCTTCTTTTAATTCCTCTACCATATGATCCCCATTGTTTGTCATTTCTTCTTCTATTATGTTTTCCTCTTTATTTTGTACTTCTGCCTCCCTTATTTTTGGGGATCCATTATTTTGGTTTAAGGTTTCTAACACCCCAAATTCTTCCTAGAACTACTTGTCCTCTATCTCAATTTGTTCAATGTTTGTTACTTCTTTACTTTTGGAGTTGTTCAATGAGCTTTCTGTGTTTATTTAGTCATTAAAGTTTCTATCTAATGATATTAGATATCCTTTTTTGCTCTCCTTATTTCTTTCTTGTTTCATCCATTACCTCAAATGGATCTTTCCCATTCAGTGGTGTCTACCAAAATTTGTGTGGTTTGTTTTTTTTCTATTTAATTTTTTTTTGTAATAGTGATATTACCCCAATGTTCTAATATTGTTCGAGGAATCGTTGGTTCTTGGATTTGGATTGATTCACAACATGTCTATTCTATTTCTACCTGCTCTATATCTTCCTTTATTGGAGTTGTAAAAGCGTGGTGTTCTTTCCTTTGGTCTACACTCTTGCCCCTCAAACTTATTGTTTCATCCTTAGAGAACCTTTCTAGGGGGTTGCCATCTGTTTTAACTTTCGATGTGGTTTCTGATTCCTTATTTTTTTAGCTGTAGATTCTCTTTATGGTTTTGATAGTTCCCAAGTTTCTTTCTGGGTCAGTTGTTCCTCTTAGTTTACCATTGAGTTCTCTATTAATGTTACATTGGGACTGTCCTTCTCTTTTAGAACTAGAGGGTATGAGTTTGTTTTACTTTCATTTATCTTACTATCTTCCTTTTTTTCTATATTACTCTTTTCAATTTGTCCATATTATTTTATTTCCTAGGAATTTGGTTTTTCTAATGTTGTTCTGATTTTAACATCTGATATTTCATCGCTTATTTTTTAATCTTTTGCTCCTTCCCCTCATCTACTAGTTTTGAGAGGTTGATATGTTCCTTATGATTATCCTCCCATAATTCCATTTGGTCATTTATATTTGTTTGTTTCAATAATATTTTATGTTTTAAGTTGTTATAATCTTTCATACTGTTACCAAATTCTTCTGAGAATGAGGTGCCCTTTTGACATTGATCACATTGTTAGAGATCACTACTTGTTCACTGAATGATTGAGTTATAGTTGGATAACATTCCTTCCACCTCCCTGTTTTCAATACCTTCTTCTCTGTATACCAATGAATATGTGGTTCTCTCCATATTTTCTAATTCTATGACCTCACCTTCCTCTCTTTCTTCCTTTCTGAATTCCTTTGTCTCCATCATACTTAAGTTATTTGGTATATTATTGATCTATCTAATATCACCATTGACTTCATTAAAGGAGTATCTCTTGCCTGGTCTATTCCATAGATTTCCTTAAGGTTTTACGTTCTTTTAATATATTTTGGAGATATTGATGATTCTTCTCTAAGAATTTTCTTGATCTTTCCTTCATACTTGTCAAAGGATAGGTTATAAATGGATCTTTTTGTGATTATCTTTTTATTGATTTTGTTCGAGCCTATTTCAATGTTTAAAATGAATTTTATTTCATTTGTAAGGTAATTTTCTACTTCAATGCCTAAGAGATTACCTATGTCATTACCTATTTATTTAAGGATTTGGACATGGTTAAGCTTAGGGGGTAGAGATTTACATATCATCCACGTTGGAGTTTTATATATTTTGTCAGTTTTTTATTGAAGTATGGCTCCCATTATATGAATTTTAGAGTGTGTCCTTCAAAGAAGCAATGCAAAGCTACAATAAACTCATTCTTAGTACAATTATTTTTACAATGTAAGTAGATTAATCTATGAGAGTGGATAAAAATACTTACCTATTTGTCGCAAAAGTTCTAAAGCCACTTAACTAGAATGAGAATTTCTCCTTTTGGGCCATTCCAATAACCATAGATCCCTACCTCTTGATACTCCAGCCATTTATGCTCAATAAATTCATTGCTAATAATTTGAATATTTTTGAAACACGACTCTTGAGGGGAAGAATGCATCATTTTAGTTTTAAAAGAATTTCCTGGGTTGTGAATATTTGGACTTTTTAGTTTTAAAAGAATATTAAACTATTGGTTTTGGTAAAAGGGTCTTAAGTTTATTAGCTGGTGCTTTTGATAATATTTTATGTAATGTATCACAGAGGGCTATTAGATGGAAATCTCCTTGCTGTTCAGGGCTTTCTTTTTTTGGGATTAGTGTAAGCAAGGTATTATTGATTTTAGTTAATAATGCTCCTGCATTTCTTGAAGCTTCAATTGCCTTCCAAAGGTCAACTCCTATGATGTTCCACCATGTTTGAAGAAAAGGTTTGAAAGACATCTAGCCCAGGGGATTTATCTAGATTTAAATTAAATAGAGCTTTTTAAATTTCTTCCAATGTAAAGGATTTGTTAAGAAAATTTGTTGTCTTCTATAGTAATTAATTTGGGTATATTTGTTTCTAGAGTTTTTTGTGCTTTTAGATTAGAACCTTCATGGTTGTTTAATATATTGTTATAAAAATCCACAAAAACTTCTTAAATTTTAGATAATTCTTCTTCCCATGAATTTTTATTGTTCCTAATTTTAGTTATTCTATTAATATTCCTATTGTTGATAGTGTTGTTGTGGAATTACTTTGTGTTTCGATCATCATTTCTATCCATATATCCCTAGATTTTTGGTACTAGAATATCTCTTCTTTTGCTATAATGTTTTCTTGTTTTACTAATAGATCTTTTTCTTTATAGTAACTTTCATTATCCATTTTGTTGTTTATTATTTCTTCACTTAATTTTAGTTCTTCTTAACTTTTCCAACTTTTATTTAAAGATGTTTTAGAAGTGTTCTTTGTTCCATTTTAATATGTTACCTTTGAGCAATTTTAATTTTGACATAAAGCAATACATTTTTTATCCTTCAAAGTTGCTTCCTTCCCACCATTGCTTAATGTTGTCCATGAATTCGTTATCAAGGAACCACATTTTTTCACATTTGAAAGGATTTTTGATTGGCTTTTGTTCTTCTTTGAAATCAATTCTAACCAGGTAATGATCAGAGCCAACATTGGGAAGTATTGTAAACTAAATCTTTATTTTTAAATTACTTAAGTCTCCTTTAAGGATAAATCTGTCTAGACTTTCTATTATTTGACAAAAGCCTTTCCTTTTATTATTCCAAGTATAAACTCCATTATTTTTTGGAATGTCTAAAAAACTATTTTTATCATACCAGCCAAAAAAGTCACTCATCACTTAGGGAACTGTTTAGATTCCTCCTTTCTTTTCTCTCAAATTTAAAATTACATTGAAGTCCTCTCCTAAACACCAGTTCTCTGACATATTGGATTCAATAAAGGTGTTGATTTCATTCCAAACCTCATTTTTTTCTGCAATCTGAGTTGGAACATACACATTTATGATGATCATTTGGATACCACTTTAATAATTTTTGATTCTACCTCCCATCCAGTTCTTGTTTGCTACCATTTGTTGGTAGTCAAGTCTCCTTGGGTTCCAAATTATTCCTATTCCTCATGAAGCTCCATTTGATTCTACTAGATCTAATTGCTAGTTTCCTAGCTTTCATTTTAGTTTCTATCCTTCTTCTTCATTTAATTTTGTCTCTTGGATTAGTACCATTTCTAAATCAAACAATGTTAAATTGTGCTTTAATAAGCACTTCTTACTAAGAGTGTTTAAGCCCCTAGCATTCCATGTTGTGAGCTTTATTGTTCTATGGGAAGACTCTTCCCCTTCCTTGCTTTAAGGATATCGATTATCTTATCTTGGTTTACTGCTTTTCTTGTGGATGCTCTTGATTCTGCTAGTGATTTCCTTCCTCCCTTCTTTTTAAGTTTTCCATATTTTAGAGCCTCTAAACCTTCTTGATTGGTTGTAATTCCTAGCTGATCTATGAACTCTTCAACATTGTTAATACTATTTACCAATGTTGTATCGTCAACTTCTTCTTCTTCTTTTAATTCTTCAATTATCTGACTCCCAATCTCTGTTATTTCCTCATCTACTTCATTCCCTTCCTTTACATTTTCCTCTTCCTTGTTTACTATCTAAGGAGATTTATCTTGGTTCAAAGCATCTACCAATCTAAATTCTTCCCAAAATTGCCGTACTTCTAAAACTACATATTATTTTGTTGTGTTTCTTGTATTGCTCATTAAAGTCTCAATTTCTAGTGGTATTTGGAGTTCTTCCTTTTCTTCAATACTACTTCCTTTTTGGTTTTTCCTATTTTTATCTATTGCCTCAAAGGGGTCTTTCCTATCATTCAGAGTCTGCCAAGATTTGTGTACCTTCTTTTGGCAATATGGTCAGTTATATGTATAGAGAGTTGTCATTTATGACAACATGTATTCAACATTTTATTTATGCATTTACAGATAAAAACTTGTCTAAGTGTTAGATAGTTTGCAACAGTACAGAGACAAATGTGATGTGTATGAACAACAGACTTCGAGTTAGCTCATGTGTTGTTGAGGGTAGATTTATGATAGTGTCATGATGATGTAAATCACTGTGCAAATGTGTATGGATAGCTGACACAATTTACGGTTAAAATACCAGTTCGGGTATTTGATAGAACATAACAAAGCATATAAAAAATGAGTTGTATGACTTAAGGAATTTTTTTGGTAACAAAATAATTACTAATTCATGATGAGATGACATTGTGGATATTAATCCATAAGTAATTTTATATTATGTCAAGCATGTGAAGACATGAAGGCCGATAGAGCAGAGAATTATTAATTTGCGAAATATAAGTAGAGATCCTATCTTACACAAATAGTGGAAGTTAATATGAAAAATGTGTGACATGCAAACTATTGTGAAGATAACTTGAAAGATATGTGAGCCTTATGTGATGTGATATTTGATGTATGATTAGAGAAAGTGTGATTTTCAGTAGTGAGAAAGTATTGTATGTATACCTATACTTGTGAAGAACTTTATTGATTATTGCATGTTAGGGCGACATGCTCTTCTTGCATCCATTGTATTTGATCTACCAGCTCCTAAGAGGGTTGAAGCAACTCCTAACAGGGTTGAGGCTTCTAACAAGGCCTAGTCCTCTAATAAGGACTCAAGACACTATATGTACTTCATAAACTCCTAACGGGGTCAATATTCTTAACATGATTCTTTTTTTTAGTGGATCATCCCCACCAGGGTTTTTCCTTGACCAAAGTTTCTCTAGTTAACAAATAATGGTGTTATGAGTTTTCTTTGTGTATGCTTATATTTATTGTTCATCATTGTTTGTTTACTTTCATATGCAAGTTATAAAGTAATTAACAATATTCAGTTGTGCAAAAGTTTGTAAAATATTGATTCACTCCCACCTCCTTAGTATTATCTATTTCTAACAGCTTTCGTTCTTTATTTTTGACTTTTTCCTAATTGTAATGTTTC
This sequence comes from Cupressus sempervirens, assembly GCA_028749045.1. Classification (NCBI taxonomy): domain Eukaryota; kingdom Viridiplantae; phylum Streptophyta; class Pinopsida; order Cupressales; family Cupressaceae; genus Cupressus; species Cupressus sempervirens. Next base: position 441,506,440 of record CM053792.1, on the reverse strand, counting down.
CCCATTTCTCCAAAGAAGCTGGTAGAATTTCTTAATCCTAAATTTGTGGTTCCAAGGAGTTTTGCTTTCGTTCATCCTTTCTTAATTCATCTTTCCTTGAGGTGACCTGAACATGTTGTGTTTCATATTCACCTATCTTTCTCCTTTCTTTATTCATAGAACATTCGGGATAGGAAATTTCTGCAGAGCTCTTTGGTTGATTCTCCACTTCTTTGTTGTTTGCCTCTCCTTTGTTGGTATGGACTCTTGATTCTTCATTGATTATTTCTCTGGATGTTTGTTCCTCCAATACCACCAATGTCTTTTCTTCTAATACCGTTTTGGACATTTCTCTCCCATTTACCCCATATTTAATCGCTTTAGATCTCTTGGAATCTTGAATTTCTTCTATTTATGTTTTCTTTTCTACTGACTTCTTACTTATTGGATCTTCCTAATCCTTCCTCTCACAATCTGACCTAGAATTGTTTGGACTTAAATTATGATGCTTGTGCTTTCCCTCCCAAAGTTCCATTTGATCTATTAGATCACCGTGAGTTAGTAGAAGATCATGAATTAATTTGTTGTATGTTTTCAGACTTGTACTTGTATCTTCTAAAAGGTAGGCATGGTTTTTACAAAGACTACACTATTTTAGATTGTTGAGTTTTAGTTGGATGGATTTGTAACTGTTGGAAATAGTCTCTATCACTTCTTTATTTTCTGATCCTTTTTCTCTATTAGTTTCCTTGACTTTTCCCTGATTGTCTGATTCAAGAATTTCATCGTCCTATATTACCTCTCTCTTTGAGAACAAAATTGGATTTGTTATCACTATATACTTGTGAAAATTCCTTAGTCTCTTGCTCTTCAAAGATTCTTTTGAGAATGGAGTATCTTTTTATGTATTTTGGATTTGGAGATGTTCTAGTTCTCAGAATCTTATTGATCTTTACCTCAAATTTTTCGAAGGATAAATTATAAATTGATCTATTTGTTATTATTATTTTATTGATTTCCCATGCGCTAATTTTGAGATTTAGGATGAATTTAACATCATTTGAGGATATATCTCCTACTTCTAATCCTAAGAATTCTCCCAATTTGATTAACAATTTGATCTTGGTTTAACTTCGAGGCAAGGATTTACATATTATCTAGATTGGGGTTTTAAATTTTCTAGTCCAATTTTCATTGAGATCTGGCTCCCATGGAAAAAAATTTAAAGAGTGACCTTCTAAGAAAACATAAGCAATTTCTATGAACTTCTTTCTGATGCTAGAATTCCTAGTGTAAATAAACTAATCTACTTGAGTGTAAGGTAATACTTACCAGATTACCACAAGATTCTTGGAGCCACTTAATAGATATGTAGTTTCTTCCTTTGGTCCATTTTAGTAGTCGTATACTCCTCTCCTTAGACATTCAAAAAATCTTTGCTCACTATTTTCGTTGATGATGATTTGAAATTGATCGTTCTTTAACTCTTCAGGGAAGGGCAAGGCTCTATTGTTGCTAGACCCATTTTTAATTGGATCTGCCCGAGGGTTGGTTTCTAAGGTTGGGGTCCCATGGGCACCCGCTTGCTTAAAAATAGAGCGGGTGTCGTTGAGCTTTTTTAGGAACATTTAAAGGGGAGTGGTCTCATGGGCATGACATTTAAATTTGCTTAAAAAAATTAGCTCCTAAATTGAAGGAAATATTAAAAATATAAATTGTTGTTTTTAGAATTTTTGGTAGGATGATTTCAATTTGGAGGGAAAATGAAAGGTAGGTTCTTGCCAAGTGGCAGAATTCTTCCCTAAATAGTGGTGGCTATGTCCAGGCCCCCCCCTTTTTGCATTCACTCAACTAAAAAGTAGGGGCTCCTAGTTAATAGGAAAATATTCGAGATTAAGCTTTAACCCCCCCAAAATATTATCATGGGACCTCCAGCTCCTTAAATATAGAGCCTAAGCCCCCCCCACGGGACCCCAGGGTAAGGTAATTTCTAGAAGGTGAAATTTATTGGGGTTCTTGAGATGGTTTGGGCTTTTTTTTGAAACTAGAGGGTTTTCCCAAGCACGATTTTTGATGTAGAGGAATATAGGGACCAAGATTAACAGTGGATTTTTTTGAATGGGAAGAGATCAAATTTTAAGGATGGCCTTTAGAACCTAAGGAGACCTCCAATAAAGAGGAAGGTTTTTGAATTAGGGTTTCCATTGCTTCCGACAAAGGAAGTTGGAAGATTTAATACCCTATTTTTGTCGGGCATTCTAGCTAATTTTGAAAATAGAGGCTTTACCTTCACTGGGGCCACTTTAGCATATTTTGTTTTTTCATAATATTTTCTTTGTATTTTCGTTCTCTTTGCACTCTGGCTCTCCCGGTTTACTCCCCCCATTGCTTATTGGTTTGCAATTTAGGTCTCGGCCCTTGGGATTGACGACCCTCTTTGTTTTTATATCTTCGCCTATTTCGAACCATTATCCACCCATACTCAGCCTCCTTTTTTCCTTGTTCTCTGGGACATTCGCTTGAGAAAAGGTTGCCTTTTTAAAAATTGTCTGCGATCCTTACATTTTTATTTTGCCCAAGATCTTCTTTATGCTTCCTGATGAGTTCCTGTCCTCGCAAATCATGAAGTTGAGTTAGCACTTTGAAGTTGTTTCCGCATTCAAGGGAGGAAACAGAGGGTTTCGAGAAAGTTTTTGGAGGGTAATGCCTTCTAGTTTTAATTGTGGCAGTGAATTTCTTATTATTCGTGGATGAATGTTGCTTAATCTTTTGATAGTTGCTGCCTTAGGCTGGGGCCCATGGAGAGGCTTCCTTCAAAATAGAGTGGGTGACAGCTAAAATTTAAAAAAAATTGTTTCAGCTTAAAAAAATTTAAGTAAGGTCCATGAGTTTTAGAGTGAAAATAGAATGACATTTTAAATTTATTAATTATCTTTGATGGAAAAATAAAGGAATTGTTAACATTTGGCAGCAAATTGCCTAAGCTTGTGGGGCTATTTCCAAGCCCACCTCATCTCACCCACTCAAATTGAGCAGGCTAAAAAGTCAGAGTCTTATTTTGTAGGGAAAGATTCTAGATAAACCTATAGTCCTCCCAAAAAAATTATCACGGGGTCACCTACTCCACAAAAATAGAGCCCAAGCCCCTGGCTTTTTGTGTTTTTCGCCATTTCAAAAAAAATCCTTTGTGATTTTACTTCCAAGAAAGTAAAGTTTGTAGAACCAGAATCAGTATGCAAAGAACATTAACAAATAAAGTAAACATTCACAAACCAAAAACTAAATTCACATATATGCTTAGACTAAGAAAGAAAATAAGAAGTGCAAACCTCACGAGAGAAAACACTCCATGCTTTCTTGATTCTATAGATGTGTCCTTTTGCTGTGGATGTATGCTCAAGATGCTCAAAAGCTGCTTCAATAGAGATGGGTAATGGAAAATTGGTAGCTTTGTGAGCTCTCAATTTGGCATTATAAGGGTATGGTTGATGGCTTTGGTTCTCAAAATAGCATGGTAACTTTAGCTCAAAGATTGTTGATGAAATGGCTTGGGATGGGATTCAATTTATAGGCTAAGGGGTAGAGGGATGGAGGGCTTAGATGCAAGGATGGATGAAGGCTTAAGGAGGGCTAAGATGCACTCAAAGGGGAGCACATGGATTGTGCTTGTTTAGCACCAATGGGAAGGTGACACTTGTCACAAGGAGGATGAGTGTGAGAGGGTAGGGTTAAGGGTTGGTTAAGGGCATGATGAGTGGGGTTGAGTATGTAAGAGGGATGTAAGAGGAATGAGTGTGGAAGAGGGAAGAGTGTGGAAGATGGGTGTAAGAGTCATGAGTGGGCTTGTAAGAGTCTTTATGTTTTGTAAGAGCACTCATGACTTAGTGGTTGGGTTTTTTTGAGGGGAGACTTTGGTTTGGATTAGGAAAGTCTTAAACTTGTTTAAGGAATGTGACAACATTAGGGGGTGGATTAGGCTTGGGTTTAGGATTAGATTAGAGATGTTAGAGATGTGCAAGTGGATGGCATTAATGAGGGTGGGTGAGTTAGTGGCTAAGCTTGGTTAGTATGGGTGGATGGGGTGGATTAGGCTAAATGGAGGATTAGAGATAGGTTAGGGTTTTTTTGAATTTGAGGATTTCATTTATCAAATAGATTTATTTAATAAATGGGGATTTTTGGAATTAGATAGGAGAAAAAGATTTAATTGATAAATAATAGATTATTTGATTTATCAATTAGGACTATAGATGATTAATTAAATTAATCAACTAGGGGATGACAAAGGATTAATTAAATAAAAATTTAATTAATGATGCCTTTAGAGATGGATAAATTAGATTACCAAAGTAGTGTAATCAAATTTAGGTGTCTACAAAGTTAATCCAATGCACTACTTGTTTGTGAAAGCTACACTCCAAAAAAAATGTAGGTGACTTTATGAAATGACCCTAACAGGCTATTATTTCTTTCTCAACACCCAATAAACTTATTACTTCAGGATTCCGACATTTTGTCAAGCAGTTTGCAGTCAAACTTAGATACCATTGAGTGAACCTTACTAATAAGACACTAAAGTAACAATACTAGAGAGTAGTTACTCATCAAATACATGAGACAAGGCTAACCCTTATGAAATGACGAATTTGCAAGAGATATAGCACCCTTGTTTTTTTTAACAATCAAATTGAAGAATAACAAAGTCTAAAAGAATTACAACTAAGCAATGAAGAACCTGGTAATCGGATAACAGGATTTGTTTCAGAGTCATCACCCAATGGACAGGATGTGGTGCCGTCTCTCCTCTATATAATCTGCCAAAGAAAGATCAGAATACGTGGTCATGTCCCGCGACTACCTTATTTTCTTGTATTGTGCTTGTAACCTGACCATGATCATTAAATCGCTTCTTGCCCACACTGTCGGAAGATGGGACCATCGGTTGCAAGGTGAGGTGAAGCCGATAGGAAAACAAGTGCACCAATTACGATTTGTCCATTAAATCCTTTCGCCGGCCCTTTGCAAGATTAATCGCTGATCACAATCACTTGAACGACTGTCAGGTTAACATTTCGCGTCCTTGATACTCCCAGCGATTTGAAAGTGGGGAATTTCCAAGCTAGTTCGGTTTGAGATTATTTCTCCTAAGTCGTGTTTTGCAGTAATGCCCAAGGGGAATGCCAAACCCGCGGATTGGTGTGAAGGACCAAATGCACCTCCGCCCAATGCGATCGCGTGACCCAAACAGATTCACAATTAATCTGCTCTTTGACTGCTGCTGTTGGCGGAATGAGTTCGAGATTGTTTTCTAACTCCCAATGAATTGGCGTTGATGCTTCTGCCGGTCGCGCTGACTATCCACCTTCAGCGATCTTGAACAAATGCATGTGATATGCACTCCTCAGAACTGACGCCTGTGCGATCCTACTGCGGAATGTGACGAATGTCTGGACTTATTAGATGCCAACCTTATGGAAGATCAGCTTCCATCATGGCTATGAGAATTCTCATCAGAACTGACGAGTTTGAACTTGTCAAACAATCAGCTACAAGGTCCTCTCATTATTATCTCAATCCCACTGTCACTCCAGGTGTTGGATTTGTCTATAAATGAATTGAATGGCCCTTTATTGGTAGATGCTCCTGTGCCTGCACAAACGAGCTTGGAGGTGCTCTCATGAATGATGACAGTAATCACCATATGCATGAAACCCGTAATCAAAGGTAGTGGATTTCCTGGCTAGGTAGCAAAGGAGTATTCAAGACAGCAGTCGGGAAATTCAATGACGCATTCAGCCTTGCGTAGCAAACTCTCCACTTGGTGCGTAAATACCAGGCTGGGAAAATGATCTTTGATAATCTTCAAACCCTTCTTACAAATCTAAATTGATATCAGTCTCTAGAAACATTAAATCTGAACCACAGAAATCGGCCTTAAGCCACAGATAATTGCCCTGATGAAATGACTGCAGCGTCACCTCCAATCTGCAATAATTCGGATGATATTTCACACCCTCAAAATCGCGTACCAATTGAGAGTTATCGTTCTCAATGGCCAACTGTGACAATTGCGAAAACCCTAGGTTCCACAATGCACCCGTGATTGAATCACAATCTGAAACACAAAGAGGGATAATCAACTGCCTGATTCGAATGGAGCCCCGGGGTGCCTATTTATTCTTTTCCCTCCATCCTCTCCAGAGACTTCTAGAACCTTTTTGATCTTATCCCTCAAGTGACTTTATTAAATATTTTCCAAGTCACTTTATTAAATACAAGGTTATCTTTTAATATTATGTATTTAATTAAAATAATTAATTAGTCGTCCTTGGACAACCAGATTAATTAAATTAATTAAATCGAACTGTCACCAGAAAATTGGGGACATGACACTTTATGTTTATGTTAATATACATTTTAAGTTTTTTTTAAAAGTAATAAATAACTACATTTCGATAAATGTTTATTTAAAAATACAAACATATTATAAAAACTATTTTTTCTCCAATGTATTAATTGAAATTTACAAACTTGAAATTTATATAATCGCATAAAATAAAAAATAAAAAAACTAGAGAAAGTTGTTTAATTCTGTAAAATGTATGATTGGTCACTTTAATTGAATAAATGAATTCAATAAGTTCATTGAATTTCAAACCCTTCTTTTAATTTCATTTAAAACACGATTATAAACTTATTCTAACAATGTATAGGGGAAATGATTGAGTAGCCGGCAACAAATTTGTTGTTTTTTTGGTGAACCTATGTAGGTGAATGAAGAACTTAAAGCTAACCTTTCGACTTTCCCACATTGGAGCTTTTTATATAACTTGTAGAGTGAGAGGTGGCCTAAAAGTGCCATTTTAAAACGTTCGCCCAAAACCCACCACTAAACCTCACAATAGCCGGAAAAAAAACAAAAACAAAAAAGAGAGTACTTTTTGCACAAATGGACCAATCAGCAACCAAGAAAATTAAAAAATGAACAAAAATGAACCCTACTGCGTTCACAGTGACTTGTTTTGGCATGTTTGTATGGTATGAGAGTTTTTTTGAACGATAATTGAGGAGGAAAGATAACGATTAACATTGCAACATTATACACATGGACAACAATTGGCTCGTTTCCCCTAATAAATATTAAATATTGTATAATGAGACTTGTACTTTGGGAATTGATTTCACCTCTTTTAAACCCATTTTTCTATTGCAACTTGTCAAAAACAACAAGATCTCTTTGCGAGTTGGAGTCCCTGCCTTTAGGGAATTAAAGGTGATAGAAAAATGAACTAGTAGAAGGATTATTCACAAAAATGCATTTAGGAATTGTAATTGTAAATTTGTGAGAAAATTGTTTGTAAAATTTATGATGATTTGAATGAAAATCATAAAAAAGACTAGGAAGATTACATTTATAAGTTCAAAAGAAAAAATTATATCAAATCTGAATTTTAGTTTTAATATTCAATATAATTTTAAAATTTTATTCTAAAATAAAGTACATTTTATTTTTTTTTAAATTTTATTTTATTTTATTTATTTATTTATTTATTTAATGCGCCTGGTAAATTTTTTAATGTGACCGGTAGTGCTGGCGCGACACGCCCATCGGTACCACCAATGCTTTGACCTGGAGCTATGAACCAGTGAGGCCACAAACGGGGGACCTCATCCCCATGAGATTTGAACCTGGATGGCAAGGATAACAACGCAACAACTTAACCATCACAACATGCCACTATTGGCTCAAAAGAGTTTGTGGTAAACCTAGTGTGACTCGAACCGGAGTTGATGCGTAGCATCGGGATCATTAGCCTAACACTACGCCTCACGACTCGCCTTCACACCAATCTAAATTTTAGTTTTAATATTCAATCTAGTTTTAAAATTTTATTTGAAAATACAATGTCTATAAGTTTTATTTTTTATATATCTAAAATGATTAATATGACAAATCCAAAAAACTAATCAATTTTTTTTCTTAAATTTTTCTTATAAGTGATTAGTTTTGATAAAATTGCCTTATTATTATATTAAATTATATTCTTATAAATGATTATTAGAATTGAGCTAATAATTAAACCCTTTCCCCTAATAACCCATAAATAATTGTCTATAACAAAAATCAGTAATTCCTTATTGACATCATTTTTCTAAAGAATTATGTCATCAAAAGTCACATCACCTTTCCTTTGAGGTGCTCGGGACACACATTTGTAGTGCCATTTCTAACCAGTCCCTCCAAATTGGGCACTTTCCCCGTCCACTCCCAAGAAATGATAAATCCCAACGACCTCTTACAAAATCAGAAATCGAAACCAACTTTATGAATGAAAAAAGAACACACAGAAATGGCTGTAAGAAACAGAAATGGCCCTCCTCCATATTCACTTTATTGTCATCTCAAATACTCTTTGTACATATGTGGGGTTTCCATTTACATAATGTCGGACCCTGCCTGTGAATAGATATTCCAGACTTCCTTTAAATATTTAATCCGATGTCAGAGATATTGTGTAGTCAAAGACTGGATTGCTTTTAATTTAATTAGCCGATAGGCTATTATAGGTGAGCATTTCAAGAAAACCTGTCCGTTCGTTAAAAAACCACTTATCATAAGTTGTATACCATGAAAACTGCACACCAGTAATATTAGTTGGTTTACTCAGTCTCTGACATTTGAGATCTCCACCGACCGTATTAATTGGTTCACTGAGATATTTTTTATCTCCACTAACCATATTAATTGATTTAGTCCAAAATTTCAGATATCTCCAAATCTGAAACGATCTTATAAAATCTAGCACATTTGCCATTAATAATTAGGGCGTAGGTGTTCCCATATGAAAGAAGACTAACTTTTCCAATCAACGGTGAAGTCTTGCTAAAAGGCCTTCAACGACCATGAAATAGACCAACATCCTTCATTGTTTGAAAGGTAGAAGTTAGCTTGAAAGGTAGAAGGTAGATCGAAAAGACGGGAAAACACATGAAAGGAAAAGTGGCTGCCACTAGCATGGATACAGTTAAGGCGATTGACACTGTTAGGCCCCGTTTGGTTGGGGAAGATGAATTTTTGACATAACCAGGTTATTTTATAACCAAGTTTTCGAAAACCTGGTTTTGTGGTTTGGAAAGCCAATGGTCCGTTTGGTTGACACGGAAGATGAATATACTGTGGACCCCACAATATTATTAAAAAAACTGTCATAAAATTCAAAACCTGGTTTTAATTTCGAATTCCACCTTTTTACTGGAAGAAACTTCTTCCAATTTTTGACCAAAATTGGAAGATGAAATTGAAAACTGGGTTATAATTTTAACTAACCAAACAACAATTTTTTTTTGCAAAACCTGGTTTTGCCCCTGATAACCCGGTTTTGGCCCTCATCTTCCAGCAACCAAACGGGGCCTTATAGAAAACAGAGCAGAAATGAAAGAAGTGGAATCCGCCCCCGTGAAAATGTATGAGGACTGGCAGTTTTCCAGAAGCTGTTCCCAGCGTGAATATGCGAACCCAGACGCCGATTTCCGGATTTATAACGACGTCCTTTGATGCAAAACCGTCTATGAAATTTGAAGAGGGTAGCGTGGTGGGATGAGGAGGGCATAGAGCAGAGCCATATGAATACACTTTTAACAATCCTAGAATTTCTCCCACGACTTCTATTCCTCCTCTTCTTTCACAATATCCTTTGTTTGTCTAACGTAGGTATATATATAGAGAGATAATTATGTGACCCTAGGCTTTACTCACTCGTGATTGCAGGATACCCTCTTCCTACTTTCATTTCTCATTTCTGGAATCTACCGCCCGTGCGTCAACATATATAACCTACATAATGAAAAAAATATTAGTATTAAATTTACGATATGTTGCAATTGTTCCCACCCCGCATCTGCACAAAGATTCCATCTAAGAAACAAGAAAAATTTAAAGTTGAAACAAGAACATAAGGGAAACAAGAAATTTAAAGTTGATAAGGTGGTTGAGGTTGTTGGAGAGGATTCTGGTGAAGATATTGGGAGAAAAGCAAGAAGGTGGTCTGATAGGTTAGCTCAGTCGCAGGCTAGGGGTAAGCAGAAGTCAATCAGATATCTTGTTGAGGAAGTTGAAGAAGATAGCTCACACAATAACAGTGACAGAAGGGAGGAGGAAAGTATTTCCAACTCTAAAAAGGATGATGGTAATGAGGAGGGGGAAAAAAGTTTCAATTCTGGAAACATTTTGATGGATGACACTCAAACTCAAGTGTCAGATGGCAAAGAAAGGAATACTGAGACAACCCATGTTTCAGCTAGCTTCTCACTTAAACCCTTTACTTTTTGTGATGAGATGAGCAAAAAAGATAATTCCCCAATTACCATTTCTTCCCCTGTTAAGGAAAATTCGAAGATTTCTTCTAACCCATGGGTGCTGCAGGATAAACCACAGGGACAAAAAATGAAGGAGGTTGATGCTAAGAAGGTTGAGGAGCATAAAGAGGAGACTGTGACGGTGGAGGAGCATTACATGAACCTGGAGGAAAGGGTCAAAGCTTTGGAGGAGGGGTTTTTCACCTTCTCCAAGTTTGGACTTAAAGTTACTCATGCTGCTGCAACTACCCTCCAATTGCTGGCACAGGAGAAGGAGGAAGCTGGCTTGGACATGAAGGACAACAAATTACTCTTTAAGTTCCTTGCCGACGACTGGGCCCATATTCTTCTTCATGCAAGAGGAAAAGAGAAAAAAGAAATCTAAGTTTTTTTTTAATTCTGTTCAGTTATGGGGTCCAAGGATCCAAAGACTTTATATACTGTTATGGTAGTTATGGTTTTGTTGGTTATCAGCTGTATTTTAGTTTCTACAAGGCTTGGGTGCCTTGTTGGACTTTGGTTAGTTGCTAGGGTTCCTTTCTGGTTCTAGCTCTCTGGTTTTTGATTTTTGTCTCTGACTGCTGGTACCCCTGTTCTTTTTGTCTGTTTTTGTTACTGGTTGGTAATGTGCTGGTTACTAGCCTTTTGACTGTTAAGGGCCGACCCCCTTGTTTTTGGTCATTTTAATTTAAAAAACAAGAATAACTATCTTTTACAAGATGACATTTGTTACATTAAAATATTAATTCCCTCATAATGAAATTTGGTTCAGTGCGGAAGATTTATGATGTGGTATTTTTTATTTCGCCCTTCAATAATTCATAATAATTTAGTTGTTATTTTCGTACAGTGATCTTGTACTCATCTTTTCAGGGAATATATAACTTTATATTTAACTATATAGAAAGAGATTACTCACGGAAAAAAACATGGAGAGCACTACTAGTTTGGAGAGGACTATTAGGTTGAACATCTTAATTTCAAATATGTAGAGGACTTGTAGTTTGGAGAGGACTACTAGGTTGAACATCTTAATTTCAAACACATGAATGACAACTAAGCCACTCTAATTTTTATCACTTTATTTGAATTTTTTTTACTAATAATTAAGGTTTAAGGTCTATGTCCTTTAATATGATATCACATGAATATAGTTTTTGTTGAAGTGTTCAAAAATATTAAAAGAAAATTCTATAGTTGTGACTTAGTCATGTTTTATGGAAATTGCTAGCAGGATCCGCAAGAGGGATACGTGGCTCGCCTTCGAGAATTTTTTGGCTGGGAGTGCCGTGCGTGTGTCCAAAAATGGACAGGAGTTGCAAGCGTGCCAAAGTCGGCATCGTACATTACCAGGTGCTAAGCTGTGAGGCTAACATCAACCATTTGAAGGGCTACCACAGGTGACACTGTGTGCGTTTGAGCTATGTTAATGCAACCATCATTGTACTCGATGATGTGCCTCAGCGGTACTACCAACAGTGTGGCAAGTGAGTACACTTGTTTTAGGTAGATTAGACATCCAACCTTGCAATTTTGTGTTGAAATTGCTATTGTCCTATTAATTTTAGAAATTAAGGTCTCAGGACCCACAGTTTGACCTAATAAACAGAATTTAGCATTTTACTACTCTTGTGTTACCATTGATTTGCTGAACTCTGCAATCTAATTTAATTGGTTTGGTCTTTTACTACAAGAAAATTACATTCGATATGTTTGTGTACATTTTAAGCTTTCACGACGCCAATCTTGCGTTGATTCTTCTATGCAATCTAAATTAAGAATTATAGTCTCTAGTGATGGTTATTTTTGTGTTGTTATGTTGAATCTGAGAGATTTATGCATCAACAATAGTGCAATTTTGTGTTGAAATCGTGACAAGCAAGTTTATGTTGATATACCTAGTTTAAGAATTTTACATAGTTCCAATAGTGCAGTTGTTTGTCGATATACTTTATGGTATTTCTATTGATATGATTCAGTAAAATTTAATGTATTTTTGGATTTCATGTTGAGCGATTTTGTGATCACATCATTATAAGCATTTTTATGTTAAAATGTGTAATATAAGAATTTTTGTTTTAATAACATTGTGATTTTGCATTGGTACACTTCTTTACATATTATTTTTTGATATGCTCCTCTGTAACTTAATTTAAGCCCTCATAGTGTTTGCAAAGCATGTCGGATTGTGCTATCATTATTAGGTTAGATCAGCCTATGCAATGTAGGTCCTGAATTATATAGCCATTACATGGCTTTTGACATGCTAGTTAATCCACGTTATAGGGAAAAAGTGAACAAACATAAAAAATGATGGGCATACCCTTTTATAGATGCTCAGCTCGATTAGTATGAAAAAATGGGGATGATTGGGTTTTGTCTCCCTCTTTGCTACAACAATTGTCATTGAGTGATTTTGTATTATATAAAATCTTTATTCCCGCAATTTTTATTCCCAATTTTCAATTCAAATTGATCCAAAGCAAAATTCTATGCAAGCATTTTTCAATTGGAAAATTTAGATGAAACAATTTATTATTAATTTCAAAATTATTCAAAATATCAGTAGCCCTTTAGATTAGATTATTGCTGAATTTTTAATTTTATCTTCCATGAAATAATTGATTAAAAATATGTAATAAGAACATATGCACTATATCAACAAGAGTTGTGTTGCAACTTTAGTCCCCGCTTATGCTGGGGTAGGAGGAACGTATTTGTAGATGACTTTGGCAATTTGAAGATTAAGACAATTTTTCAAGAGAGGGAATTAGTTGCCAAAGTTTAACTACATAGATATCTATGACCATAGTGTTCTTGATATGGCTTCCAAGTAACAATGATGCAACTTATCCTTCATCAAGTAGTCAAATGATATTCTATTTTGTTTGTCAAAGTATCTATAAAGCTACGCATTCCAAGATTTATGTTTTGTTTGTGAAAGCAACTTTAGAGCTGCTCATTCCAAGCTATGAAAAAGATATGAAAGTGATACTGACATACCAACAGTCTTGGGAGCAGGCCCACCAAATAATGGGATGCCTAAGGCTAACACCTCCTCAAGGATATTGAAAGGTGGGGCCGAATGGTATGGAAGTAGGGGAATGGTGATGGTATGTTGCAACACTAAAGCTACTCATTCCAAGATTTATGTTTTGTTTGCGAAAGTAGCTTTAGAGTTGCTCATTCCAAGCTATGAAAAAGACATGAAAGTGATACTGACATACCAATAGTCTTGGGAGCAGGCTCACCAAATAATGGGATGCCTAAGGCTAACACCACCTCATGGATATTGAAAGGTGGGGCCGAATGGTATGGAAGAAGGGGAATGGTGATGGTATGCTACAACGCTAACAACTAGAATGATCCAAGTAATTAGGAAAGCAATGCAACACTAGAATGGTTTAAGAAACACAATTAACAAAAATATTTAAATAAAAAATAGTGTAAATAAATCTACTAACAATACTAATAAAATAATAATATAAAACTCTAAAATACAATATTCTACCCTACCAATGTAGATGAGAACAATATAAATGAAACAGAAAGTGAAATTCGACATCCTTTGACGTATACATTTAATCTAATATAGAGCCTTTAAATAATTAAATGTTAAATATTATTTACATTCGTCTTATATGTTTCACTTTGTTCAACTATATCTCTTAATATCAAAGAGTGTAAAAAGCCATACTCTTGAAATGATTTTCATTATTTTGAATGTTTTTGTGATTTATTATTTATACTCAAGATCACATCTATCATATCAATAATTTATCTTAAGTTTTCCTTATAACAAAGAACTACATGAATATATCCTTTATTTGTAATAAAAAGACTTTAAAAAATATATTTAAAAAAATATTTAATATTTATTCTTCCTAATTTTTAAACAAAATTTTTTTATGAAATGAGGAAAAAATACATCATCTAATTAGAAATAGGCTTCAATATGTATAAAAGCTAGAGCCAATAAATCCTTCCATATTTAGAGAAAAAAGAAAATATAAATTTCTGTTTTTATCTTGAAATAGTAAAAATTGCAATTCATAAGTGATAGTTAAACATGATCACATAATTAGTTCTAAAAATGTTTATAATGTTCATTTGTGAAAATATATTGACATGTTTTATTTACGTATGTAATTTTTAGCATAAAACTTACACAATACCATATTTTGGTAGGTGTTCATTTGTGAAAATATATTGACATGTTTTATTTACGTTTACATATATTTACGTATGTAATTTTTAGCATAAAACTTACACAATACCATATTTTGGTAGGTATATTTCATAGATTTTGTCATTGCTTTATGTGGTTCTATAAAGAAAATCATCAACATGTAACTTGAGAATGTGTTAACTCTTTGTAAGTTTGGCTCTTAAAAGTTATCTAGTTTTTTAAGACTAAAAAATGTCTTCTTTTAATCTTTTTCTTGTTATGTGTACAAACTTTGCAATGTTCTCTCCTTTTTCCATATATTTTTTCAAAAAAATTGTGGGCAAACAATTAGCTTCCCATAAGACATTAAATAGGATATCTCTTGTGTAGAATTACAAATTTGGATGTCCTAATAGTTTTTAAGACTCCATATACATGAAAATTATTATGATTGCTATAGAGTAGAAGTTGTAGACCACATTACAATATAAAATTAAATATGACCCATTCTTTAATGATGTTTAAATATATGTTTAATATCTACAACTACTTAATGATACAAGTATATGCATTTCAAACATGCTTCATCCTCAAAAATTGTTATCAATTGATATTTATAATAACATGAGATGGATATTGTCAAAGAAACCTTGTAAATTATAGATGAAAATATTCCCCTTATACATTTGTTAGAGTTTGAATAAATGAATATAATATTGAGGGACTTATCGAAATGGATTTTTCCACACTCTTCTTGGATGGTATTGCATTGCCAATACAAACTCACTATCGTCAAGTTAAAATGCATGAATATGTAATACACTTAATTAGATTCCATGATAGAAGGTTTGAAAACCACCCAAGGTTTTTCTATTTTGTATTGCATCTAATAATGAGACATTACAATTAAGGACTCTCTTCTGTGTTTGTTAATAAAAATCTAGATGACTCCATCCCAACTACCATTGAAAACCTTTTCATCCACATACAAATTTTTTCCAAAGCTCAATTATCTTAAGAATTGATGCATTTTAGATCTTTCTTGTGGGGAACCCACATGTATTGGAACAAATGTTGATGTGAGCTTTCAAATATGGTTAGCCATTTAGGATCCCGTACTCTATTTTTCATATTTAGTGTCGTGGATATTAAATGGCCAATGTTTCAACAATTATTTTCAAGTGACATTCTATCTATCCTTCAAAGAAACAAATAACACATGAAAAAAAAAAATTTAATAACTTGCATCCGACTTTCTTGTTCTTGTACTGGATGTTCATAATTTTCTGCAAATAAACAATAGAAAAAAATCTTTTGTACCTAGACAAACTAATGTTATAATAGATAAGAATGACAATTGAATCAGATGCTGTTATATTTGCAAAAATTGGAGAAGAGATTATGAAATAAGAGAAGTTTATGATGAAGGAATCTTGAAGGAAATTTTTAAAATTAGAATGGATAAAAATTGTTTTGAGCATAATTCATAATATGAAGTATTGGTTACAAAATGGATCGGTGGAAATCAAGAAGAAAATGATACACAGGATTAAAGTTATCTAAAAAATATATGTAAGAAACCATCTTATATAAGCATGCACTTTTTGTCACTATTGGGGTACCTCTTGCTCCTCCGGGTGCCAGTGTTAGTTATAAATACTGTGAAGTGTTTATGATGGGAACGAATTCATTATTAGAATACACGATCTCTTTAAAATCACAAACCATTTTTTTTTATAGAGAAAACTGGTTGATTCTCCAACTGCATAATGACGTATAATATGTATCCGCTATGTTCCATCATAAATGGAAAATATGGCAGTGGTTGTAGTGCACGGCCGGCTGGTTTACACAGATTATTCTCAAACGCTGGAAAGAAGAAAAGGAAAGACTTACTCTTTTTCTGTTAAAATATTTGCGAATTGGTTTAGCAGTTCCATTCTACGGTCAAACAAGTTTGCCGTTATGAAGAGGAAATCGGAAAAAAGGAAAGACTTACTCTTTTTTTGTTAAAATATTTGCGAATTGCTTTAGCAGTTCCATTCTACGGTCAAACAAATTTGCTGTTATGAAGAGGAAATCGGAAACCGGCAACAAAACTTTCGCTGCCCAGCCGGCGGAAAATAAGTGACGTATTATATTATACTATAATAATAATAAAACCCACAACATGATAGATAAATTGATGGTGGCGGATTAGTGTCAGAGGAAATAATGGCTTTGAACTGACAATTCAAAATATTGATTGCATAAAAACTTTAAAATCTGGTAAGTGCTCATTTAAAAAGAAATAGAAGGTGGGGGAAACAAAAACATTAGTTCCCAAATTTGAAACAGACAAGGCGCCATTACCTACAGTAGAAAGGAGGATCCCCTGAACGTGTATTGAAGCTGCATAGCAAGCGTTTTGTTGTGCAGGAAAAATGGCGGAGCTTAAAGTGGTTCGGTTTGGAATCCTGGGGTGTGCTGGCATTGCCCGAAAAGTTTCAAGAGCGATTGGGATGACACCGAGTTCCTCAGTGTATGCTGTTGCTAGCAGATCCCTTGACAAGGCCAAGGGCTTTGCCTCTGCCAACAACCTACCTCCAGAGGTAAAGGCCTATGGAAGCTATGAGCTTCTTTTGGACGATCCATTTGTGGATGCTGTGTACATTCCTCTGCCTACATCCCTGCATCTTGAATGGGCTCTCAAGGCTGTCCACAAGAAGAAACATATTCTCCTTGAGAAGCCGCCTGCGCTTTGTGTTGAAGGTCTCGACACCATCATAGAGGCATGCAATAACAATGGGGTCCAATTCATGGATGGTACCATGTGGATGCACCATCCTAGAACTCATCAAATGAAGGCCTTTCTTCAAAATCCAGACCACTTTGGAGACCTCCATACGGTAAGTACTCAATTCTTTCATGGTACTTTAGTCTGATAGTGCATCTTTCTTTTAGTTTGTTTTCTCATTCTCCATCTCATACAAGTCTATTTCCTTTGAAAATGAATGAAACACTTAACATTCATTAGATCTAGGCGATGTTCACATAGAGCTGGTAAAGCACCAGGATTTGGGAGGTCACCCATCCAGATACTACTTCAACTTTGAGTGTGCTTAACTATAGAGTTTTCTCCATGATTAAACTCACTCTTCTTTTGCAAAACCATCATCAAATCTTATGTCTTATTAACTATTTATTAAAAAGCTCCTTAAACTCCTAAGAAATATTTAATTTATTCCCCTCTGCAAAATATCCACTTATAACAAAATAGTGCAATCCACTCACCTGGGTTGATTTCTTTAATTTGGGCATTTCATTGTAATTTTATTTTCTAGAGAAAATCAAATAAAAACACATGTACGATTGTTCTTATATTGCTCTTATATTTCATCTTTAGAAAATGTTGCTACATGTTGAACAACAATACTACAAGAGAAAGCTTTACATTGCAAACTGTTAACAAATTAAATAAAAAAGAAATTTGTTATAGTCAATTCTATTTTTATCATATTCAATAGATGAGTTTTATAAACTGATTATTTTTCATTACTGAAATAAGATTACATTATTTAAAATAACAATCTCTTCCAAGATATACTAGTGTTTGTTCCACTTGTCAGTACCTTCTTCTTGTTTGTTGTTTTCAATGATAAAAAAAAATCTCTTCTAAGATTTAAATAAAAGATTTTGTTATAGTCAATTCTATTTTTATTATATTCAATAGATTGGTTTTATAAACTGATTATTTTTCATTACTGAAATAAGATTACATTATTTAAAATAACAATCTCTTCCAAGATATACTAGTGTTTGTTCCACTGGTCAGTACCTCCTTCTTGTATGTTGTTTTCAATGATAAAAAAAAAATCTCTTCTAAGATTTATATAAAGGATTTTGTTATAGTCAATTCTATTTTTATTACATTCAATCAATAGGTTTTATAAACTGATTATTTTTCATTACTGAAATAAAATTACATTATTTAAAATAACAATCTCTTCCAAGATATACTAGTGTTTGTTCCACTAGTCATTACCTTCTTCTCCTTCTTGTTTTCAATGATAGAAAACAATCTCTTCTAAGATTTAAATAAAGGTTTTTGTTATAATCAATTTTATTTTTATTATATTCAGTAGATGGATTTTATAAACTGATTTTTTTTCATTACTGAAATAAGATTACATTATTTAAAATAACAATCTCTTCCAAGATATACTAGTGTTTGTTCCACTGGTCAGTACCTTCTTGTTATTTATTGTTTTCAATGATAAAAAACAATCTCTTCTAAAATTTAAATCATAAAATCAGCCGTAATTTAAACTTCTATGTCTAAACAAATGGCCTTATCATCTTCCCAAACTCTTCTCTGGGCAAATGTTCTAATTACCCAAACTTTGTATCAGCATCAACAGGAATTCCATTGCTTGAACAAATGTTCTAATTGTCCAACCAACTACTTAATTATCCACATCCAGTCTTTAGATTCAACTATTCACATATCAACAGCTCTCAAGTTGTAGATTCAGCTCTCCTCATCAAAAACCCACCAAATTTGTGAATTCCACTATCCACAACCAAGAAAATGCTACGAGTACAAACATCTGTACAGCATGAGATAACATCAAAGTGTTCAACTTGGCTTTATAAAGTGATTTTTTGCCTTATAATGAATAGAAAACCACTTAACCCCTGTTTCCTTAATAATAGAAACTATAATTATTTGCAGGTCCGATGTACTGTCACAATTGCGGGAACTGCAAAGTTCTTTGAGGAGAACATCCGGGTTAAGGCTGATTTGGATGCACTTGGTGCATTGGGTGCACTTGGGTGGTACTGTATTGGAGCAATTTTATGGGCCAATGATTACCAGATGCCTCAAAGTGTGAAGGCACATCCTGGAGCTGCTTTGAACAAAGGTGGAGTGATTACATCATGTGGCGCTACTTTGTCTTGGGAAGATGGGAGGGTGGCAACATTTCATTGTTCATTTCACTCTTGCTTGACCATGGATTTAAGTGTTTACGGATCTAAAGGAACTCTTAATCTTCATGACTTTGCGATTCCTTATGAGGAGAAGTCTGCATCATTTTCGTCTTCAATAAACCCCAAGTTCTCTGAGATGGATACTGTTTGGGGTTCAAGGCCCAGTGAGCACACAGTTGCAGTTGAATTTCCTCAGGAGACTCTCATGGTTCAAGAATTTGCGAGGCTGGTTAAGGGAATTCAAGACTCTGGAGGAAAGCCCGATCCTCAATGGCCTTCCATTTCCAGGAAGACACAGATTGTGATGAATGCTGTTCAAACATCTATCCAGGGAGACTTGCTTTCTGTCACATTGTGAAGTGCTAATGAATTTTTACGCCACAAGGTCTTTTTTTTCTAATGCAAATAAATCTAAAACTGCATTTGAGCCTTTCTTCATTGTTTTCAATTCTCAAATCTAAAGTTGGACTTTATGGTAGGAGACTTCCTATAAAATAGAGCCAGTTGCTTGTTATTTTTTTGTGGGAATGTTTTAGACCTAGCGCTCCCATGATTTATGCTGTATATTCTAATTTAACATTTTAGCTTTCAGATTTAAGAAAGAAATGCAATAAAAATAATTTAAAAATAAATGTTCCTCAGTTCGTCTTAAGAGTTAAGGGGTGAGTACCTGAGAGAAGAGTTAAGGCTTCCACCCCCAATATAAGAGAAGAGTTGAGGTTAGTTCGAGTACCTTCCTTCGAATAAACAGTAGTTAGCATCACAAGCACCCCAATAGAACCTTCTATAATTAATAGTAGTTTGAGTATGGTCTTATCTTAAGGAGGGGCATAGAACCTTGTATAAGTAATAGCAGTTGAGTACGGTCTTATCTTAAGGAGGGGCGAGAGGCAGAGTTTTGCTCCGTGGCCTTGTGTTGTGGATAAAGGAATGCAGTCTACAACTATATTTTAACTAAAAATCATAAATTTAAATGTTTCACAAGTTGAAAAAAAACATTCTTAAGTTGGTGGGGCTATTTCCAGTCCCACCTTTTTTCATCCACTTTTTATAAATTAGGTTTCTACTTTTTTATGAAAAGATTCTAATAATCTAGCAGCAAAATATTATTGTGCTCCACCTTCTTCCTAAAAAATAGAGCTTAAGCCCCTTCATGGAACCCCACCTTAAAACTGAAATTAAAAAGAAAAGGGATGCTTGGATTCACATTCAAATGTTTCGATTCTTCTTTCAGAGTACAAAGCTTCTGCAATGTAAACTTTCAAAAGGGAGTGGAGAATTCAATGGAAAAATATTTCAAACTTTCCACTTTTAACACTGCAAAAATTTCATTTCAACACTGAAAATAATAGACCACTTCAACACAGACGACACAAATGATCAGAATGACCGGTAGGGTAGGTGCATTGAAAACTAGTGGCGGTTCCTCCTCCAAATTTTAAATGTCATGATGGGAAAAATTGGGGAAGATTGAACAACCGATACGATGGCGATAATTAGCATATAATTATTTATTTGATAAAATGTATATTTTATAATACGAGGGAAAATTTGAAGGAGATTATGTTTTAGCTTATAATGTCATTATGTTTTATGTTTTAGTATAGAATGTTCGTTTATATTTATATTTATATTCTTTATAGTTTAGGAATCTTAGACATATATAAGTTATTAGATTTTATAAAGTATTTATTGTGAATTTGACAAAATTATGTTATCACAATTAAAAATTCTAGTTTATTATAATTATAATTAAATTTTACAATATAATTACAATAGATTACTAAATTAATCAAGATAGAGACATGGATGACTACATCTCATTGTATTTACATAGGAAGCTCTAACTTGTATGTTGTATTATATTATTAATCCTCTACGATCTCTTATATAAGCTCCGAATTGTATGTTGTGATGAGCAACTTGAGTTAGTCTAGTAGTGGAGATCATAATAATTGGATTCTCACTTGACATCCATTTTTTGGTGCCTGAACTAAAACTTATATGGATTATTATGGTTCAAATCCATGATCTAAGTCTTCGATTGTGTATAACCCTAACCCAATTTCCACCATAGTAGCCCACAATGGTGACAAATTATTACATGATGTATCTCTATGTTAGTATGTTATAATTTATTTTATGGTTGCAAGAAGCGTTAATGAATTTGATTCTTCTATATGAATTCAATCTTGCTTCGACATGGTCAAATGTCTAGTTAAATTTGAAAATCTATTCCTCTAACTCATCTAAGACAAGTTCTTATGTGTAAATTTGGTGTAAAATTATGTTTTTTAGTATATTTAATTCTCCACATCTAACTCTTTTCACAGATTAGACATTATTACAATTTTCTTCCTTCTGCGTGCCACAATAGGCACAGACTTATGCTCTAATAGAGCTCTTGTTTACAAACAACAACAATCATTCTTGAACTCTTGATTGGATTCCTGAACCAATTCTCATCACTGTTATGAGCTTTTATGATGTCACTTTTCATGTTCTTTACAAGGTTGTTCACAAACAATAAACATTGGCTTCTAGATAAATCCTCTTCACTGTCTTTTGAAAGCCTTGGCACCATCATTTGAGGGTTGCAACACCAATTGGATCTAGTTTATGGATGCAATCATGTGAATGCATCATTCTAAATCTACAGGGTATATATGATTCGTAGACATCTAAAGCAGTGATCATGAGGAAGGGAGGGGAGCTTAAATTTATTCAATCAATGCCCCTTGAAAAATTTAAGAAGTAATAATTTGGTCCAATGGTATACGAAATTTAATAGTCCGCTACATGATTGTTATAAATCTCCTTTGAAAATCGAAAGGATATCCTAAAATGTGCACCCTAACATTTTGTTTGAAATATTTAGGTGTTTGATAATAATAACTATTTGCTTATTGTTATTTTTAGAATTCATTCCTAAACAAGAAGCTAACATACAATACGGTGCATTGAATTATAGAGTTGAGAACAATACACATTTTAACAATACCACCATTAATAGTTAATTAACTTCATTTATATAATTCGAAATAAGATGTCAAGGGAGGGGAGTTGGGGAAAAATTTCAAGATTATACCAAAAGAAAGAAAGAGTTTAGGGATTGTAAGAGGATGAGTATAAAAATATAGGATTAATATAAAATATATAGGAAAATTTGCATATATACATTACATTCACATGAAAATATGGATAAATCATGTCATGTGAAAATATGGATAAATCATGTCATTTAAACATTATAGAATCTTAACATACAACATTTCAATTATCAAACTCAATGCTCAATATTCATTCATAATTTGAAATTATTGTCAATGTGAATGCAATATCAAAATAAAAATATGAAATAAAGTAATGAACATTATTCAAAATTCAATAACAATACGAACAATAGCACACCTTTCAAATTGAAACACCTCGCTACCATTTAATTTTGAAAAGCACCTAAAACTACACCTCCAATCATCGTAAGTGGACTGATATTAATACAAAAATTCTTCAATATAGTTCCAATCATGATATTTGTTTGTTATAGGAAGATGGCATCTTGATGCAACCTCTGATATTCACCATGTCTTCCACAAAGGACCCAAATCAACCCAACAATAGTGTATTGCTACAAAATGATGTAAAAATACATGTTCTAGGTCTGTATTGCACTTTTCAAACTTCCCAACATGTGACAAACAATTTGCTATTTGATTATGAGGTGTAGCATGATTATAATAATATTCTTAATTTAACGGTTCTTCATACATTTTTGTCAAATACTTATGAGAGGATCCCCAATTGTCCTTGAGATGTAAGGTCGTCCCCAATTTTTTTCTCTCAAGTCCCCAAGTTTCTTGGAGACTCCCATTGGTTTTTCAAAAAAGGAGGACATGATGGGAGCATCTTGTAGCCATCCCCAAGTCCCCAAATCAGTTTTGGTATGGGAATGGGGGTTCAAAAAATGTCAAGCTAGTTGAAGATGCATTTTTGTGCCTTATTTCCTAAAAAATGCTTCTAAGTTAATACCCCATGGGCCTATTAAAGGCCTTGGTGCCTTAATAGTGGAAGGGGTCAAGAAAGGACTTTTTCTTTGCTCACATGTCTTTTTGGAGTTCCTTGAGGGCTTGAAAAATAGACATTTTAGTTACATCCAACCATGTTGGTTATGACATATATGCCTATGCAATTACTTCTTGAAGAAGCATAAATATTGTAATGTTAATCTTTCTAGAGTACTACTTATGCAAATTTTCAAGTTTAGTGACTTAGGAGTCCTTGTAAATACTACTCTTTTTCGGTAACTCATTTTGGGTTCATGAATATACATTGGCATGCATAGAGATAAACTTTATAATTATTTTGCCTTCTTTCTCATTTGTTCGATTGTGTGCACTTGATTCATTTGATAAAATTGCTAGTGAATTCTTTATTCCTTATAATTTTGTCTCTCGATTCAACACTATTTTGTAGAGAGTGTATTGCTTGCAGGTTGTAAATTGTGCTTAAAAGTGCAAGTCTTTTAGCTATGAGGTGTCCTTCCTACAAGATTTAGTCTTAGAGATTTTTAATGAAACATTTATGTAGGGTATATACAAGAGTGGTGCAAGTTCAATTTGGTTATTGAAGTCAAGAGCTTGATTATCTGAATTTCATTATTTCTTTCAATTTGGTGTATCACCTTTCATTTCAATTCTCAAGCTTTTCCAGTTTAAAGTATTTTTAGTTATGATCATTCTTAACTCTTTACACCTGAGATAAGTAGAGTTAAGTTTATTTAGGCGAGGACCATACAAAGTTGATCTTCTTTGGAGGTTCTTTCTATCATAGGTGGTCCACAAATTTGAAAAGTTCCCATGTTTCTCTAGAAAGCTAAGTTCGACAACTTAGCTAGGGTGCATTTTTGAGAGATAATAGTGATGTCTTTGGAAAGTGGGGTGGTAATATCATAGTTGTGAATATTGTGTTTGGTTTGGTTCATGTAAGTTTCCTATTTTTGCAAGGATGAAACCGTTTGAGCTAGGTTATTGATGACAAACTATGCTAGTGCGGTATTTATGTTAGCTTATTGAGAATTAACATTGATTAATTTGAAGAATATTTGAAGCATGATTAAGGATGCTTGACATTAAGTATTTAGAGGTCCTAATTATTATACAAAGATTATTTGTGGTATATCCCAAGGATAAAAGTATGGTAGGCAATAATAGACAAGAAAGAGTAGAGATATTATGGTAGAGTGCTCTAAAATCCTCCACATTACATAATGGCGACTGGTAGCTTTGGTTATTATGACTATGTTCTAGGAATATTGCACTCATATTTTCGTGTCCCCAGTAGATCATTTAAGAGAGATATAATGCACTATTTGATTAACAACATGGTTGGTTATTGGGAAGGATTGGGCATGCTTAGATAATTCTTTACATTGCTCCATATTTAGGGTATGCAATTTAGTGGGCATGGTCATATATTTTGTACAACGCTAATTCAAACATTTGTTAATGGTTTTCTCTAGAGGTGAAGATTTTTTATCACAAGTGTTGGAAGGAGGGAACACTGAGCATGAGGTGAATCAACATTCTACAAAGTTTATCTTTGTCACTCAAATTTGTAAGCCACTTAAAACATATTTTGAAAAGTAAAGTGCATGATCATGAAGAAAATAAACATGACGCCATAACATGAAGATTTTTATCGTGGAAACTCTGTTAGGGAAAAAACCATAGTGGGGTTGGATTCAATAAGACTATACTCTCTAGAAATAATTTCTTATAATCAAATAGGAATATGGTGATGTATTTGCATTCAGGATCACTACTCAATTACAATAAGGACTACAACCTTATATAGAAGGATCATTGCCTTACAAGATCACAAAAATTATCAAAGTAAGTATTGAATTGCTAAGATGACATCCACTAATGCCTAGTTACAGTTCTTCCAAAGCAAAAAACTTAGATCTGACACACTATCTCTGATTACTCTTTATCCTTATTATTTTCTAATTATAAAATTAGATCTCCAATTCTCGTATAAAAAATGTGTTGACCAAAACCACCAAAATTGAAACTGAAATGTCGATTCGGATCAAGATAATACTTGACCACCAAAAACATTTAACTAGGTGCACAAAAGGAATTTTCCACCGAGTCTGTTTCTTACCATGCTCTTCCAAAAAGGTAAAACAATATCATCAAATGTGATTCATTGCATTAATAAAAGAACAAATCATTAGTGGTTAATACATACTACAAGTTATTTCATGCATTTATTAGTCTATTATCCATCAATTTTGGATAACCTTGGATCACCACTTGGGAATTTATTTGCTCCAGTTTACTGCCTCAAATTGTGCGCATTAAGATCCAAAATCTATGCCCAAATTGTAGTTGTCAATGCAGACAGTTTCACCATTCCTGACTTGTGGTTAACTAGATGATGTGGCAGTTAATACCGATTTACTCCTGCATAAGTCTTAGGCTTTTCAATTCATTGCAATAATTATTTGTTAAGAATTATTATTGTTGCTAATTGAGGGGAAGCAATTTTATCGGCTGCTTTGTTTCTTTCATTTTTTTTATTAATTGCTCTATTCATACAAAGATATTGTTTTTTTCTTTTTGTTGTTATGTGCAACTAAAGTTGCAAATCTCACATGGTTTCAAAGCATATGTGTAGGAAAGGAAAAATTCAATCTTTTCTATTGTAGGTATAGAAAATCAGAATTGAAAATGGAATCTCCATCCTTTGTTATTCTCACACCATACAACTACTTTGATTGGAAGCCTAACATTTTACTTCAGCTCCAAAGTAAAGGTCTTTATCGGATAGTTAAGAATACAAAGGTTGAACCCAATACAATAGTAGAAAAATCTATATACTTCAACCGTATGGATCAATAATTTGGTTTTTTATGCTTGTCCATATCTCCAAAACTGTTGTTCCATGTTGAGGCATGCACAACTGCAAACCAAGTCTAGAATACCTTGGAGGCTCTCTTTGGAAAGCAAGATGAAATGCGAGGTCATATCCTTGAAAATGAGCTTGTGTCATTAGATCTAAGGAGTTTTGCCAATATCCAATATTTCTTAGCAAAGTTCAATGCTTTGTTGCTTCAGCTAAAAGGATGTGGTATTGACAAGTCCAATGAAGAAAGAAAATTAATTCATGTCATTCTATCAAATTTGGCTCCAGAATATGCAATATTTGTTTCTTATTTCCACACAATCAAACTCACAATAGGAGAAAGTTGGAAGATGCCCACACTCAATGCCTTCATTGAGTCTCTAATACATGAGCAGGATAAGCTTAGTAAGATGGGTACATTGAAGAATTAAAGAGCTCATGCACTCACTGTGCATCCAACTAGGAAGAATAACTTTAAATCCAATCAATAATCCAAAGGAAAATGGAAGAAGGATTTAGATCCAAGAAAGGAAGGCAAGCCAAAACCTTAAGATGGGTCTACAAGCTCAAAAGAAAAGGACACAAAGGGAAAATTAAAGTGCACCTATTGCAACGATGGGTACCATCCAACATCATCATGCATGAAAAAGACCATTGATCTCATGGCACATACACTTCAAAAATATTATCTTGGTGGCCTCATTGCTGAGAGTGCCAAAAAGAAGCATGAAGAAAAAGCACCAGAGACCAAAGACAATGCTCATACATTGATTTCTATTCATTCCTCTAAGATGCATGGATCATAG
Source organism: Cupressus sempervirens (assembly GCA_028749045.1). Lineage (NCBI taxonomy): Eukaryota > Viridiplantae > Streptophyta > Pinopsida > Cupressales > Cupressaceae > Cupressus > Cupressus sempervirens. Next base: position 441,479,251 of record CM053792.1, on the reverse strand, counting down.
ACTCTAGAGCTTCACACATGGAAGCCACAAAAGATGCTCTTTTAACCTTGAAACCATATTATGGCTCTCCTATTCTTATGGGAGATGGATCTCTTATAGAAGATATTGGAATTGAGAAGGTGGAGCTTGGAATTGGAATTTTTGAGAATGCCTTACATATCCCAAAAAATTCTATGAATCTACTTTTGTGTATCAAATGATACATACTAGAACTAGGAGGAGAGTTGAATTCACACAGATTCAGTGAGCATCTATGACATGCAAGACAACTGAAAAAAAATTGTTGGTAAGGTGAATAATCAATCTCATTTGCACACTTTCTCTGATTTTGTTTCCAAATCATATTCTACTTTACTTCTAACACATGCAAATAATGAAAGTAGAATTTGGCATGAAAGATTTGGGCATCTAAATTTTAAATACATGCAACAACTTAGCAATCAGGGGATGGTGAAAGGCTTGCCCACCATAGAATTCTCTATAGGAGTTGGTGAAGGTTGTGCTATTGGAAAATATCCTGAAGTAAAGTTTGCCAAGGGAATCTCATGGAGAGCTTCCTCTCCTTTAGAACTTGTTCACAAATTTTATTTAATGGCTCCTCTTCCTAATCCCTCCATGAGAAAATCTAGATATGTCCTTACATTCATTGCTAATTACTCAAGGTGCACATGGGTGTATTTTTTTAAATACAAGATTGAAGTGTTTGAGAATATCGATCTTTTCAAAGCCCATGCAAGAAACCAATCTAAAAATTGGTCAAGATCCTCTGCACAAATAATGGGGGAAGTATGTCAACAATGATGTCCAAAATCTTTGTGATGAAGTAGGAATACAATTACATAACGTAGTTCCATATACTCCACAATAGAATGGGGTAGCTAAGAGGAAGAATTGATCTTTGAAGGAGATGACTAGTAGCATGTTGCATGCTAGGTCACTTCCCTATAAATTGTAGGTTGAAGCAATCTTTAAGGAAACTTGGCAACAAAGAATATAACCGTTTCCACATAACCCATAATAAATATGAAATAAACACAGAATTAAAATCCACATGCAAGAGAATAGACAACATACCCACAAATTGTGACACAAGATAGACCCTGGGAAACCCTCATTGAGGGAAAAACCCAGCCTCCAAAAGCATCCATCATCATGTATTATTCAACAAAAATACCATTGCCATACAACCATGGAAGCCTTCATGGCCATAGCCACAACCGAGCAAACTATGTGAACAAGCATGAATCCACACATCCCATGTCATGCTTCCAACCTTCACAAATGCTCCCTTGGCTAACCTGTCAAGCCTTGTCCTGCTCGACTCTTGCCTTTTGGCTTCTCCTTGTCACTCTCTATACAACAACTACCCTTGTGGCTGCTTATATAGTAGCAAGTCCCACAAAACCACCAAGTGGTATTACATAAACCATGTGCTAAAACCATGTGCTACCTAACCCATTGACCCCACATTTAATATTGGGCATTTAATTCTTTTCTCCAATATTAAATAATTACATGAAATATTTTCACAATGTTACAATACAACTCATCAAGAATATTCCATGGGAATCTTTACATGTTGCACGTCCATCTAGGCACAACATTACATAATAAAATAATAAAATAACAATATTATGCGATGTGTGCAACACCCATTATCTCAACAATCTCCCACTTGTTGTATACATTGCATAGGGTCAATCCGTAGCCACATAAATGAACAAGGGAACAATCCCTCCCAGCACATCCACCATCATGGATCAAAATACACCAAGTGCTCCATCCTGGTACCCGCGACAAAATCAAAGTATCCAGCATCTCGAACATGAATGATCTCACCTCCTATTATGCCACTCCCACTGGGCATACATAGAAGCCATCCATAGAGAAAACCACCCAACCTGTCACATTAGAAGATCATAAAATCCTGTACCAACTGAAATTCCAAGCACAAAAAACTTGATCTAAAGGTAATCACATGTATCCGCAGTTGTCAAAATATCCATAGCTGAAATAGCACCCATAGTAAGTGCCAAACCCATCCAATTATCCATACCTCAAAGGTATAACAAGTGAATCTCATATCACCAACATATCCAATCTACAACCTGCAATCACAAGCCTCAAGAGCAATACCTGCCACATATATACCAAGAAGCTCCCACTGCAAAAGATAATGTCAAATCTATAACCAATCCACTCACAACATCTCAAAGAAGTGAATCCATGTAGTATCAAGGACATCCACAATACATAAACTGATATCCTGCAAGAACAACTCTCATAACAAGTCTCCAATAGTCTCCCAAATTCTCCACAACCAATAGAGCAAAGAGAAAGAAATAACCATGTCATCTCTCACATGACATGCATGAGCACAAACCAGTGATCAAAATCTCCAACCATTCTCATATCCAATGTAGGCAAAAACTGAACATCCAAGAAGATAACCAAGACGAGAGAAACCATGCAAATCATAACCTGTATCATGTCCTTCTACACACACCTCTAGATGTAAACTGTGCAAGTATGATCTCCTCCATAAAAACCCAACAAGAAGCCTCAACAACACCCAAACCATATCATATAACTAATCATGGATGTAAGCCTCTCACAAGAAGATCAAACTCAATAAACCATTCCTAAACCAAGGAATAACCATTCCTAATCCAAGGAAAATGCCCAATATAAAACCATCTCCCAAACTCAACCAGCATAACAACATATGCACGTGGAGATAACCAATGCTAAACCATCTCTCAAATGAACCCTCCAGAACTAACTCATGTACCATAGCTCAAGATCCATATCCATGAAAGACAAGCATAAATATAATGCAACTGAGAGAAACAATGGGCTATACCTCTCAAGTAGCAAACTGCCGAGTAGACCAAGAGTGGGGAATGTGAATGCTCATCAAGATACCCAAGTTTCCAACCAAGACTCATCTAAGAACAATCTCCTCTCAAGTCCATATCAGGTGACTGCCCCTCAGACTTCCTGCTGAAACCATCAACCATCCCAACAAATACTTCTCTAATCCAAGAGAAATCAGCATCACCACCGTCTCTAAGTATCCATGAGCACCTATAACCAATCAATCCATGCCATCTCCAAATGCAACATAGCAATATCATGAAGTATCCAGCTTATGATCAGTGTACTCAATACCAAGAAACTAAACCAAGATCGATGTCAAAGTTCCAACCATAACATGTCACAACTCTAAACGCGTATCAAGAGTATACCATGACATAATAATGAAACCATCCTCATACCAAGGATAACATGCCAAATAAAAATATAAACTACACCTTTGCCAAGAACCCTGTGAGTCCTTAAGATGCAACCATCTCCACACACCATGAAGATAACCAAGAACTCCATGAGTCCTCAAGATCTAACCATCTTCACACACCATAAAGATAACAAGTGCACCATGCAAATGTCAAAGATGCTTCTGCAGCAACAGGATCTAAGACAAACCTCCAACATCTGCAAACACTCTATAAATATATCAATGCCAAAAACTCCCACTCAACCATGGTACCAAGTCACCGATGGCATCATAAAATTCATTTCCTACTTGAAGATCCAAACCAAACCAGGAACTAATCCTGCACTGTCACCCCATCACTGTCACAAGCTCCCACTAAACCGTGTATCCAAGCTGTCCATGACATAATGATGAAAAAATCCATCCTCCAACCATGAGAATCAACCAAGGCATTAAACCATCAAAGAACTCAAAGTGCACATCATGAGCTCCTTAAAAGAAACCAAATAACCATGATCCTCTACCAACAAGATATACCACCATAACCAAAACAAAAATCCAAGCTAATGAACATCAAGGATGTACCTGTATATCCAATCATGTCATGCCAAAATCCATGACACCATGATCACATCCATGAACCGAGCATCAGGCTCTCAATATGTCCAACCTGTCAGCATAAAATAGTCAACCACAATCCTCCACCATGATTGTACCTGGTAACAACATCTCATCCCTTCAACATGAAGATAAAATCAGCAAATCATGTGACTTAGGGCATAGACAACCCAAATCCAAGCCACCAATCTGAATATGCATCAATAATGAAAGATCAATGGGCAAAGACAACCCATAACGAAGCTATAAATGCAACCTGTAAGTATAGACCGCTTACAACACTGCACAACTTGTAGATCCAACAAGTCATCACGCATATCCAAATCTAAACACTGATAACCATATCATCATGAGACCAATCTGAAATATGAACTGAGTATACAATGACATCAAATCTTAAATCTCCAATGCCATAAACTCACAATGTTACCATAGTCAAAATATATCAATAAACTGTTCAGATCAATATATCACCAAATAAATCATGCCAAACCTGCACCAAATCTGAACCAACGTGTAGAGCTCTCCAAGAGCTTTCCATTGACTACTCGAAGTCCAAAATCCGACTCCGTGTGCCCAAGTTATGCCCTAATCCGTGCTCAAAATAAATAACATCTGACTTTAGGGCTATGAAAACTTCACAAAATTTTAAAATCACAGAACCAAACCTACACCATCTTGTAGTGCTCTGAATTAGCTTTCCAACGCCTGTAAGAACTCTGAAATCTAATATTCTGAGATAAAGTTATGACCATTTTACTAAGACAGTCTTTTTACCATTTTCAGTACGATTTTTCATTTTTAATTTTTTCAGTGACGAAAATTTCGACGGGATTAAATTTGATGGCCATCATGGGCTGAAAGCAAAAAACTCTTTCATTTCCTCTTAACATGGCCAAACTAGGGCATATTATATATCGAATTTTATCGAAATGTTGACCTTGATCCAATGGTGAGGTCTTTTTTTACCCAGGGGGTCATTTATGCAAGCTACCCCCCAAAACCCTCATTTAAATGAAACATTCGAAAAAAAATCCTTTTCTCCAACAATTTCACATGCCCAAATCTTTTAACATCCCATCATAACAGCAAATCCAAAACCCTTAGATCTACAATAAATCATTCATATATCTTGCTCTTTCCTTTTATCCTCTCATGCATTCCCATGGATTCAATCTAGGGTTACAATAATAAAACCATAGCTCTGATACAACTTGTAAGGAAACTTGGCAACAAAGAATATAACCGTTTCCACATAACCCATAATAAATATGAAATAAACACAGAATTATAATCCACATGCAAGAAAATAGACAACATACCCACAAAATTGTGACACAAGATATACCCTAGGAAACCCTCATTGAGGGAAAAACCCAGCCTCCAAAAGCATCCATCATCATGTATTATTCAACAAAAATACCATTGCCATACAACCATGGAAGCCTTCATGGCCATAGCCACAACCGAGCAAACTATGTGAACAAGCATGAATCCACACATCCCATGCCATGCTTCCAACCTTCACAAGTGCTCCCTTGGCTAACCTGTCAAGCCTTGTCCCGCTCGACTCTTGCCTTTTGTCTTCTCCTTGTCACTCTCTATACAACAACTACCCTTGTGGCTGCTTATATAGTAGCAAGTCCCACAAAACCACCAAGTGGTATTACATAAACCATGTGCTACCTAACCCACTGACCCCACATTTAATATTGGGCATTTAATTATTTTCCCCAATATTAAATAATTACATGAAATATTTTCACAATGTTACAATACAACTCATCAAAAATATTCCATGGGAATCTTTACATGTTGCACGTCCATCTAGGCACAACATTACATAATAAAATAATAAAATAACAATATTATGCAATGTGTGCAACACCCATTATCTCAACACAATCAATTGTGCTTAATATATTCAAAATATATCTCTTCACATATATGTTAAAGGAAAAATTTATTTTGAAGCATGGAGAGGTATGCAACCAGAGGTCATGCATTCTCATAGTTTTAGATCTCGTTTATGGGCTCACAATCTTAATGATAAAAGGAAGGTTTTGGAGCCTCAAAGCAAAGAATGCATATTTGTTGGATATCTAGATAGTGTGAAGGGGTATAGATTGCTAGATCTTTCTATAGAACAAATCTTCATTAAGAGGAGTGTATATTTTGATAGATCTTGAGGTTGATGGAGATACCACAAATCTAATTTTAGATTCATGTGAATTTGAATCTAATGAGCATGAACAGGCATATGTAGATCCACATCTCAATTGGGACTTCAGTGATGATTAAGTATCTCCTATAAGATTTCAAAGAGCACAGAGTTTGGCTAATATATATGATCCTCATGTATTTTCAGCTATCAATTCCATCACTCAAAAGCATGCTTATATGATTCAAGTATATGATCCTCACACTTATGCACAAGCTGTAGGGAATCCTCATTGGGAAGCTTTCATGGATGAGGAGTACAATTCTCTTATTGTAAACCAAACTTGGGAGCTAGTTCTGCTTCCATCCAATCATAATCTTGTAAGATGTAAGTGGATCTATCGAACGAAGAAATCAACAAATGGCCAAGTGAGTAGATACAAAGCAAGGTGTTGAATTTTTGGGATCACTGCAAATGTACTAAGCATTGCCATAGTATTCGATATGTGTTTTCCAAATGGAAGCATCCTTATTTGTATGAGAAATAAATCAAGAGAAGAGACATGCCCTTTATGAGACATATCTATTCATCAATATGATTAATATAATAGAAAACTTAATTATAGTTGTGTGTGTGTGCATGTGTGTCTAAATATATGTATCATATTAATTTCACTTTGGTCTCACATGTTTATCCTACTAAAGCTACCAAAATATCAACGCTCCCTCTTAGCTAGGGAGGATAAACACATGACATGTACTGCACCATTGCTAATATTAGGTACAAATTTTTTTATGATATCTTTTATCACAAGATATCCACCATTTTGATATCACATTTGATATCATGAGTCTTGTTCTCCCAGAGTAGTGACATTTGATATCCACCAAGTACTCAAAAGTTTTGATATCATACATAATATCATGAGTATCGGTCTCCCAGAATACATGATATCCACCACTTACTAAAAAATGTTTGCTATTGCATATGATATCATGAATATTGGCTTCCTATAATATCAATGATATTCACCAAATACTCTTTTTGAGTAATGGCCTCCCAAAACATTAGGACGTGTGATATTCACCAAGTACTCTATGAGTAATGGCCTTCCAGAACATCAAGACACGTGATATTCACCAAGTACTCTGTGTAATGGCCTTCCATAATATCAATAACATTCACCATGTATTCAAAAATATTTATAAGGTATGTCCATACACATTCTCATAATTCTTACCATATAAACATCAACTGTGCAAGGTATAATCTATCCTGATTTGCATAAACATCATAAGATATCCATAATAATATAAAATTTAATTATTGTAAGATTGTCATGTTTCAATAATTTTTGCAAATACAAGTGACATCATTTGGAAGTTTTCACTTCCTCGTGATGTACACAGAGGATAGGCCCATTAAAATCACATAGTCACAAGGTATATTCATGAATCACAATCCTCTTGACTACTAGAATTTATAAACTATTGGAGAATCCATCTCAATATGGTTTACTCCCTTTGAATCAATATGTTGTAGATCACCAAAGGTTGACTAAATCATATCCTTTATCTACTCCCTCTCTTTCAAGGCTGTCTAAATTGTCAACCTCCATCTAAATCTCAATCACTTAAATATCAAGGAAAAATAGCTCTTATGTATAGAAATACAATAAAAATCACATAGTCACAAGGTATATTCATGAATCACAATCCTCTTGACTACTACAATTATTAACTACTGGAGAATCCATCTCAATATGGTTTACTCCCTTTGAATCAATATGTTGTAGATCACCAAAGGTTGACTAAATCATATCCTTTATCTGCTCCCTCTCTTTCAAGGTTGTCTAAACTGTCAACCTCCATCTAAATCTCAATCACTTAAATATCAAGGAAAAATAGCTCTTATGTATAGAAATACAATAAATACAAGAGAGATTTATTACATCAAAATAGAGTAGTTTAGAAATTTAATTTTATTAATTTAATAACAAACATATGTATTATATATATATATATATGTATTATATATATATATATATATATACATATATACATATATATATATACATACATATATATATATATATATATATATGTAATACATATATATATGTATTTTATATATATATATATATATATATATATATGTATATATATATATATGTATATATATATATATATATGTATATATATATATATATGTATATATATATATGTATTACATATATATATATATATATATGTATTACATATATATATATATATATATGTATATATATATATATGTATATATATATATATATGTATATATATATACATATGTATATATGTATATATATATATATGTATATATATATACATATGTATATATGTATATATATATATATGTATATATATATATATATACATATATATATATATACATATATATATACATATGTATATCTATATACATATGTATATCTATATACATATATATATATATATATGTATATATATATATATATATATATGTATATATATATATATGTATTACATATATATACATATATATATGTAATACATATATATATATATATACATATGTATATCATATATATACATATATATATGTAATACATATATATATATATATACATATGTATATATATATATATATACATATATATATATATATATGTATATAGATATATATATATATATGTATATAGATATATATATATATATGTATCTATATACATATATATATATATATATCTATATACATATATATATATATATATGTATATATATATATATATATATATATATATATATATATATATATAACATCACAAGAGAATTCTTCATTCAATAATTCTCCACCTTATATATATAAATGTAATAAATCAAAATAATAATTATTATGAACTAATGTTTTTCCATCTTACTTTGAGTATGATGCCCAATCTTAATAAATTATTCATAAATAATCATTCATACCTTGCTTAGCATGCACAACTTGACTGGTAGGACATGACCTTTATGACCTAGATACACCAATCAACTTCTACGATTTAAATCAATGTTGACTCCTCAAATAGTTACATCTTAAGCACAAATAAATATGTGATTTGGTCCCCACATGTGACGTGACTTGCAGAAATCCCACATAGTCCTTATCTTATTTGACAATTCACAATTTAATCAATTTATTTATCAACAATTTTTGCATTGGCCTTGCTCAACTTAACCAAAATTAGTTCACTCTCCAATATTCATCATTTACCTTTATCAACATTCTAAGCCAACATGTGCAATGAGTCATTTACATGGGTCTAATGTGGACACTGTTGAACTTCCAATCTTGCCTTACTGCCTCTCCATTGGCCCGTGGTTTGAGCAGAAGACTTATGTAGGTCAATGACCATGTTGGCTAGTAATGATTATTGGTGAAATAGTTCTCCAAATGAAATCATTATGTGCTTAGTATTTCACTCTCTTTTTGAGATTCTTTGATTAGTACGCTATGGAACCCCTACCTCAATGTCTGCGTGTCCTCTTCTCTTTGCTTCTTTTCATATTTTCCATTTTCCTTATAACCATTTGGGAAGTTTGCCCGACAATTTTGAGTGCTCTTCAATCTGCAGGCTTATAGATTTTCTCATCTAACTTTCAACACTTTACGCATTCTTTCTCATAGTAATGAATGTGCTATGATTTTGCCATAGATTGAGGAGTATTTTATAACAATTTTTGTTTTCCCCTTCTTATTATATTTTCATATTCTATTTGATTGTGTTTGGAGAGCATTTGATAATGGATCAACACTTACAACCACTTCTCCTCTATATTTTTGATTGATAGTTGCATACTATTATTTACCTTGATGAGTTGAGCCAATCAAAGGTTGATGTCTGTATTAACCTTTGCCCATCAAGCCTGGAAATCATATAACAACCCTTTTATTGTATCTTCTTGTTTATTTTCTTCTTATGAAAAATGCATGTTTTGATCAATGGTTAGTAATTTGAACATTGATAGACATCTAGGAATGGAACAACACAAACTTTAATATTTGATTCATTAATATCATAGTGTTGAAGCAAGGAGATGGTAATCACATTAATAAAGATAGTTGATAAAACATTTCATACAACTTTGACATCCTTTGCTTATTGTTCAATTGTTCCATATTTTCTTTCCTTCCTTACATTTGCAACCTAGCTCCGATACCATGTTGAATTTCAGGGATTGATGCAATGTATTAAGCACTGCCATAGTATTTGGTATGTGTTTTCTAAATGGCAACATCCTTGTATTTGTATGAGGAATAAATCAAGAGAAGAGACATATCCCTTTACGGGACATGTCTATTCACCATTATGTTTAATATAATAGCATGGAAGCAAGGAGATGGTAATCACATTAATAAAGACAATTGTTAAAACATTTCATACAACTTTGACATCCTTGGCTTATTGTTGAATTGTTCCATATTTTCTTTCCTTGCTTACATTTGCAACCTAGCTCTGATACCATGTTGAACTTCAGGGATTGATGGAACGTACTAAGCACTACCAAAGTATTTGATATGTGTTTTTCAAATGGTAGCGTCCTTGTATTTGTATGAGGAATAAATCAAGAGAAGAGACATGTCCCTTTATGGGACATGTCTATCCATCACTATATTTAATGTAATAGAAAACTTATTTAATATAATAGAAAGCTTCATTATAGTGTTGTGTATCTATCTATCTATCTATCTATCTAGCTATATATATATATATATATATCATTGTTATCATATTAGTTTCACTATGATTTCACATGTTTATCCTACTAAAGCACCAAAACATCAACACTCCCTCTTAGCTAGGGAGGATAAACACATGACATGTACTACACCATTGGTAGTATTAGTTATGGAAAATTTTATGATATCTTTTATCACAAGATATCCACCATTTTGATATCACATTTGATATCATGAATCTTGGTCTCTTAGAATAGCGACATCCGATATCCACCAAGTACTCAAATGTTTTTATTTCAAATATAATATCATGAGTATTGGTCTCCCATAATACATGAAATTCACCAATTACTAAAAAATGTTTGATATTGCATATGATATCATGACTATTGGCTTCCCAAAATATCAATGATATTCACCAAATACCATGAGTAATAACCTCCTAGAACATCAGGACACATGATATTCACCAAGTACTCTATGAGTAATGGTCTTCCAGAACATCAAGACACGATATTCACCAAGTACTCTATGTAATGGCCTTCCATAGTATCAATAACATTCACCATGTACTCAAAAATGTTTATAAGGTATGTGCACATGCATTCTCATAATGCTTACCATATAAACATCCACTATGCAAAGTATGATCTATCATGATCCACATAAACATCGTAAGATATCCATCATAACAAAAAATTAAGTTATTTTAAGATCGTCACCTTTCAATAACTTATCCAAACACAAGCACGACATCATTTGGAAAGGTGGTCCTTTGCTTCTTTGAGTTGAGTTATGACCATTTCCAGATCTAGCTTTTCATTTTCAATTGCCTTATCAAGTCTAAATATCTCCATTTGTCCTTAGATCTTTGCTCAAGCTGTCAAGCTTTTATCCTGAGAACCACAAAGCTCTGATACCAATTGTTGGAAATATTCAATATATGATAGGTTACTAAGAGGGGAGGGGTGAGTTAGTAACCTTAAATTCTTCTTTTGAATTAGTCACAAACCAATCTATGCTACTGTATGCATTAATATTGAAAGTTAAAACATTCATCACAGAAAAGAACACAATATTTTGGGGACCCAAAAACCTTCCAAATAGAAAGTAAAACTGGGGTGGGGATGATACCCACAAAACTTCAATACTGCAGCATAAAGTTGGCCGATTAAGGCTTACATTGACCACTTCTGGTGATCTACCTTGTTAGGAGCACAAAGGACTGCTAGGTCCACCTTGTTAGAGGATTTACAAACATAAAATGAAGTATGCACTCGGTTAGGAGATTTATACAAAGACTGTTAAGTCTACCTTGTTAGAGGATTTAGAAAACTGATTCACTTGTTAAGATGAAGTAGTGGATATGCTTACAACTGATTGCTGATAAGATCCTTTTTGCATTGATCACCTCTTGTGATAGATATAACTTTTTTGCCTCTGTATTGACCTTGTTGTGTTCCTTGAACTACTGCTGATAATCTTTTGCATATACTTCTCATTACTTCGCTATCTCTTCGTACATGTGATATCTTACAATACACCTTACATATATACCTTTCAAATTTACAAATCTGCAAGGTCGGCGAAAACATGAGTGAACAAATACATTACAAAGTCAGCCCAATAGTAAATAACTCGGGTTCACTGAACTGACTCAGTGACCTTCTGATACACGACGTTCATTGCATTACTCAGCATCATCATGCACTCGGTAGAAGTGAAGGCTTGGTCCATACTAATCACTTGATGTAGTTCTAAACTCGGTGACCATTGGTGACTCGGTAGATGTAGTGTCACTTGGTAGATACTAAGTTTACCTTGCTTCAGTCGATAAACACTAATTCTCCAAATGCTCGATTTACATAGAATCTGCATGACACAAGCTTGCTGCTTGGTAGACATTGTGAAGCTCGGTAGACAATATTTGCTTGGTGTAAACTACTGAACTCTTCAAAGCTTGGTTAATATTGGAATGCTCAGTGAGAGTAGAGAAATAATTGTTGAGCTCAGTAGCTATACTGATATGGATAAGTGTTGTCACTAATGGCAATATTGACTTAATGCCAAAAACCTGAACATGTTGTGTTTCATATTTACCTATCTTTATCCTTTCTTTATTTCTAGAACATATGGGACCGGAAATTTCTGCAGAGCTCTTTGGTTGATTCTCCACTTCTTTGTTGTTTGCCTCTCCTTTGTTGTTATAGACTCTTGATTCTTCATTGATTATTTCTCTGGATGTTTGTTCCTCCAATACCACCAACATCTTTTCTTCTAATACTATTTTGGACATTTCTTTCCCTTCTATATGGGAGCTCAAATCCTATAGATTCTCCTCTAAGGTATTCCTACACCCCTTTACCCTAGATTTAACCATTTTAACCATTTTAGATCTCTTGGAATCTTGAATTTCTTCTACGTATGTTTTATTTTCTACTGACTTCCTACTAATCGGATCTTCCCGATCCTTCCTCTCACAATTTGACCTGGAGTTGTTTAGACTTAAATTATGATGCTTGTGCTTTCCCTCCCAAAGTTTCATTTGATCTAGTAGATCAAAGTGATTTAGTAGAAGATCATGAATTAATTTGTTGTATGTTTTCAGGCTTGTACTTGTATCTTCTAAAAGGTAGGCATGGTTTTTACAAAGACTACACTATTGTAAATTGTTGAGTTTTAGTTGGATGGATTTGTAACTATTGGAAAGAGTCTCTATCACTTATTTATTTTCTGATCCTTTTTCTCTATTAATTTCCTTGACTTTTCCTTGATTATTTGATTTAGGAATTTCACCGTCCTCTATTACCTCCCTCTCTAAGAATGAAATTGGATTTGTTATCACTATATACTTGTGCAAATTCCTTAGTCTCTTGCTCTTCAAAGATTCTTTTGAGAATGGAGGATCTTTTTATGTATTTTGGATTTGGATATGTTCCAGTTCTCAAAATCTTATTGCTCTTTCCCTCAAATTTCTCAAAGTATAAATTATAAATTGATCTATTTGTTATTATTATTTTTATTGATTTCTTATGCTCTAATTTTGAGATTTAGCATGAATTTAGCATCATTTGAGGATATATCTCCTACTTCTAATCCTAAGAATTTTCCCAATTTGATTAACAATTTGATCCTAGTTTAACTCCGGGGCAAGGATTTACATATTATCTAGATTGGGGTTTTAAATTTTCTAGTCCAATTTTCATTGAGATCTGGCTTCCATGGAATTTTTTTAAAAGAGTAACCTTCTAAGAAAACATAAGAAATTTCTATGAACTTCTTTCTAATGCCAGAATTCCTAGTGTAAATAAACTAATCTTCTTGAGCGTAAGGAAAATTACCACAATATTCTTGGAGCCACTTAATAAGATATGTAGTTTCTTCCTTTGGCCCATTCTAGTAGCCATATACTCCTCTCCTTGGACATTCAAACAATCTTCACTTACTGTTTTTGTTGATGGTGATTTGAAATTGATCGTTCTTTAACTCTTCAAGGAAGGGCAAGGCCCTTTTGTTGCTAGACCCATTTTTAACTGGATCTACCCGAGGGTTAGTTTCTAAGGTAATTTCTAGAGGGTGAAATTTATTGGGGTTCTTAAGATGGTTTGGGTTTTTTTTGAAACTAGAGGGTTTTCCCAGGCACGATTTTTGGTGCAGAGGAATATAGGGACTAAGATTAAGAGTGGTTTTTTTTGAATGGGAAGAGATCAGATTTTAAGGATGGCTTTTAGAACCTAAGGAGACCTCCAATAAAGAGGAAGGTTTTTGAATTAGGGTTGCCATTGCTTCTGACACAAAGGAAGTTGGAAACTTTAGTTCCCTATTTTTGTCGGGCATTCTAGCTAATTTTGAAAATAGAGGCTTTACCTTCACTGGGGCCACTTTAGCATTTTTTTTTTCATAATATTTTCTTTGTATTTCCGTTCTCTCTACACTCTGGTGCTCCCAATTTCCTCCCCCCATTTCTTATAGGTTTGTAATTAGGTCTCAACCCTTGGGATTGACGACCCTCTTCATTTTTATATCTTCGCCTATTTCGAACCATTTTCCACCCATACTCAGCCTCCTTTTTTGCTTGTTCTCTAGGGCATTCACTTGAGAAAAGGTTGCCTTTTTTAAAAATTGTCTACGATCCTTACATTTTTATTTTGCTCGAGCTCTTCTCTATGTTTCTTGATGAGTTCCCATCCTTGCAGATCATGAAGCTGAGTTAGCACTTTGAAGTTGTTTTTGCATTCAAGGGAGGAAACAGAGGTTGGGGAAAGTTTTTGGAGGGTACTGCCTTTTAGTTTTAATTGCGGCAGTGAATTTCTTATTATTCATGAATGAATGTTGTTTACTCCTTGATATTTGCTGCCTTTGGCTGGGGTCCCATGGAGAGGCTACCTTCAAAATAGAGGGGTGGCAGCTGATATTTAAAAAAAAATTGTTTCAGCTTAAAAAAATTTAAGTAAGGTCCATTTAGAGTGAAAATAGTATGACATTTAAAATTTATTTATCATCTTTGATGGAAAAATAAAGGAATTATTGACATGTGGCAGCACATTCCCTAAGCTTGTGCGGCTATTTCCAACCCCATCCCATCTCACCCACTCAAATTTAGCAGGTTAAAAAGTCGGAGCTCCTATTTTGTAGGGAAAGATTTTGAATAAACCTTTAGTCCCCCCAAAAAAATTATCACGGGTCACTTGCTCCACAAAAATAGAGCCCAAGCCCCCTCCATGGGACCCTTGCCTTATCTGTTTTTTTGTGTTTTTGGCCATTTAAAAAAAAGTCCGCTCTGATTTTACTTCCAAGAAAGTAAAGTTAATCCAAAGCACTACTTGTTTGTGAAAGCTACACTCCAAAAAAAAGTAGGTGACTTTATGTATATATTAATATGTATTTTAAGTTTTTTTAAAAAGTAATACATAACTACATTTCTATAAATGTTTATTAGTCCCTGCCTTATATAAGGCAAGGAACTAATGTTCTCGGATTCATTAATTTGGGGAATCAAACTAATTATGAAATCTAAGTTTTAAGTTGCAATTATTTAATAATTAATTTTGTTGTTGTTTTCTTAATTTTTGATTGGTCTATGAGAATTTTCCCAGGGTTTTGGTCAATTATTATTGAAATTTAAAAAGGGAAAAATGTCATCCAAGGAAGCTGTAGATGTGTATATTTAATGTGTTTGGCAGACATACAGTAAAAAGATAAGAAAAAATTAAATGCACATGTCAGTGGGATAATCTGATTATAATTATTCTGAGAGTCCACAGTGAACAAATCTGCCCAGAAAAAGAAATAAGCATGTGGCGATATAGAAAAACAAAGATACAACACAACAATAATTATTATTATAATAAAACTATAATATGAACATAAGGTTTTCATTTACATTCATTTAAAACTATAATAAAACTATAGTATGTTCATATTATAATAATCAAATTATTTCTTTTTAAAACTATAATATGATCATAGGGTTTTCATTTAAAATGAGCTCTATCGATTTGAATGTAAATGAAAGATAAAACTGATTATTTCTTTTTTAAATTATAATGAAAAGGTTATATAGTAGGACTCAATTTTATTTATTTATTATGTTTATTTTATTTTAATAATTTACTTTACTATTATTTTAAAAAATTGAGTTATAAAAAATACTAAATCTAATTTTTCTTAACTATGTGTTAATTTTTTTTTAATATTTTAAATTTTATTCTATTTTAATTATTTTTTAAGAAAATCAATTGAAGATTTTTTCATTTTGAATTAAATTTTAGTTAGAAATCAAAAATTTCAATAAAATATAATAATAAAATTATTTTTGTAATTAATTCATACATTATTGAAAATTTTGAGATTGGAAAGTTTTTAAATGTCATAATTGTATTTTAAAATTCTAAATTTTTTTAGAGTAGTAACAAACAAATAATAGTTCTTATTATTTTTTAAAGATTAATAATTTTTCAAAATCTTAACTTTATTATTTTTCAAAATATTAAATTATAAATAATGAGATTTTCAATAATTTATTTCAAATTAAATTACTTTTTATTATGTTTTTAGATTTATAAAAAATATTATTTAACAAATTACAAATTATAAACTTAATTATATTACATTGTTTCGAAAAAAATAAAAAACTTAATGTAGTATATAAATAATTTTTTTATAAACTTAATTTAATATATTTATAAATTTATAAAAATTAATTTAATATTCTTACATAATTATAATCAAATATATTTCATTATACATAAATGTTGATCTTTTTTATAATGTCATGTATTAAACATATAAAATATATAGAACCAATATCAAAATATACATTTTATATCTCTAACTAATATACATGTCTTTAGCTATAGTATTTTTTTAGGCTTTTCACAATAGGCAGGGACTCCTGCTCTAATAGAGCTCTTGTTAAATACAAACAAATTACCTTATTATTTGATTGAATTTTTTTTTTTTTTTTTTAATATAAATTATTTTTTTCTCCAATGTATTATTGGAATTTACAAAATTGAAATTTATATAACCACATAAAATATAAAATAAATATAAACAAGAGAATGTTGTTTAATTCTGCAAAATGTATAATTGGTCACTTTAATTGAATATATGAATTCAATAAATGCATTGAATTTCAAACCCTTCTTTTTATTTTATTTAAAACATTATAATAAACTTATTCTAACAATGTTGAATGTATGGGGGAAATGCTTTTTGGTGAACCTTTATGTAGGTGAGTGAAGAGCTTAAAGTTAATCTTTTGACTTTACCATATTGGAGCTCTCTGTAGAACTAGTGAGAGGTTGCAAAGTGTCATTTTAAAACGTTCGCCCAAAACCCACCACTAAAATCTCACAATAGCCCAAAAAAATAAATTAAAAAATTAGAACTTTTTGCACAAATGGACCTATCAGCAACCAAGAAAATTAAAAAATGAACAAAAACGAACCCTACTGTGTTCATGGTGACTTGTTTTGGCATGGTTGTATGGTATGAGAGTTTTTTTGAACGATAATTGAGGAGGGAAGATAACCGTTAACCTTGCAGCATTACACACATGGACAACAACTGACTCATTTCCGATGTTGTATAATGAGACTTGCTAGTTTTCAATTCTACCAACTTGTATGTTGGGAATTGATTTGGCCTGTTTTAAACCCATTTTTGTAGTGCAACTTGTCAAAAACAAAATCTAATAACTGTTGTTTAAAAACAAATGAGTAAAAATTTGAAGCTAATTAGAAAAACCATTGAAATAGATGGCACTGGCTAAATGGCCAAATATTTGCACCTGGTCATGGCCAGTGCCGTCAGTTTTGTCACTGCAACTTCCGTCTCCTTTTTAATTGTCATTAAAAAGTACTTTTTGACAGTTTGGTAATTGTGGTAGATTTATTATTTTTAAAAACACAATGGATGGAATATGCTTTTTTAATATAAAATTCCATTACCTAAGTTCCAAGAGCCTCCCCGTAAAAACACTTACCATTTAACATACCTAATGCGCTCACTTAAAGTTAGAATGTTTTTGTTTTAAAATGGAAAGTTAGAAAATTTTGATCATCTTTTGATGAAATGTGTGAATACATTAAATATTCTTATTCTTTATATTTGATTAATTTTTTAATTTATTTTTATTACATTGATTAATTGACATCTTATATTATAATTAATATATAAAGTAATTTATAATTAGCATATCAATGTTTAATTTGATCAAAAAAATTGTCAATTAGATTTTTATTATGTTTATTTTTTCAAATATAAAATTATTTGATTTGAATATTTATTTTTCTAATTTCAAAATAAAATAGAATTTAATATTAGTATTAGTTTGTTGAGCAATTTAAAATATTACAAGAAGAAAAAGAAAATATAATGAAATTAATTTTTTTAAATAAAAAATATAATGATTCTATTAAAAGAAATATATTTATAATAAATATGTTTTTAAAATTTTTTAGTAAAAATATTTTAATATTTTTAAATAAAGAATAATTATTAGATCTCTTTTACAATTCAAATATTTTGTTGATTTTATAGAAATGTAGATTTGTTTATTAGTTAAGAATTTAAAATCTTATTTATTTTAATTTCCTTGATTTTTTGTTAGTTTCTAGATAAATTAAAAAAAATAACAATTATAACAATTAACTAAAATAATAGAAATAATATATTTATTAAATTACTATTATTGAAATATAGATCCCAATATCCACATAAGTAAATTTTTTAAGATAAAAATAGTATTGTTGAGATGAGAAATCTTATTTTTAAGATAAAGTTTTTTTCATATTATTACAAAGACACCTAAACGTTGCATGATTACTCTCTTGCCTATAAATATATAATAAAATACTTCCATACCAAACTCATCTTTGTGCTATGAAGACAACTTTACATCCACACAACCTCTATTCCTTTTGACAACCCTACAATGCAAATGGCTATAAGGTTAGCCTTGTAGAGATAGATAATTCAATTTTAAAGATTGCCTTATACAAACTCTTTTTCTTACTCTTTGGATTTCTATATATAATTGCATGTGGTTAATCTTGTGAAACACATTAGGACTTGAAAGAGATTGCAATTATGTCTATAAGAATGTTTATCAAACAATTACAAAGAAAACAAAAAGAGAGATCTTTTGAAATCATTTGTATTTGTTTATTATAAATTTAATAATTTTTTTTGTTCATATATAAATGACTAAATTTAATAAATTATATATATATATATATATATATATATATATATATTTCTAAATTCTATTTCAATTTGAAATTAGAAAAAAAAAAATCAAATCAAATAATACAAAAGAAACATAATAAAATATTAAAACAATTAATTAATAGACTTTTTGATCAAATTAAACATTGATATACTAATTACAAATTACTTTATATATTGATTATTATATTAAATGTCAATTTAATCTAATCAAAAAATAAAAAAATAAAATTAATAGTAAAGATTTCTAATTTCTAATTTCTAATTTATCACATGTATACACATGTAAAGAATAAGAATATTTACGTAAGTGGGCGCATTATATTAAATATAATCTTTATATTTGAAACAAGAAACATAATTTAAAAAAATCATAAAATCTAATTGACAAATGTTTTGATCAAATTAAACATTGATATACTAATTATAAATTACTTTATATATATTTTTTTAAGAAGGGTAAACACTTTAACTAGTGAGGCCACAAACAAGGGACCTTATCTCCATGAAATTTGAACCTTGATGGCAAGAATAACAACGCAACAACTTAACCATTACAACATGCCACTATTGGTTAAATTACTTTATATATTAATTATAATATAAAATGTCAATTAATCAATCTAATCAAAAAATAATAAATAAAATTAATCAAAATAAAAAATAAGAATATTTAATGTATTCACACATTTCATCAAAAGATAATAAAAGATTTCTAACTTTCCTTTTTAAAACAAAAACATTCCAACTTTAAGTGAGCGCATTAAGTATGTTAAAAAATAGGAAGTGTTTTTTGGGAGAGGCGTGGCACCTAAGGTAATGAAATTGTATATTAAAAAAACATATCCCATCCATCGTTTTTTTAAAAATAATAAATCTGCCACAAGTACCAGACTGTCAAAAGTACTTTTTAATGAGACGGAAGTGACAGCACTGGCTATGACCGGGTGCAAGTATTCGGCCATTTAGCCAGTGCCGAAACAGACGAGGCGCCATTACCTACAGTAGAAAGGAGGATCCCCTGAACATGTTTTGAAGCTGCATAGCAAGCGTTTTGTTGTGCAGGAAAAATGGCGGAGGTTAAAGTGGTTCGGTTTGGAATCCTGGGGTGTGCTGGCATTGCCCGAAAAGTTTCAAGAGCGATTGGGATGACACCGAGTTCCTCAGTGTATGCTGTTGCTAGCAGATCCCTTGACAAGGCCAAGGGCTTTGCCTCTGCCAACAACCTACCTCCAGAGGTAAAGGCCTATGGAAGCTATGAGCTTCTTTTGGACGATCCATTTGTGGATGCTGTGTACATTCCTCTGCCTACATCCCTGCATCTTGAATGGGCTCTCATGGCTGCCCACAAGAAGAAACATATTCTCCTTGAGAAGCCCCCTGCGCTTTGTGTTGAAGGTCTCGACACCATCATAGAGGCATGCAATAACAATGGGGTCCAATTCATGGATGGTACCATGTGGATGCACCATCCTAGAACTCATCAAATGAAGGCCTTTCTTCAAAATCCAGACCACTTTGGAGACCTCCATACGGTAAGTACTCAATTCTTTCATGGTACTTTAGTCTGATAGTGCATCTTTCTTTTAGTTTGTTTTCTCATTCTCCATCTCATACAAGTCTATTTCCTTTGAAAATGAATGAAACACTTAACATTCATTAGATCTAGGCGATGTTCACATAGAGCTGGTAAAGCACCAGGATTTGGGAGGTCACCCATCCAGATACTACTTCAACTTTGAGTGTGCTTAACTATAGAGTTTTCTCCATGATTAAACTCACTCTTCTTTTGCAAAACCATCATCAAATCTTATGTCTTATTAACTATTTATTAAAGAGCTCCTTAAACTCCTAAGAAATATTTAATTTATTCCCCTCTGCAAAATATCCACTTATAACAAAATAGTGCAATCCACTCACCTGGGTTGATTTCTTTAATTTGGGCATTTCATTGTAATTTTATTTTCTAGAGAAAATCAAATAAAAACACATGTACGATTGTTCTTATATTGCTCTTATATTTCATCTTTAGAAAATGTTGCTACATGTTGAACAACAATACTACAAGAGAAAGCTTTACATTGCAAACTGTTAACAAATTAAATAAAAAAGAAATTTGTTATAGTCAATTCTATTTTTATTATATTCAATAGATGAGTTTTATAAACTGATTATTTTTCATTACTGAAATAAGATTACATTATTTAAAATAACAATCTCTTCCAAGATATACTAGTGTTTGTTCCACTTGTCAGTACCTTCTTCTTGTTTGTTGTTTTCAATGATAAAAAAAAATCTCTTCTAAGATTTAAATAAAAGATTTTGTTATAGTCAATTCTATTTTTATTATATTCAATAGATGGGTTTTATAAACTGATTATTTTTCATTACTGAAATAAGATTACATTATTTTAAATAACAATCTCTTCCAAGATATACTAGTGTTTGTTTCACTGGTCAGTACCTCCTTCTTGTATGTTGTTTTCAATGATAAAAAAAAAATCTCTTCTAAGATTTATATAAAAGATTTTGTTATAGTCAATTCTATTTTTATTATATTCAATCGATGGGTTTTATAAACTGATTATTTTTCATTACTAAAATAAAATTACACTATTTAAAATAGCAATCTCTTCCAAGATATACTAGTGTTTGTTCCACTAGTCACTACCTTCTTCTCCTTCTTGTTTTCAATGATAAAAAACAATCTCTTCTAAGATTTAAATAAAGGTTTTTGTTGTAATCAATTCTATTTTTATTATATTCAATAAATAGATTTTATAAAATGATTATTTTTCATTACTGAAATAAGATTACATTATTTAAAATAACAATCTCTTCCAAGATATACTGGTCAGTGCCTTCTTGTTGTTTGTTGTTTTCAATGATAAAAAACAATCTCTTCTAAGATTTAAATTATAAAATCAGCCGTAATTTAAACTTCTATGTCTAAACAAATGGCCTTATCATCTTCCCAAACTCTTCTCTGGGCAAATGTTCTAATTACCCAAACTTTGTATCAGCATCAACAGGAATTCCATTGCTTGAACAAATGTTCTAATTGTCCAACCAACTACTTAATTATCCACATGATTACCAGATGCCTCAAAGTGTGAAGGCACATCCTGGAGCTGCTTTGAACAAAGGTGGAGTGATTACATCATGTGGCGCTACTTTCTCTTGGGAAGATGGGAGGGTGGCAACATTTCATTGTTCATTTCACTCTTGCTTGACCATGGATTTAAGTGTTTACGGATCTAAAGGAACTCTTAATCTTCATGATTTTGCGATTCCTTACGAGGAGAAGTCTGCATCATTTTCCTCTTCAACAAACCCCAAGTTCTCTGAGATGGATACTGTTTGGGGTCCAAGGCGCAGTGAGCACACAGTTGCAGCTGAATTTCCTCAGGAGACTCTCATGGTTCAAGAATTTGCGAGGCTGGTTAAGGGAATTCAGGACTCTGGAGGAAAGCCCGATCCTCAATGGCCTTCCATTTCCAGGAAGACACAGATTGTGATGAATGCTGTTCAAACATCTATCCTGGGAGACTTGCTTTCTGTCACATTGTGAAGTGTTAATGAATTTTTACGCCACAAGGTCTTTTTTTCCTAATGCAAATAAATCTAAAACTGCATTTGAGCCTTTCTTCATTGTTTTCAATTCTCTGTTTCTAATATATACAAATCTAAAGTTGAGCTTTATGGTAGGGGACTTCCTATAAAATAGAGTCCAGTTGCTTGTTTTTATTTTTTTTAATTTTTTTTAGGTATATTCAAATTCAATATTTTAACTTTCGAATTTAAGAAATAAATGCAATAAAAATAATTTTGAAAAAAAATGTTTTTCAGTTCGTCTTAAGAGTTAGGGGGCCAAGTACTTGAGACAAGAGTTAAGGCCTCCACCCCCAATATAAGAGAAGAGTTGAGGTTAGTTGAGTACCTTCCTTCAAATAAACAATAGTTAGCATTAGAAGCCTTCCAATAGAACCTTCTATAACTAATAGTAGTTCGAGTACAAGTCTTATTTTAAGGACGGGCGAGAGGCAGAGTTCTGCTCCATGGCCTTGTGTTGTGAATAAAGGAATGCAGTCTACAATTATATTTTAACTAAAAATCACAAATTTAAACGTTTGACAAGTTGAAAAAAAATATTTTTAAGTTGGTGGGATGATTTCCAGTCCCACCCTTTTTCATCCACTTTTTATAAATTAAGGTTTTTACTTTTTATCAAAAGATTCTAATAATCTAGCAGCAAAATATTATTGTGCTCCACCTCCTTTCTGAAAAATAGAGCTTAAGCCCCCTTCATAGAACCCCACCTTAAGACTGAAATTAAAAAGAAAAGGGATGCTTGGATTCACGTTCAAATGTTCCGATTATTCTTTCAGATTCTTCTGCAATTCCTCGGTGATCAAACAAAATACAATCTTGAAGAATGAATGTAAACTTTCAGAAGGGAGCGGAGAATTCAATGGAAAAATATTTCGAACTTTTCACTTTTAACACTGCAAAAATTTCATTTCAACACTGAAAATAATAGACCACTTCAACACGGACGACACAAACGATCAGAATGACCGATAGGGTAGGTGCATTGAAAACTGGTGGCGGTTCCTCCTCCAAATTGTAAATGCCGTGACGGGAAAAATTGGGGAAGATTGAACGACCGATACGATGGCGATCATTAGCATATAATAATTTTTTTATTTGATAAAATGTATATATTATAATACGAGGAAAAATTTGAAGGAGATTATGTTTTAGCATATAATGTCATTATGTTTTATGTTTTAGTATAGAATGTTCATTTATATTTATATTTATATTCTTTATAGTTTAGGAATTTTAGACATATATAAGTTCTTAGATATTATAAAGTATTTATTGTGAATTTGACAAAATTATGTCATCATAATTAAAAATTTCAGTTTATTATAATTATAATTATAATTTAGCCGATAAGCTATTTGTGGAAAGTTTGTTCCCAAATTAAATTTTTAATGAAAAATTTGCAAGTTGGCTGGAAAAGTTGTCAGTTTGGCTAGAAAATTGAAAATTATTCAAATTGAAAATTATTCCTATTAATTATTTACCAGCCATTTTTTATTATCTCCTGCCACTTTTAACTCTTGTTTTGATATTTATTAGTTGTTATCTCCACTTTTAACTATTGTTTTTCTTTTTCTATTTATTAGTTGTGATCTCCACATTAGCTCATGTTGTGATCTATTCATTTAACTTTTAATTTTTAAAATTGATCTAGATTTTAGTTTTTAAATTTTAATTTTTTTAAATATTAGCTTAATTTTTTCTTTAAGCATTATTTTTTAGTTCATATAATTTATTTAGTCAATAGAACATTTGTTAGATACATTATATTTTTATATTTCTCTTATTAATTTTTCATAATAGTTCTTTTAATGATTTTTAAAAATGATATTTGATAAATTTAATTTAAATAAATAATATTTATTAATCTATTTAAAAGATTTTAATAAATATTATGTTATTTAAATTAAAAATTATTAATAATCTAATTTGTATTATATTTTAAATATCCACTTTTAACTATTGTTTTTCTTTTCTTATTTATTTAAAAAATATTTACTTGTGATCTCCACATTAGATTATGTTGTGATCTCTATTTATTAAACTTTTAATTTTTTAAATTGATTTAAAGTTTAGTTTTTAAATTACTTTAAATTATTATTTTTATATTAATTTAGTTTTTCTTTAAATATTATTTTTTCAATTTTTATAATTTATTTAGTCAATAGAATATTTGTTAGAGATGTCGTTATTTTTCATATTATTTTTTTGTATTTCTTTGTAATAAATTTTTTGATGATTTTTTTTTAATGATTTTTTTTTCATATATGATAAATTGAATTTAATTGTAAAATATTGAAATTATTGAACATGTTTCCTAATGCAATATTCAAATTTCCTAAATATTGTAGATTTTAATCTTCAACTTTTTTATTTTTGTATTTTTATTTAAAAAAAACTAATATTTACATTATTTAATGTTCATTCTACATCTTTCTCTTAAATCTCATCTCCTATCAGTGCACTCGTTGCATGTACAAAAGCATGTGACTGCTAGTTATAATTAAATTTTACAATATAATTACAATAAATTACTAAATTAACCAAGATAGAGACATGGGTGACTAGATCTCATTGTATTCACATAAGAAGCTCTAACTTGTATGTTGTATTATATTGTTAATCCTCTATGACCTCTTATATAAGCTCCAACTTGTATGTTGTGATGAGTAACTTGAGTTAGTCTAGTAGCGGAGATCATAATAATTGGATTCTCACTTGGCATCCATTTTTTGGTGCTTGAACAAAAACTTATATGGATTATTATGGTTCAAATCCATGATCTAAGTCTTTGATTGTGTATAAGCCTAACCCAATTTCCACCATAGTAGCCCACGATGGTGAAAAATTGTTACATGATGTATCTCTATGTTAGTATGTTATAATTTATTTTATGGTTGCAAGAAGGGTTCATGAATTTGATTCTTATATATGAATTCAATCTTGCTTCGGCATGGTCAAATGTCTAGTTAAATTTGAAAATCTATTCCTCTAACTCATCTAAGACAAGTTCTTATGTGTAAATTTGGTGTAAACTTATATTTTTGTAGTATATTTAATTCTCCACATCTAACTCTTTTCGCATATTAGACATTCTTACAATTTTCTTCCTTCTACTTGCCACAATAGGCATGGACTTATGCTCTAATAGAGCTCTTGTTTACAAACAACAACAATCATTCCTGAACTCCTGATTGGATTCCTAAGCCAATTCTCATCACTATTACAAGCTTTTATGCTGTCACTTTTCATGTTCTTTATAAGGTTGTTAAAAAACAATAAACATGGGCTTCTACATAAATCCTCTTCACTGTCTTTTGAAAGCCTTGGCACCATCATTTGAGGGTTGCAACACCAATTAGATCCAGTTTATGGATGGGATCATGTGAATGCATAATTCTAAATCTACAGGGCACATATGATTTGTAGACATCTAAAGCAATGATCATGAGGAAGGGAGGGGAGCTTAAATTTATTCAATCAACACCCCTTGAAAAATTTAAGAAGCAATAATCTAGTCCCATGGTATATGAAATTTAATAGTTTGCTACATGATTGTTATAAATCTCCTTTGAAAATCGAAAGGATATCCTAAAATGTACACCCTAACATTTTGTTTGAAATATTGAAGTGTTTGATAATAATAACTGTTTGGTTATTGTTATTTTCAAAATTCATTCCTAAACAAGAAGCTAACATATAATACGGTGCGTTGAATTATAGAGTTGAGAACAATACACATTTTAACAATATCACCATTAATAGTTAATCAGCTTCATTTACATAATTCAAAATAAGATGGCAAGGGAGGGGAGTGGGGGACAAATTTCAAGATTATACCAAAAGAAAAAAAGAGTTTAGGAATTGTAAGAGGATGAGTATAAAAATATAGGATTAATATAAAATATATAGAAAAATTTGCATATATACATTACATTCATATGAAAATATGAATAAATCATGTCATTTAAACATTATAGAATCTTAACATACAACATTTCAGTTGTCAAACTCAATGCTCAATATTCATTCATAATTTGAAATTATTGTCAATGTGGATGCAATATCAAAATAATAATAAAATACAAATCTGAAATAAAGTATTGAACATTATTTAGAATTCAATAACAATATGAACAATAGCCCACCTTTCAAACTGAAATACCCCGCCACCATTTAATTCTGAAAAGCACCTAAAACTACACCTCCAATCATTGTAAGTGGACTAATATTAATACAAAAAGTCTTCTATACAGTTCCAATCATGATATTTGTTTGTTACAGGAAGATGGTATCTTGATGCAACCTCTAATATTCACCATGTCTTCCACAAAGGACCCAAATCAACCCAACAATAGTGTATTGCCACAAAATGATGTAAAAATACATGTTCTAGGTCTGTAAATCACTTTTCAAACTTCTCAACATCTAACAAACAATTTGCTATTTGATTATGAGGTGTAGCATGATTATAACAATATTCTTAATTTCACAATTCTTCATGCATTTTTGTCAAATACTTATGAGAGGATCCCCAATCATCCCTGAGATGTAAGGTCGTCCCCAATTTTTTTCTCTCAAGTCCCCAAGTTTCTTGGAGACTCCTAGAGTTTTTTCAAAAAAGGGGGACATGATGGGAGCATCTTGTAGCCATCCCCAAGTCCCCAAATCATTTTTGGTATGGGAATGGGGGTTCAAAAAATGTCAAGCTAGTTGAAGATGCATTTTTGTACCTTTATTTCCTAAAAAATGCTTCTAAGTTAATACTCCATGGGCCTGTTAAAGGTCTTGGTGCCTTAATAGTGGAAGGGGTCAAGGAAGGACTTTTTCTTTGCTCACATGTCTTTTTGGAGTTCCTTGAGGGCTTGAAAAATAGACATTTTAATTACATCCAACCATGTTGGTTATGACATATGCCTATGCAATTACTTCTTGAAGAAGCATAAATATTGTAATGTTAATCTTTCTAGAGTACTACTTATGCAAATTTTCAAGTTTAGTGACTTAGGAGTCCTTATAAATACTACACTTTTTTGGTAACTCATTTTGGGTTCATGAATCTAAATTGACATGCATAGAGATAAACTTTATAATTATTTTGCCTTCTTTCTCATTTGCTTGATTGTGTGCATTTGATTCATTTGATCAAATTGCTAGTGAATTCTTTATTCCTTATAGTTTTGTCTCTCGATTCGACACCATTTTGCAAAGAGTGTATTGCTTGCAAGTTGTAACTTGTGTTTAAAAGTGCAAGTCTTTTAGCTATGAGGTGTCCTTCCTACAAGATTTAGTCTTAGAGATTTTTAATATATGCAAGGTATATACAAGAGGGGTGCAAGTTCAATTTGGTTATTGAAGTCAAGAGCTTGATTATCTGAATTTCATTATTTCTTTCAATTTGGTGTATCACCTTTCATTTCAATTCTCAAGCTTTTCCAGTTTAAAGTATTTTTAGTTATGATCATTCTTAATTCTTTACTCCTAAGAGAAGTAGAGTTAAGTTTATTTAGGCTAGGACCATACGAAGTTGACCTTCTTTGGAGGTTATTTCTATCATAGGTGGCCCACAAATCTGAAAAGTTCCCATGTTTCTCTAGAAAGCTAAGTTCTAAAACTTAGCTAGGGTGCATTTTTGAGAGATAATAGTGATGTCTTTGGAAAGTGGGGTGATAATATCATAGTTGTGAATATTGTGTTTGGTTTGGTTCATGTAAGTTTCCTATTTTTGCAAGGATGAAACCCTTTGAGCTAGGTTATTGATGACAAACTATGCTAGTGGGGTATTAATGTTAGCTTATTGAGGAATTGACATTGATTAATTTGAAGAATATTTCAAGCATGATTAATGATGCTTGACATTAAGTATTTAGAGGTCCTAATTATTATACAAAGATTATTTGTGGTATATTCCAAGGATAAAAGTATGGTAGTCAATAATAGACAAGCAAAAGTACATACATTATGGTAGAGTGCTCTAAAATCCTCCACATTACATAATGGTGACTAGCATCTCTGGTTATTATGACTATGTTCTAGGAATATTGCACTCATATTTTCATGTCCCCAGTAGATCATTTAAGAGAGATATAATGCACTATTTGATTAACAACATGGTGGTTATTGGGAAGGATTGGGCATGCTTATATAATTCTTTACATTGCTCCATATTTAGGGTATGCAATTTAGTGGGCATGGTCATATATTTTGTACAACGTTAATTCAAACATTTTTTGATGGTTTTCTCTAGAGGTGAAGATTTGTTATCACAATTGTTGGAAGGAGGGAACACTGAGTATGAGGTGAATCAACGTTCTACAAATTTTATCTTTGTCACTCAAATTTGTAAGCCACTTAAAATATATTTTGAAAAGTAAAGTGCATGATCATAAAGAAAATAAACATGATGCCATAACACGAGGATTTTATCATGGAAACTTTGTTAGGGGAAAAACCATAGTGGGGTTGGATTTGATAAGACTATACTCTATAGAAATAATTTCTTATAATAAAATAGGAGTATGTTGATGTATTTGCATTCAGGATCACTACTCGATTACAATAAGGACTACAACTTGATATAGAAGGATCATTGCCTTACAAGATCACAAAAATTATCAAAGTATTGAATTGCTAAGATGACACCCACTAATGCCTAGTTTTAGTTCTTCCAAAGCAGAAAACTTAGATCTAACACACTATCTCTGATTACTCTTTATCTTTATTAATTTCTAATTAGAAAATTAGATCTTCAATTCTCGTATAAAACCTGTGTTGACCAAAACCACCAAAATTGAAACTAAAATGTTGATTCGGATCAAGATAATAATACATATGCCTCTATATATGTTGGCTCCACCAATTAAGATAATACTTGACCACCAAAAACATTTAACTAGGTGCACAAAAGGAATTTTCCACTGAGTCTATTTCTTACCATGCTCTTCCAAAAAGGTAAAACAATACCATCAAATGTGATTCATTGCATTAATAAAAGAACAAATCGTTAGTAGTTAATACATACTACAAGTTATTTCATGCATTTAATAGTTTATTATCCATTAATTTTGGATAACCTTGGATCACCACTTAGGAATTTATTTGCTCCAATTTACTGCCCCAAATTGTATGCATTAAGATCCAAAATCTATGTCCAGATTTTGGTTGTCAATGCAGACAGTTTCACCACTTCTGACTTGTGGTTAACTAGATGATGTGGCAGTTAATACCAGTTTACTCCTACATAAGTCTTAGGCTTTTCAATTCATTGTAATAATTATTTATTAAGAATTATTGTTGTTGCTAATTGAGGGGAAGTAATTTTATTGGTTGCTTTGTTTCTTTCATTTTTTTATTAATTGCTTCGTTCATACAAAGATATTGTTTTTTTTCTTTTTGTTGTTCTGTGCAACTAAAGCTGCAAATCTCACATGGTTTAAGAGCATATGTGTAGGAAAGGAAAAATTCAATCTTTTCTATTGTAGGTATAGAAAATAATAATTGAAAATGGAATCTCCATCCTTTGCTATTCTCACACCATACAACTACTTTGATTGGAAGACTAAAATTTTACTTTAGCTCCAAAGTAAAGGCCTCTATCGGATAGTTAAGAATATAAAGGTTGAACCCAATGCAAAAGTAGAAAAATCTATATACTTCAACCGTATGGATGAATAATTTGGTTTGTTATGCTTGTTCATATCTCCAAAACTGTTGTTCGATGTTGAGGCATGCACAACTCCAAACCAAGTCTGGAATACCTTGGAGGCTCTCTTTGGAAAGCAAGATGAAATGCGAGGTCATATCCTTGAAAATGAGCTTGTGTCATTAGATCCAAGGGGTTTTGCCAATATCCAATATTTCTTAACAAAGTTCAATGTTTTGTTGCTTCAACTAAAAGGATGTGGTATTGACAAGTCCAATGAAGAAAGAAAATTAATTCTTGTCATTCTATCAAAGTTGGGTCCATAATATGTAGTATTTGTTTCTTATTTCCACACAATCAAACTCACAATAGGAGAAAGTTGGAAGATGCCCACACTTGATGCCTTCATTGAGAGTCTCTAATACATGAGCAGGATAAGCTTAGTAAGATGTGTACATTGAAGAATTACAGATCTCAAGCACTCATTGTGCATACAACTAGGAAGAATAACTCTAAATCCAATCACTAATCCAAAGGAAAATGGAAGAAGGATTTAGATCCAAGAAAGGAAGGCAAGCCAAAACCTTAAGATGGGTCCACAAGCTCAAAAGAAAAGGACACAAAGGGAAAATTAAAGTGCACCTATTGCAACGGTGGGTACCATCCAATATCATCATGCAGGAAAAAGACCATTGATCTCATGGCACATACACTTCAAAAATATTATCTTGGTGGCCTATTCTTGAGAGTGCCAAAAAGAAGCATGAAGAAAAAGCACAGAGACCAAAGGCAATGCCCATACATTGATTTCTATTCATTCCTCTAAGATGCATGGATCATAGACTCTAGAGCTTCACACATGGCAGCCACAAAAGATGCTCTTTTACCCTTGAAACCATATTATGTCTCTCCTATTCTCATGAGAGATGGATCTCTTATAGAAGCAATTGGAATTGAGAAGGTGGAGCTTGGAATTGGAATTTTTGAGAATGCCTTACATATCCCAAAAATTTCTAAGAATCTACTTTCTGTGTATCGAATGACACATACTAGAACTAGGAGGAGAGTTGAATTCACATAGATTCAGTGAGCATCTATGACTTGCAAGACAACTCCAAAAAATTTCTTGGTAAGGTGAATAATCACTCTCATTTGTACACTTCCTCTGATTTTGTTTCCAAATCATATTCTACTTTACTTCTAACACATGCAAATGATGAAAATAGAATTTGGCATGAAAGATTTGGGCATCTAAATTTTAAATACATGCAATAGCTTAGCAATCAGGGGATGGTGAAAGGTTTGCCTACCATAGAATTCTCTATAAGAGTTAGTGAAGGTTGTGCTCTTGGAAAACATCTAGAAGTAAAGTTTTCCAAGAGAATCTTATGGAGAGCTTCCTCTCCTCTAAAGCTTGTTCACAGTTATTTAATGGGCCCTCTTCCTAAGCCCTCCATGAGAAAATCCAACTATGTCCTTGCATTCATTGCTGATTACTCAAGGTGCACATGGGTGTATTTTTTAAATACAAGTTTGAAGTGTTTGAGAATATCAAGCTTTTCAAAGCCCATGCAAAAAACCAATCCAAAAATTGGTCAAGATCCTCCGAATAAATAATGGGGGAAGTATGTCAACAATGATGTCCAAAATATTTGTGATGAAGCAGGAATACAATTACATAACATAGTTCCATATACTCCACAATAGAATGGGGTAGCTGAGAGGAAGAGTTGATCTTTGAAGAAGATGGCTAGTAGCATGTTGCATGCTAGGTCACTTCCCTATAAATTATAGGTTGAAGCAATCAATTGTGCTTCATATATTCAAAAAATATCTCTTCACATATATGTTAAAGGGAAAATTCATTTTGAAGCATGGAGAGGTATGCAACCAGAGGTCACACATTTTCATAGTTTTAGATCTCATGCATGGGCTCACAATCTTACTGATAAAAGGAAGGCTTTGTAGCCTCAAAGTGAAGAATGCATATTTGTTGGATATCTAGATAGTGTGAAGGGTTATAGATTGCTAGATCTTTCTATAGAACAAATCTTCATTAAGAGGAGTGTATATTTTGATAGATCTTGAGGTTGATGGAGATACCACAAATCTAATTTTAGATTCATGTGAATTTGAATCTAATGAGCATGAACAGGCATGTGTAGATCCACATCTCAATTGGGATTTCAGTTATGATTCAATATCTCCTATAAGATTTCAGAGAGCACAGAGTTTAGCTAATATATATGATCCTCCTCATATATTTTCAGCTATCAATTCCTTCATTCAAAAGCATTCTTATATGATTCAAGTGTATGATCCTCACACTTATGAAAAAACTACATGGAATCCTCATTAGGAAGCATTCATGGATGAGGAGTACAATTCTCTTATTGTAAACCAAACTTGGGAGCTAGTTCTGCTTCCATCCAATCACAATCTTGTAAGATGTAAGTGGATCTATCGAACAAAGAAATCAACAGATGGCCAAGTGAGTAGATACAAAGCAAGGTTTGAATTTCAGGGATCATTGCAAATGTACTAAGCATTGCCATAGTATTTGGTATGTGTTTTCAAAATGGAAGCATCCTTATTTGTATGAGAAATAAATCAAGAGAAGAGACATGCCCTTTATGAGACATGTCTCTTCATCAATATGATTAATATAATAGAAAACTTAATTATAGTTGTGTGTGTGTGTGTGTGTATGTGTGTGTGTGTCTATATATATATATGATATTAATTTCACTTTGATCTCACATGTTTATCCTACTAAAGCTACCAAAATATCAACACTCCCTCTTAGCTAGGGAGGATAAACACATGACATGTGCTACACCATTGCTAATATTAGGTATAGAAAATTTTATGATATCTTTTATCACAAGATATCCACCATTTTGATATCACATTTGATATCACGAGTCTTGGTTTCCCATAGTAGCGACATTCGATATCCACCAAGTACTCAAATGTTTTGATATCATATATAATGTCATGAGTATTGGTCTCCCAGAATACATGATATCCACCAATTACTAAAAAATGTTTGATATTGCATATGATATCATGACTATTGGCCTCCTAGAATATCAATGATATTCACCAAATACTCTTTTTGAGTAATGGCCTTCCAAAATGCAAGATATTCACCAAATACTATGAGTAATGGCCTCCTAGAACATTAGGACGTGTGATTTTCACCAAGTACTCTATGAGTCATGGACTTCCAAAACATCAAGCCATGTGATATTCACCAAGTACTATGTGTAATGGCCTTACATAATATCAATAACATTCACCATGTACTCAATTTTTTTTATAAGGTATGTCCATACACATTCTCATAATGCTTACCATATAAACATCAACTGTGCAAGGTATAATCTATCCTAATTTGCACAAACATCATAAGATATCCATAATAATAGAAAATTAAATTATTGTAAGATTGTCATGTTTCAATAAATTATGCAAATACAAGTGACATCATTTGGAAGTTTTCACTTCCTCGTGATGTACACAAAGGGTAGGCCCATTAAAACCACATAGTCACAAGGTATATTCATGAATCACAATCCTCTTGACTACTACGATTTATTAACTACTGGAGAATCCATCTCAATATGGTTTACTCCCTTTGAATCAATATGTTGTAGATCACCAAAGGTTGACTAAATCATATCCTTTATCTACTCCCTCTCTTTCAAGGTTGCCTAAACTATCAAACTCCCTCTAAATCTCAATCTCTCTTTTTCCTGCAATAATATCCTTGAAAAAATATCAAGGAAAAATAGCTCTTATGTATAGAAATACAATAAATACAAGAGAGATTTATTACATTAGAATAGAATAGTTTAGAAATTTTATTTTATTAATTTAATAACAAATATATGTATTTTCTTTATATATATAACATCATAAGAGAATTCTTCATTCAATAATTCTCCACCTTATATATATAAATGTAATAAATCAAAATAATAATAATTATGAACTAATGTTTTTCCATCTTACTTTGAGTATGATGCCCAATCTTAATAAATTATTCATAAATAATCATTCATACCTTAGCATGCACAACTTTGCTAGTAGGACATGACCTTTATGACCTAGATGCACCAATCAACTTCTATGATTTAAATCAACATTAACTCCTCAAATAGTTACATCTTAAGCACAAATAAATATGTGATTTGGTCCCCACAAGTGACGTGACCTGTGGAAATCTCACATAGTCCTTATCTTATATGACAATTCATAATTTAATCAATTTATTTATCATCAATTTTTGGATTGGCCTTGCTCAGTAACCAAAATTAGTTCACTCTCCAATATTCATCATTTACCTTTATCAACATTCTAAGCCAACACATGTGCAGTGAGTCATTTACATGGGTCTAATGTGGACACCATTGAACTTCCAATCTCACCTTATTACCTCTCCATTGGCCTGCGGTTCAAGTAGAAGACTTATGTAGGTTAATGACCATGTTAGCTGGTAATGATTATTGGTGAAATCGTTCTCCAAATGAAATCATTATGTGCTTAGTATTTCACTCTCTTTTTGAGACTCTTTGATTAGTACACTAAGGAACCCCTACTTTGATGTCTACATGTCCTCTTCTCTTTGCTTCTTTTCATATTTTCCAATTTCCTTATTACCATTTGGGAAGCCTGCCTGACAATTTTGAGTGCTCTTCAATTTGCAGGCATATAGATTTTCTTGTCTAACTTCCAACACTTTACATGTTCTTTCTCATAGTAATGAATGTGCTATGACTTTTCCATAAATTGAGGAGTATTTTATAACAATTTTTTTTTTCCCCTTCTTATTATATTTTCATATTCTATTTGATTGTGTTTGGAGAACATTCGATAATGGGTCAACATTTACAACCACTTTTCCTCTATATTTTTGATTGATAGTTGCAAACTATTATATACCTTGATGAGTTGAGCCAATCAAAGGCCAATGCCTGTATTAACCTTTGCCCATCAAGCCTAGAAATCACATAACAACCCTTTTACTGTATCTTCTTGTTTATTTTTTCCTTATGAAAAATGCATGTTTTGATCAATGGTCAGTAATTTGAACATTGATAGATATCTAGGAATGGAACAACACAAAATTTAATATTTGATTCATTAATATCATAGTGTTGGAGCAAGGAGATGGTAATCACATTAATAAAGACAGTTGATAAAACATTTCATACAACTTTGACATCCTTGGGTTATTGTTCAATTGTTCCATATTTTCTTTCCTTCCTTACATTTGCAACCTAGCTCTGATAACATGTTGAATTTCAGGGATCAATGCAATGTATTAAACACTACCATAGTATTTGGTATGTGTTTTCCAAATGGCAACATCCTTGTATTTGTATGAGGAACAAATCAAGAGAAGAGACATGTCCCTTTATGGGACATTTCTATTCACCATTATGTTTACTATAATAGTGTTGAAGCAAGGAGATGGTAATCACATTGATAAAGACATTTGATAAAACATTTCATACAACTTTGACATCCTTGGCTTATTGTTCAATTGTCCATATTTTCTTTCCTTTCTTACATTTGCAACCTAGCTCCGATACCATGTTGAATTTCAGGGATTGATGAAATGTACTAAGCACTGCCAAAGTATTTGGTATGTGTTTTCCAAATGGTGGTGTCCTTGTATTTGTATGAGGAATAAATCAAGAGAAGAGACATGTCCCTTTATGGGACATGTCACTATATTTAATATAATAGAAAAAATAATTATAACTCTGTGTGTGTGTGTGTGTGTGTCATTGTTATTGTTATCATATTAGTTTCACTATGATTTCACATGTTTATCCTACTAAAGCACCAAAACATCAACACTCCCTCTTAGCTAGGGAGGATAAACACATGACATGTACTACACCATTGGTAGTATTAACTATGGAAAATTTTATGATATCTTTTATCACAATATATCCACCATTTTGATATCACATTTGATATCATGAGTCTTGGTCTCCCAGAATAGTGACATCTAATATCCACCAAGTACTCAAATGTTTTGATATCATATATAATATCATGAGTATTGGTCTCCTAGAATACATGATATTCAGCAATTACTAAAAAATGTTTGATATTGAATATGATATCATGACTATTGGCCTCCCAAAATATCAATGATATTCAGGTCAAATACTCTTGTTGAGTAATGGCCTTCCAAAATGCAAGATATTCACCAAATACTAGGAGTAATGGCCTCGCAGAACATCAGGACATGTGATATTCACCAAGTACTCTATTAGTAATGGTCTTCTAGAACATCAAGACACACGATATTCACCAAGTACTCTATGTAATGGCCTTCCATAGTATCAATAACATTCACCATGTACTCAAAAATGTTTTAAAGGTATGTGCACATGCATTCTCATAATTCTTACCATATAAACATCCAATATGCAAGGTATAATCTATCATGATCTGCATAAACATCGTAAGATATCCATCATAACAGAAAATTAAGTTATTGTAAGATCATCACCTTTCAATAACTTATCCAAACAAAAGTGACGTCATTTGGAAGTTGTCACTTCCTCATGATGTATACAGGGGGTAGGCCCATTAAAATCACATAGTCATAAGGAATATTCATGAATCACAGTCCTCTTGACTGCTACAATTTATTGATTACTAGAGAATCCATCTCAACATGGTTTACTCCCTTTGAATCAATATGTTGTAGATCATCAAAGGTTAACTAAATCATATCCTTTATTTTCTCCTTCTCTTTCAAGGTTGCCTAAAATGTCAACCTCCCTCTAAATCTCAATCTCTCTCTTTTTCCTACAATAACGTCCTCGAAAAAATATCAAGGGAAAATCGCTCTCATGTATAGAAATATAAAAAATATAAGAGAGATTTATTACATCAGAATAAAATAGTTTAGAAATTTAATTTTCTTAATTTAATAACAAATATATGTATTTTCTTTATATATAAGATCATAAGAGAATTTTTCATTCAATAATTCTCCACCTTATATATTATAAATATAATAAATCAAAATAATAATAATTATGAACTAACGTTGTTCCATTTTACTTTGAGTATGATCCCCAATCTTAATAATTTATTCATAAATAATTGTTCATATCTTCCTTAACATGCACAACTTTGACTGGTAGGACATGATTTTTATGACCTAGATACACCAATCAACTTCTACGGTTTAAATCAATGTTGACTCCTCAAATAGTTACATCTTAAGTGCAAATAAGTATGTAATTTGGTCCCCACAGGTGATGCAACCCATGGAAAGCCCACATAGTCCTTATCTTATTTGACAATTCATAATTTAATCAATTTATTTATCATCGATTTTTGCATTGGCCTTGCTCGGTAACCAAAATTAGTTCACTTTCCAATATTCATCATTTACCTTTGTTAGTGTTCTAAGCCAACACATGTGTAGTGAGTCATTTACATGGGTCTAATGTGGACACTATTGAGCTCCCATTCTCGCCTTACTACATCTCCATTGGCTTGTAGTGCGAGAAGAAGACATATGTAGGTCAGGGATTTTTTTAGTGGCTATTATTCGCCAATTGGCTAATATGTCCCGATTGGGCTATAGAAATTGGCTTAAAAAAACATCGTATACTAGTTGACCGGTTCGTCCAAATTTTATAAAATACTCATATAGTGGTTGGAATGTTTGCCACTATTATTACCTAATTTCAGTTTGGTAGTCGGGTTCTTCACCCATATTTCTCTTTACTGTTTACTCTTATTCGCCACATAATTAATTGAGTGTCTCTTTCGATGATCATCATTCGCCAAATTCCCATTTTCCTATGTGAATTTTTTTTAATGAGTGACGTTGTACTCCACAGACAACTTACCTTGATACGTGTCAACATTTCGGTGACTACCTCGA
Source organism: Cupressus sempervirens (assembly GCA_028749045.1). NCBI lineage: Eukaryota > Viridiplantae > Streptophyta > Pinopsida > Cupressales > Cupressaceae > Cupressus > Cupressus sempervirens. The sequence goes on along the minus strand of CM053792.1, from coordinate 441,440,538 downwards.
CAATTCTTCTTCCTTCAAGAAATGTTGGCCAAAATTAAACCTCAGCCATTGATCTTGGATCATCAAATGGTCTAAGTTCTCAAATAATACATTTAACATAATTACATTTCAAAACATAAATTGCCATCAATATTAATAATTTTATTTAAAACAAAAATTTTAATCACCATTATTTTATAAAAATTGTCTAAACTATTAAAAAATTTGCCACCAAATATCCATCGATTGACACATAATTCGCCAATACTATTAATTTTTTTTCACCCAAATGACATGTGATTCACCACAATTTTATAAATTTTGGGAGGGGGGGCGGGGTTCCTTAAAGTTATCCCTGATGTAGGTCAATGACCATGTTGGCTGGTAATGATTATTGGTGAAATTGTTCTCCAAATGAAATTGTTATGCACTTAGTATTTTGCTCTCTTTTTGAGACTCTGTAATTAGTACACTAAGGAACCCCTACCTTGATGTCTGTGTGTCCTCTTCTATTTTCTTCTTTTCATATTTTTCGATTTTCTTATTACCATTTGGGAAGTTTATCCAAAAAATTTGAGTGCTCTCCAATCTGTAGGCTTATAGATTTGCTCATCTAACTTCCAACACTTTACATGTTCTTTCTCGCAGTAATGAATGTGCTATGATTTTTTCGTCAATTTAGGAGTATTTTATAACATTTTTTTTTTCACCTTCTTATTATATTTTCATATTCTATTCGATTGTGTTTGGAGAGTGCTCGATAATGGGTCAAAATTTACAACCACTTCTCCTCTATTTTTTTGATTAATAGTTGCATACTATTAACAATTACATAACAACCCTTTTACTGTATCTTCTTGTTTATTTTCTCCTTATAAAAAATGCATGTTTCGATCAATATTTAGTAATTTGAACACAAACATATATCTAGGAATGGAACAACACAAACTTTAATATTTGACATTAATATCATAGCATTGAAGCAAGGAGATGGTAACCACATTAATAAAGACAATTGATAAAACATTTCATATAACTTTGACATCCTTGGCTTATTGTTCAATTCTTTATTTTTTTCTATCCTTCCTTACATTTACAACCTAGCTCTTATACCATGTTGAATTTCAGGGATTGTTGCAAATGTACTAAGCACTGCCGTAGTATTGTTGAAATATGATTGAAAAGATCATTGATAAGAGCAATTTAAAAGAGGGAGATTGTTGAAGAAGACTATGTGCTTCAATCATTTTTTCACTGATGTCAAACCTGCTATTTGCTAGTAAGACAACTACTGATAAGATTCAAGTACTATCACTTAGTTGATTGTTGAAGAGGATTTGATCAATAAGAGGTAACAATAGCACCTAGAGGGAAGGTTGATTTATGATTATGTAATGAAGTACAAGGATCTATTAAGACAATGATAACATGATGTATTGATGATCTAATTAAGGTTGCAAAATGGTTAAGGTTGCAAAATGACTAGCTACACATAGAAAGTTTAGAAGAACAAATTAAACAAAGTTTGTCTACCAAGCTTGACTAAGTGGACAATAGGTGTTGAGAAAAGTCAGTGCAAGCCGAGCAGAAAGTTAGTTGGAGCCGAGTAAAAGAAAATTCTAGTGAATGTCGAGCAAAAATAGTTGATGCCAAGTAAAGTTTAGTTGATGTCGAGCATCAGTAAACTTTAGTTGATGCCAAGCAACGCAGCATGTGCCAAGCATAAGAAGATTGATAATGGCAAGTTGTTGCATTATGTTAAAGATCAAAGATTTTCCAAATCTAAGTCAACAAGTTTGTTTTCTTGAAACTTGTGAAGTAGAAGGAAGATAAGATTGATGAGTTGGTGGCACAAAATTTGATGTAAACCTTTTCTAGGAAAATTCTAATGGATTCTAGGAGAAGTTTCTAGAAAAGACAAATTATGGGGTAGATACATTGTATCCTACCTAATCCATCCAAAAACCTTAATATGGATGATGGATAATGAGCAGGAAAATATTCTAATTTCTTATTTATGGGAATGTTTGGTCATGAAGCAAGAGAGGTTGGTGACATATGCGAGAACCTAAGGAGGAGAAGGAATTAAGGGTTTTACTTCATCAAGTCACCTAAGAGAAGAGTCTGCAATGGCATGTTAAGAAAGAAGGCTAAAGAAGATAAATGCTCGAAGGGTGAACAAGTTGTTAAAGTACGAAGGCCAAGCAAAATTAAGGATTGAACAGAGATTTGTAATCTGCAAGAGAAGTTGTAAGTTGTATCAAATCAAAGCTCTATTGTTACTCTCTAACAATTGTATCAATCTAGGGTAAATCCTTTGGATTAAGGTTGACCTAACAGTCATTTGAAAATCCTTTAGCTGAGTGGAATTCCAAGTGAATGGCCTAAAGTCCTTTAACAAGGCTCACTTTTAATAGGGTGATTGAAATCCCTTAACCGGGTCACATTTAACAGTGTGTATTGTAACCTTTAATAGGGTTGGCCTTTCACAAGGAATCATTTCATAAGAGTGAAAAGGAGTAGCATGTTACTGGTGGTTTTTCCCAAATTGGGTTTCTATGTAAAATCATTGTGTCAAGTTTGATGAATGTGTTGTGTTTCATGCTTTAGACTTTTGTAAATTGATTTGATAGTAACATACAAGTTTTAGTATTTACATAATGGATGCATGCATGGGTATGAATGTTTTATGGGTTCACTAAATTGTGAAAAGTTTTATTTATACATCTGGACCTTGGACAACTGATTCACCCCCCCTCTCAGTTATTCTAAAGTAATTCGAACAAGTATTTGGTATGTGTTTTCCAAATGATAGTGTCCTTGTATTTGTATGTGGATTAATTCAAGAGAAGAGATATGTCCCTTTATGGGACTTGTCTATTCATCAATATGATTAATATAATAGAAAACTTGATTATAGTTGTGTGTGTCATTGTTATCATATTA